>OX453310.1:22346355-24909931 GCA_949710035.1 Crambus lathoniellus
GCTAGGAAGAACTAGAAGATAACGATTTGCCTTTGGAATATGCAGACCTTTTGGAACATTGTTTAACAACTGGCTAACTTCTGTGGAATGATGAATTCTACATACAAGTTGATGGAGTAGCAATGGGTTCTCCGGTATCCCCAATAGTCGCAGACTTATTTATGGAGGATTTTGAGGAGAAGGCGCTGGCTTCAACACCAGTGTATTCCCGGTTCTACAAACGGTACGTAGATGACACTTTCACAGTACTACCTAAAGATAGTGCCACTGCTTTCCTTGACCACCTTAACTCTATTCACCCAAATATTAAATTCACTATGGAGTTAGAGGCAAATAAGAAACTAGCCTTCCTAGATGTACTTGTTATCAGGAATCCTGACCAATCTTTTGAGCCACACTGTGTATCGAAAAGCAACACATACAGATAAATATCTAAATGGTGACTCTCACCATCACCCTTTACAGTTAGCTACCGTAGGGAAATCTTTGTTTCAGAGAGCTCGCGGCATCTGTGATGATGAACACCTGAGTGGCGAGCTTCGGCACGTCGAGCAAGTACTGCAAAGTAACAAATTGCCAGTACCTCGCAAACATCACAGAAAACGCACCAAAGCAGCTACAGTAGAACGTCAACCTGCCATTCTGCCATATGTGAAAGGTGTCACTGACAAGATTGGGAGGATTCTGAAGCGTGCTTCGATTCATACTTACTTCAGGCCGCCCGAAGAAGATTACCCAATTCTTACCACCAGTCAAGTGTAATATCCCCTTTCAAGTTGCAGGCGTTTACAAACTAGATTGTGACTGTGGCTCTCCTACATTGGGCAAACAAAGAGAAGCATAGGGACGCGCGTTAAAGAACATGTAGCTGACATCAAACATAGGCGCGATAATAAGTCTGCAGTGTGTGAACATTCATTTGAGGGAACCAACCATTATATAAGGTTTGACAAACCGCAGATCCTCGCTAGAGAACCAAGATACTTTCCCAGATTGATGCGCGAGGCTATTGAAATTAGCAAATACCCAAATTTCAATAGAGAAGATGGTTGGAAGATACCACCAGCTTGGGACCCTATAATCCATCAAGTAAAGTCACAACCTAAACCACACACTGCAAGAACTAAAGATACGGTTAGTTCTTTTTGCAAATAATTTTAATAAACGGAGATCGTCCCCCTTCGTGTAGTTTTCTTGCCAGTTCTTTCGCCGAAGGGCTCCAACTTTTGTGAACTGGTGGTCGAGTCAGTAACTTTTGCTTTGCTATAAATAATTATTATCCTAATTACTTAAACAAATCAAAATATTAAATTAATACATCATTTTGTTATAATTAAATATAATTTTAAAATAATCAACACCTAACCGTATCCTGTTTCCGAACGAAAAACAAAGACAATTAGAGTGGCTATATTCTTTTATTAAAATCAAAAAATAGTGGGAAGTTTTCCGTGACCACGGCCCCTGGAAAGGTGCCGAAACGTCGGATAAACCAAAAAATCTCAAAAAAACAACTAAAATTTAACTAAGTTGTTGAATAAATTGCGTGAAAAAATCCGTGAAAGTGTTTTAACTTTTATTATATTAGAAATACATAATTTCTTTAACATTGCGTTACATTAAGACCGTATCGAGCAGCTTTTGATAATTTAATAACCACGATATTTGATTACTTACATAGAAAAACTTATCTCGAAAGTTAGAACTATTTTTGTTTCCAGAATTTCGTACTTTATTAGATGTAACTTAGTGAAAATATTTTTTTTTGCTCTTAACAAATATGTCATTTAGTAGTTAAAATTTCCATAAATACGTGTGTAAAATTTGTAAAGCTACATAATATTAGTCGTTGAATAAATAACAAAAACGTTAGTATGGGAAAAACTCCCCTACACGTGAAGTGGGTATGTATTTTTTTTCTTGTCTACCTACCCCATAGTGTGGGGTGTTTGATTGAGGCATCCGTTTGTGAATTACTAAGCTTTAAAGTGCAAAATTTTGTGAGAGGAGTCATGTGTCCCCCCCCCCCCCCCTGCCAGCCAAATGGTTGTTTTTGGATAAGTGAAAAAATTCACGATAGTAGTACATATGACGAAGTTAAAAGGAAAACTATCACACCTAAGTAGGCTTTACAAGTTATTGAGATATAGGTACTTAACACATTTTCGAAAACTGCAAATATAAGTTTGTCATTCATACGAATACTATGAAAAAGAAAGTAATTTTTTTCTGGCAAAAAATTACAGTGGTATTTTTGCTAGGTGTACGTAATCGGTACGTTAAGTGGGTACGGAACCCTTCATGAGCGAGTCCGACTCGCACTTGCCGAATTTTTTATTGAGTGCGGCATATGAAGTGCTTAACTATCTAACAAATGTTAATCCAAACTCAGGTAGGTAAATAGGTAATCAAAAAAATAACCTAACGATTGGGTTCAACTGGCAAATTACAAACAGTAATTAATGTAGGCCAATGACCTAAAGAAGTTAAGGCGATACTCGGAAAAAATATGCTAAAACGAGATATCAATGGGAAAACGACGCGCGCGGGAGCGATTTTGCAGATTAGGCAAAAAAAAACACAAAATCACTTCGTATTAAAAAACTATAGCGATTTTTTAAAAATGCTTCTACACGATCCTTAATATTATTAGTGTCCACTAATTGAACCAAATTCCACAGTCGCATTTAAGAATAATCTTGAATTTTAGTATTTGTTAGAGGTCTTTTCGAAAAGAAAACAGTGTCGAGGCAAAATCATAAAATCGTTAGTTTAGATGTTTGTCTGTTTGTCACGCCAAAACGGCTGAACGTATTTTGCTGAAATTTAGGACAGACACTTGGTAGCCTGGAGAGGGACAAAGGCTACATTTTATCCCGGAAAAAAATCACATTCCCACGGGATAACGTCGTGTAGTCCAAGCGGGCGAGGCCGCGGGCGGAAAGCTAGTACCTATTTTATAAATTAATGGATGGACGACAAAATAACATACTCATACATTCAAATTTTTGTCACAAATCGGTTTTTGTCTCTCCTGTAAAATTTGGTTTACTTTAACTACCTATATGTGTGATTTCTGAAACAACCGATTCAATTATTTAATAAGTAGATATTTAAAAAAACAGACTGTAATCTGTGCGTGCGATAGCCGTCAGGACGCCCTGCCACCCGCCCATTCTGCGGATTAATGGACACTTTCGGGGGGGGGGGGGGTCCAGACCCCCTGGACCCCCCCCCCCACCCCCCCTGGGTACGTCCTTGCTAGCAACGTTCAACAGAACAGAGCAGCAAAAATCTATCAAAATAAGGAATTCAAATGACAGTTGAAGCCCATACCCATATTTCTTAGCCGGTAATAGCCCCCCTGATTTGTAACAACCGTCCTATAGTTTTATATCAAAAAGTCCATACTTTTTCCGAGTAGCGCCTTAACCCTTATTGTGTTCTAGAAAGCGTTTTAAAATATGCACGAGTCCACCACCGACGACGTTATCTCGGAGTCGGACCGTACGGGAACATAGTATTCGGGCAAGTAAGTAAGTTAGTACTTAAGTAAGGTACGGGCATGGTACGGGTAATAGCGTGGCATATTGCCGCGGTTACGGCTAGCTCAGGGTTACCTGTAGTTGCTGTTTTATTCAAAGATTAGATTACGTGCACCTATGGACACTGTTCCACAGATAACTAAATAGTTACTACATAAACTGTACTGACAATACAAGGTAAGGTGATAGCACAGCCTTACTACTGTGGTGATTATTATTATTATTTATAGGGGGGCCAGCGAAGCCGGACGGGTGATCAAGTCACCTAGGTCGGGACCATTTCACCCAGTTCCCCAAGTCCCCTAAAAGCTGAAAAATCAGGGGGGAGGCGGGTTATCATTTACCCGGCGCCGGCGTCGGACCCTCGAACCTACCTGTGCGCTTACAGTACCTGCTGAGTTGACTTATCGTTAACTGCTTTAAATCCTCTTCCTTAAGCTTATCCGTTCCAAAGAGCTCCCAGCGCAGTGATGCGTACATCGGGCACTCTGCCATGAAGTGGTAGCTTGTTTCTTCTCTTTCTTGGCATTGCGGACAGATAGGGTCTTCTGTCCGTTTAATCACTGATAATAGGTGTCTGTTTAGTGGGCAGTGCCCAGTAAGTACACCTACAATCGTTCTTATATTTCTCCTACTCTGTTTCTGAAGTTCTCTAGTTTTCTTTTTGTCAACCGATTTGATGAAGATCTTAGACTGTCTGCAGTCCTTTCTTCTCATCCATCTTTGGTTGGTTTCTTTGATTGTTCTGATCTCGATAATGTTCTTAGTAATTCTATATAAGATTGGTAGTCTCGGTTCAGGGCCAATGAAGGGTTCATCAGCTCCTCCCCTGGCTAATTCATCGGCTTCCTCATTACCTTCGTTACCTTCGTGTCCGGGTACCCAGGCACCTTCTACCTCAACCAAGTTAGCAAGTTCCTGAATGCTTTGTTTGCATTCTTTCACAAGGTAGTCTCCGTTTTGTCAAGGGCCTTGATGGCAGCTTGACTGTCGCTATATATTATTATTTTTCCTACGTCATAATTGCCTATCTCACTTTTAATCGTGTTGGCACACTCCAGTATCGCGAATACTTCCGCCTGGAACACGCTGGCGTAGTTGCCCAGATTAAAAGTAGTTCTTATAGTGTTGGGTTTAGCTATATACCCCAGCTCCCGACTATATAGCTAGGTTTAGCTATATAGTCCTGTTGACTCCTTTCTTGACCCATCTGTGTAGCATACTGCAGTGCTATCCAGATTGTCATGTTCTAGTTTCCAGTCTTCTCTGGATCTGATGCTTATTCTGTACTAGCTTTCCGCCCGCGGCTTCGCCCGCGTGAACTACACGACGTTATCCCGCGGGAATATGATATTTTCCGGGATAAATAGTAGCCTATGTTCCTCTCCAGGCTACAAAGTATCTGTGTTCCAAATTTTAGCCAAATCCGTTCAGCCGTTTTGGTGTGATTGAGTAACAAACATCCAAACATCTAAACTTTCACATTTATAATATTACTAGCTGTTGCCCGCGACTTCGTACGCGCGGTGTAGTGACTTTTGTGTTAGTTTAGTTTATGTGTGTTTGTTGCTCAGATTTCATAACGCTCTTCTTGAAGTTCTATTCTCTACTAAAAGGGTCTAAAGAATATCGAATATGCAGGCTAGGGTATGAACATGGTATGTTGTTATCATATGCTGCATGAACATAGTTGAGCCCTCATTCAAAGATCTGTCCGTCTGTCAAGAAACTTTTTCTCAAGTATGCGTGGGAGGTATCAAGCTAAAATGTATGTCAAATTAAATACTGAAGTCTGCAATCCCTTAGAGGCGACAAAAAAAACAAACTTCTCTTCTCTTCTTCATAACTCAAAAGGGCCACTTGGATCTTGATTTTCTTTTAAATCCCATTTAGCTACTTGTTGTTACCGATCCCGATTTAAATTTAAACCGCTATCTAGGTCGGTTTAGGCTGTCAAATCTCGATTTACATAAAGTTGTGATAACTTATCTATATTTTCATATGGTTTTTATACGCAAAAATGCATGTATCACACATAACAGTGTATAATGATAACGATTATTTTGAACAGCCGTTCTTCGTTCTTCGACGTTGCTTGCTAGCGGGCAATAGATCTATTCTACGCTAGGTTCATCAGACTGAACCACACCAAACGATCCATCTTGGATTGGCCAACCACGACCTAAGATTGGGGATCATGGATCGTGAATTTAATTTGTTCTCTTGGTGCTCTTAGATCGCACGAGGCACGTCCACTCCGACCACTACTATGGAGCTCCAGTGGTGAAGCGCACTCTTGCCGCGCGCGATTAGAGCGTGTATTATCGTTTTGCGCATATGCGCGCTTTCACGATTCAAACAGAAGTTCTTACTTAGTAATGCATAATATCAGGTCAATCATATTTTTACTATAAAATGTAAAAGAGATTGTGTGTATCCATACTAATATTATAAATGTGAAAGTGGGTTTGTTTGTTTGTCCGTCTTTCACGTCAAAATTGGTGCAACGGATCGACGTGACTTTTGGAATGGGAATAGTTTGGCAGCTGAAAAGTGACATATTTAGGCAGCCATTAGACAGTCAATCTGGATCAATGATCAATGATCAATGATCGCGATGCAGATTGACTGTGTACGAAGGTGATTGACGGCTCACGATCTTGATCGCAAAATATCTACAAAGTAAATCTCGATCGCGATCAAGAACACGATCAGTGATCGCGATCTGGATGTAATGGCTGCCTTTGGCTACTTTTTATCCCTGAAAAATATCACATTCCCGTGGGATAACGTCGTCGTTTAGTCCGAGCGGGCGAAGTCGCGGGCGGAATGCTAGTATTTTGATAATGTAATGATATACCATTTAATTATTTAATTTTAATCAATCATCACTTATGTAAGCTTTCCTAGTAAATAAACGAATAAATAAGTTAGATAGAAAACTATTTTTAATATTCCTTTATTTTATTGGATGGTACCTACGGCTGAAGGCCTAAGTAGCCAGAGCCGGTTAAATGACATAAAAAATGGTAGGTATAGTGCGCCAATCTTTTCTGTTCCGGTGATTATCTTAGGAACTAAAACAGTTTTCATACGACAGTCCATTTTGACAGCTAATTTCGTATTGCAAGTGGCTCCTCTGTCACGACACGACTGTCACCGGAACAGAAAAGCTTGTGGCACTGTAGGTGTAGGTAACTACGTACTGGCCACTTAGCGTTTGAGCAAAATTTTCAAAACTACATTGGTGACATTTTGTCTACATTGGTGACATTTTGTCTACATTGCGACAAACTTATTTCACACAGTGGTTATTTTTTGGTACTAAATATACTGTTGACTGCCGGCAGTCCATTTTGACAGTTAATTTTGTATTGCTAGTGGCTCCTCCAGGACCACTGTCACCGGTTCAGATATATTTGTGGCACTATACTTACTGTAGCGACATCTAGCGTCGAGTGGAAATGCGAAATATAAATTTTACATCAATAGGGTAAGAACTTTAGTTTTGGCCACTGCCCCGAGTGCTTACTTAGCTTTAAACATTTCGTTAATAACTTTTGCTTGATAATATACTTTTTATCTATGACTTTTAAGTCATAATAACAATAGTAATAATTCTTTATGACATAGGAATATTATTCAATAAACGCTTTTCAGTTTACATCGAATTAGATGTTTCTTTTATTTTATCTAAGTTAGTTAAGTATTGATTTCTCGATGTATCTTTTAAAATTTGATTGACAAAAAACACATCAATCGGCTTACTTCGCACATTTTAAGTTTAAAAAATAGGTTTTTAATTGACTAAAATAAAACTAAATTTCGTAAGTATATGAATACTTAGTTATATGTTTTTACTATGTATGTCCACGAATTTCTCGAAATCTAAAGGCATATTGAGATGATTCTATTTGATTTAAATTAGGTGTATTCTAACTTTGGGAACCGTCTAAGATTCATCAAAATCGGTTTAGTAGTTTTCGTGGGTATGTTATTGTACAATATACACTAAAACTTAGGAAATAAATAGTAATTTAAAAAAATAAACTGACTGGCACCGATCTCAAAAAGGTACCTTAATTATAATATAAATTATATTTTTCCTTTTCAGTTGACAAATACTTTTTGGAGTCGGTAAAATTTTTTAAGTAGTTTTTTTGTATTGTAAATTTAAAAATTTAAAGAAAAGTATAAGGTACATTCTTGACAATTTTAGATACCTACTTAAGACCATAGGCGAAAGAAGTGAAAAAAATTAAAGTGGCAACAGCGGGGGCTTTCACCCTACTTAATATAGATAATCATTGATGTACTTTTGTGAAAGGTATATCGTAATCTTACTGACTTCCCGCGCCATCTATTCCTTAGTAGTTATGATGCAAAAGAAGTGAAAAACATCTTAGTGGCAACAGAGGGGGCTTTCACCCTAATTAATATAATCATTCGAATGTTCTTTTGTGAGAGGTATATCGTAATCTTACTGACTTCCTGCGCCATCTATTGCTTAGTAGATATAATGACGTAAATAACATGAAATTATTTTTATGATTTTATATGAGCCTGGATGGGTTTTAATTTATATTATGTTTTGAAGCAGGTAAAAAAAATAACATGATTCATTATTAATTGAGACAGCGATTAAATATCACGTATTTTCATAATCATGTGGCGCCATCTATTTTAGTAAGAATCAGTTTTTGTATTTTCCCGTAGGAATAATTAAATTTCCCGCAATAAAAGTTACCCTATATGTTGACCCGGGTTATAAGCTATTACTACACAAAATTTGGTAAAAATCCGTCCAGTAGTTTTTGCGTGAAAAGCGAACATACAAACAGACAACCAGACAAACAGACAAACAGACAAACAGACAAAAATTTTAAAATCTATCGTTTTGGGGTCTATATCCTGTACACATCACATAGCAGTAATTTTTTTTTTTATATTTCATGTACAGACTTTTTGTCCGTTTCTGTTTTATTATATGTATAGATACTTTTTGTCGAAGATCCTTTCCTTTTTTATTAGGTCATTGTAAACTAGTATCATGGAAAGGTTTTCTGCTGTATTCAGTATGCTGTACAGATCAGTTAGGTGTGTATAGCGATCCGGATCTCTTCCATTTTCCCCCTGGATAGACATCATCAGATTGAAGCTCGGTCAATCCATGGCGGAGAACCAAGGCTTTAAATTTATCTCGTTTGTATGAAAATCGACTAGCGTCCTTAATTATGTTACCACTACTGTATACTTTGTAGCCTTGAGAGGAAAATAGGCTACTTTTTATCCCGGAAAAATATCACATTCCCGCGGGATAACGTCGTGTAGTTCACGCGGACGAAGCCGCGGGCGGAAAGCTAGTAATTTATAAATTCAGCATGAAATACCAAAACCGTTCAACATCGAACTTAGGAACTATGACGAGTACATGAAACAGATACCTACTTAAATGGAAAACAATTTATTTACCTCGCGTTAGTCAGTTGTTTAATTTTTTTTAATATTTCAACCTTTCACTTTAACACTTCCCACGTTTTAAGGCGCTACTCGGAAAAATATGGACTTTTTGATTTAAAACTATAGGACGGTTACAGTTGTTAAAAATCTGGTATTAAGATATATATTTCTTCATACCTTTATCTAGAATCGTATAGTTTCAAAAACAGGATTTTATGATTTTGCCTCGACACTTTTTATTTTCGAAAAGACCTCTAAAAAATACGAAAAGTGAAGATTACTCTTAAATGGGGTAACTTACACTATTGGAAATTGGTTTAATTAGTGGACACCAATAATATTGAGGATCGTATAGAAGCATTTTTTTTAAATCGCTGTAGTTATTTAATACGAAGTGATTTTGTGTTTTTTTTGCCTAATCTGCAAAAGCGGTCTCGCTCCCGCGCGCATCGTTTTCTCATTGCTATCTCGCTTCAGCACATTTTTTCCGAGTATCGCCTTAATTGTGCCTATGTATGCCTAACTGTTATTTAGCGTGACTTGCAGTAAAATTTCAATAATTTATCATTCTTACAACTGTAATAAAAGTCATAGGTACATACCACCTTTGTCAGAGCTAGTCTCTTTGTTTGGAAGCCCTATTCGCAAGGTCGCCGGTAAAATTTAAATATTGTTACAGAAAACACCTTTTCGACGAACCGGCTAGCCGTTGTCAAGGCAACTCGTGTAATAACAAAATTAGGCAAATAAGAACGGTCGACTTGAGAGCTGTGCAAATGAATGTCGCATGATATTGGATAATATCACCCGCGGCACGTAGGTAAATATGGGTGAATAAAGCCATTTGGACAGGCGGAACAGACAACAGTCGTAACGATAATGTAACGTGACATAGCAGACAGGAAAAAGGTTTCCTTCCGCCTGCTTTTTGTGGGGAATTTAAGTTACTTAAGCCACTTTTCTGTCTTTGATAAAATATAGGAAGAATCGCGCCGTTATTTAATTTTAATGGTTTATCTTTTTCTCTTAAGTGAGTAAGAAAGAGGATAGAATTTTAGATAGCAGTGATAATAACGGTATATCATTTCTTATCGAATAAATCGATATAACCACCTATAGCATAGGTTTTTTTTATCTCATTTTGTTTCTAAGTGAGCGTCTCCCAATAGGACATGAACCGGCATTAAAATAAATGCGATGAACATCACTAATCAATCACAAGGAAAAGTAAAATTAACAATCGTCTAAAAATCCAACATAAAAATTCTGAATATTGTTTAATTTAACTTGAGAACTTAAGCCATTGCTTTCATATTTCTTGTAAGTAGAACTTCTCGCTCGAAGTACTTTACCTACTTGAATATATAATGAATTAACTCTTTACAATGCTGTCGACGTTTGAACTAGTTTTGTTTACGTTAAAATGTTAAAATTTAACACAAAAGTTAACAAAGTTTGATTAAAACATCAAACTTTACGAGAATTCAAAGTAATTCTAACGGGTACGTGAAATTAATGAAATTGTTTTAATTAAAAACATGTTCCAAACAGCGTTTCAACTTCATGAATAAAATAAAATAGATTCTCAGTTGTTTTACAATCATTGAAACATTTGAAAATGTTAAGCTTATACAAAGCGTGCCTAGTAAAGTTTATAATAAACAAAACAAAACCTGAATTTAACTACCTAGGTACTTACAACAATTAAATTATCTAAAATCTAAAATTGTCTTTGAAATCTTCATTAACTTCTCAATGAGATTTAGATTTTGGAAGAATCCTAATTGATTTACCTTTTGCACAGTAAATTTTTTTTCAATGAGATAACTAATTATTGTTTTGGAAGATTCCTTTTTCACCTACCCTTCGTCCCAAATACAGTTGTTAATTTATTCACCGATTCAATTTACCAGAATTCAATGAGATCTAATGGACACTTGTCTTTTCAACATTAAAGATAGCTTTGTCAGAACAGTAAATTCATTAAATGCTTCCTTTTAATTCCAACTTTGAGGATTAATTAAATGGTTTTCAATTAGACTTTGATTCACGAAATTGAGAAGCTATGCACAGAAATTAAGTTACAGGTAATATAATTGATTTATAAATGACGACCTCCTTGGCTAAGTGGTGTATGCACCTGTTTTTAAGGTACTGCTATCTCTGGACTGGAGGTCCCGGTTTCGATTCCCGGTCGGGTAAATATTCAAAATTAACTTTTCAATATTTCCTAGGATCTGGGTGTATGTGGTAATATCAGTGGTTGTTTCCAATTTCCATAAAACTAGTGCTCAAGATACTATGTTTGGTATCCGAACAATGTTTGTGATAGTGTCCAATATTTCACATTTATGAATTAATACCATTTGAGTTTCTGGGTTCCAGTATTTCAAAAACAACTAGGTACTTAATACACAAAAAAGAAAATTATTTAACACTGAATTTCGGGCGGCGTTGACTACATGCAAGATCTACAATCGCTACGAGTGTGTCGTAGTCATAATGGTTGCTATGGCGCGGCGTAGCCTGTAGCACGTAGCAGCTACATTTCACGCCGACATTTCTTTCGTTTGACTTCGTTATACCCATCCCTCTGACTCTCCGCGCATGATAAAATCGAGTGAAGGCAGCGGAGCTAACCAAGTTATCGTTTTTCGTTGAGTTAGAGTAGGGCTTCAGATCTTTAGATTACTTCCTAGATAAACTAAGTTCTAGTGGCCCATAATTTAAGGAATTCCCATAAAATTGATAGGGGTCGTGTTAATCGTAATATTGCGTGAGTGTAGGCCCTAAACGTTAAGAAACAGCAAGTGAACGTCGACTTATTTGCCGATAATGTGTATAGTTAGCATAGCGGCACGCAACGCAACAGTCGTCAAAGGAATAACTACGAATGGTGTAACTACCTAATTGAGGTATTGTTGTAGTTATTTGACTGACAGATTTGCTGATGTTGCACCACAAACTTGAATTTCTGGAGAGCTTGCGTCTGAGAATGCGTTTATGTCTATGATTTACAAGACAGTTGCAGATGTTAAATCCAGAGTAAGCAAGCCAGGGGGGACTACCGCCTAAGTATCGTTGGCTTGATTACGATTACGACGCATCGTGCCATCCTTGTCATGTCGTAACACATTTGGTATGGCATGACAAGGATGGCACGATGCGTAGTAATCGGGCTTCAAGCCGACGGTGCTTAGGCGGTAGGGGGGCAGTTCCTCAGTGGTTGAGGATTCCGGGAGTAGTGCGCTTCCACCTTCTCTTCGTCTTATCTGAGTTGTGAATTAAAAAATCTTTTCTTAAATATAAATACGTTGTGAATTTGTGTTAATTACCCCTTGGGCTTTACTGCGCTGACATAACTTTTACTGTAAATCATGAGTTTCTTTCGCAATTTTCGCATGCAACTAGATATATCTTCTTAATCTTTACATGTTAGTACCTACTTCGAAAATTCAAAAAGGAACATAAAACAATATGCGATTCCATGCAGGAACACTACCTTCCTACGTTTCAATCGCTCGTCACATTTCAATAGAACTGTCGGAGCGTATCGCTTGTAATAGCGACGATCACGAACACACGCCACGCCACGCTACGTGCAAATCGCTCGCGCGACGAACGACACTTACTTTAAACTGATGGAATAGAAACTGTCGATTAGTTTAGTCTAAGTATATTGTTTGTTAATTACATTTGATGAAGTATGTTTCAATCGCACGTTACATATTAATAGAACTGTCGGAGCGTATAGCGTGTAATAGCGACGATCACGAACACACGCCACGCCACGCTACGTGCCAATCGCTCGCGCGACGAACGACACTTACTTTAAACTGATGGAATAGAAGCTGTGGATTAGTTTAGTCTATATTGTTTGTTAATTACATTTGATGAAGTATGTTTCAATCGCACGTTACAGTCATATCAATAGAACTGTCGGAGCGTCTCGCGTGCAATCGCGACGATCACGAACACACGCCACGCTACGTGCAAATCGCTCGTGCGACGAACGACACTTACTTTAAACTGATAGAATAGAAGCTGTCAATTAGTTTAGTCTAAGGTCCGGTTGCTCGAAGCTTGGTTAGGGTTAAATTATGGTTAAAGTAAAATTAACCGGCGGTCAAATTTAAAAAGCGTTGTTGAAGCAGCGGTTACTTTAACGAGCAGTCAAATTACAGATTTAACGGCGGTCAAAATAACCGACAGGGTGGTGGTGGTTTAAATTTTGACATTAGTAATTAAGGGAAGGTTAATAAAATAGTACAGACAACACTTTTAACCCTAAAATAACCAACGTATTTTTCTTTTACCGATGTCAAAATTGACATCAGTTAAATTTTAACTTTTGTCAATTTTGACTAAAGTTAAATGTACGAGCAACCGGACCTAAGTATATTGTTTGTTAATTACATTTGATGAAGTATGTTTCAATCGCACGTTACATTTCAATAGAACTGTCGTAGCGTCTTGCGTGCAATCGCGACGATCACGAGCACACGCCACGCCACGCTACGTGCAAATCGCTCGCGCGACGAACGACACTTACTTTAAACTGATGGAATAGAAGCTGTCGATTAGTTTAGTCTAAGTATATTGTTTGTTAATTACATTTGATGAAGTATGTTTCAATTGCACGTTACAGTCATATCAATAGAACTGTCGGAGCGTCTCGCGTGCAATCGCGACGATCACGAACACACGCCACGCTACGTGCAAATCGCTCGTGCGACGAACGACACTTACTTTAAACTGATAGAATAGAAGCTGTCAATTAGTTTAGTCTAAGTATATTGTTTGTTAATTACATTTGATGAAGTATGTTTCAATCGCACGTTACATTTCAATAGAACTGTCGTAGCGTCTAGCGTGCAATCGCGACGATCACGAGCACACGCCACGCCACGCTACGTGCAAATCGCTCGCGCGACGAACGACACTTACTTTAAACTGATGGAATAGAAGCTGTCGATTAGTTTAGTCTAAGTATATTGTTTGTTAATTACATTTGATGAAGTATGTTTCAATTGCACGTTACAGTCATATCAATAGAACTGTCGGAGCGTCTCGCGTGCAATCGCGACGATCACGAACACACGCCACGCTACGTGCAAATAAACTGATGGAATAGAAGCTGTGGATCAGTTTAGTCTGTTCTATATTGAAGAATGGAAAATGAAGTATTTAGAAAAAATCGACCCGTCTCACAACCAGCTCCGATGGGATGGATGGGTTGTGAGACTTGTGAGACGGGTCGATTTTTTCTAAATACTTCATTTTCCATTTTTCAACCATAAAAAATTGCATTGTGAATGCAAAAAAGTAAAAATTTAAAGAACAATTCTATATTGTTTCTTAATTACATTTGTTGAAGTATTTTTTAATCGCACGTTACATTTAAAGAAACTTGTCGGAGCGTCTCCCGTGTTTTCGCGACGATCCACAATAAGTGCAAACCACTCGCTTAGCGAACGACACTTAACTTTTGACCTGATTATCGAGAAGCTTTGTTTAATTTATTACTTATAGTCTAAAATTTTAT
The DNA here is from genome assembly GCA_949710035.1 of Crambus lathoniellus. NCBI lineage: Eukaryota > Metazoa > Arthropoda > Insecta > Lepidoptera > Crambidae > Crambus > Crambus lathoniellus. Next base: position 22,360,906 of record OX453310.1, read on the forward strand.
TTCTGTAATAAAAAAGCAGTCAAATTTCTGCTGAAGGTTATGAAACTATTTTTTGCTAATAATTTTCACTGCTAGATGCAAGTAAACTAAGTTTCTACTCCAGAGTGATTGGAACTTAGAGCACATGTCATAATTTGCATTGATATGCCTAGTGTAATTTTACGGGATGGAATACAGGAGCGATATTTCAATAGAGTTTTAAACACTTGTCGCGTGATGCCAGCTAATACGGTCCTTAAACCAAGAACACGCGACATGCAAGCCACAGGTAATGCCATGGTAAAACGTCATGTGGCATTCTGAGATCTGACAACTTAAGCGAAGGAAACAAATGAGTTCACGTTTGAATTCGATCGTACGTAAGCGCTGCACGAAACGAGATAAGAATAATGGCTCGCTTACATTAATCGGTTTAGGGTCCCACACACTAACAGTTTGCCTGCAGTCCTCCAACAGACAGACCCCTGCTGTTCAGTTTTTGTATGTAAAATCTGACTGTTAAGAGCGTGGGAGCGTGTTAAGGTGCATGTAGTCGTGAAACTATCATTTTTGAGGCCCTAAAACTCATAAATTAGCCTACTGATGAATCCAGAATTAATATATATTTAATATTGATTTATAAACTTCAATCTGAGCATTAAAAAAAACATAGTTTTTAAGATACTATTAAAAAAAAACATTGAAATGAAGCTGTTTTCAACTTGAAATACGCTACTGCTGCTAAACTACAAGTGATATTTTCACGTTTCTTTCAGGAAAGATTGCTAACTTGTTTAACTTAAAACTGAGCATTTTTCGTTTTAAAATAATACATAGTTTTGACGAAACGTGTGTTTAAGCTGTTTTGGTGCGGGTAGCGGGGCGGGAAAATTAGGCCACTTTTCTATGCCCAAGGTCGTGGTTATTTTTTTTTGTGATTCTGTCAATTTATGGGAAGATAAAATAGTTTACGGAAAAATTATCGGCCTAGGCATTTAATTGAATGGCGGATTCAACCATTTGGCTGCGACATATATACTGTGGCATACGGCTGCGGCCCATACTCGGCCACCGTCTAATGGAAAGCCGTATTCGGTTGCAGCCCGTATAATGCCACTGAATTATTATAATTTATTATTACAGGTATTCGGTTGGTCGTATTCAGTCGCAGAAAGAGGTCGCCGGATTAGGTTACTGAACTTCTTTATTTCCCGTGGCACTACCTAGTACCTAGTAGTGCCATGCCATGGGAAATTTTACTTTCCCGTGAAACTACTGCGGTAGTGCTAAGCGGTAGTGCCAGACAACAAAGGATCGAACTAATGTAATTGTATCTTTAATTAAAAACCTTTACGATTTTTTTCAGTTATTTTAAAGTCCATTTCCGCAAAAGGACGAGAAAGACCTACCTAATAGGATTTGACACAAAAGTACCTATTAGTTCTCTCATTTCAATAATTCAATTTTGTCTGTGTGCCATTCAGTTGTATCGCGGACCTACTCCAAAGTCTAATATATCTCTATGCCAAACTGGGTCACTATCAGTTCAGTGATTTAGGCGTGAGAAAGTAAACAGACAGACGGAGTAACTTTAACAATATCACACACATCTAATACTACTATTATAAAGACTTTGTTTGTTTGAACGCGCGAATCTCAGAAACTACTGAACCGAATTGAAAAATTAGTTTTTGTGTTGGATAGTCCATTTATCGAAGAAGGCTATTAGGCTATATAAAATCATGCTATGACCAACAAAAGCGGAGCACAGCTAGTTTATAATGTAACTCGTAGTAAAGACAAAAATGCTGTAGCAGTCCTGTGCTACGCCGTAGCCATCCCGTAGCGTAGCAATTTGTTTCTTTTTTTTTTATCCACAACGGGGTAGCACTTAGCCTTCATCACACCTGATAAAATAAAATAATATAATAAAATGATACTACAGTCGCTAGTCATGAAAAAATGCATCATCATATCAGCCGTACGACGCCGAACGCCTGATTTTTTTTTAATATTTTAACGATTCGTGGATAGGTATAAGTCTATTTTGTTACGTCCTATAATATCTAAAGGTACCAATATCAAAAGCAATCACAAACATGCTGTGCATCATAAAGCTAGCAACATCGTAACTGAAAGCATCATAAAGCTAGCAACATCGTAACTGTATACAAGTACTAGTCCCGTAAACATATATCTTATATGAGCGGATATTGCACTCATAAAAGATAAGCTAAGAGCAGTATCGTCTTATTTATTCAATATTGCAGGTGGACTCAAGTCAACTTGTATCCCTAACTTGAAGTACCTACTCATAAAAAGGGGTACAACTAGTTCTCAAATGTTAGTATTAAATTCTGGACTTTACCTTGAGTTAATAAATACGTTAATGAAAATACAAGACATTCGGACGATTGAGAAAGTAACTAGACATAAACAAAAATTGCGTTAGAGATAACAAAAATAAAATATTTTAAATAATACGTTTTAGAAGACTTGTAGTTTTGTTGGTATTCAAAAACTTATGACCTTCCGTGAAGTATTTACGCCATACTTAGGGTTTATTTTTTGCTTTAGAGACAACTTTGGATTTTTTTTCTATCGAGGAAATTGCAAGTAATCGTGTTTCTAACGTGTATGATGTATAAAGTAGATCCTTAAATATGATATATATCAATTTTAGTAATATGAATACAGCGAGAGATCAAAATTTTGCAAATTTCGTATCGCTTCCTCTATGCAGCCTTAATGGAAAACAAAAAATGGCTTTCAAATGCCATCCACAGTAAAGTTCACAAAGGTTTTATGTTTCACCTAAAACACCAGTCAAATCGAAAACTGTGTAACGTCATAATATTCTTTCACTTTAAGCAACTTTTAGGTACATACGTCTATAAATATAACCACGCAACGATCAACGAACTTCATCTTCATCAACTACAAAGTTTTTCATTCGAATACCTTTCATCATATCATCATTATCAGCAGCCGTTTAATATTCAGGGGTACACAGGCCTAAATTATGGATAGATAAGGAGAATAAAACGATAACGAAATAAGGAAAACCTTTGGTACTTTTTAAAGTTAACTACTTTTGGGGTTAAGCCGTGATAATATGTAGACAAGGACATTTTACGTTTTTAACCGACTTCAAAAAAAGGAGGAGGTTCTCAGTTCGGTTGAATTTTTTTTTTTTTTTTTTTTTAATGTTTGTTACCTCATAACTTTGTCAATTATAAACCGATTTTAGAAATTCTTTTTTGGTTTGAAAGCATATAGTTACAAATTGGTCCCATTGTTATACGGTCAGGATCTGATGATGGCATCCTGGAGAAATCAAGGGAACTCTTCAAATATTATAGGCATACCTATAGCGATTTTGGTATTTTCTTAAGTAACTCGTGCATTTGCTTTCGGTAAGCACCATTTGGTGAAGAGTAACTGATGATGAAGACCACATATGGCCATCGAAAACATTAATTAAATACTAAATATTTTACGGGCGCAATACGATTCCTTTAATTTTCATAAGTAATTTTCAAGTATTTGCGACTGGTAGTCATCATCTCACGATGATGAGCTGGTGATGGAAGGTACAACTCCTCAATAGTTAGGAGTTGGAGGATAATTCTTTAAATATCGTTGATACGTAAATATTTGTAGTTGTTTCCTTTCAGGTTATTTAGTTAAGCTGATGATGGAAGGTAAAACTCTTTAACGCTTAGGAGTTAAAGTATGTTTTTAAGTACCACAAGCGCAAATAGAATTTTAAGTTGTATTCTTTAAAGTAATTTAGGTTAGCTGATGGTGGAAGGAAACTGCATAACAGTAAAGAGTTGAAGGGTGGTGCTAGTCTGAGTGTTCTAATTTAGATATGGGCTATAGTCGTTGCACATTGAGCTACCCTTGCTCATTATGCTATATCTTATAGTAGATTTCTTACACTAAAAAAGGAAAAATAAACAAAATTTTTCCAAAAAAAATTAAACCGCCTTCAAAACAAAACTGCAAACAAAAACTCATTTCCCAAAAACACGTAAAAGTGAAAAATAAATTGTATCATTCAATTCAAAGTACGAAAGTGCTGGAATTTTTCTAATTAATCTTGAACTTACTGATCTGATTGAAGTCGGTGTCAAGCCGAAAGTAACAAGAACGAATACTTAAAATTCAATTTCAAAACTCATTTTCATTTCATTTCAAAATAGTGAAACAATAATACACAATATCTCATCTCATGCGCAAAGTGGTGTAAATTGTAACCTATCAAATACATATTAATATTAATACCTATTTGGCTTGACACCGACTTCAATCAGATCAGTAAGTTCAAGATTAATTAGAAAAATTCCAGCACTTTCGTACTTTGAATTGAATGATACAATTTATTTTTCACTTTTACGTGTTTTTCTAGTTTAAGGTGTGGTAGGTACCTATCCCAAACGGAACGTAAACGGGGTTAATCGTTAAAACCGATTAGTGGACGAAACCTGAACCGGTCACGCGACAACCCGTGCATTTTACATCGATCAGCGATGATTTATTAATCGTAAAATATCTTTGTACTTGACTTCATACTACCTATAGGCTAAAACAAAACCGTAGTATTACAAGCTTGGTTTGGAACCAAAATCCCTTTTTAACTCACCACCTTTTTTATACAGGATATTTTTTTTATCAGTGCACAAATTTTTAGGATCGACTCAGAATCGGTAAGTGAACAACTTTCTCCTAGAAACATAGGTCGAAATATGACAAAATTTTTTTGACCTTTCATACAAATCGGACTGATCACGTGATCGAATTAGTATGGGAAGTCCAAAAATTTTTGTCGTATTTCGACCCTTGTTTCTAGGAGAAAGTTGTTCACTTATCGATTCTGGCTCGATCCTAAAAATTTGTGCATCGATAAAAAAAATATCCTGTATTTATAAGTACGATAATAATTATTATTCTATCAACTTGGAAGCTATGTATGTTTTAATTAATTAAATAACACCACTAAAAAGCTATTCTCCATAACTGTTTATATCAAAGTCTAATAAGTTTAGATTCAAAATAATTCGGAGAAAGGCGTGGTGCTACTTGATGAGCTATTGACAGTACAACGAAGGAGATAGAGTGCGTGCCAGATATGTCTGCGGGCGGTCGCAATCGAATACTAATCTCTATTACCTTAACCTTAGAACAAAAAAAATACTGTAACTAGCGCCAAAAACGCCTCAAACGCGCACAGAGTTATCTGACACGGGCTCTATTGTATCCTTAATATGCATGTGGCGTGTGATGTTTGTATCTTTTCAATGAATACTAAATTAAATCGCTCGTTGGAGTTATCTGCGAAAGCCGCTACATTGATTGATTGTTTAAATGCAATGTTGTAAATATAGGTATGATTTTTATGTAAGTAACACATGGTGTAAGCTATTTTTGTTTGATTCAGCTAAGTAGGTATAATAAAAACTAATTGTGTTGGTAATGGTATCCTACTTAATTTAATTTGGATAGAAATATTTTGATAAACTATTTTAAAAATATTTATATTTGCTGGAACTCGTCTCATAAATAAAAATGGACGTATTCAATAACTATTAAACTTTAACCAAATTACCGATATTTACTTGCCGATTATCGATTACCGATTCCTTTTTTTAGGAATTGAGCTTATTTATAAGAAATGAAATCTCTACTCTGACTTTAGATCTGACTCTAGTCAGCCCCTTAACATAAGTTATTCGCTCTACCGAGAGGTAAGCTGTGTGTGGGTTCTACATAATTTTATAGATTATACTTTATACAAGACTAGATAGATATTCAGTCTAGACCGGGAATAGTAGTTGAGATATAAAATAAATGCAGACGACAAAGTTCCACCATAATACCTGTCTGGTAAACTTAAGAGGTAAAGAGAGAATTAAAATTCAAGTATACAATAAAACATTCGTTTCCTAACTAAACTTCCTTGTAGATTCTAAGTAGTATTTCACCCCAATAGGCTGGTAGAGAATGCTTTTAGCGTATAGCCCGCCTTTTGTACTCTACTTTATGTAACTGTACAATAAAGTTTAATAAATAAATAAATAAAAGGGAAGGTATATTATACTATAACACTTCCTTGTAGATACTAAGTAGTTTTTCACCCCAAAAGGGAAGGTATATATTAACAATAATTTTAAAAGACAGTAATTAGGACTAAGATCACTAAGGTCCTATACTTTATTACTTACTTTACTTTATTACTTACTCTAAGATTATAAATATGAAAGTGTGTTTGTTTGTTTGTCCGCGTTTCAGGTTAAAACGGAGCAACGGATCGACGTGATTGGGTACGGGCAGAGTTTGGAAGTTTCAGAGTGACATACCTAGGATACATTTTATCCCTGAAAAAAATTAAGGTTATTGATGAAAGGTTTTACTAAAATACTAGCTTTCCGCCCGCGGCTTCGCCCGCGTGAACTACACGACATTATCCTGAGGGAATGTGATATTTTTCCGGAGATAAACAGTAGTCTATATCACTCTCCATCTCCCAATCTACCCCCGTACCTACCAAAAATCACATTGATCCGTTGCTCAGTTTTGACGTGAAAGACGATTAACAATTAATACCTACTGATTTTCCCATAGGAATATGATACTTTCCTGTGGTAAAAAGTAAAAGTAGCCTATTATAATCCTTTCCAGTAGGGTTCAAATTATTTTCTCAAATACCAATGTCTGCCCGCAAATTTGCCCGCGCTTAAAGTGATTTTCCCGTGGGAATTATATTTTTCCCGCAGTAAAAAGTAAGTTATATCCTTTCCAGGGCCTCAAACTGTCACCTTAAATACCAATTCCATTCCACGGCTTTGCCCGCGCTAAAACTTATTTTCCCATGGGAATGAGCCGCGGTAAAAGTTATGTTAGTTACTTATGTCCTTCCTATTCCTAGGGTCTCAAACTATCTCCATTCCAAATTTTATCAAAATTGGTTTAGCCATTTTGACGTGAAAACGGAACATACAGACAAACAATCAAAGAAACAAACAAACATAAATACATTTTCGCATTTATAATATTAGTAACGAATTATAATCCGATAATAACTTATGCTTTTTTATTTGACATTCCAATTTTAAAGAAAAGCTTTTTTTCTATAGTGGCAATACGCTAGTTGATACATAACTACTCTACTAAGTAATAAGATGGCAATAAGGTAGAGTAGGTATATTATTCTGTGGTAGAGTGCGCGCCAGATAAGTCTGCGCGCGACTGGTGGCGTATTTAATGTTGCCAGTAGGTAGTTGTAAATAATTATCACATCACGAGTACCAAAATAAATATATTTCGAAAAGTTTTATTAAGTAACTATAGAGTAGAGAATAATCCATACTAATATAATAAATGTGAAAGTGTGTTTGTTTGTTTGTTTGTTTGTCCGCCTTTCACGTCAAAACGGAGCAACGGATCAACTCGATTTTTGGTATGAGGATAGTTTGGGAGCTGGAGAGTAACATAGGCTACTTTTTATTCTGGAAAATTATAAAATAAAAATGATTATTTTGTATAGAAAATAGAAAATACTATAGAAAACTGTCATTCTTCCATAGCCGCTTCCAAAGAGGTATGTCAAAGAGTATTGTAATCACTGACGTTTCGTTTTAGCCGCTTTGGATTACCTACTGTATAAAAAACAGTGTAAACAGTGTATAAAACTTCTTCGCGATTATTTATTTTCATCTGTCTATCTATAATAGATGTTGGTGATACGAAGTTTACCGGGTCCACTATAATTAATATGGCAAAACAACGTTTGCCGGGTCAGCTAGTGATAAATAAACAAAAACAAACCTTAAATAAACAAATGCATAATTATCAGACAACATGCTCAGAAAACCAAAATACCCCAAGCGAAAGCAAAATATCACATAATGGTCACCCTAAAAATTACCTGTCAAAAAGCAGTCGGCGCCCGCACGCAAATGGTCTAAGTAGCCTGTTATTGTCCCGTTCTATTTCGCAAGCACATTTCACATAAATAACAATCTCTCTTCCAGCACTTTTGATGACTTTTCGTATGACGATTACCAAATAAAATATTAAAACACAACATACAAATTTCTTGACAATGACACTTGACACACTCACTTCGCCTGTCACAACAAATAACATAGCGACCTGCCAAATTTGAAATTAGTTCTAAATTAGACCGCGCGTAGACTTATCTGGCGAGCGCTCTACGTCGCACTGTAAAAACGGATTGAGTTTTCAAACAATACATGTGTCAAAACAAAATGAAACTAAAAATCAAAAGCAATAAGGAGTATTGATATCGACTTCGATGCAAATCACCCCCAAAATAACTTTCTATCCCTTTTTAACCCTGTTAGGCGATGAGTTTCAATGAAATATGAAACACATCTTCGATTAATTCTGTTAAAGAATGTTTATGCAAAATTTGAAGAAGATTGGACAAAGGAATCACGTTGTCCCATACAAACTTTACCCCCGTTTTTCACCCCCTTAGGGGTAGAATTTCGAAAAATCCCTTCTTATCGGATGCCTACATCATACAAAGAACACATCCTCCAAGTTTCAGGTCTCTACGATCAGCGGCTTAGGCTGTGCGTTTATCCGTCAGTGATTCAGGACAAAGGATTTTATATATATAGACTAGCTTTCCGCCCGCGGCTTCGCCCGCGTGTACTACACGACATTATCCTCAGGCAATGTGATATTTTCCGGGATAAACTACATCACCTTCCAGTTCCCAATCTACCCCCGTACCAAAAATCACATTAATCCGTTGCTCCGTTTTGACGTGAATGAAAGACGAACAAACTAATAATAAATAATAATAAATAAATAATAAATAAATCATTTATTTCAGGCAACGCAATGAAATTTTACAAAATCAGGCCCATACAATAAATACCTTACAGACTAACATAATACATACATTTATATTATACATAATTATAAACTATTTATTTTCACGTATAATCGGCGGCGACGTGTTGCGCAATGCATTGTCCGGTAGCCGACCCCGAAACCGGCGGAACAGGACACCCTTCGGCCAAAAGTCTTCTTTCATGAAGGTCGACAGATGATCGGTCGGCACCCTTACCACAAATGAGTTGAAGTTCACATTGTGGCGGGACTCCAACCGCTCGACCCTCAGATTGAACTTAGTTTTCACTCTCATGTACTCCACAATGTCTTCAGATTTTGTGGAGTAATGCAAGCGGGACACGTACACCAGCGTCGTCGGGATAGCCGGCCGAAGCAGGTGGTTGTGTCCGGTCGGGGCGGTGCCGCACAGGTTACGACGAGAGGTCTTCTTCTTCCTTTCCACCTTCTTGAAGCCGTCATCATCGCATCCTGCATCCTGTCTCCGCGGCGGCGCTGGTTGCACAGCTTTGGAGACCAATCCTTGTTTGGTTCCCTCCTTATCCTTTGTAACCCGCTCAAGTTGTTGGTTAGCGGGCTGGTTGGCTGCGGTGACAGCGGCGTACGGCACACGTTGAGGGGTCGACGTGCTCACTCGTGACGTCTCCGCCGGGGCGGAGGAGCGGGGTGTGGGGCGCGGTGCATCGCTAGCTGCAGCGGCGGCCGGTGACGTATCCATATGCGCCGACTCGAAACTGCAGACGGATGCATTTTGCGCTCCGCGACGTGTGTTCACATTAGAGGCCTCTGGTGACCTACATACCGCAGCGGTGTTGCTTAACAACACAACTTGGGCACGCAACTCACTTATGGTGTTATCAGAAGCCTCCAATTTTCTATGCACTTCAGCCAGACTAGCTTTCAGGGAGGTGATATCCTTCAACAGTCTGGTGACGTCGACGTGGTCGAATGTGACGGGTGGTAGTTTGTGTAACTGCTTCGCCACGAAAGTCGGCACGTCGTCTGGGTCGATCTCTTTCATCAGGGTTATAATATCCTGGAGACTTTTCACACCTCCATCTCTCCGGCGCGATGGCATCTCATCGGCTTTACCGATGCTCTGGTAAAGCAGCGTCTTGCCACTGCAAATCTCAGCTTCGTTGAAGTTAGACTTGCAGATCTGCACGATGCTGACTTCGTCCATGGTGTCGATCGCGTTCTGTACCCCGAGTGTAAGTTTTTATGTCAAGCAAACGCAAACTATTTCGAGTACGTATTTATGTCAATTTGTATGAAAACTGTATTAGCGCCTCTAGCGGCGAGTAGCGCGCTTATATAGTTTTCATACAAATTGACATTAATACGCATTCGAAATAGTTTGCGTTTGCTTGACATAAAAACTTACACTAGGGGTACTGGATGAACGCCAAAACTTCGTTCACTATGAGCTGTTGGGAACCCATAGTGATGTTAGTACGCGCAGCGGCTAATGCCGCGCTAATCGTAAATTACGAATATGTAATTCGACACCTATGCAATTGTGCGCGTCCGTTGCCGAGCGCGCATCGCACTGCAATACCTACCTAATGGTTTTCCCGTGGGAATAAGATACTTTCCTGTGGTAAGAAGTAAAAGTAGCCTATAATAATCCTTCCCAGGGTCTCAAATTATTTACTTAAATAGGTACCAATTTCTGACCGCAAATTAGCCCGCACTTAAAATGATTTTCGTATGGGAATGAGATTTTTCCCGCGGTAAAAAGTGTTATGTCTTTCCCAGGGCCTTAAACTGTCTCTATTCTAAATATTATAATCCTTTCCATTAACTTAAACTTTCACCTTAAATACCATTTCATTCCATTCCACAGCTATGCCCGTGCTAAAACTTATTTTACCATGGGAATGATCCTTATTCCCGCGGTAAAAAGTTCTTCCTTAGGTCACAAAATATCTCCATTCCAAATTTCATCTGAATCCGTTCAGCCATTTTGACGAAAAAACAGAACATACCTACAGACAGACAGACAAACAAACAAACAAACATAAATTTTCGCATTTATAATAATATTAGAGATAGTAGAAATATGAATATGATTGGCCGGCCGCGACTACGTCCGTCCGTGAGTAATTTAATTGGGTAAGTACATCGCAAAATTTCATGTCAAAAAGTAGGTAGATAGGCGTTCTCTAAGGTATCATCGGCACCATCATCAATCCATTTTAATGTCCCCGCTGCTGAGGTACAGGCCTTCATATTGATGGATAAGGAGAATGGACCATGACCTTCCATACGGGCCCTTTGCAGTTATGGGGTATTAACTAATCCAAATGCAGCCAGAACCATCAGCTTATTGTGTCTTCTGAAGCACCATATATTTTTGAACATCCCGTGAAAGACCACTGCGAAAGTCACATAACCTCAGCGATCGCAGGCCGAGCACGCTACCTATACTTTATACCAAACATGAAAGTCAAATCAGTGGTTTAGGCATAAGAAGGTTACGATACCTAGACAAACCAAGACAAACAGTAGCTACTTTCGTACGAATAATATTCGGACATTCTCCTACTATTAAACTACCAAAATGCAAAAAATCAAGTCAATTCTTTTTAATGTGGCATGGGTTCTATGACAGCTCATTCGTGCAAAGCAAAGCTTTTTTCTCCTTGATACAAAACTACTCATAAAACGGATTGAGTTTTCAAACATGTGTCAAAACAAAATGAAATTAAAAAAAATCAAAAGCACTAAGGAGTATTGATATTAACTTCGATGCAAATCACCCCCAAAATAACTTTCTAACCCTTATTAACCCTGTTAGGCGATGAGTTTCAATGAAATATGAAACACATCTTTGATTAATTCTGTTAAAGAATGTTTCCACTTTCCACTTTCCAGCTCCCAATCTACCCCCGTACCAAAAATCAAATTGATCCGTTGCTCCGTTTTGACGGGAAAGACGGACAAACAAATAATACCTACCTACTGGTTTTCCCGTGGGAATAGGATACTTGCCTGTGGTAAAAAGTAAAAGTAGCCTATTATAATCCTTCCCAGGGTCTCAAACTATTTACTTAAATAGGTACCAATTTCTGGTTGCAAATTAGCCCGCGCTTAAAATGATTTTCGTATGGGATTGAGATTTTTCCCGCGGTAAAAAGTGTTATGTCTTTCTCAGTGCCTTAAACTGTCTCTATTCTAATTATAATCCTTTCCATTAACTTAAACTATCACCTTAAATACCAATTCCATTCCACAGCTATGCCCGTGCTAAAACTCATTTTACCATGGGAATGATCCTTATTCCCGCGGTAAAAAGTCCTTCCTAAGGTCACAAAATATCTTCATTCCAAATTTCATCTGAATCGGTTCAGCCGTTTTGACGTAAAAACAGAAAATACAGACAGACAGGCAAACAAACAAACATAAATTTTCGCATTTTTAATAATATTAGGGATAGTAGAAATATGGATATGATTTGGAGGCCGTGACTAGATCGCAAAATTTCATGTCAAAAAGTAGGTAGATAGGCGTTCTCTAAGGCTTCATCAGCACCATCATAATCCATTTTAATGTCCCGCTGCTGGGGTACAGTCCTTCATATTGATGGATAAGGAAAATGGACCATGACCTTCCACACGGGCCCATTGCAGTTATGGGGTATTAACCAATCCAAGTGCAGCCAGTACCATCGGCTTATCGTGCCTTCCCAAGCACCATATATTTTTGAACACCCATCCCGTGAAAGACCACTGCGAAAATCAACATTACCTCAGCGATCGCAGGCCGAGAACGCTACATGACGCTACCTATACTTTATACCAAACATGAAAGTCAGATACTTTACAGCTACTTTCGTATATGAATAATATTCGGACATTCTCCTACTCTTGAACTACCAAAATGCAAAAAATCAAGTCAATACTTCGCTAAGGTAGTTTTTAATGTGGCATGGGTTCTATGACAGCTCATTCGTGCAAAGCGAAGCTTTTTTCTCCTTCATAATTTAATGGCAATCCGGTGACAGCGGCGCTACGTACGTTTTTATTTTTTTTGTAGCAATTTAACCGGCCGTGACTTCTAAGGACTTCAGCCGCCAGCAGCGTTATGGTTGGACATCAACTTGACAGCAAAATGACATTTAAAAAACACGTTAGTTTCACATTTTGGCCACCGGAACAGAAGCGATTGTGGCACTGTAGGTCGAAAGACGGATTGAGTTTTCAAACATGTGTCAAAACAAAATGAAATTAAAAATCAAAAGCACTAAGGAGTATTGATATCAACTTCGATGAAAATCACCCCCAAAATAACTTTCTATCCCTTTTTATCCCTGTTAGGCGATGAGTTTTAATGAAATATGAAACACATCTTCGATTAATTCTGTCAAAGAATGTTTATGCAAAATTTGAAGAAGATTGGACAAAGGAATCACGTTGTCCCATACAAACTTTACCCCCGTTTTTTACCCCCTTAGGGGTAGAATTTCGAAAAATCCTTTCTTATCGGATGCCTACATCATACAAGGAACACACCCTCCAAGTTTCAGGTCTCTAAGATCAGCGGCTTAGGCTGTGCGTTTATCCGTCAGTGATTCAGGACAAAGGATTTTATATATATAGATTAGTAAGTATTCGATTTGACTTAAGTGCTTGTCTGGCGCGAACTTTACCTAATGTTTGCAAAACAATTTATATGATATACTGTCTCCAACTCACGTTCAAAGACAACAAATCTTCTATCGTCTCTGGATAAAGTTACTTTGTTCCCGTTGCGTCACACCATTCTGTGTTACACTGTAACACATTGGGAAAAAAATTCCCGATAAGTAAGACTGTTACTCAAAGCCACGTTTTTTTTCCCTGTGACTGACACTGTAACTCAACAGAACTATTGCGTTCCCGTTAATTAACCCCTTTTTGGTAACATAATTACGTGATGCTCTACAGCGGGACCACCTTGAGCTACTTTAATTTAATTAGCATCAAAAAAATGTAGAAAATTTGTATATAATTGTATATGCAATTAAAAAAATGTATATCTATAGTTTCGTTGTAAAAACGAAATCAATGTGGTCCCGCTGGGGAGCATACTCTACAGCGGGACCACCACTATAATTCCGTTACTGAAGGCTTTTCAAATTTGTTTATGAGACCAAAAAAATGTATATTAAATGTATATTAGTAAACTACAGTCAATTTGATCTTTAGTTGGATCTTTACCAAATTACGACTAATTTAAAAATTTCCTACGGATTTTAGGTGTCCGTTACCCAGCCAGAAAGAAGTTTCTAGAGGGAAACGATTTGATTGCATAATAAAGGCATATTTTGCACAAATATGCGCCAAATATGTAAAATCAGTGGGCCTTATAGTTTCGGAATAAAACGGAAAAAAACTCTTTCTGTTGCGTATGTTCCATCTAGTTACATTGTAGTTAGTTACATTAATGTAACTAGTTGGAGTTTTATTCAAAGTAGCCACACTATTTAGAAATGCTCACTCGTTTAATGTAACTAATTAAACTTCTTTCCCAGTTAGTAATATCGTTAATATTCACTCAGTCATTCATGAAAACATAATTACTACTTTTTAACTAACTTCAAAATTTAAAATCGGCTAAGTGCGAGTCGGACTCGCCCATGAAGGCATACATAACTTTGTATTTCATAATATTCGTATTAATGAGAAAGTTATATTTTCGGTTTTCAAAAACGATTATATTTGTGGTTTGTACTTATAGAGTGGAATGAGCTGCCTGTCTCTGTGTTCCCTGATTCTTACAACCCAAGTCTCTTAAAGTCGAGAGTGAATAGGCTTCGCCTGGGCAGGCATTAAATTCAATAATAAAAATTGTATTGTGAATGCAAAACAGTAAAAATTTAAAAAACAAAGTGTTGATTTTCCATAGTTGAAATTTATCTTAGATTAAGCTTTTTAGGACTTTTTTTGTGAGGTACTACTACAGTGTATATTAACGGGAAAAAAACGTGGCTTTAAGTAACAGTGTTACTTATCGTGAAATTGTTGCCCACTGTGTAACAGTGTAAATTAACGGGAAAATAAACGTGGCTTTGAGTAACAGTGTTACTTATCGGGATTTTTTTTCCCAAAGTGTCACAGTGTTACACAAAGTGGTGTGACGCAACGGGAACAAAGGATACGATAGGGTACGTTGGTAAACAAGGAAATTGTTTTTGTATAAGCACACAGAGCAAATTTGTTCTGCCAATTTATTATGGCTACTGGGGTGCAAAGGCCGAACTGCTAAAGCGAACAACAGCCTAAAAGTAGGACAGGGGGTGTGCGATTTTGAAATCAATAACACTATCTTCCGCTATGATGTTTGGACAGCCTAAAAACCCTACCGGAACAAACAAAACAAAACTTGTAGCTTTACGCTCATTTACAGAACACAAGAAAGAGATAAGGAGTATTTGGCACGCATTTTGTACACTGAATGAAGCCAAGCAATATAATAATAAATAATAAACATTGGAATTTGGACACCATCACATACTTGTTTCAATACCAAACTGTAGTAGCTTTGAGCACTAGTATTATGGAAATTGGAAACAACGACGACATACACCCAGACCCGAGGAAATATTGACAGGTTCGTTTTAAACATTTACCCGACCGGTAACGAACCCGGGACCTCTAGAGAAAGCGGCGCCTTGAAAGCCGGTCAAACCAAGCTCAAAATTAAATCAAGCTATAGTTTTCGATGCTACGCTTCATTTAGTATATAGCCAGCCCCCTTATCCTAACCTGATGGAATCGAGTTGAGATCAAAATCGAATCAAGATCGTAAATCACCATTCTTCAACGATTGTAGTGCCAATCGAGTACAGTAGTGTTTGAATACCGAAAGAAATGAAATCTTTATGTGTACTGTTTTATAGATTTAAGGTCAAAAATCACACCTTCGATCACAAGAAAGTAGGTTTTTTGTGATTGAAGGTGTGATTTTCGATTTTGATATCAACTCGATTCCGTCAGGGGTTAGGGGGCAGGTTTCGTTCAAGCTTCGTTTAGTGACATGATCATACATATGACATGACAACTTGAAGAACTTGAAAATCGTGCACATGTTAAATGTGTGGGATGTGGGGGATTTGCTGTTCTGAGAGCAAGGGTTTGTGCAAAGGGTTGTGGACGCGCGCCTCTCCTACACTTACTTCTAACGAATTTCTTTTGTTTTGTGCTAAAACCCTATCGAAACGAACAAGACTAGCTCTCCGCCCGCGGCTTCGCCCGCGTTGACTACACGACGTTATCCCGCGGGAATGTGTTATTTTTCCTGGATAAAAAAGTAGCCTATGTTCCTCCCCAGGCTACAAATTATCTGTGTCCCAAACAGCCAAATCCGTTCAGCCGTTTTAGCGTGATTGAGCAACAAAAATTCAAACATCTAACCTTTCACATTTATAATATTAGTAAGTAGGATACTCCCAAATCTCCCAATATTCAAGTAAACTGAAATAGACCGTCTTTGAAACAAATGCAGATTGTTAACGTTATTCATCCCATATAGTTTTCTAATCCATTAGGCTCATCCAATTTACCCGAAGCCTTACCAATTCTGAGAAATCTCGAGAATGTAAATATCTTTTAGTTGGACCATTTCAAATTCAATAAACTACACTTTATTTAGATCAGTCTATTTTGAAGTGATGGGATAAAACAAAACTTATTTACTATTTAAGTAACAGACCCTTCATAATCCAACCTTTCTCGAGGTTGGCTGCTCAGTTTGACATGAGTACCTAACAGCTCTTGTATCTCTATAAATTTCTAAGTAAGAGGCTCATAAAGTTAAACCAACGTCTAGCCCGGTTGACTTAAAGCAGCGCTTTAGCAAGGTAGTTTGATCTAGGTCGAGAGAGGTCGAGTCATCCGCTTAAAGTAGGTAATTCTCTCCTGTCAGTTTCTGGCAATAACGTGGATGGTTTAAGGCTAAATACGGGTAATAAGTCTTGGTTTTGGCCCCGTTTCTAGGAGCAATAAAGGTACGTAAATTAATTTGAGTATGAGTAGAGCAAGCTTGGATTAGGTAGGTATAAGTTTTATTAAAAGAAGTAGGTAGGTCTGGTTAAAGCCATAGAATAAACGTAATTGGAATACGTGCTTAAGAAGATACTTTTCTTCTGTTCTGTTTGTAACATTGTCCGCAAGCAATTATGATTCCAGCAGGAATTTCAATTTCGGACCTACATAATATTATGATTTGATTTACTGCCTCTTATCTTTGATAAACACTGTTTTTTGTTAGGGAATATAATTCAGGGGATGAAAAAGAACCTATCTATATCCACACTGCGTATTTTAGGCGCGCCGTCTATTTTACGCACCTTTATCGATACACACGCGCCGTAGAAAAACGCGCCATCAACGTGCATGTGTATCGTTACAAATGCGCGCCGCCCGTAGAAAAGCGCGCCCCGTCAACGTGCATACACGTGCTCACGTTACAACGCTAAATACGCACGTTTACACGTTACAAATGCGCCGTAGAAAAGCGGTTTAAAACGTGCATACACACTCACGTAACAACGATGGGTACACACGCATGTTACAAATACGACGTAGAAAAGCGCGCCGTCAATGTGTGTGTATCGTTACATATGCGCACTAAAAAGCTCATCGTCGACCCGCTTGAAAACACGGTGTACATATAGGCACTAAGGATAAATAAATACCTACTGGTGATGGTTTAACTGTGGATGTGGAAACACGGGAGAAGTCACGGGTGGGTGGCTTTTGGTATCTTAATAATATGATACCTAGTTTAGGTGTAGACTGGAAATTGATCGTAAGCGCTTTAAATCTCTTAACTTGACACCAAGTTGTTTTTTCTTTGAAACTAAATAACAAGGTGGCTTTAAATTCTTGGAATTATTAATTCGATACTGAAAAGTTTCATTTCTTCGGTTGTCCGAAGTGCCAGTAAAGGACAGGGCTTCTATTTTATTAAAGGCTCCCCAATATTAGTATTTTATTTACCTGACGTGGTTTTTAGGGTTCCGAACCAAAATGGTAAAAAGGAACCCTTATTATTTGGTGTTTTGCAATCCTATTACATAAAAAAGGTGATTTAAAAAATTAAACCTATTAACCTATGATACTTATTCAAATATTATTCAATTCCAACAATATCACATACATAGTGAAGTCGTTTTTTTTTATAAACTACGATATAGCACTTAGCCTTCATCACACCTGATGATAAGTGATGATAAGGCTGAAGGTGGAAGCGCACTACTCCCGGAATCCTCAATCATTGAGGAGCTGGCTATCTTATCTCTAACTGCCGGAACACAATAATGCTGAAAACATCATTGTTATGGCGTCAGACTTAGATAAGATGGTGGTAGCTAGCCAGGCGGACTAAGAACAAGTCCTACCACCAACCAAACCGAATACAATATGTACCCCTACTGGGAATCGAACCCGGGACCTCTGGGTCTGAAATCGGTGGGATGAACCACTAGACCACAGAGGCGGTTAGCGGTTAGTAATAAATATTACAGAATTTGTAAGACCTACCTTAATAGACATTTGAGAAGAAAGTAATACCTCACCCCCTACGACATATTTACCTTAAATAATGTTAAAAATAAACATGGACTAAGAAAGATAAACGACGATGGAATTCGGAAAAACAGTCGTAAGAAATAGTTTAAATTGCGTAATTCGTGTAAGTAGTGCAAATTCTAAGAGGCTATTATTATTGGTATTAAAGTATTGGTAGTATACCTACAGCATTCTTAAATAAGTTTTTAATGGAAGTAATACCAACCCATTTAAGAATGAGAAAGTAATTTGTAAAGTTATGTCGAACCGTTGACTCATAAAAATGTATTGTAGGTAAAATTATGTTATAAGAATTATTTATATACAGGGCGTCCCAAAACTATGTCACATGGAGGGAAAGTACCTTAAATACTGAAGATATACAGTTTTAGTGAAAGGAGACTTCATTTTTATTTTAAAACTAGCTTTCCGCTCGCGGCTTCGCCCGCGTGAACTACACGACGTCATCCCGCGAGAGTGTGATATTTTTTCGGGATAAAAAGTAGCCTATGTTCCTCTCCAGACTATAAAGTATCTATGTCCCAAATTTCAGCCAAATCCGTTCAGCCGTTTTGGCGTGATTGAGTAACAAACATCCAAACATCTAAACATCCAAACATCCAAACATCCAAACTTTCACATTTATAATATTAGTAGGATAGGATACTAAGTTACTTAGAGAAAATGCTTAGGTACAATTGAGCCTTTTGATCGGTACAATAAAATTAATAAAATATTTTTTTTACATTCAGCGGGTTTTATTCCCAGTTCAGACATGTGATTATTCAAAATTGTTTGAATGCAGTTCGTTTTCTTTTTAAAATAAAAATGAAGTCTCCTTTCAGTAAAATGTTATATCTTCAGTATTTAAGGTACTTTCCCTCCATGTGGCATAGTTTTGGGACGCCCTGTATAAGTAAGTAGTACATTTTAGTGTGGCCAAAAATGTCTCATTTCTGCCAAAACACTTGAGCATGTTTAAAGTAAGTACTAAATTATGTATTATTAAATTAAATGTAGGTACCTACTTACTTAATTATAATTAGATGTGCTTCTCTTCTAATAAATCCAGTAATGAAGTAAACTAATTACAGACTAAAACATACCATAGGCTCACTCTATTCGGAAACTGAATCCGGAAAATATTATTTTCGTCTCAATCTTCACTCACCACCGCATTGACATCGAAACTTGGCTAAAGTGCATTTTTCACAAAAACGTGAGCGACTCTGCAATGATTTTTACGTCAATGGTAGTAGGGTAGGAAAATCTGTTCCAGTAACGTACCTATGTTTTGTTGGGCAGCATATTACAAAAGTAGGTATGTTAAATTTTTAAAGAAATGTGGAATAATGAACTAACAGGTCAAGTAACGTACTTATCTACTTATATATTTTGTCGTACAGCACAGGCATAATTTCCCCCGCGGATAAGCTCGCGTGTCGCCCGCCCATTACGCGATAGAAGATATTAACTTGCACACCTCACAAATTATTGTTTGTTACCCTAACATTCGATCGCGTCTCGCACGTAGACTCAAAGGCCCTATCTAACATAAATCTTTGAAGGCCGTCGGGCACTTTGATTCAGATGTACAGGTAATTAGATCAAGGCTTTTTGTATTTACATATTCAAATATGAAGATTAGATACTACACGTTAAAAGACAGACTTACGGCACAGATAACAAAATAGTTACTACGTCTTACGGTATAGAACTAGTATAATGCAGACACCCTCAAATACAGTTAGTTAGGTACGCGTAGCTAGGAATTAAAGTTCATTCATTCCCACGGTAAATTTTTGTTTACGTAGTAAATTTTACAATTTATTTCGCTTTTTTGTTTAATTAGCACTGGTTGTACTAATGTACCATCTTTGTCTTCACATCACCCTAAGGTTGACTGGTAGAGAACGGCTAAGGCAAAAGTCTGCCTGCGTACAATTCGTGCATGGCGAATATGGCGATTTAAATAAAATAAATACAAAACAATTTAAAGGAATTGTTACACGTTTGTTCTGCTAGTTATCAAAATTAAATAGGATTGTTCGATATTATCGTTTTTTGTGAATAACTCAGTTGCTTCCGTTCCGGTAAGAGATAAGGCTTATCGTGGGGCTAAACTTCCGGTCGCTCTTCAACATGTAAATGAAACGTTTACCCTCCGTCAGTCATAAAATTATAATAAAGCCCAAAGCCAATTTTATTACAAACTCTTGCAAGCGCTTCCGTGCTGGTGAAATCCCACAATGCCGAATCGGCCCCGAAAAGTATTAAATACTAAATACATGGATAATTGGGACAAGGTCGCTGTAGCGTCGCCGACTGCTGCCACTGGTGTCTTCCGCACAAATCGATACGTGCCAACGATCGCACCACACGCCACAACAAAACGAAAACAAAAGAAAACGCATCATAAACAATAGAAAATAGGAGCGCACCTCTAGCCCTAGGTGAATCAGCTTGCTTGCATTTGCACAACACACAATCACTACAAAACTGAAGACTTATTTAACACTACTGTATCGAATTTCGTTTCTTGCCAATGGGCAATCAAGGTGGACTAACTGCAAGGCGATGCGCTGCGCGCCTATGCATCTTTTACGGTAAGGCAAGGACGAACGTTATTGGTTAAACTTTGACGGATAAGTCAATCAGACGTTATTCATTCTGTATTTTATGTGCATCATCTGTCTGGTGCATGAAGTTTGACTTAATACTCTGAGGTAACTCAGTATTAAGTCGAGCTTCATGGTCTGGGTTTTGAGACCCGCAGTTTTTTCCGCACATTTATTTGTAAAATATTAAATAATACATTGTGTGACTGTGACACGCAGTATACTTACATACCTTAGTACTGGCGATAAATTTTCATTACACTTTTTTACAACTGATTTTGCATAGTTACAACAAAAATTGATGATTCGTAAATCCTAAAATTTATTTTATAAATGCAAGGAAGCTTTTAATACAGTTAGATAAACAGAAATTGTAAATTCTAAATCCGGCAAAAGTTCGTCAAAAATTAAGTGCAAAAATATTCGGGATACTTAGTCAGGATAAACACGAAAAAGTTTTAAAGCCAAAAAAGTTAGTCTAAATGAAACGAATGACTTACCGAAAGTCCAGGATTGCACCCCGAAGTGATCGAGTTCTTCCTGAACTTGGGCACGCAGACCTGCATAGAACTTTTCCCCTTAGGGGGTCCAGCACAACCGTACTCGTCGGACCTCGTAAGGTTTATGTTGTTCGTGTTGTTAACTTTGACTAGGATGTTGCAGGTTTGCGAAGCGATTTGGAAGAGGCCCTCTTCTAAGTTCCGCTTGTTGTTGTACTGTCTGTTGAAGTGCAGATAGTCCCACAGGGAAGGCATTTTCTCTGACGAGACTCGTCAACCGTGCGTGCTACGGCGACGTGTAACCTCCGCCGCGGCAGCTGAGTAGTGCCTCCTTTATGTAAGAGTCGCGCGGACTTGCGCGTTAAAAGTTTAGTTTTCGACAGTGTACAATCACTTGAGAAAGTATTCGTTCCTTACAACTTTTGTTGCGGAAATATTTAAAAATAATACTTAATTAACTTAACTTAATGTATAAAATTGATAATTTCCAATTTATAGACAGTTGACGATATTTTAATGGTACAAATAAAAGACAAGCTATACTCGTTCTGCGAATACAATACAGTACAGAGTAGGTATCTTTGCTTTGCTATTTAAATTAAAGGCATTATTTTCCATGCAAGATTAGGTATGTAAAAGACACGATATGTGGTAGGGCAGGAGACCCCTTATTTTTTTACTTTTAAGCACAGCTTTGGGAGCGAGCCTTGTCGCATTAAATGTCAAAGGTATGAAAGAGACGGTATGATGTTTGAGACGCTCCCAAAGTTGAGTTGCTTTCGAGTATTCGGGTGTTATTTAGTTAATTAACTAAGAGGACTAATTCAGAGATCAATAGCTAAATATGATCGTAGAAACCCAACACTCAGTCGACAAACTTATCATCAACATCATCGTCAGCCTATTATCGTCCACTGCTGGACACGGCCTCTCCAAGTGCACGCTATCGGGCACGAACCGCGGCTGCTCTCATCCAGCTCTTGCCAGTCACCTTGCGAAAATCGTCGCTTCATTTCCACGGTAAATTTTTATTTACGTATTTCTTAGTAAAATTTACAATTTATTTAGCTTTCTTGTTTAATTAACACTGGTTGTACACCCTATGAACCATCTTTGTCTTCACATCACCCTAAGGTCCTGTCCACACCTGTCTGGGGGTGTCCGCATCCGAACGACGAAGACAATTTATCGTAGGTATTCAAGGGATGTAAGTACGAAGATGAAACACGAAAGAGGCATTAAATACCAATTTTACATGACCTTCGACGGACACTTAAACCACACTTTACGACTGTACATTCAGCAGGTGGACACATTAATTATTTATCTTGATCTATTGACTTTTGAAAGAGACATTTACTGTGTTCAACATTGGGTAGGTAAGGTACACACTTCAAATAGTTGACAGCATTCGGTCGGCACAAAACCGACCTTCCCCAAAAGTCGCAGGGTTAAAATTGGTTCAGCAGTGTGACGTCTGGTTATGGTGTCGATAGTACCGAAAATTCACCTGTCTGGGCACGCAATGCCGTTATAGCATACGTGAAGCGCACTAGCGTGTAGTTACTAAATAATCTCGACTCTCTATTCCTATAAATAAGGTCTCTATTCCTCATTGTAAATGTTCAGGATAACAATATAAATGCTAAATGAGAGAACTGAATGTCATATGTCAACACACACTCGGGGACTTTGAAATGTTTATTTTATGTCTTTATGAGCCATTTGAGGGCTCCTCAAGGTGTAAGTTTTATGTTAGAATCACCTAAAACTTTAACCCATGAAAGGTGAAGAATTTACAACCAGACAGACTGATTCAGACCGATAAATTGGAGTTGCAATATCTTAAAAAATATAGTAGGACTCATCCACAAGTCGGACTTACTTGACGTACTTGGGTGTACTTGAGTGCACCCTCAAGCTTACGTAATTTGGCCGTTTATCGTAGTGGACAAGATAACCAGTTCCTCAGTCAGTGGTCTAGGATCTTGAAAAGAGCGCGATTCCACCTTCAGGCTTATCATCAATTAACATCAAGTCTGATGAAGGCTACTCTACTAGAAATACATTTATCATTGACCAGCACTTTTACAGCACAACCCACATTAAATCACTGATTCTCAAACATATTTTAGTTTGTTAACACTCCAAACAGACATAAAAAGATTCCTATAAAATTTAAGTATAGGAATCTTTTTTGTGTCTCTGTTTTATTCGTAGTATAAAATTGTGCGAGTGCAAAAACTATGATAATGTAGGAACTTTCTATATTTACTCAAACAATATGTATATGAAAATGTTTAATTTTGTTTATACACAAACTATACATACACACTTTGTCTACTGTCTACTTGAGACTAGCAACAGTGGCCAAAAATATCCAGTAATAGTAATGCTTACCTTTGACAATAGGCAAGAAACAGAAGCATTTATTCAGGCAAGAATATTTATGTAATGAACTTAGAATGTCAACTGGCAACAAAGGTAAAAATATCAATAAGGTTGAGAAATGGGTACACTTATTTTATTATCCTTAAAAAATGTTCAAACATATCATTAAACTTTATCTCATCACTCATCTGAAATACTTTCTTTCATTTCAACATCATCAGATACTGACTCAGTGTCATCTGGCTCATCCAACAGCGCCTGAAGCTGGTGTATAGAAGTAACCAGAACATGAAACTGCTTCTTTCTTAAAGCTAAGCGACTTTCTAATTGCTGTTTAGTAGATTCCAAGTTGGCTAACTCACTCTTCAATGTACTGAGTTGTTCTAATGTTTCTTTTCGATCTGGCTGTTCACTAATAACTTTTGCTAGTACATCGTATTCAATGCGGTTCTTACGTACAGTCTTAGCTTGTGCTAAATCAGCTTTGCTTTTCTCTATGTTGCCTTTTGCCGCTTCTATGCCTGTTTCTAAGATCTGTGTGAGTGCTTCATAGCTTTTGAGTTCTGCCGACATCATTTCTGATGCTAGTTGTGATTTTGTAACAGCAAATTCACATTGAGCCAATTGTGCTAGCATGCGGTCATGTGTAGCTTTGCTGAAAATAAAATTATATTTATCACTTTTCTTTCATTTGATATAAGGACTGCCTGTGACTATTATAGTACTATATTGAGTATAGATATTGAAAAACTAAGCATGTATGATAGTGCTATAATCTAAAGTAGTGCAATTGAATTGAGAAATTAAAAGTCTTGAGAAAGGGCCTGATTTCCATTGAAAATCCTGAGATTGCTTTGCCATTTGAGTATTTTACGCAATCATACTAACAATTTAAAAAGACACATTATTGATTTTTAACACTGGATCTCTAGGGCTCACGCTCACTTGTCGCTAATCTCGCACATAAAGAGGGGCACTAAGTTTGATAAACTTTTCACTGAAATTTTTTAAAATCCTGAGATTTCCTGACTTCTGTAAAATCTGGCTGGTCGAAATCCTGAGAAGAGTACAAAATCTTGTGATCTCAGAAAAAAACCTGAGAACTAGAATGTGTGACCCCCGCTCTCTACCCCATTCCGCCAAATTCGATGTCAACTAATGGAAATTAGAACCGGTAAAGCTCTTACGCTTGTAAATAACTATGAGGAATACGATAGGTACCTGTCTTCAGGCTTATCATCAGTACTGTTGCACCATTTTATTAATGTTTTCAAGAGAACATTTAGTCTTCTATCATCTCCAGTGCCATCTCCGTCAATGAGTAGTCTTCTACGAATAACATCCTCTGAAAGTGAAAAACGAAAATAACATTGTCGTTCAGAGGTTATGTTTTATGGGGTATGATTTGGAAGCTTTACTACTTACCATCCCCCATGTTATTTAGAACGCCAATTAATTGAAAAGATAAATAATTTTAATTTGGAGCACTTATTAGAATTGTTTTACGTGAAAAAGAAAATAGTACAAACAAAACAAACAAACCACTTAATTTTTTTATAATTTGACTTTTTTTTTTTTTTTTTTTTTTTTAATAATGGCTTCTTCCGTTTTTAACAGAAATTCCGCCAACGTCCCGTAATGAAAGAAACACGGTTTTTTAGAATATGCCCGGTGAGAATCGTAGTTTTCAGCCTTGACACCTTTGACCGAGACAAACACAAAGCGGTACGGTACGGTAAGACAACACAATGCAACACAGAGATATAATTATAATATGTATATAAATTACATTTCAGTTATATACAGGTATGTACAATTTATAATTTTATATTATATTTATTTACATATTTACAGAGTAGAATGAAGGCTTGCCTGTCTGACATTGACAGTAGGAAATTGCTGTTTACAGGACGGGAAATGGACGGTGGGAGTTGGTCATACAGGGAAGGGTTTTTAGTGCAATTGAACAAGATGTGTTCCACCGAACCTTCGTCAAGACCACATTCGCACAGAGAACTATCTCGGACGCGGATTTTGTGTAGGAATACCGGAGAAGTTACATGTCCCAGTCGTAAGCGGGTTATGGTTGCAACCACATGCCTCGGTAGCTCTCGGAATTTCCAAAACCACGGCTTCCTGGGGATAGTAATTTGGAGTGATCGGTACTGACGTCCCACAGCTCTGGAATTACGCGCCCATCTCTCTTCCCACGCAGAAGACAGGCAAGGCTTTGCTAACTGGAGAACATCCTGCGAATAATTTTGGAGACGGCAGGTACTGCCAGATGTTGTTGCCATTTTGGCCCATCCATCGACCACTTCATTGCCGCAGATGCCACTGTGACCCGGGATCCATGTTAGTGCTACTTCAATGTTTTGGGATTGACACTCTATCAAAAGGTTTTTAATTTGTAATATTACTGGAGAAGGGGATTTGGATTTAAATTGGTTAGATAAGAGGGCTTCCAGGGAACTTTTGGAGTCAGAGAGAATTAAAGATTTGTTTAGGTGATTGATTAAAATAAATGAAACTGCTTCTAATATGGCAATGGCTTCTCCAGTGAAAACAGAGGCCTCTATTGGACATTTAAAGTTGAGAACTACATTGTGTTTGGGGATCCAAACAGCTGCACCCACGTTTCCTTGCTCCGTTGTTTTGGAAGCATCTGTGTATATTGTCAGCCAATCCTGCCATTCTATATTTAAGAACTCTATGAACTTGCTATTAGCATTGGGGTCATTCTTACCTATGCCACAGTTCAGAATGATTTTTGGAATGGAGGTGAGTGCCTCAAACTTAGTTTGGTATAAAGGATGGGTGTCGAACTGAACTATGGGATGGGATAGGGAATCCAGCTTTCTCAAACTAGTAACAAGTCTAGGGGGGATTTTATGTGTCCAAAACGGTGAATGTAATATAAGGTTTGATAATTTCAGGAGCAGTGACAGAAGTGGATGAGACTTAAGTTGGGCAATTTTAAAAACAAACCTGTCTGACAAATACTGTTGTCTGAGGTCTAACGGAGCATCAACACACTCCACTTGGACCGCAATACCAGGTGAGGATCTCATGGCACCTAAAACTATGCGTAAGCATTTGAGTTGCATTTTATCCATCTTATTTAAACCTTCTTTATTGCAGGGTTCCAAGAGGAATGTGCCATAATCCATAAGACTACGGACAAGAGCATTGTAGACTAGTTTGAGGGAGTATTGGTGGGAACCCCACCATACCCCAGAGAGGGATTTTAGGATGTTTGCACCTTTTTCACATCTCTGAACTATATTATCGAAATGAGCTGATCCTGCCAGTTTGGGGTCCAGAATGACTCCTATAAATTTAACTCTGTCTGAAAGTGGAATGATTTGGTCCTCGATCCTTAATTCAATGGAAGGTACAGTTCTTTTTCTTGTAAAAATTATTGCACTACTTTTGGGAACTGAAAGTGTGAGACCGTGATCATCTAACCATTGTTTCAGGTACGAGAGAGCTGAGTTAATTCTGTTTTCGATGGACTCCAGGTTATTACCACGAGCATATATGCAAATATCGTC
The DNA here is from genome assembly GCA_949710035.1 of Crambus lathoniellus. Classification (NCBI taxonomy): domain Eukaryota; kingdom Metazoa; phylum Arthropoda; class Insecta; order Lepidoptera; family Crambidae; genus Crambus; species Crambus lathoniellus. The sequence goes on from OX453310.1 coordinate 22,388,391, forward strand.
CGCATACTGAAGAATGTTGCAAAAGCTTAAGACACTCTCTTCCAGGTCGTAAGTGTACAGGCTGTACAGTAGTGGACTGAGTACAGAGCCCTGCGGCAGGCCTTGCCACACTGATCTGGGGGGGAGATGATGATTCTGGAACCGGATGTTCACTGACCTATTAAAAAAAAGGTTAAAAATAAACCGTACAAGCCTCGCTGGGAAACTCAAACGAAGAAGCTTCTCTCTGAGCACCGGAAGCTGGACGTTATCATAGGCAGCTGATATATCCAAGAATACGCCCACCAGATATTCGGCTTTAGAGAAGGCGAGTCGGACTTCTGTGGTAAGTATCCCAAGACTGTCATGTGTACCCCTGCTCTTACGGAATCCAAATTGGCTATGGGCCTGTAATCCTCTTTTTTCAGCCAACCATTCTAATCTATGTTTTACCATGTGTTCCAGGACTTTACACAAGGTGGCAGAAAGGGCTATGGGTCTATAAGAGGAGGCCAAACTAGGGTTTTTACCTGGTTTTAATAACGGAATTACAACCTGCGACTTCCAAGAAGCAGGAACATTGCCAGTATCGATAACATTGTTAATGAAAGAGTTGAGAAGGTGTGTGAGTGCAATGGGACCAAGGTGGGTGATAAAGGAGTAGGGAATACCATCTTCGCCTGGTGAGGAGTCTCGTAGGTTTTGGAGGGCCCAGTGGAGTTCCTCCAAGGAGAAAGGAGAGTCAAGTTGGTTTGGGGATAGGCTATCAAACTGCAGAGGATGGTTGGGGTTGAATTCAGGAGGAGCGGAAGGGGGAGCTAGCCTATCTGCGAATGACTCCAGCCAGGGGGATGGGTTATTTGAGGATGGGGAGGGACCGGATAGAGAGCCACGGAATCGGCGTATGTTACGCCAAACAATGGATGGGGGTGAACGTGGGGAGAGGTTTTCACAAAATTTGAGCCATCCGCCTTTTTTCTTCTTCTTGAAGAGGCGCTTCGCCTTTGCAGAAATGTGTTGGTAGGCTATAAAATTCTCAGGGGTCATGCTTAGATTGTACTCTGACTCCGCTCTTCTTCTTAGCTTAACTAACTCCGTACACTGTTCGTCCCACCAGGGGGGCGAGACCGGTTTTTTCTTCGATCGTCGGATGGTAGGGACGTGGGCATTCGCTGCTGCAATAAGAGAGTCGGTAAAGTGTTGATATAGGGCCTCTACCGAGTCGGACGATGGCATAGTACATCTCAAAGTGGTCTCGACTTCCGGCGCAAATTTATCCCAATCAGCTTTGGAAGTGTTGTACTTGCGAAGAGATGGCGAAGGGTTAATGGATAGGGATGTGCCCGGCTTAGATATGACAATAGGGAAGTGATCACTACCGTGTGTCTGTAACAGCGTTTTCCAAGTTAAAGCGGGGGCCAGACTTGGAGAGCAAACTGTAAGGTCTACTGCAGACCGCTCATCCTGTCCGGGCCGAACTCTCCTAGTTGGGCTGCCGTCGTTTAGCAGACAAAGGTTGAATTGATCAAACAGATCTATTAAATAGGGGGAGAAAGCATCACATGAGTGTGATCCCCACGAGGTGTGATGGGTGTTGAAGTCACCTAGGATGATGGATGGCTGGGGTATGGTTGCAAGGATTTGTTGGAGATCAGGCATAAGGGAAGGTGCTGGGTCGGGTATATAGACAGATACATATGAAATATTTAAGATTTTGGCGGCGACAACGTTGAACGCGTCGCTATGAGGGGGAAGGTGAATTTGCGAGTAAGTTAGGCCCTGTTTGATAAACAAGGCACATCCGCCATAGCCATCTGCTCTGTCATCTCTGAGGCAGGCAAAACCAGGTACCCGAAACCGAGTTCCCGGCACCAGCCAAGTCTCAGAGATGGCAGCGACAGCGATGGCCTGCTTGTTTAACAAATATTGGAGTTCGTGTTTTTTGGGAACAATACTTCTACAGTTCCATTGTAGAAACTGAAGAGGCGTGCTCCTCTGTTGGCGGCTGGGATCCATTGGGAATGAGATGACTAAGGATAGATAGTTTTTGTGCTACGTTGGGCGGTAAGGCATCGTTGAATCTGTATAGGATGTCGGTAAGGAGGGTAATAATATGGTCTAGAAACTTGTCGTCCTTAGATGATGAGTATGGATTGTTTAGATTCGAACCATTTGGTGTCGAGGGCCATCGGATATCAGAGACTGGTGAACCAATCTGTCATATCCTTGCGGGAGAGGAGCTCTAGGCTTTGGGGAAAGAGTGACTGTTTTGCGGTAGGAAGATGATGGTGAGCTAGGAGGAGTTTGGTGAGGGGCTCTAGGTGGTTGGGAGGGGGCATAGGAAGTAGAAGACTTTGATATATCGGAATAGGGACGTCGGACGGGAGCAAAACGGGCGGACGCCTCTAGGTAGGAGATATTCTCTTGCGACATAACCATTTTGATGCTGTGTTGTCTCATTGCCTCCGGACAGCCCTTGCTGGTGGCAAAGTGCCTTCCGGAACAGAATAGGCAAGTGGACCTTTCCTCCGCGATGGGACAGCTGTCCCCAGGATGTTCCTGAGCGCAGCGGTAGCATCTCGGTTTGGAACGACACTGTGCCTTGATGTGCCCGTACCTGCAGCAACTGTGGCATTGTATCGTAGGCAGTTGATATGTTTCGACTGGCAAAGATGTAAAGTATGAGTAAATTCTCTTCGGGAGAACCTGTCCTTCAAAGGTGAGTACGACTGTCTGGGTTGGGGTCCATGAAGTGATACCATTAACCTGCGTTTTTCGATTTAATCTTCTGGCTTTGAGAACAATGCCGCAGTTATCAGGTAACTCAACTGAGTTTATGAATTCATCCAGGGACCAGTCCACTGGGACGTTCCTGACAATTCCCATCCGAGTACAATTGTAGGTAGGGATATTGGCTTTAAACTGCGAGTTAGAAATAAAATCTGATGAAAGGAAGTCATTGGCATCTGTCGCTGTTTTAAATTCGATTTCTATTTTATTTCTTCCTACGTTTTTTAGACCACCTCTTACAATATTTTTTACTTTATTAGTATGTAACAGTTGGCCAAATTTTATGGGTCTAATTGTAGTACCAGCTGCTGGGTCAGGCTCTTCCCTACATACGTGGACAATAAACGGGCCTTTGTCGTTAGGGTTGTACCGTCTTAACTCCTGGGACAGAGATGGGTGCGTATAGAGAGTTTGAATGGACGCCGATGTATCAATGTCATTTATGTTTCTGGTACGTTTGTCCGGATTAGCTACAGTATCTAAAGGCAACTTGTGCTTTCGAGTCTCAGTCTTGTCTTGAGAAAAGAGCGGTGGGGATAAACTATTAGCATCCGGAGGATCCGGTGGCTCGGGAGGCGTAGGCCCCATTGTAAAACCTAACCTAAACTGTCAGGCAGGGTGTTATGTTAGTATGCTAAATAAAAATAATTTGTTAAACAAATAAGGACTTTTATTTACACGACACAATACACTTACCACATAAATAAATATTCAAACAACACAAACAAAGGAGTCAATTTAGAAAATTAGTCTAGGAAAACAATACAAAAGTAAATATAAACAGCAGGAACACGTGTGTCCAACAAAAGCATAGAGTAACTTGTATATATAGGAAATAGAGAACAATCTTCGGCCCCTTTAGCGGAAGTGTGAACCTGGCGCCATCTGGTTTCTAGCCATAGCAGCTTAACACACACACATACACACATATGACAAATCTACTGATATTTAAAAATACATTTGTTGTACACTGCACATAACAAAACCAACAAGTGGTATATAGCTCATGTATGGTGTATGGACCATATATTGAGCAATGTAAAAGGTGCTAGAGGACAAACCTCTCCGTTTATCTGCCCCCTGATTCAAAAACCGTCGGAAACGGAATCGGGTTCGACTTCTATGCTTTGTCTTTGTCTATTCTTTCACCAGATAGAATGATGATGAAGATGAGCAATTCTGTAAGTATAGGAAAAAATTTGTGTAAATGTGATAATTTTTCCTATACTTACAGAATTGCATTGTAAATGCATAAAAATAATTTAAAATCTCAATTTAATGGCTGTTTCATCTTTTAAACATTTGTAAAAATGTTTCTTTCGGATGAGAGGGTTTCCTCGCATTGATGATCCAACGCTGGCCTACAGCGTAACAAGTGATAGCAAAATTCGACGAGTCGTGTAAGCCTTTCGGTAGCTTAGTAGGTCAGAGCATCGGGCCGGATTCCCGGAGGCGCGGGTTCGAATCCCGCCTGAAAGCTACTTATAGGGCTCGTGGTTTTTTACTGTCACATTTTTTCCTATAATACCTAGTTAGTAAAGAAAATAGCATATTTGGGATAAAATATAGCCAATGTCACTACTCACTAGGGAATAATATAGCTTTCTACTGGTGAAAGAAAGTTTATAAGCGGTTCAGTAGTTTTTTTGTTTATCCATTACCTACAAACATAGAAACATTGAAACAAACAAATAAGTAATCAAATCTTTTCTCTATTTACAAACGCGAAAACAAAAAATCAAATCTTTCCTCTGTAAGTATAATATTATAAGTAAAGTTTGGATAAACACAAAAGCAAAAGTCTCATCTTTCCTCACCAAATATAAGTGTCCATGTTTTTTAGTATTTCCTCAAATTGCTACCTGTAATCATTTGTTTGCAAATAGCAATGAACAAATTGCTGCAGTACATTTATAAGTAATTACTTGTTATACAAGAGAGCAAAGTTGTTTTTTGCTGCGAGTGCTGAATTCAAATCACGAACTAGCGAAGTAGTCTAATATAGACTACTGAAGAGAGTGAGTGATTTAAAGGCACGAGACATCAGGAAAATTTGCTCTCGTGTTATACTTACATACAACTTTTCACCTCTACCAGCGAGAAAAGTGTTACAGGTGAGAAAAACAACATTGAAGGCAAAATTTGACAAAAGGTAATTATATTTAATAAAATAATCAACATAGGAAAAATGTGATAGTAAAAAACCACGAGCCCCATAAGTAGCTTTCAGGCGGGATTCGAACCCGCGCCTCCGGGAATCCGGCCCGATGCTCTGACCAACTAAGTCTAACCTATACTTACAAAATTGCATTGTGAATGCATAAAAATAATATAAAATCAAAATAATCAACATCAAAATTACAAAATTAAAAATTAAAAGTAAAAATGCAAGTTGAAGTTTACGAAACTGCTTGTCATTTTAATGAAACCAAACATGATTTATGTAAACGATATACTCATGAAGTTCGACTTAATACTGAGGTAACTGGAGCGTGCAGTACGAACAATTTTTTGAATACCACAAATAACACAGTGGCTGTCTTCCGTCTCACCTACACTTTAAAAAAATACGTATGGTCATATGAGACAGCTGACAGCCACTACATACATAAATGTCAAATTTGGTGGCGACACTTTTTTATTCAGGGTGAGAGCTCCAGTTACCTCAGAGTATTAAGTCAAACTTCATGGATATACTGTTCACTACATATTTTTTACATTTTTCATCAAAAGTCGAAAACTATGCGGCTTAAGAAAAAAAATTTGGCGCTCTTTCATGTTATACCTACCCCATATGCCCTAGTAGCCCCACTTCGAATTTTTAAGACCCCCTTTCAGTGTCTGTTGCAAAAAAAAATATACTTAAATATTTTTATTTCTCTCATAATTGCAAAATAGTAGGGCAAACGTCATTTAAAATTATTCCAAATTTGCGAGTTTTTAGGTGCCAAAAGCGCCCTTTTCTTGCTGGAGAGGTGAAAACAATATTACAATCAAACATTACAATTACACTTTACAAAATACAGTACACAATAAATAATACATCACAATAATAAACACAAAAACTGTGATGTGAGCTTAATTTTTTGCAATAATAAATGTTTATTGTTCAATTACCCATTCTAATTCTTATTACGTAAACATTTCTTAAAAACTATCATGTTATATTACAAAATTAGTAACATTTAAGTAATAGACTTTACAATTTAACAATGTATCACTTTGAAATGAAAAATAAAATAAAAAAGCAAACTGCAGATTCCTACATTAAACATGATAGCTAGTTCAGTAGGCAATTTTTTAAATGAATATGTTATCATGTTATCAAGGTAGGTAATTATCAAAATAAATTATCTGACTAAAAAAAGATGATGGGCATTTTTATATGGCTACTTGACGTACTTCTTGTACTTGCATTATTATGGCTTTAATTTGCTTAGCTATCTCAGGCCCTTTTGTAGCGCTTGCTGCAAATGAATAAAAGATGACTTGTTTATAATTGCGAAATCAGCCGCGAATCATGAAGACTTGAGCGTGATCTGCATATTGTTGCTTGCGTTGCTCTCCATTGTCAACAAACCCTGTCACCTTGTCCTTTCTTTCATTGTAAGAAACATGCGGTTTTAAAGATATTTCGTCGAATAAAATAACACATAATTTGTCTTGGCTCGTTGTCATGCTTTCGGCTTTCTTTCTCAGTTGGGAAAATATTTTCTGAATAAGTTTTATTAGAGTTTGTGAAGCCGGAAGTATAAAAATTGTTCTAAGGAATCGGTATCGTTTAGGACTCTGTTTCAAAATTGATAGACTTGCAATTTTTTGTTCTAACGTAAATCTTCTTCCTTTTAGTTTTTTTTTATTTTGGCTCTACTGTATTTTCATTACCAGTTTTGCTACACTGGAGCAATTTTCTATGGTGTTTAAAATTGCAGGGTTACTTGAAAAATGTTTTGCAGCTTTAATATCTGCAGTTTGCTTTTTCATTTTATTTTTCATTTTACAAATTTTGTTTTTTGATTTAACTAGTTTATTTTTTAACTCTTTTTCTTTGCTTGTTAGAAAAACTCGGCGAGTTTTTCTAACAAGCAAAGCGTTCTTCGTTTCTCGTTTATGATGTTTTTCTGTAAAAGATGATAAGTCATATTAAATAAATGTTTATATCGTTGATATACTACGTAAGCAATTATTTTTTTACTTCACAACAACAAGTAACTATAAAAATATCTCACCAGTTTTCTGTTTGATACTTTCCACATTGAATTTATTTTCAGATAAAACTTGTTTAGCACAAACAAGCTCCAAATTCTTAGGACCTGAAACATAATAATTATGTGATTTATATGCTTACTAGCTTTCCGCCCGCGTCTTCGCCGAGTGGACTACACGACGGACGTTAACTTGCGGGAATGTGACATTTTTCCGGAATAAAAAGTAGCGTATGTTCCTCTCCTGTCTACAAAGTATCTGTGTCACAAATTTCAGCCAAATCCGTTCAGCCGTTTCGGCGTGATTGAGTAACAAACATCCAAACATCTAAACTCTCACACTAGCTTTCCGCCCGCGGCTTCGCCCGCGTGGACTACATGACGTTATCCCGCGGGAATGTGACATTTTTCCTGGGTAAAAAGTGGCCTATGTTCCTCTCCAGGCTACAAAGTATCTGTGTTCCAAATTTCAGCCTAATCCGTTCAGCCGTTTTGGCGTGATTGAGTAACAAACATACAAACATCCAAACATCCAAACATCTAAACTTTCACATTAATAATATTAAGTAGGATAGTAGGATATAATATTAGTAGGATTATCTAGTAATAGTAGTTATAGATAGCCATCCCGCGATAGACCATTGCGAAAGTCACGCCGCGCACGCTACCCACTGCTCTATATCAAATTGCATGAAAGTCAGATTAGTGATTTAGTATGTGTGTCCTAAATTTCAGCCAAATCTGTTTAGACATTTAGGCGTGATTGAGTAACGTGAGATTGAGTTCATGTGGGTTTGAGAATTGTTTAGATTTACAATTGGACCCGGTAGGTGGCGCTGCTGACGGTATCGCCGAGTACCGTATACATTACAATAACACAGGTTTTTACCCCAATATTCCCACAGGAACGTGTACCACGCGAGTAAAAACACGCAGAACAGCTAGTATATGTTTAAGTATGTAAATATTTATTTGTTTAATAGAAATAATCTAACCTTTGTACACTTGATGCACAATTTCCATATTTGGAGCTTGTTTGCACTCCAAAACATTAGGATCTGAAACATAAATTCAAATGTTACTAATGATATTAGCAAAGCACTCTCTATTATAATAGAGTCCTAAATAGCAATTCCATGCCACAAATTTCCCCGCGCTAAAAGTTATTTTCCCATGGGTATGAGAGCTTAATTCCCGCGGTAAAAAATAGCCTATGTCTTTCCTAGGGTCTTAAACTATCTCCATTCCAAATTTGATTGGTAGAACAACATTTAATATTTTACCTTTGGATGTTGACGGAATGTTTTCTATAGAGCTCATACATCTTTGAGCAATCATCGAAAATCGAGGTATAGTTAATAGTCCTGAAAATAGGCCTCCTTTAATCATCTTAAGGTTTTACCCTATCTATAGAAAGTCATAAGTAATTCTTGAGTATAAGTCATTACTTAAACAGCCATTTATATACAATAAACAAAAATTTTAAGGAAGTAAGAAACCATTAAAAGTATGTTAATGCTTGGGCAAGTAATAGTCATTGATTTCATTACTTAAGTACGTTCAGTAAAAACAGCGCTTAAGCAATGACTTATACATCTAAAGAATATATCTATAGAAACGAGTGCTAGTATTTGTGTAATTACATTACAAGATACACCAATTACTTAAACATGTTGTACATGCATTCCACCCACACAAAACATTTTACCAGTTACTAGATTTCCACCCGCGGCCTACAAATATTATTCTGTGCCGCGGCTTCGCCCGCGTGGACTACACGACGTTATCCCACGGGAATGTGATATTTTTCCGGGATAAAAGGTAGCCTATGTTCCTCTCCAGGCTATAAAATATCTATGTCCCAAATGTCAGCCAAATCCGTTAAGCGGCTTTGGCGTGATTGAGTAACAAACATCTCAAGTAGGATTTCATCTCATTCTTTGGAATCATTTTAAATTCAACATGCAGAAATTTATGCTAGGTACTCTTAGAAAGGATTATCTTGAATAATTTGTTGCTTTTTTTAAAGCTAATTATAATTTTGTGACAGAATCATTTAGAAGACTGAATTTAGAAAAGTGTAATTCTAAAAATAATGAATCTTCAAGATTATGAACAATTAAGAATTAATAATTTAATAGGTTATTTACCAGGTAAACAAAGTCTTGGTACTGCTACTCGACTTAGTTTGTTATAACGACAGCAGTGGGTCACTTCAAAATGACGGTGACAAACTCGGCGATTTTTATAGATAGTATTATCATCCAGAGCCACAATATCACCTCCGACATCATGAACCCATAACCTGAACCGCGGTGTATATCTTTCTTTTCTTTGGATTGGGAAATACGTGTAGCACAGGGTGTGATTCTGTAAATTTAAAATATGCTTTTATTATGTCTAGTTTATTATTTATGTCTTAATTATGACAATCAGGAGAGTACCACGACGGAAGGGTGTTCTATTTACTTACCTCCACTGCTAGCGCATCCAGGAACACAACAAATTTTTTTCGATGTCATGGTAAAGAAAGAGTCCTGTCCTGTCTCACAAAAACTTCAGCTCAACTCAACGTACTTGGCGAGGAATGTAGAAATATTCCACGAAACGCAAAGAAACACTCAACAAGAACACTACAAATTATATAGATTAAGCGAAGAGTTATTATTAAAACTTCAGTACGAGAAGAAAACGCACAAACCCAAACAACCAGCAACAACAAAGAACAGCTGACAGACGTGTGACAGACAACTTGACAAGCTTTTGGTATAATGTTGCCAGGCGAAAATTAAAGAATCGCCATCCATTCGTCTTGACGTAAACTGTTATTTTAATTGATGAAGCTACTTATTTTATGATCATTCAAAAAAAATAAACTTTCCATAATGTTGTGTGACACAAAATTCTACCTAACTGCCCGTGAAATTGTACTTAGAGTGTGTGTCAGATAACTCTGCACGTGCCTGGCGCGTTTTTGGCGCTAGTTACAGTGCATTTTTTTGTTCTAATGTTATAAAGAAGATTAATATTCGATTTTTACCGCGCGCAGACTTATCTGACGCGCACTCTAGTGAAGATATTCATATGAATATCTTTTCAAAGGATATCCTTTAAATACATAAATTTGGATAATTGTCGAAACTATGGCAATAATTTGATCGATGACTATACTATAAATTTCAGAAGTAATCATATTACATAAATAACTTGGTACTGTGTGGGATTTTTCATTTTGTCGGCTTATGTTGCACAGTTTCGCCACCTGGCCGCATGCCAGGAAACTCATATATTATAATACTGTTAAATAAAAAATCTGTAGGTTCATTAGACGTTTAGTTATATCGGACACCTCTTTATTTCTGTTGGGTATCATCGGTAATTGTGACACTTATTTTGTACTAAGATTGAACCCCCTGAACAAAAGCGAGACACGGAATCTCTTATAATTTGACAGTTTTCAAGTTTTGTTGATTTTGACACTGACAGTAATGACAACTCTGAGTACTGAATCCTATGGAGATGGCATACCTACGAAAAATTGAAGCATACACACACACACAAGCACACATACCGAGAAACCAAAATGGCGCTTTTCCGTAGTGCTGCCCTATTTGTACATCGATATATTTATTGATGAAGTTATAGATCAAGTATTATTGTGACTACCTACCTATATTACCCTATATTTTATAAAACCAGTTTCGTAATCACCTCGATAATTTAAAACGGAATTATAGTGTATAATTATATACCTAGTTTTTTTGAAAAATTAATCTTAATAATGTGCTTTCTTTATGACAATGACACAATGTGTATGTGTTTGTGCATGTACGCACACAATCATTGGCCCGACCGCGCGCGTGAGACGCAACAACTGTAAAGCCCCCAGTACAGGAAGGCCGATCATGTTGGCCGACCATGATGGGCCATCGTGTACAGGGCCGGTTTGCGTGTAATTGCCGTCTGCGAGCAACGCAAATCGGCCCTGTACACGATGGCCAACATGGTCGGCCAACTTGATCGGCCATGGCCTGTACTGGGGGCTTAAAGCCCCCGGTGTGAGAGATTGCGTGTGATTGCCGCCTGCGAACAACGCAAACCGCCCCTGTACATGATGGCCCATCATGGTCGACGAACATGAGTAGCCATCCTGTACTGGGGGCTTCAAGGTGAGAAGAGCCGCCAAGTGCTTCCTCATCTATAGTAATATCGTAAACAGGAAAGATTTGATTGGTTGTTGTTTGAATTTAATAGGTTCTAAAACTACTCGACTATTTAGAAATTCCTTTGACCATTAGAAAGCTACATTCTTTCCGAGTGACATAAGCTATATTTTATCATGATATTCCCATGAGAACGAGTACCATGCGGGTAAAACCGCGAGGATCCGCATGTTATTCAATTTATTATAAAATTTATTGCTTGTTAAGTACATAACGTATCAAAAATTCAAACGCAGATACAAATTAAAAATAAGGTCCTGTAGTTTATTTACAAACTAACCTTAGTAAAATATAGTTCATGTTGCAGTAGTAGTAAATAAAAGACCAACCTACTATATTTTACTGAGGTTATAGTTTGTAAATAAACTACACGACCTTAGCTTCAATCTGTACGATTGTAGATACATTAATACTTAGCGAGCAATAAATTTGATTGAGGGCGCCCCACTTGTCGGCTCTACTCGCCTTTACTTAGAAACTGCAATTTTATGATCAAACTTTTTATGTTTTCCGAGTCACGCGTCTATACACATGCGAGACCTCCATAGAATTCCAGATCAAAGGTCGCGAGAACCAGTTTAAGTAAAAAAAGGTAATGAAATAAAACAAAAAGCTCCATATTGTAAAAACCTATTATGTTTATACAACAAGGATTGTTTTTTTTTACATAACACACATTACAATATAAATCACAAAGGAATTCTCCTTTCGCCTACTAGGTACCTACCTACCATAGAAAAAAGAAATGTCTCAAAAAAAAAACAAGCATTATTAAGTAATAAAATAATAAACAGTTTGAATCGAGATCTTTACTAGCAATCATATTTTTTATATATTTAGAATATAGCGAAGCGACATCTAGTGGTAAAAAATATACTTACTTTTAATGTGCTAGAATGAATGAAAGTTGGACAACAACTTTACAGCAAAATTACATTAAAAAAACACGTTATATATAAGTATCCAGTTTTTGGCAACCGGAACAGAAAACGTTGTCGCACTATAATTTCGATTTTGCCGGTGGCCTAATTAACGTTTTTTTCAAAACTTAAACTGTCGTTGACGTTTGAAACTGTTCTTCAAAATGAAAAGAGCACATAAAGATAGTTTTCGTACGAGTCTTTAAATTTTCCTTTTGCATTGTTCCAGCCATATTTTTCTTTTTTTGTTATTTTTAGGCAACCTAAAACAATAAAAACAGTTTAAAATTAATACACTCAATTTACACTTGAAATTTGAAAACATCGATAATTCGATAAGAAAAATGCTATAAGGGCAACCCTAGCGCAAAACAAACAAATTTATATTTTCTTGAAATACACCAACAAAACTCACCAAAATAAGTAGTAAGCTACATTTGGTATGAATTCTAAGTAAACTATTCACAGGAAAACCAAAACACAAGGCATTTATTGTATTGTTTTGGTGTTTTTGCAAAATAAATAGTACGTACCGGTGTAATGTAATGTTTGGACGATTTTCACTTTTTTTGATGCCACAAACTACCACACTGCAATTAGACATGTTCCTTGTTGCTTTCTCTCACTTATTAATACCTTTTATTCACATGAAAGTCTCAAATTACAAGTCTTTTATCACAAAACACTGCAAATACAACTCGCGTTGACAGCTCACATACCGAGAAACCTAAATGGCGACCGGCTTCAATCATGCATTACGATGACGTCACGTTTCAATGTTGCCAAAAAATAGGTCGAATAAATATATTGCTGTCTCTTTTTACATGAAGTATTGGAGGTAAGATAGAACGAGATGGCTACAGGTTTATGAGTACAATGTCGATTTAGCTCATATTTGTATAACCGATAGTTCATATAGATCAATATGCCATCTCCATAGGATTCAGTACTCAGAGAATGACAACGACATGTCTTTTTGGGCCGTGTTCCGTTTTGAGTCAATAGTACTGTTGGCGCTGTGAGCGCTAAAAGCTGTTCCGATTTGATTATCGCGCTGACAGCACTGTTGACGCGATTTCAATGGGCGATTTTCTGAAAGCTCAGTCACTAGATGGCGCTGTCCCACCTATGCAGTTAGAAGGAACGGAACGTTATAAATTTTACTTTGACGCGACTTTTTTACGTAAAACGGAACGTCAGACAGATGTTATTTATTTACCTAAATCTTTAAATTTACCTATTTCGTTTCTGTTCCTCACTGTAGTACTTATTTAATATATTATTAGTTTCCTTTGGGTTTTTAAAAAGTAATTAATTTAAATATGTTTCATACCAAAATATACCATAGACATGTACATACTTATTCAACGCCATCTAGTGAAGCAATTGGAAGCTTTTTTTTTTTTAAATGGCCTCTCAGAAAATCGCTCATTCGGAACGGCTATTTGCAAGCATCGCGAGCGAGCGTTGTTTTGATTTGAATTTGTAAGTAAATAATCACCGGTTTAGTATGGATATTCGTCAAATGGGCGATTTTCTGAAAGCTCAGTCACTAGATGGCGCTGTCCCACCTATGCAGTTAGAAGGAACGGAACGTTATAAATTTTACTTTGACGCTACTTTTTTACGTAAAACGGAACGTCAGACAGATGTGATTTATTTACCTAAATCTTTAAATATACCTATTTCGTTTCTGTTCCTCACAGTAGTACTTATTTAATATATTATTAGTTTCCTTTGGGTTGTTAAAAAGTAATTAATTTAAATATGTTTCATACCAAAATATACCATAGACATGTACATACTTATTCAACGCCATCTAGTGAAGCAATGGGAAGCTTTTTTTTTTTTAAATGGCCTCTCAGAAAATCGCTCATTAGTAAACGTTTTATTGGACAGCGATGATGATAGTGATCCGTGCTTAAATTTAGAGTAATGTCTCTACCCGTCTTCTCATCTTTAATAAGCACTATCATTTTTCTGGCTTTCTGCTTCGGGATAAACAAATTAAATACCTAAATAAAACCTAAAACGCAGAGATTACTCAAACAAAACCACAACAAACAATGACGTTTGACAACAAAACGTCAAATATGACAGCCCGCTCACAGTGCTAACGCTTGAGAACGATATCACCGTGATCGCAAAATGGCGGCGGTAGTGACGTCATCCGTGACGTAATTACTGCTTTCGTTGTCGCGCTCACAACAAATCGGAACGATGTGTGAGCGCGATATCCATGAAGTTTGACTTAATACTCTGAGGTAACTGGAGCTCTCACCCTGAATAAAAAAGTGTCGCCAGCAAATTTGACATTTATGTATGTAGTGGCAGGTAGTGGCTGTCAGTTGTCTCATATGACCATACGTATTTTTTTAAAGTGTAGGTGAGACGGAAGACAGCCACTGTGTCATTTGTGGTATTCAAAAAATTGTTCGTACTGCACTCTCCAGTTACCTCAGTATTAAGTCGAGCTTCATGGCGATATCAGTGATATTATCGCTGTTGGCGCAAAACGGAACGTAGCCTTGGTTATCGTTCAAAAATGGGTATAATTAGGTATTGTCTCTGCTTTAAGCTTTCAAGTCAGGACGTCAGCAGGACAATAAAGTTATTTCTGAACGCAAACAATAAATGTCAAATTATATGTTGTTTTGCCTTGCCCTTTGTCGAGCAAATTATGGCAAAATTTAATAAATTCCTGTTTATTTATATTCAAATTGGTTATTCTACGGCATCTTCACTTTGAGGGCTCCCTGACGACCCTATAGAAACAATGGAAGACACAAGTTTTAGTGCGAAAGTCGAGGTCTATTTTTTGGAGCTGGGGCGATGGCTAGTATTTTCCCTTCTGTTTGTTTATCAAAAATAATATTGAGATGAACTACTCATTAATTTATATTGCAGGAAGGTGTGGAGAAGTATAATTTTGGGCCAAGTTTTATCGCTGTTGTTAAGTGGAAAGTGTATTATGACCACGCTACTACAGAGCGCGACTTGGCAGTTTCCGACCACGGGGCAGCTCGTACTACCGTATATAACGCTATTCGTTCTATTTACACCTACATTATTATGCAATGGATTGAAAAAAATATCCAAGTAAGTGCAAAACATTCAGATTTCTTATGACAGCAAAATAACATATGTTTTTCAGTTATGTTTTGATTTCTATCAAAATAACACAAACATTTTGGTCCTTTTTGTTAATTAACCTACCGCTGCCCTACCTCTTTCTCTTGTTTAGTGCCTAGTAGAACATAATCAATATAATATATATATAGTATCTCATTAAAAAATATTACTACCATATTTTTGGTTGGTGGTAGGACTTGTTCTTAGTCTGCCTGGCTCGGTACCACCATCTTATCTAAGTCTGATGCCATAAGAATGATGTTTTCAGCATTATTGTGTTCCAACAGTTAGAGATAAGATAGCCAGTTCCTCAGTGATTGAGGGGAGTAGTGCGCTTCCACCTTCAGCCTTATCACCACTTAACATCAGTGTGATGAAGGCAAAGTGCTACCCCATTGTGGATAAAAAAAATTTTTTTTCTAGGAGATGGTGGATAATAATAATAGCATGCACATTGGATGTGGAAGCCAGCTGGCTACTAGTGATGTCCCAGAGGTTCACGTCCGTGTTGAGCTGACAGCTGTTAGCCTGTAGCGGTGTTGGTGCAGCACTGGTTGGAGGGGCTTGGCGCGGGCAGAGGTTGGGGGTTGCGCATGTTGCGGGGGCTACACTGGGCCTAATGGCGGTTGTGTGTGTTGTGTGGGCTGACGTGGAAGGAGCCCCTACTGATGGTATGTGTGTGAATATAATCTGCTCACTATGTTGTAGATAATCAGGAAGCTTATTCAATACTAAAATAAAAACTAGAATAATTTTACTTAACTTTTATTCATTAGATTTTATTTTTTATAGTAAATTGCTTACAATGATGTCAATAAATCCAGCCCAAATTATCATTATCATTTAAGAACTTATGTTGTGTATACCTACTGATTATTTAGGATAATTTAGTTTTTCTAAATGAAGATTGTGATGTATTTTGTGTTGTTAAATAGTAATTAATTAATTATTAAAACATTGCAAATCACAATAGAAACAAACATAATAACATAACAGAACTTAGTGTTTTTTTTTTATTATGCATTCTTACTCAATAATTTGTTACAGGCAAAAATCAGCTTGTCGGTGACATGCTCTGTCTTGGAGGTTCTCTCCTCTATGCAACAGTTACAGTACTTCAAGAAATGATGCTCAAAACACAATCTTGCTCAGACTACTTGGCCCTACTTGGCCTCATCGGAAGTGTGGTGTCCTGCACTCAAACCTTCTTCTTAGAATTCAGTGAACTAATGACATTTAACTGGTACGAACTGGAGACAATAGTCCAGCTCGGAAGCTACTGCTCAGTGCAGACTATATTCCAGATTCTACAATGCTTCATGTTGAGGGATGCAGGATCGATAATCCTTCATTTGTCATTCCTGTCTGCTGATTATTATACACTCATCGCTGGGATGTATATCTTTCAATTTAAGGTGAGTTTATTATGAATTTCAGAAAGGAAACGGACATCAAAACCATTAAACGTTATTTCGTTTTGTTTGTTTATTTAAAAGTTTCGTTAATAACAAATTTCCTTCACCACTCGCAGGCTTGCATCTCAATGCCTTAGTAAGATCAAATTCATCTATACTAATATTATAAAGAGGAAAGATTTGATTGTTTTTTTGTTTCTTTGTTTGCATCGAATAGGCT
Source organism: Crambus lathoniellus (assembly GCA_949710035.1). Taxonomy (NCBI): domain Eukaryota; kingdom Metazoa; phylum Arthropoda; class Insecta; order Lepidoptera; family Crambidae; genus Crambus; species Crambus lathoniellus. The sequence goes on from OX453310.1 coordinate 22,405,275, forward strand.
CCGAAACTACTGGACTGATTTAGAAAATTCTTTGACCATTAGAAAGCTACATTCTTCCCGAGTTACATAGGCTATATTTAACTCCGATATTCCCTAGGAAACGGGTACCACGCGGGTAAAACCGCGAAGTACCGCTAATATACTATACTCTTTTGTGTAAGCAATGTTTAACTTAAGATCATGTTTCGTAATTAACTGCATACTTACTGAGCGAGCAGCCTCGCGCGCCAAATTTCTGAAACGCTTGCCCGAGGATATCCCTCATGCGGCAGAGAAGGGAGGCTGCTCGCTTTGTCAGTATATGGCACTGGGGCCCTACCGTTGAACTTTCCGATAATCGGAACGATGCCGGGCTTCAACTTCAAACATAAATTGCGAAGTACCTAATTTCTTATTGTACTATTTGCCGAAGTTATTTGGAAGATATCAATGGGTGCATTTACCAGAACTAATCAGATTAGTCAGCGATTAGTTCTGGTAAATGCAACCAATGTTCCTGGGACATCATGAATCGTTGTTTTCCCATTTTGGCCTGATGATCGATTTATCTGTTTTAATTTGAAGCCGGGCAAGCCCTGATCACCTGTCGGCAGCAAGCTATATAGATGCCGTATGTCAAATATTTTGTTAAAATGCCATGTCACAATTTTTGGCGATGGGAAGGGGGGCGATGCCCTAGAATGCCTTAAATGCGGACATTTTGTCATCTTTTGTATTTTTTTTTATTGTTGCGTGCAGTTCCACGCCCTATACTTCCTGTCGTACCTCCTGGCAATGGTGGGTGTGTTCCTGTTCAGCGCGCGCTCCACCAGCGCTCCGCCGCCGCCGCCCGACGCGCTGCCTCAGCTCGTGCACGACTCCGTGCAGTCGCAGGACAATGTCTCTATGTGAGTGTAAGATATAGTAGGTAACTAGGTATACACCTCCCCCGCCCTACACTTCCTATCGTACCTATGGTGGGCGTGTTCCTGTTCAGCCGCCGCCGCCCGACGCGCTGCCTCAGCTCGTGCACGACTCCGTGCAGTCGCAGGACAACGTCTCTATGTGAGTGTAAGCTATAGTATACTCCTCCCACGCCCTACACTTCCTGTCATACCTCCTGGCGATGGTGGGCGTGTTCCTGTTCAGCGCGCGCTCCACGAGCGCTCCGCCGCCGCCGCCCGACGCGCTGCCTCAACTCGTGCACGACTCCGTGCAGTCGCAGGACAATGTCTCTATGCGACTCTAAGTCGTGGGCCACACTGGAGCGGCGCGTCTTGCGTCCGCGTTGAGCGGGAAAAACAAATATATTGAGACGGACGGGAGGGGCCACACTGGCGCGTCCAGCGGTCGCCGCGACCTGCCTAGGGAATAGTACGTGTTCGCGCGTCCTGCGGATCCGCAGGTCGCCTCCGCGCCCAGCGGTCGCTCCAGTGTGACCCACGACTAAGATAGTATACACATTCCACACCCTACTACCTGTCGTGCCTCCTGGCGATGGTGGGCGTGTTTCTGTTCAGCAAACGCGCGGCACTGTCTTTAAGGGAGTTCTTAATCATCAAATTAAGCATCTATTCATGAGCGTGAGAATCGCGGCGAGTCTTCTTACAGTCTTCTTACAATATTATTTAACCGCCTCTTGTGGTCTAGTGGTTCACACCATCGATTTCAGACCAAGAGGTCCCGGGTTCGATTCCCAGTGGGGGTACATATTGTATTCGGTTTGGTTGGTGGTAGGACTTGTTCTTAGTCCGCCTGGCTAGCTACCACTACCACCATTTTATCTAAGTCTGACGCCATAACAATGATATTTTCAGCATTATTGTGTTCCGGCAGTTAAAGATAAGATAGCCAGTTCCTCAGTGATTGAGGATTCCGGGAGTAGTGCGCTTCCACCTTCAGCCTTATCACCACTTAACATCAGGTGTGATGAAGGCTAAGTGCTACCCCGTCGTGGATAAAAAAAGAGGAAAGATTTGATTGTTTGTTTGTTTGAATTGAACAGGCTCGGAAACTACTCAACCGATTTAGAAAATTCTTCGACCATTTGTTAGCTACATTCTTCCCGAATGTCATAGGCTATATTATATCCCGATATTCTCACGGGAACGGGTGCAACGTTGGTAAAACTTGAGATCTTTTTCCAATAAAAGGGCTAAAATTGTTGCAAACCCTACTTTATCTCTCTTATAGTCTATCTCAAAGACAAACCGACATGTAGTTCCGTCCTTGAGATAGGCTATAGCCCATATAATATGTATTATGTCCAACAATGAAATTAAAAGGGCTTATTTTAAGGGTGGCAATATAAATACTTATTTCTGTTTAGCTGTTACATTCCATATCTTTACTATGGGTTTTTTTTCAGGGAGTATACCGTGCCGACGTTAGACTGCATCCCGATAGAAGGCTTGGAACCACCGATAAGTCGGGACACCACATTCACCTCATTCCTCGGAGGTCCACAGATCACCATGGCAAATGGTACAGTAACCTTCAATCATTCAAATGGAACGCAAAACAAAGACCCCTGTTAATACTCCTAAAGTTAACTAACATTTTCGTATAGACTTTATGTAACATAAGACTTAATATTGATAAGCACTGAGAACTCTGGCACTAACACCACATATCCATACTTTACTCCTTGCTTAGAATTATGTCCAACAATGAATACTCGTCGTGACCAGAATAAGGCTCACTTCGAATGCGAATACGGATAGTCCCACATTCCTGTCTATTCCGGTGACAGCGCAGAGGAGCCTCTTGCAATACAAAAATATCTGTCAAAATGGACGATCGTATGAAAAATATTTTAGTTCCAAAGTTTTTTTTTTTTTTTTTTATAATAGGTCTTTACATATGAAATTGCCGTTTTTTTCTTTTGTACATATAACTTAACAACTTTTATAATATTAGAAATATATAATTTCTTTAATATTGCGTTACATTAAGACCGTATCGAGCAACTTTTGATAATTTAATAACCACGATATTTGATTATTTACATAGAAAAAACTTATTCAGAAAGTTACGACTATTTTTGTTTCCAGAATTTCGTACTTTATTAGTTGTAACTTAGTGAAAAAAATTTTTTTTCTCTTAACGAATGTGTCATTTAGTAATTAAAATGTCCATAAATACGTGTGTAAAATTTTGTAAATTTACATAATATTAGTCGTTAAATAATAACAAAAACGTTAGTATGGAAAAAAAATAATTACAGAAATCTCCATACAAAACGGCAATTTCATAGGTAAAGACCTATTATATATTATGGGCTTGCTCTTGGCTTCATACTGAACCTTAGGGTTGAGAAGAAGCCTAAGAACAGAAATGCTTGTCGCACTATAAGCCTACGACGAACGAGGTCGTACAAATTGACGTACCTACGTATACGTACCTACGATACGACTAACTCGCAAACAGTCTGCGCGCACCCATAGCTCTTGTAAGGTTTGGGTCATTCGTGCGTGTTCGCACAAGCAAAATTCGTATGAATACGCGGTTCAAAATCTTACAGACAGAGCGACGCACAATATAATTGAAACGTGTAACTAATTGTTTGCTAGGTCAGGGCTTTCCAAACTGTGCGTCGCATCATTAGTTAGTATGATGTATACATGTCATACATTCTTCTCATTAGTTAGTAGCCATCTAAGAAAGTAAAATTTCATTGTAGTTCTTATTGGTTAATAAAATAAAATGCCCAAAGGCGTCACAGTAAAAAAAGTTTGGGAACCCCTGCGCTAGGTAGTAGTGGTTGTGTTCGTAATATCTTCAATAATAACAGCGATATGATGTAACAAAAATAGTGCGTTATGTAACTCGCACGAAAAATACTCATCTGAATAAGTTCTTTGTAACCATATTGGTCAAGCCAGGCTTTATTTCTAGCCGTAATTTCAATGTAACTAAGGAATTGATATCTAATGATGAGTATAAGCTATTTAGTTGCAGTGCAGCTACTTGAAAAGAATGTAATTATAAAATTAATAACATTTTCAGATACTAACAAAATATAGTCTTTAGTACTATCGTGCGTATATAGACGTTATGTAGATAGCTACATAATGTCTACAGGGTTAATTTTTAAACTCGTCTCAAAATCGGTAAGTGAACAACTTTCTCCTAAAAACATGGGTCGAAATACGACAAAAATTTTTAGACTTCCCATACTAAATCGATCGCGTGATCAGTCTGATTTGTATGAAGAGTCGAAAATTTTATGTCATATTTCGACCCATGTTTCTAGGAGAAAGTTGGTCACTTACAGATTCTGAGACGAGCCTAAAAATTTGGATGGTGTTCAAAAATTAACCCTGTATATACGCACAGTCGATGGATTCTCGTAGTTCTGTCTAATTAGCATTATTATTATAGATACGTCATTTTAGCAATAATCGACCACTAGTTTGAAACTTTGATAACTGATATACTGCCACGTACTCGAATTTTTACTAAAATTTTTAATTGAAATATTGAGATTTAGAAATGTTTGTATGAAATTTTAAGGTAGTTTCTATGAGAGAAAGTGTATTGGAATTGTGTAATATTTATTTAGCAAAATATTATCTAGCATAATAGTCTACTGGTGTTTCCTGGGAATTAGATAATAAGTCGGATTTTGCTGTTTTATGAAAAAAATGCTGACCAATTTCATGATGACGCCAAGTAGTTTCAGGTTAAAAGTTAAAATATGTTTACCCTTAAATACCTATTAGAATATTCATCTCAAGTAAATCCTAGATGTCCTAGATCTCTTCATAAAAATATAAGCTGTGATTTTGTTTTGTATTTATTTAGTAATAATTTATACTATTGTTACTTGCTTTTATGAGAATTTAGTCAAATTTTATGAGATTTTATTATAGGTAGTAAAAATAATACATTTATCTACTTTATTATATATATACTAAAAGCATAGGTGCGAATTCAGAGCGTATGTGTAAGTACTATTATTAATTCCGTGGCATAAAATAATATTTATGAAATGAGCTAGATTTAGTAAAATCATTTAAATAGTAGATTTAAGTATTATTAGTGTTGTAAAGGAGTGCATGTTGTGCTATTTGTTGTTCTATGTTTGCCTAATGTTATCAATATAAATCACTTATTATTGTTATTGCTTCTACAGAACTTGAGAAAAATTTTAGAAGCAGGACTTAGAATCCTGCAGACGTACTCTAATTCCACGAAAAACGAAACTTCGTTAGCCCTGCCGCTTTCACTCGATTTTGTCATGCCCGGCGAGTGAGAGGGATGGGTATAACGAAGTTTCGTTTTTCGTGGAATTAGAGTACGTCTGCTGGTTAGAACTCGCGAACGGTTCGCATAAAAACTCCATACATTATCAAAAGAGCATTTGCATTTTGGTTCCGCTCTTGCAGAATCGAAATTATTTCAGTTCTAAAGACGATATTACACGGTTCAATATTTCTTTCAATTCCATTGCTACAATGGCATTGATACATCTCAACATCAGCTTTGAAAGTTAAGATCTACTGTTAACTTTTATTGAAATTGCTGTCAATTTGGTTGAATCGTGTAATATCGGCTTATTCAAAGATCAAAACTAAACGGTTTCTGGGCTAATTCGGTTGGCCAATCAGACGCAAGCCGTTATAACAGAGATGGCAGATGTCACGTCGCCCCGCCCATTTGTAGCGGCTATAACACTCGCGATTCGGTTACTCTCTCCGAGCGAGCGTTTCGTGAAAACCCTGAATCTAAATTAAGCGATATTTTACGAACTACCTCAAGCCCTGTGGGTCTACTCTGTAACGCAAAACACGAAACTTTGTTGTCCCAGTTAAGACAGAATCCAACCGAAGTTTCGGATTTGAGTTTCAGAAGTAGTAAGAGAGCGAGGAGCGCGTGAAAACCCCTTCATAACCCTCCATACATTTTAACTTTGTACGATTTTGTATTTCTTCAGGTTGTCATGGCAACTGGCTTGTTTTCGGTTTCACACTTCATTCAGCACAAAATGACATGCTCCTTCTAACATCATTATTGTGTTCTGTAGTTACTTCATATATGCAGTAAGCGGAAAAATTTGATGTCTTTGCTTGCATTAAAAATAATAACGGTTTTTAATGGTATAAGTTCCTTACACATAATCGTTCCGTTGTTACTAAACATGCGGCCTATTTTACTTTTAAGATTTTGTGACTTATGTGTCAGTTAACAAACACGGTCAGGGACAAAGTGAACCACTTCTTTCTGTGTGGCTGCTGCGTCGCCATTTACACGCAGACCGTTTTACTATTTGGTTATGTATTAAACTAGGGTAGTACATACAATGCATAGCAATTTGGGATAGATGGGATAGGGACTGCAAGTGAACGGTGACATGCCAGCCACACGAAAAGAAGTAAGAGGTAGTTCACCGAATTTGGGTTGAGCAGACAGAACGGAAACAAACTCGACACGAAATTGAAATTTTCGAAACGGAAATTTTTGAGGTCATTGAAAAATAAACCATGTCTAAAATACAAAATTGTATGAATAATATGCGCGCGAGGTGACGCTGATTTCTCTGTTGATATTCATACAATTTTGTATTTTAGGTTATGGTGACATGGTTCATTTTTCAATGACCTCAAAAACTTCCGCGAGTATTTCTCCGTTCTGTCTGCGCTGAGCCTTTGTCCCTGGCTGTACAGTCACGAGCAATAGTATGTAAACAACATAGGACCATAATGTCATAATTAATACTAGAGTGCGTGTTAGATAACTCTGCGCGCGACTGAGGCGTTTTTGGCGCTAGTTGTAACTACACATGTTGTATGTTGTAGTAGGTACATTTAGGTTAAGAAAATAGATTAATATTCGATTTTGACCGCGCGCAGACTTGTCGCGCACTCTACTATTAATGTTGAATAACTTTTGTGGCACAAATAGTGTTGTTTCGTAACGCTACATTGTGACAAAGTTGTGTGTTGTTTACTAATAATGCTCGTGGCTGTACGCATAATACCAAACATTCAATAATTTTAAATGGTTTATTTACTTTGTTTTGTTGTGTTGAAATCTTTCTCGTTAGTTGACGCTCAATTATTACTTATAAGATAAGTAAATGCATATGTAAATTTGAATACCTAGTCCATTAGATAACTCTATGATCTCAACTTACAGTCGTTCAAATGTAACTTTAATAATATAAAGACATTATGTTTTCGTAAAAAACGGTTGTGTTTTAATTTTAATCCTACTCAATAAATATTAACGTACTTATAAGCTATTTATAAATTAATTGATGTTATCTTTTTTATAAAAAAAGAAATTGTCATTTCAACATTGCGGGACGCTGGCTGCCCCATTATGTTTCTTTATAAGAAATGTTCATTTAAAATAATACGATATGCTATGACAACAGCGCTATAGCAAGCTTCTGAAGAGCTTTCATCTGTACAAAAACATCAATTTATTAGTTTGATGTTTAGCAAAACCTTTAATGCCGGTAGCACACCCCCGTCGCGAAACCTTTGAAACGCGTAACTCACGCGAGCTTGCCTGTTCTAACGTGTAGATTTCTATAGCGCTCCGTCTCTTTCTCGTAACGCGCGGTGTGCTACTGGCATTATTCTCCTGGCGAATACCAACAAGTGTAGCATAGCACAAGTTTTTAATTATATTTGAGTTTATAAATTAATTGATACAAGTGTCTTTGGATTGTCTACAGTATATTTTGAATTTGGGAAATATACAACATTTTCATGAATTATATCTTGTTTTTTTACATCTTTCAGTAAAACCACAGCCTCAAACCTGTTAGCGAATTTATAAATTTAAGGATACCGTACCGTACGTATAAGTATATCCACATATAAGCGACAACGCTATCGAGAAAAGGGCGAATAATCAATTAAAATACATTTTGATGTTATTATTTCATTTATTAAATATTCAAAATAGTCTGTCAAGCTATAACAAAATTTATTAACATTTTCTTTGTGGAACTACGGTTTTATTATATCACTCTGGGTTTCATTATAATCACAAATGTGAAACTAGGTATTAAGCCGATATAATAAAAAGTTTATCTAGAGAAATGGATTACATCTGAATTTATTCGGGAGTAAGTAGTCATTTTTAAAAAGATTTATGATTATTACATGTTTGTGTTTGGATAAGAAATACAATACTTGTCTAGGTTTAAGAAATGTAATTAATGGTCATATTGGGGAAGAAATCGGAAGATACAGAGATCAAAATTAAATCTAATGTCCTTTCTAATTTTCTTATTAAAATTATTTGAAGTGTCCTTAATATTATAATGGAAGGCGGTCCGCAAACGTAGACAATTTTGTGCCTTGTACTTGTTGTGGGATACAAGGCCAATGGATATGACATCAGTGGAAGTAACCGGACACAAACAGTATCTATGTTTACGCATAGAGGGCTGAATTCATTCATACTTGTACATACACACAAGACACGAAAGTGTCTTCAATTGCGCAGCGCCTAATTGGGTATTTGACAGCACTTACTACTGATATTGTAAATGTGAAAGTTTAGATGTTTGATGCTCGATGGAGAAAATGACTCACGCCAAAACGGTTGAACGGATTTGGCTAAAATTTGGGACACAGATACTTTATAGCCTGGAGAGGAACATAGGCTACTTTTTATCCCGGACAAATATCACATTCCCGCGGGATAACGTCGTGTAGTCCACCCGGGCGAAGCCGCGGGCGTAAAGCTAGTACTTTATAAGAACTACCAGAACGCGTATCCGGCTTATGTTAATTGCAAATGGTGTCGTAAATTTTAAGTTTTTATTTAGCAGCTAAATATCAAGTAAGTAAGGAGGACCTGCAAGACTAAATCAAAGATGATTGTGTTTTTTATTTATGAATACTGTCGAATATCCAATTTCATAAAAAAAAAACACTATTATAAGTAAGGAAATAATAAGTTGCATTACATTCATCTAAGAAAAGTTTCAAATCATATATTTATAGTATACTTACTAAAAAGTACAGAGTGTAATTTACAGATCCAAGATATGTTTCACAATATTGTATCGTTTCAATAATCTTGTAACCATAGGGAAAAATCATATTACAATAATAAATTAAAGACATGGACTCAAAGGGAAACTTATACGTTTTATATCGAATTTAAGTTTGTTTTTGTATTTTCAACTTTTAAAAGTAAATTACATTTGTAATCTACGAATATTAAACAGTGGAGAATTGTGTCAAAATTAAAACCACGATGCAGTCTTGCAGGCAAAAACAAACCTTAACACATTTACAGTAAAGTTTAAGCTTCATCTTCGCTCGCAGACACGGATTTTCTTGACTCGGGAGTAGCAGGGCGAGAGTTTCGTGAGCCTGATCTTGACCTAGAATAAAAATAATTGTAAGTCATTTGCTCAGCAGACTCAAAACTGTAACCCCAAAAAAATTAAAAATGAAAAACTCTTCTTGTCAAGTACTTTAAGGCGATACTCGGAAAAAATATGCTAAAGCGAGATAGCAATGAGAAAACGACGCGCGCGGGAGCGAGACCGATTTTGCCAATTACGCAAAAAATCACAAAATCACTTCGTATTTAAAAACTATAGCGATTTTAAAAAAATGCTTCTATACGATCCTAAATATTATTGGTGTCCACTAATTAAACTAATTTTCATTAGTATATGTATCCCCATTTAAGAATAATCTTGATATTTCTTATTTTTTTTGAGGTATTTTCGAAAATAAAAAGTGTCGAGCCAAAATGATAAAATCGTGTTTTTGAAACTATACGATTCTAGATAAAGGTATGAAGAAATATATACCTTATTACCAGATTTATAACAACTCTAACCGTCCTATAGTTTTATATCAAAGAGTCCATACTTTTTCCGAGTAGCGCCTTAAAAGGATAGTGTAGCAAACGGTCTCCATGCAAACGGCGATAAAATATTCCACCCTCTAAGCCAACATAAAGCAATGAATTTACGGTATGTTGTTGAAATGCATAAGAACTAATGGGGATTTATCATAGATTTTGAAATATTTGCACTTTAGTAATTTCATACAAAACTAAAAAGGGCCAGTATTTTTAAATCTACAATATTAAAAAAAAAACGTACACCCCTAGTTCTTTTGCCTTTCAATACAACAACACACCGAAAATTCATTGCTGTATGTTAAGGTTTAGAGGGTGGAAAACGTAATCGCTAATTTTAACGTGTTGTAAATTTTTCTCTGTCTAATTTCAACGGTAACTAAGTACGAGATATTGTTTGACTGCGCAGTCTTATAAAAAAAAAAAATTTCTTACAATCACACCAATTATCTAAGCCCGTAGTTAATTTCATAAGAAACTGTGTCTAACGTGAACTTGATAACAGATAAATATATACTTAAATACTTTTTGTTTGTAAATACATACTTAATATACTTACATAGAAAACACCCAGACAGAGGCGGATTAAACGTGGAGAGCGCCCTAGGCAAGCACCTCGTAGGCGTCCCCTCTACACACATTTTTTACTAACTTCGAAAGAACGAGGAATCGTCTTACTGCATAGTTGGTAGTTGGTGATTAATGTGAACGAGTAAACAAATTCGGTCTAACTACAAAACACTGTTTAGCTCGTGTTTAACTTAAACAGTGTTTGAATGTGATGCTATCACTTTGAACGAGACAGCATCCCCCAGCAAAGGAGCCAAGAAATCCTAACAGTCGTTTTAGGTTAGGTTAGGTTAGAACAGTGACCAAAACGCCGCGTGAGCCGAGCGAGCAAAGGAGCGAAGCGAGCGTGCCGCGGCAGCGGCCGGCGAAGCGCCAGAAAAGATTTTTTCATCCCATCGATTCGAAAAGCGATGGTTGTTTATCTAATAACAGGGTCCAAAACGATTAATTTTTACCTGTTATGACAAGAGGGTATAAATGAGATTTGAATTTTGAACAGCTTCATAACAGGGTCCAAAACGATGAGATTTGAATTTAGAACATAATTAAAGAAGCATTGGTTGGAGTGTAGCAAAGGGTGTGCAGTACTTTAAAAAAAAATCAACTGATTTTGTATGGGGCCGAGACTTTTTTCGGGACCGAGAAATTTTCAAAAACGGAATTTTATAAAATTGAGAATACCTCGTAAACGCTGAGTCGTAGCTAAAATCTAACAAAATTTTCAACCCTCCCTACGGCATCCCTGGAGATACTTATAAGAAATCTGATGGACATATATTTTTTTTTTTTTTTTTTATTTAATTTTTTTTTTATTTCAAAAATTTTTTTTTTCTTGCCCGGTTAGCGATTTGATGTATCCGAACGACAAAGAAAGGTAGGTAGTTTGAGTTGTCTTTACTGCTTTTCTTATAGAGGGGGATGAAAAGCAGAGTGTATTACTCGGCCGCAAAATTATTTTCACCTCGGGCGGCGTATATTGAATCCCTCGCTGCGTTCAGGATTCTACTTTAGAATCCCTCGCTGCGCTCGAGATTCTACTCTAGAATCCTTCACTGCGCTCTGGATTCAAAATAGCGCCCTCGCCGTAAATATATTATTTTGCTCCCTTGTAATACAATCTACTATTTCACCTCTCCAGCTCGAAAAGGGCGCTTTTGGCGCTTAAAAACTCGCAGCAAAATCGATTATTGCTGCGAGAGTGAGGCAAAGTGCTTTTTTAATTTCTTACACCAACTTTTGAAATAATTAAGAAAAAAGAAATAGAGTGACAAGGATGAGACTTTAAAAATTAATATGAGCAAAAAGGATAGATAGATAGCTTTATGTCGATGGACATGAAATATAAAGCTTAAAAAATAAATACACGGATACCAAAGGTTCGAAATAAGAGTATGGACGAAATGAGGTCGCATGCATATTATAAATATAAAATAAGAAAAATTAATGAATTCTAATAACAAATTATATAAATACGATTGTACTACTATTGCTTTTTATTAAACACGCAATATTTAAAATAAATAACATGGCGTGAACATTATATCGCTTACTAATATTTTGCTTAAACTGTGCTAATATCATGTTTGGTTTTCATAAAAATTACATGCAGTGCAGTTTTTGAACGCAATGCAAACAGTTACCTTCAACTTGATAAAGATAAAGATAAAGATAAAAATATTCTTTATTCACTTAGACATAATAAATATGTACTTATGAATCGTCAATATTTTCCTACCACCCATTCAAGACTTTTTTAACTGACAAGAAGAATGGGCGCAAGAAACTTGCCAGCGTTTCTTAGTTAGGTAACGACATTTACAAAAAAAAAACATATCTTGCATAATTGCACCAATTTTACTCTTAATTATTAATTTTATAATTTTGATGTTTTCTTTATTGTTAAATGTTGCCTTCAATGTTGTTTTTTCTAACCTGTAACACTTTTCTCGCTGGTAGAGGTGAAAAGTTGTATGTTTAACACGAGAGCAAATTTTTCTGATGTCTCGTGCCTTTAAATCACTCACTGTGCTCAGTAGTCTATATTTGAATCACTCGCTACGCTCATGATTCAATTTTTAGACTACTTCGCTAGTTCGTGATTTAAATTCAGCACTCGCAGCGAAAAATGATTTTGCTCTCTTGTATAACAAATAACTATTTTCAATAATGCAAAAGTTCAGGCACCCCATCGGATACTTAACATTTTAATAATGTTAAATATACCTATTCATGCTTTTTATTTCGTAAACGTTGGTACAGTCCTATCGATTTATAGCTCTAGTTCAGACTTATCAATGAATTATCTTCGCGCTCTAAAATTACCTTTATTAAAAACTGAAAGAATTATAGCATTCAATAGTTTTGCATAGAAACGAAAATATCCGAAGCGCAAACTCAACTCTTGCGCGCGCGCCCCTTCGCAACCTCGCGCCCCTAGGCACGTGCCTAGTTTGCCTTAGGGATAATACGCCTCTGCACCCAGACCAAGACAAATAGACATGTTCATGCACACAAATATTTTGTCTTGTTCGGGAATCGAACCCGAGACCTCTGGCGCAGAAGGCAGGTAGATTACCCCTGCGCCAAATCGGTCGTCAAAATATAAACAAATACTTATATTTCAGTTGTTACGTTTGGGAAAACCATTTAATATGAAAGAAGATAAGCTTACTAATCAATCTCAATATTCAACCCTGTGTTGGAACTAGGTCTCTTTTAGTTACGTTACTTAGCGACCGTTTGTTATTTTAGACGAATTAACTAAAATATCTAGGCAGCCAAACTCTAGTATGCCTATCTTTTACTGGGGATAGGTTATTGGGAATGACCGTAAGCAGATACTTTCAATAAATAACGCAAATTACCTTGAACCAGACCTAGACCGGGAGCCAGACCGTGACCTCGATCCGCTCTTAGACCGGGAGCGAGAGCGGGAACCGCTCTTGGAACGCGACCGCGATCGCGCCTTGCTTTTGGACCTGGCAATGTTTGATGTGAATTACTACAAATATGTAGGATATAATACTTTGCTCTGGGGGCCTACTATTGGCTGTCATCGCAATATTGAAGTAATGTTGATTATAGGATGGAGCTATGCGTATAGCGCCAGCTCGCTAACAATATTACTTTAAAATTATTTGACAGCTCGCGGTAAGGCCCCAGATCTTCATTTGTAATGACAGAATAAATTAGACGGGTTTGTGTAATCGTGAGACTTTAAGGGGATCGTAAAGCTACTGATTCTGTCTGATATTATAGATTCTTTGTTGGATATAACAAATAAAATAGAAATAAAATATTATTTACAAGTAAAAATAGGTGGATCCAAAAGCTAAACAATAAAAAAGCTTGACAAAAATATAATGTTTTAAAACTTTAAACTTACCTAGATCTAGATCTCGAAGGACTCTTTGACCTCGATCCGCTTTTGGACCGGGATCGGCTCTTCGACTTCGATCGGCTCTTTGATCTCGACCTGCTCTTCGACCTCGACCTGCTCTTCGACCTCGACCTGCTCTTCGACCTCGACCGGCTCTTTGACCTCGACCTACTCTTCGACTTTGACCTGCTTTTTGATCGCGATCGACTTTTCGACCTCGACCTCGATCGGCTCTTAGACTTGGACCGGGAGCGACTTCGCGATCGCGATCCGCTTTTGGACCTCGAACGGCTGCGCGATTTGGACTTTGATCTACTCCTTGATCGTGAGCGAGACCTGTGAGTGGTAATTAACAAAGTAAACAATATGATTAATTCATTTCTTAAAAATTACAAAATAATTGAGTGTGACACAATCACAACAAAAAGAGTAATTGATAACTCCATTCCTAATAAAGTTTTTGATTATTTAAGTCGAGTCTGAAACGCAAAATCCGAAACTTCGTTAGCCCGGCCCCTGTCATTCGATTTGGTCTGTCACGTCACGACACTCACGACTGGAGAGTGAGAGGATTTCGGATTTTGCGTATCATAGTAGGCAGTCTTTTTTTGTAATCTGACTCAGATGTACGTGTATATGTAGATAGATAATATTAAAGAACATGTTACCTGTCGCTATCGGAAGCAGACCAAGGAAGAAGAAAGAAGAAGAGGATTACCTCTTCCTTCCCTTCGTAGCAAGTGGACTCTTGCTACGGCTGCCGCTACGGCTGCGGCTACGAGACTTGCGACCGGTGTCTAAATCCAACTCGGATGTCGAGATAGTCTCCTTTGACTATAATAATTAATTAATATGTTACCTGTCGCTATCGGAAGCAGACATGATCCTCTTCCTTCCCTTCGTAGCAGGCGGGCTCTTGCTACGGCTGCCGCTACGGCTACGACTGCCGCTACGGCTTCGGCTACGAGACTTGCGGCCGGTGTCGGAATCCGACTCGGATGTAGAGATAGTTTCCTTCGACACGATCTTAGCTCTCTGTTTGGCGCTAAGTTTCTCGTCAGCCATTTTGGCTTTCTCGCGGCGCCCGATGCCTTTCTCGCCCTGTTTGCATTAAAATACAAGGTAGTTACTAGAATTTAAAATGACACAGGAGTTTTGTGCTAAATCAGGGCCCTTTAACGTCACACCATGTGCTTGTCTGTTTGTTTTTGTCTTTCTTTTTTTTTTGTTAACTGTATTCTTTGTTGATTGTCATTCTCTGTTATGTGTTTGTATGTGTTATGTGGTCTGTCCGTTAATAAATGTTTTTTTCTTTCTTTATTTTTATCTTCAATATTCTCGAACCCACGACCTTTCATTGGGTTCGAGTCCCATCGGAGCTGGTTGTGAGATGGGTCGACTTTTTCCAATACTATATGTTTTCAATATTTTCAATAATAAAAATCGGATTATGAATCTTTGATCAACAATAACACCTAGTCACAGATTACTAAATAGTTACTAGTAACAGCTACTGCACTCCGCTAAGCCATTTAAATAAATAGCAACTCTACTATAACGCAATAAAGTAGAATTCAGCTTGTAAGGCGCAAATTACGAACGGCGGTCGTTGCATCTCTTTCTATCGCATATATTCTAGCTCTTTTGCGGACCAAATGGAGTCTATGGATTTTCACCGCGCGCCGGCGGTGAGGGCGAGATTTGCGCGCAAGTACATCGAGTGACAGACGCCTGACCTAGTTCTAGATACACAGTTGGAGTGGCAGACATGGTGAGCGTTATACGCCCAGTTGCGAGTATAATTATAAGTAGATTATTTTGACCAGTGTCAATAATACTAAGGTATTTCAAACTTGGAACGCTTTCTGTCATTCATAATGTAAGATCGTAACATTCGTAACCTTTTTTCTCCCTTTAAAAAAAAAGACAGTCTTTGCCCATGCCATATAAAGTTTTCATTTAGTTCGTGAGCCTTCATCTAGTACTATTGTTGATCGAAGTTGTAAATGCAAAAAAAGATAAAATAATGTCATACGAACCTTCTTCCTGCCGCGTTTGCGTGGCGGATCGCTGTCGCTGCCGCTTCCCCGCTGATCCCTGCGTTTCTTGGACTTCCCCTTGCGGCCTTCGCCCGGCTCGCGCTTGCGACGACCCTTTTGCCTGGGTTCGCGGCTATGGCAAAATACGAATACAAATATTATTTATTGCGAATACGGGAAACTTTACATTGGTGGTAATTTGTGCACATACAGTTACACAAAGTTCGGCCATATTCTGTCTAACTAACCTCCTGGATTCCAGAAAAAAAAAAGTTTGTAACAAAAGTTTTTTCTTGTATTATGGATCTGGTTATATAGTCGGGTGGCTGAAGAAAAATTGGTTTTGATATTATTAAAGTCTGCAATTTTTTTATATATTATTAGGAATATGTCGTAGAGTTATACTCCAAAAAATTATAAAAAACTAGAACTTGCTTTAGATAATAGTTAGATATTTATATAGAAGTGTAAAAAAATAGTGAATATAGAATTAAAATGCAAAGTATGGATAGCATCTTGTATAAATGTTTATATCTTAGTGCTATTAAGATTTTATAAGCCTCATGTACTAGGGACATACCTAAACTGAAAAATGCTTTTAATTTGGTAAATATTGATTTAAAATATCCTGATATTGATAAAATATCATCTAAAAGTACTATCTTACTGGTATGTAAAATATTATAAAATTAAACATCATGCGTAATTAAATATAGATTTTTTTTTGTCATGGTGTGGCCAATATTGAATTAAAATTTGTAAAGTTGATGGTACTATATCACAACAATGTAATGAATAACTACACAAAAGATTATAAGTGTAACTTTCCAGCTTTCTATTGAGCGATGTATAACAAGAATTTATTTCCGAACGCTTTGCTAGATAAAAGGGCGCGCGCGCGAGACTCGCGACCACAAATTATAATAGACCTCGCGACGACCGAACGCGGCCGAGCGGCATCAGCAGCACGAGCGAGACGCGGGCGGGCGCGGGCGGGCGGTGCGATGCAAGATATCAGCGAAGTGCGAACTAGTGAATTTTTTCGAATACCTTACTTACATAATTTTTCACAGTTTGTGCCTCTTTATATTATAAAAAAATTGTAATAACTAATAAAAATTATAAAATATCTACCTACGTATTTTTTATTTTATTGCCACCCAGTACCTACAAAAATCTTAAGTTTGTATGACTTTACCTACCTTCATTATACTAAGTACCTTGTTGTGTAAGTATTTTTCATCAGGGGGCATGGCAGTGTCTCCCGCCAATACGTGCAGACCAGCACGGCCGGCCGTACACCCTTTTCTCGAAGCAACTCAACGCATTTCGAGCACTTGTTAGGGACTACCTAAATTTTTTGGGTTCTCTACGCCATATCGAATACCAAATGATCGAAAATCAAAATATCGAACACTATTCATCGAACGGTCAAAAAATCGAACGTTCAAAATATCGAATTTACAAATAATCGAACGATCAAAATATCGAATGGTTAAAATATCGAACGCTCAATACATCGAATGATTAATTTATCGAATATCAATATTTTGAAAAGTTTTTTACATCATGAACAACCAGTAGATATTTCAATGAAGTTTCATAAAACTTAATTTTCGAATGAAGCTATTGCGTCAAATAGTTCTTGCTCTACCCAATAACGGAGTAATATTTTGTATGTGGAATGCTATTTATGTGTGAATTAAGTATTTTTGAGCTAAAAAACTAATAAATTTGGACAATAATGTCCGTGGGGCCCTACTAAAGCTTATCCTGTCCCAAAAAAGAAACATTTTGGACGGATTCAAAAACAATGCAAAATATTGAAATTCGATAAATTAATCATTCGATGTATTGAGCGTTCGATATTTTAACCATTCGATATTTTGATCGTTCGATTATTTGTAAATTCGATATTTTGAACGTTCGATATTTTGACCGTTCGATGAATAGTGTTCGATATTTTGATTTTCGATCATTTGGTATTCGATATGGCGTAGGGAACCCCTAAAGGAGACCGGCGAAAATCGCCCTAATATTTAACGAAGTCGTACACTTTCAGTTACATGGAAATTTAATTAATTTAAACTCCTACAATTAACTTTTACAAACGCCTGATTTATTAAAGAATGGAATAAAAAGATAAATAATTTTCAAATCGCAAATAATTGACTGATCCGTTTCATTTGACGCAGTAGTCATGTAAAACAAGGTCATTTATTATTTACATATTATTAGATACCTACATCAAAGAAGGTACATAACATAAATTAAAACTAATGAAGATCCGCACGCAAAGCTTAGCGCAGATGGCGCCAGCGGCAACAGAGCGATACTTACCTATGTCTTTATTAAAATAATGATTCCTTTCGTTATTTGTCTTTGTTATTACCTACCCATTCATCTATTTTATCTTTCATTATTTATTAGTAAATCATTCTTTGCGTTGTTTTTAAATAAAATGTATAAATGATTTTTACCCTAACCTCTATATTTTTAGGTTATTGACCATATCTCTGTTGTCCCAACTTTAAAAGCATATAAACGATTAACTTTTTTGTTAGTCTAGCATAGTTCTTTAAGTACCATTCGATTTTTTCCATGAACGAGACCTATAAATTGAGGTCTGAAAATACATAGAAGTTCGCCAGTCTCCTTTTATATTACACTAGTTTTCCACTCGCAGCTTCGCCCGCATGGACTGATCGAGACGTTATACCGCGGGAACTTGATTTTTTTCCGTGATAAAAAGTAGCCTATGTTCCTCTCTAGTCTACAAAGTATCTGTGTCCCGAATTTCAGCCAAATCCGTTCAGCCGCTTTGACGTGATTGAGTAACAAACATACAAATATCCAAACATCTTTTACACATTTATAATATTAAATATATATATAGTAGAAAGTAGAATAGGATAACATTGGCTACGTTATGTAGACGGCGTATAATTCAAACTACAAGTTTCTACCTTTAACGGTTTTAAGGTTTATCAAAGTTTCGATACTTCGTCACTAATTCACTGCCTCATTGATCATCAAAAAAGATAGGCCACTACCATCGATTATTTTAATATGGAGCATATTATGCTTAAAGTTGCAGGTACCTACCTAAAATGTCATGTTTTCGTGTCGTGTACAACTGTGAGACATGCCAATAGACAGACAAACTAATTACAAACAAGAAATACTTCCTCATTGACAAAATGTCGTGAAGGATAGGTACTTATTTTATACCAAAAGTTGTTTATAGTACACACTCAAACTAAAATATCTTAGAAAATATGACTCTCATGACATTTTGTCGAAGAATATTAGTTGTTTGTAATTCACATCTCTGTCAATTGGCAAAAATATTTCACAGTTATTTACGAAAACACGACATTTTATGTAATCGCAACTTTACGTATACCTTTAAAGTAAGTACCTATGTCGAAAAAGGGTAGTAGTAATAAACCGATCGACTAAAATATTTTTTTACCGACAAAAATACTAGGTGAGCGACAGCCGCCAATCTAATCTAACCTTTAACTATTTTTTTCGTAACCAAACTTAGTATTTTAGTCGGTAAATTAAGTAATTTTTAGTCGGTCTGTTTATTATATTCCGTCGAAAAATATTCCTCTTACGACATTTTGCTAAAGAATATTTTGTCGTTGGTAATTAGTTTTTCTGTCGGTCGATTGGCATGTCTCACAGTTTTACATAAAACACGATATTTTTATGTAAGTACTAGCTGACCCGGCAGACATTGTCCTGCTTTTTATTCTACTATTACCCTACTTCTACCCTACACCTACCCTATAACAACTCTACATCTACCCTCCCTACCCTACACCTACCATACACCTACCTTACACCTACCCTACCTACACTTTCATATTTATAGTCCATAACTTTATTTCTTTCTTTTATAAAGATATATTATAATATTTTTCTGACTTAGCAGAATATTTGGTGGGGAGGGGATGCAGAAAAGGAAAAATTGGAACAAAGGGGGTTTAAAAACGCTTTTACCCAGAATAAAAGTACTCGTATAAGTACTAAATAAAAGCCAGTAGATAGCAACAAAAACTGATATGTTTTAAAAGTATCAATTCAAATTTCAACATTCATCAAAAATCAAGTTTTGAACCAACCAACCAACCACCTTTTGAAACCAACTTTTGAAGTACCTACAAAACAAGAAACATATTTTTTTGTGTACCTCTTTAATGTACATATTTAAGCTTGACAATTTGGACATTGTACCGTTCGTACGCCGAGCGCGTAAGAAACAATATCGCACTGCCAGAGTCAAGTGTGATGTGCTCTCGACTGTACCAGCTATTCACGAAAAAAATATACAAGTTAGGAAATATGTTGTTTGTTTAAAAAAATGCATAAATAGATTGCTTTTGTTACTGTTTATAGTTATTACCAATAGTGCACTAGTTTTGAAGTTAATGTGACTTATGCCCGAATACTCGTACGCTACTTATCTTTGGGAGCGTCTCACTCATCCAAGAGATGCCATGATGTTTGAGACGCTCCCAAAGATGAATAGCGTACGAGAATTCGGGCGTTAGTTTCTTAATAAAATTAACATGGGATTAGATAATAAGGGATTTTCTGACAGATAATTAAAAAAGAAAAAAGTTAGTTCCAAAAAAACTCAACAGATGGCGTTCATCAGACAGACTTTGCTTTTTTTTTATTTGCTGGCAAGGAGTCAACGTTAAGACGGTCAATATTAAAAAAATCACTTGCAGAAGGAAAAAAAACATTTAAAGGACTGAAAAGGCTTATCGACAAGATATTGTTGTAATTTTTTAGAGAAATATGCTGTGTTATGTGTTTGTGCTGTCGCCAACCGCCACATGAGCTCGTTACATCAATATCGCTGCGCTGTCACTTGGCTGTCTGTCACTCACTCTTCACTTATTCTGGAGAAGAATAATAATTTTGCTGTGAACAGTTTCGGAAAAATGACAACTCCCTGTCTCACACCTCGCTGTAGTTGGATAGGTTTAGAGCTCTGGTTCTGTAATCAGACCTACATAGTGGCGTTTTGGTATAAGTACCTCAGCACCTCGATGTACCTGTAGTCTATTTGGCACCTCTGGAGAGACTGCAGCACGGCCCAGGTCTCGATCGAATCAAAGGCTTTCTCATAGTCCAAGAACGCCAAGCATAGTGGCAAGTTATATTCTTCGGTCTTCTGTATAATTTGACGCAGCGTATGACTGTGGTCTATGGTACTGTAGCCTTTTCGGAACCCGGCTTGTTCGGGAGGTTGGAAGTCGTCAAACTTGCGAGCGAGACGATTCGTAATGACTCTCGAAAACAGCTTGTAGATATGGCTCAGAAGCGAGATGGGTCGGTAGTTCTTCAAAAGAGTCTTCTTGAAGAACAGCACCACATCGCTTCTGCCCCATGCCTTTGGCGTTTTGCCCTCGAGGATGACAGAGTTGAAGAGCTTTTGGAGGACCTTAAGTATCGGCTTGCCGCCCGCTCTCAGAAGTTCTGTTGTGATACCGTCATCACCCGCCGCCCTATTGTTTTTGAGCTGCTTGAGAGCCATTCTAATCTCGTACAGGCTGACGTCCGGGATATCTTCGGTATAGTGTCGGGTAAGCTTGGCTCTAGGTTCAGTAGCCTTACTTTCAACAGTTGTTTGCGTGGAGTACAACTGTCCATAGAAACTCTCAATCTCCCTCAGGATTTCAGGTGTTGATGAAATGATACTACCGTCCTCAGTTTGCAGCCTCGTCAGTTGACTTTGCCCTATAGCCAGATCTTTAGCGAACACTTTGGAGCCTTTTAGGTTAGGTAGATTTTTTTTAGGTTTTATTTAGTTTGAATTAATTATTTATTTATTTCTGTAGGTAAATATAAACGGACATTTACCACAGAATATATAATAAAAATTTCAATTTCGTTTATTCAATTTAGGTTTGTTTAACAACACATAATTATAAACGTCAATGAAGCTATACGCCATCGGTTCGCAAATCCTACGTTGTAGCGAGAAGAACCGGCAAGAAACTCGCCAAGGGCTATTTTTTTCTCCCTGTTTTAACTTATACAGAGTCGTCAAATTTGAAAAATGACCTTTACATAATAGTAAGGTTACTTTCCATCACAATACAGAATACCGCTTAAATTAAGTACAATTTTACGTATTACCTAAAACAGTAAACAATTTTCAACTAAACAAGGAATCAAATAGTTTAATGGACACACTAACCTTAATCTTTTTCATATTTTATTATAGGATAAATAAAAAGGAAACTGCAAGCTGTGCCGTTTATTCAAATATATAAGTATTAACAAATAAAATAAATTTTTGAATAAATAAAACAATAATTAGAAAAATAGCTGTTACTGTAAGACACGGGTACCAAAATTACTATGAGACACACCAGCTCGCTCATAAAACTATACTACGCGTTCACTTCATAATTGCCGCTACCTCGCGGCCCGCTTCGTCATACCGCACCCCCTGCGTCGCCCGTGCAGTAATTAAAACGGGCGACGCAGGGGGTGCGGTATGACGAAGCGGGCCGCGAGGTAGCGGCAATGATGAAGTGAACGCGTAGTATAATACTATTGTAAACCATATCCCGAACACCTTTAAGACAAGTAGACATGAGCAGACCCACCCCACTGGCAGCACCCGTTCACGAGCATGACGCATGAGCCAGCCATCGCTTCGCTCAACCATATTTTAGGGAATAGTACCCTTTACTCGAACTTGGCCTGTACACTTCCGTGCGCAGAAAACATCACAAGATTGTATGAAAATCGTCATCAGATCGTCAGTAGGTGTAGGTAGGTACCTACGTTTACTATGAACCGTCGATCACGCATAACATAGGTACCTACTTAGGTATCTACGTAGGTAACCTATAAGCATGCGAAGTTAAAGCACAGATTGTCACCAAGTCACTGTTTAAATACAATCCGCAAATAATACACTGTTGATCAGCCATATTTTTGAAAATAAACGAATAATGTCCAGTCCACCCGTAGGTAAACTTCCGAGCCGCCCCGCGCCGCCGCGCGCGCCCGCCGGCCACAATCGCGCGCGCGCCCCGGCCCGGCTAGTTTGAAAATTTGGCGCATTTTATGCGCGATTTATAATTTCTTTCAAAGCCGATCGATAAACTTTATAATCTTTTGTTATATAGCTTCGTTGATTGGTATGAAAACGTAGACACAACTTTAGAGATTTTAGTTTAATATCAGTCCAACTGCGATATAAAATGCAATTAACTCACGCAAACGGAAATTTTACACTTATAATCTTTTAATAGCTAGTTTATTTAACATCATAGTACTAATTTTATAAATTAAAAAGCATTTTAATTCTATACTCGAAAAATTAAGATCATCTTTTTGTTTACCTGGTTCGCCGATAACTAACATTTATAACAACTGTTTAATATGAAGCTACCAACACATAATGACAGCTGAAAGCAGAATATTCCATTTTAGATCAATATTATTATGAATTTATGAGAATACCTAAAGTATACCTACCATAAGTTCGAAAGTGTTATAACTTTTTATAAATATGTATATTAACTTATACCTGATACATATTGTTGACTTAACATCAACTCTAATATTATTACAACTAAATGGTTATTTACGGCTCCTACGCCCGGACTAATACCATGTGTGAAATTCAAATCAGTGTTAGGAAAAGAGTTGCCAGTTTAAAGAAGAACTTGCATAACTACTGTAAAATAATTAGTTTCGCAATGAATTCACTTTGGCTTTGGGATGAATTTTTATTTCTTTATGTAATATAGGTATGACATTTATTATTTAGCCTAGATAAATATAACGTTTTTATTTTCTAAAGTCGTATAGTTTGGAGGCAGACCACTCAACATGTACACAAGTCTTTATAAAGTAGAGGAAAAGTACAAATAAAGTGTTTTAAGTGTTGAAGTTAATTTAGGCCTGATGCCCTACTGAAATTAAACGCGATCAACGCTAAACGTGTTTAAAACATATTTCTGTCTCTGTCACATTAAAACAGATGACAGAAACAGATGATAGAAACACATTTAGCGCTGATCGCGTAAATATCATTGGTGAAATCGGGCCTTGAGAGTTGCGGCGCCTTTTAGTATGGCCGGTTTTACAGTGACGCTTTCGCCAGTGGTGTTGGTAAGCATCGCGGGCCACGAGCTTTGCGTCTCTTGGATCGTTACGTAGTTTAATCAACACGCGTGGATGGCCCGCCTGACGGCGATTCGGCCGAGCATTTGAACTGCGCACGGGCGAGGAAGGAGTCATTCTGTTTAAAGTATTTGCTTGTTTTTAATCTCACTTTTCTTTAAATCTTCGTGATGATCGTGAGATTACGGGTGGGGGGAGGGAAGCGAGCCAAATCTCACGACATCTCACCAAGGGGGAGGGGGGTCGAAATATCGCTAAAACCACCTCACGTAATAAATGCACGCCCCCCTGCCACAGCCTTTGGACTTCTCAACTGGCATATCGGGGAACAGAAGCACGTAATAAATAATTGTACTATAGCATCTTGATTAAATATCTCACCTTTCTTCCTTCTGCTCCTTTCTGCTACTTTCAAACGACTACTTGATTTTTGCTGCAGCGCTAAGGCTTAATTAACAATAAAGAATTGTAGGAATATACCATTCCTTAATTTAAAGACATAAGTATCTCACTCACCCTTCTTCTCTCGGTCCATCGCTGCCGCTTCCCGGCGAGTCCGATATATACTCGTCTTTGCGTCTCCCTCTGCCACCGCCTTTGGACTTCTCAACTGGCATGTCGGCGAACAGAAGCGCGTTCTTGGTCTTCTCCTTGAACTCTTGACGCTTTTGTAACATTTCCACTGTGCTCTTCTGGTGTTGTTCTTCGCGGCGACGACGCTCTTCTTCCTGTAGGTAACAAAGGGAAATAGTAAAATGCAATTAGTATTAATGTGTTGCCATCTCGCTCCATTTACGTGCCAATGCACTTGAGACAGAAAATCAAATCTCAAATGCAACTTATGACGATTTTTATGTATGTTGTCCCTGTTTTCAGAAAGCTTCGCGTTGTTCTATCTGACTGTCACGTAGTGTGATTCCTCACCGTGTTGCCGTCTCGCTCTGTCCACGTGCCATTGCGCTTGAGACAGCAGATCACCATAAGTTCGATAATCTAAGCATGATTATGTCGATTGTTATACTGTGCCTGTAGTTTTCTGAAGGCCTCACGCTGTTCTCTCTGTCTGTCACGCAAGGTATTCCTCGTCGTTTTGTCGTCTCGCTCTATCCACGTGATATAAGAAGAATATGTCGATTCTTAAGCGCGCTGCACCAGACTTAGTGCCCTAATCCCGAACGCTAAAAGTGGAGCCGTTTCACATATTCTTCACAGCTTCGGAATTCATCTCGCAAAGGACAATGACCATTTTTTTATGGCAGATGGCGTCTTTTTTTTTTCTTGCGGCCATCAACCAAACATTGAAATATAATTTGTTGGCAGCACTACAGACAATATTTGCAAAGAAAGTATACCTGTAAACTCAGTCCGAACCGAGTGAGACTAGCTAGAACTTAACTTTGTTTTTCATAGTGTTTGTATGAATGACAAAGTTACATATGCGGTTTTTAAAAATTCTATATACGGACGAATGGTTCTAACTTGGTTCTGACTGAGTTTACAGATATACTGTCTTGGCAAATATTGTTTGTTATACTATCAAGAATTGATGTTCAAACATTTTGTTGTTGGCCGCGAGACAAAAACGACGCCAATTTTAGGCATTGCTTTTTCGCGCCGCGACGTCTCGCTGTGAATCGCTCGTTAAGTCTAGAGCGCGCAATACGAGTATATATTACCTGTTGCTTTCTGAATGTCTCACGCTGTTCCCTCTGTCTGTCACGTAGTGTGACTTCCTCGTCGTGTTGCCGTCTCGCTCTGGCCACGTGCCATTGCGCCTGAGACAGAAGATCTCCGCAGGTTCGGGCTTCGGCCGCGGCCGCTGCGGGTTCGTAACGAGCTCGCTCTGTTCCTTCGCCGCCTTCAGCTGAGGCTAGGCGTTGGAAGTATCTGTGGATAAGTGATTTCATGAGTATATTGATGAGCCATACATTGAACGTGTCTTCGCGATAACACATTACTTAACTGGTCAAAAAACTAACAAGTTTAAAGTAAAAAAACATATAAGAATAATTGCGATTCCGTGGGCCTTGGCAAAATGTGCCATATACCTACTATCCATCCTGACTACTAGATAATTTTTACATGCTTTACAATCGTTAACTTTGTTCAATCAATGCTACAAATGATACAAATGCTAATTTTCTCCACTTTATTACGAGACCAATCAGTCAAGAAACAATATAAGATCTTACTTAGTTAAAGTTGTAAAAATTGAAACGTAAAATCTTAATAGACAAGTTATGTTTACAGGTCAACTTACTTGTGCGACACTTGAAGCTCTACATGACGTATCTTTGAGTACGTGAGAGGCCAGTATTCTTAGAGAGTGTCGTGTTGTATAGGAGAGTGGGGTCATGTGGGGTTACTCTTCTAACCTACAGCTATATCTGCAATTGACTTACCTGTTCGACACTTGAAGCTCGTGGACAGCGCGTAACACGAGATGCAGCTCCGAGCGATCATATTTGAGTACGTGAGAGGCCAGTATTCTTAGAGTGAGTGTCGTGTTGTATAGGAGAGCGGGGACATGTGGGGTTACTCTTCTAACAGCTATTAACAATCAACTTACTTGTGCGACACTTGAAGCTTGTGCACAGCAACACGAGATGCAGCTCCGAGTGCTCATCTTTAAGTACCTACGTGAGCGGCCAGTCTCCTTAACGTGAGCGCAGTATTGTACAGGAGACCGGGGACATGAGGGTTACCCTTCTAACTGCATGAAGCTATTAACAATCAACTTACTTGTGCGACACTTGAAGCTCGTGCACAGCGCGCAACACGAGATGCAGCTCCGAGCGCTCATCTTTGAGTACGTGAGCGGCCAGTCTCCTGAGCGTGAGCGCAGTATTGTACAGGAGAGCGGGGTCATGTGGGGCTACCCTTCTGGCCCGCAGTAAAGCGGACCGAGCGGCTCCGGGCCGGCCGGCCAACCCGTGAGCGCGGGCAACCCACGTGAGCCACTCAACGTCGTGGTACATGCGGAACTTGCGGATGCAGTTCTCGTACTGTTAGAAGGAAGGAAACACCACTTTTGATTATACACCACTAAATTTTAACTAAGTAGTACAAAGATTTTAGGGAATGATAGTGTCCATCGATACGATAAATTTTTACTATGGGGCCAACGGAATCGCGGCAAAAAATCAGCTATTCCATACAAAAGTACAACATTGACTCGACTGAAATGGAACAGCAGATTTTTTGTCGCGATTCCGTTGGCCCCATAGTAAAAATTGATCGTATTGATGGACACTACCATCCCCTAAAATCTTTGTACTTACTAATTAAAATTCAGAGGTGTATAGAAATGTTTACTTAATACTAGCGGAATTACGCAAATCCGCGTTTCTATTTATTTATTTTAAGTTAAATTACATACTGCACTTACAGTTTTGCACCAAAGCGTGCAGTAGGTCAACCAATACATTGATAGATACTTACAGTTAACTTAATTCTACAAAATGAATAACACATCTAACAAATTTATGAACCGACATGCAAAATATGTCAGTATCAGGATACTGAGCGACCAGAGCGTTAAGTAGATCTAAGGCGTGGGTAGTGGGGGCATATGTAGCTGTTTGTATGCGAACTGGCGGGCTCGCAAACAAGCGCCGCGTGCGCAAATTCTGAGGAACGAATAGATTTCGACAAGGCTTCAGGATTGTTTATTTTATTATTAAACAGAAGATAGTAATGCAAAAGGATAGCACACTTTCGCCTTAACTGCAATGTATTAATACCCACCATACCAGCAATGAAAAGGGATGGATAAAGATATGGCTAATACCCATAAATTTTTTGGAACATATAACGTGCAAACTTTTTTATATTTTTCCACCATGAGCTTATATTTTTCTTCATGGGGAGCCCAAGCCAAAGAGTTATATTCTAATCTGCTTCTAACATATGCGTAATAAAGAATAAGAACCGTGTTTCTGTTTTTAAACCGAGCAGTTTGTCGCATCACAAAACCTAAGGATTTGTAGGCACTAGAACAAATCTGGATTATATGGACATTGAATGTCAATTCAGGGTCTAATAACTGTATGGATTTATAATAATTTTAAATCTGAAATAAACTTTTCTAATAATTTCTTTTAAAAAATCTAATAAACCTAAGTCTTTTATAAGTGGCACGCTGATTGGAGTGCGAGATCGAGTAAACGTCATGCTTTTACAGTTGTTAGTGTTGAATTGGAGTTGGTTAAGTTCACTCCACTCTACAACAGCATCAATGTCGCTCTGAAGAGAATCACAATCACTGAAATTTTCGACAGCTAGAAAGAGTTTTAAATCGTCGGCGAACATGAGACTTAGCTGATCTGACAGCATTCGGCAAGTCATTGATCATCATGGGTGGGCCCAAGTGTGCTCCCTGACTTACTCCAGAGCGTGTCACGTACGGGTCTGATTTATGCCCAAATAGTTGTACCTACATATTGTGTGCGGTCACGAAAGTAGCAACATAATAATTTTAATAATTTAGTAGACCCTAGTAAACCGTACGGCTGAAATGATGATGATGATGATGAAACCCTATTGCCGATAATTTAGTTAACAAAATGTCATTGTTAACACGGTCAAAGGCCTTTTGAAAATCGAAGTAAGTAACATCTACTTGCTTATGAAGGTCCATTTGCTTAACCGCATAGTCAAGAAAGTTAACATGATTAGTAGAAGTGGACCTGCCAGCCCTGAATCCGTGTTGGGTGTCCGACAAGAGTGTACTTGCATTCTGGGTTATGTAGCGGTTGAATATGAACTCAAGGACCTTGCCGAAAGTCGACAGAACAGCTATTGGTCGAAAATCCTCAACCTCGGATGTCAAATTTCCCTTGAGAACGGGAGTAACTCTCGAGACTTTTCAATTTGACGGGTAAGTATCAGTATTAATTGCTAAATTAAATATATGCAGAAGGGGCAGCTTTAGAATTTCTTGGCAGACTTTCAAAATAAAAGATAAAGCCGAAAAAAGATAAAAAAACCTTGATAAAGAGTAATACCAAATAAGTGAAGAAACGAAACAGCGGGAAAGCTTCTTAGGTGTCGTATGAATGTTCTAAGCGCGTTTGTCCAAAGTGGTTTCTAGTACATCAGCCAGCCTTCAGGCTCGCAAGTTTTGAAACACACTATAGGTATGACACAAAAACTTAAACTTTAGCGCATAATGCAGTACGAATAATTAAGTACTTAAAGACTCACCATCTGTATAGCGTTGATGTATTGCTTCTGTTCTACGTAAATGTGGGCGATATTCATCCAGACGTCTGGGAAGTCAGCTGTCGCTTCGCGCACTTGTGCAAATATGTCGCGAGCTTCGTTCACGCAATCCTGGGGAAATACACTGCTGTTATAAGAGGAAACAAGAATCGGTCGCCAATGTTTAAAAGTGACATTTAAAAATATAACATTAAAGTACTTATAACAAAAGTGAAAAAAATTAAACCGCCTTCAAAACAAAACTGCAAACAAAAACTCATTTAGCAAAACCACGTAAAATTGAAAAATAAATTGAATCATTCGATTCAAAGTACGAAAGTACGAGACTTTTTCGTCCCGAAAAATCTGGTCAAGGTCGCGGGAAGCCGCTGGATGCGGACAGGGCAGGACTAATAGTTGTGGAGATCCTTGGGGGAGGCCTATGCCCAGCAGTGGGCGTCATTCGGCTGACATGACGTTTGATAACAAGCAAGTAATGAGCTGCTGAAATTGTGACCAAACGTGACTCTAGCTATCTCTTTCTAAAACGAAATTTTATATGGCGGGAGTATGGCGCTACCTAAGTTTGACGTCACACCTAGTTAGCGCTGTCCTTGTCTAATAAGGAAGTTTGATGCTCTATATCTTCGAAAATATATAAAAGATTTGAAAATAAAATATATAAAATACCTGTGTTGTGTTTCTGATATTTCAAAAAACATTTTTTCTTACCTTATGCGCTAGAACGCAGCCAATGCCGTTCGCCGCCCAAATGTTCTTGGGGTCGTTCCTAAGAACTTGTTTGTACATCCCCAGCGCTCGCTCTTGATGCCTCTTCAGTCTCTCTTTGTCGCGACATGGCTGATGCAAGGTTTGCAGCCATACATTTCCTAACAAAACGTAATTATATGGATGACTAGCTTTCTTTGGACTACACGACGCTATCCCGCGGGAATGTGATATTTTTCCGGGATAAAAACTAGCCTATGTTCCTCTCCAGGCTACAAAGTATCTGTGTTACAAGTTTCAGCCACATCCGTTCAGCCGTTTTGGCGTGATTGAGTAACAAACATCTAAACTTTCATATTTATAATATTAGTAGGATTAGGGATGCAGAGATAAGGACGTCCTAAATATTTGATTATCATTAGCACATAAGGAAAACTCCCGGGACCCCGCTAGTCTTTTTTTTACACAACGGGGTAGCACTTAGCCT
This sequence comes from Crambus lathoniellus, assembly GCA_949710035.1. Taxonomy (NCBI): domain Eukaryota; kingdom Metazoa; phylum Arthropoda; class Insecta; order Lepidoptera; family Crambidae; genus Crambus; species Crambus lathoniellus. The sequence continues at coordinate 22,435,675 of OX453310.1, forward strand.
TCATCGCACCTGATGTTAAGGCTGAAGGTGGAAGTGCACTACTCCCGGAATCAAATCATATTATATAACTTTTAATTAAACATTAGATAGTCTTCTATCAAATGTTAAATAATAAGGTATTTTTATTAGTTCTAGAATTTCCCTAAAAGTAAGAAGCTAAAATTGTTAGCTATTTTATAACTGAAGAACATTTTCTGATGAACAAGTTTTCCAACCATTCTCGCGTTGACCATAGACGAACCGGGTAGGGCCCTCTTAATGGAGCACAGTGGGAGTATTATTAACTTACCAAGAGCGATCAGCGAGTAATCATCAGTGGAAGTGGCAGAGTTTTGTAATATCCTCTCGAACTTCTTCTGTCCGGGCCCCCACTCCTGCTGAGCCAAATGAAGGTTGCCTAGCAACGACCAAGTGTCGGGATGTTCCGTGTTCACCTTCAGGGCTTCTTTGAACCAATCTGACGCTTCGTAGATTTGATTTTTGTCTCGAGCCATACAACCTAACCTATAAAGAACAAATTGAGATAACTTATACAGAATTTAGTTTGTATAGTCCCACACTCCTGTCTGTTCCAGTGACAGCAGCCGTGACAGAGGAGCCACTTCCAATACGTAAATAGCTGTCAAAATGGACTGTTGTATGAAAACTGTTTTAGTTAGAAATAATTGTCGCACTATATAGCTTGTTTGAGACTAATGATCGGTAGCATAGTTGACTAGATATTTTTGTTAATTAGTGTCAAATAACAACGATTGCCTAGTAACGGAACCGGGATAAGCTTAGTTTTTCCGGGAGATAGAATAGAGAGGCCGTAAAAGAGTAATCTCAATGGATTTGGTGGCATTTTACCTACCAAGTGGTACTTGTAATGAATTGTTGATATCCAGTAATAATATTTTAAAGTTAGTAATGTTTAGTACACTCTTTGTAATTCTCTCTTTTTTGTAATCTGAAAGCTCCGAAACTACTAAAGACATTTGAAAAGGCGAAAAACACTTTGCTGCTTATTTGAAAGGTATTTTGAGTTGACATAATTGAAGAAATTGTCCAGAAGAGTTATCTTTATTTCTCATAGATGGCACACATTGTTGTTTTCTTACCTCAAATAACAATCAATGTAGTTAGGATGCTCCTTCAATATGTCTTTGTAGAGTTTCTCAGCCTTATTGTATACACACAGCGCTTCATTAAGCCGTGCCAAGTTGTACATAGTTGTAACAGCTATTGAATTGTAGTACTGGGCATCTAATGTTTCTGCATCTGCTTTCTCTCTAAAAATGATAACAAGAAATGCGTTAAAGCACAGAAACTTGAAAACAAACGAAAGTGAATGTTACAATTACAAGAATAAGGTTGCTATTTCATTACTATATAACGTTACTAGGGACTTTGCGCGGTTTTACCCGCGTGGTACCCGTTCCCTTGTGTATATTGAGATAAAAAAAAATCGATTCAGTAGTTTTAGAGTTTATCCATTACAAACATACAAACAAACAAAAAAAAAACAATTCTTTCCTCTTAATGATCCTGCTAATATTATAAATGCGAAAGTTTTTGAGTATGGATGGTTGTTATTCTTTCACGCAAAAACTAACTAAACTAATTTGGTTGAAATTCTGCTCACAGATAGTAGATATAGCCTTAGTGAGGGAAAATACGGTCTTTACGTATACCACACGGCATGTTGGACTCAGTCAGACACAGGGCTTGTCCCTCCCTCTGCGCCCAGCCCTCCCACTAAGCCTAATAAGCTTCGCGTCAGGGCTGGGCGATTCTAACCCCTGCTCCGGCCCCCTACCGAGCTCGAGATTGAGAGGGGGCCGGACAGAGGGAGGAAACCTCCTCACAATCTCCCCATAAGGGGCAGGAAACCTCCTCACAATCTCCCCATAAGGGGGAGGAAACCTCCTCACAATCTCCCCATAAGGTTACGCACTCAAGGTGGGCTGACCAGATGGGGCGATCGAGAGCAGGCACCACTACCAACTAAACCCCTCACTACTTGCTCTTCGTCGTCAGTTTTAGGTATACCGACTGTGGGGGGGGTCACTGGGTAAAAACATAGGATACCTTATATCTTGTAAGCCTAGCATGACCGCCAAAAACGTGATATATATCCCGTTTATCCCGTTATCCGTGCTTTATCCCGTTTAACTGTCAAAAAAATGAGTTTTGACGTTTGAGTGTCGATAAATCGCTATATCATATCGCGTTTTGTTGGTTGGTTAGTGCGGTTCCTGGCGAAATGATAAATATATCATTCGCGATGAGATAAATATATTAAACGGCTAGTATAATATATTTATCTCATCACTTACCTCTCTAAAGCTTCTTCAAGATAAGTTTTAGCTTCATTTAAGTTTCCTAGCCTGTAATGCAAAGCTGCCACATTGTTTAATATTTCTGCAGGGATGTCTGCGTCTACTTTCTCCTTGAGGATTTTCATTGCTGTACTGTACGCGTTTAAAGAGCCCTGGAGAAGTAACAAATGAGATTATTTGTTAATTAATCTAAAATAGGGAGCGTTTATACTTGTGTCCATTTATAGCCAACTAGCCTTCCGCCCGCGGCTTCGCCCGCGTGTACTACACGACGTTATCCCGCGGGAAGGTGATATTTTTCAGGAATAAAAAGTAGCCTATGTCCTTTCTCAGGCTCTAGACTATCTCTGTACCAAAATTCATTCAAATCGGTTCAGTAGTTTAGGTGTGATTGTGTTGTTACACAATCACCACTACTACTGAACCACAGACAGACAGAGACGCATTTATAATATAAGTAAGGATTTAATCTCTTGACTAGGCCACAAACTTAAACCCCGTTATTTCAAAACGTGGACTAAAATAGTCCTGACTTAAAACTGGTAGTAAACTGGTGCTGTCACTTTCATTTTCAATTGAAAGAAATATTGGCATCACTTTTAAACTAGGTCTAACTTTTAGTCCACGTTTTGGAATAAGGGGGAAAATGTCTAAAAAACTAACTCATCGCCCGGCCACCGCGCAGGGACCACAATTAACTTTACACTCATGGCAAGGCAACCAACCACGAATCTACGAATCTAAAATTGAGTGTTTGATCAATCACACAGAAAAGGTGCTGAATCAACATAAAAGTTTTATTTTAAAATCTTACTAAGTAGATTGTTTGTAGTATTCTTTCTAGTATTCCATTTATCTTCAAAAATAACAAAATGCAAGAAAATCATAATTTTATTTTTAGTTTCTGCAGCACTTAAACCAGACACACTACAACACTATCGCATCCAAATCCAACTATAATTTACCTGTAAGTCATTCTGCTCCAAGATCTGCGCGAGTTCGATCCACGCCTCCACATCATCTGGGAACTGTTCCGTGACCTTCTTCAGATGTTGCCGTGCAATATCGCGCTTTGACTGCGATGTCGAATTCGCGTACAGGGAGCCTAAGATCTTCATGGTCTCGTAGTTACCGGGCTGTGCTTTTAACACTTTCTCAAAACATTGGGCCGCCTGTTAATTTAATAAATTGGTATCATCTGCACGATTGAAGCAAAAACCAAGAATCAGGCGTCACTTGGCGGAAGTCCCTAACCATTGTGAAAAGCGAAATATATGTAGCTTACTCCCTCACACAACAAAACACGACATGCAAGATGCACTGCCCGCCCGCCCGCAAAACCTCGGTACCGTACCGCCTCGGTAGGCGTCGTCGTCGGAGCTTATTTGGTGTTGGTTTTCGCATGAACTATCTCCTAAGGATGCCCCGGGTTGGGGTGAAACATTGTGTTAAGCAGACTTATGGGTGAAGGTGCAAGGTGTATTGCTGTCTTGCTAAATGCAGGTATTGTGCACTGGTATTTTCGTAGTGTGCATGTGCAATTTTTTGCGGGTGGTGCATCTTGCATGTCGTGTTTTTTGCGGAAGTAAGCTACAATGTAGCCTACATATATTTCGTTTTTCACAATAACAGTAGAATACTTAAGGCACCTAGCAATTCGATGTTGGCGACCGGAACAGGCGACCGCGATCGACAGCTTAGTATGAATAATTTATATGTACTAGCCACGCCCACTGGTCGCGCGATGCGGTCACTTGCATTGTTTGGGGCTTCATATTAAATCAGACAAAGCAGTCGGTCGCACGACCAGCACCCCTACGTAGTAATCGTAATCAAGCCGACGGCGCTTAGGCGGTAGCCCTCCGTCGCGTTCGCTTATCGTGGTCGCCACGTTGCATTGCAAGGTTACCTTTAGTATGATTCATATATTTTTTTCTAACATAAATGTTAAATCAAAGCAACAAAGAAATAACTGTAAAATTTGTATTTTTTTAAGTTGGCTCTACTGCAGATGAGGACACAACCATTCAAACAAATCAGTATACAGCTCCTATAGTAGATTGTACAACAAGTGCATAAAACGTACCATTTTACCCGAGACGTATATATCCATCCGAGCCGTAGGCGAGGGTGGATAGTCAATTCGAGGATAAAATGGGTTTTATGTACGAGTTATACACTCTGCTTTTCACTTCGAGTGTCAGGAAAATTTAATAAATAACAATATTGCAAAAAATAAAAAATAAAGACTTCGCCATATTGGCGGGAAGACTTTTTTTTTATACGTGGCAGTGGCAGCACCACGCAGCACATTGACTTTAGCATAGATCGTACTCGTAGTCCATAATGCTCTTGAAATACTTATTTCTTAGAAAACTCATTAATTTTGCCTAGTTTTATTAATTTAGTAATTTAACATGGATTATGTACAAAATTTAAGAAACAGAATAATAACAGGTTTATATAACGAAGTTTAATTGCGTGTGTGACTGTTTACCTGACGACCTTTGTCTTAGAATGTGAGACTTGACGAAGATTTTACTTTATGCACTAGAGCATAAAAAGCGATTTTATGCACCCAATACTCAACATAAACACGAACTTTACGAGCATGAGAAGTGAAAACAATATTGTCTTGAAAGAAAGAGTTTATTATTACAATTAGGAGTTGTGTTTATGAAAGTATCAACAAAATATAATTAGTGTCAGCCTGTAAATGGGTGTTTCTCTGCTATTTGGAAACTCGTCCAGAGCTGTCCCAAGGAAATTTTTATTAAATCTTCAGAATGTTTGTTAATAAAATAAAGGGTGTAGTAAATTAAACATATATCTGAAAAAAGCCCACACAGTTGATCTCTTGGTTTTTGAGTTACGGACGATTTTATCCAAAACCGTGACAGGGGACTGTTGTACCCATCCAGGGGAATGTTTATATGAAAAATAAACAAGTGTTATTGGTTATTACGTAAACGACAGAAAGTCTGATAGCTGATTAGACCAGAGTTATTACTATTAGAGGATGATGGGCCCTTTTATACGGGCGACTGGGCGTACCACCAACAGAAATTAAATCTATCGTAATACTACTTACTCAATAGTAAAATAACGTTTACATTATTTTCATTTTTATTATCACTTCGGTTTCAAAATAGCGAAGTTCCAAAGATGAGATATTGATTTTTGAATTTTGAAGTCTCTTAAACGATAAAGCACTGTCTAGGATCTGTACTATGAAAATGGCAGGGGACTGTTGGCAGTGGCGTGCATTGCATATAGGCATTTAAGCAGTGCCTACCTCGCAAAATCGAAAAAATTACCATTAAATTTTAGTATCCGTGCTCCCCAATTATTATTGGTTGAGCTTACTAAATTATGATACTTACCTAATTTTTATTACTTATAACCACTGACCTCTATTTATTCGTGCATAAAACAAAAACTTCCTTCATAAAAAACGCGCAGTGCGCGACAGTAGGCAGTTGCCCGGCTGCCTACTTGAATCCTATACAAATTACTATCACTGGCATTAATATTTTTTATTTAAATGAATACGACGAAATAAAAATGTCGTACTTCCCACGCGTAATACACTGACGTTCGACCTTCGCAATTTATCACCCTTAAGTAGGTATGCCTACAAAAGCACCGGCGGTGTTTATATTTAGTTTTGTTTTTTGTCCAAAGATGGCTCTGTACGTTTCTACATGGCGGTGATACTTTGTTTACTCTATTTACATATTTTGCTACCTACCTCCTGTTGTCCTTAATTTAATTGTTGTACAGTATACATTGCCGTTATACTTCGTTGGAATCGTTGGTGGTTTTATACACTGACTAAGGCACACGCCACCACGCCAGAGAAAATTCTTTGAAAGTTTGAATATTCAAATTTTTTTTTTTACATTTCTTTGTGCTATAGGTTAGACACCACGAGGCGTATAGTGCCTACCTATTCTGAAAAGCAATGCACGCCACTGACTGTTGGTCAGGGGACTGTCATTTTTACATGAATATTTAATGAAACAGAAATCATTTAAACATATCAAATTAACGAAACCGATGTAGCTACATACTAGATTAACAATTATTTTAAACAGATTGTCATAATTAAAACTCTTAAATTGGTCAAAAAAAGACTTGCCAGTGGACTGTTGTACTAACAACAGAGACGTGTGGTTCACCAGTAAATGCGGTTGTAGAACTAAATAAAATAGCGGCTACCTGCTTAACTGAAAACCGAACAAAGTTCACACCGATTGCGTTCTGTTGCACAATCTAAATGTTTCGCGCGAAAACAAATTTCGACTTTGGCGCGGTTTTAAACTTTAACAGGGGACTGTTTCAATAATTTGAGGACAGCATTTGAGCTGATATTTTGATTAAAATACTATTATAAAATTATAACTTATGTATAAAGATGCGTACAGTCTTTTTTATGTGTTTGGATATTTTTTATTCAGTTATCAACGGCAAAAAATTAAATATAGGTAACAAGAGTTGTAATTCCGGAAATGGGACACACCAGGGGACTGTCTTTCCTGGTGTTTGATTTCATTTACTCAAAATATACAATATTAAATTATTAAATAAGTTGTGGCGTGCCAAAAATACCTGATACTATGTCGCTATTAATACAAAAAACTGAGAAATATTTAGATTTATTACCTGAAATTAGCTTGGGACAGTGATTTTCCATTTAGTGGAGAAATGCCCAAATCTATACTAATATTATGAAGCTGAAGAGTTTGTTTGTTTGTTTGAATGCGCTAATCTCAGAAACTACTGGACTGAATTGAAAAATTCTTAATGTGTTGAATAGTCAATTTATTGAGGAAAGCTATAGGCTATATAACATTACACTACGACCAACAGAAGCTGAGCAGTAATGAAAAATATTGCAAAAACGGGAAGAAATATTTCTTTAGTAGGAGGTTTTTCCTTTCCTTGATTCAACACAGGTGAAACTGTGGAGCACAGCTAGTATATTTATATCACAACAAATGAAATGCATGTTATACTTACATTCTCTGTATCACCTCTGTAGATATACATCTGTCCTAGACCATAGTGAGGTAAAACAAAGTTTGGTGGTGCAAACTGCGTTGCTTGGTAATAATACTGAAATGCTTGGTCGCAGTCTCCTTGTGCATGGAATGCTCTAGCCAGATGGTGACAACTCTCGGCCCTCATTGCTTCATTTTCTGTGTTGTGAAAGGCATGTAGAGCCAGATGTTGAACTTTACTGAAATCCTGAAAATAATGCCCATTTTACCTCTCTGCCAAGTGAGTGAGATTTTCTTTTCTGTCTGGCACAAATCACAGTGAATGTGTTTAGGAAATTTTATTTGTACTTAACTAAAATTTTCCATTCAATAAGATGGCCTGTACCCTAACAGCCGTGACACTAAAACGGTGGTGATGAAAGGATGTCAATAATGACATTTTTTAAATGTAAATAAAGTACTTATTATATGCTCTAAGAAACAATAATACTCTATTACTTTTGTGATTTGTTCATTTAGTATACATGCTAATGAATAAGCGCAAAACCTCTTAGGTGGTGATTCTGGTATAGTAAGTATTGACAATTTGTATGAAACAGCTGATTTTTTTGTTGAGTTGCAGAGTTGGCCCCATAGTAAAAGTTGTTCATATTCATGAGCACAATTACCACCTAAGAGGTTTTGCGCTTATTCATTAACATGTTGTATATATGAGTAGCAAAGCAAGGAATCTTTTCATCAATAGTGTGTGACTGTGAGCAAGGGCCACAAAAGAAATATGACTGCCTAATAAAGAGTAGTTTTTTTTTTTCCTTCTGAGTTTATTTGCGATCAGTCTAGTTGACTATAAGCAGATGTGATGTATGTTATTTGTCTTGTAGGAGCAGCACTCCACCGAGTGCCTTTCCATTCTTTATTTTCCATCTATAATTCAATGATGTGTTGTCGCTTGAGTCTCTTGGGATAATTGATACTAGTCAATTGTGCTGTCAGACGATTAGGGTGTGTACGAAGGCGTTCCCTGTATTTGGTTGAGTATTGTTTTATTTCATCTTTTACTGTACTAATTTCCAGTTCATCATGAAGCTCAGTGATCTTTATGAACCATGGCGCATTGGATAGATGTTTTAATATTCCATTTTGTATTATAAAGACTAAAGTATTCTCTAAAAACAATTTCCAAAACATACAAACCTTCTTGAAAAAGAAGTGGTTAGCCAAATGGTTAAGGACCATAGGATTCTTAGGATCAATAGCATAGGCTTTGGATAACATTATCACAGCCATTTTGCTTGATTCACTCTCTTGCAGATTGAGTTTCAGGATTGAGAGGCCGACCAGGGCCCCTACACACTGGGGGTCTAACTGCAGAGCTCTTTCAAATGCCATTCTGTAAGATATAAATTACTTAATTACAGTTTCCTAAGACTCCAAGTTTAAACACGGTGGCCAATTTTATTATGCCAACTACATGATGATTGCAAAAAAAATTTCATTATTTGACCATATAATGACAAAAATATCTACTGTTTCAAACAGAAGAATTATAAAAATATTCATATTTTATATTTCCTTAAGCATCAACATTATAATCCATCAAGTTTTTATCCTCTTAATTTTTTTTGTACAAGTTTTAAAACCTTAACTAGAAAATGAAGTATTTAGAAAAAATCAACCCGTCTCACATTTAGGGTTGATTTTTCTAAATTCTTCATTTTCAATTTATCAATAATAAAAATTGCATTGTGAATGCATAAAAGTATAAATGTAAATAAACCTCACCTAGCCTTTTCTTGATTATTGAGTTTCATAAAACAGTGGCCCATGCCCAAACGCAGAGCTGCCGGGCTATCAGGGTTTGTCCTAAGTGCTTTTTTATAAAATGCTAGTGCACCTCTATAGTCTTTCCTGTTAAATGCAATGCAAGCTTTGCCCAACAATGAAGGCACATTGTTTGGTGACTGGTTCAGGACAAAGTTGAACTGAGCATCTGCTTGTTCCATTTTATCACCTTCAAGAAGGCAGAAGTAAGCTCTTCCAAGAAGATGGTTCTATAAAGAGACACATATTGCTGATTGGGATTTAAATAATGTGTGTTTGTTTGTAAAACTTTACTTCTAAATTTCACTACTACATCTTAATATTTTTTTCAATACTTATTAATGTTGATTCAAATCAAATCATCAAATCAAACTTAATTTTTAAATGATTTCTTTTTATTCAATTTAGGTTGAGGTAATAACACTTATGAATGTCAAAGAAGCTACGCCATCGGTTCGCAAATCCTAGGGTAAATCCTAATTGTGAGAAGAACTGGCAAGAAACTCATCAAGGGCAATCTTTTTCTCCCTGTTATATTTCATACAGAGTTGTCAAATTAATAAATGACCTTCACACTTCTAATAGTACCTATGTGATTCTGATTCTAATAGTATGTGATTACCTGATCATACATGATGATTTTATCAGCCATAGTGTACAATAAGGTGGCTTTTGTGAACAGTTCTTTCTTCTTGTCTTTCGTCTTCTCCTTGTTGGCTTCTTGCACATAATATGCAGCCAACATATCGAGGGCGCGCATTTGATCTCGCTCAAAGTCTCGATAGTCGATATTCGCATCCACGCGTGACGCTTCAAGTATTTTGAGGAAATCATCGATCTTCCTTTGTTTGTAGTACGCAAGCTAAAATAATATGGTATAAATAATTATTTCATTATGTAAATACATACTCAAAATGTCAACTCCAAAGTTTTAAGGTTAATGTCCCTTACCGCAACATTTATCCAGACATTGAGCTGTGAACGTTCTTGCTGTAATATGCTGAGCACTTCATCACCTGATGGCAACTGTTCGGGATCTAATTCTATCACCTAAGCAAAAGAGACCAATATTATTTTATTTAAGTACGCGAGATGTTTCATGTATCAACAAACACAGTCAAAATTTGATCGCATTACCTCATCAGTGGACATCAACGGTATTTCGAGCGACATTTTGTTAGATTTTTAAACAACTACATCACAAATAATCACAAACAATTTGCCACACGGTTAAATATTTTTATTTCAACACGAAAATTAAATAAAACACTTCTTGAAGCCAAACGCTTTCATTCAACAATTCAAAGTGACAATGACAAGTGACAGACCAGACCAGACAGCTTTTTTTTTTATAATGTGCTTTACGGCACTGGACCAGACAGCCAGTCACCAGTGCTGCCAGTGGGCCCAGTGGCAGATAGTCAAATATAAAGCCCCTAGTAGGATGGCCAATCATGTTGGCCGACCATAATGGGCCATCGTGTACAGGGGTTTTTTGCGTTGCTCGCAGCTTGCTCGCAGATGGCAATCACACGCAAACCGGCCCTGTACACGATGGCCCATCATGGTCGGCCAACATGGGGGGCTACCGCGTAACTTAATGGGTATGAACTTCATACGTTTTTGGGATGGGAACTTTAAGTAATTTTTATAAAGGAACGTCAGACAGATGTTATTTATTTACCTTAATCTTTAAATTTACCTATTTCGTTTCGTTCCTCACAGTAGTACTTTTATAAATCAAATCAAATCAAATCAAATCAATAAATATACTATAGACATGTAAAGTACATACATACTTCGTTCAACGCCATCTAGTGAAGCAATTGGATGCTTTTTTTTTAAATGGCCTCTCAGCAGCAAAAAATCGCTCATTGACAATGACAGAACAAAGACAAGACATGACAGTCCAAAGACAGACAATCCTGACCACAAATTATATAGACTAGTTAGTATCCTGACAATCAATGACAATCATAGAGTAACTTGTATATATATATGACAATCAATCAGCTGTTGTGCAAAGGTTTTGGCTTTGGGTTACATTATTTATGTACATTGTAAATAAATTGATTTTATTTCTGGGAAGATAATGACTACAACAAATTAAAATGAATAATACATTTATTAAAAAATATAATAGACAATGAAAAGAATTGGTGTAAAGCGACAACGACCAAATCCGTTCTTTCAAGAGAGATTGGAAGAACTTTATGAAGATGCAAAAAAAACTAACAGCAAATTACTCCCTATGTTGCAGGAAGCACTAGATTCGTTATCAAAATATCCCTTGCCTCTTAAATCTGGAGCAGAGTGTGCTATTCTCAAAGGTTTTAACAAGAAATTATGCCTATTCTTGGATATGTCTTTAGAATGTCACAATACCAAAGCAAAAGGTACAAAAAGATCTCGGTCCCTCACAGCTGATCCTGTAAGAGAACAAGAAAATAGCAGCCAGAAATGTGATAGGAATGGTACTTGTGAGTCTTCAAACCTTAGCAGAGATTCGGAAAATGATACTCAAATTACTACCAACGAAAATGTTAACTCGGCTAATTTACCAACAAGTTCGAACTCTAGCTCCCAAGCATCTGTTGCCTCTTTGCGGCGCACTAAAAGTAAAACCTATAAGCCAGCTCATAGGTCCGGCGGCTACGCTATACTTATAGCTTTATTGGAAAACATGAAGGATAATCCAGGTAATGTTTCTCTCTGTAAAGATGAACTCATAGACAAAGCACAGAAACATAGTGAAGAATCCTTTGTAAGACCTAAACCTGAGTCTTTTTATACTGCTTGGTCAAATATGACAAGGCTAGTATCGAAGGGATTAGTATTGAAATGTAAAAAGAAAAAAGTTGAGTATTCCCTTACTGAGGAAGGAGTTGCAATAGCAACCAAGCTTTTAGAAGAGTCAGCTAATATACCGACTGTTAATGATGTCATATTTCATGATATTGTATCACCTAGTGCTTCGGCAAAAGCTGTGTCTGGAACTGAGACAGATATACAACCATTGACCAGTAGTCAGGCTGCAAGTGAAAATATACCAATCATTGAGTTGCCCGCTGGTTCATTTGAAGTTGTATTGCTTATAGACAAAAGTGAAACTAGTGGGTGGGTTCTCTGTTATATTGATGTCAGATAAAATAACTTGAATACCTACTTAAATTTGTTTTTGTTTCATTTATTACAAAAAATTTACAACTCTTTGTTGAATTAACAAACTTATATTCTAGAAACATACAGCAAATAATGGATTAAAAGTAAAGTAAACATATTTAAATAAATATAAATCAAAGTTAAAACACCAAACTTATTACATAAAAGATTTAACACTGGATTGTCTTCTTCCTAGGTTGATGTTAACTTTTACTTTTTTTAAATTTCCAGGTTAACTAAGAAAAATGATCCTACAATGGCACAATTCAACAAGTATCCAGATATGCTACATGAATATAGAAGCCTGAAAGTTGGTGACTTCACTTGGGTTGCTAGGCACAAGGTTAATAAAGATTGGGAGTTGGTACTTCCATACGTAGTTGAAAGGAAGAGAATGGATGACCTGGGTCATAGTATTAAAGATGGAAGATTTCATGAACAGAAGTTTCGCTTAAGGAAATGTGGGTTAGCAAATGTTATATACATGGTTGAGAACTACGGCAGTAATACACATTGTGGATTACCTCTCCCCTCGCTGATGCAAGCTTTAGCTAACACCAGGGTCCATGATAGATTCAAAGTCCATGTAACAGATTCATTGAGTCATTCTGTTAGATTCTTAGCTATGATGACTAAGAGGATAACTATAGAATATAAGGTAAGAGTTGTAGTTCTATCACTTGTATCTTTATCTTCACTTCTTCACTTCTTTGCCATTCTCCGGTCACGATCGGCGCCCTTTTGGGCCAGAGTCAGGGAAAGTGATAATTCTATCCTTAAAAATATCAATAGCGATATAGACAATGTGTTTTTTCGTCATTGGTCGAAAATACACACTGGAAAACGACTGCTTGAGGTAGGGCATTTATTTTAACATCGAGAAGTTCTAGCAATAGAAAAACAATTTTAATTTTATTTTATTTGTGTTTTTGCTTTTACATTTACCATGTGTTTGTGTTGCAATAGCAACCAAAGCCTAAATAGGCAATAAATAGTTACATAACATACATAACACACAAAATGAAAATAATAATAATAATATAGCTTCAATTTTAGCTATATTATTATTATTATTTTCATTTTAATCAGGTATTTTAATTCTGTGTGTGTCAACAGATTCTGTTTGATTAAATTTACTTATTTACTAGGTTCGATTCCCAGTATGGATACATATTGTATTAAGTCCTGGCTAGCCACCGTCATCTTATCCAAGTCCTACGACATAACAACAATGTTTTCAGCATTGTTGTATTCTGGCAGTTAGAGATAAGATAACCAGTTCCTCAGTAATTGAGTATTCCGGGAGCAGTGTGCTTCAACTTTCAACCTTATTATCACTTAACATCAGGTGTGGTGTGATGAAGGCGAAGTGCTACCCCATTGTGGATTAAGAAAAACAAATTGTACAATTACTGATTTGTTTATTTGTTTAAATGTTTAAATATTCTGTATGAATAAAAAAAAAACAAATTTTTAACTCAAATATAGAATGTACATAAATGTATGTAACTCATATTCTTTATTCTTTATTATTGTTTCAGGATAAACATTTAGAGGGCTGTGATAGAGAAGCAATAAATGGTCAGCTGATGACTTTTCGTTTTTTCAACAAAACATCAATTAAAAGCAAACCACTGTCTGTAACAGAGACTTTTATAAAATTGATTTTACAACTGAAAGGAGTATCTGTAGAAAAAGCTTTAGCAATAACAAATGTATATAAAACACCTGTATCCCTTATGAAAGCCTATGACAATTGTACTCATCAAAAAGAAGGAGAAATGCTGCTAGCCAACTTAAAATATGGGAGCACCAATCGTAATGTGGGGCCTAGTGTAAGCAAGTCCTTATATCATTTGTTTTCCATGAAGTAAACATTTTTGAAAGACACTGCCGCACTCAGATGCCCGAGCTTCACCTGCGTCTAATTCCATTAAGGGCATGTACCTCCAAATTATCGAAATCAACCTATTTTTCATTCAAAAGTAAACAATCAAATATTCTTTATTATAAGCAGATAAAAATATAATGTTGAAGTTTGATAAACGATCTTGATTATTTTGTGGCTAGAAACACGATATTCGTATCGTAACTCGACAATAAAAAAATTCAAGAACAGAAAATTTTCATTTTTTTATATTTTTTTGGTTTTATACTTAGACTATTAATCTCTAATTCACGAATAATATATAGAAAAATAGGTAATTACATATTGTAGACTATTCTCAGGCTACTTTTTCAAAAAGTGAATTTATGCTCAAAATAACAACAAAAACATTGAAAAAATGAAAAAAAGTGAGGTTATTTTCATTACTCTTCACACGTAAGAAAAAAGACAAAGACAGAGTTTTTGGAAGATCCTGCCCTTAATTAGGGCGCTATTTGATATAATACGCAGGTGTAGCCCGGTCTTAGCGCACTAATTTGATACGATTAGAGCGCTAAGACGCGCATGCTGTTATTAACGCCGTTAGGCGTCACTCACGCAGGTGAAGCCCCAGCAAGAGACGCCAATTAACTGTAATTGATCATTAAATCTCTATGTGTCTCTATTATGTCCAGTATTGAATAGAGCTAAAATGATGATTTAATGCCAATTAAATTTAATTGACGTCTCTGAGTGCGGCAGTAAGTGTCGACCCACAACCACACCACATCTCAGCGAAAGATGTAGTTAAATGTGAATATAGTCCAGTAAATAGAGACTAAATTGGGTTACCTTACAAGTGGTCCGGTAGTTCTGAATTTTTGATATGTTGTCTAGGATGATTAGTGAGTATTTAAAATGCAAAATGCACAATTCCTCGACCTCCTCCCCCGCCGCCATATTGAAAAAATCGGCGATTTCTTCAGATATTTGCTTAAATCTTCGCTTAAATGCATTTGAGCTAGAAAAAAGTCTTCACAATGTTGTAGAGAATTAAATTTTCTATACTTAACGTTTTAAATTTAGTTTCTAGGACAGATAGTTACGGAGATACCTACCTACTTATGTATGTACTTAAAAAAAAATGATTTTCCAGAAATTAGTCAAACTTTTAAAACTTTTAAAGAACAAGGTGCAAAATGGGCCCAGATTCGTATCACTTTGAAACCTTATTTAATATATACTAGAAAATAATTCCAACCTTTTATTATATGGCGACGAAGTTGAATTGTGAAAAATTAAAAAGTTGCAAGAGATCAAAAAGTCTTGAAATAAGCTAAAACAATCGCTTTTATCTTCCTTTAAATAGGTGCATTTTAGCCAAAAAAGATTCTTCACAATCTTGTAGAGAATTAAATTAACTATTATTAATGTTTTAAATTTTGTTTCTAGGACAGATAGTTTTGGACACTTTAAAAAAATGAAAAATCTAATTTTCCGGAAAATTGTAAAATCCTATGGTGCCCGCGTAGTTTTAAAAAGTGACCAACGAAGACCAACTGAACAAGATATGCATATCTTCGAAACTATCTGTCCTAGAAACAAAAACATTAATAAAGGGGAATTTAATTCTCTACAACATTGTGAAGAATGTTTTCTGCCTAAAATGCACCTAAACAAAGATATAAGCACAGATAATATAATACTTTTCAGTACCGTTCGAACAGCCGTTCCGATCGCGCACGACGCTCGCGCGCGCCTATCTACCTACCCAACCCAAGCGACTTTTTAATTTACAAACAATCAACTTGTAATATTACCGTGTGTGATTTACTTACATATAACGGTGTCTCACTGAAAGTGTTGTGCTGTGAATATCGTTTTATCATACTCGTGCTTGTACTTAACACACTCATTGTTTTTTTTACGCTCAAAATGAGTTCTCCAAGCGGAGCAATTGCGAGAAGCGGATCACAACCCAATCTTTCTACTGATGATAACTCTCAAATAACGCTTCGAAAACGGAAAATGCAAGCTGTCGACTGCGATTATGGACAACAACTATCTGATTTTCGTAAAGATATTTTGTCCCTTCTATCATCGTTCGGTAGTTCCCAAAATGAAAACCTACAGAAAATGCGTCAAGAAATAACATCTGACATTAAAGAACAGATTAGTAAGGTGACATCCTTAACCGAAAATTTGGTCCAAGAACAAAATCTTATGAAGGATGACCTTTTGCTTTTGAAAAATAAAATGACCTCCGTCGAAAAAGATATTAGTGCCTTGTCATCTACGCCGAAAACCCTCAGTGAAGCGAACGAAACTATTAAGTCTTTAATCAGGGAATGCAACATTAGCAAACAGTATTCTATGTTAAATAACTTAGAAATATCTGGAATACCGTTCGTAAAGGGTGAAAATTTGTTGACTATTCTCCGTGACATAAGTGTACAAGTTGGAATTTCATTATTGGACAGTGACATCGACGCAGTTCACCGTGTGCGCCGCTTTCCGAGTAATGAGAAAGATACAGGGAAGAATATTCGGCCTCCAGCTATAATAGTACGTTTCACACAGCGGAAAAGGAAAGATGAACTGCTAGCCGCGATCCGAGCTCGACGAGGTGTTACCACCGCCAACATCGGTATTCCGGGGCCCGCTACCGCTATTTATATTGGTGACCACCTTACGCCTGCTAATAAACTACTGTTAAAGCGTGCAAGACAATTAAAGAATGACCTTCATTACTCTTTCTTATGGATACGCGATTGTAAAATTTTTATGCGTAAGAATGAAAAACAACGCGCAATATGTATCACTAGTGAATCTGATTTAGAGAAACTAAAGTGACGCTTTTGTTTATGTTTCTATGTTGTAAGTTTTGTATTTACAAATCCATCTAATTTACCATGTCAACTTGTATGCCGAACATCATATTTCTCAGACAACCATAGTGATATGTTTAATTCTGTTTACAATCGTGATGCGGGTGCGCTTTATCAATATTGTTTTTCTGTGACAAAAACTCAACCTACCTACGATATTATGTTATTCATTAAAACAGGTCTTATTGTTCAAATTTGTTTAATTATATTTTACGTTACGTTTATTTTACGTCATACTTTTTCAATAGTTATAAATTCTACTAAATTAACTAAAAACCTGGAGGGGATATCTTGCAATTTAATCATAAAAAATACTTATTTTAATTTAATAATATACTGTGTTTGCTTACAAACAGGTCTACCGAGCACGATTTACTGTAATAACTTAATTCTTTGTTTTTACAATGGTACCATATAATTTTAATGGTTACTACCAAAACGTCAGGGGGCTACGTACTAAATCACAAGATTTTTTTTCCAAAGTTGCTCAATCAGATTTTGATTTTATTTGTGTTACCGAAACTTGGCTTACTTCAGATTTCTATGATGGTGAGTACTTCGACAATACGTTTAGTGTTTTTAGGTGCGACCGCTCAGCCGCTGAGAGTGGCGCGAGCAGGGGCGGCGGAGCGGCAATTGCTGTGCGTACGAAATATCGGCCACAGTTGCGCGTCTGGCCTGTCCCACCGCGCGCTCACTGCGACTGCATTTGGGTGTCGATTCCGCTGGGAACTAACAGCCGTAACCACAACCTTTTGACGCCGGGATCCAAATCTCAACCTCGATATTTAAATATTTGCTGCATCTATATACCGCAAGGGCCAGGTTACAGGGACGTACTAAGTTCTTTTATAGATATTGCAGGCGATATCATAACGGATCATCCGACTGATTTGTTCCTTATTGCTGGGGATTTTAATATTTCTGAGGCTAACTGGTTGGAATCAAGTATATCGGACATACAATTAAGTTATAGCGGAAATTATGCAGTACAACTAATAGCTGAATTTATATCTTTTACTTATGGTTAAAGAATCTTTATTTCTCATAAGAATAATACATTAATTCACTTACTGAGAAATAGGTACACAAATTGTATCACTTTATAACTTTAGCACAGATGAACGGACTAAGAACAAAACATAATTAAATTATAGCATATTATTTGAGCTACAAAAAACACTAACTACCTACTAGTTATTATTTATAAATAAATAAATAAATAAATAAATACTTCAATAAAACAACATAATTTTATCAAGAATTCAAATAATCGAATTCTTGATTTGATTTTTTGTACCTGTGATTGTCAGCTTGATGCTTGTGATAACCCGTTTGTTAAGGAAGATTCCCACCACAGAGCGCTCTTAATTAAATTTAAATTAGACAACCAACCTTCCCTTAAACAATCTTCTAATTTTGTTTTTAATTTTCATTCTGTGGACTATAAAAGCATAAATACCGAGTTGTCAAAAACTGATTGGAATTTATTTTTTTACAATTTGAATACTGAAGATTCTATCGCTAAATTTTATGTGTTTTTAAGGGAACTTATTAATTCACACGTCCCCCGCCGCAGGTTACGTTCCTCAAATAAGGTACCAGCTTGGTATAGTAGACCTTTGAAAAAAATGCTTAATGAAAAGCGTAAGTACCATGCTTTATGGAAACGTTATAAGAACCCCTTAGACTATAATAGTTATAAAGAGTTGCGTAAACGATCAGAAAAATTAGAGTCTCAGTGTTATAAAAATTTCATATCTTTTTCTGAAGAAAAAATTAAAAGTGACCCTAAATTTTTTTGGTCCTACCTAAAATCCATATTTTCGTCTAGGGGTGTACCCGATCAAATGAAATATAAAAATGAAATAACCAGCGACGGTAATAGAATTTGTGATCTATTTAATTCACATTTCCATTCAGTTTTTGAGGAATCGACATTAGATTCACTTACTACCGATCATTTAGCTCCTCCCATTAACGCTGTAATCGATATACATTCTATAAACATTAACGTCAATCTTGTTTACAAACATTTAAACTCATTAAACATTCATAAAGGAGCTGGACCAGATGGAATCCATCCTCTGTTCATTAAAAAATGTGCCTCGGCACTGGCACTACCAATTACGTTATTGTTTAATAAATCAATGACAGAAGGTTGTTTTCCTGTTATATGGAAGGAAGCTTGGATTACTCCTATCCCGAAAGGTCCGGTTAGTAAAGATATAGAGAAGTATAGACCAATTTCTAAGCTGTCCCAGTTTGGCAAAGTTTTTGAAAAAATAGTTACCGAAGAACTATTTGAAATAGTTCGACATCATATTACACCTAATCAACATGGCTTTTACAAAGGGCGTTCTGTGGACACAAATTTATTAGTTTTTACTAATGAAATACTAACTGCTATGGACAATGGATACAACGTGGATGCCGTGTATGCCGATTTCGCCAAAGCATTTGATAAAATTTGTCATAAAACCTTATTAATGAAGCTTTGGCGACTTGGTATACACGGTGATCTGTTCCGCTGGCTCAAATCCTACGTCGAAAACAGGAATCAATGTGTTGTACTTTCTGGTTTCATGTCGCAAAAGAAACATGTCAGTTCTGGGGTTCCACAAGGGTCCCACCTCGGTCCCCTTTTATTCACTTTGTATATTAATGACATTTGTAACTATATGTTACATACAAGTGTACTACTTTATGCTGATGATACAAAAATTTTTCGAATTATTCGGGATAGAAGTGACTGTGAATTACTACAACACGATTTAGATAATTTTGAAAAATTTTGTGTTGACAATAACTTGTTTTTGAATTTCGATAAGTGTCACGTGATAACTTTTTCTAAAAAACAAAATATCTTAAATTATAACTACAAATTAAATGGAACATGTCTGAATAGAGTAACACAGACACGTGACCTTGGTGTAATTATCGATTCGAAAATGACTTTTATTCCTCACATTGATACCATTGTAGAAAAATCTTACAAACAGCTAGGTTTTATCTTGCGTGTAGGAAAACCTTTTCTTAACTCCTTAACATATAAAATCCTGTACAACAGTTTTATTCTCAGTCGACTCGAATTTGCCTGTGCTGTTTGGAAACCTTACTCAAAAGTTCATATAAACCGAATCGAAAGAATTCAGAAAAAGTTTATAAAGACACTGGACTACAGAACTGGTCATACTCATTTTAATTATGAAGCCTCCCTTCAATATCATAAAGTTAAATCTTTGGAAGTACGTCGTGATTGTGTGGACTTTGTTTTGATCTACAAAATAATTCATAATGTTCTCGATACCCCCTCATTGTTACAAGATATTTCCTTTAGAGTGCCTCGTAGACAGGAACGTAAATGTTGTAAAAGAAATTTGTTTTATGTCCCCCCTAGTAGAACGTGTTACTGCAGTAACATGTTTATAAGGCGTGCCTGTACACTTTGTAATAATAAGTTAGATGATGTGGATTTATTTTCCTGCACACTAAGAGCGTTTAAAAAACAAATAAATTAGTTTTACTTTAGGTATAGTCAGCAGCACGTCATGTTATACAAAACTGACTGTCAATAATCTGCAATTTGTTTTGAACGTTAATATCTTTGCACTTAGTATAAATTTGATTAAATATGACTATAGTAATATGATTGTTGAATGTATACTTTCGTATTTAGTTGTTTTTGTTTTTAGTATTTAACAACATTAAGTTGTTTTTGGTCTTATGTAGGTACAATGTTATTATTATTAATATTGTTAACTTTCATTCAGTAATTAGGTAATAGGTATGATAGGATTCATTTGTTTTATTTGTCATTACAACCTACAATGTTGCTTCTTTGCAAAGGTTTGGCTTATATTAAAATATATCTAAGTTATATTAAGGAAACTATAGGTCTAAAATGTAATCCTAAACTAAGATTAATATATTTTTGTGAGACCGTTTGTTTCTTAACAATAAATAAATAAAAAAATAAAAAAAAAATACTTTACTATATAAGCGAATTTTTTTAGCTTCTTTTAAGACTTTTTGAACTACTGTAACTTTTAAATTTTTCACAACTGAACTTCGTCGCAATAAAATAAAATGTTGTAATTTTTTAGTATACTTAATAAATAAGGTTTTGAAGTGCTACGACTCTGGGCCCAATTTGCACCTTGTTCTTTAAAAGTTTGACAAATTTATGGAAAACCATTTTTAAAAAAGTGCATATCTTCGTAACTATCTGCCCTAGTAACAAAATTTGAGACGTTAATAATCAGAAAATTTAATTTTCTAAAACATTGTGAAGACTCTTTTCTGGCTCAAATGCACCTAAACGATGATTTCTGCGAAAACTTGAAGAAATTGCCGATTTTTTCAATATGGCTGCAGGGCGGAGGGTGACGAATAGTGCATTTTCCATTTTAAATATTCACTAACCATCGTAGACAACATAATTATCAAAAATTCAGAACTACCGGACCACTTGTAAGCTAGAAACCCTCTATTCACTGGACTAATAGTGTCGATGCAGCTTTTTGCAGTTGCGTTGTGATTGTGCAACAAAATGTCGTTGTCGCCAGTAGTAAGTATGATGAGTTGTGATGTGGTTACGTCGTATGCGATGTGGCTGGCCGCTAGTTTGCAGCGTTCGGTGGTGGTTGCGTAGTAGCCGGTATCACCCACGGTCGGTTGATCATGACTGCAAAATGTGGCAAGTACGTGTGAATACGGTATTTTACTGTTTTTTTTTATTTCTTTAAAATGTTTTTCGAAATATTAGCTACACAAAACAAGTTTTCATTTTGAATTATCTTGAATATTTTCAAAGATATAGGACTTCAAACTTTATGATTAGACAAGGACAGGACGCTATCTTAATGACGTCAGTGGGTTAGTAGCGTCATAGTCACGCCATAGAAGATTTCGTTTTAGAAAGAGACAGCTATAGTCAAAATCAAACAGACTATAATTCTTTTATTATAAAACAGATTCAAATTATTTTTTCCCATTTGGTATTCTTAATTGCAATATTTTTGAACGTCATCATTAAATATCTACATTTCAACAACAGTAAAATACCCTATTGTACTACTTATTTATTTCCAATACAAAATGCGGCCCACCCACGTGTTGTATTTGTGGTTCGTCAGGCAGGGTTGAGCCTAATAGAGTAAGAAGTAAATTAATTTATACTAATAAATATTTAAACAATTATTTTTTTGTTTTTCTTTATTCAACTTTAAGTATTTTTTTTTATTTCGGGTGGGTCTCTCTCTTGAATGAAATCGCAGTGGACAAGGGTTTTGGCTCTGCTTTTATTTAACGTTTACCTACACTACACCAACGACCAGCCTATAACTTCAACCACAGCTCGGTTCCTATATGCTGACGATCTAGCACTCATTTAACATGCATCGACATTTAAGCAAGTTGAGAGTAATTTGACAAAAGACCTGATATCTTAGCCAGCTAACAGCAACTCTCTTACGCCCAATCCCACTGACCCAATCCTGAGTGTTCCACCTGAGGAACCGAGAAGCAAAGCGGAGCCTAAATCTGTTATGGCGAGGAGTTCGGATTACACACAACAGCTTCCATAAATACCTGGGACTAACACTAGACAGAGCGCTGACATATAAAGCCCATTGCAGGAACACCCCAGATAATTTACTGCGCCGACTTACTTCCACCAAATGGGGAGCCTCGCCGGAAGTGTTGCGATTGACGGGTTGCTATTCCGCGGGCGAGTACGCCAGTCCGGCAGGCTTATTACCAAAAACAAGCAACCAGTTGCTAATTGACTGCTACTAGTTGCGGTTGCTAGCTTGCGGTTTGCTATCGGTACAGTACGGTACGAGCGCTTTCATGCAATTTTAGTTAGTTCACAAATCGCTCGCTTGTGGAGCTATCGTAGCGTATAGCGATCTACGTTCCGTAATACCACAGTACGGTCAGGGACAAATTCGGTGAACCACTTCTTACTTCTTTTCGTGTAGCTGGTGCCTCGCCATTCACGCGCAGATCCGTTTACTACTTGGTTATGTATTAAACTGGGATAGTACTATGCATATATAAGCAATGAGAAATAGCGACTGCAAACGAACGGCGAGAAGCCAGCCACACGAAAAGAAGTAAGAAGTGGTTCACCGAAGTTGTCCCCGAGTGTAGGTACATACATTTTTTATTTATTTATACATATAATGCTATATAAGCTAAAGGTAATACGAATGTGTTTTGGGAGCGATTTTTTGTTAATTGTTGCGATTACGACTGTCACTTTAAGATCGGTAATAACCCTGCGGTTTGGAGCCGCTCAACTCACGCCAAAGCAGTGAATTCAGCACTTAACGACACATGCCGAATTATATCACGGGCTGTCTAAAAACCTAATCACTAAAATAATCCTATGTTCTTTACATAATATTGCTCGTGACTGTATTATACCTTACCTACCTTATAAACTGGAAGATGGATTTTGTAAGGAAGTTCTGATAATCAATCATGTAAGTATTTCTTAAAGAGGAAAGATTTGATTGTTTGTTTGTTTGCATCGAATAGGCTCCGGAACTACTGGCCAGATTTTGAAAATTCTTGCACCATTAGAAAGCTACATTCTTCCCGAGTGTTATAGGCTATATTTCATCCCGATATTCTTACGGAAACGGGTACCATGCGGGTGAAACCACGAGGATCCGCGGGATTTTCTTAGATGTGGATGTGATAAGAAGCTAACTAACTATCAAAAGAACTGAGATTGAATAATACTGCGAAAATGACTCAATTCACCTGAAATTTGACATGTACAGTTAGAGTAGGTACATATTTTCTACAATTTGTACTTCGTAATATCTAAATAGATCACAATTCACAATATCCTAAAATCTACATAGCGCGGAGAACCGATGGCCGTTGGGGCGGAAAGGTGTCCGTTACGCTGGCAGGAAAGTAGCTTCTAGAGGGAAGCGAGTTTGATGAATAGTTAGTGCGCAATTTGCTGTAAATGTGTGCCAAATAAAAAATTTGTGGGCCTAATACTTTTGGAATAAAACGGGAAAAACGAATTCTGCTGGAGTAACGGTGCTCCAGCAGGAAGATTCTAAACTAATGATCGGAGAGAAATAAAAAATATGTGGGCGGGTAGCTTAGATTCTAGCAGGAATGTGCGCCAAATATGAAATTTGTGGGCCTTACAGTTTTGGAGATATTTGATTTTCTGCTGGCGTAACGTTTTGCCGAGTCCCAGATCTCGGGAACTACTGGATGTGCGATCTTACAGTAAAGGCATATAAGTAGCGCCTCATTTGTGCTGTATGCACATACAGAAAACATTTCAAAAATATTCACCGATTTGAAGTAATCAGACATTTTCAGAAATCAAAAAAAAAATCTAGCGCCTAAACTACCACACAAATATAGAAACCAAAAACGGTGTTCTATTCTTCTTGCTAGTTCTAATTATAGACCTGTAGCCCGTGGACATTCAAATTACGAAAAAGGTTACCGTTTGTCTTCGTGAAATTGTTATAGATTTCGCCATTGTATATGCTATAAGCGAAGTCTTAAAGATCGTTACTCGCCGTAACCATAATAGTGATAAGTTTAAAATCTCCAATTATGTTAGTTATTTACATTTCAGGTTACCGCATTGTTTCACTATTGTCATGTTGTACAGCTTTGTCCAATTACCATACGTAATAGTAAGACCATGGAATGTTGCCAAACACAAATTTAAGACCAGATGTAGTCCGACCATTTTGATCATAATTTTCATTTTTGAGTTACCGTTTAAAATTTATACATCTGTTAGTAGGCCCTCTGAACAAACCATATACTTATTTTAAGACTGTTTCTGTGGCCGGTTTAGATTTTAAGACTTATTTGGTCCATGAAGAAGAAATGCGAAAATGGCGTAGGTAAAAGCGCATAGAGTAAACTTACTTCTGCAAAACATAATGGAAGACTTAAAACTTGAAGGACAATGAAATCTGGTAACTGCCCCTCTGTCAGATTACTATAAATAAAGAGGAAATGCTAGTTCCTAATATTTTGTCTAGTTTGTTATGCCAGCTCTCTCGGGGTGCGAGCTAGATAACCTCCACGCGTGCTCATCTGCTGTTCGTCCCACTCTATGTTCGCATACGCTGGGAAGAACAGTAGGAGGGACGGTGCACCCTGGGCGCCACTGTAAGTAATTTTCTTGATTGTAAGTAATTACTTACAGTGGTGGCAGATAATCTAGCGAAACCCAATCCAAGGTGTCAGACGTACCGTCGGTCGCCGAGGGATGCGTGGCCAAGGGGGAGCTTGGTTCCGAACGGTGTCTCCCCAGGGAGATGGCAATCCTGGATCAGTAATTTCGCCTTACTCGAGCAATCGGAGCTCTGCTCGAGTGGACCTGTTCTAACGCCTAGCAAAGTGGCAAGTTGTACTCTTTGGTATTCTGTATAACTTGCCGCAGCGTATGAATGTGTGGTATGTGAGAATTATTTTGTTACGTGAACAATAGGTAAGATTTCTAGTGCGCTGTGTAGTGCCGGTACATAAAAAGAATAGCACTACCCCCTCTCTCTCTCGTGAGTGTTTTAAGAGGCGACAGAGGGAAAATTGCCATTACGAGATGGGCAGCGCGTGCTGCCAAGACGGGAAGCGGTCACCGCATGGTCAGAGGCACATTGAGTGTCAACGTTAAGCTTGAAAGATCGCGGCTGATAAAATCCACGTTCCGACCAATACCGGCTCATATTCAAAACAAGTGCTCTCAAGCAGCTTAAAAACAACAAGGCGGTGGGCGATGACAGAATCACAACAGAACTTCTGAGAGCGGGCGGAAAGCCGATACTTAAAGTCCTCTAGAAGCTTTTCAATTCAGTCATCCTCGAGGGCAAAACGCCAAAGGCATGGGCCAGAAGCGTTTTTCAGGAAGGGTGATAAGACTCTCTTGAAGAAATACAAAATGGATGACAACAAATAACAACATAAAAACATGACAACAAATACAAATAATAACAAATGGATAACTTAGAAAGCTCTCAGGCACAACACAGAGCGCTTCTGATCTGAAATACACCGATGGCTCCAAGACCAAGACCTCTAATGGAGAAGGGACAGGTGTGCTCTCAGAAGACTTAAACATACAAATTACGCTGCCACTAAGCTCATACAACACTCTCTTTCAAGCTGAGTGTATGGGCATTTTACTGGCAGCTCAAGCAGTCGCAACTAGGGAAGTAACCGACTATGATAATGCTCTATTAATTGCCATTATCATTTATGAATGGCCCTTACAGTTGAATTCATAATATTTAAAATTTCAATTTGGTGTAAGTTTTCTCAATTCGATGCCCCATTTTCCATGGAATTGAGATCCACGGAATTGAGAAAATAACACAATTCATCAAATTTCTCGAAAATATTATAAATTACAACAATTTCTATAAAACATACTGGCAGATATCAGTTGAACACTTCATTAATATACCACAAATCTCATTAAATATTTCATAAACAAAATTAATTTCGCACACCGATTTGAGAAATGACTCGACCCCAATTGGTATTTGGTATTTGGTATTGACATTTTTCCGCATTTAGACTCATATTTGGTCCGTTATGCGTGAGCATGGCTAGTCGAGCCATCCTAGCTCCTTCCAGAAGCGCAGAAGCCTCCTGGGGCGTTCACAGGCTTCTAGGAGCGACCTCACCTCTGTGAGGATTTCTGTTCGTTGTGCGGCCAAACCTACGCACTCCAGGATCACGTGGGCGGCTGTTTCCTCAGCGTTCAGGCAACCTCTACATAGAGGACTGTCTGTCGCATTCATAATAAATAGACTCGACCCCAAAAACACCGAATGATTTCGAACCTTCGAAAAATGCTCCTCAATGCGACAAGTCCCCCGTCACACTGCTCGGCTGCTCGGGCGCAACCCCCGGGTGGCGAGAATCAGTATTGTGCATTCGTACTGCGCGTAGTTAGTGTTATAGGTAAGCAAAAGTAAATTTCACCGAATTGAGGCACACGCTTCGGACAAAATTTAAATGTGTAATAATAACGTATATGGTAATAATAACGTATATGGTTTAATTGTCTATCCCTTGTTCTGTAAATGTAAGAATTCTTATGAGCAAGTTATTATTTTAAAAGTTATGAAACAATAACGAGTAAATTCTGGAAACCGGACACTCCATTTTAAGCCAAATTCTGCCCGTTTTTGAACTTTCAGATTTTTTTAGG
The DNA here is from genome assembly GCA_949710035.1 of Crambus lathoniellus. Taxonomy (NCBI): domain Eukaryota; kingdom Metazoa; phylum Arthropoda; class Insecta; order Lepidoptera; family Crambidae; genus Crambus; species Crambus lathoniellus. The sequence continues at coordinate 22,462,956 of OX453310.1, forward strand.
TGATATGTAAAACCTGGCGGTCTTCTAGATATGCTCTCCATCAGGTTAAGATTCCTATAAATATGTGGGATTTTTTTCAAGTACGTACTTCAATTTTAAAGTAACTTTTTTCGCTCCAGTAGGTCAATCGATCGTCCCCGTAGAAATGCCCTTACTCATACAGAATACCAAAGAGTACAACTTGCCACTTTGCAAGGCGTTAGAACAGGTCCACTCGAGCAGAGCTCCGATTGCTCGAGTAAGGCGAAATTACTGATCCAGGATTGCCATCTCCCTGGGGAGACACCGTTCGGAACCAAGCTCCCCCTTGGCCACGCATCCCTCGGCGACCGACGGTACGTCTGACACCTTGGATTGGGTTTCGCTAGATTATCTGCCACCACTGTAAGTAATTACTTACAATCAAGAAAATTACTTACAGTGGCGCCCAGGGTACGCCGTCCCTCCTACTGTTCTTCCCAGCGTATGCGAACATAGAGTGGGACGAACAGCAGGTGAGCACGCCTGGAGGTTATCTAGCTCGCACCCCGAGAGAGAGAGCTGGCTTAACAAACTAGACAAAATATTAGGAACTAGCATTTCCTCTTTATTTATAGTAATCTGACAGAGGGGCAGTTACCAGATTTCATTGTCCTTCAAGTTTTAAGTCTTCCATTATGTTTTGCAGAAGTAAGTTTACTCAATGCGCTTTTACTTACGCCATTTTCGCATTTCTTCTTCATGGACCAAATGAGTCTTAAAATCTAAACCGGCCACAGAAACAGTCTTAAAATAAGTATATGGTTTGTTCAGAGGGCCTACTAACAGATGTATAAATTTTAAACGGTAACTCAAAAATGTAAATTATGATCAAAATGGTCGGACTACATCTGGTCTTAAATTTGTGTTTGGCAACATTCCATGGTCTTACTAATAAGTATGGTAATTGGACAAAGCTGTACAACATGACAATAGCGAAACAATGCGGTAACCTAGAAATGTAAATAACTAACATAATTGGAGATTTTAAACTTATCACTATTATGGTTACGGCGAGTTACGATCTTTAAGACTTCGCTTATAGTATATACAATGGCGAAATCTATAATAATTTCACGAAGACAAACGGTAACCTTTTTCGTAATTTGAATGTCCACGGGCTACAGGACTATTACCATAAAAAGTTTGAGAATCCCACAGTTACGCGTTTTTTAATAATAGGTACCCATATGAAGGTGAGACAGACAATGTCATGACTTTGACGGTCAGCAGGATAAAGATATCAGAGATTATTTAGATCCTAGCCCAATAAATAATTAGTGCTGTTACTAAAGTACTTACATGTTCTGAAAATTTCTGCATCAAATTTTTCGTAATAAAGTAAATATTCATAAAAATCCAAAACAACTGTCAGTATTCTGATTAACAGACCAAATTCGATAGACCACGAAAAAGCGACGCGCTCATACATATTAATGACCTCCTTAACTTTTTTGCCGACCAGATTTGTACACGTCACGTTTGTGTACACTTAAGTAAAAAAGTGATTTGACTGAGTACTTTTATTTAATTTTTAATGACAAATGAAGCTCTTTCTGTTTGGTTTTTTTAAGTTGAATGAGGAATTTTCCAAAAGGTATCGTAAGCTTATTTCAAATAGGTGCAAGAGATGGCGCTAGTGAAACTATTCTTTTTTTTTAATAACAATACCTTGGACGTTTGTCAGCCTACGCAAAACAAAATAAAATTTTAAAATGTAAATAAATATGTAAATAAATATGTAAATAATCTTGTTATATATGGTTTTATTTCCAAATTACTACTTTTAGGTAGTACTTAAAGTTCAACCGTAGGTTTTTATCCATACTTCGCTTTTTTTGTTGTACCTATAAAAATGTACAATAACTGTCAAGTTGAAAAGTTTGTTCAAGTTTGTTTTTGCATCTAGAGAATGAAAATTCAGTACATAGGTACTAACTTCTTAATTAATTTGAGCTGTTAATTTCAACTTTTTCATGAAAATGCCACGTTTTCCACATTTTCTTTTCTTTCTGACATTAACAGTTATTTAAATTAAAATATAATCAAAATCAGGTAAAATAAACAAAAAACGATAACTCATTAATATAATAATATATACGCAACAAAATTCGTGAAACAATGCATTCAACTTTCCCGTAAACTGGGGAACGCAAAAAAACATACCATATAGTGTGCCAATCTTTTCTGTTCCGGTGATTCTCTTTGGAACTAAAACAGTTTTCATACGACATCGACAGTCCATTCTGACAGGTAATTTCGTATTGCAAGTGGCTCCTCTGTCACGACTGTCACCGGAACAGAAAAGCTTGTGGCACTATACATGAAAATTAAGAAAAAAAAAAGAAAAGTGGTCGCAGCGACATCTATTGAGCATTAGAGAACCTACTGGAAAACTTCTCATTAAAAGAATTTAAATCTAAAATTATTTAAATTCTTATTTAAGTACATTATTTAAGTAAAAAAATAAAATAAAGTTTGTTTTGTAATTTTATTTCGTTTTTTTTTTCAAACATAGGTACCTCATGTACAATGTGATTAAATTGACAATAGACAGTGATCTCACATAAATAAATATTCCACCAGAATCCTAGCTGCCTTAATATGCGGCCCGCTGTCGGTACACCCACACATAGCGCTGCGATGTGCGCGTGACCTGACAGGTCGGGTTGACAGCAACGCAATGTCAAAAGAGTAAAAAAATCCAAGATGGCGGGCAACTTTTTTGTTTGTGAGCTGATGAATTTTTTATCTTGGATTTTTTTACATATTTGGCATTGCGTTGCTATTTTCTTGTCAAAATAGTACTAGAAATCGAGTTTTATCAAAATCAGCCCACAAATAAAAAAGTTGGCCGCCATCTTGGATTTTAAAATTTTTTAACATAGCGTTGTTGTTTTCTTGTCAAAATAGTACTAAAAGCCGAGTTTCATCAAAATCGACCCACAAGCTTAAAAGTTGGCCGTTGGATTTTTAATATTTTTAACATTGCGTTGCTGTTTTCTTGTCCAAATAGTACCAAAAACCGAGTTTCATCGAAATTGGCCCACAAACAAAAAGTTGGCCGCCATCTTGGATTTGAGAAATTTATGTAGTTCTATAAAATATGCAGGATCAAGATTTGCACGTATGCAAATCGTTTGCACTATAAAATTAATTTAATAAGAAATTAAAACGGTAAAGACGTGATAGCCCTAGAAGAAATGTCCCAAGTCCCAAGTTACATACAACGGCGAAGTATGCTCGTCTCGTCCCTCCCCCGTCTCACCCCTCACGCCCCGCACGATTGACCTGTCTCTAGACGTCTCCGTCGGACCAGGGGGGTGTCACTCCGCAGTTTAGGTACGTTCGGCCGGCGCGCCTGCCGGGCAGGCGTATGGCAGAAGGATGCCGCTCGGCTCGTACGCTCCACGTTCGCGCGTAGAACGATCGATCATTTCTGTGATTTTTGTGCACCGAACAATGACTTAAAATTTTCCTATAAGCCGTATATAAGATACTGTTGTGTTTACGGGTGTCTAAATAAAAGAAATAACAAAAGAAACAACAAAACCGAACCCGCAAGTCGCTCGCAACCCTAACCAGCGAGCGAGCTGTTTGAGACATTCATAGAAATAAAAACGCTCGCGCGTAGATATTGGGTACAGTTTTGCTTGCATGCGCGAACTCTAGGTTATTATAACAATAGGTAAGCGATGACAAAGCAACCGGAATTGGACTTTATTTCCACGCAGAAAGATTTATTTTTATTTGAATGAGCTTGCAGAGTGAGTCTTCTGTGCCTTAGCACTATTATTTATTCTGTGGTCGGACTACTGTATGGTTCCTTCTTATACTGTGCTGGTATGAATAAAGGCTCAAACTATCCATTTAAATGTTAAAGCACTATTCACCTACATTTGCCAAAAAAAGTTATGAACGCGACTGTACATTAAATTTTTCTGCATAATACGACACATTAAAGAAGGTCCGCTGGATGCGGGCAGCGCAGGACCGATCGTTGTGGAGATCCTTGGGGGAGGCCTATGCCCAGCAGTGGGCGTCGTTCGGCTGACATGATGATGATGATCCTAAAATCTAGCTTGGTCGTGCCAGAAAACTCGTCCCGGGCACGAACACTAGGTATGCCAGAACATCGAAACTAGAGTACATTTTTTTGTTCAAGAGTACACCTTTCTTCATGAATATGTACTACAAAAAAATTAAGCAAATCCTCCGTGGTCATGCCAGGAATCATCACACCAATATATGGTACCTAGACCAAAAAAATAGTATCCAAGTATCCCAGGTGGGATTCGAACCCACAAAATTTGGATTTCCGGTCCACTGCTTCGCAAATTGAGCTCTTATTTCTCATATAGAGAATTATTGTGAATGCAAAAATTAAATTAAATCGCAAATATAAAATAGTTGATAATAGCGCCGCCGCTAAGCTAACTCCAGCTGCTTTACATACATACATGCCTGAAATTAGATTTGTATAATAGATAAAGAAAAACTAGTTTTTTTTACATACCTTTAATTAACATAACCAGTGACTGACATGATTGAAAGTAGCAGTTAGTAGTAAATTTTGAAACAAAATTGTATTCATATTTTCTTTGATAATCTATCGATAACTAGTTCAGATTTAAGAGCACTTTAGGATGGAATCATCTTACTCCAGTTTACGCATAGCATGCTAATTATTACATAAAAAAAATCAAAATATACAGAATTGACTTGGCATAATTATGTTAACATCAAATGAGATAGGTAAGTGAGATTTCACGGTTTTCATATCGAGATTCAAAATGTAAAAAAATAACTAGAGGATCTAGAATGAGATCTAATAAACTCGATTATGCCAAATCAATATAGGTACTACTTTAGACCCTTATTTTCTTCATCACATTGCGTTTCCTTACACAATAACACTTACTATAAATATAATTATACACTTACATCTACAAACATCTTTGAAGTTTCAGTGCAAGTTAAAGCAGATTAGTGGGAAAATTTAATACTCAAAGGATTGAATGTGTTGTCCAGTACATGGCATGGCACAGTTTAACCAACACATAATAGTGGAATTCTATACACTACATTGCACATAGTTGCTTATATAAATCTCAAAATATCTGTTATTATAAATACATAACTTTTGTTCCAAATATTATCTGTTAAAGCATCACTTATTCCAGATTTTTTAAATCATGGACTTGTGTAAGCAGCCATTGGGGTACATACATAATGAATTATAATATTTATGAAAGTTTATATTAAGACACCTAAAACATCAAGATAAATGCCAAATTATACTAGGAGATAAAAAAATATAAATGATTGGTAGCTACCATAAAACATAATCTATATTCAAGTCAAGTGACACCTTATTGACCAGCCACCAACACTAAAACTTAAGAGAGAAAGGAATAAGACATTATTTTACTATACATAACATGCAGAAACCCTGTATGTAATTTCGATAAATAAAAAATAAGTGCACTGAACAAAAGTTATTCAATTTACCACTTCTATAAAATAAAATGCTAGTGCACTTACTACAAAAAATATATAAGAAAAATGAGAAAGACTTAAAGAGTGTGGTAGTTTCTTTCAGTTTGGTTTTTGTAGTATTTGAATCCCATGAATCCAATTGCTAAGAGACCCAAGGTGAGGATGATGCCACCAATGAAGCTAGGGCCATCAAACCTGAAAAACAAGTTGTAACATTCATAAGAACATGTGATTATGTGCCATCAGAAAAGCCTTAGGACAATACTCACAACATTACTTGTACATAGATAAAATAATAGACAGGTGAGAATATAAATTAAAAATTAAAATGTTATGTAATAAAAACAGATTGCATTATTGTTTTCTCTGTATTATTTCCTTGAATTATGCTTTTTATTTATATTAAAATTGTATAATATTATTCAAGTATTACTGTATCTAAGTTGATGTTTATTTAATGAAGACTTATCACTTGCTGCATACTAAATAAATATTTAATGTATACTAATATTATAAAGAGGAAAGATTTGATTGTTTGTTTGTTTACATGAAATAGGGTCCGAAACTACTAGACCAATTTAGAAAATTCTTTGACCTTTAGAAAGCTACATTCTTCCCGAGTGACATAGGCTATATTTTATCCCGATATTCCCACGGAAACAGGTACCATGCAGGTGAAACCGCGAGGATCCGCTATAGTAAATATTGCTAGTAAGTAAATGTAAAAACATTCTTTTAAATTAAGTAAATAACATTTGTTATCTTACCCTCTTGCTTGCAGTGGTGGAATGTCAGTAGCTTTTGGTGCTTCAGTTGGTTTAGCTGTTGACGCAGTTGTCGGTTCAGGCTTTACAGTTGTCGGTTCTGTTTTGTTGCTTTTGTCGGTTGCAGGCGTCACGGTTTCATTGCTCTTGGCTTTGTTATCAGTAGGTGCAACAGTGTCATTTTTGGGTGCTTTGTCAGTTGTAGTGTTGGCATCAGGTTTGGTGTCGGTTTTATTCTCCTGAGGTGCTCCTTTGGGTGGAATGGGTACTGTTGCTGCGGCAGGATTTGGTGGTTGAGCACCGGTTCCTGTTTGAGCAGTCACTGTTGTCGCATCCTTAGCTGTAGTGTCATTAACATGTGAAACGAGCACCACTGGTGCGGCTGTAGGACTTGCCGCCGTTTCAGACGCTTTGATGGTGGTAGTAATTGGCACAGCTGCCTTATCTAGATGAAATAAGATTTGTATTAACTCACTTTATTAAAGAAATTGGATACCTACCTACCTTAAAACTTATAAGCGTTTTCAAGTGTTTATAATGCAAGTTTGTTTTCTATTCAAATAAATGTACTAATCTCAATCATTTGTTTAATAGGTAGGTATAAAAACAGTTAATATCTTGATGCACCATTAGTGACATGTTTGACAAGACTGATAGATAACCTTCAACATCACAATACATTATAAAGATAACAGGCTTGAATAATTGGTATTTAATATTTTATTAGCACAAGTTAATAGTTTAAAACAAACTGATGAGTAAGTACCTATTTTTTCTTAAGAAATAAATTGCTTAACATTAGTTTGAATTGGTTAACGGCAGTATTTGGTCATTTGACTTTATTAGTACCTAATAACAACAATCGAATCAAACCATGAGGAAAACGTGAATGAGCAAGGTTCCACGAAATGGTACCTAAGTAGAAGGAAATGTATTTTATCGATTTATTATAATTTTGCCTACCTGAAACCCAAATTATAGCATAGTGATTGGACGAAATCTATAGCTTTGTTGTGATATTATCAAATAAGTGGAAAAAATTAACTACGCAAAAAGCTGCCATGAAAAAATTCCAATACAATGCAATATTCTTGGTTGCCAGATTGTTTTTCGTTTACTTACTTGGTGTATCCTCTGGGCGGCTCAAGCATGTTGAAATTGATAATAAACAAATAAATATCACTTTCTTCATCTTTACTAATGTTTATTACCAGTCTTGATGCCAGAAAATATCAAAAAATTACAAATTATCGTTTCCGTTCCGTGCGTGGCCCACAAATCAAAAGACAGCATCAAGCAAAGCCAGGCTCTTCAATCTTCACCTATCGCTACTGGCAATCGTAGGAAAGCTATACTATCAGTTCTAGAAGTCAGCAATACTATTAACGTCACGAAGAGCTTCCGTCGTTTAGATTTAGCAGTATTGTAATTCAGTACTTCCATAAAACTATTTCAGAGGGCGTTCAAAATCTGCTAAATTCAGTTTGCACTAACTATCTTAGATAATGATAGCGCTCAGGGGGCTTTTAATTGTAGTGGTGTTATTTTTGCGACGTTCCACATGAATTTTTACGATTTGGTAGATTTTGTAATTATCAGAGTCATATAAACATTAAGTCAAAATCCCAAATTCAAGGTGCTTATAAGAATTTTCAACTATTTATAAAGAATAGGAAATTATTACGATGTGATAGGTGTTTTGTCTGTTATTTACTCAAAGTAAAGGCGTTTCTATAATATTTATTATTTCATTACGGTATGAAATTATTTTAGAAAAATGGCAACACTAAAGTAAACCGTCATTGCGCGCGGTCATTCAAAATTGTTTTGATTGATAGTTGTGTGCAGTGAATTTCTAGCTTAAATTTATATTAATTCCCTGTGTCTTCTGTCGAGTTGAGAGTTTTCTCCTCCTAATAGTGCGGCTAGACAGAGACTCGTGGTTTAGTTTTAACTTTGGATTGAGACAGGACTTCAGGCATTATGTCGATGTCTAGGAAAAAGTGTTGTGTTCCTGGGTGTTCAGATTCAGCAAGTAAGTAAAGACCAAACTTTTCTTCAATTAACGCTCAAAACAACCAACCAACAACAAACCAACCTCTCCCTCTTTATTTCTTACTTTGTACTTTATGTATTGCAATAATTATTTGTGATGAATTATTTTTTATTTTTCAGGTTCGCATCGAACTATGCTATTATTCCCGAATCCAGCTAGAGATACGGAGCGTTTTAATGCCGATTTAATCGGCTAAGTAACATTGCAGGGCCTATTCTTAATTTGCACAGGTTAGTTTTCATCGAACATTTGTTTTACAAATACTTACAAATATAGGTAAAAATTGCATTTTCTATCCTTATTATTAAATGAGATTAAATTTATTGACCGGTTGGTTTCATCTTATCATCATTTTTATAGATCCAGTCAGTAGTAACTCGACCAGTCAACCAACCAACCTTGCCGGCCAGAGAAAAGGCTGTGGAATTCAATAAAGGTATTTTTCATTTTTATTCCTCTCTGTTACTTATAGCTAATTAAATTATAAGTAAATAATAATTATCAAATGTTAGATTTTTATTTTATGTTCAGATTTATGTCTTAAAATTAACCCTTGTATTTATTTTATTTTAGAATTCCAGAGAAAGAAAGGTTCAGTTGCTTTCAAAGAGCATAATTAATAATAACAACTCCCGAAGACAATAAATTGCATAAGCTATTAACATTACTTAAAAAAATATAATGAAGGTGAAATTTGCAAGCCAAATCTTTAGCAGGACTGTTGCAACAAATATGGGATACCTTGCAGGTAATCTTGTGTAACACACTTAAGATTTTATGTTGGTTATTATAATAATATAATAGGTATTTATCATCATATCAGATTATCTCCGAAGGGACAACGATTTCAGTCAAGTGGCGATAGTTTGATCGTTCTCGGATTCAGTATAGAAATAAATGGCAGTGCGCGCACTGACGATTAAAAATCGACCTATCAAACTATCGGCCGACAGTTTAATCATAGTTTAATCACGATCGTCTTACGATCCCGACTAAACTATCGGTCGACTAAAAATCACAAGTGCCCGCGTTGGCTCTAAACATTGTTCGTCTTTGTAATACCTATCCAACGACACCAACTCATTGCTATTGGTACTAGCACAGCCTTAATACTACTGTGGTACTAGTCTATATAATTTGTGGCTATTGGGTCGGAACCCAAAACGCCCTCCTTCTAAGAAATTATATTTTCATGTTTAAAAAGAGGTGTTTTTTGTTTTTCAGATAAAGTAATTCTGCCTAAAGAGTGCAATGCAACAGCAAAATCGTAAAATGGAAGTTTCATTAAGAAAAAATTGCAACGCCTCTCCTCGGACCCGTCACGCCAAAATCACAGCACAGCACCAACCATAAAGTGTGGCACGATCACGATGCTAAAATTAAGTAAAAAAAAATGAAATTTGACGATGTTACTACAGGTAAATCTGAGATTGTACCTACATTTATGAAAATTTTGTGTGTATGTAAGAAAGCATCGTAATTCGTTTATAAAGGAAAGTGATGTTCATAATTTAAATACAAGAATTAAGAATAAGCTTGCTGTTCCAAGATTAGGTCGGTATTATAGAACAACACTCAACAAGTGGAGATCTCTTCTCAAGTAGTTAGAAAGGGATGCAAATACATGCAACGAATACATTCATCACTTACCAACTATACTTGAGAAGAAATCTCCACTTGAGTGTCGTTTATAATACGGACCTAATAAAAAAACTAGAGGCTCGTTTTTGGGGAAAGGCAGACTTCTATAATAAAGGTCCACAAGATGTAATTGAATTTATTCATGTTTATTATGTTTGGGTATGAGAACATATTTCTCTTAAATGTTATTTAATAATATTGTATAACCTGTGCATATGCTTTATGCAAATTGTTGTAATTTTAACGACATAAGTTTTTTTGTAAACTTCGTTACGAAACTGGCAAGTTTATTGCGCATGTGTTTCAGTTAAAAAAGTCTTGAATGCGGTAGGAAAATGTTAACGATTCACAAGTACCTACATGTGTATTATTTTTATGTGAATAAATATGTTTTTGATCTTTTCATCTTATCTTTATGTTTTCATTTTCAAACTAAGAATTAATAATTAGCTATCCTTGTTGTTGTTTAAAGTCATCCAACTCAACAAAGGAAATCTGCTAAAAATTAATAATTCTTAGTATAATGCCCCTTCTAAGTAAAAATAATAAAAATCATTAAAAACTAAATAGGCTATACGTGCGTATCCATAGGTAGTACGTAGTAGTCCCAAAAAACAAATAAAGGGGGCGCTAGGTCCAAACAAAATAGTTGCCATTTTTAGCCGCCGAGAGAGGTCTCTATTTCCGTATATACAAAGGTACTTTGTGAGCAAAGCAAAGCAACCATAGACAAAGATAAAAAAAGGCAACACAGATTGACAGATAGTGCCACAATCTTTTCTGTTCCGGTGGCCAAAATGTAAAGCCCCCAGTACAGGGGGGCTACCGCGTAACTTTATGGGTATGAACTTCATACGTTTTTGGGAACTTTAATTCAATTTTATAAAGAAAATAGCCGCTATCAGTTCCTTGTTTTGTGACGTCGGGTATAACGATAACTAGCTAGCAATGTTCAACAGAACAAAGCAGCAAAAATCTATCAAGATAAGTAATTCAAATGACAGTTGAAGCCCATACCCATATCCATATTTCTTAGCCGGTAGCTCCCCAGGATGGCCGATCATGTTGGCCGACCATGATGGGCCATCGTGTACTAGGGGCATAAGAACTTCAACCGCCAGCAGCGCTATGTTTGGTCATAAAATGACATTTCATAAAACAGGTTTGCGTGTGATTGCCGTCTGCGAGCAACGCAAACCGCCCCTGTACACGATGGCCCATCATGGTCGGCCAAGTCCCCAACCATCCATCCATCCTTCCATCCTTTACTGGGGGCTTTTGAAGAGGCTGCTTCCTTGGAGTAATTGTGGTCTGTGGGCTGCTGTACACGGGTAGAGTAAACGGAAGAGTAGAGCAGTAGAGTAGCTTGCCCGCGGTGCTAGCTACTCTACTCTACCAAATTTCAGTACCTACTCTACTCTAGTAGAGTGCGCGCCAGATAAGGATAAGTCTGCGCGCGACTGATGGCGTATTTAATGCTGCCAGTAGTTGTAAATAATTCTCCCATCACGAGATGAGGAAAATCTAACTGGCTTTTGTCCGCTTGGGGGGGCAATCTTAGCTTATTTCACGTTGTAAAATTATGAATGAATATTTTTTGTAAGTAAAATTGTGTGCCAGGCCCCTGGCTAGGGTTGCCAGGTATTTTTTTCAGAATCTCGTTACATGCACTTAAATTCCCAAATATTTTTAATATTTTTAAAATTTAAAAAATCCAAGAAGGCAGCCAAATTTTTTGTTTGTGGGCTGATTTTGATAATACTCGACTTTTGTCATTTTAGATATAAAGAAGACAAAAGGCTTTTAGACTTAAATTAAAGCCATGGTCCTTTTTTAGGGCTATTTTCTAGTAATAGGTTTACTAGAAACAGGACGGACGGGTATTATTACCACTTACACCCAGACCCGAGGAAATATTGAAAAGTTCGTTTTCAATATTTACCCGACCGAGGATCGAACCCGGGACCTCTAGAGATAGCTAAAAAACTTGGCGTCCTCTCACGCGCTAAACGGTACTTCTCACCGAATCAATTGCTTTTCTTATACAAAGCCCAGATTCGTCCGTGCATGGAGTACTGTAGTTACCTGTGGGATGGTTCTGCAAAGTATCAGCTTGAGCTTTTGGACTCGATTGAAAACCGTGCCAGGAAGCTCATTGGAGACTCGGCGTTGGCCACGGCGAAACTTCAGAGCCTCAGCCACCGCCGAAAGGTTGCATGCTTATCGGTTTTTTATACAATACACTTTGGTGAGTGTGCGAGCGAGCTGCATGACCTTGTGCCTCCAGCCCCTTTCCACCATCGGGGTACCAGACGCAGACTAGCCTACCACCATCGTTGACATTCCAGCTGTCCGTACCAAGCGCTTCGCTTCATACCTCATACGAACCGCTAAAGAGTGGAATGAGCTGCCTGTCTCTGTGTTCCCTGATTCTTACAACCCAAGTCTCTTTAAGTCGAGAGTGAATAGGCTTCTCCTGGGTAGGCATGTAAAGCCCCCAGTACAGGATGGCCGATCATGTTGGCCGACCATGATGGGCCATCGTGTACAGGGGTGGTTTGCGTGTGATTGCCGTCTGCGAGCGACGCAAACCGGCCCTGTACACGATGGCCCATCATGGTCGGCCATCATGATCGGCCATCCTGTACTGGGGGCTTAACATCCTAGACTGCATCCTGTTAGCCAGCCAAACAAGATGGCGGTCAAATGCTTGCCAGGTTTCTAATAAATAAATAAATAAATTGCGGCACCTTGAAAACCGGTGCGTACACCACTCGGCCACGGACATGAAGTTCGACTTAATACTGAAGTCAAACTTCATGGCCACGGAAGTCGTCAAATGTCATCAATGTTAAAAAAAATAAAAATCCAAGATGGCGGCCAACTTATTTGTTTGTGGGCTGATTTCGATGAAACTCGGGTTTTGGTACTATTTCGTCAAGAAAAGAGTAACGTGGTAATGACAGGCATTGGTCAGTCATGCATGCCATGCCTGTGGAAACCAAGCATCAAATACCCCTAGCTAGCGTACCTACAGATCAATGGCGTAACTCAAGAGTTACGCCAGGTATCAAGATACCTACAAAGTTTTAAATAAAACAGGAACAATAAATGTTAGGCATTTTGCTGCAACGTCCTATTAAATTAAAGCAATTGGTTGTAGATTGGTTGTAGAATTTAGGGTCACGAAAAGTGAACAAACGTAGGCGGGTGTTATTGATGCGAGCGTTGATACAAATTAGGTAGGTACTTACCTAGTTATTGTTGTGTCGAGTTTCAAATATTGACTAAATTGCAACAATATGTCATGGGAAATTACCTAGTAGTTGAGAACGACCATGGTGTCTAATTAATTATGAATGCAATGCAACAAACAACAGTCATCGTATGTAGAGTGGCCTACTAATACCTACCTACCACTACATACTAATGCCTACTTAGATTTTATGGTAGGTAGTAATAACGTGTCGGCGGTAAGAGATCAGGGGAGCAATTGCGTAAGATAATCGTATTAATTTGACAGTTCATATCGTATTCAATCGGCTGCAATTTGTATGGAATGACATTTATTATGATACAATATGAACTGTCAAATGAATACGATTGACTTTACGCAATTCGATAACCAGTTCCTCAGTCAGGCGCGGATCCAGGATCCAGGGGGGGCGGCCCGCCCCGGGCGGCACTTTTTAGGGGGCGGCAAAATTTTACGAAAAATTATAATAAAAAAAATGACAATTTCGCATTTTTATCGCAACTACAAATTCGGACCGATTGAAAAGAGCATGGATTCTTTCATTACTTAGTCTGTGACGAATTCGGGGATTCCCCGTATTTTATTTTGTGCTTGGATTGTTTACTAATTATCAGTTTTGTGCAAATAAGTACCTAGTGCGTGTAGCCACAGAATAATATTTGTAGGTGTAGCGGTGAAATTATTGAACTGTGCGAAAAATTGAATTTTTATAAAATTCAACTATGTGAGTATTAAATAACTATTTTATTGTAAATATTGTATGTTGGACTGTCTGATATATTGTTTAAGCTTTAATTTCTTAAAATTAAAAAAAACCGACGAAGTGCGAGTTTAACGCTCTCGTACTCAGGGTTGCGTACGTATATACTTCGTATTCACGGTTTTCTGATTTTTCCTACAGATAGATGTGATGTAAGATTATACCTATGTTCCTGCCAAATTTCATGTATGTTTTGATTGCCTTGTGATACCAATCACGAAAATTGCGATATTTTATATCTGACTAGCTTTCCGCCCGCGGCTTCGCCCGCGTGAACTACACGACGTTATCCCGCGGGAATGTGATATTTTTCCGGGATAAAAAGTAGCCTATGTTCCTCTCCAGGCTACAAAGTATCTATGTTCCAAATTTCAGCCAAATCCGTTCAGCCGTTTTCGCGTGATTGAGTAACAAACATCCAAACATCCAAACATCCAAACATCTAAACTTTCACATTTATAATATTAGTAGGATCGTGTTGACCTACTAGCACAGAATAATATTTGTTTGATATTTTCACAGTTTAAAGGGACCGTAGACCGAAATTTGTTTTAACTATGCATTTCAATTTGATATGTGTAGGTACCTTCTCGTTCCTGCGAATACAAGACTTAAAAGACTTTGCTCTTAAAAAAAGTCGACGCATAAATTTGTAATTAGGTAGGTAGGTACGCAAAGACAGAAGTTTGGATTTTATTCTCACAAGTACTTATATTATTTTTCAATAAAAATATAAATATTACATAATAGTATAAGTACTTAGTTCTAGTTTATTTTATAGAAAATTTATTTGCGTTTTATATTCAACTAGCCTTCCACCCGCGGCTTCGCCCGCGTGTACTACACGACGTTATCCCGCGGGAAGGTGATATTTTTCAGGAATAAAAAGTAGTCTATGTCCTTTCTCAGGCTCTAGACTATCTCTGTACCAAAATTCATTCAAATCGGTTCAGTAGTTTAGGTGTGATTGTGTAACACACAGACAGACAGAGACGCATTTATAATAATAATAATAGGTACCTAAGTAAAGATCGCTAATTATTTAATCTTGTCGATCGTCAAGTTTGACCTAATCTTATGTGATAGGTATTGTACCTACCTATTATAACAATATAAAGTGGTTGAAGTAAAAATATTTTTTGTAATAATAAACATACTTAATTGCAAAACTTAGATAATTTTTGTTTTAAATCTTTCCTGTATAATGCAAAATATTGATGACTGTTCTTGCCAAAAAGTTCTCTAAAATTAATATATGTAATGTACAGTATACCTACATTAAATTAAAATACCTAAATAAGAGGGCGGCAAAATTGCCTTCCGCCCCGGGCGGCCGACACCCACGCTACGCCACTGCTATGAATGCCCTACCTCGTTCATGGTTCTTGTTCTTCAAGTTCAAACTTCAAAAGGTAACAGAGAGACAGCCTTATTTTCTCACTTAAATACCTTACCACTTAAGGGGCCGTACAAAGCTAGAAAAAATAAGGATTTCCCCCGCGCGTCCCGCACCCAATGCCGCTGTAGACTATCTCCGCGCGTCCATATCGCGGGCCGAAAACAAAGTTCGCTTGAGTTTACGCGCACAGTGTAATGAAGAAAACAGAGACAAGTGTCGCATGTACATGGCACATCCTTAATGCATATTAGATACTACCCGCAAAACTCACCCGGCAAACTTTGTATTGCCATATAAATTATAGTATACTTTAATATAGTACTTCGTATCACCAACAATAGACAGATGAAAATAAATAATCACGAAGAAGTTTTATAGGTACGTGACAGATAAGTAAGGGCGCATGCGCAACTGGGGCATTTTTAGCACTAGTAACAATACATTTTTTTTTGTGTATACAAACATACAAGTAATAAAAGGTTCTTTTAGGCTTACTAGGTAGTGAGCGTGCTACTGTAAATATTACGAAAAGCGGGTCGTTTACCATGTTACCATGGTAAAAATCCCGCTATTCGTAATGTTTACAATATACCCAAAACCCATGTAAGAAGGAAGCGTGAAAAAATAATAAACAATTCAACAAGCAACCAATTTTTTATTTACATTTTCTTTTGTTTAGCTTCAATATTCATTGATTCTCCTTTTCGTTTAGTATTTCTTTTATCAACTAATGGACTGCGTAAGGGCATGTTTTGAGTCTGACGTGGATCCACTAGTTCTGGCAAAACATGTTGAATATAAAAATCTTATAGTTTGGGTAGCATTATGGGTGTCCCAAAGTTTGTCTCTCTTTAATTTTTTTCAATTTTCATACATTTATTTGCACCATACCACACACCAAACAAACAAAACTTTCTTTTTGTACCATGGAGCTGTCCTTGTACCTGGGGATCAATATGTGAAGGCAACATTTTCATACATTTAGTATGGTTAGAAACACACTTATGCAGTGTGGCGCGACTCTTTCTGTCTCTGTCGTGTCCGTACGTGCATGAAACAGACTTTCTGGCGTCGCGCCACACCACAGAAGTGTGTTTCCGACTTAAGACAGTATAAGTATTATTATTACAATAAAAATCGGCCCCCAGTCCCCGGGGGCCCCGCTATTCCTAGCTACGGTAGCGGCTATGGTAACGGCGGGGCAGGAGGTGCTAAGAATCCCCGGGTAGGCTCCGGCTACCAACACCGACGACTTGACCTGGCAACCTACAACACGCGCACGTTGAGGCTCGAGGAGAAGCTTATAGAGTTGAAAGAGGTAATTAGTAAGTTACATTGGGATATCATTGGGTTATCTGAAGTCCGAAGAGAGGGGGAGGACTCGATTACCCTTCAATCCGGTAACTTAATACCACCGGGAGGGCGACCAACAGTCCCAAGGTGGTGTCGGGTTCATCGTCCATAAATCCCTTGTCAACAACGTGATCACCATCGGAAGTGTTTCGAGCAGGGTAACGTACCTGATACTCAGAATATCGGAACGATATTCGCTGAATGTCATTCAGGTCTACGCTCCGACCTCGAAACACGACGATGTCGAAGTGGAGGAGATGTATGTATGAGGAGATCTCTAAAGCCATGCATAGCTATAAAACCCACTACACGGTTGTGATAGGGGATTTTAATGCTAAGTTGAGGCAACGTTGCGGTGATGAGTTGAGAGTGGGGCAATTTGGATTTGGGCAACGGAACGAAAGGGGCCAGATGCTGGCAGACTTCATGGAGAGGGAGAACCTCTACATGGTGAACTCCTTCTTTAAGAAGCCCGTAAGCCGCAAATGGACCTGGATTAGTCCGGACGGTAAAGTAAAAAACGAAATAGATTTTATTATATCAACGAGGAAGCAAATATTCAATGATGTCGTTGTGATCAACGCCGTAAAGACGGGAAGTGATCACCGCATGCTTAAAGGCACATTGAATATCAATGTCAAGCTGGAAAGATCTCGACTAATAAAATCTACGCTCCGACCAATACCGGCTCAAATTCAAAACCCCGAGTGCTTTCAGCTCGAGCACCAAAACCGCTTCGAAGCCCTTGAGAACAGCATCGATATGGACGATCTATACAACATGGTGGTGGATACTGTCCGCACGGTAGGGTCCAAGCACTACAAAACCCACCGTCCTAAATTAAAGAAACTCTCCAGCCACACTATCCGACTCATGGATCAGAGAAACGAAATGAAACTACAGAACTCAGCGGATGCCCTTCGTTATCGACAGCTAAATAAGCAGATCTCCAAGTCCTTGACAAGCGACCTTCACCAATTTAATACCGAGCGTATTAAAGAGGCCATTGAGCGGAACAAAGGCTCCAAAGTGTTCGCTAGAAATCTGGCTATAGGGCAAAGTCAACTGACGAGGCTGCAAGCTGAGGACGGTAGTATCATTTCATCAACACCTGAAATCCTGAGGGAGATTGAGAGTTTCTATGGACAGTTGTGCTCCACGCAAACACCTGTTGAAAGTAAGGCTACAGAACCTAGAGCCAAGCTTACCCGACACTATACCGAAGATATCCCGGATGTCAGCCTGTACGAGATTAGAATGGCTCTCAAGCAGCTCAAAAACAACAAGGCGGCGGGTGATGACGGAATCACAACAGAACTTCTGAGAGCGGGCGGTAAGCCGATACTTAAGGTCCTCTAGAAGCTCTTCAACTCTGTCCTGTCTGTATCCTCGAGGGCAAAACGCAAAAGGCATGGGGCAGAAGCGATGTGATGCTGTTCTTCAAGAAGGGTGATAAGACTCTTGGTGATAAATGCTTGGTATTTCCCTGCTCGATCGAATCAGAAATGATGAGATCCGCAGGAGAACTAAAACGGCCGACATCGCTCGAAGGATTGCTCAGTTGAAGTGGCAGTGGGCGGGACATATAGCGAAGAGAGAACCGATGGCCGTTGGGGCGGAAAGGTTCTCGAATGGCGACCGCGAACCGGACGACGTTCCGTGGGCAGGCCCCCTACAAGGTGGACCGACGATCTGGTCAAGGTCGCGGGAAGCCGCTGGATACGGGCACCGCAGGAGAGATCGTTGTGGAGATCCTTGGGGGAGGCCTATGCCTAGCAGTGGGCGTTGTACAGCTGAAATGATGAAGTATTATTGATTTTACAAGCTTTTATATTGTTTTAAATGTCCATGGTTATTGTCGTTACTAGAATAAACTATGACTGGATTTAAACCATATACCTGTTTATATTTGAGACTCCGATATTTCGGCGCAGTTGCATGCGCCATGGCCATAGAAGAACTGTTTATTATTGTGGGTTGATGTTATTGGCAGATTCCATGGCACATGCAACTGCCCCGAAAGTCTTAAATATAAACTTGTAAATGGTGTAAATCCCGTCATAGTTTATTTGAGTAAGCTTTTATTTATTACATATTAGCCCTCATATCGTCATTATCTAAACGTTGTTCCTGCTTATCATTAATTAAGGTAGAAGTAACATCAGGAATCATATTTGTAAGATCTGCCAATACGATTCTAAAAAACAGAAAAGTAATACATTTTATAACTATATTATTTTTGTCATGCACTAAGCCTTTAGGGTATTGGGTATTTTAAGATACCTTTTGGGACCAACACATTCGCCATCCGTGCCTATTTCCTGCACCGTCGCATCAGAATTGAACATTGAGCTACCTGTTACAATGATGTTACTACTAGACTCGGCTCTGAAATAAAAACCGGAAACAGGTACAGCCCGAGGACATAAAGAAATTCTGATCATTCTGTCTTAATAACTATTAATAATATCTTCTAATTAACTAGTAGGCAGGTAAATTGTTATACCAAAATCATATTTTTTTTTTACAATATATAGCATGAGTGCGTGTGTACAAAATGAAACGTAGTATCTGAACTTTGCATTACTCTATGTAAGTGCCGAGCAATATTTTGGTTCCTCGATGTGACCAACTAGGTACCAAATAGGTCATGTTCTTTTTTTTTTTTTATCCACAACGGGGTAGCACTTAGCCTTCATCACACCTGATGATAAGTGGTGATAAGGCTGAAGGTGGAAGCGCACTACTCCCGGAATCCTAAATCACTGAGGAACTGGCTATCTTATCTTTAACTGCCGGAACACAATAATGCTGAAAACATCATTGTTATGGCGTCAGACTTAGATAAGATGGTGGTAGCTAGCCAGGCGGACTAAGAACAAGTCCTACCACCAACCAAACCAAATACAATATGTACCTACCCCCACTGGGAATCGAACCCGGGACCTCTGGGTCTGAAATCCGTGGTATGAACCACTAGACCACAGAGGCGGTTCAGCACTTACATAGAGTCTAATAGAGGCGCGAAATGCGGATCCAGGATTTGATAGGAACTTAGCTTATTTCAAGTTGTAAAATTTAAAAATAATGAATGCAAACATTTTTCAGGTAAGTATAATTGTGTGTAGGTTAGGTACATACGTACTTTTTCTTATATGACTTGTCGCGAAAAGATGTATAAAAAGTAGGTAGGTACTTACCTACCTAAAAACATTGGCTTTATCTTTACCTGTTTTCTTTCGAGTCTTCTGCTGTTTCTACACTTTCTACAGTAGCGTGAAGTGGTTTGTGCCTGAAACTGAAAAAAGTAAACTATGTACTTATAATAAATTACTACTTTTACCTAAAAAGTAGTGTATTATAATTAATTAAGTACTTAGGTATTTTAGAAAAAATCTACCGATGGGACTCGAACCCACGACCTTTCGCTATCCGGGCGACTGCTCTAACCACTGAGCCACGGAGTAGTCTTGATATGCTGCCGACTGTACTCGTCGAATACTTGTCTACTTTCTACAATTTCTAGTTTCTACCAACTTCAGATTACAGCCTATTTTATTTATTTTTAATTAATGTCTGTTTGCTGTAATTACCTATACGTACCTAACCTAGGTTATGATTTACTAATAACATTATTATTAATAAAAATTATACATACCTTTGAGCAAACTCCATAATCGGCGCACGTATCTTTCTTTAAATTTATTTTTTCTTTTAATATTACTTTTATGTCCCATATTTACACAAAAAGTACTTTTTTAATAATTTACGTGCGAAGTCGTCACGGAGCGTAAGACAAGCGCAGTCCACACGTCTCAATGGAGCACTCACGACTGAGGAGCGAGGAGCGAATCAGACAGAAATACGGTGAAATAACGCATGCGACAGAGATGCAAACACCGGTGTCTGTTTAGAAAACATCGACGTAAGCGACATTATCGTTTTATATTTATTATTAATAAACTATTTCAAATTTTGAAAAACTGTCAATCACAAAACTGGAGAGCTAGCTAAGGTTTTTTTTAATAATAGTTTCAAGGCTAAAAGTTTAATAGCGGCTGACACAGCATTGAAAAACTACAAAATTAGAGGTCACTTTACGATTTTTTTCTATCGAGAAAAGTTTGAGCAATCATGTTTCTGTCAATCACATAACTGAGTACTATAGTCTACTTTCCACATTATTTTTTTGGAGCCGATAAACCTAGAAATACTATGTGAAATCTTTGCTAAAAAAATGTGTATTTGGCTTTGTACGGGCCCTTAAGTACCTCGACCTCGGAAGCAGTAGCGCGCGCGAGGCATTATTTATTTACTGCTGAAAGTGGTTATTTTGACTATTTAAAGGCGCCGATTCCCCAAAATAGGGTATTTTAAATTATGGATTACTCGCAAATCACAAGTACTTAAAACTTGGAAAAAATATATGTTATTTTACAGTTATTTATCTAGTGCTTCCGGCCGTTTTTTTTCGATTGGTAATATTTTACTGTGTCAAATAAAATCCCAAACATCCGTCTAATCATAACCCAAATATCGTATTAATTGCAGTATACTTGGTTTTAG
Organism: Crambus lathoniellus; assembly: GCA_949710035.1. Lineage (NCBI taxonomy): Eukaryota > Metazoa > Arthropoda > Insecta > Lepidoptera > Crambidae > Crambus > Crambus lathoniellus. The sequence goes on from OX453310.1 coordinate 22,484,268, forward strand.
TTAATGAAAAATATACGAAAATGATTGTCTTTGATTAGCCGAGGGCTACCGGCCGTCATAATTTTAAATTTTTTATTAGTTAATTTTTAATTGAATTTTAAGTGATTTTCGATTCGCGGGGCGCTCGCGAGTTCACAGTTCACTGCCGGCTGCCGCTGCGTCCGCGTGAAGTGTATCGAGCGCGGCCGAGCAAGCGTTAGCGTGCCTATTTCGGTCGGGAATCCTCGCCTTAAGTGGTAGCTAGTCTCACTACCACACCACCACATGAAATACGGCATTTATTATATATTTTGCTTTGGACTGTTGCCTTAATTGCATTTTCTACGCAAACAGAAAGCAAGTACCTACTTATTTAGGATTTAATAGTAGATTGTATTACAAGGGAGCAAAATAATATATTTACGGCGAGGGTGCTATTTTGAATCCAGAGCGCAGTGAAGGATTCTAGAGTAGAATCTCGAGCGCAGCGAGGGATTCTAAAGTAGAATCCTGAACGCAGCGAGGGATTCAATATACGCCGCCCGAGGTGAAAATAATTTTGCGGCCGAGTAATACACTCTGCTTTTCATCCCCCTTCATAAGAAAAGCAGTAAAGACAACTCAAACTACCTACCTTTCTTTGTCGTTCGGATACATCAAAGCGCTAGTCGGGCAAGAAGTCGGGAAGAAATTGAGTTTTGAAATAAAATAAAAAATTAAATAAAAAAGAAATATGTCCATCAGATTCCTTATAAGTATCTCCGGGGATGCCGTAGGGGGGTTGAAAATTTTGTTAGATTTTAGCTACGACTCACCGTTTACGAGATATTCTCAATTTTATAAAATTCCGTTTTTGAAAATTTCTCGGTCCCGAAAAAAGTCCCGGCCCCATACAAAATCAGTTGATTTTTTTTTAAGTACTGCACACCCTTTGCTACCCTCCAACCAATGCTTCTTTAATTATGTTCTAAATTCAAATCTCATCGTTTTGGACCCTGTTATGAAGCTGTTCAAAATTCAAATCTCATTTATACCCTCTTGTCATAACAGGTAAAAAATGAATCGTTTTGGACCCTGTTATGAGATAAACAATCATCGCTTTCCGAATCGATGGGATGAAAATGTAATTTTCGTTCCAGCTTAAAAAATGTTAATGTCTGAAATCATAAATTCTTCCAATGTGATAAATTGTACCATTCTCTATGTTATGGGTTTAGTTCGTGTTTTAATACCTCTTATTATACAACAGTTGCATAATAATAGATTATACACCGAGGGGCTAAAGCAATGTTTTATGTCACGGGCGTGATATTGAATCCTGAGCAAATGAGGGACTCCAGGTTTAACTCCCGAGCGTAGCAAGAGGGAATTCAAGCGGAGTCCTGAGTGCAGCGAGAGATTCAAGCTTGCCCTAGACGAAAAGAGCTTTTCAGCCCATTGATACAAAAAGCGTTTGGAGATACTTATTCGGAATCCGATGGACATATATTTTTTTTTCTTTTTTTTTATTGAAAATGGAAAATGAAGTATTTAGAAAAAATCGACCCGTCTCACAACCAGCTCCGATGGGATGGGTTTTTTTTTATTTCAAAACTTCAAATTTTTTTTCTTGCCCGACTAGCGCTATAATGTATCCGAACGCCAAAGAAAGGTAGGTAGTAATTTGAGTTGTCTTTATTGCTTTTCTTATAGAGGGGGATGAAAAGCAGAGTGTATTACTCGGCCGCAAAATTATTTTTACCTCGGGCGGCGTATATTGAATACCTCGCTGCGTTCAGGATTCTACTTTAGAATCCCTCGCTGCGCTCGAGATTCTACTCTAGAATCCTTCACTGCGCTCTGGATTCAAAATAGCGATCTCGCCGTAAATATATTATTTTGCTCCCTTGTAATACAATCTACTATTATTCCAAAGGAGGAGAATACTCTACTTTTTTCACCTTTTGCGAGTCAATAAAAACACTCGCGGCTTTTGTTTTATTTTCTTTGTTTTGCATAAGTATATGGTATATTATTATATGTAGTGGCCAGTTCGATTTTCAAATAAGTTCTTTTGCTGTAGGTCTCTATGGATCAATTTTTACGAATAAAAAAGTCTCATTATTAACCAGTGGGTCATAATATTGTGCCTACTGAATCTAATTAATAGCCCGCTGGTTAATAATGACTTACTTTAGGTGAGGTTTGCATAATAAATAAGTAATTGGGCATTATCAAGCATGTAGTTTAAAAATAACTAGGTATTATTGAATTGTAAGTAGGTATTTAGTACTTACCTATAGTGTAGGTATAGGTAAGTACATATTACACAGTACATATATTCGTGTTAGATGTCCTAATTAAAAAAATTAATAACGCTTTAATGTGACAAAATTCTACGTTTTATTTGTATACATATTGGTCGTCGTGACTGTACCTAATTTCCATTCGTTTCGGTTTCGCTTAATAACTTCATCAGCAACCATACATTATAGACAGTCCGGCGACAAAATAGCGTCTAGAATCTAGATAAACGGAATAATGAGCAACGTTCTGAATATTAAGTTAAACACTGAACATTATGATAACGGAACTGGCTGATAAATATTTAGTTTCCTATGATTAATTACGTAGGTACAAGAGCAAGCAATGAACATTTCTTTGTTGTCTGGGTTATTATTATGGAAATAAAATAAAATAGTTATTATTTGACATGGAAATAGAATCCTACTTACTTCCTACTAATATTAATAATGCGAAAGTTTGTGAGGATGTATGGATAATTGTGTGAACTTTGAGTTACAAAACAGAAAAAATAAAGAGATTCATACAAATTCCGACCCCCTTTTTACCACCTTAGGGGGTGAATAACCCGAAGAACATAACTCACCTAGATCGATTTAAAAAAATTTTTTTTGCTTGAAAGTATATACCTACCTACTTGCTAGGTGCCATATTTTTTTTAAATAGTTGAAGAATTTTCATAAAGAAATTCAAGGTTACTTAGACGACAATTTTTGATTTTTAGTTCCTTGGTGTAGATATTTTGAAAACGGTTCTCTTTTGCTTTAAATTAAAAATACCACTTACTTATAGTAAAAAAGGTCAGATGAAAAGTTTACACGCGAGCTAGTCTGTAAGTAGTCAATGAGAGAAACTTCATATAAACTCGGACCCACTTTTTAACTCCCTTGGATGAGGAATTTCCAAAAATCCTTTAACATTGATTCCTTACCTATATCTTTTGAAGAAACTAAGTAGGTACGTACAAAGTTTCAAGTACTTAAGTCCACCGAAAAAATAAAAAGTTTCATACAAATTCTTATCCCCTTTTTCACCCCCTTAGAGAGGGAATGGGTTGGATCTTAAATCGTGTCGCCTTCTTTGAGGTTCATTGAGGCTGTGGAGGTGGTTTTGGGCTTCGCCTAAAATGCTTTAAAGCAAATTTAGATGCCGGAAATGAGTATTTTTTTTATTACAGACAGATTGCGGCATTCCGTTGCTTCTTGGTGTGAATGTAATGTGCTAAGTAGGGCAGGCGTACCGGTTTTGGCCACTGTACCGGTTTTGGCCACTTTTCGCTCTAAAAGTTTTCTAAACAACTTTGAGCCATTTTTGATAAAGGCAATTAAAATAAGGTATTTTAAGGTAATAATAACAATCGTTAAAACTCCTTATGTCATAAGATTTTTTAAATTCCATTTTCTGTTTGAAAAAAGTTTTGTATGAAAATTTTAAGAAATTTGTTTTGGATGAAATCCATACTAATATTATAAATGCGAAAGTGTGTTTGTTTGTTTGTTTATTTGTTTGTTTGTTTGTTTGTTTGTCCTTCTTTCACGTCAAAACGGAGCAACGGATCGACGTGATACTTGGTTTGGGGATAGTTTGGGAGCTGGAGAGTAACATAGGCTACTTATTATTCCGGAAAATTGAGTAAAAATTGAAATTTTCTAAGAAAAATCGTTTAACTATCGTACCTTCGATACAAAACTGTCATTTCTTCCATTGCCGTTTCCAAAGAGTATGTAATCACTGACGTCTGCGCGGTCAAAACCGAATACTAATCTTTTCTATAAGCTTAGAATAAAAAAATGTACTTTAGCTAGCGCTAAAAATGCCCCAGTCGCGCATGCGCGCAGACTTATCTGACACTTACTCTACTTCACAGAGTAATTTATATGTAAGAAATAGAAACCAAGCTTGGGCCCTTTTATTGGTAGTGTGTAACTAGCGCTATCTGTTGTCTGGTGTAGGCAACTTTTGATGTATAAACACACACAAGATGTTGGTGACCGGGTCCACTAATATTATGGCAAAACAACGTTTGCCGGGTCAGCTAGTACTTTATAAACCTTTGTTTTTTACAATCAAATTGTTGTTTTGCAATTGACTGGTTTCTAGCGCATTAGGATATATTGATTTTACCTGGGTTTGGTTTTGATTTTTCGCAATACTTACAAAAGTTTAACTATCAGTAAGTGGCCAAAACCGGTACATTTGGCACGTCTCACACATTGTGTGTAATATAAAAAAAACTATTTTCCTTTTTTAAATTTGAAAAATGTACCTTTAAAGGTAGATAAATTATCTATAATTTAAGATATAACTTGTGTCTTAAATACCTAAGACCATTTAGTACTTAGTGCTTAAAAGTCAAAAAATCCTTAAAGTGGCCACAAAGGGTACCTCTGCCCTACTCAAGCTTATGTTATTTTCATCGAGGTAATTTTCATTCTGCACCGAACGGGGCACTAAGGGCACAAATTATATAGACTAGTCTATGGGGCTGGGACTTAGAAACCGTAGACCGTAGGTCACGTGATAGCGATGAGCGTAGCGACGAGCGTGTTTGGTGTTAGTTTGATATGAACCCAGCGCGCGAGCCGAGCAAGCAAAGCGAGCGTGCCACGGCAGCGGCCGGCGAAGCGCCAGAAACGACTTTATGCGTACTCTCGAGCGAATTTTGAAAGTCGATTAGCTCAGAAACTAATAGGCGGCAGCGATTTTCATACTAAACTTCTATCGCTTATAACTCGAAAACTACGCAACTCCGGTAGGTGGGGTTTGAAGAGGAGGGTCACATTCGCCTCCCCCTCCTCCTCCCTCCCAAAAAACCCTTATTTAGCCGACTTGTAACGATTTTCATACTAAACTTCTATACTAACTCGAAAACTACGCATTTCCCGCAGGTGGAACTTGAAGAGGGGGGGTTCTCTGACCCTCCCCTCCCCCTCCCACCTCCTAAAAACCCTAGCGAGGCGACTTATTTTAAGATTTTTACCGAGGGAATTTCCGAAAATCCTCTTTTAGTTCTCCCCTACACTGTCCAAGGAACATTCATGTTCAATTTCAGCTTCTTGCGGCCAGTAGTTTCGGCTGTGCGTTGTCTGTCAGTGTCAGTAACGCAAGAGTTTTATACAGGGTGTTAGGGACACCGTTGCGAAAACTTTAACCATGGCTTCTGACTATAGTTGTGAAGTCCGATGTTATCGTAGTCAAACAGCCGCTGACCAGCCGCTTTTTTCGCTGACTACGGTGATCTGATCACCCATTAACAGCGGCTGTCTACGTTTGAAAACATGTAATTATGTTTTATTGTCCCAAGTGATTATTTTCGTTCTACATACTACCTACTATAGTCTGTAAGGTATTCAATTTATTATATGGGCCTAATATTGTAACACCTGATATTGTAGATGCCTGAAATATGTAAACGATTACTATTATTATTTTTGTAAGCTCACTCGGTCTACATTCAAGGAACAACGTTCGCTCGGCAAGGATTACAGGGAAGGATTCGTTTAATATGTACTTACCTACAATTTTTATTTGGTGAATAACTTAAAACCTTAGGTGAATTGGCGTCTAAATATTATTTTCGCTATAGATATACTTACGTAAGAGTTTCCTTCCTTTCATTAAGAGGCCTTTCATTTTACCTGCATAGTTTTTAAATTCCTTTTGCATTTACTTAATCTATCTATCTATCTATCTATCTATCTATACATATAATAAAATCGTAGACTTTCCGTGTCTGTACATTGAAGATATTTGCAAAAAAAATACCAGAACATGTTAAAAATAAGCAATAGAGCGTATAAATCTCTTTTTTAATTTTTTTGTTTGTTTGTCGGTTGGTTGGTTTGTCTGTTTACCTGTTTGTCTGTCTGTTTGTGACGGCATCACGCAAAAACCACTGAACGGATCTTTATGAAATTCTGTACGAAGACAACTGGTTACTCTTAAAAAAGTATAGGATACTCTTAAAAAAGTATAGGATAAATTTCAGCTTGATAACTCCCACGCATTCTCGAGAAAAAGTTTCTTGACAGACGGACAGATCTATGAATGAGGGCTCGACTAAGTTCATGCAGCATATCATAACAACAACATACCATGTTCATACGCTAGCCTGCGTAGGTATTCGATATTCTTTAGACACTTTTAGTAGAGAATAGGACTTCAAGAAGAGCGTTATGAAATCTAGGCAACAAACACACTAAACTAACACAAAAGTCACTACACCGCGCGTACGAAGTCGCGGGCAACAGCTAGTTTACAAATACGTTTATACCTACCCTTTATCTATCAGCAAATTCACTACTGCTTTACCAGATGATATAAATAGATACGATTAATAACTCGTATATATAGAGAAAGGGTACTAAAAACTTATTTGAACACTTGTATGACACTGTTCTGTCCTGGATATTATTTAAAACTCTAATTTAAAGATAAGTAGTGATAAAACCAGCTTTGTCCTCTCTAGTTAAATTAATCTTGTTTATATTATAGAAGTGTACTCGTGGCATGTTTATAAAATGCATAATAATATTTTACGCAGATAAGCGAAATAGTTACTTAGAATAAAAGTTTATTGGGTAGGTATATAAATGAGGGCTAGATCTTTCGCTATCGCAGTAGTTTAATTTCTACAGGTAAATAGTGGTCTTTTGACATTGAGCTGTGATATTAAAATCGAATAGATAATAGTTAGCTTACTAAACATTTTTTGGGTAAACTTCATAACTGCCTCTACAAAGAAGGATTAAAGCATGATGATACATTACTTCTATCGTTTTAATGGAAAATATATTTATTTCGTAGTTTTCGAAGGCTGATATTTGAAAGTTAATTAAAAATACAATCAAATATGTAGAGTGCGTAATTAATTATTGTAGCGAGTGAAAAATGAACATGAGATGAGTTTATTGGATTTGGCAAACATTATAAGGGTTGGTATTTCAATAGGAAGCAAATAGGAAGTTACGTCCGTACGTTCAGATATTTCGAAGAGCCTTAGGACGTTCATGAGTCAACCCTACGGCGTTCCAGGCGTTACCCCAGCACAGCTATTATCTTTCCCGCTAATGGCTGCCTATTCGGTTCAGCCTCAAAATTCTGGATTTTGATTAATTAAAGCTCTCGGCTCGAATGTGGGTGTATGTATCTCACTAAAGAAGATGGAATGCTTTATCCATTCGGCTTCGGATTGATACATTAGCTGTGGTGGGTACTGCGAATTTATCAAATTTCAGATGTTACCGGAATAAGCTTTTACTAAGAGAAACATTTGAGAATTATTACGCAGACTTGAAATTAGGGTTACGTTTATTCTGAAGAGTAACTAATGGTTATTCGTAGTATTTTGCAAGTAAGTAGATAGGTACTCAAAGAAAACTGTTGTTTATTTGTGTTAATGTTAGTTGTGAATAATAGTACCTACCTTTATAGGTACTATAGGTTATAGGTATGTTAGTATTTTGCCAGTCATAAAGTACATATTAAAAGTTATAAAGAAGCTTTATTGAGATAAAGTAAGGTATAAATATAGGAAAATCAATCATGTCGTCTCGCTATCTAATCGATCATCTTGCTAAGGTGTCAAAGAGTGTGATAAAATAAAATATAATAAAATAAAATAAAAACAAACATATTATCTCGTTAAAGATAAAACTTGAAAGTTCTTTAAGTAAATAGAGTTTTATTTCCATTTCCTTTAAAACTAGCAAACTGATGATGTCTGAATTTGTAAGCCATGCACATTTTCTAAGATTTATCTTGATTATCACATTTGTCATGAGTACTAGCTTTCGCCAGCAAGAGCGGTCTAATATCGAAGCAGTATCAAAATGGAAACGTTGACACGTCTCGCAAAATGTATTACCACTCCCCAGTATTTTGTGGAACAAACAAATGCTTCCATAAAACATTACGAAACCGCACAACAATAAATAAAGAACTAGAACACATTTCGCCTTAGGCAATTTCGGGAGGAATAAAAAACTTTTTCTCGCCGGGAACGTTTCTACGCGTTCGTGTTTTAGGCGGAACGTAGAAGGCACATCATTAAAAAGTCTAGTTGGCATTAGGAAAAGAATAAGGTGATTCAATTACTACGAGTAAAATAGTAGATTGTATTACAAGGGAGCAAAATAATATATTTACGGCGAGGGCGCTATTTTGAATCCAGAGCGCAGTGAAGGATTCTAGAGTAGAATCTCGAGCGCAGCGAGGGATTCTAAAGTAGAGTCCTGAACGCAGCGAGGGATTCAATATACGCCACCCGAGGTGAAAATAATTTTGCGGCCGAGTAATACACTCTGCTTTTCATCCCCCTCTATAAGAAAAGCAGTAACGACAACTCAAACTACCTACCTTTCTTTGTCGTTCGGATACATCATAGCGCTAGTCGGGCAAGATAAAAAAATTAATTTTGATAAAAAAAAAAAAAAAAAAATTATGTCCATCAGATTTCTTATAAGTACTTATCTCCGGGGATGGCGTAGGGGGTTGAAAATTTTGTTAGATTTTAGTTACGACTCACCGTTTACGAGATATTCTCAATTTTATAAAATTCCGTTTTTGAAAATTTCTCGATCCCGAAAAAAGTCCCGGCCCCATACAAAATCAGTTGTTTTTTTTTTTAAGTACTGCACACCCTTTGCTACACTCCAACCCTCAAAGCTCCAACCAATGCTTCTTTAATTATGTTCTAAATTCAAATCTCATCGTTTTGGACCCTGTTATGAAGCTGTTCAAAATTCAAATCTCATTTATACCCTCTTTGTCTTAACAGGTAAAAAATGAATCGTTTTGGACCCTGTTATTAGATAAACAATCATCGCTTTTCGAATCGATGGGATGAAAATAACATTTTTATACGATGCATCACACAAAGGTTGCTTTGCTGAAAATTATGTAGGTAGGTTAACATCTTATCTCAGAACAAATACTTAAGGTAAATAAATAACTAAGTAAATAAAGAAGAAAGAAAGTGTACAAAAAGGTAAGTATTGGAAATATTGAAATATATAAAATACCACCATCTTCACAAGTAGACTTCTGATGGAATTCGAAACCACACCATTGGAGAAATTCCATTCATTTCCAATGACCCATTCCATTTCTAATGATAGAATAGCCGGGGGGCTACCGGTTAAAAATATGGATACTTACACCAGAAAATTTCTGGTGTACAATTTATATTTAATATAAAATAGGTATTTGAAAATCGATGATTAATAATAGTAGATTGTATTACAAGGGAGCAAAATAACATATTTACGGCGAGGGCGCTATTTTGAATCCAGCGAGGGATTCTAAAGTAGAATCCTGAACTCAGCGAGGGATTCAATATACGTCGCCGGAGATGAAAATAATTTTGCGGCCGAGTAATACACTCTACTTTTCATTTCGAATATAAGGAAAGTAAATACACTCTGATTTTCATCCCCCTCTATAAGAAAAGCAATAAAGACAACTAAAACTATCTAGAAAAATAAAAGAAAGGTGGCGGGGAGCTTCGCTTTCTCTGTTTTTTTTTCTATAATAGGTATATAAAAAAATTGAAGTTTTGAAATAACAAAAGAAAATTGAAGAACAAAAAAAATTTTTTTTGAATAAGTACTTAAAAAAAATTTTTTTGAACAAAATTTTTTTTTGTTTGTCTATCAGATTCCTCCTAACTATCTCCAGAGTACCATAGGGGGTTGAAAATTTTGATAGATTTTAGCTACGCTACGAGACGCACCGTTTTTGAGATTATTCTCGTTTTTATAAAATTCTTTTTTTTTAATTTTGCAAGTCTTGTCCCTATACAAAATTAGTTGAAAACTTTTTCATTGCCGATGAGGTAACTCTATGGTTGACTGACTGTAACCAAATTCAGTTCTATTCTTAAAATTCATTTCCACCCTAGGGTGAAACGGATAGTTTTGGACCCGCTGCTCAGTTTAAATATACATCACTTTCCGAATCTGAGAGATGAAAAATGCTTTTTCAGTAAGCTCATCTAACTTATTTTGTACTGGATGGCACAAAAGTACTTGTAGTGTATTTGTACGAACTTTACTACCAGTAGGTACTTTTGCGCCACCCAGTAGTTCCTCAATAGTTCACCCTGAGTTCACTAGATTCATAAAATCATTGAAGGAATCCTGTGAAATTATGAACTACGCTTGTGTCGTAAGTTTGTCTTTTATTTAACGTTTAACACAGCCGTTTTTGCACCAACAAACCCTCTTGGGCGTTCTGCTAGGGGTCGTTATAAAACTGAGTTAAGACATCCCTTTCCATTATAAGACTTATATTGGAAAGGGCTGCAGAAATAAATAGAAAACAGCGGGTCTCATTAACAGCCGTGAAAGATTTTCACTTAGCCGAAACTTGAATAGAGTTTACAAGAGGGCATTTTTCACCTCCTAATTTTGTAGGAGCTTCCTCGCTCTTTTTAATGTTCAACTTTGCCAAGTCCTCGTGAATGCGATTATTAAGTAAGGTTGTTTGACAAACTTCGTGGTGGGTTGGATTTTGAGCGTATACTGCTTGTAATTATTGAGGTACACTCAAATCATGTATTAATCATCGTAAAAAAAGAAATATATGCTTAGCTATTATTATTATATTTTTTATAGCTTACTTCCGCAAAAAAATACAACAATGCACGAGGCATCGCTCGCTCGCACGAATCAGTGCACAATACCTGCAGTGCACAATAAATATTGTGCACTGATAGCGGCTTCGTGGACTGATAGTTTCGTGGTGTACATGTGCAATATTTTTTGCATCTTGCATGTTGTGTTTTTTGCGGAAGTAAGTTTCATATTTTTCTTTTTTCACAATGGTAGGGAATTCCGCCAGGTGACTCGATCATATCAAATAATCATGTATTAATCCTCTTAGTGTATTGGCGTTGTATGGGAGATTAATTTTGAATCTAGATATTGATAGAAGCTTAAGCAAGTTGGTTTAAATCTCTCATCGGTTTAAATCTCTCGTCTGTCCCGAGGCCTTAATAAGGCGTTTTTCAAGTTGGCTGCATCTGTCAAAGCCTTATAAGGCTTCGGGGCGATGGAACATTTTGGTACGTTTGTACTCTATTCTGCTACTCATATCTGTGTTTTACTTGTTTATTGTCTGTAGGATTTGACACTGAAGCGATAAAACGTCACAGTATTACATTCTGGTATTCTTACATTAAATTGTGGAACAGAATGCCTTACTATTTTGCATTATTTATCAATTTTAGTCGTTTAGGCAATATAATATCTAATGATTTGTCATTTCAGAATAGGCTAAAAATATTCCCCTGTCGTATTTGTTTTCAGTAATTAATACTATTTGAGAACCACATCTTAACTCAAATTCATCCAAGACAGAGTTATGTCCATGATTTTAGATTTCAGAGAAGCAATAGGTACTACATACAAGATGTAGAGGTTTCCTGATCAATAATAATATGAGTTCACTGTAATTCGGTTAAACAATTCAATTAGAATCGGATCAAAGGGATGTCCTCTGAACGGAGTGGGAAATTAATAAAATCGATAACATGATAATGCGAATGCGAGAGCAAAGCGCAAGTTCTCAATTACAGAAATGTATTTAGGTACTCGGTTTTATTAAAGGACTAGCTTTCCGCCCGCGGCTTCGCCCGCGTGGACTTTACGACGTTATCCCGCGGGAATGTGATATTTTTCCGGGATAAAAAGTAGCCTATGTTCCTCTCCAGGCTATAAAGTATCTGTGTCCCAAATTTCAGCCCAATCCGTTCAGCCGTTTTGACGTGATTGAGTAACAAACATCCAAACATCCAAACATCTAAACTTTCACATTTATAATATTAGTAGGATACTAGCTGACCCGGCAAACGTTGTTTTGCCATATAAATTTTATTGGACACGAACTTCGTATCACCTGCCTGACACAATGTCACTTATTAAAAAAAAGAAATCCTAAGCGGCAAAAATGTCAGTGATTACATACTCTTTGACATACCTTCTCTTTGGAAGCGGCTAAGAAATGACAGTTGTGTGAAGTATGACAGTTTAACGGTTTTCTATACAAAATTACCATTTTTATTTTATAATTTTCCTGGATAAAAAGTAGCCTATGTTACTCTCCAGCTCTCAAATTATCTCCATACCGAAAATCTCGTCGATCCGTTGCTCCGTTTTGACGTGAAAGACGGACAAACAAACAAACAAACAAATAAACAAACAAACAAACACACCTTCACAATTATAATATTAGTATGGATTTCTGTCGGACAGAATGACAGAATAAAGGAAACGTTGACAGTTGGGAACGGTAGTTAAATTGTAAATTAAAAGACAATAGTTAATTAAAGCGATGAAGAGCTTTAGAGCCATCATCTTAGTGCGGGGAAGCCTTAAGTGTGAGAGAAAGTTGAGTTTTTTGTCGGAAATACTTATTATTATGTATATTTACGGAAAATATGTGATATCTGTCATAGTATAGGTACTATTCCTAGGAATAGTAAACACTTCGTATTTGAAAATGTATGATCCAAGAGAAAAAGGACCATTTAAGGCTGCCACACACAAAAAAGTACCCAGGAGCGAGCTTGTACAAAATAAACACAAAGCCTCACAGTTTCGAAGAAAATGGGAGATCTATTGCTTAAAGTCGTTTTTGGCGCTTTGCCGGCCGCTGCCGCGGCACGTTCGTGTAAACACGTTTGTTTCTCTTTCGCTGTCGAGTAGCGAAGCCAATCTATCCCAAGCGTCTTCTTTCTTTAATTTGTTATAATGCTCTGGCCTCTGGATGAGGGGATCAGGACACTTGCGCGAATCCATTTGCGCGAACGACATTTGCGCGAAAGACATTTGCACGAAAAGCCATTTGCGCGAAAGACACTTGCGCGAATGGACATTTGCGCGAATGGACATTTGCGCGAAAGACATTTGCGCGAAAGACATTTGCGCGAAAGACATTTGCGCGAAATACATTTGCGCGAATGGACATTTGCGCGAATGGACGTTTGCGCGAAAGTCATTTGCGCGAAAGACATTTGCGCGAATGGACATTTGCGCGAATGGTTATATGCGCGAATAGGTCCACAAATGTAATTAAATCTGCCTCAATAAATAATCTGGGGGCACGGTAGTGCACCCGCCCAAGGACGTACCCAGGGGGTGGTCCGGGGGGGCCGGACCCCCCCGAAAGTAATATACCTACAAAATAAAATTAATCCCTAAATACAGCAATTATTCTTTCAATTATTTCAATGCAATTTTTATGATTTAAAATATTGAAAATGTAAATAACGACTCCGTAGCTCAGTGGTAAGAGCATTCGCCCGGACAGTGAAAGGTCGTGGTGTCGAGTCCCATCGAACGACTCTGCAGCTCAGTGGTTAGAGCATTCGCTCGGACAGTGAAAGGTCGTGGGTTCGAGTCTCATCGAATGACTCCGTAGCTCAGTGGTTAGAGCATTTGCCCGGACAATAAAAGGTCGTGGGTTCGAGTCCCATTGAACGACTCCGTAGCTCGTGGTTAGAGCATTCGTTTGGACAGTGAAAGGTCGTGAGTTTGAGTCCCATCGAAGGACTCCGTAGTTCAGCGGTTAGAGCATTCGCCCAGACAGTGAAAGGTCGTAGGTTCGAGTCCCATCGAAGGACTCCGTAGTTCAGCGGTTAGAGCATTCGCCCGAACAGTGAAAACTGAAAGGTCGTGGATTCGAGTCCTATGATGGGACTCGAAGTCACCTTTCACTGTTCCCATCGGAGTTAGTTGTGAGACTGTTCGATTTTTACTTATATGTAGGTACTTCATTTTCAATATTTTCCCGCTCCCGTGAGAATATCGGGATAATAATAATATAATAATAATGATTTATTCAAAGGCATAAAATACCCATTAAACAGTCAAATACATAATATACAAAATAAAGTAAAATTAAAATATAACACAAATAAAATAATTCAGTACAAGGTACATACATGGTCAAACATTTTTTACTGTTGTCACTCTGGTGCACTGAAATCCAGTAAGTATATAGCGGATTATCCAAGCCCGAACTTACGGCCCTAATTATGCTATTATCAGAAAGACACAGGTATCCTCGTCCAAAACGAAGCTATGCGCTTTCTCATAACAGCATAAAAGTCCGCAATACTGGCGTCCGCGAACATGCTCGACGCGCTGCTGTATCTTGGATGTTTCTTAAGGATACGAAACGCGTCATTGTATTGTACCCTTATGGAACTGTAGGAAGTACGGTTAAAGTTGGATATAATAAGCAGTCCATGTTTTAATAGCCTGGCTATTTACTATCTGTGTGCCAAATTTACATACTTTCGCATTTATAATATAGTAGGAAGTAGGATTTTATTTGTTGGAATGTACTAGCCTAGTATATTCTTGACGCGGCTAAATGAGGTCTTACTGATGCACGTAGCACCCAACCGTAGAAAAGCCAAGCCACTGAACTTGAAAACCGCCATCTTCCTTTTTTGCAGTCGGTTAAGAATGGAGATTGTACTTACCTAACCTAACGAAGAAAAAAATCCATTCGCGCAAATGTCCGTTCGCGCAAATGGCCGTTCGCGCAAATGTCTTTCGCGCAAGTGTATATTCGCGCAAATGTAAATTCGCGCAAATGTCCATTCGCGCAAGTGGATTCGCGCAAGTGTATTTCGCGCTAGTGTCTTTCGCGCAAGTGTACCAAACCCCTGGATGAGCTGGGTTCCATAACACTGGTTCTTCGCTAAGTTAATGAGGAGAGTGCAAAACTGCAAGTTATATATATATATTTATAGAATCGCTGTTTAAAACTCCTCATTTTGATACGATGGGATTAGTATAATTTTTCTATATATATGCCATAAAAAACCGCCGGTTTTTATATATTTTAATGTTCTCGGTGTCAACGCTATCCAGACAAAACTAACGACACTTCATACGTTAAAATCACAGACAACTATTAAAATCCTTCAAACGGTTTAGGCTGTAGCAGGGAACATAGAATCATACATACATACATACTCTCAAAAAACATTACCCTCCTTCTGTCACAGTCAGGTAACAAAATTGATGGTCAGTCAGTCCCGTTTTCTTTCAACCTTTACACTGGTTTTCTGAATGAAAAAGCAATCCAGGCAATGGACCCTAAATAGTAATGACTACATATTTATCACATCGCTCAATCGTAAAACGGCCATAAAACCTTTTCCGAGGTCTTAGCTCCAGATAAGTATGCCACCGCATATTTCAGATAATTCGCCGATATTGCATTTGGGGATATAAAACTGTTTCTTTCACTGCAGACAGCGATAAAAGATTTTTATTGCTTAATTAAGAAAGAATCGGATCAGTGAGTCTGATTTACGACAGGTCCTTTTGATATTGTTTTATTTTATGTGATGCAAATTGAAATGTGACAACTTTTCCGGATTTAAATGTGCATTTTGTAAATATTTAAGTGCCTGTGTCACAATGCCCGATTAGGGAGATACTTTCCAGTTTAATTGACAGTTTTGTATGGACTATCTGTCAAGTAACAGCTACTGAGAACTTACTTAGACATTGTAAAACAGACTCTTTATGTATATTGTGTGTTCAAGGTTTTTGGATTTTCCCTACGTTTCGCTAACTTTTCAGGGTCCTTAGCGGCGGTTGCACTGATGATAAAAGTTAGAGGTACATTGTTCAAATTTAAAAAAGTTTATTAGTTTTTTGTATTAACACAAAATGTGTGAGAGGTGCCAAATGTACCGGTTTTGACCACTTATTGATAGTTAAACTTTTGTAAGTATAGCGAAAAATCAAAACCAAACCCAGGTTAAATCAATATATTCTAATGCGCGAGAAACCAATCAATTGCAAAACAAGAATTTAATTGTAAAAAACAAAGGCTTATAAAGTATTTCATCAGAAACAAATTTCTTAAAATTTTCATACAAAACATTTTTTAAAACAGAAAATGGAATTTATTGAAAAAAAATCGTAGGACTTATGGAATTCTAACGGTTGTTATTATTACCTTAAAATACCTTATTTTAATTGCCTTTAGCAAAAATGGCGAAAAGTTGTTTAGTGAACGTTTAGAGCAAAAAGTGGCCAAAACCGGTACAGTGGCCAAAACCGGTGCTTCTGCCCTATATTGTGTGTTCAAGGTTTTTTAGATTTTCCCTACGTTTCGCCACCTTTTCAGGGTCCTTAGCGGCGGTTGCACTGATGATAAAAGTGATGAATATTATTTAATTTTTTTTGTAGCTAAGTTGTGAAATCTTCCTGGCGGTACAGATTTAAGGCAACATAATGTAATAGTTAAGTTACCATAGCTTTTGTTGATTTATTCAATAGTATTACATTTATCTTCGTGTGCATGGAAAGAAAGTGTACCTAATTTATCGGTATCCCAACAACAATTAAATAAAATGGTTTAGAATTGAAAGTTTAAGACAGGTAGGAATATTTTGCATTATATAGTACAGTTATAAGGTGCATTGATAACGATATTAATATTTTAAATCTATAAAGTTTTCACAATTCCTATCAATTATTGACTACCATTAGCTAAGTAAAAACTGCAAAGAAATAAAAAAAAGCAAATAGATATAAACGTTTATTATATTATACATACACAATTCTGAATCGACCAAATAGCAAACAACGCGCAAAGCAATAAAATAGAGGTGCAATAAAGGGTAAGCGCAGTTATTCTCATAATGGCTGCTCAAACTGCCGAAAGAGTTATTTCGATTTAACCTGTATAAATCTCAATTTAAACTTGCGCTATATACGACGAAAGAATGCTCAGGAAATGTTCTCTCGCCTCGTAGGTGCCACAGGGAAATCGGTAGTGAGAACCGGGAACCTGTTGATGATAAGAAAAATCCGATGAATGCGATTTTTATTCATGTTTATTCAGAAAGGGCTAATATTTTTTGAATGCAGAACAAAAGTTTGACACAATAAAAAAAAACTTAGCGACTTTCGTTTACATGTTATTTTTTTTTCAAATATTTAGAAATAGGTATTAATAATTTGAGATACTTACTTGTTTAACCAAATGTACCAATTTTAATAAATTAGGCATAGACATAGATATGACATTCGAAAGGGATATAATACTACTGTTGACCGGAAAATTTTGAGTAATCTATAAATAATGCAATATTTAATTTAATTCCACACGTACTCGTATAAAATCGCTGTAGTAACGCTATAGGGCAGAGGTACCCTTTGTGGCCACTTTAAGGATTTTTGACTTTTAAGCACTAAGTACTAAATGGTCTTAGGTATTTAAGACACAAGTTATATCTTTAATTATAGATAATTTATCTACCTTTAACCTCTCAACACTCAGGGGTATCACATTACAGGCTCATTTTTTACGTAAACAATGCACTAAAGCGCGCGTTTCTGCTCTCCCAAACATCTGTTTGTGCGCGCGACGACAGAAGTTACATTTATGAACAGCATATGAGTCATAGCAGCGCATAAAACTTATCCGACACTTTTACGAGATGTTTTGTTTTTATAATCGACGTTCAAACTCAACTTTGGGTAAACAAAAGACAATAGTGCTGTCCCTTCGATTTTTTTTCACATAGTTATCGATGAAATAACATATAAAAAGTATATATATTTAGAATGTACATAAAAAACCTATCGGATAAAATTATAATCTATTAATACTGAGGTAACCAGTATTAAGTCGAGCTTCATGGTCTCAAACATCATGGCATATTCTCTTTCATACGTTTGACATTTAAAGTGACAAGGCGATGTTTGAGAGAGGTTTGAGACGCTCCCAAAGATAAGTAGCGTACGAGCATTCGGGCATCAGAAATATAACATTAGTGAATAAAAAATGTGAAAAAAGAATTCAATCTGTATAACAAGCGAATTAAGGTATCTCTTTCTAAAACGAAATTTTCTATGGCGAGCGAGAGTATGGCGTTATAGAAATGTGACGTCACGTTTCTATAGCGCTCTCCTTGTCTTATTAGAAAGTTTGATGCTCTATATCGCTGAAAATATGCAAGATATTTGAAAACAAATACCTATGTTGTGTTGCTACTAATTAAATTAAAATTTTAAGTCAATAAAAAATCATTCAAATACCCAATTAGTATTTGAGTGACTCACATTTAATATTGCATTTGCATGTAACCAATTACCGTGCTGTTGACTTTGAGTAAGCGAAGCGAAGAGTTATTAAGGCGATACTCGGAAAAAATGTGCTGAAGCGAGATAGCAATGAGAAAACGACGCGCGCGGGAGCGAGACCGATTTTGCAGATTAGGCAAAAAAAACACAAAATCACTTCGTATTAAAAATACTACAGCGATTTAAAAAAAAATGCTTCTATACGATCCTAAATATTATTGGTGTCCACTAATTAAACCAATTTCCAATAGTGAAAGTAACCCCATTTAAGAATAATCTTGACTTTTCGTATTTTTTAGAGGTCTTTTCGAAAAGAAAAAGTGTCGAGGCAAAATCATAAAATCGTGTTTTTGAAACTATACGAATCTAGATAAAGGTATGAAGAAGTATATATATATTGTTACCAGATTTGTAACAACTGTAACTGTCCTATAGTTTTAAATCAAAAAGTCCATATTTTTCCGGGTAGCGCCTATCTATGACTTCGAATAGGCAAACTTAGATGCTCGACATCTTGATTTGCTACGGAGCTACGTAAATGCTACGGAAATTGTAACTCGTAGTCGATCACTACGACGTAGCCTAGTTCGGAATCGCTATTCAATATGAACTGATTTTAATTTGGAATTTGAACAAATCTTGAATGTTAGCAATTATAGTTTATTATAAAATATTTTCTTTACCGAAGAGCTAGGTGGTGTATTAGTGAGTGCATTCGGCCAGCGATTTAAGCGGTTAAGCGACTTTTGTAATGGTTGGTAAGAGAATGGGTGACCAAAAACTTAAGGGCAGGATCTTCCAAAAACTCTGTCTTTATCTTTTTCTTTATGTGTGAAGAGAAATGAAAATAACCTCACTTTTTCATTTTTTCAATGTTTTTGTTGTTATTTTGAGCACAAAATTCACTTTTTGAAAAAGTAGCCTGAGAATATTCTACTAGTTATATGTGATCACCTATTTTTCTATATATTATTCGTGAATCAGAGATTAATAATCTAAGTACAAAACCAAAAAAATATAAAAATAATGAAAATTTTTTGTTTTTGTTTTTTTTTAAATCGAGTTAAGATACGAGTACTTATCGTTTTTCTAGCCACAAAATAATCAAGATCGTTTATTAAGCTTCAACATATATTTTTTTTCTGCTCAAAATAAAGAATATTTGATTGTTTACTTTTGAATCAAAAATTGGTTGTTTTCGATAATTTGGAAGATCGTGCCCTTAATAGTCTCTCAAGCGGTTGGTCTCCCCATATGTGATTTCCTGTTTTGTGATTAATTTTATCTTTCCTTTATGTTTGTTTTCTTTTGCTATGTTGTTTTGCCCTGTTTTATGCCATAAATATTCGTTCATTTACAAAGTTACACTTACGTTATTACCCTTCGTAATAACATTAAGCTAAACTTTGTTATTAAATACAGTTCTTTTCTTATAAGAATTGTTACGTAGTTATACAGTTTCTTTTAGCACATTTAATATATCACGTGGTAGTGTTTCCAAATAAACAAGACATGCCTTAAGCTATTTGTAGGGCTAGTTGTTTTGTTATTGTTATTAATCTAAAAAAAACCCGGCCAAGTGCCAGTCGGACTCACGCACGAAGGGTTCCGTACCATTATCTATACAACATTAGACACTACATTATAGCCTTTTTTTTAGTATTTGTTATTTATTTATTAGAAGCGGTAACATGAATACATCATCGGTGAAAATTTGAACTGTCCAGCTATCACGGTTCATGAGATACAGCCTGGTGACAGACAGACGGACAGTGGAGTTTTTGCCGCAATCGCGCGCGCGTCGGCAAGTTTGAAAATTTGGCGTATTTTATGCGCGTTTTATAATTTCTTTAAAAAAAGATAAGTCTCAATGCATGACTCAATAACTTTCCCTTCCGGGCAGCCCTGACGGCACCTGGATAATAATTGGTGGCGCGCCGATGCAAAAATTGACATTTTTGAGTGCCAGTCGGCGCGTGGCATTCTTGGCACTATTGACCATCACTCTATGGATTTGATACCTCCAGTCTTTCCACAGATCACCTGTAGTAGCAAATCTATCGGATCGTAGATCGTCATTATGTTGTAGGCGTTGTCCTAATAGAACGCGACTACACGATCATCGCAAGTTCGCGCGAAGAGATTGGTTCCCTTGATTACAGACATACATAGAGCAATGTGCGTAAAAAAGGCAGCATGACGAAAAACCAAAATTCACTTTAAATAATATTTCATATATTATTTGTATTTATTGAATATGAATCTACCTATAGAAAAACAACTACTTACTTACGGGTCGATTTTTTGCAAATACTTCATTTTCAATATTAAAAATAGCATTGAGAATGCACAAAAGTAAATATAAATTATTTGTTCAAAAGCGTTATTTGTTGATTATTAAGCCAGCACGTAAAAGCAAGCAGACGATTTGCTCAAATAATTATGTAGGTAAATAGTAGTAACCAAAAGCAAGTCAAACAGGGCAGTGCGGTGACCAAGATTCGCAAATCGCAAATAGAAATTAGACAAACTGCCATCGCCCCATTTGGCAAGCAGTCGCGTGTTGTTCATCATAAATCATAATCCTTTACACTGTGGACTTGGCAAACAAACTAAAGATGTTTACGTAATCTGTCCAAATTGTATTTTGTATGCTCACTGTATGGCGGTTTTCACACTGCACCGCATGGCTGTAGAATCTTGATATGCATACAAAACCCCCAAAAATATTATACTCTCGCCGCATCTTCGTTCACCGGAGCGGGAACCGCAGCAGTGTGATAATCGCCTATATTATGTACTGCGTGTAAATATAGGTAGAGTGTAACTTTGCGGTATGAATCTAACAGCGTGTGGCAATATTTTAGCATTAAACCGCGTTTTCGGAGCGCGCTGTTCGTCGACGCGGGTTTTATCGATACAGACGCGATACGCAAGTTCGACGCAACCTGTAGATCTTTGCACTATTATTGTTTGCACACCTGCATTCAAACGCACCGTAAGGGCGTTTGTGCACTACCACTGAATTTTACCGATCCGGAAAAAATCGGATGCTTGTATTTTAATAATTAATCATTTATATTAGTAATTAATTAAATACAAGCATCCGTTTTTTTCCGGATCGGTAAAATTCAGTGGTAGTGCACAAACGCCCTAAAAAGGTACAGCGCAGCGCCGCGCCGGCCGCAGCCGAGCGCCGTGCGTTTGTAGCGATATCCCTATAACACGCCTATGCGACATGGCGGCGTTTTTCTGAGAGGAAAGACCATGATTCAAGTTTTATTTAAATCAAAATACTGTAACACCGGATCTGATTAATTCAAATAGAAAAATAATATAATAGTAAATAAGTTCCATATACTTTATCTAGTTTACAAATCCCACAAGATAAATTATGAGCCTTATACGTTTAGGTGTAAATCAGTTCACAATAATAACGCCTCTTATAGACCTAAGCTAAAATGTAGTCCGACCAGTGGAATACTAATATAGTTCCATACGGGTACCTATTTAAGGCCCTAGAGACGTGTTTCGTGTTGTATTTTGTTGGGTCAGGAAGAGTCCTTTGTTCACACAAGCCTCGTTAACTGAAACATGGGTGTAGGGACTCTCGTCTATATACGAGTATATGATACCTTGAAAACTTTCTAGCAGAGTACTTGAAAGTTTATTGAACTTCAGTTGTATAGTTATCATTCTATTCTATCGCTAGAAGGTGTTTCTTCATGCAGACATTCATATTTTTATATGCACTGCGTCGTTGTTTTGATAAACATAAATGGTTTTGTCCTTTTTCAGATTCTAGAACATCCTATGTATTATTTTCTTTGTTGATAGGCAGGCCAAACAGTCGTTTGTTCTCAGGTTTGTAGAAATTAGCAGTTATCTGTATTGATCATCTTTCGATTCATTAATATCTGACTCATCTTTGCATACTAAAATTTATACTTATAAATAAATCTTAAACACAAACATATAAGTAGTCGCTTCACGAGCATTACAGTACGTTTACATTTTCAATGTCTAGGAAAAATCGTGCTTGAGAATACTTTACAGTTTTCTATCAGACAAATAAATGTACAATCCGGAGCCGGTATGCATGTGCATCGGATTCAAGTCGCCGTCAGGGATTCCGTCACAGTCACGGATTGCAAATACCATGCATATCTGGATTCTACGAGAGACTGTCAATTCCACAGGGATTGTTATATGGACTGAAGACAGCGGCTCCAATGCTAACTCAATCTATTTTGAGTTGTGTACACGCCGCACTTAAAGTTTGTTTTCGGTTGTGTTTGTATTTTCAGTTGGGTAGCCATGATTTCACATTTTGAATGATCGGAACGTACAACGCAGCAGCAGAAATTCCCAATAGAAATATATGTACTCAAATTGATTTACATGTATTTAACAAAACAGTCGTGAGTTTGGCACTAGTTACATATAATATGTCACAGGGATTTTGTCAAAGTCGTGATATTATAATTCCACTAGTGAAATTATAATTTCACGTGATATTATGAATAGACAGTACGAGACAGTATGCAGACGGCTGCGAGCCTCGGAAGTCGTGTAGAACACGTGATAGGTTAGAATTATAATTCCACTACTTAGTGTCTTTCTTTAAAATTCAACACCAATTATTTGATTTTTACTTTATAAACTCATTTATTTAGGTAGTTATGCTAGGCATGTAGGTACATTTGCATTAAAGTCTATTTATTTTTACGCAGAATTTTGTTATTAGTTGAATGTAACTAAAAATATGTAATTGGCATAGTAATGAGAGAGGTCTCTTCTATGACAGGTTTTTTCGAACTTAAAGAAGAAATCCACACATTGTAAACACCATTTGTGTTAAAAATAAAGAGATTTTTGATTTTTGATTTGATTTTTTTGTATGGAGACTATTGGAGACCCATACATTTATTCCTCAGTCGATAAAGCTTTGCTGGGTTTTAAAAATGTATGAGCCATAAACGTTTATTTAAGCATAAATATACAAATCTGTTTATATTGAACCCAGTGATTTCTCAGTCCAAATTTATTTTACCAAATGAGTTATTTATACCAGCTTATGTGATACTTGATACAAATCCAAAGTTTTTCAAACATGAGTAGGTACGCTCGGCAAAATGGTATAATTCCGTAACCGACATTTTCCGGTCCAAGTCACACCAATTATTTTATTCGTGTTAATTAAACTTCGTGTTTCTGCTGGGATATTTTTTTGGATATTTCATAACGGTACCTATATTGTTTTTATACGTAACATGAATATGTCCGCTGATGAAAGTTAAGACGGAGCATTTTTCCTAAAAAAGATATCAATGAATAAGACTTTCATAAAAAATACCTAATCTTCTATTATGATTATTTTTTGGAAATTTATACAATAGATAGGTACATTTAATTTATTGATACTTTAGCATGCTGTAATGTTTTTCTGACTTTGGGATTACTGTGGGGGGCCTATACTAATAGCCCTAGTTCTTAGAATTTTAATCGAACTGTTAAGACAATAAAGAGTAATCTTAAGCCAACAAGCTACAATGTGATTTAAATGATACGGAAAAAGGTTCGTTTCGCTCCAATACAATATGCTGTGAAATACAGGGATATGGAATACATTTGTTATACTATAAGTAAGAAGGCGAGACTTGTATTTTGCTACAATTTATTTATGATTTCGTCCTTTACAATGTACCTAAAGTTACGTACGACTACTAAATTACAACTGACTAATTATTATAGTAGCTTACTACATGTGATCTGTGTTATGGGCACAGCCCGGACTAGATATACTTACAAAAAAGAAACAGTGAGCAATGCTTAAATAAAAAATGGCAATATCTGAAGGTATCTATGCTAGAGGGACGATAAATAAAAGTACAATACAATAGAAGAAAGAATGCAACTTACTATAAGCGTGAGTGCTAGGTAGTTAGAGACATTAATGATAATTATGGTAACGAAAGGTGGTATGGTATGGTAAGGATAACGATGCTAAGATTCTAATGGTTTATGATACAAACTATGTACTTAGAGTTAATAAGGGGATAGGAATGTGTGGAAAGTGGAGTATCGTGTAGGGTGGTTACATAACACATTTACTAGGGTTCTGTTGTTTACAGGGTGAACCTACACTTAACCGACAAATAAATCTTTTAATTAAGGAGATCAAGGAAACCTGTTATTAGTTTCTAATACATCAATCCCAACCTGATTTCATCAGATCAAACTTTAAGCAATTTTACAATTATCCCGTACTAAAACTAGCAGTTCAAGATACACAATAAACAGATTGTTAAAATAATCACCTTACTTATTAAAGCATAAAATGTTGCTTAAATATTTATTAAAGTGATTAGGAACAAAGCTTCTCGAAAAGGCTGGCGTTGAAATAAACTAAGTCTGTCGAGATTTTGTTGAGTTGAGAGTCCTCAGTACTCGGTAATCAATTTATAACTTGTCCTAGGGAGTTGTCAGCTTCGGACCATTTCCCACTTATAACGCAGGAGTGTGTAAGCGAAGAAGACAGAGATAAAGCTTTAGTTCCAGTCTAGTAACTTAAGAGTTGGCCAAATGAAATATTGAAAACTATTTTCAGTCTTAATTATAATGTTAGTTTTGATTGGTGTTATTATTCAGACCTAGGTTACTCAACTCGATTCGTTTCAGTTGTAACAATACTTTTACAGTGTAAATGACATCATTTCTTATTTATGTGCTAACAGGAAACAGATGTGTGGATAAAATTTTAACTGAACCCACATTTTATTGAAGTAGCAAAAAACCACGCGTACTTTTGCTCATTATAAAGTAAATTACCTACATAACCTAAGTAAGATGCTTCTTTCTAGCCTCTGTTCGATTCATTTTAACTGTGCTTATATCATAATTGAGTTTGGCCCATTAATATAGACCACTTAAAGCGATTAAGGTGTAAGAGTATAAGTTCATACCTACTTAGATCATGTGACGACTAAAGTATTAAGGCAAATATATTTTTCTGCAGACAGAAAGACAACGTTCATGTCTACAGGTTTATATATATTTGCAAGTTAATTAATAATTTTATAAAATGAATCTACCGTTGCTAAATAGGGTTTGTAGGGCCGCGTAGAGTAATCTGTATGGTCTTAGTAACCTCGAAATGAGTTAGAGCATTAATTATGTAAAACTTATTAGGACGCTGTCTCAGAGAGATGTCTATATGAATAAATATCAGTTTTAATGGCTGAATGGACCACTGCGCGAGTGGCATGCTGTATCACATGCTTGACAAGAGAAGTTAGTGATAGATACTATTGGAATACTATACTAATTTGATCGGCAGTATCGGCACAGACATTGATGGGTCTCTGAACTACATCAGGGGGGGCTCACTCCGCAATTCAATCGACTGCGCGCTGTCTACCGCGAGGTAGAGAAATCACGGGTGTCACGCGCGCTCAGTTGTGCATGCGACGCCACGCGAGAAAGAAGTCACCTAAGTAGTATACTTTCGGCACACTTTCGCGCCAAAACACAAGTGTGTTACCTTGTGGTTTTACCCATAGCAAAATGCGTAATATTAAACATTATTATTGTGGGGCCTTCGGTTGTCATAACAACGACAGAAAGAGACCGGATTTGTAATTTCATAATCTTAGAAAACCTGAAAGAAGTTTTTTTGTGTGACTATACTGTCTTATTCTATAAGTATCTATAATACTTAATGATCCGAATATTTGATTTAAGGACCCCGCCCCACCTTAGCCTAGGTAATTACGAACGACGAAAATAAAAATCGACAAAGTGATTCTCGCTTTGCAGCAGCGTGACGCTAGCGCTCATCGCCGTGGCAACCGTGCCGTGGCGTGGCGCACATAGGAACTACGCGGACGCACGCTGCGCCCGCGCTGTTACTAAGTACCTACTTACTTACCTTAGCTTTTTCTCACTTCACGATAGACGTTAACGAATAACTACGCTAACATCAACAATATGTACACTAAACTAAGGTAGGCACCTACTTAATACCTATTCGTAAGTATTTCGTTCGAGTAGCTGTATGTAGCACTTTTAAAATAGGTAGGTACCTACCAAATTACAAAATATAGCTACTTTCGTCGTGGGTTTGAGTCCCATCGGGGCTAGTTGTGAGACGGGTCGACTTTTTAGCGACTCCGTAGCTCAGTGGTTAGAGCATTTGCCCGGACAGTGAAAGGTCGTGGGTTCGAGTCCCATCGGAGCTAGTTGTGAGACGGTCGACTTTTTCTAATACCTACCTACTTCATTTTCATTTTTTTCAGTAAGTAAGTAACAAAAATTGAACTGTGAATGCAAAGAAGTAAAAATAAAAATTCTAAGCATTCTGTATTTAAAAATCATTTGCGCTATTTGTGATTCCTTTTACTTACTTCGTAGTTCGTCGTAACATTGCAGTCGAGTCGACCCTAGTGCGGCAACCAAGACCACCCAAAACCAATTTAGCTTAAGCGTTTCCGAGTAATAGAACCGTATTACGTACAGCTACGGTTCAATATCGCTTGTAATGAACGGTAAATTTGTTAGGCAGGCGTGCGGGTGCAAATTATTTTAGACCTAATTGTCGCGTGGAAAAGATTGATAATTCATTGTTTGTGTTTCGGAAGTGAGCCTTCTGCTACAAATATTATTCTGTGACTACATACATCCATGTAATTAGCCGGCACAGACAACTAAGCTTAGTTGTCTGTGCCGGCTAATAGGTTTAATACATTCTTATAATATTTGTAGCCTGGAGAGGAACATAGGCTACTTTTTATCCCACAAATAACAGACGGGATAACGTCGTGTAGTCCACGCGGGCGAAACCGCGGGCGGAAAGCTAGTAATGAATAAAAAAGAAAAATATTCACCTCTTTATTTACAACAACTGAGTAATAAAGTCTTTTACAAAGCGTCTTAATAAACATAAGCCATAATAAGTTCAGAGATTCATCATTTCATTTAATTTCTATGGGTAGTCTTTAATTAACGAATAATCGTTTAGAAGCTGAAAGAAATTAATCTATTCAATAAAAGATGCTGCTCTTAATGAGGTTTCTTTCATTTCAGGGAAAATTAAAATATTTCTCAAAGCTACTAAATAATAAGTAAGTAGGTAGGTATCCAATTATAATTTGCTTTCATTCTAAATAATACAGACGAGAAAGATGCTTTCTTAAATATTTTCTCAGAGAAATCAAAGCAACGCATTTTATCTCCGTTAATAAGCTATAAAGTAGACGACGACATATAAAATAAATGATCTCCTGTCATCATTTCTTAATCGAATTTATCATCCTCTTTGTGTGGTACTTCGACGCGGGTCAAAAACCATCAAAAAGTTTCAACAAAAGATTCTTTAACGCGGGGAGATAAGGTTGTCGGTTTGCACATTTTACTCTATTTGCGTTGAATGACAGTGATATCCAACGCTTCGATCAAATCACAGCTGATGCCGACAACTTTACAAAGTTGCGACTCCAAATCTCGTACCTAGATTGCTGTTTAATGGAAGTGACTACGTTTAAAATCACGTTATTTGTCACAAACGATGGTTGTGTACCACTCGAAATAAGGAACTAAAGAAATAATTATATTGGAAAGAAGCATTGTCGACCTGCACTACCCACAGACTATGAGTCCGCCAGCAGGCAACGGCCTGTCAGTTGGCCGTAATCGGCCATGACATTCGGTTTTGGTCATGTCATGTAAACTCGGCCAAGAAATTGCATTAGCACCTTTAGTTTTAAAAATAAGGTTTGATTTCCTTTGAAAGTTCTTTGTCACATAGTAAATGACGTTATTAAAACGAACGAGAAATTTAGCGAATTTATTATACATATATATGGGAATTGTCAACGAAACTGGTAAAGCAGTTTCCGTTGACTTTACAACTGTGAGTGTGTGGCCGCCTGCGGCAAACAGACTGGCCGTTGCCTGTTTGCGATTGGGCGGTCTGATAGACTGTGGAGCCCTTTACGCAGGGGTTTGCCGCATAGGTACTTGCCATCTGCGCAGTGGTAACTTTGATCCCCGCGCAAAATAAGTAACATGTCTAGTGTGCACAACTGCACATGGTCTATTTGTCTTGGGCTGGGTGTTTCCCAGGTTTATTACGTACGGTTTTACCCGCGTAGCTCCCGTTCCTGTTGGAATAAGTAGTTCCCGTTATTACCGAGTAACTTAGCTTCTGGTGAAATATTTTTTTTTTATCGGTTTAGTAGTTTTTGAGTTTATCCAAACATACAATCAAAAACTCAAATCTTTTCTCTTTATAATACTAGGTATAGTTAGACGTATTTAGAAATGAAGAGGAGTGAGAATCTGTTTTGTTACAAATGTATTATAATTCAGTACTGTAAAAACTCAGTTCAGCGCAGGACCGATAATTGTGGAGATCCTTGGGGAGGCCTATGCCCAGAAGTGGATGTCGTTCGGCTGACATGAAGATGATGAATGTAAAAAGTCGTTGAACGAAACTTCTAATATTAATCTAAAACAT
Organism: Crambus lathoniellus; assembly: GCA_949710035.1. NCBI lineage: Eukaryota > Metazoa > Arthropoda > Insecta > Lepidoptera > Crambidae > Crambus > Crambus lathoniellus. The sequence continues at coordinate 22,513,167 of OX453310.1, forward strand.
CTATGACACTTCACAGCTCCCATAAAATAGCTAGTATTAGCACCAACTGTGTTAAAACTAAACCGTTTATTATTAAACTAAAATGAGAAAGTCTTAGAAACTTTCTTTTTCAATTATTAGAAACGAACGTTTCAATTTTCCACTGTCACTATTGGTGCGCTTGGCAGTAAAATTTGGGCGAAGAAAGCTGAAAAGATTTTTTATTTCAAGAAAGTATTATTGGTGAAAAGTGTCAGTAACTATGAAGTGTAGGTACCTAATACCTAATAGCCTAACGCAGCTTCAATTCCTGACCTCAGCTTGTGATTTGTGAGTTGTTCAGTTTTTTGGTGAATAGTATTTTTATTTAACTTCATTGTAACACCCCTTTTAGTAACTAATATGGAGCTGAAATTTTGTATACAAGTTTGGTTCAGATGACAATATAATATTAAAGTACAGTCAGCAAAAAAGCTTGTCATAAAAATGAGTTTTTTAGTAAAAAAATATTTATTAGTTACTTGAAAGGTGCTTTATAACATGAAAGCAAGAAAGACTTTTTACCCCATATCAGAGTTACAAAAAAAACCACATCAAAAAAGTAAGAAATAATTCCTCACCAAATAAATAACGTAAGTACTTTGAAGTCGGGCGTGAAACATGTACAATTTTTTGTTGTTTTTGTTAAAACGCGCCCGACTTCAAAGTACTTTCGTTATTTATTTGGTGAGGAATTATTTCTTACTTTTTTGATGTGGTTTTTTTGAAGGCGGTTTTATTTTTTTATAAAAATAATTTTTATTTCACTCTTTTTAGTGCATCGTGCAGGCAATTTACGTGTTTTCTGGTAAATATGTATGTGATCAAACTGAAAACCTCCTTTTTCGAAGTCGGTTAAAATACCTTAAGATATCTCCTTTTTAACAAAACAAGAATCATTTAAATCTGTTAATAAACAAAGGAGTTATGCCTAAAGATACGTACTAAATTCACATAAAGTGGTAACGAAAACGACAGTATTTTCAAGATTTCCTGAAAACTACTGAACCGATTACAAAATTTCAAAAAATGGGACCAACTTGGAAACCAACCTGATGTTATAACGTTTGAACCATTTCAATCGGTTCAGCCGTCTTCGAGTAATCGGTGGACATACACAAAAAAAAAAAAAACATACATACAGACGAATAGAGAACCTCCTCCTTTTTGATTTAGAAGTCGGTTAAAAATAGGTAGGCGATACAGGAACTAACCATACTTTATCTCAAAGTTGACCGCTGCTGAAAGAAGTTAAGTAATGAGGCTATTTATCTTAAGCTGAAACCGGATGTTCAGCGTTTTCACCATAAATAAAGTGCGTAATACATATCGCGTGAAGCCTAAATTTGAACAACAATGCAGTATTGCACGAAAAATCGTCAACATACTCGTACGAGGCGAAAAGGCATTTTGTATTCATTGAAAATCTCGAAGAAAATAGATGGCCCAAAAACCCAGAATTAACCAAACTTCAATCTATGAAATCGATCAAACTAGGAACCTTTGTAAGTACCAATAAGTACCTAGTTTAAGCAAATAAAGATATTTATATTTATAATTCAAAATTTACCCACTGAAAGGGCAGTGCCGAGCGCCTTAACCGCCTCTGGTGGTCTAGTGGTTGAAACCACCGATTTCAGACCCAGAGGTCCCGGGCTCCATTCCCAGTGGGGGCACATATTGTTATTCAGTTTGATTGGTGGTAGGACTTCGTTAACAATGATGTTTTCAGCATTATTGTGTTCTGGCAGTTAGAGATAAAATGGCCAGTTCCTCAGTGATTGATGATTCCGGGAGCAGTTCGCTTCCACCTTCAGCCTTATCACCACTTACCATCAGGTGTGATGAAGGCTAAGTGCTACGCCTTTGTGGATAAAAAAAGTTCCCGGAATATCACGCAAAAGATGCTGCGGGCAAAAGCTAGTAATAATTAAAATGAAAAATTGAATCATTATGATGTGTGCAACCGTCATTAACCACTTTTTACAAGCTTTTTATTAACTTGCCATGTTAGTTAGTTAGAATGTTAGATAGTGGGGGACAAATCTTCCAAGCTTATAGTGTCTACACACGTTCCTATCCGACCTCCGATTCGGTCTGCTCCCAGACGAAATCGGAACATGTGTAGCGCAGATTTGGTCTGGACAGACCAAATCGGAACGTGTGTAGCGCAGATTTGGTCTGGGAGCAGACCAACCCCCTGATTCACAAACCGTCGGAAACGGATTCGGATTCGAATTCTGTGCTTTGTCTTTGTCTATTCTATAGCGAGTGACAGAGACAGGGCATACATTCCGCTGTCGGGAGCGTTTCCGACGGTTCGTGAATCAGGGGGCTAATCGGCTGTCGGATCGAAACGTGTGTAGATGCTATTAATTTAACCCACTTCCCAGTGCCCGATGAAGCTGAAATTTGTATACAGGTTTGGTTCAGATGACAATACAATATTAAAGTACAGTCAGCAAAAAAGCTTGTCATAAAAATGAAATTTTTACTAAAACCTTATTGTGTTTTTAAATAACAGTCGTACGAAGATATGCCCTGAATTGTCTTAATACTCCTTAACCTTGGTCCAATTAGGAATTAGCATGGATTAAGTCAGCTGAACTACGTTGTTAAGAAGATGTTCCCGCGTGTGTAGGAATTACACACGCGAGAACTAATGCCTTAATGATATTTTAGATTCGTTCATTACAATTGACATACTTACATGTAATAAAATATTATTTGAATTTAAGTTGTTTACTTCGAGCCCTCACCCTCACTGCGACTTTTTCTAGCGATGCAGTAGCGATGCTGAAGCGCGTTAGTAGCGATGCTGTCGCCATGCGGTCGCTAGTTGTGAGCCCTCGCCCACATAACCACGATTCAGTCGCGATGCAAACGCGATACTGTCTCCCCTCTGTCGCGCTTCTGTCGCGATGCGAACGCGATTCAGGGACCGTACTCTGAAACGCTAATCCGAAACTTCGGTTAGCCCCGCCCCTTTCACTCGATTCTGTCACGATCCGAGAGTGAGAGGGACGGGTATAACGAAGTTTCGGGTTTTGCGTTTCAGAGTAGGCCCTCTGTAACGGCACAAAAATGCCTTTGAAAGAGTAGGAGCCCTCGCCCACACGGTGACTTCTTGTAGCGATGCTGTACCACGTTAGTAGCGATGCTGTCGCGCGTTAGTAGCGATGCTGTCGCGCGTTAGAAGCGATGCTGTCGCGCGTTAGTAGCGATGCTGTGCGTTTACGAGACGCGCGACAGCATTGCTACAAAAAGTTGCCGTGGGCGTGAACCCTTAGGGCGTTTGTGCACTACCACTGAATTTTACCGATCCGGAAAAAAACGGATGCTTGTATTTAATAAATTACTAATATAAATGATTAATTATTAAAATACAAGCATCCGATTTTTTCCGGATCGGTAAAATTCAGTGGTAGTGCACAAACGCCCTTATTATCACACCTTAGGGCTCCCGCACGAAACTACGAATTCGCATCGCATATCGCAAGAATCTGCGATGCGTGTCAAGTAGTTGACATGCAACAAGGTTGAAAATGAAGTATTTAGAAAAAATCGACCCGTCTCACAACCAGCTCCGATGGGACTCGAACCCACGACCTTTCGCTATCCGGAGCTGGTTGTGAGACGGGTCGATTATTTGTTAATACTTAATTTTAAATTTTTCAATAATAAAATTGCGTTGTGAATGCAAAAAAGTAAAAATTTAAATAACCGTCTATTAGTTTTATGTGGGAGCCCTGCCCGGTCAGATGTACAGTGCCACAAACTTTGCTGTGCCGGTGGCCAAAATGTGAAACTAGCGTCTTTTTTTTTAATGTCATTCTGCTGTCAAGTTGATGTCCAACCATAGCGCTGCTGGCGGCTGAAGTTCTTAGAAGTCAGGGCCGGTTAAATTGCTACAAAAAAAAGAAAAAACGTACGTAGCGCCGCTGTCACCGGAACAGAAAAGGTTGTGGCACTGTAATCTAGCCTCCCCACAGAGGTGAACTTAGCGGGGACTTGGTTTACATTCGTGGATATTAATGGAATTTGCATAACATCTGTCGTCTAGATGGATGGCAACAACCAAGATCACCTCTGTTGGAAGGCTTCAGTTAGATTACATTCGTTCGTCTATCATCCGTTTTAGTACCTACCTATGCACACTGCGCGATTGAATCAGAAATGATGACTTCCGCAGGAGAACTTAAACAACCGACATCACTCGAAGGATTGCATCGTTGAAGTGGCAGTAGGCGGGACACATAGCGCGGAGAACCGATGGCCGTTGGGGCGGAATGGTTTTCGAATGGCGATTGCATACCGGATGACGTTCCGTGGGCAGCCCCCCTACAAGGTGGACCGACGATCTGGTCAAGGTCGCGGGAAGCCGCTGGATGCGGGCAGCACAGGACCGATCATTGTGGAGATCCTTGGGGGAGGCCTATGCTCAGAAGTGGACGTCGTTCGGCTGACATTATGCACACTTTTTAGCCGCACCTTTCATGCGCGTTTGTACACACGCGATACAAACCGGGATTCTCAAACCAAGGACCTCAGTGTTGGTGACTGACATCTTGAAACCCGGTGTACAAACCACTCTTCCACGTCGTTAAGCCCAAGCTTTTATACTAGCAGTCCTCTGAAGAAAACGACGCTGTAAAATTACAAGGAGCCAGCGTAACGTAATAGCTGTGGCACCCATTACTTTTCACGTTTCAATCGCTCTTTAGAGGGCAATAACTTTTTATACTTGAATTGAACTTGCTTTATCCACAACTAGTGTTGCCGCTCGATAGTCCACTATCGATAGCATTTCGATAGTCTATCGATAGTTTAAGCAAAAACAATAGTATCGATAGTTTAAGCAAAAACAATAGTATCGATAGTTTTCGATAGTATGGATAGTATCGATCTCTCTTTTAGTGCAATACTATCGGTAAAAAACAATACTATCGATAGTATCGATCCCTGACGGCGAATAAACTATCGATAGTATCGATAGTATTGCTGTACGGTTCATTCACCGCACAATAACGTTTTGCATACATCAGCGCTACGCGCCCAATAAATGTTATTGTTTACTTCTAACTTTGCGCATTCGTAAAACTGATTTACCGCGAAACAAATTAGCATCCTTAATAATTACTATATAACGTCGCTGGGTCCGGTTTGCCTGGTCTGGTCTCGTTGTCAGGATGGTTGTGACGAGGGAGCCTCAAAATAATAGTCTCTTTTTCAATAACAAACGTCTTATTCTTCAATCACAATCGATATGGCACAAATAAAACAACGATTCAAGTGATGTAGACGGATGAATCGTTAAACGCGGCAAATTCGATACAGAAAAGTGGCCCTTGCGGGCCCCACTACCGCCTCAACGTCCAACCCCTTGTAGGTCCCTGTTTTTGATTGTTTTTATCTTGCCCCTGCACCAAAAATGTGTAGAGGATCGACCAATTTAACTCACTTGGTCCAAAGCTGCCATCTCTCTGTATCCAATTCACCCAAGTGCTTTCCGCAACGTTTAAACTGACTCAACTAATAGTTACAAAGCAACAAAATAGATGACGCTAATAATTTTAGTCGATAGTTACAAAATAACTCGATAGATGTCGTTATAATTTAAATTAAAGTAATCGATCGTGCTGTCCTAGAGGGCAGCACTACGCTCACGCTCCGACACGGCCATTCTGACGTGTCACATGTCCTCATGTGTATCTGGAACAAAATTACTTCAATGGAGCTAATTCCGCTCGGCTTAACCTGACTAAAAGGTTAGTAGCCACATAAAAGATAAGGAAGAAAGTATGCCTCATAGTAAGTTACAGTAATCACAATATTATAATCAAAGTCATATAAGAGCATTTCTACAAACGGGTTCTTTTTTTCTCAATTCGGTGCTTGATTTAATATTTGGTTTTTTAAGTAGTTTAAATAATAAAAAATTAAGTTTATTTCATCCTGAATCTAAAACTAACAATGGGACTAGATATTGAAAAGTGTTTTATGAGAAAAGTTAAGCACCTAATTGAGAATGCACCGAATTGAGAAAATAAACCACCGAATTTCAAAATTGCCCATCGAATTTAGAATTGATGTACCTAATATAGAAACAATGGATTTGAATGATCAAAATAATAAATACCATAAACGTTTTGTGAACTGACTGCTGGTCTATTAGTTTATTGGATGGTTAATTTTAGGATAAAGTGCGCTTCTTTAATGTTTCTATCTTTAATTGAAAAATAAATAACAAAAACAAAATTTCAAATCAACATTATTATCCACTCAATGGTTACGCACTCTTAAATATGCTTACGGGGCAATGGTTACTCAGCACAGCTCCGCTCCGCTCCGCTTCGCTCCGCTTCGCTCCGCTTCGCTCCGCTTCGCTCCGCTTCGCTCGCTCGGCTTTAAATTAAGTTTTACTCAAAAACTATAAGGATTTAATAAAAACAAATTATTGATTTATAATGCTAGTTAAATTTGCAATAAGATTGTATGATTTGTAGATGATAAGATAAGATAAGATAAGATAAAAATATTCTTTATTCACTTAGACATAATAAATATGTACTTATGAATCGTCAATATTTTCCTACCACCCATTCAAGACTTTTTTAACTGACAAGAAGAATGGGCGCAAGAAACTTGCCAGCGTTTCTTAGTTAGGTAACGACATTTACAAAAAAAAAAACATATCGTTACTAATACAACAATTGCTTAGTATAAAAATACATCATATTAAACAGTGATTATGTTATGTGTTACATCATGACCATGCATTGCGGTCATTCAACTAATCGTCTACTTTATAGTATCCTTTGCTCATCAGCGACTCTTTAATGTAACATTTAAATTTATGCAATGGTAGTTCAATTATATGCTGTGGAACTTTATTAAAAAAGGCTATGCTTTTCCCCAGAAATGAGGCTCTGGATTTTGCTAGCCTAAACTTGGGAACGACAAGTTTATCTTTATTTCTTGTGTTAAAGCGATGAATATCGCTCTGCTTTACAAATGTATTATAATACTTTTTCACATAAATTATATTTTCATAGATGTAATGTCCTGCAACAGTTAAAATGTTTATTTCTTTAAATAGATCTCTTAAAGAATCTCTCGATCGGAGGTTGTAAATGGCGCGAATAGCCCTTTTTTGGAGCACGAATATACTTTGGATGTTAGCGGCTGAGCCCCACAACAAAAGGCCGTAGGACATAACACTATGAAAATAACTAAAATAGACTATTCTAGCCGTTTCAATATCGGTTAAGAGCCTTATTTTCTTAACTGCGAATGCAGCCGAACTGAGTCTACTCGCCAAGGCTTCGATATGAGGATCCCATTGTAGTCGCGAGTCTAATATAATACCTAGAAATTTTGTATTGTTAATGAATTCGACCGTATCGCCGTCTAGTCTAATATGAAAATCAACTTGTCTTACATTAGGTAACGAAAATTTTAAACACTTAGTTTTCTTTGAGTGTAATGATAAATTATTACTATTAAACCAATGTGACACTTTTGAAAGAGCACTATTTACTTCGTCAGAACAGTCATCACCTCTATCTACTTTAAAGACTAGAGATGTATCATCGGCAAATAGCACCGTCTCACATAAATTCTTCGCGTAGTAAGGAAGGTCATTTATGTATATTAAAAACAACAGCGGGCCCAATATTGATCCTTGGGGTACGCCCATAGTAATGGGAGCTCCGGTAGACTCAGTTTTATTAATAACTACCTTCTGAGTTCTTTCATACAGATATGAATGCATAAGGCTTACTGACATTTCAGAAACACCATAATGTTTTAACTTCCTTAATAGTGTTTGGTGATCAACACAATCGAATGCCTTGGAAAGGTCACAAAAAATAGCGATTATATCCTGCTTGTCCTCCCAGGCATCAAGTACATGTTTTAGAAATGCAACCCCAGCATCAGTTGTACTTTTACCTTTTGAAAAACCAAACTGTTTCTCATGCAGTATACTATTTAATTTAAAATATTCTAAAAGTTGAGCATAAATTAATTTCTCAAATATTTTACTTATTGCTGGTAGGTCTAAAATTTGCTGGGTCACTTTTGTCACCAGCTTTAAACAGAGGAATAATTTTACTATTCTTCATTAAATTAGGAAAGACCCCTTCACTTATACATTGGTTAAAAATTATTGCTAATGATGGAGCTATCACATCAATTATTGATTTGATGATACTTGTAGATATGCCCCAGAGATCTTCTGTTTTCTTAATATTTATTGCTTTGAATGCTTTAATAATATCTTCGGTAGTGACATAGCTAAAACTAAATGTTTCCTGGCACTTGTTCACACTAGATTCCATAAGAGAGACAGCGGTGTTGGGGCAAGAGTTAAGTCTGCTAGTAGTTTCTAACGGAATTCGAGCAAAGTAACCTTCAAAAGCACTAGCCACCTCAATATCTGATTCAAAAGTCTGATCACTAATTTTTAAGTTAAATGAATTAATTTTGCTTTTTGTTTTGCCAGTTTCTTGGTTTATAATACTCCAGGTAGCTTTTATTTTATTTTCAGATGATTTAATTTTATTTGAAATATACCTAGATTTTGCCAGAGCACATACTTTCCTAAATGTTTTTGAATATTTCTTGACATATTCAATGAAGCTAGGATCACAGGAAGTCGTTTTTTGTGCATAGAGTTCAAATAACTTTCTTCTGCTATTATAAATACCAGGTGTGGCCCAGTCACTGAACTTCTTACGATCATTACACTTTATAACTTTTTGTTTAAAATTGTTACTAAATTCTTTTTCAACAATATCAAATAATGATTGATAAGAGTTATTAGCGTCAGCAGAAGCTGGCAAACATTGAATTTTATCTTGTACATTATTTCTAAATTTATTAATACCACGTTTCGGTATTGGCCTGCAAATTACTTCGCGTTTAGGAGTAACATTATAGTGCTCAAAAGAAGCTAGTTGTCCACTGTGGTCGGATTTAATAATATTAATTACCGATTTCTCAATTAAGTTACAGTTGGAAAAGATGTTATCTAAGCAAGTAGCCGATGTTGGCGTAATTCGCGTCGGTTCATTAAAAGTGTGAAGCAAATTAAATGATTTAAAAAGATTAAGGAATTTACTGGAGAGTTGTGCTAATTTAATATCTAAGATGTCTATATTAAAATCTCCACAAACTACAATTTTTTTATTCTTACGACAACATATTTTCAAAACATCCTCCATAGTGGACTCAAAGACTGTGTAATTTGCTCCAGGGGGGCTATATACACAGATTATAATTATTTGTTCAAGTTCCACGCATGATATCTCACAAATTCGTTCAACAGAGAGGGATACTATATCCTTTCGCTCTTTATATTGTGTGTTATTAGGTAAAATTATTAAAGAACCCCCCTTATTGTAGTTTTTCTATTAAATGAACTTACAACACTATAATTATGAAAATTTAACAATCCTACTAATATTATAAATGTGAAAGTTTAGATGTTTGGATGTTTGGATGTTTGGATGTTTGGATGTTTGTTACTCAATCACGCCAAAACGGCTGAACGGGTTTGGCTGAAATTTGGAACACAGATACTTTGTACCCTGGAGAGGAACATAGGCTACTTTTTATCCCGGAAAAATATCACATTCCCGCGGGATGACGTCGTGAAGTCCACGCGGGCGAAGCCGCGGGCGGAAAGCTAGTAATTCATATTCTTTTAACCAATGTTCAGTAACACATAACACATCAATATTTTCACAATTTAAAAATAAACTTATTTCTAGGTCTTTGCCAGCAGAAAAGCCTTGGATATTCTGGTGTACTATTTTTAAACATTTAGGCTTTCCTCTTGTCAATACTGGGCTAGAGTATGCCTCCGTTGTCTCTAATGGTAATTTAAATTAACCATGTCAGTATTTGGATTCAAAAGAATCGAATTATTTGGAACAGATTCCAAAGTTACATTAGAAGTATCAAAGTTAAAATGCTCAATAGAAGCAGAGGTTATACTAGCCAAGTTGTTGGCTAATTGTTTAAAATAAAATGATAGCGATACCGCTATTTGTCGCTTAAGATAATTAGGCAGATAATATTTATCTTTAGTCAAGTATACATTATTCAACAACATATTGATATCAATAATATGCAACTCTTTATTATGACAGGCTAATGTGTTCATAGTTAAGTTTAGATTATACCTTATTTTATTTTCTAACGGTGAAAAACTTTTACTGTAGGGAAATGTAAACATAACAACCTTCCTTACATTTAATGAACATAATGTGTTGCAATAGGCTATTAACTGGTTTTTATTTAAATTATCCCTGTTCCCAATTAAAATTATCAAGTTTGTGTTTTCACTTAAGGATTTTTTAACAATTATTTTCATGATCTCGTTTATACTGGAATCAGGCATGCAATAATTATTGGTTGGTTTTTTATTACGATTTAATTAGAAACAGCGAGATGAAGTTGCAGAAAAGGAAATATTTTACCGGTTTCTTGTTAAAACATGCAATAAATACTAATAAATAAACAATAACTACAGACCAATTAGTGTTTAAATAATAGTTTACAATGTTGTTATTAGATAAAAGTAAAAAAAAAGATAACTCTCTTTTAGAACAATATTGTTTAATTATAGATATAAAAATGTAAGTAAAGAATCACCCTTACGGGCTACAAAAGTATGGATCGATTTCGTATCGACTACTTTTTTGTAAGTACATAAATTTTAAATATATACTTTTTATGGGTATTGAGGGCATAACAAGTATATATTAATGTATTACAACATATTTAGTACAATATATTTAATTATATTTTTATATTTTATTTTTCCATACTTAGCCAACATTGCCTAAATCACGCATTGGTTCCTTGCCTCCTGGAGGCAAGCAAGTCGGCGAACTTTAATCGAATATAATTCGGCAAAATTTAATTAAATTGGACATTATTTCTTATTCTACGATTAAAATAAGGTGTCTAGATTAAGATTTGTAATAAGAATTTTTGGTGGTATAGAGAAAGTGGGGTACCCGTTAGAGAATTTGGGGGACCCGTTGGAATCTCACTGGAATCAACCCTAGTAACTGTAAGTTCTTGTGTTTTGTATGAATGCTGATGGAGTGATCATTCAGTCAACTTTGGCACGAGTCTTAAGTTAATTGATTATTTATTTACTTTTTATATAGTTTACATTGTTATAATATATATAATTATTTAATATTGATGATTGTTAACGATGAATATTTCTCTTGTTCTTCTGACGACTACGAAAGTGCTGAAGAAAGTCTATCGTCCATTTCAGATTCTCACCCTCTGGAAAAGAAACTGTCCGGAGTGTTTGACAAAAAACCGAACTTCCTATCCCTGGTGCATATCAATGCGCAAAGTGTTATTGCTCACCACACTGATCTTCTTACTTCCTTTTGCAACGGCGTAGTTGACTGTATTCTCGTGTCTGAAACTTGGCTTAAGCCATCTCTCCCTTCCTCTTGTTGCTCAATTCCTGGGTACAAGTTATTTCGCAATGATCGTAGTGGTTTGGGCGGTGGTGGCGTTGCTATTTATCTGCGTAGTCATATCCCTTCCAGATTGGTCATTTGCTCTCCCACACACTACACTGGTTCTCTCGAATACATTTTCGTAGAAGTTACTCTCCACCACAAAAAGATCCTTCTTGGCGCATTATACAGCCCCAGTGACAAAATTAACTATTTTGAGGACCTTGAAAATATTCTTGACAGCCTTGTACCTCAGTTTGACCATATTATTCTAATGGGTGACCTAAATACTTGTATCTTGAAGCTTGACGCCAGAGCTAAGAAACTGTTATCCCTTTTATCTTCTTATAATCTCCACGTTCTTTCTAAATCTTCACCCACACATTATTTTCCCAATTGTGAACCATCTCTTCTGGACCTTATGATAGTCTCTAATCCTGACTTAGTTGAATCTCATGGTCAAATGAATGCGCCCTTTTCCCACCATGACCTTATTTACCTTGCACATAAAATGCGCCCTCCCAAGATCAAACCCTCAGTTCACCTTTTGCGCAACTTTCGACATATTGTTCTCGATCGTTTGAAGTCAGACGTGAGAGATATAGATTGGTCTCCTGTACTGACGTCGGACAATGTTGATTTCATGGCTGAATACTTCACATCTATGTTATTGAAGGTATATGACACGCACGCCCCGGTGCGTCCGGTCAAGGTCAAACATTTGCCTGCTCCTTGGCTGACCCCAGAAATCCGTAAAGTCATGGCAAAACGTGATAAGGCGAAAATTCGGCAAAAATCTGTACCCTCTCCGGATAACATGGTTACATATAAAAAGTTTCGAAACCTTTGCAATAGAATGTGCCGGGATGCTAAGCGTAATTACATTCACTCGCAAATAGCTAGCCTAAACCAAAAACAAATTTGGGGTTTCTTGAGGTCTCTCGGGGTGGGCAAGGCTGCGGACTCTAGCCCAAGCGCTTTAGACCTTAATGCCCTAAACAAACACTTCTCCACACCTCCTCTCACCGTGGATACTGCCTCCAAGTCAGCCACTCTCTCATCTCTATTAGCTAGTGCTAACCTTTCTGTCCATACCTCTTTTTCCTTTCGTGAAGCTTCTGAAGATGACGTCGTGAAGTGTATCAAATCCATTTCCACGAAGGCCATTGGCAGCGATGGTCTTAGTCTAGACATGATTCTTCCAGTGTTGGAAGACATTGTGCCAGTCATCACACACATTGTTAATTTCTCACTTCTACACAATGTTTTTCCTACATCCTGGAAGAAAGCACATGTTATACCTCTACCCAAAATTACTAATCCAACATCTTTAAGTCAGTATCGTCCTATTTCCATCCTCCCTATCCTCTCCAAAGTCCTTGAATCCATTGTCCACGACCAATTATACTCTTTCCTATCGTCCAATACTCTGCTATGTCCTTACCAATCCGGTTTCCGCCCCTCGCACAGCACAGTTGGTGCATTGTTGAACGTTACTGAGGACATTCGGGGTGCTATGGAGAATACCAGACTCACTGCAATGGTCTTGTTGGATTTCAGCAATGCATTCAACTGTGTTGATTTCGATCTTCTCCTTGGTACACTTCGCTCTTTTAACATTTCTATGCCTGTCATCGAATGGTTTCAATCATATCTTCACAATCGCTTCCAGTGCGTAGTTTATAATAATTCTTCTTCCGATTGGTCTCTTATATCAGCTGGTGTACCTCAAGGCGGTGTTCTCTCTCCTCTACTCTTTTCTATCTTTATTAACAGTATCTCCAATGTTATCTCTTCTTCTTTTCACCTTTATGCTGATGACCTTCAGATTTACAGGCACTTTTCTCTTGCTGAGGTTACGGAAGCAATTAACTCTTTAAACAGGGACCTAACCTCAATTCAAAACTGGGCCACTTCATTTGGTCTTATGGTGAACCCAAGTAAAAGCCAAGCCATTATTATAGGTAGCAGTCGACTTAGGATCAAACTTGATTTAAAATCCGTTCCACCACTTGCTTATAATGATGTTATTATTCCATATACTGATAAAGTTAAAAACCTTGGTCTCATCATCGACAGTACTTTGTCTTGGTCTCCGCATATTTGTGAAGTCAGTAAACGGTTGCACTTTAGTTCTCACTCTCTCAGGCGACTTCAATACTTCCTTCCTTTTCGAACTAAAATTATGCTGGCGCAATCTCTCCTTCTCCCTCTTCTCGACTACGCCGACGTTTGCTTCTTGGATGCCACAGAGGAACAGTTGAACAAATTGGAACGACTTCAAAATCTGGCGATACGTTTTATTTTCGGACTGCGTAAATATGACCACGTTTCGACGTTCCGTAATCAACTGGAATGGCTCCCCATAAGACTCCGTCATGATATGCACATCCTTTCCACCTTATTCCGTATCCTTAACAACCCTAACTCGCCCAAGTACCTCCTCTCCCGTTTCCAGATGCTTCCTCCTCCCTCTCGCTCTAGGCGGCCTTGTATCACCAAGATGCTTGAGCTACCTAGATGCAACACAAACTTTCTCCTTAACTCCTTTTCCTTCAGAGCTGCACAGCTCTGGAACCAACTCCCGTCGAGCATTCAGGACAGTCCGAGTATTTACTCTTTTAAGTGGAAACTTAAAAAGCACCTACTTACGCAGTTGTCTCATACATAAATCATCATATTATAATTATATTTATGACATATTTTATTGTATATTTAATATGTAATTATTGTAATATGTTTATTTATGTATATTATTTATATTATATATGTATGTATATATATTCATATATATAATAATATATAAGTACCAATATATATTTAGATTCAGAGTATTTTGTCTCTTGCACTTTGCACCTTCTGTTTATTTAACTCAATCTCACACATGTCTTGGGTTGGCTGGAAGAGATCTCTTTAGAGATAAGTCCACCTTTGCGCACATATTTTATAAAATTATTTTCTGTTACGTATTTTTAAGTGCAATAAAGAGTATAATAATAATAATAATAAAAAAAAAAAAAAAAAAAAAAAAAAAAAAGTCGTCAACCTGACAGGTCGTTATTTTCCATAATTTTATTGATTTTATTAAGAAATATTTAATTCAGAGGTCACATAATACCATAATAATAATATTTAATATCTAATAGCCTGTGTTACTTTAGGGAATAAGTCAAGTTATAATATTGACATTTTCGAGTGAATTGCCATATGATAATATTTTATTAGTTATCAAATACAAACTTTGATATTTTCGACAGATTTTTACAGCATTTGGCTGTGATAAAATTAATAAGTTGGTAAATGTATATCCGCTTAACTAAACGTTCCTTCTTAAGAACAGGAAGTGGAATTAAAACTGATAGACTGTTACTAATTATTGTTATTTTTGAAGAATTTATCTTATCATTATTGTTTGTTATTAATAAAATAATATGTTAGCTATTTTTGAGTGGTTTTCAAATCATTTGGCTTTGATAAATATTTAAAGGTTGATAAATGTTAAGAATATTTATGTCGGACTGTAACATTACTTGCTTCAAAACAAGATGAGAATTTAAAACTGATATTTCTTACAATTTACGATGTGTTTCTTGATAATAGATAGTGGTGAATCATTCTCATAAGTTTCAAAAGGTTTTGAGAAATGGTTTAATAAAAGTATCATCCTTGTTAATGTTTTTAAGGAATTGTCAATAAAGATATAAAAGTTAGCTTGGCGGTAAAACGAACAGTCTTGTGGTTCGAGTCGTCAGCACTGTTGAGTTAAGTATACCCCCCTGTAATTTTATATTCCTCTATTATACTGTTTTTCTTTGCTATCCAATGCCAATGTATTGTCTGGTAGATGTTGCTGAAGTTATTCTTTTGTTAAAGGGATATTCGTTAACTTGTTTATTACTTGATAATATTAAATTAATGTTGTCCTTAGTGGTTTTGTATAAATGATGTGAGTACGGAAATAATATGAAGTAACAGTTTATAGCAAATGCTTGATGTTATTCGTAAATGTTGTTTAATCTTTTATCATGAAAAGTAATGTGGTTCTAAATGTTAATTTACAATAAAATGTGTTCTTTGTCCAAA
Organism: Crambus lathoniellus; assembly: GCA_949710035.1. Classification (NCBI taxonomy): domain Eukaryota; kingdom Metazoa; phylum Arthropoda; class Insecta; order Lepidoptera; family Crambidae; genus Crambus; species Crambus lathoniellus. The sequence goes on from OX453310.1 coordinate 22,528,766, forward strand.
AACGACATAATTATTTTGTAAATGTCGTTGTTTCTGATAACGCTGGTGAGTTTTTTTCGCCCGTTTTTCTTATCAGCTAAAAGATGTCCTTAACGGGTGGTAGGTAAAAAATTGAGGAGGAATCAAAACAATAAAATGCTTTTAAATCTTTATTTGTGTTTTACTTGATTCTGGTCTTATTGAAATATAAGCTTTATGGTTTTATTCCTAGTTAATTGAACAGTTTACTGCTTTAATCAGAATAGTCATATTTCCATACTTTCTCTTTAAAATCTAACATCAGAAGTGCTAACTAAGCCCACGACCAATTCATAATATATTTTTTTATGTTCTATGGATGGATGCTGCTGATCTGGCTAATCTACTACGCTTCGAACTACGGGACATCCATCGTGACAAGGTGGCGCTGCAATGCTGCCACCTCAAATTACGGGTCATCCGTCGTATCAAGGTGATGATGTCGTTCTTCTGTCCAACCCGGTGACTGGACTGGTTCCTGGTGCAAGATTATCGAAACTTGGCCAAGGAAGTTGAAGCCGCATGTCGTCGGTCAGTAAAGCCAGTAAAGCCCTTTGGGATCTGCATTTATTTAAAACTTCGGTACGAATTGAGGGTATCATTAGAAAAAAGTGTCATTCTTTGATTAACTACTAGCCTTAGTACTTTAGACATATAATACTATGAAAGATTTCCACTTCGAATGTCTAGAAAAGATTTAACTGTTATTAAGTGACAGTAAGATTTTATTCTGACAAACTTGGCCGATAGAATAGTATGTGGTGTACCAATTAAAAATTGAACATTATTATTATTTTTGCGTTTCTCACTTATAAAATGCATAGTATGTTCCGCTTTTGTGGGACTGTGCGTTAAAGGTTTTTTAAATAATCAAAGTTTTATGGATTTACTTAATTCGTTAGTGGGTGAAAAATTTATTGTTTCTTCGGGGGCATCCATAAACATTCTTACAATTGTGGCGGTTTTTTGCAATTTTATGTACGTGGATCGTGCGAGACCATGGAGGAGGTAGTTTAATATTGACTGAATGTTTTGGTACGCCCGTTGTTGACAGTTTAGTAATTCGTCAGAGTAATTGAAACTATGGATACATTCTCCTGTCTCTGGGTCAGTGTATTTGTGGACTTTTTATGCGATAGTTTTTGTGATATTGAATACCTATATTTGGAACTGCGATATCTATTAACTGTGTTTTTGTTTGGATTATCCTATAAAATAATGCCTGGTCTATTGTAATGTGAATGATACATATTATGTAGGTACGTACATGTATGTAATGACACCTCACCTCAGCCATAGTAAAGTTTAAGTGTGTTGTTGTGTGTGATTGTTTTGATGCTCAATCACGGTGAAACGGCTGAACAAATATGGATAAAATTGGACAGAGATATAAATTATGCTCTAGAATAGCATAAGACTTTTTACCTCTAGAAAATATACCTTTGCCACGGGAAAACATCGCCTAGCTCACACGGGCAGAGCTGCGAGCGAAAAGCTTGTACGAGATAGTTTTACCCGCTTTAGATTCAGGAAGGCTTAAGTTCGTTTATGAAATAAAATTATCTTTGCAGTGCCTAGGTTGTATTCAGTTTTATAATCATCAATCTGTCGCTTAAAATCGTTAAAAAGCTAACTGAGATTTTGTTTTCTCATTCTATTTGTGTCATAAATGTCATATTCATAATTCTTTCTTCAATAAGCTGTTTTTCAGAATCGATATTCTTTAATTACATAATGTATCAATATCTTAAGCTACAAATTAAAGACTTCTTAGTATTTCAAACCACGTATTAACGAAAATTATTAGTACCTACAAAACCATGAGTATTGATTAGATTTTGCTAAAATTGAGTATCAAGAATTTATTTTTCATGATATTTATTGGATAAATGTATGGATTATATTCTATATAACTGGAGCTGAATTCCAAACCGGTAGCACAAGCTATGGAATATATTGCAATTCTAAAAAAAAAAAAAAGGCTAGGTACTGGCTACCTACATTCCTAACATTTTGGCTATAATCAAGAAGATTTTGGAAAACTTGTACAGATTTATCTCTTCGAATAAGTGTGTTGGTATATTTCTATACTAGCTTTCCGCCCGCGGCTTCGCCTGCGTGGACTACACGACGTTATTCCGCGGGAATGTGATATTTTTCAGGGATAAAAAGCCTATGTTCCTCTCCAAGCTACAAAAGTATCTGTATCCCAAACAGCCAAATCCGTTCAGCCGTTTTGGCGTGATTGAGTAGTAAACATCTAAGCTTTCACATTTATAATATTAGTAGGATTTCTTTCAGTCATACAAAGGATTATCATAAGTATTAAGTACGTAAAAAAGTAACAAAAGTCAATTGTTTATGTAGCCAAAACGAATTTTTCATACTGCATCCAAATTCGCTACGGCCAATTTAGAAATTTTTGTACTATAATATATCAAACGTAGGACAGTAAAAAACCGGTCAAGAGCAAGTCGGACTCGCGCACCGAGGGTTCCGTACCGTACCATCATAAATAAATAGAAAAAACTACAACTATGCTTCACTCAAACAAAGTAACCTGCGAGTAGGTAGGAAGGAGGATATTTTGGTTGTAAATAAAACGTAAAAATGTTTTCATCGGCGAGGCATATTATATTCTTCCAAGAATTTGCGATGTAGAATTTTGCAGTTTTTGGTCAGCGCCATCTCTTGACCGATAATGGAACTAATGTAATTTTTGTTGATGATTTCTGAAAAAGTTTACTATTTAGAGACATCGTTTTATTTTTCCCGTAATCTTTACATAAACTTCTATCACCTAAAACAATTTATCTTTGCAAACTTCGGAGATAAGGGGGAACGGTATTATTTTTAAATTTTTCATCATAAGTCAAAAACTATGCGGCCTAAAACAAAAAGAAAAATTGTTTGAGAGTGTGCAAGCCGCGCTCTTTTATATGATACCCCATATGCCCTAGTAGCCCCACTTCAAATTTTTTAAACCCCCTTTCCGCCCCTATTGCAAAAAAAATATAAATTATTTAAATTTTTACTTTTTTGCATTCACAATAGTCGTGGGTTCGAGTCCCATCGGACCTGGTTGTGAGAGGGTCGATTTTTTCTAAATACTTCACTTTCCATTTTTCAACCATAAAAATTGCATTGTGAATGCAAAAATATAAATATTTTTATTTCTCTCTTATCAGCAAAATAGTTGTGCAAACGTCGTCTAAAATTATAACAAACTTAGGTCGAACCTTATCTTTTAACCAAAGCAGGATATGTGCGTGAGGCAAGCCGCGTTTTTGCCACTCAACACTATAGATATAACACAATACTTCTCCAAAAATGTTATCTTTGGTACCTAAGTAGATCTATCATTGATTATGGCGTCGCGAAGGTGCACGTATCTTCAGCGCGCAGCTGCCTTTGATTAGATCGTATTTTAAACACTAATCTTTCGGTTTAAATTTTTGCGTACATGTCAACAATAAACTGATTGAATAAGCAACGAAAACGTTGAAAGTATACAAATCTATTCCTTCTCACTTGCAAGTGGTAACAATAAAATTGAAGGTTCCTTTTTATTATAATTGTATGAAGCTCGCACTCGGACGCCCCGCCTTTTTATACCTTCGGCCGCGATACGCGTCGAGCGAAGCTTCGAACTGCTAAGCTATCGGGAGTTACACGTGTTGTTGTGAGTCTACCATAAAAGATAGACATATGCTGTCGTGGGATATTTTTTATATAAATTTAAGGAGAACATTTCCGTCATACATGATTTCTGTGTAGCTTTAACCATGAAGGTTGCACACGCGACGGAAGCTTAAAAAATGGAGTAACCCGCTCCCGCTTTCCCAACATTTCCCTTCACTGCTCTGCTCCTATTGATTGTAGCGTGATGAAAAGTACACTATAACCAGCTCAGGAGTGTGAAAAATAACTGTACCAAGTTTTGTTAAAATCCGTCGAGTAGTTTTTGTTTCTATAACGGTTATACACACAGACAGACAGACAGACAGACAGAGAGACAGACAGACAGACAAAAATTTTACTGATTGCATTTTTGGCATCAATATCGATCCCTAATCACATCCTGATAGTTATTTTGGAAATATATTTCATGTACAGAATTGACCTCTCTACAGATTTATTATAAGTATATAGATATATAGATATAGATAACTTACTACTTTTAAAATTTCGATTTTCCAAGTTTCTTTTGAGAAAATGATAGTCAATATGTGTTACTAGGAGTAAATACCATTTTGATTAATTAATCAATATACGTTATCTACTCTGACTCCTCGTCCGAATGTTATCCATATTTAAGGTTAAAAAAAAAACAGTAATTCAATTAGATTATGTTGCAAAGGTTCTTTCAAGTTAGGTACCTAGTAGTCACCAAAACTATTTTCAGTCTTGTCTTGACCCTTGATTGACAAATCGAGTGAGGCGAGATACATTTTTTTTACCACTGCAATTTGAGAACAGTCTAATGTTAGTCATAATCATAAATACTAAGGTCTTTTTATGATAAAAACAGCCACATGGGAAAGTAATAGGTATATTATATTAGGTTCACAAATCCGGAAAATTTATTTTTCCTACACTTTTTATTTATCTAAGTAATGGCAAATTAGTTCAGTTTTATGAGTTTGAACCGCAGATGATATCGCACATTTCTTTAAGATGCTAAACATCACATTAATGGACATTAAAATAAGAGTTATTTAGAATCGGATACATTTACTACCTTTTATATATTGAAATCTCTTACCGTTTTAACGACACAGAAAGTAATTTCAGTTAATGATTAAGATATTTTTTCGTTTGGTACTTCCTTGCTTGTCATTAGAGGAAAGTTCACATTTTTCATTACAAATAAAATCGGTTTTTTATATTTACAGAAATATTGGTCATATATATGAATACCTCAAATACGTATCAAAATCTGTAGGAATCTTATAGTCGAATAGTGATATGTAGTTCCAGTGTCAAATGTAAGATATACAGCAATATCAGTATGGCCAAGCGGATTGTGAAAATATTGAAATTGGTAAACATAACCATACAAAAGTTTACTTCTTTTTTTTTCTCTCATACTAGAATTCGAATAATTTCTCAGAATTAATAGATTTAATTCAAAACGTTGATTTACAGGCAGACGGGAACTACGAATATTTCATGTTGTACAATTGTATTATTAAGAAAGTTTCGATAAAGTTAGAAGTAAATAGAATTCAGGTAAAATAATAAAATAAAAAAATGTTGCTTACGGCTGAAAGATTTGGACGAAATTTTGCATACAGAACACCAAAGAGTTATAGAATATAGGGTTTTTATCTCGATATTGGAGAGTAATTAATCGTAAGCGCAGTGTAGTTTGACAGTAAACGTTTTATGGTGTTGCTAGCCAAGATCGTTTGTTTAATTGTTATGGAAAATTAAAACTAAAATCTTGTATGAAACTACGATTTTTTTTTCCAAACGACCGTTTACCTTAGGGGAGTTTTTGAAATACTGCCGCCAAACATAATTGAGTCACATGTAAGAAGAGGAAACAACTATGTATTTAATATTTGGTATTTGACATTAAATTTGATCGAAATTTTAAAAATGATGCTGGTGGGCCATTTGTCTAATTTGAGACACTTGACCATGACCACTGTCACGATGATTTTATTGAACAAGTGATTATTAAGTTGACTACCCAGGTGTGGCAGTTGACTTGTTGACTATATGTGATTATTGAGACAATTGCCCAGGGGTGGCAGTAGGTATGTTGACTAAGATTGTATTTGAGTTGTTGTTTTTGAGTGATGTTGAAATGAAATGAGATGAGAAAAAAAATTAGATGAAATGATGATGAGATATACGCTGTTGGCCATGAGCGGTCGCTTACCTGGCTTCACGTGCAGCGGGTGATGGGGTTTGACGCCAACGAAGCTCTTGACCAGTGTAGTGAAAATCTTATTTATGTATTTATTACAACCAAATATCGCAGTTATCACAAAAAATACCTCAACTATTATATGTGTGTATATTTTATTTATTTATTACCTAACGCTTTATTATTACACCACAATAACATAAAACATCACATACTTAAAAAATAAACTTAAAAACTAGTGTTACAAAGGCGGTCTTATCGCTCAGAGCGATCTCTTCCAGACAACCTTCTGTATGAAGAAATTGTCAGGAAAAAAAGCGGGGTGTAAAGAGGAATGATCGATACGAAGATAATAAACATAAGTCATACAAAACATACAAGACATATACTTATAATAGATACATACTTACTTATTTAAATTTTTACTTTTTTGCATTCACAATACATACTTACAACATACTTACTTACCCAAAATACATAAATTTTACATACACAATATAAAATGATATCATTGGATTACTAAGAAAAAAACAAATACTTACATATGACATAAATGACACCTACACAATATAAAATTATATAAGTACTTAAATGAAAAGTATAATATAGTATACTACATGTATAACTTTGTATTTTATCACCAAATGACACGGAAACAGGGCACTCTATGACTTTTTTATCGTTTTGAGGTCTATATCTTGTATACTTACAATGGGTAGCAGTAATTATTTCTTGAAAATAGAACATATACAGATTTAGTTTGGTTACTGTTTTATTAGGTACTTACCTATATGTATAAATTACAACCAAATGCAATATATATGTATATATGAAACAGATCACTTATAAAATATATGGTGTAAAAAGTAAGTTAAAATTAATGGTATTGAGTGGGAACTTCGGGGACGAAGTTCGGTCAGTATGGCCGTGTTACTTTAGGGAATAAGTCAAGTTATAATATTGACATTTTCGAGTGAATTGCCATATGATAATATTTTATTAGTTATCAAATACAAACTTTGATATTTTCGACAGATTTTTACAGCATTTGGCTGTGATAAAATTAATAAGTTGGTAAATGTATATCCGCTTAACTAAACGTTCCTTCTTAAGAACAGGAAGTGGAATTAAAACTGATAGACTGTTACTAATTATTGTTATTTTTGAAGAATTTATCTTATCATTATTGTTTGTTATTAATAAAATAATATGTTAGCTATTTTTGAGTGGTTTTCAAATCATTTGGCTTTGATAAATATTTAAAGGTTGATAAATGTTAAGAATATTTATGTCGGACTGTAACATTACTTGCTTCAAAACAAGATGAGAATTTAAAACTGATATTTCTTACAATTTACGATGTGTTTCTTGATAATAGATAGTGGTGAATCATTCTCATAAGTTTCAAAAGGTTTTGAGAAATGGTTTAATAAAAGTATCATCCTTGTTAATGTTTTTAAGGAATTGTCAATAAAGATATAAAAGTTAGCTTGGCGGTAAAACGAACAGTCTTGTGGTTCGAGTCGTCAGCACTGTTGAGTTAAGTATACCCCCCTGTAATTTTATATTCCTCTATTATACTGTTTTTCTTTGCTATCCAATGCCAATGTATTGTCTGGTAGATGTTGCTGAAGTTATTCTTTTGTTAAAGGGATATTCGTTAACTTGTTTATTACTTGATAATATTAAATTAATGTTGTCCTTAGTGGTTTTGTATAAATGATGTGAGTACGGAAATAATATGAAGTAACAGTTTATAGCAAATGCTTGATGTTATTCGTAAATGTTGTTTAATCTTTTATCATGAAAAGTAATGTGGTTCTAAATGTTAATTTACAATAAAATGTGTTCTTTGTCCAAAAACGACATAATTATTTTGTAAATGTCGTTGTTTCTGATAACGCTGGTGAGTTTTTTTCGCCCGTTTTTCTTATCAGCTAAAAGATGTCCTTAACGGGTGGTAGGTAAAAAATTGAGGACGAATCAAAACAATAAAATGCTTTTAAATCTTTATTTGTGTTTTACTTGATTCTGGTCTTATTGAAATATAAGCTTTATGGTTTTATTCCTAGTTAATTGAACAGTTTACTGCTTTAATCAGAATAGTCATATTTCCATACTTTCTCTTTAAAATCTAACACCTGCAACAATATATACTTACATAGAACAACAACAAAGAAGATACATATTTTATAATCTATTTAAAAATGATCCTGTATGACAGTTGAAAATGTCATCAACAATACAAACACAATTAAATGGGAATGGGATATAAATGAACAAATAGATGTTGACGAGAAGCCGAGCAGCACGTCTACCACCTCCGGGCTCGTCACCTCGCTCCGCCTCGCAGTTGTCGGCAACTGCCTCAGTGCCGTGTGTTCAGCTGACATCTGCAGTTGCGTCGAGCGATAGTGACGAGTATTTCTCTCCACCGACGTCGCCACCACCTGTACGCCGGAGGAGGGGCCGGCCACCGAAGAGTTTGGGGCTTCTGGGGCAAACGGCTCCGGTCAGGGCCCCCGCTCCCGGTGGAGTGCAGCGCATGCGATGGACAATTTCCATCAATGAAAATGTCATGCGCGCATATTTTGAGGCAACAGAGGCAGGAACTAATCTTACTGCGTATCGTGTTCGGATGCTATCTCTGTTTCAGGCTCTCGAACCATCAATCAACGTTTCGGCTCAACGACTGTCGGATCAGGTGCGAGCCATTCAACGGGGTCACTTGTTGGATGACTCGGTACTTGATCGGCTCCGTACGGAGGTGCAACGTAACCGTATCATTACTACTGCATCGCAGGCGGCAACTCAAGCTTCTGCCGCGGCCACATTGCAAGCTGGCGTTGCTGATAGTGATCGTGGAGATGATATGGTTACTACTGTAAGTCCCCAATACAATGATATATTGAGGAGTACTCTTGAAGATGTAGTTCGGGAATTTCGATCGACTTCAGTTCACCTTAGACCTCGGCTTCCACGTTTTCCCATGCACAAAAATAATAGGGCGCTGATGTGTGCTTTAGATTTGCTACTACCAAATTACTTTGATAGTAGTGAAGACCTGGCTGATACTCATTCGATCCTGTACTGTGCGGCTATTACAGCTTGTCGTGTTGCTCATGTCAAATTTCCAAATACTGACACAGCAACACGCCCTCGCCTGGCTGTACCAGCCTGGCAGTGTAGGATTGAACGTCGTATCAGTGAGGCTAGGGTACTCATCGGTAAGCTCAGCTGCTTTAGGGAGGGCAACATGCGCCCTAGGGTCATGCGCTTTGTGAACCGTGCATTCCTGGGGACTGGTATTAGTCCTCAAAATTATATTTCATGTGTCACAGAGCGCATCGACTTCCTGAAGCAGAAAATTTGTGCATGGGCTAATCGTATTCGAAGGTATAAGGTGCGAGTCGATCGCTTTACTCAGAACCGCATGTTCGAGAGAGATCAACGATGTGTTTATGCATCCTGGGAGCGACCGAATCAGAGTGATACTGATATGCATCGGCCGGATGATGATGCCATGATTTCTTTTTGGCACAACATCTGGTCTGTGCCTGTCACCCACTCTGAAGGCGCGTGGATAAGGGATGTTGAGCGTTCGTGTGAGCTTATACCTGAGATGAATGAAGTGACAATTGATTACCAAGACGTAGTTTGTGCAGTTCGTTCCTTACCCAACTGGAAATCTCCAGGCCCGGACGGACTACACAATTTCTGGTATAAATGGTTACCTAGCTCGCACGTTTGCTTAGCATCTCAATTTCAAAGTGCTTTTTTATCTCGATCGCTTCCAGAATTTATGACAACAGGCATAACCCATCTGCTCCACAAATCTGGTAGTACTGCGGACCCCAAAAACTATAGACCTATCACCTGTCTACCAACAATTTATAAAATTCTTACGTCCATTTTGAGGTCGAAGATTAATAAACACATTGATCAAAATTCTATTATGTTCGCCTCTCAAAATGGATGTAGGAATCGGGCCCGTGGTACTAAGGAGCTACTCCTCATTGACATGGCTATTAACCAACAGGTTCGTCGAAACCGAAAGAACCTGTCGACTTCCTGGATAGATTATAAGAAGGCCTATGATTCCGTGCCGCATTCGTGGCTCATGAGGGTGCTGGAGTTGTATAAAATAAATACAACTCTACGCACTTTCTTGACATCGTGCATGCGAAAATGGAGAACGGTCCTTTTTTATCCAGGATCTCGACGGGTTCTAGGTCAGGGCGACCCTATAAGAATAGAGCGAGGTATCTTCCAGGGTGACGGTCTGAGTCCATTGTGGTTCTGTCTGGCCTTGAACCCTCTGAGTACACTTCTCGAGAGTTCAGGATTAGGCTACCGTTTACGGAGAAATGGTCAAGTAATATCACACCTACTATACATGGATGACCTGAAACTATTTGCCCATAGCAGTTCTGATTTAACAGCGTTACTGAAGGTTACTGAAGCTTTCAGTAATGCCATTAAAATGGAATTTGGTGTGGACAAATGTGCAGTCATGCATGTAAAGCGTGGTCAGATAATGGAATCCACGGGTATACAACTCTCGGATTCTATTAATCTTAGATCTCTCTCCGTTAACGAAACCTATAAATATTTAGGTATGTCACAGGCATTAGGCATCAACGACGCTGACATGAAACAGTCGTTGCGTGAGCGTTTCTTGGGGCGCCTCTCAAAAGTCCTTAAAAGTCTTTTGTCTGGCGGAAACAAGGTTCGCGCATACAATGGATGGGTCATGCCGGTACTGATGTATTCCTTTGGCATACTTAAATGGACTCAAACTGAACTGGATGCCCTGGATAGAAAAGTTCGTACATTGCTAACAGCACACCGCATGCATCACCCACGTTCATCGACCATGAGATTGTATATCCCGCGGAAGTGCGGTGGTCGTGGCTTCTTAAATGCTAAGACATTGCATAACCGCGAGATATGCAATCTTAGGGAGTATTTTCTCCAAGTCGATATGGGGTCTCATAGAGATGTAGTTGCTGTTGACAATGGACTGACTCCTCTATTTTTAGCAAAAGAAAACTGGCGCAAACCTGTAGTACTTAGTACGTCCGACCGCAGCACTGTGTGGCAAAGCAAGGAGTTACATGGCAGATTCTACCGGGCTCTCCATGGGCCCGACGTAGATTTATTAGCCTCAGTATCCTGGCTCCGTTTCGGTGACCTTTTTGGTGAAACCGAAGGTTTTGTCTGTGCAATTATGGATGAGGTTGTGATGACGAATAACTACCGAAAGTATATCCTAAGGGATGGCACAGTGGATATTTGCCGAGCGTGCCATCGTCCGGGTGAATCCCTTAGGCATATAATCTCCGGTTGTTCTCGTCTCGCAAACGGCGAGTATTTGCATAGACATAACCAAGTGGCCAGGATAATACACCAACAACTTGCTCTGAAACATAGTCTTGTGGCATCCGAGGTGCCGTACTACAGGTATGCACCAGAACAGGTCCTTGAAAATAGCCATGCCACATTGTATTGGGATCGATCTATCATTACAGACAGGACTATTGTAGCTAATAAGCCTGATATTGTATTGATAGATCGACACGAACGCCGCGCGATAATTGTTGATGTCACTGTTCCCCATGACGACAACCTTTTGAAAGCTGAAAAAGATAAAGAAAACAAATATCTTGATTTAGCTCACGAGATTGTTGACATGTGGGACATTGATTCAGCAATTATTGTTCCGATAGTCATATCTGCCCATGGGCTGATAGCCAAGAGCCTCGATAAACACCTTAAGAGGCTTGCGTTAGGTGGATGGATCGGGAGTCAGATGCAGAAGGCAGTACTTCTGGACACGGCCCGTATAGTGAGAAGGTTCCTGTCTCTGGATCCTTAACCATCGGTAGCCGGGACCCTGATCTTGCTGCCGTTGGGGAACTACATTTTTGTATTTTTAAATGTTATATTTTTTAGTGTTATACATTGTAAAAATTTAATGTTTAGAAATATAATTTTGTAAGTATTTAAAATGTAATAAAGGGAATAATAATAATAATAATAAGTTGTTCTCGACTCGGCTAGCTCAAATTGCACTTAGGGTCGTAGATAGGCGTAGCTCAGACATCTGGGGTTATAATTAACCTTGGGCGCCGTTGATATTAATCACAAATGCAAGTTACTAAAAGTATTAAACTTGTAAGCAGAAGTGCTAAAATATCTATGAATTTATTTAAAAAACCCCAGATCGAAACAAAGTGAATTCAATGAAAACTCATATTTGATGCATTAATAAACATTTAATCGGTACTGATACAATTAGTACAAAACCAGTATAATGGTATTAATAGTAATAAAATAAATTATAATTACTTAACCAGGATACGACACATAATTGTCGTTTTACTTAAAATGTTAGACGGGTAACATCATTATTATTATTATATTTATTATTACAAATAACATCCTCCTTACAAGTGGGACGGTACCCCAATTAAGACACACATTATTGCTGGCCTTCGCTCCGGCTCAAGCATATAAAATCGGCAAGCGCTTGTTTAGGACACTGCCCAACACATTCTCACTACTTATATATATATAAATGTCTCTAAGTTGAGTTAAAATAAACTAGGGGTTATACATGCGGCACAGGTAGATGAACATTGCCATACGAACATGAACAGGTTATATATATGGCATTTATGTTAAAAAATTGGACAGCGGCATGGCTTAACAATACTTTAGGATTCCGCGGGTTACCTCAATAAGTCCCTGAGTTTTGCTGAATTGGCAAATCAGGTCAACAAACTTGAAACACCCAATGACCATTACATTCCGGATAAGCGAGCGGGTGGACTTTCAACCTCACACGGCGCACATAATATTCCACGTCACGGCCGTGGACAATTGGATCTCCCTGCTACAGGTGGGGTATGGAGCCCTAAAACCATTAAAAACATTTTGTCAGTACGAGCCGCCATTTTGTGATGAAGCGGTACGAACATGTGGAACAACGAACTCGTCATGAACTTACCTAAACGGGCATAATTTCGTGACGTTAATCACGCCATAAGGCCAGCGACATGGTTAACCATCCCGCGTGCAAACCTCGCACAAAGGCGCATTCACCTGAAAATCGAACAAAGTCACTATTTACACCCGACTCATAGAAAATCACTTCCAACCAACGTGACACACTTCTTAATTTCACATGTCGCTCACCTGAAGAACTCCATCGCGATAAAATTAATTACAGATCTCCGATCGCAATTACATTTCGGCAGATCAAGCAAAGTGCCACACAAGCGATGACGAATCACTTTCGCCGGCGTGTTCTGTCTCACGACTCGTGCCAAAACACAAGTCCGTCGCTTCTAAAAAGACGAAATCTCTTTGGCAGAACGCAACAAAGATAAAACATTAAAACGAAATTGGCCATCAAATTAGCTATGATCAAGCTAATACAAAGATAACAAAAATACTTCACATATGAATTTAAAAGCTCCGCATTTATTACAATGTTTTCTAATAATAAAAGAAAATTACAAGTTCGACCAGGCATCTCTGTTCTCGCCAGACGGAACTCTGGTCTGTGCGGGTCAATGCAACTGTCAACCGCCCGCCAAACGTCAACTGTCATTGTCACACGTCAGACAGCTATCAAGTGACGTTATGAAAACAAAACAACCTCGTCAACATAATTCTATTGGAGAGATGTTTGCACTTTAATCAAAGTGAAGTGAATAAATTAGAGCTCAAAATCAATCAATACGGAAAGGATTCTGTGACAATTAGTGTGTATAAACAAGGATCGCTATGCGAAACCAGGCGAAAAGGTAAAACTTCCATTCTCAAAAAATACGGTGTTACAGATTGGTAGGTATAATTTGGATAGGAACAGAGAGTGTTTTGACCCAATTAATTAAAGTATTTTAATTAGCTGTCAGCTTGCCTCCAGGAGGCAAGGAACCATTGGGGCGGGTAAAAATACTTGCCTCTGGGAGGCAAGGAACCATTGAGTGGTTATTTTTCAATAGAGAACTAAGAATGAGTCTTAATTTTTATTTAAGAAGATTAATAAGTTATGAAGAATCTAAATCGCAATTCTATCCATTCCAATACAAAACTATTTAATCTCTTTCCTAACAAAAATATCTTTTTAGAACGTTCCATGGCTTGTTATGTAGCATCAGGGATAAATTCGATGAACCACCTCTTACTAGTGTGGCTCACCATTCACTTGCATTCTCTATCCATAATTGTTTTTGCATTGTCCTACCCTATTAATACATAACCAAAATATAGTAAAAGGATCTACGTGATAATGGCAAGGCTTCAGCCGGATAAACCACACAAAACAAGCAAACCGGGTAATTAAAGTAATATCGAATCAGGGTCCTGGCCTACTGGGCAACCTGCATAAACCTGATAGCTCCATGACTTTGGATCAGGAGGAGACGAATGCCGTTCTCCTACAAATTCACTTCCCAAACTGCCAGCCTCTACAGCATATCGAGTGGCAGGACGTAACAAGTCACCGAACAGATGACCTCTGGTCTTTCGCTAAAAGGGTGACAACAAAGAAAAGGTAAGATGCGCAATAAACAGTTTCTCGCCTTTTAAGTAAACAGGGACGGACGACATCTGTCCTGCCCTTCTACAATAGGGGGATCAGCAACTCGTTGCGGTTATTACCCATCTTTTTCAAGCCTGCCTGGTGCATGGCTACATCCCACACCCCTGGAGGGAAGTCAAGTTGTATTCATACCAAAACCTGGTAAGTCCGACTACACGAACCTGAAAACTTTCCAACCCATTAGCCTTTCCTCCTTTCTGCTGAAGACCATGGAAAGGGTATGTGAATGGTTTTTACGAGATACAATACAATCTGTACATCCTTTACATAAGCACCAGCACGCCTACAGTGCTGGCAAATCCACAGAATTGGCACTCAATGAACTTGTCAGTAAGATTCAAAACAAACTGATATGCCTTGGTGCGTTCCTCGAAATTAATGAGGCCGTTGATAAGACTACCTTCAGCAGCATTGAGAAAGCGCTGGTAAGGAGAGTTGTCAACAGATGCATTGTCAACATACTTTGCAACAGACTGATACAGGTATCCGGTGATGGAAACCAAAGGACGCATGTGGCGAGAGGAGGCCCCCAGGGAGGCGTCCTCTCTCCACTGATATGGAATCTGGTTGTTAGTAGACGACCTGATCGCACTCTTTAACTCAAGTCACTTTTACACCATAGGTTACGCTGATGTCACCATCCTAACAATGGGTACTCAAGCGTAGTCTGGTGGCCCAAAGCTGCTCAGACTCTAGGAGCAAAGAAATGAAGAGTCTTCTACGACAGGCCTGCTGTGCTCTCACTGGCTGCATGAACACTGCTCCAATTGCAGTGCTGGAGGTAATGATTAATTTTACTCTACTGCATCTTCACGTGCAACAAGAGGCAAAAGCAGCACTTAGACTGAAACACCCAGGTACCCTCAGGTTTCCAAAGGTAAGACACATAAAGGGCCAACTGGAGGGATGGTTGGACATACTCCTTGTGGAGGCGGTGTGTGATAGGGTCAAACCATTCTTCATCCTTGATAAGAAATACAAAATACAACTGGATGACTTACAAAGCTCTCAGGCACAACACAGAGCGCTTCTGATATACACCAATGCCTCCAAGACCTCTAACGGAGCGGGGACAGGTATGTTCTCAAAAGACTAAAACATACAAATTGCGCTGCCACTAAGTTCATACAACACTGTCTTTCAAGCTAACTGTATGGGCATTTTACTGGCAGCTCAAGCAGCCGTAACCAGGGAAGTTGCCGACTATGATGTGCTCTAATGATTACCATTATCATTTACGAATGGCCCTTATAGCTGCATTCATAATATGTGAAATCTCAATTCGGTGTAAGTTTTCTCAATTCGATGCCCCATTTTCCATGGAATTGAGATCCACGGAATTCAGAAAATATTACAATTCGTCAAATTACTCGAAAATATTATAAATTACAACAATTTCTATAAAACATACTGGCAGATATCAGCTAAACACTCAATTAATTTACCACAATTCTCATTAAATATTCCATAAACAAAATTAATAGCGCACACCGGTTTGAGTAATGACCGGACCCCAAAAACACCGAAAGATTTCGAACCTTCGAAAAATGCTCCTCAATGCGACAGGTCCCCCATCCACACACCTCGGCCGCTCGGGCGCAACCCCCGGGTGACGAGAATCAGTAGTGTGCATTCGTACTGCGCTTAGTTAGTGATATAGGTAATCAAAAGTAAATTTCACCGAATTGAGGCACACCCCTCGGACAAAATTTAAATGCGTTACTATATGAAAACCCAAGGATGTACAAGAAATATAATAACTTATATGGCTTTATTGTGTATCCCTTGTTCTGTGAATGTGAGAATTATAATAAGCAAGTTATTGTTTTAAAAGTTATGAAACAATAATGCGTAAATTCTGGAAACCGGACACTCCATTTTAAGCGAAATTCTGCCCGTTTTTGAACTTTCTGATTTTTTGGAGGAGATATGTAAAACCTGGCGGTCTTCTAGATATGCTCTCCATCAGGTCAAGAGTCCTATAAATATGTGTGATTTTTTTCAAGTACCTAATTCAATTTTAAAATTACTTTTTTCGCCCCAGTAGGTCAATTGGTCGTCTCCGTAGAAATGCCCATAAACAACACACAACACTAACAGTAGCTACACATTAGGTGGCAAGGATTCCCACATGGAATCGGTACACTCAATGTACATGATCATCGTAATGACATAGTCTCCCATGAGACGGATTCCCACATTGGAATCGGTATGCTCAACATACATGGTCATCTCATAATGACATAGTCTCCCATGAGACGGATTCCCACATTGGAATCGGTACACTCAATGTACATGGTCATCGTAATGACTTAGTCTCCCATGAGACGGACTCCCACATTGGAATCGGTATGCTCAACATACATGGTCATCTCATAATGACATAGTCTCCCATGAGACGGATCCCCACATTGGAATCGGTACACTCAATGTACATGGTCATCGTAATGACATAGTCTCCCATGAGACGGATTCCCACATTGGAATCGGTATGCTCAACATACATGGTCATTTCAAAATGACATAGTCTCCCATGAGACGCTAGAATGCCACAGCCTCAGCCGCATCGCGCCCTGTACAACCCTATCGAATCGCAGTTACGACTACGACTGAAGCGTGCGGATTACCAAATAAGTAGCCATGTCAGTAAGTGTTTGCACATAGTTAGACAGGCCTTCACCGGCACTGTCCTTGCCCGATTCAACATCACAAATATTTAATTCTGAGGATACATCACATTGAGGCACCTTTCTGAGCTATTCGTTAATCTTTAAAAACTTAGTTTTAACAACTTCAAAACTATTTTAGGGCAAACGTTAAAAATATCATTTTACACAAATTAATTCTCTTCATAAGTTTACTCATGAAAATCCATTTCCACTTTATCTTGGCGGAGTTTGTACTAAATTCACCATAACGTATCTGTCAGAACTCTACAGTTTACAGTAACTTTCAATGACTTATCCAGTGATCGTAAAATTTTGTGCTTTACTAGCACTCCACAACATAACCAGCGATCACAAAACACAGTGCTTTTGGTATCAGTCCAACAAAGCTCAATACTCAAATAAATCTAAACGTAGCAGCTGATAACTGCTTGTAAATAATGTTATTACTTAAAGCATTTTACTAAAAACTAAAAGCTCTCAACTACTTCTTAATTACTGAACATAGTCACAAGCACAACGCGTTTTAGACTGACAGCGTGGAACAAAAACAAAACATAATCTTTGTACATACTACAAGTGCTTCCGCTGTACCCTCTTTACCTCATGGTACCACAACAACGTGCTGACTCATTCAGCCACGCAATAAAACCAACACATCTTCAGCACTTCGTTACTAATAATGTGGTAAAACACCAACTAAACATTAAGTCATCTGAACCAAATCCCAATCATGTTCCCATCTGTCGATCTAATACGAAATCTTATCGTTACTAATCCAATTTAAATCAAATCTCACATTAACAATCATTGTAATACTAGGTTTGTACTAGTAAAGTGCCAAAAACTGTGCAAAAGAATGTTCATTGAACGGAAAAGAGCATTTCGGTGCCGTTTGCACAAATAATGACAAAATGAAAACTGCTCACCAAATTGCGATCAAATGGCATGCGAAGCCAGTAGATCTCTCTCTACACTATCGCCACCAGTGCCAGCGTTGCGTTGCGCCACTACGCCACCGCGCCGCCGCCGCACTGCCATCGTCACAGAATCGCACCATTGCACCACCATGCTGCGCGTGCATTTCACTGTAATTTGAAATAGGTCATTTGTAAGGACTCATGAAGTTAAACCTTTCGTATAGCCACCAACTCTACTTTGGAAACATTGTGACCTTAGTAACTCTGCATTTGACTCTACTCGTGACTCTGAATTTGGATATACATTCGACTTAACATGTCACTCTACATGTGACTCTATATTCGACTCTACATATGACTCTACATGTGACTCTACATCTGACTCTACATCAGACTCTTCATCAGACTCTACATCAGCATCTACATCGGACTCTACATCTGACTCTACATCAGACTCTACATCGGACTCTACATCGGACTCTACATCAGTCTTTACATCAGACTCTACATCAGACTCTACATCAGACACTACATCAGACTCTACATCTGATGAAAAGTTAGTGTCTCATTAGTCATATTTACAACTAGGCATTTACTTAAGACATTTATCTCGATCTCTACCATTACGTCATGGGATAGCTATGATAAGATAACACTTTATTTGCACACACAGAATACATGACATAAACAATTTACGAAAAGCGGTAAAATTAGACGGCCTTATGTCTTAGCAGCGATCTCTGCCAAGCAATCTTACTATCTGATTGGTCATGTTATAGGCACCAACTTTATATCAAGAGTTACAATGACGCAACTATCTCGTATGGTACCTGTACCCCGAGTGTAAATTTGTCAATGTGCAAACGTTACTATCGCGTTCAAATTCAAATTCTATTCTAGCTCTTATTTCTTCTCAACAACAAAGTACAATCTATCCGACAAAATTTCTCTCAAAAGCAATGGTATTCGAATTTACCAACTTTACGTACGTACGTAAGTAAAATTAGAAAAATGTTTCTCGCTAAGTTTGGATGTAGGTAGTTGACAGTAAAATCATAAAACATTCTTGGTTCCGTTAGGAACTATTATTACAACGAATTACTCACAAAGAAATAAGATTTACTTTCTTTCGGCTTCACAAAATAAGAAAAATATGAGAGTACCTCCGTTTGTCTAGATACAGACAAACCTATCGATGAACAAATCCTTATGCTCCAGCCAGGTTACGCCAGCACATGAAATCTGGTCCAGGTCCAGACTTGTCCAGTCTTGCCGATGAACTTCCTTTCAGCGTAGGTACCGCTCATCACCAGGAAAAGATGATTTTCACAATTCTCTTCTTGCAAATGAAATGCCGCTAGTGGAACGGCAGGTCGCCTTTTTCATCACACGTTCAGTAACAGAATGTCAAATAACAGAAATACGGGTATTTCGATTTCAATCCACTTTTCATCTGTGGCACGGGCTGCATCGCACTTCTGATAACGTCGCTGGGGTGGGTTGCCTGGTCTGGTCTCGTTGTCAGGATGGTTGTGACGAGGGATCCTCAAAATAATAGTCTCTTCTTCAATAACAAACGTCTTATTCTTCAATCACAATCGATATGGCACAAATAAAACAACGATTCAAGTGATGTAGACGGATGAATCGTTAAACGCGGCAAATTCGATACAGAAAAGTGGCCCTTGCGGGCCCCACTACCGCCTCAACGTCCAACCCCTTGTAGGTCCCTGTTTTTGACTGTTTTTATCTTGCCCCTGCACCAAAAATGTGTAGAGGATCGACCAATTTAACTCACTTGGTCCAAAGCTGCCATCTCTCTGTATCCAATTCACCCAAGTGCTTTCCGCAACGTTTAAACTGACTCAACTAATAGTTACAAAGCAACAAAATAGATGACGCTAATAATTTTAGTCGATAGTTACAAAATAACTCGATAGATGTCGTTATAATTTAAATTAAAGTAATCGATCGTGCTGTCCTAGAGGGCAGCACTGCGCTCACGCTCCGACATATATTTTTATACTTTTTTACACTTATTACAACTATAACGGGAATCAGTGTTTTTTTTCAACTACAACAATCATCAGTGTGCCATAACTACTACTTACAACTACAACAACCGTCAGTGTTCCTTGACTACTACTTATAAGTACAAACTCTCATGTACGGGCCCACTAAAACCCGTACAATTGCTTTTCAATATTAATAAACTATCGATACTATCGATAGTATCGATACTATCGATAGTTTGGTCAATAGAATGTTACCTTTATTTCAATAGTATTGATTGTATTTACACTGGCAGATGGGTAGAACCGATACTATTGAATTAAAGGTCAGTATCGATTGTTCAAAACTATCGATAGTATCGACAGTTTGTAACGATGTCGATTCGTACCAGTCATTATGGATGGTTAAAAACTCCATGATGGCTGGAAACTCCATCTAGTTCTACATACTGGCCATTAATTTTATCGAATCCTATCCTGTTCTTTCAATTCAAATTCAAAATCTACGTTTCACGTGTCCTGTTCATCATTTTTGATTCAGTTCTACTAAAATCACCAAGCCGTACAGAGCTCTCGGAGCATTACCAGTTTTTTATACCAGTTTGAGTTGTTTGTTATAGTTTTAAATAAGCGGAACCCTTGACCCTTGGAAAGGGGTAAGTTTTCGTCATCATACCCTCTACTACCTACCTACTTTTTGTTATTCATGTATTTTTTATCTTGTTGTTACAGTTCCTAATCTTCCTATTCTTCCTATACGTTTCTTTATTACTACCTTTACAATAAAAAGTCAAGTCCCTATAAACATCATCTTTTTATTCATCTATTATCTACAAATTAAATACTGGGCGGTGACTTCCGACGTTCCGGCTAGTGTACCACTGGCCGACGAGGACGTCCCGTCACAAGTTTATTAATATTGAAAAGCAATACTATCGATACTATCGATTCTATCGATAGGCCTATCGATAGTTTGGCATTTTTCGATTAAAACTATCGATAGTAAAACTATCTATAGTTCGGCAACACTATCCACAACGAGAATTCGAGTGAATGTAGCTTCATTACTAGCACGAGTAATATAATTACTAGCCTTCTGCCCACGGCTTCGCCCGTGTTGACTACACGTCGTTATCCCGCGGGGGTATGAAGCAAAACCCTGTGCTGCGAGAATAGCAATGCTGCAAATGTGACACATGTTAGTTACAGGATTGGTGGCGCAACCTTAATACAAACCCTTCAAACCCTTTTATCGCTATAAAAGATCCTATGTCCTTTCCCAAGGTTAACTCTATAACTGTACCAAATTTCATCAAAACCGATTCAGTAGTTTAGGCGTGAAAGCGAAGCAGACAGACAGACAGAGTTACTTTCGCATTTATAGTATTACTAGCGGCCGCCCGCGGTTTAACCCGCGTGGTTCCCGTTCCCGTGGGAATATCGGGATAAAAAGTACATATAAACCTTTCTCTTGAATCACTCTATCTATTTAAAAAAAACGCATCAAAATCCCTTGCGTAGTTTCAAAGATTTAAACATACAAAGGGACATAGGGACAGAGAAAGCGACTTTGTTTTATACTATGTAGTGATATATAGTAGGGATGTAGGATAGCATCCCGCCCCGTCTTCCCACTTGAGCAAAGTAGAATGTAAGCAACATTTTATACGAAGCCAATACTTGAGACAATCCAATAAGCTAGTTCACCACAGAACACAGAAAGTGTTGTACCGTTACCATGAGTGTTCGCGCCGCGCTGCGAGCGGTCAGTTGTCATTGTCAATGTCGAGACAATGCGCTCGGCCGGCCCGAGTGTAGGATTCATTCGCCAGTTCGCCGTACGCCGCCGTGAGGCTAGGTTGTGTGTTCCTGTAGCGACGTGCCGCGCCAGGAAACCTACAGACTTGTGACCTGTGTGTGTTCGCTTTGAAAAGCGCCGGGAAAGTTTTAGCTGTCTATTAGGGCATTGTGTAGTTATAAGAGTGTTAGCTATAAGAGTTTCCCATCGGGGGTTGAGTGAAGACCTACTTGTCAGGCGCGCGCGCCGGCGAGACAGCGATCAGCCCCCCTGGATTATGAACAGTATCTTCTATAAGGTAGGACTAGCTTAAGTAACTTAATTTTGCATGAGAAACATCCGTTTCAATAAACTGTGGAACACAGTAGATGGTCATCACAATTGTGCGTGATCATATTTTTGGTAGCAGAGCGTACCTAGAAATACCTAAAAAGCGTACCTAAAAATAATTTTTTTTTTTTGTTGAAATCTCGAGGGTATTCCGAGACGATTTGAAGTACTAAGAAATTGTTCTAGTAAATTCTCGAAGCGAATGTTTCTCACTTGGTGGATCCGATAATAGATAGACACTTATATAATTGTTGTCACATACTAGTGATTTGATACGAGTTTACTCGCCTAGATGTGTATATTTTTTTTGTGTGTCCGGATTTATTTGACGAATAGTTTCGTTCGAAAGTGTTGTTTATTAGTACCACATACTAGTGTTTGTTCCGAGTCCGCTTGCCTAGTTAAAAAAGTGGAACTAGTTTTAATTATTAGTAGTATTAAATTACGAGTATTATTATTAAAAATAGATTTGTTTTTGTTTGTTGATAACGGTTTAGTAGTTGATTTGCGAGGTTGACCTGGCCGTGCCGTGTATGCCATACCGTTAATCCTATACCGTTTTGTTTATACCGTTATATTGTTAGCCCTTGAAATTGGTAAGTTGCTAATAATTTATGAAAATAGTAGGGTCCGTGTATGTCGTCCGAATTTTAATTGTGTTTTATATTATCGTGACGCGACCTATTTCTATTGTTTTTTTTTGTTGATGTTTACCACTTTTATATTTCTTTGTTTGCTTTGTTTATTAAACGGAGTATAAATGGCTCCTACGAATCCGCTCGCCGTATCCAGGGCTGGCATCCAAGGAGTTTTGCGTTGGCTTGCTTGTGCGGTCACATTAATAGACCGAGCCGACCGGGTAGGCGCGTTGCTAGCTCGGTATGGCGGGCTGGCAGCTCGGCTGCAAGACCTGGAGCGCCACGCCATGGAGTGTCGCGCGTATTATTTGGGGAACCCCCCAGCTGATGATGCCGTGTCGGAACAGCTGGAGCAGGATGTAGCCCAGGCCTATGAGCTGGCTGACCAGTTCACGGAGGCGGCTGAGAGGGCCCTGGCTGTTCGGAAGGGGGAGCCGGTTTTGAGCGGGGAGGTCAAACCTACCCCGACGGCGTTGCTAGGCCGATTGCCTACGTTGGAGATTCCCACTTTTAATGGGGATCTGTCAGCCTGGATGGGCTTCATTAACCTGTTTGACAGCCTAGTGGATTCACGACGGGACTTATCCCCTAGTGAGAAGTTGGCCTATTTGCGCTCCTCCCTGCGAGGAGAGGCCAGCGCG
Source organism: Crambus lathoniellus (assembly GCA_949710035.1). Taxonomy (NCBI): domain Eukaryota; kingdom Metazoa; phylum Arthropoda; class Insecta; order Lepidoptera; family Crambidae; genus Crambus; species Crambus lathoniellus. The sequence continues at coordinate 22,552,281 of OX453310.1, forward strand.
GTGATCCAGCACCTGCTCATCAGCGACGACAACTACCAGGTGGCTCGCCAGCTTCTGGTTAGCAGGTACCAGAATGTCCGGTTACTGGCGGACACCCACGTGGCCACGATTTTGGCCCTCCCGCGAATCACGCGGGTACACCTGTTACGGAGGGAGTTGCTGAACCCGCTACTGTCAGCGGTCAACTCCCTAAGGCGATTGGACCTGCCGGTGGATCAGTGGTCCTTTGTACTGCTGCACATAGTCCTCGCCAAATTGCCCGCTGAAATGAAGGGGCGTTTCGAGCAGAGGTACGGAGGCGACAGCGCCTCGTATCTCCCGCCCTTCGCGGACCTCCTTCGTTTTTTGGAGGACGAATGTAGGGTGACGGACCACCTGGAGCCCGCCCCGGTTCCAGGTGTTGGTCGTATGGTGGCGGCGAGGGAACAGCCCCGTCGCCCGACCAACGGGTATGCTGCCTTCCAGCAGTCCCCTCCCCCCGCACCGAGTGAGCGGTGCAGGTATTGCAGGGGAGATAGGCACGTGGTGCACGAATGTGCCAAATTTAGAGGCCTCCGCCCAGAGGGACGGAGGGCCGTTGCAAGACAGCGCCAATGGTGCTATAGGTGTTTGGGGGGACACATGCAGTCGGCGTGTCCCCAGACAGAGGATTGTCGTCTTTGCGGAGGGAGGCATCACCCCCTCCTTTGTTTGGACCGCAAGGACGCCGGGAGCGACCGGGGTTCGAATTCCTCGCGCACGGGCGGGGGCCCGGCAGCCCGGAACCGGTTCCCTAGAGATTCGGCGGGGCTTAGCCCCCCCGTTCAGTCCCCCCCGGAGAGGGGGAACTATAGGAGAGACGCCCCCGCCACGGGCGGGGGTAGGGGGGTACCACAAGAGTACGCCACGGTGGCGATGGGCACGGGCCCTATTTGCTACTCCCCCCCCCTAATGGAGAGGCCTCGATTGGGGTACTATGTACCGAGGCACGCCCCACACGGGTATTACCCTGCACCTAGGAGTGCTGTTGGTCGGGGCCAGTATGTACCCGATTGGGACCCGCTCGCCCGGTACGAGCGTCCCACATTTGGCGCGCCGACTCGGGCGCGAGGGGGACAAGTACCCCCCCAAAATTTTTAATGGCGCCCCTGTCGGACCCAACCACCCCTCCGGAGCTTGTGCTGTTGCCAACAGCCTCCGTGAATGTTTGGGGACCTAAGGGCAATGTTGTCACGGTGCGTGCCCTTTTGGACTCAGGTGCCCAGGGGTGCATAATGTCCAGGTGGCTTGTCCGACAGCTGGGTCTTTTGCTTGTGCCGCATCACGAAGCGGTACGGGGGGTGGGAGACTCGCGGATCCCTGATCCGATTGGTCGAGTTGAGTTCTCCTTCTCCCCCCACTTCACGCCAAGGCCGAAGATCGGTGCTTCGGCGATAGTTTTTGATAAGGTGGTTGGACTACTCCCGCAAGTGCGAGTGCCGCCATCCACGATTGAGCTGACGTCTGGACTGGCTTTGGCTGATCCTTCCTTCCACCGACCGGGCCCAATACACTTGTTGATTGGTGCGGATGTCCTCGGTCGTGTACTGTGTGGAAGCAAGCGAGTTTTGCAGACAGCCGATCTTGTCGCCTTGTCCTCGTCGCTGGGTCATGTGGTGATGGGAAAGGTACCACAGACACCAGAGACCCCGTCGGTAGACCGCCAGACCATTGTCGGTTCTACTTTGTCCGACGTTCTCCAAAAGTTTTGGGAGGTGGAGGAACCTCCCACTGCCAAGCGGTTGGATCCGTTAGCCGAGGAGTGCGAATTGTTCTTCCAGAACAACACTGGGCGCCTCCTCTCGGGTCGCTTGATTACCCGCTTGCCCTTCTTGGCGGTTCGCCCTCTTTTAGGGAGCTCCCGACCGATGGCCGAGAAGAGATTGTTGTCCATGGAGCGTAGGATGGCCAGGGATCCCGCATTCAAGGAGAAGTATATAGACTTCATGCGGGAGTATTTGGACCTTGGGCACATGTCCATCTCGCAGTTGGACTGGCGTAATGTGGAACATTACTTCCTGCCACACCACGCTGTTTTGAAGACTTCCAATGGGAAGATCCGCGTGGTCTTTGATGGTTCAGCGCCCACGTCAACCGGAGTGTCGTTGAATCAGTGTCTGCATGCGGGGCCGAAGTTGCATCACGATGTCTGTGATGTTTTGACCAACTTCCGCCGGCACGCTGTCGTCTTTGTGGCCGATATCCGCATGATGTTCAGACAGACCGTGATTCACCCGGAGGATAGACGATACCAGATCATCCTTTGGCGTGAGGATCCCCAGGATCCGATGTTGGCTTACGAGCTGAACACCAACACTTATGGTTTGCGGTCGAGCCCCTTTGTGGCGATCCGTTCGCTTTTGGAGCTCGCAGAGCGCGAACGGCTACGCTATCCCCGGGCATCTGCTCTTATTGAGGGGGGGGCCTTATTTGTCGACGATATCTGCACGGGGGCCTCGAGCTTAGATGAGGCTCTCGTCTTACGTGATGAGCTGATTGCGCTCTTGAGGGCTGGTGGCTATGAGCTGCGGAAGTGGCTGTCTAACTCACCGGACCTATTGGCAGATTTGCCTAAGGACCACCAGCAAGAGCCGCTCCTCTTTGAAAATCCGGAGACTCCAGACATGCTGTCTGTTTTGGGAGTCCAGTATCGACCAGTCCCGGATTTGTTCACATATAGATTGGAACTGCCAGACCCAAAGGTCTGGACTAAACGCACGGTGCTGTCTACTGTAGCCCGTACCTTTGATCCGAACGGTTGGCTCAGCCCTGTAGTTTTTCGATGAAGTGCTTCCTACAGGAGCTCTGGGCTGCGGAATTGTCCTGGGATGAGCCCCTCTCTGGTAGCCTCCTACGAGAGTGGGTGAAGTTCGTGTCATCCCTACCCGACGTCAATCGGGTTTGTATACCGAGGCAAATGCTGCCTTCGGGAAAGTTTAAAGCCTCCCTGCACGGCTTTTGTGACGCGTCCGAAAGCGGATACGCGGCAGCCGTTTACATCCGAACGGTGGATGCAGCAGGCGTTGTCGCCGTACACTTAGTTACGGCCAAGAGTAAGGTCGCCCCCCTTCGGACTAGGCTAACCATTCCGAAGTTGGAGTTGTCCGGCGCCACTCTCTTAGTACGGCTACTCAATCATGTTGCCGACACCTTGGGAAACGGTGTCGACTTGGAGTCGATATTTGCGTGGTCTGACAGCCAGGTCGTCCTTTGTTGGCTGAAGAGTTCAGTCCACACCCTTGAGGTTTTTGTGGCCAACCGGGTCTCACAAATTCAGACTTCAAAGGCCCCGTTGATTTGGCGCCACGTACCGGGCGAACTGAACCCCGCAGATTGTGCCTCCCGCGGCTGCGAGGCGCCTGAGTTAGTGGACCACCACCTATGGTGGAGTCCATCATGGTTGTTACGGCCTGAGCGCTCATGGCCTGCCACCCCGGCTGTGGCCAGAGTCCCAGACCTAGGCATGCGTGTTCACGCCGTGGAGACGGTGGCGGCTCCGCAGATGGAGTTTTTGTTAGACCGCTACAGTTCTCTTGATAAGTTGCTCGGCGTGACTGCTTGGATGAGGCGCTTTGTGCGAAATTGTCGCCAGCCTCAGGAGAAATCGTTGTCTCCGGTCCTCGCCCCACAAGAGCGGCAAGACGCTCTGTTGCATTGGTTGCGAGTGACGCAACAGCGAGAGTTTGAACCGGAGCTGAAAGCCCTGCGCTCAAGTAAGTCCAAGTTGAAGGGACCCTTGGTGCGGTTGAATCCCTTCTTGGACAGTACCGGATTGCTGCGTGTCGGAGGTAGGCTCAGACATGCCAACCTGCCGTACGGATCACGCCACCCTTTGTTGCTCCCCAAGGATGGACCGTTAGTTAGACTGTTGATTACAGACCGACATGTAAAGAATGCTCATGCCGGTTGTAATGCTTTGACCGCGCTCCTCCAACGAGAGTTCTGGATTTTGTCAGCGCGGAGAATAATCCGAACCGTTATTTTTCGTTGTCTCCCGTGTTATCGTTTGCGCGCCGATACGATGCAGCCCCAGATGGGTGATTTGCCTGCCGATCGAGTGAACGAATCGATGCCCTTCTCAGGAGTTGGAACGGATTTTGCGGGGCCATTTACCGTTAAGACATCGCGGCTTCGTAATGCTAGAACGGAAAAGGCTTACTTGTGTGTATTTGTTTGTTTGGCCACTAAAGCGGTCCACCTGGAGGTGGTTAGTGCCCTCACCACAGAAGCCTTTGTAGCCACGTTGAATCGTTTTGTGTCTCGCCGCGGAATGCCGTCGTTAATCAGGTCCGATTGTGGAACCAATTTCAAGGGCACCGATAGGTATTTAAAGGAAGTTTGTGAATTTTTGGATAGGAATAATTTTGAGATCGGATCCACACTCTCTCGCAGAGGGGTACGATGGCAGTACTCCCCGCCATCCTGCCCCCACTGGGGAGGGATTTTTGAAGCAACTGTAAAGGCCGCTAAAACTCACCTTCGTCGCCCTATTGGGGAGACGGTCCTCACGTTTGAGGAACTCGCGACCGTATTTTGTAAGGTTGAGGCGGTCCTCAACTCGCGTCCGTTGTGTCCGTTGTCTTCGGACGCGAATGATTTAGAGGCCCTTACGCCGGGCCATTTTTTGATTGGCCGACCGCTTAACGCCTTGCCGGAATATCCTTATTCCGAAGTGCCCTCCGGACGGCTCTCGCGATTTGAATTGCTCCAGCAGCTTACGCAGAGTTTTTGGCGCCGTTGGCATCTGGAGTATTTGCACATTTTGCAGCAACGCGTTAAGTGGTCGGATAGGACGACCCCACCCAAGACCGGAGACCTCGTGTTGGTAAAGGATCCAAACCTGCCGCCCCTCCGCTGGCGTTTAGGACGCATTGTTCAGCTTCATCCGGGGTCGGATGGTGTGCCCAGGTTTGCCGAGGTCCTGGTGGGGGACTCTGTTTTGAAGCGAGCGATCGCTACCCTCTCTCGCCTGCCCTTAGATTGAGTTGGCGGACAGTTTGCTACTGTCCGGGACGGGGGGATGTTCGCGCCGCGCTGCGAGCGGTCAGTTGTCATTGTCAATGTCGAGACAATGCGCTCGGCCGGCCCGAGTGTAGGATTCATTCGCCAGTTCGCCGTACGCCGCCGTGAGGCTAGGTTGTGTGTTCCTGTAGCGACGTGCCGCGCCAGGAAACCTACAGACTTGTGACCCGTGTGTGTTCGCTTTGAAAAGCGCCGGGAAAGTTTTAGCTGTCTATTAGGGCATTGTGTAGTTATAAGAGTGTTAGCTATAAGAGTTTCCCATCGGGGGTTGAGTGAAGACCTACTTGTCAGGCGCGCGCGCCGGCGAGACAGCGATCAGCCCCCCTGGATTATGAACAGTATCTTCTATAAGGTAGGACTAGCTTAAGTAACTTAATTTTGCATGAGAAACATCCGTTTCAATAAACTGTGGAACACAGTAGATGGTCATCACAATTGTGCGTGATCAATGAGTTTACATCGATCCTACTCGCTAGCGACGACGTAAAAAATTTGTATGGAAAATTGCACAGCGCCTCTAGCGGTCACTTGCAGAACTAAAATCGGTAACATGAGTTCACTTAGTAAAATACCTATCGAAATGTTTTCGCTAACGACTAACGTTTTTCGCAGTTTCTATAGAAATCGGCACCATGAGTTACAAATTTGACGGATGCCGTCGAGAAATACCATTTCGACAGTAGTAAAGTAGCTCACTAGCATAATGAAGCGTGAATGCGTAGTCAGTCAAAATTATTATTTCATTTACAATTAATTTCTGAACTATATCGTGTCAATGATGTCCGGTAGGAATTATTTAGCATAGAATATGTTAGCGTCGGTTGTATAGGAAGACGAACGACGCGATCAAGGAGAGATTTCCAAGCGAACATGATTGCGGAAGAGACTTGGAGCTGATGCACTTTGCAAATCAATGAAAATAATAGACTCAACTCAATAAGGAAGCTTTTGAATATTTGTTCAAATATTGCGATTGGCTGGTTGGCATTTTGTAATTCTTCGGACAAACAGAACAGAATCCTTTTATGAATAACTAGCGGCCGCCCGCGGTTTCACCCGCGTGGTTCCCGTTTCCGCGGGAATATCGTTATAAAAGTATCCTTTGAGTTATTCGAGCCTATAATCTATCTTTTTTGCAAATTTCATCCAGATTCGTTCAGTAGTTTTGTGTGAAAGAGTACCTAACATCCATCCATACTCACAAACTTACGCATTTATAATAATAAATTGGATCGTACAAATGTACTTAGTTATAGAATGGATAAGTTATGAAATAAGCTTATCTCAGATGGCATGGTGCCACTGGTGCCAGCCTAGCTTGTTCCCTTGCTTGGAAAAGATGTCTATAATAATTATGAAGATTTAACAAAATAAAACAATATTTAATTGTATTATTTAGTTTTATTTACAATTCTTACTCTAAAATTACAAAACATAGTACAAGGAGAAAATGTTTAATGCTAGTGGGACCTAAAAATGGTTCAATTCACTTTTTTCAAGTTTTTGTTAGTCCTAATGTCTTTCAATATGGGCCCTTTGGTCCATATTAAACACTAGCCAATTATTGGTCCAATTTTAATTGGCCAGAAGGAATTGGAATATTTATTCCAATCCCTTTACGGCTACGTTCCACTATTCGTCTGTTGCTAACTGAACCTGCATAGCCACTAGAAAAATAAGTAATTAAACCTCCTGGTGAGGCGCCAACCTCAAATTTGAGTGTTCTTATGTTTGTAAGTTCTAAATAAAACTTTTTGGTTGCTCGGCTAACTTGGCTTCTGTATGCTTATTGCAGTCTCATTTATAATGGCTCTTGTAGAGGGATAATATTTTTTTAAACTGTCTAGCATATAAAATTTACTAAACTTCGGCTAGGCCAAATGTCGAACAAGCTCTAAATGTCACATAAAAAAATTATCTATGCAACTATAATATTCAACACTTCAGTCTTACTTACAACAAATATTATGTCTAGTTCGAAATCTATAGTGTTTCTTCTTAGTTTAATTAACAGCAGCTAAAGAGCTGCTTTATTTTTTTATTTACATATTTAGTACACACAAACATAAAAGCAAAATAGAAAAGAAAGAAATAGAAAAAGTATTGTACAGGGGCACGGCTTATATCAAATTAAAATTTCTACCAGCCGGCCTGTAAAAGGAAATTATCACCATGAGAGCCTTTATGTAGTGATTATATGTAGTATAAATAAGTGATAAAACTAGGGTCGTAAACTAGGAGTAGAAAAGGATCTTCTACTGATATAAGCCGATCACTACTCCAACGATATTCTATATTATTCACCATTGGTAAAACTGTACTTAAAATTAACAATTAAAGTCGAGGTCCACACTGCTAACACTATTTCAAGTGACACTATGTCTGATGGCCTTTCAAAAAGTTGTTTTTCTTCTTGAGGTTACGAGCTTGTAATCTAACTTTTATTTTTTTATTTATTATTTTTTATTTATTAATTCTTCATGCACAATGTACATAGGCGGACTTTTCTTGCTTTTGCCTCTGAAACTGGTTGCATGTTCCATGGAAACATTGTAGGTACAGTACCTTTTTTGAGGCATCTATGCTGATTTTCAACTCCTGGAACAAACAAGAATGTTAATACAATACTTTACCAAGTAAATTAATAGGCCAACATTACTATTGATGGTTCTTTTTAATGTGCGTATGAACCATTTTCACCACAGAAATAAAATAAATTTATTGAGGAACTGCTTACCTGAGTATTTACTGCCTTTTTCAGATAATCACACAATCAACAAAATGTTTTCGACATAACTTCTAACAATTTTTTGGTGTTAAATTTGCCCGGCGGATAGTTTTTAACCATGGGCGACGAATTTTATTATCTTTTGGGATGCAATATACACCAATTTCACAGCATTTTGGTACAATACAGCGCGTCATTTTAATTACTTTCTAATGATTTGAACGACGAAAAGAAAATCAAAATGTTTGGGAACAAAACAAGTTTGACAGTATGAATGATGAGCAAAACGACCAATTTAAAAAAACACTTAAACTTAACGTAGAAGCGCTGCTAGGTGACGCTTGCAATTGGCAGGGTTACCGATACGTTTTCTGTTATCTACCTTACTCTGTCTTTATTAGTGCGCTAGAAAGAAGCAGCATAATGTGTGTGAAGTTAGTCATGATAGTATTTGTGTGCCAACATAACGACTCAAAACCGCTATCGAGAAACGAGTTGTCGCTAGCGAGTCTACTCGACTCATGGTACGATTATTATTGAAATCTATTCGATATGTGATTACTCGCTCGCGACTGTAGTAAACGAATATGATTTTTCGATAGCAACTCATGGTAAGGGTACTGTGCCGTCCAATAACGTAACAAGATAAGATGGTAGTAGTTAGCCAGACGGACTTAACACAAGTCCTGCCACCAACTAAACCGAATACAATAAATACAGGATATTTTTTTTATTAGTGCACAAATTTTTAGGATCGACTCAGAATCGGTAAGTGAACAACTTTCTCCTAGAAACATAGGTCGAAATATGACAATTTTTTTTTGATTCTCATACAAATTGGACTGATTACGTGATCGATTTAGTATGGGAAGTCCAAAAAATTTTGTCGTATTTCGACCCATGTTTCTAGGAGAAAGTTGTTCACTTAACGATTCTGAGTCGATCCTAAAAATTTGTGCACTGATAAAAAAATTATCCTGTATACCACTGGGAATCGAACCCGGGACCCCTGGGTCTTGTACCGGTGGTGTGAACCACTAGACCACAGTGGCGGTCAAAAGTAACAGTTTCGCAGTTTGGAAGATCTAACCGTGCAGAGACAGTGGGAAGCGACATTGTTTACTAATATGTAGAGATTTACCACGAAGAACAACTAGAACAAGCCCAAACTAGTTTCAGAGAAACGTAGGTATAAACTTTCGCATACACGTCAAAACTATCTAACCATGATCAAAGTAGAGTTCAAAGTACATATTTCCGATATGCCTTCCTCGTAGGAGAACTTATATTATTGTTGCGACGTCTTAAGTCAGGTAACCCTACTAATTAGAGTAAACCGCTGCACGAAGTCATCTCTCATGACGCGAATTATGCAGAATAACAAGCTGCGGGAGCTGCAGTAGTAGTAACCAACATTATAAAACACTTATGGTAGGGAAATTAGGTATAATTGCTCCAATCGTCACTCATTAGTAATAACATTGAAATGTTAAAGTCAGTTGTTTTCAGCAAGACAGTCACAGAAAAGGCTATCCCTAACCCTGCATAAACTTATTATTCAACAAATGTAAAATTTTGTAGTCTTCCTTTTATTTAAGATGCTATGTTATTTAGAAGAAAAAAAACCTTTCGATTACTACAATAAAATTAAAGAAATATTTTTTTTTTTAATTCAGCGGGTTCGATTCCCAGTTCAGACAGGCGGTTATTTAAAATTATTTGAAAGCTGTTCATTTTCTGATTAAAATAAAAATTAAGTCTCCTTTCAGTAAAATTTTATATCTTCAGTATTTAAGGTATACTTTCCCTCCATGTGGCATAGTTTTGGGACGCCTGTATATTATATACTGTGCTACTACTGCACCCGTAGTTTTACCGGTTTCGTTCCCGGTCCCGTAGGGACATTGGGGTACAAAGTATCTTACGTCATGGTCAAACTGTATGCTCAATTGAAATGAAGAACCATGACATCTGAAACATTTTATTCGCTATACCCACGCAAGTGCAAAGACAAACAGCCTAGTTTTGATCCGCACTTCATTATTGATATATTTATTTATTTCTTATTTGTTTTATGAAATAAAAACTCAGCAGTAAAGGTATCCATTTATTAACACTTAATTTGTACAATCACGGTTTTACGTCCTTTCGACTCGACAACTCAAACACGACTGACTGTCCGGCGCGCGTTCGTCTAGGTTCCCACCATATCACCCGAACACAGTGGCGCCGCGCCGGCGCTTTCTCAATTTAGAAATGAATAGTGTTGCCATAATGATAATTACAATTCCTACTACAATTATATTTTAATTGTTTTAATCATTACTTTTTGAAATACGACATTCGGCCATCCGACAGAGTGCAACCTCCTGGTGCACTCAATCGATCCAAGCAGTCAATTTCTTAATTTTTACTCAAAAATTTTCAAGAATACAGTTCCAATGAAATACAAATACAATACGACATTCGGCATTATATGGATTCGGATTTTTAATGAGACAAAGTAAATTATCTATTTGAGTTTAGATTTATTTCGAAAGAAGTAGATTAATAATTATTTTAAAACAATGCAAAAACTACTGACTCACTACCAGTTCACAAATGGGGAGGCCCTTCGAAGAAAGAACTGGCAAGAAAACTCGCGAAGGGTGGACTGACCGACCTCCGTCTTTTAAGTTCTATTTATTTACTTATACCTACACAAAAGAACTTGCCAGACTATAATTGAAGTAAATTTAATTAGGACAATATGTAGATTCATTATTTTTATTTTATTTGACTCTTACATGACATGTATTATTAATTACATCAATACTTTTAATGTGATTCGCATTTTTTTGTAATTATTGTGATTTTTATGATTGTATTTTATTCGATTGATTTTATATTTGAATTTCAATGAACTTATATTTACACATTTCTTTTCAAGTTAAATACATATTTTATATAATTAGAATTCATTTTAAAAGATTTTGTAAGAATTGTTAATCTTATTGACTCTGTCTGGAATAAAGTGATTTTATTTTAGTTTAATTATTTAATAATAAAATGTGTTGATTTCTGTTTGTTGATCGATTAGAAATTGTAGTTGCACGCCTGCAGTGGGGCGGGGGCCGATCTACTTCCAGGAGCACTCGGTTTACCCGTGGTGCCACTGACCAACGCTTACCACATTACAAGCTGCCCTGTGGGCTTATTCTTACTTGCTATTATAATTATTATTCTCAGAATTTAAACAAGTATAGTGGATATGGTACTCTAAATGAAATAATAATTATTGTTATCCCTACTTATTCATTAATCATTTCAAATTTAATAATTCTATTTTATTATTTTTATCCTATAAATTAATATAATGACTTTTTATTTATTTGACCTGCAACTTTATTATTACATTTAATTTATGGTACAGGCGTTCACTCTCGGTTTCAACTGATAAATCAGTAATTTGCTTGCGCTAAGCTGCGACCCTTGAGTAGTGCTAGGGCACACACCCATCTTTTTTTGAACTTTTTGTGTCAATCCTATTTTGTGTTTTCTCTCCTTGTTCTTTATACAGTACAACCTTATCTTTTTTGTGAATCTGTTTTGTAATTAATGAATATGTGTGTCTGTAGCAAAGAAATAAAGTGATTATTTATTTATCTGTCAATAAAAGAATACTTAGATTATTCTTATCTGGCCCTTTTCTTACATTTGAACTGTGCAACAAACGTAGTATTGAGCTAGCTAGCTTGGATAAAGTCGGATAATCATAAAAGTGACAAATAACAAGCTTTAATCTGTAAGTTAACTATTATAGATAGTGACTAAATGTTATTAATCCTTATCAGTGGTTATTTACTTTAATTTAACGAGCTTTTAATCGTCCAATCCTTGGATTTAATTAATTTTTACTTGACCATTCCTAAGTCTTTATTTATATGTACTAAATGTGTAATGTGTAATGTGGTTATCGCTAAAGTGAGCAAGAATTTATGTAAAACTGATACATTAGGCCGGGCTGCTCAGGAGGTTTATATACCAACAAACTCTGACACCTCTAACAATCCTGATAGTATATTACTGAATAATGAAAATAACCCACCTACAAGAATAAGTAACGCTAAAACAATTATGTTCTGCGATGAGATTGGGAAGGGCTTGGGCCAATTAATCCAGAAACATTCTAAGGAAAGTGTTACTAATTATTGTATGCCTGGATCAAGCATAAATGAGATAATGAAAGTAATTGTAAAAAAATCTTATAGTGAAAACACAAACTTGATTGTTTTAATCGGGAATAGAGATAGTATAAACAAAAACCATTTAATATCATACTGTAACTCATTATGCTCTCTAAATGTTAGAAAAGTTGTTATGTTTACATTTCCCTATAGTCAAGGGTTTTCACAATTAGAGAATAAATTGAGATATAATCTTAATTTAACATTAAGCACAATAGCATCTCATAATAGTCAGATACAAATAATTGACATAAATACCTTGTTATATAATCTTAACTTGACGAAAGATAAATATTATCTGCATAATTATCATAAGCGACAAATAGCATTATCGCTATCTTTTTATTTTAATCAACTAGCCAACAATCTGGCTACTCTAACTTCTGCTTCTTTTGAGCAGCTAAAATGTGACATTTCTAATTCAACTTTGGAATCTGTTCCAAATAATTCGATTCTTTTGAATCCAAATACTGACATGGTTAATTTAAATTACCATTAGAGACAACGGAGGCATACTCTAGCCCAGTATTGACAAGAGGAAGGCCTAAATGTTTAAAAATAGTACACCAGAATATCCAAGGCTTTTCTGCTGGCAAAGACCTAGAAATAAGTTTATTTTTAAATTGTGAAAATATTGATGTGTTATGTGTTACTGAACATTGGTTAAAAGAATATGAATTATTGTTAAATTTGGATAATTATAGTGTTGTAAGTTCATTCAATAGAAAAACTGCAGTAAGGGGGGGTTCTCTAATAATTTTACCTAATAACACACAATATAAAGAGCGAAAGGATATAGTATCCCTCTCTGTTGAACGAATTTGTGAGATATCATGCGTGGAACTTGAACAAATGATTATAATCTGTGTATATAGCCCCCTGGAGCAAATTACACAGTCTTTGAGTCCACTATGGAGGATGTTTTGAAAATATGCTGTCGTAAGAATAAAAAAATTGTAGTTTGTGGAGATTTTAATATAGACATCTTAGATATTAAATTAGCACAACTCTCCAGTAAATTCCTTAACCTTTTTAAATCATTTAATTTGCTTCACATTTTTAATGAACCGACGCGAATTACGCCAACATCGGCTACTTGCTTAGATAACATCTTTTCCAACTGTAACTTAATTGAGAAATCGGTAATTAATATTATTAAATCCGACCACAGTGGACAACTAGCTTCTTTTGAGCACTATAATGTTACTCCTAAACGCGAAGTAATTTGCAGGCCAATACCGAAACGTGGTATTAATAAATTTAGAAATAATGTACAAGATAAAATTCAATGTTTGCCAGCTTCTGCTGACGCTAATAACTCTTATCAATCATTATTTGATATTGTTGAAAAAGAATTTAGTAACAATTTTAAACAAAAAGTTATAAAGTGTAATGATCGTAAGAAGTTCAGTGACTGGGCCACACCTGGTATCTATAATAGTAGAAGAAAGTTATTTAAACTCTATGCACAAAAAACGACTTCCTGTGATCCTAGCTTCATTGAATATGTCAAGAAATATTCAAAAACATTTAGGAAAGTATGTGCTTTGGCAAAATCTAGGTATATTTCAAATAAAATTAAATCATCTGAAAATAAAATAAAAGCTACCTGGAGTATTATAAACCAAGAGACTGGCAAAACAAAATGCAAAATTAATTCATTTAACTTAAAAATTAGTGATCAGACTTTTGAATCGGATATTGAGGTGGCTAGTGCTTTTGAAGGTTTCTTTGCTCGAATTCCGTTAGAAACTACTAGCAGACTTAACTCTTGCCCCAACACCGCTGTCTCTCTTATGGAATCTAGTGTGAACAAGTGCCAGGAAACATTTAGTTTTAGCTATGTCACTACCGAAGATATTATTAAAGCATTCAAAGCAATAAATATTAAAAAAACAGAAGATCTCTGGGGCATATCTACAAGTATCATCAAATCAATAATTGATGTGATAGCTCCATCATTAGCAATAATTTTTAACCAATGTGTAAGTGAAGGGGTCTTTCCTAATTTAATGAAAAATAGTAAAATAATTCCTCTATTTAAAGCTGGTGACAAAAGTGACCCAGCAAATTTTAGACCTATATCCATACTACCAGCAATAAGTAAAATATTTGAGAAATTAATTTATGCTCAACTTTTAGAATATTTTAAATTAAATAGTATACTGCATGAGAAACAGTTTGGTTTTTCAAAAGGTAAAAGTACAACTGATGCTGGGGTTGCATTTCTAAAACATGTACTTGATGCCTGGGAGGACAAGCAGGATATAATCGCTATTTTTTGTGACCTTTCCAAGGCATTCGATTGTGTTGATCATCAAACACTATTAAGGAAGTTAAAACATTATGGTGTTTCTGAAATGTCAGTAAGCCTTATGCATTCATATCTGTATGAAAGAACTCAGAAGGTAGTTATTAATAAAACTGAGTCTACCGGAGCTCCCATTACTATGGGCGTACCCCAAGGATCAATATTGGGCCCGCTGTTGTTTTTAATATACATAAATGACCTTCCTTACTACGCGAAGAATTTATGTGAGACAGTGCTATTTGCCGATGATACATCTCTAGTCTTTAAAGTAGATAGAGGTGATGACTGTTCTGACGAAGTGAATAGTGCTCTTTCAAAAGTGTCACATTGGTTTAATAGTAATAATTTATCATTAAACTCAAAGAAAACTAAGTGTTTAAAATTTTCGTTACCTAATGTAAGACAAGTTGATTTTCATATAAGACTAGACGGCGATATGGTCGCATTCATTAACAATACAAAGTTTCTAGGTATTATATTAGACTCGCGACTACAATGGGATCCTCATATCGAAGCCTTGGCGAGTAGACTCAGTTCGGCCGCATTCGCAGTTAAGAAAATAAGGCTCTTAACCGATATTGAAACGGCTAGAATAGTCTATTTTAGTTATTTTCATAGTGTTATGTCCTACGGCCTTTTGTTGTGGGGCTCAGCCGCTAACATCCACAGTATATTCGTGCTCCAAAAAAGGGCTATTCGCGCCATTTACAACCTCCGATCGAGAGATTCTTTAAGAGATCTATTTAAAGAAATAAACATTTTAACTGTTGCAGGACAATACATCTATGAAAATATAATCTATGTGAAAAAGTATTATAATACATTTGTAAAGCAGAGCGATATTCATCGCTTTAACACAAGAAATAAAGATAAACTTGTCGTTCCCAAGTTTAGGCTAGAAAAATCCAGAGCCTCATTTCTGGGGAAAAGCATAGCCTTTTTTAATAAAGTTCCACAGCGTATAATTGAACTACCATTGCATAAATTTAAATGTTACATTAAAGAGTCGCTGATGAGCAAAGGATACTATAAAGTAGACGATTATTTGAATGACCGCAATGCATGGTCATGATGTAACACATAACATAATCACTGTTTAATATGATGTATTTTTATACTAAGCAATTGTTGTATTAGTAACGATATGTTTTTTTTTTGTAAATGTCGTTACCTAACTAAGAAACGCTGGCAAGTTTCTTGCGCCCATTCTTCTTGTCAGTTAAAAAAGTCTTGAATGGGTGGTAGGAAAATATTGACGATTCATAAGTACATATTTATTATGTCTAAGTGAATAAAGAATATTTTTATCTTATCTTATCTTATAACTTTATATTGCCACTTCAATCTCTTTTCATACCTTATATAGTTCTATGAAAGCTCTATACTTACGCATTTTTTATTTACATCATTATGTAAGAAACCATTTGTAAAACAAAGTTAACAGGTTCATGATGTCGGTGTTATTCTAGTGGTTTCCATAAGCAGGATGCTGGTCGTAGTAGACAAATTGGTAGTAAACATTACATCAAAAAATGCTTTTTGTATTTCTGATATATACAGAATATAAATACTTAAGTCGCGAGCTAAGACCTTTCTCTGTTCTATACCTACTCTTATGTAATATCCAAAATCGTTTTAATAACTAATAGTTTTAATATATTTTTAAATATGTCAAATCTAGACTTCGAAACACTACAGTCACATAATACATCAGCAAGGTTTAAATCGGAGAGCATAATAACACAATATTTGGGAGTTACGAAATTACACAATTAAGTCTTAATATTTAATGCCGATAGTAATTTATATACACACTCCGCCCTTCCACTAGTTTCCGTATGAAGATGCATCTAACTGATAACCTAGAATCACTTTGACGATCCCAAGGGAAGGAGACGGCTCAGAATAACGAGGCATCGGTGACGGAGTAGGTGATCTGCTCCTCTATTCGGTTGCCGCCTTCTTCCTTCACTTGTCTACGTTTGATGACCTCGGAAACATTAGAACAAATAAATGATATTAGTGCATTGTGTTTTATTTATCCTTCTAGTCAATGTAGTTAATTAGTCAAAATACTTGAAAAAGTTAAACTTCTATAGCAAATTCACTGGATTATTCAACTCTTCATCCGCAACCATATCCAAGAGGAACATTATTCATAAACATTTATCTCTCAGACGATCATAGGTCAAATTTGATGTCAACGCAAGAAAAGTGCATTCGTGACACCAAAGGTCAAGCAAACTAGGAAGGTACTTGAGAGGTCAGCTTTCAATCATTTTGCGTCTGGTGCGGTCTGGGAGAGGAATGCCTATGAATCCAAGGTTAAGTATGGCGAGACATATAATGTTTAACCTTCTTTTATATTCTAAAATAAAGAGCGGCTAGCTTGTCCATAATTATTAATTATATGTCTCCTGCCATAATTATATGTCGTTTAATTACGCGTGAGCCACGCCACACACATAGCATAATTAACTAAAAATAGTATAGTCAGGGCAGGACAAAGGTGATGTCCAAAAATGTATGAGGTCTGGGCCACGTCTCCGTACAGTATACCAAAAAATAGATAAAGATACGATTAACAGATTCTAATAATTCAATTTCTTTAAAATCGCTTTGTTTTCTGGAAGGAACATTAAATAAAATGCAAAATCACATAACAATTCATCATGGCGGAAGAATGAAGGCGCCGCCACTGTCAGCT
Source organism: Crambus lathoniellus (assembly GCA_949710035.1). Lineage (NCBI taxonomy): Eukaryota > Metazoa > Arthropoda > Insecta > Lepidoptera > Crambidae > Crambus > Crambus lathoniellus. Next base: position 22,569,293 of record OX453310.1, read on the forward strand.
GTGATGACAACAACACACAGCACAGAGCAGAGCAGAACAGAACTCAAGTCAATTACAGTGACACTGACAGTTTTTTTTTACGAAGAGTTGCCATATTTCACGCTTTATTTCGAGTAAAAAATATTGATTTGTTTTTATTAATAACCATTTAACCGTGCATTCTATAATATTATTTATATTTTTCTCAGAATCAGTAAATTTTTCTCCATCTCTGGGGATGGTGCACACAGACGTGGCCCATATTGGGACATGTCCTTTAGTCATTTATCAAATTCATTCCTTTAATAAGTCAAGACTTGTACTTTTTGAGAGTAATTCACTTATCTGCTATAACTTTATATAAAATTTCATTTATTTATTTTTTTGGGTTCCGTACCCAAAGGGTAAAAACGGGACTCTGCTACTAAGAATTCGCTGTCCGTCTGTCTGTCTGCCCGTCTGTCTGTCTATCTTGTATTTCGTACAATATATAATTACCAGAGTAAATTATATCATGGCAAACGGTAATATTTCATATTCTATTTGGTTGACGAACTGGTTGATTGATAATGGCATTGCGACGGAATACGTCATACTTAATCGGTAACCTATTGCTTATATTGAGCAAACGAAAGGATCTTCAGGTGACGATCGTTTTCCTACTCAGACCGCACATATTGATACTCAACAAGCGGTTACTACTGTTGGCACACATGGCTTAATCATTAGAGACTCGCATTAGTGGATCTGTAGCTGGATTTGGATTAGTGATCTATAGCTCCGATACGACAAATCAATGTTAAGTTATCCTAATCATAAACGGCTCACATGGCCGACATATTCTTAGTCTACATGGCTACTCAAGCTAAGACGCACATGGTCTGCTATGGAACTGTGTAAAGTCAATCGTATCCATTTGACAGCTTTTGATTACATCATAATAAATGTCATTCCATACAAATTGCAACCGATTGAATACGATATGAACCGTCAAACAAATACGACTACCCCACGCAATTGCACACCTGATTATAAGCGACACACATGGCCGACTCGTAGCTCACATGGCTACTCAACTGAGCTATAGGCACACATGGCCCGATTTTAAGCGACACACATGGCCTGATTTCAAGCGACACACATGGCCTGATTTTAAGCGGCACACATGGCCTGATTTTAAGCGACACACATGGCCTGATTTTAAGCGACACACATGGCCTGATTTTAAGCGACACACATGGCCTGATTTTAAGCGACACACATGGCCTGATTTTAAGCGACACACATGGCCTGATTTTAAGCGACACACATGGCCTGATTTTAAGCGACACACATGGCCTGCCTGATTATATCATTACTTTTGTTAAGCGACTGAATAATGAATCTCAAATTAGCTATTCATTCATGATTCTGTCTAGTGTTTACGGTATGTAATATGTCCATTACTATCTAATAATTGAATAAGAATATATTTATCAACGGATCCTAATCGGGCTTTTTTTCTTGACAAACTATTTTATTAAAATTGCGTGGTCATAGAAAACAAGGAATCAAACATTGAACATTTGAACTCATTCCTTTTTTATTTATTTTGAATTCTCGTATCTCGTTTAGTTGAAGTGGTTCTTCTATTCTGGCGCGTGACATAGCTACCAAAGAGTAGCCTTGATGAAGCCTGTCACACGCCAAAACATCGTAAAATCTATAAATATCATTTGTTTTTGTGTAGTCCATAGTCAATGTGCTAAGAAGGTATTCCCTCATCGCGGAACAGCTATCAAAGAGTAGCCCCGATCAAACATGCTCAAACGACAAAGGTACCCTCCCCGTCAGCAACACAGACAAATAATCTTTTATATTTTGTAGAAAGGAATAAGTTCAACTAATTTTAAAAACAAGGAATCAAATATTTAACACTTAACCTCATTCCCTTTTTATTTTGCATTCTTGTATATCGTTTAGTCAAAGTGGTTCTTCATTTTTGGCGCGTAACATAGCTATCAAAGAGTAGCCCCGATCAAACCTGTCACACGCCAAAACATCGTACAATTCATAAATAAATTCTTTTAGCTGTGTAGTCCATGTGCTAAGAAAGTATACCCTCATCGCAGAACATCTATCAAGGAGTAGCCCTGATCAAACATGCTCAAACGACAAAGGTACCCTTCCCATCAGCAACACAAACAAACGAGATTTAATCTTCAATATTTTGTAGAAGGGAATAAGCTCAACTGATTTTACAAAACTTCTAGAAAATAACTGTACATACCTCGTAACTTAACTTCGTTGTGGGTCGCGGTCGTCCCCGCTTCTGAGATTTTATGAAATAAAAACTCAGCAGTAAAGGTATCCATTTATTAACACTTAATTTGTACAATCACGGTTTTACGTCCTTTCGACTCGACAACTCAAACACGACTGACTGTCCGGCGCGCGTTCGTCTAGGTTCCCACCATATCACCCGAACACAGTGGCGCCGCGCCGGCGCTTTCTCAATTTAGAAATGAATAGTGTTGCCATAATGATAATTACAATTCCTACTACAATTATATTTTAATTGTTTTAATCATTACTTTTTGAAATACGACATTTGTATTACTGATTTGTTTCTTTTTCAGTTTTTTTTCTGTTATCTCATAGGTATATACAGTATACACCGTCTTTGATGAAGGTACTTGACGATTAACGATTGACCCTGTCAGAATAAACAGCGCTTTGCTCCGCCACCCTGTGTGTGACTCAGAGAAGCTTTTGGCTATGACAGGGTCATTTGTTGGCTGCACACACTTCCTATCTTATATACACCTCTCTTATTTCTTCTCTCACTTCTATCACTGTCAACCCATTTTCTTGTTCTGTCTTAATTGTTTGTATGTGTGTGTGCAAGTCAATAAATGTAATTTCTTTCTTTCTTCCTTTCTTTCAAGTAAAACCGCGGGCGCAGCAGAACTCACGATGAAGGTGCGACGTGTCGTAAGCCTAGCTAATCATTCAAATGTGCCAATTCCAAGCCTCCCAACGCTCCCAATTTGAACCGACCTAATTACATTTTAATTTCATTGGCGTATTTAATGAAACGGTTCTGTTCTACCTGTGACGATAATAAATTGGAATAATTAAGCGTTCTCCTGATTTGGTTATGCGTTTATTAGGGGAAGTGAAACTTTCCTCATTTACGGTGATTCACGTTTGTTTTGGAGATAATTGCGTCATGTAAAATTAATACTTGTTTACATTTGTTTTATGTGTACGACATGCAAATATAACATGAACGTGGGGTTTTAAATGTGTAAACCAGCCAACGCTCCTCACTTAGGCCCGATTTCACCAATGATATTTAAACGCGATTAACGCTAAACGTGTTTAAAACGTATTTCTGTCTCTCTGTCACATTCAAATAGATGACAGAGACAGAACTATGTTATATAAACACGTTTAGCGTTAATCACGTTTAAATACCAGTGGTGAAATCGGACCTTAGGCCTGATTTCACGACGAAATTAAACGCGATCAACGCTAAACGCGTTTAAAACACACACCTCCTTACACCAACTTTTTTATTTTTCTATTCTACTCCTGTCTTTACCTGCTTACCTATTGTCCTGTCTTTAAATTATTATTTTTATATGTGTGTGTGTGTGTGTCAAATAAATCTATTTCTTTCTTTTTTCTTTCTTTCTTTCTTAAAACATAGTTCTGTCATAGGCTGCATTCGACCAAACTTGTATTCCAAGAATAACGCTTACTTTCGGATAGTAATATCAAAACCCCATACTAGTTTGACATAAGTATCCGACAGTAAGCGATATTCTTTGGTCGCGAAAAGTTTGGTCGAATGTAGCCTTATAATCATCTGTTCGAATGTGACAGAGACAGAATTATGTTTTAAACACGTTTACGTGATCGCGTTTAATTTAATTGGTGAAATCGGGCCTTAAATTACTTTATAATAAACTATAGCCTTCCGCCCGCAGCTTCGCCCGCGTGGACTACACACACGACGTTATCCCGCGGGAATGTTATACTTTTCTGGGATAAAAAGTAGCCTATGTTACTCTCCAGTACACGTACTATCCCCATACCATACCAATAATCATGTCAATCCGTTGCTCCAATTTGACGTGAAATACCGCCAAACACACAAAGCCACAAACAAACCCGGCAAACGTTATTTTGCCAAGAAAATTATTAGTATACTTTAATATAGTACTTTGTATCACAAATATTAGACAGATGAAAATAAATAATCTCAAAAAAGTTTTGAAGGTACGTGACAGATAAGTCTGGAGGCATGCGCGACTGCGGCTTTTTTGGCGCTAGTTACAGTACATTTTTTTTGTTCTAATCTTATGGAAAAGTTTAGTATTCGAATTCGACCGTGCGCAGACGTGGAAGCGGCCATAGATGAAATGAATGTTTTGTATCGGACGACAGACAAAACTATTTTCCATACAAAATTACCATTTTTATTTCATTATTTTCCGGAGTAAAAAGTAGCCTATGTTAAGTACTCTCCAGCTTCCAAACTATCTCCAAACAAAAAGTCAAGTCGAATTGCTCCGTTTTGACGTGAAAGATGGACAAACAAACAAACAAACAAACACACTTTCACATTTATAATATTAGTGTCGATAGTATGGATAAATGTGAAAAAATATCCATGTCTAATCCCGATACTTTAAACTAACTTAGCAAACCGCTATAACATCGCAATTTCCGACAACCGTTTTAACTAACGAGTATTAGAAATTTCGCGCATCACTGACAGTCATTATTTGGTAACAATTCAAACGAAAAAGACCGTTACAAAAAGGGAAAAAAGAAACTGTCTGAAAATTACCTTCTGATGAAAAATCGACGTCGAGTCCGCCGTGAGAAAACATCAGATAATAATTTTCTTGATTAAAAACTTTCCTTTTGTTCTTCTGAGTGAAATGCCCACTCTGGGTGTGGATGTTCCTGACGTTAATTTGAAAATTATATAACGCTTCTCTTATAATGAGATGACGTTGTTAGGCAAAAAAATTGAATGAAACAAATTTCATTATGAGACTACTACATGAATGACGAGCTTTAGTGTAATATGAATTAAGTACCGTTAAGGACATCTTTTAGCTGATAAGAAAAACGGGCGAAAAAAACTCACCAGCGTTATCAGAAACAACGACAATTACAAAATAATTATGTCGTTTATGGACAAACAACACATTTATCGTAATTAACATTTACAACCACATTACTTTTCATGATAAAAGATTAAACAACATTTAGGAATAACATCAAGCATTTGCTATAAACTGTTACTTCATATTATTTCCGTACTCACATCATTTATACAAAACCACTAAGGACAACATTAATTTAATATTATCAAGTAATAAACAAGTATATCCCTTTAACAAAAGAATAACTTCCGCATCATCTACCAGACAATACATTAGCATTGGATAGCAAAGAAAAACAGTAACAGAGAAATATAAAATTACAGGGGGTATACTTAACTCAACAGTGCTGACGACTCGAACCACAAGACTGTCCGTTTTACCGCCAAGCTAGCTTTTATATCTTTATTGTCAATTCCTTAAAACATTAACAAGGATGATACTTTTATTTAACCATTTTCAAAATCTTTTGAAACTTATGAGAATAATTCACCACTATCTATTATCAAGAAACACATCGTAAATTGTAAGAAATTTCAGTTTTAAATTCTCATCTTGTTTGGAAGCAAGTAATGTTACAGTCCGACATAAATATTCTTAACATTTATCAACCTATAAATATTTATCAAAGCCAAATGATTTAAAAACCGCTCAAAAATAGCTAACATATTATTTTATTAATAACAAACAATAATGATAAGATAAATTCTTCAAAAATAACAATAATTAGTAACAGTCTATCAGTTTTAATTCCACTTCCTGTTCTTAAGAAGGAACGTTTAGTTAAGCGGATATACATTTACCAACTTATTAATTTTATCACAGCCAAATGCTGTAAAAATCTGTCGAAAATATCAAAGTTTGTATTTGATAACTAATAAAATATTATCATATGGCAATTCACTCAAAAATGACAATATTATAACTTGACTTATTCCCTAAAGTAACACCCGCGTGAACTATACGAGGTTTTCCCGTGGGAATGAGATATTTTACCGGAGTAAAAAGTAGCCGATATGCTATTTTAGACCATAATCTATATCTGTGCCAAAATTCATCCAGATCCGTCCAGCCGTTCACCGTGGTTGAGTAACAAACATCGAATTATAATACACTCGCGACCGCCCGTGGTTTCACCCGCGTGGTTCCCGTTTCCGTGGGAATATCTTGATAAAAAGTATCCTATGTGTTATTCCAGCTTATAATCTATCTCTGTTGGAAATTTCATCTAGATTCGTTCTGTAGTTTTTACGTGAAAGAGTAATGCCCGAGCTTCACCTGCGTCTAATTCCATTAATTAGCGCGCTATTTGATATAATACGCAGCTGTAGCCGGGTCTTAGCGCACTAATTTGATACAATTAGCGCGCTAAGACGCGCATGCCGTTATTAACGCCGTTAGGCATCACGCAGATGAAGCCCCGGCATAACAAACATCCATACATCCATAGTCATAAACTTCCGCATTTATAATATTAGTAGGATGCATTTGCAAAAAACGGGCACTTGCTTTATTTGCATACGAACATGCTCACTTCATCATCATCATCATCATCATGTCAGCCGAACGACGCCCACTGCTGGGCATAGGCCTCCCCCAAGGATCTCCACAACGATCGGTCCTGCGCTGCCCGCATCCAGCGGCTTCCCGCGATCTTGACCAGGGTGCCTACCATCAACTTTAAGACAGCGATTCAAAAATAGCGCGATGCAGAATAGGTTCCTAAAATGAATTGCTTTCTTTCGTACTCTGACCTTCTAAAAACTGGATCGCAAATGAATTGCTAAATGTTAATGACCGAACGAGTTGTGACCTTTTTCTTCTACCTACCCGTCTCTTTCACTCGATTCTGTCATGCCCGGAGAGTGAGAGGGACGGGTATAAACTGCAGGTGTCATGTTAAATCGACCGGGTTATTAAGTCAAATAAGAGTTCCTGACAGCTTAGCGGCTGTGAAATGTCATTGATCGATCACTGAATCGCTGTCATTGATATTAAGCTGTCGTGGTACGAATAAGCGAAGCAGATCAGTTTAGGTCCTAAACAAAACCGCAATAAGAGTTGATGGTAAGCACCCAGATCGTTGGTCCACCTTGTAGGGGGCCTGCCCACGGAGCGTCGCGTCGTCTGGTACGCGGTCGCCATTCGAGAACCTTTCCGCCCCAACGGCCATCGGTTCTCCGCGCTATGTGTCCCGCCCACTGCCACTTCAATGATGCAATCCTTCGAGCGATGTCTGTTGTTTTAGTTCTCCTGCGGATCTCATCATTTCTGATGAGATCACTCACTTCAAGGTCATTTAAATAAAACTGTTAGTTTATTTCTACAAACAACAAGTGTCAAATGTGTTGGATAAACGCTTGTGATTCCGGCATTTGAAAATCCGTCCGATTGCCCCTCAGAGGAAAAACTCTGAAATTTTGTTTAAGCTCCATTGTATCCTGTACATTGCTCTATGAAATTCAACTAAAGCTTTACATTTTTTGAAGTTTGGGGATGTAGAGAAATAACCAAACTTATTTCAAATGCTTATCGGAAAAACAAACATTTATACAACACATATGACACTGAAATTGTTGTAAAAATAAATTGACAGTTTAATTTTAATACATGAAGTGAGTGTGTTTGTATGGAAATAAAGGAACTGCCCGTTATTTTGCAAAATAGTTTATTAGTAAGATTAAATAATAACACCACAATTAAATTAATTAGACATAAATACCCAAACTAAGTTTTTGTAGTGTATAAAATACTGTTGTTTTCTAACAATATCGGAAATAACACGGGATATTTTTTATGCTTTTGATACTAAGTACACTATTAAAACACTGCCATTTGCATACCACAAGTGGTTATAAATAATAAATAACTTCTTACATTCACACCAATTATCTAAGCCCATTTTAATTTCATTAAGAAACTGTATGATGGAAATCTTGATAATGGATAAATAAATACTTATATACTTTTTGTTTGTAAATACATACTTAATATACATAGTAAACACCCAGACCAAGACAAATAGACATGTTCATGCACACAAATATTTGTCTTGTTCGGGAATCGAACCCGAGACCACTGGCGCAGAAAATCGGTCGTCAAACAAAACAGTTAAGTACGTAACTTACTTATTTTTTTAAGTAGGTAAAGGTATTGAATTGTATGTAGGTATACATAATAAACACCTACGGCTCATAACATGCGAAAACAGATTCACAAAATAAACCAAAAAAGCCAACGTCAATATAATGTCTCCATCACATTGGTACATCGTATCCATGGAATCTGTGAATATCAGTTTCCGAGCGGTGATTCCTAAAGGGACGTAAAACCTCATGTGTCAGTTACAAAAGCAATTTGCTGTGGAGCCATCCGAGACTGGGTGACTGTCAGTTTAAAAAATGCAGGATAAAACAGATATAGACAGTTTAGTGTGGTTTAGATGTTGTTCGATATATTAGTCGGCAGTTGTTTTGTCTCTAGTCATTACACGATAAGATATATTATAAAAAAAAAAGATATAATATTTTCGTGTGATACTTCCTGGCATCGCCACCATGTTGTACACATTTTTAATTACTTTCAAAGGAACGACAAAAGAAAGTATACTTCCTAGCAGCGTCACAAAAAATTATCTTTTTTGCTTAAACTATCATTCGTACAATTTTTTAATTCAACGTCCAATTTTGAACATATTCTGGTCGTTACTTTGAAAGTAATTAAAAATTTGTACAACATGGTTGGTCGTTACTTTGAAAGTAATTAAAAATTTGTACAACATGGTAGCGCTGCCAGGAAGTATCACACCAATTTTCCTATCGTTTTTAAGGTTAGATGAAAGATAAGTAGCAGTTAGTTTTTCTGCTTAAAAGTGGCATATGGCAGTGTGAATTTTCTCCGCTAGTTTTACGAACCGAAGTCAATGTTTGAATTATGTACAGTGGAACATTATTTATTAATGTACCTTTAATTTATTTTTAATAACTCATAAACCGACCTATAGGTATTAATAGGTAGGATTATTAATTGACCGAAGAAGACATTTTAGTTAAAAATTTATGTAAGAGAAATACTACAAGAAAAAAGCACTGGCCTCGAAATACCTCAGGCCGGACTCGATTGGATTTCCAGTCTGTATGAAGGTATGGATGAAATTTTTATAACTTGATAGTTTCACATTATTACGAATTATTATGTTTTTTTATTCAGTCATTAATTCATTGTTTTCATTCATTCTTTGTTGGTTCGTTTCGTCTTTGGTTAATAAATTAATCTGACTGAAATACGTCGTCTTTATTAATAACTAGCTTTCCGCCCGCGGCTTCGCCCGCGTGAACTACACGACGTTATCCCGCGGGAATGTGATATTTTTCCGGGATAAAAAGTAGCCTATGTTCCTCTCCAGGCTACAAAGTATCTATGTTCCAAATTTCAGCCAAATCCGTTCAGCCGTTTTCGCGTGATTGAGTAACAAACATCCAAACATCCAAACATCTAAACTTTCACATTTATAATATTAGTAGGATATGGTATTTGACTGTTGTTGAAATGTAGATTTTAAATTATGACATTCAGAAATACCTAAGTATAACATTATTGAATAACAAATGTGAAAAAAGAAATTCAATTTGTCTTATAACAAGCGAATTATTAATTGTGACTCTAGCTATATTTTCTAAAACGAAATCTTCTATAGCGAGGGTATGGCACTACCAGCATGTGACGTCACTGGCTTGTAGCGCTCTCCTTGTCTAATTAGAAAGTTTGATGCTTCATATTGCTGAAAATATGCAAGATATTTGAAAATAAATACCTATGTTGTGTTGCTAATATTTCAATAAATATTTTAAGCCAATAAAAAAATTCAGTCAAATACCCTATAGAAAAAGCTGATTGATCAAACATCACTTGCTCGAAAACTTTTCCTCAATTAGACAATTGAGGAAAAGTTTTCGAGACCTACAACCAGTTAGCCCTATAGTTTGCCACCTCAATGCATCAAAATCTCTAAAGGTAAAAGCGATTTCTCGAATTGTCGTCAAATCAAAACTTTTTATGTATTATTAATATTATTTTCTACAAGTATGTTATTTTAATTATAAAAAATCTAAGCAAAATCACTGTTTCTTTTTGTTAGCATTGAGGGAGTTAAAAAAAAACGCTGGGTCTCACGATATGCATATGACGTACGAGAAAAATAGTAGTGTTTAAAACAATTTGATCTGACGATATTTCGAGAAATCATGTTTACTTCTTTTCAATCGTTAGAGATTTTGATGCATTGATGTAGCAAACTATAGAGGTCACAGAAAATCGAGAAAAGGTTTTCGAGCAAGTCATGTTTGATCAAACGTCATTAGATTTCAAACCCTTTCAAATAGAGGGACTCAAGTAAAGTTAAATGGATAAATAATACAATTGTATGGAATCAGTCCCATTAATAATAAAATGTTGGTGTCATTACACTCATAGATATTTGTACAGAGGTAATATATCATAATGTTTTGATGTGAGGGTCCAAGATTTATGTACTATACTCGTATCTTTATGCGTGTTGCGACGGAAGCCACTTTTTAACACTCGGCGCTGTCGAGCTAAAGTGTTCGTTCGATTTATGGACGTTTTTGTTCCAACAATATAATCCTACAAGGTCTTTTCGACCTTTTATTTTGATTTGTGGAACCAACTCTCTGTGGCCTGAAACGGCGTTCTCGCAATCAAGTCTACCCGCCACCGTCATAAATATTTTATTTTACAGGGAAATTACTAAGCCGCTTTATTCCGCATAGAATTTTGAGGTTTACTGTGATTAAGTAATATTCATAAACAAAGCTAAAACATGTCAATGAAAGTGTAATGTGCTCTTACTATGAGCTCGCGTTATTTTTATATTATGAACACAACGAGATCTACTTACCTTTGTTTTTTACGAAGATATAATAAAAATAAAATCTACTTACTTCGAAACAAATATCAAAATAAGTAAGTAACATAATTAGATTTTCTGGGTGAAAAACGGTTTGTATTTTTACGAACTCCCTACATAATATAATTTAATTTCCACGCTGAATTATATACTTGAATACTAGCTTCCGCCCGCGACTTCGTCCGCGTGGACATTCGAGAGAATCCTTAGGGAACCAATAACCAGGATAAAGCGTATTCTATGTTTTAATTTCAACTAAAATCCCATCAACCGTTTTTACGTGATTAGGCGGGTCCTCACCAAGCGAGCAGCCTTGCGAGGCCCGCCGCACGTGGCAAACGTTCTGACGAAGTCGCAGCCGGAAGCTAGTTGATATCTCAGTCAGTCAGTCAGGACTTTGAATTTTATTTACATAGTTTACTCTGTACTTGTTTAAAATTCTACATTAATTGCCATAAAACCTACACAAACTTTAAAACAGCACTTGTCGAAGCTCTTTCGTTGTCAGCAAACTACACAAAAAATACAGCATTCGTTTGTGATAGGAATAAAAATACAATACAATTCAGCTCTGAACCACAAAATTACAATATAGTGCTAAAAATCTGGATAGTCTTTACCATCATCAGCCATTATAAGTCCCGACTGATGAGGCAGGGGCCTCCCTTATGGATGGATAAGGAGAATGAGCCATGACCTACGCGGGCCCAAGGCGGATTGGTGGGTATTAACGACTGCAAACGCAGGCTGGACCAACGTCTTAACCTGCCTTCCGAAGCACGGAAGAGCTCGAGATAATACATTTTGGTTGGTCATCCATCCCGTGATCAAACATTGCAAAAGTTGTTTAACTTCAATGATCGTAGGCCCAGCGTTTTACATCGGCGCCACAGACTCCTCTGAATAGTCTTGATAATACCTAAATGAATTTCTGAGTGAAACTGCTCTGTTTCGAGGTAATAAGTATTACAATGATGAATACTTGAGTGACAGACAACTCGTTTCATTTTATGATAATAATAAAACGAAAAAATCTAGAATTGTCGCCGTAAAAGGTTTTCTTTTTATTGTATGATTTTAACCGTTTTAATCTCTCCGAGCGAAAGTGTGTTATTATATTTCTGCGTAATTTTTTATGGAAATGACGCCCGGATCTCACTTACGCTTTCCGAATATTGTTTTAGGGAAATTTTTCTCGTTTTCATTGTTTACCTTGATCGTCACTTATAGCGTTTTTGAAGCACTTATCTTAAACGGAATTTTAAATGCTGCCTTTAAATAACGCTATTGGATTTATGCTTTGTATAACGCATGGTATAAGTACAAGAAAGTAGCTGATAGATACATTATTTTGAGATTTTCCGTAAAATAATCAAATAATCAAATAGTTTATTGCATTCCATAAAGTAAGAAAGATGTTACATAATTTATAGTAAGTACAGATCTTTATGGGCCCTGTGGGGCATAACAATTTATGGAGAGATAGTGTTATTTCCTTAATTTAATTATATATATATTTATTTTACAATTTATTAAAATTTGCATCTACATTATATTCACTATACTACTGGATACTGCAAAATAATCTAACACCCTATAATTACATAAAGAGGAAAGCATTAAGAATAATTAAAGCATTAAAGTATACACCTCAACCTGTGTTGATGTGTATGTGTACCTTAAAATGTATTCTTTTATTTTTTCAACACACTTGCTCATAAAATGAGCCTTATTACATCGATTTTAGGGCCATAAACCGAACTATAACCCACGCGTGCATAATAATATTACAGTACTAGTTGCGTAATAGAATTATCCCTACAAAGTTAAGTAAGTACCGAACTGCAAATTATATGCGAGTAAACAGAGACTTTTCAATTTAACCGGGTAATACAGTATCCCTACAAAGTTAAGTTAGTACCTAACTGCAAGTTATATGCGAGTTAACAGAGCATTTTCAATTTCAGCGGGTAATAGATAGAGTTCTTTTTTTGTAACAACAAAGAGGTTTTATACGGCTGAAAATCCATTTACGTTTTTAGAATAAATAAATGTGTCCCTAATTAAGACAAAAAACATAATAAGTATATTATTATCAAATTATTTATAATTCACAATAATTTGTTATAAAACATTTGCATTTTATCACTATTATTATACTTAATTATTTTGAAGTAGGCTGTATGGCTGTATGTAATCAATCACCTCACATTGGGCGCGTGCAAAAAAAAAACTTGCGCGCTTTTTCCCTTATTTAATATTAGGTTAATACAATATGTATGCAATAAATGTTTGTTTTTCCTCGCAAGTGTGTTGAAAAAGTGCGTATGAAACTCGTGAGCATCTTACTCACTAGACACTCGGCTGATTTACGCCCTCGCCTGCGGCTCGGGCTGCAACCCACAGCCTCGTGTATAATGAGCAACCTAAGCTCACTTGTATCATAATATACTATTGTAGCATAGGTACTACTTTACTTGTATGGCGCAACTTGCAGTGTATACTCAGTAGTAATGGGGTGTTATAAGTTTTTTGACATGTCTGTGTATCTGTCTGTCTGTGGCATCGTAGCTCCTGAACGATGGACCGATTTTGATGCAGTTTGTCTTGTTTGAAAGCTGACGTGATCGTAATGGTTCTAAGGTATAATTTGTGAAGATCTGTCATCAACTCTTTTAGTTAGCTGCAGTAGGGATCTGACACGCATAATAGGTATTTACTTACAAACGTTTGTATGTAATTTATAAATAATGAAATATAAATAAAACTTAAAATTTTACACAACCCCCGACACAAAAGAACTCAAGTTGATTGATTGATTTTATTTTTATTTTCGCTTTTATCTATTGGAAAGGTGTAGTTGTAACTTAGTGAAAGTGTGTCATAAGTAGTTAAAATGTTTGTTTATAAATATGTATGTCAAACTTTGTAAAGTTCGATAATATAAGTCGTTATACACATTAGAAAAACGTTAGTATAGGAAAACAAAATTGTACGAAAATCTCCAAACAAAAGGGCAATTCGTTACTTGAACCCCTAATATTTGTATTACTTAAATATTTAGTGTTTTACTTTGTTTCCTCCTTATAATGCTTGATAGTTATTAAGTAGGTACCTACAATAATGTTTTATAAAAAGACAATACGCGTTAATATATAAGAAGTGACTTCATTATTATATTTCATTTCATTCTCTAAGATATTTCTGTACAAAAAAGTGAAAAATAATCGTTTATTTTAGGCTTTTGAACCATGCTGTTTATTGCAAATCGCTGTCCCAAAAGTTAAGCTATAGCAATAAATAAGAGGAATTTCGGCTAAAAGTCAAATTGGAAAGTATGGCGGCAGTAATCGTATTCTTTTATAGAAGGGGTTTATGAATAGTATAAAAGCGAAGGTAGACTAACTTGTGAAACTTTTAATTAAACAATACTTACTTACTTACTTCGCTACCCGAAGTGGATCTTGGCCACCGACAACAAAGTGGGTCATTCTCTCCTGTTTTGTGCCAGGTTGGACCAGTTGGGTGCGTCAAGCTCTTTCAGATTTTTGGCGACTTCATCTTTCCTGCGATACCTCGGGCGATCCACCGGGCGACGTCCATTTGGTTGCCCAAGATACGCTCTTCTTGCAGCACGTACTGCAACACTTAATTAAACAATACTTAATAATATCATTTAAGAAAAGTTGAGGGAGGCCTATGCCCAGCAGTGGACGTCGTTCGGCTGACATGATGATGATGATGAAAGTTGAGCAGCCCGTGTCGCAGTGATTAGCACGTTCGACTTGCGATCGTTGAGGTTAAGTAACATTCCCAATGGTCGGTCACGAGATGGGTGGCAAAAAATGCATTTTTGAACTCTCACGTGCACGGTAACCTTTTATTTTCAAGTAAAAAAAGCACAAAGGTTTTTATAACTTTTGCCTAAAAAGGTTCCATAATCCTTATCTATATAAAAGTCGCAAGTAGTCGTCATAATATAATGTTCTAAATGCATACTTTCATAACTTTGACTGTAAGCAGCACATAAGCAGTGAAGAAAGTCTAAACGTCGGAAAGAGCCGTCTGGCAAATAAGACTTTACGATTGCCCGGGTTCGAATGGACTCCACTCCATCTCGGAATAGTATGCCCGAATTACCGTGTTTGGCTTAACTTGAAAATCTCCAACACAGTTACCACGAAGAAAGTCACAGGCAGCTATTAGTAAAGTTAAACTTAACTTGAAAATCTCCAACACAGCTACCACGAAGAAAGTCACAGGCAGCTATTAGTAAAGTTAAAAACGCATAGGTACTTCTATAACGTTGACTGTAAAGAAAGTCAGCGTTCGGACAGAACCGTCTGGCAAAAACCTAAGATTTTACGGTTGCCCGGGTTCGAATAGACTCCATCACGAAACATGCCCAAATGACCGTATTGCGTTTACCAATACAGTTATTACGAAGAAAGTCACAGGCAGCTTTAAGTAAAGTTCAAAATAAAATTCACACTTCCATAACGTTGACTGTAAGAAGTGAAGAAAGTGGCGTTCGCGGACAGAACCGTCTGGCAAATAAGACTATACGGTTGCCCGGGTTCAAATGGACTCCATCTAGAAATATGCCCAAATGACCGTGTTTCGTTTATCAATACAGTTATCACGAAGAAAGTCACGGGCGGCTTCAAGTAAAGTTCTAAATGCATACTTCCATAACTTTGACTGTAAGAAGTGAAAAAAGTCTATGCGTTCGGACAGAACCGTCTGGCAAATAAGACTATACGGTTGCCCGGGTTCAAATGAACTCCATCTAGAAATATGCCCAAATGACCGTGTTTCGTTTATCAATACAGTTATCACGAAGAAAGTCACGGGCAGCTTCAAGTAAAGTTCTAAATGCATACTTCCATAACTTTGACTGTAAGAAGTGAGGAAAGTCTAAGCGTCCGTCGGACAGAACCGTCTGGCAATGAAATAAGACTTTACGGTTGCCCGGGTTCGAATGGACTCCATCGCGGAATATGCCCAAATGACCGTGTTTCGCTTAACTTTGTTACGCTGTCGCTTGCTCGGCAGAAATTCTGTTTTTGCTGACCTTTTTAGGATTGGTGCTTAATGTAGCTACTTTTAAAAATGAATATATACCCGGTAACTAACTTAATTTAAGTATTTTTATTCGTGTAATTACATTAGACTACACTTTTCGATGCATAAGACTTAGACGAGTATCACTTAAATAAAACTTATTTTACAAGCTTTTTATTACTGAATAATGGAAAATGAAGTATTTAGAAAATATCGACCCGTCTCACAACTAGCTCCGATGGGACTCGAACCCACGACCTTTCGCTTTCCGGGCGACTGCTCTAACCACTGAGCTACGGAGTCGTTACGAAAAGCGTCGAATTTATCTAATACTTCTTACACGCTGTATAGTCAGCGTTAATTTCATCAATGTGGAGATATTACTACCCTCACACGCGAAAGAAATACCTTTCCAGGTATTTGGCAATCGCTAAAGATGAAATTACTATTGCAACTTATTTTAATTTTTAGTTTTTTGCATTCACAATGCAATTTTTATTACTGAAAAATAGAAAATGAAGTATTTAGAAAAAATCGACCCGTCTCACAACTAGCTCCGATGGGACTCGAACCCACGACCTTTCGCTTTCCGGGCGACTGCTCTAACCACTGAGCTATGGAGTCGTTACGAAAAGCGTCGAATTTATCTAATACTTCTTACACGCTGTATAGTCGGGTTCCCTATTTGAGTGCGAAAGTTGGTAGTACGATTTTCAGTATATCGAACACGGTGTGTCGAAAACTCCGTAGTGCTATGTTTTATTATATCGATGCTTTACAAGTGCGATGTAACGTTTGTGCGAAAAACGTTGGGTCGACAAACCTTATAGCGATGATTCATTAGTTCGTTGATTTGTTTGTTCCATGACATGTTATTTCGAAATTTTTGTTATTATGTAGCTTTTTCAGATGTAATTAAATTAAATAAAACTCCTCATTTTTTAGCGACTTTAAAAAAGAAGGAGTTTATCAGTTTGACCTGTATGTATGTGATATTACATGAATTATATAATATTTGAGTATAGCGTTACACTTAGGCTTCCAAGCACGTGTGCTAAATTTCGTAAGTGTATATATTGTTTATATGTTAGTCCACGAATATCTCAAAAACTGAAAGTCATATCGAGATAATTCTTTTGATTTTAACAGGTGTATTTCATTTGAGGGAACAGCTAAGGAATTGCGTAAAGTCAATCGTATTCGTTTGACAGTTCATATTGTATCATATGAAATGTCATTCCATACAAATTGCAGCCGATTGAATACAATATGAACTGTCAAATTAATACGATTACCTTACGCAATTGCCCCCCAGTACAAGTTTCATTTTTTGACTTTCAGTTTTTGAGATATTCGTGGACTAACATATAAAGGTCGAAAGGTCGTGGGTTCGAGTCCCGTCGGAGCTAGTTGTGAGACGGGTCGATTTTTTTCTAAATACTTCATTTTCCATTTTTCAGTAATAAAAATTGCATTGTGAATGCAAAAAACTAAAAATTAAAATAAGTTGCAATAGTAATTTCATCTTTAGCGATTGCCAAATACCTGGAAAGGTATTTCTTTCGCGTGTGAGGGTAGTAATATCTCCACATTGATGAAATTAACGCTGACTATACAGCGTGTAAGAAGTATTAGATAAATTCGACGCTTTTCGTAACGACTCCGTAGCTCAGTGGTTAGAGCAGTCGCCCGGAAAGCGAAAGGTCGTGGGTTCGAGTCCCATCGGAGCTAGTTGTGAGACGGGTCGATTTTTTCTAAATACTTCATTTTCCATTTTTCAGTAATAAAAATTGCATTGTGAATGCAAAAAACTAAAAATTAAAATAAGTTGCAATGGTAATTTCATCTTCAGCGATTGCCAAATACCTGGAAAGGTATTTCTTTCGCGTGTGAGGGTAGTAATATCTCCACATTGATGAAATTAACGCTGACTATACAGCGTGTAAGAAGTATTAGATAAATTCGACGCTTTTCGTAACGACTCCGTAGCTCAGTGGTTAGAGCAGTCGCCCGGAAAGCGAAAGGTCGTGGGTTCGAGTCCCATCGGAGCTAGTTGTGAGACGGGTCGATTTTTTCTAAATACTTCATTTTCCATTTTTCAGTAATAAAAATTGCATTGTGAATGCAAAAAACTAAAAATTAAAATAAGCTTTTTATTAACTTGCTATGTTAGTTAGTTAGTTAGTTAGGTTGTTAGTAGGGCATCGAACCCGGGTTTACCCGGTCCGGAAAAACCCGGGTTTACCCGGGTTTTAAGGAATACAAAAAACCCGGGTTTGATTTTTAAAAACCCGGGTTTTTCGAGTTTTTCGGGTATTTTTAATACTTAATGAAAAACGAAATATATGTAGCTTACTTCCGCAAAAAAACAACCAACAAACCAACACCAACATTTGGTGTTGGTTTTCGCACGAACTATCTCCTGAGGATGCCCCGCGTTGGGGCGAAACCCGGGTTTTTCGGGTATTTTTAATACTTTGTGAAAAACGAAATATGTGTAGCTTACTTCCGCAAAAAAACAACCAACACCAACATTAATTTGGTGATGGTTTTCGCACGAACTATCTCCTGAAGATGCCCCGGGTTGTGGCGAAACACGTGTAGAGTAGTGTAATCGGTGAAGGCGCAAGGTGTATTGCTGTCTTGCTAAATGCAGGTATTGTGCACTGGTATTTTAGTGGTGTGCATGTGCAATTTTTTGCGGGCGGGCGGTGCATCTTGCATATTGTGTTTTTTTGCGGAAGTACAAATATATTATTATTTATATATTTATATTTCGTTTTTCACAATGGTTAGGGACTTCCGCCAAGTGACGCCGAATTCAATGTCTAGATGTTACACGCCAAACTCCACCGAAGATACCTCGTGTTAGCTCTTCCATGGGTAATATTCACATTCGCCACAAAGATGTTCTCAAAGCTCTCCGTGGTCTAGGAAATAAGGTTAGTGGTCCTTATGGAATCCCGGCAATAGTCCTGCGTAACTGTGCACCCTAGTTGTCTCCTATCTTGAGCCGCCTCTCACTTGAGACAGGACTTGTCTTGTTCCTCAGTCGTGGAAGCGTGCCAATGTGCAGCCAATACCTAAAAATATAGCCATGCCAACCCCTCTAACTACAGGCTGATTTCAGTCACGTTCATACTCTGCAAGACTACGGAGCATGTACTGAATAAACATCTATTGGCGTAACTTGAAACTAACGAGCTCCCTAGTGACTTCCAGTATGGTTTTTGCCGCGGACGGTCGACTGGAGATCTTCTCGTGTACGCCAGCCACCTTTGGAATCAAGCGTTCGATAGACATGGCGAAGCACTTGCTGTCTCGCTTGATATTTCCAAAGCATTTGATAGGGTCTGGCATGATATCCGAACTGGCAAGCTTCCCTCATATGGAATCTCTGACGGCCTCTGCATCTGGATCACCGACTTCCTTAGGAACCGTTCAATTCGAGTCGTTGTGGATGGTCAGACATCTGACTTGAAGAACATCAACGCTGGGGTTCCCCTAGGCTCGGTATTATCTGCAACACTATTTCTTCTCCACATTAACGACCTGTTGGTGCCTGGTATATTTGGTTATGACGATGACACCAGTGTGTCTAGCAGATATCTTTCTGGTGCAAGGGCTTTTAGTGATGAAGTTCAGTCTTGTCGAGAGTCACTAGTTGAGCAAACGAACCTGGCACTTCCGATTGGGGAAATGCCAACCTTGTCAGTTTCAACGCCTCGCCACGCAGGCGTGTTTTTTCTCAGATAAACGGAGTCCCTTTCAACTAGCTCCGACTTTCCAGGGTGTATCCTTACCAGTAACCGAGAACCTGCAACTTGGCGTTACTCTATAATCGGAGCTGAACTTCGGTGAGTATATCGACTCAATTGGTAAAACTGCTGCCAAAAAACTGGGCGTCCTCTCAAAGTTCTTTACAAAGCACAAATTCATCCGTGCATGGAGTACTGCTGTCACCTTTGAAATGGCTCCGCTAAAGTTTTAGTAGTAGTTTCACATGTATCTTATTGCATTACCCGTGTTTTCAAGCAAATAAACAATTTTGATTAGATTTTTGAAGTACCAACTGGCAGTTTTAGATGCGTTTGAAAACCGCGCAAAGAAAGAAAGAAGTTCATTGGAGGCACAACTTTAGAAAAAGCTAAACTTCAAAGTCTCAGTCATCGCCGTAGAGTTGCTGTTGTTGGTCTGTCGGTGTTTTACCGGATTCACTTTGGAGAGTGCGCGCAGGAACTGCACAATCTTGTTCCTCCAGCGCCTTTCCACCATCGGGTTACCAGATGCAGGTCAGCCTACCATCCATACATCGTAGACATACCACGTGTCCGTACTAAGCGCTTCGCCAGACTTTTTGAATGCGAGCTGCTAAAGATTGCAATGCGCTACCTGCGAATGCGTTCCCCGATCATTCTTCTTCTTCTTACCAATACGGGCGGTTTCTGCAACTCGACGTCTATTGCGCCAATTTTGCGTCCGGAGGCGCGGCCAGAACACTCCAGCCAGCGCAGCTCAGCCAGGAACGCTCTAAGAGCTTTCACATTCGTGATCGCTTCCTGGACGCTGCCCGGCGAGCCGAGGTACCTCGCCCGGTAGGGGCCACCCCCCTGCATTCCAGCAGTACGTGGGCAGCTGTTTCTTCTTCCTCCATTCACTCTCTGCATAGGGGACTGTCGGTGACATCTAAATTAAAAAGATGTCTGTTAAATTGTCCATGACCAGTAATAGCACCTGTTACCAGGCGAAGTTGCGGCCTGCACAGTTGTATCAGGGCCCTGGATAGACGCGCGTCCACGCGCGGTTGTGCGAGTTTCGCATGTCTGCACGAATCCAGCGAGCTCCAGTTAAGTTGGTGTATTTCTATAGTGCGTTCACGGATCTTATTTGCAAACCAGCTTGTCGGGATAGGCGCGATCGGCTCTGGGCCAACAGGGGTCGAGCCGGTGCGCGTTGGCCATTATAACCTTGGCCTTTTCAAAGCAAGAGTGAATGGGCATTGGGCACCTCCTGGGTAAGCATACAACATCCTAGACTGCATACTCTCTGCTATGCTGGATGGTGGTCAAATGCATGCATACTGCATACCCTGTACAAATATAAAAAATGAAAAAAATCGTCCCGAAATTTATGATGGCCAGTCCTGCAAGTCTGTAAAGGCGCTAAGTTAGTAATCTATACTTACTTAGTTTTAAGATATTTTGAAAAAATTAATATCTATGATGACTTTTTTATATTAGATAGGTAGGTACTTAACTGTTTTTGTAATTTGGAAAGTACTATTTTTCATTTATTTTAATCCTTCCACATTCTTAACATCTTGTACTCATTGTAAAAATTGAATAATAAAACAGTTTCTTGTATTTAATAAAATTATAACAAAAAGATCGAAAAGCTCGAAAAACCCGGTCTACCCGGGTTTTGATTACTCTTAGACCCGAAAACCCGGGTTTTCAAAATTGAACCGAGTTTCGATGCCCTAGTTGTTAGTTAGTGGGGGACAAATCTTGCAAGCTTAATTTGACCCACTTCCCATTGTCCGATGGAGCTGAAATTTTGTATACAGTTTTGGTTCAGATGACAATACAATATTAAAGTACAGTCAGCAAAAAAGCTTGTCATAAAAATGAAATTTTTACTAAAAACTTGTTATTTACAATCTTTTTATTAACTTGCCATGTTAGTTAAGTATGTTAGTTAGTGGGGGACAAATCTTGCAAGCTTAATTTGACCCATTTCCCAGTGTCCGATGGAGCTGAAATTTTGTATACAGGTTTGGTTAAGATGACAATACAATATTAAAGTACAGGCAGAAAAAAGCTTGTCATAAAAATGAAATTTTTACTAAAAACTTATTATTATTACAAGCTTTATATTAACTTGCCATGTTAGTTAATTGGTTAGTATGTTAGTTAGTGGGAGACAAATCTTGCAAGCTTAATTTGACCCACTTCCCAGTGTCCGATGGAGCTGAAATTTAGTATACAGGTTTGGCTCAGGTGACAATACAATATTAAAGTACAGGCAGCAAAAAAGCTTGTCACTAAAATGAAATTTTTACTAAAAAACTTATTTTAACTCCCGACTTTAAAAAGAGGGGTGTTTGTTAGGGGTGTCTTTGTATCTGTGTTTGTGTGTCTGTATCTGTGTGTCTGGCTGTGGCATCGTAGCTCCTGAACAAATGGACCAATTTTGATGTGGTTTGTTTTGTTTGAAAGCAGACGTGATCGAGATGGTTCTTAATCTACAAGAGAAAAAAATCTTTCCGTGTTCTGTGGTTCTTAGCTAGCAACGTGTGAAGATCTATTATGACGTTTCAAAATCATCAGCTCTTTTTTAAGATGCGCTAAGGACACGCACACATAATGTGTATTTAAGTTTGAGTACATTATTTGCAAACATAAGTGTGTAATTTAAAAAGAAAGAAATGAAATAATAAATAAAAAAACTTTAAAATCGCTCACGATATGACAAAAAACTAATGAAAAAGAAAGCGTAAATGTCTAGGCCTATAAAATATGACTACTTAGCTATCTACCACCATCATAACTAAGTCTGACGCCATAACAACGATGTTTTCAGATAAGATAGCCAGTTCCTCAGTAGCTGAGGATTCCGGGAGTAGTGCGCTATCACCTTCAGCACTATCATCACTTAACACAGGCTAAGTGCTACCCCGTTGTTATTAAAAAGATAAAAAAGCTTACTGTTAGCCTTAAATAAATATTGCAATTGCTTTATTTATACTCTTTTGAGGTATGACAGCAATTTACGATTTCTCTAAATATTTATAAATGGAAACGAGCAATTTATCTTTCCAAGAGTTGTCTGTCGAATGGAATGGCATTAACGGGAGTTTCATTACTAATGTGTTTATGCTAATATAGAGAGCTCAAGCGGTTCGAGAAAACCTTATAGGGCAGAGGTACCCTTTGTGGCCACTTTAAGGATTTTTTGACTTTTAAGCACTAAGTACTAAATGGTCTTAGGTATTTAAGGGACAAATTATACCTTAAATTATAGATATTTTATCTACCTTTAAAGGTACATTTTTCAAATTTTATTAAAGTAAAATGGTTTTTTGTATATAACACAAAATGTGTGAGAGGTGCCAAATGTACCGATTTTGGCCACTTATTGATAGTTAAACTTTTGTAAGTATAGCGAAAAATCAAAACCAAACCCAGGTTAAATCAATATATTCTAATGTGCTAGAAACTAATCAATTACAAAACAACAATTTAATTGTAAAAAACAAAGGTTTATAAAGTATTTCATCCAAAACAAATTTCTTAAAATTTTCATACAAAACATTTTTTAAAACAGAAAATGGGATTTATTGAAAAAAAGTCGTACGACTTATAGAATTCTAACGGTTGTTATTATTACCTTAAAATACCTTATTTTAATTGCCCTTAGCAAAAATGCCGAAACGTTGTTTAGAAAACTTTTAGAGGAAAAAGTGGCCAAACTGGTACAGTGGCAAAAACCGGAGCTTCTGCCCTACATAAATAAAATGTGGGATTATCTTATCGATATTATCGTGATAAACTCTGTTGTTTATTTCTAAAAACATCATTTTACTTATTTATCTTTATACTTATTTAAGTATACCTTTAAGTCTATTTTTAATAATGAGTTTTAATAAACTCTATTTTTCCAGAAGCTGGGCCTTTTTACAATTAAGGCGCCGATTCCCCAAAATAGAGTATTTTAAATTATGGATTACTCGTAAATCACAAGTACTTAAAATTTGGAAAAAATATGTTATTTTATAGTTATTCATCTAGTGCTTCCGGCCGTTTTTTTTCGATTGGTCATATTTTACTGTGTCAAATAAAATCCCAATCATCCGTCTAATAATAATTCAAAATCAAAATCAAAATCAAAATCAAAATCAAAATCAAAAATCATTTGTTCATTTTAGGCTGATACAGCACTTGTGAACGTCAATGAAGCTACGCTATCGGTTCGCAAATCCTACGGCGGGAGGCCTTGTAACGAGAAGAACCGGCAAGAAACTCGCCAAGGGCTATTTTTTCTCCCTGTCATATTTCATACAGAGTCGTCAAATTGAAAAGTGACTTTAACATAATATAATATGTAAAGTCACTTTCCATCACAAATTAATCTTAAGTTTAAAAACAAAATAAAAACCCGGTAATCATAGCAGTAAATAATTTTCAATAACTAAGAAATAGACATCCAAAAGGTAGTTTCTTTAAAATACACACCAACCAAAAACGTAGCAAATAAAATAATAAATATAAATGCCAAACAAGGGTAATAAAACTTTGAATAGTTTAAGAACATAAGAGTCAATAATAAACAGAGCCATACAAGCCACGATAAAATAAAACTACCAACAATAAAACATTAAAAATATTAAAAAATCTGCATATTTTGAGACAAGAAGCCAGGAGCAGACCCATCCCACTGGTGGCACCCGTTCACGAGCATGACGCATGAACCAGCCATCGCTTCGCTCAACCATATTTTAGGGAACGTAACGACCCACGATTCAAATATCATATTACTTGCAGTATACTTGGTTTTAGTTAATGAAAAACATATGACAATAATTGTCTTTGAATAGCCGAGGGATTCCGGGCGTCATAAATTTTTTTTTTATTATTTAATTTTTAATTGAATTTTAAGTGATTTTCGATTCGCGGGGCGCTCGCGAGTTCACAGTTCACTGCCGGCTGCCGCTGGGTCCACGCGAAGTGTATAGAGCGCGGCCGAGCAAGCGTTAGCGTGCCTATTTCGGTCGGGATTCCTCGCCTTAAGTACCTACTTTCAAATTGTCCCTTAAAATCCTTTATTAAGTTAAATAGGGACATCCGCTGTTTAATTACTACTTATGTCAACTTATAAATTTATCTATACTTTTTGGTAATTATTCTACTCTGATCAAATAATACTATTTTATTATTCCTTCATTCTTATAATTATTTTACAACGCAATTAAACTTCTTTTATTTTTAACCAAATTAAAGATCTTTCAAGTGCCGTAAGCAATTTTATTATATCATTCAACTAATGCAACTCTAACTACCATATTTTTCTTGGAACAAAACAATTGTAGAATATTAAAAGCTGTATTCACTTGTTTCAATACAAAAGTTGATAATACAACTTCATTTTATCCTCCAATGAGTTTCAATGCAAGACGACTGTAGTGGAAATTGGGAGTCGAAGTTGATTTTCTATGGAAACAAAACGATAGCGTGAACTTCTATTGAAGCTGTAAGACAAAGACAGAATTCAATTTATTCGCTATCTGAATAAGAAATAAAATTGGAAATAAGTACTTTGGAAAATTAAATTTAAGTAATATTCCTTGGGAAACAATACCCGTTTTTACAACATAGAAAATTGAATAAATTGAATAACGAAAATGGAGTCGTATTTTAAACCTTTATGAAGTTACAACCTTCGATCAATAATAACATACGACGTTATTTTATTTCTCTGGAACAATTTGTTTCAATGCTACTTCACTTTTCAAGGACTGAATCAGGCATTCTTTAACAGAAATAGTTTCTACAATTTGTTTCAATGTTATTTCACCTCTCAAGAAGGACTGAATCAGGCATTCTAGAACAGAAATTGTTTTTACAAGTACGTGATTGCGATTCTAAGACGGTAGCTTACAATCACCACCCACATATCTGTCTTACAGAAGTTAAGATTGGAAACTTTTCTTTGTTTTATTTGAAGGAATCACCTTTAGATAAATAGTAAAAAATAATAATATAGGTTTGTTCCGGATTACGTTTATTTTTTCATAGATTCACACCGCAGCGCAGGCCGAAGTTAAGTGTATGTGTTTCGTATGTGTTTAGTTACACGAACATAGGCACGCTAACGCTTGCTCGGCCGCGCGCGATACACTTCACGAGGACGCAGCGGCAGCCGGCATTGAACAGTGAACGCGCGAGCGCCCCGCGAATCGAAAATCACTTAAAATTCAATTAAAAACTCCATAATTAAAAATTTAAACTTATGACGGCCGGAATCCCTCGGCTATTCAAAGACAATTATTTACGTCTATTTTTCATTTAGTAAAACCAAGTATACAACAAGTAATAGGATATTTGGATTACGATTAGACGGATGTTTGGGATTTTTTGACACAGTAAAATATCACCAATCGAAAAAAGACGGCCGGAAACACTCGATAAATAACTGTAAAATAACATATATTTTTTCCAAATTTTAAGTGCTTGTGATTTGCGAGTAATCCATAATTTAAAATACCTTATTTTGGGGAATGCCAGCCTTAAAGAGGCTGAAAATATTTTAAAAATAATTATATAGATTAGGACTTAATCCAACTAGTAACACGCGCATACATAATTATATACATAATCACACAAACACACACACACTCACACACACACACACACACACACACACACATGATTTTTGTTATTTTTTTGTATTTTTGTTTTTTATTACAAGCTTTGTCGCAAAAGTTTTTGAGCGAATGTAATGCAACCCTAATACGAGCATTTTTCAAAAAAATGCTTAAGTTGGTTCGATGAGCTCAGTAGCGCCACCAATGGTGCAACCAAATAAATCATTTACGATTTATCAAGGGCTTAGAATAAAAGTTTCGGTTATTTTGCGCAAATAGAAGAGTAAAATGCAATTTTTAATTGTTTTTTCATGGCCTCAAATATGAACATTAAGTTATGGATGTCGATATTGCTAAATGTGGCCACTTTTGGCACTATTGAGATTCACGACTTATTGCGTAAGTTTGAGTTCTTAAAAGTATATTTATAAGATGCATTTTTTCTTCTATTTGCGCAAAATAACCGAAACTTTTAATCTAAGCCTTTAATAAAATGTAATTGATTTATTTCCATTGGTGGCGCTACTGAGCTCATCGAACCACCTTAAGTGGGTTGATTCTCTGTTATTAGTTATAAGAATTTATGTTAATTAAAACATTTTTTTATTATAGTTTAAGCAATTCCAAGATTATGAAAACGATTGCGCTATCATGCAGTGTTATAGCTCTATCTTTTAAGCAATATTACTTTAATACTGCGATAACAGGTGATGACGGTGAGAGGTTAGTTTTGTTAAGGGCAGGATATTCGAAATTATCGAAATTAACCTATTTTTGATTCAAAAGTAAACAATCAAATATTCTTTGAAGTTGTATAAACGGTCTCACAATCACAACCAGCTCCGATGGGACTCGAACCCACGACCTTTCGCTATCCGGGCTACTGCTCTAACCACTGAGCTACGGAGTCGTTCTCGTAAACGTAACGTAACCATAAAAATTGCATTGTGAATGCAAAAAAGTAAAAATTTAAATAATTTTTAAATTTTTTGGATAAAATACTTAAGATTTAATCTCAAATTCACGAATAATACATAGAAAAATAGGTAATGACATATAGAAGAATATTCTCAGGCCACTTTTTCAAAAAGTTAATTTATTCTCAAAATAACAACAAACCATTGAAAAAATTAAAAGTGGAGTTATTTTCATTACTCTTCACACATAAAGAAAAAGAAAAAGGAAAGATTTTTTGCACTTTTTACAACCACAAGCGTAAGCACACCGTAACGCAACCACACATACCTGGGGGGCTACCGGCTAAAAAATATGAGTATGGGTATGGGCTTCAACTGTCATTTGAATTCCTTAGATAGATTTTTGCTGCTTTGTTCTGTTGAACGTTGCTAGCTACCTATCGTTATACCCGACGTCACAAAACAAAGAACTGAAAGAGGCTATTTTATTTTTAAAATTGACTTAAAGTTCCAAAAAAACGTATGAAGTTCATATCCATAAAGTTACGCGGTAGCCCCCCTGAAATAGTCAAAACTCTCCGACAATCTACTGTTTATTTGCGTTAAACAACAATTTACGAAAGCAAATTATTTTTCCTCATCCTATCAGAATAATGCTAATTTATGTGATAAATGTTTCCTTTATACGCGTATCGCCGTGTTTGAACAAAGAAAGCCCCATAAATTCCCACATAAAGTATTTGAATACTCCATCATTGGCGAATTTATTACCTTTTTAGGGTACCGTCCGTATGTCACAGCCACTTTGTTCCAAAACTATTAAGACTACACACTTGAAACTTGGTAGGTAGATGTATTCTGTAAACCGCTTAACGACTTTTATACGAACTGAAACTAAAAAAAATGTTTTCGTGTTGGGTGTCTATATAGAGAGGTCTTAGAAAAAAATATAAAGGTTTCTGGAATATTTTTTTCTCATAGTCAATATTTTGAAAAATAGACAATTCCATAGTGGTAAAATGTGTCTTACTTTTAAAATAAGAGAGTGAAAAATCTATACTAATATTATAAAGAGGAAAGAATTGATTGTTTCTTTGTTTGTTTGTTTGCATCGAAAAGCCTCCTAAACTACTGGACCGATTTCGAAAATTCTTTGACCATTAGAAAGCTACGTTCTTCCCGAGTGACGTAGGCCATATTTTATCCCGATTTTCCCACGGGAACGGGTACCACGCGGGTGAAACCGCGAGGATCCGCTAGTCTGAAATAAGTACCTATATGCTGTAGACCTCAATAAACACTTATAACGAAAATTGGTTCGAACGAGATAATTATAGTCAGCACGTATTTTTCATTTCAAAAACCCGCAAATATAACTTTGTCCTTCATACAAACACTATAAAAACAAAGTTATTTCAAAAACCGCAAATGTAAGTTTGATTTTCATACAAACACTATGAAAAAAAGTAATTTTTTGCTGGCGAGAAAATTTTGTGATATTTTGGCTAGGTTACATAAACCTATCGATACGTTAAGCCCGGCCACAGACCTGCCGGTTGAGCCCGGTTCCGTTTCTTTGCTTACTAGAACCACAAAATAATAGTACTTAGTACAGAATTGAAACCGGATCGTCGCCACAAACTCGCCGGTCGCAGTGCTTTCTTAGGTTTCTTTGGTTAGAGCATTCGTCCGGACAGTAAAAGGTAGTGGATTCGAGTCCCATCGAAGCTATCTGTGAGTGGGGTCGATATTTTCTTAGTACCTACCTACTTCATTTTCCATTTTTCATTAATAAAAATTGCATTGTGAATGCAAAAATAAATAAGTAATATACCTAACTACTAGTAAATAAATTATACTTAAGTATACGATATAATAATATGCCTACTAGTAAATAAAATTAGACAGACTTTATACCTAACTTTTTTGTTGTTGTTCTGCATTCAGTATATTCTTTGCTTGCTGACCGGGCGTTCTTACCGGCAGGTCTGTGACGAGTGGTACGAAGCAAAGCAAAGCAAAGAAACGGATCAGAATCGGGCCGGACCGGTAGGTCTGTGGCCGCCCAAGTGGGTACGAAACCCTTCATGGGCGAGTTCGACTCGCACTTGGCCGATTTTTTCACTCAAATTATGTTTATAACGCTGAGTTTATGTGCCTCTTTATGTCGAGAGTTGCTTGCGAATTTTATATTTATTATGAAGTATACCAAACGGCTCAATGCGGAGGAAAAAATTATATCGCATGTATTGAATTTACAGTGCTTTCTTGCTTAGCTTTATGCCGGAAATACACGTGGCTAGTTTCTCAAGCTAGGATATTAAACTAGTCACAGCTAGCTAGTAACTCGAGCTTCTTGTCAACATTGTAGGCTAACATTGAAAATAAACCTCTTTGCAAAAAAAAAACGGGCACTTCCTTTAGTTTCATAAAAACATGCTTACTTCATTTCATGGTCATTTATTATTAGGGTGTTCGTTTAAAAATGGGACATACTTCAGGGGGTGAAAGTACCGTTTGACTAAAATTTAAACCTTCCTACTTTGCTTAGCTATAGTAGCAAAGTAAAATCTCCAAAAGCACTGCAATCCCAGTGTACTGCTACTATGATTTCGACCTCACTGTATTTAAATACACTAAAAACGTCTCTACACACGCGAGGTCCTTTTTTAATCTCGAAGGACCAAATTATGTTCCGGTTACGAACATAATAATAAATGCTTGATAAAATGCTAAATCTATTTATTGTCCAAATCTTAAACTTTAGATGATAATGATATTTTTGATGATGAATGCACCCGATCGCGACGGTAATTGATAATGCACTAACAATAAAATGCTTGCGATCGGCGGCGCGTCAAAGTGCCGTCAATGCCTACGGTGTTCGGTAACAGTACAATGCACCGAACATATTGATACAAACAACTTTTACTATGGGACCAAGTGCGATATCGCAAAAAAATCGGCTGTTTCATACAAAAGTGCATGCCGCAATGTGGCACTTACACCCACTTGCAGGAAGCTCCATTAAAGTTAATGCTTCATTAAGTCTGTTGCTGTCACTTTTCGTTGTCAAGAAATAAAAAGTGACAGCAATAGATTTAATGAAACATTAACTTTAATGGAGCTTCCTGCAATTGGGTGATAGTCCCATAGTAGAAATTGTTTGTATTGATGGCTACTTTTACCCATGAAGTATGTCATATCTTTAAAGAAACACCCTGTATGTATATAACTGTCACTATATTTCAAATATGTTGGTTTAATGTTTGTTTTTATGATGATAATCATTTGAAAAAACTTCGAAAATCTCTTCAGATTCCCAAACTTCCAAAAATGTAAAACATTTGATGAGTTTCATTGAACAATGTATGAAACGTGAACAAACGTTCAATGTTTTTCCGCTGTGGGGAAATGTGGAAGTGTTTATTCTTAATTGAAGATTTTATTCTAAAGAAAAGTAATTTTGCATCTTGATGGGTAATAGTGATAGTGGTAGAGAAATACCGAGAAGATGAGATATATATATGTATCATCTACTTCTATATGTCGCAGGGATGAGAAAATCAGAGATTTCTCGAAATCCTAGGGATACCACGAAATCACGGAAGATGTGGAATATTCTTATTTACGACGTCTTCTTCCTAAACAAGTTCAGTGATATGTCGTTTCACTAAACTAAATCTAGTGAAATGAAGAATGACTGAAGTAATAACAGTAAGCTCACGGCTGCAGGTGACAGGTATGAGCTAGTTTGTATCGGAAGTCCTGTAGAACATGTGATAGGTTAAATTAAAGACGATCGCGAAGCGCAGCGAAGCGATCTGGAGGAGCCCGTGGCGCAGTGGATAGCGCGCTTGGCCTGCGATCGTTGAGGTTAAGCAACGTTCGCAATGGTCGGTCACGGGATGGGTGACCATAAACTTTTCATCTCGAGCTCCTCCGTGCTTCGGAAGGCACGTTAAGCCGTTGGTCCCGGCTGCACTTGCAGTCGTTATCACCCACCAATCCGCACTGAGCCCGCGTGGCGTGGTGGGTCACGGCTCATTCTGCTTATTCATCCATAAGGAAGGCCAGTGCCCCAGCAGTGGGGCATTAAAATGGCTGATGATGATATTTACTGGGACAATACCCTGCAAAGCAAATTTTTTATCCCGATATTTATTCTTTACATTTGTCGCTCTTAGCCTATTACCTATTTAATCGCGACCGTACCTGCTTATGAATTCCACTAAAATATTGAAAATTTTCGGTTTATGTTATTGAATGCCAGATGCTGGTTCACTGATTTGCCTAGCGAGGCATAAGGACTATTGTTACAATACATTGGTATTGGTAGCCTGCGGCTTTGTGGCTACTATTGTGTTAATATGGCTTAATTCTAACCAACCAGACTAGTCATGTCCAAATGGTTACGTATTCACTGGTCCGATAATGTAATCCATTTTCATAAGGAATTTAATAAACCGAACGATTAAAATTACCGACTAAAACACTCGGTTTAATTGCGGAAAAAATAGTTTTAGGATATAGTTAGCGACTAGTCGCTCACCTAGTATTTTTGTCGGTAAAAAGTATTTTAGTCGATGGGTCATTACTACCCTTTTCATAACACGCCGCCTCAGTAGCTCAGTGGTTAGAGCATTCGCCCGGAGAGTGAAAAGTTCAAACAGTTTGATCAAATTGGCATGAATGTCTGTAGAAAATTTTTATAAAATTTAATTGGTATGGGTAACAAATGGCTTGAAGAAATATTAATTGTCTGATTTTTATTTTATCAAACTGTGAACTTTAATAAATGAATAATAAATAAATAACTTCTTACATTCACACCAATTATCTAAACGGGTAAATATATACTTAAATGAGTAAGTACTTTTTGTTTGTAAATACATACTTAATATAACACCCAGACCAAGACAAATAGACATGTTCATGCACATAAACATTTGTCTTGTTCGAGAATCGAACCCGAGACCACTGGCGCAGAAGGTGGGTAGCCTACCTCTGCGCCAAATCGGTCGTTCAAATTTTGAACTAGCCTGTTTGATCAAATTACCTGAACGTCTATGGCGGCCATTACAGAATAAGTAATTAGTACCTACATAATTATAGATTACAAGGAGGATAGATTTAATTTTTTATTTGTTTGATTGTTTGTTTGTAGCAAATAAATAAAAAAATCAAAGCTTCATTATTTCTGCGTAACATAGTCAATATTTTATCCCGATATTCCCACGGGAAAACCGCGAGAAACCACTAGTGTTCAAATAGAAGCTTTCATTTTACGCCTGATGTAAACTATTGCTATTTGCTCTCCTGAGTGATGTCTGTAGACAGCAACAATTAATAACGTTAATATAACAGGCGTTAATTTGTTTGCGAAATCCGTGCGCTTATCTTTCGAGATTAAGGTCGGAGTTAAGACCGTTGTTTCGTTTTTAATTAAATCGTAGTAAGCATCTGCTGCAGATTGGTATAGTTATTATTCATTGTTTAAGTAATATGTGTTATTGCTATAGGTACCTATATCTATTTCTATGCAAACTGCAGCAACACTGAAATATAGCTAAACATTTTACCCCTTTTTACAAAACGTGGACTAAAGTTGGACCTGGTTTAAAATTAATGCTAAATCTGTCTTTCATTTGGAAAATGAAAGTGACAGCACCAGTTTAGTACCAGTTTTAAACCAGGACTATTTTAGTTCACGTTTTGTAATAAGGGGGTACCTACATGTTTTTTTTAGTATAGGGGGAAAACAATTATTGATCACATGTTTGAACTTTGTACGTATTTTTGGAGGCCTAATTAAATTTTCCTTGTACGTATATTACTTGTCTACAATTATTTTTTTGTAAACATAATACAAAGGTAATTAAACAACACTTCCTTTTAAGAAAAAGCTTGAGGCTTTCACAAAAAGCTCAAAAAGCTTTACCTTTATTAGCAACGCAGGTGAGTTGAATAGGATTTCCAGGTTGGAAAAACTAGGTATTTTACAGGGCTAATTTAATAACTGTGGCTCCAAAGAACAATTAAGATGAGAGTTATGGTTTCATAATAAGTAAAATTGAGAAAATTTTAAGACAAAGGAGGCCTTTTTTATTTTGAAGTAACAAAAAACTAAGCTGTTATTATCAATCAAGTTATTTATTGCAATGACCCTATGTGGTTTACGTATTACTAGCGGATCCTCGCGGTTTTACCCGCGTAGGTTTCCGTGGGAATATCGGGATAAAATATAGCCTATGTCACTCGGGAAGAATGTAGCTTTCTAATGGTCAAAGAATTTTCTAAATCGGTCCAGTAGTTTCTGAGATTTGCGCGTTCAACCAAACAAACAAACAGACTCTTCAGTTTCATAATATTAGTTAGTATAGATTGAAATATTTCCATAGTAAAAACTTGAATCCTGCTAGCGAATCATAATTATTATGATCACTAACTTTAAAGTAAGAGCAAATACCTAATCATGAAGGGCAATTAATAATTCAAATTGCAGTGTGGAAGGTTGAAATTATTATGAAGCAGCTTTATTTTGACAGTATTTAACTAAATGATTGTTGAAAATATTTTTACATTTTTGCATTCACACACACACGTCATTGAAAAAATTGAAATATTGTATGATTGTTACCAATTTGTTAACAACGCTTCTCTTGTCTCAACTCATCTCCGCTTCTACGGAGATTGACCCTTGAGTTAAAGCTTTGCAATCTCAACAGCACCCTTCTTGTACATACATAATTATAAGTTTTGAATATTCGGGATAGCCATAATGTATTCCATATTTCCATAACAACGGAACAACATTGGGAAAGCTCACACCAAAGGGTTACTTCATAACAATACGGGACAATAACCCTCTTCTATATTGAATTTTGTGTACGAATTGGAATGAAATCTTTTTCTTACGACTCTCTAGGGGCTCCACCTTTTCCAATATGTAAGTATTGGTATCATAATAAAATCACAGAAATTATTCAAGTAATTCTGCTGCTGATTCCCCTGGGCTCTAAAAGTGCCTGTCTGAGTACGAGAGCGGTTTCATATCGAAATTTCTGTTTTTTTCTAGATATCATGTCGATAAGAAATTGGATGACATTTTGGGTAGTCGAACTAAATTGAAATGGATTTTATTGTCGATATTATGTAGGCAGTCAACAAGTCTACGTGTTGATAGGTATTACGTATTTCAAATGAATAAAAACACCAAGAGTGAAATTTATCGATAATCGGTAGCTGTATCAAGTTAGAAAACAATTGAGAGACGGCAAAGTGAAGCATTCTAATGAAAAGGATCTGAATTGGTAGTTTGTTAGTTTGATTCTTGCCTGAACTTTTGTTTTTTTTTAATTTATATTTTATGGGCTTGCTCTTGACTTCACACTGAACCTTAGGGTTGAGAAGAAGCCTAACATAGAGGCGACCTAACCCAGAAGCAGCCCTTTCACTCTAGCTTTAAAAATGATAGGGATGTAGTCATTCAGGAAAACAGACGCAGGCAGGGTATTCCGTTCCTTGGCGGTGCGCATCAGGAAGGAAGAAGAAAAGTGCTTGGTACGTATCCGCGGGATGTTAACCAAGTAAGGATGATAGACTGCTGTGCGTCTAGATTCTCGGTGGTAGAACGGGGATGGCGGAATGAGCTCATGCAGCGCAGAAGCACACTGAGTTCCACTGAGTCAAGTGCAGCTAACTGGTATTTAGCCAAAGCCCATTTTGTTGTAATAGAAATGTGCTTTTATTTACCTTAAATAAGTCGGTGAAAAGAAATAAAAACTACAGAATTTAAGCGATGCAATCAAGTTCTTACTGGCAAGAACATAATGCTGTTAGGGTTAGCATTTAGAAATAAATAAAACTTCGGATAATAAAGTTTTCTTAAGCTTTTCTATTACAAAGGGATTGTTTATACGACAAAGGCTGTTCAATGCATTGTTTACCTTCTGTATATGGACATTAAAATAACTTTCAAACATTCAAGGGCCCATTCATAGCTTCACGGTCCATTACGGAGGTTTACTTAAATGGCTTGCGATTACAAATAATGTGCCCGGGGAAGTGCAATCATTGAAATGGCCAACTTTTGCCGACTGAGAGCATTACAAAAGATAAATGAGAGTTTTAGATAGCTCAGAATAACAGGTAATTATCTGTTTAGAGCCCTCGCCATTTTGAAAGAAGATGATCGCTAGTGTTCTTTTTTAACTTCGATGCTTCGATGTAGTTGAAATAGTCTGTACAATATAGGGCTGATTTCGCAGAGGTACTGTACAATAAATATACTCTACCGAGCTAGTACTACCGCAGTACCAGCCTAGCTAGCTAGGGTCTAACGAAGTTGTCCGACGGAGAACCAAAGTCATCGATATAGCTGGAAGAATTAGCAAGCTGAAGTGGCAGTGGGCTGGTTACATCGCTCGAAGAACCGAGACGGTCGTTCAGGCAAACAGTTCTACAGTGGAGACCGCGTTTAGACAAAAGTAGCGTAGGGCGGGGCGGCGCACTGCTACCAGGTGGAGCGATGACCTGCAAAAGTTGGCAGGCGGGGGCTGGATGCGAAGAGCTGAGGACCGGGCTCTGTGGCGTTAATTAGGAGAGGCCTATGTTCAGCAGTGGGCGAATACAAGTTGAGGATGATGATGATGAGCTAGGGTTCGAAGTAAGATCCTTAGATAGATGGGAAAACTTTCGTGTGATAAGATAAACGAAACCAGCTACTTATTTAGAAACGACTCATTAATGATATCTATTGAAAAAGAAATACCTACCATTAAATGAATATTGAACAGTCAATAGTTTTGGGAGAGGAATTATGAGAATTAAAACACATCAATTAATGCAAACGCTCTATAAATTAAATACATATTTCACTTCTCATGCTCGTAAAGTTCGTGTTTATGTTGGGTATAGGCTGCATAAAATCGCTTTTTATGCTCTAGTGCATAAAGTAAAATCTTCGTCTAAGTCTCATATTCTAAGACAAAGGTCGTCAGGTAAACAGTCACACACGCAATGAGTCACACCAACACATCAAAATATGACTATAAAAATTACTGCATTTAATGCGCGTACTCGTGCAAGTACTAATAGTTTTTGTTTCATCGAAATCTGGCCAGGATTTCCAAAGATACAGCGTTGTAAAGTTTCATCAGCTTTTGAAAATTTGCTTTCCTTGCGCGCTATTGCGATGACGTCATGTCGCACTGACATCTCCGTTTGCGGCTGTTGAGGGTGATTTCCGTCTAACTGTACCTACATAGAGTTCGTCTGTGCGCAATCTTCGCGCAACTCGTGCGTTTTTGACGCTAGTTACAGTACATTTTCTTCGTTCTAAGGATAAGGTAAATGATTAGTATTCAATTTCGACCGCGCGCAGGCGCACTCTGAAACTGTCACCTACTGTCGATACCGAAAGACATTTATCCCACAAACTTAACTGACCCAGTGGTGGAGGCGCCACTAGGAGTATAAAATTATCGAAATGGCTGTCAGTTTTTAGGGTGCATATTTAACTACCAAGTCAGTTAAGGTTGTAAGTACATTTTATTTTGACGGTTGCTATATGTATTGACAGAATCCCGCCCGCCATTACGAAAGTTGATTTAATTTATTATTCACGAAAATAAAACATTATTTGAAGGTGTTTTTTCACATGGGCTCAATACAAAATTTCTTAAACATTTCATTGATCGACTATAAGAAAAATAAATAAATTTATTACGAAACCGTGAGAGCGCAACTATATAGCCATAGGATTCTATGTAGGTATACGGAAGTGCGACGTGACGTCACACGTTAATGCCATTGGTTCACCCAAATTTTCCTCGGAGGCCGTACTTTAACGTTTAATATCTCAGTCATTTTTGAAGATAGGAAAAAAATAAAAACAGAATCTTTTTTCTCGAGTTACATATTTTTTAGATATGCTGATAACAAAAATCATTGGTGTGACTCATTAAACTTCGTTATATAAATCTGTTAGTTCATTCTGTTTCTTAAATTTTGTACATAATCCATGTTAAATTACTAAATTAATAAAACTAGGCAAAATTAATGACTTTTCTAAGAAATAAGTATTTCAAGAGCATAAAGGTTGACTTCCGAGCATCGCGGCCGATCGCAGCCGCGCGCGATCGATCGCGTGCGACTGACGCGCGCGGCTGATGCGACAATAGTCAGTATATGAAAATGTATGGCGCCGCTTCCGAGGTATGCGACAGACGCGTGCGGCCGACGTCTGTCGTCGGCCGCACGCGGCTGTAACTATAATGAAAACTTCTTAGTATTGTATAGATACTCACTTATCAAGACTAAAATCCATATTGTTTCTGTCTTCACGATTAAAAAAGAAATTTCAGTCTCTTAAATCTCAGTGGGGTCTAAAACGCCGCGTAGCGCACCAATGCATGGAAAGAATATCTAATTCAGTACCGCAGTGAGCGTGTTACAGTAAGGTCGTTTGTGCACTACACTGAATTTTACCGTCCGGTGGTCTGTTTTTTTACGGACCGGCGTGGCATAAAAAACACGGATGATTGGCCTGTGCACTTGTCCGTCTTTTTACTCGCCGGGGCAGCGCAGTGATTACCCCCCCCCCCCCCCCCCCCCTCCCCGCCCGCTCATGAATATCACGTTTTCAGTTCAATGTCACAGTTTCAATGTTTAAAAGCCTAAACTACACGAAATAAATAAATTCTTACTATGTAGGTAGGTATTACAAATAATTTATGATTAAAATACAAACATCCGTTTTTTTCCGGACGGTAAAATTCAGTGTAGTGCACAAGCGCCCATACGTTTTTCATTGCTGTTATCTCGGAACGGAAAAATACGGACCGGAATGGGAAAAAGTAAAATGTCCGACGGTAAAACTCCGTGTAGTGCACAAGCGCACTATAATGTCGAACGGTAAATTCCGTGTAGTGCACAAGCGCACATATACATTCTATGGCCTGCCATATCGGACGGTAAAAAATCGAACTGCCGGACGGTAAAATTCAGTGTAGTGCACAAACGCACAAAAGGAGAGTTTATAAAAATCATCTCAATCCAGCGTTGACACATGAATTTTCTCAGTGACAGACATGAAGCTCGTTACAGTGACACAAGCTTTTCTGTTCCGGTGACAGCCGTGACAGAGGAGCCACTTGCAATACGAAATTAGCTGTCAAAATGGACTGTCTTATGAAAACTGTTTTAGTTTCAAAGATAATCACCGGAACAGAAAAGCTTGTCGCACTATACCTCAGTGTTAAGTCGAGCTTCATGGTGACAGACAACCAAAAATTAGAGATTAAAATAAGGAAGATGACAGAAAAGTGAGAATCTTTACAATAAAGAGAAGTTTTCATTATGGTTACGGCCGCGTGCGGCCGACGACAGACGTCGGCCGCACGCGTCTGTCGCATACAAGATAGACAATAGTCAGTGTATGAAAATGTATGGCGCCGCTTCCGAGGTATGCGACAGACGCGTGCGGCCGACGACAGACGTCGGCCGCACGCGGCCGTAACTATAATGAAAACTTCTTTGTATTGTATAGATCTCACTTTTCTGTCATCTTCCCATGAAAGTATTAGTTTAGGTAATACTCCCATGCATCTTCCTTATTTTAATATCTAAGTTTTTTTGGTTGTCTGTCACTGTTAGAAAATTTATCTGTCAACGCTGGATTGAGATGATTTTTATAAACTCTCCTTTTGGGTGTTTGTGCACTACACTGAATTTTACCGTCCGGCAGTCCGATTTTTTGCGGTCCGATATGGCAGGCCATAAAATGTATATGTGCGCTTGTGCACTACACGGAATTTTACCGTCCGACATTTTACTTTTCCCCATTCCGGTCAATGATGTTTTCCGGTCCGTTTTTTCCTGTTCCGAAATAACAGCAATGAAATACGTATGCACTACACTGAATTTTACCGTCCGGAAAAAAACGGATGGTTGTATTTTAATCATAAATTATTTATAATACATAGTAAGAGTGTATTTATTTCATGTAGTTTCGGCTTTGAAACATTGAAACTGTGATATTGAACTGAAAACCCGATATTCATGAGTGGGTGGGGCGGGGAAGGGGGTAATCACTGCGCTGCCCCGGCGAGTAAAAAGACGGACAAGTGCACAAGCCAATCATCCGTGTTTTTCATGCCACGCCGCCGCCGCGCCAGTCCGTAAAAAAACGGACCGCCGGCCGGACGGTAAAATTCAGTGTAGTGCACAAACGCCCTTTCTGTAACACGCTCTCTGCGGCACTGAAATAGCTATTCTTTCCATAGGTTCGGTACGCGGCGTTTTAGACCTCATACTAAACCAGACATTGTGGCGGTACGAAGCGTTTTCGACCCCACCGAGATTCAAGAGACTGCAATTCCTTTTTTTAAGCGTGAAGTCAGAAACAATATGGATTATAGTCTTGATAAGTGAGTATCTATACAATACAAAGAAGTTTTCATTATAGTTACGGCCGCGTGCGGCTGACGTCTGTCGTCGGCCGCACGCGTCTGTCGCATACCTCGGAAGCGGCGCCATACATTTTCATACACTGACTATTGTCGCATCAGCCGCGCGCGTCAGTCGCACGCGATCGATCGCGCGCGGCTGCGATCGGCCGCGATGCTCGGAAGTCTACCTTTATGGACTACGAGTACGATCTATGCTAAAGTCACTGTGCTGCCACTACTGCCACGTATAAAAAAAAAGAAAGTCTTCCCGCCAATATGGCGAAGTCTTTATTTTTTCTTTTTTGCAATATTGTTACTTATTTATTAAATTTTCCTCACACTCGAAGTGAAAAGCAAAGTGTATATACTCGTATATAAAACCCATTTTACCCTCGAATTGACTATCCACCCTCGCCTACGGCTCGGATGGATATATACATCTCGGGTAAAATGGTACGTTTTATGCACTTGTTGTACAATCTACTATTAATTAAGGCGCTACTCGGAAAATATGGACTTTTTTAAATAAAACTATAGGACGGTTAGAGTTGTTACAAACCTGTTGGCCAAGCCTGCTAACGTTAAGTCACAATCGTGTTTCAATGGCAGTTCAGTTGTAGTGCTTTTTCCACAATAGTTACAAGAAATATGTACTTTTTTCACAATACTATTGATGGTCACACCACACACTACATTCACATCACATCATATTGTCATAATTCTTGTAACTAGTGTGTAAAAAAGCACTACAATTGAACTACAATTGAAAGACCATTGAGACACGATTATGACTTAACGTTAGCAGGCTTGGCCCCCTGGTAATAAGATATATATTTCTTCATACCTTTATCTAGATTCGTAGGTATAGTTTTAGAAACACGATTTTATGATTTATGTTATATATTTATGATTTTGCCTCGACACTTTTTATTTTTGACATGACCTCTAAAAATACGAAAATTCAATATTATTGTTAATTGGGGTTACAAATACTATTGGAAATTGGTTTAATTAGTGGACACCAATAATATTTAGGATCGTGTGAAGCATTTAAAAAAAAACGCTATAGTTTTTTAATGCGAAGTGATTTTGTGTTTTTTTGCCTAATCTGCAAAATTGGTCTCGATCCCGCGCGCGTTGTTTTCTCATTGCTATCTCGCTTCAGCACGATTTTTCCGAGTATCGCCTTAAATAGTTCGTAATGTAATTTCTAGTCTTATAATATCACAATATTCTCGTTACTCTTTTTGACTAGCATATCCTTTGGAGGCTTAGTTTACCTGAAAACTTAAATACAGGCTATGCTAGTTCGGCAGCGGAGGCTTATAAGTTTCAATAGGTACTCTATAAGTTATATCCTCCTTTCAAGAGGATACTGGCCGAAATAACAACGAGAGACGAGAGATAGTAGTTATATCGTCGGTCGTTTGTTTGGTGCGAATACAGAACTCTTTGTGCAATATTTGAAATGTGTTTTGTTTTAATTAATTTGTAATGAAATTAATTAAGCTTCTAGTTTTTGAGACTGAAATATATTTTAACTGAAGGCTCGTTTACACGGGATTCGTTATTCGGTAAGTATTAGTCAAAAACATTAAAGTCTGAAGTTTATGATTTTTTTTCATTTTTAATTGATTCGCGATCGTGTGAACACGCGTTCAATAAGCATTACCGCCGTGACAAAAAAACACGCTTCGTGTAAAAGACCGTCCATGGATACGTCAAACGTCATGTAAACGAGCCGTGAGATCGGTAGGTAAGTACCCTTTTCTGTTTTTAACTAATATGCTGTAACTTTGCTAAATTAATAACGGTATTTTAGGAAGTCAAAATGCCTGTAGTGACTTCGAGAAAATGATCGATCAGTCGTGCCCCCAAAAATATTGTTTACAAATTGAAATCTACGATAAAAATATCAGTGTTTAAAATTATGCAGAACTACGTCAGCAAAATATATGGCCATATATACATCGTATTATTATTATACCTTACATAAACATTGTTTTAATTATTGTACGTCAATCACTATCAAGCAAATCAAACATAAATATTTGACGTCTTTCCGCAGAGTTCAATTCAAGAAAAGCATAGGTATAGGTATTATTGTTTGGAATTTTTAACAATACCTATGCAATTTTTTTATTATGAAAATAATATTACAGGTAAAAATTAAACAAGATATTCAATTTAAACTAACTTATAAATGTGATTTCTAATTTAAAGTAGTTAAACAAAATATGGCGATAATTTCATAGACTGTTTGATAATATCTGGTTATTATATGATAAACGTTATAAGACGATAATCAAAAGACTTATTATCTAGCCGTTCATTATCACTAACTAGGAAGTGAATTAATATTAGGGTTTAACGTAATAAATTTATCAATTAAAGCCACTAACACTATGTCGCGCACATGTCTTTCTATAGTGTGGTAACGTTTCAATTGGCCATACTCGGCCCGTATCATAGAACGACACTCAAGTGGAGATCTCTTCTCAAGTATAGTTGGTAAGGGATAAATGTAGTTGTTGCATGTATGCTGCACCCCTTTCTAATTGATGTTGAAAAGAGATCTTCACTTGAGTGTTATTCTATAATGCGGGCCTTAGACAGTTTAAAACCTAGAGTACCGTTTTAAACGCTTCAAAAGAAGAACCGATAAAAAATAAGTTATATCTTTGGGAGAAAAGTAACTTTTACGCTAACGTCCTTCTCACTCCAAGGTCTACTCTATCTTTACGCATATATAGGTTATAGGCAGAATGAATTTGGGTGTGTAATATATGATATAACAACATTTCGTATAATACTATACAAAACATAACAACACATTACATAAAATCATTTCATATAACGTTCATTTCGTATAATCAACGAATGATATAAATTCAAAATATATTATTTTAAACCGTATAATGACACTTTCATCATATAATATTTAAAACACATAATGGTTATATAACACAAAATCATTTCATATAACGGTTATTTCGTATAATCAACGAATAACTATTTCTGGCTCTTCGCCGGCGACGCGACGGCCGCTGGCGCGGCGCGCTCGCTTCGCTCGCTCGGCTCGCGCTTTGTTTTGTTCACAGTTCTATCCTAACCTAACCTATCATCAATTGTTTTGTCACCATTGTGGCTTTGTATGGCGGGGGGCTGTGCCCCCCGAGCCCCCCTTTCGGGGGCACTGTGCCACCCGTGCCCCCTGCTCTTATGCCTTCCCTATACATTTAATTGACTAATTGATGATTATATAAAACAAAATTATATCAAATAAAATTATTAAACATGATGATTATATGAAACAAAATTATATCAT
The DNA here is from genome assembly GCA_949710035.1 of Crambus lathoniellus. Taxonomy (NCBI): domain Eukaryota; kingdom Metazoa; phylum Arthropoda; class Insecta; order Lepidoptera; family Crambidae; genus Crambus; species Crambus lathoniellus. The sequence goes on from OX453310.1 coordinate 22,612,484, forward strand.
ATGACTGTTATAGCAAATATGTTTTATATAAAATATTTTTATATAAAATGAGCGTTATGTTATATGATATTATATAAAATGATGATTATATGAAATAAACATTATGTAAAATGAAATTAGTTGAAGTGTTGTTATGACTAACGTTTATTATGTCATATGAATGAACGTTATTGAAATGAAATTATACCAAAAATGAAAGTATATCATTCATTACGCACCCGAATTTTTTATTTAAAATAAGTTCAGTAGTTTGGGTGTTAGGTAACAGACAGACAGCTGATGTACCACGATACTATCTGATATCGGTATCTTGATATTGTTACAGTGACATGTAATTTTGAGAATATTAATTTAAAGGTACTACTAAGTGTATATTGGAATGGAAAAATGGCAGTTTTATAACATTTTGTGCTGTTGACTGTACGAGAAAAATTAAGTACAGATAGGTATAACGATATAGTAATATTGTTTCAGTTGATTTACGAAATGACCCGCAATGAAAAAGCTGTTTTCTTTATCTCTTTTTCAATCACCACGCTTTTAAACGAGCAGGCCCATTTCCCATATTCCTACTCAAAATAAAAATTGAATCGATTTAAAACAAATAAGTAACAGCTCGTTCACATGTTTGACGTAACATCTTTTTTCACGATTCGTCTTTTTTTGGCAGCGCGCGGGTAATACTTTTCAAAAGGCCGTGTGCACACGATCAACTATTCACACTTCAACTATTTTGATATTTTTTTTATCAAAATAAGTAGTTAAAGAATTTTCATACAAAAATTCAAGGTAACTTAGACAACAATAATATTTTTTGCTTTTTAGTTTCTTGGTGTAGGTATTTCGAAAACGATTTTTTTGTTTTAAATAAAAAAATATTATAGTAAAAACAGGTCACAGGCAAAGTTTACACGCGAGCAAGTCTGTAAGTATACTCCATGAGAGAAACTTCATATAAACTCGGACCCCCTCTTTAACTCCCTTATAGGAGGAATTTCCAAAATCCTTTAACAGTGCTCACTTACCTACGTCACTTGAAGAACCCACATATAAAGTGACAAGTAAATGCATCGATGAAATAAAGAGGTTCATACAAAGTCTGAAACCCTTTTTTACCCCTTTAGAGGAGGAATTTCCAAAAATCCTCTCTTAGTTCTCCCCTACACTGTCCAAGAAACATGCAACAAGAAATTTCAGCTTCTTGCGCCCAGTAGTTTCGGCTGTGCGTTGTCTGTCAGTCAGTAACGCAAGAGTTCTATATAAAGTGAGTCTCAGATAACTCAGCGCGCAACTGAAGCGTTTTTGGCGCTAGTTACAGTACATTTTTTTGTCCTAAGGTTAAGGTAAAGATTAGTTATCGATTTTGACCGCGCGCAAACTTATCTGGCGAGCACCGTACCTACTAGCTGACCCGGCAAACGTTGTTTTGCCATATTACTTATAGTGGACCCGGTAAACTTCGTATCACCAACATCTATATAGATAGACAGATGAAAATAAATGATCGCGAAGAAGTTTTATACACTGTCTGCAACAAATGTCACTTATTAAAAAGTAGGTAATCCAAAGCGGCTAAAACGTCAGTGATTACAATACTCTTTGACATACCTCTTTGGAAGCGGCTATAGAAGAAATGACAGTTTTGTATAGTACGACAGTTTATCGATTTTCTATACAAAATAATCATTTTTATTTTATAACTAGTTTTCCGCCCGCGGCTTCGCCCGCGTGGACTACACGACGTTATCCTACAGGAATGTCACATTTTTCCGGGATAAATAGTAGCCTATGTTTCTCTCCAGGCTACAAAGCATCTGTGTTCCAAATTTCAGCCAAATCCGTTCAGCCGTTTTGGCGTGATTGAGTAACAAACATCCAAACATCCAAACATCCAAACATCCAAACTTTCACATTTATAATATTAGTAGGATTTTCCGGAATAAAAAGTACCCTATATTACTCTCCAGCTCCCAAACTATCCCCATACCAAAAATCGAGTCGATCCGTTGCTCCGTTTTGACGTGAAAGACGGACAAACAAACAAACAAACAAAGAAACAAACACACTTTAACATTTATAATATTAGTATGGATACATATAGGAAATGAAGTACATATTAGGAAAAATCGTCCCGTCTCACAACTACACTTAGCTCGGACAGTGAAAGGTCGTGGGTTCGAGTCCTATCGGAGCTAGTTGTGAGACGGGTCGATTTTTTCTAATAAGTACTTCATTTTCTATCTTGTATTGTTATATGGCTCGTTATTCTTCACATTAATTTGGCAACACGAACTTGCTTAATGTTATCGAAAACTGTCAGAGGGTCGTTTAAATACATAATTTTATTTTATCGTTCCTGCATAATTTGACATTGATTAACGATAGTCAGAAAGTGGGCCAAGCATTTATATAGGTGCCGATAGAATCTGGCTTTGATTGCTTGCCCCTTGATTTTTTTACAATATCTTATTAATAACTTCGTGTCGCAGCGACAAAACTAACATTGTTTTATTTCTATACTAAGACTAGCGGATCCTCGCGGTTTTACCCGTGTGGTACCCGTTCCCGTGAGAAAACAGGGATAAAATAATAATGTAGCATTCTAAAAATGAAAGATTTTTTGAAATCGGTCCAGTAGTTTTAGAGTTTATTCGGTACATATATACAAATCATTCCTCTTTAAAAAATAAATAATAAATATAAAAAAAGAACCTCGTTAAGATTGATTCATTAACGTTTTTGTACCTTAAAAAGGATCAATTGAACTATTAAATGATCATTCAACTGCTTGGCTGTCTAATAGTTGGTTACCGGACAAGACAGAATTACGAATCATCATCATCCATCAGCCAAATGACACCCACTGCTGGGCATAGGCCTCCCCCAAGGATCTCCACAACGATCGGTCCTGCGCTGCCCGCATCCAGCGGCTTCCCGTGACCTTGACTAGCCCCCAGATTCACGAACCGCCGGAAACGCTCCCTACAGCGGAATGTATGCTCTGTCTCTGTAACTCACTATAAAAAGACAAAGAGAAAGCACAGAATTCAAATCCGATTCCGTTTCCGACGGTTGTTGAATCAGGGGGCTGATTCTCACGCAATCGAGAAAAGTTCACATTTATAAGCTCGAAATTCAAATATAACACAGTTTTTGTATTGTTAGAATTTCACAATCGAAAAAATTCGATCAAAAACCAGTCGAACGCAACGAGTGGTACAGACCAATAGATGTTCGTATACGAACTTAGCTGTCAAAATGAATTAGTTGACATGTGGGACAGGACAGCATAGTTTGTTTGAAACATTCTAACAAACCACAAACAAAATGTTCGTATACGAATTACCACACTGAAAAAGTTCGAGATTCAATCAAGAAAATTCAATCGAGAAAAGTTCACTTTTATAGCTCGAAATTCAAATATTTTACCAAGATAACACATTTTGTGTATTGTCAGAATTTCACAATCGAAAAAGTTCGATCAAAAACCAGTCGCACGCTACGAGTTACCGCTACGAGACCAATAGATGTTCGTATACGAACTTAGCTGTCAAAATGAATTTGTTGACATGTGGGACAGCTTAGTTTGTTTGAAACGTTCTAACTTTTCAATAGAAACCACAAACAAAATGTTCGTATACGAATTACCACACTGAAAAAGTTCGTGATCGTCGGTCCACCTTGAATTCCTCGAAATACGAATAGCGAGAGATAATGTTAATATTTTTCGCTCTTCATATAATAAGATACGATAATTATTTAAAACAAAAGAAAAACTGACGACATTGTTCGTACTCTAATAGATAGTAGGTAATTTAGGATGAGAAAATTGCTAAAATATTTACGATAGCAACATGAAAAACATAGCTGAAAACCTTATTAAGGCGCTACTCGGAAAAAGTATGGACGTTTTGATATAAAACTATAGGACGGTTAGAGTTGTTATAAATCTGGTAATAAGATATATATTTCTTCATATCTTTATCTAGAATCGTAACGTTTCAGAAACACGATTTTATGATTTTGCCTCGACCCTTTTTTTATCGAATAAACCTTTAAAAACTACGAAATATCAAGCTTATTCTTAAATGGGGTTACATATACTATTGAAAATTGGTTTAATTAGTGGACACCAATAATATTTAGGATCGTATAGAAGCGTTTTCTAAAAAACGATATAGTTTTTAATACGAAGTGATTTTGAGTTTATTTTTGCGTAATCTGCAAAATCGGTCTCGCTCCCGCGCGCGTCGTTTTCTCATTACTATCTCGCTTTAGCATATTTTATCGCCTTAAAGTCTGATGTATAGTCTCTTTCCAATCTCATTATGGAATGTGCGTTTACATAATCGTGCTCATATAAATATTAAATAATGATAATGTATCTGGGTATTTGGAGCATCTAAAAGTCACAAAAACACTTTAATGATGATATCGAACTGTGATTCAAGTATGTAGGTCAGTGGTATTATTACCAAAATACGTTCTTTCGTTTCCAGTAAGCCAAAATTTTGATAGATAAAAACTACCAGCTCGGTAAGTAGCTTTGAGGCGGGATTCGAACCCGCGCCCCCGAGAATCCGACTCAATGCTCTGACCAACTAAGCTACCGAAAGGATTTAATAACACCTACACTAAAATTGGGGATCTATGATATTAAAACCGAACAGTAGCTAAAATACAGTTTATCAGCTTTAAAAATATACCAGCCTTGTTTATAATAAGAAAAAAATAACGTTTCTAAAGCCATCTCCCGCTAGGAAATTTAATATGGACAAATATGTCCCTGTCATACGCAGTAGTTGAAAAAAGCAACATAATTGGACATGTATGGAAGAAAATCTTCAGAGAATGCTAATAACACTAGGAATTTTCCTGCATAGAGACTCTTTGTCTTCCTAATAAAGTGTACCCCTTATTCGCTTTTTCTACCATATTAACTATTTTTTAGATACGACAAAGGGTTATGGAACGTCGCTCGTCGTCGTTAGATACATGAAAAAATCTTTTCATACTTTGGAATATACCTACTTAATTATATTATGTTTGAGATTTTTCTTGATTATTCTTTTCCCGGGTGGCCACAGGTCTGTGTCTACTGGCCACTCGTGAGTATGAAACTTTAAACTTACTTAACTACTACTCTTACTTCGCTTGCTCAGCGACCCATAATGAGTCTTGGCCTCCGATGGTAGAGATCACCACTTGTTTCGATCTTGTGCCAGTTCCGACCACTCGGGCACCTGAAGTTGTTCGAGGTCTTTTGCAACCCCATCAGACCATCTGTAGCGCGGGTGTCCCCAGGTCGACTTCCAGTGGGTCGTCCGAGGTATGCACTTTTGGCTGCACGATCCTCTCCCTTTCTATTATAAGTACATATATAAGTTTATATTTAACTGTGGCAAGGAAAACTAAATATTAGCCCCCTTATTAATAAACGAAAAGTAAGTTTGCACGTAGGCTTAACCAAAAAGTTTGCTTAAGAATATGATGACGCTTTGAAACGTCAAACGTAAGGAGTAATATTGCTAAGCAATATTTTTTGGTTAAACCTAGGTGTTAAGTTACTCTTTGTTTATTAATAAGGCTGTTAATGTTTAGATTTGATTAGAATAATTTAAATTGTTTTAAAATTATTAGTAATATTTAATCTACATTACCTTAGTATATTTGACGACCGATTTGGCGCAGGGGTAGTCTACCCACCTTCTGCGCCAGTGGTCTCGGGTTCAATTCCCGAACAAGACAAATATTTGTGTGCATGAACATGTCTATTTGTCTTGGTCTGGGTGTTTACTATGTATATTAAGTATGTATTTACAAACAAAAAAGTATTTAAGTATATATTTATCCGTTATCAAGTTTTCCATGATACAGTTTCTTAATGAAATTAACATGGGCTTAGATAATTGGTGTGAATGTAAGAAGTTATTTATTTATTTTGTAGGAGAGAAAGCGACATACAAATAAGTCTTATGGAGTCTAAGCCGCAATGTTAGTCAGGTACATAAATAAATGAGAATACGTTAGCCCTATTTATTTTATATTAGTACTTTATTATCTACACAATCGTGTAGTGAGACAAAAAGTTTTTACTAAACTTTACTTTACTAAACCAGTGTTTATCTGAGCAATGCCAGCTCGCAATGTCAAGTGCGAGGATAAATTTATCTAGGTCAATAGTTAATACATACGGAACAACTTGTCCTTATCGCGAGAGATTGAAGTGCAGATAAAATGTGTATTTTGATGATAGACAATTTTTTTTCTGATTAGACTTACGGCTATTTGTACAGTCGAACTAATTGAATGATGACCCATTTTGCAAAAAATTTGTTTGAAATTAACTAATCACTTAATTTTGATTTAGGATTCGAGCCTGCTAATACCCAATGGACATAAAACTACTTTGTAGCTAAAGTAAAAATGTTGCTTCTTGAAACGCGCTAAAGACGTAACACGAAAACTGTCGTTATGATTATGTTTTTTTACAATATAAAACGATCACAATAACCATCTAGATGCTAGGGGTACAGATCTATCAGTATCAGATACTAGCTATCTGATTGCGACGATCTTTTGTCTAGAATATCGTCTGCTGTACCTCAGTTGCATAGATTTTAATCTTAGAAACCCTCAAAACAAAAAAAATATTTTATGAACCTTTAATGTTCTGCTAAATTAGTGTTAATATGACTACCATATCAATATCGAAGTCTTCGTCAAAGTAATAATATCCTCATTGCTTCCAATTGGAAAAATTGTTCGTTGCACTTTGACCTGTACGAGTAGGAGTTACAAAGGTTGATCTTTGTCCGGTTAGCTTCTTTTGCCGCGTGCCAGTACTATTATATATTCTGTGGCCACGTGCGCGAATGCAACGTGGTTGTAAACGTGCGATGCAACGCATTATGCATATTTATGCACGCGTAGGCTGCGTGTAGATAACTGCGAATAGGGAAACGGTAGAGTGGGATTGTCATGGGATTATCGAGTACTCTATATTTTATGGGTTAGACCATACGCCTTAGACGATATTATTACTAGGTTATGATAAATTGTTGTCATTATCCGATTCTATAGTATGAATATCAGTCTCCATCTCAATTTCAAATTAACCATGTAACATTATCCTATAGCTTCCAATTGGAAAAATGTATCGTTACACTTTAACCTCGATGAGTACGAGTGACAAAAGTTGATCTTTATCCGGTTAATAGCTTCCTTTGCCGCGTGCTATAGGTCTACGTGCGCGTTTTCAACGTGGTGGTCGTAAACGCGCCATAGTCCACATATTATGCATATAGATAGACACACACTTATTATACGCAACGTACGCATACGTTGCGTATGATAAGTGTGTTTCAAGTCATACGAATTCAATGGTCTAGATGTCATAATGCGTTGCATACGTTGCGTACGTGGGATCAGTTTGTCTCTATCTTTATGCACGCATTGGCTGCGTGTAGATGACTGCGAATAGGGAAACGGTCGAGTAGAAGAAAGTATTTATCGAGTACTCGGTACCTCCTGACTTGGGTTTATACTGCAAACTAGGTAGCGATTTTTCAGCGTAAGTGTTCGATAAACAAATACTCAGCGCTGACGCAACGACAATTAGTTTTATTTGGTAATATTTGTTGCATTGTAGTTCTAATTGATAAGGCGTTATCAAATAGTAGGTAAAGGCGCTTTAAGGCGACACTCGAAAAAAATATGCTGAAGCCAGATAGCAATGAGAAAACGACGCGCGCGGGAGCGAGACCGATTTTGCAGATTAGGCAAAAAAACACAAAATCATTTCGTATTAAAAAACTACAGCGATTTGAAAAAAAATGCTTCTATACGATCCTAAATATTATTGATGTCCACTAATTAAACCAATTTCCAATAGTGTAAGTAACCCCATTTAAGAATAATCTTGAATTTTCGTATTTTAGGGGTCTTTTCGAAAAAAAAAAGTGTCGAGGCAAAATCATAAAATCGTGTTTTTGAAACTATACGAATCTAGATAAAGGTATGAAGAAATATATATCTTTTTACCAGATTTGTAACAGCTGTAACCGTCCTATAGTTTTAAATCAAACAGTCCATACTTTTTCCGAGTAGCGTTGCGCCTTAGATAAAGAGAAAATTATTTATTGAAAGCTGTATGAACTAAGTAGTCTGTATACTTTACTTTTTAGACGCTCAAAGGTTTTAAATTTAACACGTTTTAATTGATTGTAAAATTTTAAATTAATAGCGTATATTTATTGCTTAATTCGTATTCGTATTCGTATTCGCTAGATTTAAAGGGCGCTGTACATATTAGGCCAAGGATTGGGCCCAGTATTGGGCCAACGTGTAGAGGTCTACTTGGTGGTAGCCAATGTTGGCGCCAACTACCAACATACCACAAGCCTTGACCCTATGTGTGCATAATCATAGCAAAGAAAATTGTTTTCACAGACAATTTTTCCTAAACTCACAGAATTGTATTGTGAATGCATAAAATCATCGAAAAACCTTATTCTAATATTCAATTAATATAAAAAAAAGTATTATATAATTTTACAGTTGCGTCATTTGCTTTTCTATAAATATCTATATTACGTTTTAGTTTTATTATCTACTTATGTTTATATTTATTATTTCAGATAATGAAACTTCAGATAAACACCGTTCCAAAGGGCTTATTGCGTATTTAACCATTTATATTTACGTCTTAAAGTACCTATTTACGAGTATCATTATCATATTGTGAATCTAATTTACGTTCTTTATTAATCGCTTTATATTAATTTAAATATAAAGCGATTTAAATTAATATTAAGCGATTAATACGATTGTAAATAATAAATAAATAAATAATTTCTTACAACAAGCACACCAATTATCTAAGCCCATGTAAATTTCATTAAGCAACTGTGTCACGGAAAACTTGATGACGGATAAATATATACCTACTAAAATACTTTTGTTTGCAAATAGGTACATACTTATCCGGAATCCGGAATCGAACCCGAGACCATTGGCGCAGAAGGCTATCCGTACCTCTGCGCCAAATCGGTCGTCAATAATTATTAGGCAACTCTTGTTGTCAGTATGACGTCACATTTACGTACAAATTGTCTCGTAAGTTTTAGTTGACAGTTTACATCATGGGCGCAAGACGTGCAACTAACGTTTGTTTAAGTTGTGCGTCACTTAAATACAAACAAATGTACAAGTTTAAACTACTTATATGCAACTGGTAGCCTGTATGCAGGTGTGTTCGAATTGCATACAATGTGCAACTTGTATACAAGTGTGGCATACCCACAGAGCAAACGTGTTCTGTGGGCATACCTAATGGAATCGCGCCGTTATTATAGATTTATTTCGAGTTATTCGTTAACTCGTACTACATAATTATATATGTACGGTCTATTTAGTACCTACGAGTAATAATTATATTCATTATGCAACTGTAGATGATTGATTGATGATTTCCCATAAAAGAAAGGAAATATTTGTTCCCTGTGATATTATTTTGTTCAGATAAAACGGAAAGTTTTAGTGTGAAAGCGATATTTATTTTTTAAAACTCCTCTTCTTTGCCGGCTCCAAAAACTAACATACCTACAATAATAACAGTACTTTTTATATATTTCCCTTATTACACATATAAAATTAGAGGTTGTTCAAGATAAATATTTTAATTTATTCTATACTGGCAGTAGTAGAGTCCAAGCTATTGGGTATCCTGCGCTGAGTGCCGTTAAAACCGCTCGTCAGTAACTGAATATTGTCTTACAACCGTCTGCCATGTCGATTGTCACTCATACAATGCCTACAGCAGTTTGAATATAAGCCCAATAGGCGAAAAGGCTTTAATTATAAATAACTTATTATTTGTTAATTTTCATATTCTATCGGTGCCAATTTCAGACTCCAAGCTATTGGGTATCCTGCGCTGAGTGCCGTTAATGGAACCGCTCGTCAGTAACTGAATATTGTCTGACAACCATCTACGATGTCGCAATGTCGCTGGTACGATGCCTATAGCAGTTTGAATATGAGACCAAATAGGCGAAAAGGCTTTAATTATAAATAACTTATTATTTGTTAATTTTCATATTCTATCGGTGCCAATGTCAGAGTCCAAGCTATTGGGTACCCTGTGCTGAGTGCCGTTAATGGAACCGCTCGTCAGTAACTGAATATTGACTGACAACAGTCTCCAGTGTCGCACGGTTACACCCCCACTGATGCCTGCCTACAGTACATAGTTTGAATAAATGATAAAAAGGTAAAAAAATCTGAAAAACTTACTTTAAGGGTCACTATCATTATCTAAATGAGTCGCAGGTCTCTTGCCGTAGGATTTGCCAACCGATGGCGTAGCTTCATTGACGTTCATAAGTGTTGTTAATTAAACAAACCTAAATTGAATAAACGAAATTGAATTTTAAAAAATTACTTTAATAACTAGGTAGGTATATGAAACTCTTAGCAACCAGAAAGTTTAGTCTCGTATCAGCATGAAACGTGCATTTTTTGGCATAAGAAGAATGACACAAAAAGTTAGTATGCAAAATAAAATTAAAATAATAGATGTGAAACCGAATAGGCAGTTGAGTGAGGCAGAGGGGTAGCAGGAATAACAATGCCTAGTCCATTGTGTAACTGTTTTAATCAAAAAGAACTATAAAAGGAAAATAACTATTATTAATTTGCATGCTGCGGTGTCGTGGCTATTAGTCAGACCGTAACTGGAATAATTAGTGCAATACACATACTTGTTAGTACCTTACCTAACTGTATTAATTGGTTAAATCCATCTGGACATATATGGGAAATAAACTCTATATTATTTCATCTCATATTTCACTACGATTTCTTACCGCATTCACTAACATTCTATACCAAAATGCAATCAAAGTTATTTGACTAAAAATAAATAAAATAAAAACAACTTGATCGTAAGTACTTAGATTTAAGATTGAACACAAATGTAAATATTTAATATGTGTTTTCTAACCATTGTGAAATTAAATTTTCGTGACACGAGAAAATATCGAAAAGTTAGTTTTCGACATTTACCGTCCGGGAATCAAATCCGGGGTCTCAGTGATAGTGGCACCTTGGGACCTGCACCTTGGGTGCGCGGTGCGTACACCACTCGACTACGGAGGTCGTCAAAGTTATAAAAGCCTTACATTTAAAACTTTTTCGTTTCTTTTTCAAATGGAAATCATTCCATCATGCAAGAATAAATAAATAAAAATAAATAATTTTGGACACCATCACATACATTGTTCCAATTTTAAACTATAGTATTAATTTACGCGTATTTCGAGACGTTCGCAAAGTTGGCGCGTGACCTCATTCTTCTACCGCCCTAAAATAATATTATGTCCTTTTAAGGCGATACTCGAAAAAAAATGTGCTGAAGCGAGATAGCAATGAGAAAACGACGCGCGCGGGAGCGAAACCGGTTTTGCAGATTAGGCAAAAAAAAAACACAAAATCACTTCGTATTAAAAAAACTACAGCGATTTTAAAAAAAATGCTTCTATACGATCCTCAATATTCTTGGTATCCAGTAATTAAACCAATTTCCAATAGTGTAAGTAACCCCATTTAAGAATAATCTTGACTTTTCGTATTTTTTGAGGTCTTTTCGAAAAGAAAAAGTGTCGAGGCAAAATCATAAAATCGTGTTTTTGAAACTATACGAATCTAGATAAAGGTATGAAGAAATATACAGGGCGTCCCAAAACTATGCCACATGGAGGGAAAGTACATTAAATACTGAAGATATAAAATTTTACTGAAAGGAAACTTCATTTTTATTTTAAAAAGAAAACGAACTGCACTCAAAGAATTTCAAATAATCGCATGTCTGAACTGGGAATCGAACCCGCTGAATGTGAAACTTTTTATTTTATTAATTTTACTATACCGATTGAAGGGCTCAATTATAAGCATTTATTTATGCTGAGTAACATGACATCTTAAATAAAAGGGAGAATACGAAATTTAACATTTAATGTTGAATAACAAGTTTGTGCAGCGTTATGGATAGCCTTTTCTGTGACTGTCGTGCTCAAAACAACTGACTTTAACATTAAAATTTCAATGTATTACCTACCACTATTAATGAGTGAAGATTGCAGCAATATTATACCTTATTTCCCTATCACAAGTGTGTGATAAAGTTATACATAATGTGATAAGTAACACCTCCTCGATTGATTTAAAAAGGTTTAAATAATTTGGTGCGGTCTATTCCATCAGTTGAATAGTCGTGGGACGCCAGGGCGCTCTCAGGGCGTCCCATGACTATGTATGCCACATGGTGGCATAGACTGCACCAAATACTGTAGATTGAAAATTTTATGGAAATAAGACTTTATTTTTATTTAAATAACAATACGAACTGCGTTCAAAGATTTTTAAATAATCGTCTGTCCAAACCGAGAATCGAACTCGCACCAAATTATTCAAAACTTTTGAATCAGTTTAGGTTGTGTTACTTATCACAATATGTATAACTTTATCACAGATTTATGATAAGGAAATTAGGTATAATATTGCTCCAATCTTTACTCATTTCATTAGTAATACATTGAAATGTTAAAGTTAGTTGTTTTGAGCACGACAGTCACAGAAAAAGGCTATCAACGCTGCACAATCTTGATAATCAATATTAAATGTTAAATTTCGTAGTCTCCCTTTTATTTAAGATGCTATGTTAATAAGAATAAATAAGTGCTTTAAATTAAGCCTTTCGATCGGTATAATAAAAAAAAAAACACATTTTGTGGGTTCGATTCTCAGTTCAGACATGCGATTATTTGAAATTCTTTGAATGCAGTTCGTTTTCTTTTTAAAATAAAAATGAAGTTTCCTTTCAGTAAAATTTTATATCTTCAGTATTTAAGGTACTTTTCCTCCATGTGACATAGTTTTGGGACGCCCTGTAAGTATATCTTATTACCAGATTTGTAACAACTGTAACCGTCCTATAGTTTTAAATCAAAAAGTCCATATTTTTTCGAGTAGCGCCTTAAGTATGCGAATTGTAAACTTGTATTTTTATAAATAAAAAAAGTTATTATTATTATTATTATACCCTTTATTACATTTAAAATACTTACAAAATTATATCTAAACATACAATTTTTACAATTCCCCAACGGTAGCAAGATCAGGGTCCCGGCTACCGATAGTTAAAGATCCAGAGACAGGAACCTTCTCACTATACGGGCCGTGTCCAGAAGTACTGCCTTCTGCATCTGACTCCCGATCCATCCTTCTAACGCAAGCCTCTTAAGGTGTTTATCGAGGCTCTTGGCTATCAGACCATGGGCAGATGACTATTGGAACAACAATTGCTGAATCAATGTCCCACATGTCAACAATCTCGTGAGCTAAATCAAGATATTTCTTTTCTTTATCTTTTTCAGCTTTCACAAGGTTGTCGTCATGGGGATCAGTGACATCAACAATTATTGCGCGGCGTTCGTGTCGATCTATCAATACAATATCAGGTTTATTAGCTACAATAGTCCTGTCTGTAATGATAGATCGGTCCCAATACAATGTGGCATGGCTATTTTCAAGAACCTGTTCTGGTGCATACCTGTAGTATGGCACCTCAGATGCCACAAGATTATGTTTCAGAGCAAGTTGTTGGTGTATTATCCTGGCCACTAGGTTATGTCTATGCAAATACTCGCCCTTTGCGACACGAGAACAACCGGAGATTATATGTCTAAGGGACCTGGACGATGGCACGCTCGGCAAATACCCACTGTGCCATCCCTTAGGATATACTTTCGTTAGTTATTCGTCATCACAACCTCATCCATTTATTATTATTATTATTATAGTACCTGAAGCACTAGTGTTATGGAAATTGAAAACATGCACGGTATTACCACAAACTTTCTTTCATTATTTCATTTCATTATACTTCGGGTCTGGGTGACCCGAAGAAATATTGAAAAATTCGTTTTCAATATTTACCCTACCGGGAATCGAGCCTGGTACCTCCTAGAGATAGCGACACTTTGAAAACCGTTGCGACACCACTCCGCCACGAAGGTCGTCTTCGATAATAATAGATGTTTTATATGTGTTAATTGTTTCTTCTGAAAATAGCATTGTTAGTGTTGTCAATGTTACGTGGTCAATAAGCAACGTTAGTGTCGATTCACACCTGTTTTGTAAACATTGTGACGACACCATGTTTACACGGGATAACCATTCTTTACACATTATGTTAAATTCATGCTAATTTGTTGTTATTATAACTATAATAACACATGAGACTGGTAGATAATAGTTCAAAACCTCACCTAGCCTACTCTGAAACGCATAACCCGAAACTTCGTTATACCCATCCCTCTCAAGCTCCAGTCACGACAGAATCGAGTGAAAGGGGCGAGGCTACCGAAGTTTCGGAATCTCGTTTTAGAGTACGGCTCCTTGGACCGCAAAGTAAACAATCTTTAGCCGTCCATAAAAAGGCTTATGCCACAACCGAATAACACAACATATAAAAGCTGCCACAATAAAAATTCTTAATTATGACTTGTATACTTACATGTAGGTACTTATATAAATTGGTAACCTAAGATTTTATGTGATGTTTCTCAAAGAGCTAGCTTTCTAAAAACTTTAGTTTTATTAAATTTGCTAACAACCTGACTAATCAACTCTTTTGGTTCTTAACATACCTCCTGAATACCAATTCTAGTAAGTTGTTATTTATTTAGTAACTATTGGTTTCCCGTACTTTTACGGTACCTGTTCCCGTGGAAATATCGGGATAAAATATACCTAACTAGCTTTCCGCCCGCGGCTTCGCCTGCGTGGACTAGACGACGCCGACGTTATCCCGCGGGAATGTGATTTTTTTTCGGGATAAAAAGTAGCCTATGTTCCTCTCCAGACTACAAAGTATGTGTGTCCCAAATTTCAGCAAAATCCGTTCATCCGTTTTGGCGTGATTGAGTAACAAACATTCAAACATCCAAACATCTAAACTTTCACATTTATAATATTAGTAGGATTAGTAGGATTAGTAGGATAGTAGGATGTCAATTGGGAAGAATGGAGCTCTCTAGCGGTGAAAGAATTTTCGAAATCGATCCATAGTTGAGTTAAACCATTACCGACAAACAAACAATTAAATTTTCCCATTAATTTAGTAACTTTAAAAATAACATACCTACTCGTTTAATTCCGCATGTATGCTAATCTAAATAAATAAATAGCAATGAAAAGTTTTATGACCTATTGCATGGTTTTACCTTTAAAAGCATTATGTTTATTTCATTCCTGTCTTGTTAGTAAACAACGATACCTACCATACAAGAAATGATAATTTAGTGAGTAAGCTCGTTGTAAATCATAGTAACACAAAGCAAATATTATTCGCACCTGTTGAGTAAATATGTGACGTCATTATTAGGTCTTTACCTATAAAATTGCCGTTTTCTATGAGGAATTTGTAGGATTTTGG
The DNA here is from genome assembly GCA_949710035.1 of Crambus lathoniellus. NCBI lineage: Eukaryota > Metazoa > Arthropoda > Insecta > Lepidoptera > Crambidae > Crambus > Crambus lathoniellus. Next base: position 22,627,983 of record OX453310.1, read on the forward strand.
AATTATCATACAAAGATATTTAATTTTGATGATTTCTTGTGAACTCCGAATTTAAAGAAAATTGAGAGCAATGATCATTGCCTATAATCTCATTTAAAAACTGCCGTAGATAAAAAAAAACTGTTCGAAGCACTCAAATTCACGACAACCAAAGAGGGGTACTTTGCATTTATAAAAATTTTAGACGCGTGTTTAATTTTTTTTTTAGATGTTTAACATAACAACATACTCTATCTTCGAAACTTACTATAAATTTTGATATATTAATAGTAATAGAGATCTATGAACATGTGAGAAAAAAAATGGCAATTTCATGGGTAAAGAGTTAAGAACTATTATTATTGAAAAAATGAAAATGAAGTATTTTAGAAAAAATCGACCCGTCTCACAACCAGCTCCGATGGTTTGTGATTGTGAGACGGGTCGATTTTTTCTAAAATCCTTCATTTAAATTTTTCAATAATAAAAATTATATTGTGAATTCAAAAAGTAAAAGTTTAAATAACTATTATTATTATAAAAAAATGGAAAATGAAGTAATTAGAAAAAATCGACCCATCTCACAAAAATTGCATTGTGAAGCCAAAAAAGTAAAAATTTAAATAACTATTATGATGTTTTTATTTCTTTATATTGCTTTTAAATGTTTGCTTTATAGATTTCTGCGTTTACTATTCTTCGATTCATCGTGTTCTACAATCACTATTGATATTATTACAAAAGTTGCTTAAGTTCAACATAGTATTATATTATCTGTGCTTCAACGATCGCAGGCCTTGCAAACTAAGCCACTGCAAAACGGACACCTCTTGCGAAAGTTGTACCTACCTATAACTACTTTCGTACGTGTTGAGCTTGAAGTGCTGCCGATTGTACATGTACTTGTTTATTTAGATTCCATCAAAAACATAAATGTGAAATGAGAGCCAAGTTCAATATTATTATATACCTATGCCGGTTGTTGACTTCAACGACAAAAGAAGTGAGATATTTTATTTATAACAATATAAAATATTTTATAACAACTTAAAAATATATCATATCTTCTAACTTATAATAATAAATTGAAGCCTAAGGTCAGCCTTGGCTTTAATCCAATAAAACAAGCGTGGTAGCTATTCTTATTATATATTCACGTGAAGACCTTAAAATTCACATAAAGACCAGCTGTCATCAATTTTGATTGCTGATTCTTACATTACAGGCACTATAAGTGTTCCTAATAGAATTAATAAATAAAAAAATTATAATAAATTGATAAAAATTTACTAGTTTCTGATTTATTCCTTTGTATTCACCTAACTACCTATCTGGATGCCATATTTGACTTTTCTAGGTCATCTGGAAGTGGGTTAGAGTTTTGATATATAGGTGAGTCAGTGATAAAAATGACGATTTTTGGACGTTAATATCTGAATAACCGTTTGAGGTGTGTTTATAAAATTTGGAGCACAAATATATCTCGCAAATTTCAATCGATGAGCCAAATTGGTCATGTTTATATGTAATCGTTTTTGAGTTATGAGTGGGTCAAAAGTGGCACCAAATGGTTCGTGTAATATTACACTCGGTGCTACCTACTTGCCAGTTCTATTAGCTTGAACTTGGCTTGACACGCTAACGCGTGTCTAGATCTTTAATTGAACTCGTCTCTATCACAACATAGTTACAAACTAAAAGTAAACGATACGAAACATACAATAAAAATTACTCAGTAATTGTTTTTCTCGGGTAAGGTCAACATACAAAGATTTATACGATAAGTTGAAAATGGTCGTTCAACTGTAGCGGATAAAAAAAATATTACATGGTTCAAAATGCATAACACAAACAAGTCAAAGATTAAAAATATATTTGTTGATAAGGTATCGTAAACAACATTCGACAGTTATATCGTCATATTATGACGTATTGTAATATGAAACACACCCACAAATTGAAAACAATGAATTTTCTTGACTTTGTTTGGATTTATTTTTTTATTCCAACTTTGCAAAGCAAGCCAACAAGTGGGCATGTCTAATAATTTGTGCGTTACTTACCAAAACACGGAACCCGGTGCATGACCACACTGACGGGCCTAAAGCGGTAACTTTGAGCGATTTACGCATCCGTTGTGCATAACATTTACTTATTTGATTAGACGTCAGACACGAGCGCGCAATGAATGCGCAAATCACTCGAAGTCACCGCGCTAGGCCCATAAGTATACCTACATACAAAAAGTCGAATGATTGTATGTAAGATTCCGCCACGCGATTTGCTAATAAAGCTCATGGTGGGATTTTGTTATGGTATTATGGGAAACGACTATGATATTTGAGATCACAATACATATTATACAGGATATTTTTTTTATCAGTGCACAAATTTTTAGGATCGACTCAGAATCGGTGAGTTGTTCAACTTTCTCCTAGAAACATGGGTCGAAATACGAAAACACTTTTTGGATTTCCCATACTAAATCGATCAAATGATCAGTTCGATTTGTATGAGGAGTCAAAATTTTTTTGTCATACTAGCTTTCCGCCCGCGGCTTCGCCCGCGTGTACTACACGCACGACATTATCCTCAGGGAATGTTTTATTATCCGGGATAAACTAAGTCACTTGCCAGCTCCCAACCTACCCTGCATGAGCCGTGACTTATAAAGGTAGGTACGTCTTGTTCTAAATGGCACTTTTCGGGGCACTCTCCTTTCCAATAAAATAGTTAAATTATTAATTGAAGAGAAGATAATAAATTGAAACCAGTTTCATTCTAAGTAACTGTGATAATGGTGTCATTGCAGTTTACTAAATCAATTAGTTAATAAATAATAATAATAAATTTCTTACAATCAAAACAATTATCTAGAGCACCTCATGTAGTTTACATAAAGAAACTGTGTTACGGAAACTAGAAAACGGATTAATATACACCACTAAATTTTAATTAGCATAAATATTTTAGGGGATGTTAGTGTCCATCAATATGAACAACTTTCACTATGGGACCAACCATGGAATCGCGAAAAAAAACATGGGTCTTCCGTCCCGAGACGGAAGGCCCGCGTTGCTCGAAGGCTGAGAAATATCAGTGTACGACCAGAGACCAGAGTGCCCGCTCTGGTTGAGCGTCGGGCGGGGCGGGGCGGGCAGCGTTAGGGCGTTTGTGCACTACACTGAATTTTACCGATCCGGAAAAAAACGGATGCTTGTATTTTAATAATTAATTATTATAAATAATATAATTTATTTATTTCGTGTTAGGGTTCGAAACATTGAAACTACACGAAATAAATAAATTCTTACTATTATAAATGATTAAATTATTAAAATACAAGCATCCGTTTTTTTTCCGGATCGGTAAAATTCAGTGTAGTGCACAAAGGCCCTTACGCATAGTGGTGTTGGTGCCTACCATTAACTCTTATTGCGATTTTGTTTAGGACCTAAACTGATCTGCTTCGCTTATTCGTACCACGACAGCTTAATATCAATGACAGCGATTCAGTGATCATTCAATGACATTTCACAGCCGCTAATCTGTCATGAACTCTTATTTGTCTTATAACCCGGTCGATTTAACATGATACCTGCAGGTTATACCCGTCCCTCTCACCCTCCGGGCATGACAGAATCGAGTGATAGAGACGGGTAGAAGAAATAAGGACACAAATCGTTCGGTCATTCACATCTAGCAATTCATTTGCGATCCAGTTTTTAGAAGGTCATAGTACGAAAGAAAGCAATTCATTTTAGGAACCTATTCTGCATCGCGCTATTTTTGAATCGCTGTCTTTAAAGTTGATGGTAGGCACCCTGGTCTAGCCCATTGTTTTATTTTACTTCGTTTTTACCTTTTTCTTAGTATCTAAAAAACTTTGTAACTCTCACGGGTTTTTTTATGTGTATATCACCTCAAAGAAAAGGAAATATAAAAAAAATATGCATACTATATAAATGATTAATTTTAATAAACGGATTAAAATTCCCAGCCACCCAAACGTCCCGACGGAAAATTTTGTACATATGTATGACTAAAACAATTGTTGCTTCAATAAATAATCCACTTGAAGCTAATGGAATATTCTAGAGATAACAAATTAATGGAAGTAGCTAGACATACCAACATCGATTACATCATAGTTAGTTATATCTATATTTTTATCACTTTTACATGCGGATGTAAACGTATGATAACTATTTAAGTAGGTATTTGACAAAAAACAAACATTAGTATAATACCTTAAATTGTACTCTTAACGTTTTGGTATATTATATTTACTAACATTATGTAGGTACTTAGGTTTAGTAGGCTCGTAGCTTAAGTACCTCCTTACCTATACCTACTGATATTTAATGACATTAACACAACATACATACATACACTCAAGCCTGTTTCCCACGGGGGTAGGCAGACTATGGATCACCACCTGCTACGATCCTTGCACACTTCTTACACTTCATTCACATCCATCAATCTTTTCATGCATGCTCGGCGATTTTTGTCACTGCGTACACCAGCCTTTTTTTATTAAACCTCCTATTTTGTCCGTGTGGGTTTTTCTGGGACGCCCTTGCGCAACCGATCATTTTAAAACAACGACACAACTAAAATAAAACTAAGGATAAAAGACACAATGTCAGAAACAACGAAAGTAATTTCAGTAGGTTTAACTATACTAATATTATAAAGAGGAAAGATATGATTGTTTGTTTGTTTGTTTGCATCGAATAGGCTCCGAAACTACTGGACCGATTTCGAAAATTTTTTGACCATTATAGAAAGCTATATTCTTCCCGAGTGACATAGGCTATATTTTATCCCGATATTCCCACGGGAACGGGTACCACGCGGGTAAAACCGCGAGGATCCGCTAGTTCTTACATAAGTATAAAGTTGATTACACTTAGACACTGAAAAAACACATTATTTGGTCACAAGAATTTTTGTTTCATGTGATGATGGACACGACGGATGCTGGTTCAGAACGCAGGTATTCTTATCACTGAGCCATCCAGTTAGTCACTTAAACCATTACCAAACTATGCTGAATTTGTATATTTAATAGCTTTTGTATGGCTTTGTGTGTCTAATGATGATGATCCATGGGTAATGTATATTCGATGGCATTTAAGGGTAGTTACTGAATAAAGGTTCTGACACAAATGTTTAAAATTATATTCTCGTAGTACCTACGCGTACGACTTCGTGTTTTGAATAAACGAACACGTCATACACAAGTATCTTTAAATAAGTAATAAATTGTAATTTTTTACTAACGTCATTAGCACTTATATAGTATGGATGATAGAGAAAACATGCGTTGTTACTTTATTGAATTGAATAAAGATGACTAACTAACAGCAGCAGGCTTGCTTTCTTTTAAATTTATATTCCACTGGTACTGAACTCAATTTGTATAATTAAATTATTAATTAACTCTTGTTTTTAATAACTTCCCCATATCCCAGATGATGTTCGCAAAATTTGGCTCCGAATAATATAATAATACCGGAAGGAAACGAATTCTTTCCCTAAGGAGTTCCCGTATAAAATTAACTTTATTTTCTAGTAAGCCAAGGTGAAGCAGAAAAGGTTTTGTTTAGAGCATGATACTTCCTACTCTCATCTCATCTAGTGAGTTCTAAATTTTTAAAGGATTGAATTTAAACAATGCATTGATTTGACATAGACAACTTCTTTTGCAGCCTAGAATCGATCTCTCATCATTATTTCCTTCCCCTACATTTCCGAATGCATCATATCTGCCTGCTGCCAACTGTCAAGTTAATGTCACATCACTTTGACATTGACATTGTAATATTTTAACCGAGAAATCTGACGTGTTCGCGCGCCCCCGTTTTTGTGGTGTCAAAATATTGAAGCAGCATTCCCGTAAGTCCTTTTGAATCTATGTTGTTTTCATGAAACTTTTCTGAAACAGTGACCTTTGATAGGTTATGCGGAGACTATCCTAAATCTCATAAATGGTGGGATAAAGTAATTGCAATATCCAACACAACCAGCAGGTAATTAAAAAAATCATATAGCCCCTCTGGAATGAAATAAGCGCTTATTGCAACTTTGCCTATCTGTGTCAAAAATATCCCTTGCTGTCAGATGCCACATTACTATTTTACACTAGCGGCCGTCCGCGGTTTCACCCGCATGGTTCTCGTTCTCGTGGGAATATCGGGATAAAAAGTAGCCTAATTTACTGCTTATTACATCAGCTACCTGCCAGTGAAAGTCCCGTCAAAATCGGTCCAGCCGTTTCAGAGATTAGCCGGAACAAACAGACAGACAGACAGACAGACAAAAATTGAAAAAAAAAAATATTTTGGTATATGTACCGTGTATATAATCATATGCATGTAGTAAAAAGCGGTTATTTTAATATTTTATCGATTTGTATGAGTATGTAAGTCCATTATTTTAATATTACAAACAGACACTCCAATTGTATTTATTTGTATGGATTTGTAACGACGGTCCCTAAAAAGTCGGTAGCTAAATTTTCGGTACATTTAGTGAAAAAAAACTCATTAAGTCGAAACAACTGGCGCGCACTGCGGTGTATGTTTGTTAACAACTTAACACCCAAATGAGGCATCGTTCCATTCGGGTCCATTGTTTGTTCTGCGATGCTGTAAACAATATCTGACTGGCAGGAACGGGGTATTGCTACGGTGGAATCTGAATGCCCCCAGCGCGGGCCGATCGCCGTAATTCTATGCAGCGTCTTGATCACGTTTGCGTCTTGACGTTTGACTTCGTATTGCCGTAATGACATAACGACGCACACGTCACGCAAACCTCTATTCCCACAATCCTGTCTGATCCGGTAACATCCGTGACAGAGGAACCCATGAAGCTCGACTTAAGGCGCTACTCGGAAAAAGTATGGACTCTTTGATATAAAACTATAGGACGGTTAGAGTTGTTATAAATCTGGTAATAAGATATATATTTCTTCATACCTTTATCTAGAATCGTATGGTTTCAGAAACATGATTTTATAATTTTGACTCGACACTTTTTATTTTCGAAAATACCTCAAAAAAATAAGAAATATCAAGATTATTCTTAAATGGGGATGCATATACTATGGAAAATTGGTTTAATTAGTGGACACCAATAATATTTAGGATCGTATAGAAGCATTTTTAAAAAATCGCTATAGTTTTTGAATACGAAATTATTTTGTGTTTTTTTTGCGTAATCGGCAAAATCGGTCTCGCTCCCGCGCGCGTCGTTTTCTCATTGCTATCTCGCTTTAGCATATTTTTTCCGAGTATCGCCTTAATACTGAGGTAACAGTATTAAGTCGAGCTTCATGGAGGAACCACTTGCAATACGAAATTAGCTGTCAAAATAGACTGTCGTATGAAAACTGTTTTAGTTCCAAAGATTATCACCGGAACAGAAAACGTTGTCGCACTGTCAAAGCCGGGCGTTATCAACAACGGTTTTGCACGTCAACTGCACGTACACTTGACTAATGCGTCATAGGATTACCGCGATCGGGGCCCAGGGCCACGGCCGAGATGGACCGTTTGCGCCCTTAATTCCACCCGGATTTAATTCGAATTGTGTACCTTGTCTTTGTCTATTCTGAAGTGAGTGAAAATGATAATGCTTACAACGTGAAGTTTCCGACGGCTCTTGCTTTATGAGGTGGGCCTTACTGCGAACTGAAAAACAATGTTATAATAATATTGTAAGCGCGATGGCGCTATACGTAGCTCTGTCCTACAATCAAAGTTACTATAACATTGTTTGACAGCTCGCAGTTAGGCCCCTGGCTAATTAACAATTTAATTTATAGATAACGACTTTATTTTCAAGCTTTTCTTCCGCAGCTGTAGGAAATATAACAGGCAGGAAAAGATTGCCCTTGACGAGTTTTTTGCCTGCTCTTCTCGCAAAGTCTTCCGCCGTAGGATTTGCGAACCGATGGCGTAGCTTCTTTGATGTTGAAAAAAAGATTGCCCTTGACGAGTTTCTTGCCGGTTCTTCTCGCAAGGTCTCCCGCCGTAGGATTTGCGAACCGATGGCGTAGCTTCTTTGAGTTTCACAAGTGTTGTAATCTTAACCTAAATTGAATAAAGCAATTTTAAATTTTGAATTTTATCTTTGAATATATATCTCTTGCTTCTTTTTCTTTCATCATATTCTTCAGGCATGACGCCATGTCAATTTGTTTGTCAAATAACTTCTTAAGTTAATAATGTACTACAGGTAGACAAAACATTTACTATATAGACTATAAGTAGCAAATTAATAAATTTATGAATTACAAGAAAAGACTATTAAGTTATTAAATATAAGTAATGTAGATTATTAGAATGAACATACACTACTACAGCTTCAAGTCTGTTTATTCCTTTAATGCCATAAAGAAAGTAGCAAATTCCTAAGCTTTTAGCACAGAACCCCTTTAGGTTGTGATGAAAAACTTAGGAAAATGACTACTTTGGGAAAAGACGGCGGGGACGATAACCCAGTGGCCCACAGGCGATATGTCGCCGAAAATTGTACGTCGAAAAATGTTCCGTAATAAAAATAAAGAGCAAGGTTTGGAGCAAGCAATATCCATAATACAGATTATAGATTGTGCAGGATCGCTTCGAGAGCACCAGGGGTAGTGGATTAAGTTTTGGAATGTGTAAGCCTGGCCGCACACGGGTTACACCACGACCACAACCACAAAACGTCGCCACCGACCTATTTTCTGTAGTTTTCATACATAACTACACGTGTTAATACTTTAACCGGTCATGCACTTTAAGCTCCGTGACTTCCCAGCAGACATCCTTTACTCTTCTACTGATATATTGTCCATCAGGAAATTGTATATTTTGAATACAGTGCTAAGAAAACATAAATCTCTTCCTTATCAACACAACGAAACTAGTTCCAGACGCAAACGTAACGTTGTGCCATCAGAACGATTAAGGTCTGTCTTTGCAGAAAGGCAATATGTCGCAAGAGCTAGTAGTTTATATAATAAAATTAATAAAGACCTAGAAATTTATAATAAAAATTACGCATGTTGTAAAATTTTGCTTACAGAGTGGTTGAAGGAAAAAAGTTATGCAGAAATAGAATTGTATTTAGGTTAATTCATATTTTGGGTTATAATATATGCTCACGCACACGCATACACACACACACACACACACACACACACACACATATATACACAGACTTAAACACACACAGATGCACATTTTTTTAATTGTAATTTTGAAAAAAAAAACATTCTAATTAGTAGTGTTTTGATATTCTTTTTGTTTTATTTTTTCACTTATTTGTTACTTTTCACTTTATGGTGGTTTAGTCTAATGTAAGTATGTTACGGAGGAGCGGTGCTGCCTGACGCGAGCATAATAGCTTAAAAGGGAGCACCAAACACTGTTCACTGTAATAGGCTAAGTTACCGAAATAAACATTTTTGTATTTGTATTTTTGTATTTTTTTGTAACCGAAACAGAAAAAATAGGGGATAACGTAGTGTAGTCCACGTGTGCTAACTATAGATATGAAAAGGCACCTTTAGGTATAGAAATATTTCAGTAATGTGTCGCCACCGTTGTTGCCGCCAAATTTGAAACTATTTTTTTTAAGTCTCAACTAGCTTTCCGCACGTGGGTTCGTTGCTTCACATTGTCGACTGAGGCCGACATGCCTCAGGCTTGTGCATGCTCCGAAATGCACGTTAAATGAGCGACAAATACTCAAGTAAATACAAGAAACGAATGTAAACTCAATCCCCCTTATTACAAAACGTGGACTAAAGTTAGACCTGGTTTAAAATTCATGCTAATTCTATCTTTCATTTGGAAAATGAAAGTGACAGCACCAGTTTAGTACCAGTTTTAAATCAGGACTATTTTAGTCCACGTTTTGTAATAAGGGGGAATGACTTATCAGCAAATGAATCGACAAATTGTGTAGGAAAATGGTGCATACTAGAAACGATTCATGACAAAAGCGTGATCAAAGTAGGTTTCAACCGCGACGGCATGTTGACTGACATAACGACAAATAACACTGGAAATCTGGAATAACAGTACACTATAATATGCACTAAATTAAGAATGTCTGTATTTTATAATCCACAAACCAAATTCCCCGTTTTATTTCGTCAATGGGTAAGTGTATATATTCTTTGTGAGAGAGATGAGTGACCAAACATTTATTTTCTTGAGCTCCTCCAAGTTTCGGAAGACGCGTATAGCCGTCCCGGCTGCGTTTCCAGTCATTAATGGGTATTAAGGAACTGGTGGGTACCAATCCGCATTGGTGGCCCATTTGCCTTATCCATAAGGAAGGCCTATGCCTCAGCAGGTGGTGACATTAAATGGCTACTATAGTGCGCCAAGCTTTTCTGTTCCGGTGATTATCTTTGGAACTAAAACAGTTTTCATACGACAGTCCATTTTGACAGCTAATTTCGTATTGCAAGTGGCTCTTCTGTCACGTCTGTCACCGGAACAGAAAAGCTTGTGGCATGGTATTGATGATGAGTGCTACTCTGACACGATAGGTATATCCGCAGTCATGATATCAAAAGCTGCAAACACTAAAGTGCGGCTGAATCATTTTACCGGTTAGTGATAGTGCAGAATGATGGCAATATAAATCGAGGGAGATAAAAATTATAGCCGTTCTCAAAGCCAACACACGAGCTCAGTGTTTGACTCAATCATAAAATCGTAGCCATGTTTGTTTGGTCTGTAGTTTTACAATCCGCAAACTTAATTCCCCGTATTATTTGCTTAGTTATGATAAACAAATATTTGCGCAAACTGTATATCACATGTACTTCAATGTGGTGTGATTTCAATGAGAGATATTAAAGTTAAATCTAGAAAGAGTAAAGAGCGATAAATGAAGAAAAATTTTATTTAAATTCTTCCTCAAAGAATGTAAACAAGAGCTCATAATAAACTAAAATTAAATAATTTTATGGGAATTAAAACATTGATTATCTATAAATTTCCATTTGGACATGCGTAATAAATCAAAAGTATCATAAAATTGGGCTGTCCTGTCACCTTAATACCCGATGCCTCAATCAGAATCATCATCATCATCATGTCAGCCGAACGACGCCCACTGCTGGGCATAGGCCTCCCCCAAGGATCTCCACAACGCTCGGTCCTGCGCTGCCCGCATCCAGCGGCTTCCCGCGATCTTGACCAGATCGTCGGTCCACCTTGTAGGGGGCCTGCCCACGGACCGTCGTCCGGTACGCGGTCGCCATTCGAGAACCTTTCCGCCCCAACGGCCATCGGTTCTCCGCGCTATGTGTCCCGCCCACTGCCACTTCAATGATGCAATCCTTCGAGCTATGTCGGTTGTTTTAGTTCTCCTGCGGATCTCATCATTTCTGATTCGATCGAGCTGGGAAATACCAAGCATCGGTCTCTCCATTGCTCGCTGGGTGACTTTGAGCCTTCTTATGAGACCCATAGTAAAAGACCAGAATCAGAATCAATCAGAATACCTATAAACTATTATACATCGAGGATAATTTTGTCATCGTCATGTCATCAGCCATTTTAATATCCCTACTCCTGGGGCACATTTCTCCCTTATGTATAGATAAGAAAAATATGGTCTAGCCAAGAACCGCCATGTGAGCCCAAGGCCCATTAACGACTGAAAATGCTGCCGGGACCAATGGCTTCCGTGTCTTCCGAAGCACGGAGAAGCTCGAGCTAATAAGTTTTGATGACCCTTGAGTGACCATAGCTAAAGTTACTTAACCGTCGATTGCAGATCGAGCGCGCTAACCAATGCCCTTCATGCTCCTCGTATAGGGTCACAATACTACCTCTGTGGTCCATTGTCCAGTAGTTTAGACCCAGAGGTCCCGGGTTCGATTCCCAGTGAGAATGCATATTGTATTAGGTGTGGTTGGTGGTAGGGATTGTTCAAAGTCCGCCTGGCTAGCTACCACCATCTTATCTGAGTCTGACGCCAAAACAATGATGTCTTCAGCATTGTTGTGTTCCGGTAGTTAGAGATAACATAGTCAGTTCCTCAGTAATGCAGGATTCCGGGACTAGTGTGCTTCCACCTTCAGCCTTATCATCACTTAACATCAGGTGTGATGAAGACTAAGTGCTACCCCATTGAGGATTAAAAGAAATAACTCACTGTCACGGTAATATAGCGGTCAAAATACTAACTCGATCAGAAGATAAGTAGCGACATAAAGCCTAAATAACATCTCTATGATTGTTCCTAATAATGTTATTAAATTACATTACCACTTATCTAATCTACATCAGACGTTATGTCTGCAAGAACACGACTGTGGATTGTGTGCTCTAACTTAATTTCCTTGCAAAACTGTTTGCTTTGCAAATAAATAAGATAATTGTTTCCAAGAGCTCGTGTAACATTATTTGATATTCTTATTTCCTTTGTAAATAACATTTCAAAAGTATAATCTGTTTGTTTGAGTAATCAATCTTGTCTGTGCTACAGTTATTTAATTTTTCGTGGCTTTGAAATGATGAATCGCGGAATTGGTGCTTCATTGAATCCCTATAGAGCTGTAGGTAGGTAATTATTTTTTTAAATAAAGTTATACGCCAATGAGTAATGATTGATGATCACATCTCTATACAACGTGTTAATGAATAAGCGCAAAACCTAGCTTAGGTGGTGATTGTGCTCATGTCATGAATATGGACAACTTTTACTACGGGGCCAACTCTGCAATAAAACAAAAAAATCATTTATCTACACTCATTTTATAATATTCGAATTATGAACTCATGCCTGAACGTATATTGATACACTTTAAGCCATAGGCAACTTAAAAAATAAAACTGCTGTATCCGGGTGTTGCATAATGACCATTATGAAACACCCGGATACAGCTGTCACTCATTATAAAACACTTATATTTCTTAATTTTACAGTCTCCATGGCAACCGTAGGATTTACCGTCCCTGACTTCCAACTCTTTCAAGCCCTTCTTTAGCCGGCAACAATCAGAAACTTTTTTAAAATTAGAATTTTGAATTTAGAAGGAATAGACCGTATAGACTTCTATGAGTGGGGTTTGGCACCAATTCACACTTTATAATTAATATTGATTTGCTTTATTTTTGAAATATATAATAAATGTAATGAGTGTAGATAAAGTAGTGTATGAGACTGCACATAACTCGGTATTAAAACACTCGTGGAATACTATTACTCCACCCCTCATTATGCGACAGTCACATAAACTACTATTGTTCCATACATTCGTCGAGTAGGAATTGACAATTTGTATGAAACAGCATTTTTTTTGTTTAGTTGCAGAGTTGGGCCCTTAGGCAAAGTTGTTCATATTCATGAGCACAATCACCACCTAAGAGGTTTTGCGCTTATTCAGACGTATATTTTAAGAAAATTTGCCCGGCATCCTGTGGTTCTGGTACCATTTTAATGGTACGAGAACCTTTAAAATGGTACCAGAACCACATTATAATATTCTTGTCGTAGAAGTGCCACACAGTTATTAAACGACTGCCCCAAAAAGAGTGTATTGTGTTTCATTTTAAAATAGGAATGTGCTATATCTTAAGGATATAGCATAAGTAAAAAAATATCGTCGATGGCCGTTGCTTACACAAGCGAGGGGGTGCTGGGAGCGGTAAGACTCCGGCCGCGGCACTCTCGTAGACTGAGAAATACGTGTAGACGCGGCATGAAGCGCGACATTCTAAATTGTTCCAGACCCTAAATCTAGACTTGAATTCGTCTGATATTCATGACATTTATAGATTGCCTGGCAAGAGGGGACAAAAAAAACCCCTTATCGTTGAACTACCTAATGTAGCACAAAAATCTAATTTGCTCTCCGCTGTCAAGACACACAATAAATCCCATAAAGACACCAAACTCAGCACGAGTCACATCGGGATTTCTGGATCAAACGAACCAATCTTTGTCGCCGAACACCTTACCCAGCAAGCTTCGCGGCTGTACTACCTGGCGCGCAACTTGAAGAAAGAAGGGAAGATCAAATATTGTTGGACGTCCGACGGTCGCATACTGATCCGCAAGACTGATTCAGCTCCAACCGTTCAAGTAAAAACAGAATCCCAGTTGGATGAAATTAACGAGGGAAAGTGACTAGCCCAATATTTCTTTTATTTCTATTGTTTTTCTAGTTTTAATGCATGCAAAAACCAGATTTTTTACTTCTCTTTTACTACTTTAAAAGATAACGATAAAATGTCTTACTCTGTATATCTTACTTTTGTCAACCAAAATTTGAAACTAAATTGCACTAAACACTTTTTTAACAACGAAACTACAAAACTAACACACACATTACACACACAACATACTGCCAAAAAGAGTCTACTATATTTCTGTATCGCGTTTACGATTTTTCCTACGGCATCCCCGACGGTCTCGGGATGCATGACCTCGAACTTAAAATTGCCGCCCAAACGATATTTGTCTACTCCAAGTCCACTATATTCTTAACATTCACACCCATTGAAAATGTAATTGATAACATTGACAATTTTTCTGTTTCTACTGCAAATCTTTGTTCTGTCGAGAATATTGCAATGTATCTTAACGACCACTTAACTAACCTCAAAATCTTAACACAAAACATACGCTCTATCAACACAAATATACTAGGGTTTGAAGCTCTTCTTCAAAGACTACCGTTTGAAAACGACATTATAATATTAACCGAATCATGGCTCTCCTGTTCGTCTAATCAAAATATTCCGTTACTTAACAGATACAATTCACACTCCACAAAACTGCACCTAAACCAATGTGATGGCGTTGTAGCATATGTTAAATCTGACTTAAACTACTCGGTTGAAGAACCAAATCTTCAGACGGCTTCTTGTCTACTGATCAAATTGTCGAATAACACGGCTATTCTCGGCATCTACCGTTCACCTTCTAATGACTCGATTGACACCTTTTTACACTCTTTGTGCGATACCTTAACAACTTTATCATCGTTTAACAATATAGTAATAATGGGTGATATTAATATCAATATAAGCCCCTCAACTGAAGACACCCGTGCCGCCGAATACCTAAATACATTAGCTTATCATGGTTTCTTACCCGGCCACACTCTCCCAACACGTGGTCCAAACTGTTTAGATCACGTTCTTTTAAAAACAAGCGTACCCTCAACTACCCTTGTTTTGGACTCAACCTTAACAGATCACTCCGCCGTTTTACTGTGTCTCAGCAATAATCAACCTCGTATCCCTTGTGAAACCAGTGTATGCAAAATCGACTATACTGGCTTGGACCTCGCTATCAGTAATATGGACATGTCTATTATCTATCAGACAGATGACCCAAATCGAGCTACGGATCTTCTAATCGATACCTTAAATGCAGCCTTAAAAGAAAACACCATTGTAAAACGCCTTCCACGCCAAAAGCGAATCTTTAAACCCTGGATCACTCCAGGAGTTTTGCGATGTATTCGGAACAGGGATGCATTGCATCGTAAATTAAAGAAAAACCCACATAATACTGTCTTAAAGCTCACATACACTAGGTACCGTAACTTTTGTACAAAGCTAATAAAAAAACTGAAAAGGCAGTTCGACAAAAACGAGCTTCTTAAAGCAGGCACTAATTTAAGAATGTTGTGGAACTCTATTAAACGCATTACCCAAACGTCACACCCGAAACAAACTTCTACCCACCTACTTCAATCGTGTGCAACACCAATTGACTCGGTCAATCGTACAAACTCTTACTTTGCAACGATAGGGGAAGAATTAGCCAACAAAATTCCTGAGCGCCAAAACACTAATGACAGTACATTCCAGAACAGCCCATTCTCACAATCATTTGTCCTTCTCGATACAGACGAAGACGAAGTTTTCACCACCATTATGTCATTAAAAACCAATAGTGCTGTTGGCTGGGACAATATTCCATCCGCTATTCTCAAGCGATATGCTGCCATCCTTACTGCACCGTTAACCTATATCTTCAACAACTGTTTTCGCATGGGCATCTTTCCCGATGCTTTTAAAAAAGCCAACATTCATCCCATCTATAAGAGTGGGGATAGATCTTCACCAGGCAACTATAGGCCGATTACCGTCCTTTCGTCACTCTCTAAAGTTCTCGAACGCATAATTAATAATCGCCTTATCCACTTTCTAGAAAGTAATAAACTTATTTCTCCCAACCAATTTGGTTTCAGACGCAACATCTCAACATCAGATGCCGTTCTCGAACTAATAAACCATATTGTTACCGCTATTAATAATCGCAAAAAAGTAGTGTCCATCTTTCTAGACCTCCAGAAGGCCTTTGACACCGTTCCAATACCCACCCTCCTAAACAAGTTAGACAGAATTGGTGTCCGAGGTGTTCAACACAACCTATTCAGCAGCTATCTCTTGAACCGGTATCAACGAGTGAAAATAAATGATACCTATAGTGACTATCTCCCCGTATCCTATGGCATTCCACAGGGTAGCATTTTAGGGCCTACCCTCTTCCTCGTTTTTATCAACGATCTCTGCAATCTACACATCCCTAACGGCAAGATCATCTCCTTCGCGGATGATACAGTGATCACATTCACAGCTGACAACTGGTCCGATGCCATGTCTTCCGCCCAAAATGGCTTCAACAATGTCAACTCATGGTTAGCATTAAACACCCTCACCCTAAATGCTTCCAAAACCAATTTTATGACATTCTCTATTCGAGATGATTCTCAACCCACGCCTACACCAACCCTTATAGCGCATACCTGTCCTACCCCAAACCTCAATAATTGTCCTTGTCCCTCAATTACGTCTACCCCTTACATAAAATACCTCGGAATTATTGTTGACCGGAATCTCAACTTCAAACATCACCTTGCAGCCCTGACATCTCGGGTCAGGAAATTAATATATATATTTAGAAGGCTTCGCTACGTTGCGTCCAGCTCTATTATTAAGACAACTTACCTCGCTTTATGCCAGTCCATCACCACCTATTGTATCACTGCATGGGGCGGCTCTGCAAAAACTAATCTTTTGCAGTTGGAAAGGGCGCAACGAGCAGTCCTAAAAGTTAGTACATTTCGTCCTTTTACCTTTCCTACCAAGGAACTGTACTTATCATGCAAAGTCCTATCCATACGCCAACTGTTTATATTGCATAGCCTTCTATATATGCATGCCAGAACACCTTTTGTACACTCCGATAAGAGAAGAAAATTCCAAGTTTGTGATATTCCCAGAGCCAACTTTGCATTTTCAAAAGGATTTTTATTTTTTCTCGGACCTTATCTATACAATAAAATAAATAAAATAATGTCTCACCATCAATTACCATTAACCCAATGTAAAATAACTATATTTGACTGGCTCCTTGGCCAATCGTACGACGAGTCGGAAAGTCTGTTGGCAGTGTTATCCTAAATACAATGAAAGGCACACTATTCTTATAACCTACACACACACCACACACCCACATCAACACACGTTGTCTTATCCCAATACACATACACACACACACACACAACACACACATACACTCTTTCACACTCATTCACATTCGAATGCAATTAGGTACATAAACATAAAACATGCAACACAAAGTGCATAACCCACTTGCAATAGTGCAAGTAAATTGTATATAAATTGATAAATTGATAACTGACATTTAAAAGTAAGCTCAAAATGTAATAGTTAGACTATAAACTGGTTATGATCGTCTTAAATAAGGTATAACATGGGGAAAGGTGCTGAATCCCTATTTACAGGTTATATCTTATAACCTTTTAGGGTCAGTTACGATCACTTTTACAATAATTGTTACCTTAATTGCCTTACCAACACAGAACTTGTTATTTGTTTACCATAGCTTTAGCTATTACCTACTGTATGTGACTGTATTTTGGCATGAATAAAGAATTTTATTATTATTATTATTATTCTATTTCCATCAAAAATATCACCTATCACAAGGTTTTAAATTCTTCATCAGCTGAATATACCTACACTACAAACTACCTATACTACTTTGTAAAACCACCACCACCAAACAACCAGAAGGAAAGAATTATCTCTCTTATTTTATGTCGAACAAGTTTTAAAATACTGTTCACGTACTTGTTTTTATTCTTTAGAGCAAGTTGAAATTTCTTCGACAGTTGTCCTGCACTTGTACATACAGAGTTGCTCAAATGTAGTTGAACACTTTTATTTATACTTTTTCACAGTATTACACTTGAAACATAAAGTGCACTCAGTTCTAAAGTCTGGTGTATATTCTAAAGTGCTACCATTCGATTAATAACGTAAGTACTTTGAAGTCGGGCGTGAAACATGTACGATTTTTTGTTGTTTTTGTTAAAATGTTAAAACCCGCCCGACTTCAAAGTACTTACGTTATTTATTTGGTGAGGAATTATTTCTTACTTTTTTGATGTGATTTTTTTGAAGGCGGTTTAATTTTTTTATAAAAATAATTTTTATTTCACTCTTTTTAGTGCATCGTGCAGGCAATTTACTTGTATTCTGGTAAATAGGTATGTGATCAAATTGAAAACCTCCTTTTTTGAAGTCGGTTAAAATACTTTGAGGTACTTATCCCCTTTTTAACAAAACAAGAATCATCTAAATCGGTTTATAAACAAAGGAGTTATGCCTAAAGATACGTATTAAATTCACATAAAGTGGTAACGAAAATGACAGTATTTTCAAGATTTCCTGAAAACTACTGAAACGATTTCAAAATTTCAAAAAATGGGACCTACTTGGAAACCAACCATGTAATAACGTTTCAATCATTTCAATCGGTCCATCCGTCTTCGAGTAATCGGTGGACGTACACAAAAAAAAAACATACATACAGACGAATAGAGAACCTCCTCCTTTTTGATTTAGAAGTCGGTTTCGGTTAAAAATACCATTAGATAACGCTTCACGAACTAAACAAAACTCAAATAAGTCACCGACTATTTGTTTTTAAACGGAGAAAAAGGTTACAAATGTTACGATCTTACGTCATAAATTACAGGAAAATGGGAAAACGCACATCAGACCGGCCGAAGCAAGGAAAACATGGTAAGATGGGGCTTTTCAGGTGGCTCCAAAAACTGCATATGCGGTGCGGTTCAAACGATGGCACATCTATCACCGTACCCTGCGTGCCCAAAACTTGCACGCAGGAGGATTTGATGACAGTAACCGAGAACGCTGTGAAAGTACAGAGCACCCGGCGCTCAAAAAAAATCTGGCGGATTTGTTTGGACCTTTGAGTCAAGTTTGGTGGTGTTTTCAGGTAACTAGATAATGCCCAGTTCATTCCCCATACCAGTTTTTAGGGTTCCGTATCAAAATATAGTGCAACACTTAGTAGTTACAAGAACTATGAATGTTTGTCGCCTGTTAAAATCAAAGCCATGATTCCAGAGTCAGTGGGCTTTTGGTCAGTATCTCCTTTTCTACAGGCTACATATGATTGGTATCCGCTTAAACTACGTCTAGATAGCGCATTGCCATCATCACCATTAGCCATTTCAATGCCACTACTGCCGGGGCACATGGAAGGTTGACGAAGATAAGCCATGATCAAGATTCAAGATTCAAATTTATTTATTCAATTTAGATTGTTATTTACAATACTTGTGAACGTCATAGAAGCTACGCCATCACGCGGGTTGAATGTGGATTGTTAAGTATTAATGACTGCAAATGCAACCGGGACCCACAGCTTAAAACGTAATCTACTTCTATAAACACGGTGTTATCTAGAATTCACAGAATCCGTTAAAATTTCATCTTCAGCTATTTATAACGCGTTTAAGATTTAGATTTATCTGGACACTAGCGGATCCCCGCGGTTTTACCCGCGTGGCACCCGTTCTCGTGGGAATATCAGGATAAAATATAGCCTATAGCCTTCCTCGATAAATGGACTATCCAACAGAAAAATATTTTTTCAACTCGGTCCAGTAGTTTCTGAGACTAACGCGTTCAAACAAACAAACAAACCCTTTAGCTTTATAACATTAGTAAATATAAAACAACGACGCTAATGGATTTGTAGTACTAGAAGCTTTAGAATCTCGTCACTGGAAATAAAAATAGAAAATCTGTTGAAGCTCCTCGTTTTGAGCAAATTAATAAATTGAGGTTGCACTCAATCTGCAACCCGACAGAGCTAATTCATCAGATACACGAGGACTAATATTTAGAGTGCTGGAGTCAAAAGCAACTAATAAAATAAAGAGTCAGCAATGTGCGAAACATATCCATTTTGAATTGCATTCGCCCATCGGAAACGTGTCGCATTTTGCTATACATTTTGTTGGGACAAAACTGGGTTCAGTTTGTCCAATTCAAATAATAAAAATCAAAAATATATTTTTTATTCAATTTAGGTTGAGGTAACAACACTTATGAACGTCAAAGAAGCTACGCTATCGGTTCGCAAATTCTACGGCGTGAGACCATCCGAGACGAACCGAAAAGAAACTCGTCAAGGGCAATCTTTTTCAATCAATAAAAATACTACAGCCTTGTGTTACATAGGCAATATTTTATGGAATATAAAAAAGATTAAGTGAAATTAAAATCTTTATGTCAAACTTATATATCAAACAAATGAAATTCAAGCGTAAAAGAACATTGGTTATCAGAGAACCTAAGGTTTTGATTCATCATTCATTCATCCATCATCAGCTATTATAAGTCCCCATTGCTGGGGCACTGACCTTCCTTATGGATGGATAACCCAACAAGCGGGCCCAATGCGGATTAGTGGGTATTAAAGACTGCAAACGCAGCCGGGAACAACGGCTACCTGCCTTCCGAAGCACGGAGAAGCTCGAGAAAATAATTTTTGGTCACCCCTCCCGAAGACCGACCATTGCGAAAGTTGCTTAACTTCAACGATCGAAGGCTGAGCCGAGCCTCTAACCACTACGCCACGGGCTCTTCCATCTTTTTACAAGTTTTTTATTAAAGTTTTTTATTTTTTTATTCTTGCGCATTGGGTACTTGTACCTGTAATGTTAGTTATAAGTTTTGTGTACAAATAAATAAATAAATAAACATGCCATGTTAGTTAGTTTGTTAGTTAGTGGGGGACAAATCTTGCAAGCTTAATTTGACCCACTTCCCAGTGTACGATGAGGCTGAAATTTTGAGTTGTTCCCATCCGATCCCCTGCAACCGATCCCCTGGTGGATCGGTTTTATTTTTAATTATTTTTTATTCCCATCTGATCCCCTGTGTAGGGGATCAAGAATAAATATTAATATTTTATTCCCATCTGATACCCTAGTACTTATTAGCTTATTTTTGGTAGGTAGAGTGGTACAATCAATAATAAAATGCATTTTGATTATACTGTGTTTTATTTAGTTTATCAGTAGTTAACAATATCAAGCATAGGAAACGGTCATGGGGGCCGATTCTCGCGCCTTTTATATGATATCGAATTAGATATAGTCCGCGCCACATAACTTGGCATCTGTCAGAGGGCGCTGATCGTCGTGGTTCGTCGGAAAAATAAGCCTTATTCCCATGATAAAATCATAGTTCCACATATTGACACACGCCAAGTTATATTATATATAATTTTTATATATTATTATATAAACCGGCTTATAACTTGTGGTGCGAATAACCGGCTTATAACTTGTGGTGCGAATAATGTGTACGGCGAAAGAACCGCCAACTATCTTGTCCCCCGACTAATAAACAACTTGCCGCGTGAATTGCGCGACAGTTTAACCATAACTAATATTAAAAATAAGCTTAAAAGATACTTTTTGACTAACTTAATTGATAACGCGTAGTCAAATGTTGTTACCCATTTCATCATGTATTATGTTGTAAACATTGTAAAAAAATATATTTAAAACGTGATGTTAAAAAAAAATTGTTAAGTAAGTATAGTTAAATTATTTTCTAGTTAGACAATGTGAATGCAGTCGCATAATCACAAACCTTAGTGGTTTAAAAAATGCGATTTAAACTAAGTAAATAATGTATATTTTTAAAATGGTAATAAAGGAAAAAAAAATATATGGCGGGTACTGTCGAAATAAAATGGCGAATGTCAGTTGAAACTGAATTTTCGTAGACACATTATAGAAATGTCTATGCCCAGCGCTCGACTTGCATCAAGTGGTACTTGTCATCCGTTACATTATCGCGCGTAAAATTGTATTTTTAGACATTTCTGTGACATTTTCAGTACTGCGCTTGACTGGGACGTTTTTAGCGCTAGTAACAGTACATTTTTTATTCAAAAACTTATGGCAAAGATAAGTATTTGAATTTGACCTATAGATGTCGAGTTAGATATATATCAATACATTTGAGAATCGCCCCCATGGTCTTCTTTAGCAAAAAAATACCACGTGCTGTACTTTTTGTTCACCAATTCAAAAGTTCAAAGACAATCAGCATCCAATAAGGTGTATGACGTCATTTGCACACTACTAGGCGCTGATTGGAGAACAGTCCATGCGGAATCTAGGGAAGGGGGAGGAGGCTTACTTATCCAGTATGCCCTGTCTAGTTGGTAACATTATTAGCACCCTTATTTATTTAAATGACTTGGTGACGGAATGTTATAAAAGTCATTTTTTTGTCATTTTTTATGTATATTATCAAGATCATAATGACTGATATTTTTTAATCTTTAATGTTAGTTTTTCTTTATGATTGCTTGATAAGACTACGTTCTATATCATTTTTTGAAAGCTACTTATACTTAAGACAGTTTGTTACTTGTGATTTTAAAGAATTATTCAATTTAGTTTTACATCTATACTAATATTATAAAGAGGAAAGATTTGATTGTTTGTTTGTTTGCATCGAATAGGCTCCAAAACTACTGGACCGATGATAATTCTTTCATCATTAGAAAGCTACATTCTTCCCGAGTGACATAGGCTATATTTTATCCCGATATTTCCACGGGAACAGGTACCACGCGGGTGAAACCGCGAGGATCCTCTAGATAGATAAAAAAGGCAATTTGATAATAATAGAGACATAATAATTTTGATTAAATAAAATGTTTAATTTAAGTAAATACACGTCTTTTAAAAATATCAAAATAAATAAAAGGCTTTTTTACCATATGTAATAAGAAATATTGTAATTTAACGTATCAATTCCATATCAATGCATCTGAAATCGAGAACTGCACTTTTTTATTTTCTTTATATATTTGAGTTTAGCTTAATGAAAAGATATTTCATAATTCTAAGATTTTTATAATTAACATTAAGACAATATCAATTTCATATCAATGCATCTGAAATCGAGAACAGCATTTTTTTATTTTATTTATATTTGAGTTTAGCTTAATGAAAGGATATTTCATAATTCTAAGATTTTAATAATCAACAATTAAGACAATATTTTTAAATCCGATTATCTGTGATATTTATTACATTAAAAAGAATTGCTCAGTAAATGAATATTTGATTTAAATACTTCTTTTTCTTCTGACTGTACTCACCTACCTTATCTTGCTTAGAAACACAATGAGGGGATCCGTTGGGAATTCAAAACTATAAGGGGATCGGTTGGGATTTTTAATTCACGGTGGATCAGTTACAGTGGATCGGATGGGAATAACTCGAAATTTTGTATACAGGTTTGGTTCAGATGACAATACAATATTCAAGTACAGTCAGCAAAAAAGCATGTCATAAAAATGAAATTTTTACTAAAAAATTTTCACTTTTAAAGTTTGTCCAATAAATTTACACAGCGGTTTTTTAACTGTATTTTCACTGACCGCTTCAAGTCAGACAAGATTTTTTGATACCGATATTTTTTAACATGTGACAAAAGTGTATTACATCATTAGGAACGACCAGACACGGATCAAAGAAAATCCTTCGTTACATGAATGTATGATGTTCTGGGTGTTCATTGAATCATTGTCTTTGTCGCCAGGTTGAGGCAGGGTCGATGCTTTGAAGGTCCAAGGTGCATTACGTACATTACGAAGTAAGAACAAAGGTCTATTATGTCATTTAATAGATATTGAAGAGGAGAAAAAAGGGAATGAAGGTTTGTAAGCAAATCAGGAAAATCAAAGTTGGAGGCTTAAACCTACAATATGTAATATGAAAAATTAAATAAAATTCAGATCTTATGTCCATATTTACAAAAATAAATTACATATAATATCCGTCGACTTTTTCCTAACGTTTTTTAATAATGTTTATTTATACCTACATTAAACCCTTATCTAATCTGCGGCATTTGCGAAATTATGAAAATAAGAGTCGTAAATTTTGCTGTAATTTTTAAAAAAGAATTACCAGGTACTAATTTGTTTTAAACTGAGATATATATTTTCGTTGTTCTTTATTCTAAGTTCGAGAACAACTTTCAAGGATCTCCCACAGATTCGCATCTCAACTTCTCGGGTATCCTCAAAATTGTGAACCGTAAATAGGCACTCCGTAACTTTTATATCACCGTGCGGCTTTTGATTTTTCTGCCTCGACTCGAGTTTTACAAGCTTTATTCGGCAATTACCGTTTTTGGTAACTTGATGCTTTTTTGTTATGAATCTTTTGGCAATTGTTATTTCGGGAACGTGATGCTGCTTTGTTACGTTTTATTAATTTATTCTTTTTTGTAGTTACATCATAAGACCGTTACAACATAATCTCTTGCAGTCAACTCGTTAAGATGTAGTTATAAAGTTCACGGCATGTATTCTTTGCATATACCAACTTTGGGTGACGCAACACTGTTTTGTTATTTCTAATCTGACTGTCAAATTGATTTTTTCCTATGTAAGTTGGAAGATATGAAATGACGAATTAATTAAATAAGAATATATTTATCACAGCGAAAGTTTATATTTATACCCATCATACATTACGGCCCTAGTAATTTAAAGTATTTTAGAAAAAATCGACCCGTCTCACAACCAGCTCCGATGGAAATAAAATACTTCATTTTCAATCATAAAAATTGCATTCTGAATGCAAAAAAGTAAAAATTTAACTAAAGTATTTAGAAAATAATGTCGATGTAGAATACTTACTTGACGGATTAAAAGGATACATTAACTTTACTATTATGTTTTCGGTATTTGTACCACAGATTATACAAAATGAAAGGTTACTCGACCCAAAAAAAAAACATGTAGGTATGAGTGGTTGCTCTGAGATAAATTTGGAACTAGATACCATTGTATTTTACCTATACCGATATTGTGTAAGTGAACAATACATATTAGGTAATGGCACAGATCACCTGTATGTAGCAAGCTAAATGTTTACCTGGTCAGACCACCACGCGAGTAGGCATAGCTTATCTTTCTTAAATTCAAACAATATTATGTTCTTATATATGCTTACAACCAATAAAGAGGAGGTACTTACGAAGTACTTACTTGGTAATCAGTGTTAGTTTAATGTAAAAGGTACAAACAAGGTGGTTGTTTATGTTTATACCAACACTGGGCAACTTAAATAAACTAATCATATTCATTTGAAATAACAAGAAGGTTGCAAGAATAATTTTGGATGCGTAATTAAAATGGCAATGTCTAAAATTTATGTGAAAATAATAGGTAATCTATTTTAACAAATTAGTAAGTTGAGATTTTAATTTATTTTTATGCATTCACAATGCAATTTTGTAAGTATAGGAAAATGGTATTTTACTATCATATTTTTTCCTTTAAAAATTATATTATATATATTTTTTAATTATATTATATTAATTATATACTTACTAATTGTATTACATACATTTGGAGTTTTGAGTTTGAGTTATTTTATTTTTAGTCCATGTAAAGGCGCTTAACAACCATTTTAATGTCTCCAATGCTGCGGCAGTCTTACCCTATGATTTTTTTGCAACAGGGGCTGAAAGTTTCTCTTAAAAATTCGAAGTGGGGCTTCCAGGGCATATGGGGTATCATATGAAAGAGCGCTGATTGCATATTTTCAAAAAAAAATTTTTTTCTTTCAGGCCGCATAGTTTTGGACTTTTGATAAAAAATGTAAAAAAAATACCGCCCCCCCCTCTAATCTCCGAAGTTTGCATAGTATTCTGTGTCTATGGACAAGGAGAAGACAAAACACAAGAAAAATTTAATCCAAATTACATAAAACAACATCTAAATCTGTGGTAATAAACAAAACGCTTTAGAATCCGAGATTCAGATATTTTTTCCAATTCATAGTGGAGTCAAAAACCTTATTATAAGTTTAATCTAAGTATTAAATTTTCCATTGATTATTTATTTATAGTAAAGGAAAGGAGAATAACCGTCACACAGACAGTCCATTGTATGTACAGGGCAAATGGGTATAATGAGTCCGTAAGTAACTGTCTGATGTAAAACTGATAAGTCTAATAAGTATTATAATTTAAATGATAATATTCCCGTATGTTCGTTTCTTTCCAGTGACTTAGCAATAATAAAGGTTTTTTAGATTGAAGTAAAATTAATTAAAAAAACGGCTTCTGATTTACAAACCATCGGAAACGGAATCGGATTTAAATTCTGTGATTTGTCGTTGTCTATTCTATAGTGAGTGACAGTGCATTTCCGACGGTTTGTGAATCAAGGGGCTGCTGGTATGACCTACTGAAATGTGTGAAATAAATTGAACAACATAATTATTTACTCTTCTTCTGTTTGAAGAATAGCATACGTTACTAATTTATAAAATATAATCTTCGGTTTATTATGATTATTATAATAAATTATTATAAATGTTTATCCCATGGTGTTATATAGTAGTAGTACGCATGTAGATTACACGGGCAACTTAGCTTAAAAGAGAACTCCATCCAGTCACTCTGAAAAATTGAAAATGAAGTAAGTATTTTAGAAAAAATCTCCTCGTTTCACAACCAGCTCCGATGGTCGATTTTTTCTAAAATACTTCATTTCCAATTTTTCAGAAATTAAAATTGCGTTGTGAATTCAAAGTAGTTAAAATTTAAATAACATCCAGTCACTTTTGTAGTATGGGCATAAGAGTAATAAAGAGTTTATTATTATTTAGATTATTTATCTTAATAATTATAGATACGACGATAGCGCTCTTTAATAACTCTACTTGTCATGACCGTAGTTAAATGACCCTATTTGTGGCATTGACGATATCATTTTCAACTCTACTTTTTATGTACCTAGATAAATAAACTAATTTAATGCACCCTACATCTTTGTCTTAGGTTATGTGTGTGTGTCTGTCTTTAAACATATAAATATGTTTTAAATAAATACATATTAGGCACAGACAGAACATTTTAATCGTAAGTACGTATAGATTGCGGTATCAGAATATACTCTAATGCCCGAATTCTCGAACGCAAATCAAATTTGGGAGCGTCTCAAACATCATGGCATCTCTTTCATACGTTAGACATTTAAAGCGACAGGGCCATGCTTGAGACGCTCCCAAAGTTAAGTAGCGTTCGAGTATTCGGGCATAAGTCCGCTACACGCTTAGGTGGCAGAATATTTTCCATTCACATCAACAAACAACAATATGATTCTAAACAGATAGTAATGCGATACATGGTAGGCACGCGCGCGCAATGTGCAGCGTTTGCGATCATAAACAAAACACACACATGACGTCACAACGTTCATGTTGTGGATCCTTTATCAGTCCACTTAGACATATACCTAGCACGTGTCTGCCAGTATATAAGCCGCGCCGGCGACTCAGTCAGACACAATTCGTTCGACTACCTCGACGAGCAGACATATTAGAACAACCTACAACCCGACACGCTTGTGTTTTTAAAAACTACGAAATGGACAAGAGGCAAATTATCGGCAGCGCTACCCGCTACATCGCTGGAAGGCACGCAGTACAAACTGTCTACTGGAGAAGATCCGCCGACAACACCGGTCTTGTGAAAACGTCCAGAATGACCTTTTTCGGAAAGAACGAGGGAGCAAACAAAGTTGACTCCGCAGAAATGTTCGCCAGAGTACGAGACAGATACATGTGAATCTTTAGTGACAATTTAAACCCCAGTCTGTGATATAGTATGTAAGTTTAGTCTATATTCTATTTAATTGTGTACCCAGTGTTTGGTACAGTTTGTACCCGTGAGTAAGATGTGACATTTAGAGAAATCACCGTTATAGTTGAAATCGATTAATGTATTAAATACATTACTGTTGATATTCTTGAATAAAAGACATGTAACTATTATGTTTGAAGTATTACTCCGACATCCTTTACTCGTTTTTATGAAAGTATACACAGAGTAGGTACCTAGGTACTTGTTTTTCAGGTTTAACAGGTTTACTTATTTATTTATTTCTTGAACACTTTATGTACAAATGTACAAAGGCGGTCTTAACGCCAGGCTCTAAGTTGTAAGTTTTCTAGTTTACTAGTTATGTTTAGATAATTAAAAAAAGAGTTTGCTCTTAGGGTGACTTTTACCACTGAGGCACTGATATTTAAACGTGATTAACGCTAAACGTGTTTAATACATAGTTCTGTCTCTGTCATCTGTTTGAATGTGACAGATACAGAAATACGTTTTAAACACGTTTAGCGTTAATCACGTTTAAATATCAGTGGTGAAAGTCATCCTTAAACTATCTCCTACGTCACGATTATCTCAAATTCAGAATATAAAAATAGAAGCCTGTTTTTAACTATTATTCTTCGATCAACAATAACACCTATTATGTTAACTAGTTGAATGTGAATAGGTAGTTCAATTTTGAAATGACTTTTTTGCATTCGCAATGCATTTTTTTAATGAAAATGAATGGTCGACTTTTTCTAATAGGTACTAGAAAATGTCGACCTGTCTCATAACTAGCTCCGATGGGACTCGAACCCATGACTTTTCATAGTCCGACACTGAGAGCATTCGCTGGGGCACTCGTGGGTCCAATTTTGCTTGCTATCGTTATACTTAGGTACTACGTAGGTATAGCTAAAGCTTAATTGAGTGTTATCTCCCGACTGATTAGTAAGTTCATCGAAGCATAGCTTATTGTGTAACGAATGAATCAATCTGCAATTTAGCACATTTCCCTCTTTAGAGAGTGACAGCTTTTAATGAAAAATGTGAGAATGAAACAAATAAAATCCAAGTGAAGGAAGCT
Source organism: Crambus lathoniellus (assembly GCA_949710035.1). Lineage (NCBI taxonomy): Eukaryota > Metazoa > Arthropoda > Insecta > Lepidoptera > Crambidae > Crambus > Crambus lathoniellus. Next base: position 22,657,095 of record OX453310.1, read on the forward strand.
ACTGGAGCCTTCAGTTATTTTAACTACAAAATAAACAAAAAAAATAATGTATTGAAAGAAAAATATGGTTATCAATACTAATATCATTAATGTGAAAGTGTGTTTTTTTTATTCTTTGTCCGTCTTTCACGGCAAAACGGAGCAACGGATCGACCTGATTTTTGGTATGGGGTAGTCTTCGATCATATAAACTCCCAAACTACCTCAGTTTGGGAGTTGGAGAGTGACATAGGCTACTTTTTAACAGACTTCAAAAAACGGAGGAGATTCTCAAGTCGTCTGGTTTTTTATGTATGTTCCACGATTAGCTCCGTTAATTATGAACAAATTTTGATCATTCTTTTTTTATCTGATAGACCAAAGTTTCAATTTGGTCCCATTAAAAAATTTCAGTAGACGGTTCAGAAGTTTTTCAGAATCCAAATAAAAACACAGTGTTGTCGACTGGTTTTTCCTGCTTTACGCGTCAATATCTTCGCGAACTATCGACCAATTTCAATGTTTTTTTATTAGAAAGTGTATGGTGATGGTCCTATTGTTACCAAGTCAGAATCTGATGGTGAAATCTAGGGAAAATCGAGAAAACCCGTAAATTTTATAGGTTGTTAACGTGTTTTATATATTTTCTAAAGTTTTTCAAGATTTGCATCTGGTAGTCATCATTCCTCATGATGATAAGCTGGTGATGGAAGCAACAACTCCCCGATGGTTGAGAGTTGGAGGATAATTCTTTAAATATTTTTAATACGTAAAGATTCACAGTTGTATTCGTTCAGGTTATTTAGGTGAGCTGATGATGGAAGGAAAAAGTTCCTTAACGCTTAGGAGTTAAATAATGTATTTTATCTACACTCATGTTATAATATTCCAATTATGAACTCATGCCTGAACGTATATTGATACACTTTATGCCAGAGTCAACTTTAAAAAATAAAAGTGTTTAATAATGGTCATTATGATACAACCGGATACAGCTTTCACTCATTATAAAACAGTTATTTTTCTCAATTTTACAATCTCCATGGCAACCGTAGTATTTACCGGCACTGACTTCCAACTCTTTCAAGCCCTTCTTTAGCCGGCAACAATAAGAACCTTTTTTAAAATTAGAATTTTGAATTCAGAAGGTATAGACCGTATAGACTCCTATCAGTGGGGTTTGGCCACAGCGGTGACACTCCGTGTCCGTGAGAGTTCGAGCGCCGGGGACGTTTAGCCGACGCTAGGGTTGATACCGAAATGGAATATAGACTAATGCCAAAGAAGGTTACCACCGTGTAGGATGTTATATAATTTGTGTAAGAATATTTAGGTAATGAAAGACACGTTCAATTTTCAATCAACTTTTATAGATATTTTTATTAACCCTTAACCGGAATCGCTATTTTGATCAACGTAACTGGAATCGTGGGTCATTTTGGACCCAGAAATTAAAAGCTATGTATTTCATAAATTATTTGAGATAACAACTTAAATGTGTCAGTATAATAATGAAACAGGTCTAATAAAGAATATAAATTAATATTTTTTTAAAGTAATTAAAATTAACGTCTTTTTCAAAATTAACACTTAGGCCCTATATTTGATAGAGATTTCTGAATATCTCACTTTGACATTATATAATTCTATAAAATTACATAAAATTTAAAAAAATACTTTTTCACTGAGTTTGTCATATCTTTCCCTTTACAAAAACACACATTTTGTAAGAAATTTTAGCAACATTTCAAAAATGACATTCCATCTAAAAACATCAAAAATCATCAATCAGTCTTTGAAAATATCTATGTATGACACTTAGGGAAAACACTTTTTTATGAGCGTGATGTTTGCAGATGTATTTAGAACATTTGACACACTTTTGTGACTGTTTATTATCTTTTTTTGGGCAACATAAATAGCATCTTCCCCTTTTTCGTGTTCCAGTTTTAGATGAAGATGTACTTTCTTATAGCAAGTTATGTTTTCATCATTACATGGTTGAAAATCGATGAAACATTCTGGTTCGGAATCAATTTGGTCTACTAATAATTAGCTTATATCATTATCGTTTGAAATTCGTGCAATTATTCTATCATAATGCCTGAAACAATGCAAATTATAAAAGTATACGATCAGAGAAATAGCGACGTAACTGGAATCGTGGGCCCGATTGGACCCAGCAAAAGCACTTACCTCCGCTTCCAGCAAACTTCAAGAGCCGATCGTCTGGCCCCCGCTGCACCTCTACAAGTATGCACCAGAACAGGTTCTTGAAAATAGCCATGCCACATTGTATTGGGATCGATCTATCATTACAGACAGGCAGGACTATTGTAGCATTAACTATATCAGGCTTATTAAAGCCTGATATTGTATTGATAGATCGACATGAACGCCACGCAATAATTGTTTATGTCGCTGTTCCCCATGACATGACAAGTTGACGACAATCTTGGGAAAGCTGAAAAAGATAAAGAAAATAAATATCTTGATTTAGCTCACGAGATTGTTGACATGTGGGACATTGATTCAGCAATTGTTGTTCCGATAGTCATTATCTGCCCATGGTCTGATAGCCAAGAGCCTCGATAAACACCTTAAGAGGCTTGCGTTAGGTGGATGGATCGGGAGTCAGATGCAGAAGGCAGTACCTACTTCTGTACACGGCCCGTGTCTGTCTCTGGATCCTTAATCATCGGTAGCCGGGACCCTGATCGTGCTACCGTTGGGGAACTGCATTTTTGTATTTTTAAATGTTATATTTTTAATGTTTTATATTATAAAAAAATTATGTTAAGAAATATAATTTTGTAAGTATTTTAAATGTAATAAAGGGAACAATAATAATAATATATGTACGTAAAATAAGCTACTAACAGTGGGACACAGTTAATGTGTCCGAATAAAATACTAAATCGTCCAAAAAAAATACTAAGTTAGCGACAAAAATACTGAGTGAGTGAATACTATACTATCAGTATTTTTGTCGCTAACTTAGTATTTTTTTTGGACGATTTAGTATTTTATCGCCCAAATAAAAATTAGTCCTCTCAATAATTATTTAATATCGACTGAATTTTAACAACTTTCGCATTTTTTGGCTTCCTAGTAGTTCCTATTTGAATGTATAAAGATTGCGCCAGCCCTCGGCCAAGGCATTCACCGACTGCCCGTTCCCCGCCCCGCGCGCCTCTCACGGCCCCCGCTCACATCCAGACACCCACACATTGCCGCAAGCGATTTTACGTGCACACATGCTTAAGTGTCGTTTCTTTTCGCGTAAGTGTATATATTCTTTGGTTTGGCGCCAATCCACATTTTATAATTAATATTTTTTCGCTTAATTTTTGAAATCCATACTAATATTATAAATGTGAAAGTGTGTTTGTTTGTTTGTTTATTTGTTTGTTTGTTTGTTTGTTTGTCCTTCTTTCACGTCAAAGCGGAGCAACAGACCGACGTGATATATGGTATGGGGATAGTTTGGGAGCTGGAGAGTAACATAGGCTACTTATTATTCCGGAAAATTGAGTAAAATTGTAAATTTCTATGAAAAATCGTTTAACTGTCGTACGTTTGATACAAAACTGTCATTGCTTCCATTGCCGTTTCCAAAGAGTATGTAATCACTGACGTCTGCGCGGTCAAAATCGAATACTAATCTTTTCCATAAGCTTAGAATAAAAAATGTACTGTAACTAGCGCCAAAAATGCCCCAGTCGCGCAGAGTTATCTGACACTCACTCTACTGCGCAGAGTAATTTTTTATATGTAGGAAATAGAGACCAAGCTTGGGCCCCTTTTATTGGTAGTGTGTAACTAGCGCTATCTGTTGTCTGGTGTAGGCAACGTTTGGTGTATAAACACACACACAAGATGTTGGTGACCGGGTCCACTATTTTAAGGCAAAACAACGTTTGCCGGGTCAGCTTGTATATGATAAATGTAATGAGTGTAGATAAAGTAGTGTATGAGACTGCACATAACTAGGTATTAAAACACTCGTAAAATACTATTAGAAAACTCGCCAAGGCTCGTTTTTTAAACTCCCACTCGTGTTTTAATACCCCTTATTATGCGACAGTCACATAAACTACTATTAAGTACCTACCACATGCACGAATAGATCTTAAGTTGTAATCTTTCAAGTAATTTAGGTAACCTAATGGAAGGTAAAACTGCATAACAGTTAAGAGTTGGAAGGTGGTGCTTGTCTGAGTGTTCTAATGATATGGGTTACAGTTTTAGTCGTTGACATTGCTCTACGCTTGCTCTATTATAGACCGATAGCGCTGGCTTATTTTGAGGTCATAAGTTTCAAAAATTCTAAAGTTGCTAATTTCTTAACTGTGGGTCTGACAGTCGTACCTATGAAGCTTATTATTGCGTTTTGTGTCACATCTGCCACTTGCATTTTCAGCAATTCATTGATTTGTGGTTGATTGTTTTTATTACAGTCAAAACTGGCAAAATAAATTTAAAGTTCAAAATAATTACGGTAATAGTCTAGGATAGCCTGAGGAGTGTGCAAACCGAATTTGTGCCATCTTCGGCCAGTGCAAACTGACATAGAGTCAGTATGAGAAAACAGTGCCCTTCGTGCGAAGAAGTCTGTTTTTTTCCAAATTATAAGATTTCGTGGATAAAAACGACACAAATTGTGAGTGTGAACGACACAAGTTTTTTGTTACACCATCATAATCAAAAACACGTAAACTCTAATGACTTGCATTTTCTATTGTGGCTTTTACAGGGTGTAGTAATAAAAAAAAAACTATAAAAGTCGTGGATGAATTTGACACAAAATATTTTGAACAAACGATATCAGTACTCTTAAACACGTAACACCTATTTAACCTATTGTAATATTCTTTTAGAGCTAGTAGAGCGAAGTGTTAGTTTTTGGTTAAATATCAGGATTCTCGTGGACAGAGATGACACAAAATGCCTATGTACATCAGTACCCCTAGTGTAAGTTTTTATGACAAGCAAACGCAAACTATTTCGATTCCGTATTTATGTCAATTTGTATGAAAACTATAAAAGCGCGATACTCGCCGCTAGAGGCGCTAATACAGTTTTCATACAAATTGACATAAATACGGAATCGAAATAGTTTGCGTTTTTTGACATAAAAAACGCAAACTACTTCGATAGTATCATGAATGTAAAATTTTCATCTTGAATTTTCTTTTACGTCCAATACTGATCGAAAAGACAAATACCTAAATTTACACTTAAGCATGTACCCAAAGTGACACAAAATAAAGTATAAGGTTGGGTAAATGGTCCGGAAACTATATGTGAAAAACCATCAACTTTAGTATTTTTGAAACCTCAAATCTTAGCGCTATCGGTCTATTATGCGGTTTCATAAGGAAGATTTCTTACCCTAAAAATAGAAAAATAAAACAATTAAAATAAATAATTAAACCGCTTTAAAAAAAACTGCAAACTAAACTCACTTTCCAAAAACACGTAAAAATTATAAATTAATTGAATCATTCAATCCAAAGGACGAAAGAGCGGGACTTTTTTTAATAATGTTGGAACACATCTGTTTGAAGTCGGTGACAAGTCCAAAGTAACAAGAACAAATACTTAGTGAAACACAATACACAATATCTCATGCGCGGAGTGGTGTGAATGGTATCCTATCAAACACATAATACTTGGCACCGACTTCAAACAGATCATTAAGTTCCAAGATTAAATAAAAAAAGTCCTGCACTTTTGTCCTTTGAATTGAATGATTAATTTTTTTTCATGTTTACGTGTTTTTGGAAAGTGAGTTTTTGTTTGCATTTTTTCTAAGGCGTTTTAATTTTTATTTCAGAACCAAAGTCATAAAATAAAAATGGTAATTTTGATTAGAGAATCATTTAATTTCGTGAGTTTAGATGCTATTATATTTATCTGTCTATTTTTATGAGATGTTGGTGATACGAAGTTCACAAGGTCTGCTAGTATAGCCATAATAAAGTACTTAGGTAGGTATATAAGTTTTGATAAATGACACAAGTTACCTTCAACAAAAATCAAGAAGGCTATAAATTGTTAAAACGTAAACTTAATAATAAAAGAAGGAGTCCGTATTGGTAATGGGAACAACCATTTACCGTTACCCATATCACCCATTTACCCATATCATAAAAATAAATAAATAATCTACGAGATTTAAAAATAAATACTTACTTATTTATTGATTACTCTAATTATTCAAATTTTCTTTGTGGCATTTCACTATACGAGTATATTATGAATAAATAAAGCGAATAAATTACTTGTATTATAATAATTACATTTATGTCTAGGAAGAGAATGATACTTCTCATGTCTTATCGCCGGTCGTTATCTTTGCAATGGGTCAATACTTCATAGTAATAGGTGTTTCTTATAGATAATAATATAATGATCTAATAGCCTAATCAAACTATATGGAAAGTTTTGAACTTAAATGTCAACAAAATTATGGAATAATTTATTACACTCGTATATTTAATTACTTTGATTCACAAACTGTAGGTTATGATTGTATGGACGCACATCTTAAATTTTCGCAAGTTCCATTCCAAGATGTTATTTATTAATATTAAAAAGAGAAAAGATTTGTTTTTTTGTTTGTTTCTAATAAAAATAAAAACCCTTAATTGCCGAATATAAGGTTTACAAAGGTATGATATTTTTACAATGTGCCTAAAACTTATGGAAAAAAAATATATCGGCAAACGGTCGTTAATTTGTTGCAGCTTGTCCCCCGACAAAACAAAGGCCTCTAAAGATTTCCATTCCGTCCTGTCTTTTGCTACACGAGTAAAGTTCATGTTGACCCACTATTTACAATGTTATCCTGCCATCTCTCTTAGAAGCACAGGTAAAGAGTACCTACTCTCTACCTGTGCTTCTTTTACTATCCTTTGGATATAACATTCTGTTTTAATTCTTGTCCCTTTCTCATTGTTTGTAATGGATAAACTCAAATAATACTAGACTGATTTGTAAAATTCTTTCACCAGTAGAAAGCCGTATTATTCCTGAGTAACATCCATACTAATATTATAAATGTGAAAGTGTGTTTGTTTGTTTGTTTATTTGTTTGTTTGTTTGTTTGTTTGTCCTTCTTTCACGTCAAAACGGAGCAACGGCTCGACGTGATATTTGGTATGGGGATAGTTTAGGAGCTGGAGAGTAACATAGGCTACTTATTATTCCGGAAAATTGAGTAAAAATTTTAATTTTCTATGAAAAATCGTTTAATTGTCGTACCTTCGATACAAAACTGTCATTTCTTCCATTGCCGTTTCCAAAGAGTATGTAATCACTGACGTCTGCGCGGTCAAAATCGAATACTAATCTTTTCCATATGATAGGTAGATAGAATAAAAAATGTACCTACTGTAACTAGCGCCGAAAATGCCCCAGTCGCGCATGCGCGCAGAGTTATATGACACTCACTCTACTTCACAGAGTATTTTTTTTTATGTAGGAAATAGAGACCCAGCATGGGCCCCTTTATTGGTAGTGTGTAACTAGCGCTATCTGTTGTCTGGTCTAGGCAACTTTTGGTGTATAAACACTGTTCACGCGCGCTTGCGAGCGGGCAGTTGTCATTGTCAAGGTCACGGGACAACGCGCTCGGGCCGGTGTAGGACTCATTCGTTTAGTTCGCCGCCAACCACCGTCCGCGCAACATCGCGCTCAGTTCGCCACTTGTGAACCGTGTGTGTTCGCTTTGAAAAGCGCCGGGAAAGTTTTAGCTGTCTATTAGGGCATTGTGTAGTTATAAGAGTGTTAGCTATAAGAGTTTCCCATCGGGGGTTGCGTGAAGACCTACTTGTCAGGCGCGCGCGCCGGCGAGACAGCGATCAGCCCCCCTGGATTACGAACACTATCTTCTAGTAAGGTAGGACTAGCCTAAGTAACTTAATTTTGCATGAGAAACATCCGTTTCAATAAACTGTGGAACACAGTCGATGGTCACCACAATCGTGCCTGATCATATTTTTGGTAGCAGAGCTTAGTTGATATAATTAATTTTCATATTAAAATTAACTACATAAAATTTCATAGTAAAAATAAAATTATTTTTTTTTGTTAAAATCTCGAGGGTATTCCGAGACGATTTCCGATCCGATTTCCGATCCGATCCGATCCGAGACGAGAAGTACTAAGAAATTGTTCTAGTAAATTCTCGAAGCGAATGTTTCTCACTTGGTGGATCCGATAATAGATAGACACTTATATAATTGTTGTCACATACTAGTGATTTGATACGAGTTTACTCGCCTAGATGTGTATATTTTTTTTTGTGTGTCCGGATTTATTTGACGAATAGTTTCGTTCGAAAGTGTTGTTTATTAGTACCACATACTAGTGTTTGTTCCGAGTCCGCTTGCCTAGTTAAAAAAGTGGAACTAGTTTTAATTATTAGTAGTATTAAATTACGAGTATTATTATTAAAAATAGTTTTGTTTTTGTTTGTTGATAACGGTTTAGTAGTTGATTTGCGAGGTTGACCTGGCCGTGCCGTGTATGCCATACCGTTAATCCTATACCGTTTTGTTTATACCGTTATATTGTTAGCCCTTGAAATTGGTAAGTTGTTAATAATTTATGAAAATAGTAGGGTCCGTGTATGTCGTCCGAATTTTAATTGTGTTTTATATTATCGTGACGCGACCTATTTCTATTGTTTTTTTTTGTTGTTGATGTTTACCACTTTTATATTTCTTTGTTTGCTTTGTTTATTAAACGGATTATAAATGGCTCCTACGAATCCGCCCGCCGTATCCAGGGCTGGCATCTAAGGAGTTTTGCGTTGGCTTGCTTGTGCGGTCACATTAATAGACCGAGCCGACCGGGTAGGCGCGTTGCTAGCTTGGTATGGCGGGCTGGCAGCTCGGCTGCAAGACCTGGAGCGCCACGCCATGGAGTGTCGCGCGTATTATTTGCAGAACCCCCCAGCTGATGATGCCGTGTCGGAACAGCTGGAGCAGGATGTAGCCCAGGCCTATGAGCTGGCTGACCAGTTCACGGAGGCGGCTGAGAGGGCCCTGGCTGTTCGGAAGGGGGAGCCGGTTTTGAGCGGGGAGGTCAAACCTACCCCGACGGCGTTGCTAGGCCGATTGCCTACGTTGGAGATTCCCACTTTTAATGGGGATCTGTCAGCCTGGATGGGCTTCATTAACCTGTTCGACAGCTTAGTGGATTCACGACGGGACTTATCCCCTAGTGAGAAGTTGGCCTATTTGCGCTCCTCCCTGCGAGGAGAGGCCAGCGCGGTAATCCAGCACCTGCTCATCAGCGACGACAACTACCAGGTGGCTCGCCAGCTTCTGGTTAGCAGGTACCAGAATGTCCGGTTACTGGCGGACACCCACGTGGCCACGATTTTGGCCCTCCCGCGAATCACGCGGGTACACCTGTTACGGAGGGAGTTGCTGAACCCGCTACTGTCAGCGGTCAACTCCCTAAGGCGATTGGACCTGCCGGTGGATCAGTGGTCCTTTGTACTGCTGCACATAGTCCTCGCCAAATTGCCCGCTGAAATGAAGGGGCGTTTCGAGCAGAGGTACGGAGGTGACAGCGCCTCGTATCTCCCGCCCTTCGCGGACCTCCTTCGTTTTTTGGAGGACGAATGTAGGGTGACGGACCACCTGGAGCCCGCCCCGGTTCCAGGTGTTGGTCGTATGGTGGCGGCGAGGGAACAGCCCCGTCGCCCGACCAACCGGTATGCTGCCTTCCAGCAGTCCCCTCCCCCCGCACCGAGTGAGCGGTGCAGGTATTGCAGGGGAGATAGGCACGTGGTGCACGAATGTGCCAAATTTAGAGGCCTCCGCCCAGAGGGACGGAGGGCCGTTGCAAGACAGCGCCAATGGTGCTATAGGTGTTTGGGGGGACACATGCAGTCGGCGTGTCCCCAGACAGAGGATTGTCGTCTTTGCGGAGGGAGGCATCACCCCCTCCTATGTTTGGACCGCAAGGACGCCGGGAGCGACCGGGGTTCGAATTCCTCGCGCACGGGCGGGGGCCCGGCAGCCCGGAACCGGTCCCCTAGAGATTCGGCGGGGCTTAGCCCCCCCGTTCAGTCCCCCCCGGAGAGGGGGAACTATAGGAGAGACGCCCCCGCCACGGGCGGGGGTAGGGGGGTACCACAAGAGTACGCCACGGTGGCGATGGGCACGGGCCCTATTTGCTACTCCCCCCCCCTAATGGAGAGGCCTCGATTGGGGTACTATGTACCGAGGCACGCCCCACACGGGTATTACCCTGCACCTAGGAGTGCTGTTGGTCGGGGCCAGTATGTACCCGATTGGGACCCGCTCGCCCGGTACGAGCGTCCCACATTTGGCGCGCCGACTCAGGCGCGAGGGGGACAAGTACCCCCCCAAAATTTTTAATGGCGCCCCTGTCGGACCCAACCACCCCTCCGGAGCTTGTGCTGTTGCCAACAGCCTCCGTGAATGTTTGGGGACCTAAGGGCAATGTTGTCACGGTGCGTGCCCTTTTGGACTCAGGTGCCCAGGGGTGCATAATGTCCAGGTGGCTTGTCCGACAGCTGGGTCTTTTGCTTGTGCCGCATCACGAAGCGGTACGGGGGGTGGGAGACTCGCGGATCCCTGATCCGATTGGTCGAGTTGAGTTCTCCTTCTCCCCCCACTTCACGCCAAGGCCGAAGATCGGTGCTTCAGCGATAGTCTTTGATAAGGTGGTTGGACCACTCCCGCAAGTGCGAGTGCCGCCATCCACGATTGAGCTGACGTCTGGACTGGCTTTGGCTGATCCTTCCTTCCACCGACCGGGCCCAATACATTTGTTGATTGGTGCGGATGTCCTCGGTCGTGTACTGTGTGGAAGCAAGCGAGTTTTGCAGACAGCCGATCTTGTCGCCTTGTCCTCGTCGCTGGGTCATGTGGTGATGGGAAAGGTACCACAGACACCAGAGACCCCGTCGGTAGACCGCCAGACCATTGTCGGTTCTACTTTGTCCGACGTTCTCCAAAAGTTTTGGGAGGTGGAGGAACCTCCCACTGCCAAGCGGTTGGATCCGTTAGCCGAGGAGTGCGAATTGTTCTACCAGAACAACACTGGGCGCCTCCTCTCGGGTCGCTTGATTACCCGCTTGCCCTTCTTGGCGGTTCGCCCCCCTTTAGGGAGCTCCCGACCGATGGCCGAGAAGAGATTGTTGTCCATGGAGCGTAGGATGGCCAGGGATCCCGCATTCAAGGAGAAGTATATAGACTTCATGCGGGAGTATTTGGACCTTGGGCACATGTCCATCTCGCAGTTGGACTGGCGTAATGTGGAACATTACTTCCTGCCACACCACGCTGTTTTGAAGACCTCCAATGGGAAGATCCGCGTGGTCTTTGATGGTTCAGCGGAGTCAACCGGAGTGTCGTTGAATCAGTGTCTGCATGCGGGGCCGAAGTTGCATCACGATGTCTGTGATGTTTTGACCAACTTCCGCCGGCACGCTGTCGTCTTTGTGGCCGATATCCGCATGATGTTCAGACAGACCGTGATTCACCCGGAGGATAGACGATACCAGCTCATCCTTTGGCGTGAGGATCCCCAGGATCCGATGTTGGCTTACGAGCTGAACACCAACACTTATGGTTTGCGGTCGAGCCCCTTTGTGGCGATCCGTTCGCTTTTGGAGCTCGCAGAGCGCGAACGGCTACGCTATCCCCGGGCATCTGCTCTTATTGAGGGGGGGGGCCTTATTTGTCGACGATATCTGCACGGGGGCCTCGAGCTTAGATGAGGCTCTCGTCTTACGTGATGAGCTGATTGCGCTCTTGAGGGCTGGTGGCTATGAGTTGCGGAAGTGGCTGTCTAACTCACCGGACCTATTGGCAGATTTGCCTAAGGACCACCAGCAAGAGCCGCTCCTCTTTGAAAATCCGGAGACTCCAGACATGCTGTCTGTTTTGGGAGTCCAATATCGACCAGTCCCGGATTTGTTCACATATAGATTGGAACTGCCAGACCCAAAGGTCTGGACTAAACGCACGGTGCTGTCTACTGTAGCCCGTACCTTTGATCCGAACGGTTGGCTCAGCCCTGTAGTGTTTTCGATGAAGTGCTTCCTACAGGAGCTCTGGGCTGCGGAATTGTCATGGGATGAGCCCCTCTCTGGTAGCCTCCTACGAGAGTGGGTGAGGTTCGTGTCATCCCTACCCGACGTCAATCGGGTTTGTATACCGAGGCAAATGCTGCCTTCGGGAAAGTTTAAAGCCTCCCTGCACGGCTTTTGTGACGCGTCCGAAAGCGGATACGCGGCAGCCGTTTACATCCGAACGGTGGATGCAGCAGGCGTTGTCGCCGTACACTTAGTTACGGCCAAGAGTAAGGTCGCCCCCCTTCGGACTAGGCTAACCATTCCGAAGTTGGAGTTGTCCGGCGCCACTCTCTTAGTCGATATTTGCGTGGTCTGACAGCCAGGTCGTCCTTTGTTGGCTGAAGAGTTCAGTCCACACCCTTGAGGTTTTTGTGGCCAACCGGGTCTCACAAATTCAGACTTCAAAGGCCCCGTTGATTTGGCGCCACGTACCGGGCGAATTGAACCCCGCAGATTGTGCCTCCCGCGGCTGCGAGGCGCCTGAGTTAGTGGACCACCACCTATGGTGGAGTCCATCATGGTTGTTACGGCCTGAGCGCTCATGGCCTGCCACCCCGGCTGTGGCCAGAGTCCCAGACCTAGGCATGCGTGTTCACGCCGTGGAGACGGTGGCGGCTCCGCAGATGGAGTTTTTGTTAGACCGCTACAGTTCTCTGGATAAGTTGCTCGGCGTGACTGCTTGGATGAGGCGCTTTGTGCGAAATTGTCGCCAGCCTCAGGAGAAATCGTTGTCTCCGGTCCTCGCCCCATAAGAGCGGCAAGACGCTCTGTTGCATTGGTTTCGAGTGACGCAACAGCGAGAGTTTGAACCGGAGCTGAAAGCCCTGCGCTCAAGTAAGTCCAAGTTGAAGGGACCCTTGGTGCGGTTGAATCCCTTCTTGGACAGTACCGGATTGCTGCGTGTCGGAGGTAGGCTCAGACATGCCAACCTGCCGTACGGATCACGCCACCCTTTGTTGCTCCCCAAGGATGGACCGTTAGTTAGACTGTTGATTACAGACCGACATGTAAAGAATGCTCATGCCGGTTGTAATGCTTTGACCGCGCTCCTCCAACGAGAGTTCTGGATTTTGTCAGCGCGGAGAATAATCCGATCCGTTATTTTTCGTTGTCTCCCGTGTTATCGTTTGCGCGCCGATACGATGCAGCCCCAGATGGGTGATTTGCCTGCCGATCGAGTGAACGAATCGATGCCCTTCTCAGGAGTTGGAACGGATTTTGCGGGGCCATTTACCGTTAAGACATCGCGGCTTCGTAATGCTAGAACGGAAAAGGCTTACTTGTGTGTATTTGTTTGTTTGGCCACTAAAGCGGTCCACCTGGAGGTGGTTAGTGCCCTCACCACAGAAGCCTTTGTAGCCACGTTGAATCGTTTTGTGTCTCGCCGCGGAATGCCGTCGTTAATAAGGTCCGATTGTGGAACCAATTTCAAGGGCACCGATAGGTATTTAAAGGAAGTTTGTGAATTTTTGGATAGGAATAATTTTGAGATCGGATCCACACTCTCTCGCAGAGGGGTACGATGGCAGTACTCCCCGCCATCCTGCCCCCACTGGGGAGGGATTTTTGAAGCAACTGTAAAGGCCGCTAAAACTCACCTTCGTCGCGTTATTGGGGAGACGGTCCTCACGTTTGAGGAACTGGCGACCGTATTTTGTAAGGTTGAGGCGGTCCTCAACTCGCGTCCGTTGTGTCCGTTGTCTTCGGACGCGAATGATTTAGAGGCCCTTACGCCGGGCCATTTTTTGATTGGCAGACCGCTTAACGCCTTGCCGGAATATCCTTATTCCGAAGTGCCCTCCGGACGGCTCTCGCGATTTGAATTGCTCCAGCAGCTTACGCAGAGTTTTTGGCGCCGTTGGCATCTGGAGTATTTGCACATTTTGCAGCAACGAGTTAAATGGTCGGATAGGACGACCCCACCCAAGACCGGGGACCTCGTGTTGGTAAAGGATCCAAACCTGCCGCCCCTCCGCTGGCGTTTAGGACGCATTGTTCAGCTTCATCCGGGGTCGGATGGTGTGCCCAGGTTTGCCGAGGTCCTGGTGGGGGACTCTGTTTTGAAGCGAGCGATCGCTACCCTCTCTCGCCTACCCTTAGATTGAGTTGGCGGACAGTTTGCTACTGTCTGGGACGGGGGGATGTTCACGCGCGCTTGCGAGCGGGCAGTTGTCATTGTCAAGGTCACGGGACAACGCGCTCGGGCCGGTGTAGGACTCATTCGTTTAGTTCGCCGCCAACCACCGTCCGCGCAACATCGCGCTCAGTTCGCCACTTGTGAACCGTGTGTGTTCGCTTTGAAAAGCGCCGGGAAAGTTTTAGCTGTCTATTAGGGCATTGTGTAGTTATAAGAGTGTTAGCTATAAGAGTTTCCCATCGGGGGTTGCGTGAAGACCTACTTGTCAGGCGCGCGCGCCGGCGAGACAGCGATCAGCCCCCCTGGATTACGAACACTATCTTCTAGTAAGGTAGGACTAGCCTAAGTAACTTAATTTTGCATGAGAAACATCCGTTTCAATAAACTGTGGAACACAGTCGATGGTCACCACAATCGTGCCTGATCAAACACACACACAAGATGTTGATAACCGGTTCCACTATTATATGGCAAAACAATGTTTGCCGGGTCAGCTAGTAGGCTATATTTGTCCCGCTATTACCACGGGAACGAGAACCACGCGGGTAAAACTGTAAAGTCTCTATTATAATAAAACTAGCTTTCCGCCCGCGGCTTCGCCCGCGTGTACTACACGACGTTATCCCCAGGAATGTGATATATTTCCGGGATAAAAAGTAGCCTATGTTCCTCTCCAGGCTACATAGTATCTGTGTCCCAAATTTCAGCCAAACCCGTTCAGCCGTTTTGGCGTGATTGAGTAACAAACATCCAAACATCCAAACATCTAAACATCCAAACATCTAAACTTTCACATTTATAATATTAGTAGGATTGTTGTTTTTCCAATCAACAATATATTGAAAAGTTCCAACGTCCACGATCCAATCCACGTCCACGATTTCGTCCGCCTTTACGATTTTTTTTTGTGTCATATCATCTTCGATTGTTGATCGAAGCATATCATACATTATTTATATAATTTGACGTATGACGATTATATAATTTGACGTATGACGACCGATTTTGCGCAGGGGTAGGACAACTGTCTTCTGCGCTAGCGGTCTCGGGTTCGTTTCCCGAACAAGACAAATATTGTGTATATTGTCTGTCTGGGTGTTATCTAATTTACAAAAAATAAAGTATGTATATATTAACCCGTTATCCAGTTTCCGTAACAGAGTTTCTCAATGAAAACTACTAATGCTAGCTAGCTAGATAGTTGGCGTGATTGTAAGAATTTTATTTTGATATGTTTTCATCTTGATAGATGGTGCCGGCTAGCCAAATTCACATAATTAATGTATCTAGGTAATTGGTAAACGTAACGTAAGCGAGTGTCTAGTTACGAGTATAACGTAGTTTTAAGACATTTCTAGGAATTAGCAATCTTGGAGTCACCATTAATGGGTTGTGTTGTGCTTATGTCGTCTAGACTTTACATAGACATTTACCAATTGTAGTCGTTAATACGCTATTTGTGTTAGTATAATTAACAAAAGTTATTTCGTCAGGAATGTTTATAATGTCAGATCAACTGTGCTGTGGGTCGAAATTATTGTATAAGTACTAACACTCGTTCGTACTAATTCTCGAACCAAGCTCTAAAAGTTAAGATAACATTATAGACACATCGGACATCAAGTTATTTAAAGCCAACAAATAACTTTTACTTAAAATTTTTGTTAATAATTTCCTTTGTAGATCCTCTTTTGACTTTCAGATTCGAATCAGAATAAAGAAAAAGATATTCCAAATTAAGTGGCTAAAAAACTGGAACTCTACAAAGAACTTAAACTGCAATTAGTATCAAAGATAAAAGAAGCAAGGAAAATCCGGCTTGTCTTAAAAGTTCCCTTTAGTGCAGCGCGGTGCATTCATTTCCCTTATAGAGAATGTCATGCCGGTGCCTTTGTTCTGCAGTCCTTGAAGTCCGGACAAAGGGAGACCGATGTGATGCAAGCACATCACATATTCAAGCTGCCTGGGTAAACTGTCCCACTGAAATGGCACATCAATATTAATGTACTGAAATAGTTTTGGCTTTTAGGACACGTAACAGAGAGAGAGTTAGGCAATGTAGGTGAAAGAAATTCTGTAAGTAATGACAATTATTAATAATGGAAAACAGACCTAAGAAGAAGTAAAATGCTAATTGTTATTGTTATCTTATTTTCTTACGGAAATGGGGCCAACAAGAATACATTTCAGGACCTGAAAGGATTTTTTTCAATTCGGTATCGCTCGCTCTGACGTCACGTGGTCTCGAGCAGCTGCGAAGCAATAGTGACTTGAAACTCAAAGCTGTATCTTTGTACGTGGCAGAAAAAGTAGTCTATTAACGCGTTTGGTATCGAACACTTTCTATGGAGTATGAAGAAAACGCAGACTCCAGATAACACTCATATAATTATTGATCCAACTTACAGGTACAGGCATAGTACAGGTATAACAATATAGATACAGTCGACGTCTTAGTGAACTTATCCCCTCGAGGCTAGTTTGAAGAATGACCTCTCTTTGCTCGTTAATCGGGCTCAAGTCTAGCTACCCCCCACCAATTTTACCACAGATTAGCCTATTAAATTTAACAAAATGGCGGCAAGAGACGGCATTACCAGTGTTGCTATTAAAAAATAAGAAAAACCTTCTAAAATCATGACATTCGGCCATCTGATAACGTGCTGTCTCCCGACGCACATATAAAAATTATTTAGAATCAATTAATTAGGTAAGTTTACAGCTAATATACTGATACACAACTATTCTCAATAGTAAAGTCTTACAACTATGTACCTATTTAGGTTAATCTTATAGTGATAAAAACCTTAAGTTAAAACTTAAAACATAATTGAAACAAATACATTATAGTACACAATGCTCAACAATAAACTTTAAAGGAAGTCGATGACTTGTTTAGAATATAGATATTATCGTGAAAATATTGTTTTAGTAAATCGTTAAGTAATACATAATCAAATGAAATAAATTATCAATAACAAACTAATCTAAAACTATTTGAATCAATGTATAAATTAACATAATCATGACATTCGTTAACAAGCGACTATTATTACTTAGAAAACTTATTTTGAAACTATACTTGTTATATAATCATGTGTAAGTAAGTTTATGGAATGATTAAAGTAAAGTCTGGTTATAATCTATAAGCATTAGTTATGGGTCATAAAAGAAAAATTGATTAGCTTGGTACTAGTTTACATCAATGCATTGTCAGGAGCTACATTCAAGAATATTAGATGGTGTCAGAAGCAAAATCCCTAAGAATGTTACATTAGGAATAGGTAGGTACAGAATTTAACTTTAACCTGATAACTAGACACCCTTATCACTTCACTCAAATAGTGGAAAAAGCAACTACGAGTCATGAAAGGATTAAAGACCTAATATTAGATGAATTTAACTATCGCTAAGTTTGACCTAGTTTAGTCCTTACAAAAACAACTGTAGGCCTCTGCACAGTTACCAATTTTTACCCAGATATGAGTAACAAACCAAGTTATAGATACGTATTTACCATAGTGCACAATTTGTATTAAATCAAAATATGAATTAGGACAACTAAAGGAATTATTTAAAGGCATGTTCGTAATAGGCATTATTACCGATTAATTTAAATATTCTTATAAGGAAGTTACACTGATAATGAAGATGCCGCAGGTACAATTTGAACCGTCACAGCAACAATTTGCTTTTTCAACTTGTCAACCAGTTGTCCAAGGTTTCCAGAGCATTCTTTTCCAGCACCAAATCTTAAATGCATCTATTCTCTGCCTCTGTTAGAATAGTACAATACATGGTTCCACTCCGTACATGAAAATCAAAAGATCATATTATTATCATTTCTAATGAATAAGTTAATGATTTTAAACAAGTTCGCAATTTAATATCAAAACTTAAAAATGTCTACAAGGTATCCTCATACGAGCATGACCCGCATCCTTATCAATAAATATTCATATTACTATGAATAATATTAGTGTAAATAGATTTAATAATTATAATTGGGATATGAAGAAGTATATTACCATGGATAGAAGTAGGACAAGTAAAATCATGAACAGCTTTTCGCCCAAATGAATTAACTACACAATGATTTCCCGTGGGAATAAAATATCCTCCCGGGGTCAAAAGAGGCCGATATGCTATTCCACAGACAAAAGATTTCAAAGATCCGTCCAGCCGATAGCCGTGATTGGGGAACAAACATACAAGCTTTTGCAATCATAATAGTAAAATGAGATAAGATACATGACATGATAATATATACTTCAATATAAGTCAACTTCAGTATCAGCGATCCACTCGTCTCAATATCCGACTTACAACCACAGCCCACAATGATCATCATCACAACAACGATCACTCTGTGATCTGCACCTTCAGTATCATATTATCTCCTCTCATAACCACAGCACGTACACTCTGCTGCCTCCAGTTTGCATGCTGTGTTGGTTCGTACGTTCAAGGGTAGCGGGATCCTCATTATGATATTAACTCGATGCTAGCTCATGATAAGTATCTACTGGATGCTACAATTGGCATCTGAAAGCAGTAAACTCACAACACACATAGTAACCAAATCAATTTTATTAATCATTCAAAAGAAATAGATGTATCTGATAATGAATCAATAGAAATAAATGTAAGTATATGAATTCTCATATTCTTTTATAAACATTAGTATGTAAGGTACTTAGTAACTTCAACCATAGTAGAAACAAATGTTCAACTGACCAGATCTAAAAAAATATGGAAATGATTACTACAGAATATGTGAAGGAACTTCAAAGGTCCGTGAGAATGGTAAACTGCTAAGAATTTTAGTATCACGAGCCTACCAAATGAGACGGTAAATTTGACAGATCTACTTGATTTTTGGTTTAATAAAGATATTAATGCTCATTAAAATAACAATAAATTAGATTCACATAATTTGAAATCATATTTTGTCAATACGTACACTAGGACGGTAGTATTAAAATCCTCAAAAACTAATTGTAAATCATACCGCCAATAACAACAAAAACACGGCAAAACTAACTTGGTATGCTACAGCAGTGGTTACTTGTGGCTTTATTTGTTAGAACAAGTTTAAAACATGAATTAAAATGTTTGCATGAAGCTGTATAGAACATTTTAATAAATTGAGAGGTGTGATTGAGCAATAATCGTTTTACTTTATTTTGCTTAATTAGGAAAACATCAGTTACAACTTGACAGTGTAATAAACACGATCTACTTAAATGCTCTATGGACTGTTTACATGTTTTTGCATTAGAAACATAATTTCATCACTATGTTAATGAAAACAACTAGAATAGATATCAGTGAATGCTTCTTGCAGTGCTGTCTAAGCAACTAAGTATTTCTGCTTTTGATTTGCATCGAAATCATTAAGAGAGATCTAGAACACTACGCAGTACGCACAAATAGCAAAATAGCTTCTAGTGATTTTGGCTGTAAAATTTTCCATCCGTCTAAACCAAAACTGAGTTGCCCGGAAGAAACCGCAGTAAGACGATAAGGCCACCATTTGGTTAACAGTTTGTTATCTTTGTATTATTATTATTATTTCGTGTGTGATTGTTCCGTTCGTAATATTGTGTACAAATAAAGAGTTAATCTATGTATCTATCAAACTAGGTACTTAGATAAAGAATCTTCGACGTTCCCGGAAAAATGTAAAGAATGATGATTTCTAATCAGTCTTATGGCTTTATTGTCTAATTATGTAGAAGACTCGGAAAAGTATGTTCCTGACAAACTTTCTCTAGCACTCATCCACAATTTAGTTTGAATTTAAATTAAATTTGAGATTTAAGTTTGCCACTAAACTCAAATTTAAAAAGTCAAGCATAGTGAATTCTTTTAAATTAAGCTACATATAACAAAAATAATAGACGAAATGTCCACTTGAACAAAGTTACAAAAAATAAAATAAGTAATAGGAAATAGTAAATTTTGGATATCTTTGCATACCTACATTGCTTCCATCCCGAACTAAGTAACTCAAGCACTTGTGTTATGGCATTTGGGAACAACGACGGGGATTACCACGGGGGACGGGGAACCACATACAATCGGGCAGAATGTTGAAAAGTCCGCTTTAAACATTCACCAGACAGGGAATCGAACCCGGTAGGTACCTCAGAGACAGCGGCACCCCGAAAACTATGCGTACGTACACCGTATCTACAACACTGCTATGGAGGTTGTTAAGCTTATACCAGAAACTAATATTGTTTCCATAGTTAAAAGGTCTATAACAATCTAAGTGACACAGATCACAGTTTATAAAAGTATTACCCAAT
Organism: Crambus lathoniellus; assembly: GCA_949710035.1. Lineage (NCBI taxonomy): Eukaryota > Metazoa > Arthropoda > Insecta > Lepidoptera > Crambidae > Crambus > Crambus lathoniellus. The sequence continues at coordinate 22,677,652 of OX453310.1, forward strand.
CGCAATCTTGGAATACTAAATTCGCGACTTTAATAGTGTGCTCTTATTCAAAAGTGAATCGTCATCATGTCCAATCTTATCAAGATCAGAAATACATCCAGTTCTGCGTAAAGGTCACCTGGGCATAGACCTAGGCATAGAAAAACAAACCTAGCTCATGGATATTGACCACTCATGAGAATCAAGATATGGTATGGATTTCGTATAAATGGAAACTAAGGTAATTATAAAAATCTTAAATAGATAAGACAATAACCCCTACTCAAATTGTGGAGCATGTGGATACTTATTATGCAAGGAAAAAGAAATGATGCAAACATTAGTATATAAATATCTTTATAAGTAAGTAGGTACTATGTTGCGATAATTAGTGCGCATATTGACAATAATACTTTAAAGGTATCTACTGCTACAGCTGTGGTACCTACTAGATACTCAATGTCAAGCACGTAGGCAACTGTAGATTTAAAAGGCTTTTCATTCTTCCCTAATAGTATTTTGATAACATCTAAATGATTCTATGAAAAGATAAGTTTTTATAGTTTTGTTTTGTTTTAGGTAGACCTTTACAAACTTTATTTAAGGGGGTGTTACAATCAATTTAGTCGGTTATGCGAGATGAAAATTAAATCTTAAATAGCTTTATTCGATATGCAAATAAATAAACATGAAACATTTTAATCAAAACAACTTCAATACTTTCCCATAAACAAAATGCTCTGCATCATCTCAAATCCTCTTTGACCAGATTCAGCTACGAAGAAAGGGTATTCCTCCTTCGCTCAAGACTCCCCTGGGTCGGCCACGTCACCCTGGAGGCCTACCAAGCGGCGCACCAGGTGGCGCGGGCCGTATTTGTCCTCAGATGCTATTTACCTTGGAATGTATACATTATTCATCGGCAAAAGATCGTTCCGTGTCATTCTATAATTAAATCATTAGGTTATCAACACAATATGCCCTTCAGGAAAATTCATGATTTATACTGTTCACTAGCTACAGTAGCTACCTACATCCTTTATTATTTACAAAAACCATTTCTTTTATTAAGAGCTACTTATCTAGTGCAAAAATGTAAAATGAGTATTGTAAAAACAAGAATAAAACGTTTGAAATTATCTTTGTTCTGTTGTAGTTTCATTTAAATCTAATAATCTTAAAAGTGGCCATTGATATTATTTATTAATATTAAAAAGAGAAAAGATTTGTTTTTTTGTTTGTTTCTAATAAAAATAAAAACCCTTAATTGCCGAATATAAGGTTTACAAAGGTATGATATTTTTACAATGTGCCTAAAACTTATGGAAAAAAAATATATCGGCAAACGGTCGTTAATTTGTTGCAGCTTGTCCCCCGACAAAACAAAGGCCTCTAAAGATTTCCATTCCGTCCTGTCTTTTGCTACACGAGTAAAGTTCATGTTGACCCACTATTTACAATGTTATCCTGCCATCTCTCTTAGAAGCACAGGTAAAGAGTACCTACTCTCTACCTGTGCTTCTTTTACTATCCTTTGGATATAACATTCTGTTTTAATTCTTGTCCCTTTCTCATTGTTTGTAATGGATAAACTCAAATAATACTAGACTGATTTGTAAAATTCTTTCACCAGTAGAAAGCCGTATTATTCCTGAGTAACATCCATACTAATATTATAAATGTGAAAGTGTGTTTGTTTGTTTGTTTATTTGTTTGTTTGTTTGTTTGTTTGTCCTTCTTTCACGTCAAAACGGAGCAACGGCTCGACGTGATATTTGGTATGGGGATAGTTTAGGAGCTGGAGAGTAACATAGGCTACTTATTATTCCGGAAAATTGAGTAAAAATTTTAATTTTCTATGAAAAATCGTTTAATTGTCGTACCTTCGATACAAAACTGTCATTTCTTCCATTGCCGTTTCCAAAGAGTATGTAATCACTGACGTCTGCGCGGTCAAAATCGAATACTAATCTTTTCCATATGATAGGTAGATAGAATAAAAAATGTACCTACTGTAACTAGCGCCGAAAATGCCCCAGTCGCGCATGCGCGCAGAGTTATATGACACTCACTCTACTTCACAGAGTATTTTTTTTTATGTAGGAAATAGAGACCCAGCATGGGCCCCTTTATTGGTAGTGTGTAACTAGCGCTATCTGTTGTCTGGTCTAGGCAACTTTTGGTGTATAAACACTGTTCACGCGCGCTTGCGAGCGGGCAGTTGTCATTGTCAAGGTCACGGGACAACGCGCTCGGGCCGGTGTAGGACTCATTCGTTTAGTTCGCCGCCAACCACCGTCCGCGCAACATCGCGCTCAGTTCGCCACTTGTGAACCGTGTGTGTTCGCTTTGAAAAGCGCCGGGAAAGTTTTAGCTGTCTATTAGGGCATTGTGTAGTTATAAGAGTGTTAGCTATAAGAGTTTCCCATCGGGGGTTGCGTGAAGACCTACTTGTCAGGCGCGCGCGCCGGCGAGACAGCGATCAGCCCCCCTGGATTACGAACACTATCTTCTAGTAAGGTAGGACTAGCCTAAGTAACTTAATTTTGCATGAGAAACATCCGTTTCAATAAACTGTGGAACACAGTCGATGGTCACCACAATCGTGCCTGATCATATTTTTGGTAGCAGAGCTTAGTTGATATAATTAATTTTCATATTAAAATTAACTACATAAAATTTCATAGTAAAAATAAAATTTTTTTTTTTTGTTAAAATCTCGAGGGTATTCCGAGACGATTTCCGATCCGATTTCCGATCCGATCCGATCCGAGACGAGAAGTACTAAGAAATTGTTCTAGTAAATTCTCGAAGCGAATGTTTCTCACTTGGTGGATCCGATAATAGATAGACACTTATATAATTGTTGTCACATACTAGTGATTTGATACGAGTTTACTCGCCTAGATGTGTATATTTTTTTTTGTGTGTCCGGATTTATTTGACGAATAGTTTCGTTCGAAAGTGTTGTTTATTAGTACCACATACTAGTGTTTGTTCCGAGTCCGCTTGCCTAGTTAAAAAAGTGGAACTAGTTTTAATTATTAGTAGTATTAAATTACGAGTATTATTATTAAAAATAGTTTTGTTTTTGTTTGTTGATAACGGTTTAGTAGTTGATTTGCGAGGTTGACCTGGCCGTGCCGTGTATGCCATACCGTTAATCCTATACCGTTTTGTTTATACCGTTATATTGTTAGCCCTTGAAATTGGTAAGTTGTTAATAATTTATGAAAATAGTAGGGTCCGTGTATGTCGTCCGAATTTTAATTGTGTTTTATATTATCGTGACGCGACCTATTTCTATTGTTTTTTTTTGTTGTTGATGTTTACCACTTTTATATTTCTTTGTTTGCTTTGTTTATTAAACGGATTATAAATGGCTCCTACGAATCCGCCCGCCGTATCCAGGGCTGGCATCCAAGGAGTTTTGCGTTGGCTTGCTTGTGCGGTCACATTAATAGACCGAGCCGACCGGGTAGGCGCGTTGCTAGCTTGGTATGGCGGGCTGGCAGCTCGGCTGCAAGACCTGGAGCGCCACGCCATGGAGTGTCGCGCGTATTATTTGCAGAACCCCCCAGCTGATGATGCCGTGTCGGAACAGCTGGAGCAGGATGTAGCCCAGGCCTATGAGCTGGCTGACCAGTTCACGGAGGCGGCTGAGAGGGCCCTGGCTGTTCGGAAGGGGGAGCCGGTTTTGAGCGGGGAGGTCAAACCTACCCCGACGGCGTTGCTAGGCCGATTGCCTACGTTGGAGATTCCCACTTTTAATGGGGATCTGTCAGCCTGGATGGGCTTCATTAACTTGTTCGACAGCTTAGTGGATTCACGACGGGACTTATCCCCTAGTGAGAAGTTGGCCTATTTGCGCTCCTCCCTGCGAGGAGAGGCCAGCGCGGTAATCCAGCACCTGCTCATCAGCGACGACAACTACCAGGTGGCTCGCCAGCTTCTGGTTAGCAGGTACCAGAATGTCCGGTTACTGGCGGACACCCACGTGGCCACGATTTTGGCCCTCCCGCGAATCACGCGGGTACACCTGTTACGGAGGGAGTTGCTGAACCCGCTACTGTCAGCGGTCAACTCCCTAAGGCGATTGGACCTGCCGGTGGATCAGTGGTCCTTTGTACTGCTGCACATAGTCCTCGCCAAATTGCCCGCTGAAATGAAGGGGCGTTTCGAGCAGAGGTACGGAGGTGACAGCGCCTCGTATCTCCCGCCCTTCGCGGACCTCCTTCGTTTTTTGGAGGACGAATGTAGGGTGACGGACCACCTGGAGCCCGCCCCGGTTCCAGGTGTTGGTCGTATGGTGGCGGCGAGGGAACAGCCCCGTCGCCCGACCAACCGGTATGCTGCCTTCCAGCAGTCCCCTCCCCCCGCACCGAGTGAGCGGTGCAGGTATTGCAGGGGAGATAGGCACGTGGTGCACGAATGTGCCAAATTTAGAGGCCTCCGCCCAGAGGGACGGAGGGCCGTTGCAAGACAGCGCCAATGGTGCTATAGGTGTTTGGGGGGACACATGCAGTCGGCGTGTCCCCAGACAGAGGATTGTCGTCTTTGCGGAGGGAGGCATCACCCCCTCCTATGTTTGGACCGCAAGGACGCCGGGAGCGACCGGGGTTCGAATTCCTCGCGCACGGGCGGGGGCCCGGCAGCCCGGAACCGGTCCCCTAGAGATTCGGCGGGGCTTAGCCCCCCCGTTCAGTCCCCCCCGGAGAGGGGGAACTATAGGAGAGACGCCCCCGCCACGGGCGGGGGTAGGGGGGTACCACAAGAGTACGCCACGGTGGCGATGGGCACGGGCCCTATTTGCTACTCCCCCCCCCTAATGGAGAGGCCTCGATTGGGGTACTATGTACCGAGGCACGCCCCACACGGGTATTACCCTGCACCTAGGAGTGCTGTTGGTCGGGGCCAGTATGTACCCGATTGGGACCCGCTCGCCCGGTACGAGCGTCCCACATTTGGCGCGCCGACTCAGGCGCGAGGGGGACAAGTACCCCCCCAAAATTTTTAATGGCGCCCCTGTCGGACCCAACCACCCCTCCGGAGCTTGTGCTGTTGCCAACAGCCTCCGTGAATGTTTGGGGACCTAAGGGCAATGTTGTCACGGTGCGTGCCCTTTTGGACTCAGGTGCCCAGGGGTGCATAATGTCCAGGTGGCTTGTCCGACAGCTGGGTCTTTTGCTTGTGCCGCATCACGAAGCGGTACGGGGGGTGGGAGACTCGCGGATCCCTGATCCGATTGGTCGAGTTGAGTTCTCCTTCTCCCCCCACTTCACGCCAAGGCCGAAGATCGGTGCTTCAGCGATAGTCTTTGATAAGGTGGTTGGACCACTCCCGCAAGTGCGAGTGCCGCCATCCACGATTGAGCTGACGTCTGGACTGGCTTTGGCTGATCCTTCCTTCCACCGACCGGGCCCAATACATTTGTTGATTGGTGCGGATGTCCTCGGTCGTGTACTGTGTGGAAGCAAGCGAGTTTTGCAGACAGCCGATCTTGTCGCCTTGTCCTCGTCGCTGGGTCATGTGGTGATGGGAAAGGTACCACAGACACCAGAGACCCCGTCGGTAGACCGCCAGACCATTGTCGGTTCTACTTTGTCCGACGTTCTCCAAAAGTTTTGGGAGGTGGAGGAACCTCCCACTGCCAAGCGGTTGGATCCGTTAGCCGAGGAGTGCGAATTGTTCTACCAGAACAACACTGGGCGCCTCCTCTCGGGTCGCTTGATTACCCGCTTGCCCTTCTTGGCGGTTCGCCCCCCTTTAGGGAGCTCCCGACCGATGGCCGAGAAGAGATTGTTGTCCATGGAGCGTAGGATGGCCAGGGATCCCGCATTCAAGGAGAAGTATATAGACTTCATGCGGGAGTATTTGGACCTTGGGCACATGTCCATCTCGCAGTTGGACTGGCGTAATGTGGAACATTACTTCCTGCCACACCACGCTGTTTTGAAGACCTCCAATGGGAAGATCCGCGTGGTCTTTGATGGTTCAGCGGAGTCAACCGGAGTGTCGTTGAATCAGTGTCTGCATGCGGGGCCGAAGTTGCATCACGATGTCTGTGATGTTTTGACCAACTTCCGCCGGCACGCTGTCGTCTTTGTGGCCGATATCCGCATGATGTTCAGACAGACCGTGATTCACCCGGAGGATAGACGATACCAGCTCATCCTTTGGCGTGAGGATCCCCAGGATCCGATGTTGGCTTACGAGCTGAACACCAACACTTATGGTTTGCGGTCGAGCCCCTTTGTGGCGATCCGTTCGCTTTTGGAGCTCGCAGAGCGCGAACGGCTACGCTATCCCCGGGCATCTGCTCTTATTGAGGGGGGGGGCCTTATTTGTCGACGATATCTGCACGGGGGCCTCGAGCTTAGATGAGGCTCTCGTCTTACGTGATGAGCTGATTGCGCTCTTGAGGGCTGGTGGCTATGAGTTGCGGAAGTGGCTGTCTAACTCACCGGACCTATTGGCAGATTTGCCTAAGGACCACCAGCAAGAGCCGCTCCTCTTTGAAAATCCGGAGACTCCAGACATGCTGTCTGTTTTGGGAGTCCAATATCGACCAGTCCCGGATTTGTTCACATATAGATTGGAACTGCCAGACCCAAAGGTCTGGACTAAACGCACGGTGCTGTCTACTGTAGCCCGTACCTTTGATCCGAACGGTTGGCTCAGCCCTGTAGTGTTTTCGATGAAGTGCTTCCTACAGGAGCTCTGGGCTGCGGAATTGTCATGGGATGAGCCCCTCTCTGGTAGCCTCCTACGAGAGTGGGTGAGGTTCGTGTCATCCCTACCCGACGTCAATCGGGTTTGTATACCGAGGCAAATGCTGCCTTCGGGAAAGTTTAAAGCCTCCCTGCACGGCTTTTGTGACGCGTCCGAAAGCGGATACGCGGCAGCCGTTTACATCCGAACGGTGGATGCAGCAGGCGTTGTCGCCGTACACTTAGTTACGGCCAAGAGTAAGGTCGCCCCCCTTCGGACTAGGCTAACCATTCCGAAGTTGGAGTTGTCCGGCGCCACTCTCTTAGTCGATATTTGCGTGGTCTGACAGCCAGGTCGTCCTTTGTTGGCTGAAGAGTTCAGTCCACACCCTTGAGGTTTTTGTGGCCAACCGGGTCTCACAAATTCAGACTTCAAAGGCCCCGTTGATTTGGCGCCACGTACCGGGCGAATTGAACCCCGCAGATTGTGCCTCCCGCGGCTGCGAGGCGCCTGAGTTAGTGGACCACCACCTATGGTGGAGTCCATCATGGTTGTTACGGCCTGAGCGCTCATGGCCTGCCACCCCGGCTGTGGCCAGAGTCCCAGACCTAGGCATGCGTGTTCACGCCGTGGAGACGGTGGCGGCTCCGCAGATGGAGTTTTTGTTAGACCGCTACAGTTCTCTGGATAAGTTGCTCGGCGTGACTGCTTGGATGAGGCGCTTTGTGCGAAATTGTCGCCAGCCTCAGGAGAAATCGTTGTCTCCGGTCCTCGCCCCATAAGAGCGGCAAGACGCTCTGTTGCATTGGTTTCGAGTGACGCAACAGCGAGAGTTTGAACCGGAGCTGAAAGCCCTGCGCTCAAGTAAGTCCAAGTTGAAGGGACCCTTGGTGCGGTTGAATCCCTTCTTGGACAGTACCGGATTGCTGCGTGTCGGAGGTAGGCTCAGACATGCCAACCTGCCGTACGGATCACGCCACCCTTTGTTGCTCCCCAAGGATGGACCGTTAGTTAGACTGTTGATTACAGACCGACATGTAAAGAATGCTCATGCCGGTTGTAATGCTTTGACCGCGCTCCTCCAACGAGAGTTCTGGATTTTGTCAGCGCGGAGAATAATCCGATCCGTTATTTTTCGTTGTCTCCCGTGTTATCGTTTGCGCGCCGATACGATGCAGCCCCAGATGGGTGATTTGCCTGCCGATCGAGTGAACGAATCGATGCCCTTCTCAGGAGTTGGAACGGATTTTGCGGGGCCATTTACCGTTAAGACATCGCGGCTTCGTAATGCTAGAACGGAAAAGGCTTACTTGTGTGTATTTGTTTGTTTGGCCACTAAAGCGGTCCACCTGGAGGTGGTTAGTGCCCTCACCACAGAAGCCTTTGTAGCCACGTTGAATCGTTTTGTGTCTCGCCGCGGAATGCCGTCGTTAATAAGGTCCGATTGTGGAACCAATTTCAAGGGCACCGATAGGTATTTAAAGGAAGTTTGTGAATTTTTGGATAGGAATAATTTTGAGATCGGATCCACACTCTCTCGCAGAGGGGTACGATGGCAGTACTCCCCGCCATCCTGCCCCCACTGGGGAGGGATTTTTGAAGCAACTGTAAAGGCCGCTAAAACTCACCTTCGTCGCGTTATTGGGGAGACGGTCCTCACGTTTGAGGAACTGGCGACCGTATTTTGTAAGGTTGAGGCGGTCCTCAACTCGCGTCCGTTGTGTCCGTTGTCTTCGGACGCGAATGATTTAGAGGCCCTTACGCCGGGCCATTTTTTGATTGGCAGACCGCTTAACGCCTTGCCGGAATATCCTTATTCCGAAGTGCCCTCCGGACGGCTCTCGCGATTTGAATTGCTCCAGCAGCTTACGCAGAGTTTTTGGCGCCGTTGGCATCTGGAGTATTTGCACATTTTGCAGCAACGAGTTAAATGGTCGGATAGGACGACCCCACCCAAGACCGGGGACCTCGTGTTGGTAAAGGATCCAAACCTGCCGCCCCTCCGCTGGCGTTTAGGACGCATTGTTCAGCTTCATCCGGGGTCGGATGGTGTGCCCAGGTTTGCCGAGGTCCTGGTGGGGGACTCTGTTTTGAAGCGAGCGATCGCTACCCTCTCTCGCCTACCCTTAGATTGAGTTGGCGGACAGTTTGCTACTGTCTGGGACGGGGGGATGTTCACGCGCGCTTGCGAGCGGGCAGTTGTCATTGTCAAGGTCACGGGACAACGCGCTCGGGCCGGTGTAGGACTCATTCGTTTAGTTCGCCGCCAACCACCGTCCGCGCAACATCGCGCTCAGTTCGCCACTTGTGAACCGTGTGTGTTCGCTTTGAAAAGCGCCGGGAAAGTTTTAGCTGTCTATTAGGGCATTGTGTAGTTATAAGAGTGTTAGCTATAAGAGTTTCCCATCGGGGGTTGCGTGAAGACCTACTTGTCAGGCGCGCGCGCCGGCGAGACAGCGATCAGCCCCCCTGGATTACGAACACTATCTTCTAGTAAGGTAGGACTAGCCTAAGTAACTTAATTTTGCATGAGAAACATCCGTTTCAATAAACTGTGGAACACAGTCGATGGTCACCACAATCGTGCCTGATCAAACACACACACAAGATGTTGATAACCGGTTCCACTATTATATGGCAAAACAATGTTTGCCGGGTCAGCTAGTAGGCTATATTTGTCCCGCTATTACCACGGGAACGAGAACCACGCGGGTAAAACTGTAAAGTCTCTATTATAATAAAACTAGCTTTCCGCCCGCGGCTTCGCCCGCGTGTACTACACGACGTTATCCCCAGGAATGTGATATATTTCCGGGATAAAAAGTAGCCTATGTTCCTCTCCAGGCTACATAGTATCTGTGTCCCAAATTTCAGCCAAACCCGTTCAGCCGTTTTGGCGTGATTGAGTAACAAACATCCAAACATCCAAACATCTAAACATCCAAACATCTAAACTTTCACATTTATAATATTAGTAGGATTGTTGTTTTTCCAATCAACAATATATTGAAAAGTTCCAACGTCCACGATCCAATCCACGTCCACGATTTCGTCCGCCTTTACGATTTTTTTTTGTGTCATATCATCTTCGATTGTTGATCGAAGCATATCATACATTATTTATATAATTTGACGTATGACGATTATATAATTTGACGTATGACGACCGATTTTGCGCAGGGGTAGGACAACTGTCTTCTGCGCTAGCGGTCTCGGGTTCGTTTCCCGAACAAGACAAATATTGTGTATATTGTCTGTCTGGGTGTTATCTAATTTACAAAAAATAAAGTATGTATATATTAACCCGTTATCCAGTTTCCGTAACAGAGTTTCTCAATGAAAACTACTAATGCTAGCTAGCTAGATAGTTGGCGTGATTGTAAGAATTTTATTTTGATATGTTTTCATCTTGATAGATGGTGCCGGCTAGCCAAATTCACATAATTAATGTATCTAGGTAATTGGTAAACGTAACGTAAGCGAGTGTCTAGTTACGAGTATAACGTAGTTTTAAGACATTTCTAGGAATTAGCAATCTTGGAGTCACCATTAATGGGTTGTGTTGTGCTTATGTCGTCTAGACTTTACATAGACATTTACCAATTGTAGTCGTTAATACGCTATTTGTGTTAGTATAATTAACAAAAGTTATTTCGTCAGGAATGTTTATAATGTCAGATCAACTGTGCTGTGGGTCGAAATTATTGTATAAGTACTAACACTCGTTCGTACTAATTCTCGAACCAAGCTCTAAAAGTTAAGATAACATTATAGACACATCGGACATCAAGTTATTTAAAGCCAACAAATAACTTTTACTTAAAATTTTTGTTAATAATTTCCTTTGTAGATCCTCTTTTGACTTTCAGATTCGAATCAGAATAAAGAAAAAGATATTCCAAATTAAGTGGCTAAAAAACTGGAACTCTACAAAGAACTTAAACTGCAATTAGTATCAAAGATAAAAGAAGCAAGGAAAATCCGGCTTGTCTTAAAAGTTCCCTTTAGTGCAGCGCGGTGCATTCATTTCCCTTATAGAGAATGTCATGCCGGTGCCTTTGTTCTGCAGTCCTTGAAGTCCGGACAAAGGGAGACCGATGTGATGCAAGCACATCACATATTCAAGCTGCCTGGGTAAACTGTCCCACTGAAATGGCACATCAATATTAATGTACTGAAATAGTTTTGGCTTTTAGGACACGTAACAGAGAGAGAGTTAGGCAATGTAGGTGAAAGAAATTCTGTAAGTAATGACAATTATTAATAATGGAAAACAGACCTAAGAAGAAGTAAAATGCTAATTGTTATTGTTATCTTATTTTCTTACGGAAATGGGGCCAACAAGAATACATTTCAGGACCTGAAAGGATTTTTTTCAATTCGGTATCGCTCGCTCTGACGTCACGTGGTCTCGAGCAGCTGCGAAGCAATAGTGACTTGAAACTCAAAGCTGTATCTTTGTACGTGGCAGAAAAAGTAGTCTATTAACGCGTTTGGTATCGAACACTTTCTATGGAGTAATTTATCTGTTACGTAGTAATTATTTTGTAATCTGCGTGGCTCAGTGCTAAAAATGCGCACTGCGCCTATAGCCCGAGAGCCAAACTAATTCGCTCTATGGAGACTCAACAATAATTCTATATCAGTAATTTCTTAACATTGAAAATTAGATTATCTAGTTTAATAAATAATTCATTAGTAATCCACCAATATTTATGACAGCGACATAAAAAAAAAACAAATACAAAGCTTTAAAAAATCTATAAAAAATAGGCAAAAATGGTATAAGTTTTATTCACTTTACATTTGAATACATTTATTATTATCTTTCGTAAAAGTATATAATCCCCCTATATTTGTAAATGAAAAACAAATAAACTTTAAAAAAAACTCTCTACGTAAACTCAAATTGGCATTACACCTACGTTAAAAATGCTATCAGAAACAACCGACTTCTTCCTAAAGTATTAGTTTCCCGTTTTATATCTTTATGGATTTCGACTTTGGTGCTTAAATATGGTGAACATAAACACATGTTAACGATAAAATTGGTAATAGCATATTTGCTGAAAGAATCGCACCATTTTTGGGGTATAACTTTTTTTTTATACCTTCCAATGCGATATTATGTTGGATTCCAAAATATAGCCTCTTAAAATTATATTTAAGGGCCGTTTACAAAAATTTGGCCTGTTATTGAATTTTTTACAAAAATATCGGATAGTTCTTGGGGTACTACGCGCGTAGTGGCAGACTTTCTAGCGGCCTGCGCTCTGTTGGACTAGGCGTGTTTTCTGTATAAGTTGATCCCGGGCTCCGCGAGTGCAGTGTGAGAACCGCTTAAGCATATATATTTCACTTTTAGTTACACAACTGAAACCTAAACAGTATTTCCTTGATATAAATGAAGTCAGGCATAAATTATTATTGTTACCGCAGCGAAATGTTTAAAAGTGTAAAAGTATTAATGAAACCTGAATATTTAACTAAGATATTTGTGACGTATATGATTGAATCAGGCGTCACTTGGCGGAATTCCCTAACCATTGTGAAAAACGAAATATATGTAGCTTACTGCACCAAATGTTTGGTGTTGGTTTTCGTACGAACTATCTCCTTGAGGATGCCCCGGGTTGGGGCGAAACACGTGTAGAGTAATCTAATTGGTGAAGGTGCAAGGTGTATTGCTGTCTTGCTATGCAGGTCTTGTTCACTGGTATTTTCGTGGTGTGCATGTGCAATTTTTGAGGCCGGGTGGGCGGTGTATCTTGCATTTTGTGTTTTTTGCAGAAGTAAGCTACATATATTTCGTTTTTCACACTATTTGTGGCGGTCTGAAAGCCCATATGTAAATGGCAACTTAACTGTCAATAAATTATTGATGATAAGTATGCGTAGTGCCCGAATACTCGTACGCTACTTATCTTTGGGAGCGTCTCACATATCGCCCTGTCACTTTAAATGTCAAACGTATGAAAGAGATGCCATGATGTTTGAGACGCTCCCAAAGATGATTAGCGTTCGAGAATTCGGGCGTAAGTCTATAAGAACTCTGGCCTGCATAGGCATATCTGTTGCTAACTGTATGTGGGTAGAACCGCCGGGTGCTGCCAGAATTTATATTTGCAAATCTATTCCGTAGCATGTGGTCAATATGTCAAGCATATTGCTAAGCCTGCTTGGCACAGTTGCAGGCAATAACAGCTGTGAATAATATTGTGCCAGATTTTGTGTCAGCTGCAGAAGCTATTCTGTTAAAACCTACCTATTTGCTTCCTAGCGGTCAACTGCAACTGTTTGTGATTTTTATTTTGTAAGCATAGGAAAAAATGAAATATAAATAAAACCAGCCCTGCAAGTAGCCGTCTGAATGCTACTGGCAGGGCAAACGCTTATCATCAGCGTGCCAAGACGCATTTCTGAGATACGTTTGATTTCTCTGTTGGTGGGTGGGGTCACTAATTTGCGTGGTCCTTAAAGTGTCGACCCACACGAACCACAACCACACCACAAACACACCTCCTGAATATTAATTAGCTATTTTCTCATTATTAATTATGTTTCAATTTTTTGCATGCTGTATGTACAGCGAAACATGTTGGCCTGATTATGACAACAACAACTCTGTAACATTATCCTATAAATAAAATTATTCTATTCCATTCACATCGCAGCGACCAAATGTTGTTACGTGTGAATAGTGTCGATGCAACTTTTTGCAGTTGCCTTGTGGTTGTGCGACAAAATGTCGTTGTCGTTAGTAGTTGTTATGTGGATGTGGCCGGCCGCTAGTTCGCAGTGTCGTCGCTGGTGGTTGAGCTGTGGCCGGTATCACCCACGCGGTCGATAATGACTGCAAAATGTGATACGTGTGAATTATATTATTCATTTCCAAAATGATAAGTACTATGCAGAAGGGAACGCGTCAAATCACACAACTAGCTGGTTGCATACTAATTTAATAATGTTGGTAACGGTGCACCGCGGTGGCGTTCGGGCGGGGCGCAGCCCGCTCCTATAAGTACTTACATATCTAACATCCCTTCACCTTATAGCTAAGATATACAATATAATTCACTTAAATTATTTTAAGATTGTTCCAAAAGGCTATTACCATCTCTATCATCAGTTGGCGTTGAGAAGATGGGACTAATCGCTCGCCTCCTATGGGACGTAGGAGGTGTCGCAGGCGCGTTGTGTTCCGCATCGGGCTGGCCGACGACGCGCGGCTCTGGCGGTACTCCACATTCCCCTCCGGGAGCATTTGCGTCAGGCGGAGAGGGCGGGTCCGTACCCGAAGCGGTCGCTGCCTCGGTAACGTCTGCTATGCGTCTATAAGTCTATCTACTTACATATTTAACACAATACAAAACGCGCCCCGCCCACGTGTTGTGGTTGTGGTTCGTGTGGGTTGGTCCAAAGAGATATAGGCACCACGAGATACGCATCGGCGACTCGTCGTGTAGGATACTAGTCGTCTGAACATAAGTATCGCAATAAGAGCTTAGTCTGAATTATTCAAATTCAATATAGAGGTAGGAGTTAGGTACAATATATATATAATGGGTGTTTTTGGTCAAAATGTATGTGTTATGACGTGGAATAATTTACGGCCACTTAAATCACCACGTTTAGTACGATGTTGATGGTAAAATCGGGAACGATAGGAAATTGAAAATGTGAGAAGGCAATAAAAGTAAAACACAAGGTACTTTAATGGATTTAGTTACAAGTATAATATGGTCCAAAAATTTAAAGTCGCACAGCAAGCAAAGGAGAGGGCTAATGCTCGGCGTTTCTCTGTAGGATAAAATTAGGAACGAAGTTATCCGTCAGGGAACCATATTCACCGACATAGCTCGAAGATTTAGCAAGGGCAGTGGGCTAATCACATCGCTCGAAGAACCGACGGCCGTTAGGGCAAACGAGTTTTACAGTGGAGACACTGGAGACTGCGTTTAGGCAAACGTAGTGTTGGACGCCCGGCTACCAGTTGAAGCGACGACCTACGAAAGATAGCAGACGGGGGCTGGATGCACAGAGCTGAATACCGGGCTCAGTACTGGCGTGAATACGGTATTTTACTGTTTTTTTTTTATTTCTTTAAAATGTTTTTCGAAATATTAGCTACACAAAACAAGTTTTCATTTTGAATTATCTTGAATATTTTCAAAGATATAGGACTTCAAACTTTATAATTAGACAAGGACAGGACGCTATCTTAGTGACGTCAGTGGGTTAGTAGCGTCATAGTCACGCCATAGAAGATTTCGTTTTAGAAAGAGACAGCTATAGTCAAAATCAAACAGACTATAATTCTTTTATTATAAAACAGATTCAATTAATTTTTTCACATTTGGTATTCTTAATTGCAATATTTTTTAACGTCATCATTAAATATCTACATTTCAACAACAGTAAAATACCCTATTGGGAGAGGCATATGTCCAGCAGTGAACGAATATAGACGAATGATGATGATGATATGGTTTGACTTATTTAAAACAGAGCGTTTTCATGGTATGCAGTTCATTAACTAACAGAAAAAAGAACTTACTTATATAAGGTCCTTTTTAAATAGTGCACATAATTTTAAGGGGTCAATGTACTCATGCATACAAGCAACTTTTACTATGGTACCAACATTGACACCGCGAAAAAAAAATCAGCTGTTCCATAGAAAAATTTAAATCGAATAGATCAAAATGTATGGAACAGCTGATTCTTTTTCGCGATTTCAATAATTGGTACCATAGTAAAAGTTGTTAGTATGCATGAGTACATTGACCCCTTAAAATTATGTGCACTATTTAAGAAGGACCTTATATAGATTATGCTGATCTGATCATAATGAAATTTTAAAAACGTTGGAAACATCTAACGTTTTTACGGTCTTAAGTTTTTTAGATTTGGGCGGTATTCAACATTTTCTCAAAAATATTCAGGAGCACTGAGCAAAAAGATTAAAATGTCATACAATAATTATTTTGTTGCACAAAACGGGTTGGCGAGCAACGCACATAGAATAATATGTTGTAGCCATTGCTGGTTTTGTGAAAAACGAAATATATGTAGCAGCTTACTTCCGCAAAAACACAACATGCAAGATGCACCGCCCGCTCGCCCGCAAAAAATTGCACATGAACACCACGAAAATACTAGTGCACAATACCTGCATTTGGCAAGACAGCAATACACCTTGCACTTTCACCGATTAGAGTACTCTACACGTGTTTCGCTCCAACCCGGGGCATCCTCAGGAGATAGTTCTCTTTCTGAAGAAAGAAGAAAGTTTGGCTGAAGCCAACCGTTCCGTTCTTCTTGACTTCCGCCAAGTGCGCCTGATTCAATCAAATATTGTTGGTTTTATTTTCATTGTGTCATTGTATGAAATATCAAAGCAAATAGTGTAGTGTGGTTTCCATTTTAGTGGTAGTATCGCGAAGTGAGTTAATTGACATGGATAAATACAAGAGGTTTTGATAAATAATGCCATGGCTAATGCCCCCACTGCTGGGGTGCAGACCGTCCTTATGGAAGGATAAGGAGAATGGGCCGTGCATGACCCACCACGCGGGCCCAATGCGTATTTGTGGTATTACCGACTGCAAACGCAACAGTCAAAAGGCCACTATATAGGTCATCCAAGTAAATTACAGTTAAAAATACATAAAGTCCTAAGACATGATACACATTGAAGTTAAAGACACAATAACAAAATCATCACGCCCGAAATCCGTTTTCGGGCCTAATTAATCCATTACCTTTATTGCATGATGCTATTAGGCTTTCTGTACCAGTCAATCGGAAAGGATAACAAGAAAAAGAAACTATTACTTGGCAATACAAATACTCATCGGGATTTAAACTCTAAGAACTATTACGTATTAGTAGCGTTTACAAACGTCGTTCGTTTGTTTTCAGACAGAAATATTTGCTGTAGGTGGAACACAGATCACCCTGTATGTAGAGTTGGAACATGAATGAAATATAATATTGTGTTACAGTTTTGCGCAATAATCCTTTGGTATGCTAAATTTTTGTGTATGAAAAAAATTTAAGCATAATTTTTGGCAAGAATTTACATTTTTAATTCCATCAGTAGTTGAAAAATGGAAATTTTCCAACACCAATTTACTTCCTCTATTATTAAATAACTCGTTTTGGAGAAGCTTACGAATTGTACTGATTTAACACAGATCACCTGTAGGTATATAGAGTTGGAACATTGTGTCACAGTTTCGCGCAATAATCCTTTGGGATGCTGAGTTTCTGTGTATGGAACAAAATGAAGCAAAATTTTTGGCAGACATTTACATTTTTAATTCCATCAGTAGTTGAAAAATGGCATTTTTCCAACAGCAACCGGATTAAGTCTGTCGTATATTTTCGCAAGGAATTTTCTACCTCTTATTAAATTACTCTCGAATATCACTACGAATTGTACTGATTTCATTCGACATTTTCGTCTGTAAAAGAAATTAAGATGACAAAATGGTATTTTATGGAAAAGACTCGTAAGCCAAATGTGTTTTGGATTAAGCTGGCATACCTATCGAACTATTCCACGAAGTAAATAATTGATAGAACCTCGATCTCCCAGGAAAGCAATTTCTTCACAACGTTTATAACCGATCACTCAGCATCTTGGAGTGAGAAAGACTCATTATGCGTGTTAAATCTCTAACTAAAAGAGCTGATGATCTTGAAACATCTAAAAACATCTTCACCAATTGTAGCTAAGAATGAAACACAAACACAAACAAACACTCGGTTATGAAAAGGTGGTTAACAAAACTAGGTAACTAATGGGAGATATTTTATATGAAAATGAAACGACTAAGGCTAACATTTCGAAAGCAAATATCAAACCACATTTTCGACTGTCAGCAACTTAAAAGGGAAGTTTCCGCTTACCCACAGGTCTATCAACAAATATTTAATTGAAACGCTACTAACTACTGACAATTTGAAACTAAAACAGACATCAAATGAAACCTTGACTGGAAAGTTGAAACCTAGATACGGTAACATTCCATTGGTGTAGTTTCGACGTAAAAATCTACTTTCTACGCTGTTATGCCTGAGTTATTTTTATTTGGTTGTTTGGCTTTCCAGCTCCCGTGGGAAGTATGGACAATGCGACCTAAGAGATCTATTGTGATGCTAGTTTTTCTAAAAGTAAGCAAGTGTTAGTAAACTACCAATCTGAAAGAAAGAAAAATACATTTATTGCCACACAAATAAGTAAAAAGGAATAGTTTACTAAGTAAAATAAGACACAATGACAACAAAAACCGCGAACCGATATTTAGTGTAGGCCAATATTTTTTTTTTCTAATACTTAATCTTAATAATAAAACTTGCATTGTGAATGCAAAAAGCTAAAATTATTTGAAACTATATAGTACCAAAATATAATACAAAATACAATACCATTTAAAATACCATACAAAGGCAGATCAATGTCAACGAGACGGGAGACGAGACCACGTTTTTATTTACTCCTGTGACGAGACGAGACGTACGGCCGGCGGGCGGCGCGGCGGGGCGCGGCCGTGACACGAACTCTTGGCGCTATTTAGTATACATCGTGTAGAAAAAGTTACAAATGAAAATGTTTATTTTTTCATGTAGACTGCAGCATCATCAATCAGAGATACGACATTTTAATTTACCTAGCAGAAGTCCCTAACCATTGTGAAAAAACCAGCACCGAACATAATTTATCAGCATCATTCGGTGCTGGTTTTCGAACATCTTACATGCGAAACACAGTCATGTAGAGTAGTCTAATTGGTAAGGTGCAAGGTATGTTCCTCTCTTGCTAAATGCAGTTATTGTGCACTGATATTTTCGTGGTGTGCATGTGCAATTTTTTGCATTTTATGTTTTTTTACGAAGCTACACAATTATATTTATTTTTTCACAATTGTTCTATTTACATGAAGCCAGATTTTCTAGCTACTACCCTGGCTATAGTCTCGGTTATTTTTGGTATTACAGTGCTAGTCTTGGTAGCTCAGTCTTTTAAGAATTACGTTGGATTATGCTGGCCACGGGTTCAATTCTTACGAAAGTGATTAGAAATGTTCTGTTTCCTTCTAGCTATAAAATACAATAAAATAAAATACAAAGTCATACCTATAAAATTGCATTCAAAATGCACAAAACTACTTAGTTACAATTTCAAACCAAATTAACCCTCCGCTGACCATTTGAAACCTACGATTTGTTCCATTCGTGTAGTTCCGACGTGAAAATCTACCCTCTTCGCTGTCAGAGCGTTAGTTTTCGAATTAAACTTTTTTCATCACACCGTGAACAAACTACCTGTTATCTACGTGGCGCTCACACGGCCAAATTAAAAAAGTTCCAGGTCCATTAGTGAACAGACCACCAGATTCAACCCCAATTTCAATGATTGTTGCATCTTTATTACTTAAGTTTAATTGTGCCAGTTAACGCACGATCGTTTTGGTGTTAATAATAATTTGAAGCCAATAAAATTAAGATGTTAATTAAACTTTCGAGGATAGTAACATTTATAATTTGCTGTAACTTTTACTCTTTCTGCTACTCAGAAACAGCGATCATTAATGCCGAATGCAAAAGCATATTTATCCCATTTGAGCACACTATTATAGGAGTTGGAAAAACGACGGGTATTGCCACATACACCCAGACCCGAGGAAATATTGAAAAGTTCGTTTTCAATATTTACCTGACTGGAAATCGAACCCGGGACTCCTAGTGATAGCGGCACCTTGAAGCGTACACCACTCGGCCACGGAGGTCATCAAACAATATTAATAAAAAGTGTGATATTAAATCTTTAGGAAATGCGGAGCTTTCA
Organism: Crambus lathoniellus; assembly: GCA_949710035.1. NCBI lineage: Eukaryota > Metazoa > Arthropoda > Insecta > Lepidoptera > Crambidae > Crambus > Crambus lathoniellus. The sequence continues at coordinate 22,697,198 of OX453310.1, forward strand.
GATTCAGTCTAACTTACTGCAACTTTGACCGAAACTAAAATACATGTAGGTAGGTATAACTTATGAGCCAATCATAAAATTTACATAGTTTTTGGCTTTCCCGTAATTTAGAACCACATTATTCCATTAATGTACTCATAGGGCAGTGTACACAATTTACTATTTCAATCAGAAAATTATGTAAAAGCGTATTTAATTTATTTATGAATTCAAGATTGATTCGATAACTAAAAATAGATATTCAAAAAGAGCGGCTTTAAATGGGAAATTATTAACTTAAGCTTAATAAAAATAAAACTTGTTTTCCACTTATTGATAGTCAGTACTATAAGCAAATTGCTTTTGTTTTTTTCATATTGATGGACTCTGTCATCCCTTAAAATCTTTGTACTAATTAAAATTTAGTGGTGCAGACTGGTTTCTAACACCCAGATAGATACACAACAAACAAATATTCTCTCTCTCTTTCCTCCACTGGTCATTCTCTTCCACTTTGTTTTATTCGACGATTCATAAAGTAGGCAAATATTTTTCATGGCTGGACAATCGTTAAGTATTATTAAAAGTAAAAATATTAAGTACCTGATTAACAATATTTAAAATACAATATTTATAAATTTGTAGTAAGTGCCTAACTATAGCTTATTGATGTAGTTCGGATTATATTTAAATATTGTTATTGATAGGTTTTAAAAATATTTAAGTAATGGAAGATGTTGTGGGCACATTATTCGTGTTTTTACTAGTTAGACCAAAACATTTCGCATTTCATTTCATTCGTTTTTAAGATATAATTGTACAAAAACAATTCAATTGGTTCGACTGTACAATTTAATGCCACTGCGCCTTCGAGCCCGCCAAGTCTTTCGGTGATGGAGGATGATTGGAAAGACAATAGATGTCTCAGATTAATGAGAACCAATTGCCGATTCTTAGCACGAGTGAAAGACGAAGAGAGGTATCCAAGTGATGATTTTCGTGTTAAGAATTCTGAACAATTGGTAATCTATCGTTCTTTGAACACAACTGTTGCCTTATTTGGCAGAAACAGCAGCTGTGATGATGTACCAATGCTCATTATCGTTATAACTAAGGCGCTAAGTAAGGGGATACTTTATTTTCTTAAGTTTAATAAGTGTAGTGAACTAGCAAATTAATTAGATAACAATCCAAAATAGACAGCTATCATAGTTCGTATTTTCTTTAAATTTTATACAAACGGTTTCGTCTGTACCGTTTGAATGTTGTGTAATTTGTTTTAATTTTTTTTTTCAAATTTCCTTTACATCGCAAGGTTATGTCTGTTTCGAATGTAGTGTTATTTCTTGACATAATGAAAATACCCTGGCTTTTAGCGAGAATGTGTATCGTTACGTTAGTTTAAGTAAATAGTCTTGATAGCTCTGCTTTCTAAGCGTTAATCTGGATTGTACAGGTCACGGGCTTAACAATATACGATATTGTTCTTTCTTCTAGATTAGATTTATGGTTTGCCCTGTAAATGAAGTAAGTAAATGCAAAAAAAAACAAAGGGTTGCACTCCGGGAGTGCTGGCAGAAGTTCCTTTTTTTTGTGAAAAGGACTAGAGAGCCCTTTTCACAAAAAAAGGTATTTGACAAAAAAAAGGAAAAAATACGGACTAGATTTAATTTTGTACCGAGGTCTTCTGGCTTTTATGCCGCCCGTTTTTTCGATCGTCACGTGTCCGTCTTACGAATTTATTCGATCTGACGGTCACGTGATCCTGACGCGAGTTAAACATTTTTGACCCATCACAAAAAGTGCACAACGCCGCTTAAGAAGTTTTCACTTCAAAAACAAAAAAATCTCTTTTAACTTTTTTCACTACTATAGCTTTCGGTGTGATTCAAGTTTAAAATACCCACTTCAATTATGGAGATCGCTGGCGTATTCAACCATGAACGTCGTAATGAGTATAAAAAGGTAATGAAATTCGACATTTTTAATAATACCTTTTTGTGAAAATTCCCGAAGGGAGGTAGTTAATTGTTTCGGGATAGTCCTACATTGGATTACATTGTTCTGTGTTCTTGCTATGAACGAATTTATTATAATTATACGTATTTCAAATATTGTTGTTGCTCTTTTTTTAGTTTTTTTTTTGAGTTACGACTGTGAGTTTAATAGTGAGATTCTTTAAAAGTATTTTTTTAGATGAAATAAAAAAAACCTTTTCACCACTCCAGCTCGAAAAGGGCGCTTTTGGCGCCTAAAAACTCGCAGCAAAATCGATTTTTGCTGCGAGCGTGAGGCAAAGTGCTTTTTTAATTTTTTACACCAACTTTTGAAATAATTAAGAAAAAGAAATAGAGTGACAAGGATGGAACTTTTAAAATTAATATGAGCAAAAAGGATAGATAGATAGCTTTATGTAGATGGACATGAAATATAAAGCTTAAAAAAGAAATACACGGATACCAGAGGTTCGAAATAAAGAGTATGGACGAAATGAGGTCGCATGCATGATATAAATATAAAATAAGAAAAATTAATGAATTCTAATAACAAATTATATAAATACGATTGTACTACTATTGCTTTTTATTAAACACGCAATATTTAAAAAAATAATATGAAGTGAACATTATATCGCTTACTAATATCATGTTTGGTTTTCATAAAAATTACATGCAGTGCAGTTTTTGAACGCAATGCAAACAGTTACCTTCAACTTGCATAATTGCACCAATTTTACTCTTAATTATTAATTTTGATGTTTTCTTCATTGTTAAATGTTGCCTTCAATGTTGTTTTTCTGACCTGTAACACTTTTCTCCCTGGTAGAGGTGAAAAGTTGTATGTTTAACACGAGAGCAAAATTTTCTGATGTCTCGTGCCTTTAAATCACTCACTGTGCTCAGTAGTCTATATTTGAATCACTCGCTACGCTCGTGATTCAATTTTAGACTACTTCGCTAGTTCGTGATTTAAATTCAGCACTCGCAGCGAAAAATGATTTTGCTCTCTTGTATAACAAATAACTATTTTACAACATAGGGTTCCCGCCTGCGGCTTCACTCGCGTGGGCTACAAGAGTCCCGCGGGAATGCGATGTTTTTCCAGCAAAAAAGTCCAAACTATCCCCATACCAAAAATCATGATGACCCGTTGCTCCGTTTTGATGAAAAAGACGTACAAACAAGCATGTCCACATTTATAATATTAGTACGGATTTACGGTTTTAAAAAATTTGCTGTACTTACGTATTTTAAAAAAAAATTCGCTACAGCAACGATAGTTCATAGAAATTGTCAGAAAACAGTTTTTATTTGTTTAGAATTAAGATTGTAATTACATATTTGAATTGTGAAATCAATTTATTAAACGGATCTTATATACAAAACAAAGAAGTCTTTATAATCACGAACTAAATCGTCATAATAAAAGCAGTCAGAATTCCCGCAATTTTGAATTATGCAAGTTTGAAGTTTGTTTTGTTGCTTCATTGATCCGAGTACCTATACGAATCGTCGAAAGTTACCCCGTTTTTCGGATCACGTATCCGATAAACTGCGGTCGGAGTTTTTGTCGTTAGCTTCGTTTATGGCAATATCACACCATTGCAACTACGTGCCGCGAGAAAAGTTCCGCAACTGAGGACCTACTCTGAAACGCAAAACCCGAAACTTCGTTATACCCGTCCCTCTCACACTCCAGTCATGACAGAATCGAGTGAAAGGGGCGGGGCTAGCCAAAGTTTCGGATTTGCGTTTCAGAGTATGGCAACTGTTTAGGGCTTGCTGCGGGTAAGTGTATCTTGTTGTAAAAAAAAGGATTTAAGTTATTTTAGAGATATAGCATAGCAACGTTATGTTAATTACGAAATTAAACTAAGCTTAGATTAATAACGCTTCGCTTCGCCTACAGTTAATTAAATAATATACAGTTAATTTCTGTAAGATTAATTTAGTTTTAGGAAAAATAACTACGTCTTACTTAGTTATCATAAAAAGCAAAATACATATTAAGAATACACGACTTTGAGGTTTTTTTGTATCATGTACCTGAGTACGAATGTACCGAATCGTCGAACTTTACCCCGTTTTTTCGGATCACGTATCCGATAAACCGTCTTCGGGGTTTTTGCCGTGAGCTTCGTTTCTGGCAATATCACATCATTGCGATTACGTGCCGCGATAGAAGTTCCACAAACTGTAAAGAGCTTGCGAAGGGAAATTGACTCTTGTTTCGAAGGAAATAAGGAGGTTAAAAGAATATTGACGTTTAATGAGATTTTGTTTGGTGCTGGTTTAAATATTCAAAATTTTGTCTCTGGTAGTTAGAGATTCGGTAAATGTTAATTAAAAAGGAATGGTAAAATGTCTGAATGGATACCTTGTTAGTAAGTGTCAAGATGCTTTTTGATAAACAAAAGCCTACATACAACGATTGATTTGCCTTTTTTATTTCCCATTATTGACAAGTTATTTCTTAGTTTTCTTTCAGTAACAGTCATCAAAGAAGTATAACTTTATATTTCTATTTAAATTATTTGAGTTTTTCTTTTATAAGTATATCATGACTAGCTGCGCCCCAGGGCTTCGCTCCCGTGGAATTCTGGGATAAAAAATAGCCTATTCTCAGACCTACTAAATATAGGTACCATTAAAATCTATAAAAACAAGTAAAGCCGCTTAGTACGAGTTAAAGAAAAACACGTGACACTAGACTTTAATATATTAAATAAAACAAACGAATGAACGAAAAACAAAGACAATTAAAGTGGGTATATATTCTTTTACTAAAATCAAAAAATTGTGGGTAGTTTCCGTGACCTGAAACCGAAAATCCTTTAAATGACTAAATACTATGTGTTAAATAAAGCGTGAACATATCCGTGGAGAAGTTGTTTTATTTGGTGTATCGATGAGCTCAGTGGCGCCGCCAATGGAAATAAATCAATTGCATTTTATTAAAGGCTTGAATTAAAAGTTTCGGTTATTTCGCGCAAATAGAAGAGCGAAATGCAATTTTTAATTGTTTTTTCATGGCCTCAAATATGAGCATTAAGTTATGGATCTCGATATTGCCAAATGTGGCCACTTTTGGCACTTTTGAGATTCACGACTTATTGCGTAAGTTTGAGTTTTCAAAAGTATATTTATAAAATGCATTCCACTCTTTCACCTGCGCGAAATAACCGAAACTTTTATTCCAAGCCTTTAATAAAATGCAATTGATTTATTTCCATTGGCGGCGCCACTGAGCTCATCGATACACCTTAAATGAACAGTTCGCGCAGAAATCTCGTAGACAGAATAACATTCAATGCAATAAGCTTGAAATGGATTCTTCGTACAATTAAGCTTAATCTTATATAGAAAATATTATTTCAGTTGCTTATTAGTTCAATAAATCGATGACATCTACGTAAAGCAATAGAACAGAGATAGACAGTACTTCTTAAGATTATTTTATTTCGAGCAAAACTTGTACCTAACTTTCATTTTTTTATCCACAACGGGATCAAAAACCTTCATCACACCTGTAAGCCTAGCATGAAAGCGATTTATCGACATTCAAACGTCAAAACCCATACATAGTGTTTTGACAGTTAAACGGGATAAAGCGCTTTATCATATCGCGTTTTGTTGGTCATGCTACGGGGGCTGCTGTTAAGTGGTGATAAGGCTAAAGGTAGAAGCGCACTACTTCCGGAATCCTCAGTCACTGAGGATTTCAATGCACCAATGTGACGGTGTTCAAACATAAACAACTGTTCATTCCATAAAGTTAATATACCTATTCCGACAGGTATATTAACTATATGGTTCATTCCGTTTTTTTTAAACAATGAAAGGTACTTTTTCAGGATAGGAAGTTTTATTGATATTTTTGCCTTTTTGGTTGTTCGCGTTTCACGCTAAAAGTAATAAATAGATTTTACCAAAATTTCGTTTACCCAAACTGATACTTTACCTATCAAAATATGATAGATACCTACATACTGAATTTTAATTTAAGTTTTAGTTCAAGTAGACGATCTCATACCGCCCCTTCTTCTTAATAAAATAATACAAGAAAAGAAAATTGAAAAATTAAAAAAATTAAAGCGACTTTAAATAGGTACGTTATTATTTCTTAATTTTTAGTGTTTGTACCATATAAGACCGTTATCTCAAAAACTACTGAACCGATTTTGATGAAACTTAGACTGTTTCATAAGTTGGAATATAAAGAATATCTCGATATGAGAATGAGACTTATAGTTTTTGAGAAAATCGTGGACAAACATACATACATACCTACACTTACGAAATTTAACACACGTGCTTGGCAACCTAAATAGAATGCTATACTCAAATACCATACATACAGGTCAAATTGATAACCTCCTTATTTTTTTAAGTCGGTTAAAAAATTACGAATTTTCATCTACTACCTATGTGTTGGTTTATGACGATAGAATTGCCTGCTCAAATCAAAACACATCGAAAAATTTCCACGCGAACAAAGTAGCGGGCAAAATCTAGTGAAATCTATACTTATAATATTATAAAGAGGAAAGATTTGTATTTTTGTATGTAACGAATAAACTAAAAGTACTGGACCGATTTAGAAAATTCTTTCACCGTTAGAAAGCTACAGTCTTCCCGAGTGACATAGGCTATATTTTATCCCGATATTCCCACGGGAACGGGTAACACGCGGGTGAAACCGCGGGCGGCCGCTAGTAATAAAATAAAAAGTTATATTATTGCCTCTGTCCTATTTCTTATACCTACCCAACAGGCGCCGAAAACACCGGGATAATTAATAATTTCTTCGGAATAGCTGGATATATGAACCGACTGATTCCCGATAACTTTCGCTGGGGGCAGAATAAACACATACTGCTGACGTTAGTAAAAACATTTGTTATTTTCTCCGCAGTATCCTCCTCATATATTTTCTCCCTTTGGTAAGAATAATAAGTAGTAATATTGGGTATAGAATGATAAAGTGATAAGGCTGTGGTGTAGTATTTAGCCTTATTTCACATACCTTTCCGCATTCGGGAATGTGATATTTTTCCGGGATTAAAAGTAGACTATGTCACTTTCCAGCAGCTGCCAAACTATCCCAATACCAAAAATCATATCGCTCCGTTGCTCCGTTTTGACGTGAAAGACGGACACACAAACAAACGAACACAATTACACATTTATAATATTACTAGTGGCTTCAAAAAAAAAAAGAAATATTTTTCCCGTCTTTGCGACACTTTTCATTAATTTTTCAATTCGGTCTATTAGTTACTGAGATTAGCGCGTTCAAATCAAACAAACAATCAAACAAACTCTTCAGCTTTATAATATTAGTATGGACGCTCAAATAGTTTTTTTCTGCTTTCTATTAATGTCGCACATACATATAATTATCCGGATCAAAAGTCTTTGAGATCACACAAGCAAATGCTTTCATGAAACGACGTAGTTGAAAAAAAGAAAATAAATAATATCTTTTTTCACGGAAAATTCGTTACAGCCCGACATAAACATGTTCCTTAAGCAACATAAGCATTTAGGCTGTATTACCCACACATTAGTTGAACAAATATGTTCTTCAACGGCGGGTATGTGATCTCGCATACAGATCAAATCGCAACTTAAGGCTTAATCTCTTAATGGATCGTATGGACCACTTAAAGCTCCGGTTTTATTAATCTTTCGCCAAAATTGAAACATGTGGCACAAGAAAATAAATGTATATGTCTTGCCAAAAAATTGGTTATCATGATATTTTTTTTTATTTAATCTTTTTTGCAAAACACAGCAAATGGCGGACTTAATGCTAATATGCATTCTCTTCCAGTCAACCAGAAAGGGTGTCAGGGAGAAATAATGAACAGCGGTCATTGTTGTCGGATATTGTTGGTCATTTCATGAAACGACCATTTTAAATTAACAATATCGTGTAAAGTTCAACGGTTAGGTTAGGTTGGCATTCCTCTCAGTATAAAAAAAAGGTTAGGTTAGGTTAGGATTTATTTTCAACAACGTTTGGCCATATCATAAAAAATCAACTATTTCATGAAATGACCAACCATTATCATGAAATGATCAATTTAATTTGAAGAAATTAATGTAAGGTTTCCATGACATCAAAGGTTTTCTTTTTAATGAAGTTGTATTCTGGCGCTTGGCCGGCCGCAAAAGCTCGCTTCGCTCGCTCGGCTCGCGCTGTTTTTTTTCACAGTTCTAAACTGACATAACCGAACACTACCTCTTTATTTTGTATTGCCTCCTTGCTACACTTTAACGCGCATTTGACTGCCCTTCTATCAGCAATTGGCGCATTAACATTAACTTTTGTAATATATATTATGTCCGGGATGGAACAACATGCCATAACAAAACAATACGACATCAGCGCTAGCGGAGCACAAAACTTTACGATATGATCACTAACGATTGAACATTTCATGAAATGATCGTGCGTTTAGCTGTTCATATCGTTAAACGCTAATTATAGCTTAATGAAATAACCGGCGGATTTTGATAATATCATCAAATACGATTAGGTATTTCTTGAAATCATCAACCATTTCATGAAATGATCAATTCAATGATTTGGCCACGACATACATAAGAATACCTTTTATTTTATTGTTAAAATTCTAAATGTTATCCTGAAGTTTGAAATAAAATTTTATAAATATGTACACGAAATAAAATAAAAATAATCATTGCTGCGTATTATGATTAGGATAATAGACACCACAACAAAATGGTTGTTGAAATTGTTGGCTGTTTGTCAGATCACATTTCACTGTTAGTTTTATCATTATCAGCCATTTTGATGTGCCAACTGCTGGGACAACGGCCTTCCTTATGGATAGACAAGGAGAATGCACAATAACCCACCCAAAGTCGTCAGTCATGCACTATCTATTAAAAACAATTGGAACTAATGTTTAGTGCAATGAAAACTTACGAGTATAGGTGCTATAATATAATAGTTAACATTTAGGATAATTTATTTTAAACGTCAAGCAATTATTTCATGGCTTAATGCAGTAATTTAGCGTCGAATATGCTTTTGAAGTGGCAGAACATGAAAAATAGGGCACGGAACTTAATTTTGTTTTTTATCGCCTAGACAGTTTGTATTTAAAAGCAAAAATCTAGACAAATTATTTCGCCATTCAGCTAAAATTTAGATTAAACTAACGAGTACTGTTGGTGACAGATAAGGTTTATGGAGAATATTTTACCAAATAATTTTAAGAATTCACAGAGGGCTTGGTCGACTAGACGGGTCTTATTAAGAGCATTGAAAATTACTACATCAACGGTTGCTGCGTCGAAATATTTTCATTGACGGATCGTTTCGCCAGTGTATGTCGATGGTAGATTACGTCGATAGGTACATCACATCGACCATAAAAATTAGACCCGTATACAATGACATTGTTGCACACCATCACATAGGTAGGTACATCTATCCAAAGACCTCAGAGATAGCGGCGCCTTGAAAACCGAAGCGCACGCCACTCTACCGCAGAGGTCGTTGTCGACATTACCACAGTATTCAGATACTTAACAGGAGCCTCTACACTTTGTATCAGATAATTTTGATATAAAGAGATAAAATTACTATTAAGGCTATCCCACACAGGCGCGTTATTATCGTCGATAATACCGGATGCGTTATTGCGATATCAGATCTGTTTTTAGTACATACATTATGTATTATGACGGCTACACACTGCTGCGATAATAACGACGCAATAGAAGTAGGACGCTTGCGTTCCTTCCTCCGTTCTGCGATATTCTGATACGAGTTCTTAGAACATTTGTATTTTGACGCATGCGATCCTACACACAGCTGCGATATCGTTAGTGCGTCAAGGACGAAATTTGGTTTTGCCGACGGTTACGAGAGTTCTAAAAATCTATAAGTAATATGGATTTTGATTTATCCAGGATTTATCATCAGACGAAGAAATTTTATCACAAACAGTAGCTAGCGTAGTGGTAGTAACGCGCGGCGGGGGCCGGTGGGCGAATTATCGGACGATAAAATCGCATTTGTGTGCAAGGAATCGTGACGGATTGTCGCAATAACGGATTCGGTAATAAATACCGATAATAACGAGCCTGTGTGGGAGAGCCTTTAAGTACCTAAGTAGGAAGAGTGTTACTAATGAAACAAAAATACACTTTGAAACATTTTTCTTTTTTTTGTTACGGATGTTGGTGTAAAAGGGAGTGGTTAGGACAGCCAGTTGAACAGTATCGTATTTCGGGCGTATATTTGAGGGCACAGTTCTTTGTTGACTTGACTTAATAAATATGGTCCTTAGATTAATATGGGAGGCAAAACTTGTTGGGCTAAGTCCGGTCGTTTCGGTGCCCCATTTGGGCTTATGCTTATGTTATTTATATTAGTCTTAAAAACAATTAAAGCGGGTATTACACTACACGGTATTCAGGGCTAGTTAGGACCCTATATCAGAATACATTGCTTTCTTTGAGCTCCTTGTTAGCAAGTGATGCAATGAAAACAAGCAATATATTCTGAATTAGGGACCTAACTAGCCTTGAATACCGCGTAGTGTAATAACCGCTTTCCTTATTCATCAAGAATAGCAACTTCCGGGCTATTTACTCATATGGCATATCAACCTAAGTGAGTTTTGGCCTCCTTGTTGACAGCGGTTTCACCCACGTGGTACCCGTTCCCGTGGGAATATCGTGATCCTACGTGTTATTCCAGCCTATAATCGATTTCTGTTAGACATTTCATCCAGATCAGTTCAGAGTTTTTTGCGTGAAAGAGTAACAATCATCCAAGATGAAAGAGTAACAACATACTCACAAACTTTTGCATTTATATTATTAGTAGGATTAAATGACTTCTCATCAACACAACCTTGTGATATCGGAACTACGACTCGAAAGAAAAACATATCACAGTCCACTGCTGGGCATTGGCTTTTTAAACATTTAATTTTTGAAGCTCTTTTTCCGACTTTCTGCATAAATAGTGTCAACGATCGCGTTGGAGTGAGTTATTTACCTAATATTCAATAGGGTATTCGACTGTTGTCGAAATGTAGATATTTAATTATAACATTCAGAAATATAATATAATTGAATAACAAAATTTCAAATTCAAACAAATTTTCTATGGCGAGATTAGGGCTTTACAAGCATTTGACGTCACTGGCTGGTAGCTCTCTCCTTGTCTAATTAGAAAGTTTGATGCTATATATCGCTGAAAATATGAGATATATATCGCTGAAGATATTTGAAAAAAATTACTTGTGTTGCTAATTTTTCAGTACCTAAACATAAGTCAATAAAAAAATTCAGTCAAATACCGTATTAAGTTCATAATCATGATCATCAGCCTTTTTGATGATCCCACTACAGAGGCACAGTCCTACATATTCATTATAATAATTTTTTGGTCACATATCTCGAGTCCCACGAGTGTGATACCTGGGGGCCGATTCTCAGGCAATCGAGAAAAGTTCACATTTATAGTTCGAAATTCAAATATAACACAGTTTTTGTATTGTCAGAAATTCACAATCGAAAAAGTTCGATCGAAAACCAGTCGAACGCTACGAATGGTAAAAACCAATAGATGTTCGTATACGAACTTAGCTGTCAAAATGAATTTGTTGACATTTGAGACAGCTTAGTTTGTTTGAAACGTTCTAACTTTTCAATAGAAACCACAAACAAAATGTTCGACATACGAATTACCACACTGAAAAAGTTCGAATGCCTGAGAATCGGGCCTCTGACTTCGAAAAATGGAACACCGAATACCACGTCCCCGTAAGTTTACTAATACGAATCACTTAACAACGAATGCACGCCACCACGAAAAACTTAGCACCGAAGCCACGCGATCTCGAATAACAGAACCTCTTAACCTCTACGAACGCTGGTCAAGCAAGCTAAATAGCTATTGCTCCTCGGGCTCCTCAATCAAACGCTGGTGTGGTGTGAGTTACCTAATATACTTAATAAAATATTTAATGTATTTATACAATAATGTTTTCAGCATTACTGTATTCTGGCAATTACAGATAAGATAGCCAGTTCCTCAGTGATTGAGGATTCCGGGAGTAATGCGCTTCCACCTTCAGCCTTATCACCACTTAACATCAGGTGTGATGAAGGCTAAGTTCTAACCCCGTTGTGAATAAAAAAAAATATATATTTTGTTTATCAATTTGTTAAATAAAATTTTCCCCTTGTTTCAAATACGGCACTGCTTCCCGGAAGATTTATAGTATTCCCGAGACAAATCCCGTAGGAATCTAGGTCTTGAATTCGTTTTATTTGAGTGTTGATTAAAGGATGCAATCAACGTTTTACGGTTTTGCTGATAACTTTGAAATTGCTGCTTTTCTATAATTTTGTTTCATTTTTTTTTTGAATTTCATTTTGAATGCTTTTACAACTTAAAAAATATTATTAATAAAAAGATAAAAAAAAACACGACTGCCAACATCGAACTAAAAAGTAAATAAGTTTTTTGTACAAACTTCGTTTTTATGACAAGCTTTTTGGTTGATTGATATTGTATTGTCATGTCATCCAAACCAAACTTGTATGCAAAGTTTCAGCTCAATCGGTCAATGGGATGTGGGTCAAATTTAGCTTGCAAGATTTGTCCCCCACTAACAGTTTGTTACTAACATGGCAAGTTATATAAAAGCTTGAAATAAGTTTAAAAAAAAAACATTTTAATGACAAGCTTTTTTGCTGACTGTACTTTAATATTGTATTGTCATCTGAGCCAAACCTGTATACAAAATTTCAGCTCCAACTGGGAAGTGGGTCAAATTTAGCTTGCAAGATTTGTCCCCCACTTGGCAAGTTAATATAAAGCTTGTAAAAACCAGCTCTCGTTGCAGTCGGTGTACCATGCTGTGGAATACTTAAATTTAAAAGGTCCCACGACTGCAATTAGAGCTTGTTTTTACAAGACTGCCCAAAAGCAGGAGTTTAATCTTGCCATTTCAATATCAGTCAAAAGCTTTATCTTTTTTAACCGACTTCAAAAAAAGGAGGACTCAAGTCGACTGTATATTTTTTTTATGTATAAATTTGTTTTTGTTACTTTCGGCTTGACACTGACTTCAATCAGATCAGTAAGTTCCAAGATTAATTAGATAAAATCCCGCCCTTTCGTCCTATGAATGACATGAATTTATTTTACTTTTTTTTTGGAAGTGAGTTTTGTTGGCAGTTTTTACTGCAAAAGCCGCAAAACTGAGTCTGCTCGAAAAGGCCTTGTGGATGGAAATTTTGTACTTTCAACAAATTCGAGTACATCCTCGTATAATTTGATATGCTTATCAACCTGCCTTACATTAGGTAATGAGAATTTAACACATTTCGTTTTTTAATGATTTAATGATGAATTATTAATATTAAAACTTCAGAGAGAGAGCATCTACTTCCGTCTTCAGAACAATTATTATGACATCTATCAATTTTGAAAATTAAGGAGGTAGGTATCATCTGCCAACAGTTACTGTTTGTGTGAGACAGTAGTACCTACTGTAGGTACTACTGTCCCACACAATTTACTCGGATCATTGATGTAAATTAAAAATAGCAGTAGGTATATAAGTTATGTCTGCTGCCTTTCAAATCTTTTTTTCTCTGACAAGCCTTTGCATTAAACAGGTAATATAAATTCATAATTTATGAAAATACTTTAAAAAGTTACCTATTAAGATAATTTTCCCTAGAATCATGACAACAGAAATCTAAGTCTCAATGCACAAGAAATACATAGTTCCGAAAGTTATAACTTGGTATTAGATTCCGTCTATAGGTAATTGGGAGGTAATAATACCTACCGTCGGATATTTAACAATTTTAGTCCCTTAGGAATATCTTCATTCGATATTTGCGCAATCCATTATTTTTTATTACTTATTTTGCGAAATTAGATTTAAATAAAAAAGGCTCCGTGACAAAGTGTTTTAGCACAAGATGTGATTACTTTTAGCTTTCAGTCGGTTTCCTTGAAGCATTTCCAATTTAATTACGCATCGCTAAAAGAGAAACAAGCAATTATTCAAGCCCTGCAGATCGTTCCGGATCTAAATTAAAAAAGAAGGTTTTATTTCATAAAAGTGTTTATACCCTTTTCAAACAAATATAAAAGGTCGAAAGAACTCTAATTTCTTTGCCGAAATGAGAAAGAAGTTGAAACAGAAAACCGTTTTTTACCTTACAAATCTTTTACGGTTATATTTCATTGGGACGCGAGCTGCAAAAGTATGGACATTGGCGACTTGGCGTCGTCGGCGCCATCGCTAGCGATCAAGTCGACGCCACATGAAGTGGGACAATTTGACATGTTGTGACTGGCGATGCTGCTGCCACTTCCGTCGCTGCCATGGCGTCCAAATTAATAAGTAGAGCCTTATCTCGTTGGGATGTCGTGGCGGTGACACGCCAGCTTCCATGGTGTCCGTAAGATGCCAATACTCACCGTCAAAACGGATGCCAGACAAAATTATCGCTTGTTTACGCAACCTAAATGTATGTCGAAGAGATCGCGCTCGCTATTCTTTTAACGCCGCAAGCAAATTAAAAGAAACTATAAAAAAAATACTTTGGGAACCTACATACCTAAACCATTACAGATGGTATTAGAAAATAACCATTGCTACGCGAGGTAGGGTTAGGAAAAATTTATTTGACTGAAAAGAGTCTTGAATGGGTGGTATGGCAAAACTAATGATTCAGAAATGCTTATAAACCAAAGTTTATTAGAATTAAGAATATTTCTATTTCTATTGTAACGCAATTTGTCGCTGCCAAGGCGTTCCAATGGGATAGAGCCTTTATAAATATAATACCGTGTTATAAAAGTTTGTGGCAGCTGTTTTGTTTTGTGGGGCATGTACAGACAATTTGGTGCTAGACAAGAATAATCTTGTAGCTTTTTCTTGAGCTTTTCTTTTAGTTTCAACGTTATTATTGTATTTTACTTCAAATGGCCGCTCGTTACAGACGTCTTGATCTTGCTTTTAATAAGTATAAGTTATCTTAAAATAATGTAATTTTTTCTAAACTTCAAGCAAACTCGTATTCGTATGATAATAATATTGGTTTCGTGAGTCAGTTTTTTACCTAAATAATCAATAAAATAAGTAAAATTAATGAATGTCATTAATGGGTCAGTGTAAGTAGGTACGCAAGTTAGGGAAAAATTCGGTGAACCACTTCTTACTTCTTTTCGTGTGGCTTGTGCCTCATTATTCACGCGCAGACCCTTTTACTATTTGTTCATGTATTAAACTAGGGTAGTACCTACAATTATAAGCAATTAAGGATAGGGACTGCAATACGGTATTTTACTGATTTTTTTTTATTTCTTTAAAATGTTTTTCGAAATATTAGCTACACAAAACAAGTTTTCATTTTGAATTATCTTGAATATTTTCAAAGATATAGGACTTCAAACTTTATAATTAGACAAGGACAGGACGCTATCTTAGTGACGTCAGTGGGTTAGTAGCGTCATAGTCACGCCATAGAAGATTTCGTTTTAGAAAGAGACAGCTATAGTCAAAATCAAACAGACTATAATTCTTTTATTATAAAACAGATTCAAATTATTTTTTCACATTTGGTATTCTTAATTGCAATATTTTTTAACGTCATCATTAAATATCTACATTTCAACAACAGTAAAATACCCTATTGAACGTTGAGACGCCAGCCACATGAAAGAATTTGAAAGAAAGAAAGAAAGAAAATACATTTATTAGAACACACAAAGTACGTAGTTACAAAAACACATGACAAAAAGGAACAGAAATAAAACAGGTACAAAGTGTGTAGCTTAAATGGAGTTACAAAGGGCCCTGCCTCAGCACAAAGTCTTCTGGGTTATTCATAGATGGCCAGAATAACTCAGAAGCGCTGTTATTCTGGCAGGGCCTTGAGACAGCACGGTTAACACAACAACATACATCATGAGAAGAAAAAAAATACATTAAAAAAGGAAGAAATACCAAAAATATTAAATAATTAGAAATATAAATAACAATTAAGATAGGTTCACCGAATTTGTCCCTCTACGAGCAATAACATGTAAACAACATAGGAATATGTCATATTACAATGTTGAGTGACTTTTGTGTCACAGATAGTTTAGTTTCAGAATGCTTCAATGTGACACAGTTCTATGATGTTTATGTATATGTTATTATTGCTTGTGACTATACGTACGATATTCAACTCAACATATATCAGTACCCGTTAACATGAATTATATCGTGATTATCATGAACCCGTAACTGTGACTTTCCAAATATGTAACAGAACAGCTCACAGAAATTACAAATTTAGTTTACATTTGGGATTACTTACTTATGTTAGTATTGAATGTCATATAAGCCTTAATATTATTGCGATGAGTTTGTAATAAGGATTGAATAGCATACTTTGGTTATAGGTTATTCACCTCCTGTTCGTAATACGTTTCTCGTGATATCTTAGATTGCGAAGTAAACCTGCTCGCAAGCCAGCCAAAGCTTATTTTAATTCTTGGCCAAGCAGTAATGCTAATAATACACGGCTTAACCAAATTGATTGTATGAAGCAGAAATAGATAGATAGATAGATAGATAGGCGTTTATTTGCATCAGCATGCACATATACATTACAATAAAAATTTATTTTTTTTTAAATAAAGCCAACCACAAACTATTACATACAAAAAAATTAAAATAAAGGAAGTGGACTGATTGTGTGCAGAAGCGATGCAAACAGGTGAAAACTCAGCGATACCTTTACTCTAGGAGTAAAGCGCTGATTTTCAGTTTCCACCCCAGAGGCATGAGAGCGCAAAATTATAGAGTTTAGTATTATATAATAATAGACACTGAGTAAAACTATGTTAAAAATAAAATAAAACATTGTGTGTTGTAATTAAAGGAATATTTGAATTAAATTGAATAAAAATAAAAATAGTATAATATAAAGATAAAATCAGATAAAATCACTAAATGTATTAAAATATTGCAATAAAAATTAAATAATAAAAACAAATACCACTAAATTGAATAGAATTATTAATTAATCATATAATAATTTTCGATTAGGCGACTATTTGCTGGGATTCCTTAGCTTTTGTGATTCCAGTATAAACTCTTTTAATTGTTTTTTAAAACTATGTCTGGAAGGTAGAAGCCTTAAGGGTGGAGGTATATCGTTCCAGCATTTAGTCGCCTGATATCGGAAACTGCCAGTAAAGTTTGCAGTCCTGTGCTTATGGTTTGCCAACGGTGCTCGTGCTGACCTAAAAACACCCGGACCATAATGTTCGTGTAAAGTTGGGTGTTGAAGTTTTTTATATAAATATAATGGGTTTTTTGATTTCATTAGGTCAAACATAAGCAATGCAAGGTGTAAACGTCTACGTGATTCCATATTTAGCATAGAAGCATTATTTAAATACGGTGAAATATGAGTGCGTGGGGGTATGCTAAAACAGAAACGGGCGCAAGCATTTTGCACGCGCTGCAACATCTTTTGCATTCTATAAGATAGACGAGGTCCATACAGCAGATCACCATAATTGAGCTTAGAGAGTATCGAAGACTCACAAAGAGTTATTCGTGATTTTTCCGAAAGATAATTTCTAATCTTGTAGAGAACTTTGAGCCGGTAAAAGCAATTTCTAACGATATTCAGCACATGACTCTCAAAGCTCAGAAAACTGTCAAATATTATCCCTAGGTTTTTAGCCTCATTAACACGCTCAATTTTGTCACCTAGCACTTCTAGAACTGGGGGATCGGATAAAACTTTTGTTAAGTTTGATTTTGAGCCTAAAACCATAAATTTGGACTTGGACGGATTTAGGACAAGACCATTACTTTTTGACCACTGACATATAGCATTTAAGTCTTCATTAAGTTTATTTACAGCTTCCCGAATCCTACATGGTTTCTCTGAAATGTACAATTGTACATCATCCGCATAACAATGATGTTTACTGTTCTTTATTTGGAACGGGAGATCTGCGCTGTATATAATAAACAGAAGCGGTCCAAGTATAGATCCTTGAGGGACACCGCGATCAACCGGCTTTGAGTGCGAGGTTAATATAGAGCCATCTTCTTTTTTTAGTTTTACTGACTGAAATCTATCACTCAGATAACTGTTGAACCATCTTATCGAGCTATGTTCAAAACCATAAAATGATAACTTTGAAAGGAGTAACGGTATACTTAAACTCTCAAATGCCAGGGAGAAGTCCAACAGTGTCAGCACTGAAACCTTACCCGCATCCCAATCACTAATGATATTATCAGAGACGTCAAGCAATGCTGTTACTGTGCCTCTATCCTTTCGAAAACCCGATTGAAATGTAGGCAATATATGATTAGTTTCGACATACTTCACTAACTGACAATAAACTGCTCTTTCCAGAATTTTGGATAAGAAAGTTAAAATGTTAATTGGCCTTAAATGTTTCGGCTCAGAAGGAGCTTTGACTTTTGGCAGTGGCGTAACTAGTGCCGTCTTCCATTGCGATGGTACCTCGCCAGTGAGAATAGATGTATTAACTATTTTTGTTATAACGGATAAAGTATGAGGGAGAGTGAGTAATACCATGTCTCTGCTGATATCATCACTACCAGCAGCATTGGATTTGATTGATAATATATATTTCGAAACATCAGCCTCGGTGACGGTCTGCAACACAAATGGCGGGGTTCTACAATTAAAACGGTGGTGTTCAAAATAACTTAATTGCGAAATTGAAACATTATCTAATGCAGGCATATTTAAAAAATGATCGTTGATGGTGTTTGGGTCATCAAAAATATCCGGCAGACAGTCATCCCTTTCAGCATTCGGTAGAATTTTATGCTTTACATTTTGCCAGAACACTTTACTATTGCTAGTATTAGTATTGATATAATGATTGTAGTAAGCGCGTTTCTCGTTATTAATCTCGTTATTAATCATTCAATGTTGAAATACAGGCGCACTTTAACATTGAATGATTCACTTTTACGTTTACATTGTTCAATTTGGTTGTTTCATCCAAATTGAAAGGCAAAAGTAAACCGTGTATTTCCGCCATAACAAATTTATGTAGATTGATTATCATCATGACATCATCATCATCAGCCATTTAATGTCCCCCATGCTGGGGCACTGACCTTCCTTATGGATGGATAAGAAGAATATCCTCATTACCTACGTATCCCATTCCCATATACTCCGAGTCAACGTCTCATCAACACATCACGCTCACTTTACAAAATTTAAGATTGTAAACGATTTTACTTTTAACAGTCTATTCACAGGCAAAGTTAATTTATCCTACTATATCCTACTTATATTATAAATGTGAAAATTTAGATGTTTAGATGGTTGGATGTTTAAATGTTTGTTACTAAATCACGCCAAAACGGCTGAACGGATTTGGCTGAAATTTGGGACACAAATACGTTGTAGCCTGAAGACAAACATAGGCTACTTTTAATCCCGAAAAAATATCACTTTCCCGCGGGACAACGTCGTGAGGTCCACGCGGGCGAAGCCGCGGGGGGAAAGCTAGTTAATCTATAAATGGAAATGTCACATCAGTTACCCCGTGAACCGATTCCGTGGCAATCGGAAACTTGAGGTGTGAACTGCAAATGTCCCAATATAATTGCAAATAACATACACCCTAGCTATGACGACGATCCACACCAATAGTTTATTGATAGAAAGTTTATTTATAGTTTTGAAGGTCCAGGATTAACCCACTATCATAGTATGCTGTATTGTTTAGGCTGTCTTGCTACTAATTTTGACCCAAGTTGTAGGTATCTTGTGTAGGTATAAAGGGTGGAATTATTTCATGAAATCTGGACGGAAAGTATTCGAATAAATGGAGATTGTAAATTTCCCTTATGCTTTGTTTAATTTAAAAAATTAATTAATGATTTCTTTGTGTTAAATTTAAAGGGCACAGGGGAAAAACATACAATGTCACGAAGATAATGAACTGAGAAATTGCTAAATTAATAATTTGATCTTTGAAGAAAGTTACGTTAAAACTACGTTAAATGAAAAATATATTCATTTTAGAATATATATGTAACTAGCCTTCCGCCCGCGGCTTCGCCCGCGTGTACTACACGACGTTATCCCGCGGGAAGGTGATATTTTTCAGGAATAAAAAGTAGCCTATGTCCTTTCTCAGGCTCTAGACTATCTCTGTGCAAAAATTCATTCAAATCGGTTCAGTAGTTTAGGTGTGGTTGTGTAACACACAGACAGACAGAGACGCATTTATAATATAAAGTAAGGAAGTAAGGATTTGGGCGTATCGTACAAAACATATTTTTATTACATAAAATGAAAAAAACCTAAACAAATACAGCAAATACAGGCAAAAAAGTAAAGTGAAAAGTATTTTTTCATAAAAAAAAAAATACTGTACAAATACAGTACAGGTAGTTAAAGTGAAATTAATTTTAGCAATAATTGCAAGTTGTAGTATAAAATTAATTTACAGTAGATGATATTAATGAATTGATCGTTAATATCATTCACTGTAAATTAATTTTCATTTAATTCTCATTTATTCGGTTTTATTTAATAAAACCATTTTAATTTTAATGCATTCGTTTTCTGTTCCAACCGATCGGACGATTTTATATTTTATTCAACGCACAGCAGTGAAATTTCATAAATTACCCGGAATCTGGTCTTATAATGACCAGATACCGATAACTCATGAAATATTATTATAAATTTTATTATTTCCCAATATCTTTTAAATAACTTATACTTTAGGTACTACTTTTCGTTCTTTCCATGAATATATAAAACAGTGATTTGCACTACCGTAATACTAGAAATTTGTACTTAATAAGTAAAAACAACATTGAAAGGTCTGAAACATCAAACTCTTTGAAGTTTTACTTCTCTAACGAATCTCTTCAGTCATAAAAATTGTACTCAATTTAAGTATCCTGTCTTGTGATGGAAATAAGTGACCTTACTATAATGTCAAGGTCATGTTTCAATTTGAAGACTTTGTATATAAAAAAACCGGGAGAAAAAAATAGCCCTCGGCGAGTTAATTGCCAGTTCTTCTCCTAGCTCTTCTTCTCTCCGTAGCAGCTTCATTGACGTTCATAAGTGTTGTTTAACCAACCTAAGTTGAACAAACAAAATTGAATAATGAATTTTATAGTCTTTCGCTTTATTTGAAAACCTAATAAAATATCTGACTACATGAATTGTTTATAATAATAATATGTGGTTTCCGTTTTTATGGAAATATCGAGATAAGTAGTTTGTTTTGTCCAAAGCCGGATCCTGGTGCCTACCATCAACTCTTATTGCGGTTTTGTTTAGGAACCTAAACTGGGTGCCTACCATCAACTTTATGACAGCGATTCAAAAATAGCGCGATTCAGAATAGGTTCCTAAAATGAATCGCTTTCTTTCGTACTCTGACCTTCTAAAAACTGGATCGCAAATGAATTGCTAAATGTTAATGACCGAACGATTTGTGTCCTTTTTCTTCTACCCGTCTCTTTCACTCGATTCTGTCATGCCCGGAGAGTGAGAGGGACGGGTATAACCTGCAGGTGACATGTTAAATCGACCGGGTTATAAGTCAAATAAGAGTTTCTGACAGCTTAGCGGCTGTGAAATGTCATTGATCGATCACTGAATCGCTGTCATTGATATTAAGCTGTCGTGGTACGAATAAGCGAAGCAGATCAGTTTAGGTTCCTAAACAAAACCGTAATAAGAGTTGATGGTAAGCACCCTGATCTGCTTCGCTTATTCGTACCACGACAGCTTAATATCAATGACAGCGATTCAGTGATCATTCAATGACATTTCACAGCCGCTGAGCTGTCATCGACTCTTATTTGACGTATAACTTGGCCAAGCTAACATGTCACCTGCAGGTTATACCCGTCCCTTTCACTCTCCTGGCATGACAGAATCGAGTGAAAGAGACGGGTAGAAGAAATAAGGACACAAATCGTTCGGTCATTCACATTTAGCAATTCATTTGCGATCCGGTTTTAGAAGGTCATGGTACGAAAGAAAGCAATTCATTTTAGGAACCTATTCTGCATCGCGCTATTTTTGAATCGCTGTCTTAAAGTTGATGGTAGGCACCCTGGTCTATTATTTAATTATGCATGGAAAGTTACATTTTAAATACGTCAAGGTTTTATGAATGACTAGCGGATTTTGCGGTTTTACCCGCATAGGTCCCGTTCCCGTAGGAATATCAGGATAAATATAGCCTATGTAACTCGGGAAGAATGTAGCTTTCTAATGGTGAAAGAATTTTTAAAATCGGTCCAGTAGTTTCGGAGCCTATTCGATGCAAACCAAAAACTAACAATCAAATCTTTACTCTTCAAAATATTAGTATAGATTTAAGAAAGAAAGCAAGTAAGCTTAATTCAAAACTTTGCTTACTAGTATTTTTAAATCGTTACATTTTTTCCCTTACATTTTATCGTTACATTCAGGAAGAAGATAATAGTCTATTAACTGACAAGAAGATTATAGAGCAATAATAACCAAATAAACAAACATACAAACTTCTCCATTTACAATATTAGAAGTGGTATTTAACATCGTTACAACTAACATTATAAAATAAAGTCCAAAACTCAACGAAAACTAATTACTAAATCACATGGACTATTCCCTTTAATGAATACGAAACTGGATTAAGGTCTGAATAGATCGCGAACGTGTCGATTCTTACGTAATAAGATTAATTTAGCTCCTTTTGACGAAGTCGGTTTAGTTTAAATTCGTTTGGGACGTTGATTTAATTTGTGATGTGTTTCAAATGACAAAAGTTTCGTTCTAAATAATGTTTATCGAGTAAAAGTACCGAATTGAATAATAAGAAATTAGATTTGCGACGGTTGAGTCTCTGTCGCGAATGGCGAAAGTGTATCTCCACCTTTAGACCAAAAAAACAAGGACCGATTGTCTATGGCAGGTTGCCCGCGTTTTCCGCGCAGTAGTTAGGATCTGTCACTTCACTTCACTTTTTTGGGTTGTTTTTTGGAGGTTAGAAAAGGAAAACGAAATGGGTTAATTGAATCGCAATTTTAATGGCTAACACCAGGTTTGTTAAAGACAAAAGGAAAGGAGATAAATAGGTAGTAGGTAGTAGGTAGGTAGACAAGTAGACAGGTAGGTTGGTTATGATTATGACATGAGAATGAGAACGATATGATATTGAAGAGTAGACTGGGAAGGCTCGATGGATGAGCAAGAAAGGTTCATGACACCGGCACCGGCAGACAGTAGTGAAGGTGTAGGAAGGGAGGGTCTAAGAGACCTATGATCCCGGAGTCTCAGTTCAAAGGGGAAGACTAACACAGTCTATGACCCCAGGGGTAACAGGTATGAAGGGAGGGCTAATATCGCCTATGACCCTTGAGATAGGTAAGAAGGAAGGGCGAGTAAATACATACCGCTTATGATCCTTTAGGTAGGTAAGAATGGGAGCGCTTACTCTCATGGTTAGGGTGACCTCCAGTGAGAGGAAGGGAGGGCTAATGTAGCCTCTTATGATCCCTGAAGAATGAATCACATCATTCATCTACTCGGCAAGGAGTTAGAAGACGGACAGATGGAGTGTCATCTCGAGGAGCATAGAAGTAGGACAGAAGGTGGTCAGCGAGAGACAGAGAAGATAGCGAAGCAGATTCATCAGGAAATATCAATCTAAATACTGGGTAATATCCAAAGTAAGAATATTTAGCTTAACCATAAGAACTGTAAGTATTTTATTTATGAACAATAAAACAGATGAAAGGTTGGACAGACTAAGATTTATTTACATTAAAATTAACTCGGGCTCATATTCTTATATGATTACTAGCTGATGATAATACGCAGAAATAGGTTTTGCGTTATGGTGGAGGAGCTGGGATTTTAAGGAAAATCAGTTTAAAATAATTCAATAGTAATAAGATATTAAATGGAAGAGATCCTCTTCCCATTAATTATGCCTTCTTTGGCTATTTCTTGCACTATTCATCATAGGGTACTTAGATAGGGTGCTGACAAAGCTACTAGGCAGGAATTCAACATAAGATAAGATTGCTACATACTTTAGTTATTATAATTTTATTTAGCTCCCGCTCATTTCAATGGAATATTGAATGGAAACCCATTTATAGCGAGCACAGTAGCACACTGATATTTTTCGAGTAAGATTGTAATAAGTATTAGAAAAACATGAAGACAGGCATGGTTTTTTTTTTCTTGCTTTAGGCTGTAAAAATAAAATAAAATTAAAATAAGTTAGGTAATAGGTATGTAAGTATGAAATACATGCTTGTATCTCAAAACATTTATCGCCATTGATCATCATTATTACAATAAAAACAAACGCGCGTGCGTGAAACGAAACGCCAGTCTACGACGCGTGGTTTTTACCCTTTACCTACCGATATTATCGATAATGGCATAGGTAGATATAAAGAATTTTAAACAATTATCGGTGTGATTTAATACCAGTAATATTATGCCGGTATGTTACCATTTCAATACGGTCAATTTAAAGTATGTACCTATCGATTTTTAGGTATCAAATCGATGCTGGTATCGATAAATCGCTTCATGATTGTCAATACTTAAACCAATAAAGCGCCCATTTAGACGCTAGGTTTTGCTGTCAGTTTGCTATCAGTCAATCAATCAAAATGAACCATTCATAACGCTGCCCGAAGTTCCTCTATACCGATTGGTTAGCTAGTCATGAGTGATGGAATGGACTAATGGTTGCGTGACCATCTAATGTACGCCTCAATGATAATTATCAAATAATTATCGTATCGGTTTCAGGAATATACTGTTCATGTATTGCGGTCTCTGACTAGAATGTACCCTCGTGAGTCGTGTCTATACTAAGCAATTCAATTTCCTTATCCTTTTCAAATTCTTCAAAGTTATAAAATCAAAAAAAAGGGGGGGGTTAGCAAAATTGAGGGCACCACTTTCTATGGCAACAAGCCAAAATCACGGATAGTTTGGCATCATCACACTACTAAACATATTTTGTACTAGTATATATTATTTTCTTTTAGTTCTATATTTATTTTTTAGTTATACTCTTTCTGTTCAAACTGTATTATGTTGTCCGTACGAAAGGACACTGAATGAAGTCACGATTCTGTAGGTACCTACCAATCATGATTACTACATTATGGAATACGAATAAGTAGGTACATAATATGAATGAGATCAGTTGGGAAAAGGAGAAAGGGGAATTTAAATAGATGAAATCGAGCAATAAACAAATCGTGAATGCATCCGTACGAAAATAATATTATTAAAAACAATAAAAAAAAAAAATGAGTCAAAGACTGGGTAAGAAGACAGTGTTGAAATTCAAAATCTCAATAAATTGATTCGGAAAAGTACTCGATTCGATTTACATGTTTACCTGATTTAAGATTATGCAGATGTGATGTGATGTGGCATTGGTATCAATTAATACCTACTGACGAGTTCCTGATTTTAACTTCGTTAACTGTTATAATTTTATGAAGTTATTAAGTTAATGTATGAGTATAAGTGTATCATAGAATAGATGCGACTAAAAGAATGGTGTTTGGCTATTTTATACTTTACAACTATTAATTAATGGGTAGTGTGTTAGGCATGATCAATCATAATCTACTTTATTCGAAATTACAATAAAAGATTCGATTCTTGGCCACGAATCGTAATCGAGTAATAACATCGGTAGTAACAGATTTCAATGACTGACCATTGTTCAACACATCACTATTTCATCTGGACATCTCTAATTCTCTTTGGTTCTGACTTCTGTGAAGGAAAGAGGAATGTGAGTGAAATGTTGAAAAATTTCAATTTATCAAAAGAAATAACTTTGCAAGGTGAGTTTTCTATACAGATTAATTGATATTAAGTACCAAGTACACGATTGGAGGGCGTTTCCGAAGTGTAGTTATTGTTGGACATCCCTATTATTATCTATGCTTACGACCATCACTATGGCGTGGTTACTCTACTTGTCTTTGTCTGTGAAAACAACTGAAAAATATTGTAAGAAAAATGTACCTACTGAAATAAACGTGAATAATATATGGAACCAGTCGTTGTTTATTTAATCGCGTCCTTCGCAATAATGGAATGCCAATAGCACGCTTCCACTGCGCAAGCCAGCAAAAAAAGTTGATATCCGAACATGATGGCGCAAGAATATCCTAAGCTGAATGAAAAATGTAGTTTTGGCCACTGGAAGTTCAGAGTAAAGTTAATCCTAGAAGAAAAAGGGTTGGCACACGTATTGGTGAATAGTGACGAAACCAAACTAGATAAGAAAAGTGACGCCAAAGCAAGGTCAGTAATAGTACACAGTATTGAGGATAAATACATTGAAATCGTAAAAGAATGTAATACTGCGGCGCACATGATCAGCAAATTAGAAGATATTTTCGAGAGAAAAAGCATATTCAATAAACTCAGATTGAAACGTCAGTTATTATTACTGAAATGTAGTTCATCAGAAAAACTGCAAGATTATTTTATCAAGTTTGACTCTCTGACAAGTGAGCTAGAAGCTATTGGAAGCAAAATAGAAGAAATAGATAAAGTTTGTTACTTGTTGTCATCGATGCCGCCTCAGTATGATGGTGTAATAACCTCCATAGAGACAATGAGTACTGAGAAGTCAATCAATATTGAATTTGTGAAGGCAAGACTGTTAGATGCTGAAATAAAAGGTAGTCAACAAGAAATGCAAGTGCACAATAATAGAATGAGTGAAGAAGCATTTGTAACTTGCTATGGATGTGGAAAAAGAGGGCATGTGATTAAAGATTGTAAAAATAAACAGAATTCTTACCATAACTACAATAAAAGACATGGAATGAGAAGAGGTCAAGGAACAAGAAGACCTATGCGAGGACGAGGACAAAGGTCAGCATATACAATGGATAGTGAAGAGAGAAATCAGAATCAAGAAAGTTTATGGTCATTTACAGCTTCGGACCAGTCGCAAGAAATGCCTGACAATGTGGGTAATAATTTTAATATAAAATTTATTATAGATTCAGGGGCTAGTGAAAACTTAATAAAAGATTCTTTTAAAAAATATATGCATGATGTAAAACAAGTCAAAGAAATAAAAATATATGTAGCTAATGGTGATTACTTAATAGGAAAAGAAAAGGGAAAAATTTCTGTAAGTTGGAATTATCAAAATATAATAATAGAGTGTTTAATAGTTGAAAACCTTTCACATAATTTGTTATCTGTCAGACAGTTATTATCAAAGGGTTTAGAAGTGAAATTTCATGATAATTTAGTATCAATATGTAAGGGACAGAATAGAATTCAAGGACAGTTAGAATCAAAGTTATATGTACTTAATTTAAATGTTATTTCAGACAATTGTTTACTGAGCGGAGAAAAAGACAATGACACCTTATGGCATAGAAGGTTAGGTCATCTCAATCGAAAGGGTTTAAAGATTTTAGGACTTCCAATTTCGAATGAAAAGTGTAATAGCTGCGCAGAAGGTAAATCTACAAGAAGAGTATTTAGTGAAACAGGAAAACATTCAAAACAAATAGGAGATTTAGTGCATTCAGATATTTGTGGACCAATCGAACCACGTGACATTAATGGAGCAAGATACTTTCAGGTAATTGTTGATGATTACGCTCATTTTGTAACGGTAAAATTATTAAAGCAGAAAAATGAAGCGGATGAGAATTTGATAGATTATATTAAACAAGTTAAAACTCAATTAGGATATAAAACTAAGAAATTGAGATTGGATAACGGAGGTGAGTTCACATCTAACTATTTTAAGAATTATTGTAGACAAAAAGGAATTGAGTTACAATATACATCACCGTATACACCTATGCAAAATGGTACTAGTGAGAGAATGAATAGATCATTATTAGACAAAACAAGAACTAAGTTTGCAGAAACTAAATTACCTAGACATTTGTGGGGAGAAGCAATATGTTGTTCAGCTTTTGAAATAAACAGATGTCCAAGCAGAGTATTAAACAATGTTACTCCTGCAATAATATGGTATGGAAGAAATGAAATAAAAAGGATGAAAGTATTTGGTTCAAAGGCGTGGACTGTTACAATTCCAAAACCAAGTAAATTAGATGCAAGAGCGAAGCCTATGTTTATGGTAGGGTACACCAAAAATGGATATAGGCTATGGGATCCTGAAACAAATAAAATGGTATTTTCAACAGACATTATTTTTGATGAAACGAAGGTTACGTTTAATAAAGAAGAAGAAGATAAAATAAAAGAAAGAAAGTCAAGAACTATTTATGAAGAAGAAGAAGACCATAATCAGCAGAATGAACCAAGACAAGAAGATAGACAAGATGATAGACAAGATGATAGACAAAAAGATAGACAAGAAGATAAACAAGAAAGAGAACTTGAAGAAAACATAGAGGAAGAGCAAGAAGGAAGAACTAAAAGGATAACAAAGAAACCTAAACATTTAGAAGAATACGAGTTATATACTGCATATTGTCTATTCACTGAGTCGGAAGAAATACCACAGACATATGAAGAAGCAATCAAGGATAATGGATGGAAGAAAGCTATAAATAAAGAAATAGAGTCGTTGGAAAAATTAGAAACATGGGCAGTAACAGAAAATAAACACGGAATAAAAGCTATAGATACACGATGGATATTTACAATTAAAGATAATGGAATTAAGAAAGCGAGACTTGTAGCAAAAGGATTCCAGATACCATACAAATATACTGATACTAATTATGCTCCAGTAGCGAGAATGTCGACGGTGAGATCCTTTTTGGCACATTCAGTAGAATTAGAATTACCAATTCATCAATTAGACGTGCCAACAGCGTTCTTAAATGGAATATTGGAAAGCGATGTATATATAAAAGTACCACAAGGAATAAATATAGAAGGAAATAAAATATTGAAACTCAAGAGAAGTTTATATGGATTAAAGGAAAGCCCAAAGTGTTGGAATATTCAATTTAATAAGATAATGTTAAAAATTGGATTGAAAAGATCAGGACATGATTTTTGTTTATATTATAATCAAGATATAAAACTACTAGTGTATGTTGACGATATATTACTTATAGGAAAAGCAGAAGAAATAAATAAAATAAAGAAAATACTATATGAAGAATTTAATACAAAAAATTTGGGTGAGATAAAAATATTTTTAGGTATGGAAATTGAGAAAATTGAAAATGGAATTAAAATACATCAGACTAAACAGATAGAGAAAATACTAGAAAAGTTCAAGATGAAAGATTGTAGAGAAGTATCAACTCCTATGGAAGCAGGTTTTAATGCAGATCAGAAAGAAGAAGTCATTGAAGTACCTTATAAAGAACTTATAGGATCGTTATTATTTGTATCATCAAATAGTAGACCAGATATCACATTTGCAGTGTCATACTTGAGTAGATTTTTGGATAAACCTACAGAAAGTATATGGAAAGCAGGAAAGAGAGTTCTACGCTATTTAAAAGGCACTAAAGATAAAGGACTAATATATAAAAGGTATGGCAACTCTAAGAATTTAAATACATTTACAGATGCAGACTGGGCGTCAGACAAGGTGGACAGGAAAAGTACCAGCGGTTGTGCAATGTTCTACTGTGGGAAGTTAATATCGTGGTATTCTAAGAAGCAAATGTCAGTAGCGTTGTCGACAGCTGAAGCCGAATACTTAGCTGGCGCACAAGCAGTTTGTGAAATTGTCAATTTAAAAGGTGTCTTGTCTGATCTTAGCTCAGTAGATATTTGTTGCAAACTATTTATAGATAATCAAAGTACTTTAAGACTAATTGAGAGTTATGAAAATAGTAAGAGAGCTAAACACATAGATATTAAAGCACATTATATTAAAGATATAATAGGAAAGAAAATTATTTCTTTGTCATATATAGAAAGCAAGAAAAATATAGCTGATATATTTACTAAAGCTTTGTCAAGTAACTGTCACTCATATTTAACATTTAAAATGAATGTTTTGTAAACTTAGATAAAGGTAGTAACAAAAGGAAACACATTATTTTATTTCTATAAACTTTATTTGAATAATTTAGATAAGTGTCACTTTGTTTGGTAGTGGTTAGTTGGTGTGTAGAGTTAAGAAGAACTATTTAAGTTATGATGTAGCGACAATTTCAATGTTTTGTTTTATTATAATTTAAGTTATGATGTAGCGACAATTTCAATGTTTTGTTTTATTGTGATAGGTTTGAGAGAGTTGAAATTGAAGGGGGGTGTTGGACATCCCTATTATTATCTATGCTTACGACCATCACTATGGCGTGGTTACTCTACTTGTCTTTGTCTGTGAAAACAACTGAAAAATATTGTAAGAAAAATGTACCTACTGAAATAAACGTGAATAATATATGGAACCAGTCGTTGTTTATTTAATCGCGTCCTTCGCAATAATGGAATGCCAATAGTTATCATAATAATTTGTTTACCGATTACAGATACGATACGATACCCGCCATTTTTTTTCATTGTTGCGTACGAAGAAAAAACGTTTATTACAATACAAGTTCGTTGGATACACAATATACTGCCGAAACAATAATTGGTAAGTGACATCCATTTGAAATAAGCTGGATTACTTACATACAAACATCGTTCCGTGTGTACCTCCTGATAGTTCATTTTTATGTACCTATGCACTAAGTTGAACATGCACTACGTGCTTTGCATGACTTGTACATGCATACATTCATGAACCATTTATCTAATTGATTTGAAACTATGCATCTGCAGATCAAGGATGCCTATCAAATGTAACTTATCTACCTTGCTAATGCCAGATATTTGTTTTTCTTTCTTATGGTTTTGCCTTATGCTTATGTAAATAGTACCTAATTCTCTGATGTGATATGAAAGCTATATGAGTGGCAAGGAACAAAAAGGGATAGTAAGATTCCTTTACCATTTCAAAGGCATAAACTACTACAACATGACTGTTTTGAAGACCCAGTCAGTGTGTTTAGTTACAAGTTACAGCCTTACTGTAACGTTACAATAGTACACAATATAATAAATAAATAAATTTATCCATTGTGACTTGTGATGGTCGCCTTTCACACACTGTTTGAGTGTACATGTGAAGCAATGTGTCTGATCTGAATATTGTTTATTTATTGTTTCTTCTTTTCTTTTCCATTTGTATGTTAACAAATAAACAAACAAAGTGCCAAATGATGCAATGGCAGAGTCGGAATGCTAATTCTACTGTTAGTAGAGTGTCCTATCAAATAAATTTCATGAGTGATGTATATCTAATCAAGGATCGGTTTTCAGGCAAGTATGGAGACATACGAGATACGTCTTGATGTTGTTAAAGGTCAAGTGGTAAATCACATAGAAAGGAGTCGAGTGATGCTGGCGGACTTTCAGGCTGGAAAATGTCTAGCTCGGCAGATGGAGATGGAGGTAATACCTCTACGTGCCAAAAATAAAAGGTATGTTACTGAAACTCATGTATGTCTTAGGAATATGGCAGTACAAGACCCTGACTCTATCATTGAACATACAAATATACAAATGATGGCAGACACCCTCATCGAAGAGATCGAGGATGCCTTGAAGGTTGCCAAATGTACTGAGCGGATGGAAAATGTTACAAGTAAACTGCCCAAATTGGAACTTATAAAATTTAAAGGAGATGTACTAAAATGGCATGAATTTTGGGACAGATTTTCTTCTAGTGTGCACAATAAAAATATAAGAGATGTGGATAAGCTCGCCTATTTAAATAACTGTCTCACCGGCAAGGCAAAGGACGCTGTCGTAGGTCTAGAAACTACTGACAAGAATTATCAGATCGCTTTGAAGGTACTACAAGAACGATTTGGTAAGCAAGCAGTGGTTATTGATGCACACTACAGTGAACTGTTTAAACTTAACCGAAGAGATGAGACAGTTGTGGAAGCAAGAAGAATAATAAATGAAATAGAACGACACCTCCGAGTATTGAACTCTTTGGGAGAAAATATTGAAGGCGCATACTTAAGGAATGTTATTATTGAAAAGTTTCCACAAGATATTGTCAAAGAATTGAGAATGCGGATGACTTCAGAGGATGAGCCCGTACCAACGATAAGGAAACATTTGGAGCATATAGTGACCGCTAGAGAGTCTTGTGATCAAAAGACCCTCCTACATTTTCTACTGAAGTTCTTCATGTACAAGAAAAAAGGAATCATTATGCACAGAAACAAATAAATGAATCTAAGTTTAATAAGCCTTTTACCCGGACACAGAATATGAAATATGGAGCAAGGAAAAGAAACTTAGATCAAAATTCGAACGATTATGGCAAGAGATCAAAGATGTCATGTATATTCTGTGACAATCAGCATTACAATGACGAATGCCGTATAGTGGCATCACTGGAAGCTAGGAAGAGAAGGCTGACAGGCAGATGCTACATTTGCTTGCGCAAGGGGCATAGATCTTCAGAATGTAAATCAAACAAGAAATGTATACATTGTGGACAGGTCAACTCACATAACAGAGCGCTGTGTCCTAAGAATCAGAATGTTCAAACATCTTTTGTAAAGACATTTCAAACAAGTGAAGAAGGGATGTTAGGGGTGCTACAAACAGCTGTTGTGAAAGTTGAGCGTTCAAAAGATTGCCGTTTGTTATTGGATACAGGAAGTCAAAGGACCTATGTTACCACGGCATTAGTAAATGAGCTGAAATTACCTACAAAAGATGCAAGTAAACTCCTGGTGTACACATTCGGAAACGATAAACCTAAAGAAATTAAAAGCTCCATTGTAGATATAACAATTACTACTCAAAGAGGACAAACTTACATGATACAAGCAAATGTGATGCCCTATATCACTAATGAGGTTTTATGCCCAAGTGATATTATAAAGAAAAATTTGGGCTATGACTTGGCAGATGATGGCTCTTTAGGAACAGGAATAGACATATTAATTGGAAATGACTATTACGGTATGTTCATGACAAACCGTACAGAACAAATTGGAGAAAATTTATATTTAATTGATTCTAGTTTTGGATGGGTTTATTCAGGAAGATTAGAAGTTGAGGATAACGAACAAGAGATGACTGTAGTAACTTATTGTGATAATGGTACGGGAAAATACTTCACAAACCTAGATCTACCTTTGAAGGATTCTAATATTTGTCAACTTTGGGATTTAGAGACCATAGGGATTCGCGATCCGCCTAAAACTACGCAACAGGAAGAGGTTGTGAAACATTTCAATCAAAATGTGTCTATCGAACAGGGACGGTACCAAGTAAAATGGCCATATATTTCATATCCCCCCGACTTACCAACAAATTTTGGATTAGCCTTCGGGAGACTTAAGAGTGTGATGCAAAGAATGGACAAGGAGACACAGATAGCTTATGACGACATATTTAAACAACAATTAAATGATGGAATAATAGAAATAGTTGGATCCACGCCTATATCGGGAAGAGAAGTCCCTGTCCACTATTTACCTCATCACGGAGTAAAGAAAGAAGAAGGAAAGAAATTGAGGATAGTACTAGACGCCTCAGCAAAGTCAAAGAATGAGAACAGCCTTAATGAATGCCTATACAAAGGTCCTTTAATGCTAGAGGATCTTACAGCATTATTAATAAAGTTTAGACAACATCGTATTGCGATCATAGCTGATATAGAGAAAGCCTTCCTGCAATTGGGCTTACAGCTTGATGACAGGGATGTCACAAGAATGCTTTGGTTAAAAAATGTTGAGGAGGGAGTTCATGAGCAAAATTTGTTACATTTAAGGTTTTGTCGTGTCCCATTTGGGATTATATCCAGCCCTTTCTTATTGACAGCAACTATACATCACCATCTAAATCAAAGTGATCCAAAGATGCATATGATAGAGAAAGTGGCAAAACGATGCTATGTAGACAATTTAGTAACTGGAACTGACTCTAGAAACGAAGCTTTGAAATTATACCATGATACAAAAAGAACGTTTGACAAAATCTCAATGAATATTAGGGATTGGAACTCTAATGACAAAACCTTTTTAAAGGAAATTCCTGAACAATTTAGACAAAAAAACCCTGATATTACAAATATTTTAGGAATGGAATGGAATACAAAGAAGGATGTCCTACTACTTAAGGGAGGAAACAAGTTTTCATCAAAAAATCAGAAAAATGAGACTATAACGAAGAGACACATTCTGAGGGTTCTTGCTTCAGTATATGATCCTTGTGGGCTGATGACGCCAATTTATTTGCCTTGTAAGATTTTCTTTCAGAGTTTGTGGAAGACAAAGGAAAATTGGGACACAATTTTGGATAAGGAGAGACAAGAACAATGGCTTAGTCTACAAGAATCTTTGACAGTCTTGAATCAGTATGAATTTCCACGGTACCTGGACCACCAGGGTGCTACTGAATTAGAGTTACACTGTTTCACAGATGCTTCGAAGCATGCATATGCTGCAGTGACATATTTACGGGCTTGCAATGGTCAACAGGTAACATTATCGTTGATTATGTCTAAATCAAGACTGACACCTTTAAAAGATGTTGAAAATTTGCAAATCCCTAGGTTGGAACTCCTAGGATGCCTTATAGGAACCAGACTCATAAAGTATTTGAAGAAAACCTTAGATTTAAATATAACAAGGCAAATTTTGTGGACAGATAGTACAATCGTCCTTGACTGGATTATGACAAACAAACTTTTGCCACCCTTTGTGACACGACGGGTTGAGGAAATAAAGAATAACAAAGGTATTGAATTTAAATATGTAGATACAAAACAAAACCCAGCGGACATCGCATCAAGGGGAACACAGAACAGGATGGAAATGTGGTTAAAAGGTCCTGAGTTTTTAAGAAAAAATGAAGAAAATTGGCCTAAAAGACCCCAACAGAGAGTTGAGATGAAAACCTTGGTGGTTGGCGAGGGTCTGGTTGAGATACCAGAAGTAGACGATCTTATTGAACAGGATTTAGAAATATTAAAAGTGGACGAGAATATTATTGAAAATATAGAGAGTAGTAAAGAAAGTCATGAAGAAGAGAGTACAGAGGGTCAAGCGAAACTTAGAAACGGTAATGAACAAAAAATAGAAGAAAATGAACAAACATTAAAAGCACAGATCTTAGAGATACAGAAAAAACACTATCCCGAGGAACTTGCAGGAAAAAATACAAGTTTAAAATTGAATTTAAATTTATTTAAAGATGAAGACGGAGTGTTAAGGTGCGAGGGAAGAATAGGAAAATCGACATCGTCCTATGATACGCAGTGTCCAATGTTGTTGCCTGGAAACTGTGAATTAACACGAAGAATTATACAAGATGTACACGTAAACAATTACCATGTAGGTACTTCCCACACACTAAGTCTGATAAGGCAACAGTATTGGATACCTAAAGGAAGAAGTGAGGTAAAGAAAGTCCTAAGAAGATGTCCTGCATGCGTAAAACACGGAGGAGGACCATTCAAACTACCAGAAATGCCACAGCTACCGGAAGAGAGGGTCAATTATGGAAAACCATTTGATTTTGTTGGAATTGATTATTTTGGTCCAATTTCAGTGACCAGCGAAGAAAAGACACATAAGATCTGGGTACTTCTATGCACATGTTTGGCTATTCGAGCAATTCACATGGAGGTGGTTAGAGACATGACAGCAGAGGAATGCCTGTTAGCATTAAGAAGGTTTATCGCCACCAGAGGTGTGCCAATACTAATAACATCGGACAATGCATCACAGTTTAAAATTACAGCTGAAGTTCTGAACAGTGAATACTGCATAAAACAGAAAATAAAATGGAGATTTATACCGGAATTAGCACCATGGCATGGAGGTTTTTATGAGCGCTTGATTGGCATCGTAAAGAATTGCCTTAAAAGAACATTGGATAAACATATGCTTAATGATAATCAGTTTCTGACTGTCATTAAAGAAGTAGAGGCAGTACTAAACACTAGGCCTCTGACATACGTCTCGACAGATCAAGAACATGTACTACGACCAGGTGATTTCCTAGCTATGGGAAAATGCTTAACTGTAGAAGAATCCGGAAAGGAAGTATTGGAAACGGAACGAATTACCAAATCTAATCTGATTGAAGGTTGGAAAAGGGGTATGTATATACTAAAAGAGTTCGAAAAAATGTTTGTGAGCCAATATCTGCTGAGTCTCAGAGAAAGAAGCCATAAGAACAGAGAGAGTAGGATTAATGTGAAAAGATTACCTAGAGTAGGTGAAGTAGTCCAGATAAAAGATGAAATGCATAATAGAATGTGTTGGAAAGTTGGTAAAATAGTTGAAGTGATAAAAGGAGGAGATGGTCAAGTTAGAGTCGCTATAGTAAAAGTAGGGGAAACAAAATACAGACGCTCCATCGCTCACCTCTACCCTTTAGAGATTGAGGAAGAAGATGAGATTACAGACACTGCAGATGAAAGTACAACCGTGAAGCGGACCTCGAGAAGGAATGCATCAGAGAAGGCCAGAGAGAGGATAAAGAAATGGACTAAACAACTTTTTGCTAATGTTATTCCCTCTAAGATTTAAACTAAAAATGTTGATTTGATTATTGGTAAGGTTAATAAAACTTTATTCCTTTATAATGAACTTTATTTTATTTTGCTAAAACTGTTCTTAGTTGATAGATTCAGGTCTACCAACACTAACTTTTCTTTTCGGGTTTGGGAGTGTCGCGAATGGCGAAAGTGTATCTCCACCTTTAGACCAAAAAAACAAGGACCGATTGTCTATGGCAGGTTGCCCGCGTTTTCCGCGCAGTAGTTAGGATCTGTCACTTCACTTCACTTTTTTGGGTTGTTTTTTGGAGGTTAGAAAAGGAAAACGAAATGGGTTAATTGAATCGCAATTTTAATGGCTAACACCAGGTTTGTTAAAGACAAAAGGAAAGGAGATAAATAGGTAGTAGGTAGTAGGTAGGTAGACAAGTAGACAGGTAGGTTGGTTATGATTATGACATGAGAATGAGAACGATATGATATTGAAGAGTAGACTGGGAAGGCTCGATGGATGAGCAAGAAAGGTTCATGACACCGGCACCGGCAGACAGTAGTGAAGGTGTAGGAAGGGAGGGTCTAAGAGACCTATGATCCCGGAGTCTCAGTTCAAAGGGGAAGACTAACACAGTCTATGACCCCAGGGGTAACAGGTATGAAGGGAGGGCTAATATCGCCTATGACCCTTGAGATAGGTAAGAAGGAAGGGCGAGTAAATACATACCGCTTATGATCCTTTAGGTAGGTAAGAATGGGAGCGCTTACTCTCATGGTTAGGGTGACCTCCAGTGAGAGGAAGGGAGGGCTAATGTAGCCTCTTATGATCCCTGAAGAATGAATCACATCATTCATCTACTCGGCAAGGAGTTAGAAGACGGACAGATGGAGTGTCATCTCGAGGAGCATAGAAGTAGGACAGAAGGTGGTCAGCGAGAGACAGAGAAGATAGCGAAGCAGATTCATCAGGAAATATCAATCTAAATACTGGGTAATATCCAAAGTAAGAATATTTAGCTTAACCATAAGAACTGTAAGTATTTTATTTATGAACAATAAAACAGATGAAAGGTTGGACAGACTAAGATTTATTTACATTAAAATTAACTCGGGCTCATATTCTTATATGATTACTAGCTGATGATAATACGCAGAAATAGGTTTTGCGTTAGTCTCAGCCTAAAAAATATTTAATGAAGTAAAAAGTCTGGGCCCTAGGTTAACGTAATCTGTTTTTGAAATCTTGATGACATAATCTTTAACGTAAAAGTAATTTTAATGTTAAAGTTTAATGTAAAAGGATTTTTTATTTTCAGCAGATTGCCTAACAACCGATCCTAACTACCTACCTAAAATGAGTGTCAATAAATGTATTTTCTTTATTTCTAGGTATATTATGTTCATGAAATAATATTTTAAACTTAGATGGTTATTGTCACTATAACTATTGTGAAAAAACGGGTTTTTTGTTTTCGAGTCCTCGATATTTCGGCGCCGTTGCACACGCCATGTCATCACTCGAAAACAAATTTAATCATGGTAAAAATCCCGTTTGTCAAAATAATTATGTCCATGACTTAAATAACCTTTATCTAAGTCAACCATTTTAAAATATTTACTATCGAGATGGTTTACTTGACATAATCCTAATGATATCGAGAAAATCCTCAGAAGGTCCGATCCATTGCAGCCAAGCTATAGACAGATAAGGTTCCTTACAAATGCGGTTCATTTTTAACGTCGCTTTAACTACGTCGGTGGTTTGATCCGAGGTTTCAGTCGGAAAAACAAATGCCTATCGTTATTTAAAGTAAGAGTAAGATTCGGCAATATTTTAGAAGGCATATAAACCTTTTCTCTTCCGATCTATTTAGAAAGGTTACATTGTGTCACAGTGAACGTTGTCTCTGCCATCAGTCTGTACAGCTTCTAAGCTATTAAAAATAGCAGCCGTTACAATTTTTCTCATAAAGTGTTAAAAATAAATAACTGGAGTACTAAAATAAATGACAACAAGTAACAACATTTGTCCTAAAATGTTGAAAGCTAGAACACTGTGTAAAGAACTTTGCTTAAGTATACCTATTATGAACTTGGTAGTATTTTTGTAAAACCAAATATTACATATAACTTTTACATATAAATAAAATAAATATATCAGAAACTAGTACTAACAAAACGATTATGATATTACTTGGTGAAGTAAAAAAGGTACCCATTAGGTACAAGTTGTGCACTCAAGAAGATTATAATAACTTCTCTTAGCACACTTTAGTTTGCACTTTCTTGTTCTCAAGACAAATTTCTTAGTCAAAGCATTGATAACTTCTTAATTACTACAATTAATATAATACCAGACTGTAATAATTTATACCGCTCATATTGCTTTGACTTTCACGACAGAAAGTAATATTCTAGTAGATTTACAGATTGAAAAAGCACATATCTTAAACACATTTAAATAAAATAATATTACATAATATAAGCATATAGGTATGCAGGTATATTTTATCACTATTTTTTCAGACGCTAAAGCTAATCAAACTACGATCGACGAAGTATCGACGATCAAACTATCAAACTATAGTAAGTGATTCAGATTTCCATTCATAGTTTCCGTACTGCTAAAAGACATTTCACAGGATATCAAAGTAGCGTACGTTCAAAATGTTAAATGTTGACCTATCAACCGCTGTTAGTCTAAAAGTCTGTACTGTAGTAACGTCTGGATGATATGTATTAAATAAACATGAAGGCGTTATGTGTTGCTAGTACAAGTTAGAAGTAGTTGGTGTTACATAGGTACACGGTTGACTATAAGGGTTGTCTCTAGCTATTTTAATTGATAAATTGATTGCAACTAAAATAATAATAACATTACTAAATTTATTATGCAATTCTGAAAGAAGATATTGCAACGGTGTTTTGCCATCAACATTTATGTTTTCTAATATTTAATTATTATATATAATTTATAATTATATTATAATTATATTTTTTTTTACTTTTAGGTAATAATTTACTTGAAAAAAATTGAAATTGAAAGTATTAGAAGAAATCGAACCGTCTCACAATTTATTTATATGTGTCTTTTACTAGAATAGTTGCTCAACCGTATCGTAATGTTAGAGGATAAATGTTGTATGTTATAGGTAGTTTGTTCCTTTGTTTTGTTTTAACTGTAACCGGTTAATAAAAATAAAATCAACTATTTAGCGCCTATGTAATGAAAGCACAAAATGGAGTCAATTTGTTGAAATAGATTGCCGAAATTCTTGGCGGAAGACCTTACTAACCCTTCAACAATTTGCCTACTGTCAAACTATTAATACGCGTGGTCAAACGGTTATGTATGCGGACAATATGCTCGCAAGAACCTCGGCTCACAACTTTGTTACAACCTAGGAAATTCATTACACCCGACATTCAAAGTTAACCCTCAAACTATTCTTGGAAGTGTTTGTGGTCAAGGGGACCAAATTGACCTTTTAAGGTCTTTTCCCACTACATTACGGTCATAGCACCGTCATAGTCTAAAACTGAGACTATGATAGTTTACGGTCATAGTCTAAAACTTAGAGCCAACGCACACTTGTGATTTTTAATCGGGCGATAGTTTAGTCGGAATCGTAAAACGATCGTGATCAAACTGTCGGCTGATAGTTTGGTTTTGAGAGCCTGCGCGCACTTGTGATTTTTAGTCGACCAATAGTTTAGTTGTATCCGGGCGCGCGCTCACATAGTCCTTCATGCACAGGCCGATAGTTGTGCGATAGTTGTCCGATAGTTGTGCGATAGTTGTCCAATAGTTGTACAACTATTGGCCAGTCATTTTCGATAGTTCGATACTGAATGCGCAGTCTACCGATAGTTGGGCGATAGTTTAGTTGAATGCAGTGCGCGCGCTCACATAGTCCTTCATGCAAATTACCGCCCGGCCGATAGTTGTGCGATAGTTTGATCGTACAACTATCGGCCAGTCATTTTCGATAGTTTGATCGGTCGAAAGTTTAATCGTCAGTGCGCGCACTGCCATATAACTCTACTAGCTGACCCGGCAAACGTTGTTTTGCCATATAATACTGGACCCGGTCACCAACATCTTGTGTGTGTGTTTATACACCAAAAGTTGCCTACACCAGACAACAGATAGCGCTAGTTACACACTACCAATAAAGGGGCCCAAGCTTGGTCTCTATTTCCTACATGTAAAAAATTACTCTGTGAAGTAGAGTGAGTGTCAGATAACTCTGCGCGCATGCGCGACTGGGGCATTTTTGGCGCTAGTTACAGTACATTTTTTTAATCTAAGCTTATGGAAAAGACTAGTATTCGATTTTGACCGCGCAGACGTCAGTGATTACATACTCTTTGGAAACGGTAATGGAAGAAATGACAGATTTGTATCGAAGGTACGACAGTTAAACGATTTTTCATAGAAAATTAAAATATTTACTCAATTTTCCGGAATAATAAGTAGCCTATGTTACTCTCCAGCTCCCAAACTATCCCCATACCAAATATCACGTCGATCCGTTGCTCCGTTTTGACGTGAAAGAAGGACAAACAAACAAACAAACAAACAAACAAACAAACAAACAAACAAACAAATAAACAAACAAACAAACACACTTTCACATTTATAATATTAGTATGGATACTGAGGGCCTACTCTGAAACGCAAAACCCGAAACTTCGGTATACCCGTCCCTCTCACTATGTAGTCGGGACAGAATCGAGTCAAAGGGGCGGGGCTAACCGAAGTTTCGGATTAGCGTTTCAGAGTACGGTCCCTGAATCCGAGAACGACCAAACTATCGCCCTATAAAAAAATCACAAGTGCGCGTTCGCTCTTAGACTAGGACAGTGCCATCACCACAATATACACGAAAGAAAACTCGCTAGGCACTACGTCCACGCAGGAGGATCTTGTCACACCGGGCACCTCCACATTGCTACTCCTACAGACAGCGGTGAGAGCAAGTAGTGAGGGGTTTAGTGGTTATTTCTCCTCCTGACCCCCCATCGAGTCATTGCGACTGGATGAGGGGTCGGAAGCGGCTGGGCTCGTCCCACATAACGACCGTCCGCACACCTACGCGGGCGAGGTATGCGTAAACGCATTCCCCTCACTTAAAAAAGGTACTAACGCCATTAATACCATACTAACGTTTGACATTTAAAGTGACAGGGCGATGTTTGAGACGCTCCCAAAGATAAGTAGCGTACGAGTATTCGGGCATAAGTCCACTAGAACGTATCAACGCGGCTAGTAACCGTGTCATCCGCGTACGATAGCCGTAATTCATATGTGGTATTTCATATAATATCGGTGCTATTTGGTTCGGACATGGCATGTTAAGGTTTTAGTTGATAACAAAACGCTCTATTGGACAGTATAATGGGCAAACTCCTTTATTCCACAAACTATTGGTAGAAGTGTTTGTGGTCAAATGGGACCAATTGAACTCTATACACATTTTAATTAGTAATATTATATTCAACCGAAAATTATTCGAACGCCCGACCCCGCAATCAACTCGTATATTAGTTGGGAAAGCTAACAAATAAGTGAAATCTATTATTGAAATTTGGGCTGA
This sequence comes from Crambus lathoniellus, assembly GCA_949710035.1. Lineage (NCBI taxonomy): Eukaryota > Metazoa > Arthropoda > Insecta > Lepidoptera > Crambidae > Crambus > Crambus lathoniellus. The sequence continues at coordinate 22,739,374 of OX453310.1, forward strand.
TTGTTATTATCGATACCGTTTTATTCTTTGCTTAACTGCATTATTACTTAATTGCATAATTTTTAGCCGCCTCTGTGGTCTAGTGGTATACACCACCGGGGAGTAGGTACATATTGTATTCAGTTTGGTTGGTGGTAGGGCTTCTTCAAAAATAAGGCTAGCTACCACCACCTTATCTAAGTCTGACGCCATATGTTTTGCGTGCAATTATGTTTTCAGCATTGTTGTGTTCCGGCAGACTAGTGATAAGATAGCCAGTTCCTTAGTAATTGAGGATTCCGGGAGTAGTACACTTCCACCTTCAGCCTTAAGGTTACAGCACATACATCAACTCCGTAAGGTATCGTAAACGTATCAACTCGAGTGGTTCAGTATTCTTTGTATGAAACCCCCTACTGCAAAGCACACTAATAGGAATCGTAACGTAATCGCCTCGCCTCGGGAGGACCAGCTCACGAACCGCTTTGGGGGTCGCTCAACTTGCTATCCCCGCGCTTACCGCTAGTCGTCCACGCGCTTACGTCTCTCCGTACCCGAGCTTACGGCTCTACGCACAGTGGTCTGAAAATGAAAATGAACAACCATTTTTTTTTTACTTATAAAAAAAAAATCTCATTTTTTTGTAAATTTTTTCATTTTTTTGACATTTTTTTTATTTTTTTTTTATCATTTTTTTCTCTCATTTTTTTATATGGAACCACTGTGCAGCGAGCCGTAAGCGCGGCGTCGCCTAGCCGTAAGCGCGGCGTCGCCTAGCCGTAGCCGAGCCGACGTACCGACGCTGATCCGGTTTGGTTACGTGCTTGCGTTAGGTGGACGCCTGGTTGACGGCGAGGCGTAAGGCGATACGGTGTCGATCCCTTTCCGAGTTGATGTAATGTGCTGTGTCCTTTATCATCACATAACATCAGGTGTGATGAAGGCTAAGTGGCAAGTAAGTAAGGCTACCGTTGTGGGTAAAAAAAAAATATGAATACTTATGCTACTTTTAAATGTCGCTGTCGTCGTAACGATAAATAAAGTGAATTAATAGAGATAGGGTCTTAAGTCCTTTTTCAAATTTCGAGCAAACACTTCTTGTTTGGTAGCAGGACTTATTCTAAGTCCGCCTGGCTAGCTACCACCATCTTATCTAAGACTGATGCCATAACAACTATCCTTTAAGCATTGTTGTGTTCCGGCAGGTAGAGGGACCACGAACCCTAACTTGGTGGGGCTACGAGTCCAGTGGGACAAAATTGGTGGGACCACGAGTCAAAAATCATATAATAGCTAGTTTCTCAGTGGTTGAGGATTCCAGGAGAAGTGCGGTTCAAATACCTTCAGCCTTATCGTCACTTAACATCAGGTGTACTGTGAAGGCTAAATGCTACGCCGTTCTGCATAAAAATAAAATCTAAATATAAAAATGATTTTTTTCCACCATCGACGCTTCTATTTTAAATGTGCCTAGTTGATAGTGAGATAGGTAAATTTTTTTTCGTTTAAGTTTCTCTACAAAGAACTCGCTCAGTCTTTTTAAAATTTAAAAACTCACGTGCAGTAGATAGATGTTATGACGTTTACACGAGAACTCAATTTATAAGTTCACAAAGATAAATAAATTGATACTCGTATCTTGAAAAAAAAGGAAAAACACATAAAGAGTGAATTAGGCAACACTTTAGTCTCAGCATCTCGAAGTTTTTAACGAATACTTATCGGCGAAGTTGACAAATAAAAAGTTTTAAGGGAACATTCGAGCGTTGCCTAAGTGAACCTTTCCAATAATTTATTTGAGATGTTACCAGGCTAGCCCAAACCAACAGATCAGGGTGTACGTCAATGTCACTTTGCAATTCTTCAATGTCCATCGATAACTTTAAACGCTTAGTCGTTTCTGTAAGCTTCCATTTTTAGAACATCGTTTTACACTCTTTGTTTTTCTTGTTTCAAGCGTAGGATCTACTGAGGGCGAAGAGGCTTTTTCAATCTACATAATGCAAGCTGCGGAATTTCGTGATGGATTCATATTTTTTTTAACAACTTTGATTTTTCAATTGACATGCATAACGTATATAAAATAAGTTTATGTAAAAAAAATGCTAAATGTACTTTATTATATTGTATTGTCATCCAAACCCAACCTGTGTGTAAAATATCAGCTCAATGAGGCTCTGAGAAGTTGGTCAAATTAAGATTGCAAGATTTGACGCGAACGGACATACATACCTACATACACTGCAAGTTAAATAAAAGCTTGTAAAAACCCGGCCAAGTGCGAGTCGGGCTCGCGCTCGAAGGGTTCCGTACCATCAAAAAAATTACGATTGTTGTATGGGAGCTCCCCTTAATTTATTTTATTTGTATCATCATCATCATCATGTCAGCCGAACGACGCCCACTGCTGGGCATAGGCCTCCCCCAAGGATCTCCACAACGATCGGTCCTGCGCTGCCCGCATCCAGCGGCTTCCCGCGACCTTGACCAGATCGTCGGTCCACCTTGTAGGGGGCCTGCCCACGGAACGTCGTCCGGTACGCGGTCGCCATTCGAGAACCTTTCCGCCCCAACGGCCATCGGTTCTCCGCGCTATGTGTCCCGCCCACTGCCACTTCAATGATGCAATCCTTCGAGCTATGTCGGTTGTTTTAGTTCTCCTGCGGATCTCATCATTTCTGATTCGATCGAGCAGGGAAATACCAAGCATCGCTCTCTCCATTGCTCGCTGGGTGACTTTGAGCCTTCTTATGAGACCCATAGTAAAAGACCACGTCTCACTTCCATAGGTCATTACTGGCAACACACACTGGTCAAAGACTTTCGTCTTGAGACATTGAGGTATTTCGGACGCGAATATATGCCGGAGCTTCCCAAACGCTGCCCATCCGAGCTGGATTCGACGAGAGATCTCTTTCTCAAAGTTGGACTTACCTAACTGGACCGTCTGTCCTAGGTAAACATAGTGGTCAACAACTTCGAGTGTAATGTTCCCAACATTAACTGGAGCGGGTGCAACATGGGCATTGAACATGATTTTCGTCTTGTCCATGTTCATCTTAAGACCCACTCTTTGCGAAGCATTACCGAGATCTTCGAGCATTGTGTTCAGGTCTTCCAAGGTCTCAGCCATAAGAACTACATCATCAGCAAACCGTAGGTGCGTTAGGTACTCGCCATTAATGTTGATGCCGCATCCTTTCCAATCCAGCAGCTTAAAAATATCCTCCAACGCAGCTGTGAACAGTTTGGGAGAGATGACATCTCCCTGTCTCACACCTCGCTGTAGTTGGATAGGATTAGAGCTCTGGTTCTGTAATCGGACCGACATGGTGGCGTTTTGGTATAAGTACCTCAGCACCTCGATGTACCTGTAGTCTATTTGGCACCTCTGGAGAGACTGCAGCACCGCCCAAGTCTCAATCGAATCAAAGGCTTTCTCATAGTCCACGAACGCCAAGCAAAGTGGCAAATTATACTCTTCGGTCTTCTGTATAACTTGCCGCAGCGTATGAATGTGGTCTATGGTACTGTAGCCTTTCCGGAACCCGGCTTGTTCGGGAGGTTGGAAGTCGTCGAACCTGCGAGCGAGACGATTCGTAATGACTCTCGAAAACAACTTATAGATATGGCTCAGAAGCGAGATGGGTCTATAGTTCTTCAAGAGAGTTTTATCACCCTTCTTGAAAAACAGCATCACATCGCTTCTGCCCCATGCCTTTGGCGTTTTGCCCTCAAGGATGACTGAGTTGAAAAGCTTCTGGAGGACCTTAAGTATCGGCTTACCGCCCGCTCTCAGAAGCTCTGTTGTGATTCCGTCATCGCCCGCCGCCTTGTTGTTTTTAAGCTGCTTGAGAGCCATTCTAATCTCGTACAGGCTGACGTCCGGGATATCTTCGGTATGGTGTCGGGTAAGCTTGGCTCTAGGGTCTGTAGCCTTGCTTTCAACAGGTGTTTGTGTGGAATATAGCTGTCCATAGAAACTCTCAATCTCCCTCAGGATTTCAGGTGTTGACGAAACGATGCTACCTTCCTCAGTTTTCAGCCTCGTTAATTGACTTTGCCCGATAGACAGATCTCTCGCGAACACTTTGGAGCCTTTGTTCCGCTCAATGGCTTCTTTAATACGCTCGGTATTAAATTGGCGAAGGTCGCGTGTCAAAGACTTAGATATCTGTCTATTGAGCTGTCGATAACGATGGGCATCCGCTGAGTTCTGCAGCTTCATTTCGTGTCTCTGATCCATGAGTAGGAGAGTCTGACTGGAGAGTTTCTTCAATTTGGGACGGCGGGTTTTATAGTACTTAGACCCTACCGTGCGGACAGTATCCACCACCATGTTGTATAGATCGTCCACGTCTATGCTGTTCTCAAGGGCTTCGAAGCGGTTTTGAAGCCCGAGCTGAAAGCACTCGGGGTTTTGAATTTGAGCTGGTATTGGTCGGAGCGTGGATTTTATCAGTCGCGATCTTTCGAGCTTGACATCGATATTCAATGTGCCTCTCACCATACGGTGATCGCTTCCTGTCTTAACAGCGTTGATCACACTGACATCATTGAATATGTGCTTCTTCGTCGACATGATAAAATCGATCTCGTTTTTGACTTTACCGTCCGGACTGATCCAGGTCCATTTGCGGCTTACGGGCTTCCTAAAGAAGGAGTTCATCATATAGAGGCTCTCCCTCTCCATGAAGTCTGCCAGCATCTGGCCTCTATCGTTCCGTTGCCCAAATCCAAATTGCCCCACTTTCAGCTCATCACCGCAACGTTGCCCCAACTTTGCATTGAAATCCCCCATCACAACCGTGTAGTGGGTTTTATAGCTATGCATGGCTTTAGCGATCTCCTCATACATAGCCTCCACTTCGACATCGTCGTGTTTCGAGGTCGGAGCGTAGACCTGGATAACATTCAGCGAATATCGTTTCGATAATCTGAGTATCAGGTACGCTACCCTGCTCGAGACACTTCCGATGGTGATCACGTTGTTGACAAGGGATTTATGGACGATGAACCCGACACCACCAAGGGACTGTTGGTCGCCCTCCCGGTGGTAAAGTAAGTTACCGGATTGCAGGGTTATCGAGTCCTCCCCCTCTCTTCGGACTTCAGATAACCCAATGATATCCCAATGTAACTTACTTATTGCCTCTTCCAACTCTACGAGCTTCTCGTCGAGCCTCAATGTGCGCGTGTTGTAGGTTGCCAGGTCGAGTCGTCGGTGTTGGTAGCCGGAGCCTACCCGGGGATTCTTAGCACCCCCTGCCCCGCCGTTACCATAGCCGCTACCGTAGCTAGGAATAGCGGGGCCGCCGGGGACTGGGGGCCGATGTATTTCTTGTGTAAGCATTCAGGGGGGGGTTTGCCATAATCGCCACGCTTGGCAGGCGGGTTGGCGATCGCAGTATAGCCTGTTGAAGCCTGGAGACGCTGCTGCCCATCTCCTGATGGCAGTTTACCCTTTGTCGCCTCTTACGACACCCACGGGAAGAGAGGGGGTAGTGCTATTCTATTTACGTGCCGGCACTACACGGCACTTTGTTGCCATTGGCATTACGGCACGGTTATTTGTATAGTGAATATATAACTGAATATTTTGTGAATGTTCCAATCGGCTACCTCTTGCCGTTATTAATATCGAGCAAAAACGTCAGAAAAGGCTAGTATTTAGCTGATCACCTATCTAACCTAACCTACAAAAATACTGAAATGCAATGGTGCGTATTCCAGGATTTTAGGTGCGCAACTTAGTATGTTTTTTTTGTGCAAATAATTATATAAAAAAACACGTTTGTTGTTTGGAGTCTCCTTTAATTTTTATTTTATTTTAATTTAATTATTTATTTTCAAAGTGAATATACAATTAAATATTCGGCGAATATTTCAAGCGTCTACCTGTTGCCATTATTAATATCGAGCAAAAAAACGCCTAAAATACACGTTTATTGTATGGGAGCCCCCCTTTAATATTTATTTTATTCTGTTTTTAGTTATTTTTTGTATAGCGGCAACAGAAATACATCATGTGTGAAAAATTCAACTGTGTAGCTGGTTCTTGAGATACAGCCTGGTGACAGACTGACAGACAGACAGACGTACAGCGGAGTCTTAATAATACGGTCCTGTTTTTACCCTTTGGGTACAGAACCCAATTTTTTTAAAGTATTTGTAACTTCATTGAAAGAGTAATGGTATTAGTGAACGAACGAGTTCGCAACTTTTTCTTCTTTATGTTGAATTGAACTCCAAAAAACTAACTACATTAAAAGTTTGTTACGTTAATAAATGTAGTGACAAGATGCCGCAAAACGTCACGAGAAAATAAAAGGGTCCCAAGAAATATTAAAAGTACTCATAGCTCCTGCTTTAGTAGACATACGAGGTGGATAGAGGCCATGTGGCTTCCGTTTAAGACGGGCATAAACCAAGGTATTTGTTTAGGGTTCAGGCCAGATGCCCGAATTATATCGTGCTTAAAGGATAAGCTAGGTCGTATAAAGGGTTAACGATGTTGCTAAAGTTCTTAGCTAAGAATTTTTGTATTTTTCTTCTTACTGAGCAAGTGGCCTACCCAGCTTTGGATGGGTTATGATCAGTGATCGGATAATCGGATGCATATTTACCTAAAGTTGTGGTGTTAGCTGTTATGGAATGCACTTTTGTCTCGAATTTTTTAAAATAAATAGCTCATGCTAAAGACTCCGTTTCCACACCATTTCACTAACTAATTTTGCATTCGCGAATTTTCTTGAATCCCGATATTTATATAAAAATAACATGTTTTAAGAAGCCGCTTCCATAATTTCCTAACCAAATATTAACTTTAGGTAAATATGCATCCGATTATCCGATCTCTAGTTATGATATAATTTTAAGAATGATGACTGATCTGATGAATGATCATCTTTAAAAAAATCTTTACAAATTGCGGATAAAATAAAAATAAAATTAGCCAATTTATATTTAAGCCGTTTTTTAGTTGGACCGTTAATATTTTTACAAGCTTTTTATTAACTTGCCATGTTAGTTAGTTAGTATGTTAGTTCTGTTAGTGGGGGACAAATCTTACAAGCTTAATTTGACCCACTTCCCAGTATCAAATGGAACTGAAATTTTGTACACAGGTTTGGTTTAGATGACAATACAATATTTAAGTACAGTTAGCAAAAAAGCTGTTTAAAAAATAAAATTTGAACAAAAAAAAAATTTTACACTTTCAGTTCAAATTTAAAAAATAATCAAATGCAATCAGTTCAGTTATTTCAAACAAAATGCGATTTACATTCTAGTATAATTTGTGTTATAAAAAAAGGCTATCAAAAGGAGCCCGTGGCGCAGCGGTAAACGCGCTTGTTTCGCAACGGTCGGTCACGAGATGGGTGACCAAAATGTATTATCTCGAAATCCTCTGTGCTTCGTAAGGCACGTTAAGCCGTTGGTCCCGGCAGCGAATGCAGTCGTAAATACACACCAATCGGCATTGGGCCCGCGTAGTGGGTCATGGCTGATTCTCCTTATCCATCCACAAGGATGGCCGGCGCCCCAGCAGTAGGGACTTATAATGGCTGACAATGACAAAAAAAGTTACCATTCGATCGTCGTATTACTTAGGTCACGTACCTTTACCTTGTCTTTGATGAGAAAAGGGCATATACCCTATAAGATGACATCCATTAATTCGACTGGAATTCCCCGTGTCACGATACTTAATTCGAAAGATGCTGAGCTCCTCAACCTTTGGTTCAAAATTTGTCCATAAAAAGCAGAAATTTATTGCATTCATTAGCACGTACATATCCTGCGAATGATTTTATGGTAAACATCTTAAGGTAATGGAACCAGTCATGGACATGTTACATTTAAATCGGCCACATCTACAAAACACGACATATTTTTTTAAAGGCAACGCAAAGTTTAATTCAAAGTATCTAACTAATTGACGAAACGTACCAAGCGATAGCGTCAATCAATGATGACCTCAGCCGTATTTCTACTTGGGCTAGGCGTTACGGACTTTTGGTTAACCCAAGCAAATCACAAGCCATCATCATCGCTAGCAGACATAGGATCAACTTAGCTGGCCAACTTCAAATACCTCCGGTATTGCTGGATGGCATATCCATTCCCTATAGCGACACCGTCAAGAATCTGGGTTTGATCCTTGACTCTAATCTCTCTTGGACGACCCATATCGCTGACGTCAGCCGCAAAATCTACTTTTCCCTTCACTCTTTAAAATCCCTTCAAAGTTTTCTCCCTTTGCCTACCAAAATCTCAATTGCCCAGTCTCTCGTTCTACCTCTTCTTGATTACGCCGATGTCTGCTACTTGGACGCCACTGAACAACTTCTGAATAAACTTGAGCGCCTTCAAAACCTTGCCATTCGATTCATTTTCGGTCTACGCAAGTACGACCACGTCTCCAACTTTTGGAAGGAACTCAAGTGGCTGCAACTCAATACGTCTGCGCAGGAATCTTAGAATTCTTTGTCTTCTTTATAACATCCTTTTCAATCCTACCTATCCTTCATACCTCCGGGATCGATTCTCCTTTTCTCATTCACCCAATTCTCCATGCAGGTCCCATCTCAAATCCCTTCTGAAGTTCCTCCCCTATCATTCTGACTTTGCTTCCTATTCCTTTTCCGTTCATGCTGTGCGTCTTTGGAATTCACTGCCGGCCGACATACGAGATTGTCGCACGATATCTATGTTTAAAAAACAACTGAAAGATTATTATTTATCCTCATATCTTTAGCACTATCCTCTCTTCTGTTGTTGTATTATTTACAGTTCTCATCTGATATATTATATATTATCTATCTATTATATATAGTTTATTTTTATGTATTAGTATATATAGCATTATCATATATGGTTTATCTTATTTATAGTTATTTCATTTATGTTTATTTGTATGTACTAGAATTATAATATTATATATATATATATATATATATGTATATATATATAATTATATGTATTGTATGTATTTTATTTGTATCTGGAGACACACAGACTGCCCCTTTCTATGTTCTTTCCTTTAACGGGCCGGCTGGTAGAAATTTCAATTTGAAATAAGCCGTGCCCCTGTACAATACTTTTCTATTTCTTTCTTTTCTGTTTTACTCTTATGTGTGTGTACTAAATATGTAAATAAATAAAATAAATTAATAACTGTACCTATTTACGTATTTGCGATTGAATGTGTTCCATTGAATAATGCCAACCATGAAGTGATGTGCATGGTTGGATGTCTAGGGGCGTCCATGACTGGATGTTATGCACTGCCTGTACATCACTGGTGATACGATAGGGTTCCGATTTTTTTTAAATATATTTTTAGTTCACTAGCTAATTAATAATTTTACTATAGAAATTGAGTCTCCGTTAGTTTTTAATATCTTTAACCCTGATTGCATTCTTAAACAGTTATATTATTTACAATATAGCATAAGGATGCTAAATTCAATCTTATACTGTCCATGACTGGTTCCATTACCTTACTTAATATTATAAATGCGAAATTTTGGTGTATGTTTGTTACTTAATTACGGCGCAACGGCTGAACAGATCTGGATGAAATTTAGCACAAAGATAGATTATGGTATAAAATAGCATAAAGGCTACTTTTACCCCTGCAAAATATGTCATTCCCACTTTTTATCCCGACATTCCCACGGGAACGGGAACCACGCGGGTGAAACCGCGGGAGGCCGCTAGTTGGTTTAAAACGTGTTATTTTTATTCGATGCCAAAAATCTTTTGCCATAATAGATATTAGTATTTGCATTTTGGTAGTCGACTTCTGCCTACATGCGTCATTACCCTGCTCTATTTCGCAAGAATTTCCTGTAATATGAACTCATTTAACCGGAGTATTAACTTTTTGCACTATCATCGACTTTAACTTTCATCATCAATAAATCATCCTCAAGTGCAGGAGTACCTAAGGACAGTAAAAACGGTTAAAACCGCAGGGAGATCATTCATCATCATCATTTCAGCCGTACGACGCCCACTGCTGGGCATAGGCCTCCCCAAGGATCCCCACAACGATCGGTCCTGCGCCGCCCGCTTCCAGCGGCTTCCCGCGACCTTGACCAGATCGTGGGTCCACCTTGTAGGGGGCCTGCCCAAGGAACGTCTTCCGGTTCGCGGTCGCCATTCGAGAACCTTTCCGCCCCAACGGCCATCGGTTCTCCGCGCTATGTGTCCCGCCCACTGTCACTTCAACTGAGCAATCCTTCGAGCGATGTCGGTCGTTTAAATTTTCCTGCGGATCTCATCATTTCTGATTCGATCGAGCAGGGAAATACCAAGCATCGCTCTCTCCATAGCTCGCTGGGTGACTTTGAGCCTTCTTATGAGACCCATAGTAAAAGACCACGTCTCGCTTCCATAAGTCATAACTGGCAACACACACTGGTCAAAGACCTTAGGTTTGAGACATTGAGGAATTTTGAACGCGAATATAATATGCCGGAGCTTCGCAGCAGGGAGATACTAGTTTTAAAATAGAACAATTTTGCAGTGTAGTATACTGGGCACAGCCTTCTCTATTGTTGTGACGAGGAAGACCTTCCAGTGTTCCAATTTCAAAATTTCTAAGTCGCCGAACACATCGCCCCCAATATTTATTCATGTGCCCGCGGTCTGCGTTCTGCGGTCGTCTTGGTTTAGTTCCTGAGATTAACGTTCAACCAAATAAACAAACAAACTCTTCAGCTTTATAATATTAGTACAGATTATATGTACCGTAACATTGTTAACTTTTTGCGAAGTCTTAAAAGTGCCAATAAATATAAATGTTTACATTAAAGATTTCTTTTTATCCCGTACTTTGCAAAGAACCGTAAGACGGACTTATAAAGTGATCAGCTTAACCCTCCCAGTCTCTCCGCTAGTAGCAGCTAAGGAGTTAAAAGTTGAACCCGGGCTTGGTTTGTTTACCTACTTAAGTATGTGAGTAAAACTATGCTTTTAACTCGCATCCCGGCCTGGCCAATGGAAACATCCATTTAAACTAATGAGTTTAAAGTCTTCTTCGAAGAACGTGGGGTATACCTAATTTCACTTCCACTTGAATTTTGGAGGTTTTAGTTGTAGTTGAAAATTTATGAAAGTTTTAGCAACTTAAACATCAATAAAATAATAAATAAATAATAATAAAAACAGAGTATACAGTAGTAACTCCATAAAAAAAATAAACTTCAATAATGTAAAGCGTTAATTGAATTTCATAGAACAATGTAAGTAGTTATGGAGCGTGAACAGATTTTCAATTTCAAAATTTCAAGCGCCCGTTGCTCGCGCTTTGTGAAAACGGTGTTATTTTCAATGTTGTTTCAAATGCTTATCAATTATAATATAATGAATTATAATATAATATATATAATTGGAGCATTATTAACTTTTGTTACAAAAAGAAGTCCGGCATGAAACAATAAACAACATCAGCGTCTCTAGCGGAGCACAATGTAAATATTTTATAATAATATGATCACTGATGATTGACCATTTCATGAAATGACCGTGCGTTTAGCTGTTCGTATCGTTAAACACCGCTGATTTAAAGACCAGCGGATTTTGGTTATTTCATAAAATTACCAACCATTTCATGAAATGATTAATTTAATGATCATACAGGGTGAAATTTTTTCATGCCATGCCATGAGATAGCAAACTTTAGTCTGAGGAATTCCTTATTTCTGAAAAGAAACAAAAGAGTCAACTCAACTAAGTATAGTTTAACAAAAAATACTGATGCGCTAAATAAGCACCATCGAAATTTCAAAGAAGTACCTAGTATAGGTATATTTTTAGTTGGTACACATGCATTGCCTTTTAAAACATTTTATTACATCTACAAGTATCGCCAAGTAGGAGTTAGCGTAGACTGGTTTAGTTGAAGAAAACATTTCCTCTATACTAGGTAAGTATAGTGCCACACTTTGATCTAACTTCTTTCAGTTGAGTTAGTGACAAATCATATCCGGCTGTAGGCTACACTTAAGCTAGGTCTTTTTCCAACAAAGACGCTCACGCTCAAGAGATTCGGAACATAGTGTAATCTCACTTGACAATACTCAAGTGAGATTTTATTTCACAAGCGGGGATTTTCACCGGTGCGTGTTACAAAAGATTCTTTAGTGGGTGATACTTTGACAATATTGTTCTTTGCCGACCATCTAGAATTCATAAGGAGGCCGTGACAAGAATAAACCTTTTTGATAGGCACCTTGTTATCAAGTTTAAGATGTTTTTAATGGAAAAATCGAGTGCAAATCTTATTATAAACATAGAATTATTCATGGTGCCAGCGGTGATTTTCGTGTCAAGATTCTTAAGACGACTTTTAGTAGATCAGTAGAAAGCTCTTTGTATATTTTTGGCAAATCTTGAGCAAATCGTTTTAAATAGAGTCTGCTAAGTTCTATATTGTTAAAGTGTTAAATTAAAAATAGATTTAATTCTTACATAAGTATTTTAAGATCGATATGTTTGTGGCTTTGCTTGTTCGTTACTCATCAGGAAAAACAGCTGAATAGATCCAGATTATTTTAACTAACTTATAGACTTCTTAGTAGACATTGATTTAAGATACGCGTTGTAACACCCAATTTTTAGGGTCTTAATTACGATGTAATATGTAATGCTGTATATGTAGTAAATTAAATTTGTTGAAAACATTACTCGTATCAATCGTTGCAAATTATAGTTGTAAAATAAACCTTATGCTTAAGTCACAGTGGAAAATATTTATAGCATGTAAACGGTTAACTAAGGACCTTGTACAGTGAACAGCACATCAAGTTCCACATATTGCTATGAGTTCGACTTAATGACGTACATAATAAAGACTGTTTTCCTATTGCAGCTTTAAGCTTGATAGTTGTCTGTACGTGGTGGTCGTAAGGCATTATTCTGGGAACAAAGGTAAGATTTGGTTGTAATACAATTTATCTTAACAGCATAGTTTCGCAGCTCGCCTGCAACATCCACATTAAATAATTATAATTTCCCTTTACACAATAGTTGCGTTAATCGTGACATTGTGTTACCGAGGCGAGATTAAATTATGTTTACATTTAACTACTTCTCACTAATAGTTACTATCAAACACAACGTAAATCAATGTGCATTCTATTCTATGTGTATTGTAGGTGTGTAAAGCAGTATTTTTTGTGGATAGATTAAGTTAGATTTTGTAAGCATTTAAATACTAAGCGGCTTCACCCGCGTGGTTCCTGTTCCAGAGAGAATATCGAGATAAAAAGTATCCTAAGTTTTAATCCAGGCCTAGTAGATGGCCTGTATTAAAACGTAGGATACTTTTGTGTTCTGTGTGCCAAATTTCAACCAAATCCGTTTACTTAGTAGTTTTGCATGAATGAGTAACAAACATCCACACATCCTAACAAACTTTCTCATTTATAATATTAGCACAGTCTATACAGGGTGTTAGGGGCACTGTTGCAAAAACTTATACCATGGCTTCAGACCATCATGCTGAACAACGTACAGCAAGAATTTTTTGTCGGAAATGAAAAAAATATTTTGACTCTCCATACAAAATGTTCGGATTAGTTACAAAATTTGTATGAAAAGTCGTTTTTTACTAACTTATACTCCCACAAAAATTTTTGCTGTACGTTGTTCAGCATGATGGTCTGAAGCCATGGTTAAAGTTTTTGCAAAGGTGCCCCTAACACCCTGTATATTTCCTTTGATATTAGTATGAAAGATTTTGTAAAATGGCATAGTTTTTCTAGACACTTCGTCTCCATCAACCTGCCTACCCCTGTGGCCTAGTACCTATTCCTTAAGTGTTATCCCACGTCAAATTCAGTGACCCTATGGAAATTGAATGGATCCAAAAAATTGCGTTAATATAAAAGCGGAACGTATAATAACGATAAGAAACGACGTTACGAAGTCAAAAGTCAGCAATCTTGCACAATTATCCGCTAACGCCCCGAAACAGAGGGTCTACTCCGAAACGAAAAATCCGGAATTTCGTTATACCTGTCACTCTCACTCCCTAGTCGTGTCAGAATCGAGTGAAAAGGACGAGTCTAACGAAGATTTTGCGTTTCAGAGCACGACTCCTGTTACGTAACCGGCCATTAACTGAACTTAACTCTAGTTCAGCAAATAGGTTAGTGAGTTATTTCCTCTCGCTTTTTCCTCGCAAACTTCTTCACTTACTATTTTCCGGGACATTTTCTTAATTGCACAATAGCTTAATGTATAAAAGATGTTTAAGGCTCATAACTTTAACCAAAATCTTCCGTGTTTTCTTTTCATGAAATAAACGACCACAATGGACAACAAATCTGAATTGCATTTGAGTAGTATGTTTGTTATTGTTGTACACTGTGCATAGGTAGGTAATATGCTTTCCAAACAGTAGCACTTAGCCTGCCTAGCATGACCATCATTATATCGATATGGTATGATACGTCATGCTGTCTTGCTTACCCCACTAAGGTGTAAGCAAGATATAGGCTCAATTCTCAATTCTTTATTGCTATTCCACAATGGTTGTTAGGTCTTAAAAATAACAAATCGTGAACATCATGGACCCTGTCGGGCACAGCAAAATTATCACAGGCTCTTTATCATGCGTCAATAGTCGATAAAAGCCGCTCATGCTAGGCCGGCTGATGTTAAGCGGTGATAAGGCTGGCTATCTATCTCTAACTCCTGGAATACAATAATGCTGAAAACATCAATATTAGATAATATTATTATTTATTTAGATAAGATAGTGGTAGTTAGAAAACAAGTCCGACCCCCAAACAAACCTCCATTCCAATGTGCTATGCTCATTGTTAGGCGTGTATAGCTTTTAAATGATTTTTATTTCTTTCGTTCAATATTTTGCAAAATCATAATTAAGAGACAAAACTTTATTGCTAAACCAAATTATTTTCATTTCATTATAACAATAACAATAAATATAAAGGACAACGGAAGTAAGTAAAATCTTGCAGTACGAGTACCAAGTGATAGTCTTGTTGTTACACAAACTTACCATCTCATCACTAATAACATATAAAAAAATCAGAACTACCTCATTTAATGCAAAGCAACACCACTTATTTGGTACGATTTCCATGTACTATTACTTTGCGACCAGTTTATCATGCTGCTATGCCAATAGCCAAGCAATCATATGGTGAAATAAACCGTAGGCCCACAGAACACGGAAAGATTTTTTTCTATTGTAGACGTAGGCCCTTTAATACGGTTTACATTAAAACTAGAAAAAATATTAAGAGACAAAACCATTTAGGTACTGCTAAGCTAAATTATTTGCTTTTCATTATTTATTTATTTTATTTTTTTATTCAGGAAACAACAGCTTTTATTTATTACACTAATAAAATAGAATATAAAGTTACACATTAATTAACAAAGAGTAAGTTTAAACCTGGTTTAACCAAAAATATTGCTTAGCAATCAAAAAGCAGTGGGCGTCGTTCGGCTGATATGATGATGATGAAAAGCATTGGTAACTAAAGCTTCCCGTTTTTCACAAGAATTTCTTAAAGTCCTCTAATTGAACTCAACAAAAATACATTTGTCCTTATTCTGTTAACTGAACTGAGCCGAAAAGAAACCTACTTAAAAACAAGAAAACTTATTCTGGTCACGTGCTTTTTATGAATTCTAGGTGGCGTGGCGTTGGAGAACAATTTTGTCACAGTTACACCGAACCAGTTCCGCTGTAAATCTCCGCCGTTGTAATAAAATACCCCTTAAGTGTTGTCGACTCGGAACTGGAGTTTTTTTTTATTAAATCTGCGTTGCGATACATAGTAGGTAATACATTTTATTAGAAGCACCCTTGTGAATCTGAGTTTAGTAGGTAATAACTGTAACATATAAATCTAGCTAGCTGTGCTACCTGTTTTGTTTGCAATGTTGTATTATATTTACGCGTATAATATTACCTACGTAATTTTGTGTTCCGGCAAACCCTTTTATGTTTTTTTTATTACTAGATATTAGTGTATTGATTATTTGATATGAACTGCCACATAATCACAATACTTACATCTAATAACTAAACATTGCCAGAAAAGACAAAAATCCCAAATCATCAACTCATCAGGCATTTAATGTCGTCATTGTCGAGGCACAGGCGTTCATTATGGATATGTTATATGCGGGTCCAATGCGGATTGGTGGGTATTATCTACTGCAAATGTAGCCGAGGCCAACGGCTCCACGTGCTCGAAAACACCCATCCTGTGATTGACTATAGCGAAAGTTGTCTTCTATGATTACAGACCGAACGCCCTAACCAAACCATTACGCCACGGGCCCCTACAGTGCCCGTAGTGTAAGTTTTTATGTCAAGCAAACGCAAACTATTTCGATTCCGTATTTATGTCAATTTGTATGAAAACTATATAAGCGCGCTACTGGCCGCTATAGGCGCTAATACAGTTTTCATACAAATTGACATAAATACGAAATCGAAATAGTTTGCGTTTGCTTGACATAAAAACTTACACTAGGGGTACAGAATAAAATTCATTATTGATAGAAACACTATAAAACTTCCTAGGTACCGTTAGAAAAACAAAGGCGAATCCGCAAAACGAACCATTTCATTTATCTTAAGCCTGATCTGATACAAATTGCAAACCAGGGGGCCGATTCTCAGGCAATCGAGAAAAGTTCACATTTATAGCTCGAAATTCAAATAAAACACAGTTTTTGTATTGTCAGAATTTCACAATCGAAAAAGTTCGATCGAAAACCAGTCGAACGCTACGAGTGGTAAAAACCAATAGATGTTCGTATACGAACTTAGCTGTCAAAATGAATTTGTTGACATGTGAGACAGCTTAGTTTGTTTGAAACGTTCTAACTTTTCAATAGAAACCACAAACAAAATGTTCGACATACGAATTACCACACTGAAAAAGTTCGAATGCCTGAGAATCGGGCCCCTGGTCGTCGATTTTCCCGATCGCATCGACCGAAACGATCCTTTCAGTGGTTATAGATAAGATCTAAATTGAGGCATCGCCGATCCTGAATAATGCAACCATGAATGTGACGTCCGAATTTGAATAAGAAGGTGCCTTTATTTGGGAAGCCCTTTTATCGAACAAATGAAATCTTTACACTTTCACGCAGATTCACCATCATCAGCCATTTAATGTCCCCACTGCTGGGGCACTGGCCTTCCTTATGGATGAATAAGGAGAATGAGCCATGACCCACCACGCGGGCTCAGTGCGGATTGGTGGGTATTAACGACTGCAAGTGCAGCCGGGACCAACGGCTTAACGTGCCTTCCGAAGCACGGAGGAGCTCGAGATGAAAAGTTTTTGGTCACCCATCCCGTGACCGACCATTGCGAACGTTGCTTAACCTCAACGATCGCAGGCCGAGCGCGCTATCCACTGCGCCACGGGCTCCTCAAGCACGCAGATTGGTTGGTCGTTATATTAATTGTTCTATAATGTAATATTATTCGATTTACTAAACATTGAGTAGATATCCTAATGATGCCTTTTTTCCAAATTAATTCTAATTAACAATGCTCCTTGTGCGTACTAAATTGAGGCATAGCCGATCCTGAATAATGCAACCGTGAATGTGACGTGCGCTTTTGAATAAGGTGTCTTTATTTGAGAAGCCCCTTTTATCGAACAAATGAAATCTTTACACTTTCACGCAGGTTAGTTGGTTGTTTTGTTATATTAATTGTTCTTTATTAGATAACTAGCGGATCCTCGAGGTTTCACCCGCGTGGTACCCTTTCCCGTGGGAATGTCGGGATTAAATATAGCTATATGTTACTCGGGAAGAATGTAGCTTTCTAATGGTCAAAGAATTTTCTAAATCGGTCTGGTAGTTTCGAAGCCTATTCGATGCAAACAAACAAACAAACAAACAAACATCTTTCCTCTTTATAATATTAGTATAGGATAGCAATTGTGAATAAGCATTGACTAGATAGGATATTGATGTTTTTTTTCTCAAATGAATTCTAAATAACAATGCTCCTTGTGACTAAATCAATGAGTAAAATTATGGACTAAATTGAGTCATCGTCGATCCTGAATAATGAAATCGTGATTGTGACATCCGCATTTGAATAAGAAAGCGACTTTATTTTGGGAAGCTCTTTTTATCATATTATAGCAAATGCAATCTTTATACTTAATAATATGTTTGATAGGTAGGTTTGATTTTCAAATGGATTCTTTGAAAGATATAATGTAATTGTTGTTGATACTGATTTATACTGTGACAAAACTTTAACATGGAATGTTAATATTTTAATTAGAGTCATTATTCGATAAATAAATTCATATTAGTGTTGCAATTTTATTGGCAGAGCAACATCTAGGTGCCTACGATATATCTTCTTGAAGTAGTAACAAAGTGTGCAAAGGAGTTTAAACCAGCGTCATCATAAATTTCAAGAGTAGGTACAACGCCTACTAACAACTAACAACCGTTGGCAAAATTTTCTATATTTATATTGTGGATTATGACGTTATCGCCATACTTGGCAGGCGGTTTGGGCAGGGTGGTTGCCAAGATTTCAAAAGATACTGCTGCACATATTCTGATTACTTCTAATACTGTTGTTGCTCAGAATCATAAATATCAGCAGCACCAACTCGCTTCGTGAGTTTAGAATTGTTCATACAGAACAGCCGGCAGCACATTAGTACGAGTATATAGCTATACTAGCGGATCCTCGCGGTTTCACCCGCGTGGCACCCGTTCCCGTGGGAATATCGGGATAAAATATAGTCCATATCACTCGGGAAGAATGTAGCTTTCTAATGGTGAAATAATTTTCTAAATCGGTCATTTAGGAGCTTATTCGATGCAAACAAACAAACAATCAAATCTTTCCTCTTTATAATATTAATATAGATACCTACATACGCATATTTAAGTACCTATGCCTGGACAATTTCCATCAACAATAGTGCGCTTTTATTTGTTCGGCCATTTTTGACATTCCGACCGGTTCTCTAGTGGTATTGTTTATCGAAACTGGGCAATGACAATCGTGACAACGAGAAGTTGCCAAACGAAGAAGCAGTGCTAATCAGAAGTCTTTAATGACCCATGAAACACTAAGGACCCTTAGCTTTACACACGACGTTTTTGTACGCGCTGGGTGCCTACCATCAACATTAAGACAGCTATTCAAAAATAGCGCGATGCAGAATAGGTTCCTAAAATGAATTGCTTTCTTTCGTACTTTGACCTTCTAAAAACTGGATCGCTAATGAATTGCTAAATGTGAATGACCGAACGATTTGTGTCCTTATTTCTTCTACCTGACACTCTTTCACTCGATTTTGTCATGCCCGGAGAGTGAAAGGGACTGGTATAACCTGCAGGTGACATGTTAGCTTGGCCGAGTTATAAGTCAAATAAGAGTTGATGACAGCTCAGCGGCTGTGAAATGTCATTGAATGATCACTGAATCATGAAGTTTGACTTAATACTCTGAGGTAACTGGAGCTCTCACCCTGAATAAAAAAGTGTCGCCAGCAAATTTGACATTTATGTATGTAGTGGCAGGTAGTGGTTGTCAGTTGTCTCATATGACCATACGTATTTTTTTAAAGTGTAGGTGAGACGGAAGACAGCCACTGTGTTATTTGTGGTATTCAAAAAATT
Organism: Crambus lathoniellus; assembly: GCA_949710035.1. Classification (NCBI taxonomy): domain Eukaryota; kingdom Metazoa; phylum Arthropoda; class Insecta; order Lepidoptera; family Crambidae; genus Crambus; species Crambus lathoniellus. Next base: position 22,759,036 of record OX453310.1, read on the forward strand.
GTTCGTACTGCACTCTCCAGTTACCTCAGTATTAAGTCGAGCTTCATGCACTGAATCGCTGTCTTTGATATTAAGCTGTCGTGGTACGAATAAGCGAAGCAGATCAGTTTAGGTCCTAAACAAAACCGCAATAAGAGTTGATGGTAGGTACTGTGAGAAGCCCTACACTGGGATTCTATAAAATAATAAATGTATTAGCGATATAAATCTTTACTGCGGCACCATGGCCGATATATTCTATATCTACTACAACACGCGACCGCGGAATCGTCTGGACTAAAACAAACTACTCGCGTAATGACAATGCATTCGATATTTTTGAATACTGATTTAAACATAAATCAACCATAGACAATGCAAGGAGGTATCATATCCTAACAATATGATACCACATGCCGCCGCCGCAACAAAAAAACCTTTCTTACTGAAGAAATGTTTTTTCCTACATGGATTACCCTAAAGCGAAGGCCCTGCCTACCTTGGAACGATATCACATCAATAAGACTGGTCCTCACTAACGGCCAGCCAGGACAATGGTCGATATAATTATTAATTTCCTGTAATCAAAACAAACCAACCATTGCATTGGCTTGACATACCAAAACCAAGGGAAAAGGTCTGCCCAGCCTTCAACCTAACCTTAATACATCATATGTAGTTACAATCAAAGCTAACCCTAGCTCATTTAAGCAGTAACTAAGTCGAAATTCCAAGATCAAACATGTCGGACAAGCACCAATAATATATTGACTACGAAATTACCCAAAAATAACCCCTCATCTCAAAAGGTGCCCAACAACAAGCTTGGAACTTCATAAACCTGTGGTAACCTCAAACAGACTGTCTACTAGGGGCCACCACAGTTTATGTAGCGTGGTGTCGACAACATTGCCAGTCAGGGTTAGAGGGATCCTGCAACAAACAGGATATGACCCTGGTCCTTATTGGACCATCAGGGTTTCCTCCCCCCCTCACCAACAAATGTTGACGTCACCTCGTTCCTTAAGTGACATCGAAACAACTTACAAACTAACTAAAACGGAAATAAAATGAAACACAGAAGTGTTACTTTTGTGGTCCAGATCATGAACGAAACGTGATGTCAATATCAACATAAGTTAAGGTCAGAGGATTCTCACTCCTAATTAGATAATAGGTCATCCTCCTGCCCTATCCCATGAAGTTAAAGAGACACGACACGATGTCTACTAATTAGTAAAAACATCAAAAAAAATTATTTATTACGCAATAAAGACAACAATTTTTTTTTTAATTAAACATATTTTATAAGTGGACCACAGGACACTTCGTGGGCTTCAGGTGCAGTATTTCCATACATGAAAAAGAAACACATATTAATACAAATCACACAATTATACATTTCAACTATCTAACAATCACTATTATAAAACATCCTAAAATCCTATCCTATTTCTATCCCTATTATAAAATGAATCTATAAAAGAAAATTTGTTTTTACATTTAATTTTATATGTAACAAATTTCATTCGTTTCTTATTTCGTAAAGAACTAATATTACATAACGAACTTATATTGGATTTCGAAATCCTATTCATATTCGACTTTTCAAACTTTTTCGTGCCTTTCTTCATTTTACTGTCATTCCTATTTTTATTCATAAAAAAACTTTTTAATCTAGGAATGACATGCGAACTTTTTTCTGACATATTACTTTTTCGAAAATTACTTTGACATCCGTCATTCGAGACATCTATCACTTGTGACTGTTGTGACTCATTGTCATCAATGTCAATCGATGTCAACATAAAATTCATGTCAACATTTAATAGAAAACGAAAGTCTTTGTAATTTATACAAAAGCTTTCAAAATTCACAATTATGCTATTCCCGCTAATAAAATCACAACCCAACACTATGTTTGGTACAATGTCCCTCACAACAACGAATCGCTGTGTAAACAACACGTTATCTATCAAGAAACATACATTAGTTTTCCCTACTATTGAAAGTTTTCCACCACTCACGTTTTGTAGTTCAGCGTTCACCATGTCCACACTGAGACCTAGACTGTCTACCACCGTCTGTGACACTACCGACACACTCGCACCGGTGTCCACCAAGGCGTCTATTTTCTGACCACGACACTCGATATGTAAAAACGGCGTACGCTTACTTGTGTTGTGATTGTCCTGCACCAACGTCAGCTGCATACAATCCTCTTCTCTACTTACAACAATATTATTATTAGATTGTGGGGACGTCTCAGTCGTCCTCCAAGATGATGTCGTGATGGGCATCATCGGGGCTTGAGCTCTACAATCAATAAAACAATTTTCACAACAATCATGGGGTTTTTCGTTTGGCGTGCGAGAGGCACATTGATTGGGAGTTGGCACATTCTCTAACTCCGGCACAAAATAAACACATTGATTAGATTTATCACCACTGCTAGAATCACACATATTAGGGGCACATTCCTCGAAGCACTCAAGTGGGTCCGATACAAAACCAAACTCCCTGATAAACTCCTTCTTCATTTCGTCGTAGTCTTTCACCATATCGACGATCTTATCGTAGAAATAGCGGGCTGCGCCCGTGCAGAAAGCTCCGACGACGATTTTCTTGGCCTCGCCTTCGTAGCCTTGCAGAGCCGTCATCACTTCGTAGCTCCGAAAAAAAGCTTCAACATCTCCGTGGATGCCGTCGAACAATAAGACCTCCATGGTCTTCCTAGTTTTTCTTGGGAATCTGCAACATACGGAATGTGTAGTTTTGCGTGATTCTAATTTGGCGCCTCAACCATGTGAGAAGCCCTACACTGGGATTCTATTAAATAATAAATGTATTAGCGATATAAATCTTTACTGCGGCACCATGGCCGATATATTCTATATCTACTACAACACGCGACCGCGGAATCGTCTGGACTAAAACAAACTACTCGCGTAAAGACAATGCATTCGATATTTTTGAATACTGATTTAAACATAAATCAACCATAGACAATGCAAGGAGGTATCATATCCTAACAATATGATACCACAGTACCCTATGTCCTCTGCGAGTTTTCATCGCGTTTTGGCAGATTTTACACGTTTTTTGTCGCAAATGAAACGCGCTGTAAGCGCGCGTCTTAATTGATATAATATACAAAGGCGATACAAACGAGCTTAGGTAATTTTCGTTCACGAGCGATGTAATTGCGGGATACAAACGCGCGTCGGTTGCGTTCGTAAAACGTGACGTTTGTATCGATACAATCGCAAGGATCGTGTGTAAGGTTACAACTTGTTGGCTTCCTTGCGTTCGCTGAGCGTTCGACTTGCGTTGGTATCGACACAAACGCGCGCACGAAAAACGTTGTGTGGAAGAGCCCTAACTACCCTACTATGTCGAGAGAGAATACAGATCTCCTAGGCTACTATGTATTGAAGTGGAGCTTAAAAGTTTCAAAGTCAACATTAAACATACAAACTAATTGAATGTCAATGATAAATAAATATTTCTTACTCTGAATATTATTTCTAAAGTAAACATAATTAAAGAAAATTGTCAAACCATGTATCTAAATACTCCATTTGACAAACAAGTAATGCCTTAGTTAAATTATCAAATTGTTTATTTGACTGAATGAGCAGTATGTTTATTAAACACTCGACTAAGATTCGCTCAAAAATATTATAAGACTCACATGTTGATACAGGGTATGTGCTAAGTAAAAGCTATAGTCGCTCAACTAAAACTACCTAGTTCTGGATTCTACAGTAGGTAAGAATAGTCAAATTGACATTATGTCTTTTAATAAGAATAATAATTAATAATATATTTTTTTAATTCAAACTGATAGGAATGTAGGCATTTTAAACAAAATCATGGTTATCAGTGGGCGAAGTACTTTTGCTTTATTACAAAAAAACTTATGTTACACTGCGATGTTGCAATTTCTAAACTTTAATTGATTCTTAATGCAAAACAGCAAATGTAGATAAATAAAATATAATGCTAAATGAAATGAAACGAGAATCTGTAAGTACCCTAAACAACATTCTTATTCTCCAAATGAACAAAAAAACTAAGAGCATCAATGTTGTATTTAATTAATGGGTAATTCAGCCAGCACAGAATTTACATTATTAAAGCAATAAATTTCAGCAAAATAGAGCCCGTAGAAAGAAAACTTCGTGCAAGTTAAGATATCAACGTCTGAAAGTTGCAGTATGCTTTATTTATAGTATAACTACTTACTTAATACTAATAATAATATTAAAATAATATGTTGATATTTTACGTATAATGTCATAAAGTTTCATTGTACACTTTATAGCTTTTTAGGTCATAAAATGTTAGTCTTGAAAAATCTAGAATGTTCAAAAATACGCTCAACATAAATAATATTAATATTAAGATAATGTGATGGATGAAACGATGCTTTATGTATTATGTCATAAAGTTTCAGTGATAGTGCATTATGATTCTGAAGCTTTTAATGACAAAAAGTTCGTCTTGAAAAATCTAGAATGTTGTGATATAGGGAGGGCTTTTGTATTTCAAACCTATTTTATTTTAAGATTTTGCTTAGGTTGTTTCGGCAGTCTCTGTTTTTGAATTGAACTTGAATATTCGAATTTAAATATTTAAAAGAGAATAACTGTACCAACAATACATTATCTAATTCACTATTTTATTCTCGAGTAAAGAAATTTCTCGAGTAAAAAGATTTTTCAATGCAATCCAAAGATTCTTTTACTCTTTGAATTGTTATATTTTAACTATTATGAGAATGGACCTCTGATCAGTCCGTGGTAGCTTTTGCTACCATGTGTAGGCTACTCTCAACAGTCCCACAGTACATGGTAGCTATTGCTGTTTTTTTTTAAATATATGTCGATTCCGACCGATAACTAGCAAAAGTATTCCTTTTACTTACTGAGAATACCATCTGTGACATTAAAAGCAATAAAGGACCTCATTAATTAAATGTATAAAGATCCGTTTACAACTACCAGCACAAAACGTGACAGACACCGCACAGACAACAGTTTTTTTTTAGAGACACGCTCGGCTCGCACGTGCTAGATGTGAATAATCATCATCATCATCATAATGTCAGCCGAACGACGCCCACTGCTGGACATAGGCCTCCCCCAAGGATCTCCACAACGCCCGGTCCTGCGCTGCCCGCATCCAGCAGCTTCTCGCGACCTTGACCAGATCGTCGGTCCACCTTGTAGGGGGTCTGCCCACGGAAGGTCGTCCGGTACGCGGTCGCCATTCAAGAACTTTTCCGCCCCAACGGCCATCGGTTCTCCACGCTATGTGTCCCGCTTACAGCCACTTCAATGGTGCAATCCTTCGAGCGATGTCGGTTGTTTTAGTTCTCCTGTGGATCTCATAATTTCTGATTCGATCGAGCAGGGTAATACTAAGCTATCTCTTTGTATTTGATGTGAATACATGGTATAAAATATTTTTATTTTTGTCTGCCAAGAAATGTGTCTGGCACGCTCAATGTCCGTAGATATAAACGAACCTTATCTAGTCAATTGTCATTGTTATAGAAATGAAATATTTAAAAGGCAAATACAAGGTCACTCTCTTTCGTCGTCTGCTGTATAACTGTAGTAGCAGGCAAAGCCAAATGCATGTTGCTGAGATACGATACGAACCTCAGATCATATAATATACTAGCTTTCCACCCGCGGCTTCGCCCGCGTGGACTACACGACGTTATCACGCGGGAATGTGACATTTTTCCGGGATAAAAAGTAGCCTATGTTCCTCTCCAGGCTACTAATTATCTGTGTCAAAATTTAAGCCAAATCCGTTCAGCCGTTTGGCGTGATTGAGCAACAAACATCCAAACATCCAAACATCTAAGCATCCAAACATCTAAACTTTCATATTTATAATATTAGTAGCACAGACCTGTATGTCTGTGATTAGTAGGTTAGTAGCATACCATTTTATGATCTGAGGATACGACCACACAATACCACGAAATATTTGCCCGTGTAATTGCAGCTAACCGCTGTCGTAGATTATGATGATGCGGTGCTCAGCATGGTTAAGTAGACTGTGGTTATGTGTTGATGCTCTTAGTTCAGTTACTATTATAATATATTCTGTGGTTCAGTGCAATTTTTCCTCATTTAAAGTCGCAGGCGGCCTCTTTAGCTCTCCGTGAAATGAAAATAGGATACGTAACAAATGTGATCGAATGAAAATTAAATATTCATTGCATGCATCGACTTATTCAGCAGATTTATCTCCTTTATCCCGATATAGCAGATTTAATATATCTTCGACAGACGAGAAGTGTACGGTTATTTTCAAGACTAGATATTGCGAGGAAATATTAGCAGCACGTTGAATGTTTCATTGCATTGTAACAGATATTTATAGGCACTTCTGGAATACAAGCAGTAGTTTATGAGCAAGCTTTATCAAAAAATAATGAGGACATTCGTTTCTGGAGTATTAAATACAAGCTTTCCGCCCGCGGCTTCGCCCGCGTGGCCTTCACGACGTTATCCCGCGGGAATATGATATTTTTCCGGGATTAAAAGTAGCCTATGTTACTCTCCAGGCTACAAAGTATCTGTGTCCCAAATTTCAGCCAAATCCGTTCAGCCGTTTTGGCGTGATTGAGTAACAAACATCCAAACATCTAAACATCCAAACATCCAAACATCCAAACTTTCACATTTATAATAATAGGTCTTTACCTATGAAATTGCCGTTTTGTATGGAGATTTCTGTAATTATTATTTTTTCCATACTAACGTTTTTGTTATTATTTAACGACTAATATTATGTAAATTTACAAAATTTTACACACGTATTTATGGACATTTTAACTACTAAATGACACATTCGTTAAGAGAAAAAAATTTTTTTTCACTAAGTTACAACTAATAAAGTACGAAATTCTGGAAACAAAAATAGTCCTAACTTTCGGAATAAGTTTTTTCTATGTAAATAATCAAATATCGTGGTTATTAAATTATCAAAAGTTGCTCGATACGGTCTTAATGTAACGCAATATTAAAGAAATTATATATTTCTAATATTATAAAAGTTGTTAAGTTATATGTACAAAAGAAAAAAACGGCAATTTCATATGTAAAGACCTATTATTAAGTAGTAGGATTTGTTGCTGCGCGTTCATATTTTTAGTATGCACTGCAAGTAGACTAGAGTTCTAGGATTGTGTAGTGTGTGTTATGTATAGTACACGACTATGTTTGTTATGTGGGTCCATGATTATTCGTGGTTACTTACGGTTACGGCTATACTAAAGTCCGTATGGCACGTCATCAAGATTTCCTTTAGAGTCGGACACCCACCGCTACGCTTGGAGCATGAAAAATATTATAATCTGACGCGTTTCAGTATTTCCATGTCATTGTTTTTTTTTTACAACTTTAAATATCTGTAGACACTTTCCCCACCGCTAAAAGTGGAAACATTATAGGACCATTTACTCTCCGCGATGCTCGAGTAAATCCACATTAGCATCATGGGCTCCCCTACTATAGATTCAAGATTCAAATTTGTTTATTCAATACGGTATTTTACTGATTTTTTTTTATTTCTTTAAAATGTTTTTCGAAATATTAGCTACACAAAACAAGTTTTCATTTTGAATTATCTTGAATATTTTCAAAGATATAGGACTTCAAACTTTATAATTAGACAAGGACAGGACGCTATCTTAGTGACGTCAGTGGGTTAGTAGCGTCATAGTCACGCCATAGAAGATTTCGTTTTAGAAAGAGACAGCTATAGTCAAAATCAAACAGACTATAATTCTTTTATTATAAAACAGATTCAAATTATTTTTTCACATTTGGTATTCTTAATTGCAATATTTTTTAACGTCATCATTAAATATCTACATTTCAACAACAGTAAAATACCCTATTTAGACTGTTATTTACAATACTTGTGAACGTCATAGAAGCTACGCCATCGGTTCGCAAACCCTACAGCGGGAGGCCTTGGAGAAGAACCGGCAAGAAACTCCAAGGGTTGTTTTTTTTCTCCCTATATATGTTTGTGTCCACTGCAATGAAACCATGGGCACGCATCGCATGAATTAAACGACATCAATAAAAAAAATGAAGCCGTGCAGCTAAAAAGCGCCGCGTGCCCGTGCATAGCATGCGCTGCGGTGGGGATCCGCCTTGAACGTAAAAATTAAGATGAAAAAAAAACAAAATCTTAACTTCTAGAAATTTTTCGTTTTATTTTCATGTTTATTTGGGATGCTTACAGCATAATTTACAATGATTCAATGAAAACTAACAAAAAGACTTTGCCACACCACAGCGATGCACGATGTAAATTCACTCGAACTTCCCTATTAAGATTACAAATAATTCACTGACTATTTTTCCAGATATCTTATTCACTCCAACTTTTATCTCGTTCCTACGTTACGTACAATCTACTGACTAGTATTTCAGATAATTGTACTGTATTCTATGATCGATTCTTAATCAACTTTACAAATTTGGTTCCTCCTCTTTTATTTAGCCCTCGCATCTGATGTTAGGCAGAAATAACGATATCAAAGCTAGTTGGGATGGTTTGAACGACAGTTTTTACGGACTTACAACAAGCCTTTACTACAACCTAAAACCAATCAAACTGAATACGACGTTGTGAAAAACGAAATATATGTAGCTTACTTCCGCAAAAAAACACAATATGCAAGATGCACCGCCCGCCCGCCCGCAAAAATGCACATGCACACCACGAAAACACCAGTGCACAATACCTGCATGTAGCAAGACAGCAATACACCTTGCACCGTCACCGATGAGACTACTCTACACGTGTTTCGCCCCAACCCGGGGCATCCTCAGGAGATAGTTCGTGCTAGTTCGTGCGAAAAACCAACACCAAATGAGCTCCGGCGCCTACCAACACCGTATTTATCGCGTATATATTAATATTTAATATATTTAATGTATATTAATTTATTTGTACATATTAAATAAAAATCATTATTTTATTTTTCTTTTTCTCCAATCTTTTTTATTTTAAGCTGGCAACATTCTTCAAAGGTTGTCACTGTCAGTCACTCGACGCAAAGTGGGAAGTAAGAGGCGATAAATACGGTGTTGGTAGGCGCCGGAGCTCATTTTAATACATACAGTTGTTGTTGATACAGTGTAATTTTGAGTCATTACACTATTAAATTAGAAAAAAATTATTTATCAAAATTAGAAAAAAAAGCAGATTAGCTAAAATAACGCTATTTTAAAATTAGATGTTCTGTTTACTAACTTATGCATAATAATAAAAATTCATATTCTTTTTGAAGTGTAAGAGCCAACGCGAACTTGTGATTTTTAGTCGACCGATAGTTTAGTCGGAATCGTAAGACGATCGTGATCAAACTGTCGGCCGATAGTTGGGCGATAGTTTAGTTGAATGCAGTGCGCGCGCTCACATAGTCCTTCATGCACGTTACCGACTGGCCGATAGTTGTGCTGTGCGATAGTTTGATCGAACAACTATCGGCCGATAGTTTGATCGGTCGATTTTAAATCGTCAGTGCGCGCACTGCCATTTAACTCTATACTGAATCCGAGAACGATCAAACTATCGTCCGATTAAAAATCACAAGTGCGCGCTGGCTCTAAGTCTGCGAGTTATTCTTTTCACAATTTTTCACTGATCGTGTATTCATTTCCAGTTTGAAATTCAGTTTCCCTTTTGCAGTTTTAATAATGTCGACGTTCCAACACCATAATTTTCATACGCTTCTGCAGCTAAGTGAGACTATAAAGTTCAAAGTTTTCACCGAAAACAGAACACTGATTCAAAAAGCTTTTGCTTTCCTAAACTGTAAGTTGTTCACAAGAGAAGATTTCCAGTCGGTTAGTCGTGGATTAGTGGTTCCTAAAGATAAGCAGCTTAGTACACTTTCACAGTGGAGGAATCCGTGATAAGTAGTTCCGTATCTCAAGACAATTGATGGTTTTCCTCACAACCGACTCTTGGAAATCGGTGAAAGTGCAGGAGGCATGTGAAAGAAGGTTGTGTGATGAACATGTTATTAATGATAATAAATCTTTATTTTAGACAAACGCCCATATTACACAAAACATTCTTATACGTCAAATACGAAAACAACATACAATACAAAAAAGTCTAATTAAGTAAATATATTAGTTGTACCATTTAGGTAGGTATACTGCTGAGTATAGGTACTACTGATGAACATTTAATTATTAGATTTTGATTTATAGTAATTGACTTAGGTAGGTACACTGCTTTTGTTTGACATAATAATTATATAGTAACTACTACCTGTATAAATAACGTCATCATCACCAATACATGTTTATCGTTTAAATTGTAAACCAAAGAGATAGATAGTGATTTTTATGAATTAAACTTTGGCCTAAAATGTGTACCTGGGTATAAAGTGAAAGAAAAAATTATGTGAATTTATTTTATGCTATCAAAAAATATTATAATTAAAATGACGAGATCCAATCCTGAAATATGTAATGGTTAGTTACATTAAAATACCTACTCCAAAATTAAACGCCTAAGAATATGCGAAGAAAATCTATGCTACATATAATTCAGAAGCAACCGAAAACGGGGTCAAAGAAGGCTTCCTAAGGCTCTAACGGAGCGAAGGCATCATTATTAGATCGCTGAGGCTGGTATTAATTCATAACCCTACGTGACGTTTACCGAGCCATTTACTAACAAAGAAATAGAGTTCACTTTCGCACGTTCATCGAAGATTGACTTAAGGGTACAAACAGAATGACGTTGCGGATTATCACGTGACAACTTGACGTTGACTTCAGAGTAACCCTCGTCACTGGGCGCCGTCGCATAATGTCACGACGGGTGTCATCACAGGAATAGAAGGGACTTCATAATTGTGAGGTGAGTACATTTAAACAATTAGTATTTGTGAAGCCAGAAGGTGCGGCCCTGTGGGGCTACCGCTCACGTGTTGTCGTCATCGCTATCGGCTTCATTTAACAGACTAGCGCTCCTCTCCCGACTTCGTCTGCGTGGACCCCTTTTCTAGCTCTGTAGAGGGGAAATTTCCAAAAATCGTCTCTTAGTGCTCCCCTACCCTTCCCAAGGAACATACATGCCAAATTTCAGCATTTTGCGCTCAGTAGTTCCAGCTGTGCGTTGTCTGTCAGTCAGTAACGCAAGAGTCTATACCAAGAAATTTGTATGTTGGTCTATACATATATATAGATAGGTATGTCGTCGCAAGCTGATTACCGAACGACACTTTACAAGTTAATTTCCGAACGAAGAAACTGTGAACGGCGTTTGGTGGCGCTAGCATCGTTACCTTTTTCCACCAACGCGGACAGAGTCAATGAATTTTGCAGGCTTGCTTTTTTTGTCGTACCGTGTAAAGCATAGTCGTGCTAGTCTATTCAATTTGCGACGGTCGTCCCCATGAAGTTAGACTTAATACTCTTGAGGTAACTGGAGCTCTCACCCTGAATAAAAAAGTGTCGCCAGCAAATTTGACATTTATGTATGTAGTGGCTGTCAGCTGTCTCATATGATCATACGTATTTTTTTAAAGTGCAGGTGAGACGGAAGACAGCCACTGTGTTATTTGTGGTATTCGAAAAATTGTTCGTACTGCACTCTCCAGTTACCTCAGTATTAAGTCGAGCTTCATGGTCGTCCCCATCGAAACTGTCAAGTTCCCCGTCAATAATGTCATAATGTCATAATGTTTATTGCATCATATTGGTTACATATAGATCTTAAGTATAATACAGTTCGCAATATGAACCCTGTAAGGGTGTCGCAAATCTTAAAACTAAATAATTAAAATTAAACTATTTTGACAACAAGTTTAAAATATTATAATAATAACATATTATAACATAACAAGGCGACATTCAATTTAAAAAATCTTTTAACTCGTAGAAACATTTTTCCACTAAGAAATCTCTTAATCTTTTAAAAAATATTTTTAAAAGATTAAGAGATTGGCAATTAGTGCCATAAGATTGTTAAGTGTTATTATTGTATTATACTAAGTTGATTGTACCGGTGTACCGTATTTTATTGGTTTGCTGAGTTCCCACATCCATGGATAAGAAATACCCAAGTTGAAAGCGATGGGCCTCCCATCGCTGCTCCACCGCTCTCGCCGTCAGATAAATAGATGGATGTGACACATTGCTACTTATCTGTAACAAGTTTTTATGGGTGCAAAGTGTCACATCACATCCATCTGTGTAATGAAGCCCCTACAATTTTGAGTTTATTAAGGATTTTAGCGGTTGCACTTTTGATACCTATTTGACGTGTGTCCCAAAAATGCTCTTTTCACGTGTCGCTAGTAAATTGAATTCATTTGACTTGTCACTGGTAAATGGTCACATTTATACAAACAGTTATGAGTTTTTATTGAAATACTTTTGGATTTGCGATTCTGTAAACTAATCAATAAAATAATTTTTATTTCACTCTTTTTAGTGCATCATGCAAGCAATTTACGTGTATTCTGGTAAATAGGTATGTGATCAAACCGAAAACCTCCTTTTTGAAGTCGGTTAAAGTACCTTGAGGTAGGTATCTCCTTTCCAACAAAACAAGAACCATCTAAATCTGTTAATAAACAAAGGAGTTATGCCTAAAGATACGTAGAAATTCACATAAAGTGGTAACGAAAACGACAGTATTTTCAAGATTTCCTGAAAACTACTGAACCGATTTCAAAATTTCAAAAAATGGGACCAACTTGGGACAAAACCTGATGTTTAGATAACGTTTGAATTATTTCAATCGGTTCAGCCGTCTTCGAGTAATCGGTGTACATAGGTACATATAAAAAAAAAAACGCGACGAATAGATAACCTCCTCCTTTTCAATTTTTGAAGTCGGTTAATAAAAAGACGTAAGTAATGTGTTAATGTAATCAAAGAAAACGTTACGTCATAGATAGTCCATGGAAATCGTACATTTTGCCTTGCGTTAAATGAGGTAGTTCTGATTTTTTTGTATGTTAGTAGTGATGAGATAGTAATGACAAATCCACGTTTTCCACCTCGAAAGCCCTCCGGATCATTGTTAAATATTTAAAAATCCAATAAATTTTTAGATTTTTTTCAGTTTTTATCAATTTTTACCACCAAGGACCTGTGTTACGGCAAAAGTTACTATGCACGCTTTAAAGTAGACTAAATTTGCAATAAAAAGAGAATAATTTGGTTCTTGTAAATCAAATAGTTTTTAAGATGGGGAAATTTAAAAGTTTGCAAAAATTCAAAAAAGGAAGTATTACAGTTTTTTTAGTTTTCGACATTTTGACCTATAGTAGTGGGTTTATGGCAAAAGTTAAATTATTAGTTATAAAAGTCCATTAAATTTCCAACAAAATGAGACCAATTAGTAATATCAACTTACACTTGATAGTTCCTGAGACAGCTGTTCAAAGTTATTGAGGTAAGTAAACAATTATGTAATAGAAGGGTTTGCAAAATGAAGTACGCCATAAAGGAAGGAGGATCTGGAAGGTGGTGGGATCAATTATGACATTGTATGTATAATTTTGATGGACCAGGCACGTCCTCTGAATCCACAGGACACTTTTTGGGGGCAGCTTGCTGAGGTATAATTTCTTCATCGAATTGCTCAGGAAGGTCAAAATCGTCCTTTGATGGTGGGTTATCAATCAATGGTTCATCAATGTCATCACACATCAGGTCTGGTATGTTCTCGCATGATTGGCCAATGCAGTAGCTGCAAACAGCCGAACATTTGAGTTCTGCTTTCCTGCAACCACATCTGCTGGTACAACCTTACATCTTTGGTATGCTTTCAAGGTGATTAAGGTTTGCGTGTCATTAACAGGGTAGAACGGGAACGTCTCCCAGATCCTTCTTCCTTTAGGGCTTACTACCTTTTGCAAAGCCTTCTATTACATAATTGTTTACTTACCTACCTCTATAACTTTGAACAGCTGTGTCTTAGGAACTATCAGGTGTAAATCGACAAATTTAACCTTATTAAAAATGTGTCAGAGCTTTATGTAACGCTTGGAATACTGACAGCTGTAAGCCACTATTCAAGCAACTAAAAATACTTCCACTCGCATGCATGCACATAAAAGCTATCTGTATATTTGTAAAATAAAACCCTGTTTATTTTCCAAAGCATTCAGATATGCTAATACGACATACTCGACATAAAGAAAGATTATATATACCAAAATGTAAACTTGATATGTTTAAAAGAAATGTCTATGTACAAGCAATTATGATTTACAATAAAATACCGCATGACATAAAACAATTGCCATTTAATATGTTTAAAAAGAAATTGACAGGCTGGTTACTAGACCATTGTTTTTACAGCGTAAATGATTTTTTTAATCATTGACATATTATTAGGTAGTAATAAGTAGTGACATTTAATAGATATTATATTTTTTTTTATTATTCTTGGCATAAAATTGACATTTTATTTGATTTGGTTTAACTGACATTGTATTTGATTTTGGTTTAAAATTGACAATGTATTTTATTCTGAAATTATTAGAAATATTGAAATAATTATTTACCTATATTAAGTAAACTTTTCTATGCCGTTTTGACGGTCGAATATGAGCTCAACTATCACAAATTGACATCAACAAACTTTTGTACCATGTTCTATGAAATAAATCATTATCTTATCTTATCTTATCTTATTTTGTTGGAAATTTAATGGACTTTAATAACTAATAAAAAACTTTTGCTATAAACCCACTACTAGGGGGTCAAAGTTGACGAAAAATAAAAAAAACTGTAATACTTCCTTTTTTGTGATTTTGCAAATTTTAAAATAGCCGTATCTTAAAAACTATTTGGCTTAAAAAAACCCAATTACTCTTTTTTTATTGCAAATTTAGTCTACTTTAAAGAGTGCATAGTAACATTTGCCGTGACTCAGATCCTTGGTGGTAAAAATTTACAAAAACTGAAAAAAATCTGAAAATTTATTGGCTTTTTATATATTTAACAATGATCCGGAGGGCTTTCGAGATGGAAAACTTGGATTTGTCATTACCATCTCATCACTACTAACATATAAAAAAATCAGAACTACCTCATTTAATGCAAGGCAACACCACTTATTTGGTACGATTTCCATGTACTAAGAACGAACTTCATAATTTGTTAGGTGATATCAACACAACATTGAAACAATTAATATTTGTAAAGCCAGAAGGAGGCAGCGGCTCTGGGTGCTTACCATCAACTCTTATTGCGGTTTTGTTTAGGACCTAAACTGAACTGCTTCGCTTATTCGTACCACGACAGCTTAATATCAATGACAGCGATTCAGTGATCGATCAATGACATTTCACAGCCGCTAAGCTGTCAGGAACTCTTATTTGACTTATAACCCGGTCGATTTAACATGTCACCTGCAGGTTATACCCGTCCCTCTCACTCTGACAGAATCGAGTGAAAGAGACGGGTAGAAGAAAAAGGACACAAATCGTTCGGTCATTAACATTTAGCAATTCATTTGCGATCCAGTTTCTAGAAGGTTAGAGTACGAAAGAAAGCAATTCATTTTAGGAACCTATTCTGCATCGCGCTATTTTTGAATCGCTGTCTTAAAGTTGATGGTAGGCACCCTGTTCTGAGTTTATTAAGGATTTTAGCTGTAGCGCTGTTGAATACTGGATGAGGGTTCCAAAAAACTCTTTTATCGTAACGCTGCCGCTGCTATATTGAATTCTTTGGGTCACATTCCTACTTATGTACATTTTAGTAATTAAAACTCGTACGGTTACGTCATTCAATAAAATTACACGTGAAGTGCTATTGAAATTTAAATCAAATTTTTTATTTTCTTGTATTTATACTTATGTTCAAGCCTCGGATCCATTAGGCAACATCCCATGACGTTGCCAGCAAGCACGCAACAAAACGCGGCTAAAGCAAAAGTCTCTCACTATGATGTGCAGCAGTAACATGTTGCTCAACACATACATGTTAAGCGTCAAATGTTGCCTAATAATACGAGACTTTATACGCTATACACTTGAAAATATTTCTTTCACGCAAATCTAACACCCGTAACCCGTAATTCATTATAGTCATACATGTAGAGTAGAGTGACTACGGAGAATCAACAAGACCTGAGTTTAAGAGCAATACTTAGTGTTCTATTTGTACAAAATCGTTATTGAAGGCAAACACTACAATAATAAAAGCTTTAGTGAAGTGACACGTTTGCTCGAAGAAAATAAAGCTAAACACTTTTCAATAACTTTCAAATGTATTTACTCTCGAGATTCTTTCGCTTAACTGAAAATTGTCATGAGAGTGCAATATAGTGTTTGGCATTTGAGATATGACACAATACTTTGCAGGTTGTATCGATAAAGGCATGGGTTACGTGTGGAGCGCGTGCTTCGTTTAATTCTTGTCAATTTTAAATTAGCAAGTTTCTTGCGCCCATTCTTCTTGTCAGTTAAAAAAGTCTTGATCTACGAAATTCACAACAAGTGACGAAACCGCCAAGAGAAGTCCGACATAAATTGGTATCAACCGGTTAACTATTACTTTGCAGTCGTCAGATCATTTTCATCATCAGCCTTTTATGTTTCGTCTGCTGGTGTACAGACCTTTTTTTGTGGATGGATAAGGAGAATGGGCCGTTACCCAGCACGCGAGCCCAATGCGGCTTGGTGAGTATAGTATTCACGACTGCAAACACAGCCGGGACAAACGGCTTAACGTACCTTCCTAAGCACGGTGGAGTATGAATTAAAACTTTTGGTCACCCATCCTGTGACCGATCATTGTGAAAGTCGCTTAACCTAACTGAACCTAAATAGAGTCCGTCCGTTCGCCATCTTCGCGCAACTGGTGCATTTTTGGCGCTAGTTACAGTACATTTAACGATCACAGCCCGAGCGCACTGCCCACTGTCCACTGTGCCACGGGCTCCTTTGTTAGTCGTCAAATACGGCTACAGAATCACAGTCGTCAGGAGTGAAGTAGAATTACCTAAAGTATTTTTTTTTCAAAATCCTTTACGGAATAAAGAAGTTTGGTGCCCACCTGCTGGAAGATACTCCTGGTCATTTGACGACCGATTTGGCGCAGGGGTAGGATAACCGCCTTCTGCGCCAGAGGTCTCGGGTTCAATTCCCGAACAGGACACATATTTGTGTGCATGAAAATGTCTATTTGTGTTGGTCTGGGTGTTTTCTATGTATTTTAAGTATGTTTAAACAGAACAAGTATTTATCCGTTATTTAGAAAACAAGGGAAATTTGTTAATACGTTAAAACGATGTGGTAAAATTTCGCTTTTCCTTTTTAAAGTGTCAAAACGGAAACAAAGGGCAGAATACTTAAGTCTGGCATGATGATAAAATGTTTAGTGCAAGTAACATGAACTTTAAAACTGCCCGGAAGTTCGTCGCCTCTCTAGACGAACTAGTCTAACTCTTGATGTCGTTAAGCTTTAGATCTCAAATACACTTCAAATATCTATTTTTAAAGTACTGCGAAATTTTATCTTGTAAAATCTGTTTCTTCTTTGTCCTAGAACATTTTCGAGGAAATGTCGACATAGAAATTCCTCGTAATAAAATGCTTCGAGGAACTTGACGCTTAACCATCAAGTGTTCGACGTTAACCGAATCTGAGTTCTCCGGTGGATTTGTAAATTTAGAAGTATTTGAAATTCAGGTGAAGTTAACTCTATCCTCATTACAGTATAATGTTACAAGGCTCTTGTAAGCTTTATTGTTAGAATTTACATTCTTGTTTACTTAAACGTCTCTGGTTTTTTTTTTATTTACAACGGGGTAGCACTTAGCCTTTATCACACCTGATGATAAGTGGTGATAAGGCTGAAGGTGGAAGCGCACTACTCCCGGAATCCTCAATCACTGAGGAACTGGCTATCTTATCTTTAACTGCCGGAACACAATAATGCTGAAAACATCATTGTTATGGCGTCAGACTTAGATAAGATGGTGGTAGCTAGCCAGGCGGACTAAGAACAAGTCCTACCACCAACCAAACCGAACACAATATGTACCCCCACTGGGAATCGAACCCGGGACCTCTGGGTCTGAAATCCGTGGTATGAACCACTAGACCACAGAGACGGTTAAATTTTAAAAAGAAAATGTACCTATTGCATGTGTAAAACGTGTGTAGATGAGCCCGTGGCGTATTTGGTTAGCGCGCTCGGCCTGCGATCGTTAAAGTTAAGCAACTTTCGCAATGGTCAGTCACGGGATGGATGACCAAAATTGTTCCATCTCGAGCTCCTCCGTGCTTCGGAAGGCACGTTAAGCCGCTGGTCCCGGCTACGTTTGCATTGGTGGGTAACCAATTCGTATTGAGCCCGCGTGGCGGTTCATGGCCCATTCTCCTTATCCATCCATAAGGAAAGCCTGTGTTCCAGCAGTGGGGACTTGTAATGACTGATGATGTGCCAAGCAGTCGAAGCAAGAGTGCTGTGGTTTATCTATATCATTATAAGGAAGGGCTGTCAAATTATATAAATCGGTGCGTTTAAGGCGCTGTTAGAGTTGTTACAAATCTGGTAATAAGATATATATTTCTTCATACTTTTATGATATGATTTATACTAGATTCATACAGTTTCAGAAACACGATTTTATGATTTTGCCTCGACACTTTTTCTTTTCGAAAATACCTCAAAAAAATACGAAATTTCAAGATTATTCTTTAATGGGATTACATACGCCTACTATTGAAAATTGGTTTAATTAGTGGACACCAATAATGCTTAGGGTCGTGTAGAATAGGAGTAAGTTATGATTTTTAATATGACTTTTTCATCTCCTGAAATATTTATACTTATTCAAAATTAGTAGTACCTATATACTTGGAATGTAGAAAAAAACCACATATACCATGATATAAATTATAAATAATTTAAATAGTCATTGTAATATTGGTTAACTTTATCCACATTAGATATTTAATATAGTTATTTGCTTTAACAAAATTAATTCATTCCAAACTCAAAGTTAATCGTTCGGAATGATCACAAATTGAAAGCACACAAATCAGCTGAACGTTAAACTAAAACTAAAAATAAAAGACGTAATTTCTGTACCTAAATTTGAATCTTTAGAACAAAAACTTATTAGAATATAATTGAATTACAACTTCCAGTAGGTAATTCATATATCAGAAGAATAAGTTTTGCGAGTATTGTAAATGTTTTAATGAATTCATGTAAAAATAATACGGTAATACTGAAAAGGGGCAAAAATAATTGCGACGAATCATTCGTCATTTAAGGCTCATTTACGCCGAAGCAACACTGTGCGACATTGCCGCATGCTCTATATTGTGGCGTACGTCATCTTGTGGTATGCTACATATCCAATATTTGCTGCATGCGGCATGCGACATGCGGTAGCCTATGTCATTCATAAATATTGCATGGAATCCATCGTGTTTGGATACAAGCTGCAACAGTCTACCACATGACGCAAGGTGTTACCATGCCGCACGACTCTTTCCACAATATGCGACATTTTTAATTTTGTTGCATGCGGCCTTGTGGCATGCCGCAATGTCGCACAGTGTTGCTCCGGGCGTAAAACAGCCTTTACTGATAAAATAACTCAACCTTTTGACGTTAGTATTTTGTTTTATATTTATTCTAGCTTTACGCCCGCGGCTTTGTCAGGACTATACGACGTTATCCCGCGGGAGTGTAATATTTTTCCAGGATATAAAACACCTTAGTGTCATTCTCCAGCCCCCGAACTATTCCCATACCTAAAAGTACGTCGATCCGTTGCTTCATTTTGACGAGAAGGGGGGACAAGCAGACAAACAAACAAATATACTTTCATATTTTTAATAGTATGGATTCCTTAAGTTGCTACACAAAGCGGTAATACGGAACCAATCACAGCTACTTACCACTTTTATCCAAATATCATATTGCATTCACAAAAAATGAAAAAAGTAAAAATTTAAATAACTTGCCATAGTAATTTCTTCTTTAGCGATTGTCAAATATCTGGAAAGGTATTTCTTTCGCGTGTGGGGGTAGTAATATCTTCAAATTGATGAAATTAACGCTGGCTATACAGCGTGTAAGAAGTATTTGATAAATTCGACGCTTCTCGTAACGACTCCGTAGCTCAGTGGTTAGAGCAGTCGCCCGGATAGCGAAAGGTCGTGGGTTCGAGTCCCATCGGAGCTGGCTGTGAGACGGGTCGATTTTTTCAAAATACTTCATTTTCCATTTTTCAAATAGTTACTAGTAACAGACACTGCACTCCGCAAAGCCATTTAAATAAATAGCAACTCTAACTATAACGCAACAAAGTGGAATTCAGCTTGTACGGCGCAAATTACGAACGGCCGGTCGTTGCATCTCTTTTTATCGCATATATTCTATCTCTTTTGCGGACCTAATTTCTATGGATTTTCACCGCCGGCGGTGAGGGCGAGATTTGCGCGCAAGTACATCGAGTGCTTCCAACACTTGTTTGGGAAAAGCGTTTGGGAAGCTCCGGCATATATTTGCGTCCAAAACTCCTCAATGTCTCAAGACTAAGGTCTTTTAGCAGTGTGTGTTGCCAGTTATGACTTATGGAAGCGAGACGTGGTCTTTTACTATGGGTCTCATAAGAAGGCTCAAGGTTACCCAGCGAGCAATGGAGAGAGCGATGCTTGGTATTTCCCTGCTCGATCGAATCAGAAATGATGAGATCCGCAGGAGAACTAAAACGACCGACATCGCTCGAAGGATTGCTCAGTTGAAGTGGCAGTGGGCGGAACACATAGCGCGGAGAACCGATGGTCGTTGGGGCGGAAAGGTTCTCGAATGGCGACCGCGAACCGGACGACGTTGGGCAGGCCCCCTACAAGGTGGACCGACTATCTGGTGCGCGGTCGCGGTGCGCCGCTGGATGCGGGCAGCGCAGGACCGATCGTTGTGGAGATCCTTGGGGGAGGCCTATGCCCAGCAGTGGGCGTCGTACAGCTGAGATGATGACATCGAGTGACAGACGCCTGGCGGCACCAAGAAAACCGGTGCGTATACCACTCTGCCACGGCGGTCGTCAAATCCAAATTATTTCGGATATAACTACAAGTGTGGTAAATCTGTGTTATAAATTTAATGCTACGCAGTGACTTATTTTGTTTTGTACTTTTATTGTGGATGATGGACTAGTATAATACTACTATCACAGTAAATAGAGCCAGAAAACAATCAGCATGTTGAGTTGCTTGTGGCAAATTATTTGATTTAATCAACGAGTCGCATTCGTTTTGACTGTTGTTTGTGTATAATCTCTTGTATTGTGTGGTTATGTACGGCCAATCGAGAAATGCGGAATATAAATTTAAATTTCAAACTTATCAATTTAATTAATCAGTTTCATGATACGTATATTTTCATTTGACTTTATATTGATCTGTGGTTATTTACAACATTTAATAAATAAAATGGCTTATTTTATGACGAATATTTTTTCTTTCAGTATTCACTCGTGTCGTGCAAAGCTGTTTCTCTGTAGAAACTTAAACAAAAGACAGTCTGGGACAATTTTAAACAGTTGATAAGTAGTCATACAAATGGGAGGAAGATTCAAATAAGTACAGATAGGTAGTGTACTTTTATTTCTTCATTTGAATTCTATCTTTTTGCTGTTACGTTGTGCTGAGAACTATTCTTTGCTGAACTTTAAACAAAAGACGATCTAGCTAGGGAAAATGCTCTAGTCTTTAAAATATAACAGGGACTCGAGGCTCGGCTCAAAAGGTATTGTGTTTGTTAGCCGCTGTTTAATTTATTACTACTGCCATCTCTTTTATTTATCGCCCCGTCCGTTTCGCAGTTCTCGCAAAACGTACAGACGATATTTCACGTGGCTTTGTTTGTATTCAATTTTTACTTCACCGACAAAACTGTGCAGGTTTGAAAACTTAGTGTTTCCTACTTTTGACTGTTTGTAGGCAAATGTTTTGGAACTGGAAAAAGTTTTTTTGTTGGTAACATAACAGGAAACCTTTTTTAACCACCTCTGTGGTTTTTTTAACCACCACCGGTATCACACTCAGACGTTCCAGTTTTAAGGGCAGGATCTTCCAAAAACTCTGTCTTTGTCTTTTTCCTTACGTGTGCAGAGTAATGAAAATAACCTCACTTTTTCATTTTTTCAATGTTTTTGTTGTTATTTTGAGCATAAATTCACTTTTTGAAAAAGTAGCCTGAGAATAGTCTACAATATGTCATTACCTATTATTCTATACAGGGCGTCCCAAAATTAACTCACATGGAGGGAAAGTACCTTAAATACTGAAGATATAAAATTTTACTGAAAGGAGACTTCATTTTTATTTTAAAAAGAAAACGAACTGCATTCAAATAATTTTAAGTAATCAACTGTCTGAACTGGGAATCGAACCCGCCGAATGTAAAAAAAAATATTTCTCTAATTTAATTGTACCGATCGAAAGGCTCGATCATACCTTATCATTATTTCTTAATAACATAGCATCTTAAATAAAAGGAAGACTACGAAATTTAACATTTAATGTTGAATAACAAGTTTGTACAGCGTTATGGATAGCCTTTCCTGTGACTGTCGTGCTCAAAACTTTAACATTTCAATGTATTACTAATGAGTGAAGATTGGAGCAATTATCATAAAGTGTTTGATAAAGTTATAATGTGTTAAGTAACACCAGCTCGATTGGTTCAAAAATGTTTGAATAGTTACTTTGGTGCGGTCTATTCCAACATATGGCATAGTCGTGGGACGCCCCCAGGGCTTCCAATGACTATGTCACATGGTGGCATAGACCACACCAAATACTGTAGATAGAAAGTTTTATTGAAATAGGACTTTATTTTTATTTAAATAACAATAGAACTGCATTCAATTTTTATTTTAATAATAGCATGTCCAAACCGAGAATCGAACCCGCACGAAATTATTCAAACTTTTTAAAACCAATCGAGGTGGTGTTACTTATCACATTTTCAAACACTTATGATGGGGAATTAGGTATAATTATTGCTCCAATCTTCACTCATTAGTAATACCTACATTGAAATGTTAAAGTCTGTATTGAGCACGACAGTCACAGAAAAGGTTATTCATAACGCTACACAAACTTGTTATTCAACATTAAATGTTAAATTTCGTAGTCTTCCTTTTATTTAGGATGCTATGTTATTTAGAAGAAATGCTTAGGTATAATCGAGTCTTTCGATCGGTACAATTAAATTAGAGAAATATTTTTTTACATTCAGCGGGTTCGATTCCCAGTTCAGACAAGTGATTATTCAAAATTCGGTGAATGCAGTTCGTTTTCTTTTTACCCGACTACGGCAAAGCAAAAAAAAGGAGGGTTATGAGTTTGACCGGTATGTATGTATGTATGTATGTTTGTATGTATGTTCATCTGTTCCCGCATAACTTCTAAACTGCTGATCATATATTCACAATTGAGGTATCGTTGAAAGCGTCTTGATTGTCTGCTGGTTATAGGCTATGTCACATCACATGAAATTGAATATGGCGCCCTCTAGACGACATAAAGTTGTGAACTAAAAAACTTTTTATTGAGAAGAATATCGTGTTTGGTATCAAATGAAAGCTCTTGGTGAGCTCGTTTTAAAAATATATATTTTATTAGTTGTTGCTTGTGGCTTTGCTTGCATAAATCGAATTTTGACTTTATCACGAAATTCATCATCATTATATCGTCGAACGACGCCCACTGCTGGGCATAGGCCTCCCCCAAGGAACTCCACAACAATCGATCATGCGCTGCCCGCATCCAGCGGCTTCTCGCGACTTTGACCAGATCGTCGCTCCACCTTGTAGGGGGCCTGCCCACGGAACCGGTACGCGATCGCTATACCGACCCCAACAGCCATCGTTTCTCCGCGCTATCTGTTTCGCCCACTGCCACTTCAACGGTACAATCCTTCGAGCGATGTCGGTTGTTTTAGTTCTCCTGTGGATCTCATCGTTTCTGATTCGATCGAGCAGGGAAATACCAAGCATCGCTCTCTCCATTGCTCGCTAGGTGACTTTGAGCCTTCTTTTGAGACCCATAGTAAAAGACCACGTCTCACTTCCATAGGTCAGTAAGCCAGTAATGACTAGCAACACACACTGGTCAAAGACTTTCGTCTTGAGACATGGAGGTATTTCGGACGCGAATATATGCCGGAGCTTCCCGAACACTACCTATCCGAGCTGAATTCATCGAGAGATCTCTTTCTCGGAGTTGGACTTACTGACTGGACCGTTTGCCCCAGGTAAACAAAATGGTCAACAACTTCGAGCGTAATGTTTCCAACGACTGGAGCGGGTGAAACATGGGTATTAGATATGATTTTCGTCTCATCCATGTTCTTTGAGAAGCATTACTGAGATCTTCGAGCATTATGTTCAGGTCTTCCAAGGTCTCAGCCATAAGAACTACATCATCGGCAAACCGTGTGTGTGTTAGGTGCTCGCCATTGATGTTGATGCCGCATCCTTTCCAATCCAGAAGCTTAAAAATATCCTCCAACGCTGTTGTGAACAGTTTCGGACAGATGACGACGTCTCCCTGTCTCACACCTCGCTGTAGTTGGATAGGTTTACAGCTCTGGTTCTGTAATCGGATTGACATGGTGGCGTTTTGGTATAAGTACCTGAGCACATAGATGTACCTATGGTCTTCTTGGCACCTCTGGAGAGACTGCAGCACCGCCCAGCTCTCAATCGAATCAAAGGCTTTCTCGTAGCCCACGAACGCCTAGCAAAGTGGCAAGTTGTACTCTTCGGTCTTCTGTATAACTAGCCGCAGCGTATGAATGTGGTCTTTGGTGCTATAGCCTTTCCAGAACCCGGCTTGTTCGGGAGGTTGGAAGTCGTCGAACAACTTATAGATATTGCTCAGAAACGTGATGGGTCTGTGGTTCTTCAAAAGAGTCCTATCACCCTTCTTGAAAAACGCTTCTGCCCCATGCCTTTGGCGTTTTGCCCTCGAGGATGATTGAATTGAAAAGCTTTAAGTATCGGCTTTTTGCCCGCTCTCAGAAGCTCTGTTGTGCCCGCCCGCCGCCTTGTTGTTTTTAAGCTGCTTGAGAGCCATTGTTTTCAATTTGAGCCGGTATTGGTCGGAGCGTGGATTTTATCAGCCGCGATCTTTCAAGCTTAACATTGATATTCAATGTGCCTCTGACCATACGGTGATCGCTTACTGTCTTAACAGCGGTGATCACACTGACATCATTGAGGATGTGCTTCTTAGTCGACATGTTAAAATCGATCTCGTTTTTGACTGTACCGTCTGGTGCAGGCTGATCCAGGTCCATTTGCCGCTTACGGGCTTCCTGGAGAAGGAGTTCATCATAAAGAGGTTCTCCGTCTCCATGAAGTCTGCCAACATCTGGCCGCTATCGTTTCGTTGCCCAAATCCAAATTACCCCACTCTCAACTCATCACTGCAACGTTGCCCCAACTTAGCATTGAAATCTCCCATCACAACTTCAGATAATCCAATGATGTCCCAGTGTAACTTACTAAACCTCTTCCAACTCTATGAGCTTCGAGTCAGTCCGCAATATGCTCGTGTTGTAGGTTGCCAGGTCAAGTCGTCTGTGTTGGTAGCCTGGTCTTACCCGGGGATTCTCAGCACCCCCTGCCCCGCCGTTACCATAGCCGCTAGTAGCTAGGAATAGCGGGGCCGCCATGGACTGGGGGCTGATTTATTTGGTGAAAAACCCTTTGGGGGGTGGGGTGGGGGGGTTGCCATAATCGCCACGCTTGGCCTGCCAAGTGTTGGCGATCGCAGTATGTCCTGCTGTTACATGGATACGCTGCTGGCCCTCTCTTGATGGCAGTTTTCCCTCTGTCGCCTCTTACGACACGCTCGAGAAGAGAGGGGGTAGTGCTATTATTTTTATGTGCCGGCACTACACAGCGCAAAATTATGACCCCAAAATAATGTAAATAAAAATTAAGTTCAAAAACTAAAACCCGACTACTGAAAAATCACGCTCTAAAAAGTACGAAACAAGAAAATATTCTCATCTGAAATTGCCGTGGTCGTATGCCCACGACTATATACTATAACAAAACAATATTTTCATTCTAGGGAAAAGTGGCATACGACCACGGCAATTTCAGATGAGAATATTTTCTTGTTTCGTACTTTTTAGAGCGTGATTTTTCAGTAGTCGGGTTTTAGTTTTTGAACTTAATTTTTTAAAATAAAAATGAAGTCTCCTTTCAGTAGAATTTTACTTTCCCTCCATGTGAGTTAATTTTGGGACGCCCTGTATATTATTCGTGAATTAGAGATTAATAATCTAATTATAAAACCAAATAAATATAAAAATAATGAAATTTTTTATTGTCGAGTTACGATACGAATATCGTGTTTTTAGCCACAAAATAATCAAGATCGTTTATGAATCTTCAACATTGGATTTTTATCTGCTCATAAAAAAGAATATTTGATTGTTTACTTTTGAATCAAAAATAGGTTGATAATTTGGAAGTACGTGTTCTCAATCAAACCCAGTACATACTTTGTATTGTTTGGTTGGTTGCTAGAAACCAAACCCTACAAAGTATGTACTGGGCAGGCTCCTCGCTAGCCTTTGGAGCTTGTTAGGGGGCCGGGGCAGGGGTTAGAACCGCCCAGCCCTGAGGCGAAGCCTATTAGGCTTGGCGGGAGGGATGGGCGCGGCGAGGGACAGGCCCTGTGTCTGACTGAGTCCAACATGCCGTTGGTATACGTAATCAGTATTTGCCCTCACTATAATAAAAAAAGGCTCCTCGCTAGACGTTGAGGACTCCTGGAATAGCGCCCTTCAGACTTATCATCACTTAATAAAAGTTGGTGTGATGAAGTGTGTTACAATGTTGCAAATAGAACCGCCTCTGTGGTCTAGTGGTTCATACCACGGATTTCAGACCCAGAGGTCCCGGGTTCGATTCCCAGTGGGGGTACATATTGTATTCGGTTTGGTTGGTGGTAGGACTTGTTCTTAGTCCGCCTGGCTAGCTACCACCATCTTATCTAAGTCTGACGCCATAACAATGATGTTTTCAGCATTATTGTGTTCCGACAGTTAAAGATAAGATAGCCAGTTCCTCAGTGATTGAGGATTCCGGGAGTAGTGCGCTTCTACCTTCAGCCTTATCACCACTTATCATCAGGTGTGATGAAGGCTAAGTGCTACCCCGTTGTGGATAAAAAAAAATAAAAAAAAAAAAAACATATTATTATAAAAAAAAAAAATCGTATTTTGTGCTATGAAAAATAACAACAACATTTCATGTTTTCAGAAACACACTCCAACAAAACCTGCCATCATAATATTTCTGTAGGAATCGGAGTATCGATATACGGATACAAAAAAAAGCGCTTACAACGAAAATTGAAACATAAAAATAAATGGCAATGCATTCGTAATCCATAAGCAGTAATGATGCTGTAGGCCCTCAAAGTATTGTGAAAGGAAATTACACGTTCAATGTATAAATCGTATATTTTTGTGTTGATTTTGAAAGTTCCCTATCTCTAAATAGGAACCCTTATCAAGCCTGTCAGTCTCTGACTTTGTGTCTGTTAAGACTCTTTTTCTCGACATTGAGTGGAAAATTATCGATATAAATTGTTATAAAGCTGAAGACTTCGTTTGAATTGAACGCACGTTAGTTCAATCTTTAGGATACTAATAGGTTTTTCGTAGAACCCTTAGCCCTAGCATTAAAAACTGTCGGGCGTTAGCAAAGTTTAATATAATGTAACATCTACGCTTCATTAACGTTTAATTAAGAAAACAAAACGTAGTTTTAAAATAGCCACATACACTTACACATACCTTTTAATCAAAACTTGGCCGTTTCTACTGCATATTTTTGTCGAAAATTATCTCAAGTCGAAACTTAAATATAAACGCATTCATTACACTTGTTTTGGACGCATTTGCTAGGAATCTTTTGTACTTATATCATAATTTAATTTTTAATATATTTATTTCAAGGTACCTTAACAGAAATGTAACATCTTTAACTCATTGAGTTAAAGATGTTATATTAAGCGCCGCGGCCCCTTCTTAACGATGTTCCAAGCGCTCCTAGCGCTCACGCGTCCACACGGGCACAATCTTACGGGTAGTTTAGTGACGCGCCTAGTGATGTACCGTGCCCGGGCACGTTCCCAAGGACTGGAAATTTTGCCGGCAGCGTTGCCGGCAGTGTCCCAAAGTTCCCAGCAATATTTCCAAGCAGCATTTTGTAGATGAATATTTTACCATGCAAGACAATTTAAAATTAGACTTTAAAACTGTTTGATTATATTGAATTACGCAATAAATAGCCACCAACATCAAAGGTAAGCACATATGAAATGAAAAACAGTTTGATATAAAATGGTTTATTTTTTTATTCAACAAAGTACTAAGAAAACAAAACAAAATAATCTTGCCATAATTATCAAAAAATTATAAAATTGTAAGACACCGAAGAAAAATACATTATTTATTTATATAATTTAACAAAATGACAAAAAGTCTACTGGGAATTTTGGGCAATATTCCCAATGTGCCCGGGAATTTCCCGGGCACATTGGGAGTGGAAAATTGCCGGCAGTGGCAATATTCCCAGGCGTACATCACTAGACGCGCCAGAGGAATCACTGCTTAATCCCGGACAAACTTTGTATTCTAATTTGAAATAAAACTATGCTAATTATACATACTTTATATTTATTTTATAAATCAACAACTATTCTGGTAGCGATTAGATCACGTTATTATTGAATTTCTGTTCATAAGTCTGTCTTTTGTTGGTAGTTTGTTAAAAAAAATGTGAAGCGGACGCGCCAGGGGTATCAAGTTTTAGGCCTATGGGATTTTTTTAGACTATTTATACCTAAATTAGACACAGTAACTATCGTGCCTCAGTTAGATAATATATTAAACTAGTATAAAAAAATATTATCATTTATAATTTTTATAGTACGGGTTCTTTTTTCCTCCGGACATCGCAAATTGAACCTCTCAAGATTCACCCTTAAAAGTTCATTTCTTAAATTATATTTGCTCCACACTCTCAATTGGTGCTTTACTTTACAAAACTAAGGGGTGAAAAAGTGAAAGTAAAAAATAATTTATTTTGACGCACACAACGAGTACACAGTATTACACAAAACAAAAACATAGACACTAACTTATGCTAACATTTAACACTGTGTACCGCCGCGTGACGCCAAAACTGTGCCCAACTCAGTATACGCAGCAAACAAGGCTTACTGCACTGGTTTTCAGTTGAGCACATGAGTGGCATCAGTGATGGATAAAACAATAAAAATAAAGATAAAAAAATAAAAAATACTAACTATCAGACACAATGACATGACAAAGTAAACAATTAGTTTATCCACTCAATGGTTCCTTGCCTCCCAGAGGCAAGTATTTTTACCCGCTCCAATGGTTTCTTGCCTCCTGGAGGCAAGCTGACATCTAATTAAAATACTTTAAGTTATTGTGTCAAAACACTCTCTGTTCCTATCCAAATTATACCAGTCTTAACTAGACACCTTATTTTAATCGTAGAATAAGAAATAATGTCCAATTTAATAAAATTTTACCGAACTATATTCGATTGAAGTTCGCCGACTTGCTTGCCTCCAGGAGGCAAGGAACCAATGCGTGATTTAGGCAATGTTGGCTAAGTATGGAAAAATAAAATATAAAAATATAATTAAATATATTGTACTAAATTAATATATACTTGTTATGCCCTCAATACCCATAAAAAGTATATATTTAAAATTTATGTACTTACAAAAAAGAAGTCGATACGAAATCGATCCATACTTTTGTAGCCCGTAAGGATGATTCTTTACTTACATTTTTATATCTTTAATTAAACAATATTTTTCTAAAAGAGAGTTATCTTTTTTTTTACTTTTATCTAATAACAACTAGACAATTGAGTGGTTATTAGGCATAGAGTAACTTAGTACCTATAGATAATAGGTAATCTGTGACTACACGTGGACTAACCAAAGCCATCTTTAGCCCCAGTACAGGATGGCCGATCATGTCGGCCGACCACGGTGGATGTCTTTGTTACTTACATGTTTTAAAGTTTTAGTCATATTGGATTCCGAGCTCCATTTATCCGGTTATGAATGAATCCCTATATTTTGCCTAAATTAGATATTTTCTAATTGTTTTCCTCTATTTCTTAGATCTCGTTTTCACAACTTCATTTTCAATAACCTTCTCAACTACATAATCAGCTTGATTTTTGAGCGGACCATTTTCGAATTCGTTCAGTCGGAAGGCCTTGGTGATAAGACACGACTTTGCACTCTGTTAAAGGTCGGAAACACGGAAACAGGTCACCTGGAACGAATACAGGTTCACTGTTAACGCGCGACGTCGCGTGCCAAGCTAGGGCTGCGACAGATTAAACTTGTCAACGATTGAAGAAATAGACTTCTGTTCGTTTGTTAACATGTTAACAAGTTATAATGCATAATTTTTAAACAGATTAATGAAAAAGATCTAATCGCTCAATTGGAAGGCCTGGTAGAGAAGTCACGACTTTAAACTCTGTAAAAGATTGGAAACAGATCAGCTGGAATGATTATAGGTTCACTGTTGACTCGCAACGTCGCGTGTCAAGCTAGGGTTGTGACGGATAAAACCTGCCAAAAGATTGGAGAATGAGACTTATGTTCGTTTGGTTATGTTGAAATATCCGTAGTTGCGTTAAAAAGAAAAATGATACAATAATTACATTAGGTTACTTGACATGCATAAAACTGGGATTTAAGTGACCAGTTTTTATCAACCAAATGTATAAAGGTCCACTGTTGATTGAATCTTGGGTCACTCAAGCTGTTGCAGCAGATGAGAATAATAATTGTCAAACAGATCGTAAGATAACATCCGAGTGAAAAATAACCCAAGTCATTTAATTCGTTTATTTCCTTAATATATTGCACTCCGAGTGTATTGAAAAATCAATATTTTTTGTAAATTGTCACTATTTGTTAAATATACTTCATTAAGGCTAAGTAGGTATTTGAAGAAGCTTGGTGGCGCAGCTATAGTTAAAAGACTGCTCCGTCTGCGATTGTGCCTATGATTTTGCAATGGGCGATCTATGGATGAAAAAAGTGATCAACTTGAGCTCATTCGTGCTTCGGAAGTACGAACTACGACTAAAAAGATACTTCACGCCACGCCGGGGCAGCTTAGTCTGACTGACTCTGTACAAAGTGCAAGTCCGCTCATGCATGGAGTATTGCTCTCACCTTTGGGATGGTTTAGCTAAATACCAGTTAGCAGCAATTGACTCAGTGGAACGCAGAGCCAGGAAACTAATTCGAGACGATGAGCCGGTAGAAACCAAGCTCCATAGTCTAACCTATCTCACGGCCCGCTTCGTCATACCGCACCCCCTGCGGCGCCCGTGCATGGGCGACGCAGGGGGTGCGGTATGACGAAGCGGGCCGTGAGGTAGCGGCAATGATGAAGTAAACGCGTAGTACAACCCTATAATTTTTAAAGCTAGAGTGAAAACGGCTGCTTCTGGGTAAGCTCGCCTCCATCTTAGGCTTCTTCTCAACCCTAAGGTTCAGTGTGAAGCCAATGGCAAGCCCATAAAACATAAAAAATCGTATTTCCACATAAAATAAGAAAGAGTTTAAAAGTGGCATTTCACGCATATGAATGAAGTAGGTACTTATAGAATCTTAAAAGCGAAGGTTTAAAAGCATCAATAGACAAAAGATTTTTGAGTTCAACCCTCGCTCTCGAAGATTTCCATTGTTTTGTTTAAGCACTGAAATGTATTGGAAAACAATGCGGTTCGATTGTGAACGAAGCAATTGAAAACTTAAGTGTTCTGAAAGTTTAAGAAAGAAAAATACAATGGGGGCGAATAGCGCATGACAAAACGAACAATGTTTTATGATTAATTTTTAAGTTATTGGAAGATAAGATAATTAATAATGTAGTTATAGTGGAATGTAAAATTGCTGTTTCTGTGATTAAGTACATTAAATTAAAACTGATGCCCGGTTAAACTTTGAAAAACTAATTAGTTTTGCTTACGAATGGTAGTTTTAGCTAGGAGGCTTAAGCTAAAACCGTTCTTATTCCATCATGGGATACTCTTCAGCGGTAACAAAAAAAATCGGATGACGAGTCGTTGAAAATAGATCTAATATCTATAGTTTATTTATTTTCAAAACAAAAATATTGTACCTACATGTAAATCCATTGTTAAATACTTAGAAGAAAGAAAGAAAGAAAGAAAAGACATTTATTTGCACATCACATCACAAGTTCACACTACAAAAGAAAACAGATAACAAACAACACAATTAACAAACAATTAAGTACATAAAAGAAAATAAAAAAATAAAATATCTATGTGATGCGCCAATCAGGACTTCACTGAACTATTTGCTATTTGAATGCTACCCTGTCCCTCAAAATAATTCACACGAAAGTTTTAATTGGTACAATTCAACGAGTTGTAAACTATTAACAAATGTAAATGAACCCATTGAAACGGTTGAGGAATTATTATAACTTTTGAGGAAACTCTGCTGCTCTCGACTGAAAGTATACATCGTTGCCGATTTTAAATACTTGCTTTGACCTTTTGAATAAGAAAGGTGCAATTATTTTGTCGATTACGGGGCAGTTGAAAAAGGTATGAAAAGCAAGGGTGAATAGGCACCTTCTGGGTTAGCTCGCTCCATAGTAGATCCTTTTTTTTTTTTTTTTGTATCAAGAGGAGAATGCGATCTTTAGGCATACCAAATGGCATGTTGGACTCGGTCACACCGAGGGCATGTTCCTCGCCGCACCCAGCCCTCCCGCCAAGCCTAATAGGCTTCGCGTCAGGGCTGGGCGGTTCTAACCCCTGCCCCGCCTACTAACGAGCTCGAAAGCTCGAGAGGAGGCCGGGCATCCATAGTAGATCCTGTCTTAGCCCATGGGCTTGATTGGGATCAAGAGCAAACCCATTCAAAGTTAAAATAAAAGGTATAATACCAATAATAGTCTAATATTTTGGCTTCATTCGGTCTGTCCTGCCCTGTCGCTTTTCATCTTACTGCTGGATAAGTTTATCGTAGCAAAGTTGAGAGAAATATCTTTTTAATAAATAAATCTTTTTTAGTAGGTAAAATTATAGTTGGTGGTATTACTATAATACTATCATTGTGCCATTACGATAGTAAATTGAGAATGTTTTAAATAATATACTAGCGACTCTTAAGCCTGCTGTAAACGGGTAGAGTAGAGCGGTAGAGTACTAAATTAATAGGTACTACTTTAGTATAGAAAGTTTAGTACTCTACCGCTCTACTCTACCGTTTACTATAGCCGTGTACAACAGCCTTTACTCTGTTTAGTAATGATAACCGTGTTGCGACTATGTTTTTATTCTATGTGTTCAACAGTTAAATATTATGATATTACAATAACTTAATTCAATATTTTGTCTTGTCAATAAGTTCAAATGTGTATATGACGTGTGAAAATGACAGAATACTTCTTGTGCAATTCAGTCTCGACATAAAAGATTGGAAACTATCCAGCTGTGAAGATGGAGATACTCAATAATATTACTTTGTCATTCACCAATAAAACTGTAACTATTATGAGATTTTGATGACATCTAAAGCAGATGTTTGTGAAAGGATAAAGTGGTTCAGAAAACAATATCTGACTTGATTCTTTTTGAGATACTTAATGGATTTAAAATTTAAGCGCGGATTAGCGCTAATTCTTATTTTAAAGAATGCTTACGAAATATTTATTAGGTATTTATTTTTGTCAATTAAATCAAGCCACATTCGAAATGAGTTCCGGATTTTTTTTATTTCGACTAAGCCACAAAGCTCTATAGTTATGCTGCAGCTTGTAGCAGGATAGTATTTAGCGAAACTTGATTGTTTTTCTTCGCTCTCGGAATGACGTTTACCCTACTTCAAAATAGACAAATTGCTTATTTTTGGCAAAAATTACCATTTAATAAAAAGTGTGTAAATATTTTTGAATCGGTTCATTTCCATTTTGGAACACATATCTGGAGACGTATTTCCGTAGCACACGAGTTTGAATTCGTGCTCGAAATTGAAAAATTCGCATGCGAATTTCTAATATCGGTATTTTTGAATAATCACACTATAGTATTATAATAGATCTGAGATCACACCTATGAAATTCTTTCTATCTTACGAGTGGTCAGACCCACTCGTTGCATTTCTACTAGTAGAATTCACCATCTTTATTCTTCTTCTTTTTATGCAATGGCGATTCCCTTCCGGATTTCGCCAGTATCAGTCTGTGGCCGCAAAATGTCGTCACTGACAATCATATGACGAGTGTTTGTGTTTTCATTTTGCTATATTTTTAAAGTTTCTCTGTGATTTTGAAACAATTAAACAGATTTCGAATATTACAAAAATGCATGAAAACGAGTGTAATAGAATTGGATTTTGTAGACGACTGGTTGACGTATACGTTTTCAATTCGTATTCGATTTTCATTTCGAGCGCTACGGAAATACCTACGTCTCTTGTACCTAGATATATTTAGTTTATAAATCATGTTTTTTGCGCGCTAATTATTTAAAAATATAAAATGGTGAAATGGCCGCCGCGTCCACGAGTGCTATATTAGCCTAGACTAACGAAAAGTTTTTGATTTTCATTTTATAATTAACTTCGACAATTAATTTAATACAATGAACCTAGTAATTGTACGAATCAAAGTTTCAAAATTTGAATCGCAGACTTTGATTTCAATAATTACAAAATTTTGTTGGATTTTGTTTCATTTGTACTTGCAATAGTCTTTTGTTTTTACACTAGTTATTAGAAAACTTTTAAAAGATTCTAAAACTAAAATATTTTAAGCAACATAAATTCATGATTGAAGATGAAATACAGTGGGTGGCCAAATTATTAGGGACAGTGCTCATATTTATGTAATTTATAGTTTGTAATATTAGTTTCTGTAAATTATGTTGTTTTTTAAAGTTTATTTTGTTTGATATTGCTACTGGTATCTTTATTATTGTTTTTGGCAAGTGGCTACACAGGATATGCGATTCATCTGTCGATAATGTGACATTTCTCCCCATATTGATATTTTTTCAAAAAAGCGCGGTTTTGTAGTGTTTTTGTTTGTTATATTTTTTATTAGTTTAAACCGACTTTCTTGTCCTAAATAACCATATAAGGTAACTAATTGTTTATAAAACAACATTCTTGCTGTTTTGTCTATGAATTTACATTGTATTAATGTCTTCTCGACGCGATAACTTTAATTTTCTAGTTTTTTTGAAAAGCTAAGGCTGGATTGTCTCCAAGAAAATGTAAAGAGATACAAACGTTGTCACAGCATTCTACACATTTCCAAAGAGACATAGCAGCTATTGCTGGGGTTTCAAAGTCTGCCGTTAATATAATAAAAACTAAAATTTACAACAGAAAACCTCTAGAAGCAAATCGCGATGGCAAATGTGTCAGGAAGAGGATCACCACTCTTCATACTGATAGAAAAATCAGAGATATCTGCCTCAAAAATCATAAAAAGAGCGTTGCTCGTTTGACCATGATGATGAACGACGATGGTGTAAATATTTCGGAAAGGACAATACGGAGGCGGTTGGTCGAACAGAATCTGATGGGTCGGGGCGACCTACCAAAAAACCACGCCTAAGTCCTAACCGATCCTATGAAAAAGAAAATACTGCACTGGGCTAGACAACATCAAAATATAACTGTTGCAGGTTGGAGTCGAATAATTAAAACTTTTTTGAGTAGTTTAAATAGGTCTTTAACGATTTTCTTCTATAAATTCTGTAATTTTACAGGTGTGTTTTTCCGACGAGTCAACATTTCAAGTTTTGGTTGACAAAAGTTCTTTTGTGAGACGACGACGCCCTGGGAAAAAAATCCAGGCAGATTGCCTAGTGGAGAGTGTAGAGGGTTAAACACCCGGTTAGTGTCATGGTGTAGTCTGGCATCTCAGCCAAAGGCATGGGGCGCCTATACATTGTTAAAAGGACCATGAACCAAGACCAGTACAAGCAACTCATAGAAACTCACCTACTGCCGTAGGTTTTTTAATGGTTACCTGATAACTACTACATCTTTATGCATGACTCTACATCTTGCCATAAAGCCAGAAGTGTGACTGCATTCTTGGATAATAGAAATTTCTCTGTTTTGCCACGGCCTGGGAAATCGCCAGAAATAAACCCCATAGTTCTCTATGTGGGAACTCACCAGACTGGTGATGGCGAAAGAACTAATTTACACCAAGCGGCAGTTGATAGAAACTATCATCCGAGAATGAAAAAACAACCCCACACTACAGGAAAATGCAAAAGCGTGCATTAAGAGCATTGCAGCAAAAGGCGGCATTACAAAATACATATTGAAACTTACTTTAGTTACGTCTATCAGTATAATATATACTTATACAAAGAAACTATAACATTTTTGTATATTTATTTTTAGTTTTTATGATCTCAATAGAATACAAAATCATTTAAAAAATACATAAGAGACCTACAACCAATCATTTGTTACAGAAATTCAACTGAACTGTAAAAATAAAAAATCTCAGTACTGTCCCTAATAATTTGGCCACCTATGGTAGTTGGTAGGTACGTAGAAATAAATTACTTAAATAGGTACTGAATAAAAAGGCAAAGAAAGAATAGAAATAGCTAATAGCTTATATACCTACTTAAGATAATCATTGAATTATTAAAATTGTTGTTAACGGCAGCAGCGATATAATGTATCTTTGTAAATGTTGTTACATCAGCTAAAGCGGATAAGTTTATTGCAACCGTTGTTCTTGTCAGATATGAAAGTCATAAATGGGTGGTAAAAAAATACTGAATATTCAAAACAGCTTATGACTTAATAAATAAATAGCCCTTGGCGAGTTTCTTGCCGGTTCTTGTCGTTACAAAGTCTCCTGCCGTATATAGGAGTTGCGAATCGATGGCGTAGCTTCATTGACGTTCATACGACACATGTTGTTGAACCAACTTAAATTGAAAAAAAAAAATTTTTTTTTCACGGGAAAATATATAGTTCCTTCAGGAAAACAAACTGTAATAAACGCGGGCAAAGCCGATGTCGGGAAGCATAAAGAGGTGAAGTTAGTATGCAGGAAGTAAACTCCGGAACTACTGAACCGATTTTAAAAATTCACCATTAGATAGCTACATTATTCCAGAGTGATATAGGCTATATTTTATTTCGATATTACCTCGGAAAATGAAACAATGCGGGTATTGACGCGAGGTGCAACTACTTATATCTAGAGATGCTCAACCGTGGTCATCTATTTTAGACAGATTTAGATTTAGAAGGCAGGTACCAGTTCCTAGACGAAATGACCCCTTTTGATAAACATTGAAACCGTAAATACAGACGTTCAACCGCGGCAATCTATTTAGGCAGGTGAAAGGCAGGTACTAGTTCGTAGACAAAATTACCTCTTTGGATAAACTTTGAAACCGTTAATACACCTATCTTAAACTGAATTATTTTGCTTTTCCAAAAGATATGTGACGTTCGGAAATAGAAACAGTATCCGTTTCCAATGACATCTTATCATCGGACCCGTAAATGTCACCGAAAAGGGTCGTTGGTCGTTGATTGAATCGAGAGCAGTTTTACGAGAACTTCGAGAGATGGTATAAAAAATATTTATGGCCTACTTTATTTTTCACATAAGGTTTAACCGCCTCTGTGGTTTAGTGGTACATACCACCGGTGTCAGATCCAGAGGTCCCCTTGGGCCCGCCATCACTCCACCCCACGTGCTTAGGAGGCACCGTTTTTTTTTTTTTTTTTTTTTTTATTGTGAGGGCAAATACTGTCTTTACGTATACCATACGGCATGTTGGACTCGGTCTTAGGAGGCACCCTGGGGGTTTTAGCCGGTTCAAGCCCCACATAACCCTGACGTCTCCCTGGGCGGGTGTTTCCCTAGGACAAAAAAAAAGATCCATTGGTCCCGTGATCGATTCCCAGTACAGTTTGGTTGATGGTAGGACTTGTTCTAAGTCCGCCTGGCTAGCTACCAGCTACCACCATCTTCCTACTAATACTATACTAATATTATAAATGTGAAAGTTTAGATGTTTAGATGTTTGGATGTTTGTATGTTTGTTACTCAATCACGCCAAAACGGCTCAACGGATTTGGCTGAAATTTGGTACACAGATACTTTGTGGCCTGGAGAGGAACATAGGCTTTTTATACTGGGAATAGATCACATTCCCGCGGGATAACGTCGTGCAGTCCACGCGGGCGAAGCCGCGGGCGGAAAGCTAGTATAATATATACACTATAGCAACGATGTTTTAAGCATTGTTATGTTCTGGGAGTTACAGATAAGATAGCCAGTTCCTCAGTGGCAGATGATGTCGGTAGTAGCAGGCTTCCTTCCTTCCTTCAGCCTTATCTTCGCTTTAAGGCCGCTGTATACTTTGGGCCAAGCATTGGGCCAGGTATTGGGCCAATATATTAGGCCAAAAAGTAGAGGGGGCTACTCGGTGGTGACCAATGTTGGGGCCAACTACCAACATACCATCAAGTAGCCCTCTACACGTTGGCCCAATATATTGGCCCAATACTTGGCCCGAGGCTTGGCCCAAGGCTTGGCCCAATGTACAGCGGCCTTAAGGTGTATCGATGAGCTCAGTGGCGCCGCCAATGGAAATAAATCAATTGCATTTTATTAAAGGCTTGGATTAAAAGTTTCGGTTATTTCGCGCAGGTGAAAGAGTGGAATGCATTTTATAAATATACTTTTGAGAACTCAAACTTACGCAATAAGTCGTGAATCTCAATAGTGCCAAAAGTGGCTACATTTGGCAATATCGAGATCCATAACTTGGTGCTCATATTTGAGGCCATGAAAAAACAATAAAAAATTGCATTTTGCTCTTCTATTTGCGCAAAATAACCGAAACTTTTAATCCAAGCCTTTAATAAAATGCAATTGATTTATTTCCATTGGCGGCGCCACTGAGCACACCTTAACATCAGGTGTGCTGAAAGCAAAGCGTACCTCGTTGTAGATAAAAAAATTGCTGAAGCAGTCATAGGGAGGATGGCCATAGAATTTAATTAATTAGCTAATAACCACTCGCGACTTTATCAGATTTGACTTTTTCATTACGCTGGAGATAGCTGAAAGTAGATTTCTAATGGCAACAACATTTCTTTGCAAACGCAAAAAATATGAATTTGTATTTTTTTGAACATGGGAAATAATAGGTTTTACATACACACGTTTCCCTAAATATTTGTTTTCAAGGGAAAATGTTGCCTTCAGAAATTATAAATAATGTTCGTTGGCAATATTTACCCGACCGGAAATCGAACCCGGGACCTCTATAGATAAAAATTGCACCTTGAAAATACCACTTTGACACGGAGGTCGTCGAACACAAAAACAAATTGTTTTCGCTTTACTACTTGACACAGATTAGCTAAGTTTTTCTACGTAGCAACTTTGATTGTATAGTATCAATCGATCAATCAAGGCCTTTGCGTCTAAAGCAGACGATTTAATCAATGCCTCGGAGGCAACTTATTTCATGTCCTAAATAAACTAGATTAGATTTTACAAGCTTTTATTTAACTTGCAGTATTTATCTAGACTAATATTATAAAGCTGAAGAGTATGTATGTTTGTTTGTTTGAACGCGGTAATCGCAGAAACTAAAATAAAAGACCGAATTGAAATATTACCTACTAGCCTCCCACCCGCGGCTTCGCCCGCGTGTACTACACGACGTTATCCCGCGAGAAGGTGATATTTTTCAGGAATAAAAAGTAGCCTATGTTCTTTCTCAGGCTCTAGACTATCTCTGTACCAAAATTCATTCAAATCGGTTCAGTAGTTTAGGTTTAGGTGATTGTGTAACACACAGACAGACAGAGACGCATTTATAATAATAATAATATAAAAAAGTAAGGAAGTAAGGATTTTTGTGTTAGATAATCCATTTATGGAGGAAGGCTATAGGCACTGTAAATATATACGCTAGTGCTATAGGCTTTAAAACATCACGCTAGGACCAATAAAAGCGAAGCATTAATGAAAAATTTTGCAAAATCGGGAGAAATATTTCTTTTTTAGTAGGTTATTCGTTTTACAGCTAGTGTTTGTATATGTACCAGATCAAATTTTGCAAGCAAAATTTTACCCACTTCCCAGTGTCCGATTGAGTTGAAATTTTGCATATAGGTTTGGTTTAGATGACAATACAATAATAAAGTATTACAGACAGCAAAAAAGCGTGCCATAAACTCTTACAAAAACACTTATTTTAATATAAATCATTTTGTATGTTTAGCGAAATGTCCCAAGCTGCCTGCCGTACATGTGTTTTAATACTAGCATGGCAGGTCTATCGGAGTGTGTATTTTGTCCCAATTTTCGTAAAGGGAACGGAAAGTACGGGGGTGAAACCGCACGTGGCCACTAGATTGAAATATATCTCTTTAGTGACCCAGTGTTCCCTATTATATAGCAAAATAGATATGGCAGGTGAAATAATAGCCAAGGCCGAAATACCTGGCAATGTTCATTAACCCCATTCTTGTTAATGGGCTGAATGAGACAGTCGATATGCCCTGAACACGTTGCTTGACATTGTTTCAAGTGGTAAGATGTAGCGGTTATTTCATTTATGGGTAATTTACCATCGTCATCCATTACATTGACGACCAGTAGCCGATTGGTGTATGCACCGGTTTTCAAGGTGCCCTTATCACTAAAGGTCCCGGGTTCGATTCCCGCTCTGGTGAATATTGAAAAAATTTCAATACTTCCTCGGTTCTGGGTGTTATATCCGTCGTTGTTTTCAATTTCCATAATACTGTGTCCAAGCTATCACAGTTTGGTAATGGAACAATGTGATATCCAATATTTTTTATTTATTTATTTATGTTCCCCGCTTTCCGTTGCTTATCGCTTGCTCAGAAAGAGCAAATTTGCTACGATTTCAACCAAAGAGCATGTATAGTGCGCCAATCTTTTCTGTTCCGGTGATTATCTTTGGAACTAAACAGTTTTCATACGACAGTCCATTTTGACAGCTAATTTCGTATTGCAAGTGGCTCTTCTGTCACGACTGTCACCGGAACAGAAAACCTTGTGGCACTGTAATCACTACGACAGCGATTTTGATTAGATCACTGTCAATATGGCAGATAAGTGTTGCCGCACACGGTCTACTGAAAAACACTCAGCAATCACTTTTCTGTAGTTCTCATACATTTTATATGAACCCTGACGCCGCCGGTAGTCGTCACTTGTAGGTACCTTCTTTTAGCTTCAAGTGGCGGCGATTGTCACAAACGGTTTGTGGCTTGTGTGCGGGAACGGATGGACGTAGACCGCCAATGCCTATAGCGGATGATGTATGTCAAAACGTGGCCAAATCGCGAGTTGTTCTAGTCTAGAGTCTAGGGCTTACAGATATCATTATCGTACACCTTAATTTTCATCATCATCATCATCATGTCAGCCGAACGACGCCCACTGCTGGGCATAGGCCTTCCCCAAGTATCTCCACAACGATCCACCTTAGTTTTAAATAATATATTTTTTCTATCAACGAGAAAAAAGGACCAAAACGACCAAATCAATTTGCGGCAGGGCGGCCGGCCAAGCGCTAGAAAACAAACAAAGAAAATATTTGATATCACACAAACGGTCAGTTTAAGCTGGTGTACTGATCTGACCACAACATAT
Source organism: Crambus lathoniellus (assembly GCA_949710035.1). Classification (NCBI taxonomy): domain Eukaryota; kingdom Metazoa; phylum Arthropoda; class Insecta; order Lepidoptera; family Crambidae; genus Crambus; species Crambus lathoniellus. Next base: position 22,800,861 of record OX453310.1, read on the forward strand.
ATAGCTCATAAATCATATTGTTCTCATATATCGCTTTAAGCTCACCACTCGGTCAACAAAACAACTCAGAAGTTCCGTATTCATCACTCCACGTCGAGTCCGGTGTCTGTTGACGGCTTCAAAGGCGCCTGTTTCATTGAGCTACCAGGCAACTCAATCAAACGACACCAGATACGTGTTGGGACGTTGTTTCAGTACAGCAAAATGCCCGTTTGTTTTAATATGAAAACAAGGGAAGTCCTATTCAAAATAAGACATGGGTCATCGTTAGCGCCTCAGAAGCCATCGTTAGCGACCAAAAAGGATATTATTCAACGACGACGTAGATTCTGAAAGACATGCGTAAGTGAAAGTTTAAAATGATCCATGTGGATAATAATTTTACCATACCAATATCAATCAGGGTCAGGAATCAGGATACCAATTATGCCCATGTAAATTTCCCTTTCGGCCGCCATTGCAACTGAGTTACACAACCAGTTAAAACGGAATTTTTATTCTTTCTTTGCAACTAGTTTTTACGATGGTATAATGAATAATAAGTATTTCCGCGTAGTGAATAAAGAAAATCTAATTTGTCTAAAAATCGTACAACTCGAATTACTGAACGAATTGATATACGACAATGATGATAAAGTTATAATAACGCTTGCATAAAGCTTGCAAAAAATATTTAGTCATCAAACAGAGGGAACAAAAGTTTTGTTTAATAATTAAATTCACAGGCACGCAGCTTTATCAAAGATACAGCACGTACCGCCTAGCAAGGTTATGAATCTTTACATGTATCTCAAACGAAATTATAATTATTGTGAATCATAAAAAATATCAGAAATATTTATCCCAAAATATATCTGTTAGCTTCTTGAACGACGATTTCAAAGGGGAAAGTAAAACCTTTGAAATACAAATATCTTTGTTTGTGCACTCCCATTGCTCTATTCATGTCTGCTGAAAATAAAATATTATTGAGTTAAACAGACATTAAGTCAAAAATATATGACCAGCGTTTGTCATTGAATGCTTATAATAAAAGCTTTGATAAAGTCTGAGGTCATCTAGACACTTAGTTTTCAAAGATTAAACAACACTTCTATATTAAAACTAAAGTAGATTAAGATCTAAAGCCAAATTCATCGACACGCTAAGAACAAGAAAAACTAGATTAACGCTCCAATATACATTTTAGGAACATAAATAAAAAAATATTAGCTATGTACAGGTAGAAGAATGTAACTTGAATCTCATGTTCGTTTGATAGATGGGTCAGGCCGTAGATTTTGCCACAAATAGCGCAATGGTGACGCAAAATTTTATACGAGTCGGTCGCACAAAGTGGTGCAAAATGGTAGCGCAAAATTATTAAGGAGCACGTACATTAATGTGATTTTATTTAACAAACATGTACTAACAAGAGGTATTGCATCAAACTAGAAAAAGAAACACGATATTGGTATGTAAGTATGTTTAATTAATAATTAACAATAATGTACCTATGAGTAATTCTTTTTTATATATTGCGCACAATGAAAAGTTAAACAGGATGACAAAACTAGTAAGTCCTATGTATGATTTGTTCAATTTACAAAAAAAAATACATTTAATTTGTTAGATGGAGGTATTTGGTATTATTCATTATTAATTATATAAATATACTTAATACAACTTTAAAATTTATTTCAACTTTTTTCAATGTTTGAGAGTCCATTACTTTGACTCTAGCAACAACCTGCTTGAAGTATCACTTTTAAAAGGACCTGCCAACCATTAGGATGCCAAAAATAATAAAAAAAATAGATGTGTCAATAAAAAAAAGTTACATGGGTTTAAAAGTTAGTATGAAAGTGACGAAATTCCAAAACTTATAAAATACAAAATAGAAAAACTTTGGACCTAGGTAAAATCTTTGAGGCTGGTTAGGTAGCAGACCACCGCACCTACCCCTATTTTCGTATGTTTAACGTTCTGCCGAATACCCTGTACTTATAGAATATTAATAAATCTAACAAATCAATTAATAGTAATGCTAGTCATGTTTTTTAGCGGAATTACAGCTAAAAGTAATTTCAAAATAATAAAAAACTTGAAAACCTTGTGTGCATGCACTATTATTCAATAGCGTAAAATAAGTGGCGCAATTTCTACGCAACCGGTATCGCAAAGTGACATAAAGACAGTTTTGCGGAACCGAGGCGCAAATGAAATCGATTATAACTCTTAAAATATACTATTTAACAAGGCTAGTTTAACATATACAGATCACACACATCTAATTAAACCATGCGCAACAACAATTATAAGTTTTAATCAAAAACTTACCTTGAAATCTCAAAAAATGCACTCTGCAAAGTAGGCGACACTTTTCACTTTGATCGGAGTTGACACCGAAATGTCAAAAAATATGGTCGTCAACGCTGCATTGACCATAGAATACGATACTTTGGTGATGCCAGCACTCAAACAAAATCTTAATAAATGTTTTAAAACCATAAAATGGGTGAAAATGGTTGCGCAATATAAGTAGCGCAAAGAAATGGTTTTTCAAAAAAAAAATCTTATTGCCGAAAATTTATCTTTTTTCTTAGGAAAGACGCAAAGATATTAAAGGAATGGCAACCTTATTATTATTTTATAACGTCAAATCAAACAGCTCATCAATAAGTTAAAAAATGATAATTTTATCGATGTTTAAGCTGTACACCTACCACTGCGGATTCGCGGTTTTTATAAAAAATCCGTCACTTTTGGGAAGGAAATGTCAAATAGTTTTCCAAATATATAAACTTATCCAAATATCTATATCTGTCTTGGTTTGCTATTTCTTAGGAAACACGATGATAAGATTGAGACATTTCTAAGAGTACTATATTTAAAATTATATGAGGCGGAGACTTTTGTACCCTCGAATGTGGCAAAATCTACGGCCTGACCCAGATATACCAAAATAAAAGAATGTCTTTACACGAGAGAGGGTTAAGCGATAAGCAATAACCTTAGAGCAGTATGTAAAGTTTCATTTAATTCCGTTCTGCTTTTCTCTAGATTTGCGCTCAAACACATTAAGCGATTCATTATTATCTATTTAGATAATAGGTCCGCGCACCAGATCGTCGGTCCACCTTGTAGGGGGCCTGCCCAACGTCGTCCGGTTCGCGGTCGCCATTCGAGAACCTTTCTGCCCCAACGACCATCGGTTCTCCGCGCTTTGTGTCCCGCCCACTGCCACTTCAATGATGCAATCCTTCGAGCGATGTCGGTCGTTTTAGTTCTCCTGCGGATCTCATCATTTCTGATTCGATCGAGCAGGGAAATACCAAGCATCGCTCTCTCCATTGCTCGCTGGGTGACTTTGAGCCTTCTTATGAGACCCATAGTAAAAGACCACGTCTCACTTCGGTGTTGGTAGCCGGAGCCTACCCGGGGATTCTTAGCACCCCCTGCCCCGCCGTTACCATAGCCGCTACCGTAGTCGCCTCTTACGACACCCACGGGAAGGGAAGAGAGGGGGTAGTGCTATACTATTTATGTGCCGGCACTACACGGCACGGGCGTGCGGGCAGCACAGGACCGATCGTTGTGGAGATCCTTGAGGGAGGCCTATGCCCAGCAGTGGGCGTCGTTCGGCTGACATGATGATGATGATGATGATGAGATAATAGGTACATTTTATGGAGCGTCTTGGTCATTTAGCAAATAGGAAATAAACCACTACTAAAATAACTTTCAAAAATATTTTTTTCAAAAATGTATCTTGAATCTCATGTTGGTTTGATAGATTATACCAAAATAAAAGAATGTCTTTTCACGAGAGAGGGTTAAGCGATAAGCAATAACCTTAGAGCAGGATGTAAAGTTTCAGTTAATTCCGTTCTGCTTTTCTCTAGATTTGCGCTCAAACACATTAAGCGATTCATTATTATCTATTTAGATAATAGGTACATTTTATGGAGCGTCTTGGTCATTTAGCAAATAGGAAATAAGCCACAACAAAAATAACTTTCAAAAATAAATTTTCCAATAAGAAATTAACATAATCTATGTAAATGCTAGTTAGACTACACACACGAAACTTTGTCTGCGTGGAATTCAGTTAGATTACGTTTGTAACCATGAACTTCATTTTGGTTTGTATCCCTTTTAAGATAGTCCAAAGGATACCAAAATAAGGGCGTAACTTTATAAATATGAACTTCATACGTTTTTTGGAACTTTATGACGTCAATTTTATAAAAAAAAATAGCCACTATCAGTTCCTTCTTTTGTGACGTCGGTCGGGTAAAACGATAGCTAGCTAGCAACGTTCGATAGAACATAGCAGCAAAAATCTATCAAAATAAGGAATTCAAATGACAGTTGAAGCCCATACCCATATCCATATTTTTTTAGCCGGTAGCTCCCCATTTTTACAAAGTTAAGATTTGGTTTTTTTAATTCTTAAACTTGACGCTAAAATTAAACAAATGCAGTGATTTAAATGTTAGAAATGTATTAACAAGATTTGCTTAGTTAATGGAGTTTGAAATAAAATAAAAAATACTTTATCCTACTTATATTATAAATGTGAAAATTTTGATGGTTGGATGTTTAGATGTTCAGATGCTTGGATGTTTGGATGTTTGTTACTCAATCACGCCAAAACGGCTGAACGGATTTGGCTGAAATTTGGGACACAGATACTATGTAGCCTGTAGAGGAACATAGGCTATTTTTATCCCGGAAATATATCACATTCATGCGGGATAACGTCGTGTAGTCCACGCGGGTGAAGCCGCGGGCGGAAAGCTAGTTTGAAATAAAGCACAGTTTCATCCTACGTATTTAATATTATAAATGTGAAAGTTTAGATGTTTGTATGTTTGTTACTCAATCACGCCAAAACGGCTGAACGGATTTGCCTGAAATTTGGGACATATATACTTTTTAGCCTGGAGAGGAACATAGGCTACTTTTTATCCCGGAAAAATATCGAATTCCCGCGGGATAACGCCGTGTAGTCCACGCGGGCGTAGCCGCGGGTAGAAAGCTAGTTAATAATAAACGATGTATAATCTTTTATTTGTAAGATCAGGGTGCCTACCATCAACTTTAAGACAGCGATTCAAAAATAGCGCGATGCAGAATAGGTTTCTAAAATGAATTGCTTTCTTTCGTACTCTGACCGTCTAAAAACTGGATCGCAAATGAATTGCTAAATGTGAATAACCGAACGATTTGTGTCCTTATTTCTTCTACCCGTCTCTTTCACTCGATTCTGTCATGCCCGGAAAGTGAAAGAGACGGGTATAACCTGCAGGTGTCATGTTAACTTGGCCGAGTTATAAGTCAATTAAGAGTTGATGACAGCTCAGCGGCTGTAAAATGTCATTGAATGATCACTGAATCGCTGTCATTGATATTAAGCTGTCGTGGTACGAATAAGCGAAGCAGATCAGGGTGCCTACCATCAACTCTTATTGCGGTTTTGTTTAGGAACCTAAACTGATCTGTAAATATAAACAAATAAACAAATAAACTCTTATTTGACGTATAACTTGGCCAAGCTAACATGTCACCTGCAGGTTATACCCGTCCCTTTCACTCTCCTGGCATGACAGAATCGAGTGAAAGAGACGGGTAGAAGAAATAAGGACACAAATCGTTCGGTCATTCACATTTAGCAATTCATTTACGATCCAGTTTTTAGAAGGTCATGGTACGAAAGAAAGCAATTCATTTTAGGAACCTATTCTGCATCGCGCTATTTTTGAATCGCTGTCTTAAAGTTGATGGTATGCACCCTGTTTAGGTCCTAAACAAAACCGCAATAAGAGTTGATGGTAGGCACCCTGGTTCTTGTATTTTAATAAGATTTAAAATCAGTTTACAAGTTTAATGCCAGAACAAGCTAAACACATTTTGTTCTTTTACTTACGACGCCGTCTCGTAAATAAGGGTTTTAAATTTCAAAGAAAATACAATAGAATAAAGGTATTGCTCAGGATGTCTTGAATAATTTATTAGTGTTAACGAAATGTTGTTCTACTTTTAATCTAAAACCAGGGGGCCAAATCTGCTAACGTTAAGTCGCAATCGTGTCTCAATCGTGATTTAATTGTAGTTCAGTTGTAGTGCTCTTTAAACACTAGTTACAAGAATTATGACAGTATGATGTGATGTGAATGTAGTGTGTGGTATGACCATCAGTAGTATTGTGAAAAAAGTACACATTTCTTGTAACTAGTGTGTGAAAAAACACTACAACGTTAGCAGACTTGGCCCCCAGGCGGTTTAACGTGCTAACATTATTTGAAGTAATTAAAGATTTTGATCCACTGCGGCGCACGCTAAAGATTTTTAGTAGCTTAAGCACTTGCGTTATTGTAATGTAAAATAACGACAGATACGAGTATTAGACTACACACTCGCCCAGGCATGAGAAAATATAAAAACCGGATAAGGGCACCTTGAAAACCTTAACTAGGTTTTCTTTTTACATCAGCTGGCAGTGTGAATTCAAATATACATTTGAACCGCCGCATTTTTTTTACCACCTCTGTGGTCTAGTGGTTCACACCACCGATTTCAGACCCCAAAGGTCCCGGGTTCGATTCCAAGTGGGGGTACATATTGTATTCGGTTTGGTTGGTGGTAGGACTTGTTCTTAGTCCGCCTGGCTAGCTACCATCATCTTAGAAAAATGGAAAATGAAGTATTTAGAAAACATCGACCCGTCTCACAACTAGCTCCGATGGGAGCTATAGTTATGGGAGGGATAGTTGTGAGACGGGTCGATTTTTTCTAAATACTTCATTTTCCATTTTTCTATTATAAAAATTGCATTGTGAATGCAAAAAACTAAAAATTTAAATAACTTACCATCATCTTATCTAAGTGTGACGTCATAACAATGATGTTTTAGCATTGTTGTGTTCCGGCAGTTACAGATAAGATAGCCAGTTCCTCAGTGATTGAGGATTCCGGGAGTACTGCGCTTCCTTCAGCCTTATCACCACTTAACATCAGGTGTGATGAAGGCTAAATGCTACACGGTTGTGGATAAAAAAAGTAGGTTTTCTTTTCACATCAGCTGGCAGTGTGAATTCAAATATACATTTGATCACATAACTAAGTGTAAAAGTAAGTACTACTTTGTAAACTATGTACCTATGTGCTATTTCATTCCATGCACATCAGAAGGACAGCGTTATCCTACTTCCTACTAATATTATAAATGTGAAAGTTTAGAAGTTTGGATGTTTGTTTGAATGTTTGTTGCTTAATCACGCTAAAATGGCTGAACGGGTTTGGCTGATATTTCGGTCACAGATACTTTGCAGCCTAGAGAAGAACATAGGTTACTTTTTATCCCGGAAAAATATCACATTTCCGCGGGATAACGTGTAGTAGTAGTTCACGCGGGCGAAGCCGCGGGCGGAAAGCTTGTAGCCAAATAAACCTCATTTTTCTTGGCTTTGCTCACAGTGGGTGCCTCTGTATTTTATCAGCGAAATTTTAATAAACTCTTATATTATTATTAATTGCTCTTACATTTGATATTCTGTTAAAATACTCAAACAAATGATTTAGGAGCCCAGTTAGTAATTTATGACGCTAATACGAATGCAATCTAAATTGCAAGTCAAGCACTCTTCGAAAGATTTATGTAACAGTGTTCAAACCAGTTATGGGCACATTAATTTTATTGTTTTGCCCAATAATTTAGGGATTTTGTTCTAGGTAATAAATATTATAAAGTATTTTTAGAGAAAGCAAATATGGTTCTATGGTGCCTTTTACCAATATGATGAAGTTTCAAGCTAGCTCGTATTGACCTAACATCTACTTCAATTAGGTACTTTCAATGTACTTACAAGTAGAGACACCTAACAAAAAATTTTGCTCTAAATATTGATAATAATTCGTGTAGAGCTTACACACATCTTAAATGTAGGTACATTATACACTTTAAGCTGCGCTTACACAGGCTACTTTTTTTGGCAATAATTGCTTGGCAACTGTAATGTATTAATCTGGGGGGGCTACTGGCTAGGCACCGTCTCGGCTTGATTACGATTACGACGCATCGTGCCATCCTTGTCATGTCGTACACACATTTGGTATGGCATGACAAGGATGGCATGATGCGTCGTAATTGGCTTCAAGCCGACGGCGCTTAGACGGTAGCGGGACTGAAGCTATTAAGGTTCGAACAAACCAACGCGTTCGCGGTCGCGGCCGCGGTGGCGTCCGCGGTGGCGATCACTGCGCGTGCAAGGCAAGTACACACCAAACACGCGATCTACGTTCAGTCCAGTCTGCGTCCTCATACTAACATATTATACTCGTATTGAATTTAGTGATACTGGAAGATAGCGAAAGTGAAATCGAAGCTGAAATTATTCTACTAGCATCAGTTATTGAAGACGAAGAAAAGAAAAAGAGGTATACAGCTACCAGCTCATTTGAAATAAATAAAGGGGTTGGCATTAGTATCGCGCGGTAGGCTTTTTGTAGACTCTTATGGATAATGTAGATTTTGATATCGGTCATAGAAAAGGTCCTATGACACCACTCTCAGAGCGCGGAGATTACTTGATTGTGAAATATGAGATTCCAAAATGTCGTATTTCGCATCCGCAAACAATCAGAATGATCAGCCCCCCGATTCACAAACCGTCGGAAACGCTCCCGACAGCGGAATGTATGCACTGTCTCTGTAACTCACTATAGAATTGACAAAGACAAAACACAGAATTCGAATCCGATTCCGTTTCCGACGGTTCGTGAATCAGGGGGCTGATCGTGTTCGTTCCGTCGCCTTCGCTTGCAATTTCACTCACGCGCGTCTCGCCCACCAACCGCGGCTACCCCGCTGCCTCTCATGTTTTCTATGGAATTAAATATAAACATTCACGTTTTCTATTTATTTATTTATTTTCTATTTATTCGTATCAACATCAACTGAACGCGGCCGCCCAGTGATCGCGCGTGCGAACGCTGCATTTCGAGCCGCCGCCGGACGCACGTGTTTGAACTCGTCGCTACACCGGCTATTGCCCTATCTGATCGCCCCACCGCGGACGCCACCGCAAATTGAACGCGTTGGTTTGTTCAGACCTTTAAAGGGAGCAATCTCGAGCAATCACAATAAATTGCGGCATTGTTTAGTTTTTAAAATTGCTCCATATTTCGTGGTGTTGTGTGGCCATATCTCTGCAACATGTTGCTGCATTTTGCCATCTCCCTAAATTGCTCTATGTGATCATGACGTCATAGCTGGCGGGTATTGACAGGAATTGAGCATTTTAGTTGCCCGTGTAAGTGCGCCTTTAGGAAATAGAGTTTTCCAAATATTTGAACATAAAAAGTTAAAAAAGATTTCTACATTTGAAATTAACATAAAAAAGGATCCTGCTTTCATTAGCATTTGAATTAGGGGATAAGCGTGGAGTATTTTTAGGATTTGCATTAGGTAACGCAAAGAAATTAATGCTTACAAATTGAATGAATTTTGCCAGTCTAAGGTCAGGGGTCGAGATTAATTGAAAAGGTGTGTCCTTGGTTTAATGGCAAGAGTGTAGGAAAGGAAGTCGGTGAATTTTAACGAGTTTCACATAAAAACTAGTCTTTTGGCAGCTTTTGGGCTAAGGCAAAACTAAACTAATGCAGTAATTTATTTATTTATTTATTTAAGGAACACAAACAGTGAATTGTACAATTTTATCTTAAAAACTAAAATGCGAAAAGTTTTGGTCTAGTACAAACACAAATAACATGTGTCCACAACATTTTCCATTACTTAAATACATATTCTTAACTACCTATCAATAACAATCTGAATAATCTGCTGAACTACATCGATAAACTACAATAAAATTACTACAAATTAATATTTTTACTTTTAATAATACCTACTTACGTAATTTACACCGTATGTTATCGTTCACCAATATATCACTCTAATTTACATTTATTTAAACTTGACCTAAATTGTGCCTGCTTATTACTAAATATGTCCAACTTGTTAAAATTCTTAGTATTCAGATAGTTGTATGTATTACATATTCTTGTCATTGGCGAATTTCTACCAAGATTAGTGCGACATCTGGGCAAAACAAATATATTCGTAATCGGTCGCCGGAGTGGTGGAGCACGGAATGGTATTTTCAATTTTATTTTTCCTAACAGATTGGAGTCACTTATGTTTCCATTAGTTAATCCATGAAGAAATTTTAAGTCCGATATTTTGCGCCTTTTGCTGAGAGGGTCCAAATTAAATTGTTTTAAACGATCTACATAAGGAGCTCTTCTTTTAAATCTATACTTCCAGGACAAATGCCGAGTAAAAGATCGCTGAATGGATTCTAAAAGTTATTTATTAAGATAGTTAAGTTTTGATTTGTACCACTAGCTTTGAATTTAACCTCTAGGTTTACTATGTAACATAATCTAATTATGTTTTTTTGTGTATATAGCTGAAAAGGTAGGATAAAGTGAAACTTGTGTTTAGACTTTAAGATCTTATTTACCTTTCTCCATACACAATAAAGTACTTACTTACTTACTTAAGTAAGATATTTGAGAATATAATACTGAGAAAAATAATATGCTTTGAGAGCGCATACGTTACATTTGTTCGAGCTCCTTGAAAATTCATATCATAATAGATTACAGGAAATCTAGAATCGAAAATTGAAAAGTAAATAAATAAACCTTTAGTTTTCCTCGAAATATACCTAATATTTTTCAAATGCAGGCGAACCATCTTTCACGGTTGGACGAACTAGCTTCAATATTGTGTATTCACTAGAGTATGAAATTCGCAGCGTTAAGGTCTTATACATCCCACTTTCGAATTCGACGATTTACTGAGCCGTCTCGAGATATTCGAGATGCAAATGGTTTGCGAAATCAAGTACGGTAAAGCTACTTAATTTTGTAGTGAACGTGATCGAAATCGGGCAAGAACAGAGGAAATGTTTTTCCTTTAACGCTTTGAATGATGTCTTGAGGAATGTGTGAGGTTTGCACAGTTTTTGCTGAAGATTATTCCTTGTAAGACAAACTGCTTGAATTTTTGCGTACGACTGCGGTTTTGGGGAAGAATCTGTACATTTCAAATGTTTTAATTTATTTCTGGTAACAGTTTTAACGTTACTTTAATGAGTTACGTATCGGTGTTCTGAATTAGGATATCTATTCTTTACTAATAATATAAAGAGGAAAGATTGGTATGTATGTATGTAACGAATAAACTCAAAAATACTGCACCGATTTCAAAAATTCTTTTAATTTTAGAATGCTACATTATCCCTGATTAACATAGGTTATATTTTATCCAGATATTCCCACGGGAACAGGTACCACGCTGGTAAAACCGCGAGGATCCGCTAGTCACTAATGATTTGGTTTCATAAGCGCATGCTAAATGGCATCAAAATATAAGATACAATTTATTTGGGGCGTGTTATCTAAAACCCTCGAAAGCGCTATTATTGACGTACCTATGTAACAATATTTTTAAACTACGTAAGAACATAATAATAATCCATAGTAATAGTATTATAAAGAGGAATGATTTGTTGAAAATGAAATATTACAAAACAAGGTCTCTTCCTCCAAGTAGCTCCGCCGGGAATCGAACACAATGCTCGGACTACTGAGCAAAGGAGTCGTTAAAGGAAGCGTTGTATGTTTCTACATACGCTCGAGCCAGCGTTTATTTCATCAAAGTAAAGATATTACGAGTACTAGCTTCGACACCCGAAGGAAAGATCTTTCTAGTTATTTGACAATCGATAAATATGAAACAAATATCGCTATGTATTACTTCTACAAGAAAGATTTGATTTGTTTTTGTTTGTAATAATGGATTTACTCAAGTATAACTTACTACTAAATAGATTAAAAAAAAGTATTTTCCCAAAAATTCTTTCTCCGTGGTACCACGCGGGTAAAACCACATGGCGCAGTAAGTAATAAATAAACTTATACCTTATAGGTACGTTGTTTACGAAATTAATTTCACCAATCTTGTTTATACCTCCAAAAAGTTTAACTACTGCCGCAATAAAAGAAAAGCAGAGATACGCGAATGAGTCATTATCACTGAAGATTGTACTATAATCTCTATTATAAACCAACTCTGAAGGCAACAGTCTCTTTGGGTGTAAATGAAGCGCTTCCGACTGCCTCATTACATTACGTCGTCGTTCCTTTCTCATTCTCTCCTTTAAGATTTTATCGAGACCCGCCACTGCCTAGGCGAATGCAAAATTCCACGACAACTTTCGTAATTAATCTCTTTAAGAATTCCAGATAAAAGTATGTGTTGAGAACTGGAAACTAGGGCGTTAGTCAAGGAAGCCTGCATTTTTTATATCCATTTAATATTTAAAGTCTAGTTAATAAACTATTTAATAAAATTCATCATATTAAAGTTCCGAAATAATGAAATGTCATGTTTCAGTTACCTAATAAATACATATTATATTTAACCTTACCAGAAAGATGTAAATTTATTTTGAAACGATATAAATTAATAATAAGAACATTAAAAGCACTTTTATCATTCGCAAAGCCTTATCTAAATAAAAGCTCTTCAGGTGCAGACAATTTCTAATAACTTTTGAACAAGTTGGTGATATAATAAGGTTCACATTTCCATTTTCCGACGCGAACGCTTCTAGATCACGAAAAGGCGTTGGAAAAGTTAAGACAACATCAAAGAGGGGTAAACAGAAGAAAACGATAAAGTTACTAAGTTACAGATGGCCCTAAAAATGAACAAAGTCGCAATTTCATTTTCGGGGTACAGTGAGTTTATTTGGATATTGCTAGGCGACAGTCTGTTGTTCGTTAAACATTTTGGTTGAGTAAGATTACGAAAAAAAATCTTTGAAATGGAAACATTCAAACCGTTGTCCATGCTTAATGTTCTTGTGCATAACTTTTAACTACAATACGTAGAAAATGTTGGTAAAGCTAAATCCTTTAAGATGTAATGGTACATTCGTTACATCTTAAGGTATTTAGCTTTACCAACAATAATGAATATCGTAAGAACAACGTTATTGAATTTCGATTTTAAGATTTTAAATTATTTTTATGCTTAAGCTATTTTGTAAGTAAGTACTTACAAAAAAAAATGTCATAGTAAAAAACCACCAGCCGTTACTTACAGGGTTGATGATTTTTAAATCTTAATTTATTGGATGTTACATCTAATCGATTGTTAAGCGTTTTGTAAAAATGTTTCTTTCGAATGCGAGAGTTTACTTACATTGATGAAGCAACGCTGGCCTACCGGATTGCCGGGGGCTCGCGTTCGAATCCCGCCTGAAAGTTACTTGCAGGGCTGGGTGCCTACCATCAACTTTAAGACAGCGATTCAAAAATAGCGCGATGCAGAATAGGTTCCTAAAATGAATTGCTTCCTTTTGTACTATAACCTTCTAAAAACTGGATCGCAAATGAATTGCTAAATGTGAATGACCGAACGATTTGTGTCCTTATTTCTTCTACCCGTCTCTTTCACTCGATTCTGTCATGCCCGGAGAGTGAGAGGGACGGGTATAACCTGCAGGTGTCATGTTAGCTTGGCCGCGTTATAAGTCAAATAAGAGTACATGACAGCTTAACGGCTGTGAAATGTCATTGAATGATCACTGAATCGCTGTCATTGATATTAAGCTGTCGTGGTACGAATAAGCGAAACAGATCAGTTTAGGTCCTAAACAAAACTGCAATAAGAGTTGATGGTAGGCACCCTGGTGGTTTTTTACTATCACAACGATTCCTTTAATTATGATTTCGTTGAGTTTTAACTAAGGAATGATGTTTTTTGAGACCGGGCCGCGCCTCAGTGTGTACAACGCACGTAATACGGCCGAGCCACGGATTTGAAACGTTAAATACATTTTGTATGAAGCAGTTTATATTACACGGCAATGTTGTTGGTTGGGAGGGATTATAATATTCCCAGTTAAGTTGACAATAGAAAAAAAAAAGTTAGAAACAAAGTAAGCATTTCAGGCACTGAGGGCCGCGCCTCGGTTTGTACCGTGCAAGTAATATGACCTGGGTGCCTACCATCAACTCTTAATGCGGTTTTGTTTAGGACCTAAACTGAACTGCTTCGCTTATTCGTACTACGACAGCTTAATATCAATGACAGCGATTCAGTGATCATTCAATGACATTTCACAGCCGCTGAGCTGTCATCAACTCTTATTTGACTTATAACTCGGCCAAGCTAACATGATATCTGCAGGTTATACCCGTCCCTTTCACTCTCCGGGCATGACAGAATCGAGTGAAAGAGACGGGTAGAAGAAAAAGGGCACAAATCGTTCGGTCATTCACATTTAGCAATTCATTTGCGATCCAGTTTTAAGAAGGTCATAGTACGAAAGAAAGCAATTCATTTTAGGAACCTATTCTGCATCGCGCTATTTTTGAATCGCTGTCTTAAAGTTGATGGTAGGCACCCAGACCACGGTTTTGAAACGTTACATACCTACATTTTGTATGAAGCAGTTTATATTACACGGCAATGTTTTTGGTCGGGTGGGATTATTATAAACCCAGTTAAGTTGGTAAAAGAAAAAAAATAGCACAAATGTGAAAAGAAAGCTCATAGAGCCCAAGAAAACAAAGTAAGCATTTCAGGCACTGAATCAGGGGCCTACTTACGATATTATGATGTTATTTTTATCGAATCAAATGGTTAGTCTTTTTAGGGTTCCGTAGTCAACAAGGAACCCTTATAGTTTTTTTTCATTTTATTACGACTAGAATTTTATTAAGTACTACATTTTGCTTTACTTTTAGCATTTTAATTAAAACTTAAATTAAAACGTTAAAATAGGTACCTACTTTGTTACGATAAAATTATATTAAACCACACGTATGTAAAAACCAAATTTAATACAATAAATCTGGTGGGCATACATTAATGATGATAATTATGTTGTGCAAATTTTAATATGATTTACAATCCCACTTGATGTAGCTTAGCTCTTTTTAGTACCCTTGATTACGAAGTAAATTTTAAATGATTTAAAAAATTTAGAAATAAAAAGGCTTTTCACTGAGTTAAATCTTAGCTTGATCGTAAATCTTCTTTCCCACAATTGCTAGCACTTAAAATAGGTCTAATAATGCTGAATTTTTAGGTGAAAAAGCCACTAAAAATTTCATACGGTTTTTTCGTATAAATTTAATGTCATGATTTTATGTAAAGAAACTTAAAAAACCCTTTGTAAATTTCAATGCCTCTAGTATTGAAATTTACGAATGGTTTTCAAACTTGGTGTTGTAGTAGTACGTGAGACTCGTAGTAAAACTTAAAAAAAAAATATCTTACGATTGAAAATTTCAGTTAAAATATTAAGATGAATAAAGCCTAAGTATTTATCTCTGGACCTTCACTTTTCATATTAGAGCCTTTTTACTTAAAGTTAAATAACCTTCATATTATTTCGGTAGTTTAAGTAAATATACATCTACATGGTAAGGTCAAAGTAGATATTAAAGCCTGGAGAATTTATTACTTACCGGTGAACAATATGCTATTGTTGTAGGTGATTTATCCGTTATACCTAATAGGTAACACTTTGTATCGGTACCAATAAGTAGGTACCTATTATCCTTGGTTCCGAAGTAGGTGGAAATAATCTATGTAAGGTTGTTGACAGCATTTCAAACTTGACAGTGGCGCAATCAAAATGGTTTTAATTACAAAGGCATTAAAAGTTGCGCCTAAACCCGAGATTCACGAGAATTGTAAGGTGTAAGCTGGAAGGGTTGAAACTAGACCTGTATACGCCGTATAATATACAGCGTACCTATAGGTACAGGAATCTAAGAAGACGTGCTTATCAAATTATATACACTGAAGAATATATCCTACTAATATTATTAATGTGAAAGTTTGGATGTTTGGATGTTTGGATGTTTGTTACTCAATCACGCCAAAACGGCTGAACGGATTTGGCTGAAATTGGGGACACGGATACTTTGTAGCCTGGAGAGGAACATAGGGTACTTTTTATCCCGAAAAAATATCACATTCCCGCGGGATAACGTCGTGAAGTCCACGCGGGCGAAGTCGCGGGCGGAAAGCTAGTATAAAATAAAACACGTCTTAGGTTTCTGCAGGAACTTTCCATTGAGATAAAACGCGGCCCCAAAAGGTGCCGAAACGTCGGACAAAACTAATAATCCTATAAAACACAATTCTAAAAATTAGTAGGTTTAACAAAAACGCAGCTCAAAATCCGTTAATGTGGTTTACTTTCATATATACAAAATAAATAAATAAATAAATAAATCAGCCTGGGTCGTCCCACTGCAGGGCAAAGGCCTCTCCACCTTCCTTCCATTTCACGCGGTTTATATACAGGTTGGAATTATTTCATGACTAGCGGCCGCCCGCGGTTTTACCTGTATGGTTCCCGTTCCCGTGGGAATATAGGGATAAAAAGTATCCTGTGTTATTCCAGCCTGTAATCTATCTCTGTTGCAATTTTCATCCAGATCCGTTCAGTAGTTTTTGCGTGAAAGAGTAACAAACATCCATACCTATATTATGATGATGTTTTGTCAACAGTCATCATAATATAGGAACTTACTATGTTTTTTCAAACTAAAATCGTGATTGAAAAGTTTCGCTAAGTATTTTTTACATTTTATGAGTTCATGTACTTTACAATTGAATAGTGACGAAACCAATATGAAGGGTGAGTGTATATTCGCATACTATCGCCACAAAATAAAGAGTTTACAGAAGGACCGCTCCCACCATTTTTGAAAATCTATACCTATCTTTGTCTGGCTCACTAGGGTTGCTTCTGTATTGATTCTGAATTTAAAAAGGAGTAGGTAGTATAAGTTAACAATCATACATAAATAAATTCGTTTATACATACATCTTAAACATGTTTACATGCCTTAGATGCTGCTTAGATGGTAAACAGAGCATCTAATATCCATTTAAAGTCCCGACGCCACACACGACGAAGACAAGATCCTATTGTACGTATACCGTACCTATTATGTTGTAATGTATTCCATTCCTATATGTTATAATGTACTCTATGAACAAGATATAAATATGGTGTGATAGTTATCCCACTAAAAACATAAACGTGAAAAAGGCACTAAGTAAGTTCGACGAAAACATAAAGGTAAAAAAGGTGCCAAGTTCAGCGAAAAATAGTTGAAATCTAAATGGGTTACAAGTTCCATAAATTTTTTCGTTCATGAACTTCAAATAATCAATATTTTCTTAAATGTTGAATTTATAACTTGTCATCTTCAAAAATTGAAAAACCTTTATAACGCAAGAACTGTATCAAGCAATAGTGGTAACTATTTTGAAAACAAGAAATTGTATTTAAATACCTATGTTGTGTTTTTATCATGTATAGGTAAATAAAAAAATACAAGTAGTTTAATAGTCAAAGTCAAATTTGTTTATTCAATTTAGATTGGTTTTTACAATACTTGTGAACGTCATAGAAGCTACGCTATCGGTTCGCAAACCCTACAGCGGGAGAACAGCGAGATGAAAACAGGTTCATATTTGTTTCTGGCACAGCTGTTCTTTATAGTCTTTTCTTGCACTCAAGAATATAGTTTTTCAGCTTTCTTTTTCTGGGAGAATTTGCAGAAACGTGAGTTGCTATTTGTGAATTTGAATCACATTTAACTTTTTCATATTGTGTACAAGATTCATTAGTCTCCACAGTTGCGATCCTTTATTTAAATTTTTTTTGACAGGTAGCAAAAGTTTGGGATTAGTGCCTTTTTCTGGACAGTTCGGTTCGATGTCTTGATTATAGAATTGGTTTCGAAATGGGCCTCACAAACTCGAAGATATGTTGACCATTTGTTGCGTACATCTTCTCGATCAATTAAACTTAACCATAAGGTTCGTCTGGAAATAAATCATTTGATTTTTAAAATGAACTAGTTATTTTTGCAACGAAAATAGCCTATGGCACTCCTACGATTAAGACGTTAAAATAAATAGGTATACGCATAATCGTGCGTGGTTCGTTTTCTCCTGAACTTGGCTGGCACACTGCAGTGCGTCAAAAAAAACTTTACTGCAAGTGAAATATCATTTGGGGTAAGTATAATGACTGGCGTTCTCTCCCAAACTTGGCAGGCACACTGCCGTGCGCCTAGATAAAGAAAACTTTACTGCAAGTGAAATCTTATTTGGGATTTAATGATTGGCGTTCTCTCCTGAACTTGGCTGGCACACTGCCGGCCGTGCGCCGAGATAAAGAAAACTTTACTGCAAGTGAAATGTTATTTGGGATTTAATGATTGGCGTCCTTTCCTGAACTTGGCTGGCACACTGCCGTGCGCTTAGATGAAAAAAAATTACTGGAAGTAAAATGTTATTTGGGGTTTAATGACTGAAGTCTCTAAAATGTAAGTAGGATCTCTTAACACTGCTAAAATAAAAGAAAATGCAACGACAACTTTTACTTGAAAATTCGTCAACATGACTTGTGGCTGTGTTCGCTGAACCGCCAAGAAGTTTTGAGAATACTCTAACATCTAAATAAGGACCAGCGTCATCATCATGTCAGCCGAACGACGCCCACTGCTGGGAATAGGCCTCCCCCAAGGATCTCCACAACTATCGGTCTCATTTGATTGCCTATGCGTGACTCGCTACGAGTTGTGATTGTGACCGGCCGGCGGCGGGCGGCGGTCGAGCGTCAACAAAGAATATATCTAGGAACCTACTTAACTAAACCATAGAACCGAAATACTGGCGTTTTACCACAACCAGCTAACTATAAGATGAATGTGTATGGTTCATCGTCGTTATCAAAGCGGCTAGTCCCAAAAGTACCTAGGTATACTCACCTACCAACAAGAGAAAACAGTTTGACATAACTTACCTTTCAATATCGTTTGGAAATTTAAAGAACGTGTATGCACAGTTTTTAGTCGTATTTAGACAACCAAATACACTGCAACGGTAATAATATTGGTTATTAATTTTGTTAATTATTGGTAAAATAGGTATATAAGTGTCACAGTGACACGTAGCGGCGCGGACGTGAAGTGATCAATTAAATGCTCTTTGGAACTTGCGATCACTGACCTCTTTGCGATACTCGCGACTGAGTACTGTCCCAAACTGCCCCATTTTGCCTGTATATGTGACGTCTATGTGTGCGTGACGAAAATGGCACTTTGTTCTAAGCGGACTCTCTGCTAGGGCGACCGCCCGCGTAGTTACTTTGTGCCATCGCGTTTGAAAGAAATTTTGACAGATAGATTGTACTTTATTGTAAAGAAATACGATCTAGAATAGAATTCTTAATTCAAACGCGATAGTAACGTTTGCACATTGACAAACATACACTTGGGTGTCGGGGTACTGGGTGCCTACCATCAACTTTAAGACAGCGATTCAAAAATAGCGCGATGCAGAATAGGTTCCTAAAATTAATTGCTTTCTTTCGTACTCTGACCTTCTAAAAACTGGATCGCAAATGAATTGCTAAATGTGAATGACCGAACGATTTGTGTCCTTATTTCTTCTACCCGTCTGTTTCACTCGATTCTGTCATGCCCGGAGAGTGAAAGGGACGGGTATAACCTGCAGGTGTCATGTTAGCTTGGCCGAGTTATAAGTCAAATAAGAGTTGATGACAGCTCAGCGGCTGTGAAATGTCATTGAATGATCACTGAATCGCTGTCATTGATATTAAGCTGTCGTGGTACGAATAAGCGAAGCAGATCAGTTTAGGTCCTAAACAATAAGAGTTGATGGTAGGCACCCTGTACCTACTGTACATGAATATTTTACTTTATAGCTGTTCGTCTATTGTTTTTGTGTCTATATCGCTTTAGCAAACACTATGCATTCCGAATCGTGGCAGGATAAAGGTAGTTACGATAACAATAGCTGAATTTTTATCATTCCTTCTGTTCGCTTTTCATAAAAAGCCACTAAATGGAATGCCGCGAATATTGACCGCAACAAAGCGCTTAAAAATTTCGAAACTATCAACGAACGAAAAAAACTACCATATAATTTTTATAAATAAAACTCTTGCGTTACTGACACAACGCACATCCGAAACTACTGGGCGTAAGAAACTGAAATTTGGTATGAATGCTCCTTGGAGAGTGTAGGGGAGCACTAAGAGAGGAGTTTTTGGAAATTCCTCTAAGGGGGTTGTAGTGTGTGTACTACGCATGACACACACTTAGCCTCCTTCCTATATATAAGGCAATGCAAGCCTCATTAAATGGCTCTATTTAACCGAATGAACCGTCTTTTAATACACACCCGTTGCGCCAATCCCTTCATATATTGCATGGCGACTCTGCCAGTGCTGCCTATCGGCGGCGCTGCGCAGATGGTTTTCCAAATAATAAGTGAAAAATTACAAAATATTGGACGAAAACATGTGAAAGTGAACGTGAAGTGAAAAAAAAGGACCCTAAAGTAGGACTTAAAAATGGACTATTATATTATAACAACTAAACTTATATTACTATGAATATTTAATAACAAATAGTAGGTAATAAAAATAAATTCTTCAATTAAAATAAAACCTAAATTTATAATGAACTGTCAAAAACTACAAAATAAGTGTAGAAAATATTCGTTGTCTCTTGATGTGATGCTGCCGAGGTGATGACCCTAGCTGGGCGCCGGGAGATGTTGGGGTCGGAAGTGGATGCAGCAGGGAGCTGATCCAGACCAGGAATGAGTACACAGTGGTCAATACAGGAAACACGGAAATTCTAAAGTTTTACGTCAAGGACATTGCGGTTTGATTCGACTTTTTTTGGTTTTTTTTTTACAAATTAACTTTGCCTTATTTTGAAATAGATTTTTCTATTTTTCTTTTAATTTAAACTTTTGACTATTTAATGATAATTCGATGGTTTATAATATGTTGTCATTTTACGTTTTATGTACTGGATAATTAAAATTGCACATTTAGAATATCAAAGCGAAGAATTTATTTTTTAGGTATTTACTTACATAAGTAGTACGTTATGTATGACTAATATTTTTATTTCATAATGATGATATTTTCTCCTTCTTTTACTAGTTAACCTTAGGTACCTAAAGGATATTCTTTTAGTCTCAAATTATTATTAATTGTTGTTGACGATTACTACAGAAAATAAATAATACGATGTATGGAGAAAATTAGTAAAAAAATTAATTAAAAATGCTTAAAAATGTATTGAATAAATTTTATATACTTATTGTAAGAATTTCTTTAACGTTCTGATTTTATTTAATTGATTGCACAGAAAAAAAGGAGTTAAGTAATTATTTCGATTAAAAAAAAAATCTTTTAAAATATTTTGCAGGTTATAGGTACATAAACAATGTTGATTTTTTGTGTTTGCAGTTCTAGTATTCCCGATATTCCAGTTATTGGTGAAAGGTAAATTTAATTTAATATTGCACATATTTTTTTTTACTTTAACTTATTATTTTTATTTATTCAAAGTCAGTTTGTTTTAATTTATTTATTCATTAAACTTGTACACTTACAGATAAAAAATCCAAGTCGTCTACAAGCTAGAATTACAACTAATTAACACACAATAATTTATAAATAGTAACATTTAGAAAGTCAATTACCTATGCATACCCTTTTTTTTAAAACAATAGGTACATTGAAAAATCGTAAAATTCAATTAAGTAATCAGAAATGTCAAAATACCTAAAACTACGTTATTGAATTTTGTAAAATTCGTGATTGCGTAAGTAGCAGAGACATAAATTACTGACCAAGCAACACGTGTGGTATTATAGGTAAAAATGCATCTTTCAATGATTATTCGAGCTGATTTTAAATACCTTGTGTTTACTTATTAAATCAAATACATAAATGTGAAGAAATGTAGTATTGGAATGTAGTATTGAAGAAATGTAATATTTTATTATTTTTTTTTTTACGAATTTGGTGACAAATATTTTGATTTTTGTGATATATTTTTTTTTTATTAGCTGAAATTTAGACCCGTATAGTAGTTGATTAATAAACTTTTACTTTGAGCTTTTGATTAGATTAGGTAATAAGCTACCAATGAATTCGTGTTTTTAGTAGAAGTATTTTATTTCTCTTATAGGAAAGTACCTATAGAGATTTAGAAAACTTATTTGACATTTGAAACATCTAATAAAGTTAATTCTTTTTCCCGTAATACCTAGTTTTCCTTTTTTTTTCGTTTATAAATTTAACAATCATTAATTTTTCTTCTAAATAAGCTCGTAATTACATTATGTAATAATATTTATAAAAAGGTAGGTATATTTTCAATTTAGGGCGTATTTTATTTTTCATATTAAAATTTTAGATATTTGCCTAATTAACTTTATATATTATTTACATGTATTACACGACATTAAATACGTAAAGATTTAATCATTCGTTTCGATAGATATTTACAGTAAAACATTGATTTTAAATAAGTATAGCGTTTTTTATGTTTAGCAGATTTTTAAATTATGGATTCTTTTAACGTTTTTTTTCCAAAATTAATACCTATTTAACTTAAAAAAAAAATATATCGACGAGTTTAACTTATTATAACTATACAAAGAGTAAATTAAATCAAACGATGATTTAATTTCATATTATACTTTCTAAACAATTGAAATTTTACGAGATTTTAAAATAAAACGTTTAAAAAATATATTGTTCTAATTTAAATGGTTTATTATGTTTTAATAGTACGATAATATTAGTTACTTATCGTAACATTCGTTTGAAATAGGTATTCTGTAAGTATAAGTATGTATTATTTAAACTTCTTTAATTTAAGTAAGTATTATTATGTGGATTTGTATTTTATCTATATAATGTTTTTGGTACAAATGTATATAAATACATAACGATATACAGATTACAGGGTAAAACATTAATTAATTTCTGTTTTGATATTTACTTACGTTTCTTAAATACATATTAAAAGAAAATCGTTATGCAAATTATTCATTAGTGATGCAATCCGATGTTTTAAATTATCTTACAAACAAGCCTGATATAGAAAGAAGAAGTATTGTATTTCGATCGGCGTTGCGTTACATAGAATATTCCAATTCCATTTATGCAAGCTGTTAATTTAGTGCAGCAGAAACATAAGTCGGTTATAAACAATCCCACACGAGTTTGCTGGTTAAGCAGAAGATTCAAACATAATAAGAAAGTATCAATTTAGTTAGGTATGGAATGAATTATTTGATGGAAACTTTTGATAATTCATGTTAGATTTTTTTTTAAGAGTACTTCATAGTCGATATTTTTAAATGGTTTGAATGAAAGTCGAGTGAAAGATACGGAAAATGGATTGATTTGGTAGTTTGGTAAATGATTAGTAATTGATAGAGAGTTGGTATAGGTAAAGATATACGTAGCTGTATAAAAAATCTTTTCGTAACTTTTAGATTACGATTAGGTACAGCATAGGTTAAAAGGTATAGGTTTGTTATTTATTATGTAGGATTTCGGAATGTTGAAATGTGTTTTTTTATTTATTGAAGATAGGGAATTATATGGTTAATAATGTTTCACATGCGATTGGACTGATCACCCGAAAGCCATGGAGTCATTATTTACCCTATATTCATTTTAGGAATGATAGTTATTTTAGAAAGTTAGGAAAGTAATCTTTAGTAAATATGCTCGATAGTACGGTACACATTAAGTGAGAGGTACTATAGGGATCAGGTCCTTCAGTTATACCAAGGTGCGAACGAGATTCCCCTTTGGATACTGTTGGAGACCAAATAAGATGTCTTAAATCATGACCCTATATAATGAAATGGTACATGAGGGGTCAAATCCTTCTATCGATCATGGTGCGAAGTGTTTTCCTCTGTGAGATAGGTTGGAGTCCAAAGAGGCTTAAACTATGACCCCCAAATATAGGTTGTGCGCACAACCCAAATGGCACAAATTTGTCCATTTATAATAATTAATGAATATGAAGTCGACTATAAATAAATATGATTTATGTACCAATATGAATATAAAATAAAAATGAAAGTACGCCGGGCCCGGGCGAATGAGTATAATGAATATGATGAGTACCTAGATGATGTGAAGAAATAAGTGTACCGATACTGTAAAATAAGGAATAAAGTGATTATAATTTTAACGAGCAGAGCAGGATACGGTGTAGTCAAAAATATTGAGATATATGGGATAATGAAAATAGTTATCATGAATGTACTTAGTTAAAAGTTGAATATGTTGTTATTGTAACTGAGTTTAACGTGGACATGAGAAAGTTGAGTATATAATTAAATGAAAGATTTTTAAGAAAGTTCTAGGAAAATACGAATGAATAATAATTATAG
The DNA here is from genome assembly GCA_949710035.1 of Crambus lathoniellus. Taxonomy (NCBI): domain Eukaryota; kingdom Metazoa; phylum Arthropoda; class Insecta; order Lepidoptera; family Crambidae; genus Crambus; species Crambus lathoniellus. Next base: position 22,825,213 of record OX453310.1, read on the forward strand.
AAAGGAAAAAGTAGATACTTCAATGTTTTGTAAATGTAATATTAAATTACATAAATGAAAAATGATGTTGTCTTGAAATCATAAATTTGTTAGAATAGCACAAAGATACCGATTAGTTACCTACTTTAATATTAAAAAGTAGAACGCATGTTTTTTTTTTCTATTACGAGCTTTTACAAAACTTAGTGTTGTTGAAATTGTATTTTGTGTATTTCAATAACTTTTATGGAGCACGATACAATAATTAGTAGATTTATTTTTTTATTATTCAAAGGTAAAGTGAATGATGTAGACCTGCTGTGCAATCAAAATAAGTAAATCGGAACAAAAAAAATTTAAAGCGATAACTTGTTAAGGTCCCTAAAGTGAATACTGAATTGGTTTTATTTATATTGATTTGGATGAAAACGTGTGTAACGTCTGCTAAGAATATGTTTTAAAAATGATTCGTGTTGTTTTAAAAACAAAAACAAAAACGATTTTTCTTAATAAACTACTTATAATAATCATATTTTTATATTTCCATAGTAAGTAAGTACTAGTCTTTAAGACAAAAATTTTACGTTGAATACAGGTTTAAAAATCAATATTTATTGAAAACATTTGGTGTTTATACAATTATTGGATAAAACAAACATAATGACTTGAGATATTTTGACTTTCCAATCAATGATAGTAAAGTGACATAAGTTTAAAGTAACTTAATCAAAAGTTATGTTTTTGTTTCAAATAAGTACTCGTAACAATATTATTTTAGTGCATTGGATGTATGAAAAGTTTTTTCTTTCTTTTCCTTTGTGTTTTTTTTATTTACTGATTCTAACTTTAAAATTTATAATAAATTTGTAACTTATAAAAGAGTTCAATATCAATAGAATAAAAACAATGAATTCTTTGTTTGTTTTTCATAGACAATGTACTAGTTTTGGACAATGAAGGTTTGTTATTATTTATACTCATAAATTTTTTTATGTAAAAAGGCACTACATTGTTACTTAAATGAAAGTTTTGTCCGTAAAAAATCGTCAACAATAAGTAAGTTTTTAAGTTAAATAAGATATTCCTAATAATTTTTCAAGGATATGTTTAAAAATATACTTATGTTTTTTTTTGGAAGCATTACATAGATACTTTTCAAGAAAGTAGGTATACCTACAAGAAAGTATAGTACTTACTCAATTTACTTTATTAACGTTTTTTAGATAAAAATAATAATATTAGTTTTATACCTTATGATTATTTGTTAGATTATTTTCTATAAAAAATGTACTCTTAACATTTTTTATTTATTTTACGGGGGAGGTGTAGTGTGTGTACTACGCATGACACACACTTAGCCTCCTTCCTATATATAAGGCAATGCAAGCCTCATTAAATGGCTCTATTTAACCGAATGAACCGTCTTTTAATACACACCCGTTGCGCCAATCCCTTCATATATTGCAGGGTAAAAAGGGGTCGAAGTCGCGAGCGGAGCGCGGATAACATAATCTTACATGTTTTATGCGAATTTATCCAGTGTTTTATTGAGGCGCTACTCGGAAAAGGTATGGACTTTTTGATTTAAAACTATAGGACGGTTACAGTTGTTACAAATCTGGTAATCACTACATAGTATAAAACAAAGTCGCTTTCTCTGTCCCTATGTCCCTTTGTATGCTTAAATCTTTGAAACTACGCAACGGATTTTGATGCGTTTTTTTTTAATAGATAGAGTGATTCAAGAGAAAGGTTTATATGTACTTTTTATCCCGATAGTCCCACGGGAACGGGAACCACGCGGGTGAAACCGCGGGCGGCCGCTAGTACGATTTATATTTATTCATACCTTTATCTAGATTCGTACAGTTTTGAAAACACGATTTTATGATTTTGCCTCGACACTTTTTCTTTTCGAAAAGACCTGTAAAAATTAGAAAATTGAAGATCACTCTTAAATAGGGTTACTTACACTATTGGAAATTGGTTCAATTAGTGGACACCAATAATATTTAGGATCGTATAGAAGCATTTTTTTAAAAATCGCTATAGTTTTTTAATACGAATAGATTTTGTGTTTTTTTTTGCACAATCTGCAAAATCGGTCTCGGTCCCGCGCGCGTCACTTTCACATTGCTATCTCGCTTCAGCACAATTTTTCCGAGTATCGCTTTAAATCCCAATTTACTGCATATTTTATAGTAATTTAAGTTTATAAAATTAATCAAATAATCTATTGCTAAACTATAATGTGTACAAAGATGTTAGGTAGGTACATAATAAAAAACCATTGTTATGGACCCTGTTGGGTACACAAATTTGATAAGTTTATGCAAAAACAAATCTTAACCCATTGACGCTGGACCGATCAAATAGGGTCGGAAAACAATGAGAAATCTATTCTGTCTCGTTTATGGGGCATTGAAGGATTAAAATGTGCTTGACTTCAATATTCAATTGATAGAATCTAGAGGTAAAGCCAGTTTAATAACAGCAATCGATATTCTTTCATTCAGTGAGATCAAAAGTACGAAACCCTTTGAACCTTTCTCCGCAGAAAACTATAAGACTCGCAAAATCCAACCAAAAGTAATATATTGGTTTCACATTTACCATTTCTGCAGTTCTTCACAACTTTTCTACTTAGGTACATTTTTTCTTTCAATCTGCACGTATACATAGTAAGCTAGTAGGTATAGAGTATATAGACTAGTACGATGCTAGAAATACCTCTAAATAACTTTTTCAAAACGATATGGTAAAAGAGACATATTTTCAAAAATAAAATTGCATTGTGAATGCAATAAAGTAATTTGATAATATAGTTCCCAACGTAATATTTGTAATGAAACACATAAAATACAGGGTTAATTTTTGAACACTATCCAAATTTTTAAGATCGTCTCAGAATCAGTAAGTGAACAACTTTCTCCTGGAAACATGGGTCGAAATATGACATAAAATTTTTGACTTTTCATATAAATCAGACTGATTACGCGATCGATTTAGTATGGGAAGTCCAAAAATTTTTGTCGTATTTCGACCCATGTTTCTAGGAGAAAGTTGTTCACTTATCGATTCTGAGACGAGCATAAAAATTTGGATGGTGTTCAAAAATTTACCCTGTATAATTAAAAAAATACAATATTTTATTAAGAAGAGAGACAGATACTTAAATTATCAAGGGTTTACTCCAATAACCGGAACATTTTCCATTTTTGAATACCTTTTTCCTTTCATCCCAAACCTTTGTATCAATCGATCCGATTGTCTCTTCAAGATTTATTTGGGGGTTATCTTTTCAAACGAACTCATTTTAAAACGGAATTCCACCGTTTTACAATCAAATAAAGCTCTCCAACGAGTAACGTTACTTGAGTAATTGGAGAATGGAGTTATTTTGACAAAACCTTTTTTTGTTATTGAATTAACAACAAAAGGATGGCCGTTAGGAGTTTTTACGCCTATTATTACTTAGTCCAATTATTGTTTCTTGGCATGCGTGAGCTGGTTGGTTTATTGTTTTATTGCTGCAAGTCAAGTTGTCGTGTGTGTTGTGAACTCAACACAGAACATGACTTTGTTTTATGTTTTAATAATTTTATTTATGACTAGTGGCTTCTAGTGGATTTCCCAGCGTGGTTCCCGTTCTTCATCATGGCAGCCGAACGACGCCCACTGCTGGGCATAGGCCTCCCCAAGGATCTCCACAACGATCGGTCCTGCGCTGCCCGCGGCTCCTGCGACCTTGACCAGATCGTTTGGTCCACCTTGTAGGGGGCCTGCCTACGGAACGTCGTCCGGTACGCGGTCGCCATTAGAGAACCTTTCCGCCCCAAAGGCCATAGGTTCTCCGCGCTATGTGTCCCGCCCACTGCTACTTCAACGATGCAATCATTCGAACGATGTCGATTGTTTTAGTTCTCCTGCGGATCTCATCATTTTTGATTCGATCGAGCAGGGAAATACCATTGGGGAAGGGAAGCATCGCTCTCTCCATTGCTCGCTGAGTGACTTTGAGCTTTCTTATGAGACCCATAGTAAAAGACCACGTCTCACTTGCATAGGTAATTACTGGCAAAACACACTGGTCAAAGACTTTCGTCTTGAGACATTGAGGTATTTCGGACGCGAATATATGCCGAGCTTCCCGAACGCTGCCCATCCGATTTCCGTTCTTATCTATGTTACTCGGGAATAATGTTGCTTAGCACTGATGAAAGAATTTTTAGAATCGGTTCAGTTCTTGAGTTTATCCATTACAAACAAACAAAAAAACAAGAAACCAAATCTTAATTAATTAGTATATAGTATAGAAAGTAAAGATAAATAAAAAAGTATCATGCTGATCGTATAGTCTTAAGTTTACAAGTGATTTTAAAACAGTTTTTTACACTTTGGCACAGCAGTGTCTAAGGCGCCGGCCACACTGCGGCAATCTAGCGGTCAGAGTTCCGAGTTCTGCATTCTGCGTTCTCTGTAATGTATGCGGTGTTCAGATTGACCGCCACGGTCTGACTACTTTTGTGGGTGCAGGTTTCCAAGACACCGCATACATTACAGAGAACGCAAAACGCAGAACTCTAACCGCTAGACCGCCGCAGTATGGCCGGCGCCTAAGTTCATTAATTAAACCTCTTTGTCATTTTTAGGGCTGCGTTTCTCAAAAGGGAATGAACAAGGCTTCCGATGAAATTCTTGAGAAAAGTCATTGAATCAAATGTTGGAAATGAAGTTTCGAGCTTTGAGAAAACATTTTTCATCTTTATGGTTCAATTCTAAGTATTGTACTTGTGATAGTAGTTTGGTAATTTGTGAAGCTGCAAGTTCAAGATGCACATCAAATTTATGACTTGATTTTATCTAAAAAATAACCACGTAAATTTCAACCAACATAAAAAGTCCTCATTTATGTAGTAATAATAAATAAATGTTATAAAACGCAAGAGATGCTTGTATTCCAACATAGTGGAGATGAAAACGGACTTTTTTAAAACGCTTATTGAGGTCACATTCACAACGTGCAGTAATTCAAAAATTGTTTCTCCTCGTTACGTTTTCTTTTGAGTGGCTTAACCAAACATCAAATAAGAGCTAATCGGATTGCCGTCGTAAATATATTCAAAAGAGACTTAGAGAAAATTGATGAAAGTGTGCGAAGACTCGCCGAGAATCATTTTAATCTAATGGAATTTATAAAAGCTCTAATATTTGTGGATGTAGACCGATTTTGCGATGTTTGCGGATAAATAACGAGAAGTGAATTCGCTTAAGTCGACTTTATTGTGTATAGCACAAAGTTCAGATACGTGTGTACATGGAAAAGGCTCGTGTGTTGATTTATGAGATCACGGGTTTGCTTGGTATTATGTTATGGTTGTTTCACCGGTGCCTTTTAGGTTTGAAAGCTTTAAAAATTGGTTATTGTGATGTAAAATTATTTTTTTCTTTGTCGGTTCGATGCGAAGCGTTTAGGAAGTTGGTGGTTAAAAAATTAACCACATCATCTTCATAGTTGTTAATCTATAGGTCCATTAATTAAGAATACCAGTATACGCCTGCGACCTTACTTTATCATCATCATCATCATCAAACATTTTACTGTTGGGGCACAGGCAGGGTTGCCAGATGTATGATTTAAATCGTATTTGTACGATTATTTACAACATTGAACGATCAAAAATTTTCAGAAAATTTTGGATTTAATATGGAAGTACGATTATTTATTTTGCCGTGTACGATCGTTTTTTCCATGTGTTTCCCGAGTTTGTACGATTTTTGTACAGGTGTACGATTTTTTTTAAATTTAATGTACGATTCTCGATTTTTCGCACCTGGCACACGGGCCTTCCTTGTGGATAGATAGATAGATAAATCAATCATTTCAAAAACTATTTCCATGGCAGCAAAGTAGAGAAAGACATCTACGAAATTAGAATTTTACAGGAAAGCACATTTAGTAAAACATTACGATCATTTTGAGAGTTGTTGGAACAGTGAAATATTTAAGATTGAAAAACGCAAACGTTGAGTTTCATACTAAAGTTATAATGACAGCACTAAGAATATACTTGACTATACAATTGGATGCGGGCAGCGTAGGACCGATCGTTGTGGAGATCCTTGGGGGAGGCCTATGCCCAGCAGTGGGCGTCATTCGGCTGACATAATGATGATGATGATACAATATTTTCGAACGAAGCATAACATATAGTTTTTGATACTAAAGACGCTAAAATTGAAAGAAAATTTAATTTTAAGCCATCCAAACATGTTAATACAAACATAATTTAGACGCAAACTAAATTTAAGTCTCCGAATATATTGAATCCGAATATTTAGCTATCCAAACACTTATGGGTCGGTAGGTACTATATAAATGTATGAAGCTATTAATGGTAATTTGGGTCCTGATAGATTTCGACTTAGGTGCCACTGTGACCTTTAGTTGATAAGCTTGGTAGAAATTTGGAGTAGGTACGTCACTAGATTTAGGCATAATTGTGAGAAGACCTTTGTCCTATAAATATGTATGAATTGTTTAGACGTCATCAGATTCTCGTTAAGGTGATGGCATATTTAAAGGGCAACCAATAAGTTTAGGCACATTTTTTGACTCAGAAGATATATAAAATGCACATTTTAGATTTCTGCGCTGTTCATTGAAATGTGAACCACTTTTTATGGATTTAATCACGCGTATATTGCACACATAATAAGTAATTTTTAGTTGTGTTTTTAAAGGATTTTTAGTTTTTTCCGACGTTTCGGTTCCTTTTCAGGGTCCGTGGTCACGGAAAACTACCACTATTTTTTGGGTTTATTAAATGAATATACTTACACTAATTATCTGTATTTTTTTCCAGACGATGTGATCAAATTGATCAGGACCACTGATCATCCCTTCTGAGCTGAGTAGCTCGGGACAAACATTTATGTGATGAGCTTTAAGTAATTGGTGTTTGTACGTACGTAGGTAGGTATTTGTAAATATTTATAGTACCTACATATATAAGCTACTATTATTTCGGATGTGTGTGATGTTGGGAGATATCTTTTATTTTTTGTATGTTTGTAATGAATGAAATCAAAAACTACTAGACCGATTAAAAAAAATCTTTAACCCGTAGAAAGCTGCATTTTTCCCGTGTAAGATCCTACTCATATTATAAATGTAAAAGTTTAGATGTTTAGCTGATGTTCGGATGTTTGTTGCTTAATCACTCCAAAACGGCATTTGGGATTTGGCTGAAATTTGAGACACAAATACTTTGTAGCCTGGAGATAAACTGAGGCTACTTTTTATCCCGGAAAAATATCACATTTCCGCAAGATAACTTCATGTAGTACACGCAGGCGAAGCCGCGCCTAGGTACGGAAAGCTAGTATGCTATATTTCATCCCGTTATTACCACAGGAACGGGAACCACTTAGGTAAAACCGCAGGAAGCCCCTATTTATTATATTTATCGTAATCTTTGGAGGAGAGCCAGTTACAGTGCTCTGAGAAGAGTCTTTTGTTAGTTGTCTGGTTGGTTATAACAATTTATTAAAGTATCAATAGCTACGTAGAATAACTGTCTAATCCATTATTAGTTTACGAAATTACAGTTCTATTTCTAACGGAACTGAAAAAATATTTAATGTCAACAGAATTCTAATTCACTGTAATGTCGTCTTTACAAATTTGCTGGAAGTCCCTTAGGAGCGGAAGATATGAATTTAATACGAACCAAGTTGGGGTTATCCAGAAATGTATGACAATTTTTTAAAATCATAGAGTCAAAAAACATTAATTTATCTTATTTTGGTAACTACCTACTCGGTTATATGCCGATATTACTGAAACCTAATCTAGCTAACACACTGATATAAAAATATGACGTCATATTTTTGAATGAAGCTCATTTTTGGAACATCCCACGTCACGTCATGAGCACAGTACATAATACGTTAACAGTAACTCAATTTCATATTTTTCATTCAGTTCTGACATTAAAGGCATCAGTGTTAGAGTTTAAATAATAACGATAATTAGACTTTTTAACAAGGATCAAAGGATTCGCTACTTCTGCACACACGATGCAAAATTGACATAGCCACGAACGGTAGAGCAAAACGAAATTTTCCTTGACTTATAAAAAACTTACCACCAGCCGACCACACTTTCAATTCTCAACTCTTCTACGACTACCATTGAAATGGTACCAAGCTACATTAACTTTACTTCTATATCTACGGTGATATAGGTGGCCGGGAAAAAACCGAGCATCGGCAAACAAATAGAGACTGAGAGCAAAGAAGGTACTATGAAGGCTGCCTACATAGACATAGCGTTCAACATTATACCTAATTTCAAACAATAATATTACGTTTTATGACAAAGATAAACCAGTTACATCTACCTGCGTAAAAAGTATTGCTAAGAGTTATATTTGATAATTAACAGCTGCTTATTGCTGTATATGCCTATATTAGTAGTAATTTCCTTCTGAGCAATTTATGTGTTCCAAGTGCTTACGCTACAGACCCAATTGTAGTACACAAGCGTAGGTTTTTAGATCTACTAAAATGAATTTAATTTATTCATGACGACAAAATCAAAACAAATTGAAATGATGGCATAAACTAGAAAGTAGTATATTTATCTCTAACATGATAACTGTTGAGCAATGATTTTAATGAAACATACAAATTAATAACAAGTATTTGTAAATTAATTAATAAACAAATTTAATCAATAATAAATCTGAGATACTGGTTTCTTTACTAAATTTACTATACTGACTTCAATAAATTATGTTGATGACAACGTTGCTCATGCGAGTCACGACACATTGTAAATTCGTTACCTACGCTTTTTTTTACTTTTCCACTCACCATAATATGTGTTTGCTTATCTTAAAATACTGAAGTGAAACGACAGACACTGAAAAAATAAGACATTTCAGTGACAGTGTCGTCTGTAGTGAATAGACGAAATTATTTATTATACCACTAGAATAATAAATATTGCACTGTACCGTTCTCTTGTAGGTGGCAACACTTGATGTGCTTGTGCATAATATATGGAGATGATGACACAATGAAAATTTACGATGTCAGTAACTTGTGCAGCACCGAAATGCAAAGATATTTTTATTCTCGTAAAATGTAGAATGAGTGTGGACTTGTGGAGTATAAAATTTGATTTAATGTTTAGTGTTTTTATTGTACAAGTTGTTGATCATCATGCAGCGTTTGGTCATGTTTTATTATTTAATGAAGTTAAACAGATCTCTCAAATTGCATTGGTTGATTGGTGGCATTACATTTCCTGCGACTCCAAACTGGTTGCATTACCCTAATAATAGTATATTATGATACAAGTGAGCTAAGGTTGCTCATTATACACGAGGCTGTGGGTTGCAGCCCGAGCCGCAGGCGAGGGCGTAAATCAGCCGAGTGTCTAGTGAGTAAGTTGCTCACGAGTTTCATACGCACTTTTTCAACACACTTGCAAGGAAAAACAAACATTTATTGCATACAATAACCTAATATTAGCTAAGGGAAAAAGCGCGCAAGTTTTTTTTTGCACGCGCCAAATGTAAGGTGATTGATGACATACAGCCATACAGCCTACGTCAAAATAATTATAATAATAGTGATAAAATGCAAATGTTTTATAACAAATTATTGTGAATTATAAATAATTTGATAATAATATACTTATTATGTTTTTTGTCTTAATTAGGGACACATTTATTTATTCTAAAAACGTAAATGGATTTTCAGCCGTATTAAACCTCTTTCTTGTTACAAAAAAAGAACTGTATCTATTACACGGTGAAATCGAAAATGCTCTGTTGACTCGCATATAACTTGCAGTTAGGTACTAACTTAACTTTGTAGGGAAAGGGATACTGTATTACCCGGTTAAATTGAAAAGTCTCTGTTTACTCGCATATAATTTGCAGTTAGGTACTTGCTTAACTTTGTAGGGATAATATTATTATGCACGCGTGTGTCATAGTTCGGGTTATGGCCCTAAGATCGATGTAATAAGGCTCACTTTATGAGCAAGTGGCATGGCATTCTTTTGTGGGGATTAGCAGCTGACATTAATGCTATATTTATTCTGCAAAAACGAGCAATAAGGGCCATTTATCAACTAAGCTCTAAAACTTCTCTTAGGAAGAAGTTCAAAGAAATTGGTATACTGACAGCTGCATCTCAATTTATATTAAATTGTATTATTTTTGTGCGTCGTAATATAAACTTGTATACTAAACATGGCGATTTGCATGGTTACAATACAAGAAATAGGAATAAACTTTCAATGCCTCGGTACCGATTAGAGAAGGTACATGGGTCTTTCATGGGTCAAGGTATACACATCTTTAACAAGATTCCAAGTGATATCTTGGAGTTACCCTTTGAAGAGTTTAAGAATCATATAAAAAATTGCCTCCTCAAGAAGGGCTACTATACTGTAAGTGATTACTTAAATGACAAAGCAACTTGGTCATAAGCTGACAAGGATTTTTTCTGTAGTTAATTGTGAGTCGTGTTTTACAAAATTATTAATACTAGGTACATTCTTATATTGGTTTCTGCGTTTTGAGATGAGAAGTTTGAGTATGTCATGCTCTCTGTAAACATTTCTGCGGTGGTGTCGTGTGAGGCGGGTCGTTACGTTCCCTAAAATATGGTTGAGCGAAGCGATGGCTGGTTCATGCGTCATGCTCGTGAACGGGTGCCACCAGTGGGATGGGTCTGCTCCTGTCTTCTTGTCTCAAAATATGCAGATTTTTAATGTTTTATTGTTATTAGTTTTATTTTACCGTGGCTTGTATGGCACTGTTTATTATTGACTCTTATGTTCTTAAACTATTCAAAGTTTTATTACCCTTGTTCGGCATTAATATTTATTATTTTATTTGCTACGTTTTTGGTTGGTGTGTAAAGAAACTACCTTTTGTATGTCTATTTCTTAGTTATTGAAAATTATTTACTGCTATGATTACCGGGTTTTTATTTTGTTTTTAAACTTAAGATTAATTTGTGATGGAAAGTGACTTTACATATTATATTATGTCAAAGTCACTTTTCAATTTGACGACTCTGTATGAAATATGACAGGGAGAAAAAAATAGCCCTTGGCGAGTTTCTTGCCGGTTCTTCTCGTTACAAGGCCTCCCGCCGTAGGTTTTGCGAACCGATAGCGTAGCTTCATTGACGTTCACAAGTGCTGTATCAGCCTAAAATGAATAAATGATTTTTGATTTTTGATTTTTGAAGTGTGTTGAAAATATAATTACTTATCAATAAAGATTTTTGCTGACCTTACTTTATTATTTTATTGTCATCCATACCAAACTTAAAATTAAAATTGGGTCAAATATTGCTAAATTTGACCCGAGCGGACATTCATACCTACATACACTGCAAGTTAAATCAAAGCTTGTAAATTTACAAAACTTTATACAAGAAACATACCGTTACTTAATTTTAAAAAATTACAACAAAAAACTATAGCATTATAAAACCATGAAAAAATAAACAATTTAAACTATTCTAAAACTGCCTTTGTTCCCAAACAATTCTAAACCGCCGACACGGAACTAATCCAGGCTCACACCACCGAATTAAAGTTCCCACTAAAATTACAAGGAACCCACGGGAAGCCTTTCGTGCTCTTTAATCGTTGCCATTACAACCATATTACTCGCCTGAAACGCTGCTGAAAGGAGGAATTAATTAGCATGGCACATTCAATGAACTAGAGCAAGGCAGACTAAAGCATTCAATATAGGAAAATGTGCTATAGTTAGGTATTTGTTATAAGTACTGTGATACTCTAAAGTATCTTCTGCTTATTATTGGATATAAAAGAAAACTGGTACATAGTTGCACTGAATTTGGTATATTTAACTAAAATCATTTAGTTAATCTTTGACTGTACATTTATTAGTTTATCGATCTTGGCCCTTGGCCGGCTTGTCAATGAATACGTCAAAACATCCTACTATAGCAATCCTTTTTTTAATTTACTTATTCCTCGACACTGACCTCTATTATTAACCTAATAGAGGTCAGTGCCTCTATTATTTGATAAATAGAGGTCAGTGTTCCTCGATGATTTAAAATAATCATCCTTCTAAAGAAGGTTTGCATACATACAGAGTAAACATTTCCTATTATCTGCTCACAGAATTAACCTTCCTTACAGTACATATTGTTTATGGAAGATCCTACAAACATTTAAATCATGTTATTTTCTATTGTATTGGATGTTTTGCTGCTTCATTCACATACCATTTGCCAACCCTTATTACTTATTGAAATGGTAAATAGTAATGTTTGTAAGGGACATGTTTCTTTTGGCTTTTAACATTTAGGCAAGGCTGCCACAAACTGACTTTGGTTTTTTTGTCTGGTTTTGTACGAATTTCTGGTTATGTTTATCCTGTTTTCGGCTTTTGCAGCAAGTTTTGTCTAAAACTGCGTAAAGCCAAAATGCCAGTAAAAGTCTATTGAAATAGACTTTATATATATTCCATGAATGGAATACCACAGTTATAAGAAAACATTTAACATCGCATAATGTAAGCGATAATTAAAGCTTTTTTTAATTAATAAATGTATTGTTCTTAATGTAATTTGTGTTTTTTACATCAGAAACAGATACTATATTCACCCAGAACCAAGACTGTTTACAAAACTTTTTATAAAGAAATTAAACCGCCTCCAAACAAAAACTCACTGCATAAAAAATAAGTCGACAGGTGTAAGTTATAATTATTTTTACGGCTGTTACTAATAAATAAAGTCGATTATCCCCTTCTCAGTAACATCGATATCAAAGTCCCTCGCAAGCCACTACGATCCAGCTACATTATTTAGCAAGCCACTAGCTCGCACTAATGTTCAGTCACAAGCTGTAGCTTACCGCTTGCCTGACGCTTACAAGTCTTACCTTTCATTTGATAGGCAACATGATACCGTAATCTAAACTTCTTTTTTTCTCTTTTTTTGCCCCCCAAAAGTCACCTCTCAATTCAAACTTCAGTTTTTTATGTAATACCTTAGGTCACAGAAAAGCACACTAGTACTAAATTTTAACTCATTTGGTCCAGTAGTTTTGAAGCAAGTTGGCTGTAAAACCCGGACGGACAGACGCATGAGTGATTTTATAAGTGTTTCGTCTTTTGTTTTTTGTCGAAACCCAAAAAATAAAAAAATAATTTAAAGAAAAGGCGTGGCTTTTCCTTACACGTCTTGGAACAGACTTACTGATCTGTCTGAACTCGGTGCCAAGTTAGCCAGCCATTTTTTGAACATACATGGGAATAGAAAGATACATACAGTGAAACGTATAACCTTCTCCTTTTTTAATTTGGTAGTAGGTTAAAAATATGGTTATTGGTTAGGCAGGAAATAAAATTCGCAATTAAGTACTAAAAAAACACCGCGGTGTGCAAGCCAAAGCAAACAATTTTTTTTTTTCATTGGCAGTAAATATCTGGCGCAAAGTAATATCTTTAAAAACTAATGCTATATGGATAATAAACAATAGATAAATATAAATACATAATAGGTATATTTAATACAAAACACCCAGACCAAGACAAATAGACATGCTCATGTACTCAAATATTTGTCTTGTGCGGGGAAAACCCGCAACTTTTGTCTGGTGCAGAACGCTATATTATGATGGTACAGTCAGCGTCATAGATTCGGTGCCATCCAAAGTGGTCAAATAGTTCGGTACACCATACAGTATGGTGTACCAATCTATTTGACCAAGAATATGGTACGAAGATATACTCGTACGTACCCCTGCGGCATAAAGGTCGTCTAACAGTAACGAAATAAAAACTGCCCTTTCCTAAGGGTCATGTTCAGCCAATTAAAATTCCAAAGTCGTAGTATTTTGTCAACCCTACCGTGCACTCAGCTTCCCCTAGGGACGGCGACTTTGTGACGGCTTTTTAGATGTTTTCACAATCGCTTCGCTCAGGGGATTTGGAAACTCAAACATTTGAAGTTACACTATTCCGTGTTGAAAACCCTTTTTGCAGTCACGGATTACTGATTGGTTAGTGGTTGAACATATAACCAAAGGAAAGCTAAAAGAGCATTGTGAGTAAAAAGTACGTACGTACGTACTGACTGGTTTTTTTTTATAAAAATGAATTTAAAAAATTCAAACGACCTACTTTTTGACGTATATTTTTTCCTTTTCAGTTGACAGGTTCTTTTTAAAGTCGGTTTTTTTATTTTGATTGTAAGACTTAGAACAAAACCTACCGCTAACGGAATATGTAAGCTTGTGTGATTGTAATTTTATTGTCGTCGTGATGAAGTGTGTTTTTTTTGTGCATATTTTCGATCAGGCAAGGCAGCATTTTTTATGTGTCGTCATAATCATAATTGTCTAACGTTTGTTTTGTTTTGTAAATTAAAATTTATAATTATGTAGTGAGTGGAAGTCGACTTCTTTTTGTAAGGTCTACAATTGAATGTTCTTGCATCAGACGCAAACTATCATCCCTTCCTTTTAGGCAAGAGATATTTGATACGACGTTAAGCTTCTATCTTTGCGACCCCATCTAGAGTAGGCCTATCTAGGGTTATTACTTAATCGTGAACCTTACATGTCGGTCGCACTATCTTCAATATGAGCGCTAAAGCTTTCGATGCCTCTGTGTAATGGAAATTGTTTACTGTGTATCGTGTCCCTTGCAAAATTATATGTGACGTGATAGTTCAGGAGATAGCAATTGGAGGTGAAAGGCTTAATGCAATATCGAGGTACAACTTAATCGGTGGACGGCCGCTAGAATGGCATACTTTATGCTTTCAATGTCAGGTAAGTGCAAAAAATAATTTATCACCCCTACCGTCGATATCCAAGCAAAGAGGGATTGTGATTTTTAAATTATGTTTATGCATTCACAATGCAATTCTGTGAGTATAGGAAAAATTGTGATAGCAAGAAACCACAAGCCCTGTAAGTAGGTTTCAGGAGGGATTACTATACAAAGCTAGGTTACTATCTTTGCAACCCCATCTAGAATTAACCTATCTAGAGTTATTACTTTATCGTGAACTTCACATGGCAGTCGCTCTACCTTCCTATTTACTCAATACCTTTGTGATGGAAATAGTTTACTTTGTATCGGGTCCCTTGGAGAATGATTAGTGTCGAGATTCCTGACAGGAATGTACCGGTAACAGATTTTGGGTTGAAGGTATTGCTGGAATATGGATGTAGAACTTCAGGCCTGCTATTGGTATTAAAGTTAAAATACTTAATATTTTTATTGTGATAATAGTTATGTCTGTCGGTTTCACCTTATCACAGTTTAACTGCTGAACCAATTTTTACAGTAGGTATACAGCGCAGTATATTGGATTATTTTCTGAAAAATATTGACAAGGAGTTCAAATCCACGGTCCGAAGGTTTCGTACGTTACTTTTTCAGATTAGGTGTTGGCACATAAGCCATCGGCTTCAGTTCGTTATTACTGAGTTGTGCTGTATTTTTGCAGTACAGTAGGTATTGAGAATTCGCTGTTTACTTTCACTTGTTCATAATAAATTTGACATAAAAATTCGTGTTAAAATTATACTAAAGAATATTATCACATACATTGGCACAAATCTAAGTTAAGTAGCTTAAGCACCAGTGATGAGGCAATTGGAATCAACGACTGGTATTATTACCATATACACCCAGACGTTAGAAAATATAGAAAAGTACGTTTTGTACATCGACCCGAACGAAAATCGGGTCCTCGGAGATAGCGGCACCCAGAAAACCGGGTGCGTAGGACGATTAGCCTATTGACGAGTCCACAGAGGTCGTCAATGCAAAGTGAACGGGAAATGACAGTAAAATATCCATCTATAAGGATTTACATCCCGTGTATTTCAATGTACGAGTAGATAATAATATTACGTTGAAAGGTCAAATGACGGTAAGAGCGTATCGGACTTCAAGTACACTGCTGGTTAAGCGGTAGATGCATGAAGTTTGACTTAATACTCTGAGGTAACTGGAGCTCTCACCCTGAATAAAAAAGTGTCGCCAGCAAATTTGACATTTATGTATGTAGTGGCTGTCAGCTGTCTCATATGACCATACGTATTTTTTTAAAGTGTAGGTGAGACGGAAGACAGCCACTGTGTTATTTGTGGTATTCAAAAAATTGTTCGTACTGCACTCTCCAGTTACCTCAGTATTTAGTCTAAGCTTTTTGGGTAGATGCACTAAAGCAGCAATTCAGACTACCAAATCTTGCGCTATGTCATCGCAGAGCACTGCAGTCTCAACTTTAAATGTAATTCAGTTGATATACAGCAATAGTTTTAGTATCATTAGTAACTTGATTAACCGCCTCTGTGGTCTAGTGGTTCACACCACCGATTTCAGGTCCAGAGGTCCCGGGTTCGATTCCCAGTGGGGGTACATATTGTATTTGGTTTGACTGGTGGTAGGACTTGTTCTTAGTCCGCCTGGCTAGCTACCACCATCTTATCTAAGTCTGTCGCTATAACAATGATGTTTTCAGCATTATGTTCCGGCAGTTAGAGATAAGATAGCCAGTTTCTCAGTGATTGAGGATTTCGGGAGTAGTGCGCTTCCACCTTCAGCCTTATCACCACTTAACATCAGGTGTGATGAAGGTTATGTGCTACCCCGTTATTGATAAAAAAATGAAAAAAATAATCATCAGTTTCAATGCCGACTTACTACTCTCTTGAAGTTAAAAGAAAATTTTCACGAACTCATTCAGCATATTTAACCTTAATACATTCTTCAAACAGCCGTAGCGTGTGATTTTTCCGCCTATTAACTTCTGTGGGACATTTCAAGCCACTCATACAATTATTCCGCTCGTTACGACCAATAGAAACGGTAATCGGATATGTGAAACGGGTTATAAACTTTGACCCGTATTTACGTTCAAATCCGATACGCAAAAAGGATTCGGGAATCTTTTTAAAGTTAATTTGTAATGTGATACGGGGAAGGTTTGATTCACCTTTTATTTATTGCCTTTTGGGACTTGAAAGAGGTAGGCCGACCCGAATCTCATTAGAAATCTTTAATCAAGAACAGCGGGACAAGCTTTGCAGAATGACGTTTTGTGTTGAAGGAGTTTGTAGGAAAAGGTATTTTGCTAATTTATAAATGTGGTTAGCCGGAAAGCGTTGTTTAATGAAGATTAGGTATTGAGATTACTTAGAAATTTATTTTATCAGTGAAATAGCGGATCCTCGCCGTTTTACCCGCATGGTACCCGTTCCCGTGGGAATATTCTGATAAATATAGCTTATGCCACTCGGGAAGAATGTAGCTTTCTAATGGTCAAAGAATTTTCTAAACTGGTCCAGTAGTTTCGGAGCCTATTGAATTCAAACAAAGAAACAAACAAATCTTTCCTCTTTGTAATATTAGTATAAGTAGGTATAGATAGTAAAAATAATATTTTTAACTTTTATGGTCATGACCGTAATTATTTTTATATTATAACGACAGTTTTTCGTGCTAGGGCTACTGTTCTTAGCTCGTATCTACTAATAAAATCATTCAATCTAAATTCTAAAGCCTCAGCAGAAAAACAAGTTTTTTTTCTATAAACTTCGTTTTTATGACAAGCTTTGTTGACATTGTCATCCAAACCAAAAAGTTTCAGCTCAATCGGACACCGGGAAGTTGTTCAAATTAAAGAGAGCCGACAGGGTGGGGGTGGTTTAAATTTTGACATTAGTAATTAAGGGAAGGTTAATGAAATAGTACAGACAACACTTTTAACCGTAAGATAACTAACGTATTTTTCTTTTATCGATGTCAAAATTGACAACAGTTAAAATTTAACCGTTGTCAATTTTGACCTCGGTGAAAGAAAAATACGTTGGGTTAAAAGTGTTGTCTGTACTATTTCATTAACCTTCCCTTAATTACTAATGTCAAAATTTAAACCACCCCCACCCTGTCGGTTATTTTAACCGCCGTTAAATGTGTAATTTGACTGCTCGTTAAAGTAACCGCTTCTTCAACAACGCTTTTGAAATTTGACCGCCGGTTAATTATACTTTAACCATAATTTAACCCTAAAGTTAACGTAACCAAGCTTCGAGCAACCGGACCTTCTTGCAAGTTGAATCAAATTTTGATTACAAACATCGGGACAGGTGAAACTAAATAAAGCTGGTAATAGAAAGAAGAAGAAGAAAGAAAAATAATTTATTTGGGACATCACGACAAAATAATATTTACACAAAAACACATTGAAACGTACGGTACCTATGTCCCAAAATGGTCCCGACTCAGCATAATGCTTGGCTTGTGGCCAGCGCTGATCTTCCGTCGGGACCGTATTTGGTGGGGCTGCGAAGCCTACACAGTCGGACAACATAAAAGGACTGAAACACTGAGAGGCCAGTGCCAGCAAAAAGAAAAAAAAAGAAAAAACAGGCATAGACAAGTGAGTGACTGTCTATCTATTTTAGGTACAATTAATCTGGCTAGCGTCACTGAGAAAAGAAAAAAAGAATAAAAGTTCTACTTTTACTTAAAAACTAAAAAAAACTATCTAAAAACTTCATAAAACGAGAGAAAATACATATCTAAATTAAGCAATGCACTAAAAAGCACAAGTTACACGATAATGCACCAAACTAACGTACTTACTAAATAATAAAAAACCTCGACATGTTGCGGAAATGTGACGAACTAAATTTTCTATAGAATTTGATATATTTTGCAACAAAAAGTGGCGCCACAAGCCAGGTTACTTATTTTTCTTTTCAGGCTTTAATTGAATAGTGGGTCCAGACGTACTTCAGAAACGATTTGCGTCTACCGCATTCGAAATATTCCCGATCAATTCGTTAACAAGCGGGCGATATTGGCAAAGTTCTGGAATAGCGAGCACTGGGGAAAGCCGCGAGCTCTCAAAATTCATAGCTATCGATATTGACGGCCTGAAAAAGGAATGCAATAACTCTATACGAAGAATCTCTGTCACTTATGATATTTGACACATTCCTAATTGAGGATAGTTGTTAAATGAGCTTGTCGATGCAGTGCTACGAATTACTGATCATTATTGAAAATACTATAATACTAGTAGGTACTTACCTGTTAGATAAAACTATAAAAATATTATTTTTATTATTAAATAGGTAATAAAAGTTGTATTGTGAATGCAAAAAAAGTAAAAATAAAGCTGATCATTAACTACGTTCTGCGGTCATGTATTTGTATCTCTAAAGTGTCTGGGTGCTGTAATCTGTGTAAAGATGGCAATGCGACAATAAATAAATACATTGGTGACACTTTTTCATAAACATATTTTGAAATTATCAAGTTTATGCCTATGATAGGTTATTTTTAGGGTTCCGTAGCCGAACCGCAAAAAACAGAACCCTTAGGTATAGATTCGTCAAGTCTGTCTGTCCATCTGTCTGTCTGTCTGTCCGTCCGTCTGTATGTCACTGCCACTTTGTTCCAAAACTATTAAGACTACACACGAATTTCTGTGAAAAACGGAAGAAGCCATTACTAAAAAAAAAAAAAAAAAAAGACTACACACTCGAAACTTGGTAGGTAGATGTATTCTGTAAACCGCTTTACAAGTTTCATACGACAATAAAAAAAATAAAAATTAAGGGGGGGGGGGGGGGGGGCTCATCATACATGGAACAGAAATTGAATGTTTTTTTTCGTCAAACCTATTTGTGTGGGGTGTCTATAGATAGATAGGTCTTAAATAATACTTATAAAGGTTACTTTAGTAATTTTGCCTTATAGTCAATATTTTGAAAGATAGACACCTTCAAAGTGGTAAATTGATGTTTTTTTGCAGACTAGGAACTTACAACATGTATACTTCTATACTTCTGTTGATTCTGATATCCATAGCACTATTTATTTAATAGGGCTTATACTTATCTCGTTGTCTTCTTCTTCTTCTTTGCGTGTCAGTGGTTCTCTATATTTTGGCGGACCAGTAGTTAGCGACCGCTATTGCCAACTCATTGCCCTCTATTAGGTCGTCCATGGTGCAGGAGTTGGGGCACAATGGGCACTGAAGCAAGTGCGCCATGGTCTGAGTTGGGGCTCCGCAATCACAGTCCTCCTCTGAAGCAGGGATTTGACCCCATCGGCTCAAATTTTGTCTGCAGCGGCCTACTTGGATCCGGAGTCGGTTGAGTGACTTCCACGTAGGCCATTGCTGGTCGTGGCCCGGGGGGAGATTATATATATATATTAAATTATATATTGTCAAAAAATATACATTGTTTGAAACGCCCCATTTCGTTTTAAGTCTACATACACTGGACCGCAAAGAAAGAGGGTCGGTTAGAAAATCTTAAATATCTTTAAAAGTATCTGCATAGCTTTATGAAGCTCTGGTTTCTCCTTTTGACTTTTAAGTGTTATATGACACTCTCTCGCAAACCGTACCATTTCGTTAACATAGTCAAACGGTTATATTGTATTGTAAAATGTACCTACCTACCGAATACGGTTAATTTTTTACTACGTTAATGTATATAGTCACTAAAACCTTAATACATCAGTATTGTTCCCTTATTTATATAATACATAATAATAACATAATTATTTAATGATACTGGGTAAGCATGCTACACCCTAGACTGCATCCTGCCTGGCGGTGAAATGCTTAACCAGTTTTTATATAAAAAAAAACGACTGCAAAAAATTTGACTAAAAAGGGTCAAACAAGCTTTTTAATTTCTCATTGCAGTCAGGGGATATTTAAATTATAAATTGTTTCACCGAACGGTCCCCTACGGACTGCAATGAGAAATTAAAGGATTTTTATTTAGTTCATTATTAATAAATCACCTTTCTTAAGTATAATTTAAAAATGAATAAGTTCTTATCTGTTTAGATAAAATTATGCGTAGAGTTTGGCTTAACTGCAAGTTATATATTTTTTGTGAAATCGCTATTTAAAACCTTTAATTTTGATACCCCACTCGATGGGATAGGCAGATTTATTTTTTATATTTCAATATGCTATCAAAAATCCGCCAATTTGATTTTATATGTTCCCAGTGTCACTCGCTCTGTCAAGACAAATCTAATGACACCACATACGTTAAAATCCTTTAAACCGTTTATGTTGTAGCAGGGAACATAGAAATCTATATACATAGGTACATACATACTTACAAATTTTACATACATGCTCTCGAAAAACAATAAATAAATAAATATTATACACCATCACATACATTGTTCCAATACCAAATTATAGTAGCTTAAGCACTAGTGTTCGGACGACCGATTTGGCGCAGGGGTAGGCTACCCACCTTCTGCGCCAGTGGTCTCGGGTTCGATTCCCGAACAAGACAAATATTTGTGTGCATGAACATGTCTATTTGTCTTGGTCTGGGTGTTAACTATGTATATTAAGTATGTATTTACAAACAAAAAGTATTTAAGTATATATTTATCCGTTATCAAGTTTTCCATGATACAGTTTCTTAATGAAATTAACATGGGCTTAGATAATTGGTGTGAATGTAAGAAGTTATTTTATTTTATTTTATTTTATTTATTTATTAGTGTTATGAAAATTGGAAACAACGACGGGTATTACCACATACACCCAGACCCGAGGAAATATTGAAAAGTTCGTTTTCAATATTTCCCTGACCGGGGATCGAACCCGGGACCTCTAGAGATAGCGGCACCTTGAAAACCGGTGCGTACACCAACCTCGGCCACGGAGGTCGACAAAACCGCCTCTGTGGTCTAGTGGTTCACACCACCGATTTCAGACTAAGAGGTCCCGGGTTCGATTCCCAGTGGGGGTACATATTGTATTCGGTTTGGTCGCTGGAAGGACTTGTTCTGGGTCCGCCTGGCTAGCTACCACCATCTTATCTAAGTCTGACGCCATAACAATGATGTTCTCAGCATTATTGTGTCCGGCAGTTAGAGATAAGATAGCCAGTTCCTCAGTGATTGAGGATTCCGGGAGTAGTGCGCTTCCACCTTCAGCCTTATCACCACTTAACATCAGGTGTGATGAAGGCTAAGTGCTACCCCGTAGTGGATAAAAAAAACCTCAACATTATCCTCCTTCTGTCTCAGTCAAGAATAAAATCTACTTAAATGTATCCCGTGGGAAAATGCAAAAGTCCACGCGGATGGAGACAAGGGCGATTTCTTGTTCCGTTTAAATATACTTTAAAGAGGCCAAAGCTTCAATAAGCAAGAGAGTAAGTGGGAGGATTTAGTATTGAGCTCTAAACTGAATAATATTAAATCAACAACAGAACCGCCTCTGTGGTCTAGTGGTTCATACCACCGATTTCAGACCAAGAGGTCCCGGGTTCGATTCCCAGTGGGGGTACATATTGAATTCGGTTTGGTTGGTGGTAGCACTTGTTCTTAGTCCACCTGGCTAGCTACCACCATCTTATCTAAGTCTGACGCCATAACAATGATGTTTTCAGCATTATTGTGTTCCGGCAGTTAAGAGATAAGATAGCCAGTTCCTCAGTGATTGAGGATTCCGGGAGTAGTGCGCTTCCACCTTCAACCTTATAACCACTTATCATCAGGTGTGATGAAGGCTAAGTGCTACCCCGTAGTGGATAAACCTCAACATTATCCTCCTTCTGTCTCAGTCAAGAATAAAATCTACTTAAATGTATCCCGTGGGAAAATGCAAAAGTCCACGCGGATGGAGACACGGGCGATATCTTGTTCCGTTTAAATATACTTTAAAGAGGCCAAAGCTTCAATAAGCAAGAGAGTGAGTGGGAAGATTGAGTATTGAGCTCTAAACTTAATAATATTAAATCAACAACAGATACTGGGAGGATACAAAATAGGTTTTTCTTTCAATTCTATTGTTCTCTGGAATTAATCCTTGATTGTGTTCTGGAACCCGGATTAGATGTGGAATGTCAAGGGTCGATTCGAGTTATTTGTCGCTTCGTAATGCTTTCCTGTAAATAAACTGTGTTATTTGTTTTGTCAAATCGACCCTTTTTTGTATTGTAAATAGCATAGGCTTCTAGCTAAGGGTTTAAGATATTGATATAGTTCCATGGATTTGAATAAAAATCAGCGTTTAAACAGGGTGTTTTTGAAGTCATTGGCATCCATTCGGCCCATTAATGTACTCATATGAAGTATGTTTTTACGTGACGCGGGCGCAGGGACGCGTGCAAAGCGGGCATGAAGCATGGGTGACATTGTTTGTTTCGGTGAATTCCGTGCGCGAACTTGAATAGATAATTATACGTTATAGTAAAGCCCGCGTTTTGTCGGGAGGCCATTATAAGATTTTAGTTACACTAGCCTACACTGAACAGCCTACAGCCTACTCTACAGAGTAGAAGTACTTGTGAATGTCAAAAAATATTTGCCCTATAATTTAGTCACAATATTTACATAATTAGTTCACACCACGTATTTATTTATACCCAGCCTATGCTATATAGCCTATGCTCAGTAGTGGGCGTCGTTTGGCTGACATGATGACGTTGATTTGAGTTAATTTAGCTACAGTTTATTGAATGAGTTGAGAATGAGTGGCAAATGTGAAATCGATTGAAATAAATGGTTCGGCCCTTTCTTGATTATTTCATTTCGATGTGATTGATTTATTGGCACTTATTTAGACAAATATTTAATTAATATTCATTGATGTTTGATTCATACGTCTGTTGTAAGTAATTGGAAATGCTCGGCTGAATAGAAGGGTAAGTATAGGTAGCGTTATAAATATGTTTTTAACAAAGTTGTGAATAATCAATAGGTGTTTTAACTCAATTTACATACTTAGGTGTTTATATAGAATATAAAATTTTCTTTATTTTGCCAAATGAATGTTCATTTAGAAAATAAAGAAAATTTTATATTTAGCGACATTACTGACTTTTGCTAGCCAAATTGATTATTTAGGCGATTCTCAAATTATGATTTCTGAGAAGATGTTTTTCCTTCAGTCCATCCAAAACTAGTGACACACAAACACCAATGTGAAATTAAAAACCTCACACTATTGATACACGTAATTTGAAACTACACTTTTTTCGTCAGCGTTTTTTCAGGCTTAATATTATCTTTGGAAAGAAAAAGTACCTTCACAGAGCAACATGGAGGCACAAATCTCGAGAAATCTTATAAATAAGCACCCATTACGGTGAATGCAAGGAAAGAAGAATGATGCTCTGCCGACGTGCAATGTTTTTGGATACACAATAGCTATTAGCCTGGAAATATAACCCGGCAGATCGATACGAAGCCAACAAAGATGCTTCCCAAACAACAATTATAAATAACTGAGAGAACGTTCTTCGGATTTTTCCAGTGCCTTCAAAAGAGTAATTATAAGCCCGTTCTTTGTTCGCCTTTTGAAGATTCTGACCTAGATTCACCTTCGTTTGTTAAAAATTTTCAAACCGAGTAAATTTTCATGTTTTTTTTTTCAGAATGTCCGCTTAACGTTGAGGTAGGCAATGCATTAGTGTTTTTAATTACAACAAACACCTGTTTATTAGTCTAGTCATTCGTAGGTAGGTATTACCTCTAGTATAATATTATCATTAATGTTCAGTGATCGGAAAATGATTGCATTATACATTGGAATTTCAAAATATTGGAACTATAGTACCACCGTTAGCCAAACTCTGAATCTTGTCGTTGTAAATTGTTTGGCTATTATTAGCATATTTGACGTTCAACGTATATTATCCCATAGTTCGCGTGTTTCCCTAACATACTATGTGAAAACAGGTCACAGTGGAGCCTCGACAATATTTTGGTCATTTGAGATAGCATAACAACGCACCTTATTCTGTCCCAGTATTATGGAGCACGCAACTGCGTAGTAAATTTATTTGCGGAAGAAACGGCACTGGTATTATTTTCATACAAATATGCTCACTGTTCACATTTACCTGCTCATTATATCTCCACACTATCACTATTAAAATAATGCAAAATGACTCGTCCTTCGAATAAGAGCCTCATTTAAGAACAGACACTTTCCCATTGCCCCACAGCGGAAAAAGATTGAAAGTTCATCAATCTGACATCATTCTTAAGGCGATACTCGGAAAAAATGTGCTGAAGCGAGATAGCAATGAGAAAACGACGCGCGCTGGAGCGAGACCGATTTTGCAGATTAGGCAAAAAAAAACACAAAATCACTTCGTATTAAAAAACTACAGCGATTTAAAAAAAATGCTTCTATACGATCCTCAATATTATTTGTGTCCACTAATTAAACCAATTTCCAATAGTGTAAGTAACCCCATTTAAGAATAATCTTCACTTTACTTATTTTTTAGAGGTCTTTTCGAAAAGAAAAAGTATCGAGGCAAAATCATAAAATCGTGTTTTTGAAACTATACGATTCTAGATAAAGGTATGAAGAAATATATATCTTATTACCAGATTTGTAACAACTGTGACCGTCCTATAGTTTTAAATCAAAAAGTCCATATTTTTCCGAGTAGCGCCTTAACCAAATACTCGGACTGAACTGACGCAAGAATGTTTTTTTTTATTTATTAGGAAACTGAACAGCCATTTTGCTTAAAAATTGCAATCATGCTTAAAAGCAAACTTATATTTCCATTTAGCCAATAACAGAGATTCAAGCAAACTATTAAAAAATATTTTTAACGATACAATTAATTCAAAAGAGTGAGACTAAAAACACGAAAAACAATTTGAATTAAATCAAGATGTGAATAATGTATGTATTGGTCGTCTAATCTTCACCTAACACAGTAACGGCCGAATACAGAAACGTCTCTCAAATATTTGACGGCTACTTAAATGTTTAAGCAGCTCTTAAACACAAAATTCGTATTCTCAAACGTGAATTTTAAGCACGTGTCAAATTTAAGCGAATCCCTAATTGAGTTGCGCTCAAACACCACTCAGTGTAAAATTGGTATACCGGAAAGCAACTTAATTTTATTTATCTATGAAATGAACTGTCAAAAAGGTTTGAGCACGTCTTAGATCTGAGAGTGATTCGGAGCCGAATTTAACGGCTACTTAAATGTATGAGTAGCTCTTAAACACAAAATGTGTTAAATTCAAGTAAACCCTAAATTAAGTTGCGATCAAAAGCATCTCAGTGTAAAATTCGTATACAGGAATGCTACTCAATTTTATTTAACCGTAAAATGAACTATCAAACGGACTTTAGCGCCTCTTAGATCTAAGAGTGGTTGAGAGGTTTCCGGCCGAATACTGAAAGGTAACTCAAATCATCCACTCAGCCAACAGCGTCTTAATTTAAGGAGCCCTCCTATTTTGAGTGGTATTCACAAACACCATTCAAGCAAGTTGAGACCTTGATCAGCTGAGAAGCTCCTAAAATATTGTGTACTGGCAACATTCACTGAAAAAAGTTTTTTTGATTACGTAAAATAAATACAGATCGACAATCTTTTCTGTTCCGGTGACAACGGCGCTATGGTTGGACAGAAACTTGACAGCAAAATTACATTAAAAAGAAAACACGTAAGTTCCAGTTTTGGGCACCGGAACAGAAAACGTTGTCGCACTGTTTTTCATTACGTTTATTTCATTTACGTTTTGTTGTATGCAGTTTATCATAAGTATTTCCAAATTAAACTTTCGGTATTGTTTAGTTAAACTTAAAAACTCTACTAGTTAGATTAAATTAAATATTTTATTGCGTATAAACTAACACTTTTCAGCTTCATAATGTGAAAATTACCATTAAAATAAAATAAAATCTCTGAGGTGGAAAGTTATATTGGTTTAAAATGAAACGTATGTAATTTATGAAGAAATTTGTCATAAGTTCATATCTGTCACTGTCAGTGTCAATAATCAATAATCTACCAAACCATGATAATGTTTATCGAAGACCAAAACACACATTTTGTGATCCCTACAAATCACAAATCTTTCCTTAATATCCATCACCTCGTTAAGGAAGAAAAAAGAAGCGAGGTAGCAATTATAGAGCGGCCGAAAAATTTACTTTATTTTTTAACATATTAATAAGTAAGTAAGTCTTGATTACTTTATTGTTCATTGAAATAAGTTCAGCTGCTTCAGTTTGTGTTTGATTGATGTTTAGTTTGTTTCGTATAAAGTGCCGAAACGTAGAGAAATCCAAAAAGACTCTTAACCAAACTAAAAAATAGTAAGTAGAAAATGAAATCTAAAGACGCCCAGGCCCGAAACAAGCGGGCGCCTGCGGCGGCCACACGTCGCGTGTCTCCGCCCGTGGACACGCGCGCGGTCTCCGTGGAAGAAATGTTAGAATCTCACGCGCTTCAGTACTCCATGTCATTGTTTTTTTTTACAACTTTGAATATCTGTAGACACTTTCCACACTGCTAAAAGTGGAAACATTATAAGACCATATATTTATACTCTTCCTCTAATCTAATCTACTAATAGGTTTCCGCGACCCTCGAGTAAATCCACATTTAGCATCATGGGCTACTCTATAATGTTTGGCTTGAAATTAAAATGTCTTACATTACAATTGTAAAACTATATTAAAGGGCTTGCTTTTAATTTATATGTTTTTATCTAGCTAACAACATTATAAAATTTCAGAGAAAGCAGTATGATGATAAAGCAAACATACATTTATTATAAAAAGGCTTGAGATAATAAGGTATGTAAAAATGAACTAGACACTTTTACACATTTGAAGCAGAATAAATTTACGTTGTGCTTTAATAACTTAAAACTTTATTCTTTTAGAAAGAAATAACTCGCACTGGCGGCGGTGGGGCGTACAAAAGTGTGCTCACAGAGACAGACTATGCACAGGTTCTAGCAATAGTTGCTTCTCAAGTGCAACCGTTGAAGAATACCTATGACGATGCTGCATTATACTTTGCTTAGCTTATTGATAACTAGCGGATCCTCGCGGCTTTACCCGCGTGGTACCCGTTCCCGTGGGAATATTTGGTTGAAATTTGGCACACAGATAGTAGATAGTCTGGATAAAAACATAGGATACTTTTTATCACGATATTCTCACGGGAATGAGAACCACGCAGGTGAATCCGCGGGCGGCCGCTAGTTTTCGAATAATAAAAATTGCATTGTGAATGCAAAAATGAAAAAAAAAATTGAAATCTCATTATTGTAAACTTTTAAGCCTTTGTTGCCCTTCTTACTACCAATCTTACTACCAGTAGTAATACCGTTATTTTTTATTGCCCTTCTTACTACTCCAGTAGTAAGTAGTAAGAGGGGAAAAATTAAAAAGCCCGTGTTACTACCGTACTTAGTAGTAAGTAAAGTACCTACTTAATTAATGTTATTGGTGTAACCGTTTTAATTAAAGTAAATAAATAAATAAATCAAACAAAAATAAACAAATTTTATTTTAATTTTTTTTTATTTTTATTGAACTACTGGTCATTTCACCTACGGTCAACTCACCTACACGGTTTATTAAGTTTAAAAATAGTGACTCATGTACAGACACGAGCAATAATATTATGTATACAATACAACATAGAACTTTGTGACACTGTAGCGTTCCAAAAGAAAACGATCAGTGTCACAGAAGTCATTCAATATTGTAATATGACATAGTCCTATGTTGTATACATTTATTATTGCTCGTGACTGTATTGCTGATAGGTGCGAGGAACGAAGCGACGAGCATGTTAGGTTTACATGAACATACTGCGCGAGCCGAGCGAGCGTGCCGCGGCAGCGGCCGGCGACTTTAGACATATTCCCATTTCCTATTAAACTGAAGTAGGGGGTAGGGGGGTGTGTGAAATCAGTTCTGGCGCTTCGCCGGCCGCTGCCGCGGCACGCTCGCTCAGCTCGCGCAGTATGTTCATGTAAACCTAACATGCTCGTCGCTTCGCTCCTTGCACCTATCAGCAATACAGTCACGAGCAATAATATGTATACAACATAGGACTATGTCATATTACAATATTGAATGACTTCTGTGACACTGATCGTTTTCTTTTGGTCACTGTTCTAACCTAACCTAACCTGAAACGTCTGTTACATTTTGTTGGGTGGCGGGGGGCTTCGCCCCCCGTCCCCCCTTCTGTTTTACCCAAAATATATAAAATTTTTGAAAAAGCGAAAGTTTTGTGAGCAAAAAAAAAAAATTTTTATATGTCCATCGGATGCCTCCTAGGTATCTCCGGCGTACCATAGGGGATCGAAAATGTTGTTAGATTTCAGCTATGACGCACCGTCTTCGAGATATTTTCATTTTTATAAAATTCATTCTTGAAAATTTTACAAGTCCCCGCTCCATACTAAAACAGTCAAAAATTTTATGTTTGCGACACCCTAATTTTTGTTTGATTTATTTATTAATTTATTTATTTACTTTAATTAAAACGGTTAAGTACACCAATAACATTAATTAAGTAGGTACTTACTACTAAGTACGGTAGTAACACGGGCTTTTTAATTTGGCCCCTCTTACTACTTACTACTGGAGTAGTAAGAAGGGCAATAAAAATTAACGGTATTACTACTGGTAGTAAGATTGGTAGTAAGAAGGGCAACAAAGGACTTTTAAGACTGTAACCGGATTTTGTTGGTGATTACTAATTATAAATAAGACTTCGAGTATTTTAGTGGAACAGCCGTTTCAGTAGAAATGGGTCTATTGCCGTCTGCTTGTCTTAACGTAGGTATACTGTGCCGTGTTAAATCTATACTAATAT
Source organism: Crambus lathoniellus (assembly GCA_949710035.1). Lineage (NCBI taxonomy): Eukaryota > Metazoa > Arthropoda > Insecta > Lepidoptera > Crambidae > Crambus > Crambus lathoniellus. Next base: position 22,854,905 of record OX453310.1, read on the forward strand.
TATAAAAAGGAAAGATTTGATTATTTCTTTGTTTGTTTGCATCGAATAGGCTCCGAAATTACAGGACTGATTTAGAAAATTCTTTGACCATTAGACAGCTACATTCGTCCCGAGTGACACAGGCTATATTTTATCCTGATATTCCCACGGGAACGGGTACCACGCGGGTGAAACCGCGAGGATCCGCTAGTGTAAATATATATTGGTATCTTAAGTTATCCGATATAGCTTGCAGGAAGGGGTCTACCTTTTTGGCAGAACTTTTATGTCATAACTAGCGTACCCTCGCGGTTTCACCCGCGTGGTACTCGTTCCCGTGGGAATATCGGGATAAAATATAGCCTATGTCACTCGGGAAGAATGTAGCTTTCTTATGGTCAAAGAATTTTCCAAATCGGTCCAGTAGTTTCGGAGCCTATTCGATGCAAACAAACAAACAATCAAATCTTTCCTCTTTATAATATTAGTATAGATATTGTTATGCATATCAACGGATAGCAGAAAACTCGTTTCGCAAAAAATCGATGGGCACACACTCATCTAACATACATTCAAAACGCAGAAAGTTTCTAGACATAATTGTCTTTTGGCATAAATTTCGTATCTATAATAATTAAATGGCAGAACCATCATTTCGCAGAAAGTTCACAGTCAGAATCGTCTTTTGGCATAAATTTCGTATCTATAATAATTAAATAGCAGAACCATCATATCGCAGAAAGTTTACTGTTAGAAACTTGTTTTAGCATACATGTCATTTAGCAGTAAATTAAATTAGAATGAAATATTTTCTTTTTGTTTACATTTTGCACGAAATAGATCTCTGAATTATGGTCATATAATGTGTTTATTATTTCTATATAAGAAATTTCACAAACCTGCAAGCAGCAAGCAAATAAGTATGTAAGCATGCAGCATGCAAGCAAGCATGCAGCGTGCAAAGCAAGCTAACACCGTGCAAGCAAGCATGCAGCATCCAAGCAAGCATGCAGCGTACAAATAAGCATGCAGCGTTCAAACAAGCATGCAGCGCGCAAATAAACATGCAGCGTGCAAATAAGCATGCAGCGTACATACAAGCATGCACCATGCAGCAGGCATGGATTCTGTCACGGCTCCGGTGCGGGTTCTGGCGGTCCCACGCGAGCTTATCGTCGCAGATGGTTTTAGCTCACCACTAGGGCATGGATCTCGGAATCTCGTGATATCGTAATATCGGAATCTCGGACCTTGAGATCCGATATTACAATTCCGATATTGAGCCATCCAATATCGTAATATCGGAATCGGACAATAGTAGATTGTACAACAAGTGCATAAAACGTACTATTTTACCAGAGATGTGTATATCCATCCGAGCCGTAGGCGAGGGTGGATAGTCAAGTCGAGGGTAAAATGGGTTTTATGTACAAGTTATACACTCTGCTTTTCACTTAGAGTGTGAGGAAAATAAATACTTACCAAAATTGCAAAAAAGAAAAAATAAAGAATTCGCCATATTGGCGGGAAGACTTTCTTTTTCTTTTTTTATACGTGGCATTGGTAGCACAGTGACTTTAGCATTAGATCGTAGTCCATAATGCTCTTGAAATACTTATTTCTTAGAAAACTCATTAATTTTGCCTAGTTTTATTAATTTAGTAATTTAACATGGGAATCTTGTGAACCTCTCTTTCATAAATATAAAATACTCCCCTTGCCATGTGTTTACATATTGGAACTATGGCTTTTAGTTAAAAAGCACCCAGAATACTTTACAAAATGTAACCATTTAAAGTCAAATTATAGAAACTCTAGAAAACACCAACTAGTCATCCCAAATTGTAAATTAAGCTTCTATCAAAAGAATTGTTTCTATATGGCGATAAAAATTTTCAATAAGCTACCATTTGACATTGCTGATCAGCCACTTAATATATTTAAAAATAAATTGATACAATGGCTCCAAGAGCACAACTTCTACTCCATTCGTGAATACATGGAAAGAAAATGACATGATACGATTTACATACCTAATTACTATCTACAGTGCCACAACCTTTTCTGTGCCGGTGACAGCGGCGCTACGTACGTTTTTCTTTTTTTTGTAGTAATTTAACCGGCCCTGACTTCTAAGAACTTCAGCCGCCAGCAGCGCCATGGTTGGACATCAACTTGACAGCAAAATGACATTAAAAAAATCACGTTAGTTTCACATTTTGGCCACCGGCACAGCAAAGTTTGTGGCACTGTAATCTGACATTTTTATAATACAGTGACATAAGATGATAAGACATAAAATGATATACTAATGTGACATTTCAATCTAATTTAATTTTTTCTATTAATTTTAATTAGAGTTTGTTCCTTTTGCATTATTTTTAAATTGACTGATTAAACATCGACATCTTCTTAATATTATATAATTGACATTTGCATGCCTACTAAATTAGGGTAGATTATTGTTGATCCATCTATACCATTGTTGACCACCTCAATGTGAAACACAATTATTGAAGCAAATAAAATGTTTGAGTTTGAGTTTGAGTTTATGGATTATGTACAAAATTGAAGAAACAGAATGAAATAATAAGTTTATTTTACGAAGTTTAATTGCGTGTGTGGCTGTTTACCTGACGATCTTTGTCTTAAAGTCTGAGACTTAGATGAAAATTTTACTTTATGCACTAGAGCATAAAAAGCGATTTTATGCAGCCTATACTTAACATAAACACGAACTTTACGAGCATGAGAAGTGAAAATATTATTATTTGACTTTTTATAAAAACCAGTTCGGCGTAAAACAATACACGGAGCTACAGTATTGGTTTTAAACCTTGTTTGTATTGCGTAGCGCCAAACGCGATAGCTGAACTGACCATGTTCCTGTTAGCAGCCCGCTTTGAATCGCTAAAAGCATGTGATGCTATACAAGAACTATGATAGCGTTGTCTGCCTCGTTCACTGTTTACCTGTGTGTACATCGCAGCCAAATGATTAAATTAGCCGTTCAATTAACTGCCTAGCTGCTAATTAAATGGCGCCGTTCAAGTAACAGCATTGATGCTATTCAGCAGCTACGTGACTGGCTCATAGGTAATTAGGCCTTTAGATAGCCAACTATGTGAAGGCCTAAGTTTTGTCACCAATAACGAAAATAAGAAAAAAGCATTAAATACAGTGTAAAAGTTTGACGATTTGACAACCGATTTGGTGCAGGGGTATGATACCTGCCTTCTGCGCCAGAGGTCTCGGGTTCGATTCCCGAACTAGACAAATATTTGTGTGCATGAACATGTCTATTTGTCTTGGTCTGAGTGTTTTCTATGTATATTAAGTATGTTTTTACAAACAAAAAGTATTTATGTATATATTTATCCGTTATGAAGCTTCCCATGACACAGTTTCTAAACAAAATTTACATGGGCTTAGATAATTGGTGTGATTGTAAGAAATTATTTATTTATTATTTATTAAAGTTGGGGTGCAGTTAGCCAGTCAGTAAGAGGGTGCAGGATTAAAAAAAAAATATTTAAAGCGAAGCGTTCATACTGTGACAAAGAAAGCGCGAGCCGTGTGTGTAAAGCGAACGTGCCGGCGAAGCGCCAGACCAGAAGACCATTTTTCAATAGAAAATGTAAGCTTGGCCACCAACAGTGATTATACAGGACAAGTAGCCAAAAGTCATAGCTCCAAGCCGTATGCCTACTGTTTGATTGATGGCTGATTATCATTCAGGCTGTTAGTTGAACAGCATCGTGCAGTTCAACTGCTAGGTGGTTGTGATAAGTACAACATGTAGTGTGGGTACTATATTGAACTATTCAAATTCTTTCGCGATTTGCTGATTTCAGTAATAAAAAAATACAAGGTTTAGGAAAATTCTTGGTAGAAAAAAAACTACCAACCCTGCAAGTAGCTTTCAAGCGGATTACTTACTAGGCTGGTGGTTTCTTTTTTATCTACATTTTTGCTATACTCATAGAATTGCATTGTGAATGTATAAAAATAATTCAAAATCTTAATAATGTATATTTAAAATTTGATGTTCCAAACCAACATCGCTCGCCTGAAAAATACACTGATGTACTAGCCGCCGAGCGCGATCGTTATCTGGTGATAAACAAAATAGTGAAAAAGGTATCTCGTCTGAAATTCTAGCGTCATACTACGCTACGTCACAATACCTATGCATCGCAACGCCAGACGATACATAGGTACTTTGGCGTAGTTAGTTATTCGCATAAAAGATTGGTTTTATTGTACACAATCCATCATCATATTCGTGCAATTTATATAAAAAGTGCAATTTATAAAGAAAATATGCAATACTAAAAGGAAATGTGCATTTTTTTTAAATGCGCAATTTTTTACGAATTTGTGCGATTCCGATATTAATATCGGAATTCCGATATTGAGACCTAATATCGAAAATCAATATCGGAATTGAAAACCTTCCGATATTACATGCCCTACTCACCACTGCAGCTTAGGCTTGTTGGCTAAGCCGGCGAGCCTAAAGAGCTACTAAAGAGTAGCACAACATTTCAGAAAACACAAGCAAGTTATAATGACTTTATAATACAATCATCATCATCATCATGATTGTATTATAAAGTCATACAATCATGATGATGATGATGATGATGATTGTATTATAAAGTCATTAAATTGCTTAAATAATAATACAATATTTTTATAAAAGTATTCCGAATTAAATTCTGCCATGTTCGAAGTATGACAAATGAAATTTTACCAAATAATCGTAGCACCAAATGAACATTATGCTAAACGAAATTCTGCGAAATTCAAATTATGTCAAAGGTAATTATACCATATAAAGTTCTGCCATCTAAATAGTATGCTATTGGGAATTCGGACAAACAAGCATTCGGCCAATCAATAATTATGCTTTATGTTTTCTGCCTTACAACTATTCGTCGAAAGAAAATTATGCCAAATAGGTTTCGAAGCATCGAGATTCTGCTAGATAGATTTAACCCTTCCAGGAGGTACTCTATAATTAATCTTATTTTGATGGCTAATAGGGATAAGGGAAAGGAAGAGACATACTGCGCCGACCCCAAATAAAAGTGAAAAGGGCAAAATTGTGAATACGTTTGTCTTTATGTAATTACTTAGGTAGTTAAACATTGTTTACTGAGTTCTATGTCATGCTCATGATTTTCAAACATAGGTACGTTATTTGAAAATAAAACAATATTAATTAAAAAAATGTGTATTTATTAAGCCCTCAATAAAATGTTGATTAGTTTCAACTACATCTGCCGCATCATCTTAGGGGGTTCTTCAATACCCGTATTTTCTTGCAACATTTCATCTGTAATGGTATCCTGCCTAGCAAGAGCTATGTTGTGCAATACTGCACAATGCACATGCCACTTTAATTTATTGGTGGGATGTTCTCAATGTTTAGACGAAGTCCAGTTTGCAAACATGGGAATCTCGTTTTAGAACACCGAAAAGCCCCTCAATGCGATTTCTTCTACTTATTTGGGCCCGATTGTAAGCTTCTTCTGCAGGGCTTCTGGCATTCAATATCGGTGTCAATAAATAAGAGTGACTTGGAAACCCACTATCACCTAACAGCACCAGATTCCCAAAATCTCCTCGCTCCAATTGTGCACACAAAGGTGAGTCATTAGCAAATAGTGCTGTCATGCACAGAACCTGGCCATCTTGCAATAACATTGCGTATTTTTAATTGTGCATCACTCACCATCTGCACATCAAAGAGCATGTAATCACTGCTGCACATTTTGGAAACATATTCTTTTCTATTTCTGAATGTTTCAGATTGTTGTCCACCTGCAAATTAGAAAATACCAATGTAGTTACAAAACATGGTTAGGTAACACAGAACATTTTTATTTACATACAGTGGCGGTCAGGTAATTAAAGACTACAGTTGATTTTCATACAAACGAGGTGTCTTTGAAGGCTCGTTTCTCCGCCAAGCATTGGCCTAGCTGTGATCTAATGATGGCCATCCAGGGAGTGAATGGAGGAGATTCAGTTTGCTGTACCTACACAAACAACTGATCTGATCAGCGTTCTAAGGAGATATAAGAATCAGAGTTTTTAGTTTCTGGATTTCCATACAATTTTATGCAAATTTTGCGGATTTTTTAAACATATCCTTTAGAATGCTGATCAGAACAGTTGGATGTGTATAGCGATCTGAATCTCCTCCAATCACTCCCTAGAGTGGCCTCACCCTCAATCTCTGGCGGAGAACCAAGGCTTCAAAGTTACCTCGTTTGTATGAAAATTGACTGGTGTCTTTAATTATGTGACCGCCACTAAGTACATACAACTATTGAGTTATAATAAAATATTATTTTGATGTAAAGTAAGTAAGTACTACTAAAAAATAGAATACCTGGTGAATTGATATTGATGTGGGTACAATCCACAGCAGCACCCAAAACTGGGACTATACTGTAGAACCCATGCTACTTCTATACGCTCTTGAAGAGTTGAAGATGGAAATGAAGAATGAGCTCAACTTAGCAATTTCGGCGCTTGGGTACTCGGTGTACGACTCAGTGAACTGTCGGTTGCTGCACATTGAAGGTCGGCTTCTTTTGGTAAGAGCACAGGTATTTTTGCCAAACAACGAATCCAAAAACAGGACGGTTTCTTTCGAGAGGCGGAATCTCATTTTGAATTCCACATCGTGGTACTTCTCGAATGCGTTCAACCTTTCCTCATTTCTGCAATTGCTCCTTGAGTCCATTTCTTCGTCCGAAAGTGAAGACAACGACGAGGACATTATATTTATATTTTCACAAGAATTATAGCACTTTTCTAGCTTAGCTTAAATTTAAGATAGGTCCTGACCACTCTCAGATCTAAAGGCAGCTCAAACGATTTGAGAGCTTCTCAAACAACCTGACAACCGCTGATTGTCGTTCAAGAATACCATTTTTTCACGATTTCTCCTAAATTTTGGGAGCTTCTCAAATCAATGTAACGACGTCTCAAATAAATAATCAGGACTTACATTTTTGATTTACGTGGAACGTCAAAGGACAACGTCTAAAGAACCCCACAGACGATGGGGGGCTCGCCCGTCGGCAACGGCCTGTCAGTTGGCCGCAATCGGCCACACACACAGTTTCGTAAAAGGTTTACGGAAAAAACTGACGGCTAATGCGCCGGTATAGTGTGTGGCCGCTGGGGGGCGTAGCCAATGTTGACAGTTATCGGATGGACAGAAACTACCGACTAAAGGTTCGTGCACATTATGTCGGGGCGCAGGGGGTCGGGCCGCAGCGCAAAAATCCGCTCAAATCGCTCGTATGTATTTTATATGAACTATCGCACACAATGCCGGGGTGTAGCGGGCCGCATAGTCCGCCGCGGATACCCCGACATATTAGTGTGCTATAGCAAGCGGATTTTTCTTGGTCGGTGGATTTGGTCGATTTAAATGTCACCTGCAGGTTATACCCGTCCCTCTCACTCCCCAGGAATGACAGAATCGAGTGAAAGAGACGGGTATAACTTGCAGGTGTCATGTTATCTTGACCGAGTAGGACGTCTGGCAGTACCTACACTGTACTTAAAATCCGTCAATGCGCTGCGGCCCGGCCCGTCACAATCTGCTATATACGCATTTTGTGCTGCGCAGCGGCCGCTCTGCCCCGCTTAATGCTCCGCTCCGCTCAGCATAATGTGCGCGAACCTTAATACTAAAATTGACGGCTATCAACTGCAAGTATGTGGCCCTAAAGCCGGTTTTCGACATTGCTGACAGGCAATGATCGGTCTAGTGTGTGGCCGATAGAGCTCTCGACTGTCAGACGGCCGATCCGGTCTAGCTAGGCCGACAGGCGAACTGTGGCCCGATTCTGCTAATAACGTTAAGTCATAATCGTGTCTCAATCGTGTTTCAATTGTTGTGCTTTTTTACACACTAGTTACAAGAAATGTGAACTTTTTTCACAATACTACTGATGGTCACACCACACACTACATCCACATTACATCATACTGTCATAATTCTTGTAACTAGTGTTTAAAAAAGCACAACAATTGAAACACGATTGAGACACGACTTAACGTTAGCAGAATCGGGCCATTGATCGTCTGTGGGGCCCTTCATGAATATTTTACGTAATCGAAAACAAACTTCATTTAGTGAATGTTGCCACTACGAACTGTTTTCGGAGCTGCTTAGCTGATCATGGTCTCAACATGCTTAAGTAGTGTTTGTGTATACCACTCAAAATAGGAGGGCGCTTAAAATTTAAGACGTACTTGGCTGAGATTGAGATTTGAGAGACGTTTCTGTATTCGGCCCTTAGTATACTTAAAACTATTTTACCAGACACGATGACATTTTTTGAAAAACACCCAACTTACTGTTTTCTTACTGAATTAGCAACAATACGTATAAGCGACTGCCCTACATCATCGTATCACCTTCCGTCTTTACAGCGAAGTTTAAGGGTTAATATTACACAAATACAAGGTAAATTCAACCCTATCACTACGACACCCCAAGCTTACACTGGCTTGCAGTTTAATAACGGAAAAATTTACGTGATAATATTTTTATGGCACCATGAGCTGTGGCAAAGCTTTTTGGAATTTATTTCAGAAATAAGGATTATTTTAAAAGCCGTGCATTGAAATTACGTGAATATTATCTTTGTTCCCCGATATTCAATGTTTCCCTTTTCTATGCAAGAGTCTGTTGTATTAAAATAAAAATAAAATGTGATGTAACAAAAACAAAGTATGCATAAGACATTTTAACCCTACTAGGTACTTATAATGAATGCGAAATTTTGTGACTATGGATGTAATGGATGTTTGTTACTCTTTCACGCAAAAACTACTAAACGGATCTGGATGAAAATTGCAACAGAGATTGATTATAGGTTGGGATACTTTTAATCCCGATATTCCCACGGGTACGGGAACCATGAGGGTAAAACCGCGGGCGGCCGCTAGTTACTTATACATTTGGCGATTCCTTCAGTGACTAAAAAAAGCATCACTGACAATAACCAGTCCTCACATACTCAACATTTTAGTAGTTTTGTTAATAATTTCATATTCATTTTATTCTGTGTAGTGTCAATAGCGTATGACAATAGCAGCACATTATTATCAGCACGCGACAGCAGAATTCCAAATTGAATACCTCACTACCATTGGAAAGCATATTAATCAAACTAGTGTGTATTTCGATTAATAATGGTACTTAATGACCTAAATTCTATGCAAAACGAAAGTCACTCTGTCAGCATGTTACTTTTTAAGTGCAGGCCCAACCACTAGCTATATAGCGATAGGAGCCGAGCGATGTGGTTTTTTTTTGCGTCGAACGACCGACCGTTTCCTATTGAAACAATCGCTCATCCAGCAACCTTCCGGACTGCGAGGGAAGGAGGCAGTGAATCCTCATGGATACCATTACAGCCGGCTGTAAGGGTTATGTCGGACTCTTACCGAGTTACTGGAAAGTAATTTAGCTCATCTAAAACGACCACGCCCCTGGAAGGGCGTGGCGCAGGGCGTTACTCGCCTAGGCTAAGTGCGCACTAAAAATGACCGACAATCTGAAGGGCTGACCGGCCATACATGAATTTAATACGACTGACGCCCAAAGTGGCCGGAAATGAAATGAAATTAATTCGACTGACTCCCAGAAGGGGTAATCGCCGATTGAGAGGACTGGGGTTGACCTGAAGGATCCTGTGAGATTACTGGGGGTTGACCAGAAGGGTCCTGGGACATGAGGGCATCAGCGGCTTCCTGAGCCTCCAGTAGGCGGGTCAGGTCGGCCGTGAGTGGGTTGGGCGGGCCATTTAGGACGGATTTGGGTTTACGGGAGAGCAGGTTTGAGGAGACAGGTACGTCGTACGTCGCTGTGGATTGGATAAGGGGGTTTAAATCGCTCTCTGCAGATTCAAAGAATCGCTCGGACACCTTTCGGAAGTGTTGTTGGCGAGCGATGTGCAGTTTCACCTGCTTTTATACTGCGAGAGACAGAGAGAGGGGAGCTGGATCGCTTGCGGTGTGTAAACCGAAGTATGAAAAGATGTGGAACTTGGAAACGACACATCGCTCGTCTCGTTAGCTCGCTTTCTAGCTGGCAATGTGACTTGCACTTTACGCCTGAAACTGAACTATTTTTGTTGACTGAATTTGGTATAGAGATAAATGCGACTTTGAATAAGGACATATGCTACATTTGTTAGCGCTAATAAACATTGATGGGGTGAAATGGAATTAATGTTGAAAATGTGAACAAAGTCGTGGAGACGCTAGTTTAAAATTAATTTGACAATGGATAACCGTTATAATTGTCAAATGACAATATAAATTGTCTAGTGATTTATTACACACGTAATGCTGTAGGTAGGTAATTAAAGTTTTGATGAATTGGCTTATTTGTGTGGCATTTTGAAAATATCTAATTTAGCTATTGAGTATACATGGCCGTTTGGTTTGAAATTAAACTAATATGCTTCTTGGTAATGTTGTTTTATTCACTTGAAGCACACATATTCATTTGTTCGTATCATAAAGCAGAGTCATAAAACGGAAACGGATGTTATTAAATTAATTGGCAATTTGACAATACGTATATACAGGGCGTCCCAAAATTAACTCACATGGAGGGAAAGTACCTTAAATACTGAAGATATAAAATTTTACTGAAAAGAGACTTCATTTTTACAAGCTTTTATTTAACTTGCAGTGTATGTATGCATGTATGTCCGTTCGTCAAATCTTGCGAGCTAAATTTGACCCACTTTCCAATGTCCGATTGAGCTGAAATTTGGAATTCACCTTTAGTTCCGATGACAATGCAATTAAATATTTAAACAGTACAGTTACCAATTCAGAATTCTTGCAAATTTTCAAGTTCAATTCTTGTTTTGTTGTGATGGTTACTTGACACGTGCTTGACCAAAGCCATCTTCTATCTCACTCGTTGCACTTGTAACAAGCCATGCTCCTTGGAAAAGCGGCAACGTTGCAGTCGATTACGTCAACGTGTTCTGTTCCGGTGGCCAAAACTGGAACTGACGTGTTTTGTTCATAATGTCATTTTACTGTCAAGTTGCACTGTCCAACCAGCGCTGCTGTCACCGGAACAGAAAAGATTGTTGCTCTATACACTTTACTCTTTGTTCTATATAAATAAACAATCTTGTAGTGTTGCCAGGTTAGGCGATAACTCTCAAATTATGTGGAAGTAAAAATCAACGAACACTCGAAAAACAGTATAGAGGTAAATGCTTGGAACACAATTTTTGACTTTGTAACTTTGTTTGGGCTAATAAGGAGGTAAACATAGCAAAAGTCCCCGCCCGTAGCCCTTAATCCGGGGGGGGGGGAGGGGGGGCGGTTTGAAGGTCTCATTTTTTTTTCAACCCGATTTTAGGACAAACTAGTTTTTCCTAGGCCAAATTAGTTCATCGCATTGACATTTCAGAGAGCGACTTTGCCTCGGAAGACCTGTAGATGTAGAACATGACACAAAAAAAAATAACCACCATTTTAACTAATCACGTGTTCTACAGGACTTCCGAGGCAAACTCGCTCTCTGAAATGTCAACGCGATGAACTAGTTTGGCCTAGGAAAAACTAGTTTGTCCTGAAATCGGGTTTGGCCGGTAAAATATATACAGTATTATACAAAACTTTTAGCCCAAACAAAGTTCCAAAGTCAAAAATTGTGTTCCAAACATTTCCCTCTATATCTCTTCGTTGACTAGGCTAAACTTCACTACATAGTATAAAACAAAGTCGCTTTCTCTGTCCCTATGTCCCTTTGTATGCTTAAATCTTTGAAACTACGCAACGGATTTTGATGCGTTTTTTTTAAATAGATAGAGTGATTCAAGAGGAAGGTTTATATGTACTTTTTATCCCGATATTCCCACGGGAACGGGAACCACGCGGGTGAAACCGCGGGCGGCCGCTAGTGATATAATATAATAAAAAAAAAATAACTTTCGCCGTAATTCAATTCACATCTTAGATTTCTGCGCGAACTGTTCATTTAAATAAAACACTTTCTCGGATTTTGCACGCATTTATTTAACAACTTGGTTAAATTTGCTTGTTACAAAATAAAAAGAAAAATCTATTATTTTTGCACATTTTGGATAATTTTTTTATCTGGATATGGCAAGTCGGAATACTCTTTGGTCATGTCAAGAAACGTTGCTGTTTGATTTTCTTGATTGCTGTTTGGGTGTTTTAATACAATATCTATTGTATAATTAGTGCATATAAATACGTGATCATTGTTTGAAATTACTTATGAAACCTTGGATCTAGAAAGATTTGGATTCCCGAAGGAGGAACACTGCGTCAGCGATGGATTCATGCGATACCTCGAGCCGACTGGGAGCTTACAACATCAGTAGGAGTGTTTAATAAACATTTTCGTGACTGTGATATAGTTAAAATAAAACAACCCTTAGTTATGTACGCGTATTATTTGATTTTAAGGCGCTATAATCAGGAATTCATCTCATCTCATGCATACAAGAAATTAGGATTAGTGGTGCGACATTGACATTTATGACGTTGCCAATCCGAGCAGCATGGCCTGTAGGAGCGCAAGCAGCCGAGAAATGATAGCGGGCCATGGCTTGACACATTGTCAATGTAAACCATAAAGTTATAATCAGCGAGCATTCAGTGAGCGAAATCTTCAGAGCGCGTGTCAGATAACTCTGCGACTGGGGCGTTTATGGCGCTAGTTACAGCGCTACCTACATTATTTTGTTCTAAGCTTATGGAAAATATTAGTATTCGATTTTGACCCCGCGCAGACTTATCTAGCGCACACTCTAAATTCAACTAGTAATCGAACACACGTCCCAACCCGACAGCCGATTTGAATTGGTAATTTGATAAAGAACATGAGTCCATGTCACATAATTGCTCAGGAGAGTCAGGAGACAAAAAAACTGTCTGTTAAAAAACATACCAAGCAGTAAAAATGTTTGATGCAGTTTTGAAAAGTATGCAATAATATACTATTTACATAAATTTGAGATTATCAATAGTAGATTTTATAACGAGGGACTAAACAAAGCCATTTTATACCAGAGGTGGTTTGGAATAGAATAGAATAGAATATTTATTAATTGCTTTTCATGTGGTACATTTGAGATATTAAACTAAGTTTTGGCGTCCGAGCGTGCGAGGGAGTCATTGAAACCGAGGGTATATTAAGTTGGCGTTTAGTCTCGAGGTGCAAACTGAACTTTTCACTTCGAGTGCGAGAAAACTAGTCAATTTAGTACAAAAACATTTAACAAATTCTGAAATTTTCGCGGTCAGTAGTAGTAGTAGTAGTAAAAATATTCGCCCTTTTGTAGGACAGGCCCATACTGCCAATTCTTGAGTATTATTAATTTGTTATAGTTTCTTAAGTTTTCATAGGAATGTAGGTGTGTTACATTCCCATGCTCCTTGGAGTATTTGGCGTCAAGTGTGTCAAGCCAGCCTTTTCGATAATTCTTGCTGAGGTAGTCACCACTATAATAAAACACTCGGCATCACTTTACCGAGATAGCGCCTGTTTTAATCATTCCACATATCTTCCAGTTGCTTAGACACTTGGGGCACAAAACCACACCTATCTTTAGTCACAAAGTCCACTATAAAACAAATTGCGGTAAATTAAAATATCCACTCAACCTAACCCGCCAAAATGGCGCCAAAAAGTCTCAGTCAGTTTTTTCCGCTAAACCAGTCACAAAACTTTTGCACAAAGCACCTTCCTTGCGGAAAAACCATGAAACAAAAAACGTCTTAACATTTTCGCAATGAAAATGGTCCACATTTCACAATTAATAGTATATTCACTGGCTGTTTGAGTTTATCTAATGTCACATGAAGGAAATTAAAAAAGTAGTTACATTTTACTCCCTAGGGACTAAAGTGGTTATTTTGTCCCGCTTCGTAGGGCTATATTTGCGTACTTTTAGAGCATGAGAAGTGAAAATTATTATTATTTCTATTAAGACATTAATTTAAAGCCCCTGGACTTAGGCTTCTTCTCAATTACTTACTTAAAAAAAAATACATTTAATTAAAAATGAAGTTTCCCTGTCAGTTACAGGCCACTCGAAATGGTTTTGAAGAATTTTTCGTCATTCTTTTGTGACAGGTACCGTTAAATTTTTTTCAAATCCAAGACCTTTTTTTGTTAATGGGTCTTTTTCTTTACAAGCCCGTTGCATTGGCAAATCCAGGTGATTTCTGTAAGTACCTATTTGATAAAAAAAAGTGATGTGATACAAGGCCTTGTCCAGTGATGTGATACAAAGCCTTGGCCAAGGCCAGATTTGGTGTAGCTTTTTTGATTTGATTTGATTTTGATTTGGTACGAACGGGATTATATTTGCTTTACAGCAAAGTTCATCCGCACCAAATCGGCGGTTAGGTCTGGTCTGGACGTGTGTAGCGGCTACAAGAACTATAGTGCAACAAGCTTTTCTGTTCCGGTGATAATCTTTGGAACTAAAACAGTTTTCATACGACATCGACAGTCCATTTTGACAGCTTATTTCGTATTGCAAGTGGCTCCTCTGTCTGTTACCGGAACAGACAGGAGTGTGGGACTATAACGAACGAACTATAAAAAGAAGCAAAAAACGCGAAGTTGCTATATTCAGACCATGAAGTTCGACTTAACACCAGTATTAAGTCGAGCTTCATGATTCAGACCCTACAGTGCCACAAGCTTTTCTGTTCCGGTGACAATCGTGACAGAGGAGCCACTTGCAATGCGAAATTAGCTGTCAAAATTGACTGCCGTATGAAAACTGTTTTAGTTCCTAAGATAGTCACCGAAACAGAAAAGATTGGCACACTATACTAGATGTCACTTTGAACATAAATAGTTCACTAAAGTCAACGACAGATGGCTCCAAGTTAGGTAATACAACCATAGTCTACCTACAGAAAAGAAAAATCCTTTTTCATCCCATCGATTCGAAAAGCGATGATTTTTTATCTAATAACAGGGTCCAAAACGATTCATTTTTTACCTGTTATGACAAGAGGGAATAAATGAGATTTGAATTTTGAACAGCTTCATAACAGGGTCCAAAACAATGAGATTTGAATTTAGAACATAATTAAAGAAGCATTGGTTGGAGTGTAGCAAAGGGTGTGCAGTACTTAAAAAAAAATTCAACTGATTTTGTATGGGGCCGGGACTTTTTTCGGGACCGAGAAATTTTCAAAGAAGGAATTTTATAAAATTGAGAATATCTCGTAAACGGTGAGTCGTAGCTAAAATCTAACAAAATTTTCAACCCCCCCTACGGCATCCCCGGAGATACTTATAAGAAATCTGATGGACATATATTTTTTTTATTTAATTTTTTTTTATTTAAAAACTCAATTTTTTTTTTGCCCGACTAGCGCTATGATGTATCCGAACGACAAAGAAAGGTAGGTAGTTTGAGTTGTCTTTACTGCTTTTCTTATAGAGGGGGATGAAAAGCAGAGTGTATTACTCGGCCGCAAAATTATTTTCACCTCGGGCGGCGTATATTGAATCCCTCGCTGCGTTCAGGATTCTACTTTAGAATCCCTCGCTGCGCTCGAGATTCTACTCTAGAATCCTTCACTGCGCTCTGGATTCAAAATAGTGCCCTCGCCGTAAATATATTATTTTGCTCCCTTGTAATACAATCTACTATTTTTCTTTATGTATTATGTTTATCAACTTTGATAGAAACTTAAATGTGTCTTGTTCTTTAATATTTATTTTTGAAATACTTACTAAACTGAAAATCAGCGTTTGCTTGCGTTGTAAGACAAGTAATATGACGCTGAACTGCGACCATTGAGTACTGCTGCGGCACGGCACACACACATTTTTATTTGGAACTTTTTGTCTTATTGGGTCTAATTTTGTTTTTTCTATTCTTGTTCGTAATACAGTGCTACCTTCTCTTATACCTATGTGAATATGCCTTGTATTTAATGAATATGTGTGTGTCAGTAGTAAGAATCTGCAATCTCTATTTGGTGGTAAAATATATTTGTGCTTGCAGACTTGATGCAGTTGAAGAGCTAAACTGTAATAAATTAACTAGCAATCGACTATGCAATAATGATGCATTAAATGAAATGAAGCGACTTAGAAACACGTCCAATAATAACTAAAAATACAAAAATAAATTATATTTAAAAAAACCTATTATTTAAAATCAAGCTTTTATTCGAATGTCCTAAAAAGAATAAAATAAACTTTGTATCAAGTCAAATCCCACAAATTTATTACATTAAACAAATTATATGTTTTAAAAGCTTGTCGCGAGATTTTATTGTTACTGGGCTTGCACTAAACACTGCTTTAACTTATACTTGACATATGAAATTAAAGCGACAAGCTTTTAAAACATATAATTTGTTTAATGTAATAAATTTGTGGGATTTGACTTGATACAAAGTTTATTTTATTCTTTTTAAGACATTCGAATAAAAGCTTGATTTTAAATAATAGGTTTTTTTAAATATAATTTTTATTTTAAAAAGAAAACGAACTGCATTCACCAAATTTTGAATAATCACTTGTCTGAACTGGGAATCGAACCCGCTGAATGTAAAAAAAATATTTCTCTAATTTAATTGTACTGATCGAAAGACTCGATTATACCTAAGCATTTCTTCTAAATAACATAGCATCTTAAATAAAAGGAAGACTACGAAATTTAACATTTAATGTTGAATAACAAGTTTGTGCAGCGTTATGAATAGCCTTTTCTGTGACTGTCGTGCTCAAAACTAAATGTTAAATTACGTAATCTTCCTTTTATTTAAGATGCTATGTTATTAAGAAAAAATGATAAGGTATGATCGAGCCTTTCGATCGGTACAATTAAATTAGAGATATATTTTTTTTTACATTCGGCGGGTTCGATTCCCAGTTCAGACAGTTGATTACTTAAAATTCTTTGAATGCAGTTCGTTTTCTTTTTAAAATAAAAATGAAGTCTCCTTTCAGTAAAATTTTATATCTTCAGTATTTAAGGTACTTTCCCTCCATGTGAGTTAATTTTGGGACGCCCTGTATAATCCATACTTATATTTTAATGTGGAAGTGTGTTTTTTTTAAAACGGAGCAACGGATCTACATTATTTTTGCTAAGGGAAAAGTTTGAGAGCTGGCGAGTTACATAGGCTACTTTTTATCCCGGAAAAACATCATTTTCCCACAAGACGACGACGCGACGTAGAGTAGTTCACGCGGGCGAAACCACGGACCGAAGGCGTTTACGTCACGTAAGATGCGTCACGCGGACATTACGTCACGTTAGATAAAAAGTTATGGTTATCATACTAGTTCGATTTTTTATGCCTGGATTAAAAATATTAGTCTGATAGTTGCTATTGAAGTTGGTTCTGACAAAATTACGTGGTACATTCCTATATCAAGTCTATTAAGGTTTAAATTGCTTAATAAATGCTGCCTCTTACTCGCAAAACGGGCACAATCCATCAAAATGTGTTGCAAATCATCAATTTTTCCACATTGCTCACAGTAAGGAGAATCAACTTTCCTCATCATATGTGCAAATGATTTTGTTGGATAATGTTGTAATTGGATATTTGTCTTGTTTTGAGACTGACATTTTCTTTGGTTGGTTATTAATTTAACTGATTAATAACTATTATCTCAGGATTGAAAATCAGCCCAGGCAACCTTTCGTTTTACTGTATTCATAGGCAAAGATACAATGCAAAATTTAATAAAAGTATTAAACCTAAAATTACTTATCTGTAACGAAGTTCTTATACTTACACAGAATTATCTCAGTATTTAAGCTTGAGTTTACCTATTATTTTACAAAAGCAAATTTTAAAACCTTTGTTAAGATTCTTCTAAGAAATGGTAAAAACTTTATCAGAAAATTGAAATCAACCGTGACTATACTTTTAGTAAGTGAAAAAAATTAGAATAATGCATTAGCTATAAGAGTCTTTGAATTGAGAAGCTCGTTAAAAGACAAAGTTTTTCAAATTTAGATTAAAAAAAGACGATAGATTTTATAGTTAATTAGTAGACAAACCATTATTGTGTCAAAAAATGTTAACTTATTTTAACTTTTTTTGCATTCACAATGCATTTTTTATTATTGAAAATAAATTAGAAAAATGAAAAGGTTCAAGTCTCATCGGAGCAAGTTGTAAGAATTCAGTCTTGTGTGACAAATTTACTCAAAGCATTGTAGCTAGCTTTTTTTACAAGTAAATTATCATTTTTTTACTTTTCTTAATAAATTTTATTTGGACTGCTTGGTTTGGTAGGAGTTGCAAATTTTAATGCAATCAAAGTACCTACCTTAAAAAGCGATAACTTTAAAAGCTATGTTCAACACTACGCTATGTAGAATGCAAACAAGCATTCATACACAATATTTCACTATTAATTTAATATTAATTTGAAAACATTTAAAATTTCTTTAACTTCATATTTTGTTAAATAAATATTTTAAGTATTATGTAAGTATACTTTTGTCTTGTTCATGACTTTTTAATGAATAATTTCACCGTAAGCTCTACCTTATGCCACGTTCGATGTGCTCGTAATTCATAGTCAGTCCTAGCCAATAAACGCGATAAGATCTTAAACGCTGTTGTATCTTTAAAGTATTGAATACCGTTGCGTGACCGTAGAAGTGCATTAATTTTAACGACTTTTTGATGCTTTTAAGGAAAATACGCTTTTAGAACGACTGTACTGAAAAAAATATTAGTTTTTTTGTACTCACACATGCAAATGCATTTCCCTGCTCGATCGAATCAGAATATGATGAGATCCGCAGGAGAGCTAAAACAACCGACATGGCTCGAAGGATTGCTCAGCTGAAGTGGCAGTGGCCGGAACACATAAGATGGCCTTTGGGGCGGAAAGGTTCTCGAATGGCAACCGTGACGACGTTCCGTGTGCAGAGCCCCTACCTGGTGGACCGACGATTTGGTCAAGGTCGCGGAAAGCCGCTGCATGTGGGCAGCGCAGGACCTATCGCTGTGGCGATTCTTGGGGGAGGCCTATGCCCGGCAGTGGGCGTCGTATGGCAAATGATGATGATTCATACCCACACACACAAGCACGCAGATAGATCATCATCGTCAGTCATTTATGCCCGTTTGCACTAAACTCGGGTTGAGCTTGTCATAGATAAGATACATCTTAGCTTAGAAACAGCCTAAAACAGCCGAGCTAAAATTTTTGTTCGCACTGACAGACTACGTCGTAAATTAGTCATCACCTTGCTAAAAGAATGAATGAATGAATTCAAATATTAATTGTTTAGGTATGGATTTTAAACCTGGCGAGGTAAAGTAGGTCACTGGATATTTTTTTGGTTGAAACTTCTCATTGATTCCTTCGTAAGTTAAAAGGAGACAAAAGCTAAGGCGTTGTCTATTTTATTTGGTAGGAGTAATTCACCGAGAAAAGAAAAAGTCAACTGAGCTCAACTGTCAGGAAAAACATAAATACAGTGCGCAACCTTTTCTGTTCCGGTGGCCAAAACTAGAACTAACGAGTTTTGTTTTTAATGTCATTTTGCTAATACTTTCATGTTTTGCTGCTAAACATAAGCGCCGCTGTCATGGGAACAGAAAAGATTGTCGATCTGTAATGTTTTTTTAAATAAATGATGAATGACGTATGTCACATGTGTTGTGTCTCTTTCTAGCAAACAAGAATAAAAAAGCCACAAGCTTTTCTGTTCCGGTGACGGCCGTGACACAGGAGTCACTTGCAATACGAAATTAGCTGTCAAAATGTATGAAAACTGTTTTAGTTCCAAAGATAATCACAGGAACAGAAAAGCTTGTCGCACTACTGTTTGCTCATAATGCCACAGACAATAATCACTGATATAGGTATTTCTTAAGCCTTAGGCGCTCGATATTGGGCCCGTAAGTTAAGAATAGCCAAAAGTGCATTTAAGAATGTCCTAAGGTTAGTGCAAAGCAATTTTTTGTTAAGAATCTCTTAAGTTAGCTAGGAAAAGACTTAGGCGATTTTTAAGTTTAGTGCAAACGGGTGTTAATGTTCCCACTGCTGGGGCACATACCATACTTTTAAATATACAAGGAGAATAGGCCATGACCCACCAATCAGGCCCAAATCCAGGCTGATTATTTAAGTTATTAGCAATCACTTAGCAATCAAAACTGACAGCAATTGCAATAGCATTGCTGCTTTAGTAAGACAGTTGTCACATTGATTCTTACTAAAGGGCACAGCACATTACATCAACTCGGAAAGGGATCGACACCGTATCGCCTTCGCCTCGCGGTTAACCAGGCGTCAACCTAACGCAAGCACGTAACCAAACCGGATCAGCGTCGGTACGTTGGCTCGGCTAGGCGACTCCGCGCTTACGGCTCGCCGCCCAGTGGTTCCAAAAAAAAAAAGAATGAGAGAAAAAAAAGATAAAAAAAAAACTAAAAAAAAATGTCAAAAAAATGAGAAAATAAAATGACAAAAAATGAGAAAAAAACATTAATAAAAAAAATTGATGTTCATTTTCATTTTCAGACCACTGTGCGTAGAGCTGTAAGCTTGGGTACGGAGGGACGTGAGCGCGTGGACGACTAGCGGTAAGCGCGGGGATAGCAAGTTGAGCGACCCACAAAGCGGTTCGTGAGCTGGTCCCGAGGCGAGGCGATTACGTTACGAATCCGATTAGTGTGCTTTGCAGTAGGGGGTTTCATACAAAGAATACTGAAACGCTCGAGTTGATACGTTTACGATCCCTTTCCGAGTTGATGTATGTACTGTGACCTTCAGGCAGCAATCTAACTGCTAATAGCTCTAGCCGAGCTAGCAGATGGACGTGCATTGCGTGCTTTCTGCTCAAATTTATTAGATATTATTAAAATAACAATATTTGCTTCCGCGTAAATCGGGGTCAGCGTATCGCGGTCATGCAGTTGCCGGCGTATTTTGTGTGGCAGCGAGTCCTACAAGAGCCCTTACTATTGAAGCAATGTCAACGGTGGAGATTAAGGGTTGGTTGACGCGAATGGAACGCTTACTGGATAACATCTGTTCGATCTCAAATGAGGGAAAATTAAATTCAGAACAAAAGCAGAAAATCAGCGGCATCACCAGGAGCGTTATGGGAGGTATGTCTGAAATGGCTGTGGAATATCAGTCACTTAAACAAAAATATATCACGGCACAAATTAAGATTCAAAATATGCACGAAGAAAAGAGCATGACTATCCAGCTTGAAGACCAGCTTGAGGACTTAAAACAGTGCATACGTTCTCAAAAGGAAACGAACCATGGCACTTCCTTTGCTGACATTGTCAGGAAAAGAAATAACCCAATTTCCCGCCCTCTCAACAGCAGCAGTGTCGTTGTTTACCCCCAGGACAGAGAAAAAACCAGTGAGGATACTAAGAAGCTGATCCAAACCGTAATCAAACCTGATGAGCTTAAGTTACGTATCCGGGGCATGCGGAAAACCAAAGATGGTGGCATCATTATCAGTGCACAAGGCAAAGATGACCTTGAGAAATTGAAGCAGTCAGAGCAGCTAAAAACTTCAGGGCTAAAGGTTGAAGAAACCAAAAAAAGGAAGCCGAAGATTATTTTATTAGGGGTACCTGCCAATTGCACTGACAAGGAAGCTTTCGACTGTCTGTTCGAGCAAAATATATCGGATAAACATCCACATATAAGTCGGGACCAATTCTTTAGTTCTTTAAAATTGAGTCATAAATCCGGCAAAAAAGACGCACAATATTGTAATTTTATAATAGAGTTAACACCAGAACTAAGGAAAATACTTATAGCACAGGAGCGACTTTTCATTAATTGGACATCATGCCCAGTCAGAGATTTTACACTTGTAACTAGATGTTACAAGTGTCAACTTTATGGTCATTCTGCAAAATATTGTCGGGAGACAGACCCTACATGTGGACATTGTGGATGTGCCGGGTCCAAAAGTCATGAACCTGCCGCATGTGCTTCTTGTAAGCGCTTTAATAAACCAAACCAACACAAAACAGGCGACGAAACTTGCCCTGCCAGAAAAAGTGCTGAGTTCAGGTATCACAGTCTCATTGACTACGGGAATGTCTAGAGCCTTCCTTCGCTGAGTTAACCTTGCCTTTATAATAAAAAGACAATTAATAGCCAGTTAACTGATATACTGTAAAAATAGATTGTATTAAATTCATTGTTATTTTAATAAATTGTTATGTTAGCACTAACCTACTTTCACAAAACAGATGCCTAAGTTACAAGTATTACTTAGTTTAGGTATCGCTTATATTATTTTGCACTACTAACCTTATAATAATAACAGTACTTATCAGAAATAATTTTGTAATATAATTATACCTAATCCATTATGAAGAAAATTTATGTTATTTTTTAAGTTCGATGTATATTTAGACTAAGTTTTATTCAGAAATAAATTATTCTTATTCTTATTCTTTATTGCAATCAAATTTGACAAGCAATCGATTGCTAATAAGTTACGTAATCACCTCGCGGATTGGTAGGTACCTATAGACGACTAACGACGGCTAACACAATTTATTGGCCTGATCCCATTATTATACCGGAACCAATGAATAAAACTGCCTTTTGAAGCACGGAGGAGCTAAAGATAGTAAATTTTTAGTCACCCATCCAGTGACCGACCATTGAAAAAGTTGCTTAGCCTCAACGTTCGCAGGCTGAGTGCACTAACCACTGCACCATGAGCTCCTCCTAGTATGCCGTATGCTTTACAGCTTGTACACACGACTTCGTTTGGCGTATAGTCTTTTCACGAATCGTAGTTATTGGCGGCTGTAATGCTTTTAAATAAATAAAATAAATAAAATGAAAATTAAGTATTTAGAAAAAATCGATCCGTCTCACTCCGATGGGACTCGAACTCACGACCTTTCGCTATCCAGGCGACTGCTCTAACTATTGAGCTACGGCGTCGTTCCGAGAAGCGTCGATTTATCCAATATCTATAAAGCGCGTAAGAAGTTTTCCAATTGCTTCCTAAAGAAGGAGTTCATCATATAGATAAGAGGTTCTCCCTCTCCATGAAGTCTGCCAGCATCTGGCCTCTATCGTTCCGTTGCCCAAATCCAAATTACCCTACTTTCAGCTTATCACCGCAACATTGTCCCAACTTTGCATTGAAATCCCCCATCACAACCGTTTAGTGGGTGTTATAGCTGCTATGCATGGCTTTAGAGATCTCCTTATACATAACCTCCACTTATACCTACAATATCACCCAGGAAAAGTGGTGGTGCGAAAAGATTCTCGAATGGCGACCGCGTACCGGATGTCGTTCCGCGATCGGCCCTTCAAGGTGGACCGACGTTCTGGTCAAGGTCGCTGGAAGCCGCTGGATGCGGGCAGCTTAGGACCGATCGTTGTGGAGATCCTTGGGGGAGGCCTATGCCCAGCAGTGGGCGTCGTTTGGCTGACATGATGATACAATAGCACCCAGACCAAGACAAATACACATAATTATGAATCGAACCGAACTCGAGACCTCTGGCGCAGAAGGCAGATATCCTACCCCTGCACCAAATCAGTCGTCAAATAAACGAGCGTGTTCAGACGATCGTGAAAAAGTACGGATACGTCTTTCCTATACTTTAGAAATTCGTGGTTTTGATGAATCGTGAATGACGGATCCATGTAAACGAGCCGTTGCTCTATCTTATAAATCTAAAATAACAATCACTTACAAAATAAACAAACTTTACTACTCCCTTAGAGGACACTAATATCTACAGGAAATTCCAACAAACAATGGTAAATCGCAAATCCTAAACGACGTCTTAAATGAAAGTAAAGTGGTAGTTTCCGCTTATGGCGCCATTCCCAAGAAAGGATTTCATTATTAACGCGAAAGGGACTTTCGTATGTTAAGGAATCGTTGTTTTAGCTCCAGTTCCATTTAGGGTGACTTTCACCACTGATATTTAAACGCGATTAACGCTAAACGTGTTTAAAACGTATTTCTGACTCTTTCACATTCAAACAGATGACTGAAACAGAAATATGTTTTAAACACGTTTAGCGTTAAACACGTTTAAATATCAGTGGTAAAAGTCACCCTTAATGTGATACCTACTAAATTATTAAGCAAACATTTTAAGAAAAAATTTTACGGCCAGCATTTATATTATTATTTATTTATGCACAAACAGATTTACAGCTAGATACAATATAACAACATATAATTTAAAACCGTAAGGGCAAGCTATAACTCCACTGATTTGTGCAAACAGCATGCACCAGGAAAAGCAACACTTAACTTAATTAAATGAAAAGAAAAACACATAAAAGTTACAGAAAAAAAAAGACACAAATTAAATTAAATAGTATTGGAGCATCAAAATCATAAATAGGGTAACGGACCCAATTGCTAGCACTGCACCAAATTATCAGCACTCTGAATAAATAGTAAAATTATAAGTTTTTCACTAACTTATTTGAGTTACCACTTTGGAAAATAAATAAATTGATGTTTTTGGAATCCTACTCTCGGCAATACCATACTTTCCGACTTGAAAATGGCGAAAAACTTGTGATTAAACGTTTGTTGTCCTGTTTTTGCCAGTTCCTTGTGATCGACGGTAAGTTCATGTGTTTACATTTTATACTATATTAGATCATTTAGATATTTTATACTGAAACTTTTGATTTCTCTGATTTATAAGATAGTTTATGAAGATAATCTGAAACGAAGCATTTGCGTTTATGGTGATATATTGGTAAAAATGTGGTGCTGATATATGGATTCACTATTTTGCAAATTTCCAATTATCAGCACTGGTACTGATAAATAGAAAATAGTACGTACATACCTACTTATTAACTTTTTTTGCATACCGTGTCTATATAGGAAAAATATGATAGTAAAAAACCACGAGCCCCATAAGTAGCTTTCAGGCGGGATTCGAACCCGCGCCTACGGGAATCCGGCCCGATGCTCTGACCAACTAAGCTACCGAAAGGCTTACACGACTCGTCGAATTTTGCTATCACTTGTTACGCTGTAGGCCAGCGTTGCTTCATCAATGCGAGGAAACCCTCGCATCCGAAAGAAACATTTTTACAAATGTTTAACAATCGATTAAGATGAAACAGCCATTATAAGATTTTAAATTATTTTTAATGCATTCACAATGCAATTCTGTAAGTATAGGAAAAATATGATAGTAAAAAACTTACTATCATATATTTTTTTTACTATCATATTTTTCCTATACTTACAGAATTGCATTGTGAATGCATTAAAAATAATTTAAAATCTTATAATGGCTGTTTCATCTTAATCGATTGTTAAACATTTGTAAAAATGTTTCTTTCGGATGCGAGGGTTTCCTCGCATTGATGAAGCAACGCTGGCCTACAGCGTAACAAGTGATAGCAAAATTCGACGAGTCGTGTAAGCCTTTCGGTAGCTTAGTTGGTCAGAGCATCGGGCCGGATTCCCGGAGGCGCGGGTTCGAATCCCGCCTGAAAGCTATTTATGGGGCTCGTGGTTTTTTACTATCATATTTTTCCTATACTTACAGAATTGCATTGTGAATGCATTAAAATAATTTAAAATCTTACCGTGTCTATTTTTTGTATAGAATGATTTTTTTTGATAAAAGTAGATTATACCTTCGGAATCTAAATCTTAGCAAGGTGCTGAAATTGCATTAATTGCCATTTGTCAGCATAGTGTTGATAATTAGATCAAAAGCATGCTGATAATTTGGTTATCCTAGTATTTCATCATCTTTCCTTTTTTCAGAGCCCCCTAGTTAGGTACCATGAAATCAAAGGAAGTAAATAAACCAAATAAAAGAAAAAAATGCACAAACAAAAACCAAGAACAAGAAAAAAGAATAGAAGAAAGAGAATAGAAGAAGAAAATAAAAGATTATAATTGATTGAAGATGTAGAGCAAGAACTTTTCTTTTTTATTAAAATTTTCTTATTGCTATGCAATGTTCCAATAATAGTTGTACCTACCTATCAGCTATCAGCTAGTAATACCTACCTACCATCCAGATTATTTAAGTAAGTCGCTTTCTAGTGAGATTTAACTACTAAGTGTGAACAAATTATTTAAATGCCTACATAACTATTGATATTGATATTTATTGATAAAAAATACATGTTGGTTTACAGAGGAACATGCCTCCAAAACACCAGCAAGTCATACAACATTCACTTTACAAGAACCAATATTAAATCCTAGAGTTATTACATTACATTACCTAAATATAGCTATTACATTAATTCGTCAATTTTAAACTATAAAGATTTCAACTATAAAGATGCTGCCTTGTTAGGATTATAAATACTGTTAGACTATATGTAAATTTTATCTTTTTATGTATATAACAGAGTACCTACCTATATAAAAACATATTTAATAAAAAAAACATATAATTTCAATACCACTATCACAGTGCTGATAATTGGTTCACTCTATGCTCATAATTGGTGGTGATGGTGCTGATAAATGGTGAGATGGTCATTTTTTGCTCTTGCCTATCTAAAAAAAAATTGGACAAGGTTAAACTATGTTTTTTAAATAAATAATCATACTGATTAAATATTGAAACTAGAAAACTCGTCATAACGGGTGAAAACGTATTGTTAAGCCGTTGTATTTAAATATTAGTTGTAATTATTGTACATAGATGGCGTTGTGCCAAACGTACGTAATGCTGAACGGCGGTGTTAAGATTTTTTGGTGATTGATATAGTCTTGTCGATGCACCCAATAAATTATCCTCGACCTACACACTAGTTTTATTTACGTTGTGAATAACAGTATTTTGGACCTCTATGGGATTGTACATGGTCCTAATCGAGTCGGAAGTTTCGGTTGGTTGACCTGGAACCAGCTCAGTACGAGTGACAGGAGCAGGGACTACGGAGGGTCGGAGTTTTGAGTTTGCAGCAGCAGCTCCAGCAGTGACGTCAGCGGATCCGGTGCGACCACGAAGCGAGCGATTGCGTAAGCGGAAGCGTTTAGTGAGTTGTGCTGTGATGAAACTGTGAGTACATTTGTGTCATTCATTAACTTAGAATAATTTCAAGAAAGTTAGAACTTGGAAATTTTAGAAGTGTTTTCATAGACTTAGAATAATTTCTCCAAAAGTGAAATACGGGGAATCCACGCTAGTTTGCGGAGCCAAGTGCGAAAACACTTAGAAAAATTTCGTAAATTTTACGATTGACTTAGAAAATAATTTTGAATTTTCTCATACGGTGAATAGTTAGAATAACTATCGAGATGGATGCCTACGGTAAAATGCAAGATGATACTAAGTCAAAAGTTCAGAAGGGAAGGTCTAACTTTAGAAAATCTCCGAAAGATAGGATCTCTTTGTCATACATAGAAACACGTCTAGAAGCCTTAGAAAAACAGTGGTCTTCTTTTGATGAAACACATAAGAAGATTATAATGGAAGTTTCTGGAGACGTACTTGAAAAATCTACTTATTTTAAAAATGACATGTATGATGAGACCGAAGAACTGTACATAAATTACAAGTCGGAGTTAAAGGAAGCCATCCTTAGGTTAAAGAAAGATGTTAATGTTAATGAATTTTATGATGCAAATGCAACTAACAGCACCCAATCCTTTACTGTTAAATTACCGAAAATAGAAATACCTAATTTCAGTGGCAAATACACAGAATGGAGTAGTTTTCGTGATTTATTTTTGTCTTTAATTCACAACAATAAGGGATTGGATGACGTTCAAAAGCTGCACTATTTGAAGAGTCACTTGTCTGGCGAAGCCGAGCAAATGTTAAGACACATTCCTATCACGGCATGTAATTATAAAACTTGTTGGGATCAGTTAGAGCATCGTTACAACAACAAAAGGTTTTTAGCCAATTGTGTACTAAAACGTTTTATGAACCAAAAACATGTATTGTCGGAATCATCAAGTGCGATAAAGGAGTTACTTGACACAACTAATGAGTGTTTAAATGCTCTTACTAATTTAGATGTAAATGTAGATTCCTGGGATCTTATTGTAATTTATATAGTTTCGTTGAAACTTGATACAGAATCTCGAAAGTTGTGGGAAGTAGAAGTCAGTAGGTGTAATGATGAATTGCCTAAACTTGTTGATTTTAAAAACTTTTTGGATCATCGTTTTAGATCTTTAGAATTTCTTGACAATAAATCCACTAAACAGAGTAATGTTCGTTATAATGTTCCTAAAACAATGCATGCAATTCCTGCTGTATCATGTATATTTTGTTCCGATGCTCACAAACTGTGTAATTGTAAAAAATTCGCAAGGGAAGATGTAAATGTACGTCGTACTTTTGCCCAAACCAACAAGTTATGTTTTAATTGTCTTGCTCCGAATCATTCGATATACAATTGCCGTCAATCAACCAGCTGTCGCATTTGTAAAAGGCGACATCACTCTTTACTGCACCCAAAGTTAGGTCCTAAAGATGATCAGGTAAACACTTCCGTAGTGGAAGGGGGCGCTCAGTCGTCTAATGTAGAATCATCTCAAGGCGAGGCATCAAATATAGTATCATGCTTTTCTAATGCAAATAGTCAAGTATTATTGGCCACTGCTTTGGTCAATGTAGATACGAAAAATGGAACTTTTTGTATCAGAGCTCTTCTGGACCAAGGTTCACAAGCTTCATTTATAGCAGAGTCTGTTGTACAAATGCTTGGTCTTAGAAGAGTTTCAAACATGAGCTACATTTCAGGGTTAGGTAGTGATCAAGGTTCATCCTTGCAGTCTAAATGGACCGTTATGGTCAAAATTCAGTCACGCCATGACCCCAACTTTATAGTTGAAGTTAAAGCTCATGTTCTTAATAAGCTCACTTCTCTTTTACCTGAGAGGAAAATGTCTGTTCCGATGTTTTCTCCTCAGATTCCTGCTATAGAGTTAGCAGACCCGAAGTTTGATACTCCGAGTAAAATTGATATTTTACTGGGGGCGGAAGTGTATGGTCAAATTTTAATGGATGGAGTTGTCAAAGGTCCACCAGGTTCTCCAATTGCGCAAAATACCAAACTTGGCTGGATCCTTTCAGGCCATATATTTTCCCCTCCAAGTTACGAACTTTCACAGACACGTAATGAAATAATTAGTATGCACACTCAATTGAGTATGAACGATCTCCTGAAAGGTTTTTGGGAGCAAGAAGAACTGTCTTCAGCTGTGAAGAAATGTCTGTCTGAAGAAGAACAGCAATGTGAGGAGCTGTTCGCCAAAACTACTTCTAGAGATGATGAGGGTCGCTATATCGTGAAATTGCCATTCAAAAAGGTGGACCCAAGTTGTCAATACGGTAATTCTTATGATATTGCGCAAAAACGATTCTTTATGCTCGAAAAACGATTACTGAAGAATCAACCACTGAAGATTCAATATTCCGAGGTTTTGGAGGAATATTTAAAATTAAATCACATGGAAGTAGTGCCGGAAGTGGAGAAAGCTAATCCCAAGGCTGTGTATCTTCCCCATCACGCTGTCGTTCGCAATGAGAGAAGCACCACTAAGGTTCGGGTCGTGTTTGATGCGTCGTGTTCGCTTAATAATGGAACTTCGTTGAATGATGATCTCATGGTAGGTCCAACGCTTCAACCCACACTTCGACACCTTATTTTACGTTGGCGCTGCTATCCTATAAGCCTGGTAGCAGATATTGTGAAGATGTACCGTCAAGTCAAGATAGCTGCTGAGGATGTTGATTTTCAACGTCTATTATGGCGTAGCGATGTTAATTCAGAACTTCAGCATCTCCGACAATTGCGTGTAACATTTGGTACATCAGCGGCACCTTACTTGGCGGTCAGATCCTTACAACAGCTTGCACATGATGAGGGAGATAAATATCCTTTGGCAGCTAGCAGAGTCCTTAGGGAATATTATATGGATGATCTTATGACAGGCTGCGAAAATATAAACGAGGGAGCACAGATTTATCAACAAATGAACGAGTTACTTAAACTTGGTGGTTTCCAGCTTCAGAAATGGAGTAGTAGCAATAGTGAGTTGTTGTCAAAGTGGGATAGAGAAAGTAAGAATTCAAAGGAAACTTTAGAGCTAAAATTAGATACAGTTATCAAAATTTTAGGTCTCACTTGGAATAGACACCAAGATGAATTTCAATACACTGTCCAACTTACAGCACTGGAAACACCCATAACTAAGAGGAAAATGATTTCGGAAATAGCAAAATTGTTTGATCCCCTCGGTTGGCTAGCTCCTGTAGTCACCACTGCCAAAATATTTATCCAAAGAGTCTGGCTGTCAGGGATACAATGGGATGAAGAATTGCCATGTGATATTTTGAAGGCATGGCTTGAGTTTCGAGAAGAACTTACACATCTTGATCAATTTAAGATTCCAAGATGGATTGGCACTAGCACCAACGATGTTAGCAGAGAACTTCAAGGATTCTGCGATGCTTCAAATGCAGCATACGCAGCTGTAGTCTATATGAGAATCGTTGATTTTAAAGGTGATGTGCATGTACGATTACTTGCCGCAAAGACGAAGGTTGCTCCGGTGAAGCAAGTCTCGATTCCTCGGTTGGAGTTGTGCGGAGCGGTATTGTTAGCCAACCTGCTTCAAGAAATTGCAGAAGTTTTAGAGATTCCGAAGGAGTGCGTGTACGCCTGGACGGACTCAAGTGTAGTCCTTTCATGGTTGAGTAGTCATCCCAGCAAATGGAAAACCTATGTCGCGAATCGGGTCTCTGAAATATTAACGCTTATGAATAATACTCAGTGGTCACATGTCAAGTCCGAATCTAACCCTGCAGATTGTGCGTCGCGAGTTAAGGCAAGCTTCTATTTGATACAGAAGCGTGGACATCTCTTCGAATGTCAAGGTACTGTTACCAATAACCCTTTTTAGATGGTGCTTTGTGGACTTCACTCCAGCCTCCCACAACCCTCCAAAGTTCGGCGAGTGAGGTGGAATGAAATATTAACGCTTATGAATAATACTCAGTGGTCACATGTCAAGTCCGAATCTAACCCTGCAGATTGTGCGTCGCGAGGTATAAATCCGAGCAAACTATCGGATTTGAAGATCTGGAGAGAGGGTCCACAATGGCTGCAAGAAAAGGTTATTAATTATTCAAAGGGACAATTTAAATTAACGGATTTAGAAAAGAAAAAAGAGCAAATTTCGTGCCACACTATTCAGTCAGAGTCAGAATCTATATTATGTCGTTATTCTTCATTGAATAAATTATTAAGAGTTGTTGCATACATACGTAGATTCCTTAAGTTAAAGAAAGAAAAATTTACGCCTTACATATCTAGATTAGAAATAAAAGAGTCTTTACTTACCTGTATCCGATTGTGTCAAAGGAAAAGTTTCCTGGAAGAAATAAAATGTTTACAAACTTTGGGAAAGATAAAGAAAAGTAGTAAACTTACCTCACTGTGTCCGTTTCTTGATGCTGATGGTATACTCAGGGTGGGCGGTCGCTTACAAAATGCTGAAATAGATGAAAATATGAAACATCCAATATTGCTGCCGTATCAGTCGCACTTCACAGATTTGATTGTGGATGATGCCCATAATCGCACTCTTCACGGCGGTCCACAATTAATGACAAACTTTTTAAGAACGCAGTATTGGATAGTTAATGCGAAAAATCTTGTTCGCAAGGTCGTTCGGAAGTGTGTTGTATGTCGTCGCCATTCTGCACAAACAAGTCAGCAAATGATGGGACAGCTACCTACGGAACGTGTCACAGTCTGTCGACCTTTCTATCAGAGTGGGGTTGACTACGCAGGACCCATAGCTATAAGACCGTATAAAGGGCGTGGTTATCGAGCCGTTAAAGGATATATAGCCTTGTTCGTATGTATGACCACTCGTGCAATACACCTCGAAGTCGTTAGTGACATGACATCCGAGGCATTTTTAGCAGCTTTTAAGCGTTTTGTTGCACGGCGAGGTCACTGCGCAGATTTATGGAGTGACAACGGCACGACCTTCGTGGGGGCCAATAGGGAGTTAAAGCATTTATTCCAAACGGAAAAGTCTGAAGCCGCTAATGATATTGCTGAGTGGTTGGCAACAAATGGTACCAACTGGCACTTCATTCCACCTCACTCGCCGAACTTTGGAGGGTTGTGGGAGGCTGGAGTGAAGTCCACAAAGCACCATCTAAAAAGGGTTATTGGTAACAGTACCTTGACATTCGAAGAGATGTCCACGCTTCTGTATCAAATAGAAGCTTGCCTTAACTCGCGTCCACTTTCTCAAATTAGCAATAATCCAGATGATCCGTATCCATTAACTCCCGGCCATTTTCTAGTCGGTGAGCCGTTGCTGCTTATACCCGATGCCAACTTTGAGCAGAGTAACGTGAGTACTCTTAAAAGATGGCAGTTTGTACAGAGACTACTGCAAGACTTTTGGAGACGATGGTCTCATGAGTACTTGACTCAATTACAGCATAGATATAAATGGTCCTATATTGCTCCTGAACCTTCTGTAGGGGATGTCGTGTTAGTAAAGGAGGATGACCTCCCACCGTCCAGATGGTTGTATGGCGTAATTAAGGAAAAACATGTTGGTGCGGACAATCTTACGAGAGTCGTAACCTTGCGATGCAAGGGGTCTCTAGTAAAAAGACCTGTATCCAAACTTATAATTTTACCTGTCACTTAATGAATGTAAATAACTACTATGTTTTTTTGTATTTTAACTTAGGCAAGTATGTGTATGTGTTAGTTATGTATTATTGATGTATTGCATACCTACAACTTTGTTGTTTTTGTTATGTTTCTTATTTGATTCTGTTCTTTCTGATGGACGTTCCGTTCATGGTGGGCGGAATGTTAAGCCGTTGTATTTAAATATTAGTTGTAATTATTGTACATAGATGGCGTTGTGCCAAACGTACGTAATGCTGAACGGCGGTGTTAAGATTTTTTGGTGATTGATATAGTCTTGTCGATGCACCCAATAAATTATCCTCGACCTACACACTAGTTTTATTTACGTTGTGAATAACAGTATTTTGGACCTCTATGGGATTGTACACGTATTTTTAAATGTCATAAACGGGTATAGGTTAGGACTTTACTCTTAAAGTGCTGATAATTGGGTACTTTACCCTATATATATACAGGATATTTTTTTTATCAGTGGCCAAATTTTTAGGATCGACTCAGAATCGGTAAGTGAACAACTTTCTCCTAGAACCATAGGTCGAAATATGACAAAAAATTTTTGACTCTTCATAGAAATCGGACTGATCACGTGATCGATTTAGTATGGGAAGTCCAAAAATTTTTGTCGTATTTCGACCCATATTTCTCTTAGAAATAGTTGGAAACTCAGAATCGGTAAGTTGTTCACTTACCGATTCTGAGTCGATCCTTAAAATTTGTGGACTGATAAAAAAAAATATATAAGATAAGATAAGATAAGATAAAAATATTCTTCATTCACTTAGACATAATAAATATGTACTTATGAATCGTCAATATTTTCCTACCACCCATTCAAGACTTTTTTAACTGACAAGAAGAATATATAAGGTCCTTCTTAAATAGTGCACATCATTTTAAGGGGTCAATGTACTCATGCATACAAACAACTTTTACTATGGTACCAACATTGAAATCGCGAAAAAAAATCTGCTGTTCCATACATTTTGTTCTATTCGATTTAAAAATTTCTATATATTTATATATTTATAATATATATAATAAATATAGATACACATAAATAATATACACATAAAAATTGAATTGGAATTTAAAAAAACTATGTCAGGTAAATAAAATTATTAAAAATTATATTGAAATAAAAGTATTAAATTAATTATGAGAATTACATTACAAATTTATTCATTTGGGACTTCCAACCTCTGAGGGATGAACTGCAGACTTCAGGCACTCCGTCAATTCGTCTTATTAGTGCGTTATAATCACGTCACATTCTAAGTATAGGATTATGAAAAGACACGTTATTGTCACAGAGGGGAACTGAGAAAAGACAATCCCGTCTGTTTGACCTATTGGAAACTCTCGATAAATATTTCAGAGATAAGGTTGGTGCTTATTGATATTATAAAGATAGTTGAGGTCATGAATTTTGCGTCGGACTTCAAGAGACTTCAAATTAAAGAAGCGGAGACGTAATTAATAAATCTAACCACAGACAAGGCTAGGCTTGATCCAGATTAGTTGATAGGCAACACCTAGCAACATTCTAGCAACTGTCATCAATTCAATGTTAATATCAAACGTTGCATAGCAACTAATCTGGATCATGCCTATTCCTATCTGTGGATTGATTATTAATTCTGGCCGTTAATCCACAACAAGGTAGCACTTAGCCTTTATCACACCTGATGTTAAGTGATGAAAGGCTGAAGGTGGAAGCACAATACTCCCGGAATCCTCAATCACTGAGGAACTGGCTATCTTGTCTCTAACTGCCGGAGCGATGACTGACCGAAGAATTCTGAAACCATCGTTGTTATGCCGTCAGACTTAGTTAAGATGGTGGTAGCTAGCCAGGCGAACTTAGAACAAGCCCTATCCACCAACCAAACCGAATACAATATGTACCCCCACTGGGAATCGAACCCCGGGACCTCTGGGTCTGATACCGGTGGAGTGGTAACTAGACTACAGAGGTGATTTATTGCACTCAGCCAGCGCTCGTTGAAGTTAAGCAACTTTCGCAATGGTCGGTCAAGGGATGGGTGACCAACAATTTATTATCTCGAGCGAGCTCCTCCGTGCTTCGGAAGGCACGTAAAGCTATTGGTCCCGGCTGCATTTGCAGTCGTTGCACCCACCAATCCGCATCAGACCCGCGTGGTGGGTCATGGCCCATTCTCTTTAACATTCCATGAGAAAGCCCTGTGCCCCAGCAGTAGGGACATTAAATAACTGAAGATGATGATGATTTAGAGCAGTGGTGGGCATAATTTTTAATTGGGGGCCAGAAAGTTTAATAAATTTCAGAGGAGCCCATCACTAATAATTCGTGGGAGCGTTTCTATTTTGATCACCTAGAGAAGCAACATAAAGACCTAAAGTCTGTCCCTGCTATCATCGTGATAAACGTCTCTTAGTGCTCGTTCGAGGAGAGGCGGCGTGTCTGACAACGAGGGGCGCGGCGCTAGAGAGTTGTGCATCAGTTGGTGCATCACATCGACTTATTTGATTAGACGTATGCCGCAAACGCGCAATGATAGCATAATTTGCCTGCGCCCGCCTCTAGCCCTATAGCTGCACGAGACAAAAATAAACCGCTAAAGGTATATTATACACGAATGAAATCGCAGGCATCTACTAGTTGTATAAAATAGTATCATTTATAAAGAAGTTGACAAGGTACATAGGTATTTGTTCCTTTTTAGTAAATGTTAATGATTTTTTTTTACTGGTGGCTCTCATTATTTTTGTCACGTATCCTTCGTAAGTTACATCATCATCATCATTATAAGCCTTTATAGACATTATAGGCTCTCTTAGTTTATGCCAGTGGCTACGGTTCTGAGTAATTGTTAGCCATTTGCGTGCACCTCGCGATCTTGACAATATCGTCGACCCATCTTGCTGGTGGACGACCCCTATTTCTGTACCCTTGCCTTGGTCCATCTGCCGTCATTCTGTCTCGCAACGTGTCCCGCCCAACTCCATTAAGCCTCAATATCCGCTCACTGACGTCCTGCCGGCCTAGCATGAGCGGCTTATAGCGCGCGATATGATATGGTACGGCATGCCGTCTTGCTTACACCTTAGTGGGGTAAACAAGACAACTTGCCGTACCATATCATATCGCGCGCTATAAGCCGCTCATGCTAGGCCGGCTGGGTGCATATTGCTATTCAGTTTTAAGGTCATAGTACGAAATAAAGCAATTCATTTTAGAAACCTATTCTGGAACGCACCAGTTTAAAGTTGATGGTAGGCACTCTGGACTTTCGTCAATTTGCGAATGTAATAAACATAATTATTTATACTAAAATATTTATTTAATATGAGCAACTAAACAGTTCTAAATAACTTAATTCCTTTACTAAAAATTAAGTTCAAAAACTAAAACCCGACTACTGAAAAATCACGCTCTAAAAAGTATGAAACAAGAAAATATTCTCATCTGAAATTGCCGTGGTCGTATGCCACTTTTCCCTAGAATAAAAATATTGTTTTGTTATAGTAAGGGGCATACGACCACGGCAATTTCAGATGAGAATATTTTCTTGTTTCATACTTTTTAGAGCGTGATTTTTCAGTAGTCGGGTTTTAGTTTTTGAACTTAATTTTTATTTATATTATTTTGGGGTCATAATTTTGCGCTGTGTATTGCCGGCACATAAAAAGAATGGCACTACCCTCTCTCTTGTCGTGGGTGTCTTAAGAGTCGAAAGAGGGAAAACTGCATTAGGAGATAGGCAGCAGCGTCTCCATGTTACAGCAAGCCATACTGCGATCGCCAACACTTTTTATCATGTCGACCAAGAAGCACATATTCAATGATGTCAGTTATCAACGCTGTTAAGACAGGAAGCGATCACCGCATGGTCAGAGGCACATTGAATATCAACGTTAAGCTTGTAAGATCGCGGCTGATAAATCCAAGCTCCGACCAATACCGGCTCAAATTCAAGGCAATGGCTCTTATGCAGCTTAAAAACAACAAGGCGGCGGGCGATGACGGAATCACAACAGAGCTTCTGAGAGCGGGAAGCCGATACTTAAAGTTCTTCAGAAGCTTTTCAATTCAGTCATCCTCGAGGGCAAAACGCCAAAGGCATGGGACATAAGCGTTTTTCAAGAAACCCTTTAGAGAGTCTTATCACCCGATAAGACTAAGAGTATAACTTGCCACTTTGCTTTGCGTTCGTGGACTATGAGAAAGCCTTTGATTTGATCGAGACCTGTGGGCGGTACTGCAGTCTCTACAGAGGTGCCAAGTAGACTACAGGTACATGAATCGATGTGCTCAGGTACTTATACCAAAATGCCATTATGTCAGTCCGATTACAGAACCAGAGCTCTAATCCTCTCCAACTACAGCGAGGTGTGAGACAGTGAGACGTCATCTCTCCAAAACTGTTCACAGCTGCGTTGGAGGATATTGTTTAAGCTTCTGGATTGGAAAGGATACGGCATCAACATCAATGGCGAGCACCTAACACACCTACGGTTTGCCGATGATGTAGTTCTTCTTCTTATGGCTGAGACCTTGGAAGACCTAGACACAATGCTCGAAGATCTCAGTAATGCTTCTCTAAGAGTGGGTCATAAGATGAACATGTATAAAACGAAAATTTTATGTGAAATGCCCATGTTGCACCTGCTCCAGTTAATGTTGGGGACATTACACTCGAAGTTGTTGACCACTTTGTTTATCTAGGGCAAACGGTCCAGTTAGTTAAGTCCAACTCGAGAAAGGATCTCTCGATGAATCCAGCTCGGATGGGCAGTGTTCGGGAAGCTCCGGCATATATTCGCGTCCGAAATACCTCAATGTCTCAAGACGAAAGTCTTTGACCAGGTGTGTGTTGCCAGTAATGGACGTGAGACTGACCTATAGAAGTCAGACGTGGTCTTTTACTATGTATCTCATAAGAAGGCTCAAAGTCACCCAGCGAGCAATGGAGAGAGCGATGCTTGGTATTTCCTGCTCGATCGAATCAGAAACGATGAGATCC
This sequence comes from Crambus lathoniellus, assembly GCA_949710035.1. NCBI lineage: Eukaryota > Metazoa > Arthropoda > Insecta > Lepidoptera > Crambidae > Crambus > Crambus lathoniellus. The sequence goes on from OX453310.1 coordinate 22,892,621, forward strand.
GCAGAAGAACTAAAACAACCGAAGGATTGCATCGTTGAAGTGGCAGTGGGCGGGCACATAGCGCGGAGAACCGATGGTCGTTGGTGCGGTAAGTTTCTCGAATGGCGATCTCGTACCGGACGACTTTCCGTGGGCAGGCCCCCTACAGGGTGGACCAACGATCTGGTCAAAGTCGCGGGAAGCCGCTGGATGCGGGCAGCGCAGGATCCATTGTTGTGGAGTTCCTTGGGGGAGGCCTATGCCCAGCAGTGGGCGTCGTTCGGCTGATATGATGAACTAAATTATTACCTAATAATGTGAGTCTACCTACCTATTTTCGTCAAACAATGCTGGGGTGGTATGGAATGCCATAAACATACATTATGTATATTATACAAGGGCCTAATCATGTAGGATAATATTTGCTAGGGGAAATAGTCTTAGTTCGCTGTCCCTGTAAAGATGTCAAAATTCGATTTATGTAAGCAAAGCCACAAGCAACAACCAATAAAATATATATTTTTGAAACGAGCTTACCAAGAGCTTTCATTTGATACCAAACACGATATTCTATTTTTTTTTAAGTTTTTTAGTTCACAACTTTATGTCTTCTAGAGGGCGCCATATTCAATTTCATGTGACGTGACATAGCCTATAACCAGCAGACAATCGAGACACTTCCAACGATACCTCAATTGTGAATATATGATCAGCAGTTTAGAAGTTATGCGGGAACAGATGAACATACATACATACATACATACATACATACATACATACATACCGGTCAAACTCATAACCCTCCTTTTTTTGCTTTGCCGTAGTCGGGTAAAAACTAAAATATACTTTGATTGAGTAATTTTAGTTACGTTATTTCGTAGGTCGAGCAACGCGGAGGGTACTTAAACGGGCTTATGTCAGTTTGACGAAACGGTCGACGGTAAACCCATAATATAGTCCCTTTATCAGCTCCGAGGCCATGCCCTAAATAGCAATGACCATATTATGTGGGCAACAGCTCAGGCCTAAAGCGGATTTAAGCTCACACACTACGCGACATAAATAGTTTGTGAAAGCAGTGAAATTAGAATAAACCTCATTTTTAAAACCTGCGTTGAATTTCAGTTTTGGGGAGACATTTTATTTATTTATCTTATTTTATTTTATTTGGAATTTACATTTACACATTTACAGGTTTTCACAGGTAGGTAAAAATTAGGGAGTGTTACCAATTATTGCACAAAGCGAACAAACAAACAAAAACAACTAGGCACTTTCCTTGCTGAAAAAAGAGGTGGTGATAGCGACGCAAAGTGACCGGCTTAATATTGAATCCGTCAACATCGGGATAATCTAAAGAAAATTTGTTCATGTTCTCAACAGCTCTACAGAAGAACGAGTTTTTTCTATAGTTCGTGTTATATGATGGTATGCGCAGAGGACTGTATTTACGTAGCTGCCGAGCAGGCATGTTTATATAAATTTCGTTTAATAATTCGGGTGTATCGATGGTGCCATTAAGGATCTTATTAAGAAAAATAAGATAAGCAATATTATATGTATAAGTATATACATACTTTTATTTGCGGGCAGCGAAGGACCGATCGTTGTGGAGATAATTGGGGAGGCCTATGCCCAGCAGTGGGCGTAGTACGGCTGAAATGATGATGATGAAATTGCTATGTTACTCATGTTTATAACAAGCTTTTCGCCCGCGGCTTCACCCGCGTGGACTACACAACGTTATCCCGCGTGATATGTGATATTTTTCCGGCATAAAAAATAGCATATGTCACTCTCCAGCCCCCAAACTATCCCCTTACAAAAAAAACATGTCAGTCAAGTCGATTCGTTGCTCAATTTTGACGTGAAAGGCAGACGAACAATCTGCTAAATATTAGAATGGATGTGAAAAGTTTGGATATTTATTTGTTATCCAATCACAGCGAAACAGAGATATAAGTAAGTAAGTAAGCGTTTATTGGGCCATGTAGCACATAGGTACAATAAAAATACAATACAATTAAAGAAAAAATAAATAAAAAATATACACTAAAAACAGAGAAAAACAAACTATTTATAAAATTAACCTAATTCGTGGCGATTACGAGCCAATCAGGACCCTCCTCAGATTATGCTGTTACAGTGTGCAACATTGCTCACTGTAACAGTATTCTGGACGGCTGTACACACATAATGACAAAAAGAAACAAATTGTTTATAACAAGATACAACAAGTATACATATAATAACAAGGAAGCTCCCAGAACATAAAATACACACTCAATAACATTTTAAAAATATACATTCTCACGAAGTTTTTATGACGACCGATTTGGCGCAGGGGTAGGCTACCCACCTTCTGCGCCAGTGGTCTCGGGTTCGATTCCCGAACAAGACAAATATTTGTGTGCATGAACATGCCTATTTGTCTTGGTCTGGGTGTTTACTATGTATATTAAGTATGTATTCACAAACAAAAAGTATTTAAGTATACTTATCCGTTATCAAGTTTTCCATGATACAGTTTCTTAATGAAATTAAAATGGGCTTAGATAATTGGTGTGAATGTAAGAAGTTATTTATTTATTTATTTATAAGCTGTAGTCCTAGCACGAAAAACTGTCATTATGGTAATCGAATAGTAAACTATACCATCCTCCAAAAGCTGTCAAAGGAAAGCCGGGATTTTTATCATGTTTATTTTTGTTTTCGAGTTCGGGAATCGAATCGGGTCTCGAAAACAAATATAAACATGGTAAAAATCCCGACTTTCATAATAGTTTTAGTGATAATGGCCATGTAAGTTTAAAATGTTATTCTGTCAAAGTAATGTTTTCAAAAATGTATTTAATGCTCTGGTTTTCATACAAAATTATTCGTTCACAATAACCATTACGATAAGATAGTTTTTCGTACCTGGGGTACTAGAATAGCACACAGGCTAACTTTTACACAGTATTCCCACGGGAACGGAAACCACGCGGGCAGCTAGTATTAGATTTATAAATTGGAATAATTATTTCTTAAAAAAAAAATACAGACTAGGGGCAGAGTTCACTCTGGTAGGGGTTTACTGATTGATGCATAAAAATCAATAAGAATTATGTAATTTGGACCAAAAACGTTTAGAAAAATATTTATCGTTTTATGTTTCTTGAACATGTTAATTAATAACGCCACTTAAAACAACCTATGTGAAATTATATACCTACAAAACAATATTATTACAGAATACTGATTGGTGCAGTTATATGTAGGGACATATCAATACGAATAGATTTAGACAAAATAATACAAAACCATTTAGAATAATGTTGAGCGTTTTATGTTTTAGGCGCTACTCTGAAAAAGTTTGGACTCTTTGATATAAAACTATAGGACGGTTAGAGTTGTTATAAATCTGGTAATAAGATATATATTTCTTCATACCTTTATCTAGAATCGTATAGTTTCAGAAACAAGATTTTATGATTTTGGCTCGACACTTTTTATTTTCGAAAATACCTCTAAAAAATAAGAAATATCAAGATTATTCTTAAATGGGGATACATATACTATTGAAAATTGGTTTAATTAGTGGACACCAATAATATTTAGGATCGTATAGAAGCATTTTTTTAAAATCGCTATAGTTTTTGAATACGAAGTGATTTTGTGTTTTTTTTGCGTAATCGGCAAAATCGGTCTCGCTCCCGCGCGCGTCGTTCTCTCATTGCTATCTCGCTTTAGCATAATTTTTCCGAGTATCGCCTTAAATAAAAGACGTTAGGTTTTTACCTATGTGAAATAATATAGTAGGTACATACATCCCATGAAAGGTTCTCTCCCATATAACAAATCCCTTTCACACCTTCCTCTGAAACCCAGGTAAGGACTGAGACATTGAAATATGACCAAATTACACTTTGATTTAGAATACCGGCAGCGAGGAATGACTCCTTGAATTAATCAACGATAATAAATAGGATGATTTGTGTTACGAATTACCCATTTTTTTCCACCAGTAATACGTAATCAGCTCAGTCAAAGCTTATTTGGGAATTTGAATTGTCTAGATAGGAAAGTACCTAAACGATTGTTCTTTGTATTTTTTTATTAGTATTCACAACGGGGTAGCACTTAGCCTTCATCAAACCTGATGATAAATGATAAGGCTGAAGGTGGAAGCGCACTACTCCCGAAATCCTCGATCACTGAGGAACTAGCTATCTTTATCTCTAACTGCCGGAACACAATAATGCTGAAAACATCATTGTTATGGTGTCAGACTTAGATAAGATGGTGGTAGCTAGCCAGGCGGACTAAAAACAAGTCCTACCACCCACCAAACCGAGTGTGCGTTACCGCCGCAAAAACTTGTGCTTTAGAGAGATGAGACCTTATCAGATAATTAGTGTGTCGTGAGGAGAAATTTGTTTACGAATAGCAAAATTTGTGTGAATTGTAGTTTTTGAGATATTTGACAAAAACAGTTTTTGCCAGGGTCACGTTTTAAACGTTACCCTGGCAAAAAAAGTTGTTTTAGCTCGGAACTAAATACATGAATAGATAGCTTTTATTGCGTTGTAAATGTTAGCAAACAGCAAAAATTGTGTGTGTTATGGTTCTTGAGTTATTTGAGTTTTTGCTGGGGTAACGTTTTGAGATTTCCCATATCTCAGAAACGGTTCAACGCAGAAGTTTGAAAAAAATACCAGTAAGAGACCTGAATTTGTTTAAATTTGTTTAAACATTAGTTTTTGATTTGGTTGTCGTAAACCAACGTAATTAAATGTTTTCGAAAATCAGAAAAAACTGATTTGTAAGTAAACTATTACATTTACAACCAAACAAACAGCTGCAAAAAATACCCGTGGTAGACACTTATTATGTCTAGAATTTTAGATCTTGTAACTTTACACGATTTAAAGATAAAGATAAATTTGATAAATTTTAGACTGGTCGTACTTTGGAGATCGAATACACAGTTTCCATAACATTAAGGCACATGGCATACATTAAACAAATTTAAGTAATTCATGAACATTCGTTCTTGTTAATTTTAGCTTTCAATTACAGCTATCATGAAAGATATATCAAAAACAAGAACATGACAACAATTCTCTAGTAACCCGCCCAAATTGTAGAGGTCACGTAAAAGCGACCGCGCCATACATAAGCGTAACCATCTTAAATGAACGGGATGTTATGGATATTTTATTAGTACAGTTGCGTACAAAAGTTCGCTGGTCAGATTATCTTTTAATATAAAATGTACGTTAGTCTCGCAAAAACTAAAGAATGGCTGGGCCGATTTTAGTTTTAAAATGTCTGTCGTATTCCAGGGGAAGTTTAATTTAACGGTAAGAAATATATATGGAAAAATTGCGTGGAAAATTGTTAAAAAACATTTTCCCGTAAAAACTGTTCCTAAAGTGCTCGTCAGATAAGTGAAATGAACAGTAGGTGACAGTTTTAGAGTGCGGCTGCGCGCGGTCGAAATCGAATACTAATCATTTACCATAACCTTAGAACGAAGAAAATGTACTGTAACTAGCGCCAAAAACGAAAGTAAATTTACAAAAGCTGGTGAAACTTTACAACGCTGTAACTTTGGAAATCCTGGACAGATTTCGATGAAACTAAAACTGTTATTACTTGCACGAGTACGCGCATTAAACGCAGTAATTTTTATAGTCATATTTTGATGTGTTGGTGTGACTCATTGTTTACGACACAGACTAATTCGTTGGCTGGGTCGGAAGAGCGAGCGTTCCCATTAGTCCATGGAAATCGTACATTTTGCCTTGCGTTAAATGAGGTAGTTCTGATTTTTTTGTATGTTAGTAGTGATGAGATAGTAATGACAAATCCAAGTTTTCCACCTCGAAAGCCCTCCGGATCATTGTTAAATATTTAAAAATCCAATCACTACTAACATATAAAAAAATCAGAACTACCTCATTTAATGCAAGGCAACACCACTTATTTGGTACGATTTCCATGTACTACATCTCGTCTCGCGTCAAGACAATATTACGCACGGCTGCGTTGACATTTCAGAGAGCGAGTTTACTTCGGAAGTCCTGTAGAACACGTGATAGGTTACAAATTGGTGACTAGTCTATATAATTTGTGATTTGGTGCCACTTCCACGACAAGGTTGGTTAAGCAATAGTCACCTTCCAGTCCAGCCACGTGTCAAAATATGACTATGGCTTGGCTTGACATGTTGTGTAAAGTTAGCACGGCATTGTGGCTCTTGCTATAAAATGCAGATATAAAATAATACACTCAAGTTGGGTACCAAAGTCAATCTTAATGAAAATTTGTATATCCTACTTCCTACTAATATTATAAATGTGAAAGTTTAGATGTTTAGATGTTTGTATGTTTGTTACTGAATCACGCAAAAACGGCTCAATGGATTTGGCTGAAATTTGGGACACAGATACGTTGTGGCCTGGAAAGAAACTAAGGCTACTTTTTATCCCGGAAAAATATCACATTCCCGCGGGATAACGTCGGGTATACCACGCGGGCGACGCCGCGGGCGGAAAGCTAGTTTTTATATAAAAAGAAGTTAAATAAGTAATTTACAAATAATAATAATAATAATCATCATTTTTTATATGATTATTATGATTACTCATCATCGCCTGAATTGTCACAAGTCACAACCGTCGTTGCCACCTGTATTTATAATAAACATAGATTATTTAAGAAAATATAATTTAGTAAATGCCGAATCCCAAAATCCAATTCAATTGCGGGTGTACGCCGCACGCGGCTTCTTTTGTTTATGCGGCGGCAACCTTTGACAAAAAGCGGCACGTGCCAATGCGGTGCTATAAAAGGGCGACATTATCTAAGCAAATGGGCGTTTTCACATTGGACGATAACGACACCGACACGATACTACACCGATATCGGCACGACAGACAATATCGTTGACGGTAACGAACGACACAGTGTGAAAGCATTTAGTAGTGATTGTATCAAACTGCCAGTCCGACGATATCGTGCCGATATCGTTTCGTTACCGTTATCGTCCAATCCAATGTGAAAACGCTCAATGGACTTTAAAACGGTAAATATTTGCGATAGGCGAACGAGGCGAGAACCGACTTGCATCGCGAAAGTAAAAAAAGTTTAGCGTGGCGTTTTCGTTGCGTTGTGGTATAAAAATAAAACAATTGGTTTGACTAAAGAGAAACAACAAATTACTATAAATGTATTTATTGGTACATGATTGGTACTGACAAATAAATCACACTATAAATTGCTTACTGAGATTATTACCTACTTAGGTAGATATAGATTACTACTGACCAACCTTTATTTATTTGCCTTTAAACTAATAACTATCGTAAATCATTAAATTATTTAAAACTACTATTAATAAACATGATTTTTACTTATAAAATAGAAAACTATAGAATCAATACTTTACCAATAACGTTTTTCTGCGTAACTGTACAAAACATCGGATACTAAGCTGCTAATTTACGAAGATAGCCCGTACGTATGGTGCGGTCGCTTATAAGTGACCTTTACAATTTGGTCGGCTTATTAAAGAATTGCTGTCTCAATCTTGTTTTTGATATATCTTTCATGATAGCTGTAATTGAAAGCTAAAATTAACAGGAACGAATGTTCATGAATTACTTAAATTTGTTTAATGTATGCCATGTGCCATAATGTTATGGAAACTGTGTATTCGATCTCTAAAGTACGACCAGTCTAAAATTAATCAAATTTATCTTTATCTTTAAACCGTGTAAAGTTACAAGATCTAAAATTCTAGACATAATAAGTGTCTACCACGGGTATGTTTTGCAGCTGTTTGTTTGGTTGTAAATGTAATAGTTTACTTACAAATCAGTTTTTTCTGATTTTCGAAAACATTTAATTACGTTGGTTTACGACAACCAAATCAAAAACTAATGTTTAAACAAATTTAAACAAATTCAGGTCTCTTACTGGTATTTTTTTCAAACTTCTGCGTTGAACCGTTTCTGAGATATGGGAAATCTCAAAACGTTACCCCAGCAAAAACTCAAATAACTCAAGAACCATGACACACACAATTTTTGCTGTTTGCTAACATTTACAACGCAACAAAAGCTATCTATTCATGTATTTAGTTCCGAGCTAAAACAACTTTTTTTGCCAGGGTAACGTTTAAAACGTGACCCTGGCAAAAACTGTTTTTGTCAAATATCTCAAAAACTACAATTCACACAAATTTTGCTATTAGTAAACAAATTTCTCCTCACGACACACTAATTATCTGATAAGGTCTCATCTCTCTAAAGCACAAGTTTTTGCGGCGGTAACGCACACCCAAACCGAATACAATATGTACCCCCACTGGGAATCGAACCCGGGACCTAATGGTCTGAAATCAGTGGTGTCAACCCCTAGACCACAGAGGCGGTTTGATGATCTAGAGTAGAGCTTTCATAAATTTCACTAGCAAGTAGTTATTTGTAAGAAATGTTTTATGATGTAAAATATGAAAAAGAAAGAATAATGTAATCACGGCCCGTCAAACATTTCTGCAAAATAATCTTACTAGAAAAAATTCTTAAAATATTTATACAAAACTGTTCTTAACTAAGTATTTTGTTTCAGTGAATAGTAAAGACTTAAATAAGATTTCGCAAAGAAATCACATTGAAAAAGCTTCGCCTCACTTAAACATTTTAATATTTTCTTTTCTTATCAAACGCTCGCTAATTAAATAAACTATAATAAACTTTTCATTAACGAAAACTAAAAAATGTTCAGAACGTGTTATAAAATATTAAGTAAATTTAAAATTTAACTTTTCCGAAACATAACAAGCAAGTTGCTAAAGGAAAAACTCAAGTTTGGCATAAATTATGCAGTATTTTTTGTTTGGCGATCACAGCCAACAGGCCACGTCCTTTACACCAAGTTTTTTATTTCGCGTTTCAATAATTAATCGAGGGGACCCGCCAGATAAATTGCTGGAAGATGATTTTTGATAGCCATTGTATTTAAAAAAATCTGCTGCTTATATTAAAGAGAATAAAATACTGTTTTCACCAAAACCACATTATTAGATGCAACTTACTTATTAAATGAAATCCTGCCTGAAAGCTACTTATGTGCTCGTGGTTTTTTACTAACACATTTTTCCTAGTATTTTTTTTTATTTTACTCTCTTTCTTCCGCTATCTTCTCCATTGTCTGTATATTAAATGTGACTGTCTGTCTAACGGCCAGAATTAATAACCTATCTACAGATAGGGATAGGTGCGATCCAGATTAGTTGCTAGGCAACACCTAGCAACACCCTGGCAACTGTCGTTCATTCTATGTTTTCAAAATTCAAAATTCAAAATCATTTATTCGTTTTAGGCTGATACAGCACTTGTGAACGTCAATGAAGCTACGCTATCGGTTCGCAAATCTTACGGCGGGAGGCCTTGTAACGAGAAGAACCGGCAAGAAACTCGCCAAGGGCTATTTTTTTCTCCCTGTCATATTTCATACAGAGTCGTCAAATTGAAATGTGAAATGTTAATAACAAGCGTTGCATAGCAACTAATCTGGATCGCTCCTATCCCTATCTGTAGATAGGTTATTAATTCTGGCCGTAAGTGTATGTGTGTATCAATCCATACTTCCATACTTATTAATATTATAAACGTGAAAGTGTGTTTGTTTGTCCGTATTTTACGTTAAAACGGAGCAACGGATTGACGTGATTTTGGTGCTGGAGAGTCAAATAGGCTTTTTATCACGTAAAAATATTAAATTCTTGCGGGATCACGTTGGGTAGTCGACGCCAGGTGAAGCCACTTGCGGAAAGCTATACATAAAATAACTAGCGTGGGAATATCGGGATAAAATATAGCCTATGTCACTCGGGAAGAATGTAGCTTTCTAATGGTCAAAGAATTTTCGAAATCGGTCTAGTAGTTTCGGAGCCTATTCGATGCTAAAAAAAACAAACAAACCAACAAACAGTCAAAACTTTCCTCTTTATAATATTAGTATAGATACGTATTTGCCTTCTTATGTCACTATATGGTGTATTGAATGTGTTTTTGTACACTACGAGTATGTAACGTATACTGGTGTAACTGGTGGACAGGGCTTAAGACAAACCCTTACAAGCAATTCTATTTAACCCCTCACCAAATATACGCTCCCACACTCACTCTAATAAGCAATACGAAAACACGAAAAGGATTTAATCTTCCCTTTCGTATTCGTCCCATATATTCGTATGATGGTAACAAATACCCTTTATCGGTCAATGTCCTTTCCCCGTATCCACAATGTCGATACAAAATGAGTCAAGTTACGTGTCCTACATAACCGAGATCCTCGTATCTCTGGAATACCGGCGGACAATTTATTCGCACTTCATACGTCTTACAAGTGCCAGCCGTGAGCCGTGAAAAGGTTGAAAGGGTTAACTTTGAGATATTGGTAGTGTGTACACGGCACAATGTTGAGAAATCAACTATTACCGTCGCCCGTAGGCTCAGCGCAGACAGCGCCCCGATCGCGGTACTATGCATAAACTTATTATACTCTAGTAATAGACGGACAGAGTTCGCTTGGTTGTGAGACCGAAAATGACATGAGCTAGTGTGTGTAATTTGTAAACGTGTGTGTGAGTTTTAGAGCTGCCCTCAAGCCCATTTTAGGTTGTCGATAACAATAATGTAAATAAAACACAAACAAGATTTAATAATTCATATGATATGAAGTATACTTCAATGGACATGGGAAAATAAAAATAAAGTTCATGTTATTTAAATTTTTACTTTTTTTGCATTCACAATGCAATTTTTATTATTGAAAAATGGAAAATAGATTTTATTTTCTAAATACATCATTTTCCATTTTTCAATAATGATGGTCATTTCACTTCAATACGATAAGTATTTACAAAGTTATTGTAAAAATTAATTTGCTTAATATTGACTCGGTTGTTCGCTAGCAATCGGCTTTTACCACGTTCGACGTCATTCCTCCCGACCGCCCGTATACCGCACCGGCCAGTCATACTTACCTAGTCGCACAGCTGCACTGGTTGAAATCTTATTTTTTAATAAAACTAGTTCTGGAGTTTTTGGAGTCCCTTTTCATTGCATTGCACCAATTTTTTCAATTTTTTACGAATAAATATTTTTATTCTGCGTTTTGATCAAAGTATTCGTACATAGAGGCACAATACAGTCTTTAAATACCTTAGGCACTTTGTGAAGACATGATGATAATTTTCTTGAATTATACAATATTTTATAAGACTATACAATATTGTATTATTCAAGCACGCATTGTGGCTGTCACGAAAACACTAGCACGTGAAAAATTGAAAATGAAGTTGGTAGATTTAGAATTTTAGACTCATCATGTCATATTCAATAATTTTTACTTCACTATCAATCGAGTTAGACTTGTACCGATGCTACATCCCTAACCCAACTTCTACCCTCACATCATTTTTATCCTTTGATCCTATGGGGGTAAACGTAAACCAACATCTCGCCGTGTCGTGTCGGCCATATTCGCCACTTCCGATCCAGCCTGCCCACGCGACAGAGTGTTTGAGTCGAGCTCTCCTGTTCCTCATCATATCGGTCTTCTTCTTCTTCTTCTTCTTAACAATACGGGCGGTTTCCGCAACTCGACGTCTATTGCGCCTATTTTGCGTCCGGAGGGTGCGCGGCCAGATCACTCCAGCCAGCCCAGCTCAGCCAGGAACGCTCCAAGAGCTTTCACATTAGTGATCGCTTCCTGGACGCTGCCCGGCGAGCCGAGGTACCTCGCCCGGTAGGGGGCCACCCCCCTGCATTCCAGCAGTACGTGGGCAGCTGTTTCTTCTTCCTCCATGCATCCTCTGCATAGGGGACTGTCGGTGACACCTAAATTAAAAAGGTGTCTGTTAAATTGTCCATGACCAGTAATGGCACCTGTTACCAGGCGAAGTTGCGGTCTGCACAGTTGTATCAGGGCCCTGGATAAACGCGCGTCCACGCGCGGCATTGCGAGCTTCGCCTGTCTGCACGAATCCAGCGAGCTCCAGTTCTGTTGGTGTAATTCTGTAGTGCGTTCACGGATCTTATTTGCATACCAGCTCGTCGGGATGGGCGCGATCGGCTCTGGGCCAACAGGCGTGGAGCCGGATGCGCGTCTGGCCAGTTCGTCGGCTGCATCGTTTCCACGTGATCCGCTGTGACCTTTGATCCATTGGATAGTAATAGTATTAAGTGCACCTACTATATTTAAGGCGTGGTGACACTCAAGTAAAAGGCTCGAAGTGATGCGACTTCCCTGGAGAGCTTGTAGGACGGATTTACTGTCGGAGAGAATTAAGATGTCGCGGTCTTTTACCTCTCTTGTTTCGATTGCCCGAGCCGCCATTATTATGCCCATGCACTCGGCCTGAAAGACCGTGTTGTATGAGCCTAAGGGGGATGCAATTTGTATGTTGAGGTCCTCTGAGAAGACACCCGACCCTGTGCCCGATGAGGTCTTGGAGCCGTCAGTGTAAATGAGGAGAGCCTTGTGTGTTTTCCCTGAGCTGATGTCGTCTATCAGGTGTATTCTGTATTTTTTGTCGAAAATGAAGGTTGGCTTGACCTTGTCGCATACTGCTTCGATAAGAGGGTCGTTTAGCCAGTCCTTCAGTAATACACTGAGATATTTTACCCTTTCGAATTTTAGAGATCCCAGTTGTTTTAGTCTTAGAGCTGTTTTGGCTGCCTCCTGTTGAATGTGGAGATGCAGTGGTGTTAGGTTCAGCATTACCTCTAGAGCCGCAGTGGGGGCTGTGCTCATGCAACCTGTGAGAGCGCAGCAGGCCTGACGTTGTAGTCCCTGTAGTTTTTTTGCGCCAGTGGTTTGAGCGGCCTTTGGCCACCATACTACAGATCCATAGCTTACCAGGGGTTTTATGATCGTGTTGTATAGCCAGAGGAATAGTTTGGGTGCTAGACCCCAGCGTTTGCCAATCATCTTCCGGCACTGCCCATCATATCGGTCAAGTAGTAACATCTTCCAAGTGATCGCCGCGAGTTTAACTGAATTGACTATTGTGATCACGAACTTTTGGTGTGGAAAGTCAAATAAGAAGAGAGACGCGCGTCCTCTACAACCAGCACGCGGGAGCAACGTCGAACCAGGTTAGCCCCCTAAAATCTCCTTTTTGACCGCCCAGAAGTATTTAGAAAAAATCGACCCGTCTCACAACCAGCTCCGATGGGACTCGAACCCACGACCTTACGCTATCCGGACGGCTGCTCTAACGACTGAACGGAGTCGTTGACGACGACGACGACGAATACAACGATCAACGACTCCGTAGCTCAGTGGTTAGAGCAGTCGCCCGGATAGCGAAAGGTCGTGGGTTCGAGTCCCATCGGAGCTGGTTGTGAGACGGGTCGATTTTTTCTAAATACTTCATTTTCAATTTTTCAATAATAAAAACTGCATTGTGCATGCAAAAATTTAAATAACTTGGTGGCCATTTTTGCGAATCTTTAAAAATTCATTGTGAAGTATTTTGGAGGGCTACGGAAAAAAAATATGACATATTTTAAGTTAAAATGTATATATTTCAAAAATAAATAAATAAAAATACCTTTCCCAAACCCATTGAACATTGAGGTACACATTAATTATTGTCCTCTGAAGAGAACAATTTTATTCAAATAATTTCTCAAGGTTTCTTTGCAGTTTTGCTTGAAGTATTTGCTGCACACCACAGAGTTTTGGCGAAGCTCCCAGTCTATTATATTTATTAATTTTATCCAGTTTAACTTAATTACTGGCTTTACAGGAAATCTGAAAATATTGTTAAATTGGTACTGAAGTAGGTATAATTTACTATTTAAAAATGTCAGTTAAAATCAGCTTTAAATAAAACTATCAGTGTTCACAAAGACAAACAAACCATCGACATGAGTATCGATAATAATATCGATAATTTTTGATCAACCTCTACGTCATATTTTCTCAAGTTCACGGATATAATATCTTTTTATCTAACACATAAAGTTTAAAAATCAGCCTTTATTTAGAAAATAGGCGGTAAATAGTATGATATTAATGTTTCACTTAGTGTATTTGGGAATATATTCAACTAAAATATGAACTATGAAAATGGTAATTGTACAATCCTATTTACCTGTGAAATTAGTGTTTATTTGGATTATTGTCGTAAGTAACATTACAATTCAACACAGAACACTACACCATTATTGATTTTTATAGTTATAAGAGCCAAATCGACGCGATCGCGATAAAAATCACAAAATAATCGAGTGGACGTTTTTCATCAAGATGATAAAAGACGCTAAATAATTGAAATCGGGTTCTGCTGTCATTTTCTTTCAACTCTTTCTCGCACATAGCTTCTGCCGTAAGGACTGGTTTTTCACTCGCACCATTGTCCATCTATTACCCCTAGTATAAATAAGTTTATGGGTACTATGCAGCGCGTCTTGACCACGTTTGCGTCATGACGTTTGACTTCGTACTACCGTAATGACATAACGACGCACATGTCACGCAAACTTATAGTCCCACAATCCTGTCTGTTCCGGTGACATCCGTGACAGAGAAGCCACTTGCAATACGAAATTAGCTGTCAAAATAGACTGTCGTATGAAAACTGTTTTAGTTCTAAAGATTATCACCGGAACAGAATACGTCGCGTCGCGTGTTATCAAAAATGGTATTGCACGTCGCGTGAACGTCAACTGCACGTACACCTGACTAATGCGTTATAAGATTACCGCGATCGGGGCGCTGAACGGAAAAACCCTCGCGGAAATGTATGAGGTCATAGAAAAATGAACCATGTCGCCATAGCCTAAAATACAAAGTTGTATGAATATCAACAGAGAAGTCAGCGTCGCTAGCGCGCTATAATTCTCATACAATTTTGTATTTCAAGCTATGGTGAAACGCTCCTGGCTGGAGGAGCCGGAGAGCAAGAGTTCAGAAATAAAAGATGTATATAAAATTAAATGTATAATTCGGTTAGACCGTTTTAAAATGAAATTACAGGGGGGGTAACTGGCTCGGTGATCGGCGTTGGAAGTCTAAGGTCAACTTAGCTTTATAACTTCCTAAGGAGAGGTGAAGCCGCTGTAGCCTAGAGGCAGCGGGGTCTGGTCCGGGGTAGGCCGGAGCAGAGCAGGTTCCTGGCGGTTAGGCGCGCAGGAGCAGGTGGAGAGCGGCACGAAGTAGGCAGGTACTGGTGCAGGTACCGCAGGTAGGTACCGGTGAGACTCGGGGAGATGTTGCCCGGAGATACGACCCTGAAATGTTACGATAACAGGTATGAACATGTGTTCACTAAATCCGACCGCTGTGTATGAGTGGGTATGACACTGGGCTACAATTGAGATAGGGATATTGTCATTTAAATTAGGTTACTATTAAAGAAAGAGGAGCACATTAACTTTCATGTCAGCGGCTATTGTTATACTAATTAAAAGTTACAGAACAAGAGGGACAATTTAAAGGTGTAAGTTAAAATGTATTTGAATAAAGACAACCCACTCTTCTAGGTACCGGTCACGACAAGGTTACAAGGAAATATTAGGCTGTAAATTGCTTTTGGATCCCGGAATATTTAGTATTCCGTTCACCGTGTGGCAATTGCAGTTTATATTAGTATAAATTCGATGACGAAATAAACATCTCATCGAAAACAATATGTAAAAGAATAGAATTGATGAACGGCTGTTTGAGGTTATAGCACCGAGAATATAATTTATTTATCACGAAAATAAAACGCGCACAAAACACTCACCCAATTATGTTGGGGCGAGAAACCAGAAAAAGGAGAAATCTTTAGCGAATTCTCCTTTATATATTAAAAATCTTCCAGAACATTCTGGCTGTAAGTAGGGTTATAATTTTTTTGCATAGATAGATTCAACTTGTCATTGGATTTTAATCATACAGCCAAGGCACCGACTAATTACGTCGCGAAGATTTCAGAATTATCTGGAAGATTAATTTAGTAAAATCTATGGCGCGCGTAAGACAAAATTGCTTCCAATAGACTATTTATGTTGTTACGTTAAGAAATGCAATATAAATATGCACGAAACTACAATCAAGGTATTTCGCATACAGATCACAGTCTGCCACGGAACGCGCGGCGGTTTATAGCTATGTTACTTCGGAACATCGCAAACAAACAGACAGCTGAGTGGCATCTGACATTGACAGCTCCTATCACATAAATACAATAGAACTGAATAGACCACATTTGTTTATAGTTGTAATGATTTTTTCATAACATTAATAGTTTGTGCGATTATTATGGATAAAACAATGAAAGAAGTAAGTAAAAATGGCAGCCGTTACATATCCCCCTTTTTAGAGAAGGATTTTGCCTGGGAAAAATCCACTAAGAAACACAAAACCACCGAAAACAAAACTAAGGTTTAGAGTAGCAGTATACAATAAGATAAGCTAACTGTACGTTATCGACAGTAAAAGCAACACCATAAAATTGACGAGAGGTATCGACAACCAGTTCAAGACTAATCGAATAGAACGGTACAAGGACCAACAATCGCAAGACAGGAGAAGAATTCCAGTTATTTAGTGTAACTGAATCAACATTCCCGTTGAGAATGCTAATGTTAAAACAATGCGAAATTAAAAATAAAATAGTCGAGAGATAAACTTCATGCAGACACAATTCAAACGAACAGGTTCCCTAGCTATAAATGTATTTAATTAAAATTATATTTATGTATAATTTTATGCAATAAAAGCCCTAGCTAAAAATAATCAGATTAAAAAGTAAAAAACGATGACCAACAATTTATTCAATACATCTAAAACAAAATTTTGCTATAAAAAGGTAAAAATAACGACGAAGACTAATACTTTGTAAAATTTCTATTTAAAAAATTTATTTAATTTAGGAATAGTTATTTATTTTAAAATCTTTAATATGCCAGGAACCTAGATTTTTCCCATTCATATCTTCAAGTTCATAAACTAGAGGAGATAGTTTAGATTTAATGAGACATTTTATATATTTAGGAGTAAGTTTTTTAGAAAACTGCTTATCCTTATCACTTTGATAATAAGTTTTTCTCCAAACAGTATCACCAACGTTAAAGTTATAGTTTTTGCGACGAAGATTGTAATGCCCAGAGTTTCGGGAATGAGACTTGATAAGAGAACTTTGCACTTGGTCCATACTTTTTCTAAGTTTACCAGTGTTTTCAGCATACACATCTCTAGGCGCAAAAACAATTTCATCGGACAGATCAACATCAAGATAGTGAGAACCGCACGGCACTAACTCTCTCCCGTAAACCAGAAATGACGGAGTATAACCTGTGACTTCACTGACGGCTGTATTAAGTGCGAATTGTATTTTGGGAATGTTGTTATCCCAGGACCTGTGGTCCTCTTCAATAAAGGCGGAAACAGCAGTCATGATGGTTTTATTATAACGCTCAACCGTGTTTACCTGTGGAGTATATTTAGGAGTAAAGCGTACGTTTGGTATTTTATATTGAGAAAACATGTGATTAAGCTTTTGACTGACAAACTGCTTACCGTTGTCCATCAAAACAGTACTAGGAATGCCATGAACAAGAAAGACTTTCTCTTCAATTAAACTAGTTATAATGTCGGCAGTAGCACGACGGATAGGAAACAAAAGCGAGTATTTCGAAAAACAACAAGTGACTACAAGTAGCATAGTATTCTGTTTTCTAGATATAGGTAAGGGACCAACCAAGTCCACACTAATCATTTGGAATGGTCTAGAACATTCCTTAGGTCGTCCCATAAATCCTAAGGTAGGATGATTTGCATGTTTGTGAGAGTTACAAGCATCGCACTCATTAACAAATTTTACGACATCTTTATGCATGCCAGGCCAGAAGTAATTTAAAGAAATTCTTTTAAAAGTTTTAAATATCCCTAAATGTCCAGAAGTAGGATTATCATGATAGTCTTTAAGTATATCAATTCTAGATTCTTTAGGAACAACTTCCTTCCATTCAAATTCTCTAGTTAAGGGATTTATAGTTTTTATGAAGCGATATAACTTATTATTATTTATTTTATAATTGGTAAAAGAGGTAGGGGAATTTTGACAACCGGCAAATAGCTCCAAATACCAGGGATCAAGTACAGGAGGTGAAGAAGATCGGTTGACGCTATCTATAGCCGCTACAGGCACCGCACGGGACAACGAATCTGGAACGACATTATCCTTGCCACGTCTATGTTTGATGTCGAAGTTGAACGCAGAAAGACGTACTCCCCATCTGGCAAGTCGACCTGTAGGGTTATTAATATTTAGAAACCATTTTAAAGACGAATGATCAGTAAAAACGGTAAATTTACGACCATTATCCAAATAACAGCGCCAATGTTCTATAGACACAATTACTGCGAGCGCTTCCCGCTCCGTAGCGCTATAGTTTCGTTCTTGTGCCGACAAGGACTTGCTCATATAGGCTATAACTTTCTCTTCGCCATTTAAAATTTGAGTTAGTATAGCTCCAATCCCGTAATCACTAGCGTCGGTATGGACTTGAAACGGTTCAGAATAATCCGGACAAGATAAAATCGGAGGGGACGTTAAACACTCTTTGAGCTTCTTGAAGGCAGTTTCTGCTTCTGGTGACCAGGCAAAAGGAATTGCATTCTTACCCTGAGAGGTAAGTTTGTTCAATGGTGCAGCCAATGAACTAAAATTGGGAATAAAACGACGATACCAAGAAGCAGTACCTAAGAAACGACGAACTTCCTTCCTGTTAGTAGGAGTAGGATAATTCACAATGACCTCAATTTTCTCCGGATCGGCGTGTAGCCCATTCGAATCGACCATATAACCCAAATACTTTAATTTTTCTCTGAAAAATTGACATTTTTCGAAATTTATAGTTAAATTTGCGAACTTTAGTTTCTCCAAAACTCGTAAAAGTAAAGAAATGTGCTCCTGAAAGGAATTAGACACAATTACTACGTCATCAACAAATACATAGACCTTATTTTCGAATTCAGGACCATAAAACAGCAAATCTACCAATCTTTGCTGCGTGGCAGGTGCATTGGTCAACCCAAAAGGCATAGACTTAAATTGGAAGGTTCCTCTAGAGGGAATATAGAATGCAGTCTTACATCGGTCTTCAGGCTTAATTAATACCTGCCAGAACGATTTAGATAGGTCTATACTCGATAGATACTTAGCATCCCTAAGGTTATCTAGGATTTCAGTTATATAAGGTAAGCTGTAAGCATCTTTGCGAGTGACAGAGTTTAGTTTCCTACTGTCGAGACAGAATCTATACTCGCCATTCTTTTTGGGAGTAAGAAGCACGGGATTAGACCAAGGGCTCTCACATGGTTCGACAACATCTTCTTTCAACATCTCGTCCAGTTGATCGGAGAGAATTTGTTGCTTCTGAGGGGACATTCTATAGTAACGTTGTCGAATGGGAACAGAGTCACCTGTATCTATAGCGTGAGTGATCAACGAAGTACGACCTAAACCACATTTTTCATAGGAAATGCTACGAAATTGAGAAATAATATTATCAGCGTTTTCCTTTTGTTCGTTGTTAAGTTGAGCGTACGAACAAATTTGTTTAGGATCGTCAAGAGCAATATTAGATATATTAAATTCGTTAGACTCATCCAGCAAAAGGCTATCGAGTTCACTCGGAAACAACTCGAACTTCCTCCAGAAATCCATACCAAGAATTAAATTGTTTTTAATTTCCGGCACAACAAATAATTTAATATGAATAGTTTTATTTTTAAAATTTAAAGGTAGAATGACATATTTAGAGGCAGTAAAAGTTTGACCGCCAGCTGCAGAAAGCTGTAACGGGTCACAAGAATAAAGTTTATTATTAGGATTTAATATATATTCCTGATAATTATTCCCAAGTAAGGATATGCCGGAACCGGTATCTAAAAGACCAACGACATGATTATCACCAATAATAACAGAAATATACGGTCGAGAAAAATTAATTTCAGATTCCGGGATTGGAGACTCAGAATGACTATGAGATAGATTAGATATAATAGATAACCATTCTTTCCATTCAGCTTCATCGCAACGACTAGAGAATCTCGAGCGAAGCTGCCTAGTTTCACAATCCCGATCAATTAGTTTTTTTTTATTGGTAGGCTTATTGCAATCCGGACATTCGGGGGTGCGAACACCATCTTTGCCACACTTAAAACAAACTATTGTTCGTGGTTGAGTACAGTTTTTCAAATTATGCGTGTTAGAACGACATCTAGGACAATATATATTATCATTGTTCACAGCTGAAACAAATGACTTATTAGTTTTAGTAAAAGGTTTATTAACAACCGGAGTGCTAGTAGCACCGCGGTAAACGAACTCCGTAGCTAAGTTCGACATATTAGAAGCAGAAGGCTCAACAAAATTTGCCACTTGACACTGTATTTTTTCAACGTGTTGACAAATAGCTTTAAGATCGTCGATGGAGTTTATCACCGAAGACGGAGTAAGAGCATTAGCGTAGCAAGGCTTAATATTAGTAAGTAAAATTTCTAATTTATCTTCCTCTGATATTGGTTTCGTGAGGCGAGAAAACATAACCTCCATTACGGAAAGATATATAGCAATTGGTTCGTTAACACCCTGGGTACGAGCTCTAATATCCGCTTTAAATTGAGAGTCATAGTTTTTCGGAAGAAAATCAGCCTTCAGCAAGGCTACTAACTCTCCCCAGGTATTTACTTTTGGCCTGGCACAACGAAACCAATACAAGGCGTCGTCGGTAAAAATTTCGTAACCAAACGACAAAACCCTACTATAATCTATGCCCCTAGCTGTGACAAACTCGTCAACCTTTTGAATAAAGGAAACAACACAAGTTTTCCCGTTGAATTTAAGTTTAGTGAAATCGGAAAGTGCCCGATCGACAGTAACATTAATAATAGACTCCGACGCGTTGACTTGCTCTCGGCTGGAAGTAGAAGGACCGGGGAGCAAAGGGTCACCCGCATTCGCGCCTGAGACAGGTGTCTCCCTAGGTTTTAAAGTGGACAGTTCCTTGTCTTGGGCTTTCAAGCCGCGCTTGCATTCAGCAAGGGCACCCAATAATAACGCGTCCTCGGCCGCATCAACTCTACCGAGCCGATGAAAAACGTGGTTAAGAATAACCTCCGTTCTCAAATAAACACCTCTATCAAATTTAGATTTTAATAATTCTAGGTTTTTATTGGATTTGTTTAATGCGGCTGAGATGCCGTCTAAGTCGTCAGCAGAAGACAAATGCGAGGCTAAAATCTCCTCAGAAGGAAGTTCTTTAGAGATCTTTGTAATTTGCTTCCTTAAATCGGCCACGTTATCAGCCGGTGTTTCTCCGCGAAGTCCGACTTCGTATTCAAGTTCCGACTTTTGTAAGGAAAGAAAATTTATCTTACGCACAGCCATATTTAAGTACGTTAGGCGAGTCTTTTGCGCGACGAGCCTACTCAAGTGCAACCACTACTTAAGTAACAAAAGGGGTATGTGGGTAACTATAACAGTTGTAGGTTCAATTTAAAAAAATTACAATTTAAATGAAGAAAGTAAATAACCTCCTTGTTTGAAGTAGGTTAAATGAATATCAAGGGCTTTAAGTTAAAAAGTAAAAAAAAAAAAAAAAAATAATAAGGAAAGGTAAGTAACCTCCTTTTTTTTTAAGTCGGTTAAAATAAAAATCACAGGCTTCCTGGTTTAGAACCAAGGAAAGGCTGATATTTAAAGAAAATATTACAGTTAAATCACCACGGTTAGCCGTTCATTACACAAACTCGGATAAAAAAAAATAGGTACCCACATACAAAGCACAAAAAATAAATTAATTAATAAGGCACTGATCACCAAGCGAGCCTGAATGAGCTGGGCGCCACTGAAACGCTCCTGGCTGGAGGAGCCGGAGAGCAAGAGTTCAGAAATAAAAGATGTATATAAAATTAAATGTATAATTCGGTTAGACCGTTTTAAAATGAAATTACAGGGGGGGTAACTGGCTCGGTGATCGGCGTTGGAAGTCTAAGGTCAACTTAGCTTTATAACTTCCTAAGGAGAGGTGAAGCCGCTGTAGCCTAGAGGCAGCGGGGTCTGGTCCGGGGTAGGCCGGAGCAGAGCAGGTTCCTGGCGGTTAGGCGCGCAGGAGCAGGTGGAGAGCGGCACGAAGTAGGCAGGTACTGGTGCAGGTACCGCAGGTAGGTACCGGTGAGACTCGGGGAGATGTTGCCCGGAGATACGACCCTGAAATGTTACGATAACAGGTATGAACATGTGTTCACTAAATCCGACCGCTGTGTATGAGTGGGTATGACACTGGGCTACAATTGAGATAGGGATATTGTCATTTAAATTAGGTTACTATTAAAGAGGTACTATAAAAGAAAGAGGAGCACATTAACTTTCATGTCAGCGGCTATTGTTATACTAATTAAAAGTTACAGAACAAGAGGGACAATTTAAAGGTGTAAGTTAAAATGTATTTGAATAAAGACAACCCACTCTTCTAGGTACCGGTCACGACAAGGTTACAAGGAAATATTAGGCTGTAAATTGCTTTTGGATCCCGGAATATTTAGTATTCCGTTCACCGTGTGGCAATTGCAGTTTATATTAGTATAAATTCGATGACGAAATAAACATCTCATCGAAAACAATATGTAAAAGAATAGAATTGATGAACGGCTGTTTGAGGTTATAGCACCGAGAATATAATTTATTTATCACGAAAATAAAACGCGCACAAAACACTCACCCAATTATGTTGGGGCGAGAAACCAGAAAAAGGAGAAATCTTTAGCGAATTCTCCTTTATATATTAAAAATCTTCCAGAACATTCTGGCTGTAAGTAGGGTTATAATTTTTTTGCATAGATAGATTCAACTTGTCATTGGATTTTAATCATACAGCCAAGGCACCGACTAATTACGTCGCGAAGATTTCAGAATTATCTGGAAGATTAATTTAGTAAAATCTATGGCGCGCGTAAGACAAAATTGCTTCCAATAGACTATTTATGTTGTTACGTTAAGAAATGCAATATAAATATGCACGAAACTACAATCAAAGTATTTCGCATACAGATCACAGTCTGCCACGGAACGCGCGGCGGTTTATAGCTATGTTACTTCGGAACATCGCAAACAAACAGACAGCTGAGTGGCATCTGACATTGACAGCTCCTATCACATAAATAGAATAGAACTGAATAGACCACATTTGTTTATAGTTGTAATGATTTTTTCATAACATTAATAGTTTGTGCGATTATTATGGATAAAACAATGAAAGAAGTAAGTAAAAATGGCAGCCGTTACAATGGTGACATGGTTCATTTTTCAGTGTCCACAAATTTCCGCGAGGATTTTTCCGTTTTGTCTGCGCTGATACGTACGAGCCACAAACGCTGCCATTTAAAGCTAGAGACCGTCGCCTCGGCGGCGTTAATATAAAATGTATGAAAACTACAGGAATTAAAGTGGTCGGTGACGGCGTTTTTCAGTGGCCCGTCTGCGGCGACGCTGTACTGTGACCAAGCACGAAAAACTGTCGTTATGGTAATAATAAACTATGCTAAAAAAAACAAAGTATTGTTAATCCTTCTTCCTACTATAATATTATAAATGTAAAAGTTAAGAAGTTTGATGACACGTGTAAAGCACGCCAAAACGGCTGAACAGATTTGGCTGAAATTTGGAACACAGATACTTTATAGCCTAGCCTATACAGGAACATAGGCTACTTTTTATCCCGGAAAAATATCATATTCCCGCGGGATAACGTCGTGTAGTCCACGCGGGTGAGGCCGCGGGCGGGAAGCTAGTATTATAAATGTGAAAGTTTAGAAGTTTAGATGTGTAAAGCACTCCAAAACGGCTGAACGGATTTGGCTTAAATTTGGGACACAGATAGAGAGAGCTAGTATTTGATTGAATTCAGTGCTGGATTGCATCCAGCACTGAATTTCGGTGATGTGAAATACACTATGTGTATTTTTATAACATTATGTTTGACAGATTGAGAGCATAAGATGTTTTTTTATTTGCTCTAAAAAATATGAGAGTGACTCAGGACTGACTGCTATAATTTGATTTTCAAGTGGTAAGTCGAATCACGCAAACAAAACCGTTGAGCTCCTAATTTTATTATTTTGTATTGAATATTGTTTTTGCAAACAAAGAATCAACCACTTAAATGGTTGCAGTGAAATTAAATCGGAGTATTTGTAGAGAATGGATGGCATTCATTAATTGACTCAAAGTGAATGAAAAGTTTTGCGGTGCCAATTGTCTTTGATGGATGCTATTTTGGTTCCTTTGATGTTTTAAACATGAAGCTCGATATTTTATTCCCTGAACTTGTAAAGTAACTGTAAGTCAAAAGAAATAAATATTATAATTATCAAAAAATTCAATCAGACTATAGAATATTTAACATTATTTTGGAAATTTAAATAATCATGTCTGCCGAACGACGCCCACTGCTGGGTATAGGCCTCCCCCAAGGATCTCCACAACGATCGGTCCTGCGCTGCCCGCATCCAGCGGCTTCCCGCGACCTTGACTAGATCGCCGGTCCACCTTGTAGGGGTCCTGCCCACTACCGCGTGGGGGCCTGGGAAGCTGGGCTGGCCGTCGAGTCGTAGGGGGAGCTTGCCATACCGGGCCCTCCACATTATGACTTCCACCGACGGCCGTGAGAGCAAGTAGTGAGGGGTTTAGTGGGTATTCCTCCTTTCTGACCCCCCATCGAGTCTCCGCGACTGGATGGAGGGTCAGGAAGTGGCTAGGCGAGTCCCACATAATCACCGTCCGCACACCAACGTGGATGGGTAAAAGCATTCCCCTCACTATAATAAAAAAAAGGGGGTCCTGCCCACGGAAAGTCGTCATCCGGTACGCGGTCGCCATTCGAGAACCTTTCCGCCTCAACGGTCATCGGTTGAGGAAAATTAAATATTAATCAATTGTATAAGAGCAAGAACCCTGCCGCCAGACATTACTTATTTTGTCACAAATAATAGGTGCGGGATTAGGTAGCTTTGATATGTCTTGAGTGCTTATTGAAAATGAAGTATTGGAAAAAAAATAAGTATTAGAAACAAAAATTACCCGTCTCACGTCACAATTAGCTCCGATGGGACTCGTACCCACGACCTTCCACTGTCCGGGTGAATGCTCTAACTACTGAGTTACTGAGTCATTTCACAACTAGCTCCGATGGGTCTTGAACCCATGACCTTCACTGTCCGGGCGAATGCTCTTACCACTGACCTACGGAGTCGTTTGATCGGTTTTATTCGGAGCTAGTTCTGAAGGTAGAGTTTTTATAATTCTTCATTATCAATATTATCAATAAGAAAAATAGCATAATGAATCCAAAAATTAAAGATAATGTCTTTTGAGTGTAAGCATAGTCCGCCTTAGCAGCATAATTTAAGCTACAGTAGCCGATTCCACATTACACCAAAAGGTCCAACGCGCTCCGATCGTGAGAGTGCGTTCCAACGGAGCTCCATAGAAGCAGCTGGTTTTGATGTGCCTCGTGCGATCCAAGGAAACAATTTTTATCCTCGATCCATGACCCACGAACCTAACGTTATGACCTCAGATCATAATAGGTACCTATGACACATTTTTCGTATTAATGATGTAATAGAAATAACTCATATATATTTTGAAATATTGAGACGTAGACAGAATATTAGCAAAATACTGGGAAAAGCTCACACAAGTGGCACAAGTATTGCCCAGTTCAATTTCTTATTAAATTGATCAAATGCTTCTGAAAACACTTTTTCCAGTACAACGTTTGCGGATGCGATGAAGACGCAATAGAAGCGAGCTCGGAAACACAACAAAGATTTTATTTCAATCATTGGTCTGTTTTCATTATGTTATTGGATAAAATAGCATTGATCTTACAAAGAAACGGTACAATCGTCACAACAACAGTTGATGAAATTGAAAGAAAACATAGTTTGATATACACTACACAGCTAGCATAATGCGGAGCTCATTTCGACTCAACAAACTCGGCCTTGTATTCTTAATGCATCGAAAATTGTTTTGTTCCTCATTCATTATTGACGGCGGAGGATTTCTGTGTTCTGAATAAGTAAGCCGTGCTGATTGACAAAGGCTTAATGGTTGATTATTTGTATTTTCTCTGCACAAACAAAGACTGAAATGTTGTGGTTTAGTAGTAAATAATATTTTTAAGAATACATTTCCATCAACGGCTACGTTCAATTATGAAATTGGAACTTAATTTCCTTTTAATCGTGTTAATTTTTTGAAAATAAAAACTTAATGGCTAACAAGAGAGTAGGCAGGATAGGATAGATATACCTAAATGCAGTGAATTTTGCAAATAAAAATAAAAATAAAAAAATATACCTATATTCAAATCTTGTTTATGAATTTACATATTTTAATAAAACCTGCCCTACTGTACAATACGAATTGTTGTCGTAAACAGTAGTTATTCATCAAAGTAGATAGGTAGGGTATAACTAATTATCGAGGTTTCAGGTTCCTCATTAATAGTTTGCCGCGAAACAGTTGTTCAATATTTTGTGAGCACATTGTTAATATTCAGATTGACATCAGTCTACAAAATGAATTAAAGTCAAGCCGAATGAACATTGTTTTGTCTGAGACGAATCTCTACAGAGAAAGGGCCACCAAAAAGGATTCTCAACTCCTAAATTGATCGTTAGAGACCTAAATAGCCTGGGGCAGACAATTCGAATATTTGTAAAAGCGGGCCACGAGACAAATACTACCATTTTGATTGCTACGATTAAGTTCGTTTGTGTATCTATTTCTTTTTGAACCCAACGCCTTCTCAATTACAAGGTCTTGCTAAGTATCACATACACATGAACGTGAAATCAATGTAGCCTTGCAACTTGCAATGGTCATTTTAGGGGTGTGAGAAATATACTTAAATCAAGATCTATACTAACTCTTCAATGAGCAATGTATCCTCAACACTCAAAAGTATTTTGCAGGCTTTATTCGCCTCTTTTATGCTATGCCTAGCCATATTATAGCCAAAACGCCACCATTGCCCCTGAAAAGGTGGCCGAAACTTTGAGAATATTCAAATAAACCTTAAATCACAAATCGCTATAATTTCTAAGTCTTAAATATGTGACTTGACATTAATGTCATATGTCCCCTGGATGGTTCAAAGGGCGTCTGCAGTTGATCTCCAACGCGGTCGGTCTGGAGCATCGCGTTTTAATTCGCTCCACGTCTTCCCAATGCTTTTCGCTTCTGCCAGAACGGTGCGTGCGACGCAACGCCAGATTTGTCGAGGATGGCAACGTCTTCTATTTCCTTGGGGATTCTAATCGAGCACCTGCTTAGGTATATGTTTGGAATCTCTCCGGAGCGTCTGGCCGATCCATCGCACCTTCCGGCGCTTGATCTGCTGGTCGATCGGAGATTCATGACAGAGTTCTAGCTGCTGGTCGTTAGAGATGGTCTCGGGCCAGAAGAAACCAAGAATACGGCGTAAGCAACGGTTGACGAAGACCTGAACCTGGCGCGAGATGTCTTTTGTGACCTTTAAGATTTACAAGTGTTAAATGTGTAATGTGTTTTGTTTTGTTGTGTTTCTAAATTCGTAAAATATGTTTTATTTTAACTCGCAATAAACTATACGAGTAAGGCCTTCAACAGGACACATTTAGGACAGGAGCAACAGTCAAATTATTCAAACCAACCGCCGATAAAATTGAATTTCGAATACTGGGTGCATACCATCAACTCTTATTGCGGTTTTGTTTAGGACCTAAACTGATCTGCTTCGCTTATTCGTACCACGACAGCTTAATATCAATGACAGCGATTCAGTGATCATTCAATGACATTTCACAGCCGCTAAGCTGTCAAGAACTCTTGTTTGACTTATAACCCGGTCGATTTAACATGACACCTGCAGGTTATATCAGTCCCTCTCACTCTCCGGGCATTACAGAATCGAGTGAAAGAGACGGGTAGAAGAAAAAGGACACAAATCGTTCGGTCATTCACATTTAGCCATTCATTTGCGATCCAGTTTTTAGAATGTCATAGTACGAAAGAAAGCAATTCATTTTAGGAACCTATTCTGCATCGCGCTATTTTTGAATCGCTGTCTTAAAGTTGATGGTAGGCACCCTTTTTTTTTTTTGTTTATAGTGAGGGCAAATACAGTCTTTTCGTATACCGCTAACGGTATGTTGGACTCAGTCAGACAAGGTCTGTCTCTCGCCGCGCTCAGCCCTCCCGCCAAGCCCAATAGGCTTCGCGTCAGGGCTGGGTGGTTCTAACCCCTGCCCCGCCCCCTGCCGAGCTCGAAAGCTCGACAGGAGGCGAGGCAGGAGGAGAGAGCCTCCTCCCAATCTCCCCATAAGGTTACCCACTCCGGGTGGGCTGACCAGATGGGGCGGTTGAAAGCAGGCACCACTACCAACTAAACCCCTCACTACTTGCTCTTCGCCGTCAGTTTTAAACACACCGACTGTGGGGGGGTCGTGGTGATATGCACCCCCTGCGGCCTGACGGTTGGCCCGTTTCCGGGCCCCTACGCGGCGGGAGATGGCCGAGCAAGCGGGGCCAACTCCCAAGACAACCGGGGGGGGACCGCGCGATCCGGACGGCAGTTAACCGGCCGTTAGGCCCGCTAACCCGCCCGGACCGCGCCGCCCCGCTAGAGGGGAATGAGGCGCGCAAAGCGCAGCCACCTTCGCCCCGGCCGCCTTTGTCGAAGACGGTCCGCATGAGCCTCCTGCTCGCGGATCCGCTCCGACGCCTCCTTCTGCGAGATGACATCCTCGCAGAAGGAGATTGCCGCCTGCCAGGATCTGTCACTATCAAGCATGGCACGAGCCACGCTTGATAGCGAGAGGTCCGTCCCTACCACGGCGCACAGATCGCGACGCTGGGATGCCCAGGCAGGGCACACCTGTAGAGTGTGCTCCGCGCTGTCCACCCCAGCGCCGCAATCATAGCACCGTGTGGTCGCTTCCCTTCTTATCCGACACAGGTATTTTCCAAAGCACCCGTGCCCGAAAAACATCTGCGTCAGCCTGAAGGTCAGCGACCCATGCCGGCGATTACACCACTCTCGGAGGAGAGGGCGGACGGCATCGATCGTCCGCCTCCCAGCTGTCTCCCCTTCCAGCCTCTCCTCCCATAAATGCATGAGCCACCCGTCGGCTACACGCCGGGCCGCGGACAGCTCTTCGATGGTCACCCTATCCCCCCCTGCGAGCAGCGCTCGACGCTCGAGGTACAACTCCCTGAGGACCCGAGCGTCTAGCTCCCAGGGAGGGGCACCCGCCAAAACGCAGGCTGCCGCGTGAGACATCGTCCTATAGCCCCGGACAATCCGGTTAGCAATAGCCCTCTGGGGCCGACGAAGTAAACGTCGGTTTGCGGTGCTTAATTTGTCGGCCCACACTGGCGCCCCATAGAGAGCCATGCTCCTTAGATGGTAGGCACCCTGGTCGAACTAGAATTTGTTTCCAAAACGTACATTTGACATTTGCCTGTAAATCCTGCTACGCCAAAGAATATATACTGGCTACGCGCTGCCCATGTAGCGAGAATGTTGCAGTCGTGAGTATGGAGAATGGGAGATATTCTCGGTTAACATGCATCATACCGAATAGTCGAATAGCGAAATTCTGTATTCGATCCACAACATTCAAAACAGTAATATTACCAAAATAAACAATCATAATCATCATCATCATCATGTCAGCCGAACGACGCCCACTGCTTTTCAATAAATATTATTATTACTTACTAGTAATACTAGGTATTAAAAAGTACTTACTTAAAACAAAATAGAGCCCACCGCAAAATTTTCTCAACTTTTGTTTACAAATACTTTACTTTACAAATACTTTAAAAAGTGCACAACGCCGCTATAGAAGTTTTCACTTCAAAAATAAACAGACCATGTTAATGGCTGGTCTTATTTCTGAGCCCTTAATTTAAAAATATCTATTCAAGAAAATTCAACTCGTAAAAGTATTTTGAAATTAAATGTGAAGAAAATTGGAAAGTTTGTTTGTTGATTACTCAATGTCGTTCATAAGGTTACCGTCGCCGCAAACGAGCCACACGCGACAGCCACAAACGCTGCTAGAAAAATAGTCACTTGAAGCTAGAAAAAGAAACAAGTGACGACTACTGGCGTCAACCGTGTGGGCGAGTTCATATAAAATGTAGGTCGGTGGCTGCGTTTAGGGTTTTCAGCCTTATCCTCACTTAATATCAGGGTTAAGACAGCGATTCAAAAATAGCGCGATGCAGAATAGCTTCCTAAAATGAATTGCTTTTTTTCGTACTCTGACCTTCTAAAAACTGGATCGCAAATGAATTGCTAAGTGTGAATGACCGAACGATTTGTGTCCTTATTTCTTCTACCCGTCTCTTTCACTCGATTCTGTCATGCCCGGAGAGTGAAAGGGACGGGTATAACCTGCAGGTGTCATGTTAGCTTGGCTGAGTTATAAGTCATAAGAGTTGATGACAGCTCAGCGGCTTTGAAATGTCACTGAATGATCTCTGAATCGCTGTCATTGATATTAAGCTGTCGTGGTACGAATAAGCGAAGCAGATCAGTTTAGGTCCTAAACAAAACCGCAATAAGAGTTGATGGTAGGCACCCAGGTGAGGTGAAGGCTACACGTTATCCCGTTGTGTATGAAAATCTAAAGTGATAAACAATTTTTTAAATTTTGGAGCTTTAATCGTGCTATGGAGAGTGCTATCTCTACATCTTGGACCCACCTGAAAATCAGTGTCACACTATTTGCTGTGGCATAAGCTGAGGTTGAGTCCATTTCGGCTAAAATGTTTGTTTTTGTTTATGTAAACAACCTTGTTTGTATGTTTTAGTCGAATAAACTTTATTTCTTTCTTTCTTTCTATCTTTCTAATCAAAATCTTTGTTCTCGGAATAACAACTTTATTTTGTGAAAGTGTAATTTTGTCTACAGAAACAGCAGCCACATTGAATTATTCCGGTGCCAAACAGCAGGATTGCATTAATTTCCATTTGTTTAATTGGTAACGCCTTCGGTGACCCCTTATTGAAACTTTGAGTGTCGCCGTTAACATAGATTTTAATTCTAAAGCTTCAATCACACACAGCTATTAATCGCTGCTAATGCCTACTCGCCGCGAGTATTCGCTGAGAATGAATTCAATTGCCGCGAGTTGAAGTCGATTAATCGTTGCGAATGCATACGTCGAGAATCCGCTGCGCGTGTGACGGGGTACTCGCTGCGATTAGCCATTCCGCTCAGCGCGCCACTCTAGACTACCACTAGTGCTAGGTTGTTTCGCCGCTGCACAGATACGACCTACTCGTACCTATGCAGCGGCGTAGGTATATATAATAATATGATGTGTCAACAAGGAAGCTCAGAAAAAAATATATATTTGAATTTGCGCACCAACAGACTGTGGAAAAACTCGTGAAGATCGCGTTGTGTGACAGGAAGGCAGCGAATTGTCGATGTGACTATTATTAGCAGCGAATGCACTCGCAGCGAGTATTCACCGTATGTGACCGAGGCTTAAGCTGTAACCCTTAAAAGGTAGCTGTGATTGACAAAAAGCGAATGTCTAGCATAATAGCAGTAATTAATCTTACCGGGTATAATATTAGCTTGAATAAATTGTTTGGAGTCCTATTTCGACAATTTACGGTGTGAATTTTTTTGCCATGCTTATTAACAGTGAATGACGTTGCTCTGTTGAAGCTGATGAGATTTTTTCGCCCGTTTTTCTTGTCAGCTAATTTTATTTTTCCTAACGAAAAATGTTGGACGATTCAAAAGTAGATTTTTTGTGTATTTCATTTTGTAAATCTATTTGAATAAAGAGTTTTTGACTTTGACTTCGCCCTTTCTGTACTACCTATTTTACATCAACGTAGGTATCAAGTTTTATAACAGTCCGCCTGCAAGCAACGGCCTGTCAGTCAGCCACAACAGGGTGCCTACCATCAACTCATATTGCGGTTTTGTTTAGGACCTAAACTGATCTGCTTCGCTTATTCGTTTCGTACCACGACAGCTTAATTACGGTCGAGATTCTATTGCGTCAATGACAAGCGATTCAGCGACATTTCACAGCCGTAGCTGTCATGAACGCTTATTTGACTTATAACTCGGTCGAGCTAACGTGACACCTGCAGGTTATACCTGACCCTCTCACTCTCCAGTCATGACAGAATCGAGTGAAAGAGACGGGTAGAAGAAATAAGGATACAAATCGTTCGTTCAATGACATTAGCAATTCATTAGCAGTTTTTAGAAGGTCATGGTACGAAATAAAGCAATTTTAGGATCCTATTCTGGAACGCACCAGTTTTGAATCGCTTTCATAACGACCGATTTTGACGACCGATTTGGCGCAGGGGTAGGCTACCCTCCTTCTGCGCCAGTGGTCTCGGGATCGATTCCCGAACAAGACAAATATTTGTGTGCATGATATGTATATTAAGGACACGTACTTTCAAATTATCGAAATCAACCTATTTTTGATTCAAAAGTAATCAATCAAATATTCTTTATTATGAGCAGATAAAAATATAATGTTGAAATTTCATAAACGATTAAAACTAACATGGGCTTCGATAATTGGTGTGAATGTAAGAAGTTATTTATTTATTTAACGTTGATGGTAGGCACCCAGGCCACACATTCAAAGTTTTTCATAAAAACGCAAAACGAGAGGCAGCCTGTTTGATCGGTGACTGCAGGCGAACAGCAGGCGGACTGATATTGAGTGACCCTTTAGAATATACAAATGAGTATCTCTACATTGCTCAATGAAACGGCAACCACAATTAATTATTCCGGCACCAAACATCAGGATTGAATTTCCATTTCCATAATTGGCTACGTCTTCGGTGACCCCTAATAGAAACATTGAGTGTCGCCGTTAACATTAATTTGATGGTACGCGTTACAATTTTAATTAAAAGAGAAAACCAATGAAAACCCTTTAAAAGCTAATGCTGATTAATAATAGGTAGAAGTGATAGAATAGAATAAAAGTACCTATACATGGTGATCCATCGAGACGGGTCAGTATGGGAAAGTTTGAAACTATAAGAGATAGAGATATTTGTTCTAAGAAACCATGTCGTCGATTTTAGAGTTAAGAATAACTGCATTCAAAGATTTTCAAAAAAACTCATACACGAATCGATAATCGAACCTTGTCATTTTTTTAAACAAAAATGTTATGTCATTTTATTACAAAAATTGATTGTGTAGGTTGTTAGGAATACATTATACTAAGGAACCCTATGTTTACAATTAAAAGAAAATATGAGTTTTGTTAGCTGACAATTATTGCCCGCGAGGTCGCCAGGTCTTACCCCACTAGATTATTTTTTGTGGGGTTACGTGAAAGATGAAGTTTAGAAAACAAGCTACAACACCGTTGATGAACTAACAGCAGCCATAGAAACCGTTTTAATTAACGCAGATTAACCACTTGAAAATACAAAACATAATAAAAAATTTGTAACCGGTCAAACGTTAAACAATAACGTCAAATCTAATCATCATCCGCAAAAATAGCTGTGATTTTGAACATTTACTTAAATGAAATAAAATAGTAAAATGCAGCCTTTTCTTTTAATTGTAGAAATAGGGTTCCATGGTAAAATGTATTTGTAACAACCTACACAATCAACTTTCGTAATAAAATGACATAACATTTTTGTTTTGAAAACTGACAAGGTTCGATTCCCGGGTAGTACATGAGTTTTTTTAAAAATCTTTGAATGCAATTTTTCTTAATTCTAATGTCGACGGCATGGTTCTTTAGAACAAATATCTCTATCTCTTATAGTTTCAAACTTTCCCATACTGACCCGTCCCGATGGATCACCCTGTATATTTATAATGCAATCAACAACGTTTAATTTTTATCAGTATTGCTGACTTTTGCTACGACACGATAAGAAAAAAATTACTACTATTATGGTGTCCCTCAAAATATTAACACCTGTTTCACTCTGTCCAATTGTTGTGTAAAGGTAATGTGGTAATACAGCTATGTAAATAATTTATGACGTAGGATTATGAAAAAAAGCTTAATTAAAGTGGAAAAAAGTTTAATGCGCACGTGTCAAATTTTCACGAATACCACATCAAAGGCTTTTGTAACAAAACACTCAAAATTGCCTCAACAAATGCCACTGTTGTGGTCGAAACTCGAAAGTCAATAACTCGGCTTAGAGCAATTCTCTATGAAATTGATACTCCATCCAATTTGAGACGAACACAAATCTATACTGTTTTGTTTGGTTCGCATCGTGACGGACCGAGTAACAGTTCACTACTTACACCTTTATAGTTTCTTAGTAGTGAGGATTCCGGGAGCAGTGCGCTTCCACCTTCAGTCTTATCACCACTTAACATCAGCTGCGATGAAGGCTTAGTGATAGCCCGTTGTGGATTAAAAAAATAAAAAAATACCTACAGGCCTACTCTAATTCAAACGAAACTTCGAACCCTCTCACTCTCCGGGCATGACAGAATCGAGTGAAAGCGGCGGGGACTATTCAATTTCCTTAATGATAGCTTTTCATGATGGGACGGTACAGTTTAATTTTCGATTACCATTACGGCATTTATTCATGCTTATCTATTTCAATCTTGATTATGAAGGTATTTTTATTTTTTATTTATTTATAAAGGACACCAGCAGTACCTATATGTATTAATACAAACATAATTTTCCATAAATAACAGTTATTATACATATTTATTTATACATACATACATACACCTTTACAGGTGACACAACATTTGCCATATCAATCCGCAATAAAATTAATTTGGAACTAATTATTAAATTAGAATACTTTTGGTGCAAAACTTTTTTTGTCCTGAAAATAGAGTTCACATGTGTAAAATATTCACACGTACGCAACAAAAGACTGTTTATATTAAAGTAAACACTAAAAAAATACCTCAACAAATGCCACTGTAGTCGAAAGTCGATATCTCCGTAAATTAGAGCAAATTTCCGATGAAATTGATACTCCGTCCAATTTGAGGTGAACACAAATCTATACCGATCTGTTTGGTTTGCCTCGGAAGTCTGAACGGATCGGGCAAACAACTCCCAATAATACTTGTTTCATTTCCAGTAGTTACGGTGTTAAATTAGAGTATTGTCCCTTTACTTACTTGTAGACACAATCATTTGTGTCAGCCATGTTAAATGATCCTTAAATTTTCGTCCTAATTTTAAATTTTGATTAATTATTCAGTTCGTTATTTTCGAACATTGATAATTACAGATGAATAAGCATATTTTATCTACAAATAAATAACAAGAGTAGGAAGTGAATTCTGTACAGAGTAGGGCAGCAGACCCTTTGGCCACTTTAAGGATTTTTTCACTTTCACAAATTATAGAAAATTCATCTATCTTTAAAGGTCTTTTAAAATAAAAAAAAATAAAGTAGTTATTTGTTTATAACACAAAATGTACGAAAGATGCCAAATACACCGGTTTTGGCCACTCATTGATAGCCAAAATGTTTTAAGTATAACGAAAAATCAACCCATGTTAAATCAATATAAATTCTAATGTGCTTGAAACCAATCAATTGCAAAATAATAATTAAATAATCTAATTTTTAATCCTTATTAAATTAATTAAAATTTTCATACAAAATTTTATTTAAACCAAAATGGCGTTTATTGAAAAAAAACCTATGACATAAGCAATTCAAATGATTGTTATTATTACTATAAGATATTTTATTTTAATTGTCTTTGACAAAAATGACAAAAAGTTATGTACAAAACTTTTAGAGCAAAAAGTAGCCAAAACCGGTACAGTGGCCAAAACCGGGGTAGGTACAAAGGAAAGGTCAAATACTGTAGGTAGGTTGACGCTCTAAAATTCAATCACAAACTCGCAAAAAATCCGTCTTTTTTTTCGCTAGACTTTCACTTGTTTGTTATAAGTTTGAAAATTGAAAGCAAAGTAGAGGTGAAGTGATGACGAAATATTATTACAGAATCGCTCTCCTGTTTTTGTACGTATTAGTTTTATTTTAGAGTTCTATCGAGATCATAGAAAGTTATAAAAAGTAATATTTATCAAATCAAAGTCACACACTTCTTGACCTAGTCCAATTTATAAAGTCTACAGACTTCCCTAACCTTAAAATAATATAATTCTGCCATGAGTCTTTCTTTCATTATTCAATTATCAAAAGTATTTTTCCTTTCAAACATTCAATCATTCAACGTCAAACTCAGGCGTGAAAAATCTCGGTCTAGATTTATACACGTTCCATTTTTTTAAATACAGAATGAAATATAACCGTCGTCCTAACGAGGTTACCATCCAATTGATTTGGAGCGCTACGGTCCTAACTCAGTTTAAGTCCCTGCCCTGTTACGCCCTTGTCATAATCGCTATCAGTCAGGAAAATGAAGAGGCGTCGCGACGACCATGGCCTAGTATATATTGCATAAAATATTTAGTAGGTAGGTACTAGCTTTCCGCCCGCTGCTTTGCCCGTGTAAACTACGTTTTCCGTCGAAATGAGATATCTTCCCAGGGTAAAAAGTAGCCTATAATAATGCTATTCTAGATTTAATTCATCTTTGCATTAAATTTCATTCTGGTCCGTTCGCCGTGATTAAGTAACAAACATACATAAGTACTTACATACTTTTGCATTTATAATATCTTTACATCTAAGGCATCTACTACATTGAATTTTATTAGTATTTAAGACTCTGAATTGCAATTGGTATTTTTTTAAATATGTATTAGTAATAGGTAAAGGAAAGTACTTAAGTATACAAATTTTATGTTGCAAAACTTTTTACAAAACTACATTAACTTATATCTTATGATGATATTACAATTGTACAACACCATTTTTATTGGAATAAATAATATGTTCATTTACTTAAGTATTAAAACCAGAGCCTTATCTTATACCTTTGCTTCTACAGCGCTACTTTATTTAATTAAGAAGCCTTAATGTACCGTATGTCGCCTACTACATAAATGCTAAGTGTCTGACTACTCACCTAATTAAGTAAATTGTGCCACATTGTTACAACATCAGAGGTAGTTGCAGTCATAATATTATTAAGTAATTACATATTTTTGAAGTGTTCTCGTCGATGCCTTTCATTTGACACCCATATTGCTTTAATTGATGAAAAAAAAAATTTTTTTTATGGTGCCTCACGTCCGCCATATTAAATATTTTAAAACAAGTTTTTAGTAAAAACTTCATTTTTATGACAAGCTTTTTTATTGACTGTATTTTAATATTGTATTGTCATCCAAACCAAACCTGTGTGCAAAGTTTCAGCTCAATCGTTTGCAAGATTTGCCCCGAATGGACATACATACATACATAAACGCTTGTTAAAATATATAGCCAGTGTTTCTCGGGGTGATATAACGTTTCCAATGATACCTCATACATTCAAAAGTTATGGTGGAATAAAACACTCACATACATACACACACATACATTAACCCTAAACACAATACCTACACTCCTTGGGCAGTCGTGTAATAAATAAATAAATAAATAAGAAATAACTTCTTACATTCACACCAAATTATCTAAGCCCATTTTAATTTCATTAAGAAACTGTATCATGGAAAACTTGATAACGGATAAATATATACTTAAATACTTTTTGTTTGTAAATACATACTTAATATACATAGTAAACACCCAGACCAAGACAAATAGACATGTTCATGCACACAAATATTTGTCTTGTTCGGGAATCGAACCCGAGACCACTGGCGCAGAAGGTGGGTAGCCTACCCCTGCGCCAAATCGGTCGTCAATAATATATTATTAATCCCTTTAAATAAACGGCTGCGTTATTAACAAAAAGAATTGTCTTGCCAAAGACGTTCTTAATGAACGAATCGTCTGTTATTAAGTTTTCATTGCCGCAATAATTCTGGATGGCTACCCATTTCTTAAAATCTCCATGGCTCCGATATAATGGAAGGCGAATCTCTATCACAATAGCACCTATGAATCTTATCGGGTGTGTTAAGCTGAATAAATGGTTTGGAGATCTTTGTCGATCACGTTTTCAATTTATTCCCCTTTTGTGTTTAATGTGCCTACTCATATTTTCTCAATCGTACGAAGTAGGTATAAACAATATTATACACAATCATTTTGTTTGATCCGTTAGGAATATAGGATTTTTCCGTAGGAATGAGATATTTTCCCGGGGCACAAAGTAGCCTATTATGCTATGCTAGTAAAACAACTACCTATGTGGAAAATTTCATCCAGATCCGATCAGGGGGGCTACCGCGTAACTTTATGGAAATGAACTTCATACGTTTTTTGGAACTTTTAGTCAATTTTATAGAAAAAATAGCCACTACCAGTTTTTAATTTTATGGCGTCGGGTATAACGATAGCTAGCTAACAACGTTTAACAGAACAAAGCATCAAAAATCTATCAAAATAAGGAATTCAAATGACACTTGAAACCCATACCCATATCCAGATTTTTTAGCCGGTAGCCCCCCAGTTCCTAGTTTCGCCATGATTCATCCAATATGAATGCTGAAGAGTTTGTTTGTTTGAACGCGCTAATATCAGAAACTACTGGATCGAATTTGAAAAATCCTTTTCGTGTTGGATAGTCCGGCTGCTGTACATGGGTAGGTAAACGGTAGAGTAGAGCGGTAGAGTAGCTTGCCCGCGGTGCTAGCTACTCTACTCTACCAAATTTCAGTACCTATCTACTAATGATGTCTACATTAGTATTATATAGTTAGTAGGATAGTTAGTATTCTACCACTCTACTTTACCGTTTACTCTACCCATGTACAGAAGCCTTTAAGGCTATATAACATCACGTTACGACCAACAAAAACGAAAAATGTTTTTTTTTTCAGTAGGTTTTTTCCTTATCCCCAAATTAAGGCAGGTAAAACTGCGTGGTACAGCTAGTTTATTATATTAGTAAGATTAATATAATATCATGAATAAACAAAAGTAATATTATTAATATTTCAATGGATATTAGTTTAATAATTATTTGTTTTTGTTTTGTTTTCAATAATAATTTATTTCGTTTACTCATCTACTAGGTAAACAGAAAGATAATCTGTTATTTTAGAAGTCTAGCCTAGCTACTTTGAAAATAAAGAAAATAATTATAGACATTAATTTTGAATTTTAAATTTCTATTCGATTTTAGCCAATTATGCTGTCTGGCGGTTAAATTTGACTTTAAAATTCAATTTTTTTTTTCATTATCAGCATTTTTAAGTTTGCTACTACGTAGATGGATATGGTATATGTTTATTTATTTAAAGAACTAGAATAAGCCATGCCCACAACTCGTGCTCAATGTGGTGGGCTACCTCCTTTCCCATTTACAGCGACCGATCGTTATAAAGATCAAAAATATATCATCAAAATTACCCTCATTTCAAACATAGTTATGAGTGGTCATTTTATTCTTGTTGTTATTTTTTTGCCGTTAAAAAGTTAGTTTCAGTAACAACTGGGATAAGCACCGTCGTCGGCTTGATTAGGATTACGACGCAACGTGCCATCCTTGTCATGTCGTAACACATTTGGTATGGCATGACAAGGATGGCACGATTCGTCGTAATCGGCTTCAAGCCGACGGTGCTAACGCGTAGGTAGGGGGGCTCGGCTGGTTTGATGAGTGCAGAGGAACTCGGAGTACGTAGCGCAGAGTGCGTGCGTGCGTAGCCACATTTAACAGGCCTAGGGCGGTGACTAGACTACAAGTAAGCGTATTGCATATAAAAAAACAACTGCTCTCACGTGACTCTCACTCTAAGACTACCAATTATTACGGATACCTGCCTTCTACGCCAGAGGTCTCGGGTTCGATTCCCGAACAAGACATATTATTTGTGTTATATAATATTTGTGTGCATGAACATGACTATTTTGTCTTGGTCTGGGTGTTTTCTATGTAAACTAAGTATGTATTTACAAATAAAAGTATTTAAGTATATATTTATCGTCATCAATTTAAAGTTTCTTAATGAAATTTACATGGGCCTACATAATTGGTGTGATTCTAAGTGATCATTTATTTATTTATTTACATTCTCTCACTTCAACCTTCGAAGTATGGGTGTGAATGAATGTAAAAAAGGTTTAACTGCTTTTGTCATTTCCTTCAAAATAACGTTGTACTCCATCAACCCTTCACTTACATTTCTAAATTTATGTAATAAACTCGGCAGATAATGGAAAAAGAATGTGTCCGAGAAACGAAAATAGAATGAAAAGGGTTAACAAGGATATTTATGTGTCGAAATGGTTTTGTAATAAAAGAGAAAACAAGAGCTTTAAAAAGAAAGTAAAACAAAAATCAAGCTACATTTTGGGTCACATTGAAGAAACGTCATTAGTAATTGCTGTCATGTCAAACATTTGGAAATCATTAAAAAAAAAACGCGACGAATAGATAACCTCCTCCTTTTAAATTTTTGAAGTCGGTTAAAAAGATGTAAGTAAATATGCCGTTTGTAAAAATAATACAAAGCTAAGGTCCGGTTGCTCGAAGCTAGGTTACGTTAACTATAGGGTTAAATTATGGTTAAAGTAAAATTAACCGGCGGTCAAATTTAAAAAGCGTTGTTGAAGCAGCGGTTACTTTAACGAGCAGTCAAATTACAGATTTAACGGCGGTCAAAATAACCGACAGGGTGGGGGTGGTTTAAATTTTGACATTAATAATTAAGGGAAGGTTAATAAAATAGTACAGACAACACTTTTAACTCTAAAATAACCAATGTATTTTTCTTTTACCGATGTCAAAATTGACATCAGTTAAATTTTAACTTTTGTCAATTTTGACAAAAGTTAAATGTACGAGCAACCGGACCTAAGGATAACCAACTTAATAAATAAAATTTCACACTCATCAACACAGCCTTACACCTTACCTAGCCGATTTCCCACGGTTTGGGTAAAGATTAAAATTATCGAAACAATAAAAATAGTGTTATTTTCGGTAATACTTTAGTGAGCTGTAGATAAACTTATATGACGTCTGAGCTAGTCTAAAATTCAACTTGAAGACTGCATTCATTAGTACAGCGCTGAGCCGTTATTTGCAAGTTTCAGCGCAGTTGATGCTGACTTAGTTCCTTTGTAGTTAGTGAGTTGAGCGCCAGAAAACTTGCTTTCAGTATGGAATTAGAGCCTAATGAGAGCGTAATAAAAGCAAAACAAGAAGCAGTCTACAAAGCATAAATGTTTAATAGTTGTGAAGTGAATATGCCGTATGTCAAAATAATACATTTTGAAGGATAAAGCAACAGCAAAACAGCCTTACACCTCACCCAGCCGATTTCCCACTTAGGTGTAAAATTATTGAAACAACTATGAAAATTATTGAAAGAATTATTGAAATAACTATACCGGTTGGGTAAAGATTAAAATTATTGATACAATAAAAACAGTGTTATTTTGGGTAATACTTCAGTGAGCTGTAGAAAAACTTATGACGTCTGAGCTAGTCAAAAATTCAACTTGAAAGCTGCATTCATTAGTACGAGCGCTGATCCGTTATTTGCAAGTTTCAGCGCAGTTGTTAGTTCCTTTGTTAGTGAGTTGAGCGGCAGAAAACTTGCTTTCAGTGTGGAATTAGAGCATAATGAGAGCGTTATAAAAGGAAAACAAGAAGCTGTCTACAAAGCATAAATGTTTAATAGTTGTGAAGTGAATATGCCGTATGTCAAAATAATACCTACATTTCGAAGGATAAAGCAACAGCAAAACAGTCTTTTCTGTAATACTACTGTGAGCCGTAGAAGAACTTGTGACGTCTGAGCTAGGCGAAAATTCAAACTTGAAAACTGCATTCATTAGTACAGCGCTGAGCCGTTATTTGCAAGTTTCAGCGCAGTTGATGCTGACTTAGTTCCTTTGTAGTTAGTGAGTTGAGCGCCAGAAAACTTGCTTTCAGTATGGAATTAGAGCCTAATGAGAGCGTAATAAAAGCAAAAGAAGAAGCAGTCTACAAAGCATAAATGTTTAATAGTTGTGAAGTGAATACGCCGTATGTCAAAATAATACATTTCGAAGGATAAAGCAACAGCAAAACAGCCTTACACCTTACCCAGCCGATTTCCCACTTAGGTGTAAAATTATTGAAACAACTATGAAAGTTATTGAAAGAATGATTGAAATAACTATACCGGTTGGGTAAAGATTAAAATTATTGATACAATAAAAACAGTGTTATTTTGGGTAATACTTCAGTGAGCTGTAGAAAAACTTATGACGTCTGAGCTAGTCTAAAATTCAACTTGAAAACTGCATTCATTAGTACGAGCGCTGATCCGTTATTTGCAAGTTTCAACGCAGTTGTTAGTTCCTTTGTTAGTGAGTTGAGCGGCAGAAAACTTGCTTTCAGTGTGGAATTAGAGCATAATGAGAGCGTTATAAAAGGAAAACAAGAAGCTGTCTACAAAGCATAAATGTTTAATAATTGTGAAGTGAATATGCCGTATGTCAAAATAATACCTACATTTCGAAGGATAAAGCAACAGCAAAACAGTATTTTCTGTAATACTACAGTGAGCCGTAGAAGAACTTGTGACGTCTGAGCTAGGCTAAAATTCAAACTTGAAAACTGCATTCATTAGTACAGCGCTGAGCCGTTATTTGCAAGTTTCAGCGCAGTTGATGCTGACTTAGTACCTTAGTTGTAGTTGTTAGTTCCTTTGCTTTAAAGTTGAGCGGCAGAAAACTTGCTTTCAGTATGGAATTAGAGCCTAATGAGAGCGTAATAAAAGGAAAACAAGAAGCTGTCTACGAAGCGTAAATGATTAATAGTTGTAAAGTGAATATGCCGCCTGTAAAAATAATACATAACTAACTTAATAAATGAAAGTTTACACTCATCAAAACAGCCTTATACCTCACCGATCGTTGTGAAGAGTCTTTTGGGAGGCCTATAAATCCATACTAATATTATAAATGTGAAAGTGTGTTTGTTTGTTTGTTTGTTTGTTTGTTTGTCCGTCTTTCACGTCAAAACGGAGCAACGGATCAACTCGATTTTTGGTATGGGGATAGTTTGGGAGCTGGAGAGTAATATAGGCTACTTTTTATTCCGGAAAATTATAAAATAAAAATGATTATTTTGTATAGAAAATCGATAAACTGTCGTACTATACAAAACTGTCATTTCTTCCATAGCCGCTTCCAAAGAGGTATGTCAAAGAGTATTGTAATCACTGACGTTTTAGCCGCTTTGGATGACCTACTTTTTATTAAGTGACATTTGTTGCAGGCAGTGTATAAAACTTCTTCGCGATTATTTATTTTCATCTGTCTATCTATAACAGATGTTGGTGATACGAAGTTTACCGGGTCCACTATAATTAATATGGCAAAACAACGTTTGCCGGGTCAGCT
Source organism: Crambus lathoniellus (assembly GCA_949710035.1). Lineage (NCBI taxonomy): Eukaryota > Metazoa > Arthropoda > Insecta > Lepidoptera > Crambidae > Crambus > Crambus lathoniellus. The sequence continues at coordinate 22,936,114 of OX453310.1, forward strand.
AGTAAATAAATAAATAAACCATTTATTTCAGGCAACACAATGAAATTTTACAAAATCAGGCCCATAGAATAAATACCTTACAGACTAACATACATATTATATTTATATTATACATAATTATTATTTATTTACACGTATAATCGTATAATCTATGCACAGCAGTGGGCGTCGTACGGCTGAAATGATGATGATGATGATGAAGGATAACTAACTTAATAAATGAAATTTCACACTCAGCAAAACAGCCTAACACCTCACTTAGCCGGTTTCCCACGGTTTGGTAAGGATTAAAATTATTGAAACAATAAAAACAGTGTTATTTTCTGTAATACTTCAGGGAGCTGTAGAAAAACTTATGACGCCTGAGCTAGTCTAAAATTCAACTTGAAATCTGCATTCATTAGTACAGCGCTGAGTCGTTTGCAAGTTTCCGCGCAGTTGATCCTGACTTAGTTCTTTAGTCGTTATTGAGTTAAGCGTCAGAAAAGTTTCTTTCATTATGGAATTAGATAATAACGAGAGCGTAATAAAAGGAAAACAAGAAGCTGTCTACAAAGCGTAAATGTTTAATAGTTTTAAAGTGAATATGCCGCATGTAAAAATAATACATAACTAACGATAACTAACTTAATAAATGAAATTTCACACTGATAACAGCCTCACACCTCATCTAGCCGATTTCCTGCGGGTTGGATAAATATTAAAATTATTGAAACAACAAAAACAGTGATAACTTCTGTAATACTTCAGGGAGCTGCAGAAGAACTTGTGACGTCTGAGCTAGACTAAAATTTAACTTGAAGACTGCATTCATTAGTACAGCGCTGAGTTGTTTGCAAGTTTCAGCGCAGTTGATCCTGACTTAGTTCTTTAGTTGTTATTGCGTTAATGCTAGGATTCCCGACCGAAATAGGCACGCTAAGGGCGCTTGTGTACTACACTGAATTTTACCGTCCCGGTAAAAAACGGATGCTTGTATTTCAATAAAAAATCATTTACTATAATAAGAATTTATTAATTTCGTGTAGTTTGAATGTTTCAAACCCTAAACTACACGAAATAAAAAAATTCTATAATTTACTATGAAAATACAAGCATCCGTTTTTTTTCGGAACGGTAAAATTCAGTGTAGTGCACAAGCGCCCTAACGCTTGCTTGGCCGCGCGCGATACACTTCGCGCGGACGACGCAGCGGCAGCCGGCAGTGAACTGTGAACTCGCGAGCGCCCCGTCAATCGAAAATCACTTAAAATTTAAATAAAAATGAAATAACTAATAAAATTTAGCATATTTGGATAATTAGACATCCGTCATTGGGATTTTATTTCATACAGTAAAACATCACTAATATAAAAAACGGCCGGAAGCACTAGATAAATAATAATTGTAAAATAACATTTTTTTTTTAATTTTTAAGTACTAGTGATTTGCAAGTAATATATAATTTAAAATACCCTTTTTTTTGGGAATCCCAACCTTAAGCGGCAGAAAAGTTGCTTTCATTATGGAATTAGAGCCTAACGAGAGCGTAATAAATGGAAAACAAGAAGCAGCTGTCTACAAATAATCATCCGTAAATTTGTAATATTTGTAAAGTGAATCTGCCTTATATTTAAGTCAAAACACTTTGTTGTTCTGTCTAGGCTTCGGTTGGTAGGTACTTCTGAAAGTAGAAAAGCTACTTATGCCATTGGCTCACGACGTCCTACGGAGAAGCTGTGCTGCCAAAGAAAAGTACGTTTTTTATGTAGAAAAATACTAAATTAAAAGATATAAAAGAAACATATTTAGCAGACCCTAACTAAAATAAAACTATTATTTTTTTAATGATCATTTGAACCGTAGCCGTATGGTAACCGTTATCGTTATCCTATTATTTTGTATGAAAACCAATGCAGCGCCTCTTTCGGTTGTATAAGGAACTGAAATTATAAACATACTAGCGCTCCATCCACGACTTCATCCGCGTGGAATTTATATATTTACACGACCCTTAACTAAAAAAATAATAATTAAAATATTTTTTTTAACGTTTTTAAATTAAATAGATGAAAGTATTTTCTTAATGGGTCCAGTAGCAGCTTCTTTCGCAAACACTTTGAGTCACAAAACAGAAAAAATAAAGAGTTGCATACCGAATTCTGACCCCCTTCTTTACCACCTTAGGGGGTGCATTTCCGAAAAAAAACTATATATACAGATGTTTCCCGAAGAAAGTAACTCAAAGTCGCCTGACCGATTTGAAAATACCTTTTTTGCTTGAAAGTGTATACTTATGTCGTGGTCAGTTCATTGAATTGATTATTTCATAAAATTGTTAGTCATTTCATGAAATAGTCGTATTTCATGAAATTATCAAAATCCGCCGGTCATATCATTGAATGATCAGCGTTTAATGATATGAACAGCTAAACGCATGGTCGTTTCATGAAATGGTTAATCGCTAGTGATCATATCGCAAATTTGTTACGTTGTGCCCCGCTAGAGGCGCTGATGTCGTTTTGTTATTGTTTGTTGACATATTTTTTATTACAAAAGTTAGTAATACTGCGATAATTTGAGATACAATTGCAGTCAAATGCACATTAGATTGTAGCAAAGGGGCGCAGTGCTTAGAAAACGCAAATCCCAATAAAATAGATAGGTAGTTTTTGGTAGGTTGGGTTAGAACTTTGACGAAAAACAGCACGAGCCGAGCGAGCGAAGCGAGCGTGCACCAGGAGCAGCCGGCGAAGAGCCAAAATAAAAATAAAAAAGACAAATTTTGATCTCACGGAAACTTTACATTAATTTCCTAAAATTAAATTAGACAATTTCATGATATGGTTGATCATTTCATGAAATGGTAATTTTTTCATGATATGGCCAAACGTTGTTGAAAATATCATTAAACGTTGAATATTGTTGATATTGTCAATTTGAATTGGTCATTTCATGAAATACGACTATTTTACCAATTTTATGATCTGACCACCACATAATATACCTACTTGCCAGGTGGTCCCATATTTTTTATCAAAATAGTTGAAGAATTTTCATTAAAAAAAATACAAGGTTACTTAGACGACAATCATATTTTTTGCTTTTACTTCCTTAGTGTAGGTATTTTGAAAAACCTTTAGTACCTATGCTTATAACGTGTGCACATGTAGATGTCGCAGAGATTTTGTAAAAGTCGTGATAATATAATTCCACTAGTGAAATTATAATTTCGCGTGATATTATAATTCCACTAGTTAAATTAATTGTTAAGTTATAAGTTGTATTAATACAAAAAAAATTACCACGAAATTTAAATTTCTAACCTATCACGTGTTCTATATGACTTCCGAGGCTCGCAGCCGTGTGCATACTGTCTCGTACTGTCTATTCATAATATCACGCGAAATTATAATTTCACTAGTGGAATTATAATATCACGACTTTGACAAAATCCCTGCGATATAGACACACGTAACTTTACTCCGCTTGGGACGTGTGCACATGTGCGCACGAGTACTACTCACTTTAAATTTAGTCTATAATAAATCAATAATTAAAAAAATATATATAAAATAAGAAAATGAATAAATTAATTAAGTACCTATATTACTTAATTACTTTTTAATTTATTAAATTACCACTACGACTAACCAAACCTAATACAATATGTACCTCCACTGGGAATCTAACCCGGGACCTCTGGGTTTGAGATCGGTGGTATTATTGTTGCCGATCGATAGTCCACTATCGATAGCATTTCGATAGTCTATCGATAGTTTTCGATAGTATCGATAGTATCGATACTATCGATAGTTTTCGATAGTATCGATAGTATCGATACTATCGATAGTATCGATCGCTCTTTTAGTGTAATACTATCGTTAAGCAGCAATACTATCGATAGTATCGATAGTATCGGTCCCTGACGGCGAATAAACTATCGATAGTATCGATAGTATCGATAGTATTGCTTTTCAATATTAATAAACTATCGATACTATCGATAGTTTTGGACAATCGATTGTTACCTTTATTTCAATAGTATTGATTGCATTTACACTGGCAGATGGGTAGAACCGATACTATTGAATTAAAGGTCACTATCGATTGTACAAAACTATCGATAGTATCGATACTATCGATAGTATCGATACTATCGATAGTGTCGATAGTTTATTAATATTGAAAAGCAATACTATCGATACTATCGATAGTTTATTCGCCGTCAGGGATCGATACTATCGATAGTATTGCTGCTTACCGATAGTATTGCACTAAAAGATAGATCGATACTATCGATAGTATCGATACTATCGATAGGCCTATCGATAGTTTGGCATTTTTCGATTAAAACTATCGATAGTAAAACTATCGATAGTTCGGCAACACTATGGTCATACCATTAGACCACAGAGGCGGTTGGTTTTTATAACTATAGTAAGATGAATGTTGCTGCAGTAAAAATAGAGACATATTTTTTTTTTTTTTTTTTTTTTTTTTTTTTTTATTCACAACGGTGTAGCACTTAGCCTTCATCACACCTGATGTTAAGTGGTGATAAGGTAATTATTAATTATTAGTGAAGTGTAAACTATAACCTACTTTTACAGCTTTTTATCATTAAAACCGTCGTTTGTAATTTGTTGTCTGATTTATCATTCTGTTCGACTTCAAACAACTATGTATGTTACACTTATGTGGTGGTATCTGCATACATCGGCTTAGTGTCAAAGTGTTAATTGAAAGTTTCATAGTCTCTGGTGAAAATCTGTAACGGCGGCGGTGTTAAGTTTTTAATTAATATGTTATACTTTGTAATGTCTTTTGACATTTTTGAATTTCAGGCATCTGAATAAAAAAGTTGCATAGAAAATGGAGTGACAATTGTTTTATAGATAGATCAAGACACTTGTAAGTATATTTTATAAAAAAAATATAAATATTGGTTTAGCGATAACTGGTGATGCTTAATTTAACTTTTTATGTTTACTGATATTTGATTCTTCTCGTGTTTAGCTCTGAAACCCTGACAAAGAAATTATTTATTAGTTTGTTGTTAAAGTAAAAAGATCTCTTAAACTTTCAAAGTTAAGCAAATACGAGGAAAGCTAGGATAACTTACCTAAGTACAGTTGGAACAAGGGCTATTTAAGCAAAGCAAAAGGTAAGAAAACATGGGTAGCGGAAAAGGTCATTACTTAAACATCAACACAATCTATAGTTAGAAAATTTATTCCAAACAAAAAGGTTTGATTGTGAATACAAAATTACCTAGAAGAGACACTTTTCCATAACAAACCGTTAATACATTTTTCTTTTATCAGAATCGTAATGCAGTGTCACAATTTAATTGCAAATGAAAAAAATATTTTAATTTTTAGTTTTTTGCATTCACAATGCAATTTTTATTACTGAAAAATGGAAAATGAAGTATTTAGAAAAAATCGACCCGTCTCACAACCAACTCCCATCGGAGCTTGAAAATGAAAAAATTCCATGGAATGTTATGTTCTTTATTCTTTCCTTATAAGAGCCATTAGAATATCCAACAAAAAACAAGTAATTACCCAGAATAAAAAATAAAAAACTCATGTGGCTCTATTCCAGAAATCATCATCCTACCTGAGATTTCGTGATGAGTGAGTGAGTGAGTGATTTTCCCTTTTATATATATAGATTTCATCTAAATCAAATTTCTTAAAATTTCCATACCAAACATTTTTTCAAACAGAAAATAGAATTTATTGAAAAAAAATCTTATGACATAAGGAATTCTAACGGTTGTTATTATTACCTTAAAATACCTTATTTTAATTGCCTTTATCAAAAATGGCTAAAAGTTGTTTAGAAAACTTTTAGAGCAAAAAGTGGCCAAAACCGGTACAGTGGCCAAAACCGGTACGCCTGTCCTATATAGTAAATAGGTACACCAACAAAGTTTTCCGTAAAATGTCGTACGCATTTGCGTATTACTAGAGCGCGCTGGTAAAGTTCACAACTAAAATTTCTAAACGTTTTGTATGTTGAAGATACAAAGTCACGCGATGTCCTAATATTTTCAAGCATACAAAGTAGCGATGCGTGCCGTGACTCAGCAATACTGAATGTGGAAGGTTAATAAATTAATAGAATACCACTTTTGGACTATTTAGCAACTACTTGAAACCCAGTATAAATAAGTAGGTCATTTATAAATTAAAAATTATGGGTGGTACCGTAGTAGTAACGAGTATATCGTTTGCACAAAAACGGGTTATTTTCAAAAAAACATGCTCAATTCATGGTCATTTAAAAAAACTGACATTAAATTTCTACAATAACTTTTGCGTTAAATGTGTGAGATAATCATTTAGAAAAACTTTGTAAAAATGTTGAATATTTGTTGAGTTTCGTAGAACAATGTATTTACAATTTCACAAATGTATGCTCTATTTTTTTAATAAAATAATTAATACACCAAAAAAAGTAATAGGTATTTGCATTAGCCTGTGACTAAAAAAATTGGGTTTAAAGTAGGAAATTGTCGTTTTACAGTAATACTCGTAGAAAACATTCATGGTGTGAGATTTTCGAGTAAAACTTTTTTCACATGATATCTATTTATGTTCTTGTCATAAAGTTAATATACATATGTTCTTGTTTTATAAAATGTGCAACATTCGATTTTCAACTTTCAACTGTTTTTTTTATCCAGCTTAGACGGGAAAAAGGAACACTTCAAACATCCGAGTACTCGTTATCATTGAATACAAGTTCAGACGCGGAATTAACGCGACTGAAACGGCTCGCAATATCAATGCTGCGTTTGGAGAAGAGAATGCTAATGAACGCACCATGCGTTTTTGGCTTAGAATAATTTTTGGTTTAAACGCTTTCGTAATGGCAACAGTGCCCTTAAAGCAAAGCTTAGCAATAAAAGGTAATGGTAACTGTTTGGTGGTTATTCATGGTGTTATTCACTATAGCTTTTTCAGGTCTGGCCAAGCAATAACAGCAGATGTTAACAGTGCCAAACTTCGAACAATGAAGACGAAACTAGCAGTGAAACAACCCCGACTCGTGAATCGATCTTCACTTTTATTGCTCCATGATAACGCAAGACCTCGCACGAGAAACCGTTGTAACTCTACAGGAGCTGCAGTTAGATACGTGATCCTCGGTTCTCGCCAGATCTTGCTCCAACGGACTACCATTTTTCGTCTTTTGGTTAATTTTCTACGTAGTTAAAACTTTTCTTCCCAGAAGGCAGTACAAAATGCTTTCGCACAGTTTGCCGAATCTAGATCCCCAAGTTCAATCGCAAAGACATAAATGAACTGAAGGTAGTAGTATATTTTGATTAAATAAATATGTTACATCTTACAAAAAATGAGTTCTAATTTTTCAGTACATACCTACAATAACCTGCAGGAAAGGCAGAAGATAGACGCTCTGGAGATGTGGTGCTGGAGAAGAATGCTTGGAATTTCATGGACCGAGTTTCGTACAAATGTCTCCATACTCCAGGAACTCGGCATAAAGCAGCGTCTATTCTCCACTGTACAGTCTCGTATACTAACATTTTTTGGTCACGTTTCGAGACGCGATAACGTGTCCATCGAGCGCCTTGTCGTCCAGGGGAAAGTAGAAGGCACCAGACCGCGCGGGAGGTCACCTACGCGTTGGACCGATCAGATCAAGTCTTTTGTGGGCGGGTCCATAAACGAGTGCAGTAGGATGACTTCGAGCAGAGAAAAATGGCGAGGCATCGTGCGGCGTGCTGTATCTGCCCCCTCCACTTCCACGACTACATGACGACCACGACCGCTCTGCCAAGAGTGCATCGATGAAGAAGAAGACAATAATATATATTTACTTAGACATAATAAATATGTACTTACGAATTGTCAACATTTTCACTTCATCTGCCTAAATTTATTGTAGGAATTTCGGGAGTGGCTATTTCCATGTCGACCGTCTAATCTATGACAAAGAATATCAAAATTCAGCAATAAATGATATTAGTTGAAATTCTCAACTTTGTCTAATATCGTATCTTGAGCCTTGCATCGAATCCAATAACGCAGTAACGGACTATGCAAATCAGTAATAGTATCTTAGTACTCGTAAATAACATTGTAATTATATACCTAGCTTACCTCGAAAATGATTGTGTAATTGAATAATCTTCCTACACAGCTGCAACCATATAAAAGATTTCCTGAGGGTTAAGTGTTTTTTTTTCAATCTGTACATAAAAGGCAAAGGTCTGATATAAAAGACTGATTTTTCAACCCACTTCTTAAACTACGGATCGTGCTGTTTGGTACACTAATACTGTTATTATGACGTAAAAGTTCAGTAAGTACCTAAGGATCATGAAAAATTCAACCTTTCAAGGGATGAAACGGGCAAACTTTACCTCATTTCAAGCGAGAGAAGCCGCAGGAGAAGCTAGTTAAATATAAGTATCATCTAGACAAAAGTGTTGATAAGGTGGTAAAAGTTCTTTACTTTAACCATGAACATAATTTGAAATTTTGATTTATTTTCTTTCAGATATATTGAATTACTCAAAATCAAAGATTAATATAATATCATTGAAAATTAATAGCTAGTGAACCGTGTCAAAAGCCTTTGACGTACCTATTGAAAGAAAACTTTTTGAAATCATGACGGTATGAAAAATCTACTTTCAATTAGACAAGGCTCTGTAAAGACTCAATTCCAAGAAAATTAGATAATCAAAAATATTTTCTTATGAAAATACGCTTTATACACTTTAGCACGTTATTAACATCAAATCAATATAAATGATTTGTGATTTTATAAGCTAGTAGTGGCCGCCCGCTGTTTCGCTCGTAATTTTCTTTCCCGTGGGAATTTTTATAATAATGATCTACATAGTACCTACCATGAAGCTTAAACCATCTCAATCAAAGTTTTTTTTAACAATTTTATTGATATTCAAGGTTTTAAATAGTCCCCAATTGCGTGGCAGTGAATTTTAACGTAAAGAAAAGCCATGGTCGCCGTAAGGGCCATCTTTTATGAAACGTAGAGGGGGCGCCAGCGCCGTTCGGTCTTTATTCCACGGGACCACCATTGTAAGTGGATTTGTGCTAAATATGATGAAAAACAGAATGCATTTACTTTCTTTATATTCGAAATGAAAAGTAGAGTGTTTAACATGGGTAAAAGCAATCAATTCCATACTCGAACTATAGCCTAAATATCTAAATATCTCGTATGGGAATTCCTTTCTTTTAACCCTTGTGACCGCCCGCGTAGTTACTTTGTGCCCTTGTCTAACCATCTACTATTACTTATCGATTTTCCTAATTTTAGTTTTAAATAAAAAGCTGTTGACAAAAAAGCCTTTACAACACCCACGCAATCGGCTGAAGGGTTCAAGCTCTAGCATTAGGTAATATTTTATTATTCGATAACCATTTCGGGTAAGCGATTGGTGTACTCCCATCACGATTGATGCGCGTTCAGTCCATCAATCAGCCTGTCTGGCTGTCACAGAAGTTTTTTTGTCGTTTGTACCTACGTGAAAAGCCTCTGTCTTATGTTTTACTTTTATATTTTCTTTCGGAAAACGATTTAGGTTTGACAGACAACATGTGCGAAAAAAAGTGAATGATGTGGATGTGTGTGTTAGGTAACGTTTTATTTTTGCTAAGTGTGTCGTTTACTTACTCTGTAAGTATTACGGAGTAAATATGTGACAGGGTTTTTTATTTGTAAGGGAGTGTTCAACACACTACCACAATACATTATTTATCTTTTGGTAGGTGGTAAAACTTGTTTCAAGTCCGACTGACTAAGATACCTACACCTAATATAATTCAGAATTTTTGTGTTTCGGCAGTTACTTATGTGATAGCCAGTTCCTTCATCATCATCATCATCATCATCATGTCAGCCGAACGACGCCCACTGCTGGGCATAGGCCTCCCCCAAGGATTCCTTAGATGTTGAGAATTCCAGGATAAGTGCGCTGCCACCTTCAGGGTGTGACCTCAGATCATATAATACTATCGATCAAGAATAACACCTAATACTATATATTATATGATCTGAGGGTGTGACGAAGGCTAAGTGTTACCACTTTGTAAGTTAAAAAAATACATACATATAGAGAAGACATTAAAATTAGATGATATTCCAAGCTATGACGTAATGTAAATATTTCTTTGCTCGCTTTAAGAAAAAAGAAAAAAAAAATGTTGTACCTTTAAAGTCTTTTTGATCTATTGGATGTTATCATCAAATCCTAAATGTGAAGACCTAGTAATGGCCGTCTGTTTTTTATCTAAAATTTATATTCTGTTTTGCTGTTCGTTTTCCGGAATAAATAATGAATAGGTAGTTTTAAATAAATAAATCTCTCCGCATAGCTAACAGTAGTTCATTAACCTTGCACGCAAGATAAAATTCTAGATAAGCCTGTTTTGTTATGAACATTTTAGGGTTTTGGTTCGAACCGGACGTCGGGCGACAACTGCAAGCGTCGACGCTCGATTTGATACAAAACAAAGAAACATCAACAAGAAACTACGAGTAGTATGGCGCGGCGTCTTATGTCGCTTGCAGTTGCGGGTAGTAGGTAAAGGTGTGCTATTATGTTATATTCGTATATTATAGCATATCGTTATGCTACATTAAAATATTAGGTTATTTTTAATGCTATAATATATTAGTATTAAGCACCTGATATAATAAATAACCTATTATAACCTATGTTAAACTACAAGTAGTTATTAATGTTTTTTAAACTACTTAATGATCAATTACTATATATAAACCAATTCTTTATTCTTTTTTCCACTATTTTACAAATAACAACACGAATAAATTCATATTATGCTATTAAAAACAGAATTCTCAAGTACTTTTTAAGCCCCGAGCGAGCGTGAGTTCGCGATCAAGAATTCCACAGGACAGCATTAGTTAAATATTCTAATAACAGTAATAAATATTAAAGCAGAAAAATAACATGTTCGTTCAAATCGCATGTCGTACGTGATTTATGATATTAGTCTTTATTGATAAGACATTAGAGTCTGTCTCAACTGTTTCAAATATAACGCGTTATTTGGTTTTCCAACTTTCAAAATTCAACTCTATTTCTATTTGATAGAGTTGAATTTTGATATATTTGATTACCAAGAAAAGAGAGAGCAATACTTGCACCGCGTGCGGCTGGATCAAGAAGCTTAAATAACGACTTGATAGAGAAGGAGAACACAGTTCATTCGTTCAGTTCTGTCATTTCATTTGTTCATTTCGAATACACTAGATGGCGTGCGGCGCACTGCTTGATATAATTTAATATAGCAATAGCAGAATAAGTTATATTTTTATATTAGGTGCGATAGTTATATTTTTATAACGTTATGCTATATGCGTTATCGAATATAACGCACACCTTTAGTAGTAGGTAGGTACTTATATCTATTCTGTGGTTGCGGTTCGACGCGCGACGCCCAGCGGGCCATCGTCGCCGTAATTCTATGCAGCGCGTCTTCATCGCGTTTGAGTCTTGACGTTTGACTTCGTATTGCCGTAATGACATAACGACGCACACGTCACGCAAACCTATAGTCCTACAATACAATCCTGTCTGATCCGGTGACATCCGTGACAGAGGAACCACTTGCAATATGAAATTAGCTATCAAATCATGGTCAAAAAAGACTGTCGTATGAAAACTGTTTTAGTTCCAAAGATTATCACCGGAACAGAAAACGTTGTGTCACTGTCAAAGCCGTGCGTTATCAAAAACGGTTTTGCACACCGTCATAGAATTACCGTGATCGGGGCCCAGTTCCAACTCGCACCTAATCATGTTCAGATTTATCATCGGCTTTATTTTTGTCCATTGTTACTTTATAAAAAAAAAATACCAGAACTATAATTAAAGGCCATAAACTCACTTCTCTAAGGGCCAGTTCAGAAACAGCCGGCAATATTAGACAGTAATATAAGCAAGATACGCGTGTATCTGAACTCAACCTAATAGAGGAATGCTCGATCGCTCAAACATCGCCCTGTCGCATTAAGTGTCAAAGGTATGAAAGGGACGGCATGATGTTTGAGATTATCCCAAAATTTATTTACTTTTGAGTATTTGGGCGTAAGTGTGCGTAATTGAAGCGCTTATACAAATAATATAAAGAGATTGTAAAAAAAATATTAGAGAATGTCAACCCGTCTTACAACTAGCTCTGACGGGACACGAACCAGCAACCTTTGACTGTATGGACGGACGCTCTAACCACTGAGCTACGGAGTCGTTAGAAGACGCTTTGAATTTTTCTAATACTTCTTAATTCTAAAACTTACTTCAATAATAAAAATAGCATTTTGAATAAAAAAATTAAAAACAATATGAAGATATTCATTTGTCACCTATTAAAATAAAGTAAAGTAACCTAGTTGAATCGACTACATTAACTACACCCTAGAAATACAAACTGCCTTTGTTTACAAACAAAGCTAAATTTAACTAAATAATTCGTCAATTGATACAGACTATAAACTTGCTTTAAGTCAACTCGGTTATTTCCAAGAAGTTCGTAATCGTTTCACTGAACTATTCAGTAACTGATCCTCAAGACACAACTTTGTAGAATCTTAAGTAGTGAATAATTGAAACGATCACTTTGTTAACTTAACTAGTGATGTAACTTTTGCAGCTGATACGTAGAGACTCGTGGCAACACGAGAAGCATAAAAGGTCCATGCGCACACATCAATGCCAGCACGTGACCGACAGAGCACATCGTACCGTGCAGTATTAGTGAAAGATATTGTGACGTTGTTGGCACACACAATTATGAAGGTAATTTGAATCCTATAAGAAATATTTGTGCGTAAACGTTTCAGCTTCAAAATCGAACGACCGTCGAACCGGACGACGTTCCGTGGGCAGGCCCCCTACAAGGTAGACCAATGATCTAGTCAAGGTCGCGGGAAGCCGCTGGATGCGGGCAGCGCAAGACCGATCGTTGTGAAGATCCTTGGGGGAGGCCTATGCCCAGCAGTGGGTTCATTTAGTTCGTGAGCCTTCATCTAGTACTATTGTTGATCGAAGTGTATAATACATTTTCTATGACGCTATACTAATAGGTCAGTGCTGAAAATTGCTGTCAGTGACATTGTATGAAACAATAATAACTTTCACTGTTACTGCTCGGCACCGCCCTGTCGGCACTGATGTGTGTGCTTAACTACGACGACGGTATCTTGACTAATATTGCGGTCACATTGCAACCTGGTCTAGTGGTTACACCACCGATTTCAGACCAAGAGGTCCCGGGTTCGATTCCCAGTGGAGGTACATATTGTATTCGGTTTGGTTGGTGGTAGGACTTGTTCTTATTCCGCCTGGCTAGCTACCACCATCTTATCTAAATCTGACGCGATAACAATGATGTTTTCAGCATTATTGTTCCAGCAGTTAGAGATAAGATAGCCAGTTCCTCAGTGATTGAGGATACTGGGAGTAGTGCGCTTCCACCTTCAGCCTTATCACCACTTAACATTAGGTGTGATGTAGGCTAAGTGCTACCCCGCTGTGGATAAATAATATAAAAAAAGAAAAAGTCCTAGTTAGGTACCTCGCTATTTCCCTCACTATTCGACGAGTGTGTGACCGCAGAATTATAGTCGTAGTGATAAGTTAAAGTTACTAATCAGGCACTAAATGAGAGAGAACGAACTTAGAGCCGAAAAAGAAACTTGGGAAACTGTGACTTACGAAACTATCATCACTCTTAATTGCTTTAGTTCATTACTTGTTATTAGTTCGAAATACTTCTTGTAGGCTGTCTAGATTTTTTTTATCTAAGTCTTTGTGAAATAGAACAACTTTTTTAGGGCTTACGCTGTGTCAGGCGGGATCACGCACGACGTGTAGTAGCACGCGTGTAGTAAATTCAGCATAAAATAATCATAAATTGATAAAGCAAAATATAAGACGACCGACTTGGCGCAGGGGTAGGCTACCCACCTTCTGCGCCAGAGGTCTCGGGTTCGATTCCCGAACAAGACAAATATTTGTGTGCATGAACAATGTCTATTTGTCTTGGTCTGGGTGTTTACTATGTATATTAAGTATGTATTTACAAACAAAAAGTATTTAAGTATATATTTATCCGTTATCAAGTTTTCCATGATACAGTTCCTAATGAAATTAACATGGTCTTAGATAATTGGTGTGATTGTAAGAAGTTATTTATTAAGAAGTTATTTATTTAAGATACTAGCGGATCCTCGCGGTTTCACCCGCGTGGTACCCGTTTCCGTGGGAATAACGGGATAAAATATAGCGTATGTCACTCGGGAAGAATGTAGTTTTCTAATGGTCAAAGAATTTTCCTAATCGGTCTAGTAGTTTCGGAGCCTCATACAAACAATCAAATCTTTCCTCTGTATAATCTATATATATAAAATTCAAAGTCCTGACTGACTGACTGACTGACTGACTGACTGACTGACTGACTGACTGACTGACTGACTGACTGAGATATCAACGTACAGCCCAAACCGCTGAACCTAGAGACTTCAAATTTTGCACATAGATACGTTATATAGTGTAGGCATCCACTAAGAAAGGATTTTTGGAAATTCCACCCCTAAGGGGGTTGAAATAAGGGATAAATATTTGTATGAAAGTCCGTCAGTTTTGAAGTTAGGTTCTTCAAATTTTGTATTTAGGCTGGCAATTGATTTAATATTTACCTGTGTCAGCGTTTTTGACAATTCCACCCCCAAAGGGGTGAAAAGGGGATGAAATGTTGTATCTTGAAAGTCCCTCATTTAATTTATTATTTAGGCTTATGGTCGTAAAGTAAAACAAATAAAGAAACACATATTTTGTATTTTTTCGAAAATCAACCCCTTAGAGGTTAAATATGATAAATAAACCTAAAAATTGATATGGATGTCGTTATTGAGGTTTTATGGGATGACGATTGCAAAAACGGCATTTATTTTTATGTTCAACACGCTAAACATGATTCAACCCCTAAAAGGTTGAAATAGGGGTGAAATTTTGAATGACAAATCAGGGGTAAAATAGACATTTTAACTTGAAACTTTGTAGGCTTACTTCTTAAAACAAATAGGCAACCCATTTCGTAATTTTTCCAAAATCCAGCCCAGGGGGTGAAATAGGGGATGAATATGTGTAAGAAAGTCCGTCAGTTTTGAAGTTAGAATCTTCAAGTTTTGTATTTAGGCTTGCAATTAAAAATTAATATTTTCCTGTGCCAGCGTTTTTGACAATTCCACCCCCGAAGGGGTAAAAAGGGGACGAAATGTTGTATCTGGAAAGTCCTTCATTAAATTTATTATTTAGGCTTATGGTCGGAAAGCAAAACAAATAAGCAAACACATATTTCGTATTTTTTCGAAAATCTACCCCTAAGGGGTTAAATGGGATAAATAAACCTAAAAATCGATATGGATGTCGTTATTGAGGTTTTATGGGATGGCCCGCCGCACGTGGCAAACGTTCTGCCTCTCGCGAGGCTGCTCGCTTGGTGAGGGAGGTTCGCCTAATCACGTAAAACCGGCTGATTGGATTTTTATGAAATTAAAACAAAGAATACTTTTTATCCTGGTAATTGGTCCCCTAAGTATTTTTTCGAATGTCCACGCGGACGAAGTCGCGGGCGGAAGCTAGTATTAGTATAGATGTCGCTAAGTTGGGAAGAGTATTTAAATAAACGTATTTATTACTAAAATTAACTCGGATTTTGAATTATTTATATGCATTTACAATGAAATTCTGTAATCAAAGGAAAATTGTGATAGAAAAAATCCCGCCTGAAAGCTACTTGCTCGAGGATTTTTGTTTCTTTCACAATTTTACCTTTAAAATAAATTAATGAATTTGACTTAATTAATAACACTGTGCTGATCAGAAAAACAGCTAAACAAAAGTTTAATGATGCAAAAAATAATTTATTCTCGAGTGAACTTTTAATTTTTCTTTGTACCTACGTTGTTTTGAAGCCTTTTACAACAAAAAGGATAAAACTGTTTTTTATACAGTATTGAAACTTGGGCGCTATGAGGTGAAGGTTCATTAATTATATTGTTAAAATTGAAAAAGGTAAACATGTTTTGTTCATACTTTACACAGTTATAATAAATTTGCTCTTTCTTAATTCACGGTTAACTAATTAATACAAAGCCTCGCGCACGAAGGGTTCCGTACCACTAATGGCAAGAAACGAACAAAATTCGGCAAAATCTCGTTTGTTGTATGAGAGCTCCACTTAAATATTTATTTTATTAACCGACTTCAAAAAAAGGAGGAGGTTCTCAGTTCGGTTGAATTTTTTTTTTTTTTATTTTTTTTTTAATGTTTGTTACCTCATAACTTTGTCAATTATAAACCGATTTTAGAAATTCTTTTTTGGTTTGAAAGCATATAGTTACAAATTGGTCCCATTGTTATACGGTCAGGATCTGATGATGGCATCCTGGAGAAATCAAGGGAACTCTTCAAATATTATAGGCACACCTATAGCGATTTTGGTATTTTCTTAAGTAACTCGTGCATTTGCTTTCGGTAAGCACCATTTGGTGAAGAGTAACTGATGATGAAGACCACATATGGCCATCGAAAACATTAATTAAATACTAAATATTTTACGGGCGCAATACGATTCCTTTAATTTTCATAAGTAATTTTCAAGTATTTGCGACTGGTAGTCATCATCTCACGACGATGAGCTGGTGATGGAAGGTACAACTCCTCAATAGTTAGGAGTTGGAGGATAATTCTTTAAATATCGTTGATACGTAAATATTTGTAGTTGTTTCCTTTCAGGTTATTTAGTTAAGCTGATGATGGAAGGTAAAACTCTTTAACGCTTAGGAGTTAAAGTATGTTTTTAAGTACCACAAGCGCAAATAGAATTTTAAGTTGTATTCTTTAAAGTAATTTAGGTTAGCTGATGGTGGAAGGAAACTGCATAAAAGTAAAGAGTTGGAGGGTGGTGCTAGTCTGAGTGTTCTAATTTAGATATGGGCTATAGTCGTTGCACATTGAGCTACCCTTGCTCATTATGCTATATCTTATAGTAGATTTCTTACACTAAAAAAGGAAAAATAAACAAAATTTTTCCAAAAAAAATTAAACCGCCTTCAAAACAAAACTGCAAACAAAAACTCATTTCCCAAAAACACGTAAAAGTGAAAAATAAATTGTATCATTCAATTCAAAGTACGAAAGTGCTGGAATTTTTCTAATTAATCTTGAACTTACTGATCTGATTGAAGTCGGTGTCAAGCCGAAAGTAACAAGAACGAATACTTAAAATTCAATTTCAAAACTCATTTTCATTTCATTTCAAAATAGTGAAACAATAATACACAATATCTCATCTCATGCGCAGAGTGGTGTAAATTGTAACCTATCAAATACATATTAATATTAATACCTATTTGGCTTGACACCGACTTCAATCAGATCAGTAAGTTCAAGATTAATTAGAAAAATTCCAGCACTTTCGTACTTTGAATTGAATGATACAATTTATTTTTCACTTTTACGTGTTTTTGGGAAATGAGTTTTTGTTTGCAGTTTAGTTTTGAAGGCGGTTTAATTTTTTTTGGAAAAATTTTTTCTTAACTTGTTGTTATAGCAGCAACAGAAATACTTCATTTGTGAACACTCCAACTGTCAATTTCAATGGCGTCCAAATAGGAGATGCAGTTTTGTACATTCAAGTATTTGCAAGAAAAAAATGGCGAGAAAAGTCGCGGAAGACGGCTAGTCTTAAATAATTTAAAATTGTTCCCGTGCAAAATCCGATTGCTATCTTATATTTTCAACATCTCAAGTTACAGTCAGATACTTAGAAAGAGACGAATTTTAATTAACTCCCATGAACTTCTTTTACAAATTACTTAAGCTTTGGCCTCATTTTTTCAATTTCCTGAGTCCTTGGATTAACTTGATTAAGTATCAACAAGATACTTTCAATTTTTCAGGATCAAAAGAATGTCACAGCTCAGTTTGATAATATTCTTGGAGAAGATATAAAAACACCTACCTAGAATTGATTTGATTGGATACTTAGCGATTGCACAAAAAAGACGTTGAAATGTTTAGGTATAACAATTTTTAACATTTATGGTTAATTTCACTGTAAATATTTTGAAAATCGTAATTTTCACAAGATCCGACCTATCGGTCGGTGTTGGTTCGGCACAAAGTATATAGAGATTTCTTGTGTGTTTTAATCCAAATAACATCGCAAGTACAGTCAATCATGCTCAACTTTTAAATTATTTTGGTATTACGTTTGTATGGGCGATTGATGCGTAGCAGCCATTGATAGACTGAAGCGAGATAGCAATGAGAAAAGACGCGCGCGGGAGTAAGACCGATTTTGCAGATTATTCAAAAAACAAACACGAAATCATAATAAAAAAATGAATCTACACGATCCTAAATATTATTCATCATGTCAGCCGAACGACGCCCACTGCTGGGCATAGGGCAATATTATTGGTGTCCACTAATTAAACCGATTTCCAATAGTTTATGGAACCCTATTTGAGATCTTGAATTATTGTATTTTTAGGAGTCTTTTCGAAAGAAAAGTGTCAAGGCAAAATCATAAAATTGTTTTCTGAATCTTTACTAATTAACTTTATCTAGATAAAGTTAAGAAGAAATACCTATTATATATTCTTATTACCAGATTTGTAACAACTCTAACCGTCTCAAGTGTTATATAAAAAAGTCCATACTTTTTCCGAGTATCGCCTTAAGAAGGAATCAGGAATATAAAATAATACATAATTATCTGAAATAAGCCTTGAATGTACTGACGTATTTTGGTGGTAGGTAAAAGACCTGAATAGGCATTGTAACGAGCTTATAATGTAGGTGTTTATGATTCCCCAAAGGTCAGGTGTGTAAAAAGGCTAATCATATCAATTTACGATCATTTTTCATCGGATAATAGGATACCCTTACAATACTGAAAATGTACAGAATATTTATTACCCTAATTACCTACACTATGTACTTATATTAAAATTACTTTATTTTGAAATTATAAAAAAAAACATAATATTATTATGGTCTGTTTTATCATTACATAACTTCAACACTCGACAAAAATTTTGGATGTTTCTTAAGTGCAACATTACATATTATTATATGAAGTTAAAAAATATAAAATATAAAAGCATTTTGTAACAGCCACCACGCTTCCTTTATTGGGCGGAAAATTCCCTTTACTTATCTTTATGCGTTATTTAATAATTTATTTTTCAATGGCTTATGGTAAAGTAAACCATTGAAGTAAAGTCTAATGGGCCATTAAGATAATAATAATAATAATTTAACAAAATAACCTTTCCATTCCTGCTTTCGTTGTAATATTTGTTGCGATTTGTTTCACGTAGTTAATAATCACGTAGGTATTGAAATAATAATTTTAAGATGTAACCTATCCCTAACCTGACCTTAAAGCAAAGCTTCGGTTCATTAACCAACAGGCCGGTTAACTTTTTAAGTTTTTTTCTTAATATAAATCTTAATATTACTTGTCTTTTACTTCAGATTTAGGTACGCCACTTCCCATATACACGGTTTTAATTACTATAGGTTTAAAATGCGTTGCAGTTTGATAAAAAAAAGTGTATTATTCTAATACAAAAAAGCACTTGGATATGATTAGCAAAAGAAAAACATAGTGTATGTAAGTAAACCCAGCAGTGTAGCTAAGTTTTTAACAATCAAAACAGCAGTGTAGCTAAGTTTTTAACAATCAAAATCGAACTTCATGATTTTAAGGCCTTTATCGTAGTTGCTAGGCGACGCAATGATCTTTCAATAAAGTGAAATAAGCTAGATATTATAGTTTTTTAAGTTAGCATTCTGGTCTGGTCCGTGATTCACCAAGAGGAAATTAATCTTATAAAGCTTCTTACCATAATTCTAGACTACTTGGAAGCCTCCAGGCTAAAAGAGATATTTTAATTGCGAGGGAGGCCACAATATCTAGCAGCTGATCACCGAAAAATAATAATCTGTATAATTTAGAGCCCCTGTTAAATTCAGTGTAAAACAAAACGGTATTATACTTTTATATAATACCGTGTTATTTTATTACCTCGCAGGCTCTGGACCATTTAAATCATTTGTCCAATACTGATAAACAAATTTATTATTGATTCTATAACAATCTCGAGATTGTACCCTTTCAGTTAAATAACTCCAAATGACGAAGAATTACTTTCATCAAAGGGGGAGAAATGACAGGAGAGCTTTATTAATTTGTAACGAAACAGCTAAGTTGCTTTTCTTGTTATTAAATCGCATTGATCGATGTTTAAAGTTAGGGTTGCCATTTGTAAAATCTGAAAACTTGAACAAAGAAATCGAAAGCCAGGGTATTTTTGAAAGTATAGACAGAACTCAAAGTCTAAGTCAAGTCAATATTTTTTTATTCATATAGATTAAATAAAATTAATGCTTATGAATTGTCCAACATTTTTTTACCTACCACCTGTTATGGACATCTTTTAACTGACAAGAAAAACAGGCGACAAAAACTCATCAGCTTTAACAGAAGCAACGCATTTACAAAATAATTATGTCGTTGCTAGACAAAATGGTACAATAATAAAACTTATACAAAAACCTAATGCTGAAGGAAAGTTTTCTCATACTTATGCATAGGAATATTTTCCTTTTATACATTGTTAGTGTTACTTACTATAATTATGACAACCATGCGTTATGATCATTTAAATAATCTTCTACTTTGTAATAGCCTTTGCTTAGGAGCGTCTTTTTAACATGTTTTTTAAATTTATTCAAAGGCAGCTCGGTTACTTCTTGTGGAACTTTATTAAAGAATGCTATAGTACTAGGTCTTATGGAAAAAAAGCTGCACTTTGTGATAAAGGAAAGCCGCTTTGCACAGTGATACTAGGGACCAAAATAATCGATTTCACCCGCAGCAGCGAAAGTTTCATCCCTGAGGAACAGAGATGGCGCTACTACTTTAAAAAATAATTAAAAAATTCTACAAGCCAAACCACCGCACCGATTTTGATAAAGTAGGTGTCAAATGAAAGATAATTACATAATCTATAAAAAAAAATATATTGTAAAATAATACATTTAAAAATGCCGAAATATTTGTTTGGAAAAATATTGAGAAATTTGTCGGATTTTACTTAATTTAAAAAAATAATTGTTCCGTGGGGTATCTTTTTATCCACTAATGTTGTTGCCAATTTAATAATTTTGTTTTTTTTTCTGTTCAAACAGTACCATCGTCGGTTTTAAAGAAGATTATGATTAAATAAAATTATTTTGTTATGTATTTTACTTGCATTAGGTATTTCTAAAGTAAAACTTCTGACATATTTTTTTTAAACCTCACAAAAATAAACTTTCACATACTTTTTAAAATATATTTTTAAATGCATATAAGAAGATAATATGCATAAAGACAAAAAAAGTCGTTTCATACATAGATCATTGAAATCGGTGCGCCCGAGAAATTACTGCCCTCATTAGTAATCTTATATCTCCATAATTATTAAAGATATCGACATGGAGTTTTCCTTATCAAATATTCTATTAAATTGTCAACCATATTAGTGGATAAAAAGATACCCCACGGATCAATTATTTTTTTAAATTAAGTAAAATCCGACAAATTTCTTAATATTTTTCCAAGCAAAGCTAATATCTGGGCATTTTTAAATGTATTATTTGACAATATATTTTTTCTTTGATAGATTATGTAATCATCTTTCATTTGACACCTATTTTTTCAAAATCGGTGCGGTGGTTTGGCTTGTAGAATTTTTTAATTATTTTTTAAAGAAGAGGCGCCATCTCTGTTCCTAAGGGATGAAACTTTCACTGCTGCGGGTGAAATCGATTATTTTGGTTCTTAGTATCACGGTGTAAAGCGGCTTTCCTTTATCACAAAGTGCAGCTTTCCGACGAAATATCGCCATAAGACCTAGTACTACTATGCCTTTTCCCAAAAACGAGCCTCTACTTTTTAAGTCTAAATCTTGGAACGGCAAGCTGATTTTTATTTCTTGTGTTAAAATTATGAATATCACTATTCTTAGTGAATGAGTCAAGATGTTTCCTAACATAATATATTCTAAGAGATGTATTGCCCTGCTAAGGTTAGTATATTAATTTCTTAAAACAAAACTTTTAATGAATCGCGCCGGCTGAGGCTGTAAATGGCGCGTAACTATAATATAAAGAGTCAAATATCTGGAAAAATATTTCATTCTGGTGTCGAGGGTAGTAATATCTTCACATTGATGAAATAAACGCTGGCTCACGACGCGTAAGAAGTATTAGAAAGATTTGACGCTTCCTCTAAAGACTTCGTAGCTCAACGGTCAGAGCATTTACCCAGACAGTAAAAGGTCCAGGGTACGATTCCCGGCGAAGCTACTTAGAGGATGAGTCTTTTTCTTTTCTATGACTTCATTTTCAATAATAAAAATTGCATTGTGAATACAAAAAAGTAAAAGTAATTTACTAATATAAAAGAGGTTAAAAATAACAGGTACTTACAGTACAGGTACTTACTCGATGTTACGATAACTTGAAGAAATAATTCAAAAATATAAAATCTATATACTGCTTTTGTGTTATGCGCAAGAGGATGACAGCGACGCGTTATAGTATCATATATACATTATCTACACCATAACATTTTCGTGTAAGTCTGTAAATATGTAAGTATCTATAAATTTTCATATTGCGTCCTGAAAAAAAATACTTATGGGTAAAATTTATATTTCATCAATACCATTACTTATTTTGTATCCTACAGTTCCTCACCTTTTATTGATGGCAGCCCTGTTAAAGGTTAACGTTCACTTAATCACTCGATCAGCACCAACTCGCCCCGCCGTTATTGTTATTTGACTTTATGAGCGGTGGACCTCATTTATCAAAGGTGTAGCATTTCACCCCGATCTGTTTGTTATTTTGGCGTCATCTGTTAGGCATAACATGCGCACCATGAGAAAATTTTGTCGTCTCTCATCCACGACAGCGCGTATTGCTAGCTTGTTTACATTAGTGACATGACGTATTGTAAACGGTACAACGGTACGGATGAAGACCCTGTAGCGCAGTGGTTGGCGCGCTCGGCCTGCGATCGTTGAAGTTAAGCCATTTTCGCAATGGTCGGTCATGGGATGGGTGACCAAAAGTGTATTATCTCGAGCTCCTCCGCGCTTCGGAAGGCACGTTAAGCCGTGTTAGTCCCGGCTGTGGTTGTACTCGTTAATACCTACTAATCCGCATTGGGCCCGAGTGGTGGCTCATGGCATTTTTCTTATCCATCTATAAGGGAGTCCTGTGTCCCAACAGTGGGGACTAATAATGGCTAATGATGATGATAATTATCATCATCATTACCACTTTGTCAGCCGGATACGATTCGACAAATTTTCTCATGATAGTACATGCAAGACTTACTGGGGAAAAAGTGATAGAAAAATTCCAAAGAAACTAATCATAATCATTGTAAAATTGAAAATGAAGTATTTTAGAAAAAATTGGCTCATCTCACAACCAGCTCCGATGGGACGCTTATTTGATTGTGAGACCGGTCGATTTTTTCTAAAGTACTGCATTTTCACCTTTTCAATAATAAAAATTGCATTGTGAATGCAAAAGAATAAAAAAATTAAATAACTACTTTAATTTCAGTTACTGAATATACGGTTATTTTGTACTTTTTAGTCTGTTCCTATAAAAGTGTGTTTTTATAGTTTTTTAAACTACATATTTATTTATTTTCTAGAGTACTTCATTTTCGCCTTTTCAATAATAAAAATTGCATTGTGAATGCAAAAAGATAAAAAAAAATAAAATAACTACTCGTTATCATATTTAGTTAAACTATTTCGGATCATCATCAACTTTATTGTATTCAAAATGCATTTTTTTTTATTTAAAATGGTAATTCTTCATTTCAATAAATTATTTCTATTAAATTAATATAAATTATAAAAAATCACGAATGTAGTTTCAAAATTGTTGCTTTTAACTTTTTTCTGAGCAAGTAACCGATGACCTTTAATTAAATTGAAGTCAGTTGTACATCAAATATACCAGACAATGTCGTAATTGCTCTAAGAATTCACCGATCGCAAAATACTTAGACAAACAAATCACTTATTAATTGACTAGCAATCCATTCGCATCGAGATACTTTAAAAGATGAAAGCCAAATATTTGATTTTATTGAAGTTATTAAGGTTAGTTATACTGAAAGGTATTTTGAGTCAAATGAAAAGTAAGTTTTTCATCAAATATCTTATTCAATTTACTTGGACAACCTTTACTCCGAATGAATAGAATGACTTGTACGTAACATAAAAAGATTAAGTTAGTACTTAATTACTGTCTAAGGGTAGTTTCACAAGTATTCGGTCACTGGTGCAAATCGCTTGTGTTGGCAGTCATAAACGTGTAAGCTTGTGTAGCCACTAAACGCGACCAAAAGCTGCGGATTAGATTTTTCATACATTTCATGTACAATCGTATAAAAAACTCTTTCGCATCTTATGGGCGCGTTTAGTATTGGCTAATATTGGTTTATGTGTGGCAGCACTAATAGTGAAACGCATGTGTGAATTGCAATGCGGCGACTAAACCTACGATCCAGTCCAGAACAACGGGCGAGTAACTCGCGAATCGTGATACATTCTTCTCAATGTTTCAGTAGAGAGACTAGTTTATGTACACAGTGTAACCAAAAATCGCATTTGAAATCGCTGCTAATTTGCCCTTTAAGGCTGATTTACATTGATCCAGTAGATCGATCCAGCGCCACTGGATTCCGGCACTGGATCAATGTAAACAGTTTCAATGCAGTCCAGCGTCCAGTATCCAGCGCTGGATCGGAATAGAGCGCGTGCCTATTTTTCATTCTAGTGACCGCCCCCCGCGCGCCGCGCACCCCCGTGCCAGCAGCACTGGATCCGTGTTAATACGACGCGCCTGCTTAGCGCCAGTCTCTGCCGCGTATCGTACGGTGACCACGCGTTGTTTGTCTAGTGGACCGTTTCATAAAAAATGTCGACCAGAAAGTGGTCTGATGAGCAAAATATTAAATATGTACAATTATACAGACAAGAAGAATGTCTATGGAACCTACATTCTCAATTTTACCGCAACAAGGATTTGCGGTCTACAGTATTCCTACTAATATTATAAATGTGAAAGTTTAGATGTTTGTATGTTTGTTATTCAATCACGCCAAAACGGCTGAACGGATTTTGGTGAAATACACCGATACTTTGTAGTTTTTATCCCGGAAAATATCCCATTCCCACGGGATAACGTCGTGTAGTCCATGCGGGCGAAGCCGCGGACGGAAAGCTAGTACACAATATTTGCGTAAGAATGATTATGAAATTTAATTGCCTTCGCTTTATAAGACGCGAAACACTCATTTTTGACAAAACGTGTTGTTACCTCCGCAATGTCAGTGTGATGTCAGTATGTCTACTGGACGCGTGTAAACGGCCCGATCCATGTGCCCCATGCCGATCCAGTGCGGCAATCCAGCGCTGGATCGATCTACTGGATCGATCTACTGGATCAATGTAAATCAGCCTTTATGAACCAAGTCTAACCGAGAATCGCGCGTGCTAATTGCGAAGCATCGACCAAAACTACGAGCCAGTCCAAAACAACGCGCACTAACGTGCAGTGCTAACGTAAGAATCATGATGCATTGTTCTGTACGTTTCAGTAGAGAGTTGAGCAATTATGCAAACAGTGTAACCAAAATCGCAGTTGAAATCGTGGCAAATTTACCCTTTCTAGACTCGCACTTTGATATTGATACGGTAGGTTGGACAGCATCCGCCGCGCGACTTGAGAATAGAAAAAAAGTTTATAGAATAAATGGAAATAAAAATGATAGTTAAGTAGACCACCCGAACAAAGTCGCAAGAACTCTCTTGTATGTTATACTTACTTAAAGTACTTAGCAGTACCTAACTAAGATGAATGGGTTGTAAGATCAGCATTTCTAGACACCTGATTCCACTTAAAATTTCAAATGACAACGCGCTTTTTAAATAAGTACTTTTGCTGCCCACCTTTTGACTTTTAAGGCTGCCACACACCAAAAACGCACGCAGACGTGCTGCATTGCGTCTGCGTGCGTCATGAGTTGTAATATATGAATTTGTACGCGTAGGTTCACACCAACAGTATCGCAGCTGCATTGCGATGCGTTTGCGTGCGAGAGCCGCACGGCCGTCCGCGAGATACAAACCGAGATGGCCGCGGAGCGGTCGCGCAACAGCGGAACGGCAACGCCCCGCACACGAGCTCCGGCATTGTGACGTTGTATTCTACAGGATTTCTCAATTGAGGACACACCGCGGTGACGTTATGCATCTGCGTGCAGCTGCGATGCAAACTGCGGCACGCCAGTCGTCAATATTTACAAATTGTCATCGTGGATTTTGAAATACTTACGCGAAAAATTAATTAATATAGTACGCAGATACAAATGTCTATAAGATCCACAAGATAAAAACTCTCTTTTGTAGGATAAAATATATGAAGGGAATTACGAATTTAAAGAAAATGTCAACCGCGATCTGAAAGCAACACACGGCGTCGCTGACGCACGGCGTCGCAGATGCACTGCAATGCGTGTGCGACGCCGTTGTGCCGGTGTGAATTGCTTTATGTCGCAGCGTGCTGCAAATGCAACGCATCGTGTTGCTCACGCATCTGGTGTGTGGAAGCCTTTAACCTTCAACCCCGAATCTAGACTTGTTGAAGGCTTTTTGAAATAAAAGAAAGAGTGCGCGCGGTTGAATACGAATACTAATCTTTTACCATAACATTAAAACAAAATTATATACTCTAACTAGCGCCAAAAAAACGACAATAAACAATAATGTTTTTATTATTTGTTGTCGTTTATTTTTTTTTTAATAAGACTCAAACTTGTACGCCCATTGATGGCTAAACATAGTGATACATTTTAATTTTTAATAACACCTGCTATAGGTTTTACCTATGTTTACAAATAAATAATTTGTATTTGTAATTGAAAAAATGCCTCAGTCGCTCGCAGACTTATCTGACACGGACTCTACATTCGTTTGTTTGTTCTGTTAAAAGGTCCCGTAAGCCTAATTTCATCTTCATCTATCTATACTTATAATAAATCTGTAGAGAGGTCAATTCTGTACATGAAATATATTTCCAAAATAGCTATCAGGATGTGATAAGGGATCGATATTGATGCCAAAAATGCAATCAGTAAAATTTTTGTCTGTCTGTCTGTCTCTCTGTCTGTCTGTCTGTCTGTCTGTGTGTATAACCGTTATAGAAACAAAAACTACTCGACGGATTTTAACGAAACTTGGTACAGTTATTTTTCACACTCCTGAGCTGGTTATAGTGTACTTTTCATCACGCTACAATCAATAGAAGCAGAGCAGTGAAGGGAAATGTTGGGAAAGCGGGAGCGGGTTACTCCATTTTTTAAGCTTCCGTCGCGTGTGCAACCTTCATGGTTAAAGCTACACAGAAATTATGTATGACGGAAATGTTCTCCTTAAAATTATATAAAAAATATCCCACGACAGCATATGTCTATCTTTTATGGTAGACTCACAACAACACGTGTAACTCCCGATAGCTTAGCAGTTCGAAGCTTCGCTCGACGCGTCTCGCGGCCGAAGGTATAAAAAGGCGGGGCGTCCGAGCGCGAGCTTCATACAATTATAATAAAAAGGAACCTTCAATTTTATTGTTACCACTTGCAAGTGAGAAGGAATAGATTTGTATACTTTCAACGTTTTCGTTGCTTATTCAATCAGTTTATTGTTGACATGTACGCAAAAATTTCAACCGAAAGATTAGTTTAAAATACGATCTAATCAAAGGCAGTTGCGCGCTGAAGAATACGTGCACCTTCGCGACGCCATAATCAATGATAGATCTACTCACCAAAGATAACATTTTTGGAGAAGTATTGTGTTATATGTATAGTGTTGAGTGGCAAAAACGCGGCTTGCCTCACGCACATATCCTGCTTTGGTTAAAAGATAAGGTTCGACCTAAGTTTGTTATAATTTTAGACGACGTTTGCACAACTATTTTGCTGATAAGAGAGAAAAAAAAATATTTATATTTTTGCATTCACAATGCAATTTTTATGGTTGAAAAATGGAAAGTGAAGTATTTAGAAAAAATCGACCCTCTCACAACCAGGTCCGATAGGACTCGAACCCACGACGATTGTGAATGCAAAAAAGTAAAAATTTAAATAATTTTTATTTTTTTTGCATTAGGGGCGGAAAGGGGGTTTAAAAAATTTGAAGTGGGGCTACTAGGGCATATGGGGTATCATATAAAAGAGCGCTGCTTGCACACTCTCAAACAATTTTTCTTTTTGTTTTAGGCCGCATAGTATTTGACTTATGATGAAAAATGTAAAAATAATACCGTCCCCCCTTATCTCCGAAATTTGCAAAGATAAATTGTTTTAGGTGATAGAAGTTTATGTAAAGATTAAGGGAAAAATAAAACGATGTCTCTAAATAGTAAACTTTTTCAGAAATCATGAACAAAATTACATTAGTTCCATTATCGGTCAAGAGATGGCGCTGACCAAAAACTGCAAAATTCTACATCGCAAATTCTTGGAAGAATATAATATGCCTCGACGATGAAAACATTTTTACGTTTTATTTACAACCAAAATATCCTCCTTCCTACCTACTCGCAGGTTGCTTTGTTTGGGTGAAGCATAGTTGTAGTTTTTTCTATTTATTTATGATGGTACGGTACGGAACCCTCGGTGCGCGAGTCCGACTTGCTCTTGACCGGTTTTTTACTGTCCTACGTTTGATATATAGTACAAAAATTTCTAAATTGGCCGTAGTGAATTTGGATGCAGTATGAAAAATTCGTTTTGGCTACATAAACAATTGACTTTTGTTACTTTTTACGTAATACTTATGATAATCCTTTGTATGACTGAAAGAAATCCTACTAATATTATAAATGTGAAAGCTTAGATGTTTGCTACTCAATCACGCCAAAACGGCTGAACGGATTTGGCTGTTTGGGATACAGATACTTTTGTAGCTTGGAGAGGAGCATAGGCTTTTTATCCCTGAAAAATATCACATTCCCGCGGAATAACGTCGTGTAGTCCACGCAGGCGAAGCCGCGGGCGGAAAGCTAGTACGAAAATAAAATAAGGTTCTCCCACACAGTATTACAGATCGAAAATCTTTTCTGTTCCGGTGACAGCGGCGCAATGTATTTTTTTCTTAGTTTTGTAGCAATTTAACCGGCCCTGACTTTTAAGACCTTCAGCCGGCAGCAGCGCTATGGTTAGACAACAACTCGACAGAAAATGACATTTAAAAACGCACGTGAGTTGCAGTGTTTGACCATCGGAACAGAAAACATTGTCGCACGGTATGTATGGTATGTTAATCTGACGTTGTGTTATCGAAAAAGGAGGAGGTACCTACCTACCTATAGTTAGCTATGTATTACTTTTTTTTTTTTTTTTTTTATTAGAGTGAGGAGAATGCGTTCTTTATGCATACCATATGGTTATGTTGGACTCGGTTAGCATTGGCCTTCCACTACCAACTAAACTCCTCACTTTTATCCCTCGTGGGCTACCAAGGTCTAGCGGGAACCGGAAGAGACTCGCGCGCTCTAACCATGGGACCTTATGGCTCATTAGGGAGGGATTAGGCGTCTAAACTCACGCCGTCTGACCCCGACCCGCTTACGTCTGATGGAGCCTACGTCTGCAGCTGCTTCACGCCCTCTTTCTGCCACCTCTTTTACGGTCATAACCTCTTCACAAAAAGTCACGACTGCCTTCCAGCTCCTTTCGTCCTCGATCATAGCTTTTAATACACTTGGGAGTGAAAGGTTTTTCCCAATGGCTGTAGTTAGGGTCCCTCTTTGTAGCTGGAAAGCTGGGCAGAACTGTAGTGTGTGCTGTGCCGTATCCTCGCTTAGCTATGTATTACTAGCGGTTCAACGTGGTTTTACTCATGTGGTATCCGTTTCCATGGAATATAGGGATAAAAATAGCCTGTCACTGAGGAATAATGTAACTTTCTACAGGTTTGACCACCTCCGTGGCCGAGTGGTGTACGCTCCGTTGTTAAGGTGCTGCTATCTCTGAGGTCCCGGGTTCGATTTCCGGTCGGGTAAATATTGTAAGATAAGTTCAATATTTTCTCGGGTCGGGGTGTATGTGGTATAATACTTGTTGTTGTTTACAATTTACATAACACAGGGGTTTAAGCTACTTAGCTTGAGATTGGAGAAGTTTTTGTGATGAAGTCCAACATTTATTTATTTACTGTTGAATGATTTTTTAAAATCAATCAAATAGTTTTTATTTAATTCATGTCAAACAAAAAAAACCTCAAATAATTTCTTTTTATAATATTAATATAGATAATAATTTTAAAACATATTTAATGATTTAAGTTATGGTGTAATCTTACTATCCTACTAATATTATAAATGTGAAAGTTTAGATATTTGGATGTTTGTTGCTCAATCATGCCAAAACTGCTGAACGGATTTGGCTGAAATTTGAGACACAGATACTTTGTAGCTTGGAGAGGAACATAGGCTACTTTACTAAAAAACATTCCAGCGCGAACGTCATGTAGTCCACGCGGGCGGAAAGCTAGTAAATTATAAAAGTACTCGGACATTAGACATAAGAAAAGGTTATTTTAGTAAAGCTTGTTTCATAAAAATTAAATACGAGCTTGGTTTTTTAATGAACTACACCGGTTTTAAGACGACTTCAAGAAATGAAAGGTACTTTTAAATAATTATGTTCTTAAAATATGTGGTAGTTATGTAATTTTTAAGACCCTCTTACTTTTGAAATAAAGAATGAAAAATCTAGAAAATATAAATAAGCTGTAGTGTAGATCTTAATAAAAACTTTCAACTTTCAACGAAAATTTGGTAGTTTGAACGGCGAACGATAGTAATTTTGGAGATCACAAACACTATGAAAAACAAAGTTATTTTTTGCTGGAAAAATGGTACCTACTGGTATTTTGGCTAGGTGTGTAATCGGTACGTTATGTGGGTACGGAAAACTTCATGAGCGAGTGCGACTTTTTTATTAAAAAAAACGCATCACTATTTTAAAAGTCTGATGCCAACATCCGTAGTAAGGACAAATAAAATAAAGTAAGCCAGTAAAATAATCATGCATTCTGAAATAAACTATCGCATAAATTAAGAAATAAATAAACCTCTCGTTTCTTTATTTAGCCACCTGTATTCGTAAATACACCTTACGATTATTATGTTACAGTTGAAATTAGAATGTGTCCGCACCTAGCGCGTTTCGTCTCGTGGGACCGTAGCATCAGTAGATGGCTGGCCGTTACGACGGACGCTCGCTACGAGGCGTCTACGAGGCGTCTACGCGCTACGAGATTACAACGTCGAACTTTGAAAGTTTTCAAATAGTGGAACTATGGTTTTGAGACCAATACTATTGTGATTAAATAAATAATGAGACATAAATTGACACGAATTTGAATGTTAAGTATAGTTAAATACCTAACTAAAGTTTTGAGTGAGACAAGAATTTAGTGTAAAGTTTTAAGTAATTTATTTAAGAACGAGAATAAAATATTTCAAGGCAGAGGAGAAAATAAAACTGGTAAGTTAAGTTCTATTTATTTAAGAGAACCGAACAATTAAACAAAAAATTAATAATATACATAACAGCAAATGGAAACAAATTTTTAACCGAGTGAAAAACTTTTCACAAAAATACATTTGTACTATATAAAGCTTAAGTTAATATCTCACAATACACCTTTGAGAAAACACCGCTGGGTAAAAAACTAGGCCATTTTTCATAAATTTAACCGAGTGAAAAACTTTTCGCAAAAATACATTTAATTTTGTAGTATTAAAACCTAAAGTTAATCTCACAATACACCCTTGAGAAAACACCACTAGGTAAAAAATTAGGCCATTTTTCATAAAGTTGACTCGTTCGCAATCTGTGAACACGAGACGGGAACAAAACAGCTTTGCTTTTGCCACGAGAATGGTTGGAAGTGTAAAATTGTGACTTTTGTTACCAACACACTTCCAAACCTTAATAAAATTTTATGTAGGTACTCGTAATTAAAGTAAGAATTTGACGTAAATTAACTAACTGTTATGTACCTACTGTATATAAACAAAACATCCGTCGCACAACTATTTCAAGAAATAGAAAAGCAATTATATGCTGATTTTTTACGCTTAGACAAGCGTCAAATAGAGCCAGTGATTTGAAAAAATGCCATTTTGGGTAGAGTTTAGACTACATTAAATAAACGAAGAATAGATGTTCCTTTTTAAGCAACTAAATTATCATATTTCAAGCAATATGTATTGTTATTATTATTATTTCTTTGAGCTGATAAACTTCAATTCGGTTTCATTCTGCTTTGTTATCAAAATAGTATTGAGAAACTAGTGTCATAATTTTCATGAGAAACCAACAAGAGTGTTCAGAAAGAGTTGATTAGAACTAATAAGAATGACGACTGATGAATAAAATAATTAAATAATAATGAAAAACGTTAACATAATAAACTTTTAGAGTTGCGTGTATACCTCTTGGTTTTATATATTGCGTTTTATTAATTTTATGACCATTCAAAGTTGGGTGGGCAAGTCCATTTTAAAACTATATAATTTATTAAAATAAATAATACCTTTAATTAGTCCGTAAAATGTACAGCATTGCTTAAGAAACCATTTTGATAAACACGATATTTACTATAGCTGCCGAGCAAATTTCTTACGCGTTGCGTACAAACTAGGTAGGTACCTAGGCGTAACGTCATAACTAGGTAGCCGTTAGTATGGAACGTTTTTGGGTGAGTCCAATTTGTGTGCATTTCAAACTGTGTTATCCCGGGCAGTTTTCATGCTAGAGATATAATTCTTCTACCAATGTTTCTTTTTTTGAGAGGATAAAGAAGAGGTTAATATAAAAAAATATTCGTCATGCCTATTAAAAGTTTTTCTCTATTGCATTTTTTTAAAACATCTCATTATGATTTTAAATTAATTTTATGCATTCAAAATACAATTCTAGTAAAGAAAAAATTGTGGCTAAGATTTTAAATTATTTTTATGCATTTACAATGCAATTTTTGTAAGTATAGGAAAAATGTGATAGTAAAAAACCACGAGCCCTATAAGTAGCTTTCAGGCGGGATTCGAACCCGCGCCTCCGGGAATCCGGCCCGATGCTCTGACCAACTAAGCTACCGAAAGGCTTACACGACTCGTCGAATTTTGCTATCACCTTTGCTTTGTGGCTGTTTTATTTATTTTATTACAATTTTCCTAGATCAATATCTCTTTTAGGAAATAGTCTACCAATTAGGGCGCTGTATAATCACTGATAGAGATCTAGTTTCCGCAGAAATCTCACAATTTCATACCTGTCTATTGAATCATTAACAGATATGCGTTTTAATATGATTCAGTTATAAGTTTCCGGTGATAAATTGAGAAACAGTAAGAAACCAGTGAATGTATTTAAACGTAAGTATATGTATTTATTTCTTTCTAAAATCACTGATCTAAATAGAATTCAATCAATAATAATAATAAATATTGGACTCCATCACATACATTGTTCCAATACCAAAGAATAGTAGCTTAAGCACTATTATTAAGGAAATTGGATACTACAACGACGGGTATTACTACTATTTTAGATTAATATTGTATTTATTTGTAATTTTATTTCCGACGCAATTGTATGTAAATTCTATAAATTGAATTGAATTGTATTGTATTACCACATACACCCAGACCCGCGGAAATATTGAAAAGTTCGTTTTTCAACATTTACCCGACCGGGGATCGAACCCGGGACCTCTAGAGATAGCGGCACATTGAAAACCGGTGCGTACACCACTCGGCCACGGAGGTGGTCAATACCCACTAATTTGCGTAGGATCCGCCTGGTGGGACATGACCCATTCCACTTACCTATCAAGGAAGGCCTGTGCCCGAGCAAAAGGGATAGGGGAGATATGGTTGATGATGATGCTGAATTAAGATCAGGGTGTCTACCATCTACCGCGTGGGGGCCTAGGAAGCTGGGCCGGCCGTCAAGTCGTAGGGGGAGCTTGCCATACCGGGCCCTCCACATTACGACTTCCACCGACGGCGGTGAGAGCAAGTAGTGAGGGGTTTAGTGGGTATTCCTCCTTTCTGACCCCCCATCGAGTCTCCGCGACTGGATGGAGGGTCAGGAAGCGGCTAGGCGAGTCCCACATAATCACCGACCGCACACCAACGTGGACGGGGTATGCGTAAAAGCATTCCCCTCACTATAATAAAAAAAAAAAAAAAAAAAAAAGGGTGTCTACCATCAACTTTAAGACATTAATGAATTGCTTTCTTTCGTACTATGACCTTCTAAAAACTGGATCGCAAATGAATTGCTGAATGTGAATGACTGAACGATTTGTGTCCTTATTTCTTCTACCCGTCTCTGTCACTCGATTCTGTCATGCCCGATTAGTGAGAGGGACGGGTATAACCTGCAGGTATCATGTTAGCTTGGCCGAGTTATACCTAAGTAAAATAAGAGTTCATAACAGCTTAGCGGCTGTGAAATGTCATTGAATGTTCACTGAATCGCTGTCATTGATATTAAGCTGTCGTGGTACGAATAAGCGAAGCAGATCAGTTTAGGTCCTAAACAAATCCGCAATAAGAGTTGATGGTAGGCACCCTGTAGCCTTAGCACAAAAACTGTTATTATGGTAATCGTAATAGTAAACTATACTGAACATCCGTCAAAAGCAGTCAAAGTGCTACTGTCGAATCTCTATTCAACTTTTGTTATTAAAACGACTGAAAGAGGCGATGTTCTGGTTTTCATACAGTATACTAAGATCACGATAATAATTACTTGAGATTGTTAATATTGAGAGATAGGTCCATTTTTTCTAATACTTCATTTTCAATATTTATGCTAATTAAAAACTAAGTGTGTAATAATAGATTGACAAATAGATGAAGGTGATATGAAGTTCACCAGGTCGACTAGTAAGAAATATTTGAAGAGACCCAATATCTTTTCATCAAAATTAAGGTCTATCATTGTTATGAATCTCATAACAATTTTAAAGACGTCTGTCTGTACAAATATACCTAAAATATTAGCATTTCTATTGTAATTTTAAAAGCGGGCCCAATAAACTAAATACCCGCCATTCTACTCCAACTCGTCGATATTACGTTTTTTGTAAAAATCTTCTTTGACCACCAAATATCTTATTTTAATTAAATATGATATTTAGCTGTAAGAGAAGACTTTATAAGAATATTTTATTTCATTGTCCTTGTTCTTTTTGTGGAATCTTTGATGATATTATTTCGTGTAAACTATAATTATTATACGATCTATTGTTTAAAAAATATAAATTATCATCATCGACGTTACTTTTGCCAGCAACTGGCTGGGATTTTCTT
Organism: Crambus lathoniellus; assembly: GCA_949710035.1. NCBI lineage: Eukaryota > Metazoa > Arthropoda > Insecta > Lepidoptera > Crambidae > Crambus > Crambus lathoniellus. The sequence goes on from OX453310.1 coordinate 22,971,686, forward strand.
CAGAATTATTAAGTTGCATAGGTCGTAAGCCTTCAAACGGGTTCAATTGGCAATTTGACTGTTGTTGAAATGTAGATATTTAATTATGACATTCAGAAATATAACATTATTAAATAACAAATGTGAAAAAAGAAATTAAATCTGTATTATAACAAGCGAATTATGAGCTACTTAATTGTGACTCTAGCTATCTCCTTCTAAAACGAAATTTTCTATGGCGAGAGTATGGCGCTATAGAAATGTGACGTCACATTTCGATAGTGCTCTACTTGTCTAATTAGAAAGATTGATGCTCTATATCGCTGAAAGTATGCAAGATATTTAAAAATAAATACCTATGTTGTGTTGCTACTAACTCAATAAACATTTTAAGTAAATAAAAAAAAATTGTCAAGTAAGTACCCAATTCGGGTTTGAGGTGGTTAACTACTCCACATTGAATTGGCTACGTGACAGTTTTATGAAACATGTTTTAAGACATGCATAATATGTTGCTAACTACCATCAAAATCGGACTTTCTCTCAAAAAATGCATATTTTCATCATCATCATCATCATGTCAGCCGAACGACGCCCACTGCTGGGCATAGGCCTCCCCCAAGGATCTCCACAACGATCGGTCATGCGCTGCCCGCATCCAGCGGCTTCCCGCGACCTTGACCAGATCGTCGGTCCACCTTGTAGGGGGCCTGCCCACGGAACGTCGTCCGGCATGCAAATAATTTTCAGACTTTTCACCGCCTTCAAACAGATCAGTAAGTTCCAAGATTAGTTAGAAAAAGTCGCGCATTGTCGTCATATGAATTGAATGATTCAGTTTATTTTTCATTTTTAAGTGTTTTGGGGAAGTGAGTTTTTGTTTGATGTTTTTTTGTTTTGAAGGCGATTTAATTTTTTTATAGAGGTCAAGTAGCCAATACTTTTCACACTTTTCGCCGACTTCAAACAGATCAGTAAGTTCCAAGATTAGTTAGAAAAAGTCGCGCATTTTCGTCATATGAATTGAATGATTCAGTTTATTTTTCATTTTTAAGTGTTTTGGGAAGTGAGTTTTTGTTTGATGTTTTTTTGTTTTGAAGGCGATTTAATTTTTTTATAGAGGTCAAGTAGCCAATACTTTTCACACTTTTCGCCGACTTCAAACAGATCAGTAAGTTCCATGATTAGTTAGAAAAAGTCGCGCATTTTCGTCATATGAATTGAATGATTCAGTTTATTTTTAATTTTTACGTGTTTTGGGAAGTGAGTTTTTGTTTGAAGTTTTTGTTTTGAAGGCGATTTAATTTTTAGTAGCCAATTCAAGGAATACGCTTTTCAAAGTATTTCGAGAGAAAAAAAGGTTATCAAAATTGAATGTCGAATAGATGGATGGGTAGATAATTTTTATTGACGACATTGAACGACTTTTCAACTAGCTCCCGACAGAAATAGTTTTCTATTTCTAAGCTTTGACTGATTACTAAAGATCGAGTTACGATAGCGTAACTAGATACGTCGAATTTTCCTAGTACCTCTTTTATTATTACACTGTAATCCAGCGTAAATAATTGATTTGGTTAATATTTATTAACATAAATACATACATCAGAACGTTAACTAACTTTAGTGAATTTGGTTGTTTCTTAAATGGAAATTAGAGATAGAAATTGTAATTTATTAGCAGCATTGAAATTTTTTAATTGTTTTAAGATTAATGAGTATTAGTCGAGAATTGGATAGTGTGTGATCCATAAGTAACTATTTACCCTCTATCTGATAAGTAGTTCAATTAAAGAATAATAAAAATATCGCATATTTTTTTCCAATTATCAAACTTTAGTAGCTTGAGTACTAGTGTTATGGAAATTGTAAACAACAATGAGTATAACTACATACACCCAGAAACGAGTAAATATGGAAAAGTTAGTTTTTCAATATTTTCCCGACCGGGAATCGAACCCGGTAACTGCGGAGATAGCCGCACCTTGAAAACCGGTGCGTGACTATCGCACATAGGTTGACTAACTAATCCATGTGCCTATGATGTTAAAGAATAAAATTTTTTATCAAAATAGAATGTTCCAAAAAACCTAAGCCCTCATAAGTTATTTAATCAGGTTTGCCAAAACAGACTATGTGTAAAAAACGTTGATACTAAAATAACTAATGCTTAGAATACTTTATATAAACATATTATAGTTAGATTTTATATTATTTTTATGCATTCACAATGCAATTTTGTAAGTATAGGAAAAATGTGATAGTAAAAAACCACACCACTAGTTATAGGGCTCGTGGTTTTTTACTATCACATTTTTCCTATACTTACAACATTGCATTGTGAATGCATAAAAATAATATAAAATCTCAATATGGCTGTTTCATCTTAATCGATTGTTAAACATTTGTAAAAATGTTTCTTTCGGATGCGAGGGTTTCCTCACATTGATGAAGCAACGCTGGCCTACAGCGTAACAAGTGATAGCAAAGTTCGACGAGTCGTGTAAGCCTTTCGGTAGCTTAGTTGGTCGGAGCATCGGGCCGGATTCCGGGAGGCGCGGGTTCGAATCCCGCCTGAGAGCTACTTATAGGGCTCGTGGTTTTTTACTATCACATTTTTCCTATATATTATAGTTAGTTATTTGTGTTATCATAGTATTCAGAATCAAGGCCACGAAAATGCTATTTTTGATAAAATACATAGCTACTTCAAACATTTGATCAAAAAGAGTAAAACAATATCTTTGCAAACATATTATTTCTATGAAACAAAGAAAATAATAATATAAGAATGATACCTTGAGTTTTTCAAACTAATCTCATTAGTCTTTATGAATGAACCAAAAATTATTTATCAAGTTGAAACAATTTTTCACAATAGACGGTGGAAAAAACATTGTTGTATTGTTATACGAGTATTCAAGTGAATAGATAATTTATGATACACAAGAATATATTTTACATTCCGTATTCTTGATGTTACCTACTGATATTGTTGTTTTCTACATACACAAGAATGTACTCGATCTATTAAAATAACGTAGCTTGTACAAGAAAGCTCTTTATCAAAGAAAAATATACGAATTTGCTAGGAAAAGAATTTACTTGTGAATTTTAGAGAACATTCTGTACATTATTATTTGATTATGTAAGTATGTATGTAGAATGTGCCTACTTTGATGTCTCTCGGAATATAAAGATCTACCGAACTAAATGACTAGGTACCTGTGTAATACAAATAATAAAAATATGTCCTTGCGTGTTTCCATAGTGAAAGTGTATATTTTCTGTAGCACATGCGAAACGTTAACTTTTTAATTATTTGTTTTATGGAACTGTTTCAAGTTCATGTCTGTATATGTGGAGTTTTTTATTACTCGCTTTACTGCGTTGGTTTAAATCATGAAAATAATTTTAAAGACAAAAATCTCTGTTATAATAATTGAGACCAGTGTGTGTTGCCAGTAATGACCTATGGAAGTGAGACGTGGTCTTTTACTATGGGTCTCATAAGAAGGCTCAAAGTCACCCAGCGAGCAATGGAGAGAGCGATGCTTGGTATTTCCCTGCTCGATCGAATCAGAAATGATGAGATCCGCAGGAGAACTAAAACAACCGACATCGCTCGAAGGATTGCATCACTGAAGTGGCAGTGGGCGGGACATGATGAATAGCTAATTGAGAAGTCCGTGACGCACGTCAGCACGCTCAGCCTGCGATCGTTGAGGTTAAGCAACTTTCACAAAGGTCGGTCACGAGATGGGTGACCAAAATTATTATCTCAAGCTCCTCCCGGCTGCATTTGCAGTCGTTTATATCCACCAACCCGCATCGGGCCCGCGTGGTGGGTCAGGCCCACTCTCTTTATCCATCCATAAGGAAGACCTGGATGCTGATGATGATAATAATAGGGTATTTGACTGTTGTTGAAATGTAGATATTTAATTATGACATTCAGAAATTTAACATTATTGAATAACAAATTGAAAAAAGAAATTCAATTTGTATTTTAACAAGCGAATTATGAGCTATTTAATTTTGACTCTAGCTATCTCTTTCTAAAACGAAATTTTCTATGGCGAGAGTATGGTGCTTGTGACGGATACCAGCATGTGACGTCACTGGCTGGTAGCGCTCTCTTTGTCTAATTTGAAAGTTTGATGCTCTATATCGCTGAAAATATGCAAGATATTTGAAAACAAATACCTTTTCACTTCTCATGCTCGTAAAGTTCGTGTTTATGTTGGGTATAGGCTGTTTTATGCTCTAGTGCATAAAGTAAAATCTTCGTCTAAGTCTCAGACTCTAAGACAAAGGTCGTCAGGTAAACAGTCACATTTCACACACATTCACACACGCAATTAAACGTCGTAAATAAACTTGTTATTTCATTCTGTTTCTTCAAATTTGTACATATAATCCATATTTACTAAATTAATAAAACTAACCAAAATTAATGAGTTTTCTAAGAAATAAGTATTTCAAGAGCATAATAGACAACGGTCTATGCTAAAGCACAGATTACTAAATAGTTACGCTAAAGTCACTGTGCTGCCCTGCCACTGCCACGTATAAAAAAAGAAAAAGAAAGTCTTCCCGCCAATATGGCGGTCTTTATTTTTTCTTTTTTGCAATATTGCTATTTATTTTCCTCACATTCGAAGTGAAAAGCAGAGTGTAAAATGGGTTTTATGTATGAGTTATACTCATACATAAAACCCATTTTACCCTCGGCTTGACTATCAACCCTCGCCTACGGCTCGGGTGGATATAATACGCTTTGGGTAAAATGGTACGTTTTATGCAATTGTTGTACAATCTACTATTGTTGTGTTGCTACTATTTCAATAAACATTAAGCCAGTAAAAAAAAAACAGACAAATACCCTATTGTAGAAGCGTTTTAATGGCCGAGTCTCAAAGTGTGAAGATAAGCGAGGTTTTGACCTAGAATTCTGGTATCGTTTTAAATGTCTCAAAAAGGAGCATTATCAATATTATAGCCGACGACGGTCAAACTGCTATGGAATTGCGTAAAGTCAATCGTATTCATTTGACAGTTCATATTGTATCATGATAAATGTCATGCCATACAAATTGCACCCGATTGACTACTTTATGAACTGTCAAATTAATACGATTACCTTACGCAATAGCCCCCCTGAACCTCTAGTTACAGTGTATTCAATGACTGACCAATCTGGTCTAATCTGTACGTGAATGGTAATAAAAGATCGAATAAAGGAAGGTTATTGGATAAAACGAAGCAATTCTCTTGCCAAAAAATGTCTTTCTTCTCCATTTGCGCTCCTGTCACGAAAAAAACATTAAACGTATTGTAATGGCGGTTTTAGTGTCGCATGTGTAGTTAAAAGCCACGGAAAGAAACTCGGATTTCTTTTATATCGATACGTGAACTGTAAGTAAAGTGTTTGAACTGGGAAGAGAATAGTCTTGTTACTTGTTTTTTACTTTGTTATTGGTTCTTCATGTGTATGTTTTCTTTTTGTTACACTGATTACATAGAGCTTTTTTATTATATCAATGGAGCTAATTTAAGAAACAAAAGAGTAATGGATCGTTATTCACTATTTGGCAATTACGCTTGGTCTTTTCGTAAAACCTAGTAGTTTATATTATCAAAATGGGTTTTTAATATGATAAATTAATCTATCGTATTTTTTTATTTTATTTAATCGCGCTAGAACTATAAGTCGTACGGCAATAGGTATAATTAAGTAGAAACTGATATTGGACTATGGTCGCTTTTTTAAGAAATAAATATTGGTAGGAGCTATAATGTAAGTACGTATTCGCTCGGCCCTGCAACTATGGTTGGTCACGATATGGCTGACCAAAAATTTATAATCCCAAGATTTCCTTGCTTCAGAAGGCACGTTTAGCTGTTGGTCCGTCTGCATTTACAGTCGTTCATAATTACCAATTTGCATAGGTTCCGCGTGGATTTGGAAAGGTTCTCGCTGGGTGCGGGCAGCGCAGGACCGATCGTTGTGGAGATCCTTGGGGGAGGCCTATGCCCAGCAGTGGGCGTCGTTCGGCTGACACGATGATGATAGGTTCCGCGTGATGGGATAAGAGACCCATTCGGCTTACCAATCAAGGAAGGCCTGAGGCCGAGTAAAGGGACATTATAAGCTGACAAAGAGCTCTGTCAAATCTCTATTGAATTCCTGTTCTTTAAGCAACCGAAAGAAGCGCTGCTCTGGTTTCGGTTTTTATACACGTTAATAAGTTCACGAAAATGATTACGATTACGATAGTGTTTCGTGCTAGTGGTACTGTAAAAATCCGCGAGTCGCCACTAGGTCCAAAACCTTTATTTTTAACCTTGAGGATCATATTCTCAGTGAGTTTAGTTTATCGGAAAATAAGCCAGAACAACTTATTTGTTCAAACTTTGAAAAAGAATCTTGTTACCTGCGTAGCTTAGTAACAAGAGCCGACGAAAGTTCGGTGCTTAAGAATATTTTGCAAGTTACTTACTCACTTATTCCCGTTGGAACTTCTAAACTTATTAGAAGTACGTAAAACTATTGGGATTGATTAAATTATTTTTGGTTGTTGTTAAAAATATATTAGTTTAGAAAAATGGAAAATGAAGTATTTAGAAAAAAAAAAATCGACCCGTCTCACAACTAGCTCCGAAAAATTGCATTGTGAATGCAAAAAACTAAAAATTAAAATAAGTTGCAATAGTAATTTCATCTTTAGCGATTGCCAAATACCTGGAAAGGTATTTCTTTCGCGTGTGAGGGTAGTAAAGTAATATCTCCACATTGATGAAATAAACGCTGACTATACAGCGTGTAAGAAGTATTGGATAAATTCGACGCTTCTCGTAACGACTCCGTAGCTCAGTGGTTAGAGCAATCGCCCGGAAAGCGAAAGGTCGTGGGTTCGAGTCCCATCGGAGCTAGTTGTGAGACGGGTCGATTTTTTCTAAATACTTCATTTTCCATTTTTCTATTATAAAAATTGCATTGTGAATGCAAAAAACTAAAAATTAAAATAAATATATTAGTTTAATTTTTTTTTACATGTTTTAGGAAAACTTACAGCTACTTATAAGTACACATCGTTGACGAAATAATTACTGAGGGCCAAAAATCAGCAGGTGACGACGGAATTCATAACTTTTTGCTTAAAAATTTATCTCAGAAAGCTGTCGTCTATCTTACTAAAATCTTTAATGCGTGCTTGTACCTAGGTTATTTTCCTACAGCGTGGAAGACGGCCAAAGTTATTGCACTAATGAAGCCTGGTAAAGATCCACTGTCGCCCTCAAATTATAGACCTATCAGCTTACTTCCTACTTTGGGTAAATTATTTGAAAAACTAATTTATGCTCGTTTGCTTAATATGTCCAATGATCTTCTTACAAATGAACAGTTTGGCTTTCGTTCGGCTCATTCTACTACACAGCAGCTTGCTCGGGTAACCGAACATATTTCTCACCATCTTAATTCAAATGAATCGACGGGCATGTTCCTTTTAGACATAGAGAAGGCATTTGACACTGTCTGGCACGAAGGCCTCCTCTATAAGCTCGTGAAACTTGGCTTGCCAAGTTCCACCGTTAAGCTTATCCAGTCATACTTAACTGACCGCAAATTTATAGTCCACATAGGGAATGCCAAATCCTGCGTCCAAACCGTACCAGCCGGTGTACCCCAAGGCTCTATTTTAGGTCCGTATTTATTTTTGTTATACCTAAATGATATGCCTATTCAACCTCGTACACATCTAGCTTGTTTCGCAGATGATACTGCATCCTATACTTCCTCTAGCGATCTAGATCTCATTGTGGGTCGCTTACAGTTCTCTATCGATTTATTACACAGATACTTCACTAAGTGGAAACTTAAACTTAATGAGAAAAAGACTGAAGCTATTATGTTCACACGTCATCGCACTTTACCCAAAAAGTCTCTTAAAATTGGTGGTCACAGTATACCGTGGAAAAACTCTGTGAGATATCTAGGCGTCACTATGGACAACAAGTTGAATTGGTCTAAACATGTAGCTCAATTGCGCATCAAGGGAGCTCAGGCACTCGGGGCTTTAAGTCCTATTTTAAACCGTAAAAGTAAAATTTCCTCTGCTACTAAACTAAGGCTGTATTCAACGCTTGTCAGACCTTGTATCACTTATGCCTGCCCTGTATGGAGTAACACGTGCTCAACTAATTACCAAATATTGCAAGTTATTCAAAATAAAGCTTTAAAAATTGCATTTAATACACCTTTCAAAACGAACTTAATAAAACTACACAAAGTAATTTCTTACCCTTTACTCATTTCATTTATATTAAAACTTACACGAAATTTTTATAGTAAAAACAAACATAATTCTAATCCTCTGATATCTAACATATGTAAAACACAATTATCCGACATCAAATATATCGATAGATACGGCACGTATCGCTTACCACATCACTACGTATTGTTCCCACCAACTAACTTGCCTGACCAGTTGTCGGCGGGCGGCGGTGCGGACGCGCATGACTAAATTAGTGACACTCGGTTTCCGTGCAGCTTCCCCTCTGTTATCTATACTTAGTATGGGCGCGGGAGGCGCGGTAGTTCTCGCCTCTCGCTGTACGCTGGTCGATGCCAATGTTATCAGTATTTACGTGTAGCGAACTAATGCTTTACTTTTATTTACCCACTTTATGAATTAAGCGAATCGGCTACAATCGAATCGCATAATTATGTTATTGAATTGTGTATTATAAACACGTTTATTTACATATGATTTGAAGAGTCATATTAATCATTTGTAAAGCTTGAAAAGGTGTTATTAGCCTGAATAAGTAGTTGTAAGTAATTGGTTTGTACTTAAGTTATTTAAGTTTTCCATTGTAACTAAAATTTATGAAATAAAGAATTTACAAAAACAAAACAAACTGAGGGCCAATTACAAGTTTCCACAGATAGAGTTTATAATAGTACTAGCGGATCCTCGCGGTTTCACCCGCTTGGTACTGCGTGGTGGTGTAGCTTTCTAATGGAAAAAGGATTTTCTAAATCGGTTCAGTAGTTTCTGAGCCTATTCGAGCAAACAAACAAACAATCAAATCTTTCCTCTTTATAATATTAGTATAGAAGTATAGATGCGTCCGATTCTCTATTGTCTAACGCAAAATAACTAACGACTTCGAAAACCTGCCAGCCCAGATGTTTATCTGGGTACTATGGTCAATATCCGAAGCTCGTAAAGCTTTTTATTGATTCCACAAAACTATACAGCAATCGGCTATCGCAGTCCACGACCCGCAGCCATTATGTAGATTCCAATCCCAAGCTGGTCGTTTACAAAGGAATATCAACTAGACGCGAGGAAAACATTCCCCGTTTACACAATAAAAGTACGTGAGGGTTTGAGAACTATGACGGATTGCCTTTACATGACTGCGGAGATGTGAGTTGGTAGTGCATTGTTTTTTTGAGTAAACAAAAAATATTTTTAGAAAAAAGAAAGAAAAATATCATTTATTTGGGACAATACGACATTTTAAAGACACAATACATTATACCTTTTTGACCACGGCTGTAGCAACACAGCCGAAAAGTCAAGCTGTGAGTACATTATGTACTACATTATAAATGTCGCGTTGAGTCCCGTTACTCTCAAAAGTACAAAATCTTATAAAAATATTTTTTTTTCTGTCATATTTTATCTTTTTTTGAATGGCTTTTGAAAGTCAATCGTCAATTGATCAGCTGTGATTTTTGTACCCTTTCGTGACTATTAAGAAGTAGTTATGAATAAATAAGGTTTATGTATTTTATTTCGTTTTTATGAGATACTTTACTAACTATAGTTATAAGGTTTACCTTTACGAGTAACGCTCGGTGCAAACGGGTGACCTAGCACCGCCACCAGCCCATTATTCACAAATCGTCGGAACCTCAGATCATATAATACTATGAGGTCGGAACCCTAAAAATGTTCGTATTAATTGACACATTTATCTCAAAATTTTTCATTGAAATTTATTGGTGTGAATTTTCCACTAAGCTCCCAAATCGTCGTACAAAGTGTCGTACTTAGATTTTATAAAATGTTTAAGCACTCTGGCTTACGGATACATTAGGCTATTAACTTTCAATGTAAATGTTATTTGGGTCCAGCTTAAATCGTTGCGACGCTATGTCCACTTGGTGATATAAGTTGTGAGTGTGTAGGTGGGGTTATAGTGATAGCGTGAAGCGTGTTGGCCTTTCTCACTTTTTTATCATAGATCGATAGATAGAACGGTTTATTAACTACACATTCACATGACATTTTAATAAAGAACTAAATAAAAAAAAGAACAGACATACATTAATAGCTATGAACACATGACAACAGAGAAAATAAAGGGGTATGCATAAAAAGGGTCGAGGCTCGGTGTGTTTTGACAGTCGGCAAAACATCTATTTTCAGCCGTACACCTCTGGTGTAACGCGGATAGCACAGCAACCTGCCGGCCTAGCATGAGCGGCTTTTATCACCCGATATGATATAGCACGTCATAAATTAAATAAAAATTACAAAAATATATATCAATACATATAAAAATCCATGTATCTAATATAAACTAAATTGATTAAAATATACTGAGTGTTTATTTATGACTGTGTTTATGTGGCGCTCGCTTAGCCGCATGATGATTCCCTATTAACAAGGACTCGATGGTGGGTCAGGATTAGGAGGGGGGAATACCCACTAAATCCATCACTGCTTGTTCTCACCGCCGCGCCATCAATAATACCTGTTACGCTTTATATGTTTTTGTAAATATAATTCAGATAGTTAACATTGTGTAACAGATTTAGATATACAACTTTTGATTATTTCCAGTGTATGTAATTCAATAATACAAAACCGACAAACTGAATACTATGCCGGAATATATTCGTTTAAAATATCTTTCACCAATATAGAAAGTGTGGAGGTCACTTAAACACATTCAAAAGTTTTACTATAGCTTATTAATTATACCAATTTTTGGATATTCCAAACATAAATAAATATTCTATATAAGTAGTTACAATCGTTCAGCTCCCTAACTGTGCATTAGTTCTAAACTTGTTTTGTTTGTTGTTGTGTTGAAATGGTTTCAAAATCGTAATCTATATTGATTTTGATTTTGTTTGTTTGTTTGTTTGTATGTCTGTTTGTTTGCATTGAATAGGCTCCAAAACTACTGGACCGATTAAGACAAATTCTTTGACCATTAGAAAGCTACATTCTTCCCGAGTGACATAGGCTATATTTTATCCCGATATTCCCACGGGAACGGGTACCACGCGGGTGAAACCGCTAACACGCTGGAAAAAAAAACCGGCTTCTGTGCGCTGCGCCTACCGCTTCAAACATAGCCACACCCTTACCACTGTTGATGTTTACACACCGCCGGCCGCTTCGGACACTTAGTAGAAGGTAAACTGTAAATAAAATTGCTAAAATATATTTTTTTTTAATCTTCGGAACGTGAGAATGTACATCGAAAGTGTTTACCTTTAATTTTTTAAGATCTAGAAATTGAGTTTTGGCCAACTGTTTGTCGTTGGTATTTCTATCAGATTTTAGATATAGGCCATTAAAAACTGATTGTCCCTGCATGAAAACAAATATAAAATCTTCCAGCTTACCAAAACTATGGAGACTGATTAGTGAAGTGAAGTTAGTTAAAGAAAAATGAAAAATAAAGTATTTAGAAAAAATCGACCCGTCTCACAACCAGCTCCGATGGGACTCGAACCCACGACCTTTCGCTATCCGGGCGACTGCTCTAACCACTGAGCTACGGAGTCGTTAAAATAAAGTATTTTTCTAAATACTTTATTTTCCATTTTTCTATGATAAAAATTGCATTGTGAATGCAAAAAAGGAAAAATTTAAATAACGTGAAGTTAGTTGTTATTACAAGCTTTTTCTTAACTTGCCATGTTACTTAGTTAGTTAGTTTGTTAGTTAGTGGGGGACAAATCTTGCAAGCTTAATTTGACCCACTTCCCAGTGTCCGATGGAGCTGAAATTTTGTATACAGGTTTGGTTTAGATGACAATACAATATTTAAGTACAGACAGCAAAAAAGCTTGTCATTAAAATGAAATTTTTACTAAAACTTATTTATTTATAATATTGGTCAGAATTGCCCTCTTCTCGCAAAGAATCTATTTAAATTCCCCCCAAAATCGTTCTATTTACACGGTACAAAAAGCAGTACAAAAGGTTAGCATGACCACCAAAAAGCTTATTACGTTCGAGGCAGAGAGCGTAAAATGGCGGTCGAGAAACCTCAGCAGGCGGGTTGAACGTTAAATTATTGGCGTTCAAAATTGGAAGACACGGCTAGGACAGTGACGGATGGCGGTGTGACCCGCAGGGTTAGAAATATTGATAGGGGTGTAAAAAGTTTTAGTGCTATCACGATAAGGTCGGTTTTTCAATTGAAATTGTAGCGTACACTGATATACGTTGTTTAATGCTCGATGTCGTAATGTAAGAGCATTCGCAGCGGCTAAACTTCTTTCGCTGGAAACGGGTTGGGAGAGCAATATTGACTGTCCTAAGCTCCCCTGTGCTTCAGAAGGTTACGCTACGGATTAAAGTTCCCGCGGCCCTTTTTTTTTATCCACAACGGGGTAGCACTTAGCCTTCATCACACCTGATGTTAAGTGGTGATAAGGCTGAAGGTGGAAGCGCACTACTCCCGGAATCCTCAATTACTGAGGAACTGGCTATATATACAGGATAATTTTTTTATCAGTGCACAAATTTTTAGGATCGACTCAGAATCGGTAAGTGAACAACTTTCTCCTAGAAACATAGGTCGAAATATGACAAAAATTTTTTGACCTTTCATACAAATCGGACTGATCACGTGATCGAATTAGTATGGGAAGTCCAAAAATTTTTGTCGTATTTCAACCCACGTTTCTAGGAGAAAGTTGTTCACTTATCGATTCTGAGTCGATCCTAAAAATTTGTGCACTGATAAAAAAATTACCCTGTATATATAACTGCCGGAACAAATAATGCTGAAAACATCATTGTTATGGCGTCAGACTTAGATAAGATGGTGGTAGCTAGCCAGGCGGACTAAGAATAAGTCCTACCACCAACCATACCGAATACAATATGTACCCCCACTGGGAATCGAACCTGGGACCTCTTGGTCTGAAATCGGTGGTGTGAACCACTAGACCACAGAGGCGGCCTTTGTGCAATTGTCAAACTCAAATACAGGGTGTTAGGGGCACCGTTGCAAAAACTTTTACCATGGCTTCAGGCCATCATGCTGAACAACGCACAGCAAGAATTTTTTGTCGAAAATGAAAAAATATTTTGACTCTCCATACAAAATGTCCCGATTAGTTGCTAAATTTGTATGAAAAGTCGATTTTTTTTTTCATTTCCGACAAAAATTCTTGCTGTACGTTGTTCAGCATGATGGTCTGAAGCCATGGTTAAAGTTTTTGCGAAGGTGCCCCTAACACCCTGTACCTATAGGAGCATTCATAAGGATGGAAGTACTGTGACATTTAAAATGTATGTTAGTTTTATTTAAACACGGCGAACTTATAGGTATTAATTAATTAAAAAGTCAATTGAAAAGTCAAAAAGAGTTGTTTGATAGAAATAGAAATAAAACTATATTATTGTTTCAATCCGAATCAAAAATAATAATAATAAGTAGTAACTTGCTGTAAAACATCAAATTATTTTTATAGTCTTACATTTAGCCCTATATATGACATTAGTCAACCTTGAATATGTTTTAATGTAATGCTATTTAAATATTAGTTTTACCGTTGGTTATATAGAATAAAAAAAGCCATTAAAACTTTAATATCTCAATAAAATAATACAATAAACCATAACAAAAGGTAAATCCTATGGTAACCTTGTACCAATGCTATTACCTACTAAAAAATCTTTATTGCCTAAACGACATTTTCGCTCAGATGCCAAATTCCCTCCCCAGAGAATAAGCAAACAAAGGAATGCTATAAACGAATGTGTTGTGGAGGTGGCTATTCATTTCCCTTGAAAAAAAGTATAAATTATTCACGGCCAAACAAAAGTTCAGACCTCAATGGTACTCGACTTATAACGTAAAAAAAAAGAAAAAAGGCGGTTTCGAATTTAAAAGGCCCGCGTCACGTCAGTCTCCCTACGTCAAGTCATGTCCTAAGTCACTCACGTCAAGCGCCCCTGTGGTCTAGTGGTTCGATTCCCAGTAGGGGTACATATTCTATTGCATATAGGACTTGTTCTTAGTCCGCCTGGCTAGCTACCACCGTTTTATCTAAGTCTGACGCCATAACAATGATGTTTTCAGCATTATTGTGTTCCGGCAGTTAGAGATAAGATAGCCAGTTCCTCAGTGATTAAGGATTCCGGGAGTAGTACGCTACCACCTCAGCCTTATCACCACTTAACATCAGGTGTGATGAAGGCTAAGTGCTACCCCGTGTGGAGTAAAAATAAAAGACAGTCTCCCATACAAACGTAATCTATACATCTATACAAATAAATAAAATTGGAGTGTCTGTTTGTAATATTAAAATAAACGCTTTTTACTACATGAATATGATTATACAGGATATTTTTTTTATCAGTGCACAAATTTTTAGGATCGACTCAGAATCGATAAGTGAACAACTTTCTCCTAGAAACATGAGTCAAAATACGACAAAATTTTTTGGACTTCCCATACTAATTCGATCGCGTGATCAGTCCGATTTGTATGAAAGGTCAAAAAAATTTTGTCATATTTTGACCTATGTTTCTAGGAGAAAGTTGTTCACTTACCGATTCTGAGTCGATCCTAAAAATTTGTGCACTGATAAAAAAATTATCCTGTATATACGGTACATATACCAAAATAAAATTTTTTACAATTTTTGTCTGTCTGTCTGTCGGTCTGTCTGTCTGTCTGTCTGTTTGTTCCGGCTAATCTCTGAAACGGCTTTACCGATTTTGACGGGACTTTCACTGGCAGGTAGCTGATGTAATAAGGAGTAACTTAGGCTACTTTTATCCCGATATTCCCATGGGAACGAAAACCACGCGGGTGAAACCGCGGGCGGCCGCTAGTCCACAATAAATGCGAATTGCAGTTTTGTATGGAAAAATTTAATTGGCATTATTTTTTTATTGGGTAGATATTTTGGTAAGTACAGAAAGTAGTTCTCTAATTTCAAATCATTTTGGTATAACGTTAGTATGAAATGAAATGAAATGAAATGAAATGAAATGAAATGAAATTTATTTTATTTGCTGAAAACAATGTACATATATTGCGATAGTCTGCAATATTAATTTGATTCAATCGTTTTCTACCATATACATGTTGGCATGCAAATATTAGCATAGTCATAATCTAACAACTTAATAAATTAATGAATAATCTTATACTTTTACTATGTCAGTTAATAATACATTCATGTCAGTTAATAATACATTCATGTCAGTTCAATAATACTAATTAAATTTACAAATTACAATGATGTCAAAAAAATTAAAATTCAGGCTTGGTTTTCAATTAGAAGTCAACCATTAGGTAGTGAAATGCGACACATTCTCTCTATATTCCAGATATTCTTCAACAGAGTAAAAGTTTTTATCCATAAGCCACCGATACAACGATTTTTTAAATATGTTTCGCTCAATGGGCAAATCTACTAGACTCATTGGTAACTTATTAAATATTTTAATGGCCATGTAAAATACATTTTTCTGGAATAATGTCAGATTACATTTTGGTATAACAATTTTATTTCGTCTGCTATTGCGTATATTTGTGTTAAGATCCTTATTTTTAATAAAGTACTCTGGGAAGTTTTTGACAAACAAGCATAACTCGAGTATATACAAACAGGGCATAGGCAAAATATTTAATTTTTTGAACTCGGGTTTACATGACTCTCGTATGTCAATACCACATAATGCCCGAATGCACCTCTTTTGGGCTATAAAAGCTCTCTTTGAATCAACGCTGTTTCCCCAAATAATTATGCCATAGCGTAGTATGGAAGATACGTATCCGTGATATGCTTGAAGAGCTACCTCGCGAGATGTGACTTTTCTGAGTTTCGATAATGCGTAGACAAATTTATTTATTTTGGTACATAATGTATTGATGTGATTTTTCCAGTGACAATGTTCATCAATAGTTATGCCTAGAAATGGTGTAGCATCTACTATTTCAATTTTTTTACTGTCATATTGTATATTTAGAGTAATTTTTTTCGATTTATATGTATGAAATTGTATTGCTTTTGTTTTTGTAATATTAATTTGTAAATTATTTTTAGTCATCCAATTAATTATGTCAATAAGAGTATTATTAATATCAGTCTCAAGGTCGTCAATATTTTTATTATGGAATAATAGTGTACAGTCATCAGCAAATAAAAAGCAATCATGTTGAGTAATGTCAGGGAGATCATTTATAAATAATATAAATAGTAATGGACCTAATATGCTGCCCTGTGGCACGCCACTATGAATTTCTCTGTACTTTGATTTAACAGTTTCTTTCAATTTTTTTTCTATGCGCGAAATTTCTGTGCACTGTTGTCTGTTTGCTAGATAACTTTCAAACCATTTGTGCGCTGTACCCCTTATGCCGTAGTCGAAGAGCTTTTTTAATAAAATTGTGTGATCAACGCAGTCAAACGCTTTCGACATATCGAGAAATATAGCTACCGTAGGTATTCTATTATTAAGTGATTCTGTTACTTTTTTAATCAATGAAAAACAAGCTAATGTTGTAGATTTTCCTTGTTGAAACCCAAACTGTTTTTTGTTGATAATGTTAAGTTTTTCTATAAATGCATAAACACGTTTAGCTATAATTTTTTCAAATATCTTTGCCAGCACGGGTATTAACGTGATTGGTCGATAGTTTCCCAAATCACTATCATCGCCTTTTTTAAACAATGGCTTTACAACTGAGAACTTAAGCTTATCAGGGAATGTGCCAGTTTCCATTGAAAGATTTATTAAGTGACAAAGTGGAATCTTAATTTTTGCACAGCATAGTTTTAGTATGTCAGTGTTTATGCCGTCATACCCTACTGATTTCGTATTTTTTAATTGCAAAATTATTCGTTCAATTTCATTCTCAGTTGTTGGATATAAAAATATACTATTTTGTACTTTATTTTTATTTGTATTTTCTATTGGACTGTTGGTTTTCTTTGCTAGATCAATATAAAAATCATTAAATGTCTCCGAAATGTCCTTAATATTGCTTATAATGTCATCGTTGTTGTTAATAAATTTTATGTCATTTTTGTTTGGTTTTCTGTTAGTGTATTTATTGATTATTTTCCATGAGGCCAGGCATTTGTTATTTGCATTGTGTAAGTATCTCGAATTACCAATCCTTTGTGCCGTATTAATGCACTTGTGCAGGAGTTTTGTGTAGTTGTGGTATTTTATTTTATTGTTAGCTTTATTAGTTTTATTTGAATGTATATATGCATTATAGTGTTTCCTTTTTATAGTACAACTTTTTTTAATGCCTTTAGTGAGCCATTTAATTTTCTTCGTATTATTAGACCTTCTTACTTTCATTATAGGAAAGCATTGATCAAATAGTTGGCAGAAAGTATCATGAAAAATGTTGAAAGCTTTATTAACATCTGTTTGCTGCAGTACATCTGAAAATGTCAGTGAATTGATGTACCCTAAAAATTTTTCTTTATTTTCTTCACTATAATTTCTTATTCGTTCATACCAGTCGTTACTTTTTTCATAATTTTCTAAACATACAGATAACATTTGAAAGGTGTTATGATCTGACAAAGATGATTCCTTTGTGTAACCTTCTGCTTCATCAATGTTACTGGCTATTAAATCGATACAAGCTTTTCGTCTGGTTGGGTTAACTATATGCAATTTTAAGTTATAATTTTGTAAGATGCTAAATAGAAATTGTGTATTCTTATTATTTTGTAGAATGTCGATGTTCCAATCCCCACAAATAATGATTTTTTTATTAGGTTTTTTACTTATCTTATTTAAAAGCAGTTCTAATTTATTTAGGAATACTAATACATTTGATGATGGCGTTCTATATATGCATACCACTATTATTTTTTCTTTTTCTAAAATTACACCGCAGCATTCAAAGTTATTTTTTTCCGATAATGTATCGGCTACGTCAAGTTTTTTGAAGTCAGTACTTGTCCGCAATAAAATACAAGAGCCTCCTCGTTTTTCATGTTCCCTTGACCATGAGGACCCTATTTTGTAGTTTGTAAGTATTAAATTTTGTTCATGTCCTCTTTGTAAAAACGTTTCTGTCAGGCAAATTATATCAATTATTTTATTTTCATTTTTTAAATTCATAAGGACAATTTCTAGCTCATCTTTTTTTTTCAGTATACTACATATGTTTTGGTGAAATAGATAGAAGTTAGAGATTTTGTTATAATCGAAATAAATTGTTTTGTGAATTATTTATATGTTTATTTTTCAATTGAAAATAGTACGGAATTGTTCCAATTTTGGGTTTTTGTGTAATAATTGAAGTTTCTTTATGGGCACAGAGGAAAAAAAATACTACGTATTATGGGTAGCTGACCGGTCGCCGACCTCTTTATTATTCGAAGAAATGTATAAGTACTTCTATTTTTGTTCATTTATATTTATATCGGACGTTGCTTGCTTATTGTGATGAAAAGGCGTAAATATTTTTATGTGTAAATAAGCTCTCTCCCACACTTATTGCAAGTAAATGTAAATGCTTTTATCTTAGGTTTTATTTTAGGTGTTACTTGTCTCATTTGGTAACAATTAAAATGGACTTTATTTGTTAAAACCGCTTAACTACCAAAGATTTAAAAATATGATACGATTTTGGTTAAGAAGACTTTTCATTGAGAAAAACATAGTTCATTTAAGACAGCGGTAATATAATATCTTACAGAAATATCAGTTTCAAACAAAAATACACTAATACTGAAGACCTGAAAAGACTACTTAATACCTACTAAATGATTATGATCTATCTATAGAAATGAACATGGACGAGAAAATCCGTAATGAAAGAAATACTTCTATGTACGAACAACAAAAAGAATTTGATTAGGCGTGAAAATGTTTCCCATTCATTCCACATCAATTTGGGAAAGTCCTTTCAGATAACTTCATTTTCTAAGTGCAACTTCCTGCCATAAGGTCTATTATTCCGTGTAAGCATTACGCACATCTGGAAAATGGGTCGGAGAAAGTGAGGCATCGATCTTGTGGTAGCGCCAGACTGGACAGGAAATTAGCCCTTAGAGTCGCGAGGACATCTACACAATGAAGTTCCGGGCCGTGGTGTAACTGACGAGTGGAAATTATCAAGTTAAAGGTCACAGCAGATACATCAACTCGGAAAGGGATCGACACCGTATCGCCTTTCTCCTCGCCGTCAACCAGGCGTCAACCTCACGCAAGCACGTAACCAAACCGGATCAGCGTCGGTACGTCGGCTCGCCTACGGCTAGGCGACGCCGCGCTTACGCCTCGCCGCACAGTGGTTCCATATCGAAAAAAGGTGGATATGGGATCAAATCTCGGAATTTCAGTCTGATTTTCTGAAATGTGGTTAGTTAATTTTCATTTTCAGACCATTGTGCGTAGAACCGTAAGCTCGGGTACGGAGAGACGTGAGTGCGTGGACGACTAGTAGTAAGCGCGGGGATAGCAAGTTGAGCGACCCGCAAAGCGGTTCGTGAGCTGGGTGCTTACCATCAACTCTTATTACGGTTTTGTTTAGGAACCTAAACTGATCTGCTTCGCTTATTCGTACCACGACAGCTTAATATCAATGACAGCGATTCAGTGATCGATCAATGACATTTCACAGCCGCTAAGCTGTCAGAAACTCTTATTTGACTTATAACCCGGTCGATTTAACATGTCACCTGCAGGTTATACCCGTCCCTCTCACTCTCCGGGCATGACAGAATCGAGTGAAAGAGACGGGTAGAAGAAAAAGGACACAAATCGTTCGGTCATTAACATTTAGTACCCCAAGAACTATCCGATATTTTTGTAAAAAATTCAATAACAGGCCAAATTTTTGTAAACGGCCCTTAAATATAATTTTAAAAGACTATATTTTGGAATCCAACATAATATCGCATTGGAAGGTATAAAAAAAAAGTTAAACCCCGAAAATGGTGCAATTCTTTCAGCAAATATGCTATCACCAATTTTATCGTTAACATGTGTTTATGTTCACCATATCTAAGCACCAAAGTCGAAATCCATAAAGATATAAAACGGGAAACTAATATTTTAGAAAGAAGTCGGTTGTTTCTGATAGCATTATTAACATAGGTGTAATGCCAATTTGAGTTTACGTAGAGAGTTTTTTTTAAAGTTTATTTGTTTTTCATTTACAAATATAGGGGGATTATATACTTTTACGAAAGATAATAATAAATGTATTCAAATGTAAAGTGAATAACACTTATACCATTTTTGACTATTTTTTTATAGATTTTTTAAAGCTTTGTATTTGTTTTTTTTAATGTCGCGGTCATAAATATTGGTGGATTACTAATGAATTATTTATTAAACTAGATAATCTTATTTTCAATGTTAAGAAATTACTGATATAGAATTATTGTTGAGTCTCCATAGAACGAATTAGTTTGGCTCTCGGGCTATAGCAATTCATTTGCGATCCAGTTTTTAGAAGGTCAGAGTACGAAAGAAAGCGATTCATTTTAGGAACCTATTCTGAATCGCGCTATTTTTGAATCGCTGTCATAAAGTTGATGGTAGGCACCCTGGTCCCGAGGCGAGGCGATTACGTTACGATTTCGATTAGTGTGCGTTGCAGTAGGGGGTTTCATACAAAGAATACTGAACCGCTCGAGTTGATACGTTTACGATCCGTTTACGAGTTGATATATCTGCTGTGACCTTAAACGACCTCCTTGAGGGTGAATTACTTTGTCAATCATGGAAGTAGTTTGAAAGTCAGTTACATAGTAGAGTCCTGTTGGCGCAGACGTACTGATCATACCTCCTGAGCTAGGGGTCTGGGTTCGATTCCCACCAGGGACAAACATTTATGTGATGAGCAATTCTATTTGCTCTCTATCTGGGTGTTATATAAATACAGGGTGAAATAATTTTCATGCCCCCTGGAGAAAGAGTACTGTATCAAATTTCCTTAACATAAAACAAAGTCTTAAAAGAAATAATGTGTCTCATTCCTACCGTCACTGGTCTCTATTGTTATTCTATTATAGATTTTTTTTATTATAGTTTTATTAAAAAAAAACATGCATTAACGACTGAAATGTTTTCATATCGCTAGAGTGGTTTAAAATATATGAACTTTATAATATTGTTATCAAGAACTAAAATTGTACCGTGTTGTCTGCGATTGTATAGTTCTACACTTGCATCCGATCAAAATCGATTTAAAAAATAATGTTTAGGTATATTTTTTTTATTATTTCTGTTATCTAGCATTTGCTATTCTATTTGTTGAGAGAACTTTTTCTCAATCCCTTTAACTAAAAAAAAATGGGAAATTGTTTTTTGCTGAGCATCTTGTACCTACACGTCAAGCTAATTTTGGACAACACTTATTTCATGTTCTTTTTTACAATTATCTTATTTTTTCCATAAAACTAATTCATGAAGATCACGAAATAGAATCACAATCTTCCACCCAAAGTCATTTAACTAAGCAACCCCTCTTCCTCATCAGCCCGCACACCCATCCAATTCAAATGATATGATCTTATGGCATTCTTACATAATATCATCTCGTTCTGGCAATAACGACTGCCATCCTGTATGAACGTAATGGCTAATCTTATGGTATATTAACCCATAGGTACTTTCTTCCATTACCTTTATTGAGGTAAAATAGGCTAAGAATATTTGAGCATAACATTTCTGCCATAAGTATAAACTGTTAATGCGGATAATTCAGGGCTTTTTATATTGGTTTAATTTTATATATTATACAATATAATATTCTTATTGATTACCTCATACTATCTATCGGGTGTCTCAAAAGTACGTATAGGATTTGAATTTCGCGCTATTTCCGAAATATTCAAGATGGCGGGTTGAAATTTGACATACGTCATCTTGACACATGTAAAATTAATCGTGAGCGTGTCACAATTAAAACAGCGCATAGAAGTTATACAAATATTTAACGAAAATTCACGATCAATTACAAACACTCGTCGAAAGGTCGAAATCTCTCGTAATTTCAAGAAGAGGTGATGTCAAATGACCACCGAGATCTTGCCATCTGATCCCACTGAAAATAAAAACTAGGAAAATCGATAAACAATATCATGAAAAATCTATTTTCAATATGATAAAATAGAAAACATAAATATTAATTATTTTCTTGCAATTAAGTACACCAACTATCCAGCTCATAGGTGTTATGGAAACTAGATAACGGATAAATATATACTTTTTTTGTAAATACATACTTAAAATACATAGATAACACCCAGACCAAGACAAATGGACATGTTCAAGCATATAAATATTTTTCTTATTCGGGAATCGAACCCGAGACCTCTGGCGCAGAAGATACCCTACCCCTACGCCGAATCGGTCGTAAAAACATAAATAGCTAAAGTGCCTATTATGGTGACCCGAATCTGAACGCCTACTCTGAAACGCAAAACCCGAAACTTCGTTTATACCCGTCCTTCTCACTCTCCAGTCATGATAGAATCGAGTGTAAGGGCCGGGGCTAACCGAAGTTCGGGATGGGCGTTTCAGAATACGGTCCCTGCCTGACACAAGAGAAGCTGCGGGCAAAAGTCAGTTATTTTACTTATTCTGATAAGGTTGCGACGGTAACACATAACATAATCACTTGAAATGTTATAAATTTAGTAACGATGTGTTTTTTTTTGTAAATAATGTTACCTAAGAAACTCTGGCAAGTTTATTGTGCCTGTTCTTCTTGTCAGTTAAAAAAATCTTGAATGGGCGGTAGGAAAATAAAGAAGATTCATAAGTAGGATCTATCATCACTTAGACATACGAAATATGTATACATATTTCGTATGTCTAAGTGAATAGACAGATTTTTATAATTTTATTTTTTTAAATCGGATAAGTATGAACATCAAAAAATTTCTACAACGCAATCGATCCACAAATCCTACAGCATGAAACCTAGGAACGAGAAGAGTCAGTGTTAATTCTGTTAAGTTAACGGAATTACCAACAGTTGCCTAGTAGCAAATTCATAGTACATCTATCTTAAGTATGGGTGAAGTGGGACCGCTCGTAAATCTCATTCTGCAGGCGTCCTAATTACGGTATACCTATAAATGAGCGTTAGGACCTTTTTTTATTGTTTCATTACCTAATGCATGAAGTATAGTAGTTCATGCAATGTAATTTTATTTAATCAATGAAATATAGCACGTATCGCCCATATACGCCCATTAAGCATACCCATATTAAGCCCATTAAGGACATGGGCTTTAAGTGCCAAATGAAGCCATATCCATATTGTTTAGCTGGTACAGGGGCTGTTCAATTGTTCATTGTAATGCAACCACTAAACCTTATAGTTTATATGACCACGGCCCATGGAAAGGTGTGGAAATGACGGAAAAAAACAAAAAAAACTCAAAATTGTTTAAGTGTTGAATAAAAAATGCATGTTAAAAGTTCGTAAAAGAAGTTTTATTTCTATCGTAGCATTATGTATTCAATATCTATAAAATATATTTATCTGATAATTACTAATAACGTTGAAAAATGCAATCAAAGAACTTAGCTCAGATTTCATCCGATCGAGTATCAAAAAACAAACATTATACTTAATGCTATTCAAGACATTCTAGAGCATCCTCGTTTTTGTCAAAGTCAAATTGCTTGTTAGCGCTTCGCTTGTTTCTCGTCATTGTCAAGTCAAAGTGTGCGTAAATGACAGGGCGTCAGAAAAAATGCGCTTGAAAAATAGCGTTAATTTAATACAGCACTTAAGGAAATCACTGTAGTCAATTTTCAATAAGGTTTACGTAATCTGTGTGACGATATTCTATTTCTTGTCAATATGTTTGTAATTTCCGGTCAAAATGACGTTATTGGGAAGTGTTATGGCAATTGAAAACAACGACGGCTATAATAATACATAGCTACGACCCAGATACGATAAAATTTTGAAAAGGTTGTTTACAGTGCTACAATCTTTTCTGTTCCGGTGACAGCGGCGCTATGTACGTTTTTCTTTTTTTGTAGCAATTTATCCGGACTTGACTTCTAAGACCTTAGCCGCCAGCAGCGTTATGGTTGGACATCAACATGACAGCAAGTGACATTAAAAAAACACGTTAGTTTCACATTTTGACCACCGGAACGGAAAAGATTGTGGCACTGTACTACATTTGCCCGACCGCGAATCAAACCCGGAGATAGTGATACTTTGAACACCGCTGCATACCTACACCACGCGGCCACCGATCGCGCATCCACACCACTTTTCTCAAATTTTCCATGCGTTTCCTGGAACCAACAAAGCGACGCACGTTATCTTCGTTTACCAAGTTTAGCAGCTATATGACCTGGATTACACACATTATTATAGCGTGTATTTTGAAGAAACATCGTGTCTCGAATATCCAATTAATATGTAAATTTAATCCGCAAGAGCTCTTTGATCTAATCCACGTGGCCTCACAACAAGAGGACAAATGATACAAGAATGTTTCATTATGAGACATCATCATAATTTTAGACATACGCGGATTTTGATGAGGAGTCATTCTCCGGAAGAGTAATCAAAGGGGTAGTTAAAACTGGTTAGAGTAGAGAATAGTTCCTGAAGGAATGAAGCGCAAGTCAATACGCTACGCCAGCTAGCAAACGCTCTGATGAGCCGGACGATTTGATGTTTCACCTCTTTTCATACTTCGGTTCACACCGCGAGCGGCATCGCCGTCGCTCGCGTCTCACGCCTAATCACCTCGCTTCGCCTGTTTGTTAGTTCGTTCGCGAGCTGGGTGCCTACCATCAACTCTTATTGCGGTTTTGTTTAGGACCTAAACTGATCTGCACAGAACACGGAAAGATTTTTTTCATGTTCTGTACTGATCTGCTTCGCTTATTTGTACCACGACAGCTTAATATCAATGACAGCGATTCAGTGATCATTCAATGACATTTCACAGCCGCTAAGCTGTCATGAACTCTTATTTGACTTATAACTCGGCCAAGTTCACATGACACCTGGAGGTTATACCCGTCCCTCTCACTCTCTGGGCATGACAGAATCGAGTAAAAGAGACGGGTAGAAGAAATAAGGACACAAATCGTTCGGTCATTCACATTTAGCGATTCATTTTCGATCCGGTTTTTAGAAGGTCATAGTACGAAAGAAAGCAATTCATTTTAGGAACCTATTCTGCATCGCACTATTTTTGAATCGCTGTCTTAAAGTTGATGGTAGGCACCCTGGGCGGTGTAACGTAGTGATTACATGCTCTTTGGGCGGTGTGGCTTATGCTTTACAAATATATCTACGCTACCTGCGCATGTGATCGCCGATCATTACAACCTTTTTCTCTCCAAGGCAAGAGTGAATGAGTAACTCCTGGGTAGGCATGTAACACCCTAGACTGCATCCTGTTAAGCAAGATGGTAGTTAAATGCTTACCCAGTAGATACGGTTATGTGTATGCCTCACTCAAACACCTGACAACCACAGCAAAGAATAAACAACCACCGACACAAAAAAACTAAAAAGTAAAAAAAATCAAATATTAAATTGTCTTTGTCCGGGTACCCCACCCTTTTAGCACTTCTCTTTTAGTGGTCCCCCAACGGAGAGAGAATTTTTATTTTTTAACTTTTTTGTTTTTATTTTGTCGGGGTATGTTTAACATTTTCAATTTAATTTTTATTTCATTCTTTTTAAATTATATTCAAATATTTGTAAGTAAATACCCATTATGCATGTCAGATCCCTACTAAAGCTAACTAATGAGAGTTAACTAGTGAAGAGCTGATGACCTTGAAACGTCTGAACAGATCTTGACAAATTATAGCTAGGAATCATCTCGATCACACAGCTTTCGAACAAAATAAACCGCATCTAAATCGGTTCACTCGTTCAGGAGCAGGAGATAACAGACAGATACACAGACAGATATACACAGACACATCAAACTTATAACACCCCTCTTTTTGAAGTCGGGGGGTTGAAAAGTCCCTCACTATAATATTTGTTATCGTACCATTAGCATCGTCTATATGCCTGGGAGATAGAGATTAAAATATTGAAATAATCTAAAAGTAATCTTCATCTATTATAAATCACCTATTTGTAGGTTTTTCAATAGTGACTTGAAATGAAAATATTTTGAAAGAGAAATCAAAATTCAAATTAAAAAGAATTGACCATTTTTCGAAGCTGTTATTCGTAAGCAGTCACACTTATATACTTAGTAATTGAGATCGTACTGCAATAATGACCACACCACTTTTCAATCCGGTTTACAAACAGAAATTATTCATATTTATTGAACTACAACCACTGGAGAATTAATTACGGAAAATACGGAAAGATACTTTTCACGCTACGGTAATTCGTAGAATATAAATTTCACTGTAAGTATTTAATTTAATTTGTAAATCAGACTGCATAAGTTACGAAAAGATACTGCATTGAGGCAAATTTTGTAAATATAGCGTTAATTGCTCTATTAGTGCCTCCATTTAGAACTGCTTTGCCACTTGACCCAAGCGATGTAATTAATGTGTTCTAATGGCGGAAAATGAACATGAAACCGTTGCAACGAGCTCTGTGAGCCCATTTCATAACTCGACATTTGAATTTGAATTCGTGATGAGATGACGTTTGAATTTAGTTTCCCAAGTGAGTTTGGTGAATTAGTGCGTTAGGGGAACGGGTTAGACTCCCATCTAAGACAAGACTTTATGCATAGTAATATCATTTATGTATAGTAATTAATTGGTAATTATTGTGTTATAGTTGTAGCGTAGTGGCCAGTGTAGCACAGGGCCACAGTAAAGGTGCTGGAGCGTCGGTAATCGCCGCACAAGATGTAGTGGTAATAGATTATGAATAAAAGATGTTTATAGGGACTTGACTTGTTTTATTTTAAAGGTAATAAGGAACTGTAACAATAAGATAAAAAATACATGAATAACAAAAAGTCCTAGTACTTAAAATTCTAAAGGTATGTAGTATTGTCTGACTATGATAACTTACCCCTTCCAAGGGTCAAGGGTTCCACTTTATTATTACTATAATCAACCAATTTCAACTGATATAAAAAACTGGTAGCTGATGATAGCACTGTTTATCACGATGGTTTTGGTAGGTCTGAGTCAAAAATGCTGAACAAGGATCGTGAAACGAAACTTTTGAATTTGAATGGAAAGAACAGGATAGGATTCGATAAAATTAATGGCCAGTATGTAGAACTTGATGGCCAGTATGTAGAACTATGGAGTTTCCAGCCATTATGGAGTTTAATGGCCATCCATAATGACTGGAACGAAACGACATCGTTACATAAGTAGTTAATGTGTTCAATAGAGGAAAACAGACATGGAACCGTTGCAACGCGCTCAGTGAAATCGTGTCATAACTCGAAATTTAATTCGTGATGAGATGACGTTTGAGTTTAGTTTTCCAAATGAGTTTGGTAAATAATTGCGTTATTGGAGCGGGTTAGACTCCCATCTAAGACAAGGCTTTATCCATATTATTATCATTCATCATCATCATCATCATGTCAGCCGAACGACGCCCACTGCTGGGCATAGGCCTCCCCCAAGGATCTTCACAACGATTGGTCCTGCGCTGCCCGCATGCTGTACATTATTATCATTAATGTATAGTATTTAATTTGTAATTATTGTGTTATGCAGCGGCAACATCAGCTGACAATAGTTCGTGTCGCATTAGCGCGCTAAAATTATCATTGTCAGGCATACCTACGCGATGTTCTTGTCTATACCCAGACGGGATTATCTCTTTCCATACGCCACTACCGGTTAGTTAGAAAGAGAAAGATATTAACATCGTCTTGTCGCGATGTAGGGTAGGCATACCGGTTTTGGCCACTGTACCGGTTTTGGTCACTTTTCACTTTAAAGTTATATAAATAGGATTTAAAAAACTATTGCTTATATTTATTAATAAAATGTGCGAATAAAAGATTGGCTCTAATGCTGCCGCTAATGTAGCCGCAGCATTAGAGTTAATGTGTTCAATCGTGGAAAATAGACATGGAACCGTTGCAACGCGCTCCTGAAATCGTTTCATAACTCGACATTTGAATTCGTGATGAGATGACGTTTGATGTTAGTTTCCCAAATGAGTTTAGTGTACTAGGTACTAAGTTAGAAGCGCGGGTCCCACACTGACTTTAGACTTAGACCAACTTTCATGTAAACTGCATACTTACCATTCTTATTCTTTATGGAAAGTACTTAACTCATAACAAGTAGCTCATAATATAAATGTAAAGAAACATGAAAGTGCTTTAACGCGTTTTGGGAAACGGTTTTTATGTAAGTAATAATATTTAAAATACTTATAATTTAAAGTTGTTCAATCAACCATTAAAAATGTAATCTATACTAATATTATAAAGAGGAAAGATTTGATTGTTTGTTTGTATGTTTGTTTGTTTGTTTGCATCGAGTAGGCTCCGAAACTACTGGACCGATTTAGAAAATTCTTTGACCATTAGAAAGCTACATTCATCCTGAATGACAAAGGCTATATTGTTTCCCGGTATTCCCACGGGAACGGGTACCACGCGGGTGAAACCGCAAGGTTCCGCTAGTGCTATATAATATTCCTTATAAAAGTCATTGAATACTTGAAAAGGGCGTAAACAAACCTATTTTGTGTATGCTGCTTTCTAATTTGTGTTATTTAACATCTATCATGTTCAATTTCATTATGATACATCCATCACGGGCTTATAATGACAGCCGTCCAAGTAATTAGCGCTATCGCAGTAATGGATGTTTGGTTAAAGTTAAATTGAACGTAGATTAATATCATAATTATTTTATGAACTATTTTCTTTTATATTTTTTATTCACAACTGGGCAGCAATAAAATTTTATAAATCTATACATATAATAAAACAGAAACGGAAAAAAGTCTGTACATGGAATATTTTTAAAAAATAATTACTGCTATGTGATGTGTACATGATATAGACCCCAAAACGATAGATAATAAAATTTTTGTCTGTTTGTCTGTTTGTCTGTTTGTATGTTCGCTTTTCACGCAAAAACTACTGGACGGATTTTTACCAAATTTTGTGTAGTAATAACTTATAACCCGGGTCAACATATAGGGTACTTTTTATTGCGGGAAAATTTCTTTATATTAAAAAAAACGTTGATAACGACTGTTTGTATGTTTGCTTTTCACGCAAAAACTACTGGACCGATTTTACCAAATTTTGTGTAGTAATAACTTATAACCTGGATCAACATATAGGGTACCTTTTATTGCGGGAAAATTTCTTTATATTAAAAAAAACGTTGAAAAACTTATATTTGCGGGCGTCTGTTTGTATGTTTGCTTTTCACGGAAAAACTACTGGACGGATGTTTACCAAATTTTGTGTAGTAATAACTTGTAACCTGGTTCAACATTTATAGGGTACCTTTTATTGCGGGAAAATTTCTTTGTATTAAAAAATAACGTTGACCAACTTATATTTGCGGGCGTCTGTTTGTATGTTTGCTTTTCATGCAAAAACTACTGGACGGATTTTTACCAAATTTTGTGTAGTAATAACTTATAACCTGGTTCAACATATAGGGTACCTTTTATTGTAGGAAAATTTCTTGACATCTTATAAAACGTAGACAAACTGACTGACTCACATTTTGTATGAAATTAACTACAAATGTAAGTTTGTATTAGTTTTTTTAGTGATTAAACTATAAATTACCATTATTTTTTTACCTTTATTTGTACTGTAAGTTCTGAAGTTTGCCAAACTTTATGATTCTAGGTCAAAAGTTTGTAAAAGTTTTTTTCTGTGATATTACTTAGACATATAACCAATTTTAGGATATTTTCCATTATTTGTATAATTCAATAATGTACCTAATACCATGCTTAAGACAAATAATGAATTAATGATAATGATGATTTTTAGGGTTCCGAACCAAACTGGTAAAAAGGAACCCTTATGGTGCGACTAAGTCTGTCTGTCTGTCACAGCTGGATATCTCGAGAACTACTAATGATATCAACTTGAAATTTGGAATAGTTTTAGACGACATTTGCCCAACTATTTTGCAAATAAGAGACAAATAAAAATATTTATATTTTTTCTTCAATAGGGGCTGAAAGGTGGTCTAAAAATTTGAAGTGCGGCTACTAGGGCATAAAGGGTATCTGCTTGCACACTCTCAATATTTTTTCTTTTATATTAAGCCGCATCGTGTTTGAATTATGATGAAAAAAGTAAAAAAATACCACCCCCCCCCCCTTATTTCCGAAGTTTGCATAGAGAAAAATCTGAAATTATTCTAGGTGATAAGTAGAAATTTATGTAAAGACAAGCTGACCCGGCAAACGTTGTTTTACCATATAATAGTGGATTCGGTCACCAACACCTTGTGTGTGTGTTTATACACCAAAAGTTGCCTACACCAGACAACAGATAGCGCTAGTTACACACTACCAATAAAGGGGCCCAAGCTTGGTCTCTATTTCCTACATATAAAAAATTACTCTGTGAAGTAGAGTGAGTGTCAGATAACTCTGCGCGACTGGGGCATTTTTGGCGCTAGTTAAAGTACATTTTTTTATTCTAAGCTTATAGAAAAGATTAGTATTCGATTTTGACCGCGCAGACGTCAGTGATTACATACTCTTTGGAAACGTCAATGGAAGAAATGACAGTTTTGTATCGAAGGTACGACAGTTAAACGATTTTTCATAGAAAATTACAATTTTTACTAAATTTTCCGGAATAATAAGTACCTAGCCTATGTTACTCTCCAGCTCCCAAACTATCCCCATACCAAATATCACGTCGATCCGTTGCTCCGTTTTGGCGTGAAAGAAGGACAAACAAACAAACAAACAAACAAATAAACAAACAAACAAACACACTTTCACAATTATAATATTAGTATGGATTACAGGAAAAATAAAACAATGTCTCTAAATAGTAAACTTTTTCAGAAATCACCAACAAAAATTATATTAGATCCACTATCGGTCAAGAGATGGAGCTGACCAAAAACTGCAATATTCTACATCGCGAATTCTCGGACGAATATGCCACGCCGATGAAAACATTTTTACGTTTAAAATGTCCTCCTTCCTACATACTCGCAGGTCGCTTTGGGTGAAGCACAGTTGTAGTTTTTTCTATTTTATAAAAGAAAAGATGGTACGGAACCCTCGGGGCGCGAGTCCGACTGGCTCTTGACCGGTTTCTTCTTAGTATATTTTATACCGGTACCTTTTAGACTGTGTACGGACCGGCGCGGGCGGCGGCCCCACGCACGCCAACGAACGACATCAGGCATTGCTCGCTTCACGTTTCTGGCCTTCGAAGATCAATCTAAAGCTAGGTAAAGGATTACTGGGAGCGATTCCAGTTCACATTCGGAGTTTCTGATCATCTGATTGAGACAGAGGGGAAAACAGAACCTCTTTGATGGCGTTCGTTGGCCTTTGTTGGTCTGGTGTGTACGCAGCATTAGCACAGAATATGGCATTAGACAAGCGCGATTCATCGTAGATCGCATCAACGAACGCTTAGGGGCGTAATAGCGGACAAGCGCTTGCCTATCAATCAATAAAAAAAATACTTTACAGTTTGTTATCACTACAAAGCTAATAACATGATGGCTTCTTACGTGCTTTTCTATTGCAGTGATAATCTTTGGAACTAAAACAGTTTTCATACGACAGGACAGTCCATTTTGACAGCTAATTTCGTATTGCAAGTGGCTCCTCTGCCACGGCTGTCACCGGAACAGGCAGAAGTGTGGGACTATATTAAATTGCTTATGACACCCTGAGAAAACTCAGTTATTGTGATTTTAATGAATTAAAAATACGTAAACTATACTTGAATTAGATTTCGATTTATTGATTTGTAGATCAATTTGAATTGTTGGAAAACGGACATTGATTATTGTGATTTGATTACGATTATTGTTATTTGAAATACCTAGAAAGTAATTTATCGCAAGGCTCTAGGTCAGCTAAGAGGATGAGGTTACTTCGTGCTTTTGAAACCGATGAGGACCGTGAAGCTCGGTTAACAAGCAATCGCGAGCGCAACACTAAATCCCGCGCTTCCGAGACCTACACCCATATACACACACATAATACCTTGCGGTCACTGGAAGGAAGTGTAGATTACACATAAAATAAACAAATACAAAAGTCACTTTACCGTGCGTACGAAGTCGCGGGCAACAGCTAGTTAACAATAAAGTTATAAAATTAAAGAATATTTCATTGTTTACTTTTGAATCAATAATAGGTTAATTTCGATGATCCTGCCCTATTATTCGTGAATTAGAGATTAATAATCTTAGTATATTATCAAAAAAAAAAAAAAACATTGTTTTTATAAATTTATATAGTCGAGTGAAGATACGAATATCGCGTTTAAAGCCACAAAATAATCCAGATCGTTTTTAAAACTTTAACATACTTATAATTTTATCTGCTCAAATTAAAGAATATTTCATTGTTTACTTTTGAATCAAAAATAGGTTAATTTCGATGATCCTGCCCTATTATTCGTGAATTAGAGATTAATAATCTAAGTATATTATAAAAAAAAAAACTTTGTTTTTAAAAATTTATATAGTCGAGTGAAGATACGAATATCGTGTTTCAAGCCACAAAATAATCAAGATCGTTTTTAAAACTCCAACATATATTTTTATCTGCTCAAATTAAAGAATATTTCATTGTTTACTTTTGAATCAAAAATAGGTTAATTTCGATGATCCTGCCCTTAAGTGGAGCGATGTTGCACAACAGCAGTAATTGTAGTGTCGTTGGGAAGGTATTTTCAAATCATTCTTTACTATGAGGACTTTCACCAACTCGCTGTATTTCCCCTAATTGTATTTTAATGTGATGGCCATACCGCGATAACTCCGAAAGTACAGCGAGTTGGTGCAAATAATGCAGATGTAAAAACAGACACAACAAAATATAGCGTCTCTTTTGACTACAGGATGGTCATGATTTCACCGTTTCCCTACACCTGATTTAAAAATAATTTTGTGTCTTTATTATATTGGCTTTGACAACAGTCACTTTATAAATACGACTTTTGATACAGACATATTGCAACAACAATCTATATATCAAACGTTACAGGATTGTAAAATAAGAGTTTTAATACTTATTTGTTCAGTTACTTCGTTATTCCTTTTGTATATTTACAGGGTTATTTTGAAAACACTGGCAAATTTTTTAAGTTCAACTCAGAATCGGTAAGTGAACATCTTTCTCCTAGAAGCATGGGTCAAAATATGTCAACTTTTTTTGACTTTTCATGCGAATCATACTGATCACGTGATCGATTTAGTATGGGAAGTCCAAAATTTTTCTCGTATTCAACCCATGTTTCT
This sequence comes from Crambus lathoniellus, assembly GCA_949710035.1. Lineage (NCBI taxonomy): Eukaryota > Metazoa > Arthropoda > Insecta > Lepidoptera > Crambidae > Crambus > Crambus lathoniellus. The sequence continues at coordinate 23,005,327 of OX453310.1, forward strand.
AGGAGAAAGTTGTTTACTTACCGATTCTGAGACAAACTTAAAAATTTGGCCAGTGGTTTCAAAATAACCCTGTATTTGTTATATTATTATTTAAGAACGCCCAAATGTTTCACCGAGGTAGGCATACTTATCTTATCGGACCGAGCACAAAGTAGAATAATTTCTTACGCCAGCAAAGGTTAATATAACAGCGTTTGCTGCTATCGGTGCGAATTTGGCATTCCCGTGATTGCCGCGATTTGTTACTCCCTGATGACCCTCTTATTAGGCGCCTGATGAGCGGAACGATGTCGCATAATGTGTCGCAACTTAGCTGACACCCGTTTGCATTTGGGGGTATGTCGTATGCTTAGTCATATCATAATATGCTATGTGACGGACAGAAAATGGGAAAGGGTAACAGGAAGTTTTGAATGAATAATTATTTTTATTTTATTTATTTATTTTTTATTATTATTTATTAACACAAACACAATATCATAACAGGACATATCCCAATTCGATAAAGTGGTCCCTACTGCTAACATAACATAAAATATACAGTGATACCTTGGCGAATTCACTCAAAGAACACGAAAAAATATCAATTATCTGTGAAATTTCGTTGAGTGTGTGCAGAGCGCGTGTGATCGGGGCTTTACAAAGCAAATTAGTCCTGCCTCGTGGTACCACCAGCAGCCGTGGCTGTCGCCTCCTCCCCACATAATTGTCAGGTACCTGCAACATCACCTCTTTTAGCAATTCCGGATTTGAAATTTTACAAAAAATTTAATAAAAATAGGCATCTTTTTTAATTAGAGGAGCTCCGCACTTTTCAGACTCATTCCCTTTGTTCTTTTACTTTTTCTTTTATTTGCTTGAAATAGTAATTAAATAATATACGGATATTAATACCGATTATCACGCCTAATTTTTACGCCTTTGATTTTCAATATTTTTGTTAAATTCATATCTCACCGTTTTGCTTTTTGAGGGAATTTAGGGTTTTTAATCGAGATAACGATGCGACATAAGTAAAAGTGTCTTCGTAATAAAAAATGACGTAAGTATTACTTACATTGCTCTTCATAATACTAGTGGACCCGGTGAACTTCGTATCACCTTTAACTAATAAAGATTTTCATTCACCAAATAAAACACTGCCTGCCACAAAAAGTAGGTAATCCAAAGCGGCTAAAACGTCAGTGAATACCACCTATAGCGAACAAATCGGTCAAGCCGTTTTGAGTTTTAGCGAGACTAACGAAGAGCAATTCATTTTTATAGATAACAACATGGCATTAAACTCGTAACTGTAACTTTCAGATATTTTTTAAGCATGAATTTCCTGTATTGGACTATAGGGTAACTTTTCGTCGTAAAAATAAATGTTGAAAGGAATCAAAGGTAAAATAAAACTTTGTGTTGGGAATTGGAAAAAAGTTCGATGGAAACTGTTAAAAGTTGTCAAATCCCATGCGGCTTCTATTTTATAAACGAAACAACATACAATAGGTAGATAAAAGGTTAGTAAATAAGATATAAGCCACGCGGATAAAGAAACGATATGGAAATGGCGGCCGGTCGGTCATGCTATCTCGCTCACACATACCGGTCGAGCACGTGGGTGGGTCATGCTATCGCGCTCATACTTAATGCTTGGCCGCCATTTACAGATTGTTTCTTAATCCGCGCGAGTTATAATACAAATCAAGAGTAAACTAAAGATTTTAACCGCCTCTGTTGTCTAGTGGTACACCACCGGTATCAGACACGAAGGTCCCGGGTTCGATTCCCAGTGGGGGTATTTAAAATGTATTCGGTTTGGTTGGTGGTAGGACTTGTTCTTAGTCCGCCTGGCTAGCAACCACAATCTTATCTAAGTCTGACGCCGTAACAAAGATGTTTTCATTTCAGCATTATTGTGTTACGGCAGTTATATATAATATAGCCATTTTCTCAGTTACTGAGGATTCCGGGAGTAGTGAGCTTCCACCTTTAGCATTATTAGCGCTTAAAATCAGCTGTGATGAAAGCTAAGTGCTACTTTGTTGTGAATTAAAAAAATAGTCTTGTTTTATTACATATCGAGGTTTATAAAGGCTAAATGAAAAAGTAATAATGATGGGAGTATTGTCAAAACGTAATTGCAGTCATCTAACATAATTTTAACGCTTAGTAACAGTTAAGTAATTAAAATTAATGATGGCTTGTCATTAAATTTTACTTAGTATTTTAACGAAACAGTCTCTATGCATTTCTGTATAAAATTTAATCCAGCTTTAGTTTTGTAAGCAATCATATCAAGATTACGTGCTGAGATGAGGCTACGTGCTCTGAATCTAATGCAAGGAGGTGTCCTACGGGAACATTAATTACTACTGGTTCACTCTCGAATGAAGCCATCCTTGTTTTTATCGGTAATAAAGGATAATTTTGAAGCTTAAACGCTAGATAAAGCTGCTATTCATCTTTATGTTAATAGTAAGGGTCGACCGAGACAGGTTTTTCGTTCTCGGCCGAGACCGAGACCGAGGCCGAGAATAAAATACAATCTCGGCCGAGACCGAGAATAGATTATTTGTAAAAAATATTAAAATTTTGCTAATTTTGTAGAATTTAGTTTATTTGAGAGTGTTTTAAAATTAAAAACACTCGACACAAAAGACAAAAAAAATTAATTTAACATTTAACACGTTAATCTTTATCACCCCGGATAATTTTTGGACATCTTTTATAACGGGACCAACACTGAAATCACGAAAAAAATCAGCTGTTCCATACAAACGTGCAAAAATATTATTTCAAAATGTACCGTGTATATATACCCTTTTAGTACTTCGGTTTTTAGTGGTCCCCGACTGACAGAGTTTTTTTTTTACTTTTTGGTTGTTGGGGGTTAAAACTTTAAAATTTTATTTTTATTTCTTACTTTAAATTACCTACAGCCTTTAAGTAAATACCCATTATGCGTGTCAGATTCCTATTTCAGCTAAATAAAAGAGCTGATGACCTTGAAACGTCTGAACAGGGTGCTTACCATCAACTCTTATTGCGGTTTTGTTTAGGACCTAAACTGATCTGCTTCGCTTATTCGTACCACGACAGCTTAATATCAATGACAGCGATTCAGTGATCGATCAATGACATTTCACAGCCGCTAAGCTGTCAGGAACTCTTATTTGACTTATAACCCGGTCGATTTAACATGTCACCTGCAGGTTATTTTCGTCCCTCTCACGCTCCGGGCATGACAGAATCGAGTGAAAGAGACGGGTAGAAGAAAAAGGACACAAATCGTTCGGTCATTAACATTTAGCAATTCATTTGCGATCCAGTTTTTAGAAGGTCAGAGTACGAAAGAAAGCAATTCATTTTAGGAACCTATTCTGCATCGCGCTATTTTTGAATCGCTGTCTTAAAGTTGATGGTAGGCAACCAGATCTTCACAAACTATAGCTGAGAACCATTTCGATCACGTCAGCTTTCGAACAAAACAAATTGCATCAAAATCGGTGCAGTTGTTCAGGAGCTACGATGCCACAGACAGATACATCAACACATCCAACTTATAACACCCCTCTTTTCCCAGTAAAGGGTTAAAAATTGAATAATATGATGTTGTATCACAAAAAAACAATTTTTCGGTGTTTTCATCCTTCAAAGAGTGTCGCCGTAGTAGAATTAACCAGTTCTGCTAAAGAGCTGTTCACTGCTACACTAGTATCCAGGCGGTGCTGATAAAAACTAGTGTGCTGCGCTGCGGGTCTAAGTACTTTATAAGGTGACGAATACCCACTGACACAAAGCGATGAAACTGTCTCGGTTATGCCCGAGAATCTCGGCGGTTTTTAGCCGAGAACCAAGACAGAATTCTCGGCTGGATTTAAAGCCGATAATGCCGAGACCGAGACCGAGACCGAGATCTCGGTCGAGCCTTAGTTAATAGTAATACTTATTTAACACAAGTTAGCCGAGTACCTATCAATTTATGAATACCTACACTACAATTTTTTAATTAGTTAGTATACTAACATTTTGAAAATATAAGTATATATCGATACGACCATTTTATAATAAGGGGCCAATGAAATCCGATGAAAACATGTTACATACCTTTTGGTCGAGTCGAAGTTGCACTCTTCTATGAATCAGATGTTTTTTTTGCGGTTTGGTGGCTGGTCCCATTGTTAAAGTTTTTCGAATTAATGAACACATCCATGACCTGAATAACTTGTACTAACTTAAAATGTGTTTAAATAGAAAATACATACAAACAAGAACCCTTAGTATAAATAAATATAATATTCTAAACATACCTACTTACTGATCTAGCGAATTTCTTTAGTCTTTATGCGCCTCAAACAAAAGTTCCTTATCTTTCAAAACTCAGAGACAAATTTATCTTTATTCAAGTAAATTAAAAAGTTAGCGGCTTTGAATCGTCTTAATTCTTAAAACATTCAAGACGTTTTTAACTTTCAACAATAATACCTACTCGCAAGAAACTTTTCACGGTGTTGCGGTAAGGCTTTGTTTATACGGGATCCGTCATTGGCGATTAGTGGTGACGAATCGTAATATTTTTCATACTATGACGGGGTGTAGGGGTAGGGTAGGGTAGGGGGTAGGGAAGGGGCAGAGTAGAGGTAAGATAGGGGTGGGGTAGGGCAGGGGTGGGGTAGGGTAGGGGTAGGGTAGGGATAGAGTAGTGATAGGGTAGGGGTAGCTTGAAGTAGGGGGTAGGGCCACGCGAACGAAGTCGCGCCGGGTCAGCTAGTATAAAATATATGAAAACACAGTAAAGAGGTCGGTGGCGGCGCTTTTCGGTGCCCCGTGTGCGACCTTCATCACACCTGGGGCCCGATTCTCACGCATTCGAACTTTTTCAGTGTGGTAATTCGTATGTCGAACATTTTGTTTGTGGTTTCTATTGAAATGATTGAAAAGTTAGAACGTTTCAAACAAACTAAGCTGTCCCACATGTCAACAAATTCATTTTGACAGCTAAGTTCGTCTACGAGCATCTATTGGTATGTATACCACTCGTTGCGTTCGACTGGTTTTCGATCGAACTTTTTCGATTGTGAAATTCTGACAACACAAAAACTGTGTTATATTTGAATTTCGAGCTTATAAAAGTGAACTTTTCTCGATTGCCTGAGAATCGGCCGCCTGATGTTAAATGAAAATAAGGCTGAAGGTGGAAGCGCACTAATCCTCAATTACTGAGAAACTGGCTATATCATCTCTTACTGCCGGAACGCAACAATGCTGAAAACATGGATATGGCATCAGAATTAGATAAGATGGTGGTAGCTAGTCAGGCAGATTTTGAACAAGTCATTCCACCAACCAAAACAATTACAAAGGGAATGGGATAGTACTCGTACTGGGAATCAAACCAAACGTCTGGACCGATGGTGTGTCCCACTAGACCACAGAAGCGCTTAAAGTTGCATAATGGAATCGCGCCATCAAAGGCAAAAGAGCCTTTTGCTTATAATTTTAATTGTATTTATGCATTCACAATGCAATTGTAGGAATAAATGTGAAAGAAAAAAAAACACCAGCTCTTTAAGTAACCTCTCGCCTAAAAGCTATACTAACGCCCGAATTCTCGAACGCAAATCATCTTTGGGAGCGTCTCAAACATCATGGCATCTCTTTCATACGTTTGACATTTAAAGTGACAGGGCGATGTTTGAGACGCTCCCAAATATAAGTAGCGTACGAGTATTCGGGCCTTACCTACATAGCTAGTGGTTAAAATTTTTCCTATAGCCTTTCTCTTGATAAGTTAAAGGGTATCGCTTAGTTTCAGCTCACATAAGTAGTTGTAGTCAAACAGTCATTTCTGGCAAGCTCTCACGTGTTCCACGAACATGGAAAGTTCCAGAACTCTCAGTACGAATGTAAATCTCCATACCTGCTTTAAAGTTTTCAACTAAGTTATTTAATTTATTTCCCTTGGGTACCGTACGTGTTTTCATTTGGACTATGTTTGTGTGTATCGTAGAGCAACGTGTTCTAAATAGATTTGATTATAGAGTAGGGGAGACCGGGGCAAAGCCGTATAGCTAAGAGCAAACCTATATAGAATCTAAATAAATGAAAATAACATATTCATAATCGAATCTTTATTAAAGACTCTCATTAGCTACAGAAATAAACAAAAAAATAATACTGTAATCACCGTAATAACAAAAATAATCTACACAAATTAAACCTCGTCGAATTACGGTTTTGCACCGGGGGCTGGGCAAAACCGTATTATATAAGATATTGCCCCATACACTATCAACAAAACCAATGCATTCGAAACTATCCAAGTCATCTTCATTTCAGCCAGTACAGCCTTCGTGTGCCCATGTTTTACAGGTAATGCATTGCACCTAACCTTCATCCATTTGACCGTATACTGGACGATTTTACCCCTTACGGTTTTGCCCCACTGACCATAAACAACATATTCAATATTCACTTTTCATATAAAACAGATCCGACACTAAAACATTGTCGTTAATTAAGTAAATATACACAGTTTCACGATAATAACATTCCACTTACCCATTTATCATAATATATTCACAATTCAAACTTTAGAAAACTATAAAATTACATCAAAGCACCTTAAACAAAACTCGTGTGATTAATTGAAAACGCTCGTGCCTGCAGTAACAAGTGTCTGTTGACAGATTGATCCTATTGGCTACTTGCCGTGATCGGCAAATGCGCGGCTAATTACAAATAATACGAGACACAACTACACAATACGGTTCTACACCGGTATACGGTTTTGTACGGGTTTCCCCTATGTGGAGGTAGGATGTTGTTGTCATCGAGCATTCAAACTTTTTCGTAATATACTTTTCCCGTTAAAAATACTACCATTAAAAATAAGTCATAAGTGTATATATTCTTTGCCACAGGTCCCTTTAAGAGCGAAGCCAACTTAACGTGTCTAATTAGAATATTTTACAAGAATCCAACTGTAAAAAACAGTTGAGATCGTTGCTTTAAATAGCACATTGAACCTACTTTTTTTTTAACTAGAAGAGGTGAAGATATTCATAATAATTTATGTATTTAAAACTTCTTAGATGAACTCAAAATTGAAATTTTTGTTTCTAGGGATCATGAAATACTTACTAGGGGATCCGCGCAGTCACGCAGGCATAATATGGTGAAAGAATTATAATGTCGGTCACTGGACCGTCATTAAAATTCTTAAAAACTCAAAAACTACTGAGTTTTTGAGTAACAACATTACAAACAAACTGACAAACCAAAAATTTAATCTTCCCTCTTTATAATATAAGTAAAGTATAGAAGTGATTATCATCTAAGAAATAATTGTCAATAATAAGTTAGTGACTGAGACAGACGATCTCTCGTCGAATCCAGCTCGGATGGGCAGCGTTTGGGAAGCTCCGACATATATTCGCGTCCGAAATACCTCAATGTCTCAAGACGAAAGTCTTTGACCAGTGTGTGTTGCCAGTAATGACCTATGGAAGTGAGACGTGGTATTTTACTATGGGTCTCATATGAAGGCTCAAAGTCACCCAGCGAGCAATGGAGAGCGATGCTTGGTATTTCCCTGCTCGATCGAATCAGAAATGATGAAATCCGCAGGAGAACTAAAACAACCGACATCGCTCGAAGGATTGCATCATTGAAGTGGCAGTGGGCGGGACACATAGCGCGGAGAACCGATGGCCGTTGGGGCGGAAAGGTTCTTGAATGGCGACCGCGTGCCGGACGACGTTCCGTGGGCAGGCCCCCTACAAGGTGGACCGACGATCTGGTCAAGGTCGCGGGAAGCCGCTGGATGCGGGCAGCGCAGGACCGATCGTTGTGGAGATCCTTGGGGGAGGCCTATGCCCAGCAGTGGGCGTCGTTCGGCTGGCATGATGATGATGATGATGACTGAGACAGAGAGTGATAAGATAAGATTATTAAATCTATAGTCACAAATACTTCAAATAAGTTGCACCAACTTCAAACCAAATGAGCATTGTTTACAATAACTATTAGTCAAATTACACAGCTGACAGTTTGGCGGTCAAAGAATGGGTAAGAAAAAAATCATCTAGAGAGCTTTCTTGGCATTCGTATTAATTATTCTTACTCTTGGTAGGTATTTCGTTCCTACATTTTAGCGTCAATTAAAGCCCAGAAGCCTGATCATGCTATGTTCGAACGATGTTTTTAAAAACAATTCTTGGTTTTTATGCGTTTTTTTTGCAATCTGCACTTTTGCACCTCCCGCTCTAATTTTCAATGACAAACATGAACGTAAATTACTGTTTATCATTTCATAAACCATTGTTTCACTTAAGCTTTTGCTTAAAATAACTTTTTTTGTTTTTATTTCTTAATCTCTCAAAACTAAGCAAATCTTGATTACTTACTTCGTTTGTTATATTCCGTTTCGAACGATTACGAGTACTTATACTACAATTCTTTTTAATTATTTTTCAATTGAACATTAAAAATTAGAAAAAACGACTCACCCTTCAAGTAGTTCCGCCAGGAGTCAAACCTCGCGGACCTACTCGTCTCCGTAGCTCAGCGGTCAGAGCATTCGCCAGGACAGTGACAGGTCCCTGGTTCCGATTATTATAGTCATGTTCATCGAATAGTAATCTATACCGTCCTGTACTGATACTGTTTATTTTTCCATAAACTAATAGTTTATGGAAAATTCGTATAGACTTCTCAGACCTTAATTCAAGAGAGAATTATTCGGGTATTTATTACCGAATTTTGTTTATATAGGTAACTACAGTATCCAATCCAGTTTAGTCCGGGACAGTTCTTGCTAACGTCGTTTACGTGGGTCGTCACGGAATTGCATTTGATCACGTCAGTAAATAGCCAGCTAACTGGCACTAGCTTGGGCTCAAGGTTGTAAATCTAATGGTAAATTGGTTTACGGTACAATAAGTACGAGTATCTGGTAAATGGACCGTTGACGGTGCATTAAAGATGTTAAGGTTCTATTCCCGCACAAAACAAATATGAATTGTTTAAAGTATGTTTCAGAAAAATTGATTATTTTTTAAAATATTGACAAAGAAGAACTTATTAGCAAAAGTCGACCCGTCTCAGAACTAGCTCCAATGGGACTCGAACCCACGACCTTTCGCTGTCCGGGCGAATGCTCAAGCGAATTTCAATAATAAAAGTTGCATTGTGAATGCAAAAAAGTTAAAATTAAAATAAAGCGTTATTTTATCATGTTTAACTTGTGACTGTAAGCGAACCTTTTTTGTGTGTGAAACAGGCAGGTGTTCGACAAGAAATGTTAAGCTGTGTGTACATGAAAAATAGTAAAAAGTTTACTTTCATTTATTTCACACGATGAATTAATGCTTATTGTATGCAAAACTGGAGTTCATACATTTTAATGGAGCTGTGTTCAATACAAAAATAACTGCGGTATGCTGACACGGACAGAGCGTGTTATTTCGGACAATGGAACTGGGAATATATTTCGTTGAGATTTCGTTGTATAAAGTACCTATTTATTTTCTTTTTATTTGTCTTATCTTAGCTTCTCAGTCAACCAAAAAGGGCGTCAAAGAAAGAAATCTAAGGCGGCAATAAATATACAGTTAAGGCTGTGCAGTCAGCACACTAGAGCCGCCCTTGAAAAAAAATTAATAGTGCTTAAATAAAGACGAAATTGTAAATTATCTCTCTGCAGTGCACTCCGAAGAAGCTTTGTGGTGCTTTCTATTGCTTTATATATATATTTTCTAGCTTGTCGTTTAATTTAACGGAGTTTTATTGCTAAAAGTTGCCACTTTTCGCAAAAAACTAAATTAAACTAAACGACAGGCTAACAAATATCCTATCGACAAAAACTACAACAAAGCTTCTTCGGAGTGCACTGCAGAGAGATAATTTACAATTTCATCTTTATTTAAGGCCCGTGGTGTCGCCACGACCTTGGGCATAGAAGCGTGGCCTAATTTTCCCGCCCCGCTACCCGCACCAAAACAGCTTTAACACACGTTTCGTCAAAACTATGTATTGTTTTAGAACGAAAAATGCTCAGTTTTAAGTTGAACACGTTAGCAATCTTTTCCTGAAAGAAACGTGAAAATATCACTTGTAGTTTAAAAGCAGTAGCGTATTTTCATGTTGAAAGCAGCTTCATTTCAATGTTTTTTGTAATAGTATCTTAAAGACTATGTTTTTTTTAAATGCTCAGATTGAAGTTTAAATATCAATTTTTAATATATATTCATTCTGGATTCATCAGTAGGCTAATTTATGAGTTTTAGGGCCTCAAAAATGATCGTTTTAAGACTCCATGCGCCTACCTTAAGCACTATGTTTTTTTTCTACTGTAACATAAACGAAACGTTTATGTTTTGGTTCCACCGTCCTTTCCCTTCTATTCTAATATTTCATTTTCATTAAAATGTAACATTATTCAAATAGCGTCTCTCGATAAAAAGCGGAGACTAAATAAAAGGATGTGTTCAAGAAGCTATTACGTTTAAAATGCAATAAACGTAGGAAAGAATGTACCTACCGAGGCGGGAAGGAAGACCGAGTCTATTTAAATCTCTCATAAATATTAAAACGCCGATTTTTAAGAGACTTGCTGCGAAATTATCTATCTATACTTATAATAAAACTGTAAACGATCCAATTCTGTACATTAAAAAGAAATAGAAAAAAATACCACCAGGGGTCTTCTTAAACGTAACAGATACCAAAAATATAGTTTTTGAATTTTTTGTCTGTCTGTCTGTCTGTCTGTTGTCCGCGTTTCACGCAAAAACTACTGAACGGATTTTGATGAAACTTTTTTTGTTATACAGCTATTGGTCCTCGCCAACATATAGGCTATAATTTATTTTGAAGATCGTAATATCTGATGTGGAACCATAGCAGTCCAGCCACACTATGAGAGATATAAAAATACCGTCTTAAGGAAAAATTGTTAAACGTGATGAGCACTTTCTATTGACGTACAAAGTTTGAAGGTGTGGTTCACCTGATGTGGAACCCTAGCAGCCAGATTAAACTATATGAGATACAAACATGGCGTCCTAAGAAAAGTTGTTTAACGTAATGAACATTTTCTATTGACGAAAAAATATCGAAGGTCTGGCACACCTGATGTGGAACCCTAGCAGCCCAGCTAAACTATAAGAGATACAACTATAGCATCTTAAGAGAAGTTGTTCAGCGTGATAAGTATTTTCTTTTGACATACAGTCTATATAATATTATAAATGCCAGTGTGTTTCTTTGTATGTCCGTCTTTCACGTCAAAACGGAGCAACGAATTGACGTGTTTTTTAGAATGTGCGGGTAGTTTAGGAGCTAGAGAGTGACTTAAGCTAATTTTTATCCCGGAAAAATATCACTTTCCCTCGGGATAACGTCGTGTAGTACACGCGGGCAAACCGCGGGCGGGAAGGTTATGTGATCCAATTCTGTATATTTAAAAGAAATAGAAAATAATACCTCCAGGGGCCTTCTTAAAAGGAACAGATACCAGAAATATAGTTTTGAATTTTTTGTCTGTTTATCTGTCTGTTGTCCGCGTTTGAGGCAAAAACTACTAAACGGATTTTGATGAAACTTTTTTTGTTATATAGGCTATTGGTATTCGCCAACATATAGGCTATAAATTATTTTGACGATCGTAATATCTGATGTAGAACCATAGCAGTCCAGCCAATCTATGAGAGATATAAAAATGACGGTATTTTACATAGGTACTTAGCGAATGTTGGCGTAAGGAAAATTGTTAAACGTGATGAGCATTTTCTACTGTCATACAAAGTTTGAAGGTCTTGTTCACCCGATGTGGAACCCTAGCAGCCAAGTTAAACTGTATGAGCTACAAATATAGCATCATAAGAGAAGTTGTTCAGCGTAATAAGTATTTTCTTTTGACATACTATCTCGAATATTATTAATATGAAACTGTGTTTGTTTGTATGTCCGTCTTTCACGTCAAAACGAAGCAACGGATAGACGTGATTTTTAGTATGTGGGTAGTTTAGGCTAGGAGCTAGAAAGTGACATAGGCTAATTTTTATCCCGGAAAAATATCACTTTACCTCGGGATAACGTCATTTAGTACACGCGGGCGAAACTGCGGTCGGAAGGCTATGTAATTAAAATTTTAATGTGTTAATATGTATCATAGCATTCATAGCGCTGTACTAATATTATATTAAATAAATAAATAAAAAAATAAAAAGCTTATTAGCCTAAAAAATTAAAATTGCCGCCGAAAGTCACTATTCCACCTGGACGAAGCCGCGGGCACAGCTAGTTTTACATATCTTTTGTGGTATGTAAATTCTGGAGACAAGGAATTTGAAACTGTGCTTATTAATAGGTCTTTACATATGAAATTGCCGTTTTTTTCTTTTGTACATATAACTTAACAACTTTTATAATATTAGAAATATATAATTTCTTTAATATTGCGTTACAATAAGACCATATCGAGCAACTTTTGATAATTTAATAACCACGATATTTGATTATTTACATAGAAAAAACTTATTCCGAAAGTTACGACTATTTTTGTTTCCAGAATTTCGTACTTTATTAGTTGTAACTTAGTGAAAAAAAAATTTTTTTCTCTTAACGAATGTGTCATTTAGTAGTTAAAATGTCCATAAATACGTGTGTAAAATTTTGTAAATTTACATAATATTAGTCGTTAAATAATAACAAAAACGTTAGTATGGAAAAAAAAATAATTACAGAAATCTCCATACAAAACGGCAATTTCATAGGTAAAGACCTATTATTTATTGATACAGGGTGCCTACCATCAACTTTCAACTCAAGACAGCGATTCAAAAATAGCGCGATGCAGAATAGGTTCCTAAAATGAATTGCTTACTTTCGTACTCTGACCTTCTAAAAACTGGATCGCAAATGAATTGCTAAATGTTAATGACCGAACGATTTGTGTCCTTTTTCTTCTACCCGTCTCTTTCACTCGATTCTGTCATGCCCGGAGAGTGAGAGGGACGGGTATAACCTGCAGGTGACATGTTAAATCGACCGGGTTATAAGTCAAATAAGAGTTCCTGACAGCTTAGCGGCTGTGAAATATCATTGATCGATCACTGAATCGCTGTCATTGATATTAAGCTGTCGTGGTACAAATAAGAGAAGCAGATCTTCCTAAACAAAACCGCAATAAGAGTTGATGGTAAGCACCCAGGAATCAAATCACAAAAGATGATCGTTATCGTTTAGTTAACGTAGGTAAATAGATAAATATAATATTCACAAGTTTGAAAATATGGCTGTAACATAGATAGATAGGTAAGTATGTGTAAAAAACCAAATTTTTATCAATTTACTCATTTCAGAAACGGCTTGACCGATTTGGATAATTTTGATCTTGAAATATTTGTGGAAGTTCAGGGAAGGTTTAATGAAACGGTGAGAAGCATAAATAATAAGTAACGGAATATGCTAAAAACGACAGAGGTGATACGAAGTTTACTAGTAATAAATAAAAGACAAAAACACTAGTAGAAACTTTAACGTAACACTACTACCTATTATAACAATTTTGTATTACGAAATGTACACACGGCAGCACATCAGACTATATGGTGACCTTGAGACCGCCTTTATGCCCTACGTAATAAAAGCTGTTATCGCAGTTCAACTGTTTACCCTGATGTGCTTTCGACTGTACACATGCGCCTGTTTTACAATGTCCCAGTTTACTTGACAGTTTTGTATGACCTATCTGTCAAGTAACTCTGAACTTACTTAGGGCTGGTAAGGTATTTTGCTGTCAGTTTACCTTCGCATTCGCGAATCTGTATGTCAATCAGTTGAATTTTAGAGAATCGACCTACCTAACGATTTTAGATAATTTTGTTAACCAATACAAGTAGTATTTTTTTTCGAGCAGTAACATAATATTACACTATTGATGATTTTTTTGGTACAGATAGCTTTGTTCCGGAACGGTTCAATGTGACAAAAGTCTATGTTGTTTACATAATAATGCTCGTGACTGTACATAATATATTGAAAAATATGTACTTATCCCAATTTATTTTCATAGCTTTCATTACAGTCGAATACACATATTAAATTGTTTTTTCCTTGAAGTCTCTTTGTGAGTACGTGCACAAAACGTAGTGGCAACGCAAATATTGTGTTTGTGCAAACGTTTGTTGATTCGGGCCTGTTTGTGGAGCTGACGTTGTTTCTTAGTTGCTTTCCTGTACTTTTTTATTTGCTTCAACAAACTAAGCTTTTGTGCTTAGGGTGTTAATTATTATACCAGTAACCGCTTCTGTGGTCTAGTGGTTCACACCACCGATTTCAGACCAAGAGGTCCCGGCTTCGATTCCCAGTGGGGGTACATTATTGAGTTTAGTTGGTGGTAGCACTTGTTTTTAGACCGCCTGGCTAGCTACCACCATCTTATCTAAGTCTGAAGCCATAACAATGATGTTTTCAGCATTATTGGGTTCCGGTAGGTAGAGATAAGAATAGCCAGTTCCTCAGTGATTGTGGATTCCGGGAGTAGTGCGCTTCCACCTTCAGCCTTTTACCACTTTAACGTCAGGTGTGATGAAGGCTAAGTGCTAGCCCGTTGTGGATAGTTTTTTTTATTGTAATGTAATCTACGAAGTCCGGGCGAATTCTCTGACTACTGAGCTACGGAGTGGTTATTCGTCACTGTTAGTGTCAGTAGTTGTCATCAGTGGTCAGAGCAATCGCTCGGACAGAGAAAAGTCGTGGGTTCGACTCCCATCGGAGCTAGTTGTAAGACAGGTTTACTTTTTTCTAGTATTTCCTTTTCAATAAAAAAATTGCTTTCAAAAACTAACAACATTAGTCTTTGTTAGGGTTCCGTACCTTAATCGAAAACAAACGGAACGATCCTATAAGATCACTTTGTTTTCTATCTGTCCGTCTGTCCGTCCATCCGTCTGTCTGTCTGTCAAGATCTCTCTTTTTTCTCTAACTTCTCCCTTTTTCTCGAGAACGCGTTGTTTGCGAGGTATCGAGTTGAAATTAATACCATATACCTACTACTACTATACTATAAGCTTTTACAAAATATATCTTATTTTTAAGTTCGTTCTTTTAACTCTGGTAAATTTCTATGAACCGTGAACTCAAATGTAATTGGAACTTGATATTCTTAAGTTTCAGTCTTATGCGATCGTCTTTAATGCGAATTTACGCGAAAATTTCCAAATACGCGGCCACATACGTTACGTGCGGAGTACTCACGTTTACTTTAATTAAAATCTAAGTTCTAGCTAAAGTTGATTAAAATCTGAGATCAAGGTTCAAGCCAGAGAGAGTATAAGAACCTACTCCTCACCTTAGCTTCACTTAATTTTCTTTCCCCAGACGACTTCGCGGCTTCGGTCCCCGCACAAGACGAATATTTGTGTCCATGAGCATGTCTATTTGTATTGGTCTGGGTATTATCTATGTATATTATGTATGTTTAAGTACGTTTATTCGTTTTCTAGTTTTCCCAACATAAATTCCTAAAAATATATATAATAATAATAATAATAAAACACTTTATTGCAATAAGAAAACACATAACAAAAAGAAGACACTACAAAAGAAGTACACAAAAGGCGGCCTTATTGCTACGTAGCAATTTCTTCCAGGCAACTTTGAGTGGAAAAATAACAATCGTCTGAGGACATAAAGGGGAAAGGGGAGTGGGTGCAATTTGAAGAACATTATAATATATTATATAGATATAATTAAAAAGAAATAGGAATAAATTAAAGAAAATTTAATGATAGTAGGAGTAAGAGAGGAAATAAGATAGGTATTAAGAATAAGATAGGAAATGCGTTCGGACTTGATCACTAAAAGATTTAAGAGATGGAGCCTTTCTGATACCTTCTGGAAGAGCATTCCATAGTCGAACAGCATGCATAGAGAAAGAATAGGAGAGGAAATCTGTGGAATGGGTCTGAAAAACAAGAGTAAGATTTGAGGAGGAGCGTAAGGTAGGGCAGGAGTACCGGTTTTGGCCACTGTACCGGTTTTGGCCACTTTTTGCGATAAAAGTTTTCTAAACAACTTTTAGCCATTTTTGATAAAGGCAATTAAAATAAGGTATTTTAAGGTAATAATAACAACCGTTAGAACTCCTTATGTCATATGATTTTTTTTCAATAAATTCCATTTTCTGTTTGAAAAAATGTTTTGTATGAAAATTTTAAGAAATTTGTGTTGGATGAAATACTTTATAAACCTTTGTTTTTTAAAATTAAATTGATATTTTGCAATTGACTGGTTTCTAGCGCATTAGAATATATTGATTTTACCTGGGTTTGGTTTTGATTTTTCGCAATACTTACAAAAGTTTAACTGTTAGTAAGTGGCCAAAACCGGTACATTTGGCAGCTCTCACATATTGTGTCTATTATGAAAAAAACTATTTTACTTTTATAAATTTGAAAAATGTACCTTTAAAGGTAGATAAATTATCTATAATTTAAGATATTATTTGTGTCTTAAATACCTAAGACCATTTAGTATTTAGTGCTTAAAAGTCAAAAAATCCTTAAAGTACCTCTACCTACAAAGGGTACCTCTGCCCTACATTGAGTGGAGGAGGTGTGATATCGGAAACACACATTATTAATCTTTAGCTTGATAATTTTATTATGCACACGTTTTCAGAATAACTCTACTTTCATTCAAACCTGCTCACTTCACAGTTTCTATTGCAGATCATTAACACACTATTTCTCTACACAACCACTATTATTAAAAATAACTCTTCTTTCGAGTAAAAGCCTCAACTAAAAACAAACAATTCCCCATTTCCCCACAGCGGGAAAAAATGAATGTTTGTTTAAGTAAGTCCCGTGCATTTTTATTTTAAAATCAGCAAGTGTTTTATATTTTTGGGAGTTTGGGAATAGGAAGAGATTTTCAAAGTTGTTTCAAATTATTATGGGAAAGACAAATATTTATCCAACACATTTGGCACAAAAAATATTGTAGAAATATACTGTCAGTTTTGTTTTATGACATGCTCATTAAAGCATGTTTGCATAAAAATAAGGCAAATGTCCATTTTTTTGCAAAGGAGGTTACTTAGTTGTATTTTTCATTTATTTATTTGTTTCGTCGAAACAAAGAGAGTCTTTATTGTTGCGCTTACCAAGATGTACTTTTTTTACCAACGCAGATAACAAATAAAGTAATTTAAAATAATTAAATAGCAACTTAATGTACTATCAATGTAACCCTTTTTATTTTACTAACAATATTAATGAGCTACGCAAGGGAATACAAAAATAAAAAAAGTTTTCTTACAAACCACTCCAAAATTAATTATTATTAAGATCAAACGTTCTTTGTCCGTAGTTGCTGAAAAAGTTTATTAATAATAATTAATTTTAGCAATTAGCCTGACAAAAGGCCACTGAATTAAATAGTGGTTGAAGTAAAAATGTCACGGGCTAAGTAACAAATCTTGTCCTACCGCAGAGCTTAAAAAAGATGAAAAATGACATTGCCTTGTTTGAAGTGTTTCGAGTGGGATTATTTAATTTCTTCCGCTTTAGACCTTTTATTTTTTATCTCGGTACAAGATAATTCAATTAGATGTTCTGCCCCTCCGACCAAAAGTAAAATTAGGTATTTTTTACTGATTAAAATGGTTTTTAGATGCATTAAGTGAGTGCAACTATCTCCACTTTACGTATCTTGATCTGTATCTACAATAAACTACACTTATACTATAAAGAGGTTAAGTTGGTATATAGAAAGTAATTCCTGGAACTACTGAACCGCTGACAAGGCTAAAGATAGAAGTGCAAGCGAATTGTGAACAACTTCGAGTTGAGTGTGCGAACGGAAACAGTGGTACTTACAGGCAACGAGCGTAGCAAACGAACAAGAAAGAGGGTAGACAGATTTGTCTACTCCTAACATCCAACCCGCGTTAACTTTATTCAGTTACTCCGTCATCATGGCGTGTGCAACTGCGCCGAAATTTCAGGGTGATAAAAATCCCTCTTTTCGTAATATTTAGTGTTAATGACCATGAAAGTTTAAAAAATTCTTATCTCTAGCTGCCGGAACACAACAATGCTGAAAACATCGTTGTTATAGTTTCAGACTTGGCTAAGATGGTGGTAGCAAGTCAGACGGACTTAGAACAAATCCTACCACCAACCAAACCGAATACAATTTGTACCCACACTGGGAATGGAACCCGGGACCTCTGGGTCTGATACCGGTGGTGCGTAGATACCAATAGACCACATAGATGCCACAGAGACAATTAAAAAAATATTAAAAAATTCTTTCACAGATAGGAACCTACACAATTTTTGAGTTATATAGGATGTTTTATCCCTATATACCCACAGGTTTAATGCGAGGAAAACCGCAAGGTTCAGTTAGTTATATTATATTTGAAATCAAAACATTGATAAATGAAGACTATGAAGATCTATATAATTATGCTTCTATGAAAAGCTTTCATTGCATATTTTATCAACCTTCAGCGTGTTATTAATTATGCAGTTGTATTAATTTAGGGGTAGTACGTCATCCCCTTAAAATGCTCCGGGATTTTACGTTAATTATAATGACGAGGAGCGTTAATTCTTGAAACCGATGGGTAAGAGTAATTAATCATTCGTTAAATTCTAAGAAGCTGTTTACTTTCATAGACGTTATCACCAGAAACGTTTGATGTGAAGACAACATCAAAGGTTATCATTGTCTTTGGTGTTTTCAGATGTATTTGGATAAGATTTGTGGTTTTATGTTGTTGTAGGGTTTCATTGTAATGCTTTCAGAAAATAAGAAAATCTTCCAAAAAATCAATTTAGCTCTTTAAGACCTGGGTGCCTACCATCAACTTTAAGACAGCGATTCAAAAATAGCGCGATGCAGAATAGGTTCCTAAAATGAATTGCTTTCTTTCGTACTATGACCTTCTAAAAACTGGATCGCAAATGAATTGCTAAATGTGAATGACCGAACGACTTGTGTCCTTATTTCTTCTACCCGTCTCTTTCACTCGATTCTGTCATGCCCAGAGAGTGAGAGAGGCGGGTATAACCTGCAGGTGTGATGTTAAATCGACCGGGTTATAAGTCAAATAAGAGTTCTTGACAGCTTAGCGGCTGTGAAATGTCATTGAATGATCACTGAATCGCTGTCATTGATATTAAGCTGTCGTGGTACGAATAAGCGAAGCAGTTCAGTTTAGGTTCTAAACAAAACCGCATTAAGAGTTGATGGTAGGCACCCAGATAGTATGTATATGTTCCGTACCGCGTAAGACCGATAAGAATATACATCCCGTCACACTTTGATTCGAGACTGAAGCTTAGTTTTTACTTAGCACTCGGGACCCTCCATCCCAAACGGTTCTCACAATAACATAGAATAATTTCGTATTGATAATTTTAGTCTGGCAATTTGAATTTGATAATTTGAAATAATCAATTTCAGATAATTTGAAAAAATAGTTTCTGTTCTGGCGCTGCACCCCCACGCCGAACCGAAAGAGTTAAATCTGATTCATCCTTTAACTGTAGGCACAATTATCTGAAGTAGAATCAAACGAAAATAACAATCAGCTTAAAACCAAACCAAAATCGAAAGCACGCATAAATCAAAACGAGTTTAACTGTAAAAAAAGCGACCAAAATAAAATCAATGGCGGCACCGAGAGATAATTGCAAACGCCCTCGAAGGGAACAAACAATCGAAATAGAATTGATGCTTGATCCCACTGCGAAAGATCCATCGCTAATAGAATCCACCGACGTCGAGCGCAGACTGTTTACTTCGACGTCGATTGTGGAAGGTTGTTCACACTATGCGATGTTGAAAAAGAAAAATTATGTCTGCGCGAGATTTTGCGTCTGAGGGTGTTGACAAGATGCGAGCGGTTTCAATGCCGCTTAACTGCTGGTTCGTTCACAGAGTTGTTCATACCAATATAAGATCATATAAATCATTGTGTGTACCTGTAATAGGCTAACATATTTGTACCAGGACCTTTATAACTATTGCATGTTGAATATGTATCGCTGTTGGTAAACCTTTAATAAGTAATAATATTAATAATATAAAAGCACAATTTATACGATAACGTGCTGCTATTAAAAATTGGGAAACAAAAGTCTCTACTTACAGAAATAAAATTGGGATAGCTGTACATATACAGGGTGTTAGGGGCACGTCTGCAAAAACTTTAACCATGGCTTCAGACCATCATGCTGAACAACGTACAGCAAGTTTTTTGTCGGAAATGATAATAAATTTCGACTCTCCATACAAAATGTCCCGATAAGTTGCTAAATTTGTATGACAAGTCCAATTTTTTTTTGGTTTCCGACAAAAAATCTTGCTGTACGTTGTTCAGCATAATGGTCTGAAGCCATGGTTAAAGTTTTTGCAGAGGTGCCCCTAACACCCTGTATATGTAAGTAATAATAAATTAGTAAGAGGCCTCAATGCCCAGTTTCCATTTTTGAAAAAACGAGCACGACAAACAAGTTTTATCGTAATCGTTACAGTAATCATTATTATTGTGTATGAAAACCAGAGCAGTGCCTCTTTCGGTAGGCACAAGAACAAAAAATTGATAGAAACGTATTTAACAACGAAAATCTATCGTTATGGTACAGTGCTATAATCTTTTCTGTTTCAGTGGCCAAAATGTGAAACTAATGTGTTTTTTTAAATGGCATATTGCTGTTAAGATGTCCAACCATAGCGCAGCTGGCGGCTGAAGGTCTTAGAAGTCAGGACCGGTTAAATTGCTACAAAAAAAAAGAAAAAAGTACTTAGCGTTGCTGTCACACCGGTACAGAAAAGATTGTACCACTGTACAGTGCCAGAGTTTTTTCTGTTCCGGTGGGCAAAATGTGAAACTAACGTGTTTTTTTAAATATCATTTTGCTGTCAAGTTGATGTCCAACCATAGCGCTGTTGACAGCTGAAGGTTTTAGAAGTCAGGGCCGGTTAAATTGCTACAAAAAAAAAAAGAAAAACGTACATAGTGCCGCTGTCACCAGAACAGAAAAGATTGTGGCACTGTATAATCGTTTATTGAACTATACAATCCGTCAAAAGCTCTCAAATTGCTGCTGTCAAAAATGTATTTAATTTTAGTTCTCTATGTGACCGATAGGGGCACCGCTCTGGTTTTCATACAAAATAACAAATAACATTTACTATAATAACGATAGTTTTTCGTGCTAGGGGTACCTGCTGTCAAATATCTATTGAATTTAAGTTCTTTAAACGACCGAAAACGGCGCTGCTCTGGTTTTTATACAAAATGACACAATCGCGATAACCATTCCATAGCGATAGTCTTTCGTGCTTGGGCACGTTAGTACTGTACTTGGGGTATAGTTTTGTTTACAAATTAAAGTTTTAGCTACGAGGCGTGAGCTAAAACCATTTAATTTTTTGTAATTGACGACGAAAGACAAGTCGCGATACGTTACCATTAATAGGTTTTAGAATGTTAAATCTTATTGATTACTAACATATTCCACAAGAATGTTATATTTTTCTGGGATAAAAAGTATCTAGCCTAATTCACTCTCTAGCTCTCAAACTATCCCCATACCAAAAATCATGTCAACTCGTTGCCCCATTTTGATATGAAAGATGGACAAACAAAAACACTTTCATATTTATAAGGATGAAAAATGCTTGATTTTAAAGTTGATTCAATTAAATATTATTTTATTTTCTATTGTTAGCTGAATAAAAGATCACAATTAAATTCTTTTAAAGTTCATCGGCTTCGTCTGTTGATATAATACCTAGAAGCTAAAAGCTTAATATTGTCACAACTTATTTGATGCGTTAAGACCTCCATATTATAACTTAATCTAACTAAGAACTTGCCAGGGCTTTCATGAGCTAAGACTCAGTTAAACCCCTTTGATAGAATAGGCTTTACTGACATAAATTATACTTATTCCCATAATCCTTATAATAGTAATGCAGAAAACATAGTGATTTTATTACTCGCTTTAGAAAATAGTTTGTTTTGTTTGTCTATTAACATCATTAGCAATTTATTGTCCCCACTGCTGGGGCACTGGCCTTCCTTATGGATGGATAATGCCGATATAACACGGTTCAACCAAATTGATGCACTTTGGTTAAAAGGCGCAGAAGCTGAACACTGCTGTTTACACGTATCTTAAAAGTGAACTATCAAAATTACAAAGAGAACCAATCAATTCGCATTGCTTGAAAATTTCTACCAATCAGGTAGCACGTTGAAAATGAACAACTAGTGAATCATTCAATTCTCATGTTTACACGTTCAACTTTCGTTCTATGGCATTGACCGTTGAACGCAAAAGTGAAAATATAGAGCAAGCTCAATTCTTTCAACGCGCTTGAATGTGGTTGCCATTGAATGATTCAATGTTACGTTTACATTGTTCAATTTGGTTGCTACATCCAAATTGAAAGGCAGAAGTGATCTGTCTAATACAGCCATAAGGAGAATGGGCCCTTGATCCACCACGCGGGCACAATGTGGATTGGTGGGTATTAACGACTGCAAAAACGGCTAACCGTGCCTTCCAAAATACGGAGGAGCTCGAAATGAAAAGTTTTTTGTCACCCATCCCAGGACCGACCATTGCGAAAGTTGCTTAACTTTAACGATCGCCGGCCGAGCGCACCAACCACTTTTCAATATTTTACTACTTACTGTTACCATTATTAGTGATAACATTGATCGGAACTAGATTTAGGAAAAATCCGTGTTATTTGGGTGCATGTTATTATGTAAGAGTACCTAACTTTCGATTATTATTATATTATTATTAACGCAGTTATAATCATATAATCGTTGTTGACCACTATGTCTACCTAGGACAGACAATCCAATTAGGTAAGTCCAACTTCGAGAAAGAGATCTCTCGTCGAATCCAGCTCGGATGGGCAGCGTTTGGGAAACACCGGCATATATTTGCGTCCAAAATTCCTCAATGTCTCAAGACTAAGGTCTTTGACCAGTGTGTGTTGCCAGTTATGACTTATGGAAGCGAGACGTGGTCTTTTACTATGGGTCTCATAAGAAGGCTCAAGGTTACCCAGCGAGCAATGGAGAGAGCGATGCTTGGTATTTCCCTGCTCGATCGAATCAGAAATGATGAGATCCGCAGGAGAACTAAAACGTCCGACATCGCTCGAAGGATTGCTTAGTTGAAGTGGCAGTGGGCGGGACACATAGCGCGGAGAACCGATGGCCGTTGGGGCGGAAAGGTTCTCGAATGGCGACCGGACGACGTACCGTGGGCAGGCCCCCTACAAGGTGGACCGACGACCTGGTCAAGGTCGCGGGAAGCCGCTGGATGCGGGCAGCGCAGGACCGATCGTTGTGGAGATCCTTGGGGGAGGCCTATGCCCAGTAGTGGGCGTCGTACGGCTGAAATGATGATGATGAATCGTAAATCTTATTTACATACTGTATTTCACTGAGTGTTCGCCTGTAACACGTCATGATCTCATACCGCTCTTACTCTTTTACATATTATCTTCTGTCTGTCATCCAGAGGCACCACGAGTTTCTCCTACTTTCTATCTATGATATTTTTTTCTACAAGCGCATCTCGACATCTTTCAACTTGAGCAATGCAACTTAAGAGTTCGAGTCACGGCAAGTCGATTTTTAGCATCCAGAAAACTCTAGGTTGTAGGTAAACAAAACACCTACAACCCATTTCTTTAAAAGATTGATAAAATAGGTTCCAAGTCACATTGGAACATCTTTGACAATCTACTACTAGTTAGCTTGTTGTGAGACGAGTCGATTTTTTTCCTACTTCATTTTCAATAATAAAAATTGTGAATGCAAAAAAAGTAAAAATCCATCGAGATCTATAGAGTTAAGTATACATAGATTTCATTAATAATTCTCAGAATATAGACGAAAATCGAAAAGTCTGGAATAAAAACTAAATCGACTTGGTTCCACAGTTTTATGTCCGGAACATCGCTCAATTTGGTCAAGCTTCTGATAGTTTGCACAGTAAACAGGATCGCTTGCATTGCACCAAGCGATTCGTTGTTCGTCGTTTTCTGTTTACGTTTCCAGTAAATTCGTAGGCGGATTTGCAAACCTAATGTTTCTATTAGCAAAACTTTGAACGTTAAGCGTCGAAGCTTGGAACGTAAGACTTAGGCCTCATTTCCACCTGCAAGTAAGTCTTCTGCGATAAATGTCCGACAGTCTGTCAGATAGCAACTTGCAAGTGTAAACACACTTGCAAGTTGTAGTTTATACTTGCAAGTTGCTATCTGACAGACTGTTGGACATTTATCGCAGAAGACTTACTTGCAGGTGGAAATGAGGCCTTATAATGAGTCTTATTGTAGTGACCTTTAGGATCACCTAGTCTAGACAAAATAACGTGTTTTTAAGGGGCTTGTAGCTGATAACACACAGAGTATTACCTCCTAAAAAAGTTTATCTCAAAAGCTTTTAAAGCTATTGGTTGTCCATAAAATTTACCTATACCAACATATAAAACTACAGCACATTGTAAGTATACTGGTTGTTTTTTTTTTGGGTTTTTTTTTAACGATTTCTCCAACGGCACCTAATAAACCTTTTTAAATAAAATAAAATAAAGTTTTACGTAAAAACTTCGTTTTTACGACAACCTTTTTTGTTGACTGTATTTTAATATTGTATCGTCATCCAAACCAAACCCAATCGGACACTGGGATGTTGGTCAAATTCAGCTTGCAAGATTTGACCGGACATAGTTAAATAATAATAATAAATAATAATAATAAATAACTTCTTACATTCACACCAATTATCTAAGCCCATTTTAATTTCATTAAGAAACTGTAACATGGAAAACTTGATAACGGATAAATATATACTTAAATACTTTTTGTTTGTAAATACATACTTAATATAGATAGTAAACACCCAGACCAAGACAAATAGACATGTTCATGCACACAAACATTTGTCTTGTTCGGGAATCGAACCCGAGACCACTGGCGCAGAAGGTGGGTAGCCTACCCCTTTTTTTTTTTTATCCTGGAGGAAACGCCTTTGCGTACCCCCCCGCCCGGGGAGACGAAGGTTAAGTGGGGCTTGAACCCACTAAAACCCCCAGGGTGCACCCTCTGCACATGGACGGAGATTACGCGGCATGTGTGGTAATCAGCGTGTCTCCGCCCGTGGACGCGTCCCTTCGACGCTTCCTCCTCACCTTCCTTCGGTGTGGTGCGCCGGGGGCACCTGGCACACCTTTCCACCATGGGGTCTTAGATGGGAAACGGAATTCCCCGTTCCGCCGCCCGACCCCCCAACTGCTTCACCACATCACGACGAGCCTTTCTTCGAAAGGCGCGCTGAGCGGCTAACCTCCCGGGGGGAATGCCAGATTTAGTCTGACATCCCCTCTACAACGGGCGGAGTCGCACTTCGTGCAACCCGCACCTCTTCCATTACAGCGGCTCTTGCGCCCACTCTCAACTTACCCCTCGTACTTGGTGGGCTGCACTTGACTGTGCCCATTATGTGTGCATCTGGCCGCCCACTGGCGGCACAGACGGAACACTTGGGCTCCTCTCCGCACGCTGATGCGACGTGCCCTGACCCCCCGCACCTGTAGCACATAGTGCTTCTGTCGACATTTGAAGGGCACATCGGTCTCGTATGCCCTAATTCAAAACAGCGGAAGCACCGCAGAGGCAGGGGGTGCAAAGCCCTCACCCTAACAGTGCTCCAACCAACCCTAAGACCTTGCGACATCACCTTCTCAGCCACCACTGTGGGACACCTCAGCAGAAGCCTGCCCGCGCCTTCGGGTCCCCGCTTCACTTGCTGAGCTGAGATCACCTCTGGGCTACACCCAGCTAGCCTAACCATCGCGTCCACTACCTCCTCGCTGCCCACGGTCTCATCCAGACCAGTGAGCAGCAGATCCACCCTCTTACTAGGCCGCCCAACCTTAGCCACATCAATGAGTGCCTCCTTCAGCTTAGCGGCCAACAAGTCAGCCATCGTCCCGCTTGGGTCCGAGACCTCCACAAGCCGGCCTCCAGTCTGGGTCATTTTAATTCGGACCCCAGTCTCCTGCGCCCCAAACTCCGCGAGGGAGATCGCGTTTTTGGCCCTTCCTATTACCTCCGCGTACGTCGTACCTGTCATCTCGGCTTCTGGCAGCAGGTCGATGGTCACCGCCGAGGTCTTAGGCGGGATCACTTTGGCAATCCTCTTCTGGGCCGGCTTAAGGTCCGCTGAATGGCCAGCTCCTGCCTTCGCCGGGATCACCACTCCCTTTGCAGGTGACGCACCCGCAGTTGCCGACATCTTTGCCACCTTCAACTTCTTTTTTTTCTTCCCCACTACCTTGTTCCACTCAGTAGCCGCTGAGGGAGTAGGCACTTCTGTGGTCTTAACTGCCGGAGGACTTGCTACTGCAGGGGGAGATTGTTGGAGGAAGCGCCTCTCCAATCTCTCAAATCGGTCATCTATGGTCTTGGCGACCGCATCCATGATTGAGCGCTGCAGGCCCTCTAGCACCCCACACTCTGTCTGCACAGAGTCATCAGTGCCGACCTTCTTTGGTGTCAAGGCCTCTATCTGCCGCTTCATAGAGGCGATCTCACGGTGGAAGTCCATATTCACGCCTTGAATCTCAGACACCAGTCTCTCAAGACGAGCAATCTTTTCAGATCTCTCCTGCTCTAGCTTCCTGCAGATGACCTCCATGGCTTGAGTGAAAGCCTGCAGCTGATCCGCTTTCTCAAGAAGAAATCCACCCTTGTGTGGTATCGCCTGCTGTATAAGTACGGTAGCCTCCTTCATCACCGCCGATCTGTAGTCAAATGGCTTCTGCTTCGGTACCTTAAATACCCCATCGACTTTCTCGCTCTTGGTCTCAGTGGAGCGGGATTGAAGGACTTGACGCTCCGGTTCAGCTACGGTCTCCGCCGTCCGCTTTACCTTTGCGGGTGTGGGTCCACAGTATGTCCCCTTCTTCCTACGCTCCTTCTCCTTCTCTTCCATCTCATGGCGCTCCGTCTTCTGTTTTTCTCGGCATTTCCTTGCCGCCAACCGCTGCCGTGCCCTCTGCCGTGGGTAGCCTACCCCTGCGCCAAATCGGTCGTCGTCGGTAAATAAATTAGCAATCTAAATTCACCCTAAATTAAATAAGGTTTCTAAAGTCACGCCTATATCAGGCACATGATTTACTCTGCTCCATTAATCCATATTAATTGGTTACTGCGATCGAAAATTAATTAAATCGGTACAAGTTGCCTTAATCACGTGCTTAAAGAAAGGATGTAACATAATGTGCCTACTATTTATAAACCTGGCTTTTAAGTGACTTCAAACATTGTCAAAATGATCGACTCTACGTTCTGTTACTCAGCCTGTCTCACTTTGTGAAGATCACGTGTCAAAATATGATAATTTATGAATCGCTTAATATTGATAAATGTAACTCTAGTAAAAATAAGTTTTTAATAAAAATTTCATTTTTATGACTAGCTTTTTGCTGACTGTACTTAAATATTATATTGTCATATAAACCAAACCTGTATACAAAATTTCAGCTCCATCGGACACTGGGAAGTGGGTCATATAAAGCTTGCAAGTTTTGTCCTCCACTAACTAACAAACTAACTAACATGGCAAGTTAATAAAAAGCTTGTAAGAAAACATCTAAAAGATAAAGAAAAGTAAATACTTTATATTATTATTATTTATCTCATGGCGTTAAAATAGCATCTCGAATAAATGAATTGAATATGTCTATTTCAAATACGACGGTACCGATAAATTCACTTTGAAAAGTCTAGAGAATGTGCATGTGCATGCGAATCCAACGATTATCGATTCTTATTAAAACACTTTTTTGGTACAGTACCTAGTATTGATTTATTTCCATGTATTTAAGTTTGTATTTGCTTAGGTCGTAGTCAAAATTTTCGTTAATATTATCAGTTACGTTCTCTGCATGTGTCAGCCATACCGTCGTATTGAAAATAGGCTTTATATAGAAATTAATTTACTAGGCTAAAGCCCCGTTTTCATTAGGGGACATTTGTCGCGGACATTAGGGGACGCGGGAGACATCGCCCGACATCACAGGCGATATCAACGTGTCGCGGGACATGTCGCGTGTCGACGCTCGGGAAGCGTCGACATTTCCCCGACTTCATGTCCCTCGATAGTCGCCCGACGGCATTAATTTGAATAGTGAGGACGCGTGTCGCTCTGTGTTCCTCGTCATCCGCGACTATGGCAGATCTTGCGCGACTTCCTGTCCCTCGATAGTCGCCCGACGGCATTAATTTGAGTAGTGAGGACGCGTGTCGCTCTGTGTTCCTCGTCATTCGCGACTATGGCAGTAGTGAGTGACATCACGACCACAACTTCGGTAGGTATGTAGACGAATGTCGACCAAAATGTTCCAAATTATTAGTGCTCATTACTAACACAACTTTAACAAAGTCAAACATTTACAACCATTAGAAAACCAACTAACTACCTGCGTTTACTATTTTTGAAGTTAAAACCAAAGTTTTGCCGTGGCAGCTTTTAAAATGTTTGCCCTGTCTCGTAGTTTTCTCGCTAACGAGAATTTAATGTGACGAGCCAAGGGCGTACGTAAACTGTCTGACATGAGCCTTAGTGCTTATATTATACACATTTGTAGTAAAGCTGGTACCACAACTTGGCGTGACATAACCTATATAAAATTCAAGAATTAAGAGCATGACTCCACCTTAAAGTTTGGTCGTAATTCATCAAGGCATTTCGGTAACGTACTAAAAGTTTATATTAAAAGAAGAAATAGTCATTAATTTTAGGTGGAATGAGTATGAAGTTTTTATCGCTTATCGGGATTTTTGTGCAGTATTCGAGACCTTTGTTTGCTTTAAATTTTATTGTACATTCTAAAATTAATAATTAGAAAAAAATCGCAACCTACCTAAATAGAATAAATTTATATTTGAAGATAGTGGCTCCCCGCGGTTTTACCAGCGCGGTTCCCGTTCCCGTGGGAATATTGGGATAAAATATAGCCTATGTCACTTGGGAATAATGTAGCTTTCTACTGGTGAAAGAATTTTCAAATTCGGTTCCGTAGTTTTTGAGTTTACTCATTACAAACATACAAAAATTCGAATCTTTCCTCTATAGTATAGAAGTATAGACAAACAATAGAAGTATAGATATAGCGCGCTTGGGCTGCGATCACTTTTGCAATGGTCGGTCCTGGGATGGGTGACAAAAAAACTTCATGTTGAGCTCCTCCGTGTTTTGGAAGGCACGTTTAGCCGTTTTTGCAGCCGTTAATACCCACCAATCCACGTTGTACCCGCGTGGTGGGTCAAGGCCCATTCTCCTTATCCATATCCATAAATAGGCCATCCCAGCAGTGGAGATATTAAATGGCTGATGATGATGTTGATGACGAAGGTTTTCAAATATTTCGCAAGTTCCAGTAACGTTTCTTTAAAATTACATCGCTGGGCCCGTGAGAAATCCATGACTCCACCGACAATAAAATTAAAATTAATTTTCCTCGCGTTACTTGTTTTATGCTGTGGCTTCACCTGCGTGTCGCCTAACGGGGCGTTAATAACGGCATGATTAGCTTTCATTAAATTGTGCACTAAACTAGTAACTATTTAGTAATCTGTGACTAAACTAAAGCAAATTAGCGCGCTAAGACCCGGCCACACCTGCGTACTATATCAAATAGCGCGCTTATTAATGGTATTAAACACAGGTGTAAATATCGGGATCAAATAATAGCCTATGTTAATGTAGCTTTTTAATAGTGAAAGAATGTTTAAAATCGGTCCTATAGTTTTTGAGTTTATTCGATACAAACAAAAAAATATAAATACATTTTTTTCTCTTTAAAATATTAGTAAGTATATAGATATAGATAGAGCGCGAACCGAAATCTCCGCGTTAGGGTCCGTCCCGCGACTGACGCTCTCGCTTCGCAGACGAATGGTCGCGTCTGTTTGGTCAGAGGTTTACATAATATTATTGTGAAAAATAAATATATGTAGCTTTCTTCCGCAAATAATCACAAAACTTGCACCTTCACCGATCACACTACTCGTAGTGTGATCGGTGAAGGTGCACTACTCGTAATGGTTAGGGACTTCCGCCAGGTGACGCCTGATTCAATCAAATACATAATATTATTCACGCACAGTTTTGCTACTGTAAGTAGCCATTGCATCAAAACCAGCCATCGACAATCGTCTCCGGCGGGTGTCATCCGCGCTGAATAATCAAAAGCTGCCTCGAATTTCGATTTCCGACCGAATCATGTGGCGGGACCTCTTTGTTCGGATATTTCGCGTTTACTGAAATCGTATATCGCTCGTGATGATGTGGCTTTTGTATTTTGGTTTTTTAGTAACACTGGCTTGTGTTTTCGGTAGCTAACGTCCGAATATTCGATCTCTACTCTACTTTGAGTAAGTCTTAAAGCTACCGCACATGAAGCCATTAGTGCCCGCAGGCTGCTTGTCTATTGACGCGGAGCGAGGCAGCGGAGCGGAGAAACGGATAAAATATGTTAACCAAAAGGATTGCGCTTCGCATATTTAATGCAATCCTATTGGTTAACATTTCTCCGTTTCTCCGCCACAAGCTGCGGATGAGTTTTTTATATAGTATTTTATTTATTTGATTTGATTTTATTTTTATTTATTCGGTGGATCAACAGTAACAAATACAAAATAAGAAATTACAAAAAAAACTACAGTAAACCAATTACAGATCCACACCAATACCTATACAACCTTCGAGCAACGCGGGCCTTCCGTCTCGGAACGGAAGACACGCGTTGCTCGAAGACAACAGCATAGCTTAAACAAAAGCGATGAGATTTTGAAAAACTTGCAGTCAATCGAATGCTCAGTTTGCGCCGATGCTATACAAAGTGTGAAAAAGCTTGTGACCGCGTTTAGTGGCGGCCACTAAGTATACTTTGTTCAATCGACAGCACATTAGGTTAAACAGTTGAATTGCGATAACAGTTTTTATTACGTAGGGCATAAAGGCGGTCACAAGGTCAACATGTATAGTCTGATGTGCCGCCGTGTGTACAATGAAGCATGGGTCCTATTACATCTCATTTTCTCGTGCAAAGGAAAATGTCGCTTCTGAATAAAGAATAGGATTTAATTTCCTAGCATAAAAAATGTCTGCTGTTTTTCTTACACAGAGGACCCCTCTGCTACATTGTACAAAGTAATCAATGTGCAGTAGCACATAAACACCACCCTGTCGTCTTAATTGTCAAAGGAATGAAAGAGACGCTATATTATTTAAACCGCGTCTAAACTTAGTTTGTAGTTCGAGTGTTCGAGCTTTGTTATAATATTTGGCCCATATAATAAATACCTTACAGACTAACATACATATATTATACTATAGTAACTACATACTTAAAAAAACACTATTTATTCACACGTATTGACGGCAATGACTAGTCACGAGATGAGGGGCTTCTCATTGATCATTCGGGCTTACCTGTGTTTTAACCCATTAGCGGTCGCTGTACTCGATTGAGTACACTAAAACTTTTCATAGTTACTGAAAAGTTTTAGTGCACTAAATCGAGTACAGCGACCGCTAATGGGTATATCACGGTGACGTTGGACTCGGCTACTTTGGCGGTAGTTATCACCTAATGCCCCTAATTTTTAAGCCACGTGCACCAATAGTAGAGCCTTAAAATATGGCCGATTATGATTCTTATTGCACTGGCTTTAAAGAATGATCCTCATTGCAATGACCTAAGATTCAACATTTTTCAATAAAGACATTCAACGTTAAACTTGAGTCGTTTTATGTGATCGCTTTGTTCACTCGAGTGTTATAATGCGACTGTTTACTCCGAGTAACATATTGAAATGTATATCTTCTTATCTCACACAATTCAATGTGAAATAAAAGCTCAATGAAGTGAACTTACTTACACGGTTCTCCCACATAGATTCTTAATATGTGGGCCGATTCTCAGGCAATCGAGAAAAGTTCACTTTTATAAGCTCGAAATTCAAATTTAACACAGATTTTGTATTGTCAGAATTTCACAATCGAAAAAATTCGATCGAAAACCAGTCGAACGCTACGAATGGTACAAACCAATAGATGTTCGTATACGAACTTAGTTGTCAAAATGAATTTTTTGACATGAGGGACAGCTTAGTTTGTTTGAAACATGAAGTTCGACTTAATACTGAGGTAACTGGAGCGTGCAGTACGAACAATTTTTTGAATACCACAAATAACACAGTGGCTGTCTTCCGTCTCACCTACACTTTAAAAAAATACGTATGGTCATATGAGACAGCTGACAGCCACTACATACATAAATGTCAAATTTGGTGGCGACACTTTTTTATTCAGGGTGAGAGCTCCAGTTACCTCAGAGTATTAAGTCAAACTTCATGGTTTGAAACGTTCTAACTTTTCAATAGAAACCACAACCAAAATGTTCGACATACGAATTACCACACTGAAAAAATTCGAATGCCTGAGAATCGGGCCCATGGACCATGAAATATTTTTCAAATCAAACATATACTTAATAACTTTTTAAAGGCAAGCTTTCAACAAAAACAAAAATTACTGTCCGTTTTTTTATATAACTAGTATGATAACTTACTTAATGCTAACAGTGACAAACCTTTTTCCAGGCGAAGGGAAAAGCAAGTGACCTTGAGCATTGCTTC
The DNA here is from genome assembly GCA_949710035.1 of Crambus lathoniellus. Classification (NCBI taxonomy): domain Eukaryota; kingdom Metazoa; phylum Arthropoda; class Insecta; order Lepidoptera; family Crambidae; genus Crambus; species Crambus lathoniellus. The sequence goes on from OX453310.1 coordinate 23,038,090, forward strand.
GAGAAAAATATATCATGAAAACTAGACGCAAAGACTGAAAATCAATTATATAGTAATTCTTAATTTAACGACTATTTGAAAAAATATGGAACAATAAACAAAAGGCATGAATCCTATGAATATCTCGTTTATAATATAAACGTGTATTTTATATTTTATAAATGGGTACTTTGGAATAATGTTATAGATTATAATAGCTAATATCTTATATTTAGACACTACACTAAAAGCAAATCTTCAACATTTATGTTGCGTGATATATTAATTTGAAAATCTAAAATGCTGTATTTTCGCCAAGAAACTTGTTTAAAAACTCTACTTTTAAGTGTATTCTCCTTACCCTTCGCCTCAATACATCAAATAATAGTGACACAGAATATCAGAATGGTCAGAAATGAAGCGAATACGTATTTCACGATCCACACGCCTTAATTTTTCTTTGAAGGGTTAGTTCAGACACAGGCAAAAACTGCGATGTTACCGCTACGTCTGAACTGACGCTAAGTTAAATAACACTGCTTCAAAGTTAACAAACATCCAATTACCGAAATGCTGTTTTAACATTTTATTTGACCTTTATTGTGTGCATGTAAGAACGTAATTATTAAATTATTTTAATAATTGAGTTAGTATTTAAATATGAACAAAATAAATTAAACTTTAATAATTTATTGGTTAGAAAACACCTTACTTTACTCAAGTTACAGGTTTTTTAATGGCTCAATAACAATAACCATGCATGACAGTTAAAAAACGTTTTGAAATTGTTGTATTTTTATATTCTTTGTTAACCAATTCCCTTTATTTATTTTACCAGTAAATATTCGGTTCAATTATAAATTCGCACTGAAACTTTACTGCAAATGATAGTTTATTTTTCTTTCAGTTTTTTTTAAGTTCAGATGTAATAATAAATCATACGAAGTGCAGTTATTGAATACCGATGCGAGGTTATTTTTTGAATGAGCCCATAAAGAGTACGCACCCATTCATATTTATTTATTCACTTATAAATAAAACTCTATAGAATTCTCGTTAAATGCATCAGCTACTGATATAAACATGTTGCTTTTGTGTTTAATGATGGTTTTATCCTACTTCCTACTAATCCTACTAATATTATAAATGTGAAAGTTTAGATGTTTGGATGTTTGTTACTCAATCACGCCAAAACGGCTGAACGGATTTGGCTGAAATTTGGAACACAGGTACTTTGTAGTCTGGAGAGAAACATAGGCTACTTTTTATCCCGGAAAAATATCACCTTCCCGCGGGATAACGTCATGTAGTCCACGCGGGCGAAGCCGCGGGCGGAAAACTAGTAATATTATAAATGTGAAAGTTTAGATGTTTGGATGTTTAGATGTTTGGATGTTTGTTACTCAATCACGCCAAAACGGCTCAATGGATTTGGCTGAAATTTGGGACACAGATACTTTGTAGCCTGGAGAGAAACATATGCTACTTTTTATCCCAGAAAAATATCACATTCCCGCGTGATAACGTCGTGTAGGAAAACCACGCAGGCGAAGCCGCTGGCGGAAAGCTAGTTATAAATAAATTACACTCAAAAGCGCAACTGTTATTTTCATACAATCATGCTCACTTTTTTTTTTTATCCACAACGGGGTAGCACTTAGCCTTCATCAGACCTGATGTTTAGTGGTGATCAGGCTGAAGATGGAAGCGCATTACTCCCGGAATCCTCAATCACTGAGGAACTGGCTATCTTATCTCTAACTGCCGGAACACAATAATGCTGAAAACATCATTGTTATGGCGTCAGACTTAAATAAGATGGTGGTAGCTAGCCAGGCGGACTAAGAACAAGTCCTACCACCAACCAAACCGAATACAATATGTACCCCCACTGGGAATCTCTCTCTTGGTCTGAAATCGGTGGTGTGAACCACTAGACCACAGAGGCGGTTAAAACAGTTTACTTTACTTTACTTTACAGTTTTACCAGGCAAACAGTTTTATAATAATATTAATTACAGAAACAACGTTAAAAAAAGTGCTTTAATAACCGTAGTATCAAAGACTGAGGCATGGTGATTAGCGCCAACCACAAATTAAGCTAGTTAAAAATAACGTATTAGGTATAAAATAAAAAAACTGCAATCAAATGATTTTTGGTGATGAATAAGTCATTGATTTACTTGGTTTGATAGGTATGCCATATTATTGAGTTCATTGTGATGATCATTATTGTTAACGATGTTCATCATTTATAATATCATTCTTAAATTATTTTTATTTATCTAAAAATACTAATTTACATATAGAGACATTAATACGGTTAACGGAATCAATTTTCACCACGCTGGAAATAGTTGCTCGGGAACTTTTATGAAAAACTTATTCTTACGTTTAATTTTATCCCGACCCAAAATTTTGCTCTACTCGTATTCTGAAAAGATGCAGCGTCATAGGGGTTACATCAGTCAAAGGTTTTATTCAATGGTTTAGTAGGAAGAAAAAATATGTCTAATATTTCTTATGAGTCACGCACATATGTTACATGCAATATTTCATTTTGGCACACTTTCAAAATTCAGCTTCTGAAATTGCGCACATTTATTTTTTGTTAAAGATATGAACGGATTTTTTCCCTAAATTCCACCCTAATACTCCTTGCTGACTGTTTGTTGTAGAACTTTCGCATAAATTAGAAGATTTTATTAACAATTTTTTGTTCACCAATTTTCTAAACATTTCTATGCGACATGGAGTTGTTCAATTGATTGATTGATACAACAGCACATGGAAATTATTTTTGTAATAATTCATCAAACCTAAGAAGATCATCGTGTTTACAATAAGTATCTATATTGACAGGCATTAGGAACAATTATTTATTAAACCATATCTGATTAAACATTTGGTCAAAACAATGTTTCACAAACGCAATTGTTATGTCATTGATAGATTGATGAACTGATGACACTTTTTGACGATGATGACACACAAAAAGCAGCTTTTTATTTCCATTGAAAATTTAGTTATTTACGAACGTGTCATTTTTTTAGGAGCGTAGCTAGCTCAATGTAATAAATCAATTTCAAACATTACCTGACAAATGATGAGAAGTGGAATGGTACTGAAAATAGGTTTTGTAAGGGAATAAGTCTATAAGTAAGTATGATAAATGATACCATAAATAAAACGAAAACACTCCGAAATAAATAGAAATAAGTCTCGAAAGGACAGATAGGAAAAACAGGATTGTTGGGCATCATAAAAATATGAAGAATGTTGGAAATACTGAGTACCTACCTTTAATAATAATAATACTTACTGGGTTTATAAACAAGATAATATTTTTGTGAAAGTAACTTTGTCTGCCAGTCTGTTAACTTTTGTATTAATGTTATGATTCAATTAATTTATGAAAAAAAGGTAATTTAAAAATAATAAAACCTTTTTCGCCCAAGCTTAAGTAAATGAATTTGTTTTTGTTTATTAAATCTTAAAAAAGATTAAACTCCATAACTAGGTGTTATTGTTGATCGAAGACTCCATAGCTATACACTCGGGACGTGCATACATTTTGTTCACGAAGATAAATTGATTTCCGGGAGTCGCAAGAAAATAGTTTTGAACATTTACATCGCCAACAGATTTGCCCCAATAGTAGATTGTACAACAAGTGCATAAAACATACCATTTTACCCGAGACGTATATAACCACCCGAACCGTAGGCGAGGATGGATAGTCAATTCGAGGGTAAAATGGGTTTTATGTACGAGTTATACACTCTGCTTTTCACTTCGAGTGTGAGGAAAATAAATTACAATATTGCAAAAAAGAAATAATAAAGACTTCGCCATATTGGCGGGAAAACTTCCATTTTCTTTTTTTTATACGTGGAAGTGGCAGCACAGTTACTTAGCATAGATCGTAGTCCATAATGCTCTTGAAATACTTATTTCTTACAAAACTCATTAATTTTGCCTAGTTTTATTTATTTAGTAATTTAACATGGATTATGTACAAAATTTAAGAAACAAAATGAAACAACAAGTTTAATTGCGTGTGTGACTGTTTACCGGACGACCTTTGTCTTAGAGTCTGTAACATAGACGAAGATTTTACTTTATGCACTAGAGCATAAAAAGCGATTTTATGCAGCCTATACCCAACATAAACACGGACTTTACGAGCATGAGAAGTGAAAAGGTCATTTTTGTGCTTTACCTCAATTTGAGTAAAGCTTCGGAAGCCTACCCATGTCAGCGTTCCATTATCTTTGTTTACCAAGATTGTTGAATTTGTGGAATCCCAGCCAATGAGACACCATTCATAACTTTTGTCTGATCAGGTTTCCTAATATCTTTTGAATGCTTCACTACTAACGATTTAGCAGTTACAAAGGGTTCTAATACCAACCCCCTAGCATGACCAACAAAATTTGATATGATATGATAAGTTATCCGGTTTAACTGTCAAAAGAATATGGGTTTTGACGTTTGTATGTCGATAAGTCGCTCTATCATGCGATACATATCACGTTTTGGGTGGTCATGCTAGGCTTACTGAAGTACACCGGGTAGAATAAACAGTATAGTAGTAAACGGTAAAGTAGTACTTAAATAATATCCATACTTATATTATAAATGTGAAAGTGTGTTTGTTTGTCCGTCTTTCACGTTAAAACAGATCAACGGATCGACGTGATTTTTTAACCGACTTAAAAAAGAAGGAGGTTATCAGTTTGACCTGTATGTATGTGATATTGTTGGAATTTGATAATGTTTGAGTATAGCATTCTATTTAGGCTTTCAAGCACGCGTGATAAATTTCGTAGTTGTATCTATGTTATAGTACCTATGTATGTTTATATGTTTGTCCACGAATTTCTCAAAAACTACAAGAATTATCGAGATTATTCTTTTTGATTTAAATCAGGTGTATTCCAACTTAGGGAACAGTTCATGTTTCATCAAAATGATACATCAAGGAAGGCCAGTACCCCAGCAGTGGGGACCTTAAATGGCTGATGATGATGATCGAATACTATTTTCCTTGTGAAGTCGTATGAAATGTGATAACAGCTTTTTGTATTGCTCTATTGAAGAAGCTTTTAGGGAAATAAATAATATCAAGGTATGTATCTATTTGTATTATTCTGTTTGCGTGTATTGTTTCCCGATTCCAAAGCTTCAACGTTTTTCAATTGAATAAGGAATATATTGTGAAGGCTGAGCAATTTCCTTGGGGATTGCCTTGAAGATATTTGAATTACATACAGTAAATACAATACCAACTAGTTATACACGGTATTTTTTTTATCACCCCTAATATCGTTATTATTATCGTTATAGCGTTAGGGATATATTTAGGGATTATTCTACTCATGAAAACAAACAACTTTTATTATGGGACCAACACTGAAATCGCGATAAAAACAGCTGTTCCATACAAAAGTGCAAAAATATTTAATCAAAATGTATGGAACGGCTGATTTTCTGTTTGTTTTCATGAGTAGAATAATCCCTTAAATTATCCGGGGTGATAAAAAAATTACCGTGTATTAGTTATTTAGTTAGGGCGTTTGTGCACTACACTGAATTTTACCGATCCGGAAAAAAACGGATGCTTGTATTTTAATAATTAATCATTTATAATAGTAAGAATTTATTTATTTCGTGTGTTTAGGGTTTGAAACATTGAAACTACACGAAATAAATAAATTCTTACTATAATAAATGATTAATTATTAAAATACAAGCATCCGTTTTTTTCCGGATCGGTAAAATTCAGTGTAGTGCAAAAACGCCCTTAGGTACCCTGGCTGCACGCTACCGACCACAGCCACAAAACGCCGCCACCGATCTCTTTCCTGTATAGTAGTTTTCATACATTTTATAATGATCTCGCCGTACACAGTGACACAATATGTGGTAGCCACATGCTTCAAATCGTCGCCACTCGTGGCCGCTTCTTCTTCTTCTGTTTCTTCTTGTGGCCGCAACCGGCCATTAACGCCGACACAAAATACTGCAAGCGAATTGGTTAAGGCGAGGATTCCCGAAAATAGGGTATTTTTTTAATTATTGATTATTCGCAAACCACAAGTATTCAAAATTTGGAAGAAATACTATGTAATTTTACAGTCTTTTGGGGACTCCGGCCGTTAAATTTTCTATTAGTGACCTATACTTTACTCCATCAAATAAAATTTCAAATATCCTATTACTCGAAATAAAGGTACTTAGTTTTAGTTAATGAAAAATATACGAAAATAATTGTCTTCGAATAGGCAAGGGATTCCGGCCGTCATAAGTTTAAAGTTTTATTATTTAAATTTTGATTGAATTTCAAGTGATTTTCGATTCGCGGGGCGTTCGCGAGTTCACAGTTCAATGCCGGGTACCGCTGCGACCGCGCGAAGTGAAGAAGTGTCCGGCCGAGCAAGCGAAAGGGCGCTTGTGCACTACACGGAATTTTACCGTCCGGAAAAAACGGATGGTCGTATTTTAATCATAAATTATTTATAATACATAGTGAGAATTTATTTATTTCGTGTAGTTTAGGCTTTCAATCATTGTAACTGTGATATTGAACTGAAAACGTGATATTCATGAGCGGGCGGGGCGGGGGAGGAGGTAATCACTGCGCTGCCCCGGCGAGTAAAAAGACGGACAAGTGCACAAGCCAATAATCCGTGTTTTTCATGCCACACCACCGGTCCGAAAAAAAACGGACCGCCGGACGGTAAAACTCAGTGTAGTGCACAAACGCCCAGCGTGCCTATTTCGGTCGGGAATCCTTGCCTTGAAAAAAATAGCTGCCACAGACCGCAGGTGTCTACTCCCGGCCACAAGTGTCGGTCGCACTCTTCAGCTACCTTTGTAGCCACTTCTAACTTCACGTGGCAGCGTCTGTGGCTGTCGCGTGTGGCTCGTGTGCGGCGGCGCGGCGGCGCTTAGCCTCTCCGTGTGCGGCAAAGAGCTTCTACAAGGAAACTGGAGTTTTCAGCCTGTAAAAAATAAAAAACTGTGCCCAGCAAATTTTAAATTTAGTTGGTAGTGGCTGTCCGTTGTCTCATATGACCTTTCGTTTTGTTTCAAAGTGTAGGTGAGACGGAAGACAGCAACAGTCTACAAAAAAGTGTTAGTACTACTATCTCCAGTTACCTCAGTATTTAGTCTAAGCTCTTTGGTGTGCGGAGCCACCGACCACAACCACAAAACGCCGCTACCGACCTATTTCCTGTAGTTTTCATACATTTTATTTGGAATAGAATAGAATAGAAAAAGTTTATTCAAAAAAACACAAAAAATACAATTTACAAAGACTAATGCTTACACGTAGGTAATTACAGGTATTTTGTTGAAATGTTTCCTTCTCTGCATGTGTCACTGAATGAGCCGTGACGCTGATTTTCAGAAGCGACCAGATGGTAATCAACACTTCCTTATAAACAAATAAAAAAAACTGAACTAAACTTATACACAACAAATTAAGTAACATTCGTTTGTACAGCAATATTACACAAGTACTTACATCGCAATTCTGTAAATCACCTCAATGTCACAATGCACGGTATGTTACCCAAAAATAAATTTAAATATATATATAAATAGTTTGATTACCTAAATTAATGTGTAGATAAAATAAATGAAACAAGAAAAAGAAAAGAAAAATTCTCTAAATGAACTATATGAACTCGCCGCACACGGTTGTAGTGTTGCCGATCGATAGTCCACTATCGATAGCATTTCGATAGTCTATCGATAGTTTAAGCAAAAACAATAGTATCGATAGTTATCGATAGTATCGATACTATCGATAGTATCGGTCTCTCTTTTAGTACAATACTATCGGTAAGCAGCAATACTATAGATAGTATCGATCCCTGACGGCGAATAAACTATCGATAGTATCGATAGTATTGCTTTTGAATATTAATAAACTATCGATACTATCGATAGTTTTGGACAACGATAGTAAAACTATCGATAGTTCGGCAACACTACACGGTTGACGCCCGCCACCGCCGCTAGTCGTTACTTGTTTCTTTTTCTAGCTTCAAGTGGCGGCGTTTGTGGCTGTTAGTGTGGCTCGTTTACGGAACGCTTATAGCGAAAATACACGGTTCACTTTTGCCTTTCAATTTGGATGAAGCTACCAAAAACAATGTACCTAAACGTAAAAGTTAATCATTCAATGTCAATGTGCGTTTGTATTTCTGCGCCTTTCAACCAAAGTGAATCAATTTGGTTGAACCGTGTAATATTAGAATTAGATATCAGTGGCCGCCTAATCTTTCCGTACGGATTTATTTCCAGTTCCATCTAAAAATGTCAGATCCTATTTCATCCTTTCAAAGGTTTATTTTCGGAAAGGTAGCCTTTATCCGTAATCCGGATACAGACAATTTGGATGAAGCAATCAAATTGAACAATGTACCTAAACGTAAAAGTGAATTATTCAATGTCAATGTGCGCCTGTATTTCTGCGCCTTTCAACCAAAGTGAATCAATTTGGTTGAACCGTGTAATATTAGCATTAAATATCAGTGGCCGCCTAATCTTTCCACACGGATTTATTTCCAGTTCCATCTAAAAATGTCAGATCCTATTTCATCCTTTCAAAGGTTTATTTTCGGAAAGGTAGCCTATATCCGTAATCCGGATACAGACAATTTGGATGAAGCAATCAAATTGAACAATGTACCTAAACGTAAAAGTGAATCATTCAATGTCAATGTGCGCTTGTATTTCTGCGCTTTTTAACCAAAGTGAATCAATTTGGTTGAACCGTGTAATATTAGCATTAGATATCAGTGGCCGCCTAATCTTTCCACACGGATTTATTTCCAGTTCTATCTAAAAATGTCAGATCCTATTTCATCCTTTCAAAGGTTTATTTTCGGAAAGGTAGCCTTTATCCGTACCTAATCCGGATACAGACAATTTGGATGAAGCAATCAAATTGAACAATGTACCTAAACGTAAAAGTGAATTATTCAATGTCAATGTGCGCCTGTATTTCTGCGCCTTTCAACCAAAGTGAGTCAATTTGGTTGAACCGTGTAATATTAGCATTAAATATCAGTGGCCGCCTAATCTTTCCACATGGATTTATTTCCAGTTCCATCTAAAAGTGTTAGATCCTATTTCATCCTTTCAAAGGTTTATTTTCGGAAAGGTAGCCTTTATCCGTACCTAATCCGGATACAGACAATTTGGATGAAGCAATCAAATTGAACAATGTACCTAAACGTAAAAGTGAATTATTCAATGTCAATGTGTGCCTGTATTTCTGCGCCTTTCAACCAAAGTGAGTCAATTTGGTTGAACCGTGTAATATTAGCATTAAATATCAGTGGCCGCCTAATCTTTCCACATGGATTTATTTCCAGGTCCATCTAAAAGTGTTAGATCCTATTTCATCCTTTCAAAGGTTTATTTTCGGAAAGGTAGCCTTTATCCGTACCTAATCCGGATACAGACAATTTGGATGAAGCAATCAAATTGAACAATGTACCTAAACGTAAAAGTGAATCATTCAATGTCAATGTGCGCTTGTATTTCTGCGCTTTTTAACCAAAGTGAATCAATTTGGTTGAACCGTGTAATATTAGCATTAGATATCAGTGGCCGCCTAATCTTTCCACACGGATTTATTTCCAGTTCCATCTAAAAATGTCAGATCCTATTTCATCCTTTCAAAGGTTTATTTTCGGAAAGGTAGCCTATATCCGTAATCCGGATACAGACAATTTGGATGAAGCAATCAAATTGAACAATGTACCTAAACGTAAAAGTGAATTATTCAATGTCAATGTGTGCCTGTATTTCTGCGCCTTTCAACCAAAGTGAGTCAATTTGGTTGAACCGTGTAATATTAGCATTAGATATCAGTGGCCGCCTAATCTTTCCACACGGATTTATTTCCAGTTCCATCTAAAAATGTCGGATCCTATTTCATCCTTTCAAAGGTTTATTTTCGCAGAAAAGGTAGCCTTTATCCGTAATCCGGATACAGACGGAAAAAGTAACTCTTACATTTACCTTTTTAGTATGGATTCGTAATCTTATTTCTATATTCTGTTAGGTATGTCCGGTTTCAAGTGATTTTTATTTTTGAGTGACTCAAACGGCTTAACGTGCCTGATAAACTATGGAGGAGCTCGATATAATATGGTCACCCATCTCGTGACCGACCATTGCGAAAGCTGCTTAACTATAACGATCGCAGGCTGAACGCGCTAAAATAGCGACGGCAAATCAACATTTGTAAAGTTTTTCTACGTGTACCTGTGCTGTAAAATGTCTGTAGATTTCTTTACTAACAGGCTGAAGAAAGCTGTAGGTACTAGATTATATTCCGTTAGTACTAACGCAGGAACGCGAACGCGGTTTGTATTCAGCGTTTATTTCATTTTTTCCTTCGACCTGTATAACTCGATTATAAGCAACGTAGATTTTTTCTCGTTTATTTGCACAGAGAGTGAGTTTGCTTTGCATAATAATGTTCGTATTGTTATTTTTCTGACGATTCACTTGAGTTACAGTTATATTTTACTCAGGAATATTGTGTAGACGACGTTCGTAAAAGCTCTGCGCTTATTTTAGTATCTAGGTCTTGAGAAGCTTTGTAATATATTTTAGTCGAAAATTTTCTTTTGCGCACTCAGAGAAGTGAGTCTAAGCCCTAACAGTCTTACAAAGAGTAAGTTTACACCTAGGTTTAAGGCGCCGATTCCCCAAAATAGGGTATTTTAAAATATGGATTACTCGCAAATCACAAGTACTGAAAATTTGGAAAAAATATATTTTATTTTACAGTTATTTATCTAGTGCTTCCGGCCGTTTTTTTCGATTCGATTGGTTATATTTTACTGTGTCAAATAAAATCCCAAACATCGGTCTAATAATAATTCAAATATCATATTACTTGCAGTATACTTGGTTTTAGTTAAAGAAAAACATATGAAAATAATTGTCTTTGAATAGCCGAGGGATTCCGGCCGTCATAAATGTAGTTTTTTTATTATTTAATTTTTAATTGAATGTTAAGTGATTTTCGATTCGCGGGGCGCTCGCGAGTTCACAGTTCACTCCTGGCTGCCGCTGGGTCCACGCGAAGTGTATAGAGCGCGGCCGAGCAAGCGTTAGCGTGCCTATTTCGGTCGGGAATCCTCGCCTTAACCAAAAATATTGCTTAGCAATATTACCTACTCCTTGCGTTAGACGTTTCAAAGCGTCATATTCCTTTTGGTTAAACCTATGTGTAAACTTACTCTTCGTTTTAGGAGGTGAAGTTCTGGTTTCTGGTATAGTTTTATACGTCTCGAAATGGAACACTGTAGCCCTGCACGAAAAACTGTCGTTATGGAATCCGTTATCGTGATTGTATAAATTGTATGAAAACCAGAGCATCGCCTCTTTCCGTCGTATAAGGAACTGAAATTCGAAGCATGTTAGACACTGCAACACTTTTGCCCGAATACTCGTACGCTACTTATCTTTGGGAGCGTCTCACACATCGCCCTGTCACTTTAAATGTCAAACGTATGAAAGAGATGCCATGATGTTTGAGACGCTCCCAAAGATGATTTGCGTTCGAGAATTCGGGCATATGACACCTTTTGAAACTTTTTGAAGGACCGTATAGTTTACTATTCGATTACTATTACCACAGATAATATAATACCTATTCATACAAATTGTTAATACCAACTCGACCAGAATGTATGGAACAGCTGATTTTTTTTTTGTTGAGTTGCAAAGTTGTTCATTTTCATGAGCACAATTACCACCTTAGAAGTTTTGCGCTTATAGAAAAACAACCTGTAAGCACAAAACGTTGCGTTACTAAAGTCCGGTTGTTCGAAGCTTGGTTAGGGTTAAATTATGGTTAAAGTAAAATTAACCGGCGGTCAAATTTAAAAAGCGTTGTTGAAGAAGCGGTTACTATAACGAACAGTCAAATTACACATTTAACGGCGGTCAAAATAACCGACAGGGTGGGGGTGGTTTAAATTTTGACATTAGGTAAGGGAAGGTTAATGAAATAGTACAGACAACACTTTTAACCCAACTTATTTTTTTTTGACCGAGGTCAAAATTTACAACGGTTAAGGCGCTACTCGGAAAAAGTATGGACTATTTGATATGAAACTATAGGACGGTTAGAGTTGTTATAAATCTAGTAATAAGATATATATTTCTTCATACCTTTATCTAGAATTGTATAGTTTCAGAAACACGATTTTATGATTTTGGCTCGACACTTTTTATTTTCGAAAATACCTCTAAAAAATAAGAAATATCAAGATGATTCTTAAATGGGGATACATATACTATTGAAAATTGGTTTAATTAGTGGACATCAATAATATTTAGGATCGTATAGAAGCATTTTTTAAAAATCGCTATAGTTTTTAAATACGAAGTGATTTTGTGTTTTTTTTGCGTAATCGGCAAAATCGGTCTCGCTCCCGCGCGCGTCGTTTTCTCATTGCTATCTCGCTTTAGCATAATTTTTCCGAGAATCGCCTTAAATTTTAACTTTAACTTTACTGTAATGTACGAGCAACCGGACCTAAGTAAGGGAAGGTTAATGAAATAGTACAGACAACACTTTTAACCCAACTTATTTTTCTTTGACCGAGGTCAAAATTGACAACGGTTAAATTTTAACTTTAACTTTACTTTAATGTACGAGCAACCGGACCTTACTGACAGACAACGCTCAGCCGTAACTACTGGGCGCAAGAAGCTGAAATTTGGCATGTATGTTCCTTGGGGAGTGTAGGGGAGCACTACTTACCATGTTAAGGTCATTTTTAATACAGTTGCTCAAAAAGTGGCGTATTGCAGGGACGTATAGCGTTCGGGATGTGGGCTATTCTATTACACACTCGAACTTTTTATTTACCTTTCCCGAACTCGTGCGTTTTCTTTCCCAACTGTCAAAATATTGTCTATTAAAAAGAAAAAACCAACCACGAAGTTTTTACTAAAAAAAAAATCATAGAAGTTTTGTGGTTCATGCAAATATTTCTAAAAAGAAGCTACTAATTTGTTTCAATATCAGATTTAAAAGTAATTTTAATTATACATTAAATTAATATTAGTATCGGCCAAATTAAATTTATGAATATAAAAAATACATAAAATTGGCTGTATGACCACAGATTACTAAATATGGTATGACGTGCACTATTTACCATATTATCTGCTTAAAGGAGTTTGCGCAAGTAAGTGAGAAGAAAATGAGGGACCTTATTTCTTAATTTTCTAAATTAGTTTTTCTGGTTTTTATTGTGGTAGGTACTTAGTATGGTGGAATTAGTGCAATAATGTGGCTTTAACGGAAAACGATGTGGTAAAAGAGAGAAATAAGGATAAGCGCTCCTGTAGGATTCGGATTGCTTTTGTTAGGTTTCATTTCATTTCATTTCATTTAATTTTCATTTCATATCAATAAAAAAATTCTACTGAAGCCTTGGCTGTATGATCATAGTTTCCTTTGCCAACCCAGAATGGGTGAAGAAAACAAAAACAAAGTTTCTGCTTTTATTCTTTAACGATTAGTTAGTTGAGTTTATTGTGTTTTATTATTTTATTAAATTGCTTCATTTTTTCGCAACTGTATTAAAAATAGTCGTTCAGTACACGTGCGGAACCGTCATTGCAACTTGTTCCGACTGTCAACCCTCACCTTCGGCTGCGCCTCGGCTCGGGTAGACATTTGTCGAAACTCTTTGCAATGACAGGCTTTCCGCACTCGTAATGAAATCTACTATTTTCGATTTGACGACTCTGTATGAAATAAAACAGGGAGAGAAAAACAACCCTTGCCCCCTTATTACAAAACGTGGACTAAAATAGTCCTGGTTTAAAACTGGTACTAAACTGATGCCGTCACTTTCATTTTCCAAATGAAAGTTAGAATTAGCATGAATTTTAAACCAGGTCTAACTTTAGTCCACGTTTAGTCTTCTCCAAGGTCTCCCGCTGTAGGGTTTGCGAACCGATCGATGGCGTAGCTGCTATGACGTTCACAAGTATTTTATTGTAAATAACAATCTAAATTGAATAAACAAATTTGACTTTGACTTTGACTAAGAGAGGAATTGAAAATTGCCCCTCTAAGGGGGTAAAAAGGGGGTCCACGCAGACTAAGTCGCGAGCGAAGAGCTAGTTCAGTATAACCCGAAAATAAGCAATATAACTATTAAGCGTGTAACCGCTACTATAAACGTCTCCAGTGATTGATCAAAGGCACCTCCAACAATCTAACGAAATTCTATTCGCATACCGCGTTAAAGGTGTCTAATTAATTATTATTTAGAGGAGAGTAGTCTAAGTAGTAAGTAGTATTGCCACAATGATTCATCATAAATATTTTCGAATATCTACATAGAAATTATTAAGGCATATATATTTTATACTCACAAACTTTCGCATTTATAATATTAGTAGGATAAATTAATCCTTTAGTCTCGCTTCGTATATCGTGTTAGCTCGAACACACCCGTTAATAGATCTAGAAGGTTCAGTAATTAACACTAATGAGTGTGGATAGAGATCTTTACCTTAAACTTTGGAATCCGGCGTAGTCGCGTACGACGGCAAACCCTTAATGGTCGCGGGGGGCCGCAAACAAATTGAATCCTATCCTCAGCATCAATCAATGTCCTGAGGGCCTACTCTGAAACGCAAAACCCGAAACTTCGTTATTCCCGTCCCTCTCACTCTCCAGACAGACAGAATCGAGTGAAAGGGACGGGGCTAACCGAAGTTTCAGAGTACAGTTCCTGGGTCCTTACCATAAAATCTTGGAGTCATATTACTGCAACTGAGAAAGAGATGCTGCTATACATACCCAGCATCTCACTTTTCGCTATGTTGTTTTGAAACTAGGTTATTACAGTCATCTAGAATCCATCTAAAAAGTATTCTGAATGTTGATGTGTGCTATGTTATATATTGAGAAAAATACAGGGCCACAGAAGATAATATAATATATTACTTTCAGATTTAGCAGTTAAAAGGCCGAAGACATGGGCAACTAAAATTGCGCGATTCCTGTCAATCCCCGCCATACATGACGTCATGACCAATGTTGCTTCTTCTTAGCGTTTCGATGGCAAACACTCACTATATTGTTGCGGCTCAGAATTTGGCCACGTCCACTGCACTATCCGCATCAAGCATTAAATCTTTAAATGTTAAAGCATTAAATGTTGCTGTTTAATGCTTTAACATTTAAAGTCCATTACAGTTGCCAGGCAATTAGGTATTACCAAAAATTCGCCCGGGTACAATTCCACACCACACATTTAAAAATTGTGTAGCCTTTTGCAATCTTGAAATGCCGGTTAAATGATACCTACACTCTACACATATTCGGATGCCGGTCGCATCTACGGATCACCTATTCCACCAGCCGTAATAGGTTTCGCAGCAGTTGTTAAAACTTAATAATTTTAATACTGCGATGGAACACAGAGATTTGCCGCGACAGGAGCATTGTTGAGACAGTCGCAAAATCGCCGATCGCCGATGCAAAAACAACTATAACAGACTAAAATACAGCAAGTAGTGTATTTGTGTCTTTATCAATAAAATTAGCCCAACCAGAAAATCAATTTTGATAAATTGTAACTAACCAAAATACTTTTTTTTATTGTAAATTTTACATAAGAAATCATAATGTAAGACCTACAGTCAATAAAAAGTGTATTTAATAATGAGCTACAAAATATTTCTCATTAAAAGCCAGTGGTACGACCTTTTGAATCGTAATCGCTTTCAAATCTGCTTCCCAGGAACGCATTGACGCTAACTTTTGAATTAGGATACGAACGGTTCCTTGAGCGTTTCTTCTTTTGATGTAAATCCGTCTTTGACTTCGTTAACGGAAACGTGTTCATGCAAGGAAGTGGCTTGACAACTCTTGAGACGAGTTTTCACTTTCCTAGTGCGCGAACATTTATTTTTGTTCCGAGCAATGTTCGGATCGTACTATGTTCGTTTGCTTTTTTATTTTGAGCGTGTTTGTATTTGTTATGTTGTAGGAAGTGACATTTAATTTATGTAAGGTCAATGTGGGGAAGTCCGGCATACTTTTCTAAAATTTAAGTTCAACTGAACTTATTGAATCGAGATACGCTTTCTAAAGTGACTTGTGTCGTCGGAAATTATAGGTAATATATTTATTTACCTATATTGGTCTTAAAATAGTATGAATTGCAATTATCTTTAGATTTATATGATATTTTTTAAAACACGGCGTGTAGACGGACTTCCCATGCAGTTTAGGGTAAGTCCGTCTACTAGCACTATATCCAAAACTTGTGAGGCAATATGTATGAAAACAGTTTCTAGCAGTGACGTTAAACTAGCGTTGAAATGTGCGATTTATGTATTTGTCTATAAGGTTTACATTTCAAAGATAATTGGTTTTATTTTATTTTAAGGCAAGTCCGGCATATCTTTGGTGACAGTGGTTGCAAACATTTTTAATAAAATTGTATGTAGCCAATTTCCTAGTAAAACATAATTTTTTATTTTCTAATTCAATTTTTATATTCTTAATAAGGTAGATATACGAAAGCGATTCATTACTATCTTACGGTACATAATTATATCCCTAGGGATTTATCTATATCACGGCTTTATCATGCAGTTAAAATACGTGCAGCTGAAAAGGTTGACAATATCTGCAATTGAGGCAAGACCGTCATATGACGGACTTGCCTTACGTATGCCAGACGGACTTCCCAACTATTACATTTTGTGGTTAGTAATTTGTTGCAGGTAATAATTACGAAACTCAAGCGCTATAAATGAATTCATCACCAGAAATAAGTATATTGATCACTAAATGACTTGCGTAATCAAAGAAACTCCAAGAATTCCATTGATTTTCTACTTTTTTTTTAGTTTTTTGAAGAGACGTTACACTCCAGCTTCAAGTACAAAACTCGAAAAAAAATGGCCTACCAATTTCTTTCAACCTAGTGATGTTAGCGACGTCTATGATTCTCAGTTCGAACTAGCTCCGTAATACTGTTTTACCGACCGAGGCATAAGAAGCTAGTCATTCAAAAATGGAAGTTATTGGCGCTAGACGGACTTACCTCCTAGACGGACTTCCCCACATTGACCTTATAGTTAAAAGTATTGTCAAATAAAGGTCAAATATTAATTACTTATTGTATGACCACGCAACCGCGAAAAAAAAATTTAGCTGATCCCTTCGATCATATGATCGAAGGCTGTTCCATACAAAAGTACAACATCGACTCGACTGAAATGTATGGAACAGCATATATTTTTTTCGCAACTCCGTGGATGGCCCCATAGTAAACATTTATCGTATTGATGGACACAATCATCCCCTAAAATCTTTGTACTAATAAAAAATTTGTAGTGTATATTATCACCTTGTGTAAGCATTGGAGAATATACATATTATGCTACAGTTTTATTTAGGTAATTTTTTTACTGAAAGTATTTTTAGTAGTAAAGAAATCTTTTAATCCCTTTAAAAACAAATGCTTCATAGTCATAATGGAATAAAACCATTCAACAATAATTCCATGTAACTGATTTCAAATGATACACTTCCGAATTGTCTCACTGTGTTAGAATTAGAGCTGCAACACTAGCAATATGCTTGCTTCATCATCATCATCAGCCATTTAAAGTTCCCACTGGTGGGGCACTGGCCTTCCTTATGGATGGATAAGGAGAAGTAGGTTATTTCTTACATTACAATATAATTAACAAGCATTAAAGTAATTTTAAATATCATGTGAATTGTGACTGAGTAAGTAAACGCCCTTATGACTCATAATTTAAATATCTATTTAAATCAGTTTAAATGTGCAAAACATCCACTAAAATCAGCAAATCTATCTCATACAGTAATGCAATTACCTTACCTCATTTTATATCAAAACTGATATGAACTATTCGTTAATTATGTGGTTTAAGCTTAATTTGTGAAATGTTCAATTCGCTTTATCAGAAGTCCAATCGCGCTTATTTTCGTATTATTGACATTTCAGTGATATTAACGTCAAAACAAATAATTTGCATTTTTAGGGTTCCGAACCAAAATGGTAAAAAGGCACCCTTATGGTGCGAATTTGTCTGTCTGTCACAACTGGATATCTCGAGAACTACTAATGCTGTCAATTTGAAATTGTTTTAGATGACGTTTGCTCAACTATTATGCAAATAAGAGAGAAATAAAAGTATTTATATATTTTTTTGCAACAGAAACTGAAAGAGGGTCTTAAAAATTCGAAGTGGGGCTACTAGGGCATATGAGGTATCATATGAAAGAGCGCTGCTTACACATTCTTAAAACATTTAATTTCTTTTTCTTGTTAGGCGTCATTGTTTTCGACTTGTGATGAAAAATGAAAAAAAAAAAACTGTCCACCCTCTTATCTCCGAAGTTTGCATAGAGAAAATTCTGAAATTATTTTATGTGATAGAAGTATATGTAAGGATTATAGGAAAAATAAAACGATGTTTCTAAATAGTAAACTTTTTCATGAGAATCTGTAGTACTAGGTACTACTGCCCACTAGAGGCGCTGTACAGATTTTCATACAAAATGTCTCCCGTTTACAGTACAGTAAACGGGAAGAAAAACTCATGGTAATAGACCTTTCTTGCGCTAACTTTCACGCTCGTTTGGACCCGTGATAATGTTGTAAATAAAAATTTGACCCCATTTTGTACTACCTACATTTAATACTGACTCCCTGTTACCATCTTCAGTCCAAAGACTAGGTATCTAAAATAGCAATAACGGCAAAAATTTCAATAACGCGTGAAATAATAATCAACAGACATAGTTGTTAAATCAATTCAAATAAATTTTTCGATTAAATTTAATTTTGTTTGAACGATATAAAACAGCAGAATTAGATCTTAGTTTTCTTTCTTGTTTTCTGTCATTAGTGGACCATTTACTCGGAGCCAATACTTATAAAAATCCACTAAGCCAGTCTAATACTGACATCGTATAAATAGATAGGTACATTCCACTTCATTGAATTAAATAAAAAATGAATTGTCCTCAAGTTCATCATGTCAGCCGAACGACGCCCACTGCTGGGCATAGGCCTCCCCCAAGGATCTCCACAACGATCGGTCCTGCGCTGCCCGCATCCAGCGGCTTCCCGCGACCTTGACCAGATCGTCGGTCCTCAAGTTAGTCCATTGTAATAGAACGATTTCAATTTTAGGTACTGACTTGACTCAAGTATTGTCTCCGTGTAAGAACTACAATATACACGCTTGATCGCGGTCCAAAACCTCAATAAAGTCGTCAATAAACTGTTACCCAAACGAAATTCAATAAAAAGTCCGCAAACAAATTTCGATACAGCCCAGCCATACGCGTGATTACGTCGACGCAATACGGGAAACGCGATCCATACAGCAGTAAAGTACTCGCACAATACGAGTTATCTTCATTTTATTGTTTCCTCGTAAAAAAAGCCTTTCTATTCTTCAACAAAGTTTTGGAGATGTCAGTTTTATGGTACAAACGAAACTTCTTTATTAGGGTTAGACTCGTCATACTTTTACTATGGGTGTTAAACAATTTACTATTGCAATGATGATTTTGATGGAATCGAAAAGTAATAGCGGTTGTCGAGTATCTGTTTTCATTCCAGTTAGAGCCAGCGCGCACTTGTGATTTTTAATCGGGCGATAGTTTGATCGTTCTCGGATTCAGTATAGAGTAATATGGCAATGCGCGTACTGACGATTAAAAATCGACCGATCAAACTATCGGCCGATAGTTGTTCGATCAAACTATTGCACAGCACAACTATCGGCCGGTCGGTAATGTGCATGAAGGACTATGTGAGCGCGCGCATTGCATTCAACTAAACTATCGACCGACAGTTTAATTACGACCGCCTTACGATACCGCCTAAACTATCGGTCGACTAAAAATCACAAGTGCGCGCAGGCTATTCACAAACATTTGAAAACCGATCCGAGTAAGTACGGAATCCACATGGATTCCACATAGAAATGTCCGGTAGTGACAATTAGGGCTCGGAAAACTGGTTAGAACTTGCGAACGGTTCGCAAGAAACTGCCATACATTATATGAGCTTTCGGAATCGATATTATTTCAGTTCTGATCAAAGATCAAAACAAATCGGTTCCTTTTCGAAATACCGGTTAATTAACTTCGTTGATTTCGGATGGTCAATCAGACGCAAGCCATGTGTCAGTATGACAGAGGCGGCAGGTGTCACGGCTCCCCGACGCCCCGCCCATTTCGATTAACCACGTTTATTGCACCAATCTTTTCTGTTCCGGTGATTATCTTAGGAACTAAAACAGTTTTCATACGACAGTCCATTTTGACAGCTAATTTCGTATTGCAAGTGGCTCCTCTGTCACGACTGACACCGGAACAGAAAAGCTTGTGGCACTGTAAATCGAAGCTGCAATGCGTATTGTCACTGTCATTTACTTCAGACAGAATAGAAAAAGCCAAAGCATAGAAATCGATCGTCACTGGATGGCATATCGAGTGGCACTGTTGTGAATCAGGCAGGTTCGGAATTGAGCAGGTTGGCGTGCTATATGCAGTCTTGTTAGCAAATAAATAGAGTCTTATTTCCTTTTCATCATCATCATCATCAGCTATTATAGGTCTCCACTGCTGGAGCACAGAGTGCCTACCATCAACTATAAGAAAGCGATTCAAAACTAGTGCGATTCAGAATAGGTTCCTAAAATGAATGGCTTTATTTCGTATTGACCTTCTTAAAACGGAATCGCAAATGACTTGCTGAATGTGAATGAACGAAAGATTTGTGTACTTATTTCTTCTACCCGTCTCTTTGACTCGATTCTGTCATGCCCAGAGAGTGAGAGGGATAGGTATAGCCTGGAGGTTTCATGTTAGTTCGAACGAGTTATAAGTCAAGTAAGAGTTCATGACAGCTACGCGGGTGTGACATGTCGCTGAATCGCTTGTCATTGACGCAATATTCATTGACTTCATACTGCCATCCAATTTGTTATAGTTATTTTAATTAATATTTGTGTGACTTGTGTGTAAATTAGAGTTGGTTATTTTATAGGATAAATATTTTTATATTAAGGTTTGATCTTTTTTTTTTCTCGTTTGTAATTTTTGTGTTTTAATTTGTTTTAATGTTATTATTATTAGCCCCACCGTCCTTTGTGTTTTTGACCTGTCAGAAAAACAGCGCCTCTGTGTCTTTCTGCCCACCTCTGAATGACACAGAGGTATTATGCTGAGACAGGGAGTTTATTGGCCCCACATTACAAAATAGTCGGGAAATAAGATAGGTTAAATTTCTTTTTTTCACTTTAATTTTTTATTTTCCTTTTACTTTGTTTATTACCAGTTAATTTAAATCTTATGTTCTCATTGTTTTATTATTTTTTGTTACTAATGTTGTAACAAAAAAAAAATAAATTGTTTGTCAATAAATGTAATTTCTTTCTTTCTTTATAATTTCTCAATAGAATCGTGGTACGAATAAGCGAAGCAGATCAGTTTAGGTCCTAAACAAAACCGCAATAAGAGTTGATGGTAGGCACCCTGGACTTCCTTATGGATGGATACGGACAATGGGCCATGACCCACCACGTAGGCATAATGCAGATTGGTGGGTATTAACGATTGCAATCGCAGCCGGAACCAACGGCTTAACGTGCCTTCCGAAGCACGGAGGAGCTCGGTATAATAGATTTTTGGTCACCCATCCCATCTCCGACCATTGCGAAAGCTGCTTAACTTCAACGATCGCAGGCCGAGTGCGCTAACTACTGCGCCACGGGCTCCTCTTATTTTGTTTTAACTCCTTATTATTATATTTTACACTGTTTCACTTTCTGTGCTGTAATGCCATGTTTTACTGAACAAGTCAGTCACCGAGGTTAAAGCTAAAGTGGTTCGGTACTGATCAAGTGAACTGACAAGTATTTTGAAATATTATTTACCTACAAGCAACATAGTCCACGTATTTTTCTTTCTAACTTTCAAACCGATTTTATGAAGTATTTTCAGTATACTTTGAAATATATTCAAATGAATTCATTGGTTATGAAGAGAAAATTTTATAAACAAAAAGATAAACAAAGTTACTTTTGCTTATTTTAGGTCAGGGATGAATATCGGGGCCCAATTCACAAACCATCGGAAACGCTCCCGATCGCGGAACGTAGCACTGCCTCCGTGGATCACTATATAATATAGTTACAAAGGCAAAGCACAAAATATAAATTCGAATTCCTGGCAGTTTGTGAATAAGAGTGTAGGCTAGGTACTGTTAAAAAATAAACAACTATATGTCAGGTTTACAATATCGCGTCTTTAAATAACTCTCTCTTATATAAAACCAATGCCATCGACTCTTTTTACATCTCACAAATTCAACAACATCAACCAACAGCAACTCCTTTTTCGCCATTAAGACCACAAATCCTATTTTTCTTTAAATAGTATGGTTTAAAAATAAAATGATAAGATTCCATGTGGGGTGGAGACCACCGGTTTTACCCATATCAAACCTCCTTACAAACTTATGTAAGACATCTATACAATGAGAGATTTTCTAGCAGCAAATTAAAAAAAAAAGTTTATTTATTAGCTCGATAGATGGCGCTGACCTGACATGTATCTCATCTGATCTGACCTACACTTGTATTTCAAAGTTGTGCAAGCAGGTGCAAGGCCAAAAAAAGTTGACGTTGACGGAAGAAAAGAAATGTCAAATAATTCCTCTTGTTTTGCGTTGCAATACAATACCGACCTACCGCGAGTTGTAGATAAGCCTTTTCAGTCCTGTAAATGTTTTTTTTCCTTCTGCAAGTGTTTTTTTTAACATTGGCCGTCATAACGTGGACTCCTTGCCAGCAAATTAAAAAAAAGCAGACCCAAGTCTGATGAACGCCATCTGTTTAGTTTTTTGGAACTAACTTTTTTCTTTTTTAATCATCTGTCAGAAAATCCCTCATAGTACTTAGTGCCTATTTTGCTGTACTTTACCTACCATACATGTGAGGAGAAATAAATTAACATTATTTTAATTTATTACTTTCATAAAAATGCAGTCGTTTAAATGCAAACTTGAATATTACGGTTCTCTCGAGCGTATAGTTAAATTCTAAGACGACGGTCGTTACTGCAAGTTCCCCTCATTAGGCCCACTTGTCGGTTGAATATGCATACTGAAGCGCACCTGTTAGTGCTATGCATTCTATTCCACTTTACAATCAATTAAGAAGCTGGCGTATAAAAGTTATTTATAGTTACTAAATGTGTAGGTAGGTAATACCACATCCTTATATTATAATTATTAGTATTTGTGTGCGATCGTGTTGTACCAGCCTGATATCGCGATGCTTTAGGCTTAATAATTTGGGTGTAAATGTATCATTTGGGTGTAAATGTAAAAACTACTAGCTAATAAAGTCTATAAGCGTCACGGTAGCTAAAATAGAAGAGAAAGAGCCCAAAAAGCTAAATATTTCGTGTCGAATCCCTTTTAAACAATCAGACACAAGTTTTTACTTTTTACATTTTCAATAGATTCATAGTTAAATTATAGCCAGCTTTATTGTAAGTTTTAAAACAAAAATGACAATTGAACTATGAGGAGATCAGTAAAACCACAAAAATACTGAATCAAATAGTTGAATAGTATGAATAACGAAGAAAAAACGTGTTTCGCGTAACCAATGACTTATTCATTCACCTTTGCTTGAGAATCAAGAGGCGGTAATATCACGTTTTGTCAAGTGGCTACTTGTTCCGGGGCCCAAAAGGGGCCCTCCCTGTGACCTCGAATGGGCACTAATGAGCATTGTAACCCTCTCGCCCAACGGAACGACAAATGGACGAAAGGTCGATTCCATGTTCTTGACCACAACTAATCTGAGCGGAAATATGATTGTGCTCGGGAAAAGTTACACGACTTTTCCATCTAGATTAAAGTTGCTTGATGAATTTACATTAGAAAATTACTCTTTCTTGCCATTAAAACTGATGGGTTTGCCGGTTAGATATGACGTAATTATACCGCTAAATATCGTGTTGCTGTGTTGTTCCAGATGTTTTCGGTTAATTTCGTACCTAAGTTTTTTACTGTAATACCTACGAAAGAAAATTTAGTTTAAATATTTTTTTAACATATTAAGCTCATTCAACAACTATCAACATTTAGGTATTTTACTAAGTCATCGGTGCACGAAAAAAGGTTTCAGTTTCGATATCTTCAAACCTACAGGGGGCCAAGCCTGCTAACGTTAAGTAAAAAAGTACACATTTCTTGTAACTAGTGTGTAAAAAAGCACTACAATTGAACTACAATTGAAATTGAAACACGATCGAGACACGATTATGATTTAACGGTAGCAGAATTGGCCCCCTGAACTGTAGGTTGTCAAAAAAAATGTAAAAAAATATTTAAACAAAATTTTCTTTCGTAGGTATTAAAGTAAAAAAAACTTAGGTACGAAATTAAGAACACTGTTATTTAGTTAAGTAGGTATTCGGTGGTATCGAAAGACTTTTCCGACTTTTCTGCAATTTTTCAGAGGTGTTGATCATGGGTGTCTTGGCCGTTCACTTGTTTCCACCAAAGAGTATTCTTAAGGAATGTGCAACAGCATGGCCCGCTATTATTTCTCGGCTACTTGCGCTCCTTGCAACGAGTGAGATAGAAGATGGCTTTGGCAACAGTCAAGGCACAAGTACATCTAACTAAATTAATTAATAATTGGCATTAAGAAACATGAATTAGCTTGGCTTTACTGAGAGGTTTCATCATTTTTTATAGAGAAATTAGCAGCTCCAGCGAGATTTGGCTAGTTTTTTCACAGGATGTTTTAGTTTGATAAAGTAAACTTTAATAAGCCATCCATTTGGATACTGAAATCTTTGTGTGAAACTTCGAGTATACCTAATTATATACTTAACTAGCGGCCGCCCGCGGTTTCACCCGCGTGGTTCCCGTTCCCGTGGGAATATCGGGATAAAAAGTACATATAAACCTTCCTCTTGAATCATTCTATCTATTAAAAAAAACGCATCAAAATCCGTTGCGTAGTTTCAAAGATTTAAGCATACAAAGGGACATAGGGACAGAGAAAGCGACTTTGTTTTATACTATGTAGTGATTTAAATAAAATAATAAAGTTTAAAGTACCTATTTCTGCGTTTCGCTTTCGTAATTTTAGCAAAATATCATTTCAAATTGATTACTATGAAAGTAACAAAGACAGCAATCTTGTTCCTAAGTTAGGAATAAGACATAACTAGCGCTCCGCTCGCGACTTCGTCTGCGTGGACCCCCTTTTTTACCCCCTAACGCCCGAATTCTCGTACGCAAATCATCTTTGGGAGCGTCTCAAACATCATGGCATCTCTTTCATACGTTTGACATTTAAAGTGACAGGGCGATGTTTGAGACGCCCCCAAAGATAAGTAGCGTACGAGTATTCGGGCATTAAAGGAAGAATTTCCAAAAATCCTCTCATAGTGCTCCCCTACACTCCTCAAGGAAAATACATGTCAAATTTCAGCTTCTTGCGCCCAGTAAATTCGGCTGTGCGTTGCCAGTCAGTAACGGAAGAGTTTTCTAAAAAAGAATTCTTACGCAATGGTTTTCTACGAAACCATTTTTCTTTAACATTATGACTTTTGCGTCGCTAAATTTATCCAGCCCTAATATGTGGAAAAAATATATCGTGTTTAAGGATAAACTCGTCTGAGCCGTGATTGATAAATGGATCTTTTCTTTCCTGATAATATATTTTCCTTTGACTGAGCCAATACACTCGTGACGTCAATGAGGCTGAAGGAATTAATATTATAATGACAGAGTCACAAAAGCGTTAATATAAATTAATAATAAAGAAATATTTTTTTTACAAGCACACCCAATTATCTAAGCCCATGTAAATTTCATTAAGAAACTGTGTCATGGAAAACTTGATAATAGATAAATGCCTAAATAATTAAATACTTTTCTTTTGTAAATACATACTTCATATACATAGAAGACAAATAGACATGTTCATGCACACAAAATAGACAAGTAGACATGTTTATGCACACAAATATTTGTCTTGTTCGGATCCAACCCGGGACCTCCGGCGCAGAAAGCAGGTATCCTACCCCTGCGCCATATTGCATAATTTTACACGGTGTACGGTCGAACCAATTGATTCGTCGCCCATTTTGCTAATATTAGTTTGAAAGTGTCAAAAGTATAAATGTCAGAGTTTGAATTTCGTCCTAATGATTTTTTAACCGCCCGTGTGGTCTATGGTTCACACCACTGGTTTCAGACCAAGAGGTCCCGAGTTCGATTCCCAGTATTCGGTTTGGTTGGTGATAGGACTTGTTCTTAGTCCACCTTGCTTGCTACCACAATCTTATCTAATTCTGACGCCATAACAATGAAGTTTTCAGCATTATTGTGTTCCGGCAGTTAGAGATAAGATTGCCAGTTCCTCAGTGATTGAGGATTCCGGGAGTAGTGCGCTTCCATCTTTAGCCTTATCACCACTTAACAGGTTCAACGCCGCGCTGGTCACCGGTGACCTCAGTTTAATAATTAGTTTATAATTATTTTATTTCCTCGAAGGAAGTTGTATGGA
Source organism: Crambus lathoniellus (assembly GCA_949710035.1). Classification (NCBI taxonomy): domain Eukaryota; kingdom Metazoa; phylum Arthropoda; class Insecta; order Lepidoptera; family Crambidae; genus Crambus; species Crambus lathoniellus. The sequence continues at coordinate 23,064,751 of OX453310.1, forward strand.
AGAAGTGATGTTGTATATTAGTTTTATCTGAAATTTTCTACAAACTTTTTTCTAATTGTTCATTTATTTTTAGTGTTTCATTAATGAATTGTAAAAAATATATTTGTATGGTGGCGTCTAATGTGTTAATATCAGGTGTGATGAAGCCTAAGTGCTACCCCGTTGTGGATACAATTATTTTTTTATCTCTATTGGTAAATAGCCTTTTAGTGGGCTACTGTTCAATTGGTCCAACTATACTACTTGCTAATAAAAAACTATGTCATGTTACCGACATGAATATTTAGTGGACATGTCTAAAAGTTAATAAATCATTCTCGCTCAGGGAGTAATATCTTACGTTACGTATTTCGATAGGAAAACTATTTCGTTTTCTAGTCGACATATTTTCTAGACTGAATAAGTAACGCTGGTGCTTATATAGCGTCAGCCCTGAAGGGGATGGCAATTTGAATATTATAGCTAGTATTTTTTCGTGCGTGTATTCTGGCAAATGGGACTAATATTGACCTCAGTATGTTAACTGAAACGATCGATCTCATTTGCATATTCGCTATTTCGCCTGATGGTAAACGATGATGCTATCTAGGATGAATCGGGCTTGCCTAGAAGATACTAACTTATTCAAACGCGACTTGAAGGCCCCTAGATGGTACCTATCGAGAAACAGACTTTCTCGAAAACGTCGCTTACACTCGCTTTCACTCAGGTGCCGAGTTAACTTGTTCGGGTAGTAGTTAAGCATAGACTTAGGCGATTCATAAGTTTTGGTGAAAACGGCCATAAAGAGCATACACCTGCCTAAATATCGGATAGGTAGTAAAGCATACATTGCTTTCTTTGAGCTCAGTTTTAAGAAGTGATGCAATCAAAACAGGCAATGTATGCTTAATTAGGATCCTAACTATCCGATATTTGGGATGGTGTTATAAGCTCTTTAGACCAGCAGTTCCATTCTCTAGCGGTACGGATGATAAAGTTTGAGGCAAACCGCTTAGTTCTGGTTTTTAGAATATCCACCAAAAAAACGGTGGCGCTGATTCGTACGTCTGACTGATCGTCCGACGGAAGAAGGGAGATGGCGGAATTAGGTTAATACAAGTACCTTACCTACCCTAACGCTTAAAACTTCGCAATTTCGCCTCACATATCGCTTACAAAAACCTTCTTAATACTAAACGCAGACATCCGTCTACTTTTAATTCAATGAGCCTCCGATCGATCTCTCCCGTTGAAATAACGTAATATTGTCGTCGAATACATTACTGGAGGGAAGAGAGATCGCGACCAGAATAATAAATTATTGAAACCGCTAAAATAAAAGTCATCGTTGAATTAAATGTATGACCCTTTATTGCTTCGATGCGATATATGGGTGGTAGGTTACTGGTTACGTTTTATCATGTCAGTCAGTGACTCAGTGACTGAAAAATTATTGTTGTTTTTTTTTTGTGAACGCCTCTGTGGTCTAGTGGTACAGACCACTGTATCAGACCCATAGGTCCCGGGTTCGATTCCCAGTGGGAGTAACATAATGTGTAACCTGTTTGGTTGGTGGTAGGATTTGTTCTAAGTCCGCCTGGCTAGCTACCATCATCTTATACAAGTAAAACGTCATAACAACGAGGTTTCAGCATTGTTGTGTTCCGGAAGTTAAAGATACGGTAGCCAGTTCCTGTGGTTTGACGATTCTGAGAGTAGTGCGCTTCCACCTTCAGCCTTATCTTTATTTAACTAACACCAAGTGTGAGGAAGGCTAAGAGCTACCCCATTGGGGATAAAAAGTGAGCTTTAAACAATATGTCCAAGTTACAAATTATTTTGTTATAATTTACTCAATTGCAGTATCGTATTCGTAATTAGGTATTTTGATAGATTAGAAAAGAAGATGAGGGTAAGGCAACAAATATTTGTCTCTTAATATAAAATTGAAAAGTTCTCAGTTTCAATTATGTTTAAAACTATATACCTAGTTGTAGGTATACTTACTTATTAAGATTGACTTACTTTTACTAAGAAAATCTTGACAATTATTCACTCAACAGTAAGTAACTTAACCGTTTGTTATGTTCAACAAGTATGAGCAAAATTAATAAGCTCATAAACAAGAATTATAGTTTTTTGATTTCTTTTCTTAGTAAATAAAACACCTGCGAGAAATTCTTTTGTATCTCACAAAAGCTCGAATGATCCTTTACATAAACAGTCGCAATCGCAAGAGGCCACTTCAATTTTCAACAATATTGCAGCGGTTACACACTCTATTGTATACACAATGTTGACCTTAAGCTTAAAGCTGCTTATTAAGTTCTGAGCGACTAGCACCAGTTCTAATCGCATTATTAGTGTTTATTATGTTCCAGAACTTTAATTAAAATTACTAATTATTAAGCTCATGAACAGGAATAGCAATTCGATTTCTTTTCTTAATAAACAACTCCGAGAAATTCCTTTATATTTTACAAAAGCTCGAATGATCCCTTACATAAACAGTCGCAATCACAAGAGGACACTTAAATTTTCAACAATATTGCAGCGGTTACACACTATTGCATGTACAATGTTGACCTTAAGCTTAAAGCTGCTTATTAAGTTCTGAGCGACTACCATCAGTTCTCATCGCATTATTAGTGTTTATTATGTTCAACAACTTTAAGCAAAATTACTAATTATTAAGCTCATGAACAGGAATAGCAATTCGATTTCTTTTTTTAATAATTACACCTCCAAGAAATTCTTTTGTATTTCACAAAAGCTCCAATGATCCTTTACATAAACAGTAGCAATCACAAGAGGACACTTCAATTTTCAACAATATTGCAGCGGTTACACACTCTATTGTATGTACAATGTTGGCCATAAGCTTAAAGCTGCTTATTAAGTTCTGAGCAACTGGCACCAGTTCTCATCGCATTATTAGTGTTTATTATGTTCAAGAACTTTAATAAAAATTACTAATTATTAAGCTCATGAACAGGAATAGCAATTCGATTTCTTTTTTTAATAAACACCTCCGAGAAATTCTTGTGTATTTTACAAAAGCTCGAATGATCCCTTACATAAACAGTCGCAATCACAAGAGGACACTTCAATTTTCAACAATAACTGCAGCGGTTACACACTCTATTGTATACACAATGTTGGCCATAAGCTTAAAATTGCTTATTAAGTTCTGAGCAACTGGCACCAGTTCTCATCGCATTATTAGTGTTTATTATGTTTAACAACTTTAATAAAAAATTACTAATTATTAAGCTCATGAACAGGAATAGCAATTCAATTTCTTTTCTTAATAAACAACTCCGAAAAATTCTTTAGTATTTTACAAAAGCTCCGATGATCCTTTACATGTTTATGTACATAGTCGCAATCACAAGAGGACACTTCAATTTTCAACAATATTGCAGCGGTTACATACTCTATTGTATACACAATGTTGACCTTAAGCTTAAAGCTGCTTATTAAGTTCTGAGAGACTACCATCAGTTCTCATCGCAATACGGTAGTAATGTTGAAAGGACGGAGTTATACAGGGTGTTAGTTTAGTCAGTTGGAAGCCAGAAACCACAGTTTGTACTCATAAAATTGAACAACTTTCCCCAAGAAATATGAGTAGAAATCGGAAAAAAAAATTTGGTCCCTTCATAAAAAAATAAATAGAAAAAATAAAAAAAATTGTAGTCCCTTCATACAAAATCGATCAGACCAAACATTTATTTTTCACGTTTCGACCCGTGTTTCTTGAGTAAAGTTGTTCAATATTATGAGTACAAACTGTGGTTTTGGCCTTGCATTGCAACTGACCAAACTAACACCCTGTATACTGCATAGAGCGCCATCTTGCTTACAATAATATTTGAAAAGAAATGAAATTTATTTATTTGCTGAAAACAATGTTGCGATAGTCTGCAATATTAATTTCATGCAATCGTTTTCTACCATATACATGTTGGCATGCAAATATTAGCATAATCTAACAACTTAATAAATAAATTAATTTGAACATTGTTTTACTACTCGTGGTAAGGCCTTTTCCCCCAGTGAGTCTTGTACGGTGACCTAGTCTCAACACAATGAGAGGCGTGACGTCACAAGCACGCGTGACCGCCCCCGGCTAGAGTACACTGCTAACACCCTTCTTTTGTTTGTTGGACAACCGTTGTCAAAAACCAAAAAGGTTGTTTACTCGCAGTATGAAACCTCTTGTTCCTTTCTTGTTTTATTAACGGTTTACAAAAAGATAAATCTGTGTTGATATTCCAATGCCTTTTAAAAAGTGATTGTCGTTTGTTAGAAACTTTTTATGACGTTATGGACACGCATGACCGCTTGCTGCCGGCTAGTAAGTAAAAACTGCTTCTGGCCAACACCTTATTTTTAACCGACTTCTAAATCAAAAAGGAGGAGGTTCTCTATTCGTCTGTATGTATGTTTATTTTTTGTTTTTTTTTGTTTATGTCCGCCGATTACTCGAAGACGGATGGACCGATTGAAATTATTAAAACGTTATTAGATCAGGTTGGTTTCCAAATTGGTCCCATTTTTTGAAATTTTGAAATAGGTTCAGTAGTTTTCAGGAAATCTTCAAGATACTGTCGTTTTCGTTACCACTTTATGTGAATTTAATACGTATCTTTAGGCATAACTCCTTTGTTTATAAACCGATTTAGATGATTCTTGTTAAAAAGGGGATACCTCAAGGTATTTTAACCGACTTCAAAAAACGAACGAACGTTTTCAGTTTGATCACATACCTATTTACCAGAATTCACGTAAGTTGCCTGCACGATGCACTAAAAAGAGTAAAATAAAAATTATTTTTATAAAAAAATAAAACCGCCTTCAAAAAAATCACATCAAAAAAGTAAGAAATTATCCCTCACCAAATAAATAACGTAAGTACTTTGAAGTCGGGCGAGTTTTAAGGCGATACTCGGAAAAAATGTGCTGAAGCGAGATAGCAATGAGAAAACGACGCGCGCGGCAGCGAGACCGATTTTGCAGATTAGGCAAAAAAAACACAAAATCACTTCGTATTAAAAAACAATAGCGATTTTTAAAAAAATGCTTCTATACGATCCTCAATATTATTGGTGTCCACTAATTAAACCAATTTCCAATAGTGTAAGTAACCCCGTTTAAGAATAATCTTCACTTTTCGTATTTTTTAGAGGTTTTTTCGAAAAGAAAAAGTGTCGAGGCAAAATCATAAAATCGTGTTTTTGAAACTATACGATTCTAGATAAAGGTATGAAGAAATATATATCTTATTACCAGATTTGTAACAACTGTAACCGTCCTATAGTTTTAAATGAAAAAGTCCATATTTTTCCGAGTAGCACCTTAACAAAAACAACAAGAAATTGTACATGTTTCACGCCCGACTTCAAAGTACTTACGTTATTTATTTGGTGAGGGATTATTTCTTACTTTTTTATGTGATTTTTTTTGAAGGCGGTTTTATTTTTTTACAATGTTTGTTGGACAACGGTTGTCAAGAAGGTTGTTTACTCGTTATTAAAATTTTTACTTTTTGCATTCAAAATGCAATTTTTATTATTGAATAATTTAAAATGAAGTATTTAGAAAAATATCGACCCGTCTCACAACCAGCTCCGATGGGACTCGAACCCACGACCTTTAGCTATCCGGGCGACTGCTCTAACCACTGAGCTACGGAGTCGTTAGTCAGTGGTTAGAGCAGTCGCCCGGATAGCAAAAGGTCGTGGTTGAACTGGTTGTGAGACGGATCGATTTTTTCTAAGTACTTCATTTTTAATTTTTCAGGTTGTTTACTCGCTGAAACTTCATCGCAAAAAGACAAAAAAGGTTGTATACTCGAGGGAAACCTCCTTGCTTATATTCGAATAAGTCTAACGACTATCGTATTTAAGTTCCGTTGCCGTAATTCATTTGTAGGCGCACTTTTCATTACTTCGTTAGTAAATTGCACGTGTAAAGCCAGGGTCCTTAAATTTCAAAAAGATAATTTTAATTGTTTTTACTCAAATAAACATCTGTCGTCGGCAGCATTGTACAACATCCCCATTCGTAGCAAAGTAGCTCTGTAGCCACTAGACTACAAAGCTACTTTAAAGTTAGTACTATAAAGGAGTACAGTTAACATTATTATTACAAGCACAGAACACAAAAAGATTTTTCTCTTGTAAGTATATAAGTATTACATGTCATACTTATATTCAAGTGAAAAATTTGTAAAAACTTTAACCATGGCTTCATGCTGAACAACGTACATCAAGAATTTTTTGTCGCAAAAAAAACGACTTTTCATACAAATCTAGCAACTGATCGGGACATTTGGTATGGAGAGTCGAAATATTTTTTCATTTCCGACAAAAAATTCTTGCTGTGCGTTGTTCAGCATGATGGCCTGAAGCCATGGTTAAAGTTTTTGTAACGTTGGCCCTAACACCCTGTAAGTACGTCTATCTTAAGCTACAACTAAATAGAAATCTCAGCAAGACGTTATCTAAACAAACTCATGTCTGAAGAGCTCGGTTAACTAACCGAACATAATTCTATTCTAGCTAGCTAGCTAGCTAAGAACGCAAGTCTACGGTTGTGATGGTACAGCAACTTACGCGATGGTCGTTCACAGGATGGGTGGTCAAAAACTGTCATTACGCGCTTCGCTATACCAAAGAATACTATAACCTATACTTTGAAAAAAGACAAACAAAATTTTGAATGTGTGTGCGAGCTGGCCGGGGGCGAAACGGAATACTAATCATTTTCATAACCTTAGAACAAAAAAATACTAAAACTAGCGCTAGAAACGCGTGACACGCACTCTAAACAGATAGAAAAATAAACAAAAAAGATCCCATATTAAAGTTTTATTCCTTCCTTTTAAGTAAAATTAAAATAATTTATCTAAGCTTTAAATCAGATTTTTTTTACAAAAAAACCTTTAATTTCCATTCAAAGTTGCTTCCTCGCGACTGAGTTTCTTCAAGAGATGCACCTGAGTAGATAAACGCACTTTCAAGTTTATATTATAATACTTATCTCAGTCACAGTTAGCGGGTTGTAACGTTTACGTTCAAGTAAACGTTGCTACCGTGTTTCCGTATCCTTTTAGTAAATCTTTCGCTTGGCTGGTACCACAAAAGTTTTAAGGCGATACTCGGAAAAATTATACTAAAGCGAGATAGTAATGAGAAAACGACGCGCGCGGGAGCGAGACCGATTTTGCAGATTACGCAAAAAAAGCACAAAATCACTTCGTATTAATAAACTATAGCGAGTTTTTAAAAATGCTTCTATACGATCCTAAATATTATTGGTGTCCACTAATTAAACCAATTTCCAATAGTATATGTTACCCCATTTAAGAATAATCTTGATATTTCGTATTTTTAGAGGTATTTTCGAAAATAAAAAGTGTCGAGGCAAAATCATAAAATCGTGTTTCTAAAACTATACGATTCTAGATAAAGGTATGAAGAAATATATATCTTATTACCAGATTTATAACAACTTTAACCGTCCTATAGTTTTATATCAAAAAGTCCATACTTTTTCCGAGTAGCGCCTTAAATAGTGGATAAGAAGAAAACTTAACTGCAATGCTTTGCTTTTGCAACGCTTATGTAATATGACAACTTTCGTTACAAAAAATAAGTCATGAATAAGTTAACCTGCTTTAATAAGTCATGAATAGTTAAGTGTTTTATTGAGGTGTCTCTTGATAATTTATGAATTTATGCATTGAAAGATGCTTTGATTTTTAAATATTTAGTTTTAACTTTAATCAACTGTTTTTATAAACATTACCAATAAAATTTGAAAACACGGTCCGTTAAAAAGTAGATTGTATTGTACACTATCAAATCTAAGTACTTTATAAGGGACCGCGTTTTCAAATTATTTTGAAAATACTTTAAATAAGTATTTAGTAAAAATTTCATTTTTATGACAAGCTTTTTTGCTGACTGTACTTTAATATTGTATTGTCATCTAAACCAAACCTGTATACAAAATTTTAGCTTCATCGGACACTGGGAAGTGGGTCAAATTAAGCTTGCAAGATTTGTCCCCTACTAACTAACTAACTAACATGGCAAGTTAATAAAAAGCTTGAAAATTTTTAAGTAAAAATTTCATTCTTATGACAACCTTTTTTGCTGACTGTGCTATAATATTTTATTGTCATCTAAACCAAACCTGTATACTAAATTTCAGCTCCATCGGGCACTGGGAAGTAGGTCAAACTAAGCTTGCAAGATTTGTATCCCACTAACTAACAAACTGACTAACTAACTAACAAAAGAAAAAGCTTGTAAAAAACTGATGCTTAGGTTTTTATAATAAAATCTAATTAATAAAAATCTTGTGTCATATGTTTGTCATCAAACTCCTCCAATGTGGCTTGATCGATTTTGATGATATTTTATGTGTATATTTGAGTAGGTCTGGAAATAGATCATAGGTAGTATTTTTACTCGAAATACCACTTAAGTGAAGCAGGGGCGCAGCTAGTTTATTTTATAAAAATCGCAATGTGAATGAAAATGAAAAAACCCGATGCTCTGACCAACTAAGCTACCGAAAGGCTTACACGACTCGTCGAATTAGTTGGTCAGAACGATGATAGTGTTTATTATATAAGTAGGTACTTTTATGAAGGTGCCCCGAGCCGAGACAGTTTATAAATAGGTCGTCCTCTCCTAGGTTCAACCAGAAATGTATTCCACGTTTTGCCCCCATCACGACCCTCTGTGTCAGCTCCGTACAGGGATTTCTTTTTATTATGGTCCTCGGAAACCAATACTTACCTAATATCAAATCTATTTCTACTTGTAACACGAGCCCGAACAAATTGAAAACCGATAATGATATAGTCACCGTTAACTATACTGTATTACTTTAAAAAAAAACACGCTGAAATGCAAGTTATTTAAATTTTTACTTGTTAGCATTCACAATGCAATTTTTATTATTGAAAATTTGAAAATGAAGTATTTAGAAAAAATCGACCCGTCTCACAACCTCTCCGATGGGACTCGAACCCACGACCTTTCGCTGTCCGGGCGACTGCTCTAACCACTGAGCTACGGAGTTATTACGAGAAGCGTTATCCAAATACTTCTTACACGCTGTATAGCCAGCGTTAATTTCATCAATGTGACGATATTTTAACCCTTACACACGAAAGAAATACCTTTTGTTATTTGACATGACAATCGCTAAAGATGCAATATTTCAATAATATAAATTGCATTGTGAATGCAAACAAATAAAAATTTAAATAACTTGCAATAGCAATAATTTCATCTGTGTGATAATGATATGTTGCTGGTGAATCTTTTGCAATAAAATATTATAAATTAATCTTAGCAAAAGGTTTATCAAGTCTTTGAGCTTTTATGAAGAAAATTATATGTCTGTACAAACCAATAAACCTGTATTTTCTCTTGTTTCAGATAGAGCTGTGGCATCGCAAAATGAACACGACCTATGAATGGCAGCTGGAACAGATATCCGACAAACGGTAATTTAGATTTTATGCGGAACAAACGCGAGGGAAATTCTGCAATATTTCACGATTACGCATGAAAGGATTTCTCCTTTTTGTTACAGAAAAATGGCATGCGAGAAGTTATACTCTCAAGGAATAACGTCTACCCAAATGAAGAAATGTTGTAGGAGTTCAACGACTAAATACTCGGAAATAAGGAAACCAATAATGTTTAGTGTTCTTTCAAAAAATGTTACATGAAATGTAGCTTTATGACACATCAAAATGGGTCAGACACAAACGCAACTCGACTCCAACTACACATCAATAAACTACTCAGAGATTTATGATGTTATTGATGATGACAAAGATGCTTGCGCCGTCGCAGATGAGCCTCAATACCCAAGCAGCTTCGGGGTGATACTAGCCGTCCCAGAATGGGAAGCCATTGGTACAGCGATTATATTGACGCTAATTATAATGTCAACCATCATAGGAAATATCCTTGTCATCCTTAGCGTATTTACCTATAAACCATTAAGAATAGTGCAAAATTTCTTCATCGTATCATTAGCCGTTGCTGACCTGACTGTTGCTGTATTAGTGCTACCACTCAACGTAGCGTACTCAATCTTGGGGCGATGGGTTTTCGGGATATATATGTGCAAAATGTGGCTGACGTGCGATATAATGTGTTGTACGTCATCTATCTTGAATTTGTGCGCAATAGCCCTCGATCGGTACAGGGCCATTACGGACCCGATAAATTACGCACAAAAGAGAACACTTGAAAGGGTCTTGTTAATGATCGGCATAGTTTGGGGGCTTTCATTAATTATAAGCTCCCCTCCATTGCTCGGTTGGAACGACTGGCCCGAAGTATTCGAGCCCGACACACCTTGCCGCCTGACGTCACAACCTGGATTTGTAGTGTTCTCTTCATCCGGCTCCTTTTATATACCTCTTATCATAATGACAGTAGTTTACATTGAAATATATGTGGCGACTAAAAAGAGATTAAGAGACCGAGCCAAGGCTACAAAAATTAGTACTATCTCGAGCGGTCAAAGCAGATTCGCCACTAAAGATGATCAAAACGATCAAGACTCTGTAAGCTCAGAGGCCAACCACAACGAACATCAGGGTGCAACTCGATTAGTATCAGATAACGAAAAAAAGAAAAGGACCAGAAAATTGACTCCAAAGAAAAAACCAAAGAAAAAGTATTGGAGCAAAGACGATAAGTCGCAGAATAAACTGATAATACCTATTTTATCAAACGAAAATTCTGTTACGGACATTGTTGATAATGATAACAGGAACACATCTTCTGAAAGTAATTCTAAAGAAACTAACGATGTTGAGCTTATAGAATCAGCGGAGACTGTTACAACAAAAGCGCAGAAGCAGGTGAGGGCGAACCAACAAAACACGGTGTATCAGTTTATAGAAGAAAAACAGCGGATATCATTAACCCGTGAGCGGCGGGCGGCGCGCACCCTGGGGATCATAATGGGGGTATTTGTCGTGTGCTGGCTACCTTTTTTCGTAATTTATCTCGTAATTCCCTTCTGTGCGAGCTGTTGTTTATCTAATAAATTCATCAACTTCATTACCTGGCTCGGATACGTTAATTCGGCCCTTAATCCTCTCATATACACCATATTCAATATGGATTTTAGGAGGGCGTTCAAAAAATTGCTGTGTTTAAAGCCATAATCATGTGTTGTGCCAAAGACTGTATTAGGTTTGCGCTTTATAAGTATTAAAAGCCGCTGATTTGCTCAAATTACAATGTTTGAATCATTACTTGTAGTTAAACTTATCCAGCGATGATAATGATAACCAGTATGTTAATATAAATAAAACTAATTTAAATGACTGTTTTAGCTAAACTAATGATAGTTCAGTCTATGTAAATAGATCATTAATGCAAAATAAATTATCCTTGAACATACAAGAAGTAATTAAAGTTTTGAACTACATTAGAAGTAGAAATTGAACTGTATACTAAAAGTGTACATAAAGTCACAGGTTTTGTCGTGCATGGCACGGTTACTAGAGTTTATTTAAATGTAAAATAAAATTTATAAGATTTAATTTTAACTAAATTGTTACCAACGAAAAATCTCATAATAATGATGATACTAAATTTAAAAAAAATGTAAATACATATCTCTGTCCGTTGTAAATAAAAGTAGAATATTTATATAAATAAACTTTAGAAAATCGCGATCTTCTTCGAAATTGTAATTATATAACGGCTTTCATTTACTAGCACTTACATTAAGGTTTGTTTATTAACATCAGTAGCATTTTATGATTTACACACATTGTATCCCTTTAAAATAATTTGAGCCCTTATTTGAAAGGGATATTGGGGTAACCAAGGTTTTTATTGATTCTCCTCAATTGTAATAAAATATTTGACTGTTTCATGCGTTTGTTTTTATTTTATTTGACGACCCTGTTTGGCGCAGTGATACGAATACTTCCCATTTTCTTTGAGATCGCGGGTTCAATCCCCGTTCCAGGCAAATATTTATGTGTTTGATTGAACATGCCTATTTATCTTGTTCTGAGGGTTTACTGTGTAATGATGTATTACTTTTACTTTTTTGCATTCACAGTGCAATTTTTATTATTGAAAATGAAATATCAGAAAAAAACGACTCATCCTCCAAGTAATAGCTGTGGTAATAGCTCCACAGTGAAAGTTCCCGGGTTCGACTCCCGGCGGAGCTACTTGGAGAATGGGTCGTTTTTTCTAATATTTCATTTTCAATAATAAATGATGTATAAAATTATATCTTTATGTTTATCCATCCATTCATCTCAATCGTATCACTCTTGTCAGAGTGGTCGTGGTCAACAAGAAGTGCTATGGGTAGCCGATGTAGCTTGCTTCACGATCTTTCGCCATCTCTCCCTATTGGTGGTCAATCTGGTGCACTCATGGAGAGGCCCACCCACCAGTGTCTTTATTTGGTCGGCCCATCGCATCGGTGATCGTCCGCGGGGTCTGGTGCCCTCCACTCTGCCCTGGACGACAAGACGTTCTATGGAAGCATTGTCCCGTCTTGAAATGTGTCCGAAAAGTTTGAGAATGCGAGTTTGGACTATATTCGATAGACGTCTTTCGATCCCGAGCTCTTGTAGGATGGAGATGTTGGTGCGGAATTGCGTTCAGGAGACTCGAAGCATTCGTCTCCAGCACCACATTTCTAAAGCATCTATCTTTTTCTTTTCAGGTACCTCGCAATGTCCACGTCTCAGAAGCATACAAAAATCCATCCATTACTGTATTAGTATTCACTGCACAGATTTTTTTTATGATACTTGCTCTTATTTCGTTGTTGCTATTGATGCGATAACAAGAAAATTTTACGGTAGGTAGGTATAGGTACCTAGCATATTTCACCCGTTCAGGTCTGAGCATGTACCTACTCATTGAAATGCAAAGCATCATGGAAGTCGTTTCTCATAACACTGCTGCTCCAGTTTAAACAAACGTAAAGCTTGACGCTTACAATCCGGAATTGAATCACTCAAAATGTTAAGTTCATGAATAGTAGGTTTATACACATAGACTCAACATTTTGTTCTAAATAAAATAACTAATTAAAATTTTGTGATGTAGGTACCTACATAATATTACCTATGATTTTGACGACCGATTTGGCACAGGGGTAGGCTACCCAACTTCTGCGCCAGAGGTCTCGGGTTCGATTCCCGAACAAGACAAATATTTGTGTGCATGAACATGTCTATTTGTCTTGGTCTGGGTGTTTACTATGTATATAAATTATGTATTTACAAACAAAAAGTATTTAAGTATATACATATCTATCCATTATCAAGTTTTCCATGATACAGTTTCATAATGAAATTAACATGGGCTTAGATAATTGGTGTGATTGTAAGAAGTTATTTATTTATTTATTATTATTTATTTATTTATTTATGATGAACATCACTAAATTTTATTAGTATCTACAAAGATTTTAGGGGATGAAAGCGTCCATCAATACGAACAATTTTTACTACGGGGTTAACCACGGAATCGCGAAAAAAAACCAGCTGTTCCATACAAAAGTACATACAACATCGGCACGACTGAAATGTATGAAACAGCTGTTTTTATTTCTGAAATGTATGAAACAGCTGTTTTTATTTCTGAAATGTATGAAACAGCTGTTTTTATTTCTGAAATGTATGAAACAGCTGTTTTTATTTCTGAAATGTATGAAACAGCTGTTTTTATTTCTGAAATGTATGAAACAGCTGTTTTTATTTCGCGATTCCGTGGATGGCCCCATTGTAAAAGTTGTTCGTATTGATGGACACTATCATCCTGTATGTGTTATTAAATTAAAGTTTATGTATACGTTAATGTATAGGTAACGTAGGTAGGTACTACATTTGACGACCGATTTGGCGCAGGGGTAGGCTACCCACCTTCTGCGCCAGTGGTCTCGGGTTCGATTCCCGAACAAGACAAATATTTGTGTGCAGGAACATGTCTATTTATCTTGGTCTGGGTGTTAACTATGTATATTAAGTATGTATTTACAAACAAAAAGTATTTAAGTATATATTTATCCGTTATCAAGTTTTCCATGATACAGTTTCTTAATGAAATTAACATGGGCTTAGATAATTGGTGTGAATGTAAGAAGTTATTTATTTATTTATTTACTAGGTACTTACTGCTTCAATCCCAAACTTCTTGCGATGTGTTATGGCAATTGGAAGCAAACTCAACACTTTAACTCAACATTTAGGGCGCTTGTGCACTACACTGAGTTTTACCGTCCCGGAAAAAAACGGATGCTTGTATTTTAATAATAAATCATTTAAATTAGTAAGAATTTATTTATTTCGTGTAGTTTCAATGTTTCAAACCCCAAACTACACGAAATAAATAAATTCTATTATTTATTATTAAAATACAAGCATCCGTTTTTTTCCCGGACCGTAAAATTCAGTGCACAAGCGACCTTACTCGACCGGTAATGGACCCCAGGGTCTCAGTGATAGCGGCATTTTGGAAACCGGTGCAGTGCATAGGTAGGCCACAACCTACACCAATCGGCCACAACCTACACCAATCGGCCACAGAGGCCGGCATGAACTCAAAAGTCAAAGAGAATATTTAGAATACCTTAAAACGTTTGTTCAGGCTCATGTTAAATCATTTAATAGCTTGCTTATTTTAGTTGTACGAAGTGTATGAATTTAATTACTATAGAAATCTTGAGCGACCTTGATGATTGTCTGTATTGCTGTTCTATACTAATAGGCGCAATCTTAATATCGTTGAATTGTACATAATAATAATTATATATAATGCAGAAGGCAGTACTTCTGGACACGGCCCGTATAGTGAGAAGATTCCTGTCTCTAGCTAGATCCTTAACCATCGGTAGCCGGGACCCTGATCTTGCTACCGTTGGGGAACTGCATTTTTGTATTTTTAAATGTTATATTTTTTAGTGTTCTATATTGTAAAAATTTAATATTTAGAAATATAATTCTGTAAGTATTTTAAATGTAATAAAGGGAATAATATATAATAATAATAAAAAGCCAGCAGTGAGGAAGTCCGTTCTTTGAGAGAGGCCACGGTAGAGCCTCCCCGATACCTACCCTGAAAGACACTTTTGGATGTTCTCCAAGCTTTTAGTTAGCAATAACTAGCGGCCGCCCGCGGTTTCACCCGCGTGGTTCCCGTTCCCGTGGGAATATCGGGATAAAAAGTACATATAAACCTTCCTCTTGAATCACTCTATCTATTAAAAAAAATCGCATCAAAATCCGTTGCGTAGTTTCAAAGATTTAAGCATACAAAGGGACATAGGGAAAGAGAAAGCGACTTTGTTTTATACTATGTAGTGATAAAGTAATTAATACCTAGGTGACTACTTCGAGAAAATCAAAACTATAGTTACAACTACAGTTTAAAAAATTGTAATCACGCACTGCTAACAATTTTGAATGTTAATTAATTTTGTTTACACTAAAAAAGTACCTACTTTGCTAAGTAAAACCTGACCAGAAAAATAAAAAACCTGGCTTGAGGAGTTTGCCTCTTCATTGTCACAAATGTCAAATTCTATAGATAAATTTACTTCGTCACTTTTTCCCAACATGGCGAGGTTTTTTATTTTACTGGTCAGGCTTTAACTTAGTTTCAACTGCTTCGTGTACGAGACTCGAACACGCACGCACCTCTTTCTTTATTACTTTATTTGAGCTACAAAGACCTTCAGCCATAAATAATTTGTTTACTCAAAAAGCATATCACCCTTAAATTAGACCCCCGTTCTTTGAGCCTTAACATCTCCAATAGAACAATTTAATCGCAAAGCAAAAGAGGCTCGTTACATTTCTTCTAACTGAAGAAACTGCGTGAATAAAACTAGTTTCAACCTTATTTTCTGAACATTAAGAGCGAAGGAGTCCGCGCGACATTAAATTGGCATGTCCTACCTCACGAGAATTTTCACGCCCCATTGGTTCTCCCTGACGAGACTCGATGTTCGCGTCTTTTTAAGAATTCCCAATATTTTGGTAAACAATCTTGATTGGCTTCAGTATCGACCCACGTTTCAGAGAATTGCTCCCTAAGGAAGTTTTGTTTATGATAATGTGATTATTTGGGAAATAAGATCTGCGAGAGCTTATTAATATTCGGCCAGTTGTTGGGAATACTTTTTTGTTTTAGTAGGTTCTTAATTAAACTTAAGCACATCTTAGATTTCTGCGCGAATTGTTCACTGTAGTAATAGAACCACTTTTTAAAGATTTTTAGCAGAACTGGTAATTTTGAGATATCTACGTATGGTTTAAAAGGTTTTAGAGGTTTTGGCACCTTTTATTTTCAGGGGCCGCCGCTCGTGATGACGGATATTTTATATACCTACTATTTTTTTAATTTAACAAACAGATAGTTACGCTAGTTCTTGTAACTTATATTTGTTATTATTCTGTATTTTAGCGTCTAACTTTAATGTTAAAACAACACACTGTCCTAGTAGCTTCAATTTTTCGAAATGTTTCCAAATCCAAATCAGAATGGCAACGTAATTTACAGAAATCAATAGATCATATAATACTTTAGTATTATTTATGATCTGTGATAGATACTAACCACGACTCGTTAGTTTGCCCAAATGCCCGTATTCATCATTACATCATCATTTATTGTAATCCCCAATAGGATTTAATCACAGGACCTAAAAGTAGACGACATCTTGGAAACTGGTTTACAAACTACACCATACACCGACTGGTTACTTACACAGCAAACCTGAAAAATCCACCAATTTTGTCTAATCTGAATTTCTATTTCTTTTAGCGAGTCAATGGAGTGGATCGGAATAGACGCTCGCATGAGTTAACTTCACGTCGAGTAAACACATGATAAGTTTATTGATCTAAGGACGAAAGTTCGAAGAAAGCCCTACTTCATCACAAGAAAACTAAAGGGCATAAAGCAGCCTCAGCACGGAATTCGATGGTTTTGACTATGTACTTCAAAAAATTGGGTATAAATAGTGAGGTATAGGATATAAATAGTAATACTATGGTTCAAAAGATATTTGAGAATCTTGGTGAGGCTGCTAACTTTACATCAAGCTAGCAGGCACCTTAAGAAATACAGTTAGTATCAATGAGAAATATACCTATGCCAAAAAACTGTGTATAAATTAGTGTATCGTATAGGCAAAATTTTAATAATAGATCTTCAAATTCTTCAATACAAGCCGAGACATTACGGCCTCTAAGTGGGCTGATAACTTGACGTTTCTTGCGATGGCGATTCCAGAGAAACGGCTACAACTTTTAAACGAATAAATACATGAAAAAAATTATCTGTGAAATTATGAATTTTACGATATAAATAAAAAATAAATCGTCCTAACTATTTTCTGAAAATATAATATTAACTTCATATAGAAAAGACATTGACCCAAAGAACCTGGGACCCAATAGATAGCAGTATAATGAAAACTGGTTCGCCACTCGACCACGGAAGTCGTCAAACTCATAAAAAAATTCAAGCTAATCTGAATTCCTTTTTCTTTTAGCTAGTCAATGGGGTGTATCGGAATAAACGCTCGCATGAGTTAACTTCACGTCGAGTAAACATATGATAAGTTTATTGATCTAAGGATAAAGGTTCGAAGAAAGCCTCACCATTTGTGAGGCACTGCGTTGAATAATAAATTCCTAACATCCGCGATATAAGTAAGTTTGTTTTAGTTCAACATAACAAACAGACCTTTCCAAGGGGTTTTTTTTTCAGAAACGGTAAAAGTAAAATGAGTTTTGTTTTTATCTTATCTTTATTCTATCGAGTTTGGGCTAAGGTTGAATCTATTTCGTTGGTGAAAAGATGGTTAGATACATGTTAATAGTATATTATGATACAAGTGAGCTTAGGTTGCTCATTATACACGAGGCTGTGGGTTGCAGCCCGAGCCGCAGGCGAGGGCGTAAATCAGCCGAGTGTCTAGTGAGTAAGTTGCTCACAAGTTTCATACGCACTTTTTCAACACACTTGCGAGGAAAAACAAACATTTATTGCATACATATTGTATTTAACCTAATATTAACTAAGGGAAAAAGCGCGCAAGTTTTTTTTTTGCACGCGCCAAATGTGAGGTGATTGATTACATACAGCCATACAGCCTACTTCAAAATAATTAAGTATAATAATAGTGATAAAATGCAAATGTTGTATAACAAATTATTGTGAATTATAAATAATTTGATAATAATATAGTTAATTATGTTTTTTGTCTTAATTAGGGACACATTTATTTATTCTAAAAACGTAAATGGATTTTCAGCCGTATAAAACCTCTCTGTTGTTACAAAAAAAGAACTGTATCTATTACCCGCTGAAATTGAAAATGCTCTGTTGACTCGCATATAACTTGCAGTTAGGTACTAACTTAACTTTGTAGGGATACTGTATTACCCGGTTAAATTGAAAAGTCTCTGTTTACTCGCATATAATTTGCAGTTAGGTACTTACTTAACTTTGTAGGGATAATTCTATTACGCAACTAGTACTGTAATATTATTATGCACGCGTGGGTTATAGTTCGGTTTATGGCCCTAAGATCAATGTAATAAGGCTCACTTTATGAGCAAGTGTGTTGAAAATATCTTTTCTTATCATTCCGGGTCAGCAAAACATTTATTTCAGTCACGGCACAGAATATAATAATAGTTGGTCACGGTGCTCGATAGCTTCTATGTACAGTAGCAACATATGGGAAATAAAAGTCAACTTGTATTTACAATTGATAAAAAATTATTTTTCACACCACATGCTCGAAAAACAAAGGAAATAAAAATCGCGACTGGGTAGTATTAGCAGGAGGTTGAAGTTGAATAATTATAATATGAATTAAAATGTCGAGTAACGAAAGCGAACGTACTAAATTTGAACATTATTTTTTTAATAATGTCCTCTAAGTTTTAAAAAACGTAGTTTCTAGTCAGTAGCCTTGCTTTTGATATTTTCGCAAAGGGTGAGAAAAGTAGAGTACCTATTCTCCTTTAGGATAAAGCTGTTTTCGTCTTGGGCGAGCTTGAATCCCTCGTTATACTCAGAAATTAATTCGTAACACCTTCGCTACGCTCGGGAGTTAAATCTGGAGTCCCGCGTTTACTCAGAATTCAATATCGCGTGACATAAAACAGTGCTTTATCCCCTCGGTCCTCGATGTATAATCTACCATTTAACACATAAATATTTGTTGTCCGGCTGCATAAAATTAATACCTATTTAAAATAAGTTTTTAGTAAACATTTCATTTTTATGACAAGCTTTTTTGCTAACTGTACTTTATTATTGTATTGTCATCTGAACCAAACTTGCATACAAAATTTCAGCTCGATCGGACACTGAAAAGTGGGTCAAATTAAGCTTGCAAGATTTGACCCGAACGGACATACATGCATATTACATACACTGCAAGTTAGATAAAAGCTTGTAAAAAGTTTTTAGTAAAAATTTAATTTTTATGACAAACTTTTATGTTGACTGTAGTTTAATATTGTATTGTCACCTGAACCAAACCTGTATACAAAATTTCAGCTCCATCGGACACTGGGAAGTGGGCCAAATTAAGCTTGCTAGATTTGTCCCCCACTAACTAACATACTAACTAATTAACTAACATGGCAAGTTAATAAAAAACTTGTAAAATAGACCACTGCTAGTTTGACATAAAGACTCGTTTTCGAATGCAGAGTGGAGGTGAAGTGACAGCAGAATATCCTTGTAGAATCGCATCCCAGTTCACATAATTGATCTGTAATTATTAATCCGTTATAAAGTAAGTTCGTGAACTTTCTCATGCTTTTATTCACATGATGCGAAGAAAATTGCTCGAAGGATCAAAGTATTAACTTATATTCTTAGCGGACTAATTAAGTGGTTCCTGTTACGATTTCTACAAATTTGAAAGAGTAACTTTGCCGTGTACACTTTGGTAGGAGTTTGTGAATATGCTTAAATACTTTGGGCTGAACTTTTTGAACTTTGGAAACTCTCCAAGTTTACCACAAACACATTTTGGATTGAATAATAATAAGGTTTTTCATTTCCGAAAACTATTGAATTATTTCGTGCTTCGGATGCAGATGGCAAGTTTGGTACCTAAGCCGTTGGTCAGGGTTGTTTTTGTAGTCATTAATAATTACCAATCCACATTGGGCCATGGGCCCTTTCGCCTTATCCATCCATAAGAAAAGCTTGGGGCAATAAAATGGCTGGTGGTGATAAAATTATGGAAAAAATAGGGAAATAAGAAATCTGTAAGTAATAGAAATTTATCTTCGATCAACAATAACACTATGTAGATAAGCCTCACGAACTAAAACAAAACCCAAACATGGCACCCACTCTATTTATTTTACAAACTGAGAAAAAAGTTGCAATTTTCACGATCTTACGTCATAAATAAGAAGCGATAAGAAATAAAAGCTCATCTTTGAAGTGCGCTCTTACTCGTTCGGCCGTTTTTTTTACTCCAACCGGTTATACAGGGTAAATTTTTTGACCAGTGCACAAATTTTTAAGATCGACTCAGAATCGGTAAGTGAACAACTTTCTCCTAGAAACATAGGTCGAAATATGACAATTTTTTTTTGACTCTTCATAGAAATCGGACTGATCTTGGATCGATTTAGTATGGGGAGTCCAAAAAATTTTGTCGTATTTCGACCCATATTTCTAGGAGAAACTTGTTCACTTACCGATTCTGAGGTGATCCTAAAAATTTGTGCACTGGTCAAAAAAATTTCCTGTATAGTGGTAATGATAATTGAAGAAATTGATATCTATTGTAAACCTACTAGTACCCATAACAGTTTTAGTTCCAACTTGTCTGGACTTGGAAAAAGTTTCAAAATAATTTAGAACTTTATACTCTTCACAATAAAGTTCCAATTTTATTAAGTCTGCAGCTAATCCTATTTCTCAAACTGTTCTTTCCGAGTGACAACAAAAGTTTCACATATTTCATTCAAACTACTTACACAATAAAATGTAAGTAATGTTTTTAGTTCTCTCGCGTCTTCTTGTATTTATTTAAACTTATATTTTACAGTGGAATAAGAGATATTCTAACAAATAACCCTTTTTTGGCTTCGCCGCAGACGGGTAGAAAGAACTTGTTTTAATCACAAAATTTCGTAAAGTGCGACGATGGACTTTTGGCGCGCGGTCAAAATCGGGAACCAACCCTCAATCAGTCAACAAGTGCCTAATGTCATCCAAGTGCCACAAAATTCTTGTCGCACTATATAATTTTTCAGTACCTACTTACCCGTTAGCTAACTATTCGATTGCCATAACGAGAGTTTTCATGCTAGGTGAAAAACTATCGTTATGGTTATCGAATAGTAAACTATACCGTTCTTCAAAAGCTTTTGTGCTGTTGTCAAATAACTATGTATCTTATTTCAGTTCCTCATAGGAACTGGAACAGAAAGAGGTGCAGCGGGCCAATCGCCGTAATTCTATGCAGCGCGTCTTCATCGCGTTTGGGTCTTGACGTTTGACTTCGTATTGCCGTAATGACATAACGACGCACACGTCACGCAAACCGACTGTCGTATCAAAACAAAGAACCAAAGATTATCACCGGAACAGAAAACGTTGTCGCACTGTCAAAGCCGCGCGTTATCAAAAACGGTATCGTCAACTGCACTTCAACTGCACGTACACTTGACTAATGCGTCATAGAATTACCGCGATTGGGGCCCTGCTCTGATTTTCATACAAAATAATACGATCACGATAATGTTTGCCATTACGACAGTTTTTGTGCTAGGGCTACAGTTGTTTTATGTGAGCTGAACTGACATACCTATAAACACACTGTCAAAAGCTTAATGTCATGAACTATTGTTTTCGTGACATTAACAAAAATTGGCTTGAATAATTTGGTAAGACCTACATCACGAATAATACGATTAATAACCGCGGACAAACATACATACAAACATACAGGTCAAACTTACAACCTCCTTTTTAAGTCAGTTAAAAAGTGGATTTAGGGGTTCAGCTGTACCTACTAAAAAAATTTCATGATGATAACTTTGAAAAATCTCACCAAAAGCGACAATTTCAACGAAACCTTACAATTTAAATATTATTAGCAACCAAACAGACCGGCAAACAATAACTTGCAACCAAGGGGTGATTTATTAAATGTAATATTAAAAGTATTCCCAACTCACAAAGGCTTGAGGGTAAACAAAATTGACATAAATATGGCCGACAGATCTAGGGAGACGCGCATTAATCACGACCCGAATGGTTTTATTGTGGCTAACTGGCGAAGGAATCCGCGTTACGTCAAAGAATACAAATTACAATGAAAAATGGATCCTCGAATAAATATATTAAATATTAGTACTTATACTTAACTACAATACACTTTTTCACTTCTCATGCTCTAAAAGTACGCCAATATAGCCCTACGAAGCGGGTCTAAATAACCACTTTAGGCCCTAGGGAGTAAAAAGTAATTATTTTTAAATTTCCTTCATGTGCCATTAGACAAACTCAAACCATAGCAAAAGTATATAAGTAAGCGGACTTGAGCCCTGAGCGAGCGATAATAGGCTAAACACGTAGGGCTGTCGCTTAGAGTTTATGCAATCGTCAAAAATGCATAGTCAATCTCTATACAAAACAATTTTTCACCACTCCAGCTCGAAAAGGGCGCTTTTGGCGCCTAAAAACTCGCAGCAAAAATCGATTTTGCTGCGAGTTCGCGAGCGTGAGGCAAAGTGCTTTTTTAATTTCTTACACCAACTTTTGAAATAATTAAGAAAAAAGAAATAGAGTGACAAGGATGAGACTTTTAAAATTAATATGAGCAAAAAGGATAGATAGATAGCTTTATGTCCATGGACATGAAATATAAAGCTTAAAACAGAAATACACGGATACCAAAGGTTTGAAATAAAGAGTATGGACGAAATGAGGTCGCATGCATGATATAAATATAAAATAGGAAAAATTAATGAATTCTAATAACAAATTATATAAATACGATTGTACTACTATTGCTTTTTATTAAACACGCAATATTTAAAATAAATAATATGAAGTGAACATTATATCGCTTACTAATATCATGTTTAGTTTTCATAATAATTACATGCAGTGCAGTTTTTGAACGCAATGCAAACAGTTACCTTCAACGTGCATAATTGCACCAATTTCACTCTTAATTATTAATTTTGATGTTTTCTTTATTGTTAAACGTTGCCTTCAATGTTGTTTTTCTGACCTGTAACACTTTTCTCGCTGGTAGAGGTGAAAAGTTGTATGTTTAACACGAGAGCAAAATTTTCTGATGTCTCGTGCCTTTAAATCACTCACTGGGCTCAGTAGTCTATATTTGAATCACTCGCTACGCTCGTGATTCAATTTTAGACTACTTCGCTAGTTCGTGATTTAAATTCAGCACTCGCAGCGAAAAATGATTTTGCTCTCTTGTATAACAAATAACTATTCCCCTGTAGGGTGGGCGTTTTTCTCGCAGTCAAAGTGAAAAGTTAGTTTGCACCTCGAGACTAAACGCCAACTTAATATAGTTTAGTCCCTCGTTATAAAATATACTATTAGGGGTTAAAGTACATATTTAGGGGTTAAAGTATGTAATTGCCGATTTAAATAGATAAATAAATAAATAACTTCTTACATTTACACCAATTATCTAAGCCCATTTAATTTCATTAAGAAACTGTATCATGGAAAACTTGATAACGGATAAATATATACTTAAATACTTTTTGTTTGTAAATACATACTTAATATACATAGTAAACACCCAGACCAAGACAAAAAAGACATGTTCATGCACACAAATATTTGTCTTGTTCGGGAATCGAACCCGAGACCACTGGCGCAGAAGGTGGGTAGCCTACCCCTGCGCCAAATCGGTCGTCAAACTGATTTATACTGAAAAATTAAACCTTGTATTTTTCTAAGATGTACTAATACATTTTTTTTATCAAAACATTTACCCTCATTATCTATACATTGTTGCCATCTAACCGGAAGTTCATTTATGCTTTTGCGATAGAACTCTGGAGATCTGCATTGCAAAGCATTTTGTACTGCCTCCTGGGAAAAAAATATTTACCTCTTAGAAAAATTTTCCAAATCACAAATAAATGTTCCGTTGGAGCAAGGTGTAGCGAGTACGGAGAATGACGTACGGTTTCTAACTGCAGCTCCTGTAGAGTTACAACGGTTTCCCGTGCAGTGTGAGGTCTTGGCTTGGAGTAATAATGGTGAAGATCGATTCACAAGTCGGGGCTGTTTCATTGCATTAGTTTCGCCATCATTGTTTGAAGTGCGGCACAGTAAACATCTGCTGTTATTGCTTAACCAGATCTGAGAAAGCTGTAGTGAGTAACACCATGAATAGACCACCAAACGGGTACTATTTACCATTTTATTGGTAAGCTTTGCTTTAGGCAGTTGTCCCACCACCGCCGGGGATGAACGAGAAGCGAGTGCTTATAGCTATAACTAGAAATGAGTTAGCTAGCAGCGGGAAGCGAGTGTGTAGTTCTGATAGTTTTGTCGCTGAGCTATTAACGAATGTGCGAGTGCGACCTGCGGACGGCTCGGCTTGAGTACTGACCGCCAAGCGAGCATCGCTGAGAGAGTATCGCTGAGCGTGTATTATCTTTGATAGCTCTTGTCGCTCAGAGTCTAAACTAGTGGAACGAGTCCTCGCTGGCAGTGTGAACAGTCAGCGATCAACTATTATAGAGAGGCATACAATATATGCCACTCTTTTGTTTACACGGAATATTTATCTATTGTACGATTCTTGAGCGAGAAAATAGCTGGCGGTGGGACAACTGCCTTAGGGCATTGTTGCGGCGTTTGACCATGTCATGATGCCAAGCATCCACTTTTCGTCACATGACACAATTCGATCCAATATTCCTTCATGCCTGTACCGATTCAACAAGGCAAGTTTCTTTCTGCAGATGAGTCAAATCACGAGCCACCCATTTTTAATATTTTTTTTACTTATTGGTTTGATATAAATATAAGTAATTAGTATAAATAAATGTAGTTTTGTTTCATTTCAAAATTGTTCGCTTGAGTGAAATTTCCTATCTCCATTTATTCGATTTTTTTTTATCCCCGTACGAGTATATAAAATGGGCCACTAAACCACGTTGTCTATTCTCAGCAATTATGGTTCGGTTAGATCAAAGTTAAGTATCTATATTTGCCAGTCGTTTCATCTTAAAGCATGCTAATTAATTATGCTTTTCAAAGTTCTGTTTGAAACAAGATACGTATTTGCTCAGACATTCTCTTAGTACGTACTTACTTACCAAGTTATCTTCAGGTTTCAAACGAAAACTCGAGACAAACCAATTTTCACTTAACTCACCGAAACTTGGTCAACGTACAACTTTCGTGCATAATATAGCGTCTCATAAATAAGAAACAATCTGCAGCTATATACAATAATTGTTACGTCAATGGAGAAGTCAAAGGCCTAATCAAATAAAAACAAAAACCGCTCCAATTTCCCAAAATATAAAAACAATTAGTCGGACTTTACATTCCATAATAACGTTATAATAATAATTATGGAGTGTGGAGTTCGAATCAATAATTTAACATTTTGAGATTTACCACAGTACCTATGATTTTTTTAAATGGTGATTTGACAAATGAACAATTGGACTTTCTTATGACTTATGACGTAAAAAACGTAACAGAGATGCAAATAATTATTTACCAACCTATGAGACGCTAAAGTACGTTTGTATGAGTATCTTCTTTATTAATTTCTTTCTTGCTTTAATTGAAAAACAATTGATGTCACGAGGTGTCCTTAAGATCGAATTGCAAATTTCTCATAAGAGGTTTTAAGAGCTCTTGATATTCGTAACTAATCTGTGAATACAAGGTGCATCTTATTCACCGTCCGCTACCATCCCTTGTGAGTGAGGGACATCGATACCCTCACAACCTAATCACTACCGGCCATTTTACTGTCACCACTGATGGGGCACTGGCTTTCCTCATAGATTGATAAGAAAATGGGATATGATCCACCGATTGCAAATGCAGCCAAGCAAAGATAGAGCCCACGCCCACGGCGACTTTTTATAGCGATGCTGCCGCACGTGAGTAGAGTAGAGATGCTGTCGCGCGTAAGTACCGGTGCTGTCGCGCGTCTCGTAACTTTTTGTACTTTTTGTAAAGATGCTGTCGCGCGTTAGTAGCGATGTTGTCGCGCGTTAGTAGAGTAGAGATGCTGTCGCGCGTAAGTACCGGTGCTGTCGCGCGTCTCGTAACTTTTTGTACTTTTTGTAAAGATGCTGTCGCGCGTTAGTAGCGATGCTGTCGCGCGTTAGTAGAGTAGAGATGCTGTCGCGCGTAAGTACCGGTGCTGTCGCGCGTCTCGTAACTTTTTGTACTTTTTGTAAATATGCTGTCGCGCGTTAGTAGCGATGCTGTCGCGCGTTAGTAGAGTAGAGATGCTGTCGCGCGTAAGTACCGGTGCTGTCGCGCGTCTCGTAACTTTTTGTACTTTTTGTAAAGATGCTGTCGCGCGTTAGTAGCGATGCTGTCGCGCGTTAGTAGAGTAGAGATGCTGTCGCGCGTAAGTACCGGTGCTGTCGCGCGTCTCGTAACTTTTTGTACAGATGCTGTCGCGCGTTAGTAGCGATGCCGTCGCGCGTTAGTAGAGTAGAGATGCCGTGCGACATCATCGCTACAAAAAGTCGCCGTGGGCGAGGGCCCTAAGCGTACTTTTTTAAGCATGCACAGTGTACCTAGTTCAAAGTTTAAAATTTTTGGACTCTCATCTCGTGACCGACACACAACAACGGTCACATTCGTAGGCAGACACCCACTACGCCACAGACTCGTCATTCATTTAATATCTTCACTTAATAAAAATAATTGCTGACCATAACGATTTGCCTAATGCTGAGCGTCGCCATAAACATTTCATTTGTATATTCTTCGCATTAACCCTTTAGGAAATTTACAGTGCTCTCGGTGACAATTTCCCGCAACGAAATACGGCGAATGTGAACCCAGATATAAAATTAACATAAATTAGCAATTATTTTGATACTACATCCTAAATATTGAAAGGGGTATCATTATTTTTTGCTGTCTTTTGCTGTAGTAATTTTGCTTTTAATAATCTGTGCTTTGGTTTCGCTTCGAAAGCGAAAAGCCCACACAAAATGCTCATAACTGACATTTATACATTCGTGCTGATCGGACAATTCAGTGAAGAACCAGAAAATTGTAGGTTTGATAAAAAACTGTTGATGCCTGGACTGGTCAATATGTCTTTCATACATCTAACTACTTAGCAACCATCGAAGCGAGGATCGCAAGTGAATCAATGGCATTTTTAGTAGCCTGGCTTATAGCTACAGATAATAACGAAAAAATATATATTAGTTTATTTAATAAAACGAAATTTCATTCCATACTGATTTTATCATCATTGATAATATTAATTTAACATTTTTATATTCATCTTTGTAGCGGAGAGGGATTGCAAAAATGAACTCGCTTATATTTGTATAAAATCGTGTTATTTATAATATTTACAAAGATAAAACTTAAATCGCATAGTATTGTCGCAAGAGAAAAAAGTAGAGTGAAAAAGGCGGCAAATATTCGCATGAAGAAAAAACAGAATTAAAAAGTAAGAACACGGCATTGGCACGTCGAATAAAAAGTCAAATGTACACGGAGCAGATATTTTAAATTTAGAACGGTCTTCCAAAGAGCCGTGAACATGCCCCCGGCCTTGAAAGCTGTGGCTTTCAATGATGTTCCTCTTCTTCTCCTGGAACCGGACACATCTTCAACTTCGAACGTCGATATAGCATCGCCAGGAACGAAGTCCAGTATCCTGCGTAGTCTCGTCTTTGGGATTAAACTTCGTTTTCCAGTCAATTTCGTATGCAAGTAGCCGCGTCACGAACTCTTGGAACCAGCACATCACTGCCAAAGGGGCTGCCGTGTTTGTTCAACTCGCTGTTACCCGCCGCTAAACGTGTTTGTCTTCTAGATTAAGGCAGAGCAGATCGATGGTATGATCCCGACGAAATGTCAGCTGGGCTGATCGGTGACAGGTCCCTCGGGTTTCGAATAGAATGATGGAGAGGTGTTAATTTCAGAAGCCGAGCGCTTTGTCCTGTTTCCATAGTGTGCTCCTCGAACATCAAATGTGCATTATACCTAGCACTCGCCGGAAGTGATACATACAGCACCTGACTCCGATCTCGCATAATTCACCAAAATGAGACACATATGGTGCATAAGACAAAAAGTAATAAAGTTAAGTCTGATGCCTAGACTAGTCGCATGAGAAAATTAGTAATTTAAGAATTAAGTCATGAGCTCTACAAAGTTATCGAGTTATTAGAAAGTAACGAAAATTAGTTATTAAATAACGTCAAAAGAATAAATAAGTAGTAATCGCATTAAACATTGTTAGGTTTTATTAATTTATTGTGAAGATTTTGAACGCCTAGAAAATAATATTACCCATAGGTTTCTTCGGTAAGAGTACTAACCGCCTTAACTAGAGAGAACGAATATCAAGACATAATAATATGTACAAACATGTACATTCGCATTGTTGCCTCTTAGCTCCTATACCTTTGTGTTTAATACGAACACTGGATGAGCCTACAGTGGACATCGCGATACAAAATCGGGTAGCCAGGACTTAATCGCATTTTGGGTAGGTTACGCATGATAGAGATTGCGCATGGGATACAATAATTAACTAACAATATTTATCGAGTATTGTGTCTGCCATTGGCCAACGGTTTTTATAAAAGTAACAATGGCCCACATTTAACAAATAAACATATTCTAGTTTAAAAATATTAACTTAAACCTATGGACTATACATGAGAATTAAAAAGATCGTTAGTTCTTATTATTGTCGACAAAGACAACCGCAGACACGCATTAATAATTATAAACGCCTATGAATTGATAATTAATTTATGTACACCTAAGTTTAACGTATTAATAATTCTAATAATTAAAAAAATAAAGAAACGATTGTATAGTAGCGCAAAATATAATACATAAATGAAATAACGCACTCGCAATTTAATGATACAAACTATTATAATTAATTAACTAAGAACCGCATTATTAAGAATAAAGTATTACGTATGTTTAAAAGGTTTACTTTCGAATAAGTGCCTACGTACTAACTTTAATGGCTTAAATTATAAAATTCGCAAATAAAATCAAAAGTCGTATTCTTATATGCTAGATATCGCTATATTTACGATTCGCTTTATGAAAAGTATGGGTATAATAATTCGTACGAGTGTCTAAAACGAAATAGTATAGGTAAAATAAACGCATTGCCTTTTCGAATGAATATTTTTCCGCAAGCTAACTTGCCATAAAATATATAATTAGATTTTAGAAGCTACCTACTTCAAAAAATTTTTAACACAAGTATTTATTTTGTAGGACTCAGGTTACGTCAACTAACCGATCGCTTTTTAAAGTGTTAGATCCAATAGATCCAGATAGAATCCACCCTAACTTTGTGTTTTGTAAGTAGGGACCGTGTTTTAAACGCATTTTGCCTTCGCTTAATAACTGCCAAAACCTATCGGCACCTATTAAAATGTCAATAGGCCGGCTTTCGTGAAACATCGGATCAGCTAATTGTATATTACTCGGCAAATCTATGTAATCTAGTATATCGCTATGTAGAGTAACCGGAGGTGTATAAGATGTAATTTCGGGTAAAATTAAACAGGGAATTCGCGTAGTAAACGTGTTATGTAGCGCTTTGATTTCAATATTACTTGACTGTTTGCTTTGAATAATAGAAGTTCCAACACCTTTTATTTGAGTAGTGGACTGTAACGCATCTAAGTTCAAAGTATCGCATAATCTCTTTGTGATAAAACTTCGTTCGCTCCCACAGTCAAGTAAGGCGCGTACTACCTGATGTTTTCCGTTATTACCCTTTACTTCAACTAACGCCGTTGACAACAAAACCGATTGCTCACTACTAGATAACTTTTCGCTATGTAATAATTTATTATCTAAGTGTGCCGCGTGAGTGTATGTGCAAACATCAGAGGCCGCATTCGCATTTGAGCTTTCACTGGGAGAGGACACCGGTTCGCTATCGAATGAAGCTGTCGTCACGGGCGGAGAGACAGTCGCATGCTCGCTGTGAATCATTGTATGATGTCGCTGATTGCACTTACGACAGGAGCTAAACCGGCAATTTGCTAAAATATGTCCCGATCGCAAACAGTTCCCGCATAAGTTGTTACTTTCGACAACTTTAAGTTTATCTTGTAATGAATACTTATTAAATATGTTACAAGTGTAAATAGGATGATCACCATTACAAACAACGCAAACGCGAGTAAATCGTTTAAAGATCGGCTGTATATTGCTGGACGAAACATAACAGTGTGCTTTGGAGGCAGGCGGCGTCGAAGACTTCAAATTGTGACCGTGTGTGACCTGTAAAGTTTCTAACATATCGGCTCTATCTTTTAAGAACTTGATCAAGTGATCAAGTTTAATGCTAGACAAAGTATTATTCGAATCGCTGTTTCTATGGTCTACGGGAATCGTACCCCTGTACTTTTCCCATTCGCGTTCAGTTACACTGTCAAGTTTCGAAACAACCATATATATAATCAGTGTATCCCATGAATCTACTGGCTCATTAAGTAGTTTCAGGGCGCGTAGGTTTTTCAAAATAGTGTCAATGAGCTTTCGTATTTGAGACGGTGACTCTTTGACAATATTTTGAATCGCAAATAACGCCTTAACGTGGTTATGAACCAACAACCTATTATTATTATACCGATTGCAAATTAGTTCCCAGGCTACCGTATAATTATTCGAAGAGAATTCTAAGGAATCAATAACAAGCGCCGCTACGCTTTTTAATGATGATTTCAAATAATGAAACTTTTGTATAGGTGAAATATCCTTATTGTTGTGAACGAGAGACAGAAAGGTGTCTCTGTACTCTAACCAGTGCTCGTATGACCCATCAAAGGTAGGCATGGTGATGGTTGGAAGCTTAACAGAATGCAAGTTCGTGTTAGTACTGGCAACTGTAGTCTCACCAGACGAAAGTAAGCTCTTTGCTTGCGCTATAGCGGAATAATACGAGCTTTCAAAATCTTCACGCAATTCTAATTGTTTGAAAAGCTCATCTTCGCTAACCAAGACCTCAATCCCAGACTGAATCGTATTAAATTCGTTAAAAAATAATGAAGCCCCTTGAATACGCATTTCTAATTCAGTACGCTTTTTTACATTTATCTGTTCGGAATCTAAACCACTGATGTATTTAATGAGAACTGTTAATCTACCCCTAATTACACCCCTTTTCTTATTTAACGTATGAATTACGTTATCGTTGTTCGAACTAGTAGCCGTAGTAGTAGGCGCAGTAGGACCCATTTTGGTGAAAAATGAAAGAATACGGAGTACTTACAGTTCTGCAGGCGCACCCCGACGAGCAAAGATATTGTCTTATTCCGCACTGCTAAGGGATATAATATCCAGTGGTTATGGAGGAGACACACAGAAGATCGCTTATTTTCGCAAATCACCTCGTCCAGTCGCGTAGTTATCGAAGAGGTCGCGTCGTATATATCCAGCTCCGAAGGTCCAAATTATGTAGCGGAGAGGGATTGCAAAAATGAACTCGCTTATATTTGTATAAAATCGTGTTATTTATAATATTTACAAAGATAAAACTTAAATCGCATAGTATTGTCGCAAGAGAAAAAAGTAGAGTGAAAAAGGCGGCAAATATTCGCATGAAGAAAAAACAGAATTAAAAAGTAAGAACACGGCATTGGCACGTCGAATAAAAAGTCAAATGTACACGGAGCAGATATTTTAAATTTAGAACGGTCTTCCAAAGAGGCGTGAACAATCTTTATTGACAAGGTGACCGCACGACCTCGATCTCTTAATTTTTCAATAATACAAAACCAGCTAGCATGGCAGTGTAACAGCTTGCATGCAGTGCGGTCAACACCATACGGTCTCCACAGTACCTAACATAATTTATTTACTTATTTATTATTGCGTAACAAATGTACGTACCTACTTATAATAAAGAAAATTTGCTTTAGACTTCATCACTCCTGATGTTAAGTGGTAATAAGGCTGGAGGTGGAAGCGCACTACTCCCGGAATCATCAATCACTGAGGAACTGACTGTCTTATCTCTAACTGCCGGAACAGAATAATGCTGAAAACATCATACTTAAATAGCGTCAGACTTAGATAACATGGTGGTAGTTAGCCAGGCGGGCTAAGAACAAGTCATACCACCAAACAAACCGAATACAATATGTACCCCCACTGGGAATCGAAGCCGGAACCTCCGAGTCTGATCCCGATATTTGTTTCTGAACTAAAAATACCTAACTTATATTTTATAATAGGTATAATTTCAGATACATTGGACATCCCGTCAACTCAATTGTAAAAGCCCAAGAAAACCGCAGAACACTCACACATACCTAAGCTTCGCTTCCTGCAAAACATCTGTGGCAAAAACAACGAATTCCTTTCCTACCTTTAATAAACAAGGAGTCGTCTCCTAAATCTCGATAATCTCCCACGAAGCGTGATTGAATTACAATATCAACATGGGATGTGGGTAATTGAATTGTAATAACGCGCCTCCAGCGATTGTCGGGCTGAGAGAGAGGTTTTCTGTGGGGTTACAGAGGTTACAGATAACAGTACCTACATCAGGAGGTATTACAACCTCTAGAAAGATAAGATTTGTCTTCATAGTTATTGTCCTTTTTGATCATTAAAATTCGGTTTTCCATTAGCACTTATTCAAAAAAACTAATAAAAAAGTGCTTTTGGGTCATCATTTTTTAGGGTTCTGTAGCCGAATGGCAAAAATCGAAGCCCTTATAGATTCGTCATGTCTGTCTGTCTGTCTGTCCGTCCGTCCGTATGTCATAGCCATTTTATTCCAAAACTATTAAGGCTACACAGTTGAAACTTGGTAAGTAGATGTATTCTATGAACCGCTTTACGATTTTAATACAAAAATAATAAAAAAAACAATGGGGCTCCCCATTATAAGTGAAACCGAAAAATATTTTTTTAATCAAACATATTCGTGTGGGGTGCTTATAGATAGGTATTTGAAAATGAGGTTTCTCAAACTATTTTTTTTTTCAGAGTCAATATTTTGAAAGATATAGCCTTCCTAAGTAGTAAAATTTCCACCAAGTTCCATCAAGTGCCACCCCACCCCCCCTAACTATTGAAATAAGGAGTGAAAAATCTAGAATAAATATAGGTTATATGCTGTAGATCTTAATAAAAACTTTCAACGAAAATTAGTTTGAACGAGATATAGTAAGCACTTTTTGAGATATAACACATTTTCCAAAACCACAAATGTAACTTTGTCATTCATACAAAACAAACAACATTATAAAAACAATGCTATTTTTTGCTGACGAAAAATTATTGTGGAATTTTGGCTAGGTAGGTATATAAGCAATCGGTACGTTCAGTGGGTACGGAACCCTTCATGGGCGAATCTGGCGAGTCAACTCGCACTTGGCCGATTTTTCAGTCCATCTTCATATTTGCTGATTTTGTATAAAAAAATCCGCATGTGTGTAATACGCGAGAGCATTCTTTGTTTTGTAAACTTGATATGGAAAACAAGACACGAATTTAAATATTTATGAAAGCATGGAAATATTTAAATTCAAAATAATTTCAGGCTTTCTTTCTTTTGTTTTTAAGTCACGTAGTGGCTTTTAATTAAGGGCAAGTTACACAAAAACTGATGTTGCGAACCTATTTTGTTTTTATTAAATTGTCCTTAATTATTATGCTTGAAACAGATTGAACACCATCTGGATCTTTTGTTAAGCTACATATAAAAGAAGAAAGGCAGAGTTACGCTTTGTTTGTTTTTAAGTATAAATAAATTTCTTACCATAAGTAGTTTTCATTTAGAAACTGCTATGGAAACTAGATAACGGATAAATAGATAACATACCTATATACTTTTTTTGTAAATACATACTTCATATACATAGATAACTCCCATACCAAGACAAATAGACACGTTCATGCACACAAATACTTGTCTTGTTCGGGAATCGAACGCGAGACCTCGGGCGCAGAAGGCAGCTATTTTTGTTTGGATTTTTTGTTGCATTAATGATATATTTTTTTTATGTTACTCAACTCAGTTTTCTCTTTTTATTTATTCCAGTCATCATAAGTAGGTATATTTGGTTACAGTCGTTCACTCTAGTGGAGTTTGGCTTTAAAATGTCATCCAATACGTTTTAAAATAGTTTATCGAAAACATTTAAGGACAAAAAATAAAGTAAATAAAATTGATTGACGTATTGATGACGTATATACACAAGAAAATACAAAGGTATATTCATCAACAATATAGCTTTAAGTAGGTACCGCATATTTTCTATTTTGGCTTACGAAAGTACGATGATCAATCTTCTTATCGAACCTTAACTATTACGTAGCTAACACCCGTTTGCACTAAACTTAAAAATCGCCTAAGTCTTTTCCTAGCTAACTTAAGAGATTCTTAACAAAAAATTGCTTTGCACTAACCTTAGGACATTCTTAAATGCACTTTTGGCTATTCTTAACTTACGGGCCCAATATCGAGCGCCTAAGGCTTAAGAAATACCTATATCAGTGATTATTGTCTGTGGCATTATGAGCAAAGAGTAGTGCGACAAGCTTTTCTGTTCCGGTGATTATCTTTGGAACTAAAACAGTTTTCATACGACAGTCCATTTTGACAGCTAATTTCGTATTGCAAGTGACTCCTGTGTCACGGCTGTCACCGGAACAGAAAAGCTTGTGGCTTTTGTATTCTTGTTTGCTAGAAAGAGACACAACACATGTGACATACGTCATTCATCATTTATTTAAAAAAAAAACATTACAGATCGACAATCTTTTCTGTTCCCATGACAGCGGCGCTTATGTTTAGCAGCAAAACATGAAAGTATTAGCAAAATGACATTAAAAACAAAACTCGTTAGTTCTAGTTTTGGCCACCGGAACAGAAAAGGTTGCGCACTGTATTTATGTTTTTCCTGACAGTTGAGCTCAGTTGACTTTTTCTTTTCTCGGTGAATTACTCCTACCAAATAAAATAGACAACGCCTTAGCTTTTGTCTCCTTTTAACTTACGAAGGAATCAATGAGAAGTTTCAACCAAAAAAATATCCAGTGACCTACTTTACCTCGCCAGGTTTAAAATCCATAAACAATTAATATTTGAATTCATTCATTCATTCTTTTAGCAAGGTGATGACTAATTTACGACGTAGTCTGTCAGTGCAAACAAAAATTTTAGCTCGGCTGTTTTAGGCTGTTTCTAAGCTAAGATGCACCTAAGATGTATCTTATCTATGACAAGCTCAACCCGAGTTTAGTGCAAACGGGCATAAGTGTCAGATTAGGAATATGTGAAGCTTCGTCATATTTACGACAGAACTAAAGTCAGTCTGATTTTCCTTAACATACCTATATAAACATTATAGTTTATGTCAAGGGGTGAGGGCGAATAATGAGTACGGCGAAAGAACTACCGCATATATTGTGACCCCCGCTTAATCTTGTCGACAGTTTAACTCGAGTAAATTTTAAGATATAAATTTAAAGAAATATTTTTAAAACCTAAGAAAGCACCTAGTACTCCCTTTGCAATTAATAGTTACTTAAAAGGCTTAGAATAAATTAGAATAGTGTTTTATGTATGTTATGGTTTATATTTTATTTATTTATTTTCTTGAGTACCTGCCTACTAAATTAAATCCAACGTGATCTTGTAAACAGCGTTGTTACAAACCTCAGTGGATTCTTTACGCTGTTATTAACAATCTTAATTACCTATGTAAAACCCGTATACAATAACTAATTTAAAAAAATGATTTTAAGGAAAAACTGACTGGAATGTAAACGCACTGCTCAGATAGATAGACAACAAGTTAATTATTATGATACATATCTAAGTGAGTATGTTTAAAACTTTTATCTTGTGAAATATTCGATGGAACAATGTTGCCAAATTAAGTTATTATTGAGATTTTATTATTTATATTTAAATAGGTTTATATTATGTCGAATCTGCGTCTTATATAAAAGCTACCTTTTAATTGTCTAAAGCCCATTAAGGTCTAAAGCTATTGACTTTATTTTTACTGCTATGGTTATCAGATTCTTTATTTTTGCTTTTATATTTAACTTGCTTTCCGCCCGTGTCTTCGCCCGCGTGGACTACACGACGTTATCCCGAGGGATTTTGATATATTATAAGAATTAAGTTACTCCTTATTACATCAGCTACCAGCCAGTGTAAGTCCCGTCAAAATCAGTTCAGCCGTTTCAGAGATTACCTGGAACAATCAGACAGACAGACATACAAAAATTGTAAAATAAAAAAGCGTAAGTTACTTACTCCTTATTACATCAGCTACCTGCCAGTGAAAGTCCCGTCAAAATCGGTTCAGCCGTTTCGGAGATTGACCGGAACAAAACAGACTGACAGACAGACAGACAGACTAAAATTGTAAAACATATCATTTTGTATGTACCGTATATATAATCACTAGCTGACCCGGCAAACGTTGTTTTGCCATATAAATTATAGTATACTTTATATAGGACTTCGTATCACCATTATTAGACTGATGAAAATAAATAATCACGAAGATTTATAAGTTATAAGACTGCGCGCATGCGTGACTGGGGCATTTTTGGCGCTAGTTACAGTACATTTTTTTTGTTCTAATCTTATGGAAAAGATTAGTATTCGATTTTGACCGCGACGGCGGAAGCGGCCATGGACGAAATGACAGTTTTTACCCGACTACGGCAAAGCAAAAAAAAGGAGGGTTATGAGTTTGACCGGTATGTATGTATGTATGTATGTATGTTTGTATGTAGGTATGTTCATCTGTTCCCGCATAAGTTCTAAACTGCTGATCATATATTCACAATTGAGGTATCGTTGGAAGCGTCTTGATTGTCTGCTGGTTATAGGCTATGTCAGGTCAGGTCACATGAAATTGAATATGGCGCCCTCTAGACGACATAAAGTTGTGAACTAAAAAACTTTTTTTTGAGAAGAATATCGTGTTTGGTATCAAATGAAAGCTCTTGGTGAGCTCGTTTCAAAAATATATATTTTATTAGTTGTTGCTTGCGGCTTTGCTTGCATAAATCGAATTTTGACTTTATCAATTTTCTTCATCAAGTTTCTTGCGCCCATTCTTCTTGTCAGTTAAAAAAGTCTTGAATGGGTGGTAGGAAAATATTGACAATTCGTAAGTACATACTTATTATGTCTATGTGAATAAATAAATATTTTGATTTTGATTGATTTTGATCACGAAATTCATCATCATCATATCGCCGAACGACGCCCACTGCTGGGCATAGGCCTCCACCAAGGAACTCCACAACAATCGATCATGGGCTGCCCGCATCCAGCGGCTTCTCGCGACTTTGACCAGATCGTCAGTACACCTTGTAGGGGGCCTGCCCACGGAACCGGTACGCGATCGCTATTCGAGAACCTTACCGCCCCAACGGCCATCGTTTCTCCGCGCTATCTGTTCCGCCCACTGCCACTTCAACGGTACAATCCTTCGAGTGATGTCGGTGGTTTTAGTTCGCCTGTGGATCTCATCGTTTCTGATTCGATCGAGCAAGGAAATACCAAGCATCGCTCTCTCCATTGCTCGCTAGGTGACTTTGAGCCTTCTTTTGACACCAATAGTAAAAGACCACGTCTCACTTCCATGGTCAGTAAGCCAGTAATGACTGGCAACACACACTTGTCAAAGACTTTCGTCTTGAGACATGGAGGTATTTCGGACGCGAATATATGCTGGAGCTTCCCGAACACTGCCTATCCGAGCTGAATTCGTCGAGAGATCTCTTTCTCGGAGTTGGACTTACTAACTGAACCGTTTGCCCTAGGTAAAAAAAGTGGTCAACAACTTCGAGCGTAATGTTCCCAAAGACTGGAGCGGGTGAAACATGGGTATTGGATATGATTTTCGTCTTATCCATGTTCATCTTTAGACCCGCTCTTTGAGAAGCATTACTGAGATCTTCGAGCATTATGTTCAGGTCTTCCAAGATCTCAGCCATAAGAACTACATCATCGGCAAACCGTATGTGTGTTAGGTGCTCGCCATTGATGTTGATGCCGCATTTCCAATCTAGAAGCTTTAAAATATCCTCCAACACAGTTGTGAACAGTTTCGGACAGATGACAACGTCTCCCTGTCTCACACCTCGCTGTAGTTGGATAGGATTACAGCTCTGGTTCTGTAATCGGATTGACATGGTGGCCTTTTGGTATAAGTACCTGAGCACATAGATGTACCTGTGGTCTACTTGGCACCTCTGGAGAGACTGTAGCACCGCCCAGCTCTCAATAGTATCAAAGGCTTTCTCGTAGCCCACGAACGCCTAGCAAAGTGGCAAGTTGTACTCTTCAGTTTTCTGTATAACTTCAAAAGAGTCCTATCACCCTTCTTGAAAAACGCTTCTGCCCCATGTCTTTGGCGTTTTGCCCTCGAGGATGATTGAATTGAAAAGCTTTAAGTATCGGCTTTCCGCCCGCTCTCAGAAGCTCGCCCGCCGCCTTGTTGTTTTTAAGCTGCTTGAGAGCCATTGTTTTAA
This sequence comes from Crambus lathoniellus, assembly GCA_949710035.1. Classification (NCBI taxonomy): domain Eukaryota; kingdom Metazoa; phylum Arthropoda; class Insecta; order Lepidoptera; family Crambidae; genus Crambus; species Crambus lathoniellus. The sequence continues at coordinate 23,103,549 of OX453310.1, forward strand.
ATTTGAGCCGGTATTGGTCGGAGCTTGGATTTTATCAGCCGCGATCTTTCAAGCTTAACATTGATATTCAATGTGCCTCTGACCATACGGTAATCGCTTACTGTCTTAACAGCGGTGATCACACTGACATAATTGAGGATGTGCTTCTTGATCGACATGTTAAATCGATCTCGTTATTGACTGTACCGTCCGGGCTGATCCAGGTCCATTTGCCGGTTACGGGCTTCCTGAAGAAGGAGTTCATCATAAAGAGGTTCTCCGTCTCCATGAAGTCTGCCAACATCTGGCCGCTATCGTTCCATTGCCCAAATCCAAATTGCCCCACTCTTAACTCATCACTGCAACGTTGCCCCAACTTAGCATTGAAATCTCCCATCACAACCGTGTAATGGGTTTTATAGCTATGCATGGGTTTCGAAACCTCCTCATACATAGACTCCACTTCGTCATCGCCATGTGTCGAGGTCGGAGCGTATACATTTAGCGAATACCGTTTCGATATTCTGAGTATCGGGTACGCTACCCGGCTCGACACGCTTCCGATGGTGATCACGTTGTTGACTAGGGACTTGTGGAATGTGGACAACACCTAGGGACTGTTGTTCGCCCTCCCGGTGGTAAAGTAAGTTACCGGATTGCAGGATAATCAAGTTCTCTTCGGACTTCAGCTGATAATCCAATGATGTCCCAGTGTAACTTACTAAACCTCTTCCAGCTCTATGAGCTTCGAGACAGTCCGCAATATGCTCGTGTTGTAGGTTGCCAGGTCAAGTTGTCTGTGTTGGTAGCCTGGTCTTACCCGGGGATTCTCAGCACCCCCTGCCCCGCCGTTACCATAGCCGCTAGTAGCTAGGAATAGCGGGGCCGCCGTGGACTGGGGGCTGATCGATTTGGTGTAAAACCCTTTTGGGGGGGGGGGGTCCTTTGTCCTGCTGCTTTGGCGGGAGGGCTGAGCGCGGCGAGAGACAGACCTTGTCTGACTACGAAAAGACTGTATTTGCCCTCACTATAAACAAAAAAAAATATAAAAAAATGTCCTGCTGTTACATGGAGACGCTGCTGCCCCACTCTTGATAGCAGTTTTCCCTCTGTCGCCTCTTACGACACCCTCGAGAAGAAAGGGGGTAGTGCTATTATTTTTATGTGCCAGCAATACAAAGCGCAAAATTATGACCCCAAAATAATGTAAATAAAAATTAAGTTCAAAAACTAAAACCCGACTACTGAAAAATCACGCTCTACAAAGTATGAAACAAGAAAATATTCTCATCTGAAATTGCCGTGGTCGTATGCCCACGACTACATAATATAACAAAACAATATTTTCATTCTAGGGAAAAGTGGCATACGACCACGGCAATTTCAGATGAGAATATTTTCTTGTTTCATACTTTGTAGAGCGTGATTTTTCAGTAGTCGGGTTTTAGTTTTTGAACTTAATTTTTATGTTTAAGTTATTTTCTAAGAATAAACGTTTCATTTGAATATCTTTTCTGTTCCGGTGACAGCGGCGGCGCTTATGGTTTACAGCAAAAAGCAAAATGAAATTAAAGGAAAAATAGAAACGAAACGTCAGCTCGTGCGGTGACAACATGGAGCTCGACTTAATACTCACCTATTATCTCCTTAGTAACCTCAGTATTATAGTGCAGCAAGCTTTTCTGTTCCGGTGATTATCTTTGGAACTAAAACAGTTTTCATACGACAGTCCATTTTGACAGCTAATTTAAAACAGTTTTCATACGACAGTCCATTTTGACAGCTAATTTGGTATTGCAAGTGGCTCCTCTGTCACGGCTGTCACCAGAACAGGAAAGCTTGTGCCACTGTTAGTCGAGCTCCATGGGTGACAACATGAAGCTCGACTTAATACTGAGGTAACTGGAGCTCTCACCCTGAATAAAAAGTGTCCCCAGCAAATTTGACATTTATGTATGTAGTGGCTGTCAGTTGTCTCATATGACCATACGTATTTTTTTAAAGTGTAGGTGAGACGGAAGACAGCCACTGTGTAATTTGTGGTGGACAAAAAATTTTTCGTACTGCACTCTCCAGTTACCTCAGTATTAAGTCGAGCTTCATGGGTGACAATCAAGTAAATGACCAAAGAGAATGTAATACGTTGAGATGACAAATGATATTTATTTTTCATAATAAAATTATTAATCTATCAAATGCACTAAGAAGTTTCAACTCCGACGTCGAAGTTAATCACCCCAAAAGTAGCTTTCTTCCACTTTTTAACCCTGTTAGGGGATAAATATAAAAAAAATACGAATTACATATGCAATTCATTTTGTGAAAGAATGTGTATGCCAAATTTCAAGTCAATCGGGCCAAGGAATCGCGTTCTCCCATACAAACTTCACCCTGTTTTACGCCTTTAGGGGTTGAATTTCGCAAAATCCCGTCTTAACGAGCGCCTACGCCCTAAAAGGAGCCCCCATGCAAAATTTGAGACTCCTAGCACTTGTAGTTTCTGAGATTTCGTGATGAGTGAGTGAGTGAGTGATTTTCTCTTTTATATATTATATATTATATTTCTTATATATTATATTATATATTATATTATATATTATATTTCTCTTTTATACAGGGCATCCCAAAATTAACTCACATGGAGGGAAAGTACCTTAAATACTGAAGATATAAAATTTTACTGAAAGGAGACTTCATTTTTATTTTAAAAAGAAAACGAACTGCATTCACCGAAATTTGAATAATCACTTGTCTGAACTGGGAATCGAACCCGCTGAATGTAAAAAAAATAATCTCTAATTTAATTGTACCGATCGAAAGACTCGATTATACCTAAGCATTTCTTCTAAATAACATAGCATCTTAAATAAAAGGAAGACTACGAAATTTAACATTTAATGTTGAATAACAAGTTTGTGCAGCGTTATGAATAGCCTTTTCTGTGACTGTCGTGCTCAATACATACTTTAACATTTCAATGTAGGTATTACTAATGAGTGAAGATTGGAGCAATTATACCTAATTCCCTATCATAAGTGTTTGATAATGTGATAAGTAACACCACCTCGATTGGTTTTAAAAAGTTTGAATAATTTCGTGCGGGATCGATTCTCGGTTTAGACATGCTATTATTAAAAAAAAATTGAATGCAGTTCTATTGTTATTTAAATAAAAATTAAAGTCCTATTTCAATAAAACTTTCTATCTACAGTATTTGGTGTGGTCTATGCCACATGTGACATAGTCATTGGAAGCCCTGGGGGCGTCCCACGACAATGCCATATGTTGGAATAGACCGCACCAAAGTAACTATTCAAACATTTTTAAACCAATCGAGCTGGTGTTACTTAACACGTTATAACTTTATCAAACACTCAATTTTCACTCATTAGTAATGCATTGAAATGTTAATGTTTTGAGCACGACAGTCACAGGAAAGGCTATCCATAACGCTGCACAAACTTGTTATTCAACATTAAATGTTAAATTTCGTAGTCTTCCTTTTATTTAAGATGCTATGTTATTAAGAAAAAATGATAAGGTATGATCGAGCCTTTCGATCGGTACAATTCAATTAGAGAAATATTTTTTTTTTACATTCGGCGGGTTCGATTCCCAGTTCAGACAGTTGATTACTCAAAATTCTTTGAATGCAGTTCGTTTTCTTTTTAAAATAAAAATGAAGTCTCCTTTCAGTAAAATTTTATATCTTCAGTATTTAAGGTACTTTCCCTCCATGTGAGTTAATTTTGGAACGCCCTGTATACTAGTTTTCCGCCCGCGGCTTCGCCCGCGTACTACACGACATTATCCTGATGGAATGTAATATTTTCCGGGATAAACTATGTCATTCTCCAGCTCCCAATCTACGTCCCCGTACCAAAAATCACATTGATCCGTTACTCAGTTCGGACGTGAAAGACGGACAATCAAATAATATCTACTTATTGATTTTCCCGTGGGAATATGATATTATAATCCTTGCCAGGGTCTCAAATTATTTACTTAAATACCAATTTCTGCCCCCAAATTAGCCCGCGCTTACAGTGATTTTTCCATACAATGAGATTTCCCGCGGTAAAAAGTAAAATATGTCCTTTCCAGGGCCTTAAACTGTCTCTATTCTAAACATCATTCTTCCCATGAACTCTAACTTTCGCCTTAAATACCAATTATATTCTACAGCTTTGCCCGACCTAAAACTTATTTTACCATGGAAATGAGCCTTATTCCCGCGGTTACAATTTGCCTAGGTATGTCCTTCCTAGCATCAGGACATGGGTGTCCCGGTGCTCCTATCAGTAGGAGTAATTAGTAGGAGCACCCGGAAGCACTGTCTCAACTCAAACTATTTCTATTCCAAATTTCATCAAAACTGGTTCAGCCGTTTTGACGTGAGCGTATACAATTTCGCATTTATAATAATAGTAGGGATAGTAGAAATAAGAATATGAATGGCCGGCCGCGACTACGTCCGCGAACACTACATCGCAAAATTTTGTGTCAAAAAGTAGGTAGAAAGGCATTCTCTAAGGTCTCATCAGTACCATCATCAATCTATTTTAATGTCCTCGCTGCTGGGGTGAAGAGGTATGACGCTTTACCGAGGCTAAGGTAATAAAAGAGATGTGACTTGTTCGGTGTCAAGATGTATATTGAGATAATAATATTGAGTACAATTAAAGATACATTATCTTAGTAAGCGATCTTATTCTAGATTGCTGAGAATGCTACGCGTGTGTTCCAATTTTCTGTAAATGCGCGATAATGCAAACATCTTGTTTGTGTAATATGTTGCAATCATACTTCATCTCCCCTGAAAAAGTGGAAGGATCATCCCCTCCCTGCAAAAAGGAACAGACTCGTAACATTGACTTTAACGAACTTAACCAAAATTTAATTACTTAAGTAAAATAAGTAAACAAAATTTAAACATTATCAACATAGCAAAGTTAAAACTATTTCATTTATTAAATCGTACTAATACAAAAACGTTTTACAATATAAACAATATACCTAATTAAAATTGTATCTAATTAAAATGGTATCGAATTGAAATGGTATTGAATTAAAACGGAAGCTTCACATTTTACACTTAATCATAACAATAACAAAGTGTTAAGTAACATGGTATGTAATTAAGTACCTATACTTATAATTACGTATCAAATAAAATAGTTATTTATTGAATGGTTTGGTATTATTCTTATGCACAATTATAGCTTTATTTTCTTTTAAAATTTCTACATTAGACGTCATATCTCTTAAAACTTTATAAGGGCCATTGTAAATACTATCTAATTTATTTCCTACTTGGTTCTTTAATAATAACAAATCGCCTAACTGATAGGTAACATTATTGCTAGTTTTATCATACAATAATTTTCTTTTCTCTTTAGATTGTATCAAGTTACGTCGTGCGTCGGATTGCGCTTGTTGTAAACGATACTTAAGTTCTCGGGGATAACTGTCATAGTTATATAAGGGGTCGATTTCTGATTGTAAATTATTTGGAAGGTTACAAATTTTTCCAAAAACTAATTCGAAAGGCGTATATTTAGTTTCACTATGCACTGTGGTATTAAAAGAAAAACACCAATATGGAATCCAGGTGCTCCAGTTATGTTTATAATTATTACACTGGATTCTCAGAAAAGCTCCTAGGGTTTTATGAGTATTTTCTAAAGCGCCTACAGTTTCGTGATGGTACGCCGTAGAATTTAATTTTTTAATATGTAATAGAGAACATGTTTCGGACATCACTGATGACATGAATTCGGTTCCCTGGTCAGTCAATATTTCTCTAGGAATACCATAACGTAAAATGAAATTATTGGTAAAAGATTGAGCAACTGTGACCGAGTCTTTACTAGGTAATGGATACGCTTCAACGAATTTGGTTAAATCGCATTGTAATGTCAATACATATTTATTATTATAGTCATCAACATCGAGTGGACCCATTATATCCAAACTAATTCTTTCGAATGATGAGTGGGCTGTTGATGTTATGGTTAAGGGCTGCTTAATATGTTTATTACTATGCTTATGATATTGACATTGATGGCAATTTTTAACAAAAAGTTTTACATCATTACTCAAACCTGGCCAAAAATAATATTGCTTAATGTTGTTCATCATTCTATTAACTCCTGCGTGTCCGCTGGTAGGTAATAGATGGAAATCATTTAGTATTACTCTTTTTTGTTCACTATCATATATTCTTAATATATTTTTTGTTATGAGAAAGCGCGGGGTAACAGAGTTAATTCTTTTTGTTGCTTGTACAAGACTTTTGATTTTACTCTCGTTACATTTTTCTTTAATAATAAGTACCTCATGTATGCCTATTTTTTGACATAATGACTCTAAGTCCCTCGCTAACACCTCTGGGGTAGATGACGATCGGGTACTCAGATATATCGCTGATTGCGAAGGTACGTAAACGTAACAACTTGCATTAGAAATAATGCTATCTTTAGACTTTGAATAATTGTCAAACTTTAATTGATTAAAACTTAATTCAGTTACGTCATCGGGTTTCTTGAGAAGTTCTACCGCAATAGGTTGATCAGGCCTAGTGCTGGTGGAGCTCTCTGAAGAAGAATCAGTGGGGGTTTTTAATTTTTTACTTTGTGCTCTAGTTAAAACTGATACTGTGTTTTGACGTAATGATTTTAAAGTAGAAGATGTAATAGGTATGCGACTCAATGCGTCTGCAGCTGCATTGTTTCGTCCTGGAACATACTCTATTTCAAAATCATACTCCTCTAGGAATAATCGGAATTTAGTAAGTCTGCTTGTTGGGTCTTTCAAGTTAAATAAATAAATTAACGGTTTGTGGTCTGTTATAATTTTAAATTTACGTCCATATAAATAAGGGCGAAAATGTCTCACAGACCAAACAATTGCTAAAAGTTCTAATTCTATGATGGGATATCTCGTCTCGGCGGGTTTCAGGTTTCTACTCGCATACGCGACTACTTGACCGTTCATGTTAGATAAAACAGATCCTAAACCTGTCTTACAAGCATCTGTTTGTAGCCGAAAGATGTTACTTTCTGAAAAATCTGGATAAGATAAAATAGGGGGTTGAATTAATGCTGATTTTAATTTTTCAAATGCCGTTTGACACTCTGATGACCATAGAAACTGTACATTCTTTTTTCTTAATTGATTTAAAGGATAAACAATGTTTGCAAAGTTCGGTATGAATCGTCTGTAGTAATTTGCAAACGCGACAAAACGATTGACATCGTCGCAGTTCATCGGCACTGGATAGTTTTGCATGGTTGCAATTTTACTTTCATCTGGTAAAATTCCATCAGAAGTTATTTTGTGTCCTAGATATATTATTTCGTTTCGCAAAAATTCACACTTCATAGGATTTAATTTTAAGTTAACTTTTCTAAATCTCTCTAGTATACTAATTAAGTTTTTATTGTGGTTTTCTATAGATTTCCCGAAAATTACGCAATCATCTAAATAAATAAAAGCCTTTTTATAATTTAAGCCTGACATTGCAATAGTCATAAGACGTGAAAATACACTCGCAGATGTCCGGAGACCCATGGGACAGCGTTTCATCTGAAAAATTTTATCACCAGCAGTGAAAGCTGTGTACTTTCGTGAATCTTCGCTTAAAGATAACTGATAATAGCTTTGCGAAAGGTCTAATTTTGAAAAATAAATGTTATTTGCAAGCGAATCTAAGATATCAGTTATATTAGGCAAAGGGAATTTGTCGTCCTCAATACGATTATTTAACTGCCTGTAATCTATAACTAATCGCCATTGTTTCTCGTTTGACCTATCTGTTTTTTTCGGTACAAGCAAGACGGGACTAGACCACTCTGACGTAGCCTCTTCTATAATATCATTTTCGAGCATAATATCTATCTGTTTCTGAACTTCCTTCCTTAGTGCGAACGGTAATCTATGTGGCTTGACATAAACTGGCGAGACATTAGGTTTTAAAGTTATATTATGGGTCATTAGGTTTGTACAAGAGAGTTTGTCGCCTGGCAGATGAAAAACATCTGCGTACTTAGCGCAAATACTCTCAATACTTCGTTTTTCTTCTAAATTCAGTTCAGGTAAATTTAATAATCCTAATAATGTTTTTACACGATCGACAGAAACCTCCTCTTTTTCAAAATTACAGACTTCAAAATCATTCAATGAAAAAGTCTCTAAATCGGTAAGATCTAGATCAACTTCTTTCTCAGTGGTGTTTAATATCCTTACTGGCATGCGACCATTACAAGGTTTCGCTATTATACTTCCTATAAAAACTCCTTTCTGTATCTCTTTAGATAAACAAACACAATCGTCGCCTAACGATGTAGGTATATATTTTATTACCTCACATCGTGGCGGTATCAAATGTCTATAGTGACTCAATATAGGTATAGACACATAATTACTATCTTTAGTTAAAAGCAAAGTATTTTCTTTATAGTTAATTATAGCTTGATAGCGTTTCAAAAAATTATCACCTAAAATACCATTTGCAGAACAAGACATATTTTTAAACACATACATTTTTTCTCTAAAAACTAACCCATTATAAGACAAATCTAAGTAAATATATCCTTCAGATACTAGTTTACCGCTAACACCTTTTATAACTAACTTCTCAAATGTAATTAAATTCAATAACTTCGGATAATCGCATAACCATTCGTATTTTAAAACACAAAGGCTTGCTCCGCTATCGACTAAAAGATCGATATTGCTATTACTTACGTTAAAAGTTACGGTACTACTATTATTGTAGTTTAAAACATAATTTTCAGTAGGAACGAAAAAAATCTAAATTATTATCGTTCTGGGGCTCAGAACGCGCTTGTGACTCACTATTGGTCGATTGCTCGTGGCTAGCGTACTGCACACGTTGAAAAGGCACAGCTGAGCGCGGCGGGCGCGGGCTCGGCCGACCGCGGTCACGTGAACGTGATTGTGTTCCTTGCGCGGCGCGGGAGTCTCGCGACATGTACTTACCTTGTTGTGGTCTCGTGTTTCCGGCAGCGTACCTATTGTTTGCGCTAAATCTATTATAGTAACTATATTTATTAGAATAATTACTTGGCTGACGCGGATAATTAGTAGGTGTGCGTGAGAAATTACGAGTATGAAACTTTTTAATGTTCATAACTTCCTCGTGTCTGGTAGACATTGACTGCTCGTCTAGGGCAGTTCTTATAGCCTCTGGTAAAGAATCAAAGTGACGTGATGCTATGATAGTACTAAGCTTTTGATTCACTAATCCATCTGAAAAGCGCTTGATTGCAACCTTTTCATTAATGGGACGCAATACTTCAAACTTAGTAGCGTCGTCATCCGCTTGTGCTATGGTTAAATTCACAAAAAGTTGTTCTAGTTCCGAGCCGAATGACTCGATCGACCTATGACCTTGACGACAGTTTTGTAATTTGTGTTGGATAGCAACAGCAGATTTTTTCTGAATCAAATGCGTATTCATATCTCTAATTAAATCTTTAATAGTTGGATAACTACTTTTTAAACGTAATTTTGCGCTAGGAGAGAGCCTAGTTTTAATCACAAAATCAATAAGTAACCCATGAGTAGCATCGCTGATCATTGAACTATATAATTGTATACCATCAATTAGAGATTTAGTGACGTGTTCTTGACCTGTCATCGTTGGTAAAAGTGCAATGGCTGTCTTCAAGTCAAATTTATCTTTTTCTGCCATTTTTGAAATACTACTAACACTTAAAGTCTCTAAAGAAATAATTTTGTCATAAATGATCTGAATGTCATTTGCTATTTTATTAATTAAAGTTATATCTTTAGTTGATACCTCCGATTTTTCAACTAAATTATGTACTTGAGCTAAAATATACTCTAATTTCGCGTATTCAAGTTTCGCTTCATTAAATTTCGTAAAACCTAACTCTTTTTGACGTCTATCTGGTCCTAGTTTTACTAAATTATCTTTAATATACAATAGTTTCTTATGCAATTCATTTAAATCGGAAATAATAAATGACATTATCTAATAAGAAAAAAATGTAATCCTACATATTATTTAAAACGTTTAGGTATAAAATAACTTACGACTTACGGTGGCATTATAGCGCGCGAATAAAATAATTACGTCTCTGCACGATGAGTAGGTATGTGGTGACCGGCGTGGCGTGTGGGGGCTGGGGCTGCGGCCTGGGGGTTTTCTCATGCTCCTTGAGTGTGTAGGATCTTCAGACTTCTAAGATGGGTTCCTGGACCGCTTGAAACAGCTAACTGAAGATCGGGCTGGGATTTCCCTTGCCCCTCGTACAATGGGCCGGGTTTCTACCCTGGACACCTCCTGGTCTACGTTGATGGTTGAGTCGACGTCGTTGCCAGTTCCACGGAAGATATTGTGTTTCTTAGAACTGCGCTGTTGAATTCTCTACGGAGTCGGTTGACAATTCGGTCCCAAATTTTCCGGATGCAGGCGTAAATGATGAGTATAACGATGAGAAGCAGTATGACGGATAGTAAAATTTCTGTTGTAGTGAGCTGGCTTGAAGTTTTCTGCGTTGCTTGGGCGTCGCCGCTGGCGGTTTGTGCGATGATAACTTCTTCTTTACTTTGTGGTGCTCCCATATTATTGTTTTGTCTTCCCAAGTAATGCGATGAACAGAAGTGTAGAGCCAAATAGCACCGCAACGAAGACTGCTGCTAGTATGGTGTTGAAAATTTTGCTTTGCTGCTCCATGTAGTAATGATTTTCCCGCAAAAATTTATAAGTTCGGTTGGCAAAGGGTCGCCATGAAGAGGTATGACGCTTTACCGAGGCTAAGGTAATAAAAGAGATGTGACTTGTTCGGTGTCAAGATGTATATTGAGATAATAATATTGAGTACAATTAAAGATACATTATCTTAGTAAGCGATCTTATTCTAGATTGCTGAGAATGCTACGCGTGTGTTCCAATTTTCTGTAAATGCGCGATAATGCAAACATCTTGTTTGTGTAATATGTTGCAATCATACTTCAGGGGCATAGGCCTTCATATAGATGGATAAAGAGAATGGGCCATGACCTTCCACACGGGCCCATTGAAGTTATGGTGTACTAACCAATCCAAATGCAGCCAGAAACATCGGCTTATCGTGTCTTCCGAAGCACGATTTAGGGGGGGAGTTTTCTAAAATCCGTTCTTAGCGGACGACTCCTAGGCAAAATCTACCTTCCTGCCAAATTACATCTTCGTTGGTCCAGTAGTTTTCGAGATTTCGTGATGAGTGAGTTATGTCCCCTCGACTTTATATATATAGATAGATATGCATGTAGTAAAAAGCGGTTATTTTAATGTTACAAACAGACACTCCAATTATATTTATTTGTATGTAAGTACGTAGTTTGTATTGTATTGTATATTGTGTAGATTACATGGGTGATGGAAGTAGTAGTTGTAGTTAAAGTCACTATTCAATTTGATGACTCTGTATGAAATAATACAGGGAGAAAAAAAACAGACCTTGACGATTTTCTTGCCGATTCTCCTCGCAAGGTCTCCGACACCGTATGATTTGCGAACCGATGGCGTAGCTTCTTTGATGTTCACAAGTATAAGCGTAGGATGAATAAATATTTTTTTCATTTTCATTAAGTTGGCGTACTTAGGTACTTTTATTCCTACTCATTGCGTTTATTGTCCAACCAAACGCATTGGTTTCAGTTAATGCTTATTCGCTCCACACTAATCTGACTAAACACTTTAACAAGCACTTTATGTCAAAGTTAAACTAAGTTTAGCATAAATTAGTAATACGTCTAGAATCGCACATCTCAAATCAGATTTGTGTAGCGTAGCTTATCGTTGCTAGGGGTCGGCACTCGGCCAAAGAATATATACACTTGTCTCGGCTGAGCTCATGTAGCTTCGAATTGACGTACACCCGTACGTGCGAGCGAAAGTCTTAACTTATCCTTGCATAATTTTCGAGAGCTCATAAAGTTTGGCAGAATATGGACGCAAAGTTTCATGTTTTTTGAGAAGCCTTCAAGTTTCCAGCTGCAGGCGATTCAGATATGATCACAAATAGGATGCTGGGGCAAATGGCCTTCTCCTCCTAGATTGGAGACTATGGGACCAAAAAAGACCACGAGGGAGGTCACAAATGCGATGGAAGGATGACATTAAGAAGGTGGCGGGCAGCAGCTGCGCCCCGGTCGCGGTAATCTTATGACGCATTAGTCAGGTGTACGTGCAGTTGAAGTTCACGCGACGCGTGCAATACCTTTGATACGTGAATGTATTTAGTTATTTGTATTATGTATTTGTTAATAATTTTTTATACGTGCGGAGTTTACAGTGCGACAACGTTTTCTGTTCCGGTAATAATCGTTGGAACTAAAACAGTTTTCATACGACAGTCTATTTTGACAGCTAATTTCGTATTGCAAGTGGCTCTTCTGTCACGGATGTCACCGGAACAGACAGTGTGGGACTATAGGTTTGCGTGACGTGTGCGTCGTTATGTCCTTACGGCAATACGAAGTCAAACGTCATGACGCAAACGTGGTCAAGACGTTTGCGTCCATAGATGTATACATCTATGTTTGCGTCATGATCATGACGTGGACGCGACGTGACGTGGTCAAGACGCGCTGCATAGAATTACGGCGATCGACCCGCTGGAGCCTAACTGCCCAAAACAGAGAGAGATGGAAACAATTGAAGGAGGCCTACACCAAGCTAACTATTGGTTGAAGAAGGCAGAGAGATAATGGATGAATAAAGAGAATGTACCATGACCCACAACGCGAGCCAAATGCGGATTGGTGCGTAGTAACGAAACCACTACATACAGGGTGTTAGGGACACCCTTTAAAAACTTTAACCATGGCTTTAGACCATCATGCTGAACAACGTACAGCAAGAATTTATTGTCGAAAATAAAAAAAAGAAATTGGACTTTTCATACAAATTTAGCAACTTATCGGGACATTATTTTTGTATGGAGAGTCGAAATATTTTTTTCATTCCCGACAAAAAATCTTGCTGTGCGTTGTTCAGCATGAAGGCCTGAAGCCATGGTTAAAGTTTTTGCAAGAGGGGCACCCTTGCAAAAACTTTAACTCTAACACCCTGTATAGCCCGGACTAACGATTTAACGTGCCTTCCGGAAGCATGGGCATGGGGAAGCTCGAGATAACATATTTTGGTGAGTCATCCCTTGACTGACCTTCGCGAAAATTGCTTTTACCTCAACGCCCGCAAACTGAGCACACCTGCTGCACCACCACTGGCTCTTCGATAAATATACAGAGTGGAATTACTTTATGATACCAACCAGCCCCCTGATTCAAAAAACTTCGAAAACGGAATCAAATTTATATTTTGTGCTTGGTCTTTGTCTATTCTATAGTGAGTGACAGAGACCATGCATACATTTCGATATCAGTACCCCGAGTGTAAGTTTTTATGTCAAGCAAACGCAAACTATTCCGAGTACGTATTTATGTCAATTTGTATGAAAACTGCATAAGCGCGCTACTCGCCGCTAGAGGCGCTGATACAGTTCTCATACAAATTGACACAAATACGCACTCACGATAGTTTGCGTTTTTTGACATAAAAACTTACACTAGGGGTACGGGAGCGCTTCCGACGCGACGACTGCGACGGTTTGTGAATCAGGGGGCTGGAGGTAAAGTACTCGAAATAATGGAGATAGTAAATTCCATCCAAAGGAAACATTCTTATAATTTTGAATTATGAAACAAAACTGCATTCAAAGAATGTTAATAAGTTTTTAGTAAAAATTTCATTTTTATGACAAGCTTTTTTGCTGACTGTACTTTAATATTGTATTGTCATCATAAACCAAACCTGCGTATACAAAATTTCAGCTCCATCGAACACTGGGAAGTGGGTCAAATTAAGCTTGCAAGATTTGTCCCCCACCAACTAACTAACTAACGAACATGGCAAGTTAATAAAAAGCCTGTAAAATAAGCTTGCCATACCCAGTAGTCAAACCGGCTAAAATTCTATGAAGAAAAATTGCTTTTATGACATCATTTGACAGAGTAAATTTTAAGGATTAATTCTCTCTTAGAAACATGATAAACTAAATTGAAAGAAACAATGAAAAACATCATGGATTCAATGTCGAGTCGAGTCGATGTGTAGGTATGTTTGTATGGAAAAGGTGAGTTTAAAAAACACTGAATGCAGTTTTGTTTCTTGTCCTACTAATAAAGTTTAGATGTTTGGATGTGTGTACCTATATTTGTTACTCAATCACGCCAAAACGGCTGAACGGATTTGGCTGAATTTGGGACAAAGAGACTTTGTAGCCTGGAGAGGAACGTAGGCTACTTTTTATCCCGGAAAAATATCACATTCCCGCGGGATAACGTCGTGTAGTCCACACGGGCGAAGTCGCAGGCGGAAAGCTAGTAAAAAATAAAGCAATGATCTCCATTATTTCGAGTATTTTCCCTTGTATAATGGAATAATTCCAGCCTGTATAATGCGAATCGTAATCACTAAAAAGTTGAAGAAACTAACATAGCTCTTGGTCTTCAACCAGCATTTAGTTTTCGCTTAGGCGTTCATTAAACGGTATGTTTTACTATGAGTTTTCTATCAAAATGAAGCATTCATCCCGATGTTTCTCTATACCGATTGGTTAGATAGTCACATGACTGGTTGCCTATCCGTCTAATGTAAGGTCGGCCAAGAAAGTGGTCTATCACCCTAAGGTTGAAAATCATTCGCGCGTCATAGAACAGCAGGGTTGGTTTTCCCATGCAAAAATATTCTTAGGTAGACGCGAATTTTTGTCAAAACTGGTAGACCACTTTCTTAGCCGACCGAACGTCTTAGAGCCAGCGCGCACTTGTGATTTTAATCGGGAGATAGTTTGATCGTTCTCGGATTCATTATATGGCAGTGCAGGCATTGACGATTAAACTATCGACCAATCGAACTATCGAAAATGACTCGCCGATAGTTGTACGATCAAACTATCGCCCAACTATCGGTCGACTGCGCATTCAGTATGGCACTATACCTATACGTGAGTGCGCGCACTTCCGATATTTTTGTACAATCAAACTATCGCACAACTACCGGTCAATCGGTAATGTGCACGCACTGCATTCAACTAAACTATCACCCAACTATCGATCGACTGCGCATTATGGCACTGTACCTACGTGAGTGCGCGCACTTCCGATATTTGTACAATCAAACTATCGCACAACTATCGGTCGGTCGGTAATGTGCACGCACTGCATTCAACTAAACTATCGTCCAACTGTCGGCCGATTAAAAATCACAAGTGCGCGCAGGCTCTCAATACCACACTATCGGCTGACAGTTTGGCCACGATCGTCTTACGACTCCGACTAAACTATCGGTCAACTTAAAATCACAAGTGCGCGCAGGGTCTTACCTATAGCAGCGTGACTGTGGCGAGGCTAAGGAATGGCGTTAACAGTAGCTCAACCGAAAACTGGTCGAACCAGAGGGCCTACTCTGAAACGTAAAACCCGAAACTTCGTTATAACCGTCCCTCTCACTCTCTAGCCGGGACAGAATCGAGTGAAAGGGGCGGGGCTAACCGAAGTTTCGGATTAGCGTTTCAGAGTACGGTCCCAGGGCCCCGATCGCGGTATTTCTATGACGCACTAGTCAAGTGTACGTGCAGTTGAAGTGCAGTTGACGTGCAAACCGTTTTTGATAACGCGCGGCTTTGAAAGTGCGACAACGTTTTCTGTTCCGGTGATAATCTTTGGAACTAAAACAGTTTTCATACGACAGTCTATTTTGACAGCTAATTTCGTATTGCAAGTGGTTCCTCTGTCACGGATGTCACCGGATCAGACAGGATTGTAGGACTATAGATTTGCGTGACGTGTGCGTCGTTATGTCATTACGGCAATACGAAGTCAAATGTCAAGACCCAAACGCGATGAAGACGCGCTGCATAGAATTACGGCGATTGGCCCGCTGTACGTACGATGTTTTGGTTGGTTGACCTTTTGCGATATTGATATTGGAAGCGTTTGCTTAAAACAATATGTAGAAATCTTATCTTTTCGTCAAAAACGGTAGACCACTTTCTTGGCCGATCGTACGCCTTATAGCAGCGTGACTGCGCGGCGAGAATGCGGACTGGCGTTAACAGTAGCAGGTAGCTCAACCGAAAACTGGTCGAACCTGTACTCGTGTTTTGGTTGGTTGACCTTGTGCGATATTGATATTGGAAGCGTCTGCTTAAAACAATATGAAGAAATCTTCTTTGATTCATATCTTCAATATTAAATAATCTTATGTAGCTCTAATTTGTAGGTGTTAATAGATTTGTGACTTGCGTTCAAACCGTGTGTCTTAACCGCCTCTGTGGTCTAGTGGTTCACACCACCGATTTCAGACCAAGAGGCCCCGGGTTCGATTCCCAGTGGGGGCACATAATGTATACGGTTTGGTTGGTGGTAGGACTTGTTCTTAGTCCGCCTAGCTAGCTACCACCATCTTATCTAAAGGTGCGTCCACACTTGTCACATTTTGGCGTGTCCGAACACCGTGTCTTTGCTATCATCTTTATCATGCATCGCTTGTTTTGTTGCGCAGCGCTGTAGTAATACTGTATCAAAAGGGCAATGTATTACAAAGACACGGTGTTCGGATACGCCAAAATGTTACAAGTGTGTACGCACCTTAAGTCTGACGCCATAACAATGATGTTTTCAGCATTATTGTATTCCAGCAGTTAGAGATAAGATAGCCAGTTCCTCAGTGATTGAGGATTCCAGGAGTAGTGCGCTTTCCGCCTTCAGCCTTATCACCATTTATCATCAGGTGTGATGAAGGCTAAGTGCTACCCCGTTCTGGGTAAAAAAACATTATCAGATCTCACCAGTTTTTTAGCCCAAGTCCAAGACTAGACCTACTGGAAACAGGGTAATTCTAAGTCGGGAAAAAACAAAGAACACAACTAAATAATACAAAATCATGCTGATAATAACTCTAACGCTTTACCTATCTATTTATACACCTCTAAATTTTAATTAGTACAAATATTTTAGGATATGATAGTGTTAAAATTTTTTGTGTGTCTTCAGGTGGATTCGAGAATGGTTTAGATTTACATTTCGACCCGGTAGGCGGCGTGCTGTCGATAAGGCGGTACGAAGTTCGTCGGATCAGTTAGTATAGGTACATTTAATACGTCATATACACAAATAAATTTTAATTAGTACTTACCTACAAAGATTTTAGAGGATGATAGTGTCCATCAATACGATCAATTTTTACTATTGGGCCATCCACGGAGGTTCTATCATCCTCTAAAATCTTTTTAGGTAAGTACTAATTAAAGTTTATTAGTTTATATGACGTATTAAATGTACCTATACTAACTGATCCGACGAACTTCGTACCGCCTACCGGGTCGAAATGTAAATCTTAACCATTCTCGAATCCACCTGAAGTCACACAAAAAATTTCATTAAAATCAGTCTTGCCGTTTAGGAGGAGTTCGTTACATACACAATGTTCGTCAAACAAAATGTTTACGCGCTGGACTGTCTTCGATTACGGCGCCTGTCACTGGGCCCATGTTTCTGAAATGAAATCAGCCATTCTGGTAGAGACTTTAGGGTTTGGTCCAAATATTTGGTGTTAAACTAGTAACCGTTATTACTCTGCTGGTAATAGGTTGGTGACGAGATAATGCAAGGAAATAATCCTACTTCCTACTTAATATTATAAATGTGAAAGTTTAGATGTTTAGATGTTTGGATGTTCGTATGTTTGTTACTCAATCACGCCAAAACGGCTGAAGGGATTTGACTGAAATTTGGGACTTAGATACTTTGTAGCCTGGAGAGTACCATAGGCTACTTTTTATCCCGGAAAAATATCACGTTCCCGCGAGATAACGTCATGTAGTCCACGCGGGCGAAACCGCGGGCGGAAAGCTAGTAGTATATATACACATAAGAAATAAAGATAATACAAGGAATTATTACAATAAATACAAGCCCCCTTATTCCAAAACGTGGACTAAAATAGTCCTGGTTTGAAACTGGTACTAAACTGGTGCGGTCACTTTCATTTCCCAAATGGAAGACAGAACTAGCATTAGTTTTAAACCAGGGTCTAACTTTAGTCCACGCTTTGGAATAAGGGGGAAGGAGTTTGGGGAACACACCTATGCCCGAATACTCGTACGCTACTTATCTTTGGGAGCGTCTCACACATCGCCCTGTCACTTTAAATGTCAAACGTATAAAAGAGATGCCATGATGTTTGAGACGCTCCCAAAGATGATTTGCGTACGAGAATTCGGGCGTTAGTATAGAATTATATGATCTGAGGGGAACACTGTTACTGCGTCGGTAACAGTCACCTGGGCCCCGATCGCGGTATTTCTATGACGCATTAAGTCAAGTGTACGTGCAGTTGACGTGCAAAACCGTTTTTGATAACGCGCGGCTTTGATAGCGCGACAACGTTTTCTGTTCCGGTGATAACCTTTGGAACTAAAACAGTTTTCATACGACAGTCTATTTTGACAGCTAATTTCGTATTGCAAGTGGTTCCTCTGTCACGGATGTCACCGGATCAAACAAGATTGTAGGACTAGATTTGCGTGACGTGTGCGTCCGTCGTTAAGTCATTACGGCAATACGAAGTCAAACGTCAAGACCCAAACGCGATGTAGACGCGCTGCATAGAATTGGCCCGCTGACCGGTGAGAGTGCCTGTCGAGATAAACGTTAAAATATTTGTTATCAAGGTAAAAGTTTTCAAGTTCATTAGTCATACATTTTTGTAGCATATTTAATAACTTAAAATTATTACGTCTTTAAAACATCCGTATCCTTCTTGTATTGGATGTCATAGTTATTGACGGTTATAAATTCCTACTAAAAAACTCATAAAGCTATATAGGTACGCAGCAGATCCGGATCATACATCCGTGCAGTCGTATGTCCTGACGTAACTTCCGGATCAATGACCTTAGCACGTTAATCATTTACGTCATAATGTCAACCTTCTTTGTACACACGGCGGCACATCAGACTATACATGTTGACTTTGAGACCGTCTTTATGCCCTACGTATACGTAATAAAAGCTGTTATCGCAGTTCAACTGTTTAATTTGATGTGCTGTCGAGTGTTAGTACTTTGAATTCAATCATTAAACGCCTTATTTTTACTTTTTTGCATTCACAATGCAATTTTTATTACTGAAAATATTTAAAATGAAGTAAGTATTAGAAGAAATCGACCCGTCTCACAACTAGCTCCGATGGGATTTAAACCCACGACATTTCACTGTCCGGGCGAATGCTCTAACGAGCTACGGAGCCATAAGCTCAGTGGTTAGAGTATTCCTCTGGACAGTGCAATGTCGTGGGTTCGAGATCCTTTTGAGCTAGTTGTGAGACGGGTCGATTTTTAATACTTCATTTTCAATATATCCATTTTATCCAAGGAAAACACATCTTGTCCCCAGCTAATGGTACATTCTTCGCCATTAGTTTTTTATGTTTAACTATCTGCGCCCCGGGGCTCAAGTGTAGTTTTGGGATAAAAAATAGATAACAACCTATTCTCAGACCTACCGAATATACATATAAAATTTCATCAAAATTGGTTTAGCCGTTTCGGAGGAGTAGGGCAGTTAACACTGTGACACGAGCATTTTATCCCTTATTTCTAAATGTCGAAGTGTTTAAATGAAGAAACATTTTAACCACAGAACACGGAAAGATTTTGTGATTTTAACCTTCTATGTATTGTATACTATTCTAACACGAGTCACTTGTCAATAAATAAAACTAATAACGGAAACAATGATCGAAAAGGAAGTTGATAAAATAAGGCATTATTATTTCTAAGAATATATTGTATTGAAAGCTTCAATACTCCAATAAAGTAGCTTTAATATTTATAATCCAATTGCTTATACTTATATGTCAATACGTAGTTTCAATAAATAATGCTTCTTATCCTCGTAAATCAACTGAGTTTAAAGGTAAACGCACAGTTATCCGAAGTGAAGGAGTGAAACAAAACGATTTTTTTGGATTCTTTGTATGTAACCCTATGAAGTCGCACGCACCTGCCGGAGTAGAATCGTTTAAATTTTCGACGCAGTTCTCATACAGAATTGAAAAATCTACAGATCTTACACTACCCGACATTGAAAATGTAATTTGGAAATAAAGCACACGATAAAATTTTAACGGAGCGCAGGCAGGCTGACCTCGTGCGCGTAAGGGACCCGCTACCAACTACAGTTTTTGTCCGCCCGCCTCCGAAGATGGCCTACGCGAGAGTTAGACGCGTTTTAACATACATTGCCGGCTAAGTATTGGCGTTCCGTGTCTTATCTGTCACATTGACAGTGATGTAATTAAAATTGCTGTTTAAAATCGCGGCGAATTCGCCCTTTCTGGACAAGAGCTAATTCAATTCCGACATTCAATTATTCCGTTTCTAGAATAGCGAGCTCAAAGAAAGTTATTGGGAAATTCTCGATCCAAGTCAGCGATTTTTTTTTTTATTTTAGCAAATCTCAATATGTTAGCGATCGATTTTGTGAATTCAAATTGCACTTTGAAGCCCTCCGGCCGACGCACATTTTGACCTAAGACTCATCCGCGTGCCTCTCAAATCTGCGAAACTATAAGCAAATGTCACAATTTTATAAGGGGCACTATAACATGTTCAATGTTAAAAATCATTTCGTTCGCCGCATTCGCTGCGGACAACTGTGCGTTTACCTTCAATGTTGACTAGAACAAAGTAAAGAATTATGACAGAGTCTTGTTAAGGTTATTAGTCAGGCAATATATACTTACTTATAACTTTCTGTTGAAAAGGATACTAGAAGTTCCGGATTCTTGGAATAATTGTACAATGATTTTGATATTTCAATTCATTAGAATAATCATTTTTTAAGTTTAAAATGTAACTAAACTTTAGATAAATATCGATTAGAACCTTCGAGCAACGCGGGTCTTCCCGGAAAGGCCCGCGTTGCTTGAAGATTAGAACTAATAAATAAACTTTTGTAAACGATATTAAATTAGATAATATCTTCATGTTGATAAAATACAAGTATCTATGCTGTACACGTAATACGAGTAAAAACTAAAAATACTATAAAAAGTACAAAAACATTTCAACGAGTTTTATACCGTGTCAAGTGTAGTACACAAACACCTATAGTTTGTGCGATGTAGCATGGTGCCTATGACAACTTATTCATGCAAAGCAAAAAGTCCATAAGCTATTGGTATAAAACTCAAGAAAAGCAGCATTAGACATTTTTAGTGCAGCTTATGCTAGAAAATTAGACCCTTTTCCATATGCAGATATTGCACAAATGAGCTGTCATAGGGCGTTTGTGCACTACACTGAATTTTACCGATCCGGAAAAAAACGGATGCTTGTATTTTAATAATTAATCATTAATAATAGTAAGACATTATTTATTTCGTGTAGTTTCAATGTTTCAAACCCTAAACTACACGAAATAAATAAATTCTTACTATTATTAATGATTAATTATTAATATACAAGCATCCGTTTTTTTCCGGATCGGTAAAATACAGTGTACTTAGTGCACAAACGCCCATAGGCACTATACTACACCGCCCAAACTATAGCCGCGATTTTTATCAAATGTGAATAAAATTTTATCCTTTCCTTGCTTAGTCGCTCAAAAATTATAATAATATGGACCTCTTAGTTAATCCGTAAACCATTTGAATCCAAATTGAGGAAACTGAAGGTCTCTTCGAAACAACGAACTCAACGAAATGTAATTAAATAATTGTGTATAAGCCTCAAACTGGGTTACGGAATAAAGTTAGAAGGGTTAAAATAGGGGCAATTCGATTTACTTGGAACGAAATGTTTTAATTCCAAACCTAATCCGAACGCGTAAATATTAATCGGAATTAAGTATATTGAAATATAATAAAAAATAAAAATTTGTTTATTTGACATGTTTCTATGATATATATTTTCTTTAAGTACAGGACAGTAAATAAAATACATACAATAAAATATTTAAGCTATTTTATATTCTGAAACTGTTTGTTATCTTTTATGGTTCTCAGAGATGGATTTTGGGTATATTAGCAATGAAATACAATTTAAGAGACAGACAATCTTATCCTACTGTTAGGATTAGTTTGATTAGATGTTCGGATGTCTCACTCAATCACGCCAAAACGGCTGACCGGATTTGGCTGCAATATGGGACATAGATACTTTGTAGCCTGGAAAAGAACATAGGCTACTTCTTATTTCGGAAAAATATCACGTTCTCTTTGGCATAACGTCGTGTAGTCCACGCAAACGAAGCCGCGGGCGGAGAGCTAGTTATTCATAAATCAAGGAATAAAAATCGTTTTCAAATGAATAACAAGGAAAAATCCCTTGCGTTTACCATTTTTTATTATCAGGCTGTCAATTTTGTATGCATTATGCGAGGATCTTTTCGTAATCTAATAAAAACACCCCACCTTCCATTTTGACTTTAAATACAGCAGGTAGATAAATACCTACTACAAAAATAATATTGTCATTTCTGTTAATATTACTGTATTAGCCTAATTTTAACTAGATTGTATCAACTGTTTAAAATTTAAAATCAATAAAAAATAACTATATCCGAGGCACTAACTACAAACTGTCGTTATGGCAAAAACTATACGATCCGTCAAAAGCTGTCAAAGTGCTGCTGTCAATTATCTATTGAAATTAGTCCCTCATACGACCGAAAGGGGCGCTCTGGTTTTCATAACCAAAACGATAGTACACACGGACTATGAAGACAGTAGCGATCGAAATGTCTAATGTTAATCCCATACATTTTCTTTCTATTCAATTGGCGAATTCGATAGTAGAATGCTACTTATCTAGGGGGGCTGGTCGTCTTCAGGTCTGCCCGTTCCGTTTGTCGATCGATAGTCATCTGTCCATCTGTCATCCCTGTCATCATCTGCCATATAATTATATCTGTCAGACTGTCAGTCATTAGTCGAACGAGGCTGGACGCCGCAACATTCCCACCCCCCAGAATCAGAAGGCCGATACTTAAGATTGCGAGCTGACGTCCAGTCTACATAGTTTTTTCGCAGGTCTCGTGAAACGTCCTTGTCCAGTTACCACGTCTGCTACTCGTACCTTGCGGTCCTTCCCAGGGTAGACTCTCACGACCCGACGCCGAGGCCACTCCCCCTTGGCAGCTAGTCGTCTGCGATGAAGACTAAATCACCGACGGTAAGCGGCCTACAGGTCTGTAGCCACTTATCGGGCCACGTCAAGAAGGTATTCTCGGACCCACCGCTTCCAGGTCAGGTCCGCCAGCCTCTGGGACTCCCGCCAGGAACGACGAAGTCGCTGTCAGAGATCGTACCTAAGGGTCTGTCCATTGTCAAGGTGTCTGTAAACTGTAAATCGTTAGTCGTCAGCGGTAAATCGTCGTCGGAGTCAATTAGTACGTAGGTAATTGCCGTCTGTTAACGAATTGTTCGGCCTCTGCCAGGAGCGTTCGGAGGGTCTGCTCACTTGGGACTCGCTCCTTTAACGTCGCACGCAGCGCTGTCTTGATGCTACGCACCAGTCTCTCCCAGCAGCCTCTCATATGGGGAGAATTCGGAGGTATAAATCTCCATTCGATGTTGCGGGTACTGCCGAAACGTAGTAGTTCAGTCTGGTCCATTGCGAGTACCGCCTGTTTCAGCTCGCGGTCGGCTCCACGGAACATCATCGCGGTTTTTTTTTGGTTTTTTTATGTGATAGAAGCTTATGTACCTAAGTACTACAGGAAAAATAAAACGATGTCTCTAGTCTAATAGTAAACTTTTTCAGAAATCGTCAACAAAAATTACATTAGTTCCACTATCGGTCCACTCTTAACGGATCTTAGAGAGGTGCGGGATCTAGAGATGTTCTAAAAACCACCGTCATCCTCGTCTTGAAGCGCTTGAGAGTGAGAGTTAGAGCTTATAGAGAGTTTTTCTTCCAGCAGGCGCTTCTCGATCGCCGCCCGCTCTTCAGCGGCTTCTAATTGTAATTGCAGGAGTTTTTGCCTTTTGACTGTTGACATTGTACCTACTTGTAGTGGAGTGAGCGGACGGGCATGGCGAGGCCGGGCAACTATCCTGGATTGGCTTTTTGCCGTCTTGTCTGTCCTAGTCAGGAACAGCCGCTGTCGTCGATGATGCCATTGCCCTGGTTTGACTTCTACTGTTAGCCTTGATTCTACTGTTGATCGAAAGACCACTTTATTCGGTCGCAGTTGTCGGTCTGCGAGTCAGTTGTATGCCTGCGGATCAGCCCTGGGCCCCGATCTCGGTAATTCTATGACGCATTAGTCAAGTCAGGGGGGTGTCACTCCGCACTTTAGGTACGTTCGGACGGCGCGCCTGCCGGGCAGGCGTATGGCATAGAAATTAGGTCCGCAAAAGAGCTAGAATATATGCGATAGAAAGAGATGCAACGACAACGAGTGGCCGTTCGTAATTTGCTGCGCCGTACAAGCTGAATTCTTCTTTATTGCGTTATAGTTAGAGTTGCTATTTATTTAAATGGCTTAGCGGAGTGAACTATCTGTTACATAGTAACTATTTAGTAATCTGTGGTCAAGTGTACGTGCAGTTGAAGTGCAGTTGACGTGCAAAACCGTTTTTGATAACGCGCGACTTTGACAGTGCGGCAACGTTTTCTGTTCCGGTGATAATCTTTGGAACTAAAACAGTTTTCATACGACAGTCTATTTTGACAGCTAATTTCGTATTGCAAGTGGTTCCTCCTGTCACAGATGTCACCGGATCAGACAGGATTGTAGGACTATAGGTTTGCGTGAAGTGTGCGTCGTTATGTCATTACGGCAATATGAAGTCAAACGTCAAGACCCAAACGCTATGAAGACGCGCTGCATAGAATTACGGCGATTGGCCGGCTGGTCGTTTTCAGGTCTGTCCGTTCCGTTTGTCGATCGATAGTCATCTGTCCGTCTGTCATCCCTGTCATCATCTGAAAAAAAAATATAACTTCTTACATTCACACCAATTATCTAAGCCCATTTTAATTTCATTAAGAAACTGTATCATAGAAAACTTGATAACGGATAAATATATACTTAAATACTTTTTGTTTGTAAATACATACTTAATATACATAGTAAACACCCAGACCAAGACAAATAGACATGTTCATGCACACAAATATTTGTTTTGTTCGGGAATCGAACCCGAGACCGCTGGCGCAGAAGGTGGGTAGCCTACCCCTGCGCCAAATCGGTCGTCAAAAGTTTCCAGTTCCAGATCGTTTCCAGATCTTCAGAAGGCATATATAATACTCGTTATTACTTTGACCGCGCGGTCGCCCCAACCACGCGGTTTCCGCATGTCTCTGAAGCAGGTCTACTCTAATTCAACGAAAAACGAAATTTCTTTCGAAACTTCGCACATTTCCTACCACCGACTTCTTCGTTTCGAAACTTCGTTGAAACGAAAATGCTTTGACGTTTAAATTTTCTAAGCCTACTCTAATTCAATTTAATAACGAACGAAAATTGAAGTTTGGCAGTTTATAGTTCGCAATTTTGACGAACTCAAAAGCGTTACCTTTCTATTTTCGTTTGGGTCGATTTTTATTAAAATATTAACTGATATGGCTACGAGGCAGCTTTTAATCGCTGCTGCTTTGCGCGAAGAACGCTTGGAGAGGAGAAGAACCGGCAACACCTGCGAAATCAGTTATTTATAGCGAATATTCCCGATCTAGAGTTTATAAGAAATTACAGACTCAGTCGGGAATTATTCGAGGAGCTGTGGACTGAGATAGTGCCTTTATTACCTCCAGGGGCAAGGCGACAAGAGTTCAAGCCAACCCTTAAAGTAAGTTTGTACTATGTAAACACGCATTTCAATGAACTTTTCGATTTTACTTTTCATAAGCCTGGTTATCGCTTTTCAGATATAGATATTGACTTAAACAACAGCACTTAATGCACCGCATACAGGTACTAGCAAAGCACATAAGATTTCTTCAAAATCTCAAAAAATAAATCACATTAAGCGGAAGTAAGTAGTAAATACAGGTACCTAGTGATAACCGATTAACGATTTTTTCATTTACTTCATTTTCAATACTAAAGTTCTATTTTATTTATTTTCAGGTGATTCTGGATATCTTCTAAGGGAGTGATGACACCCGTCGATAATGCTGTTGAGGACTCTCTAGAGGGAAGATACTGCCATCCAAAAACGTCCACGCTGCACCGTTGAACGCACATTTGGTGTATTGAAAGCTCGATGGTAGAGATGTCTTTTGTCAGCTAGGGAACTCCATTACTGCCCAGAAACAGCAGCTAAAATTATAGTAGCCTGCTATGTGTATAGTACATATGTATAAGGGCTGGTATTGGAGGTCCGGAGTTTTTTTTTCCCGAGGAGGGAGGTCCCTATTTGACAGAAGACGATCACCAAACGGATAGAGCCAGGCAGATTCGCAGGGAAATTGAGACAGCCGCATCTTCGACTCGAGCTATACAGGCAGGTCGAGGGAAAAGCGCTGTATTAATACAAACTTTAAAAAGGAACCAGGAAGATACATTCATACCAAACCAATTAATAAAATTGTAATATTGAAATAAAACCCACTTGTGTAACTTTTTTTTGTCATAGGAGATAATCATCAGTGTCTCAGTTAAATATACCTACGACAAGACGAGGAAATCGTTATGCTTGCCTAACTGCATGTTTGCTACATATTTGCTTGCTGCATTCTTATAATATCCAAATAAAATGTAGCCTATGTCACCCGGGAAAAATGTAGCTTTCTAATGGTCAAAGAATTGTCTAAATCGGTCTAGTAGTTTCGGAGCCTATTCAATGCAAACAAACAAACAATCAAATATTTCCTCTTTATAATATTAGTATAGATTAAAAAGACAATATCAATGTATTTAATGGTTTTTATTTCTTACTTCAATACATGATATTAGCTTACATTTAACATTTACAAAACAAGAAACATATCGTTACATATTACAACAAATTGGTTATAGGATAAGCACTGATTATACAACATTATAGTACATTATATTATAACCTTTATGAGAAAAAAATCTCATATAAGTATTAGAATATTTTCCTTTTAAACAAATATAAAGTTGTAGGTTCCTACCTAAAACCTATATTTGTTTAGTCCTTTTATCCTTCGCGAGCAGTCGCCCGGATAGCGAAAGGTCGTGGGTTCGAATCCCATCGCAGCTGGTTGTGAGACGGGTCGACTTTTTCTAAATACCTACTTCATTTTTAATTTTTCACTAATAAAAATTGCATAGTGTATGCAAGAAAGTAAAAATTTAAATAACTAAGCAATAAGTTTGAGGTGCGAGGTTGGAGTTGGAACAGGAGAAAATCTTTATTATTTAAAGTTGTTCTCGCAATAGCTCACACAGCTGCAAATGGCATGGCAGCCCTGATGCCTGCGAGCTCAGCGTTCCTTACTGTCTCTCTCTCTACGCGCCCATCTTCATACTGATACAACCTGCTTCTGACGTCTGTAGCAGGCAGGTAAGGCTGCAAAACAACATTCCAATAAGTTCCAAAATTGTATACCTACATACATTGCAGGGAATACTTATTATATTTTTTTGTGATACACAGTAACTTTCTTGTAATTTTAATTGTCTCCGTAGTTTAAAAGTATGTGGATCACAGAGGGCGGCACAGGTAGTTTTTGTATGGATTGTTAGGATGTAAGTATAATTAGGTACCTTTTGCCACTACTGAATCGTCTTTGTGCAACCACCCATGGAATTGAGAGTGTCGCACAACTCCTCCCACAGCCTCTTTGTCTGGACCTTTCCTTCTATACTCCTCAATCTCCCGCGAGCATGATCTTTATGTTCATCGAGGAAATCGAGGAGTACAGTGATTTGCTGAGAAGTTGTCGAACAGGAATTTGGAGCCATACTGAAAAGATGTGGTGAAACTAAATAATAGGAACCTATTACGAAAATATTATTTAAATAAGAATTAGGCGTGCAAAACATAAATATTAATACTTACATTCTTTGGTAACACCGTATAAATAACACCAAAATAAGCACCAAATATTTTGAAATTTTGAAGTAACGGCTGACGGCTCAGCTAATGTCATACTGCAGACAAGTTACGTTGTCATACGACGACAAGCATAAGTCTGGGTCGGTGATAATCATTGGAACTAATTTTTCATACGAATGTTCATTTTGACACCTAATTTTGTACTGCAAGTGGCTCCTCTGTCACCGGAACAAACAGGAATGTGGGACTCACAACTAGTACTTATAAATTCCTTGGTGGGACTATAGAGGTCAGTGGGGACTATAG
Source organism: Crambus lathoniellus (assembly GCA_949710035.1). Lineage (NCBI taxonomy): Eukaryota > Metazoa > Arthropoda > Insecta > Lepidoptera > Crambidae > Crambus > Crambus lathoniellus. The sequence continues at coordinate 23,131,918 of OX453310.1, forward strand.
ACATCTTAACTTGGGCGGTTATTAGTCATTGAAAGGGTTCTTTTAGTGTCACTGTGTTTTTCGACATAAACTTGAATTTTAATTGCTCATTTATCAGTTTCTGGGTTATTAAATATAGTAAACCATTACTAATTAAATAAATTCTTAAAATTATTAAACCAACGTTTTAATTTTAAAGTTAATTTAAAAACCGGTTATTTACCGTAAATGACATTAATAGTACATTACAGCCGAGGACAGGTAAGTAAGAAATTACATTGTCGAAGATGGTTTGAAGCACGAGCCGCAGGCGAGGGCTTTAATCATTCGAGGCAAGGTAATTTGCTTACCGTACAAGGCTTGTATAGTACTTTTCTCAAGAAATGCGAGGAAATAAAAAAAACTGTTTAACTAAATAATATTTATTAAAATTTATATCACACATGTTCGGGCAATTATTAAATGTAAATGTTATTGTTTTCCCGGGCACACTTATGTATAAATCGCCCATAATAATATTATTTTAATGATGTAGGTATCATTAAAATACGCCAACAACACAGATTCTGAAAACGTATGCGCCTTTTTTCACTTTTCCAAATCAGATCGTAGGCTTTCATATCTTTTTCTTTTGATTTTGCTGGCAGTAAGTTTTCTGTTATTCATTTTGCTTCTGCTCTCAAATTTGGTAGAGTAGGTACATACAATGTCTGTATATGTTTCATTGGCAGAACTCATTTTGATAATTTATTACACAATATAAATAAACTGTATTGATATCAAATCAACCGCTGAAAATCATTCCCGCCGTTTTTTTAATATTGGTTTGTGAGGCCAAGTGGAACGGTCATACAGCCTATTGATACTTAATACTTGCTACTAAAATGCGCAACTTCAATACCCGCTTCTGGGTTGTAGATGGCGCTGTACATATTACCCATACAAAATTACTCGTAAAGGATATTTTGTCTATGATAAATCTCATTTTGTTTTTTCGATTGATGTTCGTGCTAAGGGTACATAGCGCTTTTGGTACAATACGAAGTAATATACTCTGCACCGTATTTAAAAAAAAGTTAACCTAATTATGATACAATAATTACTTATATAATAATAATAATAATGTGGCTGTATGGTGCAAATGTCCCTTTGCTTTTTCTGTTTTTATACACAGGAATAACGAAAGAAAAAAATAAAGAAAAAAATTTGGTAATAATATCTTTGAGTAGTACCTTTTCCAAGGTAAACATTCTAAATTTGAAAATCACTGCAGTAATGAATTTCAGTACTTACTTACTGCACTGATTTTAGTGCAGTAAGTAAGTACTGAAATTCATTACTGCAGTGATTTTCAAATTTAGAATGTTTACCTCGGAAAAGTGCCACGTACTGCATTCTTTTCTCAAATATAATATTAACATTTCAGAACATAAGTGTGAAAAAGAACCTACGTAATGTTGTTCATTCCATTCGTTCACGAAAATTGTCTATGGATTCGAACTTTTCGTGCGCGTCCGAAAATGTTCAAGAGTAGCGGCAGAAACGAAACTTCGTTTAAATTTCTTTCGTTTCCGAAATTTCGTTTCGGAGAACAAGAGTAGAGCTCTAACGCGGCTATTTCAATATCAATGTGATTCTATAAGACCTAATATTATAGTTTCATTGTTATTATTATATTTATACTTTAGGTTGACCATACCAATAAATAAATAATCGAAACAAAGTCGACGAGCCTCGTCGACGTAGCCCCTTGATGCGTAGGTATAGTGGGACAGTGTCATGACGCTTTTTGCTTTAACTGTATCTAAAATAAAACAAGTTTTTGCAATCATCAGCGTGTGTGACGTCTTAAAAAAATTCTTCATCTCTCTCTCCGTAAACAAGACGTCATTTGTGTCGACATAATTTTGAAGACGTGACCAGTACCCCGAGTGTAAGTTTTTATGTCAAGCAAACGCAAACTATTTCGAGTACGTATTTATGTCAATTTGTATGAAAACTGCATAAGCGCGCTACTCGCCGCTAGAGGCGCTGATACAGTTTTCATACAAATTGACATAAATACGCACTCACGATAGATTGCGTTTTTTGACATAAAAACTTACACTAGGGGTACTGTACCCCGAGTGTAAGTTTTTATGTCAAGCAAACGCAAACTATTTCGAGTACGTATTTATGTCAATTTGTATGAAAACTGCATAAGCGCGCTACTCGCCGCTAGAGGCGCTGATACAGTTTTCATACAAATTGACATAAATACGCACTCACGATAGTTTGCGTTTTGTGACATAAAAACTTACACTAGGGGTACTGAGTCAGGAAGTTAATTTGTAGACTATTAATACTTACCATTTAAATGCCTAGTCTGTGGTCTAGTCGTACACACCACAGGTATCAGATCCAGAGGTACCGGGTTCAATACCCAGTAGTGTTACATATTGTATTCGGTTTGGTAGGTATTGTTGCATATGCCTGCCGCCACCAAACGCCATCTTATCTAAGTCTGACGCCATGGCAACGATGTTTTCAGCATTTTTGTTCCAGCAGTTGGATAAAAGATAGGTAGCCAGTCCAGTTCTTCAGAGGTTTCCGGGAGGAGCTTCCACCTTCAGCCTTATTTTCACTCAACATCAGTTGCGATAGACGCTATATACTTCAGTGCTAACCCGTAGTAAATAAAAAAAAAACAAGTTTATGCCATCAACAGCGTATGTGACGTCATATTAAAAATATTTTCTCTCTATCTCTCTCCCTGTCACGTAAACAAGGCGCCAATAGTGTCAATTTATATTTTGAAGACGTGACCTGGGTCAGGAAGTTAGTTTGCAGACTAGTTGGAACTGGTTAGGATTAGCATAGCTCGATATTGGCTAGGTGTCGTCAAAGCCAGCTTTAAATCGAAATGCTTTGGGAGGCAAAGGCGATCAAACCGTATTATGGCTGCAACTGCTACTTCTCTGACAAATCTTTCTCGTTCGTTACAGATTATCTTGGCTTTTCAATAATTTATAAAACTTCGGTTTGTAGATTTCTTTTATGAGATATAATTACTCACCTACTTTACGGCTAATTTTTAAACCCCGACGCAAAAATAGGTGTGTTATAAGTTTGACGTGTGTGTTTACGAGTATGTGTACTTATGTACAGTAGGGTGGATCGTTTTTAAGTTTTTAAAGAATTTCAAAATCGCGGGGTGCGCGAAAGTTGCTTCATGTGATGAGGATCAAAACTTATTATGAGGACAACTAAATCAAATTAGTAGAAGTACTGCCCCAAGAGCTTTGGATTTTAAGAAAAATATATGATGTATGAAAAAAAGTAAAGTTATGGAATAATAAATTTTGTATTTTTTTATTGAAATAATACAATAAACATGCTACAAAGAAAATGAGAATAGAAATTAAAACCGAAAAAAACAAATCATTTGAAAATAAGGTAAGTAATTTAGAAAATTAGAAATTTTTTATGACTTTGAAAACTTCATGATTTTCAAACTTTGACGGCCTTGGGGGCAGTACTTCTACTAATTTGATTAAGTTGTCCTCATAATAAGTTTTGATCCTCATCACATGAAGCAACTTTCGAGCACCCCGCGATTTTGAAATTCTATAAAAACGAAAAAACGATCCACCCTAATGTACAGTCGGGGACAAATTCGGTGAACCACATCTTACTTCTTTTCGTGTGGCTGGCGTCTCACCGTTTAGTTGCAGTCCCTATCCGTAATTGCGTATGCATTGTAGTACACTAGTTTAATACATAAAAAATAGTAAAAGGGTCTGCGCGAATGGCGAGGCACCAGCCACGTGAAAAGAAGTAAGAGGTGGTTCACCGAATTTGTCCCCGATTGTACGTATGCATGTCCGTTCGCAAATCTTGCAAGCTAAATTTGCCCAGTATCTAATTGAGCTGAAACTTTGCATACAGGGTGCTTACCATCAACTCTTATTGCGGTTTTGTTTAGGACCTAAACTGGAGCTCTACTCTTGTTCTCCGAAACGAAATTTCGGAAACGAAAGAAATTTAAACGAAGTTTCGTTTCTGCCGCTACTCTTGAACATTTTCGGACGCGCACGAAAAGTTCGAATCCATAGACAATTTTCGTGAACGAATGGAATGAACAACATTACGTAGGTTCTTTTTATGTCATTTACGGTAAATATCCGGTTTTTAAATTAACTTTAAAATTAAAACGTTGGTTTAATAATTTTAAGAATGTATTTAATTAGTAATGGTTTACTATGTTTAATAACCCAGAAACTGATAAATGAGCAATTAAAATTCAAGTTTATGTCGAAAACACAGTGACACTAAAAGAACCCTTTCAATGACTGATAACCGCCCAAGTTAAGATGTCTATAGTCCCCACTGACCTCTATAGTCCCACATTCCTGTATGTTCCGGTGACAGAGGAGCCACTTGCAGTACAAAATTAGGTGTCAAAATGAACATTCGTATGAAAAATTAGTTCCAATGATTATCACCGACCCAGATTTATGCTTGTCATCGTATGACAACGTAACTTGTCCGCAGTATGACATTACCTGAGCCGTCAGCCGTTACTTCAAAATTTCATAATATTTGGTGCATAATTTGGTGTTATTTATACGGAATTACCAAAGAAAGTAAGTATTAATATTTATGTTTTGCACGCATAATTCTTATTTAAATAATATTTTCGTAATAGGTTCCTATTATTTAGTTTCACCACATCTTTTCAGTATGGCTCCAAATTCCTGTTCGACAACTCCTCAGCAAATCACTGTACTACTCGATGAACATAAAGATCATGCTCGCGGCAGATTGAGGAGTATAGAAGGAAAGGTCCAGACAAAGAGGCTGTGGGAGGAGTTGTGCGACACTCTCAATTCCATGGGTGGTTGCACAAAGACGATTCAGTAGTGGCAAAAGGTACCTAATTATACTTACATCCTAACAATCCATACAAAAACTACCTGTGCCGCCCTCTGTGATCCACATACTTTTAAACTACGGAGACAATTAAAATTACAAGAAAGTTACTGTGTATTACTAAAAAATATAATAAGTATTCCCTGCAATGTATGTAGGTATACAATTTTGGAACTTATTTGAATGTTGTTTTGCAGCCTTACCTGCCTGCTACAGACGTCAGAAGCAGGTTGTATCAGTAATACCAGTATGAAGATGGGCGCGTAGAGAAAGAGACAGTAAGGAACGCTGAGCTCGCAGGCATCAGGGCTGCCATGCCATTTGCAGCTGTATGAGCTATTGCGAGAACAACTTTAAATAATAAAGATTTTCTTCTGTTACCAACCAACTCCAACCTCGCACCTCAAACTTATTGCTTAGTTATTTAATTTTTTACTTTCTTGCATACACTATGCAATTTTTATTAGTGAAAAATTAAAAATGAAGTAGGTATTTAAAAAAAGTAGACCCGTCTCACAACCAGCTGCGATGGGATTCGAACCCACGACCTTTCGCTATCCGGGCGACTGCTCGCGAAGGATAAAAGGACTAAACAAATATAAAGTTATAGGTTTTAGGTAGGAACCTACAACTTTATATTTGTTTAAAAGGAAAATATTCTAATATTTATATGAGATTTTTTTTCTCATAAAGGTTATAATATAATGTACTATAATGTTGTATAATCAGTGCTTATCCTATAACCAATTTGTTGTAATATGTAACGATATGTTTCTTGTTTTGTAAATGTTAAATGTAAGCTAATATCATGTATTGAAGTAAGAAATAAAAACCATTAAATACATTGATATTGTCTTTTTAATCTATATTAATATTATAAAGAGGAAAGATTTGATTGTTTGTTTGTTTGTTTGTTTGTTCATCGAATAGGCTCCAAAACTACTAGACCGATTTGGAAAGTTCTTTGACCATTAGACAGCTACATTCTTCCCGAGTGACATAGGCTATATTTTATCCCGATATTCCTACGGGAACGGGTAGCAAGCGGGTAAAACTGCGATGATCCGCTAGTCTTCTAAACTAATATTATAAAGAGGAAAGATTTGATTGTTTGTTTGTTTGCATCGAATAGGCTCCGAAACTACTAGACCGATTTAGACAATTCTTTGACCATTAGAAAGCTACATTCTTCCCGGGTGACATAGGCTACATTTTATTTGGATATTATAAGAATGCAGCAAGCAAATATGTAGCAAACACGCAGTTAGGCATGCATAACGATTTCCTCGTCTTGTCGTAGGTACATTTAACTGAGACACTGATGATTATCTCCTATGACAAAAAAAAAGTTACACAAGTGGGTTTTATTTCAATATTACAATTTTATTAATTGGTTTGCTATGAATGTATCTTCCTGGTTCCTTTCTAAAGTTTGTATTAATACAGCGCTTTTCCCTCGACCTGCCTGTAAAGCTCGAGTCGAAGATGCGGCTGTCTCAATTTCCCTGCGAATCTGCCTGGCTCTGTCCGTTTGGTGATCCTCTTCTGTCAAATAGGGACCTCCCTCCTCGGGAAAAAAAAACTCCGGACCTCCATACCAGCCCTTATACATATGTACTATACACATAACAGGCTACTATAATTTTAGCTGCTGTTTCTGGGCAGTAATGGACAAGCTAGACAAAAGACATCTCTACCATCGAGCTTTCAATACACCAAATGTGCGTTCAACGGTGCAGCGTGGACGTTTTTGGATGGCAGTATCTTCCCTCTAGAGAGTCCTCAACAGCATTATCGACGGGTGTCATCACTCCCTTAGAAGATATCCAGAATCACCTGAAAATAAATAAAATAGAACTTTAGTATTGAAAATGAAGTAAATGAAAAAATCGTTAATCGGTTATCACTAGGTACCTATATTTACTACTTATTTCCGCTTAATATGATTCCTTTTTTTGAGATTTTGAAGAAATCTTATGTGCTTTGCTAGTACCTGTATGCGGTGCATTAAGTGCTGTTGTTTAAGTCAATATCTATATCTGAAAAGCGATAACCAGGCTTATGAAAAGTAAAATCGAAAAGTTCATTGAAATGCGTGTTTACATAGTACAAACTTACTTTAAGGGTTGGCTTGAACTCTTGTCGCCTTGCCCCTGGAGGTAATAAAGGCACTATCTCAGTCCACAGCTCCTCGAATAATTCCCGACTGAGTCTGTAATTTCCTATAAACTCTAGATCGGGAATATTCGCTATAAATAACTGATTTCGCAGGTGCTGCCGGTTCTTTTTCCTCTCCAAGCGTTCTTCGCGCAAAGCAGCAGCGATTAAAAGCTGCCTCGTAGCCATATCAGTTAATATTTTAATAAAAATCGACCCAAACGAAAATAGAAAGGTAACGCTTTTGAGTTCGTCAAAACTGCGAACTAAAAACTGCCAAACTTCAATTTTCGTTCGTTATTAAATTGAATTAGAGTAGGCTTAGAAAATTTAAACGTCAAAGCATTTTCGTTTCAACGAAGTTTCGAAACGAAGAAGTCGGTGGTAGGAAATGTGCGAAGTTTCGAAAGAAATTTCGTTTTTCGTTGAATTAGAGTAGACCTGCTGATCTGCTTCGCTTATTCGTACCACGACAGCTTAATATCAATGACAGCGATTCAGTGATCATTCAATGACATTTCACAGCCGATAAGCTGTCAGGAACTCTTATTTGACTTATAACCCGATCGATTTAACATGATACCTGCAGGTTATACTCGTCCCTCTCACTCTCCGGGCATGACAGAATCGAGTGAAAGAGACGGGTAGAAGAAAAAGGACACAAATCGTTCGGTCATTCACATTTAGCAATTCATTTGCGATCCAGGGACCGTACTCTGAAACGCACATCCGAAACTTCGGTTAGCCCCGTCCCTTTCACTCGATTCTGTCGTGACTCGAGCGTGAGAGGGACGGGTATAACGAAGTTTCGGGTTTTGCGTTTCAGAGTAGGCCCTCTGGGACCGTACTCTGAAACGCTAATCCGAAACTTCGGTTAGCCCCGCCCCTTTTACTTGATTCTGTCCCAACTAGAGAGTGAGAGGGCCGGGTATACCGAAGTTTTGGGTTTTGCGTTTCAGAGTAGGCCCTCAGTTTTTAGAAGGTCAGAGTACGAAAGAAAGCAATTCATTTTAGGAACCTATTCTGCATCGCGCTATTTTTGAATCGCTGTCTTAAAGTTGATGGTAGGCACCCAGGTTTGGTATTGGATCAATGTGTCAGAGCATCGGGCCGGAAACCAGGGGGCGCGAGTTCGAATCCCGCATGAAAGCTACTTACAGGGCTGTTGTTTTTTTTTTCCATCACAATTTTCCCTATTATTACAAAATAACATTGTGAATGCATAAACATAATTGAAATCTTAATAAATGGCTGTTTCATCTTAATCGATTGTTAAACATTTGTGAAAATGTTTCTTCGAATGCGAGGGTTTCCTTACACTGATGAAGCAACGCTGGTCTACAACGTCGAGTCTTGTAGGATCAATGCTTGTAGGCCTTTCGGTAGCTTAGTTGGTCAGAGCATCGGGCCGGATCCCCCGGGGGCCCGGGTTCGAATTCCGTCTGAAAGCTTCCAACAGGGCTGGTGGTTTTTTCTATCACAATTATTTCTATTTATAGAATAGCATTGTGAACGCATAAAAATTTAGACTAAATAATATCATAATAATTTAAAATCTAAATGTATGGTATGGTTATTTATTTATATTTTATAAACTTTTTTATTAACTAGCCATGTTAGTTAGCTATTTAGTGTGTTAGTTAGTGCAATGGGGGACAAATCTTGCAAGCTTAATTTGACCCACTTGCCAGTGTCCGATGGAGCTGAAATTTTGTAGGTATACAGGTTTGGTGCAGATGGCAATACAATATTAAAGTATAGTCAACAAAAAAGCTTGTCTTAAAAATGAAATTTTTACTAAAAACTTATTATGGGTACGTATTGTTGACTTTACTCGCTTCCGTCGCGTCTAATGTTGGTTACAGTTAAATTTCTTTTTAGACTGTACTTTGATTTGAGTAAGTGATGGACTTATTATGCTCGCTTCACATCGTTTATTAGTCGTAACTAATAATAGGTCTTTACATATGAAATTGCCGTCTTTATCTCACATGTTTATTGGTCTCTAATTTTTTAATTAATATCAATATATCAAAATTAATAGTCAGTTTCGAAAATAGAGTATGTCGTCATGTTAAACATCTAAAAAAAGAATAATTAAACACGCGTCTAAAATTTTTATAACTGCTTCAAAGTACCGCTCCTTGGTTGTCGTCAATTTGACAGCTTTGAACAGATATTTTTTTATTCTAAGACAGTTTATTAAATGAGATTAATAGGCAATAGTTAGATTAATTTTGTCTGATCATATCTCGAAAGTTTCGTTGAATTCGGAGTTCACATGTCCAAGAAATCCCCAAATATCTTTGTATGCTAATTCCAACTTCCTACAATTTCCCCATAGAAAACGGCAATTTCATAGGTAAAGACCGTATGCATATGCAGAAAGTAAACTGATAGTTAATTCTTGGGGTAAATAAGATCGTTATCAGTCAATAAATAAAAGTTAAGTCAAGTTCCAAGCTTAATGAACGACAAGTTTAAGTTCAGATAACTCATCTTAAAAAGTTTATTGACATTAATTTTAAAACCCGTTTAACAAAAATATATTATTGTGACGTAATGCTTTGGTAAACAACTTTGTGAATGAAAATTATCTAACTTACGAGTACAGTAAAAAATATTTTCCTGGTGTCGATGTTCGGAAACAAAATTTTATCTACACTCATTTTATCTCGTGTTACTCATACCTGAATACTGAACATATAATGACACACTTTATATCATAGAAAACTTTAAATAAATAAAAAAAACCTATATCTTAAATATCTTTAAGCATAGTTTACATTGGTCGAGTAGGCGGCCGACTCGAGTAGCGATGGACAAAAAGCAGGCTATGGGCGTTTGTGCACTACCACTGAATTTTACCGATCCGGCGGTCCGTTTTTTTACGGACCGGCGTGGCATGAAAAACACGGATGATTGGCTTGTGCACTTGTCCGGTTTTTTACTGGCCGGGGCAGCGCAGTGATCTCCTTGAAACTACACTCTACGGACGCGTTTTAAACGAGAGGAATAATGAGTTCCTTGGAACGTCGGCAATTACTTGCTTTATTGCTTTATGTACGAAGACGTAGAAGACAGAAAGAATTTTGGGTTCATACTCTTATCAGTGAAAGGTACCTGACAGGGTCATTTACCGAAATCACAATTAATTGAGGCAGGATGAAATTTTTTTTTTAACTACTGTCGAATGTCTACCTACAGCTAGCTATATAACAAAAAATAGTTTCATCAAAATCCGCTAAGTAGTTTTTGCGTGAAACACGGACAACAGACAGACAGACAGACAAACAAAAATTTCAAAAACCATATTTTTGGTGCTAGATATATTACGTGTTATTGGTGAGAAATAATATTAATAATAATAAATAAATAACTTCTTACATTCACACCAATTATCTAAGCCCATTTTAATTTCATTAAGAAACTGTATCATGGAAAACTTGATAACGGATAAATAAATACTTAAATACTTTTTGTTTGTAAATACATACATATTATACATAGTTAACACCCAGACCAAGACAAATAGATATGTTCATGCACACAAATATTTGTCTTGTTCGGGAATCGAACCCGAGACCACTGGCGCAGAAGGTGGGTAGCCTACTCCTGCGCCAAATCGGTCGTCAATCGAGAAAGGCGCTTAAATTTATTTTGGCGTGCGTTAATTTATTTGCGATAACTCCTAAGATATTCATTTAAATTATATGGTGTAAAAGAGTAAAATAATGTGCATGAATTGCTTAAAGCAACTAACGTATTTAGATTGATAAGGGTTAATACTGTACTCGTTTAAATAGCTTTCCAAATTACCGCATTGTTCGTAACCATTTTTTAAGAGATAATATGGCTATAATATGCTATCCTTAAAAGATAGACATATGCTATCGCGGACTTTTTTGTAGATCTATAGAAGAGGAATATCCTAACATGCATTATTTTTTTAAACCTCGTAAGGATTAGGCAGCGTTTTTGCAGAAAGCTCCCGGGCAGCTTGCCGTTTTCCGGCACTTTCGACAATTATCGTTATATTTCTACCAATTTACACAAAACTTTCATAAATTATATATTAAAACCTTCCTGAAGAACCACGCTACCTATTAGTGAAAACCGCATGAAAATCTGTTTGGTAGTTTTAAAGATTTAAGCATATATAGGGACAGACAGACGGGAAGCGACTTTGTTTTATACTATGTAGTGATATATGATTAAAATACAACCATCCGTTTTTTTCCGGACGGTAAAATTCAGTGTAGTGCACAAGCGCGCATATGTTTTTCATTGCCGTCATCTCGGAACGGAAAAAAACGGTCCGGAATGGGGAAAAGTAAAATGACGGACGGTAAAATTCAGTGTGGTGCACAAGCGCCCATATGTTTTTCATAGCTGCCATATCGGTCCGTAAAAACCGGACCGCCGGATCGGTAAAATTCAGTGTAGTGCACAAACGCCCTAACCCGACCAATGTAAACGATAGGGCGAGTAAACTGGGCCGAGTACTGAGCGAGTCGAGTGGTCTCGCGCGGAGCATAGTTGCTCGGCCGAGTTGTTTCCTGGGCCAGGGTTGCCAGGTGCGAAAAATCGAGAATCGTACATTAAACATAAAAAAATATGTTTAAGTATGTAATATACAGGAAAATTTTTTGACCAGTGCACAAATTTTTAGGATCAACTCAGAATCGGTAAGTGAACAACTTTCTCCTAGAAACATGAGTCGAAATATGACAAAAATTTTTGGACTTCCCATATTAAATCGATCACGTGATCAGTCCGATTTGTATGAAGAGTCAAAAAAAATTTGACATATTTCGACCTATGTTTCTAGGAGAATGTTGTTCATTTACCGATTCTGAGTCGATCTTAAACATTTGTGCACTGATTAAAAATTTACCCTGTATGTATAATAATCGTACTTAATACAATGTTGTAAATAATCGTACAAATACGATTTAAATCGTACATCTGGCAACCCTGCTGGGCCCAATTACTTGACCAATGTAAACTGTGGAAGCCGAGTCGAGTAGTACCTCAGTTACTCGGCCCAGTGAACTGGGCCGAGCTGCTCGACTAATGTAAACTATGCTTTACGATACAGCTGACATTCATTATAGCACACTTCTTTTTTAAATTTTACAATCTCCATGGCAACCGTAGGATTTGCCGGCCCTGACTTAGCCCTTCTGTAGCCCACAATAACACACAACAATAAGAAACTTTTTTTAAATAAGAATTTTCAGTTAGGAAGGAGACCGTATAGACTCCTATGAGTAGGGTTTGGCGCCAATTTACATTATACTCGTATATTATATTTTAATTTTAAATTATTTTTGAATTACGTGAGAGTAATTATAGTAGTGTATGAGATTGCACATAAATCGGTATTAAAACACTCGAGGGATACTATTAAAAAACTAACCAAGGCTCGTTTATTTTAAAGTCCCACTCGTGTTGTAATAACCCTATTATGTGACAGTCACTTACTACTATTCCTGTTGCCGATTTTCGTAAAGAAATTTTAATGATTTGGACAAAGAATATCAAACAGGCCTATTTCGGCCTGCCGCGGTACTTCAGCTGGTGCGGTCGAAGAAAACTGTGCCCCTCTCCCTTGTGCGGAACGATTATCGCAGGTGTTTTTAAGAGTTGGACAGAGACAAATATATATTTCAGCTTGTAGTCAAAATTGTAGGTGTTCCCCATTAAAACATCAGTGCGGCAGTGGGTCTATTTCGGCCCGCCCGTCCCAACAGGCTGCTGGCGACCCGATGCCGCACTGACCGCGCGCCCCGCCAGTTAGTGATGTGCTATCTAGCTGATCTGACTTAGCGTTCGTTCGATATGATGAAAGATGGCAAGCAATAACAGAAAAATACAAATTTTCGATAATAGAGTAATTCGCCCTGCAGTTATTGATAGTGAGAGTGACAGCAATAAATAAATATTTTCTACTAAGAAAATAAAAAGGATTTAGAATAAAATCAGCATGGTAACATTGCAGGAAATGAAAACAAAACCTTTGCGTGACATGTTTTAAAGACAGGCATAAGTCAATTTTTTTTAATCCACAACGGGGTAGCACGTAGCCTTCATCACACCTGATGGTAAGTGGTGATAAGGCTGAAGGTGGAACCACACTACTCCCGGAATCCTCAATCACTGAGGAACTGTCTATCTTATCTCTAACTGTCGGAACACAATAATGCTGAAAACATCATTGTTATGGCATCAGACTTAGATAAGATGGTGGTAGCTAGCCAGGCGGACTAGGAACAAGTCCTACCACCAACCAAACCGAATACAATATGTATACCCACTGGGAATCGAACCCGGGACCTCTTGGTCTGAAATCAGTGGTGTGAAACACTAGACCACAGAGGCGGTTTCTTTTACGATAATTCTGTTTTATTTTCGATATCCCCTTATTTTTGTGTGTCGCATCACTACTAAAATACTTTCTAGTGCGGTTCAGGTTGATATCGGCCTGCTGCTTTCCCTGGTTTATTTCTTATTTCCTGATTAGTAGATCCCGGGGCGAATCGAACCTAAGGAAGTTGGGTTCATAGTTATTCTAACAGTAGAAAAAAAAAATGTATACATCATGTTTTCGCAAAGTTATAGCATTTTAATCTACCCTAGTGCTGGTGGGTCGAAAAAGACCTGCCACGCACTGGCGGAAATATCGTCAGGGGCGCATTTCGACCCACCGCCGCACGAGATGAAGGTTTATGATTTTACTTGCCGCGAGGTTTATGATTTTATGATTTTGCTTGCTTACTGCTTCCCATAAATGTTTCTTATGAAGGCCATGGAATGTAGCATGGAATCGAAAATAAGCTATTTGCTGTGACAATATAAAGAAATTTAAAAATTAAATTACATTACATTAACAAAGGTATACCAATTGGAAAAAATATGAGCCTTAGAGGGAAACTGCCTCAAGTCCTCTAGAAAACTCCTTTTACTGAAAGGAAACATTCTTTCAAAAGAAACAAAACTGTATTCAAATAATAAATAATAAAGAAATAAATATTAGACAGCTTAAGCACTAGTATTAAGTTATGGAAACTGGAAACAACGACATGTTGAAAGACGACGAAGACAAGAATTCAAAGATTTTCTCAAATTAGCTTGATACGGAATACCTATAAGGTCGGACCGGGTAAAATAAGAAATCAAGCAACATGCTGTAGGTAGTTTTCGAATCAATCGATGAGGTATCGGAAAACACTTAGAATAATAACGCGGGAAACCAATAAAGATGATGAATTCGATGACAAGTCGAGTCGATGTTGTTCTTTTCTATGGAAATTATAAAAAGCTAGGAGTACAGATGCACTACAGATGTCTGTAAGTTCAGTAATATAACACCGGGCTTATTGTAATCGCTGCAAAACTTTAAAAAAACTTTATTTTGCGCAGGGGTACCTTCTGCGGTTATTCTGTGTTCTGCGCCAGGCAGAGCTCCGGGGCCAGGGGTCGGTCTTGTGCGGACAAGACAAAATATATTCATGTGCATGTTGGTCTGGGTGTTTTCTTTATAGAAAATTACATAAGTATAAATATAATTTATACGTTATCAAGTTTCTATAACGCAGATTCTTAATGGAACCGAGTCCGGGATGATAATAATTTATTGGTGCGATTGTAAGAATTTTATTTACTTAATTATCGTTGTAATTGTTTGGTAAAAGTCGTCCACTCGACTTGATTTGAAATCGTATTTACGTACAACCTTATTATAATATGAATGGGTTTAGTTATTAAAAAATTAAAACGGTTATAAGGAAAAATCGTACGTGGAATCTAAGTAGATAATGGTCTAGAACGAAATATTAGAATTATAATTCGACACAAATTACCATTTAAACTGGGTTAAATATCAATAAGTTTAGGCAAAGAAAAGTCATATTTTGATATTAAAACTTTATTTAAAACGTTTTGTACCTATGTTTATCACCACTGGTATTATTATTTACTTATTACCACATCATGTGTATCTATACTAATATAAAACTTATTTTAACATTAATAGTCATATAAATAGCTAATAAAAATACAATACCAATAATAAAATAAAATTATTTTAACATAATTATATAGTCATATAAATAAAGGTGGTTTGGTAACGAACCTAAAACTACAGACAACCTACGCTAAATATTGGCATATGTATATTCGCAAACACTACGAGTTGTTATAAACTATAAACATATTATTGTCAATATTAATAGTAAAGGTCAAAATCTTTTAAAGCTATAATACACATAATTATTTATTTTTAGTCAAGAAGGAATTTTACATCCGTGTAGCCATTTTCTATTGATAAACGAAAAAATATAAAAAGTCTTCATAATTAAGCCAAAAGAAGTAATACAAATGTGGATCTATACTTACATATTTGTTCTAATAACTAAGAACACTCAATCTCAAACTCAAATCAAAACTCAATTTTGTAATTATCTAATTAAAATTAGGATACCTAATTTTCCACTTATATTCTAAATCAAGAACGTATCACAGGCACAACTCAATTAGTAATAATATATTAGTACAAATTTCAAACAAATCGTCATCATACATAATAAAATTTGATGTAACATTGTAGTAATAACTACTCAAATAATCGGACAATATTGGGCGGCCGAACGGGGCCAAAATGAATGCTACCTTAAATATTAATATGCAGTACAATAATAACCGACAACACTCAAATACCTTATTCACGGATAAATACACAAAAAATATCTCAAGAGACCTTGAACTAAAATAACCTTTTGGTCACGCAAGCTTAAAAATGTAAGGATGTACCTAGTTTAAAATGCAAATATTTTGTCTTCGTTGTTATTTGATTTTAATAATACTCGACTTGTAAAATAAAACTTGAATAGCACCACGGTTAATGCTTAAGTCAAAATAAAAATAACTTTATAACAGTCACAAAGTTAATACACCGTTGTATTTTTGTCACAGTTGCATAACTACTTTCCACGATGCCCACGAACTCTCCAATGTTTTCTTCAAAAACGTATTTCAAAAACACTTCTCATCATCATAACACTTTTATCCAAACACATTCGTGTTAGAACAACGATCCAAAGCCGATGAAAGAGAACTCATTCCTTAATCATTAGGAAAACACACCTGTCCGACCATCTCGAAGCCTGGAGGGCATCCCTCATTATCGATCCTTATGTTAATAAGTTTGGAATAATCCGGGTCCACTTCGTTCTCTGTGACGTCAGGGATGTAGTTCGTCGGTCCTTCGAAGACTATCGCGTTTGGGTCTTTAGTGTCAGGGTAGTATAATGTCCTTGACTCCACGAGGGTCGCGACGACCAGCGACAGGATCAAAGCGATCTTGAACAGCTTGAACATTTTAGTGTTGTCCGTACGAAGTTTCGTTGTAGAATGAACTGTGAGTAGCACGTGCCGATATAAATAGTTATTTGAGCAGGTATTGTTCGCAGGGTTATTCAGTAACTTAAGTCGAGTTGCGTTGGTGTGGTGCAATTTTTAAGCGAATTTAACTACTTACTAACTTCGTTTTGATAAAATTAAACCAGCTGTTGTTCCCCATAAAATGATGAAAATTATAATGTAAACAGGTTTGCTGAGAGTATTATATTTATGTAATTTTAGCATGTTCTTGTATTGAACCCTTCGATGAACAGTACCACTAGATAACTGGTTGGATGGAGTATCAAAACGGTCGAGCGAATAAGGTGCGCTCTTAATTCATATCAGTTTCTGTCATTTGTGATCTAAGTAACCTATTTTTTCGTTTAAAAAAAGTCAATTGGTGCCATGTTTGCGTTTTGCTTTAGTTCATGAGGTAACCCGATAACTAAAGGTTTCGTTGATCGACAGTTTAACCTTACATGTATACACGGTAATTTTTTTATTATCCCAGATAGTTTCAGGGATTATTCTTATCATGAAAACAAACAACTTTTATTATGGGACCAAAACTGAAATCGCGAAAAAAAATCAGCGGTTCCATACAAAGCTGCAAAAAACATTTAATCAAAATGTATGAAACAGCTGTTTTTTTGCGATTTCAGTTTTGGTCCCATAAAAAAATTTGTTTGTTCTCATGAGTAGAATAATCCCTTAAATTATCCGAGATGATTTAAAAATTACCGTCTATATGTAAATGATGATGATAAATTAAAAAAATGTTCTTAATTAATATTTATTTTCACAAAGTAGCCCGAATTTTCAAGCCCGAAAGGAAGTTTCAT
Source organism: Crambus lathoniellus (assembly GCA_949710035.1). NCBI lineage: Eukaryota > Metazoa > Arthropoda > Insecta > Lepidoptera > Crambidae > Crambus > Crambus lathoniellus. The sequence continues at coordinate 23,149,212 of OX453310.1, forward strand.
TTTAAATCTTACGTTATGAATACGAGATAACGGAAAACTACTCAATAAAAAGTCAATAAATTTAAAAGGAAAATGATATAAATAATATAAGTTGCAGAATACCCCTACTCAGTAAAGTCCCTCAAACCGGCCGCGTCCGAGAGAACATCGCTCCAGTTCTCACTACCTACCAACAAGTGAGTAACTATTAAGTTGAAAGTGATCGTCTTACAAACACTCAGCTAATAAAATAATTACCTTTATAGAATAAGTAAAAATAGAATAAATAAGTTTAAAAAAAACATTTTTATGACAAGCTTTTTTGCTGACTGTACTTTAATATAATATTGTCATCTGAATCAAACCAGTATACAAAATTTCAGCGCCATCGGACACTGGGAAGTGAGTCCAATTAAGCTTGCAAGATCTGTCCTCCACTAACTAACAAACTAACTAACATGGCAAGATAATAAAAAGCTTTTAAAAAGAACTGTCTCATGAGTAGATTTTTCGACTTGATTTTCATGAACCAGCCATGCAACCCGGTCCAATATACTCTCCCAATTAATATCCAAGGGTTATTTGCATAATAATTTATTTATCTTTTAAATAATAGCATTGAAAAAAGTAGGTAGGTAGTAATGAAGTTGAATTTTACCTAACTTTATCCTAAGTAAAGAACAGTTTGATAATAATTTAACATTATGTCATAAATTACGATTTAAAATGAATGTTATGCATTCAATTGTGGCCCAATATGGCCACATTTAAATACCCAATGCTCTGAACATTGGGCTGGATTCCCAGGGGCGCGGGTTCGAATCTCGCCTAAAAGCTACTTGCAGGCCTGTTGGTTTTTTTCTGTAACAACATAAGTTTGTGATGGACAATTTCAAAAACTACTGGATCGATTTACAAAATTATTTCACCAAATTCAATAGAAAACTACTTTATTTCTAAATGACATCCTACTTTCTACTTATTTAAGATTATAAATGTGAAATTTCAGATGTTTGTATGTTTGTTACTCAATCACGCCAAAACGGCTGAACGGATTTGGCTGAAATTTGGGACACATATACTTTGTAGTCTTGAGAGGAACATAGGCGGCTTTTTATCCCGGAAAAACTTCACATTCCCGCGGGATAACGCCGCGTAGTCCACGCGGGCAAAGCCTCGGGCGGAAAGCTAGTAGGCTATATTTAATCTCGATTCTCCCACGGGAACTGGTACCGAGCGGGTAAAACCACGGGGAGCCACTTGTCACATCATATAGTGATTGACGAAACAATTATAAAAAAAACATTATCGCGTTTGAATAGTTGCATTGAAATTATACTGTCGGCGATTTACTGGATACCTACACTTCGAAGAGTGCGCACAGCGGGCTGATCGCCGTAATTCTATGCAGCGCGTCTTGATCACGTTTGCGTCTTGACGTTTGACTTCGTATTGCCGTAATGACATAACGACGCACACGTCACGCAAACCTATAGGGCGTTTGTGCACTACCACTGAATTTTACCGATCCGGAAAAAAACGGATGCTTGTATTTAATTAATTACTAATATAAATGATTAATTATTAAAATACAAGCATCCGATTTTTTCCGGATCGGTAAAATTCAGTGGTAGTGCACAAACGCCCTTAGTCTCACAATCCTGTCTGATCCGATGACATCCGTGACAGAGGAACCACTTGCAATACGAAATTAGTTGTCAAAATAGACTGTCGTAAGAAAACTGTTTTAGTTCCAAAGATTATCACCGGAACAGAAAAGGTTGTCGCACTGTCAAAGCTGCGCGTTATCAAAAACGGTTTTGCACGTCAACTGCACGTACACTTGACTAATGCGTCATAGAATTACCGCGATCGGGGCCCAGGACCCGCACGATCTTGTTCCTCCAGCCCCTTTTCACCATCGGGGTACCAGGCGTACTTCATAATTCAAATCATTTATTAATTTTAGGTTGATACAGCACTTGTGAACGTCAATGAAGCTACGCCATCGGTTCGCAAACCCTGCGAGGCGGGAGGCCTTGTAACAAGAAGAACCGGAAGAAACTCCCAAAGCTGCATGCTGTCTGATAAGCTAGATGATTTGTCAAATGCATACCCAGTGCATAGGTAAAAAAAAACTTGTATGACATGATTAGAAATTTTGCTTAAAGAGCTTTCAGAAAAAAAAATGTGATTAGTATCAGATTAATATCCTATACCAACTAAAATTAAATGAGTGACTTTACAGGGGATAAATGAATTCATTTATCACAGCAGAGGTAAATTATTAAAGTCATTATCAGTCTAATATATATTTTTTTATTTTATTTATTTAACTTTTGTACAAAATACACACCGTAAAATATACAAGGCGGACTTAATACTAAAAGTATTCTCTGCCAGTCAACCTTTGGGAAACAGAGAACAACGAATGCGGTACAAAACCTAATAATACATGCATATATGCACATAACTAAATATTATTTATCCTTAAATTTTTACTGTCAACATTTTGCGATACTTGACCAGTACCCCAAGAGCTATCTGATATTTTTGTAAAAAATTCAATAACAGGCCAAATTTTTGTAAACGGCCCTTAAATATAATTTTAAGAGACTATATTTTGGAATCCAACATAATATCGCATTGGAAGGTATAAAAAAAAAGTTATACCCCGAAAATGGTGCAATTCTTTCAGCAAATATGCTATCACTAATTTTATCGTTAACATGTGTTTATGTTAACCATATCTAAGCACCAAAGTCGAAATCCATAAAGATATAAAACGGGAAACTATTACTTTAGGAAGAAGTCGGTTGTTTCTGATAGCATTTTTAACATAGGTGTAATGCCAATTTGAGTTTACGTAGAGAGTTTTTTTTAAAGTTTATTTGTTTTTCATTTACAAATATAGGGGGATTATAAACTTTTACGAAAGATAATAATAAATGTAATCAAATGTAAAGTGAATAGCACTTATACCATTTTTGCCTATTTTTTATAGATTTTTTAAAGCTTTGTATTTGTTTTTTTTTTAATGTCGCTGTCATAAATATTGGTGGATTACTAATGAATTATTTATTAAACTAGATAATCTAATTTTCAATGTTAAGAAATTACTGATATAGAATTATTGTTGAGTCTCCATAGAGCGAATTAGTTTGGCTCTCGGGCTACAGGTTGTCCGTTGTAACTGGTTATTAAAAATAAATATCAACCGACAACCAGGGGGCCAAGCCTGCTAACGTTAAGTCACAATCGTGTCTCAATCGTGTTTCAATTGTAGTTCAGTTGTAGTGCTTTTTTAAACACTAGTTACAAGAATTATGACAATATGATGCTATGTGAATGTAGTGTGTGGTGTGACCATCAGTAGTATGGTGATAGGAGTACACATTTCTTGTTACTAGTGTGTAAAAAAGCACTACAACTGAACTACAGTTGAACCACGATTGAGACACGATTGTGACTTAACGTTAGCAGACTTGGTCCCCTCGTTGTTGGTTAGGAAAAAAATAACTAACCGACCAATTAGGTGGTGGTTTGTCGGTTAGTAACAGACGCCTGATATTATCCTATACGTAAAATGAGTAATAACTAATTAGCTGATATAATTTAATAAGTAATTCCTTCCTTTTAGTATCATCTGATATTTTACTGGTAAATTCGCAATAAAATGGAAAATTTAATTATGATAAAATACTAGTGTACCCAATGACGTTCATTGAGTGTACCTTATCGTTTTGTCGGTTAGTTACAGACTCCTGCCTGATATTACTCTATACAAACGTAAAATGAGTGAGCAGAGGTAACTAATTAGCTGATATAATTCAGTGATTAATTATTCCTTCCTTATATTATTTTATTATCTTATGGTGTAGGTACAGGCAAATACGCAATAATCTGGGTAATTTTGATAAAATAATACTTACTCATAATTATTATACTTATGTGAAACAAAATAAAAAATATTTAATAATATATTAAAAATATGCACTCTTTATTAAAAATACAATGTATTCGAAAGAAAGATTTTATTGCATCACTATTTGCAATTTTAATACTTACAGAAAGTCAGAAACCTCAAGTTGCATTACTCACAAAATGGAATTTCATCTTCGATTTCATAATGTTACCATCAATGAGTTATACAGATCTTTTTATAAAATAAAAAAATAAGTATGTTGTATTATGTAGGAGTTATTATGTCAAACTTTTTTTTCATACTTAGATGAAATTCAATTTTTTGTTGTTTTTCTATGTTTGTAGCATTTAATTTTATCTGTATATTATCATCAGCAATTTTTAATGTCCCCACTGCAGAAACTACCTATCCCACCACCAGGGATGGTATTCACCAATCCGAATTGGGCCCGCTGATGATCGATCCCACCGCTCATCGTCATCATCATCATCAGCCTTCAGAAGTCCACTGCTGGGCATAGGCCTCCTCCTTAGAGCGCCACAAAGAGCGGCTGTCAGCGACTTGCAGCCAATGGTTGCCCGCAACCTTCACTAGGTCATCGGTCCACCTAGTTGGGGGTATTTTCACGCTTCGTCGTCCAGGGTGCCTACCATCAACTTTAAGACAGCGATTCAAAAATAGCGCGATGCAGAATAGGTTCCTAAAATGAATTGCTTTCTTTCGTACTCTGACCTTCTAAAAACTGGATCGCAAATGAATTGCTAAATGTTAATGACCGAACGATTTGTGTCTTTTTTCTTCTACCCGTCTCTTTCACCCGATTCTGTCATGCCCGGAGAGTGAAAGGGACGGGTATAACCTGCAGGTGTCATGTTAAATCGACCGGGTTATAAGTCAAATAAGAGTTCCTGACAGCTTAGCGGCTGTGAAATGTCATTGATCGATCACTGAATCGCTGTCATTGATATTAAGCGGTCGTGGTACGAATAAGCGAAGCAGATCAGTTTAGGTTCCTAAACAAAACCGCAATAAGAGTTGATGGTAGGCACCCAGTTCGTGGTCGCCACTCGAGAACTTTTCTTCCCAACGGCTATCAGCTCTGCGAGCGATGTGGCCTGCCCATTGCCACTTCAACATAGCGACTCTGCGAGCTACGTCGGTAACCTTGGTCCTTCTGCCAAAATCCACATTACGGATCGTATCGCGCAAGGAAACGCCGAGCATAGCTCTCTCCATTGCTCGTTGAGTGACTTTGAGCTTATTTACCGCCGCCCTTAGATGTCTTTAATTCTCATTTACCAACGATTGCATATGTATGTGGGACCAAACGGCTAATCGCGAGCGTCCGAGAGATTTTTGGTCACCCATCCCGTGATCGCCCATTGCGAAAGTTGCCCGAGCACGCTAACCACTGCCCTCACGGACGCGTATTTGACTGGAATCTCTTAAATACTTTCAATTAAGGCCCGCGGTATCGCCAACGACCTTGGGCATAGAGGCGTGGCCTAATTTTCCCGCCCGCTACCCGCACCAAAACAGCTTAAACAACTATGTATTATTTTAGAACGAAAATTGCTCAGTTTTAAGTTAATCAAGTTAGCAATCTTTTCCTGAAAGAAACGTGAAAATATCACTTGTAGTTTAGAAGCAGTAGCGTATTTCAAGTTGAAAACAGCTTCATTTCAATGTTTTTTTTAAATAGTATCTTAAAGACTACTTACGTTTTTTTTAATGCTCAGATTGAAGTTTATATATCAATATTTAATATATATTCATTCTGGATTCACCTGTAGGCTAATTTATGAGTTTTAGGGCCTCAAAAATGATCGTTTCACGACTCCATGCGCCTTAATAACAGCCGAGTCTCAAGCTAGAAACACACTTATGCTAGTAATATTATAGTATTCTTTGCTTATGCATTGTGGCGCGACTCTCCCTGTCTCTATTGTGTCCATACTAAGTAAATGAAACAGACATTCTGGCGTCGCGCAACACCACAGAAGTGTGTTTCCGACTTTACACGTTTTTAGACAACTTCACATACTTTGATGAACTTTTGAGATACGCAGCTTTTTGGTAGTATGGATATCAGAACTATCGGATGTCTTCTAATATTTACATAAACAGATAACATCGCCCAGACCAGATACAAAATAAACAAAAATTATTTATTATGTTAGAAAAAGTTTTCAAACAATTGCTCACATTTTTCATAATGTTAACAAATGCTAGGTAATGCTAGTAAACAATTTCAAACAAAAAGTATGGGGTCTCATAGAACATCTAACAATTTAACAGATTGTAACAACTGCTAACATTGGTTAGTAAATGTTTTATTGTGTGATAATGTTTGTAAGTAAATATTTTCAAACATCAAGGTGGGAGGGACCAATACCATTTTGTACAATAATTTGCCAGAGGGATATCCCACTACTTTTTACAGGGATTCCAGAGCGTCGATGTTGAAATTTTGTTGACATAATGCAACGTTATTTTAAATAAAATAAATTTATTATTAATTTTTTTCCTTTTTTGCATTCACAATGCAATTTTTATTATTTGAAACTGAAGTATTAAGAAAAAAATTAACCGTCTCACAACCAGCTCCGATGGGTCCAATCTGAAGTACTGATTTAGAAAAAATCGTCCCGTCTCACAACCAGCTCCGATGGGTCCCATCAATTCTTTCCATTTCTATTCCCATCGATTTTTCTACATACTTACTTTATTTTAAATTTTTCAATAATGCAACGTTTTATCAATACCTAGTATCATGTTTTGGTCCAGATCTTTATTATGTTAAACCTACCTAAGTATTTGAGCACAAATCTGTTTATCTGACCGGATGCAGTATAGGATTTTGAAGATACGTATCAACAAATATAATGCTGTTTCCTAACAGGCTCAACAATTTTTTTAAGTTTCCTTTTCCTATACCTACCTTTCGCTTAAACAGTTAACCACACAATTTAAACATAACTAAAATTGTAGAAAATCCACCATAAAAACCTATGTGCCACTGTGAAACCCTAATTAAACAAATCATTCGTATCACGATTCGTCATGACAAAACATGGTTTATTTAATTAGAGTAGGTATGCAGACCAAATGTTAGCGGTCACTACACTACATATATATAACACGTGCTTCTCACGGGTCATTCTGCAACGAAACTTCGTACGGACAACACTAAAATGTTCAAGCTGTTCAAGTTCGCTTTGATCCTGTCGCTGGTCCTCGTGACCATCGTGGAGTCAAGGTCAAGGAAGCAGTACTACCCCGACAGGGCGGACGCGGACGCGATAGTCTTTGAAGGACCGACGAACTACAACGTCTCGAAGAATGAAGTCGAGGATTATTCCAGAAGCATTGATCCGAGGATGTCTTCTACTAAGGGCTGACCACCAGGTTTCCAGACGGTTGGTCACGTGTGCTTTCCTATACTACTTGATTAGGAAATGAGCTTTCTTTCATCGGCTTTGGCTCCTGTTTTAATACGTATAGTATTATAATTATCTGTGTTTAATACTAAAGTGATTGGGTGTACCAAATGTAAGGTGATTTTAGTTAATACGAGTAATGACTTCACTTTTCGAAGTTTTCTATAACTGACAAAAATGTGTTGCCGTATTGTGTTAAGTACTAGGGTTTTAAAGAAAATAAGTAATTTAAGTATTGAAAACTGATTGTAATTTTAAAATATGTTTTATGTTATTATTACCAAAGAGATTGTGTCACTGAAGAGTTAATTTTTTATTAGATCATTGTAAATTCGTGAATACATGTAAGTCAAATTCAGTATGAATGTTATGTTTATATGATCTAAGCCATATTACTCATGGATTGTACAAAAAAGGCTATGCTAAGATAGGCTTATGATTATTCTTAGGATTATTTACCAAACCACCTATTTTATTATATTTTTGACAACTTGCCTTTAAGCTAGTTAATATACAACCGATAACACAGTATGTACTTGTATCAGTGTTAGTTATTCAACATTTAATATTATTGTGTACCTACTATAAATAGTGAAAATTAGAACTCCAGTGGTAATTAAAGTATATTAATAAATAATCTATGTCAGAAAAAAGGTACCTTGTATTATTTTTTACATAACAAGACAGCAAAATCCCTACTTTTATGTTAGAAGATTTTTTTATATTATTCTTATGCTGTAAAGTCCTTTAACCATTGGGCAATAAACAGTTGACTGCTTTAGAAATCAAACCATATCGCGTCGTTAAACATATTATATTTAGAAGAAAATGTTGTTCTGTTTTTTTTGGATGTTTATATAAGTATTTATTTTTTTAGAATACAAAAATCAGTCGTCAATCTTTAGTTATCATTAAATAATACCTTAAAACTATTATGATTAGGTACATATTTGTCGTAAATGCCTACTCGGTTACTTAGAGTTTGTTGACGATGACTTTGGTCTAGTACCTAGTTCATAATTGTTGGACTTCTGAACAATAAAGTCGTACTGCCAACTTACAAGCATGTTAGATGATAAATAAAAAATATTTCAATAGATAAAAACATTAAATAATCAAGCTGTCAAGTATCGGAAGTAGCAATCTCATTAACAGCGACTAGGCGGTGTTGCATAAATTGCATAAAATATAATTTATCTTTGTAAATATCGTTACTAAATTTATTGCGCCTTTTCTTTTTATCAGTAGTGTTGTGTTAAAATAGTGTTGAAGTCTTGTCGGAAAATATTAACGATTCAAAAGAGATTATTTATTAAGTCAAGTTGAATAAAGATATATTTTATTTTTTTATTATCATTTTAAAAGTTGTTGCAGAATATCCCTATTCCGTAAAGTCCCTTAAACCGGCTTAAGTCATCTCAATAATTTTTATGACTACTAGCGAATGACAAACGATTGGGTATGATTAAGTTAACTGTTATTGTCAGAAAAACACTTAGTGGCTAAGATAATAAATATCAAGTGAAGTAACACTATGACTTCAACATTTATTTCAATTACGTGTTATTATAAACCCGTTGGCACATGCCTTATTTTCATACAGATATGCTCACTTCATGATCATTAAAATAAAACTCACATATTTCTACATTAATGCCTGCCTCAAATAATTATGTTATATAATGTTTTATTTTCCGATAATCATTCGAAACAATTTTGAAAACCTCTTCACATTCTCAAATTTCGAAATATGTTACACATTAGTTGAGCTACATTAGAACAATTAATGGAACGTAAACTTTTCAATTCCTACTGTGGGGAAATGGGGAAGTGTGGAAGTGTTTGTTCTTATTTGAAGCTTTTATTCGAAAGAGGAGTCATTTTGATAATAGTGATAGTGAAGAGAAATAACGAGTGCAATAGGGACGTACTTCACGTTTGTTTTCATGAAAGTAAGGCCAGTTCCCGCTTTTTCTGCAAATTAGTGTACTATATCACTAAACACTTACCCGCATGGTTCCAGCTCCCGTGGCAATAACGGGCTAAAATAAAGCCTATGTCACTCGGGAAGAATGCAGCTTTCTAATAGTGAAAGAATTTTAAAATCAGTCCAGTACTTTAGTAGTTTATCCATTAGAAACAAACAAACAAAAATCAAATCTTTCCTCTTATGACTAGATAAACAACGTGTTAATGTAATTGAAATTGAACCGAAAAACCCATACATCCCTACTAATTTATTTTATTAACTAATTAATCCTACAAAGAAAAATGTTTTATTAAACTTCCTAGATATTCATGGCCTATTGACTCCGTGACTTTCTGAGATTTTAAGCTCTACTATGACGTAACGTGACGCACGTGACGGGTCGCGCGCCTATTGAATAAATAGGCAGTAGACACAAACATTTTTAGAAGTGGCAAAAAATGAAAACATTTTTTTTGAAAATTAACACCTATCAAAAATGTTTGGAATCGATTCTACTCTCGATTCCGAACAAACTATTTTCTCGGTTTCGCTAAAAGTATTAACACGTTGTATATTAAGTAGTTTAGGTACTTACATACATGGATCATACGTCCGTTCACGTCCGTAGACAAAAAAAATATTAACAACTGTTACCTCACCTTTCGGCTAGAATTAACAGGTATGAGTCAAGCACAGATCACCTGTATTAAGTAATAACAAAAAGGGTCAAAATCAACATACCTTATGCTGAATAATAATAAAATTGTACGACATATTTTTTCCTTATTTCATCATCTTATCCCAATTTGATTGTTTACTTTTGAATCAAAAATAGGTTAATTTCGATAATTTCGAAGATCCTGCCTTTAAGAGAACCACAGTTACAACATTACATCTTCCAATTTTAAATTAAAAATAATAATTATATAACAGATTAAATTGCAATTTTGACAATAATTGTCAATAATAATTTTTTTGTAAACTTTTGCACGTTGACAAAAACAACAAAATATGCTGGTGATTTGTATGTAACAACTAATGTAACCATATTTTTGCAAATAAATATATTGATTGATTGATTGATTTATTAAAATAATTTCCAGGTAGGTGAACCATGGGCACAATATTTTATAAAGTTACTCGTAGTTCACCAATTAGCTGAACTACGGGTACACTATTTTGAATAAATACCCATGGTTTACTTATTAGGTGAACTACGGGTACAAAAAGTTAACAGTGGAACACCTAGGTGAACTACTTAAGTGATCCACGGGTCAGAAAGGCAGGTCAGCGCACTGCGTCCTTCTTCTCCACTCCACTCTTTTGCCAAACGGTTTCCTTTAAACATTTCTGTCACTAGTGTTACTTTCAAACTTCCTCTCAGATACTTTTTCCTAACTTTGTCCTTTCGCGTTACTCTACACATATTTTTTTTTATTTATGAAACTGACATCATCATCATTAGAGCTATCGCTTTCATTTAATATCTTTTGCTTCACTTATCCCATTATTCGCCTCTATTTATATTTACTTTAGCCTTTTCTTTACGTTTTCTCTATTCTTTTAGTTCTATTTATTCATGTGTTTTGATGTAATAAAATTATACCGTATATCATTTATTTGATTTTATTATAATTTAACAAATTTTAGGAAAACTTACAGCTATAACACATAAGACGTCGAAATAAATAACTGAGGGCCAATTACATGTTTCCATAGAAAGGTTACTATTAAACAGATAATAAATAAGTAGTTTTAATGATAGAAAACACATTACACTCCTTGGGCAGCCGTGTAAAAATATCAAAAAATCCTAAGAAAAAAAAGTACTTTAAAAAACATTTTCTATGCATTTTTGCTACATGTCTGCTATTTTTGTTCTTCTCAATAGTCTCTTGCACTACCAGCTCGTAGACTCTTGTTTGATGTGGTGCCACGCGTAGTAATTGTTTTATAGTATAGTGTAGTTCTCATGTGTCATAAAAATATATGAAATAATCATTCACAAACATTTAGCTATTCTGTTAATACTAGTCCCTCAAATGTGTTAATTATAGCCCCAAAAGTACATTTAAGGTAGGACTTAAATTACATAATAAAATATTGGTCATAGTTATGTCAAATAACAAACTTAAAATTGTTATGTAAAAAAATGCTCCTAGGAAACAAACGACGCAATTATAAAACTTTATATAAATATCTTGTGCAATTCAAAAAATTGTGAACTATAAAATGATCGATAAGTGCTTAAAAATATCGATCGGCTCATCATAATGATGCGCGGAGCACAACTCACCGATACTCTGGTACGTATGTGGCGCAATCGAGTTGACAAATTAAGACACGCACTCGAGGTAAAGAAGGCATATTACCTAGTTTGAAAGAAGTTTCTTGATAATAATTACCTCTTTTTTTATATTGTATGGGCTTGCTCTTGGCTTCATACTGAACCTTAGGGTAGAGAAGAAGCCTTAGATGGGGCGAGCTTACCCAGAAGCAGCCTATTCACTCTTGCTTTAAAAATAACAGGGTTGTCGTCATTCGGGAAAACGGACGCAGGCAGGTTATTCCATTCCTTGGCGGTGTGCATCACAAAGGAAGAAGAAATGAGCTTGGTACGCATCCGCGGGATGTTAACCAAGTAAGGATGATAGCCTGCTGTGCGCCTAGATTCTCGGTGGTAGAACGGGGATGGCGGAATGAGCTCATGCAGCTCAGAAGCACACTCTCCGAAGTACAGCCTGTAAACTACCGACAAGCAAGCCACTTTACGTCGATGGGTAAGACTATGGAGCTTGGTTTTTACCAGCTCATCGTCTCCAATTAGTTTTCTGGCCCTGCGTTCCACTGAGTCAACTGCAGCTAACTGGTAGGTACCTAGCCGAACCATCCCAGAGGTGAGAGCAATACTCCATGCATGACCGGACTTGCGCTTTGTTAAGAGTCAAAAGCTGCCCTGGCTTGAAGTATCGCTTTACCTTATTCAGAATTCCCAGTTTTTGGCCGCAGCCGCAGCCCAGCTTTGCACTCAATGCTGTCGCCGAAGTTAAGGTCCGAAGTTAACTTCGTGCCAAGAAGATCTATATTGTCGGTAACTGGTACAGTTAAACCACGGAAAGTAGGAGTTAAAGGACTCCTTTTTGCGGTAAAAAGACACGCCTGGGTTTTGATGGCATTAAAATTGACCATATTATCGTCATCCCATTGAGCATACCTCTTTTAATTGTAGCCCGACTAAAACTTAGTGTCCTTTTACACGTGTCGTGTCTTTGACACTTTAACATAATAATATGTACAATGAACATACTTCCTTAAAACATTATAATATTATACCTTAACTTTTAATTAAATATCAAAGAAGACTATTTAATTTAAAGCTTATCAAACTTACATTTCTTTAGACTTTATACTAATTTTTCCTCAAACATGGCACAAATAAATAGTTTTGAATACCAATTACAACGATTACCTACTAATTATTTTAAAATAAATTAAACTCGTAAAACAATGTGCTAGAAAAATATATTTGACAAATACATTCCAATGAATAATAAATAAATAATGCTTCGATCAACAATAACAGTAGGTACTATTGTTGATCGAAAAAATAATGACATAAAATTACATGAGTATTCTGCTTAACCCTAAACGCTTGCTTTCACTATACCTATTACAGGTTTTTAGAAAACGCTCTGGATTTGGACACACGATCTTTAAGCGAAGATGAAATCCTTTTCCTTAAATGATAAGGAAAACACACTTCGCCTATCATTTCGAAACCTGATGGGCACTCCACAGCGGCGTTCCTTGGGTTAAAAAGCGTATAATAATCCGTGCCAACTTCGTTTCTTGGGTTAATAAGCGTAGAATAATCCGGGTTAACTTCGTTCCTTATGACGTCAGAGATGTGGTTTGTAGGTTCTTCAAAGACTATCGCGTTGGGGTCTTTGGTATCAGGGTAGTATAATGTCCTTGACTCCACGAGGGTCGCTAAGACCATCAACGACAGCATCAAAGCAAACTTGAACATTTTGAAGTGGTCCGTACGAGATTTCGATGTGAAATGAACTGTTAGTAGCTCGTGCCGATATAAATATAGTTGAACACATTCGATTTGGCAGATTTCAGACCGGTTCTGATCGTGGAAAAAACAGTTTAGTACCCAAAAATAGTATATTATTTTTACCTTTGTGATGCAACACATAAGAAGTCGTCATATAGGCTTAATTGCGTATCTTGATATTGGTCGCAATGGCTTTCAGAATCAAATATCTGTGCACATCATGCATCACTGGCTCGTTAAGGCAATCGTCACTGTGATTTGTATCGCCACAGCAATTGATGTACAGTTTAAGTCAAATGATCGGGTTCCCGCTGCAATGAATAATGAGTTTGGGATATTAAAAATTCTTTGAAAAGGGAGTAAATTTTTTGGGTTCCGTAGTCAACAAGGAAACCTTATAGTTTCGCCATTTCCGTCTATCCGTCTGTCTGACCCCAGCCTAGCTCATAGACTCTTAGTACTGGTAAGCTGTAGTTTACCTCCTCTACACGTGAAGTGGGAATGTAATTTTTTTCTTGTCTACCCCATAATATGGGGTGTCGGATAGAAATTTCAAAAAAATTGGGATATGTGAAAATTTATTTTTTATTTAGGCATCCGTTAGTTAATTATTATTCTTTTGAGTGCAAAATTTTGTTAGCGTCAAGCCAAATGGTTGCTTTTCGATATGTGAAAAAATTCACGATTGTTGTATATGATGAAGTTAAAATGAAAACTATCACAGATTAGTAGGCTTTACAAGTTTTTGAGATATAACACATTTTCGAAAACCGCAAATAATATAACTACTTATGTCATTCATACGAACACTATGAAAAACAAAGTTATTTTTTTCCGGCGAAAAAATGATAGTAGTATTTTTGCTAGGTGTATGTAATCTGTACGTTAAGTGGGTACGGAACCCTTCATGGGCGAGTCCGACTCGCACTTGGCCGATTTTTATATAGCGGGTGCTGCAAAGTTTGCTGGATGTTTAGCGTACCTACCTATACCTTTTTTAAATATTTTAAGCCTATGCACACCGCATCGAAAACGTGATTTTTTACTTCGGTTTTGCGTGTGCGCTCAAAAAACGCAATGTGCATAGATTCGGAAAAGTTGTTAATTTTATTGCTCAGACTAAGTCACAGGACAAATTCCTTAGCATTAAGTTTTTTTTTTTGGTGCATGTTTGGTATTTTTTTGTTTACCCTTCTATTATAATTTTTATATTTGGTTCTGATTGTAAATACAAAACCCATCATTAATTCATTATCTATTTATGGTAACTTTGATTACGCAATATAACGCAAATGAAAAATGAGTGACCGTTCCCACAGAATTTGTTGTGAGGTCAATTTGTTGTAACGGTATGGTAGCAGAATACCCACGTGTTCCCCCGTCACTCTCCTGTGAGTCAGAAAAACCTACTCAAAGTTGGCGGTTTCATGCTCTGGGCAAGAAAAAAATATTGTTTACTTGAGAGTAACAAATCATCCTCACTTGAACAGGAGCCATGGGGTTAAAATCGCGGGTAACTTCACCATATAAAAACAAACCATTTTTTGTTATAAAACTTTTTAAATACGGGGTAATTTTTTATAGAAAAAAAACACCAGCCCTGCAAGTAGCTTTCTAGCTTTATTTATCACAATTTTTCCTATATAATTACAAGATAGCATTGTGAATGCATACAAAATATTATAAATCTCAATTTTTTTAAATCATCTAAGTCCGAACTTGACCATAAATTTTGTAAATATATTTAGGTAATAATGGGATTACCCTATTATAGCTCTATTGCTGACTCATGAGATCGCGTGAGCCAGTATCTATACGTAAAGAACAGTCAGTCAGTCAAATCAACTAATATGCAACCTTAGTTTGATGTCTTCTTAAAGACTTTTTGAATGAATGAATTTGTTAGCACCATATCCATAGTAAAGCCCCACAGAACATGGAAAGAAAAAAATCTTTCCGTGTTCTGTGTAAAGTCCTCTACGCAATATCTATCTTGAAAGACAGCAGTGCCCGACCGTCATCGTCAGGCCCGATTGTGCTGTAAGCACTATCGTGCAAATATCCATCATGCTGGACAGTGTGACCAGATTAAGTAGAATTCTGCGATTGAAAACTACTGCATATAAAAAATACAATTTTGTAGTTTTTTCAAAAAACTACGTCTAAAATCTACCAAAGAAGTAGAAAACTGCATAATGGTCACGCTGGACGGACGTCAAGTTTACGCACGGCCCAAAGTACTTATAAACTCCTTGGCACGGCCACGGCCAAGCACGGACGGTGCCCGTTTGAACTGACGTACGTCATCAGGGCTACGCACCATCCACATTCCATACGTCACGTCGGTCGTGCACGCCGTCGTTTGTACTATGACGTCGTCGTTTGTACTATGACGTTGTCGTTTGTACTATGACGTCGTGCGAGAATTAGTGGGAGGCTCATTGGACAACAGATCAGTCGGGCGAGTCCATCACGATAATAATAATTAATTATTATTGCCGTCCAGCAAGCATACGCACTGTCGTTTTGCGTCGTGCATCGTGCTGGGATGGATGGATAATAATGTAAGCACGGATGGATAATGCGTAGAGGGTTTTAATGTATTTGGGTGCAGATCGCGGCAAACAACTTGAGCAAAACTGGTGGGGCAAACAACCAATTACAACTCGTAAAACGGGTTTTAGCGAGTTGTTATTGGTTGTTTGCAACACCATTTTTGCTTAAGTTGGTTGCCGCGATCTATAAAAATGGGATTAATTTATAGCGTTATGTTATTGCTTGTTATTGCTAATAATAAACTTAGTTTTGGTAGGTCAGTCAGATGATTTAGTTTGTATCCTTAATTCAATGTCCTGTTATGTTACAGACTGCTTTTGAATTTGATAGTTTTTTTTATTCACAATGGGGTAGCACTTAGCCTTTATCACACCTGATGTAAAGTGGTGATAAGGCTGAAGATGGAAGCGCACTACTCCCGGAAATCTTAACCACTGAAGAAGGAGGTCTGTTTTACTCGTATCTCTAACGGCCGGAACACAATAATGCTGAAAACATCGTTGTTATGGCGTCAAACTTAGACAAGATGGTGGGATTTACTGAGAGGTTTTAACGCTTTTTGTAAAGAAATAAGCAGCTCCAGCGAGAGTTGGTCAGTTTTATATAGGATGATTTTGGTGAGATTTCATATCTTTTTGCTAGGTATTACGCATAAGTAATAAAAACAGGTATACTGATTTATTTACTGCAAATATAACTTTGTAATCCTATATATTTATATAGGGTTACAAAGTTATTTATGCAGTTGCTTTTGCTTAACTTCGGAACTAAATGACCTACAGACTTGAAATTTTGGATTTTAAGTATGTAATTATAGCTTACTGGATGACGAAAATTTCTGCGTTCTGGTCTTATCCTGAGGTTCTCAAATAGGGGCCTGAAAATGCGGCGAAATGGTTCCAGTAAAGGATGGTACGGCAGTGTTTGCTTCGCGCCCGACTTAGCGGGGGCACTGCCGTGCCCCCAGATCTCTCTTTGATGTTGCATGTATCGAACGAAATGCATTTTTTACCTCGATATTTACCAACATTGCAACGTAACATATTTCAGAATCAGAGTAGGAGAGTATCTGAAATGGAGATTAAGAAAAAATTAAATGGAAAAACCACCATATCGGTGCTACCATGAAACTTTACATGGATATGAACTAAACGTTTTAGGAAATTTTAAGTCAAAATTTAGATAAAAAATAGCCGCTCTCAGATCCCTGTTCGTGACCTGTCGATCGGGTATAAAATAGCTAGCTAGCAACGTTCAGCAGAACAAAGCAGCAAAAATCTATTATTATATGGAATTCAAATGACATATTTATATTATGAAGCCCATGTCCATACCCACATTTTTGTCGATTGTCGAATCCCGCCTGAAAGCTAATTGCAGTGCAGGGCTGGTTTTTTCTATTAAGTACCTACCTAGAATTTTTCTGGTTAATTACTTATGTAGGGGATGGAAATGAAACCACGAAATGCCGATACAAAAGGGGTGCGCGTCCAAGGAAGAACTGGTCTGAAAGGCGCGGTGACACACACTAAACTGCCAATAATCAGGCATCTTTAAACATTAATAAACCAATCATACCGATGTTCCTCGGTCGCGGCTAACTTTATTTACCAATAGCAAAGCAGTACAATTGGAGCTATAGATATGACGAATATAAGTTGAGGATGACTTAGTTGATACATACCTACTTACAACTATTAATAAAACCAGACAATTTTATACTTAAAATATATAAATATGTGGTGCGTCGTCTACAATCTGCCTCCTTAGTGCTAACTAGTTAGCACTATCAGTCCGTGGTGACAGTAGAGCGACGCGTGTCGCGGGCCGGCGTAACACACCAGTGCGAGTACGCACGTCTACTACTCGCACGCGACCATCCCTACCCGCGTGGGCCTCAGTCACAACCCCATGCCGCCAACAGCTACGTTCAACATTAGGTTCGACAAGAATAACGTAGTCTCCTACCTCTAGTGACCTGGATTCCCTGGTCCATTTCTGACGTGGCAGTAATGTAGGTAAATATTCCTTTATCCACCGTGCCCAAAACATATCCGCAAGCCTTTGAGCGACTCGCCAACGCTTTCTCAAACATAAATCTGCGTTCTCGTATTTACCAAAATGCGGGCTGGTAGAAGACGAACCTATTAAAAAATGGTTTGGAGTGAGAGCCTCCGGGTAAGACGGATCATTCGAAACATGTGTTATCGGACGGCTGTTGACTATGGCCTCCACTTCAACCAACAAGGTTATTAATGTTTCGTGATGAGGTGCGCGCTCTTTCATGATAACCTTCAGACTAGACTTCACAGTGCGGATCATCCGCTCCCAGGAGCCACCCATCTCAGGTGCACCAGGTGGGATGAACTTCCATTCAACTCCACGGATAGCCCCAGCTTCACGCACTGCCTCCTTGTCTAAGTCGGCTATACTACGCTTTAGTTCCACAGCAGCGCCTCTCAAGTTGGTGCCGTTGTCTGATATGATGACTTGCGGCATACCACGACGAGCGGCCATTCGTCTTAATGCCATTATGGTGGAATCGGATGTGAGATTTTCAGTAACCTCAATGTGGATCGCCCTTATTGTGAGACATGTGAAAAGCATACAGTATCGCTTCTGTCTCCCGCGACCAACTGTAACTTCGAGTGGGCCGAAAAAATCAACACCGGTGTGGCTGAAAGGTCGTCTGTTGTGCTGCAGTCTAGCGGTCGGTAGGTCAGCCATGCGCTGAGCTTTTGCTGATGCACGACGGTACTTGCAAAATAAACAATGTGCTGCGATGGAACGAACTGTTGGTCTTAGATTTAAAACCCAATAATGCTGTCGTAAATTGTTTACGACAAGTTCGTTTGCACCATGGAGTGCCTTTTTGTGGTAATATTCCACAAGCAAACGCGTTATTTTATGTTTTCCGTCTAAAATGACAGGTCTGCGTAAGTCACAGCTTACACCTGCAGCGGCATCGATACGACCACCGACACGCAAGACGCCAGTCTCATCAAGGTAGGGCGTCAACTGTAATAAACGGCTATTAGATGGTAATTGTTTATTTTGCTTCAAACAATTAAATTCCACGTTAAAAGAATCTAGTTGACATTTTTTTATAAGTAGATCTTCTGCCTCCTTCATTAGAAGAACGTCAAGATTGCAAACCCTACGTTGACATCTTCTAATGAATAGCAAAACCCTAGCGGCGGCGCGCACGATGGTGATCCAACTCGAAATATTATCTTCACAAGGTAAAGGTAATTTTGAGTTATTTTCGATCACCAAATTTATACGGCGTTCCTCACACTTGGCATTCTCTAGTGACTTTGTGAACCTACGGTCTTTCGGCCACAGGCTTTCAGGACGGCGCAAGAAGGAAGGACCTTGAAACCAGTCACTAGTGTATACCAGTGGAGGGGTTTCATCGCGCGTCGCTAAGTCTGCAGTATTTAGCGCGGTCGGCACGTAACGCCACTCGGACGATTTCGTCAACTCGTCTAACTCGCCAAGCCGATGAGCCACGTAAGGTTTATAATTGCGTGGATCGCTTCGTATCCATTGTAAAACTGTACTGGAGTCACACCAAAAATAACGCTTTCCAGGTTGAGTATCTTTGTGCTCTCGCTGTATAGTGGTAGCTAGTCGCGCCCCTAAAAGCGCTCCCTGCAATTCCAGCCGAGGAACTGAAAGCGGTCGCAATGGACTAACCCTAGCCTTGCTAGCTACAAATGATATTAGTACACGGCCATCAAAACGTGTAAAACGCCAGTAGATTACGGCTGCGAACGCCTTAGTTGAAGCGTCACAGAAAATGTGCATTTGTGTATCAACAATACCGTATTCATTAGCAAAGTTCGTTGTACATTGCTCGTTTTCATAACAACTTTCCCACTCATGCGCATTGCAATAGAAACGTGGAACACGAAGCGTGTGCAGGCTTTGCAAATCACTCAGCCAACTAACCCACAACGTATATTCTTCGGCTTGGATGCGGCAATTCCATTCAATACCACTACGATGTACATTTTGAAAAATAATTTTACCTTTTATTATAAATGGCGTGAGAAAACCATGGATATCATATACTGACATTAAAATACTCAACATTTGTGCCTTAGTAGGCGGTTCACTACCATTTAAAATATTGGGTGAGATTCGCTCTAAAGATAATTTAAAACCGAAACAATCTTCACTCGGATGCCATATCAAGCCGAGAGTGCGCTCAGTTACGTTCGTAGCTCCATGTTTGAATTCTACGGCAGTAGGCGCGAGCGCATTGGAGGGGATAGACTGCAATACGTTCCTATTATTACTTGACCAGCGTGTTATTTCGAACCCACCTTTTTTATGAATATGTGTAATGTCGTGCACTAGTTGGATTGCCTGACTTTCCTCGCTACACGAATTTAAGCAGTCATCCATATAATGATTGTGCAATATTACATCTACTGCCTGTGGATGTAAATCCTGAAAGTTCATTGCGTTTTTATTTTTAATATATTGTGCAATGAAAGGTGAACAGGTGGCACCAAAAACTAGACTTTGCATTACACAAATTTTCAACGGCTCGTCCGTGCTTTCTTGCCAAAGAAAACGAAAAACATGCTGGTCTTCCGGTCTTATTTTAATGCGAACAAAAAAATCTTTTATATCGCCCGTTAAAGCTATCTTATGTTCACGGAAACGTAACATAATTCCTAATAAAGAATTATATAAATCGGGTCCAGTTAATAAAAAGTCATTAAGGCACACGCTTTTCACTTTTCCGGCACAATCAAATACTAACCGTAATTTAGCGGGCTTATTAGGGTTTCGAACCCCAAAATGACAGAGGTACCATATGGGACTAGACACTGAAAGTTCGTTCTCATTTAGTTCTCGCGCGTAGTCGTTATCGAATAACCTCGTCATCTCCTGTTTATACCGTTCTGCATAAGTTTTATCAGCTTCAAATTTCTTTAGTAAGCCCTGTAACCTACACCTAGCATATTCAAAGGTTTGTGGAAAGGAAAGTTGGTCTTTTACGAAAGGTAAACCCACTTCCCATTGATTACCTATATTACGTGCGGTTTCATCTAAGATTTGCACCGCTCTCAAATGTGCCGTATTTTCACGACGTAAGGTCGAAACGCCTATGGAGTCTAACTCAAATGACATCTTTACTAAATTATTTAATTCATTTATATCGGGCTCGTTAGAGTGAGCGAGATGAAATGTGTGGCCGTTCACGGGAGTGTGACTGAGACCGTAGCAACCATGAATTGACCAACCCAAACGGCATCTCGTAGCAAATGGCTCATATTTGTTGCCATGCAAAATTTCTAACGGAGCTAAAAGAAAATAATTATCCTCCCCGATCAATAGACGAGGCACCACACATTCACTACACACATTATCTTTTATATGCAATAAATGTTTACATTGTAAATTTTTAATTAAAGACAAATCTTGTTTAGGTAAGTTTATATTATTAACCTGACGCAATGTAATATCATAACATTTATTTTCAACAGAACCAGAAATTTTAACATTAACTTTGGGAACATCTGATTGAAATACCTCGATACCAAAAGCATCAATGAATTTAACAGGATTAGAATCAAAAGTTGTAAGACCTAAATCGCTTACCAAGTCCTTATCGATAATCGAAACCGATGCACCGTCATCCAACAACGCATACACACTCACTGTGCCCTTAGGGCCACTAAGATTGACCTTTACCACTTTGAGTAATACATCACAAACTTGACGAGAGGCGCCAGCACCCCTGGCGCTGGTGGCGCAGGGCGGTGCGGGGGCCGCGAGCCCGCGCGCCGGCGGCAGCGCCCGCGCCGGTGGTGCAGCGATGTAAGCCACGGTCTCGCTCCGTGGTGATGACTCACGCTCAGCTGACTGCGACTGTGTGCGTTCCTCTTCGCTTCCTGCGTCGTCGTTCGAATATTTGCCCGTCAAAACCGGTTTCTTATAATGTAATAAACGGTGATGCGCTAGCTTGCATTCATCTACGTCGCATAAAGGAGCGGGGCATGAATTTCGCTCGTGTCGTTCTAACAAACAACAATAACACAGATGTTTAGACTTAACGTATCTCCATCGATCTTTTCTCATTGCACGTTTGAAAAGTCGACATTCGGTCAATAAGTGAGCGGATTTCTTGCAAAAACCACACGTAGTATTCGTAGCTGTCGCCGTAACGAATATAGGTCGATTATAAGGAATCTGACGGGATTTTTCGTCTGGTCTACGACTGGGAGGTAACGGCTGGTCCAGCTTCCTATGCTCGCGTATCTGTGAAACTCCAACAGCAGATACCATTTTTGCTTCTTGTTTGAGGAAAGCCGCCAACAACTGGAGTTTAGGGACATTGCTAGCTAACTTCTCATACGCGTAGTCTGTCCACTTGCTTAGCAATATACTTGGCAGCTTGGAGATAATAGCTGTCGATAATTCTGGACTTCGTAAGTAGTCGTGTTGATTCAGTGAGTTTAGGGTAGCAACACAATTATTAACTTTCATTGAAAAATGTATTAAATCGTGATGATAATTACTATTTGTGAGTGGTGGCAGCTTTCTCATCTGTGAGGTTAACTGTTGTACAATCAAGTCCGAATGACCAAACCTGAGCTCCAGTGCCTCCATAACAACAGCCGGTGGAGTGTTGCCGATCAGTAAATCGGTGACGGCTTCTTTTGCTTCGCCTTTTAATGCTCTGCGCAATCTCCACAAATTCTCGGAGTCACTGAACTGGCATACCAGACTAGATTCTTCATAAGCACTTTTAAAGTGTAACCACTCAATGCAATTACCTTCGAACGGTGGCAGCTCTCGTGGTGTCGACAATCGGGTGAGGAGTCGTTCCTCCTGCCGAGTAGATGACGTGACCATGATATCTTTTAGCGTATGAGCTAGTTGGAGTATGCTGTCGACTGGCGTGTCGGGGACGGGTGCGCGGCCAGGTTGCGAAACAATAGGTGGCTGCGCTGCTGCCTCCGTTGCCGTCGCTGCAGCCGGCAGGGACGACTCCAACCATTCCTCTACGTTGGACTGCCTCCGTTCAGGACTGACTGTCCTACTTTTGCTGTGCTTTGAGTAGCTTTTACAAGATCGTTTGTCTTCTTCTAGCATGGCAAGATCGCGTTCTAGCTTCTTGTCGATGAGCTCCTTCTCGATCCTCGCCTTGGCCTCTGCAGCAGCAAATTCAAGTTGTTTGCGTTTCAGGCGTGACGATGAGGACTCCGTAGACAAAGCGATGGACTCAGTTTTCACTGCACTTTGCACATTTTGCAAATTTGGTTGCGCACTATCACTAGCGAGCACGTGCTCCGACGCACATTCCATTCTATCGATTAGTTTTTCGCGGCACTTCGCGGTGAAATGTTTAGTATTTTGTGGTGTATGATGCATAGTAAATACACTGGATCAGATTTGGGTCGAAGGATCAATTATTGTAGGGGATGGAAATGAAACCACGAAATGCCGATACAAAAGGGGTGCGCGTCCAAGGAAGAACTGGTCTGAAAGGCGCGGTGACACACACTAAACTGCCAATAATCAGGCATCTTTAAACATTAATAAACCAATCATACCGATGTTCCTCGGTCGCGGCTAACTTTATTTACCAATAGCAAAGCAGTACAATTGGAGCTATAGATATGACGAATATAAGTTGAGGATGACTTAGTTGATACATACCTACTTACAACTATTAATAAAACCAGACAATTTTATACTTAAAATATATAAATATGTGGTGCGTCGTCTACAACTTACTTATAACCTATTGTTATTTCTATTAAAACGCTATCGTTACGCGATAACTTTCACACGATTTAAATAGGTATCATAAATGAATAATAAATTTATGCAATGTATAATATTCGTATCGTTAGTCCATTTCCAGATTTCGTGTCTTTTGGATTGTACGCATTAATTTTCAAAAGGGTATACTGGATGGGTTAAAAAATCCAAATACTTATGGAAATCCAAATACTCATGGTATAACCCATGTTCTGGTTAGGCTCACCGTCCGCACACTAACGTGGACGGGGTATGCGTAAACGCATTCCCCTCACTTGAAAACAAAAAAGTTATGGTTAGGTTAGGTTAGAATAATGGAAAAGGAGGAAATAACACGTTATTAGAATATCATTCCCAATTTTTTAAATAGTTTGTTATAAGCTTAACAAAAACAGCGGAACAGGGTACCTACCATCAACTTTAAGACAGCGATTCAAAAATAGCGCGATGTAGAATAGGTTCCTAAAATGAATTGCTTTCTTTCGTACTATGACCTTCTAAAAACTGGATCGCAAATGAATTGCTAAATTTTTTTTTTTTTTTTTTCCAAATACATATTACATTTAAGTTAACACAAACTTACATCGCCAAACTGCTAAAGCAGTTTGTAGGCGCACGCTTATTTCACAACTAATTTACTATAAGTTAAAACTTAAATGCTAATAAATAACACACAAATATAATACTATTCTAAATAAGGCACCAAAGACTTACATCATGCATTTTTTCAATATTTTTTTAAACCTATTTTGCAAGTTAATTTTGGCTCTTCTAGCAACAACGAATATTTATTAAATAATTTTGGTATGACCCAATTTCTGCATCTTTCCCCGTAGTAATTTTTAGCCTTGATTTGTACCTGTGTAAATGTGAATGACCGAACGATTTGTGTCCTTATTTCTTCTACCCGTCTCTTTCACTCGATTCTGTCATGCCCGGAGAGTGAAAGGGCGGGTATAACCTGCAGGTGTCATGTTAGCTTGGCCAAATTATAAGTCAAATAAGAGTTGATGACAGCTCAGCGGCTGTGAAATGTCATTGAATGATCACTGAATCGCTGTCATTGATATTGAGCTGTCGTGGTACGAATAAGCGAAACAGATCAGGGACCGTACTCTGAAACGCAAATCCGAAACTTCGGCTAGCCCCGCCCCTTTCACTCGATTCTCTCATGACTGGAGTTTGAGAGGGACGGGTATACCGAAGTTTCGGGTTTCGCGTTTCAGAGTAGACCCTCAGTTTAGGTTCTAAACAAAACCGCAATAAGAGTTGATGGAAGTCCAGCCCAGGTCTGAATTTAGAATTGTGCAATTTAGGGTGATGTTAAAACGTGGCAACCTGTTGCTGAGATTCAGCCACACATACCACGAAAGTTGCCTCCGTCAGTGTCGGATATAACGGAGCACTACCAACCACGAAATTGACACGAATGAGCAATGAGCTTTCGTCCAGTGATCTAAACATCTGCATTCTAGAATTCTAGTTCTTGGTTCTCATTATTGCTCGTTGATATTTTGGTTTAAACGCTGAAAACGAGCGTTCGTTTACACTAAAAGATCAATGCCCGTAGTGTAAGTTTTTATGTCAAAAAACGCAAACTATTTCGATTCCGTATTTATGTCAATTTGTATGAAAACTGTATTAGCGCCTCTAGCGGCGAGTAGCGCGCTTATATAGTTTTCATACAAATTGACATAAATACGAAATCGAAATAGTTTGCGTTTGCTTGACATGAAAACTTACACTAGGGGTAGAAGGAATGCTCTTGTTATTACAAGCTTTTTATTAACTTGCCATGTTAGTAAGTTAGTTAGTTAGTGAGGGACAAATCTTGCAAGCTTTAATTTGACCCAGTTCCCAGTGTCCGATGGAGCTGAAATTTTGTATAATGGTTTGGTTTAGATGACAATACAATATTTAAGTACAGTCAGCAAAAAAGCTTGTCAAGAAAATGAAAATTTTTACTAAAAACTTATTATAAGTTACACACTTTATAACTTGCCATGTTAGTTAGTATGTTAGTTAGTGGGGGACAAATCTTGCAAGCTTAATTTGACCCACTTCCCAGTGTCCGATGGAGCTGAAATTTTGTATACACTTTTGGTTTAGATGACAATGCAATGTTAAAGTACAGTTAGCAAAAAAGCTTGTCATAAAAATGATTTTTTTACTAGAAACTTATTCTAGCTCTAGCTCTTTGTTCGTTTAGTCTAAGCCCACCTTTAATAGTTCAGTCAAAATAAATGTTTCTGTATGGAGTAGGTTGCAATTAAACCACTTCGGGTGATAATTTAGAAAATGAATTGCTAAATGTGAGTGACCGAACGATTTGTGTCCTTATTTCTTCTACCCGTCTCTTTCACTCGATTCTGTCATGCCCGGAGAGTGAAAGGGCGGGTATAACCTGCAGGTGTCATGTTAGCTTGGCCAAATTATAAGTCAAATAAGAGTTGATGACAGCTCAGCGGCTGTGAAATGTCATTGAATGATCACTGAATCGCTGTCATTGATATTGAGCTGTCGTGGTACGAATAAGCGAAACAGATCAGTTTAGGTTCTAAACAAAACCGCAATAAGAGTTGATGGAAGTCCAGCCCAGGTCTGAATTTAGAATTGTGCAATTTAGGGTGATGTTAAAACGTGGCAACCTGTTGCTGAGATTCAGCCACACATACCACGAAAGTTGCCTCCGTCAGTGTCGGATATAACGGAGCACTACCAACCACGAAATTGACACGAATGAGCAATGAGCTTTCGTCCAGTGATCTAAACATCTGCATTCTAGAATTCTAGTTCTTGGTTCTCATTATTGCTCGTTGATATTTTGGTTTAAACGCTGAAAACGAGCGTTCGTTTACACTAAAAGATCAATGCCCGTAGTGTAAGTTTTTATGTCAAAAAACGCAAACTATTTCGATTCCGTATTTATGTCAATTTGTATGAAAACTGTATTAGCGCCTCTAGCGGCGAGTAGCGCGCTTATATAGTTTTCATACAAATTGACATAAATACGAAATCGAAATAGTTTGCGTTTGCTTGACATGAAAACTTACACTAGGGGTAGAAGGAATGCTCTTGTTATTACAAGCTTTTTATTAACTTGCCATGTTAGTAAGTTAGTTAGTTAGTGAGGGACAAATCTTGCAAGCTTTAATTTGACCCAGTTCCCAGTGTCCGATGGAGCTGAAATTTTGTATAATGGTTTGGTTTAGATGACAATACAATATTTAAGTACAGTCAGCAAAAAAGCTTGTCAAGAAAATGAAAATTTTTACTAAAAACTTATTATAAGTTACACACTTTATAACTTGCCATGTTAGTTAGTATGTTAGTTAGTGGGGGACAAATCTTGCAAGCTTAATTTGACCCACTTCCCAGTGTCCGATGGAGCTGAAATTATGTATACACTTTTGGTTTAGATGACAATGCAATGTCAAAGTACAGTCAGCAAAAAAGCTTGTCATAAAAATGATTTTTTTACTAGAAACTTATTCTAGCTCTAGCTCTTTGTTCGTTTAGTCTAAGCCCACCTTTAATAGTTCAGTCAAAATAAATGTTTCTGTATGGAGTAGGTTGCAATTAAATCACTTCGGGTGATAATTTAGAATAACATCAATGAATACTTGAAAACGCGCAAATCAGAATAATCACTGATATTAACTACGTACTTGTTGGCTAATCAATCAATAAAGTAAAAAAAAAATACAATTTGAGTGTGAACAAAAAATTTAAAACTGGTGATTTTGTTCATGTTAGAGTCTTTTAGAATGCTTTCATTGAGGAATAAAAAATCTCTTGTCAAGGTCGATTTATTTCGAATATTCTATATCAAATTGTTTCTAACTTTATAACAATAATGGCACTCAGAGTGATATTTAATCGTGATAGAAAAAACGTCGTAATGTGCAGAATATTGTTCTTACGTCAGGAATTACTTGCATGATTATCATAATCTAAATGGTATCCATAGATTAAATTATAATATTTACCTAAAGTGCCTTTTTTGTCTAATAATTATAAACGGCCAAAACACAACTTTAGGTATTTCTCACGAACGCACACCAGTATATCTACAAAATCACGATGAGTGCTCAAAATATGGCAATAAAATTATACATATATTATTCTCAAAAACCCACAGTTAGAAGGAACAACCGAGATTTATATAAATTAAATAACCCATTCACTACACTAAGTTTGTATAAAACAGGTCCTCATTTAATGGCAATAAAAATATACAATAGTATCCCAAATAATATTAAATGTCTGGAACATATTAATGTTTTTGAATGTCAAAACAAACTTTTTTGTAAATAAAGCCTACTATATAGTTTAGATGAATATATTAGTGATAAGCTCTAAATTGTTAATTGTAATTCTGCTGTGCCCTCACGGGGTGTCACACTGATCCTACACTCTATGAAACATCTTATGTACTGTGACTAGCAATGAATAAATGAATATGAATATGAATATGAAAACATATAAAAATAAATTACTTAAGAGGTGCAATTAATGTGACCCCAAACCTTATAGACTATTAAAGAGTCGCGCCCCAGAGCGGTGCCGAGTTACTTTCACCCATGAAGTTCGACTTAATACTGAGGTAACTCAGAGTATTAAGTCAAACTTCATGCTTTCACCTCATCTTTTTTTCATTTATTTTATGACAGGTTCAAATGTGTGAAAACACATCTCACTCATCTACTGTTAGCGTCAGTGGGTGATATAGTAACAGATGATAATAGTTCCTTATCACCTTTTCCTTATTTTGACGCGTCAATGTCTCGATGACGTCGTCGCCGAGTCTCGAGCTTGTATAATAACGTCATTGAGGTTAATGTGATGTCAGAACTTAACCTCATGTACGATTATGCACGTCATATGTGACATCAAGGTCACTATCAATACATATTTAATAAGTTCTATTAATAAAAGCTTGTCTTTTTTAGCAATTAATAAATGAATGCCCAAACAAATATAAGGATGGATTATTTAAGGAAAATCTATGCCCAGCAAATTCTATTAATAATAGTTCTTAGTAATACCACAGATAATATAATACTGGTAATACACTATATTTTATAACTTACATTACTTATTTTAAAAATTAAGATTTCGTCCTGAACATAAATAGAACTAATTCAATAGGTATTTAAAAACTAAAAAAATAAATTGTTTTAATTTTTTTTTTCAATTTTTTTTTTTATTAACAACGATTTTTATGCGTAAATATTGAACAAATAAATTACAAGCAGAATTCAAACTTCAAACTTCAAACTTCAAACTTTTATTTGCCATAAACATATTCACCACACTGTGAATATGTTTAACTAAGCAAAACGATATTAATTACATTTTATTCCCAATCCTCATTTCACTTTGGAATGTACGCTGCAGCTTAAAAAAATCCATAACTTAATCACGGGTTGTAAAACCCGAGTATTCAAGGTATTACCAGGGGCCTTACTGCGAACTGTAAGGGCGTTTGTGCACTACACTGGATTTTACCGATCCGGAAAAAAACGGATGCTACTACACGAAATAAATAAATTTTTACTATTATAAATGATTAATTATTAAAATACAAGCATCCGATTTTTTCCGGATCGGTAAAGTTCAGTGGTAGTGCACAAACGCCCTTCAGGTCCCCAAAATAAAACGTACAACGAACCAACGTGTTGTTGCTATTACTTCCAAATTATTTCGTCAAGCTCCATTGGAGCTGGTTGTGAGACGGGTCGATTTTTCTAAAATTCTTACTACATTTTCAATTTTTCAATAATAATAGTGTAACAGAGAACATACAACTGCTAGTTTTATATCCGTGGCGCTGTATTAAAGGTGGTACTCCATTTATCAAATATTTGACCAAAGTTGAAAATTTGGTCAACCTCGTTTTGTCATACAAACTATCTGTCAAACCGTGTATGTGCCATACAAACATGCCATATTTGTCATACAAACTATCTGTCAAACCGTGTATGTGCCATACAAACATGCCATATTTGTCATACAAACTATCTGTCAAACCATCCCGGAACGGAAGGCCCGCGTTGCTCGAAGATGTGCACTCAACAAAAGGCGGACCGCGCTCGTGAGATATAAATTATTGTGATATATTATATGAAAGTAATATTTATTTGTCACTACATTTCATTTACAAAAAATAAATAAAGAAAAAAAACGAATTTAAAAAACTAAAAAAACCCGTCTGCGATGCAATAAACTAAAAAGAAAAAAAACAAGCAAAACAAGATCGATTGTGGATTGAATATGTTCTTAGTTCTTACTAGTAAATTGTATGCAGCGTTATATATATTAGGTACTTAATACAAATTTTAAGTAAGAGAATTCTTGGAAGCAGGCGGGATCCATGATATTTTTATAGATTTATACGCAAATGGATGGAATCATTATTGTACCTCAACATCAACAATTCAAGTTATTTCAATTTTTAAATACACTCACTTTAAAAAATGGGACTACAGTCCCAAGGATCACTTTTAGAAACCAACTTTTTTGGGTACTGACTGTAGTACCCAGAGGAAGAGTAAAAAACTCTGTATATTTGTTAGACAATAGGAAATGTATCTAACTTTCAGTATTTTATTTTTGCCAAACGTTAGCGCGTTTTAATCGACTATCAGCGCCATCTAGCTGTGACCAAAGAAAACAATATCTATATAAAATTCAAAAATGAATGTTGATAAGCGCAAAACTCGAGAACGGTTAGGCCAATTCGGCTAATTTTTTTTCATATGTTCTATAAAGCACGCGGGACGCGGGAAGGTTTTTTATGAAGAAACTGCGTGAAAAATAGTAAAACAACACTTTTTATTTTTCCCATAAAAACAATTAGCACTTATTAGTCGAAATTAGTTCAAAACATATCACTTATTTATATTTTCGTCATCGTCTTTGTAACCTCCTCATTTTGATACCCCACTCGATGGGATTAAAAAATATATTTTTTTACAATGCACAGAATATATCGCCTAAAAGCCGCCATTTTGTTTTTTTGTTAATTTTGATGTCCCATTGTCACTCGGCCCGTTAAGACGAATCTGACGACGTATCATTTATTAAAATCGGTTCATCCGTTTTGAAGTTACGAGGGAACATAGAAACGGACACACATACATACAGGTCAAATACATAACCCTTTTTTGGCTTCGCCGCAGACGGGTAAAAAGCTGAACAAAAATAGGTAACATGACGTTTTTGAACAACACTACGTTTTTATTGAATTTAATACTTCGTTCGTACTGCCTCCTCGTGCTTCCATTACTGCGCTTACCCGGTTTGGCATGCTGTACACCAAGTGCCTTATACGATTTTGTGGAATATTCTCCCATTCCTCTGTGAGAGCAATTTTGAGCTCACGAAGCGTGATTGGGGGAGGGTTTCGTTGTTTTACGAATCTCCCTAGCTCGTCCCAAGCGTGCTCGATCAGGTTGATACCCGGGCTGCGTGCTGGCCGCTCCATACGAGTCATGTTCATCTCTTGAAGGTAGTTGGTGTTTGAGAATCCTATTTACACGCTTCTTGAAGAACTCCATATCATAGCACAAAGGAAACGCCTCTGGAGGAAGCTCATTCCACATCTTACAAACGAACGTGGTGCCCGAACGGTTGTTGATTTCCAGGCGTCAAGAACACATTCTTGATGTCGGGATGTTTTGGATGAGTTGTACTCACTTGGCGTGCGGTGCGGTGGCGGAAATGTGACGGTGGCACCAGTTCAAAAAGCTCCTCAGAACATTCCCCATTGTATGGGTGAGGCCGCCATTTTTTGCTGATTACACAAACTTTTTTCTCCGCGGTCAGTATTTTGAAAAGTATGATATTTAGCAATTTTTTGGTAACAGTTTCGAATTAAGCAACAAAGAGGCTCAAGTGGACATTATGATTGTTTCACTTCAGATAATCAACCAAAAATATATTTCGAATAAAACTTGAAAAAAGGTAGGAAT
Organism: Crambus lathoniellus; assembly: GCA_949710035.1. Classification (NCBI taxonomy): domain Eukaryota; kingdom Metazoa; phylum Arthropoda; class Insecta; order Lepidoptera; family Crambidae; genus Crambus; species Crambus lathoniellus. Next base: position 23,180,908 of record OX453310.1, read on the forward strand.
ATCCCACAAAAACTCATATCCGTTGAGGTAGAGGTGCATTTTGATCAATGGTGTAGCAAAAAGTATGAGAGTTATTTAGACACGGTTAATATGTAAAGAATACTTATATAAATGGCTATCTATGCTTTTAATTTCATAACGACTTTCCTAAGACTTTCTTTGAAAAATCTTCTGAATCAGTTTATTGACAAAAACTATAATTCTACGCCACTTTGTCAACGCCACCGATATTTTATATGTCTATGAAGGTTTCGGTTCAGGAAGTTTTGTATCGGGAGGTGGCATAACTGAGTTTCTATAATAAATGGACAGCGGCTCGATGGTGGCCATTTTTTTGATAGTAGACATGTGAACGTCGGATTCGGATTGTGTACACATTTTTTTCGAGAGGTGACTTTTGCGTGCTGAAAATTAAGTTTATCTGTTACAATAAAACCTATCAGTGCACCATGTAAGTAGAAGTGAAAGCCATGTTTGGAGCTAGAATGCCACCCAAATCGTACGTTATTTACAGAGATATGAATCGTTTTCTCAACGCGACGATGGCGTAGAAGTAGAAATTCGCCACCATTTTCTTACTTTAACGCCACGGTAGCGCAGATATCCGTCACCTCCTCTACACCACCAAAATAAAGGTGAGTATCCACTCGTTTTTTCATACTAAATGTTATAGAGAATAAATGTTGTAGAAAATACAGTGACAACAAAAACATTATTAAGTAAATCATATCAGTAGGCATGAATATCATGCTATTAAGTGTCTAATAACAACTAATATTAATAAACCCTTTAAGTTTGTCTTATAATAGGAAATAGCCGTTCGCCCGCAGATAGGTACGTACATACGCCCGCGTTGTTTCCTCTTTTCCTATGGACCCTCGCGTTTATCTCCTAAAGTCACCTCACCACACACAGACAGCGGATGCATAGCGGAGGCATCGGTGATTTATTTTGTTTTTTTCGGTCTAGTTTCAAAACTACACCCACAAGCCGTGGTGGGCAGTGAGTGGCTAGGCGGCGCGATGGCGGCATGCGCGGCGAGTGGCGGAGAGACGTGGCGGTGCGGTGCGGGCGCGAAGGCGTGCGCTTGTGACCGTTGTATTCTTTACTAGTGTATTGTATCGAGTGACTTGCCACTAAGAGTAAGAAGTAAATAAAGTTTATTTTATTCATTCAGAGAGTTTCCTTGTGCATTTATATACCTACCTACAAACTTATTACTAGGTATATTTATACAAGATTCATAAAAATAATTACATAGTGGCATGTGTATGCGAACCTTTACATTTATTCGTCACTATTATACGCCACTAAACGCCACCGACGCGTAGAAGTTCTACGCTACCATCACAATACTTCTGCGCCATATCAGCAAAAAATGGCGGCCTCACCCGTATATACGGTAAAATACACACAGAGAGCTTATATCTCTGAGGTGACCAAGTGTTTCTAAACCATCCATGAGTCTCGGTGTCCTTGACTACATGTTTACATTTTTTTCGTTTGTTTTAGGTTTGTGTTTTTGAGGAAAAATGCTCAGATATCATACAATAATATTGTATAGTAATTATATAGTAATTGAAGTAGTAAAAGAGTAAAAGTAATTCGTTTCACGAGAAAAAATGTAAAACTGTAGTCAAGGACAACATTAATAATTATTATTTTAATGAAAGTAAAATGAAGCGAAAAAATCGGCTACCTAATTTTTTAACATACGAGGGAACTCCCTCTGTCACCTTGAGTAAAATTCCATAGTGTTGCATTTGAAGAGTCAAGGCCGTCATTTTCCATAATGGCCAGGTTTTGACGGAAGCGTTTTTGCACACCATTTAAGTACAGTCTTACAAGAAAAAAGTATTGTGAATATCGTATTTCAAAAAAAAACTTTGTTTATGAGAGAATTTTTATACCTAGTATTTTTAATTAAATGTTTTATTTATTATTGAAAACGTATGAATGGCAGTTATTTATTGTACATTACATTACGTATATACAAAAGTTTAATTATTAAAAAAAACAACAGCTTGCACTCCGGGAGTGCCGGCAGAAGTAAAAAGGGCTCCCTAGACTAAAAAAAAAGAATTTGACAAAAAAAAAGAAAAAATACGGAGTGGATTTGAACCGAAGTCTTCTGGCTAAAATGCCGCCCGTTTTCTAACCTGAGCTATTACAACTTTGGAAACAGTGGCGAAATTTGCCTTCGTATTCTAATGACATTGTACTGTTACAATGTCATTAAAAAAATGTTTTTTTCGATCAGGTCACGTGTCGGACTTACGAATTTTCGATCTGACGGTCACGTGTCCTGACGCGAGTTTAATATTTTTTTCACACTTATGCTCTGAAATGTTAATATTATATTTGAGAAAAGAATGCAGTACGTGGCACTTTTCCGAGGTAAACATTCTAAATTTGAAAATCACTGCAGTAATGAATTTCAGTACTTACTTACTGCACTAAAATCAGTGCAGTAAGTAAGTACTAAAATTCATTACCAACTTTTTTCTTTATTTTTTTTCGTTATTCCTGTGTATAAAAACAGAAAAAGCAAAGGGACATTTGCACCATACAGCCACATTATTATTATTATTTTAAAGGTAAATTATATATCATAATTAGGTATATTACATCGCATTGTACCACAAGCGCTATGTACCTTTACCACGAACATCTATCGAAAAAACAAAATGAGATTTATCATAGACAAAATATCCTCTACGAGTAATCTTGTATGGGAAATATGTACAGCCCCATCTACCGCCCAGAAGCGGGTACTGAAGTTGCGCATTTTAGTAGCAAGTAGTAAGTATCAATAGGCTGTATGACCGTTCCACAAGGCCTCACAAGCCAATATTAAAAAAAAACGGCGGGAATGATTTTCAGCGGTTGATTTGATATCAATACATATTGTGTAATAAATTATCAAAATGAGTTCTGACAATGAAACAGATCTGACAGTCAGTTCTGACATTGTATGTACCTACTCCACCAAATTTGAGAGCAGAAGCAAAATTAATAACAGAAAACTTACTGCCAGCAAAATCAAAAGAAAGATATAAGTAATATGAAAACCTACGATCTGTGCCCGTAGTGTAAGTTTTTATGTCAAAAAACGCAAACTATTTCGAATGCGTATTAATGTCAATTTGTATGAAAACTGTATTAGCGCCTCTAGCGGCGAGTAGCGCGCTTATATAGTTTTCATACAAATTGACATTAATACGCATTCGAAATAGTTTGCGTTTGCTTGACATAAAAACTTACACTCGGGGTACAGATTTGGAAAAGTGAAAAAAGGCGCATATATACGTTTTCGGAATCTGTGCTGTTGTTGGCGTATTATAATATTTTTATGGGTGATTTATACATAAGTGTGCCCGGGAAAACAATAACATTTACATTTAATAATTGCCCGAACATGTGTGATATAAATTTTAATAAATATTATTTAGTTAACCAATTTTTTTATTTCCTCGCATTTCTTGAGAAAAGCACTATACAAGCCTTGTACGGTAAGCAAATTACCTTGCCTCGAATGATTAAAGCCCTCGCCTGCGGCTCGTGCTTCAAACCATCCTCGACAATGTAATTTCTTACTTACCTGTCCTCGGCTGTAATGTACTATTACCATCACAAAAAGTGCACAACGCCGCTAAAGAAGTTCTCGCTTCAAAAATGTGTTTATAACATTGTTGTATTGCGCTAGTTAGAGATGTGATAGCCAGTTTCCCAGTGATTGAGGATTAGTGCGATTCCATCTGTAACATCAGCTCCCGGATTCACAAACCATCGGAACCGCTCCCGTCTCGGCGGAATGTATGTGTCGTGGCCCTATCGTAGATTTGCTCACTTCATGTAATGATTGAGAATTTCATGAAATGATCGAAAACTTCATGAAATGGTCGCATTTCATAAAATGACCAGTTTAATTTGCAATATCGTTGATATCGTTGAATAGTCAACGTTTAATGAAATTTCAACTTCAATTTAAGGTCAACAACGTTTGACGATATGATACGATACGACTACTTTATAAAATGACCAACCATATCATTATGTAAGATTTTCATGACATCAGAGTATTTATTTCTGAATTTGAACTCTGGCCTATTCTATTTCTTCGAACGCCATGTTATCGAAAGAGAGTTTGCCTTGGAAGTCCTTAATAACACGTGATAGGTTAAAAATTTAAGGCGCCTTAAATTTCTTGGTCATTTTTTTTCAATTTTGTGGTTATTTTTTGCATTTAGTCATTTCCTCGCTGAGGTGGGATGAAAAGTTACGTGTTGTACTCGAGTGCAAAGATTTTTCACCTCGTGCTCTTTTGATTCCCTCGCTAACGCTCAGGATACAAATTTTTAATTCTAAATTTTAGAATCCTTCGCTAGCTCGGTCATCAAAATTGAGCACGCGGTTAAAAAGCACCTTTGCACAAATAACTTTTATTTATTCGTTTAGAGAACGCAGTCATCAGTTTTAATAGAACTTTGCAAACCATTTTGAGAATGTATACCTAGTTAGTATTTGTATTATTTGTGGTACTAATAGCCACTTACGACACCTACAGACGACAAAAGGTGAAATGGCAAACGTGAAATAAAAAGGTAATATTTTCATAGAATTTCAGTAGAACTAGATGTAAATGAACTCAATAGTATTCATATAAGTACCGCGTTTTCCTACAATGTCATCATTTTCCATTCTCGACGACCCGCATGCCTTTGAGCATAATTTCCTAACTGGCGCCAATGATTCCACTTTGTTAGTATTATATTAATTAAGCCGCTTGAGTTGTAAATATACGGCTTCTAGTTTGGCATTTTCTTATTGTTAAAGCTATAACATTTTATAACCATAAAATTGTCCAATGTTTTAAATAAATCCTACTAATATTTTAAATGCGAAAGGTTGTGAGTATGGATGTTTGTTACTCTTTCTCGCAAAAACTACTTATCGGATTTATCGGAAAAGGCAATGCCTAAAATTGACGTCTATTTTTTTTTGTCTCGCGGCCATCAACAATATGTTTGAACATCAATTCTTGATAGTATAACAAATAATATTAATACAAGACAGTACACAGACAGTTGTAAACTCAGTCAGAACCAAGTTATAACCATTCGTTCGTAAATAACATAAAAAAAACCGCAAAATTAACTTTGTAATTCATACAAACACTATGAAAAAAAAGTTTAGTTCTAGCTAGTCTCACTCGGTTCGGACAGAGTTTACAGGTATACTTCCTTTGCAAATATTGTCTGTAGTGCTGCCAACAAATTATATTTCAATGTTTGGTTGATGGCCGCAAGAAAAAAAAAGGACGCCAGCTGCCATACAAAAATGGTCATTGTCCTTTGGCAAACAGATAGAAGATAGCCTGGATTAAAACATAGGATACTTTTTATCCCGATATTCCCAGGGGAACGGGAACCACGCGGGTGAAACCGCGGGCAGCCGCTAGTTGACAAAATAAAAATTTGATTTGACAAAAGGCAACCGTCATGAATATGACTGTCTATCAACATACAGATCAACTGCTGAACGGACGGCGCTGAAATTTAGCACGCAGATCGCTTAGAATTGATTTTCTTCCCCAAATTTCCCCCCTAAGTGAATTAATCCGGGTTCCAAAGTTTGTATGAGGAAATAATGGACTACGTTACCCCGAATTTAAGGCGAGCCGTGCCTCAGGCAAAACCTATTGAATTGAATATTGTACCTATTCAATAAATATTGAACACAATACATTGCGAAATAAATTGCATAAACCAACGAAGTTTTTACAAAACATATTCTGATCATATTACCCAGATACGGAACAAAAAAATGTTCATCACATGAATGTTTGTCCTGGGCAGTTGGTATGGTAAGTGGAACCCACGACCCCTAGATTGGCTGGCACGAACTAACACTAAGCCATGGGGTCATTACAAGTAATTCTATACTAAACTATGGCGAATTGTAATCATTCTGAGCGTACTTTTGCCAAAAATAAACAAAACAGTGTTACTAAATAAAACACGTTTAAATTAACAAAAAGATTAACTTAGTTTGTATTTTTGTTTTCCCTTGACCACGTGAAAGCTCCCGTGACCTCTGACCTGGAAAAACTGCCGGCAAAGTGAAAAACCAGACTAAATAACACAAAATCTCCTAGTTCGTATTTTTGATTAGTAAAAAACCCGCTTTAGTTTAATCCAATAACATGTTTTATTTCAAGGACAAGCCATAATTGGGCCTGCCGATTTGTATGGAAACTAGCGAACATTGACCAGATGACATCCTGTAGATCCTTTTTTGTAAAATATCAAATGTTGACCCTTACATCCATCTACATTTTAGAATCTTGCAAGTTTGTGAGGAATCATGGAGAATTATACTCTCCAATGGAAAACATTAATAAAAGAAATAATAGAAACCTTAACAAACTAATCAAACCACTCACCAAAATGGAACTTGTCTCGTATAGCCCTCACCAGCTTATAAAAATTTATAACCATATTCCCAATAATCTAAAAATTATAAAAAAGCCTACCCTATTTAATAAACACATCAAAGTATTTTTAATAAATAAATGTTATTATGATATTTCTGAATTTTTTAATGATAAGTTTTAGAAAATAAATGTACCAATTTGAAACTGATCACTCTGATTTCTCTAACAAAATAGTAATTTTAATAATAAAAAGTATTTTTATAATTTAAATAAATACTAATAGTTTATATATCTGTTTTCAATTTAATTTATTTAATGCATGTGATAATTTGAATTTGAATATTATTTTATTTAAGGATATCTATATTTTTAATTTGAATTTATAAGTAAGAAGCAATAGTTGCCCCTCATGTTTGCTGTGCCCTAGCAGGGCGTCACTTGTACCTTACCAATTCTACAACACCTTCTGTAACCTGTGACTTGCAATAAATAAACTAAACTAAACTAAACTTGAAAGTTTCTAACAAATTTTAACCGAGCGTTAAAAACGTTTAAAACGTTTCAAGTAAATAATTAAAGGTTGCTTGGAATATAATAAACCAAACGACTAAAAATTACTAAATTTACCGAATAAAATACTAGGTTTAGTTGCTAGGATAGGTTTAGGTTAAATTGGCGACTAATTCGATCACCTAGTATTTTTGTTGGTAAAAAAGTATATGAGTCGATCGGTTAAGGCGCTACTCGGAAAAAGTATGGACTTTTTGATTTAAAACTATAGGACGGTTAGAGTTGTTACAAATCTGGTAATAAGATATATATTTCTTCATACCTTTATCTAGAATCGTATGGTTTCCAAAAACACGATTTTATGATTTTGCCTCGACACTTTTTCTTTTCGAAAAGACCTCTAAAAATACGAAAATTCAAGATTATTCTTACACTATTAGAACTATTGTTACTTACACTATTGGAAATTGGTTTAATTAGTGGACACCAATAATATTTAGGATCGTATAGAAGCATTTTTTTTAAATCGCTTTAGTTTTTTAATACGAAGTGATTTTGTGTTTTTTTTGCCTAATCTGCAAAATCGGTCTCGCTCCCGCGCGCGTCGATTTGTCATTGCTATCTCGCTTCAGCATAATTTTTCCGAGTATCGCCTTAATTACTACCCTTATAGATTCACTCAGGTTTTTTTATTAAATACTTTTCATCGAAAAGTGAAACGACCACAAATCGCCATACATGTTCTAGTTTAAGTATCATATATTTTGATCGCCACATCTTGAATTTTGTTTTTTGTAAAAAATCGATTCAACTGAAGTCCATTACGAGCTACGCATGCCCCTCAATCTTATAATATACCTACTAGATGACCCGGCAAACTACGTAGCACCAACGTCTAATAAAGTTAGACAGGTATAAATAAATAATCGTGAAGCAAAACTAAATTCACTAAAAAAAATATTTAAATTTCAATAATTCATATGTTTCAAAACGCTCAAACCGTTTGAGTTTTAGCAAGACTAACGAACAGCAATTCATTTTTATTTAAAGGTATAAAATCATTTTTCTGTGTACATTTTTTGTTACATTTACCAATCTCTTAATTGTTTCACTACAATCATAGTAATCTTTTTGTGGCAACTTCTCATTAAAAAGGAAATCTTTCTGACATTTAGTTTTACCCGTTTAATAGAAATCCTAATTCGCGTGTTAACAAAAACAAACAATAGAAAAAACAAGCTTTAGTTACAAGGAAGTTTATTGACTTGAATTACGCAATAACACAAAGTCATTAAATTTAATGTTGTAACTGGTTTATAATATAAATATAAATATTGGACACCATTACATACATTGTTCCAATACCAAAGTATAGTAGCACTAGTATTATGGTAATGAGTCACACCAACACATCAAAATATGACTATAAAAATTACTGCATTTAATGCGCTTACTCGTGCAAGTACTAATAGTTTTTGTTTCATCGAAATCTGGCCAGGATTTCCAAAGATACAGCGTTGTAAAGTTTCACCAGCTTTTGAAAATTTGCTTTCCTTGCACGCTATTGCGATGACGTCATGTCGCACTGACATCTCCGTTTGCGGCTGTTGCGGGTGATTTCCGTCTAACTGTACCTACATAGAGTTCGTCTGTGCGCAATCTGCGCGCAACTCGTGCGTTTTTGACGCTAGTTACAGTACATTTTCTTCGTTCTAAGGTTATGGTAGGTAAATGATTAGTATTCAATTTCGACCGCGCGCAGGCGCACTCTAAAACTGTCACCTACTGTCGATACCATGAAGTTTGACTTAATACTCTGAGGTAACTGGAGCTCTCACCCTGAATAAAAAAGTGTCGCCAGCAAATTTGACATTTATGTATGTAGTGGCTGTCAGCTGTCTCATATGACCATACGTATTTTTTTAAAGTGTAGGTGAGACGGAAGACAGCCACTGTGTTATTTGTGGTATTCAAAAAATTGTTCGTACTGCACTCTCCAGTTACCTCAGTATTAAGTCGAGCTTCATGGTCGATACCGAAAGACATTTATTCCACAAACTTATCTGACCCAGTGGTGGAGGCGCCACTAGCAGTATAAAATTATCGAAATGGCTGTCAGTTTTTAGGGTGCATATTTAACTACCAAGTCAGTTAAGGTTGTAAGTACATTTTGTTTTGACGGTTGCTATATGTATTGACAAAATCCCGCCCGCCATTACGAAAGTTGATTTAATTTATTATTCACGAAAATAAAACATTATTTGTAATACAAAATACAAAATTGTAAAATAATTGTAAAAGTAATACAAAATTTCTTAAACATTTCATTGATCAACTATAAGAAAAATAAATAAATTTATTACGAAACCGTGAGAGCGCAACTACCATAGGTGGCCAAATTATTAGGGACAGTACTGAGATTTTTTATTTTTACAGTTCAGTTGAATTTCTGTAACAAATGATTGATTGTAGGTCTCTTATGTATTTTTTAAATGATTTTGTATTCAATTGAGATCATAAAAACTAAAAATAAATATACAAAACTGTTATAGTTTCTTTGTATAAGTATATATTATACTGATAGACGTAAATAAAGTAAGTTTTAATATGTATTTTGTAATGTCGCCTTTTGCTGCAATGCTCTTAATGCACGCTTTTGCATTTTCCTGTAGTGTGGGGTTGTTTTTTCATTCTCGGATGATAGTTTCTATCAACTGCCGCTTGGTGTAAATTAGTTCCTTCGCCATCACCAGTCTGGTGAGTTCCCACATAGAGAACTATGGGATTTATTTCTGGTGATTTCCCAGGCCGTGGCAAAACAGAGAAATTTCTATTATCCAAGAATGCAGTCACACTTCTGGCTTTATGGCAAGATGTAGAGTCATGCATAAAGATGTAGAAGTTATCAGGTAGCCATTAAAAAACCTACGGCAGTAGGTGAGTTTCTATGAGTTGCTTGTACTGGTCTTGGTTCATGGTCCTTTTAACAATGTATAGGCGCCCCGCCCCATGCCTTTGGCTGAGATGCCAGACTAACCATGACACTAACCGGGTGTTTAACCCTCTCCACTCTCCACTAGGCAATCTGCGTGGATTTTTTCCCAGGGCGTCGTCGTCTCACAAAAGAACTTTTGTCAACCAAAACTTGAAATGTTGACTCGTCGGAAAAACACACACCTGTAAAATTACAGAATTTATAGAAGAAAATCGTTAAAGACTTATTTAAACTACTCAAAAAAGTTTTAATTATTCGACTCCAACCTGCAACAGTTATATTTTGATGTTGTCTAGCCCAGTGCAGTATTTTCTTTTTCATAGGATCGGTTAGGACTTAGGCGTGGTTTTTTGGTAGGTTGCCCCGACCCATCACATTCTGTTTGACCAACCGCCTCCGTATTGTCCTTTCCGAAATATTTACACCATCGTCGTTCATCATCATGGTCAAACGAGCAACGCTCTTTTTATGATTTTTGAGGCAGATGTCTCTGATTTTTCTATCAGTATGAAGAGTGGTGATCCTTTTCCTGACACATTTGCCATCGCGATTTGCTTCTAGAGGTTTTCTGTTGTAAATTTTAGTTTTTATTATATTAACGGCAGACTTTGAAACCCCAGCAATAGCTGCTATGTCTCTTTGGGAATGTGTAGAATGCTGTGACAACGTGTGTATCTCTTTACATTTTCATGGAGACAATCCAGCCTTAACTTTTCAAAAAAACTAGAAAATTAAAGTTATCGCGTCGAGAAGACAATAATACAATGTAAATTCATAGACAAAACAGCAAGAATGTTGTTTTATGAACAATTAGTTACCTTATATGGTTATTTAGGACAAGAAAGTCGGTCAAAACTAATAAAAAATATAACAAACAAAAACACTACAAAACCGCGCATTTTTGAAAAAATATCTATATGGGGAGAAATGTCACATTATCGACAGATGAATCGCATATCCTGTGTAGCCACTTGCCAAAAACAATAATAAAGATACCAGTAGCAATATCAAACAAAATAAATTTAAAAAAAACAACATAATTTACAGAAACTAATATTACAAACTATATATTACATAAATATGAGCACTGTCCCTAATAATTTGGCCACCCACTGTATATAGCCAAAGGATTCTATGTAGGTATACGGAAGTGCGACGTGACGTCACACGTTAATGCCATTGGTTCACCCAAATTTTCCTCGGGGGCCGTACTTTAACGTTTAATATCTCAGTCATTTTTGAAGATAGGAAAAAAATAAAAACAGATTCTTTTTTCTCGAGTTACATATTTTTTAAATATGCTGATGACAAAAATCATTGGTGTGACTCATTGGAAACAACGACGGGTATTACCACGTACACCCAGACCCGAGAAAATATTGAACAGTCCGTTTTTAATATAATATACCCGACCGGGGATCGAACCCGGGACCTCTACAGATAGCGGCACCTTGAAAACCAGTACGTACACCACTTGGTACTACACACGGTGGTCGTCAAAGTTTGCTCATTAGTTAGAAAGGAATACAGATTTATTAACACCTTAACTGCCACATACAAATATATTTTTTATAATTTATGAATGAAACACTAAAAATAAATGAACAATTAGAAAAAACGTTTGTAGAAAATTTCAGATACAATATACAATATCACTTCTTCCATTCAGCTTCCTTCTGGAAAAATAATAATTACAAACTAATTTTTAAACTCCGGTCACCGGTGACCTACGCGGCAGTTAATGTGTTAACAAACCAGATTTTTATTTTTTATTTATAAATAACAGCGATACAACAAGATACAGCATAAATCAATTAAGAATACATTATAATATTATACAGAGTGTTTGTATAAAGAGTACATCACTTCAGGGGGTGAAAGTACCCATCAATACAATTAACTTTTAATAAGGGACCAAGTGCGATATCGCGAAATAAAAATCAGCTTTTCCATACATCTTGGCCCATTCAGTATTGCACTTTTGTATGAAACAGCCGATTTTTTTTCGTGATACCGCAAAATTTGTAAAATGTATGTAAGTACAACTTTAAACAAACATCCTGTATATACGAGATATCTTGTAGCTCTAGGAAATAATAGCGATTTAGAAAAAAAAAACTAATTTCATTAACAAGGAAGTTCATAAAGTTCGGAAATCCGATAGAGTTGCTTTATTTCAAGTTCATTGACATTAATTTCACAAAACACGAAACGTTTTACAAGTTCATCATCATGGTATGAGTCACTATTGCACAATATGACTTTGAACCAGTGATCGCGTGCCACGCATGTTTATCCTTGTATTACTTAATGATTTCTAATGATGCATTATGTATAATTTAGCTTACTGCCCGCGGCTTTTCCCGCGTGAGCTACACGATGTTTTCTCGTAAAAAGTAACCTATATTTATACGATGTACTAGACCATAAATATATCCTGGAGTAAAAAGTAGCATTATATGCTTTTTTAGACTATATAAGATGGCTTGAAACAATCTGCAAAACGAGCAGGGGTGGTCAGGTTAAGTGTTTAGATCCAGGGGTTCCGGGTTCGATTCCCAGTGGGGGTACATATTGTATTCGGTTTGGTTGGTGGTAGGACTTGTTCTTAGTCCGCCTGGCTAGCTATCACCATCTTATCTAAGTCTGACGCCATAACAACGATGTTTTCAGGCTTATTATGTTCCGGCAGTTAGAGATAAGATAGCCAGTTCCTCAGTGACTGAGGATTCCGGCACTAGTGCGCTTCTACCTTCAGCCTTATCACCACTTAACATCAGGTATGATGAAGGCTAAGTGGTACCACGTTGTGGATAAAAAAAAAATATTTATTTCAAAGTTCATAAAAAAATTAACTTACAGTTACTTACACGTAAAAAGGAAAAAATTCGACAGTACTCCGAGTGTAAATTGTAAATCTGTAAACGTAACCATCGCGTTCGTTTTAATAATAATTCTATTCTAGATCTAATTTCTTTTAAATAATATACAACCTATCTGTCAAAATTTAACTTAAAAGCAAACTCAGCCCTCACGTACAGCAATACTGATCGCGGCAAACAACTTGAGCAAAAAGTAGTGGGGCGGTGACCAATGCCAACTCGTAAAAAGGGTTGTAGCGGGTTGTGATTGGTTGCTTGCCCTCACCATTTTTGCTCAAGTTGTTTGCCGCGATCTTATACGGTAAGCAAGAATGAACTTAAGGCGCCTATTCCCGAAAATAGGGTATTTTAAATTATGGATTACTCGCAAACCACTACAAGTACTAAAAATTTGGAAAAAATATATGTTATTTTACAGTTATTTATCTAGTGCTCCCAGCCGTTTTTTTCGATTGGTGATATTTAACTGTGTCAAATAAAATCCCAAACATCCGTCTAATCTTAATCCAAATATCCTATTACTTGCAGTATACTTGGTTTTAGTTAATGAAAAATATATACGAAAATTATTGTCTTTGAATAGCCGAAGGATTCCGGCCATCAAAAGTTTAAATTTATTTTTATTTAATTTTTAATTGAATTTTAAGTGATTTTCGATTCGCGGGGCGCTCGCGAGTTCACAGTTCACTGCCGGCTGCCGCTGCGTCCGCGGGAAGGTGTATTGCGCGCGGCCGAGCAAGCGTTAGCGTGACTATTTCGGCCGGGAATCCTCGCCTTAATATGTTGCTGGCGGTAGCCATATGACTCAGCAGATACCGGTGGTCAGTTTTACAACTTTCCTCGTTTGACCGTCATTCACCAGCTTAGTCATCAGATAAACTTTTAATAAACATTGATGATTAACGCTTACAAAATTTAGAGGAAGTTTATCAAGAATTTTAATTGAATTTCTTAAAAGCTTTGGGGTTGCTCAAAGTACTTTTAAAAACAAATAAATAAACCTAAGTACCTGACTTACACACTTCATGTAAAGTAAACAATATCGGAAGGTTATGTAATAATAATGTAACAAATTAATAATTACATTTTATTTAGACTTTATTATCGTCTTTGGACTTTATTATTTGAGGTATATTAGTAGGCCAGTCAATATCGACACAAAAAAAAGGACAAACATCGCAAACGCGCGTGTAACTACGATATTTTTATATGTTGTTAGGTCCTTTGAGAGTAGTTAACACCCAAGTTTGCAACCCTGAAAACGCTGTGCTACCCCCATGGTGCTCGAAAAATTGCGAAATTTTGACACTTGTTTCAGGTTTTTCGAAAAAACTACCCTATGGGCATTTGTGCACTACACTGAATTTTACCGATCCGGCGGTCCGTTATTTTACGGACCGGCGTGGCATGAAAAACACGGATGAGTGGCTTGTGCACTTGTCCGGTTTTTTACTGGCCGGGGCAGCGCAGTGATCTCTTTGAAACTACACTCTACGGACGCGTTTTAAACGAGAGGAATAATGAGTTCCTTGGAACGTCGGCAATTACTTGCTTTATTGCTTTATGTACGAAGACGTAAAAAACAGAAAGAATTTTAGGTTCATCCTCTTATCAGTGAAAGGTACCTGACAGGGTCATTTTACCGAAATCACAATAAATTGAGGCAGGATGAAAAATTATTTTTTAACTACTATCGAATGTCTACGGCTAGCTTTATAACAAAAAAAGTTCCATCGAAATCCGCTTAGTAGTTTTTGCGTGAAACACGGACAACAGACAGACAGACAGACAAACAAAAATTTCAAAAACCATATTTTTGGTGCTAGATATATTACGTGTTATTGGTGAGAAAGGCGCTTAAATTTATTTTGGCGTGCGTTAATTTATTTGCGATAACTCCTAAGATATTCATTTAAATTATATGGTGTAAAAGAGTAAAATAATGTGCATAAAATGCTTAAAGCAACTAACGTTTTTAGATTGATAAGGGTTAATACTGTATCCGTTTAAATAGCTTTCCAAATTACCGCATTGTTCGTAACCATTTTTAAGAGATAATATGGCTATAATATGCTATCCTTAAAAGATAGACATATGCTATCACGGACTTTTTTGTAGATCTATAGAAAAGAAATATCCCAATATACATTATTTTTTTAAACCTCGAAAGGATTAGGCAGAGTTTTTGCTGAAAGCTCCCGGGCGGCTTGCCGTTTGCCGGCACTTTCGACAATTATCGTTATATTTCTACCAATTTACACAAAAATTTCATAAATTATATATTAAAACCTTCTTGAAGAACCACGCTACCTATTAGTGAATCGGTAAAATTCAGTGTAGTGCACAAGCGCCCATATGTTTTTCATAGCTGCCATATCGGTCCGTAAAAAACCGGACCGCCGGATCGGTAAAAAACGGATGCTTGTATTATAATAATTAATTATTATAAATAATAGAATTTATTTATTTCTTGTAGTTTAGGGTTCGAAACATTGAAACTACACGAAATAAATAAATTCTTACTATTATAAATGATTAAATTATTAAAATACAAGCATCCGTTTTTTTCCGGATCGGTAAAATTCAGTGTAGTGCACAAACGCCCTCAGGAAGCGTGTTTGATTGAAGTATCTTTGTTTTGCACTTTAATATAATAACTAAATATGCTACAATTTGAGCGAAATCTGAGTACACTATGTCTTCTTAAAATCTGACTTTAGACCTTCGATCGAAGCTTTAAACTCATAAAACTGATAGAAAAAAGAAACACAATTTACTATGGAGAAGATTTATACGTGCTGCAACTCTATGACAGGATTTCAAATGTATAGGTAGGTAGTGCCCATTGTTCTTGAAAGAGCTTTTTGTCGTTTACACTAAGGTATTCTAATGAGTATTAATTGGTAAGATGATGTAATTGAGTAATAATTTCACTCCTTGAAAGGTTTGTACTTATTTATGATAGAAGATGCTTGACGGAATATTTTGTAGTTACTTGAAACAAAGGATCAATAAATCTCTAGAGAAAGTAGAAATAAATTTGGTAAGTTAGATTTTTATATTACTTAGGTATTATATTGCCAAAGTAAGAATTTGTAAGACGAGATTTTGATGTGAAACTATTTGTAACTGTGTTCCCAGGCCATGCCCTGGGGCGCACAGTGTTATAATATCATGTTTTAGTTCTGATATTATTTCGTAAATTGTTTCGAAGATATCTATAACAAATAATTTTCAAGATAATGAAAAAACTTCGATCAACAATAACACCTAGTTGTTGATCGAAAGAAAAAAATGATAATTTTGAGGCAGCATTTATTTGTAAGAAAATAGTAAGCAGTCGTTTGGTTTGATCAAACATACGCAATGACGTTGAATGGTCACATAGTATCTAATAGTCACATGATAGATTTTCTCTCAAATACTTTAAAAGTCATGAATGTCAACAAATATAAAAATTCTAAAGCTGCGCTCTCACGGGCATTTTTATGGCAATAATTGCTTGGCAACTGTAATGGCTCAATGGAGCAATTATGTGTATTAATTGTAATTAGTGGCAAACTGTGTGGTATTGTGTGGCCGTATCTCAGCAATAGGTTGCTACATTTTGTCTTCGCCCTAAATTACTTTTTTTTCTTGTACCTAAGTAACAAAAAAACACACACCAAAAACCACAGAGATTTGTCTGGTGTGCAAAGAAAGGTTGAGTTCGGTAACATAATCTTTACTTAATATTACTAGTATTTATAACTATTGTAGGTTATTCATTTGTATCAATATAATAACCATAATCGCGGCAAAAAATTAAAAAAATTAACAAAAGAACGACGCACGGCCGGAATCATCGACACAAATATATTATTCTAAGGGCCGATTTTTCAATGCCTGTATAAAAATTATTCGTCTGATATCCTTTAATACCTCCAAATTGAAAAGCAATCGTCTTTCACATCTCTCTTGTTTTGAGATTAACATTTACTTTGGTCGGTTATTAATTTAACTGACTGATAACTATTATCCGAGGATTGAAAAATCAGCCCTTAGTCATAGCTGACGGGTATAATTGACAGGAATTGCGCAATATAAGTTTACCGTGTAAGCGCAGCTTTACAAATCAAGTTGCCAAGCAAGTTAAAGTAAGATTATTTATGTCTTTTTTTCAATGAGGGTACGAAATACTCTACAGTACCTACCTATTAGAAATAATTACCTACCTACCTATATTACCTACTACCTATCTATAAGAAGTTTTAAAGCACTTCCGAAATAGATAGAAATAAAATTGTCTTTAATGTAAACACTTATTAGTCAGTAAATTAAATTCATACAGTGTTCAAGCACCTTTGAAATAAAAAGAAACAACAATATGCAAGCTATGGAGCTTAATTAAATGTTTGTTACCTGATACTTAATAATGTTAGTGAGCTCTTCACTTGCAGAGAAACCATGGAAATGGATTTGCGAGGAAATAAGTGTTTGGTAATAGACATAAGTAGAATGATGTAATAAATAAATAAATAATAAATAAAAATATTGCCAAAAATTATCCGTGTGAGCGCAGTTTTAGAAATCTACAGGTATTGAAAAAGTATTAGGTACAAATTACTTTAGTCAATCATAATGAAATTTAACTAAAGCAGGTATCAAGTACAGAAATCAATTCAAGTGACCTCTATTTAAATAACTTCAGTATTTTTATAAAGACATATTTTTCGTTATAACGACGTCTTCTAACTGATAATATGAATAGAACGAGGGCAAGAAAATTATCAGCAAGACAAGCAACAAAAGCTTGAAACCGGTAGGAGACTTATTTAAAGAAAACTTGCAACCCAACAACATTGTCCCTAGCGATATTCACAGTTCGATACATACAAAGGAAAGTGTTGAACGGAATGTCGAACAAAAGCACATAATGCCGCGGCCACAGTATTCTCCTCGCGCTACCTCGGATACTCCCGCGAATATTGCCCTTGCGGCCACACACTCACACGCCATCTCGCGCAGGCATTGTCACTCCTGAGCCCTCTTCGAGCCGCTCGCACGTGACCCGCCGAGTGGCGGTATCGCTGCGAACACAAAGGCGGCTAGCACTGTGCGGATTCGGGAGCTCGTAGCTGGATACGTGGTGACCGTGGACGAGCCGTACTCATTTGCAGGTTGATAAAGTAGCAGATACGTTACATGCTACAAGTTAGGTGAGTACCCTGCTTTTGACTCGCGCGTAAACCTGACATACTCGCTGCAACATGACGAGCAAGATGTAAATCACGGCCACGCGAACATACGTCCTTATCCAAGTACCCACTTCCTTCGCTATTTCCCTCGCCATTCGACAAGTATGAGGCCGCGGTACAACGCGAAAGAAAAAAAAGCACCCTTGGATACTCCCGCGAATATTGCCCTAGCGGCCACACACTCACACGCCATCTCGTGCAGGCATTGCCACTCCTTTGACTCGCTCGTAAAACCTGACAGACTCGTTGCAACATGACGAGCATGACGAACATCACGGCCACACGAACATACTTACGTCCCTATTCAAGTACTCACTTCCCTCGCTATTTCCCTCGCCTTTAGACAAGTATGTGGCTGCGGTACAACGCGAAAGAAAACACCCTCGGATACTCCCGCGAATATTGCCCTAGCGGCCACACACTCACACGCTATCTCGCGCAGGCATTGCGATTCTTTTGACTCGCGCGTAAAACCTGACAGACTCGTTGCAACATGACGAGCATGACGAACATCACGGCCGGCCACACGAACATACTTACGTCCCTATTTAAGTACCCACTTCCCTCGCTATTTCCCTTGCCTTTAGACAAGTATGTGGCTGCGGTACAACGCGAAAGTAAAAAAGCACTACGATCATATTTACGTAGTGCTGTATCAGAGAACTCACAGATAGCAGAACTTACAGATTTCCCAAGGGACCTGCGAGTTAGTAGTTAGGTCTCCTTTCTTTAGTCAACCTCATCATTTTGGTTCTATTTAGATATTACTTGTACTTTTTGGGTCATGATGATAATGTACTTACCTACTTTATAGGTTAGTTTTATCTTGGATATTTGTTCGTTGCCAACCAAATTATCAATCTCTGGAAATGGGGATGTTCGCCACAGAAACTATTGGCTGCACGTCTTCTAATGGTTATTTTGCTCTTGTGTCACAACAGTATAAAACAATTCTGTTGAACACTATAGGTAGGTATGTAATGTAACTTTTCTCACTAATGCTCTGAAATGACAAAAAGTGTTAGTAAAAGTTGTTTGTATTGATGAGTAAGTTTAACCGCCTCTGTGGTCTAGTGGTTCATACCACCGATTTCAGTTCGATTCCCAGCGGGGGTACATATTGTATTCGGTTTGGTTGGTGGTAGGACTTGTTCTTAGTCCGCCTGGCTAGCTACCACCATTTTATCTAAGTCTGACGCCATAACAATGATGTTTTCAGCATTATTGTGTTCCGGCAGTTAGAGATAAGATAGCCAGTTCCTCAGTGGTTGAGGATTCCGGAAGTAGTGCGCTTCCACCTTCAGCCTTAACACCACTTAACATCAGGTGTGATAGGGCTAAGTGCTACCCCATTGTAGATTTTTAAAAAAGTACCTACTTCAAGTAATTTTCGGGAAGTCAACAAGTAAAATTTCACAGTGTATAAAACATTACTCTTTTACTCAAAAAAATTATAGGTAGGTTCTAATAATATATCCAACCGATTGTAGATTTTGTTGAAGTTTGTTTTAATTTAATACTATAAATTTAATTGGTGCATTAAGTTCTTTCTGGCCATCAAGAATAGAATGATTCACGAGTCATAGCTGATCCAATATTTAATATTTAAAAAACCTTTAAAAATTTCGATGGGATCCCCCTTTATGAGCCATATGATTTAAGTAACCCAAATCACTACCAACCATTTTATTCGGTTGAAATAAAATCTAAATTCGTGTGACACATAAATCATGTACGACCGAGACGGTGACCTATCCGGAGCAAGTTCATTAGCTCTCTAAACTTCAAACTATCATGCTTACCTATAATAATTCAGCAGGAAGGTTATAAGAAGGGAATCCCATTTATTTAGTATTCAACATTCATTATGGGAAATCTCAAAGGAAATTTTAGGAATAAGTTTCTTAAGACTGTGTCATCTGTGTTTTTCGTTAGTCACATAAAATAAAAAATCTAAACATAGCACTCCCTTCAAGAGATGTTACAAAAAAACCTTTATTATTCCTAACCCTAAAATGGGAGCGTAAAAAATCGAAAGGACAAAGTCTCCAGTTGTTATCTGCCGGGAGTGGCCGCCCCTTTCATTAATCAGTATCCTTAATTATTCAAGTTTCGGGACTAATCTGCCGGCCAACAATTATGGCGGGCAAGACTAATGATTTGTTTGCGAAAAACCAACAGGACATCAACAAAAATCATAGTCAAAACATTGAAAGATCACTCAGTTTTTAGACTATTCCATATTTTTCCTTGTGGACTACTTAATAGTAGAGTAGGATGTATCTTTAAAGGAATACGTTATAAGACTTTTATGAAAGATCGACGTCAAAAGTCAGACTAAAAGGAATTCATTCGACATAATTTGTAGGTATACTTGTGAAACCAACTTAAGCAGAGAAAAGTTTTTTAGTTGTTTTTACCGCCGAGTACACTTACCACACTAAAAATGAGTGTGTTTAAATAAACAAACAATTTACAAATTATTATGATTGAGTATTATTTAAAAAAAAACCGGCATACTTTTAAACGATTATATTTTACGGTAGTAAGGTTTACTATTAAATCTTAACTTAAAAAACCTAGCATACTTTAAAATTATTGTATCTTACGGTATTTAGGTATACCTAGTATTACATCTTACTATTTAAATAATGTGTGGGTGAGAAATTACGTAATATTTTTTTTACTTTATGAAAATGACATCAAGTTCTTAAATCTCACAGGGGAAAAACTGCACTGTTTTTTCTAGACAGGTAGCAAGATCTCGGGAAGCATATAAAACTGTTGGTGTCGGTTTCTTAACGAAATCATAATATTTCGTCCAAGTGGTAAATATATTTTATCTACTCTCTGTTTTTTATGAATCCCTATAGTAAACTTTAAGTTATGGAGCTTAGTTTAACTCATTGTTCAAAATTTACCTTTATCAAGATGTATTACCTATCAATTTATACTATGTCACACTTCGACACCCAGATTGACCCACGACAATAAATCACAGCGGCCAGCGCCATCTTTTAAAATAAAATAAAAGAGAACTTCCGACGTCCGCCATCTATTTTCCCGTCAACTTGTTCGCCGCGTTCTATTACCGAATTTTCCGATGGACACTTTTTGTTTTCACAGTCTGTATTTTAGGGTTAAGATTCCAAATTTGTTGATGATAGGATAAGATACAGTTCGTTATCATTGTGAAACATTATCTGACTATATTGCTTAAACACAGAATCCCATCCTTTATCAGCATTTTATCTTCGTGCGAAGTCAAATACATTTTTATTTGTAAGAATACGATAATTTAAGCTTACAAAAATATGACTTGCTGAATGCAATGCTTGCCATTTCCTTCCCACATTCTAAATATATGGTAGGTTTATAATAGGTAGGGTCGGGTCGGGAACGGTGGCTCAGTCGGGTGCGGTGGCTCAGTCGGGTACAATGACTCGCGACGATATTTCCTATAAAGAACAATACTACCTTTATAACTGTCATTCTCAGCCAAACATGTACAAACCAATGATCCGGCCGCTCCGGCGCCGTTCAGTCGTGATACGACTCTGTATTTGTATTCGTACTTGAAAAAATACTATTTAGGGTAAGTTACACTTGTTTTTATACACTAAAATTTAAAGATTTTGATAATTGTTAGTGTCTGGATGGAAAGTGGCGTTATTATACTAGGCATTGGCATAGAATTGCTCGCCTTTCGGCAAATCTGTTAAAATTTGTACGCTCCTGAAATTAAAATGGCGACGGCGTGTTCAGTGGCTCAAAATAAAAAGGTCAGATAAATTGGTTGATCTCAATTTATCCGTATTTTATTGTTATTATAACTATTTATGTGACGGATTTTGATGCATAATATGTTTAAAAGATAATTCTGAGATACCTAACCGAATAAAAGTGATTAAATATAATAAATGTTTTTCATTCAATTTTGTACTGGTGAGCAACTGTGTACTGTTAGAGTCTCTGTGTACTACAGGGTCGAGTCACGGTAGCTCAGTACCGGTACAGAGTGGCACATTTCCCATTTTTTTTTATTTATTGTCGGGCTTCTATACCTAATAATGCATTGTTTAAAAAAGTAATAATGTAGGGAGACACTGCATGTTGACTGTGATTTTCAGGTAGGTACTCCAACTTTTTCTTCATAATTTGTGTGTCTGAAAAAAACTGAGCCACTGTTGTTGCCGTCCTGACCCTACATAAAACACCTCTAAATTTTAATTATTACAAAGATTTTAGGGGCTGATAGTGTCCATCAATACGAGCAATTTTTACTATGGAGACAACCACAGAATCGCGAATAAAAATCAGCTGTTCCATACATTTCAGTCGAGTCCATGTAGTACTTTTGTATGGAACAGTTGTTTTTTTTCGCGATGTCATGGCTGGCCCCCTCTAAAATCTCTGTACTAATAAATATTTAGTGGTGTATAATATTTCATATTGCATGTTTATTCATCATACATTCGGTAACGGAAAGAGCTTTACCTTATGCTCCTATAATCATATTACTGGCAAGAGCTTACTTAAAAAGCTTTGCCCTTTGTAATAAGTACTTAATAGTATTATTTCTTTAAATTGTGTGTTGTACCAAAAGTTTAAAAAGCATTGATAGATTAATCAACTCCTAGGGGCTAGGACTTAGACTAACCGCCAAATATTTAAACTATGTTTATTAACTAAAAACATTGTTTTGTTTCTTTTGCTCAAATTAGAAATGACATTACTGTAACAAAGACAATACAAAGTTAAACATAGCTTGAATATTTTTATAAATACGGTAGTAAGTTTCCAGTAGGTACCTATTTATTAACTAACCTTCCGCCTGGTGGACTACACGACGTTATCCCTCGGGTATGTGATATTTTTCCGAGAGTTGTGACGGGACCCCTTCGTCGGCCAGCGGTACACTAGCCGGAGCGTCGGAAGTCACCGCCCAGTATTCAATTGGTAGACGTAGATACCATAGTAATAGTATTATTTGATCTGAGACGTAGATTTAAATGGAAATGATTTATTTTGTTTTTCAAAAAGATTAGTAGAAATAGGTAGAAGGAACCCTTAGGTATATTGGGTTCCTCTATATTATAACTATAATCACCACATAATTTCAACTAATATAGTAACTGGTAAGTAATGGAAGCACTGTTCATCACGATGGTTTTTGTAGGACTGAATCAAAAATGCTGAACAAGGATCGTGGAACGAGAATTTTGAATTTAAAAAGACAGGTCCAGAATACTATCGATAGCCAGTAAATTAAACTATGAAGTTTCTAGTCATCATAGAGGTTCTAACCATCCATGAAACTGGAACGAGACGGCATCGTTACAAAGTAGCTTTTGTCACTCTCTAGCTCCTAAACTATCTCCATACCAAAAATCACGTCGATCCGTTGCTCCGTTTTGACGTGAAAGACGGACAAACCAATAAACAAACACACTTTCACATTTATTTTAATAGTAGGTAGTATGGATTTTACAAGCCTTTGTTACACATCCGAAAGCGTATACTTACCTGAAAATTTAAAATGAAATAACTCGGACAATATAAAAGTGTTTTTTCTTATATTTTTCAACATATCCAGCCAAAAGGTAGAAACTGTAACTTCAAGATAACAATAACAGAACAAAAGCCAGTACTTATGCAAACTATTTAAACACAACAAAAAATATAGACGTTGTTTTATTGATTACTTCTAATAATTTATTTATTACAAAGCTCATATATTCTATGCTATTCAATTGAAAATTACCTACAATCGTTCAGAAATTATTATAACAGCTTATGCACATGACAGCTTAAATAATAAAACGCTTTGTCTGCAATTGAAACCAGTATAATTAAACTGTTGAACATTCACAAACAGGCCGAGTTAGTGTTACCGAAACTATCGATAGTTTTACTATCGATAGTTTTAATCGAAAAATGCCAAACTATCGATGGCCTATCGATAGTATCGATACCATCGATAGCATCGATCTCTAAGTTAGTACAATACTATTGGTAAGCAGCAATACTATCGATAGTATCGATAGTATTGCTATCTAATATTGCAAAACTATCGATACTATCTATACTATCGATAGTATTGTTCCCAAAAGTTACAACATCTTTCGATCACATCGATAATATTGATACCTTTGAAATAGAGGTAACAATCGCTTGTCCAAAACTATAGATAGTATTGATAGTTTATTAATATTGAAAAGCAATACTATCGATACTATCGATAGTTTATTCGCCGTCAGGGACCGATACTATCGATAGTATTATGTCTACAGATAGTATTGCACTAAAACATTAAAAAAAAAATCAACCGAACTGAGAACCTCCTCCTTTTTTTGAATTCGGTTAAAAAGAGAGATCAATACTATCGATACTATAGTTTTTGCTTAAACTATCGATAGACTATCGAAATGCTATCGATAGTGGACTATCGATCGGCAACACTAGGCGGAGTTACTTACAAAATATTCTCGCTCTCCGACCTACGACTGTGGTATATCATCTTTCGCAATGGTCGGTCACTCGAGGGACAGGTGGCCAAAAATTTTTTATTCAGTATTCAAACTCTGAAAGGCAAACGCCGGCGCCGTTGGTAATGAATGCCCAGTGTTGCCTTCTCCCCAAATCTAGTCCGAAATCTCCGCAAAACGCTGGTTTTGTAGTAAAAGCCCCCCAACAAGCCGAAATACTTGAAAAGGCGTTATTTTTAGCTCACTAGAGACGTGGCAGAGTAGATCACTTGCACGTAGAACACTGATTGCTATAATTAATTATATATAATTAATGAGTTCCAAGCGCTAAAACATCCTACTTGAAATAACATTTTTGCCATGAAAAAAACCCAAAACCCCCCAACGTCAAAATTTTCCCCCCAAAAATATTGTCCCCCCCATAATTCACCCCACAGCTCTAAAAACCCCTAAATTTAAGGGGAATCCCCCTAATCTGGCAACACTAAATGCCTGTAGCCAACTCACACTTCCAAGATATGTTGGCTGTATTAGTTAATGCAGAGCAAAACTTAAGCAAAATGCTAATTTGTGGCTGTTTTAAGGTGCACCTCTCCAGAAACTAGTAAAACACCGCACTTACACTCTGAGTATGCTCTATATTGAATTGAATCCGCCATAAACTGTAGAATATTCACAAACGGAGAGGTGATTACCAACTTTCCGGACTATTGTGGCTGTTCTAAAAGGTGCAACCCTCCAGAGACTAATAAAACACAGCACTTACACTCTGAGTCTGCTATATTAAATTGAGTCCGCCATAAACTGTTGAACATTCAGAAACGGAGAGGTGATTACCAACTTTCCGGACTAATGTGGCTGTTCTAAGGTGCAACCCTCCAGAGACTAATAAAACACAGCACTTACACTCTGTCTGCTATATTAAATTGAATCCGTCATAAACTGTTGAACATTCACAAACGGACAGGTGATTACCAACTTTTCGGACTATTGTGGCTGATCTAAGGTGCAACCCCCCAGAGACTAATAAAACACAGCACTTACACTCTGTCTGTTATATTGAATTGAATCCGTCATAAACTGTTGAACATTCACAAACGGACAGGTGATTACCAACTTTCCGGACTATTGTGGCTGTTCTAAGGTGCAATTCTCCAGAAACTAATAAAACACAGCACTTACACTCTGGGTCTGCTATATTGAAATGAATCCGCCATAAACTGTTGAACATTCAGAAACGGAGAGGTGATTATCAACTTTCCGGACTATAATTGTGGCTGTTCTAAGGTGCAACCCTACAGAGACTAATAAAACACAGCACTTACACTCTGAGTCTGCAATATTGAATTGAATCAATTGAATCCGCCATAAACTGTTGAACATTCACAAACGGAGAGGTGATTACCAACTTTCCGGACTCGGACCGATTTGGCTGCGGTTCAGTTTTCCACAGATTGTTGTAACAGTTTATGTGGTTTAAGTTTATTATCTCGATAATTAAGACGAGAATCCGAATTTAAATTGTTGTGGAAATGATTTGTATTTTTTTATCTTTAATTTGGAAGTTGAAAATGTTGCAAATGTGTTTGGATGTAGTATAATCATAATACTGTGTGATTATTTTATTTATTTGTTTATTATTTTGACAGCCATGGAAAATACAAAATTAATAAGATTAAAATTAAACAAACATGCAAAATGTAAAATTCTGTTAAAGGCAGTCACGCTTTAACAAATTGGATGGATTGAGACAACAATACATAAATTACAACTACAGTAAACTGCTAATAAGGGCAGTTTACCATAGTTCAAATTATGTTATTGTAATATTAGCACTCTACATAGCTCAAATGTGAAAACTAAGGGCCAATTTTATACCTAAAATATTTTTTTGTATATTTGTGTTTAAAAAAAAATACTACCTATATACCACATTTTAATGCATTTTGAACTATTTTTTTTTTCGAGCTAATCTTTAGGGTGCCAATAATTATGGCAGTTTACCCTTAATAAATTAATTCAAGTTTTAAGTACAATCAATATTTATCAATAAAATATAAAATAATCGTAACATACAAAATTACAGAGACATGTAGATACATATATACAGACTATAATAAAGGGGGTCTCATTAATAACTTGAATTTTAAAAATGAAAAAAATGTATTGATTTAATATTTTATTAACATTTTTTTCTACATAATATGTATGGAGGTAGTGATGACATTTACACATGAAACAAAACATTAGTTAAATGGCCACCGTTGCTCTGTTGGGGCTTGGCATGCAATCTTTTGACGAAATTTTGCAGTGCATTTTGCAGTAAGGGCTACAGGATTTGACGGATTTGACTTGCAATTTCTTCTTTGAGTTCCTCAGTTGTCTCAGGCCCGCATTCAGAGACGATTTTGAGCCTTGAGTATAGCTCAAGTCAAGGCTAAGCTAAACTTTCGTATTCACAGTCGAGTTTACCCAACTGAGCAGGAAAGCAGTCTAACCGCCAGTTTCTGAAACGCCAATCAAAATTAAAATTAGCTAACAGACTGTCACAATTAATTCCCAATTAAAAGCACCTTGGGTTTCTGAACCGAAAATTATCTCACAATTAGGTAATTGACTGCTAATTATTGGTTTATTATTAGTTTGGCCACCCTGCCTGAAGTCAATCGATTTAGTACTCATCATACATATTAAATCCATTATCTCTGACTGTTTTTTTTTTGTTGGTAGGTACTTATTGCAAGACAAATCAACAAAATTATTTGATCCCTAGCGCCACCTAACGTGTAGCTCTAGATAAAATATTTTTGACACCGTAACGAACCCCGGAACGAATTGCGAAAGTAGCAAAAGAAATCGCACGGCGAGCGAAATATTATGAATTTTCAGTTTTAAAAATTATAATTTAATGGAACATTTAACGCAATTGACTGGAATAATGTAAATAAGTACTTACTTGGTAAAATTTATTTGATTCTCAGTTAATTGGCCGAATTTCTTCAATTAATTTTTCAAGCGTTGACAGTTTGTAAATCATGTGATTATGCTTTCGGAAACCCAAATCTAGAAATGGTTTGAGATTTGTCTGTCACATTTTTCTTCCAGAAACCCAAACTACAATTAATTGGAGATTAATTGGGAATTAGGTAATTTAATTTTAATTGGCGTTTCGGAAACCGGCCGTAAGCCAAGCATTGAGTAAGCTATACTCGGCCCATACTTTGCATAGAAAGTGGTGCCATCTGTAATGATATTGTTCGAAATCACGTTTGACGTCTGTTTTGAATAGGTTCAAGGTAGTTTTTGTTGGTTAGAAGTTGAAAAGTTTCTTGTTCCTCAAAACTAATTAAAATGAACGTTATTGATTTTATAGACGAGGTGGATGAGCTTGGACGTTATGAAGAACTAATTCCGGAAATTCCTTTGCCTCCAAGGCAAAGATTATACCTTCGAAATATTACGGATCCGTACGAG
This sequence comes from Crambus lathoniellus, assembly GCA_949710035.1. Lineage (NCBI taxonomy): Eukaryota > Metazoa > Arthropoda > Insecta > Lepidoptera > Crambidae > Crambus > Crambus lathoniellus. Next base: position 23,208,930 of record OX453310.1, read on the forward strand.
TTCCAATGACGAAGATTTTTGAGACCGGTTCAGATTCCGGAAAAACACAGTAAAGGAATTGATTGTGCCTCTACTACACCCAGGTAACCACCAAACCTTGAGGGGTCTGCCAATTCCAATAGAAATACAATCCACAATAGCACTACGCTATTATGCAACTGGATCCTTTCAGTAATGCAAACTTAACAACATTTCTTCAGTTGCTGTCCATCTATCCCATCATCAAAACTTGATAATAGCAATAATAGATACTAATACCTCGTTAAATCATGCTCGCAAGTGAGGATTGCATTTTTTTTTTCAACACAGCAAACTTTTCTTTTAACTTTAAAAAAAACCTTGATAACTGTCAAAATTGGTCTATGATTTCTATCTCTTTCTCTCTAATGGATGTTTAGCTGCAGCCATCTCTATCATACTCATGTGGAAAAAACCGATTATGAATCGTATGTGAAGGACTTCACTTTTTGTACGATAGACAAAGCAAAAGCGGCGCTAAGCCAAGAGGAGGTTGAGCGACGATTGTAACTCAACTGTGAATACGAATTGAGACGGTTTGAGCTGAGTGGGATCTCAAGCTTAGCTGAGCAGCTGCCGAGTCCTACTCTGCAAGCTGTCTCTGAATGCGGGCCTCAGGGTGGTTTGCATAGACCTTACTTTTCAAAAACCCCAGAGCAAATTGTCCAAACAAGTTTAATCGCAACTTCTTGCCGGCCAGTTTTGGTCTCCAAAACGAGAAATTACACGACCTGAAAACTTGGTTTATAACAAAGTCATTGTTTCCCTAATAACAAACGTTCTTCCAAGCTATGGCGCTCTATGACGCTCTATGATTTTCGTAAATGTTTTAATTAAACAAACACTAAATATGGCTGACTCAACAAATGACGCGCATTTAAAAATTCAAGTTCTTGCTGAGACACTCTATACATCCCTCAACAACTTTGTCACCTTCATCCTAAGCTGACGGGAAGAGTCGTGAAAGATATCGGCAATATTGTACCTATTGTACATACAGACTATATTTATTAAATGGTTGGTGGTAGGACCAGGGTGCCTACCATCAACTTTATGACAGCGATTCAAAAATAGCGCGATTCAGAATAGGTTCCTAAAATGAATCGCTTTCTTTCGTACTCTGACCTTCTAAAAACTGGATCGCAAATGAATTGCTAAATGTTAATGACCGAGCGATTTGTGTCCTTTTTCTTCTACCCGTCTCTTTCACTCGATTCTGTCATGCCCGGAGAGTGAGAGGGACGGGTATAACCTGCAGGTGACATGTTAAATCGACCGGGTTATAAGTCAAATAAGAGTTTCTGACAGCTTAGCGGCTGTGAAATGTCATTGATCGATCACTGAATCGCTGTCATTGATATTAAGCTGTCGTGGTACGAATAAGCGAAGCAGATCAGTTTAGGTTCCTAAACAAAACCGTAATAAGAGTTGATGGTAAGCACCCTGCTCTTAGTCTGTCTGCCTAGCTAGCACCATTTTATTTCCTACAGAAATTACTATTTTCATACAACAAAAAAAAACTGTGTTTTGTGGAATCGGTCGTTTATAGAATTATACATTTTGCGAATTAGTAATTTTAGGAGCCTGAGGCTGCATTCGACCAAACGCCTACTGTCGGATACTAATGTCAAACTAGTATATTACTATCCGAAAGAAGCGTTTGGTCGAATGCAGCCTAACGGCCAGAATTAATAACCTATCCACAGATAGGGATAGGTGCGATCCAGATTAGATGCTAGGCAACACCAGCTAGAAACACTCTGGCAACGGTCGTTAATTGTATGTTAATATCAAACGTTGCATAGCAACTAATCTGGATCGCACCTATCCCTATCTGTATATAGGTTATTAATTCTGGCCGAAAGCCGACCAATGAGCGCGAAAGGCGCGCGGACAAGTAGGTAAGCAATAACCACGTAAGACGCGCGGAGACGGCAGGGTGCCTACCATCAACTCTTATTGCGGTTTTGTTTAGGACCTAAACTGATCTGCTTCGCTTATTCGTACCACGACAGCTTAATATCAATGACAGCGATTCAGTGATCATTCAATGACATTTCACAGACGCTAAACTGTCATGAACTCTTATTTGACTTATAACTCGGCCAAGCTAACATGACACCTGCAGGTTATACCCGTCCTTCTCACTCTCCGGGCATGACAGAATCGAGTGGAAGAGACGGGAAGAAATAAGGACACAAATCGTTCGGTCATTCACATTTAGCAATTCATTTGCAATCCAGTTTTTAGAAGATCATAGTACGAAAGAAAGCAATTCATTTTAGGAACCTATTCTGCATCGCGCTATTTTTGAATCGCTGTCTTAAAGTTGATGGTAGGCACACAGGACTCGTGCTTGAACATGAAAAGCACGCGCGCAGCACGCACGCGCAGATCTGTACGCACCATTAGTGCAACTGCTGAACTTGATTTATTGTCGAGCGTACAAAATATTTGTGTACATCATCATTACTTACGGGTAATGGACCGAAAGAACTGATATACCTTGCCCTTCCGGCAGTAGTTATTGATCAAAGTCGATGAAAAATATTGACAAATTCGGGGGTATATTTAATTTTAACATGGAAAATCTAGTCTTGTTTACGCATTTACTTGAAGGATGACTTTCGTGGCTTTTACATTCATCATCATCTTCATCATCAGCCATTTAATGTTTTAATATTTAACTTATTATTTTATTTATTATTTATTTTTAGGTTTGACGACCGATTTGGCGCAGGGGTAGACTACCTGCCTTCTGCGCCAGAGGTCTCGGGTTCGATTCCCGAACAAGACAAATATTTGTGTGCATGAACATGTCTATTTGTCTTGGTCTGGGTGTATATAAGTATAATAAGTATGTATTTACAAACAAAAAGTATTTAAGTATATATTTATCCGTTATCAAGTTCACATAGACACAGTTTCTTATGAAATTTACTATGGGCTTAGATAATTGGTGTGATTGTAAGAAAAATATTTGGAAAATGAAGTATTAAGAAAAAATCGACCCGTCTCACAACAGCAGTCGCCCGGAAAGCGAAAGGTCGTGGGTTCGAGTCCCATCGGAGCTGGTTGTGAGACGGGTCGATTTTTTCTTAATACTTCATTTTCCATTTTTTCTTAATACTTCATTTTCCATTTTTCTATAATTAAAGTTGCATTGTGAATGCAAAAAACTAAAAGAAAAATATTTAATTATTTATTTATTTAATGAAGTTCTTTTTATGCAAATAAAGTGTCTCGTCTTAAAACGTAAAGTATACTTCCTCAAAAGTTTTAAGTCACACGACCTTTGAAATACGAGTAGTGTTCATTAAGTAGTGATAATGACTAATGGCCGTTTTCACCAAAACTTGTTTAAAAAATCGTGTACAGCAGCGATCATTGCGTCATCATCATCAAATTTCTGACCTCTAAGGTGCTCCTTTAATCGGGGAAACAGATAAAAATCACTAAGGGCGAGGTCCGGTGAATACGGCGGATGCTCCATCAACTCAAACTCAGCATCGTTAATGGCATGGCAGACATTGCATCGCAACCGCGAACTTCAATTTTCTCCATTTTCTACCAGCCAGCATTTCTTTTTTTTTCTTACCAAAGAGTATATATGGCATTCTCATTACTTAATGAACACCCCTCGTATTTCAAAAAACTACTGCCCACTTTAATTAATTTTACTGTAATGGCTTAACTTGATTTGAGGCATAAGTGTATATATTCTTTGTTTGAGGTGAGCAGTTTGCATCAGAGTAATAACTAACGTATTACGGCGCGTCTTAAGCTCAAACTCGATTCCGATTCAACTTCGGACAAGCATCACGTAACATAGAGCTTGAGAAAGTGTGTAAAATAAAAATCACAACTTTGAGAAAACACTCAAATAAACTTGCAAACAGTCCTTTGAAACCGTTTAGAAGCTGTGTTGTTACTCATTTGACATTTAGATTTTAAATTATTTTTATGCATTCACAATGCAATTCTGAAATTGTGATAGAAAAATACCGCCAGCCCTGTGAGTAGCTTTCAGGCGGGATCCGAACCTATCTATCACAATAAAAAACAATAATCTATCACGATTTTTCCTATAATTACAAAATTGAATTGTGAATGCATAAAAATAATTTAAAATCTAATTTAAATGCTGTTGCATATAAATCGATTGTTAAACATTTTTTTAAAGTTATCTTTCGGATTATTCGGCTTGATGAAACAATGGTGGCCCACAGCGTCAAAAGTGATAAATAAATTCGACCTTCGGTAGCTTAGTTGGTCAGAGCATTGGGCCGGATTCCCAGGGGCACGGGTTCGAATCCCGCCTAAAAGCTACAAATATAGGGCTGTTTGTATTTTTCCATCACAATATTTACTACAATTGCTATTATTACAAGACAAATGACCTTCCAAAAACAACTGGAAACCACTGTCCACTTTAGCGTTGTAATAGCTTAACTTAACCTGCTGTGAACAGTTTGCATCAAAACAATAAACAAACTTATTACGGCGCGCCGTAAGCTCCACTAGCATTCCGATCTAACTTTGGACTCGGGCTCTACGTAACACAAGACCATAGAGTTTGAAAAAGAGACTAGAATAATGTGGCTAACAAGCCTGCTCGATTGTTTTGGATTGAAAACAAAAAAGCAACCTTTCATATTCCATGATATTAATTAGTAAAGTTTAATTCTAAACAAATTTTTAGGAATCGATTAATTTTAAGTTGAAAATTAAGTATATTAGTAAAAATCGACCCGTCGTCGTCGTCGCACTACTTACATCATCTATATACTTAATTTTCAATAATAAAAATTGCATTGTGAATGGAATAAAGTAAAAATAATTTATTGTAAAGTTTCCAGAATTATTGACTCAGAAAAAAAATATAAGCAATTTCTATTCGATCAGTTTGCTTTCGAATGGTAGTTAGTTGGTTTGGTGGTGTAAACTTTTGCTCACTGTCAACTAAAGCACAGAAAAGTTAGAGAGTATTTGTGTTTGTAAACATTTGATTGTAGAACTTACTCCTGCTTTTATTGTCAAATACATTGAGAACACAGCTCCGTTCCGCATTTCTCAGGTTCAATAGACAGCCTTTATGGCGGCAATACACGGTTCAGTTCTGCCTTTCTTGTGCCCTATGCGCAGGACATTAGTTTTCCAGTCACTGACGATTTATGATTCAGAGGACCCTCTGGTCGTATAGTGTTTTATAGTCCAGGACGACTTTTATGGCTTAGCATGCAGAGTTTATAGTGTTGTACAAAACTTTACATAATTTGCTCGCTTTCTGTATCGCTTATCTGGCAAACGATTTACATTATGATCGTAGAATAACTGAGGGAATCGTACCTTTTACTCTTGAGGAATGTTTGCAACCACGTGTCATAAAATCCATTTTAAAAATTGCACCTCGCTTTTCCCGTCGCATTTATTTATTATTGTTAATGTCAACCAACAGCATACATATATAACAACAACAATAAAAACAATACAAAATAAGTTTTAATCGTGTTCATAAAATTTACCCTCCATCATAAGACAGCACAAAGAATATAATTCTTTCTGATAGGTACCTTTTTTGTACCGTGTACGCGTGTATGCAAAAACCGTGGACATAAAATGTATCTGACTTTCTTTATCCGAATGACTATGTCTAGAATAATTTGTGAATGTATTTCAGAGAATTCTTGGTTTTTCAGGTTGTGAATACGACAACTTGTCGAACGTCCTCTTCTCAGCTACGGTAGTCGTTAACTCATGGTAGGCATCAACGCAAGCAGAGGTACCATGTCCTTGTGGCCAGGTGGTTTGGAGAGTTTATTCCAGAACTCCCTGTATCCTGGCCAGAAAAATCTGGAACCTCCTTGGAAATTGCTCTTCGATGATTATGTACTTCCCAATATCCAGGATCCCTTTATGATTAATTTGCGCTACAAAAAACCTATGGCTAGAACTTGCTTGCAACTAGCATGCCCGCCCTCTTTTGTGAAGTTAAAATAATGCGAGCATAAACGAAACAACAAAGTAATGTGCGTCTCAATAACTTTCTTTCGTAATTCCTTATTATAATCATACATATCAAAATATAACGTATAGTTTGTGCGGTGTAGCATGGTGCCTATGACAGCTCATTTGTGCAAAGCAAAATGGTGCTTCTGCACAAGGAATAGGGACTAATTTTTCTAGCATAAGCTGCACAAATATTTTTTTAATGCTGTTTTAACTGGCGGAACACAACAATGCTGAAAACATCGTTGTTATCGAGTCACACTTAGATAAGATTTTTTTTTTAATATTAAAAAGGGGCAAACGAGCAGACGAGCCACGTGATGGGAAGTAGTCATCGTCGCCCATGGACATCTACAACACCAGAAGGGTGTTTGGTGGCTGAAAATCGGCATTTCACCTTTGGTGAATATTTTTGCCGAGCCAGGATCCATTTGCTGCTGCACACAGGCACATCTCAACAAAATCTCTGCAACTATTGTAATTATTTATTTTCTTTCTTTTTTTTTTGTATGTTAATTTGCTTGTGTTTATGTGTGTGGCAACAATAAACGTTTATCTTTATCTTTATCTTTATCTATTTATACGCTTTTTGAAGAACTCCATGTCATAGCACAAAGGGAACACCTCTGGAGGAAGCTCATTCCACATCTTACAAGTTCGAGGTAGGAACGAACGTGATGCCCGAACAGTTGTTGATTTCCAGGTGTCAAGAATGTGGTGGTGTTTAGGATGAGTTCTACTCACTTGGCGTGCGGTGCGGTGGCGGAAATGTGACGGTGGCACCAGTTCAAAAAGCTCCTCAGAACATTCCCCATTGTAAAGACGGTAGAACACACACATAGAGCTTATATCTCTGCGGTGACTTTCTAAACCATTCGTGAGTCTCGGATGTGTCTCGGAAGATGGTGGTAGCTAGCCAGGCGGACATTAAGCAAACCCTTTGTCAATGTCAACAGAATTTCGACCTCATTGAAAATAAATTTATTTGTATTTTTTTTAATAAATTTATGTTTTAATTGGAAGATTCGTACAATTTGCTGAAATAAAAGTTACTTACTTATTGCTATATCATAATAAAATATCCAGATTTTGTCACCACCCCATGAGGCATTGACAGCGCATGAAAAAACGCGGTGTGCTGTGCATAGTGAGGGCGCTTGTGTTACAGGCTTGTATACACGGAATTTTACCGTTTATTCTTACTATTACAAAATAATTTATGATTAAAATACAACCATCCGTTTTTTTCAAACGCTAAAATTCCGTGTAGTGCACAAGCGCCCTTAGGGTGTAACATCCGGTTAAGAATTTAATCCTTACTTCACTACATAGTATAAAACAAAGTCGCTTTCTCTGTCCCTATGTCCCTTTGTATGCTTAAATCTTTGAAACTACGCAACGGATTTTGATGCGTTTTTTTTAATAGATAGAGTGATTCAAGAGGAAGTTTTATATGTACTTTTTACCCCGATATTCCCACGGGAACGGGAACCACGCGGGTGAAACCGCGGGCGGCCGCTAGTATATTATAAATGCGAAAATGCGAATCTGTCTGTCTGTGTGTTACACAATCACGCCTAAACTACGCAACCGATTTGAATAAAAATTGGTACAGAGATAGTCTAGAGCCTGAGAAAGGACATAGGCTACTTTTTTAGGTGAACAAAGAGCTGTAAGGGGTTGAAATAGGGGATGAAAATTTGTATGGAAATTACGTCATTTTTAAAGCTAGAAGCTTCAAAATTATTTTATAGGCTTTTGATTAGATAAATAAATACGACATTCAAAGTTTGTAAAAAAAACTACCCTAAAGAGGGTGAAAACAGGGGGTGAATTTTTTCGTGTGATGACGTCGGCAAAAAAGTTTACGGAACGGATTTTGATGAAAGTTTTATTTTGTTATACAGCTATTGGTCCTTGCCAACATATAAGGTCCTTCTTAAATAGTGCACATAATTTTAAGGGGTCAATGTACTCATGCATACAAACAACTTTTACTATGGTATCAACATTGAAATCGCGAAAAGAAAAACAGCTGTTCCATACATTTTGATCTATGCGATTTAAAATTTTCTATGGAACAGCTGATTCTTTTTTCGCGTTTTCAATGTTGGTACCATAGTGAAAGTTGCTTGTATGCGTGAGTACATTGACCCCTTAAAATTATGTGCACTATTTAAGAAGGACCTTATATAGCTCTAATTTATTTTGAAGATCGCAATTTCTGATGTGGAACCATAGCAGTCCAGTCTAACTATGAGAGATATAAAAATATCGTTTTAAGGAAAATTGTTAAACGCGATGAGCACTTTCTATTGACGTACAAAGTTTGAAGGTCTGGTACACCTGATGTGGAACCCTAGCAGCCAGATTAAACTATATGAGATACAAACATAGCGTCTTAAGAAAAGTTGTTTAACGTCATGGACATTTTCTATTGACGGAAAAATATCGAAGGTCTGGTACTCCTGATTTGGAACCCTTGCAGCCCAGCTTAACTATAAGAGATACAAATACAGCATCTTAAGAGAAGTTGTTTAGCGTGATAAGTATTTTCTTTTGACATACAATATATACTAATATTATAAATGTGAAATGTCCGTCTTTCACGTCAAAACGGAGCAACGGATCGCCCTTTTTTTAGTATGTGGATAGTTTAGGAGCTAGAGAGTCCCATAGGTTAATTTTATCCCGGAAAAATATCACATTCCCTCGGAAAAACGTCGTGTAGTACACGCGGCAAAACCGCGGGCGGAAGGCTATGGGATATAAATTTTTAACGTGTTAATACGTAGGTACTGTTTATGTAATATACACGGTATTTTTTATTACCCCGGATATTTTTAGGGATTAATTTACTCATGATAACAAAAACTTTTATTAAAGGACCAACACTGAAATCGCGAAAAAATATCAGCTGTTCCATACATTTTGATTAAATATTTTTGCACTTTTGTATGGAATAGCTGTTTTTTTTGCGATTTTAGTGTTGGTCCCATAATAAAAATTATTTGTTTTCATGAGCAGAATAATCCTTTTAATTTTATCTGGGGTGATAAATAATTACCGTGTATATTAAGTAAATAAATAAAATAATTCATACTTATTATAAAACTGTATGCGATTCTATTCAGGGGGCTACCGGCAAAAAATTATGGGTATGGTGTCACGTTCTTACCTCCTTCACCCTAAATCTACCGGGATAAGGATAGGAAAAGAAACGCGAACAAATGATGGGTTAAGATATGTTTTTATATTAAAATAAAATACCGATGAGAGGGAGCGGTCATGGGTGAAGCCCAAAGAATTTATAAGGTAGACTTGGCTCGATTTCCTGCTAGTCGGGTACTTCCCGTGTTGAGCGCCTCGGTGAGGGACAGGAGCACAGCAGGGACGCAACAGGAACGCAACAGGAACGGTGTCGGGCGCAACAGGAGCACAGCCCAAGGTGACCTTCAGGTAAAGGTAGCAGTGACCTCGGACCCTGGAACGCGCCATCAAAAGGCGTTATTTCCTCATCCAATAATGTGCGATCACCAACGGCAGCAACTACTGGGATAGTACCGTAATGAGCTGTTGTGCCGTGGTGTTCGCAATCGGTTACGGAGATTAAATAATAAGATGAACAAGAATTTAAATTAGCTAACGTAAAATATTTTTTTTTCATACATAAAGTGGGTAGATCCAAATGGAAATTATTTGACTAAGCAAATTCGTTATTGCAATAGATATAAATGATTTAACGGTTCCTAATTAACATTCACTAATAAAATAAAATAAAGAAAGGTGGCTAAATACAAATCACACTTTTCTAGGAAACTAATACTGACTGCTATAATTGTTAAGAAATACAAGTAGGTACCACTTACCCAATCTGGGGTTTTCCAAACACAATTTCACTATTTTGGCCGACTAGGCACGAAATATTATAATCTTAATAACTAATTTAAATAGGTTAGGCTGCCAATAATTATATCTTTATTCATTAATTCAATTTGAGGTAAAGAGCAGCTAGCTACGACTGTTGCCGGTCAGGGAATGAGTCGGCCGGTGTGAGTGAGCAACGAGCGAACGGCCGTCGAATGAATGAATGGATGGCTTGCGAACGAACAGGTGATCGGTTCTACAGACGAAACGTCAAACGCGACGGCAAAGTAAATGAGCGCTAAAATGAAATATTCCTTTGATTTTCTAAAGTATTTATATTTCATGTTATTAATATTTTGTTACTTATAAGCTTTTAGTTTATGGTTTTATTTAATAATTCAAGTAAATATTGTTAGATTAGGTAAGTGTGTTTAGTAAAATTATAAGTTTTATTGTGAAGTTGCAATAAAATCAAAAATTGTAAGTTATCTTTATTATTAGTTTACACCTAATATGATAGAGGTTTCGACCTCAGGCACAACAAAAGCTTTAATTATATGAAACTGGCCTTCAAACGAAATTGGTAAAAACATATAACCAATACTTTGCAAAGACTGGCCACCAGCAGCAATCATATTAGTGTGATTGTCATAGTGCAATAAACAATCATCTTCTAAATTAAGATGGGAGTTATTGCCTAAAATACTAAGCGCAGCGCCAGAATCTAACAAAGCAGTAGCTTCTTTATTATTTATTTTAATATTAACATAAGGCCTGGAATCATTAGCCGGTTTAGAATTCAGAATTGTAGAAACTTTATAAGTTGCAGAAAATTTTCTTAAAAATGCAAGCCAGTCATCCCATCTTCCTTATCAAAATTACTACAATTCTGCTTAACTAGTTTTTTGAATTTGGTAAATTATTCTTAGAGCACACGGGACAATCAGGCGTTTTCACATCCTTCATACCGCATTTAAAACAAAACACATCACGACTAGCTTGACATTGTCTTATATGATGAGAGTTGCTGCGACATCTGGGGCAGTAAGGTTGATATTGGGTAGTATTAATTGAATGTATATAATTTGACGATGATTGTCCGCGATTACGGTATGTACTATAGGTTTGATTTTTGGAATAATTTCCTTTGTAATTGTTATTATTATTATTAGAATAAGTTCTATTTTGATTATGAGGATTGCTATTAGAATTATTCTGAGGAAATGATCTATGTTGATAATTAAAATTACTATTAATATTATAACTACTAGTTCCGCTATTTTGTTTAAATGTATTCCTATTAGTTTCTCTCTTGTATGCGAAATCGGGAGCAAGAGTATCTGAAGTTACTTTAGGCGGTTCCTGAAATTTGGAAAAACGATCCTGTACCACTTCATAATTACGGCATAATAAATGTAGCATTTCTATAGATGTCACCTCACCAGCAGACGCTAAAGTGCTGGCATAACAGGGCCTGACATTGTGAAGCAGTATTTTTAGTTGTTCCTTTTCAGAGAGGGGCTCGTTCAAAGAAGAAAACATTCCGCTCATTATCGAAAGATATATAGTAATGTTCTCACAATCACCTTGAGTGCGAGCACGTATTTCAGGAATAAAATTATAATCAAACTCCCGCGATCCAAACGTTTCCTTTAGCTTTACTACTAGCACGGGCCAGGAATTAACTTTACTTTTGATTGAGCGATACCAATGCAAGGCATCGTCTTGAAAAATTTCGGAAGCAAAACTTAAAATTTTTGTCAAAGGAATATTTCGAGCCTCAACAAATTCATCTACACGCTGTATAAACGCATTTACGCAAGTCTTTCCATTAAACTTCAATTTGGACAAGTCAGCCGAACTTCGATCGCATGTTACCGAGATCACATTAGACACATCCGTTACAACAGGTCTACTCTCACTACTAGTGCTAGGGTTTACCGACGAAACAGGTAAAGGCTTGTTAACTGAAAGAGCAGTAAGTTTTTGAAGTAAAAGCTTATGACTTTTAACAACGCTGTCGTATTCTTTTTTAATATCGTCGGTGCAAGTTATTCTCGCTATGCGATTATGTAAATGGTTTAATAAATTTTGCGTTCTCAAAAGTACTGGAATACTAGGATCAGCAATGTCAAGATTTAATTTAATTTTAGACACCACGTCCATACAACCAGTAAGATCCTGTTTTATTTCTAAAGGCGACTCCAAAATGTGCTCTGAAGGGAATGCTGGAGCCAATTTGACTATCTGTTTGCGTAATTCATCAACAGAGGTTGCAGGAGTGACTCCTCTAATGCCCACCTCGTACTCCAGCTCCGACTTTTGCAGAGATAGGTATTTGATTGGCAACATCGTAAAATTTAAAATATAAAAAAAATAGTTAACGCCCGATGGAGTAAGTGGTATTTACCTATATAACAAATTAATCTAAAAATAATTAAAGCACAATCTCCGCACCGTTACAAAATCAATTAAAATACGTTTTTTTTATTAAACACACAATAATCAACAAAAAAAATAAAAGCACACAAAAAAATTTTAATTGCAACTAAAAAACAAAAAAGCAAAAATCAAAAATTCTCCGTGCTACTGGAATGCACCTTACAAAACGTCAAAAAATACTAACAAAAATAATTAAGTTGATTTCACAATTTACATGTAAAATAATTAAATAGAAATTAAAGCGCCATATTAGGGCTCCGGTAACAATGTTAATGATACTATATTAGAATGAAAAGACGAAACAAAACTAACAGTTACGAGACAAAAATGTGCGTCGTATAAAGACCGTTACTTATTTTTAAATTTAGTACACTACAGCAGCACGGGAAAAAAACACAAAAAAAAACGCTTCACAAAAAAAACAACCACAAACACAAAACTAGCTACGTTGCGACTAAAAACAGGAAAGAGCCAAGCATAAAAAAATTCAACCACGTTAGGCGCCAATGTCACGTTCTTACCTCCTTCACCCTAAATCTACCGGGATAAGGATAGGAAAAGAAACGCGAACAAATGATGGGTTAAGATATGTTTTTATATTAAAATAAAATACCGATGAGAGGGAGCGGTCATGGGTGAAGCCCAAAGAATTTATAAGGTAGACTTGGCTCGATTTCCTGCTAGTCGGGTACTTCCCGTGTTGAGCGCCTCGGTGAGGGACAGGAGCACAGCAGGGACGCAACAGGAACGCAACAGGAACGGTGTCGGGCGCAACAGGAGCACAGCCCAAGGTGACCTTCAGGTAAAGGTAGCAGTGACCTCGGACCCTGGAACGCGCCATCAAAAGGCGTTATTTCCTCATCCAATAATGTGCGATCACCAACGGCAGCAACTACTGGGATAGTACCGTAATGAGCTGTTGTGCCGTGGTGTTCGCAATCGGTTACGGAGATTAAATAATAAGATGAACAAGAATTTAAATTAGCTAACGTAAAATATTTTTTTTTCATACATAAAGTGGGTAGATCCAAATGGAAATTATTTGACTAAGCAAATTCGTTATTGCAATAGATATAAATGATTTAACGGTTCCTAATTAACATTCACTAATAAAATAAAATAAAGAAAGGTGGCTAAATACAAATCACACTTTTCTAGGAAACTAATACTGACTGCTATAATTGTTAAGAAATACAAGTAGGTACCACTTACCCAATCTGGGGTTTTCCAAACACAATTTCACTATTTTGGCCGACTAGGCACGAAATATTATAATCTTAATAACTAATTTAAATAGGTTAGGCTGCCAATAATTATATCTTTATTCATTAATTCAATTTGAGGTAAAGAGCAGCTAGCTACGACTGTTGCCGGTCAGGGAATGAGTCGGCCGGTGTGAGTGAGCAACGAGCGAACGGCCGTCGAATGAATGAATGGATGGCTTGCGAACGAACAGGTGATCGGTTCTACAGACGAAACGTCAAACGCGACGGCAAAGTAAATGAGCGCTAAAATGAAATATTCCTTTGATTTTCTAAAGTATTTATATTTCATGTTATTAATATTTTGTTACTTATAAGCTTTTAGTTTATGGTTTTATTTAATAATTCAAGTAAATATTGTTAGATTAGGTAAGTGTGTTTAGTAAAATTATAAGTTTTATTGTGAAGTTGCAATAAAATCAAAAATTGTAAGTTATCTTTATTATTAGTTTATAGAAATAGGTCTCATAAACTTGATTCAAATTATCATGTACGTTTACAACGTTACATTACCCCCCGCTTCACGGGGGTAGAAATAGGTCTCATAAACTTGATTCAAATTATCATGTACGTTTACAACGTTACAATGGACGTGGGCTTCATTTGACATTTGAAGCCCATATTATGCCCTGAAAAGCACAGAAGAAAATACCGTCTTATGGAAAATTGTTAAATGTGATGAGCATTTTCTATTGACGTACAAAGTTTGAAGGTCTTGGTACACCTGCCTGGCTAGCATTACCATCATTATATCACGCAATATGATATAGCACGTCTTGCTGTCTTCTACCTTAGTGGGGTAGGTAAACAAGACAGCATGACGTGCTATATCATATCGCATGATAAAAGCCGTTCATGCTAGGCCAGTTGATGTGGAACCCTAGCAGCCAGGTTAAACTATATGAGATAGCATCTTAAGAGAAGTTGTTCAGCGTGATAAGTTCTTTCTTTTGACATACTGTTTGTATTGTTTGTATATCCGTCTTTCACATCAAAACGGAGCAACGGATCGGCGTGTTTTTTTAGTTTGTGGATATTTTAGGAGCTAGAGAGTGACAAAGACTAATTGATATCCCGGGAAAATATAACTTTCCCTCGAGATAACGTCGTGTAGTACAGGCGGGCGAACCGCGGGCGGAAGGCTATGTGAAATAATTTTTTAATGTGTTAGTATGTATCATAGCGCTAAACTAATATTTATAAAATAAATACACAAAAAAACGAAAAACCTTATTAGCTAAAAAAAATGAACAATGCTGCTGAAAGTCACTATTCCACGCGAACGAAGTCGCGGGCACAGCTAGTATATTACAAATCTAATCTAAAGATCTGTTGACAGGTACTCTCACCTACTCTAACCTCAAAATTTGCATTAAGATCGCATTCAGTAACACGTCATGATGTATTGATTCCCTTTCAAATTGCAAATGAATGTCGATCAGTCATTTCGCTGAAGGCAGAACCTCCTTCTGTTACCCTTAAGTGGTAGTAAATCATTCTGTGACGTTTGCACAAAGAGACAGGCATTCCAGCTACCTTTTAAAATGGGGCATTTGGTGAAAAGGTGACTTATTGCTATTACTGAAGAATGTTCTAAATATATTGGTAAACGCAAAATTGAAATACAAAAGTATACCTCATGTCAAATCTATTGAAAAATAAGGGGAAAAAGGGCAAAAAAACTTCACGTTGTTTTAATTCCATATGTTAAATATTTTATTTTTGCAAAGTGACTTTAATGTTTAAAGCATTTTGTTTAGAAAAATGGAAAATGAAGTATTTAGAAAAAATCGACCCGTCTCACAACTAGCTCCGATGGGATTTTGTTTACTTAGAAACAAAAAGAATTTGAACCATAGACATAAATCATAACTAATAGCAAACCAAAAAAAGAAAATAAATCCAACTATCCTACTAATATTATAAATGTGAAAGTTTAGATGTTTGGATGTTTGTATGTTTGTTACTCAATCACGCCAAAACGGCTGAACGGATTTGGCTCAAATTTGGGACACAGATACTTTGAAGCCTGAAGAGGAACATAGGCTACTTTTTATTCCGGAAAAATATCACATTCCCTCGGGATAACGTCGTGTAGTCCACGCGGGCGAAGCCACGGGCGGAAAGCTAGTAAAATAATAAAAAGAAGGCGTTGTAATCCGCTTTTCAAGCCCTAAAAAAACAGCGCCCTTTCCTAAGCCTTTTCGACTTTCGTTTCGACCTAAATAATCTTATGGATTTTTATGGGGTTTATGTTATCACTTGTATGTTATTATAAACCAAGTAACTTTTTTTGTGGTTTTGGGATGCATAAATTGTAAAGCGACAAACCGTAAAGGCATGTGCCCCAGCACTGGGGACATTTAAAACGGTTGATAATGATGATTTATTACCTGCCCTAGACAAAAGCGTTGCTACATCCGCAGCACCACCCAACTGAAAGATTTTTACAAAAGCTTTCCTAGAGGGCGACTGTGTAGATCCAATCCTTAAGGCGCGCGTAAACTGGCAACTTGTTTGGCAATAATTGCCTCGCAACTGTAATCAGGCGCAATGGATCAATCTGGAGCAATATATTTCGTAGTATTGTGTTTCCATTCCTTGGCAGTGCGCATCACAAAGGAAGAAGAAAAGTGCTTGGTACGCACGCATTCGCGGGATGTTGACCAAGTAAGGATGATAACCCGCTGTGCGTTTAGGTTCTCGGTGGTAGAACGGGGAAGGTGGAATGAGCTCATGCAGTTCAGAAGCACACTCACCGAAGTACAGTCTATAAAATACCGACAAGCAAGCCACTTTACGTCGATGGGTTAGTTAGACTATAGACTATGTAATCACGCGCAATGGATCA
Source organism: Crambus lathoniellus (assembly GCA_949710035.1). Lineage (NCBI taxonomy): Eukaryota > Metazoa > Arthropoda > Insecta > Lepidoptera > Crambidae > Crambus > Crambus lathoniellus. Next base: position 23,225,379 of record OX453310.1, read on the forward strand.
ATCTGGAGCAACGAAGTAAAGCGATGTTGCTCGATATTTTGTGGTATCGTGTGGCCGTATTCCCGCAACAGGTTGCTACATTTTGACATTTTGCCATCGCCCTTGATTGCTTGATGTGGTCGTGTCGTGACATATCGGAATAGACAGGAATAGTGCAATTTACTCAAATACTATTAAGCCAAATTGGTTTTGGGTGGCTTTGGTTAAAATTGTAACCTCCCCAACCGTAAAGGCATGTGCCTTAGCACTGGAGACATTTAAAACGGTTGATAATGATGATTTATCACCAGCTGCCCTAGAAAAAAGGGTTGCCACATTCGCAGCACTACCCAACTGAAAGATTTTTACAATAGCTTTCCTAGAGGTCAACTTTGTAGATCCAATCCTTAAGGTGCGCGTAAACGGGCAATTTGTTAGCAATAATTGCCTCTCTACTGTAATCAGGCGCAATAGAGCAATCTGGAGCAATATATTTTGTGGTATTGTGTGGCCGTATCTCCGCAACAGGTTGACATTTTGCCGTCGCTCTTAATTGTTTGATGTGGTCGTGACGTCATATTCGGCGGGGATTGACAGGAATTGCACAATTTTAATTGCCCTTGTAAGCGCGCCTTTACACAGAGATACGTGAGTATTCCCCACATTGATGGTAAAAAGAAGTAGGCACTAGGATCTTCTAACGCTTATGTTAGACAGAAGAGAGGTGTGGCTTGGAAAGTCAAAATAAGCTAGTTAACAATTAAATTTAAACAGAAGTTCAATTCCATAAAATTAAATTGCAAATCGCATTATACCTACCTACTTATATATATGACCTCGCTATTTAAAATAACTTAAGTAATTGTTATGAATTTAACATTACTTATATGGTCTTTATCACTTTAACTATTATGAAAAACGGCCTGGGAACTCGAAAACAAATTTAAAGATTGTATTAATCCCGTTTCATCTTGTACGAATTCACCCCTTATTCATCTCGCCATCCTGGAGGCGAGTTTTATTTCTATGGTATGTAACGTAAAGAACATTCGATAGTAATTTATTCCCCCGATTACGTATGCCTGTCTGTAAATATAGTATTGAGCTGTTAATCACTCGCTGCTCATTGAATATTTTATCTGACGCCACTGACCCGAATGGATGGCTTTTGAATTATTCTAATGGTAAGTGGCTCGAGCCGATACGTCAAACGTACTTACGGTTTCGTGTTACCAGGTATGTAAATACTGAAGTAAATACTCAAAGGAACTTAGGAAAAACTTTTGACGACCGATTTGGCACAGGGGTAGGTTACCTGCCTTCTGCGCCAGTGGTGTCGGGTTCAATTCTCGAACAAAACTACTTTTAATCCCTGAAAAATATCACATTCCTTCGGAATAACGAGTAGTCCACGCGGACGGAGCTAGGTTTGACACAAAGATTTATGATCGAATGCGAATTAGAGTCCATGTCAGATAACTCTGCGCGCGACTGATGCTTTTTTGGCGCTAGTTACAGTACACTTTTTTGTTCTAACATTATGTAAAAGATAAGAATTCGATTTTGCCCGCGCGCAGACTTATTTGGCTCACACTCTAAAGGTGAAGTGACAGAGGAATATACCTACAGAGTTACACCCCTGTAGTACCTATTTATTCTTCCCCCAACCCATAAACCAATGAAGGTAACACACATGTTCATACAAAACCTTTTAGGCCACTGAACCTAAAACAAAATATTAATCAAATTGATGGATTGATGAATTAAACAATGACACTATCATCGATCACAATTTATTAATCTCATAGAACTTTTCGGTTCGCGCGCTCGGCCTGCGATCGTTGAAGTTAAGTAAATTTCGCAACGGTCGGTCACTGGATGGGTGACCAAAAATTTTGTATCTCGAGCTCCTCCGTGCTTCAGAATGCACGTTAAGCCGTTGTCCCGGCTGCATATGCAGTCGTTAATACCCACCAATAAGGATTGGGCCCGCGTGATTGAGCATGGCCCATTCTCCTTTGTAATGTAGGCGGTTCGGGACGACTAAATAATAACACCTGACTGCGATTAATGGCATTTATTAATAAGGAACAATTACTTATATACTTAGTAGAGAGAGATGAGTGTGTGCATATAAGTAGCTAGTACACACACTACACCTCCCCCTAAAATGAAAAAAAAAATAAACACAAATACAATTTTTTTTACCTATTTGTTGACAAAATAAACATTAGGTAAGTAAGTAGCTAATATTCAAAATTAAGTGAAAAACATTTTTTTTTTAAACAGATCTAAATATACCTACAATATATGACGAAGCTAAAGTCAATACAATCAGCATTGTACAAATACAAATTATAACAAAAATATAATATTTTGTTAAGTTATTTAAACTAAGTCTTACTTACTTAAGTACTTATTTGAAACACAAATAGATATAAATTTCAATAACAAAATACTTTAAGTAATTATAATCTTGTTAGCTACTTAAATCATTACTATCATTATTATTATTAATCCAAAATCAATAATTGCTTTTTAAATTTTCACAAGTACCTATTCGTAATTTCTCATTTCCTTTGATTGAGGACATTTTAAATCAAACTTAGTGAGTATTTACCTTTATAGTAGGTAATATATTTTATAATATTCTGATTTATAGGTACGTAAGTATAGATTGCACAGACCTACGTCACGACAAATAATAAATTTATAAAATTATTAATTATATTAAGAAAAAAAAAATTACCATCACAAAACTCTGTAAAACTAACTAAAGTACCTCGTTATGAGTTTTAATCTGCACTTTAATAGTTTACTTTATTTAAATTCAAAATTCACGTTCACGTTTTCAAAAGAGCTTTATTTTTAACAACTGTAATAATTACCAAATGCAAACCTACTTTTCTCTTTTCTAACATTATTTCTAATTATTCCATTCATTACTAAGTTATTACCTTTGAACGATACTTTCTTTAAAAAAATCTTTCATCAAAATTATAGTTACACTCAAATACTATACCTACTACTCATGTTCATATTAAATTCAAAATAGTAAAATTGTAAAATACCAACTCTCTCTTTCTCTCTCAACTCTTTAAATTCTCTAATAAAGGTATCTCATTATCAAATATTATCTCTCAATATTCATATTTGACTACACTGTATATCCTACTCTGCTCGTTATAATTAATCACTTTATTTCATATAGGTATCGGTACACTTATTTACTCATACACATCGTCTAGGTACTTTACATATATTCAATCGCCCGGCGCCGGCGTACTTTTATTTTTATTTAATTATTTTTATTGGTACATAAAATCATATTTATTTATAGTCGACTTCATAATTCATTATTATAAATGGACAACTTAGTGCCATTTGGGTTGTGCGCACAACCTATATTTGGGGGTCATAGTTTAAGCCTCTTTGGACTCCAAAATTTTACACTGAGGAAGCTCGTTCACACTATGTTCGAAATAAAGGATCTGACCTCCCATGTACCATTTCATTATATAGGGTCACGATTTAAGACATCTTATTTGGTCTCCAACAGTATCCAAAGGGGAATCTCGTTCGCACCTTGGTATAACTGAAGGACCTGATCCCTATAGTACCTCTCATTTAATGTGTACCGTACTATCGAGCATATTTACATTATCATTTCAAACCAAAACCTACTAAAAAAAACCTATCATACCTAAATGAATATAGGGTAAATAATGATTTCATCGCTCTTGGGTGATCAGTCCAATCGCATGTGAAACATTATAAACCATATAATTCCCTATCTTCAATAAATAAAAAAAACACATTTCAACAATCTAAAACCTACATAATAAAAACAAACCTATACCTTTTAACCTATGCTGTACCTAATCATAATCTAAAAGTTACGAAAAGATTTTTCATACAGCTACGTATATCTTTCTTTACCTACTTATACCTACTTCATAACAATTCCTAATCTTTTTCCAAACTAATTCTAACCATTTCCCAACATTTCTTTTACTCTACTTTATTTTTCTCTTTATCATATTCCAATAATTCAAACCATTTTAAAATACTTATTTACTTTTATCTTTACAACAAAAATTTCCAACTCTCAAAGTTATTAATACCTAGATCCGGTAAAATATTTCTTTGCAACTAAAGTGACACTATTCTTATAAGGTTCCAATTTTCCGCTTAACCAGCAAACTCGTGTGGGATTGTTTATAACCGACTTATGTTTCTACTGCACTAAATTAACAGCTTGCATAAATGGATGTGGAATATATTCCACGTAATGCCGATCGAAATACAATACTTTGTCTTTCTATATCAGGCATGTTTGTATTAACTAAAACATCGGATTGCATCACTAATAAATAATATGTAAAATTTGTTTCTATCACCAGTATGAATTTATTGAAGTTACGTTAATTTCTAAACACAAACTAATGAATTTGTTGATTTGTATATCCGTATGTATTTAAAATGTACTTTTGTGCCAATAAAATATGATATAAATAAAATATAAACCGGCATCATAACAAATGGATTATTGCCTAATCATAACAAAAAAAATTAAATAAAACATATGCTTATAGAATATTAATTCCGACCGACTGAACAATATGTTTCTACTTTTAATATACTTACGAACAGTTTTTACCTCGTTATACCTTAGCAATAAGATCTCGTAAAATCAAATTAAATTTTAAGTGTCGATCTAATTAAAATATTGATTCTTTGTAAGTTAATCATAATGAAATTAGTTATTTATAGTTTTTTTACTTTAATAAAAAAAATGTGTAAGAAACATGTTTAAGTAAGTAATTACCTACTTATGTAAAATATAAAGTTTTTCGAAAATACCAAAAAAGAATATTTTTTTTCAACAAATACCTAAATACATAAACGAATGAATAAATGTTTACCTAATAGTGCAAGGGACAAAATATTTCAGAATACAAATAAAAACGTAAAGAATGCAATGCAAATCCTGCAACATATGTATAATTTTATATGATAAAACATTTTTTTTATTCTAAAGTTATAATCTTATGTAAGTATGGATACCTACCCATTACGTAAAGCCAAATAGACGTTTCTTTAAATATTATTATTTTATTTTAAATTTAAATTACGAGTTGCTTTTCAATTAAGAAGATGGCTATATTATTATGTGAATGTATGATATAAGAAAGAATATCATAATAATTTCTTTAAAAAAATTAAAACGGAAACGAAATATCACTGACAATCGAAATTTAAAATTAAGCTTATTTAGTCTCTATAATTTGCTTTTAAAAATTAAAATACTTTTACTATGAACAACAGAATCACAAGCTCAAAATAAAGGAAAAATAAACTGCATACATTGAAATTATTCGGGTCCATTAATTAAACTACTTATTAAATGAAAAAAAAAATATTCCATAAAAATAGAAAAATATCCTACATTTTTTATTCACCAAATTCGTAAGAAAATGTAGATACACATATAATAATTCAATAAGTACTATTTTTCACATCGTTAACTTAGATTTAATAAGTTAACCCAAATTAGAAAATTCACGCGAATATCATTGGAACATGCAATAATTTCCGATACAAATACCACACGAGTTGCTTGGTCAGCAATGTTTACTTGTGCTCAATTACGAAATTTATGCCACAAGGTTCAATAATTTAAGTTTATTTATAACTGATTGACTTCAAAATGAAAAAGAAAAAAAAATATATCTAAAGGAACCATACGAATTTAAGAAAAAAAAACAAAAACTGTTAATTCACTTACCTACTTACAACCGTAGTAGGTAACTTCCTATCACGAAAAACAAAAAAATAATTATCAGTGTTAAATTTACCTTAAAACCAATAATCAATCATCGATAAATCAGGGTATCGGGAATCCAAAACTGTGAACATAAAAAAACAACATTTACAACATTATTAAACCCTCAAAATTAATGCTGCCAAAGTAAAATTCTTATTCGTAATTGCGAAATATTACGCTGTTTCTAACTTCTGTGCAATCATTACTATAAATCAGATTTGTTTTTTTCATATTCCAAAAACATATTGAAACACTTCAAAATAATGTCAATTAATAATTAATTACTTAACACATTTCTTTTTAAGTAAATAATCGATTACAACATTATGTACTTATGGTTAAAATAAAAAAAGACATAATAAGAGATATAAAAATATCTAGCAAAAAAACACATTATTATAAAATTATAAGTTTTGGTTATGTTAAGAAACATAACCTATGTATACATTACATTACACACAAAAAATTCTTAGTACCTAATTACTTTCAAACAGTTTTTTTTTTCAAATGAACAGAAATTATATCAATAATAATTTAAAATTCTATCAATTAAATCGTATTTTTTTTTACATAAAAGCAGTTTGTCTCAAACAAATAACAATTAAGTAATAAAAGAAAAAAACATAAATGGTCGAAATCAAACCTCACTTGTCTTGGCTACCGCACTTGTCTATAATACCGATTAGAATTTTGTCGATTTTGAATCCCTGTTGTCCTTAAATATGTTCCTTGACCGGATCAGCTCCCTGCTGCATCCACTTCCGACCCCAACATCTCCCGGCACCCTGCAGGGGTCATCACCTCAGCAGCAGCATCACAGTAAACAGCAACGAACACTTCTTGACATTTTAATTTTGATTGTCCATTTGTTTTTTATTGAAGAATAAATTTTTAATTTTGATACCTATATTTTAAATTATGATTATGAAATTAATTAACAGCTATATTGTCCACATTATAAGTTACGTATTAGAATGTATTTTTAGTCCTGTCTTTTATTTAAAACACCACTGTCACCTTTATTATTTATCAGTTTGTAATTTATTTATCACTCATGGTCCTTTTTTTTTTGGGTTCCGTATTTTTTTTTTACTAATTTCCACTATTAAAACCATCTGCGCAGCGCCGCCGACAGGCAGCACTGGCAGGGTCGCCATGTAATGTAGGCGGTTCGGGACGACTAAATAATAACACCTGACTGCGATTAATGGCATTTATTAATAAGGAACAATTACTTATATACTTAGTAGAGAGAGATGAGTGTGTGCATATAAGTAGCTAGTACACACACTACACCTTATCCATAAGGAAGGCCTGTGCCCCAGCAGTGGGGACATTAAGGAGCTACTTGCCGTCCACTAGCGCCGCCAATTCATTTATTTTTATTATACGTAAATCAGATCAATATTTGAAAAAGAAAACAACCATGCCCTCTTAAATTGTAAGTATCTAATATTTTTTGAATAACTCTTCAACAGTTTTTTAAGGTTAAGCTTTAAAATGGTTTTAAACTAAAAGTGGCCACTTTGGTTTAAAACCATTTTAAAACTAGTACAAAGAATAAAAAATAATAAAGGGTTATTAAAAAAATTACTGGCACACAACAGCTCTAAACCGCGAGAAATGGAAGGAAGGTGGAGAGGATTTTGCCCTGCAGTGGGACGACCCAGGCTGATTTATTTATTTATTTATTAAAAAAATATTAGGAGACAATTTAAGAGGGCCTGGTTGTTTCCTTTTTTTTAATATTGATCTGGTTTACGTATAATATAAATAAATTAATTGGCGGCGCTAGTGGACGGCAAGTAGCGCCTTAAGTGGCTGATGATGATGATCATGGTGATAGAACTTCGGAAACAGGGAACACCAAACCTAGACTTCAAAGTTTTATTTTTGAAAGACGACTAAATTGTTTTAACAAGAAAAAAATTGTCCTTTAAAAAGTGACCAATTGTCTTTTTACATCAATCAAAATTATAATTCAAGCAATTCCGCAGAATTTTATTTAAAGATAATTAAATTATGAATTCACGCTGATATACATTTAGCAAACGAACGAACGATATAAAGGAAATGTTAAAACAGAAAGAAAATTCATTATTTATTTCTTTCAGGAAATATTTTTTGAGCAAAATAGTTGTAATGAAAATATCTGAAATAACAAGTGTTATTAAATGTTATGAAGGAAATTTTATTTCTTTGCTCGAATTTTAACCGAGTTTGTGATCTAGTGGTACACGCACCATCGGTATCAGATACAGAGGTCCTGGGTTCGATTCCCATTAGGGGCACATATTGTATTATCGGTTTGGTTGATGTAGGACTTTCCCTGACTAACTACCACCATGTTATCTGAGTCTGACGCCATAACAACGATGCATTGTTCTGTTTGATATTTGTGATAGCCAAATCCTCAGTGGTTAAGGATTCCGGGAGGAGTGCGCATCCATCTTCAGCCTTATCTTCACTTACCATCAGGCGTGCTGAAAGCTAAGCGCTACCACGTTGTGGATGAAAAAAAATCTTTTCTGATTATCTGGTTAAGTAAACCTACTTATTATTTTTACGTATCTGGTCGCGGACCAGTTGAGAGGTCCTCTCAACTGGTCCGCGACCAGATTCGGGACGCGTCAAATAAGGTGCGCCTGGCAGCCGACCTGAATCGGGATTGTCAGCTGCTCAAATTTTTTGCGCCACTTTAAGCGGCTCTACCACTTGTTATCCTTGTTGCACTTAAAGAATACTCATAGAATCATAAAAAGGATAGAGTAGGCTAGCATTCAAGCGATAATACGCACAAGTTTCGATGTTGAAGTTCATTCAGTCTTCGCCCCAGTAAACTGATGGCAGTTATATAAAATAACATTTACGTTTACTACGGGTAGTCGATACAATTAATTTATTCCTTGACAAAATTTTATGTAATAAAATAACTATTCATCTCCAAAATAAAGTTGCTAGACGTCAAATAACACTGGAGAAGTAATGGATAAAGTGTGGGTATGCGCTTACTGACTTTTTTCAACCTACCCCGTGATTCACAAACCATCAGAAACGATCCCGACAGCGGAATGTAAGCCGTGTCTCTGTCACTTACTGTAGAATAGACAAAGACAAAGCACAGAATTCGAATCAGATTCCGTTTCCGACGGGTTGTGAATGGAGTATGGTATTCTATCCCTCTCCAAGCTGTTGAAACCTCTAAAAATGTCGCATATATCTTAAAAAGGTGAATTTTGGCTAAGATTCGCCATATCTGTCTCATACCACCGCTTTGCTTGCGCGAGGCAGAAGTGTTCAGTACCATCTAGCGAGAGAATAGTTTTATTTTTTCTACTCTCATCTCATCACCTAAGTGGTTGAAAACATATTTGAAGGACTCATTGGAGTGCTTTAAAACCCATTCAAGGAAATTGCTTTCGTACAGACATCAACAGGTCAAGCTTTACAAAAATGAAAAGTTCTACAAAATCATTCACTAACTGCCGCACTCAGAGACGCCATAATTGGCAATTAAAGTAAATACTTTAATTGACAATTAAATCTCTTTCTGTTAGGGTTCCGTAGTAAACAAGGAACCCTTATAGTTTCGCCATGTCCGTCTGTCCGTCTGTCCGTACGTTCGTCTGCCCCAGTCTAGCTCATAGACTCTTAGTACTAGAAAGCTGTAATTTGGCATGAATACACATATTTACCACGCCAATAAAGTGGTAAAGTAAAATTTTGAAAAATATTTTTTTTATGTTACCTCCCCTACACGTGAAGTGAGTATGTAATTTTTTTTTTCTTGTCTACCCCATAGTGCGGGATGTCGTTGGATAGCAATTTCAAAAACGTTGTGGGTTCGTGAAGACAGTATTTTGATTGAGCCATCTGTTTGTGAATTCAAGAGTCAAGTGAATTTCGGAGGATCAGGAGATGATAATGATGATGAGAATGATTTCGGAGGAAATCATTTCGTAGGGTGAAATTCTTGGCTATCTCACGACATTAGATTGCAACAAGGGGGCGGGGGCCGATCTGTTACCACCAATTTTCTTCAAGAATTGTGCAGCTCACTTATACAAACCTCTATGTCGAATTTATTATGCATTGTTACTAACAGGTGTTTTTCCTGATTTATGGAAAACTGCACATCTAACTCCAGTTCACAAATCTGGAGACCTAAATGATGTCAGTAACTACAGACCTATTTCCATTCTTTCGGTAGCCGGTAAAATTTTTGAGTCGGTTGTCCAGAAAAGAATCTATAGTCATGTAAAAAGTTTAATACATGTAAATCAGCATGGATTTCTTCCTAAAAAGTCTACAGCTTCTAATCTTGTTAGTTATGTCAACGACATATATGACACGTTAGACAAAAAGGGAGAAGTCCATGCTGTTTATACTGACTTCAGGAAGGCCTTCGACCTGGTTGACCATGAAATCCAAATTTTCAAACTGTTGAGCGTTGGTATACATGGATCATTGTTGAGGTGGTGTGAATCATATCTTAAAAATAGATCGCAGCTTGTTTCCATGTATGGATATAAATCAGAAGCTCAATTGGTTCCGTCGGGGATACCTCAGGGATCTCATTTGGGGCCTTTGTTTTTTGTAATCTTTATTAATGATTTGTCTACTTGCATTAGTTCTCATTTCAAAATGTATGCAGATGACTTAAAAATTTATCGTAATATTAACAATGTTGATGATGTTCATGCATTACAATCGGATATTGATAAGGTTCAAAATTGGTGTAAGCATAATGGCATGGTGCTAAATTCAAATAAATGTTTCGTTATTCGATTCACAAGAAAATTACATCCAATCCGTGCAACTTATTTTATTAACGAAGTTCCTCTTACTGAGGTTTCCATTATTCGAGATTTGGGAGTAATCATAGATAGCAAATTAATTTTTAATCTGCACATTGATACACTAATAAAGAAGGCATCTAAACTCACTGGATTCATCTCAAGACAAATTAAAGTTTTAAAAGATCCACAGGTTACAATCTTTATTTTTGTCTCTCTAGTCCGCAGTATTTTGGAGTACTGTAGCATAGTGTGGAACCCCGACTACCAGATTCACAGTAACAGATTGGAACGAGTACAAAAACGTTTCTTGTATCACCTAAGCTATACGGATAACATGTGTCATCAGCTGCAGTCTTATGAAGCCCGTCTCGCTAATTATGGTTTGACACCGTTGTGCACTCGCCGGAAAGCATCTGATATAATTTTTCTGTTTAAATTAGTTAACGGCCACATAGATTCCCCTGATATCTTAAAACATTTGTGCTTTGCAATACCACGTAATGCCAGTCGTATACAAAATCGAAAAACATTCGTTACTCCATCCTGTAGGACACGTCTCGGCCAGCACTCTCCGTTGCACCGCATATGTGCTTTGTATGATTCCATACGTTTGGACTTTGATATCTTTTTCGGTTCTCTCGTCACCGCCAAGCGTTATATTAATGCTGCTCTTTCTAAACATAACATTTAATAGCTATTCTTGTTATATTTTTACTTTAGTTTCCTTTTGTTTAAATGATTCTATGTACTTATAATTTCCTATTTTTTTCTGGTTAAGTTTGGTTTTGTTTTGTAATTACCTAACTTAAGAAGATAGAAGTTCTATTGTCCGTTTGTTATTATGCATGCTGTGCTTACATCTAGTAGGGTAAATCTTTGCATGGTAATTAATCTCATAGCATTAAGAAATTTTTTGATTGTACCCAGTTTTGTAAGCCAAATAAAAAAAAAGTGTCCCCCCTCCCCCCTACCAGCCAAATGGTTGTTTCTGGATACGTGAAAAATTCACGATAGTAGTACATATGACGAAGTTAAAAGGAAAACTATCACAGCCAAGTAGGCTTTACAAGTTTTTGAGATATAACACATTTTCGAAAACCGCAAATATAACTTTGTCATTCATACGAATACTATAAAAAACAAAGTTGTTTTTTTCTGGCAATAAATGACAGTGGTATTTTTGCTAGGTGTACGTAATCGGTACGTTAAGTGGGTACGGATACCCTCAATGACCAAGTCTGACTTGCACTTGGCCGATTTTTATGTCCAGTATTGAATAAAGTAGGAACGATTATTTAATGCCAATTAAATTTAACTAGCGTCTCTGAGTGAGTTACAGAATAATAGATCATTAAACATTGTTCATACACATACCATTACAAACATAAGGTTTCATACCTGAGATAGCCACAGTCACATTCTGTGGGTATTATTTTCATGAATATTTAGTAGGTATCATAAAGGTATTTGCTTCCACAAATGAAACGCTTTGTTATTTCACGAATTGTCTGTCTTCAATTTCTACGGAGATTTTGTATGATTTATTACATGTCGCTTTTGTGTTTATGTTCAGAAATTAAATTTCATACGTGAAACGTTATTTTTCGTTATTATTTCGAACATAAACAACAGTATGAAATGAAGTCATGATCATAAGAAATACTCGGAAAAATTAAATATCACAAAACGAAACACGAGAAAACAGTAGGTACGAATTTAATATTGGAACCAATTTGGTGTCGTTTCTCCCACACTAAGCTAAAATTTCTTCATTATTGCCACCAGCCTCGCTCAGTGATTCGTCAGCGACTGAATAAGTAGGTCCCTGTTCAACTACACGCGAGTTAGACGCGTTTTAACATACATTGCCCGCTAAGTATTGGTATTCCGCGTCTTATCTACCACATTCAAAGTGATTTAATGAAAATCGCTGTTAAAATCGCGGCGAATTCTCCCTTTCTTTCTGATCAATGTCTAAAGAGCTTATTACACTTGGCTAAATTCAGCATCTAATTAAGCATACATTGCTTTCTTTGAGCTCATTTGTAGCAAGTGATGCAATCAAAACAAGCAATGTATGCTTAATTAGATGCTGAATTTAGCCAAGTGTAATAAGCCCTTAAGGCTCACTTGCGCCAAGCTGGGTTAAGGGCTTATTACACCTTATCCTAGTTAGGATCCTAAATAAACATACATTGCTTCTTTGAGCTCATTTTTAGCAAGTGATGTTATCAAAACAAGCAATGTCTGCTAATTTAGGATCCTAACTAGGATAAGTGTAATAAGCCATTTAGCTCTTCAAGCTTACTTAGAGTTAGATGCTATTTTGTAGCTAAATTCTAATTATGTCTTGCACCACCAAGGGTTAGCGGTTAGCTTCTAGTTAAATTTTTAATTATGTGGGGGCCACTTGCGCATTCCAGAGTTAAAACATTTAACTCAGAGTTAGATGCCAGCTTGGATTTGAAGTCTAATTATGTCTTTCAAAACCATGAGTTAGGGGTTAGTCTTCCCATCTCTTGGACCAACCCACCTACCAAGCATTTCTACCCAGGCACGCTGGGTAACAATGAAACTTTGTTCCTTTACGGGCCAGAATTAATAATCTATCCACAGACAAGGATAGGCATGATCCAGACTAGTTGCTAGGCAACACCTAGCAACACCCAGGCAACTGCCGTTATTCTAAATCAAATCAAATCAAATCAAATCAAATAATTTATTTGCATTAAATAGAGTTACATATCACAGTAATGTGGGTGTTATTTTAATTAAAATTCTTATACCTATTTAGCTACAATTTTACATAGCATGCAAAATTCAATACATAATCCAATTAAGTAGTACCTACATTAACATTCATGTTTTATAATCAAAGAAATCTTTCACAGATTAAAAACTCTGGTCAACTAGCCATTTTCTTAATACTATTTTAAACTTGATAGATGGCAATTGCTTAATATCATTAGGTATTTTGTTATATATTTTAATTGCCATCGCATAACCATTGTTAAGGAAGCGGGATGTCTTGGGATCAGTATTTAAAATAAGTTTGTTCACGTTTCTTAAATTCCTATTGGTTTTGTCTTTTGTTTGCTGATAGCTGTGAGCATTTTGTTTTACAAAATTTCCAATTTCTAAAATATATAAACAAGGTATATTAAGTAATATATTTAACGTCTTGAAAAAGGCCTACAAGAAACATCTGGTGCAATGTTGCAAATGGCTCGAACGTTGCATAGCAACTAACCTGATCTGTGGATTGATTTATTAATTCTGGCTGATAAAGCAAACTGCATGAGTTCTGTAGCTCGTAGTAGTGTTCGTAGTAATTCGTAGTAGTGTGCACCTTAAAAAACCTCGTAGCTGATTCGTAGTACTGTTGGGAACGCCTGTTCCCAACCCTATTCTATAGGAGCTTAATGAAAGCTATGGTTATCGTAAATCACTTTATTCTGCGATCTTTTCTATTCTTATATAACACTTGCCAGTATGACTAGCTTATTAAAATTCTTGGAACGATCTACTGCCTATCGAGACCTAGCACTGACTGTGTCAAATCAAATCTTTTCTTTATAAATAAAATTCCCAAAGATTGATTTAAAAACACATAACATACCAAGCAGTTGCAAGTAGCATATATATTTACTGTAGTTGCGATGTATTTAAAAACTTAAGCGCGCCACAGCCTACAGTGTTATCTCTCGGCTGCGCACAGTATACATATATACTCTACAGTACCTATATAAGTCTTTACGAGTAGTGGTATAGATCGCGTCAATCTCATTGATATTCTTGAAGTTAGGCACTATGCGCAGTCACCCCGCAGCCTAAACTCTCCTACTCGCACGCCTCGAAATTGTCTTGTGCTCAGCGTCGCGCGCGCGCGATGTTCACAGAAGTTATTAAGTTTGACTCGAACTAAACGAGCCTAAATATACAATGAAAACGCGATGCCGCCGCTGCTGGAACAATTGTGCCAGCGCTCAATACTAGCAAGTCGGGAAATATCATTGCTAAATAGAAAATCGCCGTCAATCCTTGTCAGAAATAATTTCAAGTATTAGGCGGTTTTTACACTGGCGATACGGCCCAAAAACAACACGATACCACGATAGTATGCAGCTCAGTGTGTGCAGTGTGTGTGTGTGAGTGGTACCTGGCGGTCGCATTGCGGCCTCGCGCGTAGTGGCAGATTCTTGGACTAGGCGTGTTTTCTACTAATTGATGTACCTACTTACATACAATATTAAAATCTGTGATCGTGCGCCCCGCGACGGAGCACGGTGCAGTGTGTGGACCGCCTTAAGCGCGGGCGAGCCGAACAAGCCTCGTTTTACCTCTTTTCACAATTTCACCTTTAGTTCACATCGCAAGCAAGCTAGCCTCTCCCGCCATCTCACCTTGCTTCACAGCTGCTAGCTCGCTAGGTAGCTGGTGGTGTGTGTGCCCGCGCTTTATGTTCAATGTCTTAAATATGATACACGTAGCGTTATTATTTGGAAATAATATTTCGCCACGCAACTCGCACATGCACTTAATTTTCCTTCGTCAATGTTCAACTATTATCTGAATAAATTAATATTTTCAGTAACCCTTTGCTTCAAATCTAAATCAAAATGCAACTTTGAACTATATCCACTTCAGATAGCGTTTAAATTGGTTAAATCTGTGTGTTGTTTCATTGTGAATTACGCCACTCGCTCCACCGTTCTGTCAGGTGTTGCCATCGTTAATTATTCAACTTAGCAATGGTTGGGAATTCCTCGTGAAACGTGCTCGAATGTACATACGGCGGCACATCAGACTATACATGTTGACCTAGAGACCGCCTTTATGCCCTACGTAATAAAAGCTGTTATCGCAATTCAACTGTTTATCTTGATGTGCTGTCGAATGTACCTACGACACAATACGGGGTCTTGCTAAATGTTACAGCTCACCTGGCACCTGTTGTGATATAAATAGAAACGGTTGCTTTTATATGCAAAAATAATCCCTAGTAATTTTGTGTTATTTATTTTATCTTTATTGTACAAGCGAATGCCTGACTTAGGTCCGGTTGCTCGAAGCTTGGTTACGTTAACTTTAGGGTTAAAGTAAAATTAACCGGCGGCGGTCAAATTTAAAAGGCGTTGTTGAAGAAGCGGTTACTTTAACGAGCAGTCAAATTACACATTTAACGGCTGTCAAAATAACCAATAGGGTGGGGGTGGTTTAAATTTTGACATTAGTAATTAAGGGAAGGTATAGACGACACTTTTAACCCAACGTATTTTTCTTTGACCGAGGTCAAAATTGACAACAGTTAAATTTTAACTTTTACTTTACTGTAATGTACGGTCGCCAGCACGTCGGGTTACTACAAAATGTCAAAATTTATTAATTGAAACTGAACTCTATCTGTTGAACATAAGGTTGAATTTTATTTAAAGAAATTTGACAGTTTGTAGTAACCTGACGTGCTGGCGACTGTACCTACGAGCAACGGGACCTTAGGATGGGTTGCATCATCTTACTTTAACCGTAACCATAACAGACACAAACTTATCTTGAGTCAGTGGCCAAATGTAGAACCATGTGTTATTACATATTGTTACCTAGGTTACGCCATAGACAACAGCGACGCTGTCACCGAGTCAGATAACTTTGTATCTGTTGAATTTAAGGTTATATCAAGATGGTGCAACCCAGACTTAATCTTCTTACATGTACCTATATGAAACCAATGTTTGTATGTTTGTCATCGATGCGCTCGGAATCTACTGTGCCCTTAGCATGAAACCAGAGCAGTACCTCTTAGGGCTACTTGCGCATTCCAGAGTTAAAATATTTAACTCAGAGTTAGATGCTAGCTTGGAATTAAAGTCTAATTATGTCTTGCACCACCAAGAGCTAGGGGTTAGCCTCGAGTAAACTTTTTTAAGTTTTAACTAACCTGAGAGTGAGAGAGTTAAACTAACTCTGGGTTAAAATTAAAAACGTCAAAAGAATTACACACATTGTTTTTATTGTGATTTCAAATAAGAGGATTACAGGTTGAAGAATCTTCTTACATGTTCCTATATGGAATCAATGTTTGCTTGGAATCTACTGAGCCCTTAGAATGAAATCAGAGCAGTACCTCTAAGGACCACTTGCGCATTCCAGAGTTAACTCAGCGTTAGATGCTAGCTTGGAGTTAAAGTCTAATTATGTCTTGCACTTCCAAGAGTTAGGGGTAAGCCTCGAGTAAACTTTTTTAAGTTTTAACTAACCTGAGAGTGAGAAAGTTAAACTAACTCTGGGTTAAAATTAAAAACGTCAAAAGAATTACACACATTGTTTTGATTGAGATTTCAAATACGAGGATTACAGGTTGAAGAATCTTCTTACATGTTCCTATATGAAATCAATGTTTGCTTGGAATCTACTGACCCCTTAGAATGAAATCAGAGCAGTGCCTATTAGGGCCAGAGTTAAAATATTTAACTCAGAGTTAGATGCTAGCTTGGAATTAAAGTCTAAGGGCGTTTGTGCACTACCACTGAATTTTACCGATCCGGAAAAAAACGGATGCTTGTATTTTAATAATTAATCATTTATATTAGTAATTAATTAAATACAAGCATCCGTTTTTTTCCGGATCGGTAAAATTCAGTGGTAGTGCACAAACGGCCTAATTATGTCTTGCACCACCAAGAGTTAGGGGTTAGCCTCAAGTTATTTTTTTTAAGTTTTAACTCACCTGAGAGTGAGAGAGTTAAATTAACTAACTCTGGGTTAAAATTAAAAATGGCAAAACAATTACACACGTCAGCAATGACTACATTAAATATAATGTGACTGAAACTATATGTCATTTAAAATCTGACAAAGGAATACCTAAGTCATAATCAATGAGAAGTTTTCCAGTAGGTTCTATAATGCTCAATAGATGTCGCTGCGACCACTTTTCTTTTTTTTCTTAATTTTCATGTATGGTATGTTTTTTGCGTTCGCCCAGTTTACGGGAAAGTTGAATGTATTGTTTCACGAATTTTATTGCGTATATATATTAATGAGTTATCGTTTTTTTCTTATTTTACCTGATTTTGATTATATTTTAATTTAAATAACTGTTAATGTCAGAAAGAAAAGAAAATGTTTTACTTCACATTTGTTTATCTGGTCTAAAGGGGGTGCAAAAAGTTTGATTATGGCAACACTGCCACAAAATGTCACCAACTCGTTCTTGATCGCTTGTTGTTTGTTTCAACTTGACAGTTATTGTACAAAGTTTTGGTTTTTTTATAGGTACAACAAAAATAGCGAAGTATGGATAAAAACCTACGGTTGAACTTTAAGTCATATCCTAAAAGTAGTAATTTAGAAATAAAACCTTATATAACAAGATTATTTACATATTTATTTACATTTAAAAAAATTATTTTGTTTTGCGTAGGCTGACAAACGTCCAAGGTATTGTTATTAAAAAAAAAAGAAAAGTTTCGCTAGCGCCATCTCTTGCACCTATTTGAAATAAGCTTACGATACCTATTGGAAAATTCCTCATTGTACCGTGGAGCGAGAGAGAGCATACACTTGAATCATTCAGCGTTTGTCCTAACATATTTGGCCGGATGTAAAAAGAACAAATAATTCAAGCGGCGATTATACTTACACTAGCTGCTCCTCGCGGTTTCACCCGCGTGGTACCCGTTCCTGTGGGAATATCGGGATAAAATATAGCCTTTGTCACTCGGGAAGAATGTAGCTTTCTAATGGTGAAAGAATTTTCTAAATCGGTCCAGTAGTTTCGGAGCGTATTCGATGCAGAATGCAGATGCGAACAGACAAACAAACAATCAAATCTTTCCTCTTTATAATATTAGTATAGACTAGTAAGGGCCCCCATTCAGAATACATTGCTTGTTTTGATTGCATCACTCGCTAAAGAAGAGCTCAAAGAAAGCAATGTATTCTGAATTACTAGGGCACAGAATAAATAATAGTACACTGGTATTAGGGCTCTAAGGTCCGGTTGCTCGTACATTACAGTAAAGTTAAAGTTAAAATTTAACCGTTGTCAATTTTGACCTCGGTCAAAGAAAAATAAGTTGGGTTAAAAGTGTTGTTTATACTATTTCATTAAGCTTCCCATACTTACTAATGTCAAAATTTAAACCACCCCTACCCTGTCGGTTATTTTGACCGCCGTTAAATGTGTAATTTGACTGCTTGTTAAAGTAACCGCTTCTTCAACAACGCTTTTTAAATTTGACCGCCGGTTAATTTTACTTTAACCATAATTTAACCCTAACCATGCTTCGAGCAACCGGACCTAACTAGTGTAAGTGTAATCGCCGCTTAACTCGGGCTAGTTGGCTCTGGGTTAAATTGTACTGGGTTCTTACCATCAACTTTTATTGCGGTTTTGTTTTGGACCTAAACTGATCTGCTTCGCTTATTCGTACCACGTCAGCTTAATATCAATGACAGCGATTCAGTGATCGATCAATGACAATCACAGCCGCTAAGCTGTCAGGAACTCTTATTTGACTTATAACCCGGTCGATTTAACATGTCACCTGCAGGTTATACCCGTCCCTCTCACTCTCCGGGCATGACAGAATCGAGTGAAAGAGACGGGTAGAAGAAAAAAGACCAAAAATCGTTCGGTCATTAACATTTAGCAATTCATTTGCGATCCAGTTTTTAGAAGGTCAGAGTACGAAAGAAAGCGATTCATTTTAGGAACCTATTCTGCATCGGGCTATTTTTGAATCGCTGTCATAAAGTTGATGGTAGGCACCCAGGTGCAATTAGAACTGCGAGTTAAAAACTCAAAACAATAACACTGAGTTAGTAAACCCTGAGTTACTTATTTAAGTCAGAGTTTTGGCGCAAGTGGGCCTTAGGAACTTAAATTCAATGGATATTTGACAACAGCACTTTGGCAGCTTATGGCGGATATAGTAATAATAATAATAAAAAAAAAAAAAAAAAAAAAAAGCGTCAACGTGACAGGACATTCATTCCCCATTTTATATTTTATATTTTATTCAGAGATCGAAATTCTCATATTATCTGTAATAATTCGATCAACAATAGCATCCAGTTTATAATACCACAATTATTTAATATTTATTAGACCTAAAATACCAAAAACAAATAGAAAATTTACTATGACATTTGAGAATGTCATCACCAGTCATCATCATATTGCCAAACTACCAATAATGGGATAACGAATGAAGAAAAAGATGTTGACGAGAAGCCGAGCAGCACGTCTACCACCTCCGGGCTCGTCACCTCGCTCCGCCTCGCAGTTGTCGGCAACTGCCTCAGTGCCGTGTGTTCAGCTGACATCTGCAGTTGCGTCGAGTGATAGTGACGAGTACTTCTCTCCGCCGACGTCGCCACCGCCTGTACGCCGGAGGAGGGGCCGGCCACCGAAGAGTTTGGGGCTTCTGGGGCAAACGGCTCCGGTCAGGGCCCCCGCTCCCGGTGGAGTGCAGCGCATGCGATGGACAATTCCCATCAATGAAAATGTCATGCGCGCATATTTTGAGGCAACAGAGGCAGGAACTAATCTTACTGCGTATCGTGTTCGGATGCTTACTCTGTTTCAGGCTCTCGAACCATCAATCAACGTTTCGGCTCAACGACTGTCGGATCAGGTGCGAGCCATTCAACGGGGTCACTTGTTGGATGACTCGGTACTTGATCGGCTCCGTACAGAGGTGCAACGTAACCGTATCATTATTACTGCATCGCAGGCGGCAACTCAAGCTTCTGCCGCGGCCACATTGCAAGCTGGCGTTGCTGATAGTGATGGTGGAGATGATATGGTTACTACTGTAAGTCCCCAATACAATGATATATTGAGGAGTACTCTTGAAGATGTAGTTCGGGAATTTCGATCGACTTCGGTTCACCTTAGACCTCGGCTTCCACGTTTTCCCATGCACAAAAAAAATAGGGCGCTGATGTGTGCTTTAGATTTGCTACTACCAAATTACTTTGATAGTAGTGAAGACCTGGCTGATACTCATTCGATCCTGTACTGTGCGGCTATTACAGCTTGTCGTGTTGCTCATGTCAAATTTCCAAATACTGACACAGCAACACGCCCTCGCCTGGCTGTACCAGCCTGGCAGTGTAGGATTGAGCGTCGTATCAGTGAGGCTAGGGTACTCATCGGTAAGCTCAGCTGCTTTAGGGAGGGCAACATGCGCCCTAGGGTCATGAGCTTTGTGAAACGTGCATTCTTGGGGACTGGTATTAGTCCTCAAAATTATATTTCATGTGTCACAGAGCGCATCGACTTCCTGAAGCAGAAAATTTGTGCATGGGCTAATCGTATTCGAAGGTATAGGGTGCGAGTCGATCGCTTTACTCAGAACCGCATGTTCGAGAGAGATCAACGACGTGTTTATGCATCCTGGGAGCGATCGGATCAGAGTGATACTGATATGCATCGGCCGGATGATGATGCCATGATTTCTTTTTGGCACAACATCTGGTCCGTGCCTGTCACTCACTCTGAAGGCGCGTGGATGGAGGATGTTGAGCGTTCGTGTGAGCTTATACCTGATATGAATGAAGTAACCATTGACTACCAAGACGTAGTTTGTGCAGTTCGTTCCTTACCCAGCTGGAAATCTCCAGGCCCGGACGGACTGCACAATTTCTGGTATAAATGGTTACCTAGCTCGCACGTTTGCTTAGCATCTCAATTTCAATGTGCTTTATTATCTCGATCGCTTCCAGAATTTATGACAACAGGCATAACCCATCTGCTCCATAAATCTGGTAGTACTGCGGACCCCAAAAACTATAGACCTATCACCTGTCTACCAACAATTTATAAAATTCTTACGTCCATTTTGAAGTCGAAGATTAATAAACACATTGATCAAAATTCAATTATGTTCGCCTCTCAAAATGGATGTAGGAATGGGGCCCGTGGTACTAAGGAGCTACTCCTCATTGACATGGCTATTAACCAACAGGTTCGTCGAAACCGAAAGAACCTGTCGACTTCCTGGATAGATTATAAGAAGGCATATGATTCCGTGCCGCATTCGTGGCTCATGAGGGTGCTGGAGTTGTATAAAATAAATACAACTCTACGCACTTTCTTGATATCGTGCATGCGAAAATGGAGAACGGTCCTTTTCTATCCAGGATCTCGACGGATTCTAGGTCAGGGCGATCCTATAAAAATATAGCGAGGTATCTTCCAGGGTGACGGTTTGAGTCCATTGTGGTTCTGTCTGGCCTTGAACCCTCTGAGTACACTTCTTGAGAGTTCAGGGTTAGGCTATCGTTTACGGAGAAATGGTCAAGTAATATCACACCTGCTGTACATGGATGACCTGAAACTATTTGCCCATAGCAGTTCTCATTTGACAGCGTTACTGAAGGTTACTGAAGCTTTCAGTAATGCCATTAAAATGGAATTTGGTGTGGACAAATGTGCAGTCATGCATGTAAAGCGTGGTCAGATAATGGAATCTACGGGTATACAACTCTCGGATTCTATTCATCTTAGATCTCTCTCCGTAAACGAAACCTATAAATATTTAGGTATGTCACAGGCATTAGGCATCAACGATGCTGACATGAAACAGTCGTTGCGTGAGCGTTTCTTGGGGCGCCTTTCAAAAGTCCTTAAAAGTCTTTTGTCAGGCGGAAACAAGGTTCGCGCATACAATGGATGGGTCATGCCGGTACTGATGTATTCCTTCGGCATACTTAAATGGACTCAAACTGAACTGGATGCCCTGGATAGAAAAGTTCGTACATTGCTAACAGCACACCGCATACATCACCCACGTTCATCGACCATGAGATTGTATATCCCGCGGAAGTGCGGTGGTCGTGGCTTCTTAAATGCTAAGACATTGCATAACCGCGAGATATGCAATCTTAGGGAGTATTTTCTCCAAGTCGATATGGGGTCTCATAGAGATGTAGTTGCTGTTGACAATGGACTGACTCCTCTATTTTTAGCAAAAGAAAACTGGCGCAAACCTGTAGTACTTAGTACTTCCGACCGCAGCACTGTGTGGCAAAGCAAGGAGTTACATGGCAGATTCTACCGGGCTCTCCATGGGCCCGACGTAGATTTATTAGCCTCAGTATCCTGGCTCCGTTTCGGTGATCTTTTTGGTGAAACCGAAGGTTTTGTCTGTGCAATTATGGATGAGGTTGTGATGACGAATAACTACCGAAAGTATATCCTAAGGGATGGCACAGTGGATATTTGCCAAGCGTGTCATCGTCCGGGTGAATCCCTTAGGCATATAATCTCCGGTTGTTCTCGTCTCGCAAACGGCGAGTATTTGCATAGACATAACCAAGTGGCCAGGATAATACACCAACAACTTGCTCTGAAACATAGTCTTGTGGCATCCGAGGTGCCGTACTACAGGTATGCACCAGAACAGGTCCTTGAAAATAGCCATGCCACATTGTATTGGGATCGATCTATCATTACAGACAGGACTATTGTAGCTAATAAGCCTGATATTGTATTGATAGATCGACACGAACGCCGCGCGATAATTGTTGATGTCACTGTTCCCCATGACGAAAACCTTGTGAAAGCTGAAAAAGATAAAGAAAACAAATATCTTGATTTAGCTCACGAGATTGTTGACATGTGGGACATTGATTCAGCAATTGTTGTTCCGATAGTCATATCTGCCCATGGTCTGATAGCCAAGAGCCTCGATAAACACCTTAAGAGGCTTGCGTTAGGTGGATGGATCGGGAGTCAGATGCAGAAGGCAGTACTTCTGGACACGGCCCGTATAGTGAGAAGGTTCCTGTCTCTGGATCCTTAACCATCGGTAGCCGGGACCTTGATCTTGCTGCCGTTGGGGAACTGCATTTTTGTATTTTTAAATGTTATATTTTTTAGTGTTATACATTGTAAAAATTTAATGTTTAGAAATATAATTTTGTAAGTATTTAAAATGTAATAAAGGGAATAATAATAAAAGATACTTTATTGCACACAAACAGAAGCATACATAAACAAAAACAATATCAATACAGAAAGGTACAAAAAAGGCGGCCTTATTGCTAAGCAGCAATCTCTTCCAGGCAACCTTGGGGGAAAGAATAAAAAAGATAAGGGAGAGAAGGGGAGTGGGTGCGCTTTTAAAAAATGTAAATATAGTATATGTATAAAATAAAGGTATAATATTAACAACGTAAGACAAGGATAGGAAACATTATAAAATAAAAAAAAACAAAATAAAATAAATAAGTAGTTAACGTAAGTCAGAAGAAAGGAAATAACTACGTACTTTCTCACTAAAGGACCTCAAAGTTTGAGCCTTCCTGATGCTCTCGGGTAGGGAGTTCCACAAACGGACAGCGTGAACAGAGAAGGAGTATGAATAGAAGTCAGTAGAATGCTGTGGAACTTCTAGGGAAAGGTTACTCGCAGAACGTAAAATACACTGCGAAGACGAGGAATGAAAGGAGAAACAGGTTTTAAGATAAAGTGGAGAAGTTGGAAGGAACAGTATGGAGTAGAGGAGCGTAAGAGTATGTAAGTCCCTGCGCCGGCGAATAGGGAGCCAGTTGAGTTTAGAACGGAATTGAGACACATGGTCATATTTACGAAGGTTAAAAATAAATCGAATGCAGACATTCTGCAGTCGCTCGAGTTTATCGAGCAATTCCTCAGACAGATCCGTATAACAGACATCAGCGTAGTCAATTATGGACAACATGAGGGATTGCGCTAGCATTGTTTTGGTCCCGGTCGGCAAAAAATTGCGGAGTCTGTTAAGCGAACCGTATGCAGCAAAAACTTTCTTTCTCATGGCGTCAATTTGTGGTCTCCAAGACAAGTTCTGATCGAGTATTAAACCCAGGTTCTTGACGGTTTTCGAGAACGGGATAGGAGTACCATCAAACATCACTATAGGAAGTTAGTCAAAATCAATTCTAGAGATGTAATAAGAATTACCGATAATAATACATTGTGTTTTTAAAGGATTGACGACTAGACCAAAAGACTTACTCCAACTGCTGATTCGTTCTAAATCTATGTTTGTAACCGAAACTGCTCGTGATAAATCTGTAAAAGGAGCATGTACGTAAATTTGCAAGTCATCAGCGTAGAGGTGGTAGGAACTAGAGATAGTATGAGAGATAGTATTAATGAAAATTGAAAAAAGGAGAGGAGATAGGACGCCACCCTGAGGAACGCCGGCAGTGATATCACACCATTCAGAGAAAGAATCTCCAGTGCGGATGCGCTGTCGTCGCCCTAGCAGGTAACTTCGAAACCAATCAATTGCAGTAGGAGATATGTTAAGAGAAGATAGTACTCCGAGAAGGATGTCAAAATCAACGCAGTTGAAGGCATTACTGAAATCCAGCAATGTCAGTATTCTGATCGTAATAGAAAACTAGTATAGTTTTCTATTACGATCATTAACTTATGATATCGATATCGCCATATCTACAATTTGCGTGCTAGAGCTACTGATAGTGATGAAATTTTCTTGAAGATGAAAGGGCCTTTATAGTGGCATTACACTTACATAACCTGCATCTCTAAACCTAAACTTTGCATACGTTGGTGTTTCTTTTTTTAATTAACTTCGTGTAATGTAACATTAAAAAGTACAAACCTACTTAATTAATGTGATAACAATGTTTGTAATCGGAATAAACTTTTCTCATTTTTTCATTGCAAAGCATGCTTGGTGCCAAAAGTACTTCAATAGAAGGCATTCCCTACCAGTGAGCCGGAAAGGGTGTTACTTATTTCGTTTCAGTTTTTCCGACATTAGTTTGCCTTTTGAAGCCAAAAAAAGTATTAAAAACAAATAAAATCTTATAATCTCGTCTCGCATATTTTATTACTCATATCTAATTTTAATAGCAATAAAAGTAGGTGACAAATGCAATGAAATAAAAAATTGTAAACCAAATTACTTACATGGAATTACAATTAATTACTCATAAAATGTATCTAAACTCTTCTAGTCCAAGAACAAACTATAGCTATTTATAAAGTTTGTTCTATTAAAGGTGCTCGTACAATTTCTTTTAAAAGCAGTTTTAATGACATGTACCTTACGACTATCTTTTGTTCCTCAAAAAATGGGCTAAAGCTTCACTGAATTAATAAAATGTTCTATCCATTTAACCTTTTCGCTCTTTTTGCGAGGTTTTGTTAATTCACTTTGTCTCCCCTTTTGTGGAGCGGCGCACGTTATTTATTTATGGATGTTTTATTCATAAAAATAAAATAAGGCTTTTAACAGAAATATGTAACAGGAGTATCTTGTAATATATTCAATATTCGAACTTTGCTATCATATTTACGTAAAAAAAGGTATTGGTGGTAAACGTTTATACGAGTATCTAAATCTTGAAAATATTATCTACGAGACGAAGACGCCATTTTTGAAATCAATTCCATGTCCAATCTCTGATTTGATTGAATAAGAATTTGCAATAATATATTTACTCATAATATCAAACCACTAAGTACTCCTTTTTAACTCCAATTTATCTAAGCCAATTGTCTTTAATGACTGTATCATGGAAAACTTGATAACGGATACATATAGGTATACTTTAATCCTTTTTGTTTGTAAAAATATACTTAATATACATAGGAAACACCCAGACAAATAGACATGCGCATGCATACAAATATTTGTCTTGTTCGGGAATCCAACCCGAGAACTCTGGCGCAGAAGGCAGGTATCCTATACCCCAGCGCTAAATCGTCGAATATTGTCTACAATCATACGTATTAAAAAGATTATCTCAACAAAATTTATTTTCTTTCAGTAAATAGCGCACGTGTGACGCCATCATTCAACAATAGTAGATTGTACAACAAGTGCATAAAACGTACCATTTTACCCGAGACGTATTATCCACCCGCGCCGTAGGCGAGGTTGGATAGACAAGTCGAGGGTAAAATGGGTTTTATGCACGAGTATACACTCTAATTTTCACTTCGATTGTTAGGAAAATAAATAGAAATATTTCAAAAAAGAAAAAATAAAGACTTCGCCATATTGGCGGGCAGACTTTCTTTTTCTTTTTTTTCATATGTGGCAGTGGCAGCACGGTGACTTTGGCATAATGCTCTTGAAATACTTATTTCTTAGAAAACTCATTAATTTAGCCTAGTTTTATTAATTTAGTAATTTAACATGGATTATGTATGAAATTGATGAATTAGAATGAAATAACAAGTTTATTTAACGAAGTTTAATTGCGTGTGGGACTGTTTACCTGACGACCTTTGTCTTAGAGCCAGACTTAGACGAAGATTTTACTTTATGCACTAGAGCATAAAAAAGCGATTTTATGCAGCCTGTACCCAACATAAACACGAACTTTACGAGCATGAGAAGTGAAAAACTTATTTTCTTTCAGTAAATAACGTGCGTAAATAGCGCACGTGGGACGCCGTCATTGTCTATCGCTACAACATTAATTAAAGCAGAGTTAATTAATAAAATATCGCATCACATCCATTTAATTGACAGCCGCTGAGAATGGAAGACGAGTAACAGTCATTCCATTGTCTTACTTAGGCTGTGTTCATGACAACGCTTACTGTATTTTTCCCGACTTCGAAAAAGGAGGTAATCTGTTTGACCAGCGGGCCAATCGCCGTAATTCTATGCAGCGCGTCTTCATCGCATTTGGGTCTTGACGTTTGACTTCGTATTGCCGTAATGAGATAAAGACGCACACATCACGCAAACCTATAGTCCTACAATCCTGTCTGATCCGGTGACTTCCGTGACAGAGGAACCACTTGCAATACGAAATTAGCTGTCAAAATAGACTGTCGTATGAAAACTGTTTTAGTTCCAAAGATTATCACCGGAACAGAAAAAGTTGTGTCACTGTCAAAGCTGCGCGTTATCAAAAACGGTTTTACACGTCAACTGCACGTACACTTGAGCAATGCGTCATAGAATTACCGCGATCGGCCCGCTACAGCGGCATACATGTATGTATGTGATAGAGCTGGAATTGGATAATATTCGAGTATAGCTTCTATTAAGGCTTCCAAGCACGTGGATTAAATTTCGTAAGTGTATATATGTATGTTTGTCCACGAATTTCTTGAAAATTAAAATTCATATCGAGATAAGTAGTTCTTATTGATTTTAATTACTTAGGTGTATTCCAACTTAGGGAACAGCCCAAGGGGGCGATTCTCAGATCTATCGATATATCTCTAATTCGATATCGTTAAATTCAAATACTAATCTTTTCTATAAGCTTTGAACAAAAAAATGTACTGTAACTAGCGCCAAAAACGTCCCAAGCGCACGCAAAGTTATCTGATATTGACCACTCGTTGCAAGTCGAGCGCTGGGCATAGATATTTCTATAATTTTATACGAAAATTCTGTTTCAATCGACATCCGCCATTTTATTTTGACAGTACGCGCCATATAACTTTGCCTGTGCTGTGTGCCAAGTTAAATGGTGCGGAATATCGCTATTCAACATAATGTCTATTGCGCGAGAATCGGCTCCCAAGTTTTATCAAAATCGGTCCAGTCGTTTTTGAGATCTGGGTATCTTATGGTACAACAACGCTAAAAATAAAGACTAAGGTAGTAGAGATCCATAAGCTTCGTGTTACAGAATAATAAACGCATAGATAATGTGTATTTTTTCATTGCATTTTTAGTTAGCTGATGGCTTATACATATAATATCCCCATGATTTTATAGCCACAATAGAAGCTATAGAAATATCTGTCGTGTCTGAACACAGCCTTATCAAGCTACGAGTATCTCATGGACTTATTAATTAACGGAACTTTGGTTGTTGCTTTTGAAGTTTCAATTATGAATCGACGGAACAGGTAGAAGAGTAGGTACTAACCTAACTATAGCAATTTGATGTTACAAAACGAACTGATCCAAGTCTTTGAAGTTACGTGTATTTTGGTACATAATTTATTTCATTGTTAACAATGTTGCTTGTACCATTCTTGTCTTGATAAATTATATAATCAGTCCTTTGTAATGAATATTATAAATGTGATATGAACTACTACTGTGTGTTACATTTTCAGAACCGCCACTGAATTAAAACACATAAGGAATGTTTAGCCACCAAAATATATGTTTTTTTGGTTGAACATTAACTAAACGCGCATTTCTGTACACAGTGGAGCTCCATTTAATATTTTTTGATGCCATTTTGAGCGCCGATCATAGTCAAAATTGTTCAAACCACCGCACATCATGCGTACATCAAATTTACCTTTGCGCCCGCCTGAAGCCCCGTAAATACATATAAAGCAATATGCAAAAGTATTTTGATCATGTCAATAGAATACAATAGAAATCAGATTATTTCTTCGTCATTGACAACAGATTGAAGGCGTCAAAAGCATTTAGATTGTATGCCATATGCATGACATGCATTCAATATTTAACTCCGAATATAACGCAGCTTGAAATATACAGATTTCACGAGCACAAATAAAATGTTCTCATCTCGGCATTTTGGAATGTATATTAGGAGCTATATAATATAGGGCCATGAAGACTCGGAAGGCGGGAGGTTCATAAGTATCCGTAAAATGTTATGCGAGTGACACGCTTCCAAGTAAAGGTTAAGGTGTCATAAAGTTGTAAAGACATTTCGGTTTATCGAAGAATGACTTGATGTCAGAAATGTTGCTTCAATAGATAATGTTTCGTCAATACTTGTAAGCATTATAATATTATATATAATACTTATACTAGCATAAAACGACAGGCAGTTTCAAGCAAGCATCTACACATTGATTTGGTTCTTGGCTCTGAGAAAAGTAACCATGTATAAGATATCAGAACTAACGTAAACAAGTAGGTACAACCACAAATGTAAACAAAAAGTAAACATACTTGGATAAAAGCCTGTATCCAACCAAACATAAATGTATATGCCTCTAATTGTCGCTGCAACATTACGCTGGGGATTGGGCCTAGTTGGCGACATGCATGATGTTATTTTTTTAATTGTCTTTATTGATCACATGTTTGTGTAGCGAATAAAATGTTTTCTTTCTTTGTTTCTTGTTTTATCAGGTGACGGATTTTGTCCTGGCTGGAGATCGAACCCACGGTCAGAGTACAAAATTAAATGAGTATTCTATCTGCCTACTAACCTCTGAAAGCAAATTATGAAGTAACGTCTGGCTATCCTGCCCTATCCACACGTTCCAAAATAACAATTGGTTTAATAAAACAGGCTTGAAATAATTATAATATTAATTGTCATTGCATGACCCGCATCCTTAACAGTAGAACACACGCGTGGGCTACATATTTATTTATTTATTTATGATTGCCGAATGTAACAATGATACATGTTCGTTTCAACCCTCAATTTTACAAATAATAAAAAAAACCAGTTCCAAATATTGTGATTTCAGACTTTCAGAATTGCACTGATCTCAAGTTAAAAATTACTGTTTTTTTTAAGAAGTTTATAATGTTTTGTTTTTTTAAGAAGGAAGATTTTTGTTGTAAAAGTGAAAGTAAAAGCTAAATTTTTTATTTAAGTCCTTTTATTTGTTCTAAGTCATTGCGTTCGCCTGTTCCATGGCATGGAAAAGGGCTACATAATAATGTAGCCCGCGCGAGTTCTCTTGTAGCTAAAGGGGCGCGTGCGCTCTAGTGTTAAGGCCTTCGTTGCTCGAAGCACGCATCAAGTTACCACTTACATTTTGCTGTCATGTCATTAAAGCCATCAAGAGATGAACGTTCGGTGTTGTACCGGTCGATCAAGCATTTATCCCATGCCCTGACGGCCAGACGTTACGTCATAACTCGCTTTCAGATCTTTGAGCCACAATCTTTACTGTTCCGGTGAAAGCGCCGTTACGTACGTTTTTCTTTTTTTGGTAGCAATTTAACCGGTCCTGACTTTTAAGAACTTCAGCCGCCCGCAGCGCTTCTTCTTCTTCTTCTTCTTCTTCAATCGGTACGGGCATTTTCCGCAACTCGACGTCTTATTGCGCCTATTTTGCGTGTGGAGGGTGTGCAGCCGGATTACTCCAGCCAACCCAGCTCTGCCAGGAAAGCACCCAGCGCCCTCACGTCGGAGACCGCTTCGTGGACGCTTCCCGGCGAGCCGAGGTACCTCGCCCGGTAGGGGGCCACTCCGTCACATTCTACCAGGACGTGAGCAGCTGTTTCTTCGGCCCTCATGCAACCCCTGCATAGGGGGCTGTCGGTGATACCTAAGTTGAAAAGGTGTCTGTTGAAATTTCCATGTCCTGTTATAGCACCCGTCACCAGGCGTAACTGTGATCTACTTAGCTTAATGAGAGCTCTGGACAAACGGGCGTCCAGGCGCGGTAGTGCCATTTTCGCCTGCCTGCATGTTTCCAGTGAGCTCCATTCATGTTGGTGCGTAAGGGTAGTGTGTTCACGGATCTTACCAGCAAACCAGCTCGCCGGAATGGGTGCGACCGGTTCAGGGCCAATCATCACCCTATCCGATCCCCTCCTCGCCAGCTCATCGGCCAGGTCGTTTCCACGTGATCCACTGTGGCCTTTGATCTATTGGATAGTAATATTATTGAGTGTACCCACCATGTTTAGTCTGTGATGGCACTCCTGTATGAGACTCGATGAGCTACGACTACCATTTAGAGCCTGAAGTGCTGATTTACTGTCGGAAAGTATGAGAATGTCGTAGCCGGTTACTTCCCTTGTTGCAACTGCTTGAGCTGCCAACAGAATGCCCATACACTCTGCCTGAAAGACTGTGTTGTACGAACTTAGTGACAGTGCAATTTGTATGTTTAGGTCTTCTGAGAATACAACTGTTCCTGCTCCTACAGAGGTCTTGGAGCCATCAGTAAATATCAGAAGCGCTTTGTGTTGTGCCTGAGAGCTTTAAAGGACATCAATTTGACAGCAAGTGACATTTGAAAAAAACGCGTTAGTTTCACATTTTGGCCATCGGAACAGAAAAGTTTGTGGCACCAGATATAATACTCATTTGTTCTCTGCCACGAATCCACGATCCTTGTCAAAGTAGGAATACTGCAAAATCGCATGTGTATATTTCACGTGTGTTTGATAAACAGTGCATTGCATAACATCAGAATAATTAAGCTAAGTAACTTCATTATGCATACGCTATAATTATATTATTTGTATTGTATTAACATGGTTAAGCTGACGCATACATAATTACATATGAATTGACAAGTACACTCCGTAACATTAAGTTTATAACTTGATTTTTATTTTAGAGATACTTAGGCAAGTCTTTGATTTCCAGACGATCAAACTGAAAACTGAATAAAAGACATTGGACGACCGTGATGCGACAGTTTTATTTTTGACCTGTACCCCTAACACGAAAAACTCTCGTTAGCATTCTCGTAATCGTATCATATTGCATGAAAACCAGAGCAACGCCTCTATATGCCGTAAAAGAATAGTTCCTTTTAAGGATAGTGGGCCTTAGGAACTTAAATTCAATAGATATTTGACAGCAGCACTTTGATAGCTTTCGACGGATAGTATAGTTTACTATTACGATTACTATAACGTCAGTTTTCGTATTGTGGCTACAATGCTCAAATTTATTGACTTCCTACTAATATAATATTATCCTACTAAATTGTATTATAAATGAGAAAGTTTGTGAGTATGGATGTTTGTTACTCTTTCACGCAATAACTACTGAACTGATCTGGATGAAATTGCAACAGAGACAGATTATAGGCTGGAAAAGCACATAGGATACTTTGTGTCCTGATATTTCCACGAGAACGGGAACCACGCGAGTGAAAGTGCGGGCAGCCGCTAGTATGAAATAAGTGCAAGTAATTAAAGTACGTATTCGGCACTTCTACAGCCCATGACCTAGAAACGACATTTATTGCCCGTGGTACTACCAGTAGTAACACGGGTAAAAAAATACCACATAACAGTAGGTACTAGTGCCACATTTCTGACCTTTGGGGGCAGTTGCGTAAGGTAATCGTATTAATTTGACAGTTCATATCGTATTCAATCGGCTGCCATTTGTATGGAATGACATTTATTATTATACAATATGAACAGTCAAATGAATACGATTGACTTTACGCAATACCATAGCTTATCCCATGGAGCTACTGGAGAGTGCAGTACTAACACTTTTTTGTGACCACAAATTACACTGTGGCTGTCTTCCGTCTCACCTACACTTTGAAAAAATACGTTACATACTAAATGTCAAACTTACTGGGCACACTTTTTTATTCAGGGTGAAAACTCCAGTTACCTAAGTATTAAGTCTAGCTCCATGGCTTATCCACAGTGACAAATGCTGCCGGGAAAAAATCGACCTTCCACAGATAGGTAGAGATAATCTGAAGCGTGGGCCCTTCCGCTGGCTCTAGCGAGGCAAGCGGGCGAGCCTCGTTTCATCTGTCATCTTCGGTTAACACTGCAAGCAAGTTCGCCACTTTCGTCAGCTTAACTCGTTTCATCCACCAGCCCAGAACGCAAAGCATTACAAACTCGAGAAGAGTTTTGTCTACCTCGAAAGTCTATAATTGACAGCCGAACAATAGGTTTGTCTACGGTGAAATGTCATTTTTGACGTTTCGATATAAACAAAATCTTTCTTGAGTTCATCATGCTACCTGGGTGCCTACCATCAACTTTAAGACAGCGATTCAAAAATAGCGCGATGCAGAATAGGTTCCTAAAATGAATTGCTTTCTTTCGTACTCTGACCTTCTAAAAACTGGATCGCAAATGAATTGCTAAATGTTAATGACCGAACGACTTGTGTCCTTTTTCTTCTACCCGTCTCTTTCACTTGATTCTGTCATGCCCGGAGAGTGAGAGGGACGGGTATAACCTGCAGGTGACATGTTAAATCGACCGGGTTATAAGTCAAATAAGAGTTCCTGACAGCTTAGCGGCTGTGAACTGTCATTGATCGATCACTGAATCGCTGTCATTGATATTAAGCTGTCGTGGTACGAATAAGCGAAGCAGATCAGTTTAGGTTCCTAAACAAAACCGTAATAAGAGTTGATGGTAAGCACCCTGTGCAGTACCTGGCAGTGTGGTTCCTGCTTGATTCAGCGAAAAGTACAGCTTGTAAAGTTCAATATCTACATGTCGGATCAAATGTATGGTAGTTCATGCCTTTTCGCGAATTCAGAAAGTTGTTCCAGTTTGTTGATCGAATATTGTAGTTGGCGGTAAAACAACTCTCGTAACACATATTCAAAGTTTTATTGATATTTCTAAAGTGAAATTCACGAACTAAAACGTCAAGTTTGGTTTTTCCGATTGTTATTGAAATAACGTGATTAGATATGTTTATTATTTTATATAAAAACAGTTACATTAATCATTAACACATGAATAATATTATTTAACATAGTTCGTAAACTTTTTTGAGATAGGTACCTAGGTACTAATTGAAATTCAATTTTGAGTATTCAAAACTAAACCTAACCGAATTGCCAAGACATAGGTACTTCACCTATCAATCTTTATAAACCTAGTGTGAAATATACACTTCTCACATATAAATATGGTTGAATAGCCAACGTGTGAAGGCACTTTGTGATAACAGAAACTAATGACCACATATTCATAGCACGATGGAAAGGTACACCGCTTCCCACTCTACAACCGTGTTTGAATAAAATGTAATCTAAATTTATTTCGCCAGCAGCGCAACTTCAAATCGCGCGCTGTGGTTAAAACTTTTAGTTAAAACGGAACACTGTAACATTGTTTTTGATTATGATTTTTATTGCTACAGTTTTTGTTTTATCTGGTTAGACTGGCCCAGTAGCTATTTTTTTTTTTAATATCGTTTGGCTATAAATGGTAGTTTGAGCTATGAGACTTAAGGGCCTTATCACACTAGCGAGTTGCGAGCGAGTGGAATGCGGGGCAAGTTCGCCACGCACACGGCGGCGTGGCACACATGCCGCGGGTCCGCAGAAAGCTCGCGGCAAACCGCGCTGTCGATGCCATGCCATTCGATGTACACAAGCTCGCATTCAGTAAAATCAAAGAAACGAGTGTGAGCCGACGCAGCGTTATAAAGAGGTTAAAACGTTAGTGATAAAATGGATATTAGAGTTGAGATTTTATATTATTTTTATGCATTCACAATGCAATTTTGTAAGTATACGAAAAATGTGACAGTAAAAAACCACGAGCCCTATAAGTAGCTCCCGCCTGAAAGCTACTTATAGGGCTCGTGGTTTTTAACTGTCACATTTTTCGGAGATTAGAGTTGTTTATAATGGAAATTACGCAGTCAACTCGCTGCCCACTCGCGGCGAGCTCGCTGCGCATTCGCCGCGCTTTCCAATCGCTCACAGCTCGCTAGTGTGATAACGCTCTAAGCTGAAACCGTGCCCAAATTCTATTTTCTACATAATGAGCCATTTTCCCGAGGTAAATAGCATATATGCTACTCTAGACTATGCTCTATCTCTGTGCCAAATTTTGGAGCAACAAACATTCAAGCTTTCGCATTGAAACACCACGCTAACTGTTTTTTTTCTACCTTAACCAAACAAAATTGTTTGTAAACATTAAGTGCTGATGATAAAAACTAAGGACTTTTTAGTTCAAATGATCCACGAAAAGTTTCACTCGTTATTTTATAAGATTTAGATAGTGAAAGAAACTATAGCGATATATTTTTATTGAATTTCTTTGTTTGTTTGCGTCGAGGTTACGTTACCTACTGTTTTTTTAAACGCTTCTAAGAAGGTTTACGAAAAAGAGTCGAAAATTTGAAGCCGTGTCTCGTAAAAATTATATTGAAATCCCTCCTATTTTTTTACAGATATTTCTATCACATAGTAAAATCAAAGTTCACGAACTTCTTTTGATAAAGTCAGACGCCACTTGGTGGTATTCACTCCTTGAGTAGTTTCAGTAAGTAACTGACATATTGAATTCAGATACTATCCAAATCTTAATTAGTAACTGACACATTGAATTCAAATACTAACTAAATCCAAAGCGCCATTTACAGGTCCATACCAGATAGGTACGGAATAGTTCTGACAGCTGGGAGACTGGGCAAATTGTATTATTCAGTTCTATTCTCGCTACCAGCGGAATCTAATTACAAGAGCGAGTAATATAAAATATTGTAACCGATGCTCTGGTGTTCTGTTAGCATACTTTTGATAATAAACCACTTAAAAAGCTGGAGATTTTAAATTATTTTTTGCATTCACAATGCAATTGTAAGTATAGAAAAAAATGTCATAGTAAAAAACCACGAGCGCTGTAAGTAGCTATCAGGCTGGATTAGATAGAACCCACGCCCCCGGGAAAAGCTACTTGCAAGTCTCGTGGTTTTTAACTAATAACAGTTTTTCCAACACTTTTAAAAGCGTTATCTATCTAAGTATATGTATTATATATCTCTACTAGCTTTCCGCCCGCGGCTTCGCCCGCGTGTTCTACACGACATTATCCTGATGGAATGTAAGTAATATTTTCCGGGATAAACTATGTCACTTTCCAGCTCCCAATCTACTCCCGTACCAAAAATCACATTGATCCGTTACTCCCTTTTTGACGTGTAAGACGGACAAACAAATAATACCTACTTATTGATTTTCCCATGGGAATATGATACTATCCTGTGGTAAAAAGTATAAGTAGCTTATTATAACCCTTGCCAGGGTCTCAAATTATTTACTTAAATACCAATTTGTGCCCCCAAATTAGCCTGCGCTTAAAGTGATTTTTCCATACAATGAGATTTCCCGCGGTAAAAAGTAAAATATATCCTTTCCAGGGCCTTAAACTGTCTCTATTCTAAATATCATCCTTCCCATGAACTCAAACTATCGCCTTAAATACCAATTGGGTGTTTGACTGTAGTTGAAATGTAGATATTTAATAATGACATGCGAAAATATAACATTATTGAATAACAAATATGAAAAAATAAATTCAATATGTATTATAATAAGCGAATTATGAGCTACTTAATTGTGACTCGAGCTATATCTCTTTCTAAAACGTAATTTTCTATGGCGAGAGTATGGCGCTATAGAAATGTGACGTCACGTTTCTATAGCGCTCTCCTTGTCTAATTAGTAAGTTTGATGCTCTATATCGCTGAAAATATGCAAGATATTTGAAAATAAATACTTATGTTGTGTTGCTACTAGTTATATGATCATTTTAAGTCAATAAAAAAAATTCAGCCAAATACCCAATTCCATTCTACAGCTTTGCCCGAGCTAAAACTTATTTTACCATGGGAATGAGCCTTATTCTCACGGTTACAATTTGCCTATGTCCTTCCTAGCATCAGGACATGGGTGTACCAGTGCTCCTATCAGTAGGAGTAATTAGTAGGAGCACCCGGAAGCACTGTCTCAAACTATCTCCATTCCAAATTTCATCAAAGTTGGTTCAGCCGTTTTGACGTGAGCATACAATTTCGCATTTATAATAATTTTATTTATTTTATTTTATTATTTTATAGGCATTCTCTAAGGTCTCATCAGTACCATCATCAATCTATTTTAATGTCCCCGCTGCCGGGGCACAGGCCTTCATATAGATGGATAAGGAGAATGGGCCATGACCTTCCACACGGGCCCATTGAAGTTATGGTGTACTAACCAATCCAAATGCAGCCAGAAGCATCGGCTTATCATGTCTTCCGAAGCACGATATATTTTTTTACAGCAATCCCATGATAGACCATTGCAAAAGTCACATAACCTCATCGATCGTAGGCCGAGCACGCTACCAGTGGTTTAGGTATAAGAAGGTAACGATACCTAGACAAACAGGAGCTACTATCGTATGAATAACTAGCTTCCGCCCGCGACTTCGTCCGCGTGGACATTCGAGAAAATACTTAGGGGACCAATAACCAGGATAAAAAGTATTCTATGTTTTAATTGCATAAAAATCCGATCAGCCGTTTTTACGTGATTAGGCGGGTCCTCCGTCACCAAGCGAGCAGCCTCGCGCGAGGCAGAACGTTTGGCACGTGCGGCGGGCCTCGCACGAGGCTGCTCGTTTGGTGAGGGAGGACCCGCCTAATCACGTAAAAACGGCTGATCGGATTTTTATGCAATTAAAACATAGAATACTTTTTATCCTGGTTATTGGTCCCCTAAGTATTTTCTCGAATGTCCACGCGGACGAAGTCGCGGGCGGAAGCTAGTAAATAATAAGTGTCTGTTTCACAATCAAAAAGTTAGTTCTGAGTAGCTTAGGTACCAAGAACTTTTAGGGTACTTAAGATCATTTAGGTTTCTATCTTACCCTATTTACCCCCTGGCTTTGATTTTCGGAAAACTACGAAATGGGTTGCCTATTTGTTTTAAGAAGGCTTACCCTACAAAGTTTCAAGTTGAAATTTTTATTTTACCCCCTGATTTTTCATTCAAAACTTCACCCCTATTTCAACGTCATCCCATAAAACCTCAATAACGACATCCATATCGATTTTTAGGTTTATTTGTCCCATTTAACCTCTAAGGGGTTGATTTTCAAAAAAATACAAAATATGTATTTGCTTATTTGTTTTACTTTCCGACCATAAGCCTAAATAATAAATTTAATGAAGAACTTTCCAGATACAACATTTCATCCCCCTCTTCACCCCTTCGGGGGTGGAATTGTCAAAAACGCTGACACAGGTAAATATTAATTTTCAATTGTCAGCCTAAATACAATGTGTGAAGATCTTTAAAACTGACGGACTTTCATACAAACATTCATCCTCTATTTCACCCCCTTAGGGGTGGAATTTCCAAAAATCCTTTCTTAGTGGATGCCTACACTGTATAACGTATCTATGTGCAAAATTTGAAGTCTCTAGGTTCAGCGGTTTGGGCTGTGCGTTGATATCTCAGTCAGTCAGTCAGTCAGTCAGTCAGTCAGTCAGTCAGTCAGTCAGTCAGTCAGTCAGTCAGGACTTTGAATTTTATATATATAGATATATAAAACTCTTGCGTTACTGACTGACTTACAGACAAGCACAGCCGGAACTACTGGGCGCAAGAAGCTGTATGTATGTATGTTCCATAAAGTTAATATACCTATCGGAAATTAACTTTATGGTATGTACTGAGGTTTTTTGTTAATTCCCCCTCTAAGGGGGTGGAAAAGGGGTACATGCAGATGAAGTCGCGGGGGGGGCAACCGAAGCCGGGACCTCTAGAGATAGCGGCACCTTGAAACCGGTGCGTACACCACTCGGCCATGGAGGTCGTCAAAATAATTAGTTCTGGTCATCCATCCCGTGAGAGACACCTATATATCAAAAGTTAATAACAAGCTTACCACTGTAAAGTACCACCCGCTAGCAGTGTGGCCCGCCCACACTGCTAGCGGTGGAGCTAGCGAGGTAGGAGAGGCGAGCGAGTCTCTCGACGTAGCGTAACTGACGACGACGACTAGCGACGAAGATTAACCGCCTCTGTGGTCTAGTGGTTCATACCACCGATTTCAGACCAAGAGGTCCCGGGTTCGATTCCCATTGGGGGTACATATTGTATTCGGTTTGGTTGGTGGTAGGACTTGTTCTTAGTCCGCCTGGCTAGCTACCACCATCTTATCTAAGTCTGACGCCATAACAATGATGTTTTCAGCATTATTGTGTTCCGGCAGTTAGAGATAAGATAGCCAGTTTCTCAGTGATTGAGGATTCCGGGAGTAGTGCGCTTCCACCTTCAGCCTTATCACCACTTATCATCAGGTGTGATGAAGGCTAAGTGCTACCCCGTTGTGGATTAAAAAAAAACTCGTCTATGTAGCTCGTACAGGCGCATACAAGGGGGCATCCCCCTAGCACACCATTTTACCTACAAAATTTTTGCACTCATCATTTTACAACGTGAAATAAGCTAAGATTGTCTCCCCCCTGAACCAAATTTGCTCCCCCCCCCCTCTCAACCAAAGCTGGATCAGTGCCTGAGCTCGTGGCGTGAACCAAATTATGAAAAGAGCTGATATAATGATGCTCGCTCGGCTCACCCGCCCGACTCGCTAGCTAGCGGTCTGGCCTGCGCTTAAAGCAGAGATATCAGATGATCTCTGATCTCTGAAAATATTCCTTTCCCCTTAGTTACTCTTCCAATGAAAAGGTGATTGAAAACTTGGCAGGCACAGGCTTTCCTTGCGGGTGGATAAGCAGAATGGGCCATGAACTACCGCGCGGGCCAAATGTGGATTGGTGAATAACAACGTCTGTAAACGCAGCCGGGTTTCATAAGGCACGTTAAGCAACAGCTTGACGTGCCTTAAGAAATTAAGAATGGAGGAGCTAGAAATATTAAAGTTTTAGGTCACCTACCCAGTGACCGACCATCGCAAAAGTCGCAAAACCACAACTATCGTAGACCTAGATCTCTAACAGCTGCGCCACGGGCTCTTTCATAGTTATATCATCATGTCAGCCGAACGACGCCCACTGCTGGGCATAGACATCCCACAAGGATTTCCACAACGATCGGTCCTGCGCTGCCCGCATCCAGCGGCTTCCCGTGACCTTGATCAGATCGTCGTTCCACCTTGTAGGGGCCTGCCCACGGAGCGTCCGGTACCACTTAGTAGTTATTTAATGGGATTTAATTGATAAAGTTATATTTTGGGCCACACCTAATCAAAACTTTAAAACTGTTCCCGTGAGATATACAACTAATTTGTTTTCAGTTACACTTTAGTTAAAATAGAACCCCAAAAAGTTATTCGGTCCCGTGTCATCAAAACTATACCATACGGGTGAATAGTTAACTATTTTCATAAATTTGTTAGTGAAATTCCGAAATAGCTCGGTATTTAAATATTTAGTGATACTGAAATACAGAGCTTCTGTTAAGAGTTCTTCATGATTTCAGGGAATTTAGAAAAGCCACTTTACTAGAGGGTTGTTTTACAAGTTCCGTTTGAATTCAAATTAACAGTCTGACTAGAAAGCAATTTTCAAAGAAGTTGATATTTTACTCATTTGTTAAACTAGCAATTATTTTCTCGCCGTATTTAGTGAATGAGAATTAAACTTTACTTACAATATTTAGAAGGGTGTATGCATTGAGTGAGTAGCACTAAGTCATGGTGTGTTTTTAGGGTTCCGTAGTTTTGTTTACGAATTGTTTACGGGCATTACGAAATGATTTTTGTGTAATTTGAAATCAAATCAAAAGTAATTAAGTTTTATGAAATTAAATTCAAATTAAGGTAAATGCTCCTATTACGGACATGGTCAAAATCGACTCCTATTACGGCGCAATTTTTTATTTTCGTGTTTCATTCTGTTTTAGTAAATTTAGGTACACTAAAATGGAATTTACTCATAAATAGTCTTTCACTTCATCACATAACGGACGTATACAATTAAAACACAAGTTACAAGAATTAATCAGTCAGTGCCACGGGGCGGAGATGGGGCAGGTTTGTCATACAAACGCGGAGCGACTAAGTTAAGTGCACTCATATTTTATATCTATGTTTTTTATAATAGTATATTGCTCAAATTTGTGAATACGCGATTTATAGCTTTTGTCTATAATTCTACTCACTACATATGTAGGTTTTATCCTATTTGTAATTGATTTTAAACCTAAAAATCTCAAAACAACTTTTCTTTTTTTTTTCTTTTTTTTATGCCGTGTACTAGTTATAAATCAAGTGGATATGTGGATGCTTAGGCCGTATATTCTTATTTTTTTTTTGTTTTGTTTGAGTACTTAATTTTTTTTTTCTTTTATTTTTAATTTATTATTATATATTATAATGATCATAGATGATGAATATTTTTCATGTTCATCAGATAGTTTTGAAAGTGCTGACAGCAGCAATACGTCCTTTTCTGATACTGACACACTAGAAAAAAAAACTTGCTGGGGTATTAGGTAAAAACTCCAAATCCCTTTCCATTGTGCATATTAACGCGCAAAGCCTAGTTGCACATCAAGCTGATCTTCTAACATCCTTTGGTGCAGGGCTGGTCGACTGCATTCTTGTCTCCGAAACGTGGCTTAAGCCTTCTCTTCCTGCGAATTATTGCTCCATTCCAGGTTATAAACTTCTTCGCAATGACAGGATAGGTATGGGTGGTGGTGGCGTTGGTATCTACCTTCGTAGTCACTTTCCTGCTACTGTCATTAGCATTTCAACGTCGTCCGTCTCGTCCCTTGAATATATTTTCGTAGAAGTAGTTTTAAATCACACCAAGATTCATTTAGGTGCTCTGTATTGCCCAAATGATCATATTGACTACTTCTCTAGCCTGGAGAACGTCCTTGAAAATCTAGTACCTACTTATGACCGTATAATTCTCATGGGAGATCTTAATACCTGCTTATTAAAAAACGATCACAGGGCCCGTTTATTAATCAATACCTTATCCTCATTCAATTTGCAAGTGCTTTCTAAGACCGCTCCTACTCACTTTTTTCCTAATTGCAGACCCTCTCTTCTTGACTTAATGATTGTCTCCAATACCAATCAGGTCTCTTCTTATGGCCAATTTACAGCGCCCTTCTCTCATCACGATTTAGTTTATCTTAACTACAAAGTACGTTCTCCTAAGGCTAAACCACTTGTACTTCTTCAGCGCAATTTTCAGCAGATGGATTTAAACAGTTTGAGAGAGAATGTGAGGCAAATTGACTGGTCCCCAGTGCTCTCGTCTGTCAACGTTGATGACATGGTGCAGTTTACGAATGAATTGATCAAGCTATATGACGTTCACGCTCCGGTTCGACCGGTGCGTGTAAAACATATCCCTGCCCCTTGGCTGACCCTGGAAATAAAAAAAGCTATGACCAGACGTGATAAGGCCAAGAGTATGTACAAAGAATCACCAACGCAGGGAAATTTGGCTGCTTATAAGAGATTGAGAAACACCTGTAACCGCATGTGTCGATACGCAAAGCGTAAATACATCCACACTAAAATTGAAAACATTCCTAACAAACACGTATGGAATTTTCTAAGGTCGTTAGGAGTAGGTAAGACCGTGAATACGTGTCAAAGTACTGCAGATCTTAATTCCTTAAATAAACATTTTTCTGCTCCTCCTGTAATTTTGGATGCCTTCTCGAAATCTTCTTCTCTTAACTATCTGTCTAACCTTGTCCCATCTGCTCATTCGTCTTTTTGTTTCACTGCAGTCTCTGAAACTGAGGTTAAGAAAAGCATCGCCTCCATAACCTCCAAAGCAATTGGAAGTGACGATCTCAGCCTTGACATGCTTCTTCCCGTGCTGGATGATATTGTTCATATAATCACTCACATTTTTAACTTTTCCTTAGCACATAATGTTTTTCCAGCATCGTGGAGGAGAGCTAATGTCATTCCACTGCCAAAAAAGCCTAATCCCACGTCCCCTTCAGAATATCGCCCCATCTCCATTCTCCCAGTCCTATCCAAAGCGCTTGAATCCATCGTCCATAAACAGTTGTACTCCTTTCTCGTTTCCAACTCACTGTTATGCTCCCTCCAATCCGGTTTCCGTCCCTCACACAGCACTGTTGGAGCACTGCTGAATATTACGGAGGATATTAGGTGTGCGATGGATGACACCAAACTGACAGCTATTATCCTTCTGGATTTCAGCAGTGCGTTCAACAGTGTTGACTTTGATCTGCTTCTTGCTACCCTTCGCTCGTTAAATGTTTCGGACCCTGCAGTAAAATGGTTTCGAACCTATCTTTTTGATCGCCAACAGCGTGTTATAAATAAAGTTGATTCCTCTGATTGGTCCAATTTATCGTCAGGTGTACCACAAGGCGGTGTACTCTCACCACTTTTGTTCTCCATTTTCATTAACCAAATTTCACTTGTAATCACTTCTGCCTTTCACCTATATGCTGATGACCTTCAAATTTATAAACATTTTAACATATCTGAGGTTACAGATGCTATCAACTCTCTAAATGATGATCTTGCTGCTGTACAAAAATGGGCTAAGTCTTTCGGTCTCATTGTCAACCCATCCAAATCCCAAGCCATGATTGTTGGCAGTAGTAGGTTAAGGTGTAAGGTAGACTGGAACATGGTCCCCCCCCCCCCCCCCTCATTTACAATGACACTGTAATAGCTCTTGCCGACAAAGTACGTAATTTGAGGTTGGTAATGGATTGTAATATGACCTGGTCATCCCACCTTGCTGATGTGAGCAAACGCATCCACTACTCCTTTCTGTCACTCAAACGGCTTCAGTTCTTTCTCCCTTTCAAAACCAAAATTATGCTGGCGCAATCTCTTCTTCTCCCTCTTCTTGACTATGCTGACGTCTGCTATTTGGATGTAACTGAGGATCAGCTTGATCGGCTTGAACGCCTGCAAAACCTGGCCATACGCTTCATTTACGGCTTGCGGAAGTATGACCATGTGTCCCACTTTCGCATGGAGTTAAAGTGGCTCCCTATTCGTCGACGACGTGAAATGCACATTCTTTGCACTCTGTATAAAATACTAAATGACCTTAACTCTCCCTCCTATCTTCGTTCTCGTTTCCACTATCTTCCTCTTCCTTCTCGCGGCCGGCGGGCTTGCGTTACTAAAGTGCTTGCATTGCCGACTAGCAAGACCAACTTTTCCTTTCACTCTTTCTCTGTTCATGCTGCACAGCTTTGGAACAAGCTCCCCACCGCTATTCAAGATTCCCCTTCCTTAGCGACTTTCAAAACTAAGTTAAAAGATCACTTCCTTACAATGTTAACGTCATGATCATTAATATTTATATATATTATGTGTATGTAGGTATATATATTATTATTGCATAGGTATATATGTATGTATATATTATTTTTGAATTAAGTCTTTTTTTTGTATAGTTTAATCAAAATTTAGATTTTGTTGCACTTTGTGTTTGTGTCACCCACTTTACTTTTTTACTTATTAATTGATCAGGGTTGACTGGAAGAGATCCCTTTCAGGGATAAGTCCACCTTTGCCATATAGACTTTAAGACTGTAAAATGTTATTATGTTATTTGTGCAATAAAGAATATATAATAAACGAAATAGCGCCGTAATAGGATAAAAAATTTAAAGGTTAACCCTAATACGGCCCTATGGTCTGTAATAGGAGAAATATTGCCTCTTATTTATTGGCTTATAGCTGAAAATAT
Organism: Crambus lathoniellus; assembly: GCA_949710035.1. Classification (NCBI taxonomy): domain Eukaryota; kingdom Metazoa; phylum Arthropoda; class Insecta; order Lepidoptera; family Crambidae; genus Crambus; species Crambus lathoniellus. The sequence continues at coordinate 23,270,085 of OX453310.1, forward strand.
GATAACATAATTAATTAGTTATTAGTTTACTTCAAATAATGATTAATATCACAAACTAAAAACCTATTTCTGTGCTATGCTTTATCCTCTAGAAATCTTATTTAAATATGAAAACCATTGAGTGCAAAATGACGGTTTCTTATAAAGGTAAAAAATAGAAGATATATTTTAGTTAATCAAAAAGCAGTCATATAGTAAGTACTTTATGAAAATAATTATTTTTAATTTTCATTGTAAGATATTCCTGTTTAGTACTTTGTTAGCGTTATTCTTGAATTTGTTCGAAATGTTTCGCACAACCCACAAAATATTTTTTATGCTTACGTTAAGGCATAAAACCTCCAATTATTTTAACGGCTGGGATGTTCCGATTTCCTATATTCACGATCAAGAATACGTGACTTAACTCAATACAAATGATAAATTCGACGAATTTTATCGAGATTTCGAGACACAAATGATAAATCAGAAACCAAAATTCGACGACATTGTCGAGAAATACCTACATCCCATTTTTATAGAAATTCCCTTTTTTTCGTATTTCGTGGTTATTAACGTATGGAGGTTATTGCGTAATAAAATAGAAAAATATTCCGGTATATTTAATTGAAAAAGAAAAAACAGTTTATGTGACTGATTTGTACGTGGTAATGCAAATATGCATTTGGTGGAAATTTTATATTTGTGAACAACAATGTGTTGTATTTTATGAGCTACTTAGAGCTAAAATAAATTTGCTTCTGTAGTTAGGATTTTCCTTAGTATAGATATTTAGAAAATATCTACTGATGAAAACTTTATATGCCTATTAAACGAACACAATATTGTTGTTCATTTATAGGAAAGCAGAAACTTGTTACGTTATTTAAGTTTAGCAATTAAGATTTGTTGCCAAAGTTTTTTATGACAGGATTTAGGCTTACGGACTTTTACAAAACTAAGTTTCGAGGAAAAAGGGACAAAAAGGGAGATAAACTTTTAAATGAAATATCGATAAGTGCGCCAATCTTTTCTGTTCCGGTGATTATCTTTGGAACTAAAACAGTTTTCATACGACGTACGACAGTCCATTTTGACAGCTAATTTCGTATTGCAAGTGGCTCCTCTGTCACGACTGTCACCGGAACAGAAAAGCTTGTGGCACTTGTACAATACAACACATAGAGAAAGGTAACTGTCATTGGCGCTTGATTGGCGCATGCTAGTTACAGAACATACAGTGCCACAACCTTTTCTGTTCCGGTGACAGCGGCGCTACGTACGTTTTTCTTTTTTTAGTAGCAATTTAACCAGCCCTGACTTCTAAGAACTTCAGCCGCCAGCAGCGCTATGATTGGACATCAACTTGACAGCAGAATGACATTTAAAAAAAACACGCTAGTTTCACATTTTGGCCACCGGAACAGCAAAGTTTGTGGCACTGTAATTTTTATCTTCTAAATATTCGATTTCAAACGCGCGCAGACTTATCTGGCGCGTAGTATTTGATAAAGAAGACAAACTTCTAGAGTTTCCGTATATCGCGTACAATAGTAGATTGTACAACAAGTGCATAAAACATACCATTTTACCCGAGACGTATATAACCACCCGAGCCGTAGGCGAGGATGGATAGTCAATTCGAGGGTAAAATGGGTTTTACGTACGAGTTATACACTCTGCTTTTCACTTCGAGTGTGAGGAAAATAAATTACAATATTGCATAAAAATAAAGACTTCGCCATATTGGCGGGAAAACTTTCTTTTTCTTTTTTTTATACGTGGAAATGGCAGCACAGTTACTTAGCATAGATCGTAGTCCATAATGCTCTTGGAATACTTATTTCTTACAAAACTCATTAATTTTGCCTAGTTTTATTTATTTAGTAATTTAACATGGATTATGTACAAAATTTAAGAAACAGAATGAAACAACAAGTTTATTTATCGAAGTTTATCTATTTAACGTGTGTGACTGTTTACCTGCCGACCTTTGTCTTAGAGTCTGTGACATAGACGAAGATTTTACTTTATGCACTAGAGCAAAAAAAGCGATTTTATGCAGCCTATACCCAACATAAACACGAACTTTACGAGCATGAGAAGTGAAAAGGTACTTTGTGTTCTACAGGAAACAACGGAAAAATCCTAATCCTATGGCATAACAAAATTCTACTTGCGCGTGGTCTTCTTTTCAGTTAAAGAGTCTGTAATTAATGGACGATTCAAAACTTTTTTCGTCTTCTTCTTCTTCAACAACAAAGCAAAGCCTTGCAAGGTGCATGCACTTTAAATTCAAATTCATTCAAAGCTTATTTATTGTGGTGAAATCGGTCCCAATTTCCTGTTTGCCCCAATTTCCTTGCGCCAGAGGCAGTCCGATGCACTTCCTTTGTAATTTACTATGCAGTGGATAAGATTATTGATTTTACTTTTGAAAGCAAACTTTCTTTATCCAGAACACCCATAGGGATACCTACTGAAAGTTAGTTAAATATTTAAATTCTTAAATAATGTTTGTAACAATTTTACCGAGATATTAAATAAATAGTAAAAGCACAGATAATATAATACTAGGTTAAAGTTAGTTTTTGGCATGAAGCTCGACTTAATCATAATCATAATCATAATCCATTTATTTCAGGCAACAATATTAGTATAACAATATATGGCCCATATAATAAATACCTTACAGACTAACATACATATAATATTATATTCCTTAAAAAAAACTATTTATTAACACGTAGTGTCGACGGCGACGTGTAGCGCAATGCAGTGTCCGGCAACCGACCTCGAAACCGGCGGAACAAGACACCCTTCGGCCAGAAATCTTCTTTCATGAAGGTCGACAGATGGTCGGTCGGCACCCTCACCACAAATGAGTTGAAATTCACATTGTGGCGAGACTCCAACCGCTCGACCCTCAGAGTAAATTTGGTCTTTACTCTCATGTACTCCACTATGTCTTCAGGTTTGGTGGAGTAATGAAGCCGGGACACATACACCAGCGTTGTCGGAATAGCCGGCCGCAGCAGGTGGTTGTGTCCAGTCGGAGCAGTGCCGCACAGGTTACGACGAGAGGCCTTCTTCTTCTTTTCCACCGTCGTGAAGCCATCATCGTATCCTGCATCCTGTTTCCGAGGCGCTGGTTGCATACCTTTGGAGACCGACCGTTGTTTGTTTCCCTCCGTTGTAGCCCGCTCTGGTTGTTGTTTGGCAGGCTTGTTGGCGGCGGTGACAGCAGCGTACGCACGTTAGAATCACTAACTGCAGCGGCGGCGGGTGACGTATCCATATGCGCCGACACGAAACTGCTGACGGATACATTTTGCGCTCCGCGACGAGTGTTCACATTAGTGGCCTCTGGTGACCTACTTACCGAAGCGGTGTTGCTTAACAACACAACCTGGGCACGTAACTCACTTATGGTGTTATCAGATGCCTCTAATTTACACTGAACTTCAGCCAGACTAGCTTTCAGGGAGGTGATATCCTTCAACAGTCTGGTGACGTCGACGTGGTCGAATGTGACAGGGGGCAGCTTGTGCAACTCCTTCGCCACGAATGTCGGCACGTCGTCAGGGTCGGTCTCCTTCAGCACGGTAATGATGTCCTGGAGACTCTTCACACCTCCATCTCTCCGTCGAGATGGCATCACATCGGCTTTCCCGATGCTCTGGAAAAGCAGCGCCTTGCCACTGCAAACCTCAGCTTCATTGAAGTTCGACTTGCAGATCTGCACGATGCTGACTTCGTCCATGGTATCGATCGCGTTCTGGATGAACGCCAAAACTTCATTCACTACGAGTTGTTGGGAACCCATAGTGATAGGAAAACGCGCAGCGGCCTAAGCCGCGCTAAACGTAAATTACGAAATAAGTAATTTGACACCTATGCAATTGTGCGCGTCCGTTTCCGAGCGCGCATCGCACTGCACTAATACTGAGGTACAGTGCCACAAGCTTTCCTGTTCCGGTGACAGCCGTGACTAGTAATGTACCGTGCCCGGGCACGTTCCCAAGGACTGGAAATTTTGCCGGCAGCGTTGCCGGCAGTGTCCCAAAGTTCCCAGCAATATTCCCAAGCAGCATTTTGTAGATGAATATTTTACCATGCAAGACAATTTAAAATAAGACTTTAAAACTGTTTGATTATATTGAATTACGTAATAAATAGCCACCAACGTCAGAGGTAAGCACATATGAAATGAAAAACAGTTTGATATAAAATGGTTTATTTTTTTATTCAACAAACTAAGAATACAAAACAAAATAATCTTGCCATAATTATCAACAAATTATAAAATTGTAAGACACAGAAGAAAAATACATTATTTATTTATATAATTTTACAAAACGACAAAAAGTCTACTGGGAATTTTGGGCAATATTCCCAATGTGCCCGGAAATTTCCCGGGCACATTGGGAGTGGAAAATTTCCGGCAGTGGCAATATTCCCAGGCGTACATCACTAGCCGTGACAGAGGAGCCACTTGCAATACCAAATTAGCTGTCAAAATGGACTGTCGTATGAAAACTATTTTAGTTCCAAAGATAATCACCGGAACAGAAAAGCTTGCGGCACTATTACCAGTATTAAGTCGAGCTTCATGGTTTTTGGTCTACATACCAAAAAACCAAAGTGTTTTTATTTTAACCGAATGAAAGATCTACTCTCTGCAAAATTGCATTTAGAGACTGAGTCAACTGGGACGTTTTTGGCACTAGTTACAGTACAATTTTTTGTTCTAAGGTCAAAGTAAAAGATTAGTATTCGATTTCGACCGCCGATCAGACTTGTCTGGTACGTACTCTACTCTCTCTTTACAATCAAAGAGTATAAAGCCATAATTGGCCATAATCAGTGAAATCGATGTGTTTGTCACGTGTTTAAATCAAATTTTAAAAGAGACTACGAGTTGAATAAAAGTCTACAAAAATTATCGAATTCAAATGACATTGACTATATCTCTTGATCAGCCTCTAACACAAACATATATTGTGCATTCAGCGCTTTTAGCGCTAAAGTTGTTAGCTTTAAGCCCAGTAGCTGCAATGACGTGGGTCGACAAGGGCCTGTTCAGTAACCCTATAATGGTGCGAAAGGCGTTCCTTACAGATCTAAAACACCTAGCTCCTTTCTGGGTCCTCGGAGCGCTGTACATTACAACCAACCCGCCAGAAAGACTTGGCATATGTCTGTTCAGGCTGTACACCTTATCAAGATTAATAGTCATATTAGGATACATGGCGAAACCACTACCAGCCTTCCTTACAGATTCAGCTCTGATTGCTTCTTATTTCATTACGTGTTATATGGGTGTTGCTGTCATCGTATATCATCGGAAAGGCTTGTGATTGAAATGTGTTCCTATTGCTAAGTAAAAACCTGTTTAAAAATGTGCAGTTTTAATGTTTCAACTCCTTTATCATTATGTAGGGTAAACTACGAGGTTCTTTTAAGAACTACTGAAATGATAGCCTTTGATTTAATATAAACAATTTGAATCTAAGTAATCAAAAGTGGATGGCTATTACTAAGTTCTTAAAGAATCTTAATATCAATATGAAAGATCCAGGCCAATATAAATATTTTATATTAAATATGAAATATTTGTTTCTGGTAGGAATCGAACCCACGGCTATATGATCGGCAGTCGGACTTGAACTAATACATCCTTAGAATCATCCTCACATCGGTGTTCAAATATCTTTAAACCTGTGTAAAATAAATTTGTTTTTATAACGGAAAAATCCCTCCGTCCACTAGGCTCCCATCCTTTGGATCCAATGGGATCCTCAGTATACCACGCTATTCTGCAGGTCAGGACAGTAAAGAGGTAGTGGGTTCGAATCCCATCGGAGCTAGTTGTGAGACGGGTCTTTTTTTTCCTAATACTTCATGTGAATGCAAAAAAGTAAAAGTAAATAACTTTTATTAATGTAGCAAAACGAACTTTATTTCCATTTTAGTTAGAAGTATAAAGAGTAAAAAAGACTACAATATGTTTTACACGAATGATAAAACAAACAATAAGTTACAAAGTTATATACTTGCTGAAAATTCTTATTTAATCGACGTTAGGTAAACTATAAACCAATACAAAGTAATTGCGAAAATACCACAATCTATTGAATTATTATTAATTTCAGGCTCTATCATCAACATGTTGTTTAGTTTTCGTTCATTAGTTCGTTTCTCTCAAATCTGGTCGAATTGATTACTAGCACAAACTTGTTTAGGTCGGTCATCCATCAGTCTTTAATAACAGCTCACTATTTTGATAAATTACACTTTTGGTTTTGGAAAACACCTAAAAAGATTCACGGTAGTGGTGGATTACCCACGCCCCCATGAAGCCAGCTATAGCGTAAGATACAGCATTAGCAGACTGCGGCACTATTCTTGGTAAGTCTCTGACATAAGCCAAGGCCACCAGTAACCTCGCTATCACAAAACCCCTGAGCAGGTACCTTGCCACCATCGGGTCAGGCCCCGTTGTCATGTACAGGCCACCTAGCAGCCAAAACGGAGTCAAGTTCTTCAAGTCATTTAATTTCGCTTTCCTCGCCCTATCTGGGTTGTCACCAAATCTTGCCAGAGGCACCAATGCCAGGAGCTTCAACACTAACAAAGCCGAATAAAAAAAGTAACTTTTCGCTAAAGGTGGGTTGGGAAAGAAAGTTAGAGCAGGCCTTTTACCCATATTTTACGGCACAGGAAATTTTGTTTGTTGAGAAAAATGTTATGTCACATTGACATTGTTTTGGCATGGCACAGGAAGTGGTCGAGCAAGCCAGAGTATTTTTAATTTTTCATTTAGCTCTGTACGTGTACGTTAAACGCATGTTCTGGTTTCACTAAACATGATTTTGTAACAAAACTTTAATGCACTTCATCATAATTCTTGTCTGTTATTTTTACCACTGCATGTATATTATAAAGCATCCTTATATGAGTACACGACCCATCCGCCCATGAATGCTGTAATCAAGAAAGATACGAAGAAGGCACATTCCGTTGCCATCTTCGGGAGCCTCCGTACATATCCTATCGCTGCAATGAATCGCGCTATAACGAAACAGCGCAACAGCATCACCGCCGTCTTTTCTTCTGGCCCAGTGGTGATGTACAGTGCAGCTACCAACCAGAACGGAGTCAAATTCTTGAGATCACTCACATTGGCTCTTTGTACTTTCTCAGGGTTGCAAGACATCGAAGCCAACGGTGCTAAAGCTAACAATTTTATCGCCAGAATAGCTGAATATAAGAAATAACTTTGCATTAAGGTTGGACAGGACGCCTCGCATATCGATGAGCTTGGTGATGGCATTGTACAGGAAATTAATCCGTTATTTAGTTGTGTTTTATATCACTTTATTTTTAATTTCCTTTGCTGAGAATTCCAGTGTTTATTTCATTTTGACAGTGACCAAAATATGCATTACTCTTTGTACCTATGTGCATCTTTGCAATCCAGTTTCCTTTTTAAACAAGTTACTCTATGCAATCCAGAGACATAGAGCACGCACCAGATAAGTCTGCGCTCGGTCAAAATCGAATACTAATCTTTAAGTATAACCATAGAATAACCTTAGAATGTTGTAACCAAATGTTCTGTAACTAGCGCCAAAAACGCGCACAATCAAATTTAAGAAGAAAAAGAATGTTGTCGTTGTAATAAGTACCGAACATGAAGCTCGACTTAATACTGAGGTACAGTGCCACAAGCTTTCCTGTTCCGGTGACAGCCCTGACAGAGGAGCCACTTGCAATACCAAATTAGCTGTCAAAATGGACTGTCGTATGAAAACTGTTTTAGTTCCAAAGATAATCACCGTAACAGAAAAGCTTGCTGCACTATAAACGTTATATATTTAGTTATTATATAAAGGTAACGACCTCAGTATTAAGTCGAGCTTCATGGTATCGAATCTAATACCATTGTGATTCTTGCAAAATTTATTTTCCTCAAAAATGCTTGTAATATGGTCCTTATTTTGGCAACCTTCTTTGAACAAAGTCGAGGTTGCCGCGCTGCTCCGATGTTGACGCAACAAAGTTGTATGGGATTTCATTATTGTCGAGTTTTAGCCACCAGTAATTTCCTTTGAGAATCTATTATTGTCGAGAGTTTTGTTTCAAACGTAGTCGTGCAAAAAGATTTTATTCAGATTTTTTCTGTATACCAGGGTAAGTAAGGCAGTTTAGGTACAAGCATCATTGCCTAAAAAAAATCGCGGGAGAGAGAAAAAAGAAAATTTTCTTTTTTATTATAATTTTAAGTTATAATTGTGAAAATAATAATTTTTATTTTAAATAAATTCTTAACTACCTACGTTAAGCTCGTTTTATTTAAATTACTCGAATTGTTTGAGTAAAGCAATAGTGCTTGTCTTGTATAGACAAGAACTACTAAATTATTTATGTTTTATTAATGTTTTATCTTATTATTTTATTATTATTTATATTTATATGCCACGACTATAATAAGTTCAGCCAGTCACTATCACTAGGTCATCATCATCATCATCATTATCAGCCTTTCTCAACCCACTGCCGAGCATAGGCCTATCTTAGTTTATGCTTAAGAAACACTACCTGAACACACAGTAATGTAAGTAATTTGATAAATGTTTGTAACCTAAGTATTTTTTTTTTTGTAACTAGGTTAAATATTATAAAACACATAAGATAATATACGTAAGTAAATAACTTACCTACTAACTCGCAGACAAACCTATCATTAGGTTTTGCAAGGAAATGTAATTAAAATTGTAAATTGTTTTTGTGTAATAAAGTTTTTAATAATAATAAAATAATGCCAGTGGCTACGGCTCTGAGCAATTCTCAGCCATGTGCTCACCGCGGTCTTGACAATATCGTCGACCCATGCTGCTGGTGGATGACCCCTATTTCTATACCCGTGTCTCGGTCTCCACAGTGCCTTGGGCCAACTGCCGTCGGTCTGTCTCGCAACGTCTCCCGCCCAACTCCATTTAAGCCCAATATCCTTCCACTTCCCAATTCCAAACCCAATATTTCCACTATCCATAAAAAAAAAGTTTCGTTTCGTTTCATATCCGTTCACTGATACCTAAATACGAAAAATAATCCACTCGCTACAAAAGGTAAATTTTCTCTTTTTGGCTCAAAAAAAAAATAACAACATTTACTCAATTCTACCTTGTTATCCTATCTCGCCGCTGCCGCTGCAATAATATGGTTGCGTAGACATTTGTATTCCCGATCAAACTCATGAATAACTAACGAATTGAATAGGTTCTGTTCAATCCTACTCACGCATAATAGAATAGTGTTCTGAATGAGCGTTTTCAGTGCTGTCAAGCTTTGAAGCTTTAACTACCGTACTAATAAATACTTAGCCTTCAGTGGACGATACGATGTTATCACGCGGGAATGTGATATTTTTACGGGATGAAAAGTAACCTATGTCTCTCTCCAGCTCCCAAACTACCGCCATACTAAAAATCATGTCGATCCGGCCGATCCGAAATCACAGACAGACAAACACACACAAACCCACAACAAACACACTTTCACATATTATTTTATTAAGTTAGTATGTATAGATTCCAAGTTTCTTTAACTATAAGACCGATTTAATCATTTCAAATAATTTAAATTATAAGCTTTCATCAAGCACCTCAAAAGCATTTAATTTCTCGCTTATTCAAGAGTGGCTACAGCATATCAATTTTAAAATTTGAATATTAAAAAAAAAATATATCTTGTACGTGGTTTAACCCTCTCAGCCCAATAAACGGGTCAATATCCATTCATAGAATACATTCCACCTTCATCATTATTTCAAACCGTTTAAACGTCTCTTAATTTTTAACGCAACAAAAGTTAAATTAGATTATACCCGTTTGTATGGTGGGAATTTATTTCCTAATTATACTTTTAGCTTATTCGTGTTTTGTTTCTGTTAAAGCCCGAAACCAAAAGGACCTTTAGCAATTAAAAGTTTTATAATTAAAAAGCGAAGCACGAGAACAATGCGCCTGCATTTACTTAGAGTACGTTTGACAAACGAAATGGTCCCTCGACCCTTGACCATTTAAGTTTAACCCTTTTTATGGCTGAGGAAACTAGAGATGTTACCAAAATAAGAAAACCAACAGCGTAATTGTTATAAATATGCAGCTTAAATATTAACATATGAAGGCTAATTACAAGTTTCCCTTAAAATAACCATTACTATATTTTTAATTAATTTTATGTTTTTTTTTCAAAGCGGAAAATCATTGAGAATTATAAAAAAATAAAACCGCCTTCTAAAAAACCACATCAAAAAAGTAAGAAATAATTCCTCACCAAATAAATAACGTAAGTACTTTGAAGTCGGGCGTGAAACATGTACAATTTTTTGTTGTTTTTGTTAAAACCCGCCCGACTTCAAAGTACTTACGTTATTTATTTGGTGAGGAATTATTTCTTACTTTTTTGATGTGGTTTTTTAGAAGGCGGTTTTATTTTTTTATAAAAATAATTTTTATTTCACTCTTTTTAGTGCATCGTGCAGGCAATTTACGTGTTTTCTGGTAAATAGGTATGTGATCAAACTCAAAACCTCCTTTTTCGAAGTCGGTTAAAATACCTTGAGGTATCCCCTTTTATACAAAACAAGAATCATCTAAATCGATTTATAAACAAAGGAGTTATGCCTAAAGATACGTATTAAATTCACATAAAGTGGTAACGAAAACGACAGTATTTTCAAGATTTCCTGAAAACTACTGAACCGACTTCAAAATTTCAAAAAATGGGACCAACTTGGAAACCAACCTGATGTAATAACGTTTGAACCATTTCAATCGGTTCAGCCGTCTTCGAGTAATCGGTGGACATACACAAAAAAAAAAAAAAAAAAAAAAACATACATACAGACGAATAGAGAACCTCCTCCTTTTTGATTTAGAAGTCGGTTAAAAATATAGAAAATTAATTAAAATGATTAATAATTAAGGCGCCCATTCCCCAAAATAGGGTATTTTAAATTATAGATTACTCGCAAATCACAAGTACTTAAAATTTGGAAAAAATAAATGTTATTTTACAGTTATTTATCTCGTGCTTCCGGCCGTTTTTTTTGATTGGTGATATTTAACTGTGTCAAATAAAATCCCAAACATCCATCTAATAATAATTATATCATATTACTTGCAGTATAATTGGTTTTAGTTAATGAAAAACATATGAAAATATTGTCTTTGAATAGCCGAGGGATTCCGGCCGCCATAAATTAAATTTTCTTATTATTTAATTTTTTATTGAATTTTAAGTGATTTTCGATTCGCTGGGCGCTCGCGAGTTTACAGTTCACTGCCGCCGGCTGCCGCTGGGTCCGCGCGGAGTGTATAGAGCGCGGCCGAGCAAGCGTTAGCGTGTCTATTTCGGTCGGGATTCCTCGCCTTAAGCCATCAAAAAGTACTGTGCACGAAAAAGATGGAAAAAAAGAATGTGTTTATATTGGTCTCGTCTATTCTGCCTTTACCTTAAAAAGGGTGGATTTGATTTAAAGATTATTTATTCTAGGCAATGGTGAAAAAGGGCCTTTAGCTCAGTAGTTCGCACGAGCTGCTAGCGTTGAGGTTAAGCAACTTTCGCAATGGTCGGCCATAAGATGGGTGACCACAAATTGATTATCTCGAGCTCCTCCTTCGGGAGGCACGGTAAGCCGCAGGCCCGGGTTTGCGTCGTAATACCTTTACCCACCAATTCGCCCTGAGCCCGCGTGGTGTGTCATGGCTCATTCTCTTTATCCATCCGTAACGAAGGGATGTGCCCCAGAGTTGGGAACATTAAAATGAATGCTGAAACAACAGGAGAAATGTCAGATCATATAATACTGGAGAAATGCTCTTTCTTGTTATTTATTTCCTAGATATTTCCCGATGGTTAGACTTTTTTTTTTTTAAGTAGGGGGAATGCGGTTATGCATCCCGAAGGTATGTGGGACTCGCCGCTAAAGCCCTACCCACTAAACCCCCTACTGCTTCCCACACCACCTAACACGCAGGACCTACGGGACCGTGATATCACGCACCGTGTGCCCGATGGTTAGACTGCTAATATTTACTCTACTAATATTTGCCTTTTCCTGATTCGGACACGCAGGCCAACATCGTGTATGGTGCTCAAGAAATACCTAAACCTATTTTTTATGGAAAGAATTTTCTATAAGGGGCTTTTCATAATAATATCAAAATTTTAATAGTAAAAAGTCGCACAACCTATTAGGTTATACAGATTTTAGAAAAGAATGAAGGAAAAATTGTGCTAGAAAAAAAATACCAGCCGTGCAAGCTTTAAGGCGGATTTGCTGCATTTTTCGTATAGGTACTTACATAATTGGATAGAAAATGCATAAAAAATATTTATCAATACTCACTATACGTACTACTACATAGGTAATACTAATACTAACTAAATTGCATTGTAAATGCATAAAATTTCTTTAAAATCTAGTATAAACAGTTTTGATACAAGCAGAAGCTGAATATCCTTTCTGCAAATAATTAAGTGGGTAAGTACTAGACTTTGAATAATAAGCCAGTTTAATAATATCCCACGAGAACCAGGAAATTTAAGTCCTAAGACGTATTTAGTACTGAACATTGTTTAACTACCTGTTAAATTTAACAGTCTGTTAAAAATAATCACCTACTTAGCGCTCACGGACCGTCATAAAAGCTTTTCTCCACCCTCTCATTTATTTCCTTTATTATTTTATGAAATTGTGAACGTCATGCTGAACGTTGTAATAACTAAATGAAATTTCTACGGCAACGTTCAACTCACAAGGAATCGCCCTCGACTTAGGTTTTTCATACAAAAAGGAGATATTAAGTAATTGCAGTCATAAGGAAATAATTGCAGTCGTAAGAATCATTCTACAAAACAATTTTTCTTATTGAAAAACATTTTTAATTAGGTACTCTTCAGCTTTAGCCAGGGGCTTTTCTATAAAAAACAATAATACTGAATTTAAGCGTTTCATGATCAAACATTAAGGGTTTGTATTATTCAGTATGTTTTTTATTTTTACTTTTTAACAACTTTCAACACTAATCAATTACTTACTGTAGTAAGTTGACGCACTTCATGTTTCTTGACATCCCAATCGGTTTAAAATGGACTGTACTACATTAACCGCCGGTTTCCGAAACGCAAATTAAAATTAAATTACCTAATTCCCAATTAATCTCCAATTAATTGTAGTTTGGGTTTCTAAAAGAAAAATGTGACAGACTGTCAACAGTCTGTTAACAGTCTGTCAGTGCCCATACAAATCTAAGCCTAATTGAGAGATAATTTTCGTTTCAGAAACCCAAGGTTCTTTTAATTGTGAATTAGTTGTGACAGTCTGTAAGCTAATTTTAATTTTGATTGGCGTTTCAGAAACCGGCGGCGGTAAGGGTGACTCACACTAGATCATGTCGGGTCCGAAAGGAGCCCAAGCCGAGCGTCGAACATATTCGTTGCTCGGACGACACTCGGATGCCATTCGGTACTATTGCGTGAGTGTATGCCCATACAAAACAAGTTTTTCGTAAAAGCTTCGTTTTTTATGACAAGTTTTTTTGTTGACTCTCATCCAAACCCACAGATAAACTCGTGTCCAACCAAACCAAACCTGTGTTCAAAGTTTCAGCTCAATCGGACACCGGGAAGTTGGTCAAATTTAACTTGCAAGACTTGATTACAAACATCGGGACAGGGTGAAACTAAATAAAAGCTTGTAAGTAGGTAATATCACCGATGACGCTCGGCCCGGACCCAGCACAAACCCGGAAAAGTGTAGCATCAGCGTGAGTCATCATTTATGCTGACATCATTGTCGACGAAATAATTAAGTACGGTCTGATCCGAGCCTAGCAAAAAAACTCGGTTCGCCATTTCTCACTTAGGTAACTTTTCTTTCAACACTTAACTTTTTCAAAGTGCAAGCTCAGTGATTTATCTTCGCCTTTTTTACTAATGTCTGAATCTGAGCAGCGCTACATTATTTAGATTTATAACTAGTAAAATATTGAGATTTTAAATTATTTTTATGCATTCACAATGCTAAGTATTCTGTAAGTAGGAAAAATTGTGTACCCACCAGCCCTGCAAGTAACTGTCAGGCGGTATTCGAATTCGCCGCGCCCTCGGGAATTCAGCCGATGATGCTCTGACCATCTAACGCCCGAATTCTCGAACGCAAATCATCTTTGGGAGCATCTCAAACATCATGGCACCTCTTTCATTCTTTTGACATTTAAAGTGACAGGGCGATGTTTGAGACGCTCCTAAAGATAAGAAGCGTACGAGTATTCGGGCATAAGCTACCGAAAGGTCGATGAGTCTTGTAGACCTTTCAGACTACAAGTCTAACGCCCGAATACTCGTACGCAAATCATCTTTGGGAGCGTCTCAAACATCATGGCATCTCTTTCATACGTTTGACATTTAAAGTGACAGGGCGATGTTTGAGACGCTCCTAAAGATAAGTAGCGTACGAGTATTCGGGCATACAAGTTTCAGACTACAAGTGGGAGCGTCTCAAACATCATGGCATGGCATCTCTTTCATTCGTTTGACATTTAAAGTGACAGGGCGATGTTTAAGACGCTCCCAAAGATGATTTGCGTTTGAGAACTCGGGCGTTAGTTGGTCAGAGGTGGTTAGTCTTGCAGGGCTGGTGATATTTAACTATCAAAATTTTTCTTTAGATTCTTTTTTATTATGTTCAAGAAAAAAAAATGTTTATTTTATGATGTGATACCATTCTCCCATATGTTTGCTAGCTGTTGCCCGTGGCTTGGTCGAAATGTCATTGCAGCGTCCGGCCACAGGAGTATATTTTTTTTACCCTGTGGTCCGGCCGTGAGACTTTAAAAATGGTTACATGATACCTGAACCAATTTTCTGTATCCAACCGTTTTCTCAAGAAAACTTGACTGAACCAAATCGAGTTACAAACATAATATACAGGGGTGAAAAAAAAACGCAGTGAAATAATGTTTTAAATTAAACGAAATGATCTAGGGCTATTTCCCTCCAATACCAACATTATTTCCACCCTGTGCATGGATTGGATAGCGATTAAATAATGTAAATTTATTTGATACTAGCGGCCGCCGGCGGTTTCACCCGAGTGGTTCTCGTTCCCGTGGGAATATCGGGATAAAATGTAGCCTAAGTTATTCCTTATAACATCTGCTACCTGCCAGTGAAAGTCCCGTCAAAATCGGTCCAGCCGTTTCAGAGATTAGCCGGAACAAACAGACAGACAGACAGACAAAAAATAAAAAAAAGTTATTTTGGTATATGTACCGTATATATAATCATATGCATGTAGTAAAAAGCGGTTATTTTAATATTACAAACAGACACTCCAATTTTATTTATTTGTATAGACTAGCGGCCGCCCGCGGTTTCACCCGCGTGGTTCTCGTTCCCGTGGGAATATCGGGATAAAAAGTAGCCTAAGTTATTCCTTATTACATCAACTACCTGCCAGTGAAAGTACCGTCAAAATCGGTCCAGTCGTTTCAGAGATTAGCCGGAACAAACAGACAGACAGACAGACAGACAGATAGACAAAAATTTGAAAAAATGTTATATTGGTATATGTACCGTATATATAATCATATGCATGTAGTAAAAAGCGGTTATTTCAATATTACAAACAGACACTCCAATTTTATTTATTTGTATAGACTAGTGGCTCCTCGTGGTTTTACCCGCGTGGAACCCGTACCTGTATCTGGGTAAAATATAGCCTATGTCGCTCGGGAAGAATGCAGCTTTCTACCTGGTAAGAGAACATTCAAAACTAGCTTTCCGCCCGCGGCTTCGCCCGCGTGGACTACACGACGCTATCCCGCGGGAATGTGATATTTTTCCGGGATAAAAAGCCTATGTTCCTCTCCAGGCTACAAAGTATCGATGTCCCAAATTTCAGCCAAATCAGTTTTGGCGTGATTGAGTAACAAACATACAAACATCTAAACATCTAAACTTTCACATTTATAATATTAGTAGGAAGTAGGATTAGTAGGATAGGTCCAGTTGTTCTCATCACCTCAGTCCTTCCCATACAGCACTACTAAGTTCTTACTAAATCCTGTAAATAAGAATAAAGCCGTTCACATAATTGTGATCGAACTTCACTTGGTAAGTTCGTTTGATATTCAATAAAGTAGGTAATATGGTAAGCGATATCGTGTTAATTAGAATTACTTCAATATAACGATAACAGCTAACGGTAAGAGGCGAACCTTAGAATACTCGACCTTAAAATAGATCTGGGACTATATGTCCCTTAGCATACCCTTATTAAGATAATCTCTATAGAAATTAGACCCACATGGGAAGACCCTTGTGCCATATTATTCTCAGAAATTGGCATAATGTCAATTATCTCTGTAATCTGGAATAACGACAAGTGTTTAAGACAATCGTTTATTTGCAGAAATGTTTATTTAACACTATTTTTATATTAGTAAGTTACTTTCTACATTACTACAGCTAAAGGTATAAGTATTTATCTAAAAAAACCGTATTAATGTAGCCATTTTTTATTTATAAGTACTACAAAGATATATTCCAAAAATGGTGTACACTTTTAAAACCCTGTGATTGCCGTTTAAGGTCAAACCTTTATTTTTCAATGCCGTCTTGATGAAGCTGATTCATTAAAATCGCATAAAACTAAAAAACACAACACGTTTACGATTCTCATTTGCCGTAATAAAAAACCGTTTAATGTTAATGCCGAGCGTTGTTACTTCCTGCTAAGGTGTATACTATACTATACCTGCTCCATTATATTTTTGAGCAATTTCTTTTATAACGAAGACATCAGAGTCATCCGAAATATTCAAGCGCGCGAGGCCTCGGGCGACCTATTTTGCAAGTCAAATCGGAAAAAAGGACTTTGAACGTCTCTCTGTTAAGACTGAGAATAGACCTTAATTGTTTGCCGGGTAATCTCGAAAATCCATGAGTCTTCATATGATTGAAATAGCGGCAGTTACTTCAACCGTTTAGACTTCGATTCCATCTAATGCATGAGTTTAACCGCCTCTGTAGTCTAGTGGTTCACACTACCGATTCTAGACCAAGAGGTCCCGGGTTCGATTCCCAGTGGGGGTACATATTGTATTCGGTTTGGTGAGTGGTAGGACTTGTTCTTAGTCCGCCTGGCTAGCTACCACCATCTTATCTAAGTCTGACGCCATAACATTGATGTTTTCAGCATTATTGTGTTTCAAGAGTTAGAGTTAAGATAGCCAGCTCCTCAGTGATTGAGGATTCCGGGAGTAGTTCGTTTCCACCTTCAGCTTCATCACCACTTAACATCCTTGCATGATGTAGGCTAAGTGCTACCCCTTTGTGGAAAAAAATGCAGTATTTACATGGAGCCAATACGTGAGACAATCCACTAAGCCAGTCCACTAAGACAATAGGTATAACTATTGATCACTGGCTTGAGGACAATCCAATGTAGTGAACTGTCTCTATCTACACGATGATAAGTAATAAGTTTTTTGTAAAACCTTCGTTTTTATGACAAGCTTTATTGTTGACTGTATTTTAATATTGTATTGTCATCCAAACCAAACCTGTATGCAAAGTTTCAGCTCAGTCGGATACTGTGAAATGGGTCAAATTTAGCTTGCAAGATTTGACGAACGGACATGCATACATTCTATACATACACTGCAAGTTAAATAAAAGCTTGTAATGTTGGGCCTGGCTTAGTGGCTTGTCTCAGGTATTGGCTCCGTGTAAATACTGTATAAAATAGTTTTATTTTTAGTTCAACTTTTAGAGTATACTCCGTAAGGGAACGAACTTTGTACAATAGTTTCCTGACAGATGCTCACTTCATAACAAGTCAGTATGCTCAACCCAATAGGTACGTCTGATGCTAGTAACAAACTTAAGCTTTTCCACCTTATCTTCTTATATTGATAGTACTTCACCTTTTTGTTTTGATACAACAAACGAATCAATACATCGTTAAATACATATTATATATTTTTTTCTCTCGTAAAACACGACATAATAATATATAAAAGGCCCCTGTATTCAAATTTTGGCAACTAAACATGTACAACGGTAAAAGTCTAAACTCCAAACCTAATAAATTAAGCGAGAACAATAACTTAATTGTTCAATTATAATCTAAAGTCCCACCTCATGAATTTTTATTGAGTATTGTTTCTCATTAATGGGTGCTACAATAAAGTATTATCACCCAAAAACAGGGTCCCTTAGATAACTATAAATGGTGCGTGAAAATATACGACCAGCCGGAGAATAAAATTCTCCTTTACAAAATACAATACCCACATTTGGTCAACTTAACTGCCGTATCTGACCAAATGTAAACATGTTTTTTTTGTAACATATTTAAAAAATATGCTAGGTAGTTTTGTGCAATATTTGTCATGGGAAATATGAAATCATGGGAAGTAGGAAATCATGGGCAAACAGAGTTTGTTTATTGTTACTCAATATCGAGATTTTGATTAAATTGAGCATACATAATTAACCATCACCCGTTAAAGTACACTAACGCCCGAATTCTCGAACGCAAATCATCTTTGGGAGCGTCTCAAACATCATGGCATCTCTTTCTTACGTTTGACATTTAAAGTGACAGGGCGATGTTTGAGATGCTCCCAAAGATAAGTAGCGTACGAGTATTCGGGCATAAAATACTTGTTATCCTGGCCCCCTTATTCACAAATAGTCGGAAACGATCCAGACGACAGCAGAATGTACAGTGCCACAAACTTTTCTGTTCCGGTGGCCAAAATGTGAAACTATCATGTTTTTTTTTAATGTCATTCTGCTGTCAAGTTGATGTCCAACCATAGCGCTGCTAGCGGCTAAAGGTCTTAGAAGCCAAGGCCGGGTAAATTGCTACAAAAAAAAGAAAAACGTACATAGCGCCGCTGTCACCGGAAAAGAAAAGATTGTGCCACTGTACAGTGCCACAATTTTTTCTGTTCCGGTGGCCAAAATGTGAAACTAACGTGTTTTTTAAATGTCACTTGCTGTCAAATTGATGTCCAACCATAGCGCTGCTGGCGGCTGAAGGTCTAGAAGTCAGGGCCGGTTAAATTGCTATAAAAAAAAGAAAAACGTAGGGCAGAAGTACCGGTTTTGGCCACTGTACCTGTTTTGGCCACTTTTTGCTCTAAAAGTTTTCGAAACAACTTATCGCTATTTTTGCTAAAGGCAATTAAAATAAGGTACTTTAAGGTAAGTAATAATAACAACCGTTAGAATTCCATAAGTCATACGTTTTTTTTTATAAATCCCATTTTCTGTTTTAAAAAATATTTTGTATGAAAATTTTAAGAAATTTTTTTTGGATGAAATACTTTATAAACCTTTGTTTTTTACAATTAAATCGTTGTTTTGCAGTTGATTAGTTTCTAACGCATTAGAATATATTAATTTAACCTAGGTTTGGTTTTGATTTATCGCTATACTTACAAAAGTTTAACTATCAATAAGTGGCCAAAACCGGTACATTTGGCACCACTCCCACATTTTGTGCTATATACAGAAAACTATTTTAATTTTTAAAATTTGAAAAATGTACCTTTAAGGGTAGATAAATTATCTATAATTTAAGATATAATTTGTCCCTTAAATACCTAAGACCATTTAGTACTTAGTGCTTAAAAGTCAAAAAAACCTTAAAATGACCACAAAGAGTACCTCTGCTAGGGAATCGAGAACCGGTCCTATTTTGAAGAACCGGGATTTTCGGGATTGTACTCTAAGGAAACGGGAAATACCGGGATTTTCGGGAATTTCGGTACTATATTGTTTTTGTTCGTTTTTAACATTACTTACATGTATTTTAATGCTGACTTTATGTAGTAGCATATAAATAAAAAAAAATAACTTTATGGCAGAGTATTGATTCTAATAAGTATCTCAACAACGAAATGCTTATAACTTTACAATCAGTCCTTTTTTATTATAGTGTTATAATAAGTCTCGTCTTCAATTCCTAGGTATATAGGTTATTTTCGACTTAATCAAAGGTAATATCTTAACTTAAATAAAATCTTCAGCAATCAACTTAACAATATTTGGGTGCCAAGTGACCAACCAACTTGAGTTATACAATCACGGTTCACTTCAGAAACATTCTAGAAGTCATGTGGTAACAAGATCTTTTGAGATCAGTTTTATTATTTGTGAAGAAAATCACAATCAGCTACCTAGGAAGGTACTGTAACTTAAGTAAATAAAGTTTCATCTATTTATAGGTTAATTTTGTTGTACAGTTAGCGTCATATACAACTTGTTAATGAATAAACTCAAAACCTCTTAGGTGGTGATTGTGTTCACGAGTATGAACAACTTTTACTATGGGGCCAACTCTGCAAGTCAACAAAAAAAATCTGCTGTTCCATACATTTTGGTCGAGTAGGTATTGACAATTTGTATGAAACTGCTGATTTTTTTTGTTGAGTTGCAGAGTTTGCCCCATAGTAAAAGTTGTTCATATTCATGAGCACAATCACCACCTAAGAGGTTTTGGGTTTATTCATTAACACGTTGTAGTGGGTAGCAGTCATGTCACCAAATACCTGGAAACATCCAAAATGGTCATTAACAACGACTCGGCAAAGCGATCAAATTGTTCAGGCCATCCAACGTGTTTAAATATACCGGAGCACGCAAAATACCGGAACACGGAAAACGCCGAATACCGAGTAGCTCGAATGAAAAAAAAACAAATGGGCCCAAATTGAATCTTCATCATCATCATCATGTCAGCCGAACGACGCTCACTGCTGGGCATAGGCCTCCCCAATTGAATCGCATGTCATGTTAATTTATTTCTAACGTCATGTAAAGTATCTTAATTTATGACCCTAGATCAAAATATCTTTATAACCTTTAAAAATAAAGCTGTTTTTAAGTGTGTCCCATCTCATACTTTTGGTTACTTTGGGTGCTGCGCTACCTATGGCAGTGTTGCTGTTACGGTACTCATGCCGGCTTGGATGTTACCAAGTGTTAGTAAATTTGCATGCTCCAGTTATTTTGAATACTATGTGTGTATGGCTTGAACTAGGTATTTGAGATCGCTTCAGCCGAGTCGTATTTAATGACCATTTTGGATGTTTCCAAATATTTGGTGATCTTGACTGCTACCTACTATATGACGCTAACTCTACACAATGACATGTATTATGAAATAAAAATTAACGAAATACAATTTAACAGTAAATAGCTTAAAATCTTTGAAATCAAACAGTATATAAATTATTTACTTTTAAGACCTCTTTGTTCTCTGTAATAGGTTCTCAGGAATAAATAGACTAACTAGATAATAGACCCAAACTTATGTCACTTAAACTTGATCTAATTTTATTACACATCAATGCAGCCGTGACAAAATTCCTCTCTGGTTCGACACTGGTAGGCGGAATCGATAAAAGATGGTCGTAGACTTGACTAGATGCAAGAAAAATTAATTGGTTGTAGAAAACAGGCTTGAGATAATGGGTCGTGCGAACTGTACCCCTAGTGTAAGTTTTTATGTCAAGCAAACGCAAACTATTTCGATTCCGTATTTATGTCAATTTGTGTGAAAACTATCTAAGCGCGCTACTCGCCGCTAGAGGTGCTAATACAGTTTTCATACAAATTGACATAAATACGGAATCGAAATAGTTTGCGTTTTTTGACATAAAAACTTACACTACGGGCACTGGTCATAACATGAATACTAATCGAACGTCCTCTTACAGTTTGCGGTCATATTATTTTTTGTTTATTATAAGAATTATTTACAAATTTAAACGTTGATTTAAAAATGATTTTTTGAATCCCGAAAATCCCGAAATACCCGGATCGCGTTTTGGATTCCCGGTTCTTTCAGTAATCGAAAAGGACCGGGAAATCCCGGGATTTTCGGGACTAGGATTTCCCGGTTCTATACCCTAACCTCTGCCCTACATAGCGCCGCTGTCACCGGAACAGAAAAGTTTGTGCCACTGTATGCATTGTAGAGACAGTGACAGTGACAGAGGTCACTCACTATAGAATAGACACGACAATGCACAGAATTCGAAACCGATTCCATTTCCGACATTTTGTGAATCAGGAGGCAGATCTTGCCACTGAATCAAGAACCACGCAGGTAAATTTCACGACACTGCTTATTTAAAGTAATTATACAAAACATAAGAAAACAATACGACTGCATTTCAGATAGATAAAACGTATAAATCACAAAAGAATATCTTGATATTCTAATCAAATTCCACTTTCAAGTTATTTCAAGTAAACCCAAACTGAGTTAAGACCATAAAATACTTCCATTTCACATGGAGTAAGCTTTGATTTATCTTCAAAAAGGTGGAAAGTTGGAGGTTTAACAGACTGCAAGAGCTGAAGCATGCTAGACGTCAGACTACTTCAATAAATAACAGACCTAAATAACTTTACAATCAAGTTTTTTTGTTATCCTTTTATGACGTATAAAAGTTTTAGATATTTTATTATATAAGGGTATTTGAGGATAAGTACTATCAGTGTTCAATGGCATGTCAGGCTTGAAACAAGGGCGACTCCGAAGTTTCAAGTATTGCCTCGTCAGAATTTCTTGACTCGTCGAGTTTAAACTTTATCGAATGGATTCTTTAAATAAAAAAGGTGAATATGGATTTTGAAAGAATGAAATTGTAATAATAGTAGGTAGATATGTGATTTTAGATGTTGAATTGTTATCTTGTTAGGGCAAGACGTATACAAATGAAACTTCGAATTTGAGCAAAGAGACAAGGAGATTCAAGCTAAACTATGCTGAAATATTTTTATGAAAATGCACGCAAAAATTTTATAATTCTATCTTAAAGACTGCTTCCTAACTGCATGCATAAATTAACTGTGCTGGAATTTCCATGACTAAACGAAGACTCAATTTTAAAATTATTGCACCTTGTAGGAAGTGCACTCTCTCTAATAAAATTGAACCACCTCGTAAAGTAGCGTGTATAAGCACCGCGCTGAAAGAACTTTCAGACTAGCTGAATTTATATATCCGCAGTATTGCCCAGATGTGTGCATACACTTGGATAAAATCTCATTGCATTAAGGCGATACTCGGAAAAATTATACTGAAGCGAGATAGCAATGAGAAAACGACGCGCGCGGGAGCGAGATCGATTTTGCAGATTAGGCAAAAAAAACATAAAATCACTTCGTATTAAAAAACTACAGCGATTTAAAAAAACATGCTTCTATACGATCCTCAATATTATTGGTGTCCACTAATTAAACCAATTTCCAATAGTGTTAGTAACCCCATTAAAGAATAATCTTCACTTTTCGTATTTTTTAGAGGTCTTTTCGAAAAGAAAAAGTGTCGAGGCAAAATCATAAAATCGTGTTTTTGAAACTATACGATTCTAGATAAAGGTATGAAGAAATATATATCTTATTACCAGATTTGTAACAACTGTAACCGTCCTTATAGTTTTAAATCAAAAAGTCCATATTTTTCCGAGTAGCGCCTTAAGAGCGAATCACAAGGGTCGTTTTTCATACAAACGTAGTACGCTGTTTCCTCCCTGATAATGTCAGTGACGCAATATATTTTCTTCCAAAACATTTAGGTTTTCCTTTTTTTTCATAAATTATTTGTTAAAAGAGATATTACGATAATTCAAAATCCTAAAAAAATGGCCTATTTTTCCGCTGTGTCCACTTTGATTAAATTATTCTATAAAAAAATGGAATGGAACGGCCAAATCTTTTGTATAAACTTTGAATGAAAAAAGAAATTAAATCGGTCAAATTTTGGAAAAGATATCAGGGTATAATGAAACGTTGATTTTGTGAACTTTTAAGAACTAGGTCTTATTGTTGATCGAAACATATGTCTATCAATTTATTGTTCCTTTCCTCTTTATATAATTATTGATTAGATGCTTTTCACTATCAATTTCATTCACAATATTTTTTTACAGAACTACCTACACAAAAAGCTATGCAAGTAATTGAAAGTTCCGGGAATTCGGCAACAAAATCACAATTTTTCAAAAATAAATTAGGTCGTTTTTTTTTTCTAAATAGTTACTTCATTTTCAATAATAAAAATTGCATTGTGAATGCAAAATAGTAAAAATTTAAATAACAAAGTCGCAATTTAATAAAAACCGACATAGTCGGTGGTCCAATAAAGTTCGCTACTCGGAATATTGCCGACTTTTTTTATGTTGGGTTTTTCGCATAAAGGCAGTTTACACATCCATACAAATTCAGTAGCAAATCCATTGTATCTAGCTAGTTGACTTAGTTAGGAATGCTGTTAATATTTTGATTTAAATAGTTTGTTTTTACATTAACGCGCTACTCGGAATAAATATGGACTTTTGATAGGACAATTAGAGTTGTTACAAATCTGGTATGTTTTATAGGATGTAAAGTTAAAAAATCATACCTTCGACTTCGATCAACAATAATACCTAGTTCCTTCGATCACAAAAAATTGCTAGTTGCTGATCGAGAGTTTTGACTTATTCTCTTATATTGTGTCAATAAATTCGACTCGATGGAGTAATTGGTATTCTAGACCTATAGCGGCGGGTTTCAATTTTATTTAGTTCGGTATTTGACCACTATTCGATTACCGCTACAATCGTTTTCCAGAGTACTATAATGGTGATTTTCGATCTTGATTCGATTCTGATCTCAACTCGATTCCGTCATGAGTTAGCCCCCAGTTTATGCCAACTCGATTTTAACTGTAACAATACCGTATTGATTTATTTACAACTGCCAAAAGAGTTACAACTGCGCAGCGTGGCTCGAGTCATATCTCCTAATACAGATCCAGAAAGTTTCAATTTATGTCCTACCAACGGATTTATTTCTGCCTCTTTTTCTGCCGATAAATAACACTTTGTAAGTTTAAAAGTTTCGACTGTCGTAAGGAAGATACGATATGAGTTTTCCGATACAACGTGTTAGGCGAGACATTTTTTTCGTTAGACACTGCTAACTGTAACTGTAACTGGTTACATTGTTTCGGCATTTGGGATACTCTATATTACAAATAGAAGATAACAAAGCGTTGAAAAGGAATAAGGAATAATTATTTAAATTAATTGTATGATTTGACAATGCCATTACAATTAATAATTTAAGAATCAAAATTTACCGACATGAGCATAGTTATCGTAAACGCCAGTTAAAAACAACTCGTACTAGGCTTCTTGCTGTTTTGGTAGCATTTTGACGGATGGTAAGTATAGTTTACAATATTACGATAACGTAAACGAAAGTAGTTTGTGCTTGGGATACTGACCAATTACCTACCTGTCAAAAACCGTTTGACACGTAGGGTAGAACCTACGGTATTTACCACTGTAACGGTTTTGGCCACTTTTTGCTCTACAACTTTTCGTAATTTTTTTTCAAAGGCAATTAAAATAATAACAATCGCTAGAATTCCTAATGACGTACGATATTATTTTTCAATAAACGTAATTTTATGTTCTAAAAGTAAAAATCTTTTTCAGAAAAGAAAATGAATATGAAAATTTTAAGAAATTTGTTATGGATGAAAATGTATTATTAACCTTTTATTTAATTGTTGCTTTGTAATTGATTGGCTGCTCATGAGAATATATTGATTTAACCTGGGTTTGGTTTTGATTTTTCGCTATAACTACTTACAAAAGTTTGACTATCAATAAGTGGCTAAAACCGGGGCATTAAGCACCTCTCCCACATTTTGTGTTATATACAAAAAAATATTGTACTTTTTAAAATTTAAAAAATGTACCTTTTTAGGTAGATAAATTTTTGTGTCGATAATTTTGTGCCTTAAAAGTGTAAAAATCTTTAAAGAGGCCACAAAGGGGTCTCCTGCCCTATTTTGCAGAGCATTCCCATCATAAATGTAACAACTTTTCTCTTGAAACGTGTAATGAATTCAAAGTAATAAGCAAAACCATTTCAATTATATACTGCTGTGACATGATCTCTTATGAAGTATTCGCCGAGTTTCAGAATAAATTACAATAATAATTTCACAGTGAAGCTTCCAGCGACAACTTGGAAGTTACACGTTAGAAACAATAACAGACAGCAAAACTTTATTTGTTTCTAGAAAATTATAATTTTAATACAACTTGTCAACTGGGTACATTGAAATTCATATTCAAGAAGCTGACAGGAACTAACTTAAGCTACCTAAACATATTATACAGGGTTATTTTGTAACCACTACTGGCCAAAATTTAAAGTTCGACTCAGAATCAGTAAGTGAACAACTTTCTCTTAGAAACATGGGTTGAAGCATACTTCGACCCATGTTTTGACAATTTTTTTCGACTAATCATACAAATCATACTGATCACGTGATTGATTCAGTATGGGAAGTCCAAAAATGTTTGTCGTATTTCGACCCATGTTTCTAGGAGAAAGTTGTTCACTTACCTATTCTGAGTCGAACTTAAAAATTTGACCAGTGGGTTCAAAATAACCCTGTATATTTAAATACCTATATCTTAAGAATTTATTCTGGCCTTTTGGGGCAGGGTGCTATGCGTATCCAAAAAGTGACAGGTCATCGTTTGATGCCCATTAAACACCAATTATCGTGTTATTCCCTTACTATAATGTTTGCATTCGAAGGTTCTTATGCTTATTAACTGAGATACAAATGCTTAAGCTTCTTATGTCGCGTTGGTATCAACTTGTACATGTACAGTCACGAGCAATAATATATATACAACATAGAACTTTGTAACATTGAAGCGGTCCAAAAGAAAACGATCAGTGTCACAGAAGTCATTCAATATTGTAATATGACATAGTCCTATGCTGTAAACATATTATTGCTCGTGACTGTACATGTTATGGTGCCTATGACGCTTACTTAGTCAAGGATCACAGGGAGATGAAACCAACATATATATTATGTGAGGAAGATTCGCATTTGTTCAGTTTCTGAATAATAAATAAATAAATAACTTCTTACAATCACACCAATTATCTAAGCCTGTAGTTAATTTCTTAAGAAACTGTGTCTACGTGAACATGATAACGGATAAATATATACTTAAATACTTTTTGTTTGTAAATACATACTTAATATACATAGAAAACACCCAGACCAAGACAAATAGACATGTTCATGCACACAAATATTTGTCTTGTTTGGGAGTTGAACCCGAGACCTCTGGCGCAGAAGGCGGGTAGTATACCCCTGCGCCAAATCGGTCGTCATAAAATTAAAACGTAACTTTATCAATAGTTACGTTTTAACCAGATATATCTTAAGTATTTGTTCTGGCCTATTGGGGCAGGGTGCTATGCGTATCCATAAAGTGACAGGTCATCGTTTGATACCCATTAAACTCCAATTAACGTGTTATTCCATTACTATAATGTTTGCATTCGAAGGTGCTTATGCTTATATTTGAGATACAAATGCTAAAGCTTCTTACGTCGCGTTGGTATCAACTTGTACTTTACCTACCATGTTATGGTGCCTATTACACTTACTTAGTCAGGGATCACAGGGAGATGAAACCAACATATATATTATGTGAGGAAGATTCGCATTTGTTCAGTTTCTGAATAATATACCCGTGCTCAATGATTTTTTATACACATTGGGTAACTTACCTGATATTAATATTAAGTGTTGCAAGTGAATAATACTAAGATGAAAACTAACTCTATCTTAATGGATTTAAGGATTTAAGGATTTTAGGATTTAAGGAGAACCAGTACTAATGTACTGGTTCTCCTTATCCATCCTTAAGGAAGGCCAGTGTACCAGCAGTGGGGACATTAAATAGCTGATGATGATGATGATTATTAGTGGAAGCTCAATATTCACCCGGCAGCAGCGTTCAAGATTCAAGATTCAAGATTCAAATCTTTTTATTCAATTTAGATTATTATTTACAATACTTGTGAACGTCATAGAAGCTACGCCATCGGTTCGCAAACCCTACAGCGGGAGGCCTTGGAGAAGAACCGGCAATAAACTCCAAGGGTTGTTTTTTTCTCCCTGTTCTCTTATTTCATACAGAGTCGTCAAATTTAAAATTCTGGTGCCATTATAAAGATAGACATGCTGAAAATTTCCAAAAGTTTTTCATCAAGTAGGGCAGGGCGGTTTTGGCCACTGTACCGGTTTTGGCCACTTTTTGCTCTAAAAGTTTTCTAAACAACTTTTAGCCATTTTTGATAAAGGCAATTAAAATAAAGTATTTTAAGGTAATAATAACAACCGTTAGAATTTCTTATGCCATAAGATTTTTTTTCAATAAATTCCATTTTCTGTTTTAAAAAATGTTTTGTATGAAAATTTTAAGAAATTTGTTTTGGATGAAATACTTTAGAAACCTTTGTTTTTTACAATTAAATTGTTGTTTTGCAATTGACTGTTTTCTAGCGCATTAGAATATATTGATTTTGAAAAATGGAAAATGAAGTATTTAGAAAAAATCGACCCATCTCACAACCAGCTCCGATGGGACTCGAACCCAGGACCTTTCGCTATCCGGGCGACTGCTCTAACCACTGAGCTACGGAGTCGTTACGAGAAGCGTCGAATTTATCAAATACTTCTTACACGCTGTATAGCCAGCGTTAATTTCATCAATGTGAAGATATTACTGCCCCCACACGCGAAAGAAATACCTTTCCAGATATTTGACAATCGCCAAAAAAAAATTACTATGGCAAGTTATTTAAATTTTTACTTTTTTGCATTCACAATGCATTTTTTATGGTTGAAAAATGGAAAATGAATGAATGATTTCAACCATAAAAAATGCATTGTGAATGCAAAAAAGTAAAAATTTTAAATTGATTTTATCTGGGTTTGGTTTTGATTTTTCGCTATACTTACAAAAGTTTAACTATCAGTAAGTGGCCAAAGCTGGTACATTTGGCACCTCTCACACATTGTGTGTAATATAAAAAAAACTATTTCACTTTTATAAATTTGAAAAATGTAAGTACCTTTAAAGGTAGATAAATTATCTATAATTTAAGATATAATTTGTGTCTTAAATACATAAGACCATTTAGTACTTAGTGCTTAAAAGTCAAAATATCCTTAAAGTGGCCACAAAGGGTACCTCTGCCCTTTCTGTCCTGTCCGTAACTAGGTAGTTACGGACTGGTATTTAGTACCTATTCATAATTTATTTTTTTACAACACATTTGCACACTATTACACACAAACGCTGAATCTATACATGCAACCTGGAAGTAATGAAAGGGCGAATCTCTTAAGATTCATGGCCCCAACGTGTCGGGAAAAAAGGCAAGATTTGCCTAAGCGCCCCCAGGGGATGGCCATTTGGGGCTAAGAATAAATTAAAATTACCATTGATATGGGCCAGGCATTCGCACAAACCGCAATGATGTATCATTCGTCCCTGAGGAATCTAAGGAAGTTCTTATATTGTGCAGTCGGCCTTACATAAAATTTTGCAATTGTTGAAATTTTATTGCAGTTTACTATAAAAATACTACGTATTATTGAAAATGAAGTATTAGAAAAAACGACCCGTCTCACAACTAGCTCCGATGGGCAACTGCACAGGATATATTATTACCTTTAGTGCATAAGAGAGCAGACACAGAATGATGCTCTAATCCTCACTCTTCTTTATCCGATGGAACAGAGAGCTGCTACGACCGGAGTTGACAAATTTTGTGTCGTATCCATTGAGAACGTATCAAGAGGTAAAGTTACTAGCAGAAAAAAGAGAAGAGTGGAAGATACTCCAACTACGAGAACGAAGCTCTTAAAATATGGTAACTGACAGCTCTTCGACAGCACTTTGACGGACCATAGCGAGTCTTTCGTAGTTGGAGTATCTATTTCTGTGGTTGGGGTCCTCGTTAAGAATAAATTAAAATTACCATTGATATGGGCCAGGCATTCGCACACACCGCAATGATGTATCATTCGTCCCTGAGGAATGTATGGAAGTTCTTATGTTGTGCAGTCAGCATTACATAAAATTTTGCAGTTTTGCAGCTGTAGAGGAAAAGGAAAAACCTACTAAATAGAAATATTTTTTTCTCGTTTTTGCAACATTTTACATTAATGCTCCGCTTGTGTCGTAGCATGATGTTATATAGCCTATAGCCTTCTTTGGTTCAGATATTTACACGACTGCCCAAATTTTTTTTGAATTTTTTAAGGAGTGAATTGTGTTTAAGGTTAATGTATTTTGAAGATACAAATAAATATTTTGTGAATATTTCAAGCGACTACCTGTTGCCGTTATTAAAATCGAGCAAAAAATATCACGTTTGTTGTATGGGAACCCCCCTTAAATATTTATTTTATTCTGTTTTTAGTATTTGTTGTTATAGCGGCAACAGAAAACTTACATCATCTGTGAAAATTTCAACTGTCTAGCTATCACGGTTCATAAGTTACAGCCTGGTGACAGACAGACAGACAGATAGATGGACAGTGGAGTCTTAGTAATAAGTTCCCGTTTTTACCCTTTGGGTACAGGACCCTTGGACCCAGTAAAACAAGCTCTCTTGCAGCCGGTGGACCATTAAAATTTAAGTATTCCACTGCATGGTAGGTACATACCCCGACTTATTTCCATTTTTTCGCCTGTGAACTCTGAATAGTTGCTTACTGTGAATAGTTGATACGTGAGATAAGTAGCCAAAATTTTGGCATTAAGAAGAACAAACGCTAAAGGAGTTACTAATGGATTGAATAGGCAGCAAATGAAAGTTAGTACACAAAATTGCGTGCGGCGCGGTCGTTGAAAAATATTTTAAATGGAATACCTACTGTGGTTTTAGTTTTTATTACCTACATAACAAGCTTTTACTCTTTGTGGTAGTATTTTAACTCGTTAAAATGGTGAGTTTCAGTAGTAATGTTTTGGAATATAAAACTAGGGGCCGACAGCGAGATTATTATATTATTATATTTGATTTATAAAACATAAAGCTTCACATTTCATTTTTCACACGAAAATTCTTATGTTCTTTCAGCTATTCCTGTTTGTTTTCATCTGTGAAATGGTCCATCCGTCCGTCCGTAGTCATCATAATCTGAGTCCAGTGTTATCTGTAGCTAGCTAGAACACATTAAACTGAGTATACCTATTTGTTTCCACGTGAGCTAAGTACCTAAATATTAACCATAAACAAAAGCACCAAATACATGTTGGTATATTCTACTAGCTTCAGAGCAATTTCTAAGAATCATCGCGGCTAATTTTCGCGTTCACAGAGAGAGAAATACGGTTCATAAAATTTGCAATGCTGTTGTAGGACATCGTCGTTTCATGAGACAAAATAGGCAAGGGTCACAAGAATTATGGGGGAGGAGGGGATGAACAAATAGGATCAACGGCGAATAATGTTCGGGTGTCGTCTCCTTTTGTTTTATGTCTAAAAATAAACACGGGGCTTACGAATTGTTAAGAGATGCGGGAGCAAGACTGTTGACTTATTGGACGAAGACAGTTTACTCAGAGTATATTAGGAGGATGTTGAAAACGTAAGGCGTTTTGTTATTTGAACTATACCTATTAGGTATAGAGAAGCGCGCAGTCTTTATGCACAGTAGATTATAAGCTAAACAAGTA
Source organism: Crambus lathoniellus (assembly GCA_949710035.1). Taxonomy (NCBI): domain Eukaryota; kingdom Metazoa; phylum Arthropoda; class Insecta; order Lepidoptera; family Crambidae; genus Crambus; species Crambus lathoniellus. The sequence goes on from OX453310.1 coordinate 23,301,737, forward strand.
TTGTAAAAATGCAACTGTGAAAACAAGAAGTATATGTAGCTTACTTCCGCAAAAAAACACTACAAGCAAGATGCACCGCCCGCCCGCAAAAAATGCACAGCGCACCACGAAACTAATAACCAATAAATAAATAACTTCTTACATTCACACCAATTATCTAAGCCCATTTTAATTTCATTATGAAACTGTATCATGGAAAACTTGATAACGGATAAATATATAGGTAAGTACTTATAAATACTTTTTGTTTGTAATTACATACTTAATATACATAGTAAACACCCAGACCAAGACAAATAGACATGTTCATGCACACAAATATTTGTCTTGTTCGGGAATCGATCCCGAGACCACTGGCGCAGAAGGTGGGTAGCCTACCCCTGCGCCAAATCGGTCGTCAACTAACAGTGCACAATAACACCTGCAGCTGCAGACAGAGACACCCTGCACCTGCACCCTGCACCTTGCACCTTCACCGATTAGACTACTCTATACGTGTTTCGCCCCAACCCGAACCAGTGTGGTGTGCATATACGTGTTTTTGAGGAAGTAAGCCTATATATATTTCTTGTTTTCACTATAGGTAGAGACTTCCGCCAAGTGACACCTAAATCAATGAAATAGAAAAACACAAGCTGGAAACTGCATACTCACAGACTTCTACCATTACATAATTATACTATGAACTTGTCATTGAGATATTAAAGTAATGTCGATTGAAAGGCAGACTGAGCATTATACAAAGCACAAGTTGAGCTAGTTTTAAACGATAAAACCTCAACACTCCTACCTACCCTAAAAACATACACAGTGTTTTTTATATAATATACTAGCGGCCGCCCGTGGTTTCACCCGCGTGGTTCCCGTTCCCGTGGGAATATCGGGATAAAAAGTAGCCTTAGTTACTCCTTATTACATCAGCTACATGCCAGTGAAAGTCCCGTCAAAATCGATCCAGCCGTTTCAGCCGGCCTAGCAAGAGCGGCTTATCGCGTGCGATATGATATGGTACGGCAAGTTGTCTTGCTTACCCCGCTAAGGTGTAAGCAAGACGGCATGCCGTACCATATCATATCGCGCGTTATAAGCCGCTCATGCTAGGCCGGCTGAGATTAGCCGGAACAAACAGACAGACAGACAGACAGACAGACCGACAGACAGACAGACAAAAATTGAAAAAAATGATATTTTGGTATATGTACCGTATATATAATAATATGCATGTAATAAAAAGCGGTTATTTTAATATTACAAACAGACACTCCAATTTTATTTATTTGTATAGATGTATAGATAAAAGTGAATGACATTATTTATCTTTTCGGCGAGAAATGACTACACAGGTATTTTTCCAACAGTTTTCCTTCACACAACACTTCACGTATCGTCGAAAGCAGTTTTCTTGTTTGCAAACTATGTGGGATAACCGGATCCGTTGACGAATCACTTCGTTCGAGAGGCTTATCCCTGAGGAAAGTTTGAGCCATCTATTCTTTTTGGGCCTAATGTGATTTCACCGTTCTATTTCCTCTACAGTTGCTTTGAAAAAAGCTTTAATGCCGGGTGTACACGGGTAGATACTCTTAGATGGAATTTGTGATGGAAAGTGACTTTACATATTATTTTATGTTAAAGTCACTTTTCAATTTGACGACTCTGTATGAAATATGACAGGGAGAAAAAAATAGCCCTTGGCGAGTTTCTTGCCGGTTCTTCTCGTTACAAGGCCTCCCGCCGTAGGATTTGCGAACCGATAGCGTAGCTTCATTGACCTTCACAAGTGCTGTATCAGCCTAAAATAAATAAATAATTTTGAATTTTGAATTTTTTTTAAATTTAGAGTTACCAGTATAACTAAATAAATAAATATTGGACACAATCACATACCTAATTCCAATACTAAACTATAGGTAGCTTGAGCACTAGTGTGATGAAAATTGGAAACAACGACGGATATTACCACATTCACCCAGACCCGAGAAAATATTGAAACGTTCGTTTTCAATATTTACCCGACCGGGAATCGAGTTCAGGACCTGCAGAAATAGCGGCACATTAAAAACCGGTGCGTACACCATTCGGCCACGGAAGTCGTCGGAGAATACCTGGTAGCACGGTAGAGTTCAAAAAACTTATCTGACCTTTAATCTCCTCTGTGGTCTAGTGGTTCAGAACACCGATTTCAGGCCCAGAGGTCCCGGGTTCGATTCCCAGTGGGGGTACATATTATTTTCAGTTTGGTTGGTGGTAGGACTTGTTCTTAGTCCGCCTGGCTAGCTCCCACCATCTTAACTAAGTCTGACGCCATAACACTGATGATTTGAGCATTATTGTGTTTCGGCAGTTTAATAAGATAGCCAGTTCCTCAGTGATTGAGGAATCCGGGAGTAGTGCGCTTCCACCTTTAGCCTTATCACCACTTAACATCAGGTGTGATGAAGGCTAAGTGCTAACCCGTTGAGGTTAAAAAAAACCTGTGACAGCGGTGACAAAAGAGCCACTCGTAATACAAAATTAACTATCAATATGGACTGTCGGCTGTAAGCAGTGTGAATATTTTTTTAATGTCACCGGGTTAGATAAGTTTATATCATTTTACTCTACCTCGTACACTCACAAGGGAATCTTCAGCCACTTGCCAACATTCTTGATTTAGCCGTGTAATGCAAATCAGGCGTACTTCGGGCACACGGTTGATATACTTTTGAATTACACGGCTTAATTAAGAATGTTAGCAAGTGACTGAGTGAGTGTACATCAGGCTTACGTGTAGGTTTTATATTTTTAAATGTTTATGTATTTGCTTCATCTCATTCTAATACAAAAGACAGGATGAAATCTACGATGGAGCGAGCTTCCCCAGAAGATGTACGATTAATCTAATATTGAAAACATTTGGGTTTTACCTGAAGGTAACACTAGTTAAACAAAATTTTTTTTTTTTAATAACTTAATACGCAGTGGATAAAGTAAACATAAACATGTAGGACCTATGAGGTATCTCTCAATGAGGTTTATAAAGGTTAGGTGGACTTACCAATTATTTTTTTCCAAAATTAGTTCAATGTATCAACATGGACATGGACTTTTGTATTTACATTTTTCTATGTCGTATATAATGTTAATGTTTGGCTTCATTCAATAAAAGGTCTTCATTTCCAGCTTAATTGCTCCTCTTTGGTCCGTTATTTCCGGTTTTCTGCACAAACTGGGTTCCCGGTATTTAAATCTGTCATTAACAGCTCACCGGTCTATTCGACCGTGGCTTTCAATTGATGGAGGCTTTGATAGAATTACAAATATTTAAAAGCTTTAATGAGCCATGTTCTGAAAGTACGTCTCACTGCCATACAAAATAGAATAAGGCGGAAATGTAATGAGCAACTGGGAGGGACCCAGTTTGTTTGGCTTCTGCTCAGGAGTAGGTACACGTGAGGCCCTATTCGCACTAAATGTTCTCGTACAGAAGTGCTGGGCTATGCAAACCGATGTCATCATATGTTTTGTTGACTACGAGAAAGCATTCGATCGAGTCAAACACGATCTTCTACTGAGGCATATGAAGGATGTTGGCCTCGACAGCAAAGATATCAGAATAATAAAGAACTTGTATGATAACCAAAAAGAGCGGACCTGAAAGAGTCGACGATAAGAGTGAACGTCACAGAGAAGTCCAAATTTGTGGTAGCGTCAGAACCTGTCTGACAATTTTTTTTTTTTTTTTATTAATATTATTTGATTCTATGTTTTGTTTGTTTTTATTTTCATTGTGTTTTATGTGTTTCAGGAGGTGAGATGTCAGCGATTTGATACTGGATGTTGGCCTCGACAGCAAAGATATCAGAATAATAAAGAACTTGTATGATAACCAAAAAGAGCGGACCTGAAAGAGTCGACGATAAGAGTGAACGTCACAGAGAAGTCCAAATTTGTGGTAGCGTCAGAACCTGTCTGACAAATTTTTTTTTTTTTTTTTTTATTAATATTATTTGATTCTATGTTTTGTTTGTTTTTATTTTCATTGTGTTTTATGTGTTTCAGGAGGTGAGATGTCAGCGATTTGATACTGTCTGACAAATTTGGTAGACAAACTATCTGATCTCCTTTACTATTTAACATGTAGATACTCCGAAGCAGTAATTCTCGAAGCATTTAGAGGGGATAGAACTGGGCATAAAAGTAAACGGCAAAATTGTTTAAAATTTGCGCTATACCGACGATACAGTGGCTGATCGCCTCTTCAGAACGTGAACTGCAAGAGATTTTTAACCGAGTGCAGGAGAGTAGTGAAGAGAGCTCTCACAATGAACATCTCGAAGACCAAGTTCATTGTTGTGTCTTGTTATCCCGACTTGCTGCCGATGTTATCTGTGGCTAGCAGAGATCTAGAGCGAGTCCAGCAGTACAAATACCTCGGCGCTTGGGTAAATGATCTATGGGACACGGATTATTAAAGTGTCCTTCACCAAAATTAAGAAAGTATTATGCTGCCGAAACATCAACATAAAACTCAGAGTACGAATCCTCCAGTGCTAAATTTAGCCGGTGGTTCTTTGTACGTCCTATTTACGGCGAAGCATGGACTATAAAAAAAACGTGAGAAAACGTCTCGAAGCTTTCAAGATGTGGTGTTATCGTCGCATGCTCAGTATAAGTTGGACCCATAAAGTCCGAAACGAGACAATGCTCCAGCGCGTCGCAATGTCATCAAAAGCGTAAGTTTGAATATGTGGGACATACATTACCACACGACCGATATCAGCTGCTTCAACTTATCATGATGGGCAAATAGAAGGCAAAAAACGACGTCCTAGAAGGCGAAAAAAGTCATGGCTGAGAAACATAAGGAAGTGGACTGGTATCGCCAAAGCCGAAGAACTGTTTCGTTTGACGAAAAACAGAAATAGATTTACGGAGCTGACGGCCAAACTTAGGATAAAGTCTTTCCCACAAAGCCTTTTTAATTTTTGATCTAAGCATAGGCAACTCATGTAGCAATGTTGTATGTATGCTTACTTATTAAAAAAAACACGAGTACTTTTCTTTGGTTGTTATTAGTGGTTCTTCTAGCATTCGTTACTAAAGACGTGCTCTATAATCAAAACTCGTTCTTGTACAAAGGCATTATAAGCAAACCACTAAACGCTCTTTATTAAACTCGTAAGAAAGTTTCAAACAAGCGAATTAAGTCACACGTTTGCGTACATACAACACCTCGTTCTAATTACTGGGTGAAAGCTCGGTTTCACCGCACAACCAGAATAACTCATTAACGTAAAGCAAATTCTCACCGCGTGCAGATACCGCGGCTTTATGTGGCCATACCTGCGCGACCAATGCGATTGCGATGGAGGAGCGAGACGAAAGCCATAAAATTACCAGTATCCCGAGTGTAAGTTTTTCAATGTTTAAAAGTTTAATAACCAACGTTTGTCATACTTGCTATCGCATGCGTTAAGAATTTTATTCTAGTTATTGCCTTACTGTTTATCTGTCATAATTTAACACAAACGCGATAGTATGCGTATTAACTAACTTGCACTCGGCCCTCTAAAAACAGATTCTCACCGCGTGCTGATATCACAGCTTTTACAGCGTGAGCAAAGAGCGATGGAGGAGCGAGATGGTAGACGGAAGCCAGAAAATTATTGTTAAGCTTACAACATTCGTCTTTGAGACCAGACTCTTAAAAAACTAGGGCGTTGTGATATTTCGAAACGTTCGAAACTGATTGTGAATAAATCCAAAGCATATTTTTTGTAACACTTTTACACAATGCTCTTGTTGCACTCAAAAACGATTTAAATAGACAAAACAGCCAGACAAATACTTGTAATATAGTCAAAGTGAGCGTCAATTAGTCGAGTAACCTATTTAAATATAAAAACGAAAGGTGACTGACTTATCTATCAACGCACAACTCAAACTTCTTGAGGGATCGAGCTAAAATTGGCACGCAGATAGGTATTATGACGTAGGCGTCCGCTGAGAAAGGATTTTTTTACCACACTTTTATTATAGTACTAGGTCTTATGGAAAAAAAGCTGCACTTTGTGATAAAGGAAAGCCGCTTTGCACAGTGATACTAGGGACCAAAATAATCGATTTTACCCGCAGCAGCGAAAGTTTCATCCCTTAGGAACCGAGATGGCACCACTTCTTTAAAAAAATAATTAAAAAATTCTTCAAGTCAAACCAACGCACCGATTTTGATAAAGTAGGTGTCAAATGAAAGATGATTATATAATGTATCAAAGAAAAAATATATTGTAAAATAATACATTTAAAAATGCCCAAATATTAGCTTTGTTTGGAAAAATATTGAGAAATTAGTCGGATTTTACTTAATTAAAAAAAAAAAAATCCGTGGGGTATCTTTTTATCCACTAATATTGTTGTCAATTTAATAGAGATGATATCTTCAATAATTATGGAGATATAAGAGTAGGGAGATATTGGGCATTCTGCCCCACCTACCATTCGTTTCGGCTAAACGCCTCCACTCACTCACGGTGGGGTGGAACGCCCAATATCTTTTTGTCGTTTTTGGTTGTTTGCCTCCACTGACTCTCGGTGTAATTGAAGGCTCAATATTATAAATTAATTTCACATTACATAGTCCATGTATTCATGCAAAATCTATCTTGGATCAATATAAAAAGCAAAATCACTAATCAATCATTCATTTCGACTACGACGCGCAGAACAATTACTCCTATGAAATTTATTAAACAACCTCAAACGTTGGAATTGAATAAAATTTGTCCAGATGGGGAGGCAGTTGCATCTCGACACGGAAATCTGCTACCCAACTCAATTCGATGTTTAGTTTGTGGACCTTCAAACTGTGGAAAAACAAACTTGGTTATAGGTCTTTTATTGCATGAAAATGGATTACGTTTTAGAAATGTATATCTGTATTCAAAAACACTGTACCAACCCAAGTATATGTACTTAGAGAACGTTTTGAAACTTGTACCGAGTATAACATTTTCAAAATATCGTGATAATGAATTAATTCTCAGCCCACATGAAGCCAAACCATATTCAGTAATCATTTTTGATGACGTGGCATGTGAGAATCAAAGTAATATGAGAGACTATTTTGCTATGGGTAGACATAAATTTATTGATTGTTTTTATTTGAACCAAACATACAGTAAAATACCAAAGCAACTGGTGAGAGATAATGCAAACCTATTAGTTTTATTCAAGCAAGATGATGTAAATTTACGACATGTATATGATGAGCATGTTAATAGCGATATGACGTGGACACAATTTAGAGAAATGACTTCAAAAGTTTGGAACGATCCGTACAGTTATTTAGTAATTAATAAAGATTGTGCTAAAAACAATGGTTGTTACAGAATGAACTTTGATGCCTTTGTTACATTCGAAAAGTAAATAAAAACACGAACCATCTGTATAAATTTTCATTTCATTAAAAAATCTGAAAGATAAAACACATATTAAAATCAGATTTAAAAAATGGAAAAGGAATTGAAAACACAAATTGTTCAAGCTGCTGCGGCTGTCAAAAAAAAAGTTAATGAAATGCGTATGGCAGAGTCTTACAATGAAAAATTTTTGGATACATTTTTTCAACCTATTACAAAACCATTTCATCAAATAATTAACGATAATAGCACCCTTAAGCAACTGAATGTATCTAAAAACAAAAATATTTGTGAACAATTGAACAATACACATTTTAAGAATAAAGAAACTCTGCTTAAATCCCCATACAATTCTGATGAAGAAATCGATGAGAGCAGTTCTGATTCTGAGGCTAGTAACAAAAGTTTACCAAGTAATTCATCTTTTGCTACAGTTGAGTCATTACAAAGCCCTAAGCAAAACACTTCGTCTTGGTCGTTGTCTTCTGAAGTGTTTGAAGATGTTCCATATGGAGTCAGGAGAGAACGAGGAAAACTGATGATGGGGAGCTCACGTGTGAATGTGGATGATGACAACGTATATATAGCTGGTGAATCGTACCAGAAGACCCCTGGTTTGTTTGAGCTTTTGTTTAAGAAAATACCTGATTTATCTTTAGTGTCTGAAAATGATTCACAAGTATATAAAGCAATGCTCCAAGAAACAAACGCTCATCGAAGGGATTATGATCGAAGTAAACCTATAAAAACTAATAGAGGAATAAAGTATTTACGAATTATAAAACCTCTTTTCAAGTTACGTAAACCTTCAACATCTTCCGTTTCTTCATGTAAAGATCAACTTACCGAAGGGGAAGGGTTAACAATTAAAAAGAAATTTAAAAAATATACTGATTATGTTTACTGGGATGACCCCAATGAATTAGTCGAAAGATTAAAATTGTTAATAGCCTCTAAGGATGCTGGAAATACCGGGGTGAACAACGAAATTATTTCTATTGTTGAAGAGTTACGTGAAAATGGTCATATAAATTAAAATGATAGTATATATTAACTGCTGCAGTAGTTTGTCTTTTATTTCCAAATCTCCATTTGAATCCATCGGATCTCCAAAAAATGAATATCGATAAATTTGGTCATCATGTACATAAAAGATTACGTTTATCAGAATTAATAGATTTAAAGGAAAACTCTTTAGTAAAATCAGAGGACGGAAGTTTTGACTTGCGTTCATCGCGACTGACTGGAGTTGGTAAACCCCTGAAACATGACGATGTTGTCAATAAGCAATACGTTGATGAAAAAATGTCTAATCTATGTACGAAAACTGAAATAAAAAAGATTATCGAGGCAATAAAAGATGATATCACTGACAACTTCGATCAGTTTGAAAAAAAGTTTTATACTAAGAGCTCAACAGAACAAAAAATATTATCTAAGCAAAATGGTCAAACACCAAATAGTAAGAGAGATCCATAGATCTGCACGCAAAAATTTTGTCCGTCGATCTGTTTACCTGAAAGGAATCAATGACTTGTGGCAAGCTGACCTGATTGATTTTAAATCCTTAAAAAAGTATAACAATGGATACCCCTTCATTTTAGTGGTTCTGGATTGCTTTACTAAATATGCATGGGCTGTTCCTCTAAAATCAAAATCAGCAAGATGTGTGGTTGATGGTTTTAAACAATTTTTTTCAACATGCGGTAGTCGCCCTGCTAACTTACAAACTGACATGGGAACAGAATTTTATAACGAATCCTTTCAACAGCTTATGCAGTCACTTAACATAAATCACTATTCATCGTATTCTACAAAAAAAGCATCTATAGTTGAAAGATTGATAAGAACATTAAAAAATAAATTACATATTTATTTTAGCTGTAATGGTAGTTACAAGTGGATAGGAAAAACTTTAGTTGATGTTTTGCGCACATATAATAATAGCAAACATCGTATCACCAAGTATAAACCAATCGATGTGACTTCTGAAAAAGAAGAGGAAGTTAAAAGCAATATCAAAAACTTTAACAAGAAGCAAAATACCAAACAAAAAAAAAACTTAAAAATTGGTGACTATGTTAGAATAAGTAAATATAAAAGTAGTTTCGATAAGGGTTATACGCCGAACTGGTCAACAGAAATATTTACCATTAAAACGGTGAATAGTACTTCACCTGTTACCTATAATATAGTAGATCAACGAAAGCAACCAATATTGGGATCATTTTATCGTGAAGAATTACAGAAAACAAATTATCCTAATGTTTATTTGGTTGAAAAAGTTATTAAAAGAAAAGGAAATAAACGTTTAGTAAAATGGTTGGGACTTTCTGATCGAGAAAATAGTTGGATAGACCATAGCTCCATCATACAATAATAAAATCATAGGTTTACTAACCTTGTAATCATTATATATCAGGAAATGCAAGGAGGAGGACTTGTCAACAGTATTATTGATTGTATACCATTTGAACTTCACTTGCCTGGATATAATTATTGTGGTCCAGGAACAAAGTTACAGAAAAGATTATCAAGAGGAGACAAAGGTGTTAATAAATTGGACGAAGCCTGCAAACTGCATGATATTGCATACATTAACAACGATTTTGATAGTAGACATAAAGCAGATTTGCAACTGTTAGATATGGCTAAGAAACGAATGCATTCAAAAGACGCAGGCAAGGGCGAAAAGTTAGCATCATGGTTAGTCAGTAAAGTTATGAAAGCAAAAGTCAAAACTGGTTCTGGCGTTAAGAAATTTAAGACTCTTATATCAAGAATACAATCGAAATTAAAAAAAATTAATCCAAAAAATCATACAACTGCCATTAAATACGCTTACCAAGTCGCCAAAAAGTGCTTTCCCAAACAGTGTAATTTCCATCTACCACGAATTATACCGATTCCTAAGACGGGAGGAATTTTGCCATTGATCCCCATATTTGCTGGTCTATCAGCTTTAGGTGCTTTAGCTGGAGGTGCAGCTGGTATTGCAAAAACAGTAAACGAATATAAAGCTGCTCAACAGAATCTTAAAGAGTCAGAACGACATAACAAAACAATGGAATCGATTGCAATAGGAAAGGGTCTTTATATTAAACCGTATAAAAAAGGCAATGGTTTATATTTAAAGAGTTCAAAAAACTAAATCCTAAGCTACCTAATCGTGCGTTATCTAATATTGACATCTTTAAGTATTCCGTTAATATACCATATTTTCGTGGAGTTTACATGAAAGACAGATTACCAAAAATACCCAAAACAATAGAGTGTGGAATTGTAAATTTAGATAATCACAATAATCACGGAACGCATTGGGTAGCTTATGCAATAATTAATAACTATTGTGAATATTTTGATAGTTTTGGTGATTTAAAACCGCCTGAAGAGTTGGTGAAATATTTCGGGCAACGTGACATTTATTATAATTATGATCGATATCAAAAATTTTACAGTTTCAAGTGTGGACATTTATGTTTAAGTTTTTTGCAGAAATTTTGGACTGAATATAGTATATATTAAAGATTTTACTGTTTTATTTTATCATTTCCACCATGTCTTTCACACTGTCCATAACAGGAAAAAGTTCCCTCATAACAACAAATTACTCTCCTACTTTGGAACTCGACAGTGATTACGAGTGTGCTCTATTACATTTATCTACCTTTAATTCTATACCTAATATCACAAAAAGTAACAATAAATTTCATTATGGTAATAATGAAGTGGTTGAAATTCCTGAAGGAGCTTATGAACTTCAAGATATTTACGATTTGATAAAACAAAAAGTAAAAGATTGTATTTTAAAATTATATTGCAACAACAATACGCTTAAGGCATCTATATTCTGCTCTAAAGATATACACTTTGATAAACAAGATTCTATTGGAGAATTGTTGGGTTTTGGTAAGCTATTCCTAAAAAGTAATATAATACACGACTCACAACTTCCAGTCAACATTTTATCAACAACTGTGGTGAGAGTCGAATGTGACTTCGTAAGCGGTTCATTAAGCGGTTCACGGAAAACCAAGTCACATTATACATGAATTTGCACCTACTGTACCACCTGGATACAGAATAATAGAAATACCTAAGATCCCTATATATTTTCCAGTAAATAGGAATACAATAAACAGTATTACTATCAGAATACTAGATATTAATAATAATCTGGTGGATCTACGAGGTGAAGAAGTGAATTTATACTTACATCTGAAAAGAGTATGATTCAGTACAATAAAAGGGTCTCACTGCACTGTCAGAAGTCTAGTGATAATCGAGCAGTTCGGAAGAACACACATTCTCACGCTAAAATAAAACTAACAGCAGATAATAAAGCATTTTTAAAATTGATTGGACTGCTAAAATGAATATCTTAAATATAACGAATCCGCCAGTTTACGATAATTCTATAGAGTGTATAGAAACTCATTCCTATAAACCATACGTAACAAGTTTTAATAGAAACGATGAAATACGAATACCGATTAATCAACAAGACTTATATTTGCTTCCAAGTGCTAGCACATTGTATTTGGAAGGTGTGATCAATGTGGTGAAAACTGGTACCAAGGAGAAGGTACCTGCAATTCATTTAATTAATAACTCTATTATGTTCCTATTTCAAGATATACGTTATGAATTAAATGGTGTTGATATTGATAAAGTGAAGAATGCAGGGATAACAACGACTATGAAAAATTTACTTTCTATGAAGGAAACGGAACTAAGACCTTCTAAGGCATGGGGTTGGGATATACAAGGCACCAGAATCGAATCTACTCACTTTTCTGTATCAATTCCGCTAAATAGGATCTTAGGATTTGCGGAAGATTATAAAAAAGTAATTGTGAATTGTAAACATGAACTCGTATTGCTTAGGAGCAATACAGATCTCAATGCTTTAAAAGTTAATACGGGCGAAACTGTAGAAGGCATTGATATTCATAAAATTATTTGGAGGGTCCCTCATATCAAAGTTTCTGATAGAGAAAAAATCGGTTTACTCAAACTCCTTGAAAAAGATAAGCCGATCCAATTAGCGTTCCGTAACTGGGATCTTTATGAATACCCTATGCTACCAAAAACCACAAAACACACGTGGTCGATTAAAACTTCTTCACAGATCGAAAAACCGAGATATGTGATTCTGGGTTTGCAAACTAATAGAAAAAACAATGCATCTAAAGATATGTCACAGTTTGATCATTGTGAACTACGTGACGTTAAAGTTTATTTAAATTCTGTATATTACCCATATGAAAACTATAATTCTGACTTTTTGAACCATAAATATGGTTTATTATACGAACAATTCGTAAATTTTCAACAGTCTTATTACGGACGTAACTCGAGTGCCTTGATAGGTCCGGCTGATTTTAAAAATATTGCTCCACTAATTGTAATAGATTGTTCAAGACAAAACGATAATATAAAAACAGGACCAGTCATTAACATTCGCTTAGAGCTTGAAAGTCATAAAGAGATACCGGACCAAACGTCGGCATACTGTTTAATTTTGAATGACAGTATTATCGAGTATAAGCCCCTCAGTAACATTGTACGCAAAATATCATGAGTACCACTTTGTTCGTTGATGTTCAGGGATTTAAAAATGATCAAAACCAGTTTATCATAAAGGAATTAGCACTATGTACTACAGATATCAGTCAAGTTTACCTAATAAAACCTCCATTTCCGTTTTCTAAATTAACTTCGGATGAGAAGAAAAGAGTAAGATGGATTGAAAGAAATCGAGGTATTACTTGGAGTGAAGGAAACATTGATCACAGAGAATTTAAGAGATTAATAAGCCCAATTCTTCAAAATAAAACAGTTATAATGAAAGGTCTAGAGAAACAGAAATGGATAAAGGATTTGTGTGAAAACTGTTATTTAATAGATATTGAAGATAGAGGTAGTCCTAGTTTATCAGTTTTGTGTAAAACATTTTGTGAATTAAAATCTACTTTTAATTGTGTAAACCATAAACAGGAATGCGCACTACAAAACGTAATCTGTATTAAAAAATGGTATTTGAGTTTATAAAATATAATTTGCATTTATAAGTAGGCTTTGTTATGTTAAATGATAAATAGATTTCGAAATTCATTAAAAGTTGTATTATTTAAATAAAACCTTCCTATTATTTATAAAAATAAAACACCAAATTGAACTTTAATTTTTATTACCTTAAAATATACAATAATAAAGATTGATCATAAACATTATCTAGGCACATACATATTTCCTAAAAATTACTATCACATATTTTTTTACTTATATTTCTAATCAGAGTTTCTGTTTGTTCCATAATTGGATCAAAATTATCCGTCACTACATACTGACTACTGTAGAGAATTTTATCGTTGTCACTGTCACATGGCACTGCACTGTTGTTGTCCAAGTCTACGACCTCAACCCTGATGAGGCGTACACCACGTCTGACTTCGTTGCTGTATACGAAGGAGCCTCCACTTTGCTGGCATGATTTCTTCGCAGGAACTGGGCTTTCTTCTTGACCTCCACGTTTTGTCTTCTTTTTCTTTGGCTCTCGTTGTAATCTAGCTAGCTCCGGGAACACTTCATCAAAGTTGGCAAGAGGATCTTGAGCGTTTTGTTCAAATAAACTGCACGAATCCATCTTCTTTTTTATTAGTTCTAACCTCGCACTTATATTTCCGAATTACTGTGTTGTTGTCACAGTGGTCAACAGAGGAATGCTCTAAATTAATTATAATAAAAATACTCGTAACTAACGGTTCTATTGCTGACTTATCATTTTGCAAAGTTTTCATGTTTGAACCTGTCAAATTTCGCAACATCCGTACTTTACTTAAGTACTGCTGATGTTGTGTTATTTGTAAACACGTGCACCAAATTTCGCAACATCTCTAAAGTATTACCTTACGTAGATACTGCTGGCGTCGCGTTATTTGTAAACACGTGCACATAATTAAGTCCATTGAATTTAAATTAGTTGTTTTATTAAATTTTAGGTTATTGCGAAATACAAGAACTTCTATGACAGACAATTTATTTAACATTATTTTTACAATTATAAAAACCTAGAGATACTATGACTACATACAAACTAAAGTAAATATTAAACTAATGCAAAACAATATTTAAATTTTATTATGAGACACTTTAAAAAACCATCTTAAAAGGCAATTATTAAATTATGTCAGAACTACCCCAAGCCGTCGTCGACACTTTGTCGAGAGATATTAATCTTTTATCATCATTACCAGAAAGTGCAATTTTATTAACACCTCTTGTGAATATTTCGTGTTTAATAGATCTGAAAAGTATGTTCTTTTTGCGTATAATATTATTATTCAAAAGAACTGATTCGTAGTCTCTCATGGTTAAGTCACGTATAACGTACGATTTGGTACCTTTAGCTTTTTTAATAACTTTTTCTGAGGTTCTTACACAATAGAGTTTAGATCTCAAACCAACGAAATCTGATATTAAACGACCGCTCATTTCGTCCTTAAATAATCCTGGTACTTTTTTATTTATCAAAGGTAGGTCAAAACAATTTTGTTCATCGAAATTACTTGTGTCAAAAAAATGTAAAAATTCATTTTTCATATCTTGGTAAAAATCTAAAGTATTAACAATGTATATAAAACTGTCAGTGTCAGTATAGCAAAGTTGAACACGGTTATTATAATATGGTTTTATTATATTATAATGAAAATTATACATATGTGCTTTAGATAACTCCAACACGGTAAAACCTACATAAATGGGTTTATCTAAAATAATTTGATCGGGTTTCATTTCAATGGCAACCAAGTTGTTTGTGAAGACAGATACACTATGAAAATGTGGACTTGCAATTAGTTTATTTGCGCTCAATTTCTTTTTGGTTTTATTACTATTATCGGCCCATTTGCTAACAAGATGCACGTTTACTCGAGCTTCATTATTTTCAAGAGTTTTGCCAAATACAGAATTATTTAAAAGTTTAAAAAAATCTTGTTCAAAAGCAGACTCAGCTTTTTGACGAAGACTTGTATTTAATTCAATATATTTTTTAAGATAGTCACTTTGTCGAAAAGCGATTACACGATGAATTTTGCGCATTAGCAACCCGTGCTCTATACATTTTTTCAGGTGAACATAATGAATAACATAATTAAATTTGTTATATAAATTAGGTATTAATTTTTTTGTTTTACCACCAGGCGGAATGCACTTTTCAGGACAAAATGGTAAATCATTATGTAAACGATGTAAATATTCAGGATAAATCAAATCAACCTCGAGTATGTAACCGTATTCACCATCATCATCTACGTCTAAAATTTCCAATAGTTCTATTTCATCTTTATTTAAAAATCTAAAATCAGAATAAGGCAAGGTTTGACTCATGCTGTATCCGTATAAATTATTACAGTCTAAATAAACGATATAAGAATCTTCCTTAGTGGAATCGTAGTTGGACATGTATTTGTTATTAGCTTTCGCGTAGCGATGAGAAACCATGCACACGCCTCCTCTTATTCCCTCTTGAATCATACGAATCATTGACAAATCGTCGAGAAGCTCAAGTTGAACACCCGTTTTTAAAAGCATTGCGTCGAATGATAAGCTTGGTGCAGTAACATAAAAAGCGGGATCAAGTTGGTAATGATATTTACACGTAATGCGAAATTTTTCAAATATGTCTGATAGTAAAAGAACATCTGTTTTTAAATACAAGTCGGTATATTCACCTAAATCTTTTACTTCAAAATTAGTCCACACCGCCTGAGCATGTTTATAATCTTCTTCCGTGACATGTTCATTTGTAAGAGAATTGAAAAAGCTTGATTTTACGGGTAACTTTTTTTCTGAATAACAGTCCCAGTTATTCATATAATCGTAAGGATATACTCCTTTTCTCGTCAGTAATTCGAAACGCTTTTTGTTGGGAAAATGAGAACGTAAGTTGTGAAAATCATCCTTCTTCATAGTTTTAGCCAGTTTATCTAAACTCGTTCCTAAAAATTTAAATGAATCAGTAAAACGTAACTGAACAAATTCCCCATTAGATACTGGTAAAAATTTAGTAAACGAAATATAATGTTCTTTAGTTTTGGGTATAACTTTTATATTACCAGGCATTTCTCCTAACTCTTTTATAAAAAGATGACAGTCGTAGCCAGATAAATTGTGAAAAAAAATAGGTATGAATTTTGGCGTTTTATAGTTCAAATTACAAATTTGATGAGCTGCGCCACGATAACGACCTGAGACGTGACAGTGATCGCGGACTTTATCTTGCCACAGCAAATGATCACAAATATGGCACCTTGTTGCTTGGACAAAGTTAGCAGCATCTAGCTCCGTAAAATTCATAGGTTTTGAACAGTTTAAAACTTCATGAATTTTCTTGGCTTCGTCATGAATGAGTTCAACAAACTTCGAAACACAATCTAGCCCTCGATAAGAAACGAGCTGATTTAGTGATGCATCGAACGAACAAACAACGTTATATGCGAAAGCGACTGGTACGTGCCGCTGTAAATCGGTTGTAGCCGCCAACGCAGGGTTCGGTTCGCATCCTAGCACTGGTTGTAACATAGTTTCAAAATCAGCATAAATTACAAATGGAATGTTCTGTTTACGATCAAAATTCTTGAATTGTAAAACAGATCCTTTGTTTGGTAATACTGTAACAACACCCCCACAGACATGACTCTCGAGCTCGTCCTTCGAAGAAAAAAATATCAAACAATCATCGCAAAAATACAAAGAACCATGATGCTTAGTAATTTGATTTCTAACGAGACGACCTAAGTTTTTAATTAAACAGTAATGAGATTTATCGTTTGACTCTATGAGTAAAAGATGAATGCGCTTACCGTTTTTGACACAATTTTCCGATTTGAACAACGGTCCTGTAACAAACTTATCATCTTTTAAACCATAAACGTTAACACTAATACCAGGATTATTTTTCTCAAAAATACTTATATCAGAGAAGCTTACTGGAAAAGAGATATCATTAATATTAAGTACGCGTTTAAAATGTGGATAGGACGATACGCGTTCCGGATGTTTGTTGGTTGGATAGAGAGCCGCGGTAACACACCACAAGAAACAATGCTTGTCATTGTTTTGAATGTTAAGACATGCTTTTTTATTTTTAATAAACTTTGGTAAATCTATATAAGTTGACCCCCGTAGTGGTTCATACTTATTTATATTGATTTCAAAATGAGAGTTGTGCAAAAAAGACCAACCACTGTCTCTCTCTTGAAATTCTTCAAAGTTTTTATTTAAATAATTCATAACTTTTGAATAAATATCATTAAAGTTATAATTTAAATGAATTGAAAAATTTCTAGTGGCAAATGACTTTATTTCCTGACTGTTATCTTTCATTAATAGAAACATTGAATAAAGTTCGAAATTAACTTTAACACTAGTGTGAATAGTCAATGACTGATCTAACAGAGACTTTATTTTAGAATGCATACTGTTGAAAAAAATATTTACTGAGTATAAGTCATTTTCATCAGCGGCCACTATTCTGTAAGTAGCAATACGCCCGCGGAATGCTGACCTTACTAATTCTACTCCATCGCAATAATTTATTATATTCTTGTTTTTGTGAGTGTTACTCCGCAAGTGTCCTATTCACCTACGTTTATCCACTGAAACATTACAAGACGAGCAAAAAGGCATTATTATGTACCTACCTACTAATTTACTTGTAGTTAAGATATGAGGTGCCTACTCTGACTCGTTAATTAAAGTGTCTCGAAATTCTAATATATTAATAACTAATTCTAATAGTAAATACTTATAATATAAAAATGAAAATTTAATCAAATAATTTATTTCTCTATTTTTATTTACATAATTTTATATTCAACTTATCCGAGTAAAAAGTAGGTGTAGCTTCTTCAAACAAAAGGCTAGTTTCTTTAACGAATCGCTGCAGCAGTTTCCACTGCGACGAATCGTTCTCGAGCTGGCAGTTTAAGCGCAGCAACGCCTTCTTCCAACGTTCGTCCGCAGCGCTGGCCTCGGCGTCGTCGCGCTGGTACACCTTGAGCTCCACGTAGAAGTCGCCGGCGGTGGTGGCGAGTCGGCGCTGCGAGCCGTTGGCAACTCGGTTTATTATGTACGATGATAGTTTGGTTTTCTTGGTTTCCACGGCTTGAGCTTCCTCTTCACCCAAACCAAAGATGTCTAAGGTTTTCGTTTTCTTGATAGAGTTTCTGAAACCAAAAAATATTATTACTATGTGATACTCAACTTTGTAATTTTTGTATAGTTAATAATAATAAATTTCTTACAATCACACCAATTATCTAGCTCATAAGTAGTTATCATTATGAAACTGTGTTATGGAAACTAGATAACGGATAAATATATACTTATATACTTTTTTTGTAAATACATACTTATTATACATACATAACACCCAGACCAAGACAAATAGACATGTTCATGCACACAAATATTTGTCTTGTTCGGGAATCGAACCCAAGACCTCTGGCGCAGAAGACAGGTATCCTACCCCTGCGCCAAATCGGTCGGCAATTACATTTTAATTAAACCATTATTTCAATAACATTAAGGGCGACTTTCATCACTGATATTTCGTGTTTAATACTTAGTTCTGCCTCTGTCATCTGTTTGAATGTGACAGGAACAGAAATACGTTTTAAACACGTTTAGCGTTAATCGCGTTTAAATATCATTGGTGAAATCGGGCCTAAGTAACAATAAACGCTGAACTATAAATGTTGGATTCGTTACTCTGAATAAACACAAATAACTATAAATAAAAAAAAGGAAAGTCATAACACTTTATTAGTTATAAACTAAAATAACTTTTACTTTACAGATGTCTATATATGAGATAGAATACTAAGTATCACAAAAAATAATTAATTCCACCAGGATTCGAACCCGGAGTATTTCTAAGGATGCATAAAGTTAAATCAATTTGAAATGTTTACCTTTGCGAGTTAGTTGTTTTCGACTTGCGCTTAGAAGATGTTGCCTTTGTTTTGCTGAGCAGCTGCTCCTGAGCAGCGATCGATTCACAGTAGTCGGAGTCAGACCTGAAAGTTAAAAAATATTTATAAAGGATTATAAGATACTAGCCTTCTACCCGCGGCTCCGTCCGCGTGGGTTACACGACGCTATCCCGTGGGAGTGTGATATTCCTTCCTAGGCTCTCAAACTATTTCCATTCCAAACTTCTTCAAAAGGGGTTCAGCCGTTTTGACGTGAAAACGAAACAAACAGACATATACATTTCCGCATTTATAATATTAGTAGGGATTATTTATTCGCACAACATTGAAATATTTGTCTGCAAATAAAGATCAGAGAAATAAAGGTTATTTAACAGTTCTTAAATACTTACTAACATTTTGTTAGATTTTGCCGATGATGGACGATGCACACCTTGTTATGCTATGCGATGGGGCTCGAGGGGCTGGAGGGCAGGGCAGCAGCGATCTTGAACCGTAACTTGCAAATACTTGCAGCACAAAATTAGTGAATGAAAAGTGAAAGAAATTTCCACGCTTTTATTGGAAAATAATGCTTACAAATCATTTTTTGTATTAAATCAAAAAGACATAAATCCATAGTTTATTTAGGATTCGAAAAGTAGGTCTTATTACTTACGAGGTATGATTCATCAGTATCATCATAATGCTAATTTAAATCGACTATGATTGAAGTAAACAACACGAAAATTTTTAACCGACGTCTAAAAGATGGAGTTTATCAATTTGTTGTATATAGATACTTATATTTTTTATGTTTGTTTACTTATTATAAGTTTATTTCGGTTCCATTAGTTTAGTCACTTTTTAAACACATTAACCTAAAACACAAATTAATATTTTGATAATTTTTAAAACTATGATTTCGATCCCATTAGTTATGGTTGCTTTAAAACGCATTAACCTAAAAATAAATAAAAAAAAATATTATTTTCAAAACTAAGATTTTATCTTGTAAATTAAATTGTTTATTTTTTATTAATTTAATATCTTTACTGTAGGATTATATAACTTGTACGTATCATCATTATTTTACCATAAAAAATAGGGGACTTAACAACCTACCAATCTACCTTTAGAGAAATAAACTACAGCTACCAATGCAGTAAAGTAATACAGATGTGTTATAACAAAATAAATAATTTGTTACAGTAATTAAGTAAGCTATTGTTTCTATAGACAATTATTAGTTATATTTTCACTAAAGTACCTATTGTTTAATCTATAATAATATAAGCATAAAAAACTTATTCATCCTTCTAGTATTTTTTGCGGTAAATTCATCTATTTACGATTGTACCGGAATCGTGATACAGTAAGTTTCATTTTTGTACAAAATGACTTAACATTCTGCCAGTTAACCTTTAGGGAATACTCCCGCTATGAATATTGTGTAATCGAATAAAATATTAGTATAATACAGATGTTCTGTAAAATATTATTTATTGTTATTAGGTATTATTATTATTAAAGACATTTATTTTTTATATTCTTAGTTTAACTAACGTGTACCTAGTAATTATCCTTAATAATTAATAATAGATAAGTAAACAATCATTTTCATCGTTCAAATTTTATCTTGTAAAAAATTTAAACCCATGAATGCATCAAAATTGATTCAGTGCGTTCAGTCATGAAAAATAGAGACATAATTACTTTAGCATTTATAGCATTAGAATTGAATTAGTTTATTACAGAAGGAAAGTCGTGTTATTACAGTTAACTTATAAAAATATTGAATTTCCGTTTTACGGACATCCGGTTTTTGTTTTGATTCATATTTAATTATTTAATAATGCTTATTTAACAGAATATTAATATCAAAATGTATAATTTTTTCCACTGAAAGCTATACTAATGGCGGAAATACATGGTTCACTTTTGCCTTTCAATTTGGATGAAGTAATAAGTAAGATAAAGTAAGAAATTGAACAATGTAAACGTAAAAGTGAATCATTCAATGTCAATGTGCGCCTGTATTTCGTCACCTTTCAACCAAAGTGAATCAATTTGGTTGAACCGTGTAATATTAGCATAAAATACATCAAGTAATTTATACTGAGAGACAAACTGTGTTGTTTATCAATAGTTGAATAATCATTTCCATATTTCCGCCGCACACAAACAAGAAATAATTTTAATACTTAGGTACCTTTCTTTTTAATTTTTAATATTCATTTTAATGGACGAATGCATAAAGGTAAATTGTCATGTTGTTCATGGTACTAAAACAAATGTGTGTAATGTCTAGCTAATTTAAATGTTTACGCTTTTATCATCATATAAAATACTTTTGCAATAAAACTATATTCATCATATCTTATATCTATCGAAGAACCTCTACCTTTACTAGACGATAACGACGGATGTCGATGCGAAACAAACACAACTAATTCGCAAAACCCTAACGCTGCATTAATGCAGTGTGACCTTATTTTACCTCGTATTGTATGAGCGTATGGTACAAGTAATAGAAAACTGCGTGTTTGATATTTTTCGCAGCTATTGAAGCCATAGTTAATAATGTATTTAATAAAAGAGTATGAATGCGAATAAAAACATATTCGAATACTGTTGACACAATAATGACCATAATTTCAAACGCTCGGACAATAATTAAATTTAGTATATCAATATAATGAGATATATTTATTTAACATAGACGCACATAACTAAAAATCTTTATAACAATTTTTTTATATGTATATTGACATTAAACTTTCGGTAATAGGTGTCATTAAAAACCGTAAAAAAAAACTATGCATATTTTTTGGGACTAAATCATGTCTATTTCATTTTGCGTATTTAACCGTTAATTCATAATTAGATTAGAATATATGATTGATTACAAAATTCATTTACATACTATGAAGGCAGTTACTAATTCAAGTGTAAATTATTCATTGTTACTGAAATACAAAAGCAATGGATGTATCATACACGCTTGTGCGAGCGAAACGCTTCAGCTAATGACTTAACGCACGCATTAGAACGGTCTACCTTTAATCATTACCACAGTCGATTTGCATTGAAGAGAGTGTGTGTCAGTGTACCTATATTTATTTGCGAGTTATTTAATAATTGTACATTTTTAATCAAAGTGATGTCAAAGTGCCGTTTAATACTGCTTTTACTGTATAACCACACAGAAAAAAAGGATTTCTCTAAATAAGAAAAATAGTTTTCTTGGCATATTATGTTATTTCAAGGCAAATTGTCTTAATACAAATAATGTTTATTCATTTTCAATTAATGGCAGTCTTAAAACAAAAAATATATTTTCTTGTTGCAATTTTTACAATCAAGAAAAAATATCTTTAATTAATAATAAGTAATATTGATCTAAAAATTTCAAATGTTATTGCTTCAATACAAAGAATTGCTTAATTCAAACTAAAAGTTTATTTATCACAATGATACAATTCATTTAATGAAGAAAATATTATCTTGAATCATATCTTGAGCAAATTAAGACAAAAATCTCTTGAACTAATGACATCTAATCTTATTTTAACTAAATAGCTTGGTTTGCTACAAAATGTTATACTTAGTACCTTGTTTCAATTAAATATAATATTGAAAAAATTTAAAAATATTTTGACTCAATAACCACCTTAATTATATTTTTTTTGGTATGTTGGTGTTGTTCTTGTTTGTTCTGTTTGAGAACTTTGAGATTGTGAATTGAGATTTTTGTTTTCTGTGGTGGTGGAGTTGGAGTGCATTATCAGATCAGATATCAAATGATGTCCCTTTAGGAGTAATAGCCTGGCTATTGGCCAGCCTTGGATAAGAGTGTTGTTGAAGCGCCACCTATTCATGCAAAAATTATAATCATGTCCACGTTTTTTTGTGCTCTTTTATAAAATGTCACGATGTTTCAGCCAAATCTCAATGGATTACTTAAATGTATCATTTCTGTTTTACAGTTTAGCAAATACCATAACAACAGAGTTGTTCTTCAAACTTATTCCAGAAGAAAAATTAATTAATTGAAATTAATTAAATTTATTTTTATATAAATAATAAAAGTAATGTACACACGGCAGCACATCAGACTATACATGTTGACCTTGAGACCGCGTTTATGCCCTACGTAATAAAAGCTGTTATCGCAGTTCAACTGTTTAACTTGATGTGCTGTCGAGTGTACCTACATTTTTCCTATGTACACTTATGTATGTACTATTTAGTAAATTTATTGAATCTATGAGGTACACTCAGTACCATATTATAAAGTTGTGATCTCAATTATTGTTGCTTTTTGTGTAACTAAATATTTTATAAAAATAAAATCTCTTTTTATTTTGTTTAAGAACACACATGTTATATGATTTTCTGTTGGTTCCTTGTATGTTGTCTTTGACTTTCCTTTCAGAAAACGACTCCAGAACTTCTATTAGAACAATTGGGAGTTCCTGAGCCGTATTTTATTAGTTTTAGTTTTTATTTTACAAACATTCCTGCAGAAATGTTTGTAAAATAAAAACCAAACCTGACATTAAAAATCTGGACGACGACGCACACAACACAGACGGCAACTACAAGACGGCAACCACAGATGGCGCTACCTAACGCTACCGCAACAACTTCTACGCGCGCCTACAAATATACATGAAATTACTACATCGCGCAAGCAAAATAAATCCATCAAGTTGCTATATATACAACTTTCATCCATCATCAACTAGGACAGTAGTCCCCGGGCTAACACCACCCTAGCCCGGAAAAGAATGACATAATCATTCAGCTAAAGTGGTGACACCCCTACGTAGCACAATGGAGCACCTTTATCACCAGCACACCGTCATCACCAGCGCCAAGCACCGTCATCACCAGCGTCAGCACCGTCTACACCAGTGCACTATATCACCACCCTCTACTATATCACCCAGCAGTCGCACAGCAAGCCAGCTCCACCCCTCCTCAAGGTCTCAGCGCAGCAGCATCCAAACGCAAAGCTACACAACACAACTGCACACCCGACCTGGCACTCACGCAGCTCACCTGGAAGCACCACGGGGCACCATTCACCAGCGTGGCACGCCTGCGGGCCATTGAAACCAAGTAATATTTTTCCCGGAACAAGAAAGGTTATTCTTTATCGAAGGTAGCTTAAATTCAAATTTAAAATAGTAGTTATTGGTCTGAGGATATAATTTTCTCATGTTAAAATAAACACGTTTGAAACAAGTAAAACTAGTGTTAAAGCTAGATTTATTGTTTAACGAAAAGTTTGTTTGTTTAAATTAAGCATATAATTTTTTTCAAGTGAAGTGATTTCTTATCTGAATTGAAATCAATATTTTCTTGAAATAAAAATACATCCTAAGCTTGTATCAAGAGAATTATCAACTTACATTAACAATACTAACAATTCTTGGTTTAAGATGAATTATCTTAAATTAATCGAGAATTGTTTTAATTCAAGATTATTTCAAATATCAGTTTGAGATTATTATTTTTTTAATGTAAGAAAATATTAGTTTCAATATATATGAGGCAACCATAATCTTGGTTTAATGCAACTTGCTTTCATGCAAGATTATTTCACTTATTCGGAGTAAACCGTTTTTTCTGTGCATGTTGAGTGGAAATGCGAACTTAGTGTTGTACTGAAATACTGATCTCTTGATGGCAATTCCGAGGCAATCAGCACAGGAAGACCATGAGCCAATCGGGCCTAGAGTTCAGAGTTCCTTTATAATGAGTATGTTTGTGGTCAAAACGTTCAGTGATTTAAAATGTTTGATCTCTAGTCGGCAACTCCGAGGCAATCTGCCCAGAATACAATTCAGGGAGACCGTGAGCCAATCTGGTCTAGAGATCAAAGTCATTGATTGACACTTACAACGTTTGATGAAAATAAAAAATAACGAGCTCTAGTCGGCAACTCCGAGGTAATTTGCTCTGAATAAAATTCAGGGAGACCGTGAGCCATTCTGGTCTAGAGTTTTTTTTTCATGTTGTTAATACACTTTAAACGAATGCTTATTTAATTACAATTGATATTATGAAACTCTTGTCGGCAACTCCGAGGCAATCTGCTCAGAATTAAATTCTGGGAGACCGTGAACCATTCTGGTCAAGAGTTTCGACCTCTAGTCGGCAACTCCGAGGCAATCTGCTCAGAATAAAATTCAGGGAGACCGTGAGCCTTTCTGGTCTAGAGATTTTTTTTCATGTTGTGAATACACTTTGAATAATGCTTATTTAATTACAATTGATATTATGAAACTCTTGTCGGCAACTCCGAGGCAATCTGCTCAGAATAAAATTCAGGGAGACCGTGAGCCATTCTGTTCTAGAGATTTTTTTTCATGTTGTAAATACACTTTGAACAATACTTATTTAATTACAATTGATATTATGAAACTCTTGTCGGCAACTCTGAGGCAATCTGCTCAGAATTAAGTTCAAGGAGACCGTGAGCCAATCTGGCCAAGAGTTCTTATTTAACATTGTGTTTGGATGCTTCTCTAGGTGAGCTTTTCCTCCACATGGTTGTCAGTGAGTAGCAGTAATAACGGTTTATTATAACAATTAATAACTTACGGTATCAAAGAGGACTCATGTTTTGTGTGCATAATGATGAAATGAAACATTGTTATCAGGTGAGTCAAACAGTAAAACTTTTTGATTGAAGCGGATTCTCGCAACTGAATTGTAAACAGTGAATTCATAACTTGATAATGTGAAATTAATTGAAAAAGGTGAACAACCAAAACGAGCTGGAGATATTGGGCGTTCCACCCCACCGTGAGTGAGTGGAGGCGTTTAGCCGAAACGAATGGTAGGTGGGGCAGAATGCCCAATATCTCCCTACTTATAAGATTACTAATGAGGGCAGTAATTTCTCGGGCGCACCGATTTCAATGATCTATGTATGAAACGACTTTTTTTTGTCTTTATGCATATTGCATATTTCTTATATGCATTTAAAAACATATTTCAAAAAGTATGTGAAAGTTTATTTTTGTGAGGTTTAAAAAAATATATCAGAAGTTTTACTTTAGAAATACCTAATGCAAGTAAAATACTTAAAATAATTTTATTTAGTCATAATCTTCTTTAAAACCGACGATGGTACTGTTTGAACTGAAAAAAAAACAAAATCTTATTATTTAGTGCAAAATGCAATAGTTTAATGATTTTAATTTAAATAAGTATCTACTCAATGATAAAGGTAATTGTTAAATTTTATTGGAAATAATTTTGAATTGTGTCTCTTTTATACATTAACCTTGGCTTTTTACAGACACTATTACAAAATTTGCACTGTAGAGTACATGGTAGGCCGATGCATCGACAACTACCAGCGCATAGTATTGCAGGAAGTTCTGCACCCGCAATAGTCGAGAAGGTTTAATTTTGACCCTACTAAATCGGCGTAGCAGTGAACCATTTAGGAGTCCATCCCCCTTGTGAATTTTTGTGGCATTCCCAAGAAGATGGACATGGAATTGAGGCTCTTAAATTCAAAGCGTTACCCCATATACGGTCTGCTTGGTAAGCTGCACGCAAGGCATGTTTGTTGACTGCGGCTAATGTTGGGGGTATAGGCTTGTTACTTTTTAGTTTAATAAATGGCAAGCTATGGATGGATGGTAATCGATTTCACAGTCCATTCATGTGTCTGCCCACCCCGTAAACATTATAATTATAACTCAAAGGCGTGATTGTATTTATTAAGTAGAGTCTATTAGTTACCAGATGCGCGAGCAAAGCATGCATTCAAGTACCTACTTAATATTGACAACGCGCACCACGCTTTTTAATTTCAGTTACTGAATAGACGGTTATTTTGTACTTTTAAGTCTGTTCCTATAAAAGTGTGTTTTTAGTTTTTTAAACTACATATTTTTTTAAATTCAACCTCTAAGGAAATGAAACGAAAGTATACCTACGTTCCGTGCGGGCGAAGCCGCGAGCAAACAAGAAAATAAGCTTCGATATCTCCTCTACATCGCTCAGTAAAGTTGCTCAGGTATGACCGAAGATCTCAGAGCTTACTGGATCACACTTAAAAACTCATTATTACGATCTACTAAACATTTCACTATAATTATGCAATGAGCTTATTTTCTTTAATCTTTAAATAAACATGAATTTTAAGTGTATGAAAATAAATAAATAAATAAATAAATAAATAAAAAATGAAGGTTTCTGGATGAAAAGCAGATTGTGTATGGTACAATAATAAAATGTTCATTTAAGAAATAAATGTAGTGTAAACGGTTAAATCCTAAAATTAAAATAAGTTTGTTTTACATTACCTTGTAGTAGTAGTGTATCAGATTTTCTAAGTACTGCAATTTTCTAAAAAGAATAACTGTCTAGTCTCACATCTCCTGAGAATCAAAATTACTTTTAATTTAATATAAAACTGCACTAGAAAGAACAAAGTAGCAGAAGGGCACATAGTAACATTAATCAAAAGGTGGCATGTGTTTTGTTGAACTACCCGCGAACTAATTCAAAACTTGTTTCCGGAGTTACTTACTACAGACAAAAGCTCTGGCAGCGAGCAATTACAGAAGGCAAAAACAAAAGAGCGTTAAATGCGGCACATGACTAAGAGAGGGGTCAGATGGGGGTAAAGTAGGGTAGATTGTAACCGCTGAACACAAGAAAAAAGTTAAAAGACCAAGAAAGGCATTTCACGCATTGAACTCTCAGTGAACTCAGACCATATGATGGGTGGAATCGAAATGAGCTAGGTATTTGCTCTGAAAACTTCAAGGGATCACATATTTGATTTTCAAACAAAATTATCCTAAAGGGTCGCGTCCATTTACCCGCGCAGAGAGCATTTTTGAGCAAAATCCACTAAATCCGTTGCATGCGGTACGAGCGGTGGATGCGGTCCGGACCAATGTAGGTACCTGTCCCTTTCCAAGGTTGAATTTTTCTCGGTGGAAAATTTTAATAAATTTTAGTTCAGACGTGAAAAGGTAGGTAAAGATGGAGTTATTTTTGTATTATAATTAAAATATAAGTGTGGATCTTCAGTCACAAAACAAATAAGCTTCCTTTCACTTGTTCCAAACTATTCTTAGTCTTTGTTTATTTCGTAACCATTTTAATATAAACGAGCGGAGAATATTGAGAAGAGAATTCTTCCCTGGAAGTTGTATTCAGATATCATGTTTTATGAAATACCTACTCGAAAAAGCACTGCGAGAGCGGAACCCACCGCGTTGCATGCATTTTATTAGGAGCATGCGTTCATTTGCTTAGCAACGTTGGCCAACATTGTGCCAATGCAACGTACTCATTGCCTCCTTGTTAAGAACTTTTTAACATTATTTGCTACAAAATCAGTACGATACTGGCCACAATGTTGTCCAACGTGTAGAGCCAGCATTACACGAATATTAACCCACTACTATCTTAAGTACAGCCAGGGACAAATTCGGTGAACCACCTCTTAGGTACTTCTTTTCGTGTGGCTGGCGTCTCACCATTCACTTGCAGTCCATATCCCTAATCGGTTATGCATTGTACTACCCTAGTAAATACATAACCAAATAGTAAATGGGTCTGCAAATGTATAACGTGGCACCCGCCACACGAAAAGAAGTAAGTTGTTCACCGAATTTGTCCCTGAACGTTACCGCGTGCACAGCAGCGTGCATAGCGTTGACAGCGTTGAGCTACGTAAGCGCATATTTGAGCAAACGCGTGAACTAATGACGTCAATATATGCGTAGCGTGTCCGTGGATTAAAGAGGATACAATGAAAAAAAATAACCAAAAGTCTTTATTTCAGTCCATCAAGTTTACATAACAACAAAGTGATTGGACCCAACCTAGTAAGCATGGATACAATCCCATACATTTTCTTGTGAAGCAAAACTTGCCGCACGTGCCAAGCCTCTCCGTGCGCCTCGGTGGGTTACCGCCCAGCGATACATGGGCGGTATGCAGTCGCTATTCGCTATGATCTTTCATTTTTCTTGTATCTTTGATAAGCAGTTCAAGGCAGTATTTTGGAAATACTTGTTATGTGATATTTTTACAAACAATTATGAATAAAAAAATAGTAGTGTCTACCCACACCTTAAAATATTTCAAATCCTCGAATTTCTGACCCACAAGATTGAAAGACTATGACAGAAAGGATATGAAACCCTTTCTGTCCCCACAAGACACACCAATAAGTTTTTGTACAATGTAGTCCGTTGTCTTTCAACTCAATTTGTTTTTTTTTTACAAATTCGTCGATGAAACGGGTGGATGAGACACCCGTCTGTGTCGATTAGACGGATCGATGAAAAGGGTCGAGACTCGAGATGGACCGATGAGTCGGGTCGATTTTTTCTAATACTTACTTCATTTTCAATATTTCAATAATAAAAATTGGTTTGTGAAAGCAAAAAGTAAAAAATAATTTGAAATTTGTACAAAATTTTGCTAACGAATTTGCAGACTAGCAATCTGAGGCTGATGATCGAATACAATCCTACATTTTTGTTCCAATATTTCTTCAGCATACAGTGCAGAAGGACTCAAGTTCACATACTTCATTGCAGTACAAATAGACGGGATTTTCCGTTGTGCCCCGACGAGCCAATCAGAGGAGATTGTTCGCGCCTGTACCTTGTTAGCTGCTGGCTTAGCGCTAAATCAGTTGGATGCAGTTGTTACTTCGGCGGCAATGCACTTGCACAATAGAATTTATTAAAATTTCAAATACAAAGAATATATAAATCCGTCTTTATTCAAGCTTGTTTTGAAAACTATCGTACGTATCGAATACTTTAAAAGCTTCCTTAACATTATTAGGGTCTTTTATAAAACCTTTGATATTTAAAAAATCGGCCAAGTGCGAGTCGGACACGTTCATGAAGGGTTCCGTATCCACTTAACGTACTGCTTACCTATGCTTAGCCAAAATACCACTACAATTTTTTTGCCAGCAAAAAATAACTTTGTTTTTCGTAGTGTTTGTATGAATGAAAAAGTTATATCTTAAAGCGGTTCACAGAATAAAACTACTTACCAAGTTTCATCTGTATTTTCCATGTCCCCCATGTATGTTCCATGTATTTTTAAAATAAAAATTCAAGAGGGGAGTCCCTTTAATTTTTTATTTTTGTATAAACATCTTAAAGCGGTTCATAGAATAAAACTACTTACCAGGTTTCAACTATGTAGTCTTAAGACTACACAGTCTTGACTTTATTGGAAAACTATTAATAGTTTTGGAATAAAGTGGCTGTGACATAACGACGGACGGACGGACGGACAGACGGACAGACGGACAGACGGACAGACAGACAGACAGACAGACAGACAGACAGACAGACAGACAGACAGGCAAACAGACAGACAGGCAGACAGACAGACAGGCAGACAGACAGGGGTTCCGTTTTTGCCATTCGGCTTCGGAACCCTAAAAACGACGTGTGATGACGTTTAAGAAGCTCATAAAGTTGAGTAACGTCTGAATATTTGGGCCAATACTATATTTTCCTTGCGAACTGAATTCTGAATTACAAAATACTCGGTTTACCCGCATAGTTCCTTTTCTCATGAGAATACCGGGATAACAAGTACCGATGCCGGGTCATTGATTATTTGTTACCAAAATTTCGTCCAAATTCGTGAAGCAAAAACTGACTAGGCAA
The DNA here is from genome assembly GCA_949710035.1 of Crambus lathoniellus. Taxonomy (NCBI): domain Eukaryota; kingdom Metazoa; phylum Arthropoda; class Insecta; order Lepidoptera; family Crambidae; genus Crambus; species Crambus lathoniellus. Next base: position 23,332,808 of record OX453310.1, read on the forward strand.
CTTTTTCAATACCAGTAGGATAACAATATACAGATTCTAATTTATGTGGTGTAAAACAAAGGTTTCGCTTGCAACAAATTATGCAACTGAAAGTTGCACGGAGCTAGATAGCCGACGGCTTTGAACAACACTGCTCTATTGTGACAAAAAACTACTTGCATTATAATTATAAACCACTAGCTGACCCAGCGCGACTTCGTTCCCGTGGCCCTACCCCCTACTCCACCCTACCCTACCCGTTCTCTACCCCTACCTTACCCCTACCCTACCCTACCCCTACGCTACCCCTACCCCTACCCCTACTCTACCCCTACCCTACCCCTACCCTACCCTACCCCTACCCCTACCCTACCCCTACCCTACCCCTACCCTACCCCTACCCTACCCCTACCCTACCCCTACCCTACCCCTACCCTACCCTACACCTACCCTACCCCTACTCTACCCTACCCTACCTCTACCCTACCCCTACCCTACCCTACCTCTACCCTACCCCTACCCTACCCCACCCCTACCCTACCCCTACCCTACCCCACCCCTACCCTACCCCTACCCTACCCCTACCCCTACCCTACCCCTACCCTACCCTACCCTACCCCTATATCCTTCCTTGGACTCCCACGATCATTTCAAGACCAAAATTAGCCAAATCGGTCCAGCCGTTCACGCGTGATGTCGTGACCAAGGGAAATAGGGATTCATTTTTATATATATAGATAGACAGAATTTGCTACTAAAACGTGGACTAAAGACTAAATAGAAGATATTTAAAGAAAATCAATTTTTTTCCCAGAATTTAATTAATTGAAGAACCAAAGCATTTAGAACACAACCGTTTGGAGAGATATGACAGTTAAGTAAGTAGTACCTACTTACTTGAATGCGGGAATCGCGGCAGTCAAGATGAATAAAATAAACGGAATACTTTTATGGAAGAAGTAAATATTTATTCGATTCACATTTTACATGGTGCTTGTGTAAAACGTACCTAACATTATAATTTTGATTCGCTATATTTTTATACATTGACGACATAGCCCCTGTTTTCAGCATTTATCACGTTATGGCCGCCATAGACGTTCAAGTAATTTGACCAATCACGCCAGTTCCACCAGTTAGATCAAATTGGCATGTTTGTCTGTGGTAAAATTTGATCAAATGAGTAATCACGTGGCTTGAAGAAACATGAGTTTTCGTATTTTGATCCAGCCTGTTTGATGAAATTACTTGGACGTTTATGGCGGACATTAAGTTGCATGAATGCTCCAACTTCGAACCATTGAGTAAAAAACTTTTTTGGCAGACTGCAACAAATCCTGCTATTTTGTCATGCAAGCTTTGTCACTCAGTGAAATAAAGATCCTCTAAGATTTTTATATTGTATGTAGGTATGTGTCATTGTACTTACAATAGCTATAACTTCGATACTGAAACACTCATGAGTGCTGCAATCTTCTTTTCATTTCAAGCTCTAAAACCTTTTTAAAGTTAAATATATAATAATTTATTTATTATTACTATCTAAATGTAAACAGACATGTAAAATCTGTGGATCTAACAATGTTTTTGATAACTTCAACTTAAGCTTACATTGTGCTGTATTTTCCAAGATATCTTGGAATATAAAGCACCTTCTATAACTATCGTGTAAATTTATTCATAATGTACATAATCATTTTGTTCCAGAAATTCCTGGGCTGGTGGTGATTTAGTCAATTGACTGGCAGGTTCTCGTGAAGCCAGTTCCTCTTGCCTTCGTTGAACTCGGCGGCAGTGTGATCGGTGCCTTCTAGTATCCACTTGGTGGTCAGAAGACCTTCCACTCCGACTGGCCCTGGAATAACAAATTAACTATAAGGATATTGCTATAAAACAACATAAATCGTTAGGCATCGAATGTACTTGTCTTCTTAACCTCTAAATTACTGAATGTAAGAATTTATTTCGTATTGGTTGTATTTTTGTCTGTGCTTGTCTTTTATATGACTGAACGGGGATTTTTTAGGCATTCGGTCAAAAAATATTCAGGCCAAATAGAGTCTTAACTTTAAACTAATAGCGAATAAAATCGACCGCGGTAGAGAAAATAGCTCAGGCTGTCGTCGTCGGGACTCTACGGAACACGCGATAGCAGCCTGAGCTGTCGTACGGGACTCTAGAGGTGGCACAGATCTATAAAAGTGGGCAAGGAGTTTAGGGCAACCCACCATGCAGGCTCAATGTGAATGGGTGAAGATACGGTTGGGATCAACCGGGCTTATCGTGCCTTCAAGTAGGAATTGATGTTTTTTATCACCTATCCCATGACCTGACCATTTAATAATAGGCCAAACGTGCAATTCACGAACATCAGGAAGAAACGATAAGCTGGTAAAAAGAATATGTTATAGTTATACGAATAGTCATATATAAGTATAATAAATTGTAGACATGCGCGGAGCCAGGGATGGGGGATATTGAGGCGATTATTACCAAATTCTGGATCCGCACCTGATTGAGGAAAGCTTCTTATATTAGAGTCAGTTTAATGTATGTACATAAATCTCATACTTATCTATTAACCATTAGGTATTTTTTTATGTAGATGTAATTTCTAATCAAATTACAGCAAAGCAAACATGACATAACCTATACATCTGTCTCAACAACTCAAACGTATTATAATTTAATCAAAGCTGCATTTGTCCAAATTAAACTTTCCAGACACAACTAATTAGCAAACTGTGTAAGCCGACTTAACATTTACAGATGTTAAAATTTATTTCAACAATTAGTTGATTCTAAATTAATTTAAACTAATTTAGACTAGTTAGTTTGTTTGAACAAAATCGTTTATTGCAACTGAGTTCAGAAACTATATCACAACTGTAATATAAAAAGATTGGCCAAAATGTAAGAAAAAAATCTATTTTTAAGACTCATGACAAAAATCTCCTCAAACTGATGATGAAATTAACGCTGACTATACAGCGGGTATGGTATTTATACATGGATAAATTCGACGCTTCTCGTAACGACTCCGTAGCTCAGTGGTTAGAGCAGTCGCCTAGATAGCGAAAGGTCTTGGGTTCGAGTCCCATCGGAAGCTGGTTGTGAGACGGGTCGATATTTTCTAAATACTTCATTTTCAATTTCTCAAAATCTCACTATTTTTAGTGTAGATTGAACCCTGGCGCCGGAGCATTGAAAACGGAGTTACTGGACCTTACAACTTGACCTTACCTCTTGTGTATAGTTTTACCTCTAGCGTGTAGACTTACCTTTAACGTGTATAATCTGACATCTAGCGTTTAGAGATTTAACTCTAGCGTGTAGTCTAATCTCTATCGTGTAGAGTCTAACATCTAGCGTATAAAGTCTAACCTCTATCGTGTAGCGAGTCTTATCTCTAGCGTGTAGTCTTACCTCTAGCGTGTAGTCTTACCTCTAGCGTGTAGTCTTACCTCTAGCGTGTAGTCTTACCTCTAGCGTGTAGTCTTACCTCTAGACCTCTAGCGTGTAGTCTTATCTCTAGCGTGTAGTCTTACCTCTAGACCTCTAGCGTGTAGTCTTACCTCTAGCGTGTAGTCTTACCTCTAGACCTCTAGCGTGTAGTCTTATCTCTAGCGTGTAGTCTTACCTCTAGACCTCTAGCGTGTAGTCTTACCTCTAGCGTGTAGTCTTACCTCTAGACCTCTAGCGTGTAGTCTTATCTCTAGCGTGTAGTCTTACCTCTAGACCTCTAGCGTGTAGTCTTATCTCTAGCGTGTAGTCTTACCTCTAGACCTCTAGCGTGTAGTCTTACCTCTAGCGTGTAGTCTTACCTCTAGACCTCTAGCGTGTAGTCTTACCTCTAGCGTGTAGTCTTACCTCTAGCGTGTAGTCTTACCTCTAGCATGTAGTCTTACCTCTAGCGTGTATCCTGGCTGTGGAGATGCCGACCTCAGCGCCCAACCCGAACCTGAACCCATCGGCGAACCGAGATGACACATTGTGGAACACGCAGGCGCTGTCTACGGACGACAAGAACTTTTTGGCGGTATTTTCTGTGGAGAGAAATGATATGATGAAAATAAAAAATTAAAATTTTTCTAAGTTGACCTTTACTAAAGAAAATGAATTGATATTGTTATATTTTTGTTATCGACAACGGGGTAGCACTTAGCTTTCATCACACCAGGGTGCCTACCATCAACTTTAAGACAGCGATTCAAAAATAACGCGATGCAGAATAGGTTCCTAAAATGAATTGCTTTCTTTCGTACTATGACCTTCTAAAAACTGGATCGCAAATGAATTGCTAAATGTGAATGACCGAGCTATTTGTGTCCTTATTTCTTCTACCCGTCTCTTTCACTCGAATCTGTCATGCCCGGAGAGTGAAAGGAACGGGTATAACCTGCAGGTGTCATGTTAGCTTGGCCGAGTTATAAGTCAAGTAAGAGTTGATGACAGCTCAGCGGCTGTGAAATGTCATTGAATGATCACTGAATCGCTGTCATTGATATTAAGCTGTCGTGGTACGAATAAGCGAAGCAGTTCAGTTTAGGTCCTAAACAAAACCGCAATAAGAGTTGATGGTTGGCACCCAGGGGGCCAAGCCTGCTAACGTTAAGTCATAATCGTATCTCAATCGTGTTTCAATTGTAGTTCAATTGTAGTGCTTTTTTACACACTAGTTACAAGAATTATGACAATATGATGTGATGTAAATGTAGTGTGTGGTATGACCATCAGTAGTATGGTGAAAAAAGTACACATTTCTTGTAACTAAGTAGTGTGTAAAAAAACGCTACAATTGAACTACAATTGAAACGCGATTATGACTTAACGTTAGCAGAATTGGCCCCCTGATGTTGAGTGGTTATAAGGTTGAAGGTGGAAACGGGAGTAGGTAGTATCCCGGAATCCTCAGTTATTGAGGAACTGGCTACCTTATCTCTAACTGCCGGAACACAATGTGCTGAAAACATATTGTAATGGCGTCAGACTTAGATAAGATGGTAGTAGCTAGCCAGGCGGACTGAGAACAAGTCCTACCATCAACCAAACCGAATACAATATGTACCCCCATGGGAATCGAACCCGGAACCTCTGGGTTTCAAATTGGTGGTGTGAACCGCTAGACCAGTGTTTTTCAATCTGTGGGTCGCGATCCCTGGGGGGGTCGCGGAACCTTACTCGGGGGGTCGCCGGCAAAAGAAAAAAGTCAAGGTTCTACATGGTTCACTTTAGCAAAACACAATAATAGTGACATGCTTGTTTATGTTTCAATAAAATATCCAATTGTGGTGCTATTTTTGTTTTCGAAATGTTGATAAACAAATCATTTTCTAATTGAAGCCTATTTCTTTGTTTAGTTTTAATGTCCACCATTGAAGAGAACGTCAGTTCACATAAGCATGAAGTGGCGAATAACACTAATAATTTTAAGAGCTTCCCTTCAGAGCTTAGGATATTCTTGTTTTCTTTTCATCCAAAACACGTTAACAGTTTGTAAATAAAATTCTATTTTAAGCATACCTTCAGCAGCTAAATCTACAAGATTTTCTTTCATATTTGTATTGAGATCAGCTAGTTTAGAATCTATCTGCGCTCATTGTCAACTTCAGAGTGCAAGTCTGGAAAGTATGTTAATAGTTTCTTTTGCAGATTATGCAATATCTGTATCATGCAGGAAATATGAACTCCGATCACAAGCGATTGATCTCTTGCATTATCTTCCAACAGTTTTCTGAAGACATGGAAATGATTGAACAGTGTGTTTATGACACGATGGACATATATCATCATTATCATCATGTCAGCCTAACGACGCCCGCTGCTGGGCATAGGCCTCCCCCAAGGATCTCCACAACGATCGGTCCTGCTTGGCCCGCATTCAGCGGCTTCCCGCGACCTTGACCAGATCGTCGGTCCACCTTGTAGGGGGCCTGCCCACGGAACGTCGTCTGGAACCGTTCCGCCCCAACGGCCATCGGTTCTCCGCGCTATGTGTCCCGCCCACTGCCACTACAATGATGCAATCCTTCGAGCGATGTCGGTTGTTTTAGTTCTCCTGCGGATCCCATCATTTCTGATTCGATCGAGTAGGGAGATACCAAGCATCGCTCTCTCCATTGATCGCTGGGTGACTTTGAGCCTTCATATGTGACCCATAGAAACGTTTGGCATTATTGATTTTAATTTCGCAACAAGTCCGCTATTTTTGCCAGTCATACTTTTAGTGCCATCGCTACAGATAGCGATAAAAAATTTCCAACGTCGTAATCGCAAGTGCTTTTAAAACATTTCGTACAAACAGTTGCCAGAAGTGTTTGCTGGAAGAGGTTTGTAAAAAAGCATTTCTTCCGCGATGCGGTCATCTGCTTCAAATTACACAAATACGACAAACTGAGCACAATCTGAAACATCTGTAGATTCGTAGAGCTTTTCCTTAATGGTCTCGCATATCATTGGCCATATCGTTTAATCTGCGTGAAATAGTATTATCAGCAAGCGGTATGTTTTGCGGACCATAATTTCAACAATATCTAGAGCTGCTGTAAAAAAAAAGGTTTTGGACAATTGCGCGCGGCTTCCCTGCTTTAGCTGTTTTAATAAATAATAGTTGCCGAAATAAAGAAAGTTATAAATGTATTATTTTAATTATATAAAAAAAAATCAATGGCCCAAGGGGGTCGCCAGAATTTTTAGCATGAAAAGGGGTCGTGTATTCAAAAAGTTTAAAAACCCCGCGCTAGACGACAGAGGCTGTTATAAGCTATCATAATAGGTAACTTCTTTTTCAATTCGGTAACTGAGTAGTTGTTTAGACTTGAATTGATTGATTGATTTGAATATGTTGCATGTACCTAGGTTTATCGCTTCAATTTACGTTCGTTTTACGTTATTCCATCAAATGAGTATGCCACATACATTTTTCTCAAAATTTAATTGTATTGTGTTATTTTCAAAATAATAATTATAACTAAGCTAAAAATACATATGCAAGAAACCCAGAAAATGATACTAACGAAAGGAGGCTAACCCAACAAACAACAAGCATTTAACTTTGGTGCAAAAACGCCAAAAGTTAGTAAGTGTATTCCTTACAATCCCAAATGAAACAAAAATAAGAAACAAACGGTCTTACTTCAAACCGTTTGAAATTCTAATGTGGAACATTAATTTTCTTCAGGCTCACTCTTTTGAGATAAACGCTGGGAAGCGACGAAGCAACGTAAAAACAGATGCATCATGCCTTATGTCGTTCTTTTGTTTTTCTCCTTTGTTACTCGAAAGCGCTGGCGGCGACGCGAAATATCGCATCCTAACTTCAAGTGTTTGAGAACAACGTGTCCCTCATTAGTGTGGGTGGATGCTTCGTGCATAGTATATCTTCAATGGATTTAAAAACAACAATATAAAACTCGGCAATCGCAATATAGATTTTTTTTTCATAACATGTTATGTTTAAAATGTCATGGAATGTCTGTTCAACCGTTCAAAATATTTTTTCTTATTTATAGATTTTATATGTTCATTCGATAATCTAAATGAGATATAAAATGAGATTAACTATTGAAAATGAAGTATTAGAAAAAAACGACACGTCTCACTACTAGCTCCGATGGGACTCGAACACACGACCTTTCACTGTCCGGGCGAATGCTCTTACAACTGAGCTACAGAGTCGATACGAGACGCGTGGAATTCAGCGCTGCCTAGCCAGCCTTTTCTAATACTTCGTTTTCAATAATAAAAATTGTATTCTGAATGCAAAAAAGTAAAAAGTAATATAATATGAGATAACTACTTACAAAATAATACTACCTCAAAAAAAACTTGCTACACTCGAGTGCTCTTTAAACAATTGTAGCAATAATATTCAGTCATTTGTCAAGAGAATAATGGAGAAAAGCACTAACCATTGTTCATTTGGACTAGCAAATACCTAGGTTGTACGTTCCGAACTAAGCTATGAAAGTTTAACAATTAATACCTTGACAAAATAACAAAGACGCAATTCAGCATCTTACTAACCACATTACGGACGTAGGTACAGTGACCTACGAAGGTCAAGGTTTAATAGATCTCCAAACTCGAACATTCCACAGATAGTCGTTACACACAGATAATGATAGATACGAGTCGCACGAATTAACAACAAATCTCGACACACGCTCTCCTTGGGCAATATAACTGTTATCTTTACGACTTCCATGTTTGTTCAGCAGTTATCAAGCCATTGTATAGACGGGTATGTAAATTTGAAGTTTAGAGCATTATCTAGATCTGCCACAGTTTCTGTTAGAAAACTCATGACATCCACTAACAATTAAAACTATAAAAAGGTATAAAATATCTTACCATCTTCAGTGACGATGACATCGGTGTGAGAGCTTCCAAATCTGTGTATATGATCTATAGCTTCATCCATATCCTTCACTATTTCGATGCAGCATTCGAGAGATCCATATTCATGACGCATGGTTCTAGCAGGAGGTGGACCAAAGGTCAGTTGAGCAGACAGTTTAGGGCCAGCGTGGATCTTGACTCCTTCCTTCTTCAACATATTACAAATATCAGTAAACATAGCGCCCGATAGGTGGTCTTCATGTAACAACAACGTTTCCATTGCATTACAAGCTGCTGGGTAATCACATTTCGCATCACGAACAATCTTCAAAGCTTTTGCAGGATCAGCATCTTTGTCCAAGTACACGTGACAAATACCCTCAGCATGACCAAGAACAGGAATGTGCTGAGATTGCTTCTGAATGCTGCGCACCAGATCCGAAGAACCTCGGGGTATAATCAAATCAATATGTTTCTCCATAGCCAGCAAATCGCTAATTTCTTCTCTAGTAGAAACTAGAGAGATAGCGTCATCTGCGCCAACAGTGCTAAGAGATTCTTTAACTAAATCCATAAGAGCTTTATTCGAGTGAGCTGCTTCTTTGCCACCCTTAAGAAGAAGCCCATTAGCTGATGCCATAGCAAGGGCAGCTACTTGGGGTAAAGAATCAGGTCTGGACTCAAAAATAACCAACAATACACCGATTGGTACAGTCACTTGCCGAAGAATTAGATTTTCAGCCAGTTTTGTTTTTCTAAGCACCCTACCAACATTCTCGTAGCTGGAATCAGCTATCTGTTTTAAGCCTATTGAAAGAGTTTTTAGCTTTCCAGGGCTTAGGGAAAGTCTACTCAAAAGCGGTGCAGCAAGTCCACCTTTAGTTGCCTCTTCCAAATCTTTGTTATTTGCTTCTAAAATTTTATCTTGTTTGTCAACAAGTAAATCAGCAAGAGAATGTATAGCTGATGCTCTATCTCCTGGTGATAACTGTTGAAGCACTCGACTACCAGATCGTGCTAAAAACGAATAAGTACAATATTATTATTTAAATTTTATTTGAAAGAGTTAACTGCCCTATTGTACTGGCCCCGTCCTATTATTATAATCCTAAGTGCCCTTAAAGATCAGCTAGAAGAACAAGGAAACAAATAGATAACTTTCGGTACTAATGCATTTAAATGCGAAATATTAATATATTGCACAAAATTAGCACTTAGTGTTGCCATTCGCGTTTAACTCCGCCAACAATAGGGAAGTTTACCCTATTTGATCACTATTCATATTCGCTGCTACTTACCATTCTCAGCCAACTCATCGACTGAATTAGTGGAGGTAGAAGGACAGTCAGTGAAGAATGTGCCTACTTTCCTTCCACTAATGATAGTTTTAATAGCCTTTTCTTGCATGCCGTTGCAGATAACAACACTGACTCCTCGTGCCATGGCCCATGCAGCAGCATTTACTTTGGAATCCATGCCTCCGGTACCGACCTACAGAATAAAACGAGTTATATTTTAACTTGCTCCAAGGATGAAAAATAGAAAATGAAGTATTTAGAAAAAATCGACCCGTCTCACAACCAGCTCCGATGGGAGTTGGGACGGGACGGGATGGGATAGGATGGATGGTTGATCGATCCTATCCCATCCCGATCGATTTTTTCTAAATACTTCATTTTCCATTTCTCAATAATAAAAATTGCATTGTGAATGCAAAAAACTAAAAGTTCTAATAACTTGCTCCAAGGATGTTATTATAATACGATCACACACTAAGTGGAAAGATAAATCATCTCTCATTACCACTACAGGATAAAAGCGTGGTTTAATGTACACACTCATAATTTAAAAAAATATTATCTTCAGGCGATGGTGTTATTGATCAATACGAAGAACTTTTAGTATGAGTTACAATGCAGCAGACCAAAATGTATAACACAGCAGATTTTTTTCGGTTTCGTGGCTAGCTAGCGTAAACTGGTTTGTAATGATTTATACTACCTATCATCACCTGAAAAGAATGTATTAATTAAAAAACTAAGGGTGTATATGAAGGTTTCAATCAAGATACATATATCTCGCCCAATTATAGCAGACTATTTAATTACTATATCACTAATAACATCACCGCAATCAAACAATAACACAATGGTGTCTTTGTACCGTAATATGTTTACCAATCTAATTAGAAGATAAACCAATTACTTCTGCTCTGAATAGAATTTCATTAGAAATACGACACATGTGTCGCCCATCGAAAAATTAAATCATTTTTGATTATGTAAATTAGTAATTTGATTTGAGGCAGACATATGATTCACTTATGTATCCATATCTGTAATAATATTATAAATGTCTAAGTGTGTTTGTTTGTTTGTCCGTCTTTCACTTCCAGACGGAGCAACAGATTGAGGTGAATTTTAGAATGGGGATCGTCTGGAAGCTGGAGAGTGACATAGGCTACTTTTTATCCCATAAAAGTATCACATTCCCGTGGCATAACGTTATGTCATCGGTCTTTGGGCTTGGGCCCCTGGGCTTGGGCTTAGGTTTGCCTATGCCACAGATTACTAAATAGTTACTATGTAACAGATAGTTCACTCCGCTAAGTCATTTAAATAAATAGCAACTTTAACAATAACGCAATAAAGTAGAATTCAGCTTGTACGGCGCAAATTAAGAACAGCCACTCGTTTCATCTCTTTCTATCGCATATATTCTAGCTCTTTTGCGGACCTAATTTCTATGGATTTACATTGCCGGCGTTGCCGCCGCGTTTTCGAGCTGACACGAGGAGTGAAATAGGCCTGCCTATGCCCAGCAGTGGACGTCGTACTGCTGATTACGATGATGATGTGTATCATAGAAAGAAATAAGTTACCTTAGATTTCTGTCCGAACTGCACCTGCTCTTTGGAAGAATACGTGTGCATCATCCTGGCACCGTCCTCCCAGGGGGGCTTGTTGTAGATGCCATCCACGTCGGACATCATGATGAGCAGGTCTGACTGAATCTCGGCGGCCAGCAGTGCTGATAGACTGTCGTTGTCTTTGATGCCGATGCCCTATACAACAAGAAATTAAATTAATGTTATTATTTCTATATATATTAAGTAACTATTTACAAACAAAAAAGTGTTTAAGTATTTTTTATCCGTTATCAAGATTTCCATGACACAGTTTCTTAATGAAATTTACAAGAAATTATTTATTTATCAACAAAAATAACTTTGCATTCGCAATCCAATTTTTATTATTGAAAAATGACATCAAAAAAAAAGTAAGAAATAATCCCTCACCAAGTAAGTACTAACTAACTAGTAACTAACTACTAACTAACGTAAGTACTTTGAAGTCGGGCGTGAAACATGTACAATTTTTTGTTGTTTTTGTTAAAACCCGCCCGACTTTAAAGTACCTACGTTATTTGGTGAGGGATTATTTCTTACTTTTTTTTATGTCATTTTTTTGAAGGCGGTTTTATTTATTTTTTTAAATAATTTTTAATTCACTCTTTTTAATGCATCATTCATCAGTCAATTTACGTGTAGGTATTCTGGTAAATTGGTATGTGATCAAATTGAGAACCTCCTTTTTTGAAGTCGGTTAAAATACCTTGAGGTATCCCCTTTCCAACAAAACAAGAATCATCTCAATCGGTTTTGTAAACAAAGGAGTTATGCCTAAAGATACGTAATAAATTCACATTAAGTGGTAACGAAAACGACAGTATTTTCAAGATTTCCTTAAAACTACTGAACCGATTTCAAAATTTCTAAAAATGGAACCAACTTGGGAAAAAACCTGATGTTATAACGTTTGAATCATTTCAATCGGTTCAGCCGTCTTCGAGTAATCGGTGTACATACATATAAAAAAACGCGACGAATAGTTATCCTCCTCCTTTTCAATTTTTGAAGTCGGTTAAAAATAGGTTGACGGCAGTAATATCTTCACATTGATGAAATAAATGCTGATTATCAGCTTGTAAGAAGTATTGGATTAATCTGACGCGTCTCCTAACGACTCCGTAGCTCAGTAGTTAGAGCATTCGCCTGGACTGTGAAAGGTCGTGGGTTCGAGTCCTGTCGAAGCTCGTTGTGAGACAGGTATTTTTTTTCTAATACTTCATTTTTAATATTTTCAAAAATAACTTAATTAATTTATCCGTCAAATATCAAAATGGCAATCAGCTAAAAGGCCAAGTACGATGTAAAAGATCAAACTTTCATTATCTATTTGCTTTCAAATAATGTTTCAACTCCAAAAGTTTCCCTATAAAGTTTGAGTTGTACTATCTTTTGCAACAGAAGTTAATTAATAAGACTTAAGCGAACACTGATCGTAAAATTGGCTAAGACTTTATTACAAGACGGTGAATTGCCATTAATTTGTTCCCCTTTCGGGACTACTTACGATGTTGTTTAATTATTTATTAGTGAAGTATTTATAACTGAAGCGGGAGGTGCGTACACAATTTTCCATGACCAGTTTAAAGAAATTAACATAAGATGGTGAAAATAATGTAAAAAAATCCTTTGGTTAATGTCCTTAACTATTTTTCTCAACTGGTTTAGTTAGACTAACGTAAATGATGTGTGACAGATGTTAATTTTTAAAAATAAAATAAGATTACTTATAGTTTCTAACATTTCTTTCTAACATATCTGACTTGAGATTTTAAATTATTTTTATGCATTCACAATGCAATTTTTGTAAGTATAGGAAAAATGTGATAGTAAAAAACCACGAGCCCTATAAGTAGCTTTCAGGCGGGATTCGAACCCGCGCCTCCGGGAATCCGGCCCGATGCTCTGACCAACTAAGCTACCGAAAGGCTTACACGACTCGTCGAATTTTGCTATCACTTGTTACGCTGTAGGCCAGCGTTGTTTCATCAATGTGAGGAAACCCTCGCATCCGAAAGAAACATTTTTACAAATGTTTAACAGTCGATTAAGATGAAACAGCCATTAAATAAGATTTTAAATTATTTTTATGCATTCACAATGCAATTTTTGTAAGTATAGGAAAAATGTGATAGTAAAAAACCACGAGCCCTATAAGTAGCTTTCAGGCGGGATTCGAACCCGCGCCTCCGGGAATCCGGCCCGATGCTCTGACTAACTAAGCTACCGAAAGGCTTACACGACTCGTCGAATTTTGCTATCACTTGTTACGCTGTAGGCCAGCGTTGTTTCATCAATGTGAGGAAACCCTCGCATCCGAAAGAAACATTTTTACAAATGTTTAACAGTCGATTAAGATGAAACAGCCATCACAGTTTTTTACTATCACATTTTCCTATATCTGACTTGGTTGATGGACGTTGTTTATTGCCGCGACTGTGGTATAGCGGTACTACGGTACCGGTACAACGGTATCAGACCTACAGGTCCCGGGTTCGATTCCTAGGGGGGGTCATATATCGTATTCGGTTTAGTTGGTAGGACTTGTTCTTAGTCCGCCTGGCAAGCAATAGCTACCACCATTTTATCTAAGTCTGAAGCCATAACAACGATGTGCTTAGTATTGTCACAGTAAATATGTATGCTACTAGTGGTATTGTTGTGTTCCTGCAGTGAGAGATAAGATAGCCAGTTCCTCAGTGACTGAGGATTCCGGGAGTAGTACGCTTCCAACTTCAGCCTTATCACCACTTTCAGGTGTGATAAAGGCCAAGTGCTACCCCGTTCTAGATAAAAAGGCGCGCCTAGCAATACGATATTACTGAAATGTCTGTCATCTGTAAGAAAAGATTTTTAATTTGGTCTGGGTAAGTATAAGTTTGGGTCACTATGAACAGAAAGATAGGCGGCTAATCATTCATATTAGCCTTTCATGCGGCGCTTTTTTACTTTTGAGTAAGTACCTCAAAAGTAAAGCGCCGCATGAAAGGCTCCTTAGGTACATATTATGTTGGTATGATAACATTTATATCATCATCATTCATCATGTCAGCCGAACGAGATATATATATATTTATATATATATATATATATATATATATATATATATGTATGCTGAGAATTCAAAATGTGGTTGTAACCAGTATTTTAAAGAAAGCATTTTTAATGTTTAGACAAATACTTGATAATTTGATTTGATTTGACATTCTTTGCAGTCAACTTATTTGTTGCAGGTTTTAAAATCATTATTTCATATTATTATTTTTAAAGTTTTAAAATTTGGTTGTAACCATTATTTTCAAGATAGCATTTTTAGTGCTTAGAACAATAATTGATGATTTGATTTGACATTCTTTGCAGTCAAATTATTTGTTGTAGGATTTAAAATCATTACCTAAATTTAAAGAACGGTCTTAACAAATTGATCATTAGCATCAAAACATTTCTACAGTTCATCAACATTAGCATGTCATCTTTCTTAAGAAGAAAACTTCAAAGAAAACAAATTATCTTCTAATTTTTTCAAGTATCCTAATTAATACGGCCATTATCTAATTACGAATTTGGCTGTTCCCAAGATTCCCCTATTAAGTCTTAAACAAATCAAATTTTAATGTAAGAACTCTCTTCGAAGTGAATTTATTTGAAGATTAACTCAAAATTGTGTAACGAAACTTTGGTTTCATAAGGGAAAAGTTGACGAGCGCGAGAAAATTACGAAAGTTAAGTTATTTGGAATGTTTCGCGGTTATAATTGTCTCTTGAAGTGATAATTGATGAGTGTACTCAACAAAAATCTTATGATTCAGTATTTTTCTGAATTGATAAAAGTAAATTATTTAAATTTTTATTTTTTTGCATTCACAATGCAATTTTTATGTTTGAAAAATGGAAAATGAAGTATTTAGTCCCATTGGAGCTGGTTGTGAGACGGGTAGATTTTTTCTAAATACTTCATTTTCCATTTTTCAAACATAAAAATTGATAAAAGTAATTTGAAATTGGCCGGTTTAAAAACCCTTTCATATCATTTTTATATTTTTTTGCATTCACAATGCAATGTTTATTATTGAAAATTAAGTACTTATTTAAAATCGACCCGTCTCACAAATAGCTCCGAAGGAAAGCGACACGACACACAGGAGCATTCGCACTATTTCGCTCGGACAGTGAAAGGTCGTGGGTTCGAGTCCGCATCGGAGAGTGAGACGGGTCGATTTTTTAAATTCATTTTCAATATTTTCAACCCTTTCATAGTGAGTACTTATCGTACGTCCTCGTCACAAAATAAATATTGGTCGAAATTACATTATTATTCGTCTTATTTTAATTTAGCGTAACGTCAATGAGACACTCAAGATTCAAGATTCAAGATTCAAATTTGTTTATTCAATTTAGATTGTTATTTACAATACTTGTGAACGTCATAGAAGCTACGCCATCGGTTCGCAAACCCTACAGCGGGAGGCCTTGGAGAAGAACCGGCAAGAAACTCCAAGGGTTGTTTTTTTCTCCCTGTGTTCACGCCGCGCGTGATTCATTCATTCACGTGCATTCGTGGGTTCGCCGCCAAGCGCCGTCCGCGCAACACGGCACTCAGTTGGCCGTAAGCAGCCGTGAGACAAGTTCGTGTGTTTCTGTAGCGACGTGCCGCGCTAGTTACCTACCCATATTGGGACCGAGATTTCGTTTTGCTCCTACTAGGGCTCCGGTCGGGGTACGGACTTGTAACCCGTGTGTGTTCGCTTTGAAAAGCGCCGGGAAAGTTTTAGCGGCCTATTAGGGCATTGTGTAGTATAAGAGTGTTAGCTGTAAGAGTATCCCATCGGGGGTTGTGTGGAGATCGTTTTGCCAGGGCGCGCGCGCGCCGGCGAGACAACGTCAGCCCCCCTGGATTACGGACACTATTTTCTAGTAAGGTAGGATTAGTTTAATTTACTTAATTTTGCATGGGAAACCTTCGTTTCAATAAACTGTGGAACACAGTAGATGTGGTCATCACAATTGTGCGTGATCATAATTTTGGTAGCAGAGCGTAGTTGATATAATTAATTTTCATATTAAAATTAACTACATAAAATTTCATAGTAAAAATAAAAAGCGTACCTAAAAAGAGTACCTAAAAATTATTTTTTTTTGTTGAAATCTCGAGGGTATTTGAAGATCCCGAGACGATTTGAAGTACTAAGAAATTGTTCTAGTAAATTCTCGAAGCGAATGTTTCTCACTTGGTGGATCCGATAATAGATAGACACTTATATAATTGTTGTCACATACTAGTGTTTTGATACGAGTTTACTCGCCTAGATGTGTATATTTTTTTTTGTGTGTCCGGATTTATTTGACGAATAGTTCGTTCGAAAGTGTGTTTATTAGTATCACATACTAGTGATTTGATACGAGTTTACTCGCCTAGATGTGTATATTTTTTTTTGTTTGTCGGGATTTATTTGACGAATAGTTTCGTTCGAAAGTGTTGTTTATTAGTACCACATACTAGTGTTTGTTCCGAGTCCGCTTGCCTAGTTAAAAAAGTGGAACTAGTTTTAATTATTAGTAGTATTAAATTACGAGTATTATTATTAAAAATAGTTTTGTTTTCGTTTGTTGATAACGGTTTAGTAGTTGATTTGCGAGGTATGCCATACCGTTAATCCTATACGTTTTGTTTATACCGTTATATTGTTAGCCCTTGAAATTGGTAAGTTGCTAATAATTTATGAAACTAGTAGGGTCCGTGTATGTCGTCCGAATTTTAACCCTTGAACCCCGTTGGGGCCAATTCTGACCACGCATATAGCTGTCAACGTTCACTCAAACCCGGGGCGGCCAATATTGACCAGGCGCCGGCCGGCACAGATTACTTGTGTTTTATATTATCGTGACGCGACCTATTTCTATTGTTTTTTTTGTTGATGTTTACCACTTTTATATTTCTTTGTTTGCTTTGTTTATAAAACGGATTATAAATGGCTCCTACGAATCCGACCGCCGTATCCAGGGCTGGCATCCAAGGAGTTTTGCGTTGGCTTGCTTGTGCGGTCACATTAATAGACCGAGCCGACCGGGTAGGCGCGTTGCTAGCTCGGTATGGCGGGCTGGCAGCTCGCCTGCAAGACCTGGAGCGCCACGCCATGGAGTGTCGCGCGTATTATTTGCAGAACCCCCCAGCTGATGAGGCCGTGTCGGAACAGCTGGAGCAGGATGTAGCCCAGGCCTATGAGCTGGCTGACCAGTTCACGGAGGCGGCTGAGAGGGCCCTGGCTGTTCGGAAGGGGGAGCCGGTTTTGAGCGGGGAGGTCAAACCTACCCCGACGGCGTTGCTAGGCCGATTGCCTACGTTGGAGATTCCCACTTTTAATGGGGATCTGTCAGCCTGGATGGGCTTCATTAACCTGTTTGACAGCCTAGTGGATTCACGACGGGACTTATCCCCTAGTGAGAAGTTGGCCTATTTGCGCTCCTCCCTGCGAGGAGAGGCCAGCGCGGTGATCCAGCACCTGCTCATCAGTGACGACAACTACCAGGTGGCTCGCCAGCTTCTGGTTAGCAGGTACCAGAATGTCCGGTTACTGGCGGACACCCACGTGGCCACGATTTTGGCCCTCCCGCGAATCACGCGGGTACACCTGTTACGGAGGGAGTTGCTGAACCCGCTACTGTCAGCGGTCAACTCCCTAAGGCGATTGGACCTGCCGGTGGATCAGTGGTCCTTTGTACTGCTGCACATAGTCCTCGCCAAATTGCCCGCTGAAATGAAGGGGCGTTTCGAGCAGAGGTACGGAGGCGACAGCGCCTCGTATCTCCCGCCCTTCGCGGACCTCCTTCGTTTTTTGGAGGACGAATGTAGGGTGACGGACCACCTGGAGCCCGCCCCGGTTCCAGGTGTTGGTCGTATGGTGGCGGCGAGGGAACAGCCCCGTCGCCCGACCAATCGCTATGCTGCCTTCCAGCAGTCCCCTCCCCCCGCACCGAGTGAGCGGTGCAGGTATTGCAGGGGAGATAGGCACGGGGTGCACGAATGTGCCAAATTTAGAGGCCTCCGCCCAGAGGGACGGAGGGCCGTTGCAAGACAGCGCCAATGGTGCTATAGGTGTTTGGGGGGACACATGCAGTCGGCGTGTCCCCAGACCGAGGATTGTCGTCTTTGCGGAGGGAGGCATCACCCCCTCCTTTGTTTGGACCGCAAGGACGCCGGGAGCGACCGGGGTTCGAATTCCTCGCGCACGGGCGGGGGCCCGGCAGCCCGGAACCGGTCCCCTAGAGATTCGGCGGGGCTTAGCCCCCCCGTTCAGTCCCCCCCGGAGAGGGGGAACTATAGGAGAGACGCCCCCGCCACGGGCGGGGGTAGGGGGGTACCACAAGAGTACGCCACGGTGGCGATGGGCACGGGCCCTATTTGCTACTCCCCCCCCCTAATGGAGAGGCCTCGATTGGGGTACTATGTACCGAGGCACGCCCCACACGGGTATTACCCTGCACCTAGGAGTGCTGTTGGTCGGGGCCAGTATGTACCCGATTGGGACCCGCTCGCCCGGTACGAGCGTCCCACATTTGGCGCGCCGACTCAGGCGCGAGGGGGACAAGTACCCCCCCAAAATTTTTAATGGCGCCCCTGTCGGACCCAACCACCCCTCCGGAGCTTGTGCTGTTGCCAACAGCCTCCGTGAATGTTTGGGGACCTAAGGGCAATGTTGTCACGGTGCGTGCCCTTTTGGACTCAGGTGCCCAGGGGTGCATAATGTCCAGGTGGCTTGTCCGACAGCTGGGTCTTTTGCTTGTGCCGCATCACGAAGCGGTACGGGGGGTGGGAGACTCGCGGATCCCTGATCCGATTGGTCGAGTTGAGTTCTCCTTCTCCCCCCACTTCACGCCAAGGCCGAAGATCGGTGCTTCGGCGATAGTTTTTGATAAGGTGGTTGGACCACTCCCGCAAGTGCGAGTGCCGCCATCCACGATTGAGCTGACGTCTGGACTGGCTTTGGCTGATCCTTCCTTCCACCGACCGGGCCCAATACACTTGTTGATTGGTGCGGATGTCCTCGGTCGTGTACTGTGTGGAAGCAAGCGAGTTTTGCAGACAGCCGATCTTGTCGCCTTGTCCTCGTCGCTGGGTCATGTGGTGATGGGAAAGGTACCACAGACACCAGAGACCCCGTCGGTAGACCGCCAGACCATTGTCGGTTCTACTTTGTCCGACGTTCTCCAAAAGTTTTGGGAGGTGGAGGAACCTCCCACTGCCAAGCGGTTGGATCCGTTAGCGGAGGAGTGCGAATTGTTCTACCAGAACAACACTGGGCGCCTCCTCTCGGGTCGCTTGATTACCCGCTTGCCCTTCTTGGCGGTTCGCCCTCCTTTAGGGAGCTCCCGACCGATGGCCGAGAAGAGATTGTTGTCCATGGAGCGTAGGATGGCCAGGGATCCCGCATTCAAGGAGAAGTATATAGACTTCATGCGGGAGTATTTGGACCTTGGGCACATGTCCATCTCGCAGTTGGACTGGCGTAATGTGGAACATTACTTCCTGCCACACCACGCTGTTTTGAAGACTTCCAATGGGAAGATCCGCGTGGTCTTTGATGGTTCAGCGCCCACGTCAACCGGAGTGTCGTTGAATCAGTGTCTGCATGCGGGGCCGAAGTTGCATCACGATGTCTGTGATGTTTTGACCAACTTCCGCCGGCACGCTGTCGTCTTTGTGGCCGATATCCGCATGATGTTCAGACAGACCGTGATTCACCCGGAGGATAGACGATACCAGCTCATCCTTTGGCGTGAGGATCCCCAGGATCCGATGTTGGCTTACGAGCTGAACACCAACACTTATGGTTTGCGGTCGAGCCCCTTTGTGGCGATCCGTTCGCTTTTGGAGCTCGCAGAGCGCGAACGGCTACGCTATCCCCGGGCATCTGCTCTTATTGAGGGGGGGGCCTTATTTGTCGACGATATCTGCACGGGGGCCTCGAGCTTAGATGAGGCTCTCGTCTTACGTGATGAGCTGATTGCGCTCTTGAGGGCTGGTGGCTATGAGTTGCGGAAGTGGCTGTCTAACTCACCGGACCTATTGGCAGATTTGCCTAAGGACCACCAGCAAGAGCCGCTCCTCTTTGAAAATCCGGAGACTCCAGACATGCTGTCTGTTTTGGGAGTCCAGTATCGACCAGTCCCGGATTTGTTCACATATAGATTGGAACTGCCAGACCCAAAGGTCTGGACTAAACGCACGGTGCTGTCTACTGTAGCCCGTACCTTTGATCCGAACGGTTGGCTCAGCCCTGTAGTGTTTTCGATGAAGTGCTTCCTACAGGAGCTCTGGGCTGCGGAATTGTCATGGGATGAGCCCCTCTCTGGTAGCCTCCTACGAGAGTGGGTGAAGTTCGTGTCATCCCTACCCGACGTCAATCGGGTTTGTATACCGAGGCAAATGCTGCCTTCGGGAAAGTTTAAAGCCTCCCTGCACGGCTTTTGTGACGCGTCCGAAAGCGGATACGCGGCAGCCGTTTACATCCGAACGGTGGATGCAGCAGGCGTTGTCGCCGTACACTTAGTTACGGCCAAGAGTAAGGTCGCCCCCCTTCGGACTAGGCTAACCATTCCGAAGTTGGAGTTGTCCGGCGCCACTCTCTTAGTACGGCTACTCAATCATGTTGCCGACACCTTGGGAAACGGTGTCGACTTGGAGTCGATATTTGCGTGGTCTGACAGCCAGGTCGTCCTTTGTTGGCTGAAGAGTTCAGTCCACACCCTTGAGGTTTTTGTGGCCAACCGGGTTTCACAAATTCAGACTTCAAAGGCCCCGTTGATTTGGCGCCACGTACCGGGCGAATTGAACCCCGCAGATTGTGCCTCCCGCGGCTGCGAGGCGCCTGAGTTAGTGGACCACCACCTATGGTGGAGTCCATCATGGTTGTTACGGCCTGAGCGCTCATGGCCTGCCACCCCGGCTGTGGCCAGAGTCCCAGACCTAGGCATGCGTGTTCACGCCGTGGAGACGGTGGCGGCTCCGCAGATGGAGTTTTTGTTAGACCGCTACAGTTCTTTGGATAAGTTGCTCGGCGTGACTGCTTGGATTAGGCGCTTTGTGCGAAATTGTCGCCAGCCTCAGGAGAAATCGTTGTCTCCGGTCCTCGCCCCACAAGAGCGGCAAGACGCTCTGTTGCATTGGTTGCGAGTGACGCAACAGCGAGAGTTTGAACCGGAGCTGAAAGCCCTGCGCTCAAGTAAGCCCAAGTTGAAGGGACCCTTGGTGCGGTTGAATCCCTTCCTGGACAGTACCGGATTGCTGCGTGTCGGAGGTAGGCTCAGACATGCCAACCTGCCGTACGGATCACGCCACCCTTTGTTGCTCCCCAAGGATGGACCGTTAGTTAGACTGTTGATTACAGACCGACATGTAAAGAATGCTCATGCCGGTTGTAATGCTTTGACCGCGCTCCTCCAACGAGAGTTCTGGATTTTGTCAGCGCGGAGAATAATCCGATCCGTTATTTTTCGTTGTCTCCCGTGTTATCGTTTGCGCGCCGATACGATGCAGCCCCAGATGGGTGATTTGCCTGCCGATCGAGTGAACGAATCGATGCCCTTCTCAGGAGTTGGAACGGATTTTGCGGGGCCATTTACCGTTAAGACATCGCGGCTTCGTAATGCTAGAACGGAAAAGGCTTACTTGTGTGTATTT
Organism: Crambus lathoniellus; assembly: GCA_949710035.1. Lineage (NCBI taxonomy): Eukaryota > Metazoa > Arthropoda > Insecta > Lepidoptera > Crambidae > Crambus > Crambus lathoniellus. The sequence goes on from OX453310.1 coordinate 23,354,713, forward strand.
GTTTGTTTGGCCACTAAAGCGGTCCACCTGGAGGTGGTTAGTGCCCTCACCACAGAAGCCTTTGTAGCCACGTTGAATCGTTTTGTGTCTCGCCGCGGAATGCCGTCGTTAATCAGGTCCGATTGTGGAACCAATTTCAAGGGCACCGATAGGTATTTAAAGGAAGTTTGTGAATTTTTGGATAGGAATAATTTTGAGATCGGATCCACACTCTCTCGCAGAGGGGTACGATGGCAGTACTCCCCGCCATCCTGCCCCCACTGGGGAGGGATTTTTGAAGCAACTGTAAAGGCCGCTAAAACTCACCTTCGTCGCGTTATTGGGGAGACGGTCCTCACGTTTGAGGAACTCGCGACCGTATTTTGTAAGGTTGAGGCGGTCCTCAACTCGCGTCCGTTGTGTCCGTTGTCTTCGGACGCGAATGATTTAGAGGCCCTTACGCCGGGCCATTTTTTGATTGGCAGACCGCTTAACGCCTTGCCGGAATATCCTTATTCCGAAGTGGCCTCCGGACGGCTCTCGCGATTTGAATTGCTCCAGCAGCTTACGCAGAGTTTTTGGCGCCGTTGGCATCTGGAGTATTTGCACATTTTGCAGCAACGCGTTAAGTGGTCGGATAGGACGACCCCACCCAAGACTGGAGACCTCGTGTTGGTAAAGGATCCAAACCTGCCGCCCCTCCGCTGGCGTTTAGGACGCATTGTTCAGCTTCATCCGGGGTCGGATGGTGTGCCCAGGTTTGCCGAGGTCCTGGTGGGGGACTCTGTTTTGAAGCGAGCGATCGCTACCCTCTCTCGCCTGCCCTTAGATTGAGTTGGCGGACAGTTTGCTACTGTCCGGGGCGGGGGGATGTTCACGCCGCGCGTGATTCATTCATTCACGTGCATTCGTGGGTTCGCCGCCAAGCGCCGTCCGCGCAACACGGCACTCAGTTGGCCGTAAGCAGCCGTGAGACAAGTTCGTGTGTTTCTGTAGCGACGTGCCGCGCTAGTTACCTACCCATATTGGGACCGAGATTTCGTTTTGCTCCTACTAGGGCTCCGGTCGGGGTACGGACTTGTAACCCGTGTGTGTTCGCTTTGAAAAGCGCCGGGAAAGTTTTAGCGGCCTATTAGGGCATTGTGTAGTATAAGAGTGTTAGCTGTAAGAGTATCCCATCGGGGGTTGTGTGGAGATCGTTTTGCCAGGGCGCGCGCGCGCCGGCGAGACAACGTCAGCCCCCCTGGATTACGGACACTATTTTCTAGTAAGGTAGGATTAGTTTAATTTACTTAATTTTGCATGGGAAACCTTCGTTTCAATAAACTGTGGAACACAGTAGATGTGGTCATCACAATTGTGCGTGATCACCCTGTTTTATTTCATACAGAGTCGTCAAATTGAAAAATGACCTTAACATGGTATGACTAAGGTCAGTTTCCATCACAATTACACAATGGGTAATGATAAATACAGTTAAGTATAGGCGAACTAATGATCATAGCGGTGAACAATTTTCAATTAAGTACTTAGGAACTCTACTTAAAGCTTTAATATTAGTTAAAAACAAAAGACAATTCTACTATATACTGCAAGTTGCGCCATACATGTTTCAAATGTAATTCTTAATAAAATGAATAAAAACAAAAGAAAACACATTTTAAAGCAAGCAGATAAGAGCAGACCCATTCCCACTGGCAGCACCCGTTCACGAGCATGACGCATGAACCAGCCATCGCTTCGCTCAACCATATTTTAGGGAACGTAACGACCCGCCTCACACGCCACCACCGTAGAAATGTTTTAGTGAGCATGACATACTCAAACTGCCTACCTTAAATGACCGAATTAAAAGCTTAACTAATATAAACGCTAATAATATAAAATATAGGACACGACTCACAATATCATACTAGGAACATTTGTTACGAGTGTTACGACCAAGGTGTTTTGTCGTTCAAATAATCATTTACAGTGTAATAGCCTTTTTTGAGGAGGCCACTCTTTATATGATTCTTAAACTGTAGATATGGTAAATCCAAGATATCACTTGGGATTTTGTTATATATGTGTATACCTTGACCTACGAAAGATCCGTGCACCTTTTCTAAACGGTACCGAGGCATTACGAGCTTGTTTCTATTTCTAGTATTACGATTGTGTAAATCACCATGTTTGGTATACAAGTTAATATTGCGACGTACAAAAAGAATGCAATTTAATATAAATTGAGATGCAGCTGTCAGTATACCTATTTCCTTGAACTTGTCTCTAAGTGAAGTTTTGGAGCCTAGTTTATAGATGGCCCTGATTGCTCGTTTTTGCAAGATGAATATAGCATTAATGCCAGTCGCTAATCCCCACAAAAGAATGCCATATGACATGATGCTATGGAAATAACTAAAGTATACAGTTCTAGCAGTATCAACATCTGTTAGCTGTCGTACTTTTCTAATAGCGTAGGAAGCAGAACTAAGCTTACCAGCTAATGTTGCGATATGCGCATGCCATTGAAGTTTCGAGTCTAAAGTTACACCCAGAAAGATCGTTGATTGTACTAAATCCAGTTTTTCGTTGTTGATTACAATTTCTACAGGTACCGTCTGTACATTTGGCAGAGAAAAAAGTACGCACTTTGTTTTCTTTGCATTAAGCTGCAAATTGTTAGAATTAAACCAACCGAGTACTTGTGACAGTGCTTTGTTTACATCGTCAAAATTGGTTTTGTTTCTGTCTATGTTAAATATTAAAGAAGTATCATCTGCAAACAACACAATATCACAGAAGTTTTTGGCAAAGAAAGGCAAATCATTAATATAAACCAAAAATAGAAAAGGGCCTAAAATAGAGCCTTGAGGTACGCCTAGTTTAATCTGAGAGCCGTTTGATTTCACTCCATTAATGTCAACTGTCTGAGTTCTGGAACTGAGATACGACAGTATTAGTTTCTGGGCATTATTTTTTACACCGTAATGATTTAGCTTCAACAGCAGCGTCCGGTGATCAACACAATCAAAAGCCTTGGATAAGTCGCAAAATATTCCAAGAGTATTTTGCGACTTTTCCCAGGCATCAAACACATGCTTTAAAAGTGCAACCCCAGCATCCGTGGTTGACTGACCCTTCATAAATCCGAATTGTTTGCTATGCATGAGATTGTTTAATGAGAAATGAGACAATAATTGCTCTAGTATTATTTTTTCAAATATTTTGCTTAAGGCGGGTAATATTGATATTGGTCTATAATTGCTTGGGTCTTCTTTGTTTCCTGATTTAAATAAAGGTATGACTTTGCTAAATTTCATTAAATCAGGAAAAATTCCTTGAGCGATACACTGATTAAGTATAATAGCAAGATAAGGGGCAATAGCATGAATAATGTTTTTAAGTACAGTAACAGATATGCCCCATAAATCAGTGGTAGTTTTCATTTTAAGTAAATTAAATGTTTTGATTATATCGCTAGAATTAATTTCTTTAAAATTAAATAATGAACTACACTCAGATACATGTTTTTCAAGAACCGAGACAGCAGAAGCTGGTGAAGAATTCAAATTAGAGGTGGTTACTAATGGTATATTAACAAAAAAGTTATCAAAAATATTAGCAATTTCTGTTTCAGAGTTTATTCTTGCGTTATTAATGTTAAGCGCTAGACTGTTGTCATGTTGTTTACCTTTTCCGGTTTCACGCTTAATAATATCCCAAGTTGTTTTGATTTTATTATTTGACTTTTTAATTTTATCCTTTAAAAAGATTGACTTTGCTTTAGAACATGCTTTTTTGAAAATCTTAGAATATTGTTTTACATGTTCTACGAAACGAGGGCTGTGATTAGTTTCTCTTAATTTATATAGTTCATACAGCCTGTTTCTACTTTTATAAATACCTGTCGTAGCCCATTCGCAAAACTTTAACTTCTGGGTGCATTTAATCGTTTTAGACTTAAAGATATTATTGAACTCATTCGTTACTAATTCAAAAAGGGTTCCATAAAGCGCATTAGGATCATCATGCACATATGGCATCATAGAAACTTTATCAGCTACATTATTTTCAAAATTACGTAGTCGCGTTTTTGTAACGGGCCTGCATTGTACACTTTTAGGTGCATCAACAATATCTAATTCATAGGATACCTTTAATCCGTAGTGGTCGGATGTAATATTTTTAACGACTAGTTTGTTAGTCGGATCAGACTCCGAAAAAACATTATCTATGCAAGTGGCTGAATGAGATGTTACCCTTGTGGGCTCCAAGAACTGATTAATTAAATTAAAAGAATTGAACAAAGTTAATATTCGTGTAGTCAATGCACAGCTTTCAAGAATATCAACATTAAAATCGCCACTTACTGCTATTGGTTTATTTTTTAACTTTAACTTATTCAACACATCCTCCATCACCGATTCAAATGATTCAAAATTACCTTTAGGTGGTCGGTATACACATACAATGACTAAGCTTTTTAATTCTACACATGACAGCTCGACATGACGTTCTATAGAAAGGTTTACAATATCCTTTCTTTCTCTGTAGCTTATATTATTTTTTACGAAAATTAGAGAGCCGCCACGCGTTGTTGTCTTCCTAGATAATAAATTTGCTAACTGAAAATTATTCACACTACATGACAAATCACAATGATTCAGCCAGTGCTCAGTCATACAAATGACATGAATGTCATTACATTCTGCAAATATTTCTAATTCTAAAACTTTGCCAGACAGGCCCTGAATGTTTTGACATAATAAGTTAAGGCAAGAGGGCTTGGCTGTTGTCTTATGTTTTAGTTTAAAGCCGATTTAGAGACGTTTTCACTTTGTAAAGAAGTAAATTAATTAAATTATTATTAGTAGGTAAGCTACTAAAATCAGAGTCAAAAGACTTTGGCTTGCCACCTTGAAAGGTGTCTTGTAAATTAAAAGCTAACAATTTAGCTATTTTTGTCCTAAACCTATTTGCAAGATACGATAAGTATTCGATGTCAAAATAAAATTATTAATAAAATTATTAATATCAAAATATAAAACCTTGTCGCTATGACAATTTATCATGTTGAACAAATATGAGTTTAACTCATATATATGCTGATTCTGCTCCCTAGTTAGGTTTTTCGCGTAAGGAAACGAGCTAATTACTAATTTACAGCCGGTTTCAGACTGTAGTTTCAATAAAAAGTTAATATTTATCAAGATTTCACGTTTCCTAACTTGGGAGCTGTCGCCACATAGAATAATTATGTTGGTTAAACTATCTATATCATACAAAGATAAACTATGCACAATATCTTCAAAAGACTTCCCAGGTGTACATACATTTATAACATTTCTATTATATATATTTTTCATTGTTACTCCTAGACCTTGTCCCAGTTTATCTGAGAAAATAATAGTTTTTGTGTCTTTTGACTTGCATGAGGAAGCTGATTTAAATGACTTTTTGCAATAGTTACTTTTTAAGGTCTCTATGCAGGTTAATGAATGACAGGGGCTCTGAGGCGTCCGAATTATGTTTTCCTCTTTGGATAAATCATTACAACTATCAATTTGACTATTTATTAAAGAGTCATATCTCTCTGCGTTATATTTGCAGAGTTCAACTAACTCTGTGGCAGATTTGATGTGTTCATCAATTTGTTTCTGCGCAGTACAATATTTATTTTGCATTGACTCAAGTGACTCATGCAAATTTATTATATTTAATTGCAATTGTTTAGTGTCCCGGTCATACATTTGCCTGCTTAAGTTAAGAGACCTATCGAAGATTAATTCATTTTCAATATTTTCAACCCTTTCATAGTGAGTGTTTATCGTACGTCCTTGTCACAAAATAAATATTGGTCGAAATTACATTATTATTCGTCTTATTTTAATTTAGCGTAACGTCAATGAGACACTCAAGTTAAGAGACCTATCGAAGATTAAGGGAATATGTTATGAAGAAACCAAGTTTATGGTAGTTGTCTCTTCTTCTATTTTATATCCAATATTACGTTTGGTTATGATTAGAAACCTCAAGGTTCAAACATTACGTCTCTCTGACGCCATTTAACAACGTTTACAACGGTACCTACTTTTTCTGAATCACAAACATTGGAAAATAATGTCTAGTGCGTTTGCCTTATCTTATCAATCGTCCAGATATTGATTTCATTAAAACAACTTCTCATACGACCATATCGCAGAAGGATATTCCCATAACGGCCATACATGCATTGTCACTCTCCTGTTTCATTTTTCTCTCATACCTGGTTTCTGTTAAACCCTAGGCCAGAACCAAATGGCAAATTACTGCAAGTAAATTCTAATATACGGTCACACTGACACTCGGAGTTTAAATCGGAATCCATTTCATATAAATCTGTGTCAGACGAGGCACACGTCCGATTACCATAGGATCAATTTCAAACAGTGTTGCGGCAACTGTCGGGTTGTTGTAACTTCAGCTTATTCCGAATCCTGTATGCGAATACCACAGAAACTGTTCACCTACTGCTTTTTTAATAATTTTCAGAGATTTGTTGTACCTTTTTTGGATACCCAACAAATCTCTGAAAATAAGTCTCTAATAAGTTAAGTTCCTCTCCCAGTCGGATAAATTTATAAACAGTGGTTATTATGGTAATGTGCTTTCGTTTATACATTATGATTCCGAATGAACTAAAATCACTTAATAAATTACAATTTAAAAATAAACTCCTCCAATGGCTGATATTAATGATTTTTTATAACGTAAAAGAATTGTTTGACTTGAAATAATTTTATACCTAAATAAGACAAGATTTTAAGTGTCTACCTTAAATGCTATTTTCATTTGTGTAATTTCTATTTGTATGCTGTTGCTGTCTGGCACGGCAAAACATATGCACTGTCTAATTAAGGACTTTATGTAAATACCTAATACCATGTTTTTTTACAAACAAGGAATTGAATTGAATTGAAATTAGATAATAATCCCTCTTGTTCGAACGTATATTGATTGGATTGATATTGATACAATAAAATTGTTAAAACAGTCATTTCAGGTTTTATCCATGCGTAATTGATGCGTAACTGGATCATTTTTAAAAGACTCACGTTTCTATTTTTTGGAATACCTAATGAAATTGAATTACTCTGGAGCCGATATGGCTTACTAAACTGGTGAAATTCCATTGTATTGCAGTCAAGTTTATTATTTTATTCAATTTTATTCTAAAACAGCAATTTTTTACAAAAAACATGCTCTGGCATGAAGAACTATCGTAATTGTAATCGTCTTAAACGTCCTTCAAAAGCTCTCAAAGTGCTGCTGTCAATTATGTATTGAATTTCAGTTCTTTATACGACCGAAAGAGATGCTGCTCAGGTTTCCATACAAAATAATACAACCACAACATTAACGCGAAACATAAGAAAGCCTAACTACATAAGTGAAGGTGCTGTAATTGAACGTCTCCTACCTTATTCCCCATAACTGGTACCATGTTATCGTCATCGTAGATGTACTCTATATGGGCGGGCTTACGGCATCGTTCATGTTGACAATAGGCACGATATTCACTGCAGTGTTGCCAATTTAGCTCTTTTAGAGCTAAATTTAGCTCTATTTTTAAATGTACAGCTCCAAAAAAACAAGTTTAGCTCTTTAGCTCTACTTTTCTACAATTTAGCTTTTTTTCCATGTACACTATGAATGAACCTTTTTGTATTCCGCTCAAAATACTTGTTTCCAGAGCCAAAATGTACCTACATTGTCTATGGTCGGTCTATCCGGTCTATGGTTATTCTATAATGGTTTATGGTTGGATATTATCCGATAATTTTCCTAATTTTCTTAATGTAATGTATCGGCCTCGGCTGCTGAGAAAGTAGTATTATTGATAAAAAACATAGTGAGTTACTCATTCATTGTCAGTGGTAAGTTCGCTCGCAGCCGCACGCAGTGTTAAACGGTCGCTTCTAAACATTTGTTATTATTTTAGTCCACTTGTGAATTGTTTAATAAATCATAGTAAGATGGCGCAAAGTAAGCAGCCCTATACACAGAAGTTCAGACAAGAATAGCTGTCTGTACCAGAATTTCAAAGTTGGCTTCAAGCAGTTAAAACAGACCCCACCAAAGCGTTTTGTATCTACTGCAAATGCGAGGTTAATTCTAAACAGGGGATTTATTAAATCATATAAAAAGAAAAAAACACCTAAAAGCGGCGGAAGTACATGTTTTTTAATAAAAATAGCAGATTATATAATTTAGCCCTTTTTCTGAATAAATCTAGCTCGTTTTTAGCTCTTTTTCAGATATGATCTAGCTCCCTTTGAAAATCCGAGTTGGCAACACTGATTCAGTGATATCAGCTCCGACGCCTCCGACGCCTCCGACGCCTCCGACGCCTCCGACGCCTCCGACGCCTCCGACAATGTTCAGAAGAGTTCAAATTCTGAATTTTGTCGGACCTGATATCGCTGAACGTCATGCCTATTGTCAACATGAACGATGCCTAATCGTTCTTGCGAATCTCATCATTGTAAGTTTGTCTTTCTTCCATTTTCTGTCTACTTTAATCTTTATCAATATGAAGAAGCAGGAACCAAACCTCATCAGCTTCTAAGATAAAAGACCTATCAGAATTGCCGTTTTTACCTTCTTTCCAGGTCTGTTCTTCAAGTTTTTACAGTCTGCTTCAAGCTTTATCGCGTGGAAGAGGCATGATCCAAACTTCATAAACTCCAAACGTAAAGTACCTAACAAATAAGGTCTACGTCTCTTACCTTTTTCCCCGTGCCCGGTACCACGGTATCATCGTGGATATACATGGGCGGACTCACGGCATCGTTCGTGTTCACGATCGGCACGATGTTCAGCGATATCAACTCCGAGAGCGTGCAGAACAGGTTCTTGCGAGTCTCCTCGTTGTAGAAGTCGGGCTTCGTTACCAGGACCTGAAAGAATGGAATTAGTTAAATAAGTTGTCACTAACAAAATTATAAACCCGCGACTTGGTCTTCGTGGACTATTTCTTGGTGACTATGATCTGCTTTTCCTCTCTTACCAAATTTTGCGATAACGTCAATATATTTTAATTTAAAGAAGATCTGCAAACCACTCCAGTGTCCTTGCGCCCCGAACTAACTGACATGATCTCGTACTTTACGGTCAATAATATTTCATAATAACAATCTTCTTTTTAATATATTTGCTATATTATTATAGAGAAATGAGTGTATTGAATCAAAAGTGTAGAATTTCAAACAAAGTTATTTTCTAGACCCTCACCTTTGGCTGAGAATTTGACATGGTGAGTAGCCGCCTAAGTCGTAAAATTAACCCTAAATACATTACACTCCTGGGCAGTCGTGTAATAACATGTCTCTAGCGTCTGTCCTCATAGGAACTTGTAAAAAAGTTGCTTATTTTTTTATTTTGACGTCCAATTTAGCGCAGAGGTAGTGATACCTTATTTTTTTATACCCCGACCACGTTGGTGAGCGAACGGTGGTTATGTGGGACTCGCCCAGCCATCCGCCTCCATCCAGTCGCGAGGCCTCGAGGGGGGGTCAGGAAGGAGGAATACCCAGTAAACCCCGCACAACTTGCTCTCACCGCCGTCTCGGTAGGAGTCGTAATGTGGAGGGCCCCGTGTGACAAGCTCCCCCTCCGACTCGACGGCCGGCCCCGCTTCCTAGGCTCCCACGTGGTGGGAGGTGGCCGAGCAAGTCTCACCATCTCCCCAGGCTGGTGAGAGGGGGCAGTGCGGTCCGGGCCACAGCATAGGAGCCGTCGCCCGCATGGCACCGCCCCGCTAAGGGGGAATGAGGCGCGCAAAGCTCAGCATCATCAGCCCCACCCGCTTTCGTCGGAGCCGATCCGAGTGAGCGTCCTGCTCGCGGATTCGCTCCGATGCCTCCTTTTGCGATACGACGCTCTCGCAAAAGGAGACTGCTGCGTCCCAGGATCTGTCGTCAACAAGCGTGGCCCGGACCACGCTCGACAACGAGAGATCCCGTCTCACGGCCACAAGATTGCCGCGCTGCAAAGACCAGGCAGGGTACACCTGTAAGGTGTGCTCCGCGCTGTAGAGGTAGTGATACCTGCCTTTTGCACCAGAGGTTCCAGGTTCGATTCCCGGACAAGACAAATATTTATGTGCATAAACATGTCTATTTGTCTTGGTTTGGGTGTTTTCTTTGTATATTAAGTATGTATTTATCCGTTATTAAGTTTCCATAACACAGTTTTTCAGATGATTGTAAGAAATTATTTATGTTAAAAACTATTTAAAACGCAATCTATCCCGCATTCCCTATGGTGCGTCCTATTCCAGAAGTTACTCATATCTCACCCGCGAACCTTCTACATTATTCACCACTTCATCGTGATATTGCGCACATTGGCACATAAGTGATTATCGTAATAATTTTTAGGTTTATTACTCTTCTCTTTTTAATCCCTCGGCTAATCAAAGACAATTATTTTTGTATATTTTTCATTAACTAAAACCAAGTATACTGCAAGTAATACGCTATCTGGATTACGATTAGACGGATGTTTGGGATTTTATTTGACACAGTAAAATATGACCAATCAAAAAAATACGGCCGGAAGCACTAGATAACATATATTTTTTCCAAGTTTTAAGTACTTGTGGTTTGCGAGTAATCCATAATTTAAAATACCCTATTTTGGGGAATGCCCGCCTTAACAGTCTTTCATTGAAAAATATACTAGCTTTCCGGCATCAGCTCTTAAATACATGATACATATTATTTGACAGGAAAAATCAGTCAAAGACTGTTTTTCCATGAAATTATTTCTAAGAATAAATCCATCAGGGACGGGACGGTAAGGTTTACATATTTTATTCAACGACTTTCCTTTACCTACATACAAATTTGTTAGAGATGCCATAAAAGTTTCTTGTTACTTATTTTTCTTATTATCTAGGCACGTGTAAGAATTATATTTCACTCGTCTAAATAGACGGAAATTGAATCGAGTCCCTAGTAGTTCGGCCACAGAACGTAAGTTCCACCATGAAACCAAACTATTTACTTACATCCTTATATAAAGAAGGAAAACAATTAAATCGACGACGTACAAAGTTAAATTGCAGCCAGTTTAACGTTTCGAGTGAGTTCAGTGATTTTCAGCGTGTGTAGGAGAAGTTGCTATTATTAAACTTCCACTCAATAACGTAGAGGGAATATCTTAATACTGTGGTAGAGTTAATAGTGAACAGCTGAGAATTGAGATTAATGACGGATTAAGACACCGTTAAGTTATTTACTTTTATTGATATGAGAGCTTAATTTAACGTTGCACGTGAGTAACTTTTTTTTACTGCCACAAAAAATACAACCGACAATACAGTTCAAAAATCAGTTGCCAAGCTTTAAAGTTTGATTGTGAGATGCGCTCATTTTTCAAACAATCTTAACCCACTAGTACCCCACAGTTCTTGCACAAGTAATGCATGCTTCTGCGACTTACTTATTGAAATCCGGTTAAGTCCTGCTCTTTAGAGATCAAAGAAAATAACTATCATTTTTATGGGTAATCGGTAGGTACTTCAACGGCCCTACACCTTTAAAATGGTACCAGTACCATGTAATTACCCAACAACAGCTACCCAAAGTGACGCAGGATGCCGGGCAATCGAGCTTACACAAAAAAATAGATAGACTTGTCGATAATTGCCCTCCGTCCACTTGGATCCACCGCCAGGCTCCACTGAAGGATCGATGGATACAACTTTCTGCTCTTCAAACCACCAACGAGGGGATCCAAAAATAATAGCATGTTTATATGCCACTAAAACCCACTAATGAGGGGATCCAAATAGGTATAATAACATTTTTATATGCCACTTAGATTCACCAATTAGGCGATCTAAAAATAACGATATTTTCGTCAGTAGACCATGGTCTATTACGCAGTCCACCTGGATGTACCTCGGGCATTTTTTTCTTCCCGTGGTCCACTCATAGAATTAAATGTTATCCAACGGTGGATTGACGAGGAATAAAATTATCCATGGATCCACCTGTGGATCGAAGAGGAAAACATTGTATACATCGATCTGCCGGTGGAGCCTGGCAGTCGATCCAAGTGGACGGAGGGGATAAATGGTGAAACGTGAATCAAAGTATGGGGAGGCCTATGCGCACTGGGCGTCTCGTACGGCTGATGATGATGATGATGAATCAAATGTGAGTTTTCGGCAAAGAACAGTCCCGGATCCTCAATTTTGTAATAAGAACATAATTTGTGTCTAGAAATGGCACCATAGGCTGGCCAACAAAATTGTCCCTAGGATTATCTTGACCTCCTTCAAAGCTTCGAAAAACTCCTAATTTCATTCTAGCAACTATTCCTTCGATCGATTCAAAAGTACCTAGGTAGATACATGTGTATCATGTTTATTTGAATAAATATTTTTTTATCTTTTTATCTTTATCTTCTTTGGAATGGCAAAAAACGGCTGAGGAAATAAGAGTGCATTGACAAGGTACGCTCTTATTTCTAATCGCTTCCTGTCATTTATGACGTAGGATCGTAACATTCGTAAACTTTTTCTTTATTTAAATAAAAGTCAGTCGGTGCCATATTTGCATTTAGTTTTATTTCCCGAGACGTTATTTAGTTGTTATTGTTGATCGAAAATCTATTCAATGCAATTGGGACATGTCGTGTGGAGGGTAGGACCTTTGCTTCTTTTCCATCCCTCCATAAGTATTGCCTGAGCACATGCAGTGGACACAATTAAAACTAGCTAAATATGACGATGACCTAATCTATACTAATATTATAAAGAGGAAAGATTGTTTGATTGTTTGTTTGTTTGTTTGTTTTGTTTGATTCGATGCGAATAGGCTCCGAAACTACTGCAACGATTTAGAAAATTCTTTGATCGTTGGAAAGCTACATTCTTCCCGAGTGGCATAGGCTATATTTTATTCCGATAATCCCACGGGAAAGGGTACCTTGCGGGTAAAACCGCGAGGATCCGCTAGTGAATAATAGGTTTATTTCATTTAAATTTTTCTTTGAATAAAATATACCTATGTTTACAGTACAAAAACTGACTGAGCGCGCGAATTGAGATGCTATTCTAACAAACTGACGAAAGAACTCTGAATATTTTCGTTTATACGTTATTTTAGTTAAAAACACAAAGCAAGATTCTTTAAAAGTAATATATCTGAATAGCCAACGTTACAATAAATTATAAAAATTTTCTAAAGACAAAAAGCTTTAATTATGAGAATAACGCAATTATTTAAGTTAATAGAAGACAAGTAGACATCTGAACAATAATATCTAGCTAATTTAAGTATACAGACGAAACCTGTTTATTAAGTATTTTAATTAAGAATCTACATTAAAATTATTTTCTCTCAAAACTGCTCATTTACCTCTACTTCAATACCTTTGTGTTCATTGCAATATTAAAATTCAAGCCATTTCACGACTATTAATTTAAGTATTCTATAAATTCCAAATAATTATCCGGGCCCAGACAAAACGTGCTTTTAAGACTTGCTAGGTCGAATATAATCAAAATACCAATTCCCGTTAGGATACCATGAATTTTTGCTGCAATATTTTCTCCACGATTACGTGATAATAATATTTAATCGCCAATAGCCGTACGAGAGGCATGCACAAGAATTTCACTTAATTTTCCACTTATAGCATGGCTTAACCTACGTGTCTTTCCAGGTGTCCTATTATTATACGGGTTGTAATTAATTGATCGCCAAACTAATCTAAAATACTAAGTCAGCACCTAAAAATACTGAAATAGACACTTTGCGTGCATTTCAGTATTTAGGTAAGGTGCTTACTCAGTATTTTTGTGGCTCATGCCCGAATACTCGTACGCTACTTATCTTTAGGAGCGTCTCAAACATCGCCCTGTCACTTTAAATGTCAAACGTATGAAAGAGATGCCATGATATTTAAATTTTTACTTTTTTGCATTCACAATGCAAATTTTATAGTTGAAAAATGGAAAATGAAGTATTTTAGAAAAAATCTCTAATAATAATAACGACTCCGTAGCTCAGTGGTTAGAGCAGTCGCCCGGATAGCGAAAGGTCGTGGGTTCGAGTCCCATCGGAGCTGGTTGTGAGACGGGTCGATTGTTTCTAAAATACTTCATTTTCCATTTTTCAGATGCCATGATGTTTGAGACGCTCCCAAAGATGATTTGCGTTCGAGAATTCGGGCGTCAATTAATTATTTTTGAAATTAAAACTTCTTTAGCGGCGTTGTGCACTTTTTGTGATGCGTAAAAAATGTTAAACTCGCGTCAGGACTTCACGTGACCGTAAGATCGAAAATTCGTAAGATGAACACGTGACCTGTTACAATGTCATTAGAATACGAAGGCAAATTTCGCCACCGTTTCCAAAGTTGTAATAGCTCAGTTAGAAAATGGGCGGCATTGAAGCCAGAAGACCTTGGTTCAAATCCAATCCGTATTTTATCTTTTTTTTTGTCAAATTCCTTTTTTTTGTGAAAATGTCTAGGGAGCCCTTTTCACTTCTGCCGGCACTCTCGGAGTGCAACCCGTTGTTTTTTCTTACTATACTTTTATCTTATTAGGATGTGTCCCAACAGTGGGAGATGATGCTTGAAAGTGACGTAAGAAAGGACTTATTATATTATGCTATTTCAATTACTCACTGTAACGAATCAGTATGAATAAAATATCCAGTTGTATACTTTGCTTAATGTAGAATTACCCCAAGAGCTATCTGATATTTTTGTAAAAAAATCAATAACAGGCCAAATTTTTGTAAACGGCCCTTAAATATAATTTTAAGAGACTATATTTTGGAATCCAACATAATATCGCATTGGAAGGTATAAAAAAAAAGTTATACCCCGAAAATGGTGCAATTCTTTCAGCAAATATGCTATCACCAATTTTATCGTTAACATGTGTTTATGTTAACCATATCTAAGCACCAAAGTCGAAATCCATAAAGATATAAAACGGGAAACTAATACTTTAGGAAGAAGTCGGTTGTTTCTGATAGCATTTTTAACATAGGTGTAATGCCAATTTGAGTTTACGTAGAGAGTTTTTTTTAAAGTTTATTTGTTTTTCATTTACAAATATAGGGGGATTATATACTTTTACGAAAGATAATAATAAATGTATTCAAATGTAAAGTGAATAACACTTATACCATTTTTGCCTATTTTTTATAGATTTTTTAAAGCTTTGTATTTGTTTTTTTTTAATGTCGCTGTCATAAATATTGGTGGATTACTAATGAATTATTTATTAAACTAGATAATCTAATTTTCAATGTTAAGAAATTACTGATATAGAATTATTGTTGAGTCTCCATAGAGCGAATTAGTTTGGCTCTCGGGCTAAATGGGTCTCATGACAGCGTATTTTCGTGCAAAACAAAACTTTGTTTCTAAACATGGTCTATATTTCTAGCAAAAGCTGCATAAAACATATCTAATACTTACTGATTTTTTTGAGTTTTATTTCAATAGCATATAGAACTTTTTGCTTTTTAGCTGTCGCAGGAGCCATGCTACATTGAACAAAGTATAGAACTTTGCAAACCAATGACGTAGTTGTTCTAAATTAATCAATAGATTCAGGAATTCACGATAGCCACAACGACTTTTATATGCTGGCTACTAACAAGACTACAAAAAAATAGACAGTTATTTTATAAACTGGAATAAAACGTGGCAACTTTTTTAATGCTATTAACAAATAAAACAATACAGCCAATGCAGAGCTCTACTCTTTATAAGCTATCAAATACGCTCGTGTATCATAACTAAAGGCATTCTTAAATATTAATTAATGGAAACTATCGTAATCCCTAATCAATCTTAAATTAATATTTGAATAGAGGCCGTCGACTGAAATACAGTTTGGATCAAAGCCCTAAAGAGTGTTCAAACAATTTGCAGGTCCTATCAGTCAAATCAATCAGAGTGAGACGAAATGATTGGATCATTATTCATTAGGTACTTAAAGATGATTTTGTTACGCTTGAATAGCTACTTTCAGGACAAATGGTTTTCAGAACTTTTCAAAGGACCTAATTTAAAATAGAAACTTAACTCAATTTATAAAAAAAAATCAATCATATATTAAATTAATTTGATAGATATTGATTGGCCACTTGTTTCAGAGCTGTTCAACCTATTCTATTGAAATTAAATACTGCCAGGCTCATGTGCTAAAAACATAGTTGTTAAGGCGCTACTCGGAAAAATATGGACTTTTTGATTTAAAACTATAGGACGGTTACAGTTGTTAAACATCTGGTAATAAGATATATATTTCTTCATACCTTTATCTAGAATCGTATAGTTTCAAAAACACGATTTTATGATTTTGCCTCGACACTTTTTATTTTCGAAAAGACCTCTAAAAAATACGAAAAGTGAAGATTATTCTTAAATGGGGTTACTTACATTATTGGAAATTGGTTTAATTAGTGGACACCAATAATATTGAGAATCGTATAGAAGCATTTTTTTTTTAAATCGCTGTAGTTTTTTAATACGAAGTGATTTTGTGTTTTTTTTGCCTAATCTGCAAAATCGGTCTCGCTCCCGCGCGCGTTGTTTTGTCATTGCTATCTCGCTTTAGCACATTTTTTCCGAGTATCGCCTTAAGACGTCAAATATGGTGTCTTTAAACCAAACCCGCCGGACCCACGACGGCGACGTGAGTCGTTGACTTTTTGCCAGCAGGTTAGTCAGCGACTCCAAATCTCGTTTAACTTTGTCGGCTACTAGCCCAAGAACTATCCGATATTTTTGTAAAAAATTCAATAACAGGCCAATTTTTTGTAAACGGTCATTAAATATAATTTTAAGAGACTATAAAATGGAATCCAACATAATCTCGCATTGGAAGGTATAAAAAAAAGTTATACCTACCCCGAAAATGGTGAAATTTTACAGCAAATATGCTATCACCAATTTTATCGTGAACATGTGTTTATGTTTACCATATCTAAGCACCAAAGTCGAAATCCATAAAGATATAAAACGGGAAACTAATACTTTAGTAAGAAGTCGTTTGTTGAAAAATGGAAAATGAAGTATTTAGAAAAAATCGACCCGTCTCACAACTAGCTCCGATGGGACTCGAACCCACGACCTTTCGCTTTCCGGGCGACTGCTCTAACCACTGAGCTACGGAGTCGTTACGAGAAGCGTCGAATTTATCCAATACTTCTTACACGCTGTATAGTCAGCGTTAATTTCATCAATGTGGAGATATTACTACCCTCACACGCGAAAGAAATACCTTTCCAGGTATTTGGCAATCGCTAAAGATGAAATTACTATTGCAACTTATTTTAATTTTTAGTTTTTTGCATTCACAATGCAATTTTTAATACAGAAAAATGGAAAATGAAGTATTTAGAAAAAATCGACCCGTCTCACAACTAGCTCGCCCGGAAAGCGAAAGGTCGTGGGTTCGAGTCCCATCGGAGCTAGTTGTGAGACGGGTCGATTTTTTCTAAATACTTCATTTTCCATTTTTCTGTAATAAAAATTGCATTGTGAATGCAAAAAACTAAAAATTAAAATAAGTCGTTTGTTACTGATAGCATTTTTAACATATAGGTGTAATGCCAATTTGAGTTTAGGTAGAGTTTTTTTAAAGTTTATTTGCTTTTCATTTACATATATAGGAGGATTATATACTTTTACGAAAGATAATTAATAAATGTATTCAAATGTAAAGTGAATAATACTAATACCATTTTTGCCCATTTTTTATAGAATTTTTATAGCTTTGGAATTGTTTTTTTTAATGTCGCTGTCATAAATATTGGTGAATTACTAATGAATTATTTATTAAACTAGATAATCTAAATTTCTATGTTAAGAAATTACTGATATAGCATTATTGTTGAGTCTCCATAGAGCGAATGAGTTTGGCTCTCGGGCTTATACTTAGTGACAGTTCGAGCGTTGGTGGGCAAATGAGTCGCCGACATGATTCTTTGAAATATATCCGCCAAAACCAAGCTGCGGCTTGGCCAGTGAGTGTCGGCGGGCTTGGTGTGTAGACTGCTTTAGATAAGATGGTGGTAGAGAGCCAGGCGGACTTAGTTAAAGTCCTACCACCAACCAAAACCTACCATCCTACCATCTTTGCTAATTCACTCTTGAAGCAAATAATGTCACTACGATTATGATTTTAAGGAAGTGAAGCTAACCATTTCTTTAAAGCCTGGCCAGAAAAATAAAAAACCTCGTCATGTTGCGGAAATGTGACGAACAAAATTTTCATAGAATTTGACATTTTGTAACAATAAAGAGGCGAAAGTGGCGCCTCAAGCCAGGTTTTTATTTTTCTGGTCAGGCTTTATATTTACTCATCTCAGTTAATAAAAATGGTTTAGTATTTTGACGTCTACACCAAAACATTTAGGCAAATAATAACTTAAAAAAAATACCTTATTCTTCTTTTTATTGTGATGATTATTGTAATCTCTGTACTGTAGTAAAAAGCTCTCAATTAATTTTATGAAACTAAACTACAAATAAAATATAGCTACCTAACTAGAAACGTGAATCACTCTACAGATTTTCCAAAATCAGAAACTTCCATATCGAACTAAAATAGCTACACCCATCAATCTTCTTTACAATGAATATGGCACCTTTTGTTTCTCCTGAATTATTTATAAATCTGGGAAGAATGTTCAATTTATCACGAGACAAGCTTGGGAACTAGAACGTTGTTTAAACCTAACTAAATCCGGGGTTTAATTGCGAGCGCTTTTTATGCGGAACAGCGGGGTCCCGTTTGTTACGGAGTTTAAACGGATTTTTGTGAAAGAGATTATTAAGAAGCCCCGGATGTTACCTACCTAGATTTTGTCCTTTTAAACCAGACGAGTCATTGTGGCTTCAAGTGAAAGCATTTAAAAAGACATCGGAAGCTAGACAAATAGCTTTAAAAATCATCGCTCTGAAATAACGTGAGGGGTTAGTCCAGTTTCTTTTGCCGTGAAATTTTATAAGACATACAGTGTTTTATTGGATGTTATCATTATTTGACAGTTCACCTAAATTCCACAGATTGTATGCAGTTTAAAGATTGAAACAAAAAATTATTTGAAACACTGTTACTTTTTTGCTTTCATAGTGCAAGTTCTCAAAAGCGGCGCCGCCGCCTAGCCGTCCCAGAGGGCCTACTCTGAAACGCAAAACCCGAAACTTCGTTATACCCGTCTCTCTCACACTCCACTCATGACAGAATCGAGTAAAAGGGGCGGGGTCAGCCGAAGTTTCGGATTTGCGTTTCAGAGTACGGTCTCAGCTTCGATTCCCGGCGGAGCTACTTGGAGAATGGATCGTATTATTTTAATATTTAATTTTCAATAAATAATACCTTCCTATTATAAAATACTTAATAAGGAAAAAATGTAAAAGAAAAAGCCATCAAGGGATCTCTTTGATGCATAAAATTAATCAAAAATGGGCGGTAGGAAAATGATGACAATTCATAAGTACTATTTCTTTTTCTTTTTTTTTTATTATCTATAATGTTTTACATTTGAATCTTACATCTAAGTACATTACAAACCACTGAGGTTTTCTTAATGAACTTGAGTTCGCTTTATATTATACATACGCTTACATTATTTATTATCTCTTAAGTGAACAAAATATATTTTTTATTTTTATTTTATTATTGTAAAGTCATAAGTTAAACTTATTATTTCGTTCGTGGCTATTTGGTTTTTTTTTATTTAAGTAATAAAAAATCCTGACTCGAGTTCTAATTTTTGACTTAAGGATATTGCATAGGTAAAAAAAATATCGTCGACGGCCGTTGCTTACACAAGCGAGGGGGTGCTGGGATCGGTAAGACTCCGGCCGCGGCACTCTCGTAGACTGAGAAATACGTGTAGACGCGGCATGCAGCGCGCATTCTATTTACATCTAAAATATCACCTATGTGCGCTTTTACTAAGGACATTATAATATGTAGAATACAAGAAGAATTATTATGAATATTTATTGTAAACGTCGGTTTGTAGGAAGAGTAGATCTTAGATATTATTCGTATGTAGTAAAAAAAGCTTTTTTTAACAAAGATAGTCACTTCAAACGATTCTTCAAAATGCAGAACACAGTAGCAGCTATTTATATCGATCTATTATGATCGAAATGATCGTCGCAGGCAAAACTACAGCATTTGCTACAAATTACACTGAAAAAAAAAATGTATACTGCTCTAACCAGTAGGTACATTTTCAGATTTATTCCAATCAAATTAATAAAACTTATAATTTAATATGAAAAAATATAAATAACTCATACTAGCCAATCATCTAATACATTTTTACAAAATAAATCTACTTAGTTAATCAATATTTAAATAAGTATACCGTTTATATAAAATCACGCTATCAATCAATATATAAAAAAAACACTTAAATAAAAATATTGTTTAAGTACATACATACATATTATTCCAATACCAAAAATGATAATATCAAATAATACAATAACTTGTGTCATTGAAAATTGGAAGCAACGATCACATACACCCAGATACAAGAAAATATCTAAAAGTTAGTTTTCGACATTTACCCGTCCGAGAATCGAACCCGGGACCTCAGAGATAGTGGCACCTAGAAAACCGGTGCGTACACCAATCGGCCACGGAGATCGTCGAATTTGTTTAAACAAAATGTAGCGCAACTGAAATAATTGATACTTTGTTTACTAATGTAAACTTGCTACGTAAGGTTATAATTATAAAGCAGCCACTTTAAAAATCTTTTTTCATTACTCATTTTAAAATATTTTATTTTTCACTTTATTTTTCACTGTCACTATTTTTCGCCATGTACGCATCATATCCCTTGTGCTCTAAAAATGGGTAAAAAACGTAAAAACTTGCCCAACGTCAGGTTCTTTTTTCTGTTTAAATATTATGCTGAAATATTTGTACTAACTAAAAATTAATACCGAAGCGACAGCAACACAACTATATGTTAAAATTTTGTCATATTCATTAACATGAATTCAAGACGAAATCAAGACAATTTTGTGGTATGTGTGACATGACAACCAAAGGCGACAGCAAAAAAGACAATAATGGGTGCATCCATTGCATTGTAAAGTGATTGACTGATATTCGGAAAATTCTAAACAGTTAAACAATGTTTATTAAATTAGTCGCGTGAATTGCGTAAACTCACAAAGGTAGTTTTATAATGTGGTTGGTTATAGTACTTGAATAAAATTTTGTGTGAAAAGATTCACCTAGAAGATACCTATTCACTTGCGACTTTAAGAGGTTTGGGTTGTAGGTACTCGGGCAAACAGAAGCCGGCAGAGTATTCCAGGCATGATGAAGGAGTACTTAATTCTCTGAGCGTGAGTTTAAAGGAGAGGGCGGAATGAGGTTATGCAACTCAGATGCACACTCGTTAAAGCATATCTGACAAGTGACTCAGGGGATGAAACTCATAACTGAAGTCCCCCATCTACAGTATGGGAGTGCTTATTCGCCAGGCCAGATAAAGAGGTACGCACTGTGTATCAGACTAACACCAGTAACATAGAGATCCTTACTACCGAACTTAGTAACTGTACGGTCACTTCAGTCTACAAACCTCCCAATGCACCGTATTACTTCAGCTGTCCGCCGAACTTTAACGCCCATCCGGTTAGATTCGTCCTTGGTAATTTTAATAGCCATAGCGAGAACTGGGGATACAGAACCAGTGATGACAACGGAGTGAAGGTTGAAGAATGGGTTGATGGACACATACCTACTATCTTTGATCCATGATCCAAAACTTCCGTCATCATTCAACAGCGGTCGCTGGAAAAGAGGTTAAAACCCTGATCTAATCTTTGCCAGTGATCACATAGATCACCAGTGCGTGAAGACAGTAAGTGGTGCAATACGGAGGACCCAATTATGTGCCAGGCCTTACGACCTGAAGGATAAAATAATAAAATAAAATAAAAAATATCTTTATTCAACTTGACTTAATAAATAAGCTCTTTTGAATCGTCAATATTTTCGTACCACCCGTTCAAGACTTTTTTAACTGATAAGAAGAACAGGCGCAATAAACTTATCAGCTTTAATAATTGGAGTAACGATATTTCCAAAGATTTATATCGTTAACTTTTACAACTTTTTCATTATAATATTACATTAGTTCAGCTAAGGTTATGTGTTACATCAAATCCATGCATTACGGTCTTTCAAATAGTCGTCTACTTTATAATATCCTTTGCCCATGAGCGATTTTTTGCCATGACTTTTGAATTTGTGCAAAGGCAGCTCTACTAAATTCTGTGGAACTTTATTAAAACTAGCTACGCTTTTCCCCAAAAACGAACTTCTTGTTTTTTTAAGTCGAATCCTTGGAACGGCAATCTTATTTTTATTTCTTGTTTTGAATTGATGTATATTGCTACGTTTTACAAATGTATTGAGATACTTCTTCACATATACCATATTCTCATATATGTATTGTCCTGCAACAGTTAATATGTTGATTTCTTTTAAAGAATCTCTTGGCCGAAGTTTGTAATGGCGCGAATAGCTCTTTTCTGAAGCACAAAAATACTTTCGATGTTAGCTGCTGAACCCCAAAGTAATAGGCCGTAGGACGATACACTCTGAAAATAGCTAAAATAGATTAACCTTGCCGTTTCAATATCGGTTAAGAGCCTTATTTCTTTAACAGCAAATGCCGCAGAACTGAGTCTACCGGCCAAATCTTCAATATGAGGGTCCCATTGAAGTCGATAATCTAATGTTATATCAAAAAAATTAGTATTGTTAATTAATTCTACTACATTGTCATCCAATTTTATGTGAATATCAACCTGTCTTACATTTGGCAGGGAATTTTTTTTCACATTTTGTTTTTTTCGAGTTTAATGATAGATTAATTGATGGTACCACGGCAAAAAGAAATTGCCACAGTACCATCAATGGTACTGTGTAATGAAACCATGGAAAAGGAATGGATTATTGCTATGAAACCAATGCGCAACTTTCGATAAAGTACTATTTACTTCGTCAGAACAATTATTACCTCTGTCAACTTTGAAGACTAGAGGAAGTGTCATCAGCAAATAGCACTGTCTCGCATAAATTCTTTGCTTAAAAAGGAAGGTCATTTATATAAATTAAAAATAGCAAAAGGGACCAGTATTGACCCCTGGGGTACGCCAATGTTGATAGGGGCTCCAGTAGACTCAGTTTTGTTGATAACTACTTTCTGTGTTCTTTCACATAGATATGATTGCATAAGGCTAACCGATTTATCATAGACACCATAATGTTTTAATTTCCTTAAAAGCGTTTGGTGATTAACACCATCGAAAGCTTTGGAGAGGTCACAATAAATACCAACTACATCTCGCTTGCTCTCCCAAGCATCAAATATATGTTTTTAAATATAATATGATAGGATGACATACCAAGACCAGTATGAATTAGATCCCTTCTCACAGGACACCATCGATTTGGGAAAAAATTGCTAGAAGCCATATCCGAAACAACGAGAGAAAAGTGGTACAAGCTAATCGAAGGCGTAAATATGACGCATAGAAGCAAGAAGGCATGGTGTTTTATAAGGAAACTAAATAATGACCCTAAAATCGCTGATCGTCATTCCAATGTGACCACAAACCAGATCGCTCACCACTTACTCCAAAATGGGAAAGCTTCCACGAAAAGTGTCCAGAAGAAATTTACACGAGACCCTGGTAAAGTGGTTAACCACTTGGACGAGGCTTTTACAGAAACAGAGCTCAAGTTTGCCCTTGATAAGCTCAAAGAAGGTAAAGCCGCTGGCTCTGACAACATCAGGGTCGAGCAGCTGAAACGGTTTGGTTTCGTACTACTTATACAAAACTGTCATTTCTTCCATGGCCGCTAACAAAGGGTATGTAATCTAATCACTGACGTTTTAGCCACCTACTTTTAATAAATGACATTTGTGGCAGAGAGTGTATATAAAACTTCCTCGAGATTATTTATTTTTATGAGTTTATTATCTTTGATATAATATGTTAGTCGGTTTAAAGTTAGCCCGCCATTTGTTTATACTTTGTGCAATGAAATTTAAATAATGAAATAAATATGCCTCCTTCGGAAGTACTTGTACCTATGCAATATTTCATTAGAGTATCAAAAATTTTACTCCGACTATGCAAGTTTCCTTACAGAACTCCGCAAACTTATCTGACGCGGTTTTTAAATTTGAGAGTTTAAACTGTCAATACAGCTGACAGACCTTTCATTCTTTTTTATTGCTACTGGCGCCTCAACCATCGGTTTTAGATATTGTTGTTGGGATTTCGAATTTCGAATTTCAAAACCGCGAGAGCATTTCTTGCAAGAAATTGTATGCATGCTCTATTTTGTACTAATAATGGATAAGAGAATTAGTAATAAAAATGTTTTGAACCTGAAATTTACACAAAATGTTGCGGTTTATGTTCCTCACTCAAAGGAAAGAAGCTGGACTTCTCACAGTCTCATAAAATTGGTGTAATGGTAATATTAGATCAACTAGGTATATAAAAAAAAACTTACGTCGGTTTTATTTCAAGAATTGCTTTTTATTGCATTATGTCTTTGTAAAAAACCTTTTCACCAAGCGAATTTCTTATTTCTAGACGCAATTTTTTACTACTACCTATCCAATTTTGTGAGGAACCTAAACCTAACATAAAAACCTAACATAAATTTAATATACAGAAGTAGAAGTTAGAAACTTAGACTAATTATGTACCTACCTACAACACAACAAAATATAGGTACTCAAATAGTACAACTTTTATGGGCTCTTAAGTATCTTTAGGCAATATTATCCGTCACTTTTATTTCACCTATTGATGTTTGCTTTAGGTAATGAGTAAAATTATTACTTGTCCTAGGTTACATAGGTCTATGGTTATGCAATAAATGGCAAAGCACTCATTTATATCCAATCCTGAAGCGCTAGTTCAATATTTCCTAGCAAAATAAGCATCATTGAAAAAAATTTGGATCCTAGTGTGAGTTTTTTTTTTCAATTTTAGCGCAATCGGAGCGATACAGTCTCCACGTCCAAACGCCGCCAATGCCAGGCGGAGACTGAAGAATTATGCTGCGAAACGGTGCACGATGCATTTTGGGATACTAGTTATTGACGATAAATATTACAAAAAAAATTTTTAGTAACTTCCCTAGATATGACTAAGAACTACGTACACAAAAAAAATTAGCTTGATTACTCAAATAGTTATTGAGATAATTGAGTTTAAGACGGAAAAAAGGGGTCTTGAAAATCATTTTTTTTAGTACATTATATTTATTTGATTCAAATAAAATTTAGTAACTTCCCTTCATAAAGAAAAGATCTATCACATATAATATTTTGGAAGACCTAGCAATGATACTTTGTCAGGAAATTTAATTTAAAAACATTGAAAATTCTGAGTTTGATCGCAGGAATGCCCTTAATACTCCCGGTTCCGCTCGGTTAATATTTGTTAGACACTTATTTTCTGTGACAATATACGACTCAACAACGCGGATATTGTGATTATTTTAGATTTTCGATAAGTATTAAACAGAATTATACTCATCATCAATGTAAATAAGTTTTTAGTAAAAATTTGATTTTTATGACATGCATTTTTGCGGGTTACCTAATGAAACGCATAACATTTTTCGCCATAAACATGAAACGCATCGTGTTGAAAGGCATAATCATCGAAATGCATAATTCTTAAAGGCATAATTACATAACGCATACTTTTTTTGCCCAAATTTTGAAAGGCATAATCATCGAAATTCCAATAAGCATAATTATCTAAAGGCATAACTTTTAAATGACATAATACTTGAAAGGCATAATATTCAAAATGCATAAATTTAACGGGGTACTATCTTGTGTTTATTTATTTTGAAGCTTGGTCTGTGAAAATAAAAAAAGCTTTTCTGGCTGGGTTTTGGTCACTGTTCTAACCTAACCTAACCTAAAACTACTGTTAGGATTTCTTGAGTGGCGGGGGGCTGCGCCCCCGTCCCCCTGCTCCTCTGTTTTCTTCCATTTGAACTAAATTCAGAGCTTATAAAGTAAAATTTTTTTTGAGCCATCAGGTCTCTTTTTTTAACTATTGGATGTCTCTCAAATACCTCCGGAGTTTTTAAAAGGGTATCAAAAATTTCGTCAGATTTTGGCAACGACGCACCGTTTTCGAGATATTGACATTTTTATAAAATAATGTTTTTAAAAATTAAAGGTTATGCGTTTTAAAGTATGCTTTACGAAATTATGACAAACGGAAATATGAATTTCGAAGATTATGCTTTTTAATATTATGCCTTTCAACTATTATGCGTTATTATCATTATGCGTTATGAAATTTATGCCAAGTAATAAAATGCTTTTCAATATTATGCTTTATGATGTATGCCAAATGAAATTATGACAATCAACTGTATGCGTTTCAATGTGTCACCATTTTTGCGGACTATACTTAAATATTGTATTGTCATCTAAACCAAACCTGTATACAAAATTTCAGCTCCATCGGGCACTGGAAAGTGGGTCAAATTAAGCTTGCAAGATTTGTCCCCCACTAACTAACTAACATACTAACTAACTCAATAAATAAATAAATAAATAAATATTTTCTTACAATCACACCAATTATCTAAGCCCGTAGTTAATTTCTTAAGTTAATTTCTTAAGAAACTGTGTCTACGTGAACTTGATAACGGACTTAATTACTTTTTGTTTGTAAATACATACTTAATATACATAGAAAGCACCCAGACCAAGACAAATAGACAAGTTCATGCACACAAATATTTGTCTTGTTCGGGAATCGAACCCGAGACCTCTAACTAACTAACATCGGCAAGGCAAGTTAATAAAAAGCTTGTAAAAGGCCAATAATTGTAACTCCTTTATCGGGCGCGCGCCGTTGTAAGCTATCAAATAAGAAACTATATCGAGTGAACAGCCCTTGAAGTTTCCGTGAAGATTGTTTGAGAGCTGCCCTCGAGACCTTAACCCTTACCTGGGTCAGGGTTATTTTCCCTTTTTTATTTAATAAAAACCCGTCTCAAGCTCTAATTTTTCACTTGAAACGGTTTCGCTCGGCTATCATTTATAGAAACTTGTTATTTTCTGTAACAATATACTACTCAACAATGCAGATGACATGGTTTGTTTTAGGTTTCAATTTTATTTTATTTTATGTATTTGGAAACTCAACAGCTAATTTACAATAATTGTCTAAATTAAATAACTTAAGCTAATAACAGAGTTCCACCACTTACATAAAGAAGAAAAGACAAACTTGATTAAGAGGTAGGTATTTTAAATTTCTAGCATAAACAAAATCAAAGTTATAGTTATGTATAGTTATTCGATAAGTATCAAACAAAATTATACTCAGCATCGATGTGGAAAAAGCCAATATTTGTAGGCCCTTTATCGGGTGCCGTTGTAAGCTATCCGACAAGAAACTTTAGCGAGTGAACAGCCCTCGAAGTTTCCGTGAAGATTGTTTGAGGGCTGCCCTCGAGACCTTAACCCCTACCTTGGGCGTGAGGCCAGTTTTTAGGTCAGGAAATGTTTGTTAAAGCCACTATCCATACCTACTAATATCATAAATATCAAAGTGTGTTTGTTGTCTGTCTTTTACGTCAAAACTGAGAAATGGATCGACCTGATTTTTGGTATGGGGATAGTTTGGGATCTGGAGAGTGACTTAGGCAACTTTGCATCCCGGAAAAATATCACATTCCTGCGGGATAACGTCGTGTAGTCCACGCGATCGGACTACAGACTAGTAGGTACTCGTACCTTATAAATTAGTCTTTTATTTTGTTTTTACGCTTATAAAGAGTTTGTTAGTGTGTTCTTTTTATGATCTTTTTGCTGCCGAACTTCCGCACCAAATACATATTTTAATGAATCTTCAGTAACACAGAACCAGAACCAAAGGACAAAGGCAAGCTTTTGTTGTAAGTATAAGAGAGGCATGATTTCTGTAGCTTTTGATACATGCAAATCCAGACAATCTTATAAGTGATTTTGCTGCGATATGCGGTTTTATTTAAATAGTTTTTTTAATAAACTATTGCAGTCTTCAGCGAAATTAGTCGCGAAGTCGCGGTCATCCACCATCAAAAACCATAAAAGCGATACACCATAGAAGCGACGACGAATTATGTTTCTAAATTTTTCAAGACTAAATAAAAAAGCTACTAGAAACTCATAGTAAGGACTCTGACCTTTCACACAGGGGACATTAACGGCTAAAAAGTTACGGACAAGTTATAAAAAAGTCGTTATATCTCGTCCATGGCAAAAAGTCGGGAAATGAAAATGATCCTTTGATTCGGTATATAGGTGTTGAAAAGGGGAAGAGCAGGGAAGAGCTTAAGTAGAATAAGATTTTGTTATTTAAGGCGCTACTCGGAAAAAGTATAGACTTTTTGATTTACACGTCCTATAGGACGGTTACAGTTGTTACAAATCTGGTAATAAGATATATATTTCTTCATACCTTTATAAAGGTTCGTATAGTTTAAAAACATGATTTTATGATTTTGCCTCGACACTTTTTCTTTAATTAGTTTAATTAGTGGACACCAATAATATTTAGGATCGTATAGAAGCATTTTTTTTAAATCGCTGTAGTCTTTTAATACGAAGTGATTTTGTGTTTTTTTTTTTGCCTAATCTGCAAAATCGCATAAGCATAAGCATAAGCATTAGCATAATTTTTCCGATATTCTATACGATTTTTAATATTATTGGTGTCCACTAATTAAACTAATTTTCAATAGTATATGTATCCCCATTTAAGAATAATCTTGATATTTCTTATTTTTTAGAGGTATTTTCGAAAATTAAAAGTGTCGAGCTAAAATCATAAAATCGTGTTTCTGAAACTATACGATTCTAGATAAAGGTATGAAGAAATATATATCTTATTACCAGATTTATAACAACTCTAACCGTCCTATAGTTTTATATCAAAGAGTCCATACTTTTGCCGAGTAGCGCCTTAACTCTAACCACTGAATCGTCCGACAACGCGCGCGACACTCGTCTCGTCAGTCCCAGCATGTACTGTGGCCTTTGCGGCCGCTCCGGCGTCCGTGCGTTAGATAGAAATGCTATTTTCTAGCTAATTAATAAAGCTAGGACCAAACAAAAAATACTACCGTCAAGCTGATTAAATAAAGAATATTATAGTAAAATATTTGGGTCTCTGGTACTCAAAAATCAATTAACTATAGCGGGTAACTCTTCGACGCCCGGGCGGAAAACTGAAATGCTGCCATAATTCTTAAAGAAATTCGGAAAATGTGAAATGTTATTGTTCTTAAAATAAAGGAAATTTAATTACCTTTTTAATAATATCAAAATCTTTATTTTATTCGATCTGTAACTTTGTCAAAAAATACAAAATCTAACATAATGTCGTACTTGTTTTGCATATTTTTTATTTTAATTCCTAGTTTTGTAGGTTCAAAGTTTTATAAAAATCCTTTTCTATTATATAGCAACTTATTAAATGAAAACATCTGAATGCGCCACTTTCGGTCGCAGGGTACTTTTCGATTTAAGCGGCTGAGACGGAGCTTTTCAAAATCGGTTTTTAAGTTTATTTGTTACAAACAAAAATAAGTACAAATCTATATCTTTATGATTTCAAGTCAAACATTAGCTAAAATTAATCTTGCCAAGCAAAGAAATAAAGTTGTAGCAAGTTTTGGGTTATAGGCTAACCCATGTCTCAAAGTCTAGACCCACGCCATTGCCAGCAGTTTGTGCTTTACCTAATATGATGGTAATGATATTTTAATACTTGACGACCTACATGAAAGAGTGGTTTGTATAGATACCTACCTATAGGCTTATCTTAGATTTCTCAGTATCCGTAAGGGCAGGATCTTCCAAAAACTCTGTCCTTGTCTTTTTCTTTATGTGTGAAGAGTAAATGATAATAACCTCACTTTTTCATTTTTTTGTTGTTATTTTGAGCATAAATTCACTTTTTGAAAATGTAGCCTGAGAATAATGTACTATATGTCATTACCTATTTTTGTATATATTATTCGTGAATTACAGATCAATAATCTAAGTATAAAACCAAAAACATATAAAAATAATAAAAAAACTCTTTGTTTTTGGAAATTTTTAAAGTCGAGAGATATAGATACGAATATCGTTCTTCTAGCCACAAAATAATCAAGATCGTTTATGAAACTTACGACGCTATGTGTATCTCGCTCCCGCGAGAATGTGAAATTTTTTCGGGATAAAGAGTAGCCTATGTTCCTCTCCAGGCTACAAAGTATCTGTGTCCCACATTTCAGGCAAATCCGTTCAGCCGTTTTGGCGTGATTGAGTAACAAACATACAAACATCCAAACATCTAAACATCTAAACATCCAAACATCTAAACTTTCACATTTATAATATTAGTAGGATTAAGTAGGAAGTAGGATAACAAAGTCAAGCCTTTGCAGTGCTTACTTTGGGGCTACATTCATTTGGTTTATGTTTAAAAAAAATACTTATTAAAAATAAAATGTTGTACCTAAACCTCCAAAAACATTTTAGTAAAAACATGCGCAGAATAAACTCATAAAATATTGTTATCTTTCCCTAGCCAAAAACTTTGTGCAGCGTGTTTTAAAATTATGCAAAGTATTTGCATTAAGTACTTGCGATAACAGTAGAACTCGCTTCTTTTGGTTTAGAACTAATGAACTGGAGAGAAATAAAAATAAAAAAAAATTTGGTAACTAAAGGGAATAAAAGTTTAGTTTATCGATAAGCATGAAATTAATAATTTTTGGACTTATTCGTTTTTCTGTATTTTTTTTATTAAAAAAAATGAAAGAAAAGCCTAGGTATTATGCGTGCTTCAAAAATATTTCTAAAGTGAAACTTTTACTATAGGTTAGACTATAAAAGGTATATTTGGTGGTAAGAGCTCTATGTAGATGATAAATGGAAGGAGAAGAAATAGCTGCGTTATTGTGGTGAAATTTATTATCCTCATGGAAAAATAAATTATAACTAGAGAATTAACATGATACTTCTTAACCCGATTAAATTAATGTTAACTATATGATACCTACTTTCAAAAATAGTTAAAGATGAAATGTTATATAAATAAGCACATTTTAGATTTTAGATTTCATTGAAATAATACCACTTTTACGACTTTTTTTTTAAACGCTTACTTAATTTTAGATTTGATTATTTTTTTAGTTTTGTCCAACGTTTTGGCACCTTTTCATGGTTCGTGGTCACGCACGGATACTAAAAATGTATTATTTCCTCTTCTTTAGAGTCTTCTGGGATGTTTTGAAATAATATTTTTTAGCATTTCTAGGCCCAATTCTTGAAGAAGGTTTTTATCAACGTCACAATCATGATGCGACCTTTAGTCCACCCATGCCGACGAAAGTCACGGGCCTCCACTGGCCTATAATTGCACCTCCGGTCACATAATGTATTAACTCAGAAAAAAGCATTGTGACCTCAGATCATATATTGTGACCAATATTTTGACACGCAAAATTAAGATTAAAGTTTTAATGATTGGGGTTCGAAATATGTAAATAAATCCGTTTTTCAAAATTTTTTAGATAATACCCTATTTGAGTGAATAATCTATATATATAAAATTCAAAGTCCTGACTGACTGACTGAGATATCAACGCACAGCCCAACCCGCTGAACCTAAAGACTTCAAAGTTTGTACATAGATACGTTATACAGTGTAGGCATCCACTAAGAAAGGATTTTTGGAAAATAGAGCGTGAATGTTTGTATGAAAGTCCGTCAGTTTTGAAGTTAGGATCTTCAAATATTGTATTTAGGCTGGCAATTGAAAATTAATATTTACCTGTGTCAGCGTTTTTGACAATTCCACCCCCGAAGGGGTGAAAAGGGGGATGAAATGTTGTATCTGGAAAGTCCTTCATTTAATTTATTATTTAGGCCTATGGTCGGAAAGTAAAACAAATAAGCACAAACATGTTTCGTATTTTTTCGAAAATCCACCCCTTAGAGGTTAAATGGTTTAAATAAACCTAAACATCGATATGGATGTCGTTATTGAGGTTTTATGGGATGACGATTGCAAAAATGGCATTTATTTTGATGTTTAACACGCTGAACATGATTCAACCCCTAAAAGGTTGCAATAGGGGTGAAATTTTGAATGAAAAATCAGGGGTAAAATAGACATTTCAACTTGAAACTTTGTAGGCTTACTTCTTAAAACAAGTAGGCAACCCATTTCGTAATTTTCCGAAAATCAAACCCAGGGGGTAAAATAGGGGATGAATATGTGTATGAAAGTCCGTCAGTTTTGAAAATAGGATCTTCAAATTTTAAATTTAGGCTGGCAATTGAAAATTAATATTTTCCTGTGTCAACGTTTTTAACAATTCCACCCCCGAAGGGGTGAAGAGGGGGATGAAATGTTGTATCTGAAAAGTCCTTCATTAAATTTATTATTTAGGCTTATGGTCGGAAAGTAAAATAAATAAGCAAACACATATTTCGTATTTTTTCGAAAATCAACCCCTTAGAGGTTAAATGGGATAAATAAACCTAAAAATCGATATGGGTGTCGTTATTGAGGTTTTATGGGATGACGATTGCAAAAATGGCATTTATTTTGATGTTTAACACGCTGAACATGATTCAACCCCTAAAGGGTAGAAATAGGGGTGTTGCCGCACGTGGCAAACGTTCTGCCTCGCGCAAGGCTGCTCGCTTGGTGAGGGAGGGCCCGCCTAATCACGTAAAAACGGCTGATCGGATTTTTATGAAATTAAAACATAGAATACTTTTTATCCTGGTTATTGGTCCCCTAAGTATTTTCTCGAATGTCTACGCGGACGAAGTCGCGGGCGGAAGCTAGTCTTTCAATAAAATAAAACTGTCCTAATTACTGACCTGAGCGATCTTCACGTTGTACTGGGAGAACATGGCGTCATACATGGACATCAGCTCTGATTGGCCGACCGCTGCAGCAGCACGAGGGTCCAAGATACTGCCAGCATCCTGCAATAAATTACTACGTATAAGAGAGCATTCTTTGTAACCGTCTCTGTGGTCTAGTGGTTCACTCCACCGATTTCAGACCAAGAGGTCCCGGGTTCGATTCCCAACTTATTGTATTCGGTTTGGTTGGTGGTAGGACTTGTTCTTAGTCCGCCTGGCTAGCTACCACGTATTATCTAAGTCTGGCGCCATAACAATGATGTTTTCTGCATTATTGTGTTCCGGCACTTACCTATAAGATAGCCAGTGTCTCAGTAAATGAGGATTCTGGGAGTAGTGCGCTACCACCTTCAGCCTTATCACCACTTAACATCAGGTGTAATGAAGGCTAAGTGCTACCCCGTTGTGGATAAAAAAATAAAAAAAGTATTTAAATATTACAAAAAGTTCATCATCATCATCATGTCAGCCGAACGACGCACACTGCTGGGCATACGCCTCCACCAAGGATCTCCACAGCGATCGGTCCTGCGTTTTCCGCATCCAGCGGCTTCCCGCGCCCTTGACTATATCGTCGGTCCACCTTGTAGGGGACCTGCCCACGGAGCGTTCGTCGTCCGGTACGCGGTTGCCATTCGAGAACCTTTCCGCCCCAACGGCCATCGGTTCTCCGCGCTATGTATTCCACCTACTGCCACTTCAACGATGCAATAATCCTTCGAGCGATGTCGGTTGTTTTACATAAAATTGCTATCACAAAAATGTTAGCAGCAGATTCTGTCTCTTTAGTGTTTCAACACACTATGCTGAAAATACGCGACCGAAGTTCGACCTGATTACGCCTAAAATGCTATTTGAATTAATGTGTACAGAAATGTATAAATGGTAAAAATAAAAAAATAGGAGCTGTGTTTAAAAGTAAAAAAAAAAAAAGTGTTTAGCGCTGCATAGCAAGACAAGGTCGTTTCGGAAAAAATATATTTTCTTGTGTTTATTTGCTTGTACTTATTGTTTTTCTTTTTTTTCTTTTTTTTGGCTGAATAAATCTTTTTCTAATTCCAATAATTTCTAAGGTCTAAATTACGTCGCGTTAATGTAGCATACAGCCGCGGAACGTAAAATCAACCACGTACCTATACTTCGTTCGCGTATTTCCGGCATAGTGTGTTTTCACACTTACCGCCGGTTTCTGAAACGCCAATCAAAATTAAAATAAGCTAACAGACAGTCACAATTAATTCCCAATTAAAAGCACCTTGGGTTTCTGAAACGAAAATTATCTCGATAAGTCTGCGCGCGGTCAAAATCGAATACTAATCTGTTCCATAAGCATAGAACAATAAAATGAACTGTAAGTAGCGCCAAGAACGCCCCGGAACTGACAGACTGTTAACCCCTAAAGATGCATAAAGCGTGTCAATATAAAACAGCAATAGCTGTGAAGTGTGTATCAGGTTACAGGTATCAGGTTACCGTCGTACTTATCGCCACTATTTTTCATTTGGGAATTGGGTAATTTTATTTTAATTGGCGTTTCGGAAACCGGCCGTAAGTCTTGCTGGGCATTTTTGCTATAATGCGATTCAATCACTATAACGGCCTTGAAGCTTACCACTATGTGCAGTTGAGTACCACGCAACCTCACCCCTCTCGCCTGCACACATCAAAACTATTGCCGCGCACCGTCTTGCTATTAGCTTCAAGTCGCCAAAATTTTTAATCAGGCTGTATACTTTGAATTCGTTAGATACCTATTAAAAATGCTTTACAATAGGTACATAAAAATATAACATTACCTCTCGTGTATGATCGCTAGGAGACAAAGTCTCCCGCATAGACATAGACATCAACAACTCCTGGGTCAGCTTTTGTCTCCCAAACGCCACCGCCCCGCTCGTCACCATGATGCATTCTCGACCTTCGTGGTGACATTCTGCCACCTGGTGGAAAAAATGAATGAAATTAAAAACTCTTTTAGTTTTACACTATATTCATCGCCTTTTAGATCGCTAGGGTCATACCGCGAACTTTCAAACAATTTTACAGTAATATTGTAAGCGAGATGGCGCTATACGCAGTTTGTAGCTCCGTCCTGCAATCAGCATTACTATAATGGCTACCGTACACATTGGGCCAAGCCTTGGGCCAAGCTTTGGGCCAAGTATTGGGCCAATATATAGGGCCAACGTGTAGAGGGTTACTTGGTGGTATGTTGGTAGTTGGCGCCAATGTGTACAGCAGCCTAACATTGTTTGGCAGCTCGCAGTAGGGCCCCTGTACAGGGTGCCTACCATCAACTCTTATTGCGGTTTTGTTTAGGAACCTAAACTGATCTGCTTCGCTTATTCGTACCACGACAGCTTAATATCAATGACAGCGATTCAGTGATCATTCAATGACATTTCACAGCCGCTGAGCTGTCATCAACTCTTATTTGAGGTATAACTTGGCCAAGCTAACATGTCACCTGCAGGTTATACCCGTCCCTTTCACTCTCCTGGCATGACAGAATCGAGTGAAAGAGACGGGTAGAAGAAATAAGGACACAAATCGTTCGGTCATTCACATTTAGCAATTCATTTGCGATCCAGTTTTTAGAAGGTCATGGTACGAAAGAAAGCAATTCATTTTAGGAACCTATTCTGCATCGCGCTATTTTTTAATCGCTGTCTTAAAGTTGATGGTAGGCACCCTGGAATAAACGGTAGAGTAGCTCAGTAAAGTGCTACAAGTCCTACCTGATGATGCGGTGGTCAATTTTAGAACTAAATAACGTCTAGTAAACAATAAATTTTGTATTGCGACTGGCCAAAGTGCTAATTTATCAAGCCCCCAGTAACTTTTATTATGAAACTATGTTATGGAAAACTTGATAACGGATAAATAAATAAACATATTTTTTGTTACACTTACTTACTATACCTAGATAAAAACAACTCCCGGACAGGATTCAAACCCTTGGAATTCCGAACACGGACACTGTAACCGATTAAACTACCAAAATTCTTTGTTTACTACCCATAATATTATTAGTGACTATAAAATAAGAAAGGTCAGCAAAAACATGCCTATAAAATAAAATTTTCAGTTAAACCCAAACGCTTATAAAACATATTTTTCAATATCCTAGGCACACAAATCTAAATTCCTCAAACAAGAAAAGTCCAACAAAACATAATTTTAGAGGCCGCCGCCCCGCCCGGGAAACAATAAGGGGCTCTTTTGCTTTACATAGACAAGAATATTAATAGCTATTCCCGCTCTCCAGTTAATAAATATCATTGTGGCATGATATTCCATCAGATTTCTGAGCAGTGTTACCAACATAGCCACTCCAATAATAATATTACATAGAGAAAAAAATATTTTTTTGTTTGTACTTATTGGATAAGCTTTAAATCTACTAGACCAATTATTAAAAGAGAAACACCAGTAGAAAGCTACATTATTCCCGAGTAACAAAGACTATATTTTATCCCGATATTTCACGGGAACGGGAACCACGCGGGTAAAACCGCGGGAAGCCACTAGTTTTTAGAAATCTGTTGTTTGTTCAATATGGGTATTAAAATATGTAGTTTAAAAAACTAATAAAACCCACTTTTATAGGAACATACTAAAAAGTACAAAATAACCGTCTACAGATTCAGTAACTGAAATTAAAAAGCGAGGTGCGCGTTGTCAATATTAAGTACTTGAAATGCAGGCTTTGCAAAGGGCGCACCACGCTTTTAAATTTCAGTTACTGAATCTGTAGACGGTTATTTTGTACTTTTTAGTATGTTCCTATAAAAGTGGGTTTTATTAGTTTTTTAAACTACATATTTATTTTTTACTTTTTAGTTTTATAAATGGCAAGCCATGGATGGATGGTAATGG
This sequence comes from Crambus lathoniellus, assembly GCA_949710035.1. Classification (NCBI taxonomy): domain Eukaryota; kingdom Metazoa; phylum Arthropoda; class Insecta; order Lepidoptera; family Crambidae; genus Crambus; species Crambus lathoniellus. The sequence goes on from OX453310.1 coordinate 23,391,609, forward strand.
ATTTTTCAGTCCATTCATGTATCTGCCTACTCCTTAAACATTGAACGAAACAAATGAGCCCAAACTCGAAGGGTTTTTCAGTGGTCATTAAGGAGTGTTACTGACTTACTCCCTGCTCCATCATCAGACTCTCAGCATCAAGTGTAGTGAATAGGCCTCATCAGAACGAAACAAATGAGCCCAAACTCGAGGGATTTCCTAGTGGTCATTAAGAAGTGCCACTAACTTCTTTCCTGCTCCATTATAAGACCCTCATCGCTAAGTGTAGCGAATAGGTCTCATCAAAACGAAACAAATGAGTCCAAACTCGAATGGTTTCCTAGTGGTCATTAAGGAGTGCCACTGACTTCCTCCCTGCCCCATCATCAGACTCTCACCACCAAATGTAGCGCATAAGTCTCATCAGAACGAAACAAATGAACCACAACTCGAGGGGTTTCCTAGTGGTCACTAAGGAGTGCCACTGACTTCCTCCCTGCTCCATCATCAGACTCTCAGCTTCAAGTGTAGTGAATAGGCCTCATCAGAACGAAACAAATGAGCCCAAACTCGAGGGATTTCCTAGTGGTCATTAAGAAGTGCCACTAACTTCTTTCCTGCTCCATTATAAGACCCTCATCGCTAAGTGTAGCGAATAGGTCTCATCAAAACGAAACAAATGAGTCCAAACTCGAATGGTTTCCTAGTGGTCATTAAGGAGTGCCACTGACTTCCTCCCTGCTCCTTCATCAGACCCTCACCACCAAGTCTAGCGAATATGTCTCATCTGAACGAAACAATTAAGCCCCAAACTCAAAAGGTTTCCTAGTGGTCATTAAGGAGTGCCACTAGCTTCCTCCCAGCTCCGTCATCAGACCCTCACCACCAAGTGTAGCGAATAGGTCTCATCTGAATGAAACAAATGAGCCCAAACTCGAGGGGTTTCCTAGTGGTCATTAAGGAGCGTCACTGTCTTTCTCCCTGCTCCATCATCAGACCCTCACCACCAAGTGTAGCGAATGGGTCTCATCAGAACGAAACGAATGAGCCCAAACTCGAGGGTATTCCTAGTGGTCATTAAGAAGTGCCACTGGCTTCCTCTCTGCTCCATCATCAGACCCTCACCACCAAGTTTAGCAAATAGGTCTCATCCAATGAATCTGAATGAAACAAATGAGCTCAAACTCGAGGGTTTTCCTAGTGGTCATTAAGAAGTGCCACTGGCTTCTTCCCTGCTCCATCATCAGACCCTCACCACCAATTGTAGCGCATAGGTCTCATCAGAACGAAAGAAATGAACCAGAACTCGAGGTGTTTCCTATTGGTCATTAAGGAGTGCCACTGGCTTCCTCCCTGCTTCATCATCAGACCCTCACCATCAAGTGTAGCGAATAGGTCTAATCAGAACAAAACAAATGAGCCTAAGCTCGAGGGGTTTCCTAGCAGACATTAAAGAGTTCTATTGCCAACCTCTTGACTCCATCATCAGATCAGCTCGATGTTAGCAAATTATTGTATTGTCATCGGATTCATATAGACTTGCAAAGTTTCAAATCAATACGACAATTAGAAGTAGGTTAAAATTGAATTCCAAGATTTTCTTACATTGTGACTTAGTTACATGTGAAGCTAATAAAAGTGTGGTAAAAATGTGGAACGAAATAGCGCTTATTCTTAATGAGGGATTAGGATGAAACAAAAAAAACTAGATGCCGCTTTTCCGATCAGCAAATAGGACATATTTCTTCAAAACATTTTAAATAAATAATAACCTTTTAAATTTTTACTTTATTGCATTCACAATGCAATTGTTATGGTTGAAAAATGGAAAATGAAGTATTTAGAAAAAATCGTCCCATCGGAGCTGGTTGTGAGACGGGTAGATTTTTTCTAAATACTTCATTTTCCATTTTTCAGTAACCTTTTACTTGCCATATTAAAAGGGAAACAAATACTTTTACGTTTAGTTTTATAGAACTAGTAAAAAGTAATCAAGTTTTACTTCTTTCCCACCAAATCTTTTTAAGCTGGTAGTAATCGACTAAAGAGGTGGCAACACTGCTTGAATGCTTTGTGAGGGGATTATGCTCGAAATGATTGTTAAAAGTTTAATCTTACTCCAAATTGAATTTACCCGATTCACAGAATTATTATTGCGTCGGAATGAGACTACGTTCTTACCAATGTCAAACTTTAACTTTGATTAATAACTTTTATCTCGGATTTCATCTCGGACTGTTGCCGCATAACGAAATTGATTACAGAAAATTTTATTATTTGTTTGATGAACATTTTCAGGGTTATTGTGATTGTCTCTAACAGATTGTTTTCGATTGTAACTAGAATTCATAAAGTTAAAAGTTGCTGATTATAAAAAGAAGATTATGTACAACCTACTCTGATGGATATTTATTATTATTATTTTTGATTGGCAGGCAGGCAGTTGATACAACTGATGAGCGTCAGTTATCCAATGATTAGGTTTTCATTTCCTGCAAGTACTTTTCTAAACTGTTCTTGGTTAGTTGATTGTGATGAAATCCACATTTTGTTGGCAATCTGTAATTTGAAGCGGTAACAATGAACTATAAGGAAGCTCATCTGTATGTAAGTAGATGAAAAATATTTAAAAACAGTCATTATGCGTAAACAATTTAACGGAATATCTGTATGATTAAAAATATTAACACACCCGGCTAGTACCGCATGGCTATTTAATTTATTTGCTCTTAATGGCCTGAACCATTCTAATGGCCCGACTAGCAGTTGGGACATTGGGATCAGGCCTCCCTTAGAGATGTATAATATAAGTGGAAAGTCGAAGAACAAAGGCCGATTGCAGTGCTTTCTTCTCCAGCAAAGGTATTTGAGAGCATACTACACAAACACATATATTCACAGGTGGACAAATACCTTTGCAGCGAGCAGCATGGATTTAGAGCCAAGAGATCGGTTGAGACTAATTTATTGGCCTTAGTCGAGTACATTTCTTCAAAATTAGATAGTTGTTTTCAAGTCGATGTGCTCTATTTTTATTTCCGGAAGGCATTTGACCGGGTAAACAATGACGTGTTGCTCGTGAAACTGTGTGCTATAGGATTCACACCGAGACTTCTTCATTTAATTGCCGACTATCTTCGAGACCGTCAACAGTTCGTCAGACTTGGCATATATGAGTCTGATCCGTATCACACCCGTTCAGGAGTAAGTCAGGGCTCTATATTAGGGCCCCTCCTATTTTTACTTATGATTAATGATCTCCCAGGGGTACTCAGTAACTCACGATGTCTGTTGTATGCGGACGATCTGAAGCTTTTCATGGAGGTAAAATCAGATGCGGACTGCAGTGATTTACAGAGCGATGTTGATGCAGTTTGCCTTTGGGCTAGAAAGAATGGGTTGGAGTTTAATATCTTATTTAATATATTTTTATCTTTTAATTAATGTAATTGGTGTTTTGTATAATACCGTTTTAATTGAAGTAAATAAATAAATAAATAAAAATAAATAATGAGTATAAGCCAAAACCCACCACGCAGGCCCAATTTCAATAATTAATTAGTGACTGCAAAGCCGGGACGATCTTGAGATAAGAAGTACCTATATTTTTGATCACCCATCCCAATTTAACAATTGCAAATCGAGCGCGAACCACTGTATCACGGGCTCCTCCACCAGAAATGGTGTAAAATAGGGTCATCATCAAGGTTTAAAGACATTTCTTTCTCATAAGAACTTACATGTTCACTTAAAATGAGATAATACTACTTAATTTAAACTTATAGCTAATGTTATTATGGCGGCGCACCGCAAATGCATCAAAAGTTATAAAACGAATTCTTATACATACATAATACAGTCGTATCATTATAATCATCATTATAATGATACGACGTGCTGGCAGTGGGGCTGGGCATAGGCCTCCTCCACCCAAGTGACATAGGGTTAGGGCTGCCATCCGTCCGGGTTTCCCCGGATTTGTCCTAGTTTGGAGGGCGTCCGGGGAGCGTCCGGGCGGGATTTCTAAAAAGTGTCCGTGGGACACTTTCGATGTCAGGAGAAACCGATTAACTTGATACAATGGAATGAGTATCAATAAATTACAGCATTTCATAGTTAAAAATTTGGTGCGGCAAATATACCCGTGCACTCGTAAGTCTCGTCAGGTGACGTGACGGAACCCCCCTATTTGCCCTACTCCGCGCACCCCGCCGTAGGAAAATTACAATTTTACCATTGTAAAATTACAAATTTACCATTGTAAAATTACAAATTTACCATTGTAAAATTACAATTTTACCGTTGTAAAATTACAATTTTTACTGTAATTTGTGAAGTGAAAGCTTCTTTAGCGGTGTTGTACACTTTTTGCGATGGGTAAAAAATGTTAAACTCGTGTCAGGATCACGTGACCGTAATCGTAAGACGGACACGTACAGTCCGTATTTTTTTTTTTTTTTGTGAAAATGTCTACGGTGCCCTTTTCACTTCTGCCGGTACTCCCGGAGTGGAAACTGTTGTTTTTTTTTTCGAGGCAGTCCGCGAAAAAATCTTAATTTCATCCAAACGTCGGGAGTTTTTGTCCTGGGTCCGTAATTTAGCTGATAGCAGCCCTTCATCGGTGTGACTATTAAAATCCAAAGAGTTATTCAAGCAGTTTTCTTAAAGGAAACCTTCAAGATTTTCAAACCTAATCTCAAGTCTGTTTAAGGTCCCTTTACGGTTTTTGATTGGAATGTGTTCTTTCATTTCAAGGGCTGATTGAAAATCGGTACATCGCAATCACCTTTACTTTCCATTTAATAAATGCTATTGAAAGAAGAATTCCTTTCAATGCCTTCTTACAATGAGCGGCGGGTCTTTTTTAAGTTCGGCTCAATATTTCAAGGAGAAAATGAAAATGTGTTTCGATGGAAGTGTAATTTATTTTAATGGCGGTTGGCGGTCCAAATTGGCAGACTATGGAGCAAGACACGCTGGTCGAACACACTTTCAAAGAACATTATGGATTCTTTTTAGATGATTCCTTATTCAATGCTGAAGAAAAGGCCTAGGAGTTTTCTAAAACTGTATTTTTTTACAAACCTTTTTAAATTCAGAATACTTTTACTTTTTTGCATACACAATGCATTTTTTACTATTGAAAATTAAGTATTAGAAAAAACGACCCGTCTCATAACTAGCTCGATGGGAATGGGACTCGAACCCACGACCTTTCACTGTCCATTAATTGTTCCAGAGCACTCGCCCGGACAGTGAAAGGTCATGGATTAGAGTCCCATCGTAGCTAGTTGTGAGACTAGTCGGTTTTATTCTAATACTTCATTTACTTATTTAAATTTTCGGTATAACAGCCACGAGACTTTGTCCTCTAGGGTTATTCTCATAAAGTCATGGTCAAAGTTCTACATTTTTTATTTATTATGCTTATAGTTAGACTATAAGAATTTAAAGTTTGTTGTTTGTTCTGGAAACAGAGTTATTTTACAAACCTACTGTTTCCATCACAATGCAAAAAGTATAAAAATAATATCATATTAATAATAATACCTGCTCAATAATAGAGGCCAGTCTTTTAAGGCCAGGACTTATCCCTCCTTCCTGGTTATGACGGCACTGTCCTTCTTCACAACTATTCTTTTAACATACTACAGGTGAGTGCTCACAACCATCCGTTTGCCAATGTCCAATGTATTAATAAATTAATAATAGTACCTGCTCAACGATAGAGGCCAATCTCCCCAAGGCCAGGCCGATGCCATCCTCCCTGGTGATGACGGCACTGCCCAACTTCACCACAAGCCTCCTGGCATACTTCAGCTGAGACCTGTCCGTGAAGGTCCTTTGCTTCCTCTCGGCGCTCACCAATGTCCGCTTGTCTACGTTCACACCCTGGAAAGAACAAAATTTAATGTCAAAATAGATAGATAGATAGATAAAAAGTGTATTCGCTACAACACACACAGGACATTACAACAGAAACCAAATAAAAAAATATAAGAAAGAACAGACATACAAATTACAATTAATTAACTTACAGCTATGAGCACATGACGCAGAGAAAATAAAGGAGCATGCACATGTGTGCAGCAGCAGAAAAGGACAAGGCTCGGTATATGTTTTGCTAGTCAGCAAAACACCGATTTTCAGCCGTTACCCGAATGTGAACTAAAAGGTAAGCATATTTTATACTAGCGGCTTCGCGCAGTTACACCCGCTTGGTTTCCGTTCTTGTAGGAATATCTGAATATAAAGGCTTTGTGCTATTTCAGCCTTTGGTTTATAATTGTGTCAAATTTCACCCAGATCCGTCCAACCTTTTCGTCGAGATTGAGGGACAAACATCCAAACATACGTATTTATAATTTTAATATAAGTATAAGGTTAGTGTAGGTACAGTCGAACAAATTGAATCGTGACCCACCATAAGTTAATTTTCAAACAAATATTAAAATTCCAAAAAGGTTGAAATTCAAACTTGACATTGACACTGACCTGGGTGCCTACCATCAAATCTTATTGCGGTTTTTTTAGGACCTTAACTGATCTCCTTCGCTTATTCGTACCATAGCTTAATTGCGATCGAGATTCTATTGCGTCAATGACAAGCAATTTAGCGACATGTCACAGACGCTTAGCTCTCATGAACTCTTATTTGACTTATAACTCGGTCGAATAACATGACACCTGCAGGTAATACTCGTCCCTCTCACTCTCCGGGCATGACAGAATCGAGTGAAAGAGACGGGTAGAAGAAATAAGGACACAAATCGTTCGTTCATTGACATTCAGCAATTCATTTGCGATTCAGTTTTTAGAAGGTCATTGTACGAAATAAAGCAATTCATTTAAGGAACCTATTCTGGAAAGCACCAGTTTTGAATCGCTTTCTTAAAGTTGATGGTAGGCACTCAGTGTAGTTTTGACGATTTCAAACAAATTATTCGCAAAATGGGTCAAGATTTAATTGGTTCGACTGTACTAGTCAAAGGTGTCCTGTAGGTCTCAACTCTACAGGCATCAACTACAGCGGTGTAACGTGTTACACCGCTGTAGTTGATGCCTTCCAATTAGGGTCCAACCACATCACACGCTTACATTTGCAAGGCGTGGCGACATCGACTGTAACCGTAAAGGGGTGTGGTTCTGTAATGTGATGACCCCACATTTACTAAGCATTCGAACACGAATCTCTGTGTATTTTTTTATATTTCACAACGGTGTAGCACTTAGCCTTCATCACACCTGATGTTAAGGCTGAAGGTGGAAGCAGTGCGCTCCCGGAATCCTCAATTACTGAGGAACTGGCTATCTTGTCTCTAAACTGCGGTAACACAATAGTGCTGAAAACATCATTGTTATGGCGCCAGACTTAGATAAAGTTGTGGTAGCTAGCCAGGCGGACTAAGAACAAGTCCTACCACCAACAAAAAAATTTCAAAATAACAAACAAGTAAACAGCTAAGTTTAAGTTGTACTATCAAATTTTGGAGAATCGACGTACTATTGAATGTGGCCGCTTTAAAGTGAGATGGACGAAACCCCAATTTTTCCATCCTAGTTCCTATCATAAATATAAATTAAATTACAAAATCATTTCCGTAACGCCATGTAACAAAAACAAATCAACAGTTATTAAGGCTATATATCTTTCCTACGAAATACAAATTAAAAATGTAATTTTTCGTGAAAGTTGAATAAAGGAACGATCTTTTTATGAAGTATATAAATTAGTTAGGTTAATATCTCATATTTTCTGTAATGGGCAATTTTTCACCTCCGATGGTTATGGGGATTCCAGAATCATAATTAAGGGCGTAGGATGTTGTTTTCGTTTTTTTTCAACCGTTATAGGTATTATTGTTAGCCAATTTCAATCCAAAAAGGCTCCTCCATTTCAGACAGATCAGTACGTTCTAGAAGCAGTTAGAAAATGTCGGAATCTTTCATTTATTTGTCGATTTTTAGGTGTAGGTAAAAAGTTTATATATAAAGTTTAAAGTTTTTTTTGGAAGGCGGTTTAATCGTTGTGATGTCTAAATATCTAAATGATGCGATTATTTAAAGTAAACTGGCGACAGAGGTAAAAACGGGTGATGTGATCGCCAACCGATTATGGCAATAACATTGTTACACAAGAAATACATCAGCTCTCTTTTAGCTGCTGCTGCGGGCAGCGATAAAAAAAATGAGTTTTGAATTAAGAAAAAACATTAGAAAATTGTCTATTTTTAGAGGTGTAAAAAATATGTTTTCGATTTGTCTGCGGCATGACAGTTAATCTATATATATAAAAATGAATCCCTATTTCCCTTGGTCACAACATCACGCGTGAACGGCTGGACCGATTTGGCTAATTTTGGTCTTGAAATGTTCGTGGAAGTCCAAGGAAGGATCTAGGGGTAGGATAGGGGTAGGGTAGGGTAGGGGTAGGGTAGGGGTAGAGTACGGGTAGGGTAGGGTGGAGTAGGGGGTAGGGCCACGGGAACGAAGTCGCGCTGGGTCAGCTAGTACTAAATAGTTTGCCAACTTTTGTCTATACCTAACCTACACTCTTTAATTTTCGCGTTGCATTACTTCAAAAAGTTCCATCTATTCCATTGATTTAATCAAGCTCCAACAAACCAAGCATATCACATTTCATTTCCACTTGTTGATTAACCGAACTCGTATGTTCTATTCACTCGAACCGACCAAGTGAATGCAAGCAAAGCGGTAGGAGGATTATTGATTTCAGAGAATTGCATTGCAATCTATTTCCGAGCAAGTGTGCGAAATTCATCGGAAATCAAACAGATACTTTACAAGTCCACCTGTGTGTGGTGGTTAAGCTCTATTTACTTACTGTTACGTCATTAACATCCATTAAGTTAAACTTTAACTTAAGGATATAGCATAGGTAAAAAAAATATCGTCGATGGCCGTTGCTTACACAAGCGAGGGGGTGCTGGGATCGGTAAGACTCCGGCCGCGGCACTCTCGTAGACTGAGAAATACGTGTAGACGCGGCATGCAGCGCGCATTCTATTTACATCTAAAATATCACCTATGTGCGCTTTTACTAAGGAAATTATATTATGTAGAATACAAGAAGAATTATTATGAATATTTATTGTAAACGTCGGTTTGTAGGAAGAGTAGATCTTAGATATTATTCGTATGTAGTAAAAAAAGCTTTTTTTAACAAAGATAGTCACTTCAAACGATTCTTCAAAATGCAGAACGCAGCAGCAGCTATTTATATTTATTTTCTATCTCTAGATCATTTCGATAATATATCCATTATCGAAATGATCTTCGCAGGCAAAACTACAACATTTGCTACAAATTACACTGAAAAAAATAAATAATGTATACTGCTCTAACCAGTAGGTACATTTTCAGATTTATTCCAATCAAATTAATAAAACTTATAATTTAATATGAAAAAATATAAATAACTCACTAGCCCATCATCTAATATTTTTTTACAAAATAAATCTACTTAGTTAATCAATATTTAAATAAGTATACCGTTTATATAAAATCACGCTATCAATTTAAAACATAAATCAATATATAAAAAAACACTTAAATAAAAATATTGTTTAAGTACAAAAAAATAAAATCAAATACATATTATTCCAATACCAAAAATGATAATATCAAATAATACAATAACTTGTGTCATTGAAAATTGGAAGCAACGATCACATACACCCAGATACAAGAAAATATCTAAAAGTTAGTTTTCGACATTTACCCGTCCGAGAATCGAACCCGGGACCTCAGAGATAGTGGCACCTAGAAAACCGGTGCGTACACCAATCGGCCACGGAGATCGTCGAATTTGTTTAAACAAAATGTAGCGCAACTGAAATAATTGATACTTTGTTTACTAATGTAAACTTGCCACTGCCACGTAAGGTTATAAATCAGCCACTTTAAAAAAACCTTTTTTCATTACTCATTTTAAAATATCTTTATTTTTCACTGTCACTATTTTTCGCCATGTACGCATCATATCCCTTGTGCTCTAAAAATGGGTAAAAAACGTAAAAACTTGCCTAACGTCAGGTTCTTTTTTCTGTTTAAATATTATGCGATACTAGCTATCCGCCCGCGGCTTCGCCCGCGTGGACTACACGACGTTATCCCGCGGGAGTGTGATATTTTTCCGGGATAAAAGTAGCCTATGTTCTTCTCCAGGCTTCAAAGTATCTGTGTCCCAAATTTCAGCCAAATCCGTTCGGCTGTTTAAGCCTGATTGAGTAACAAACATCCAAACATCTAAACATCCAAACATCTAAACTTTCACATTTATAATATTAGTAGGATGCTGAAATATTTGTACTAATTAAAAATTTAAACCGAAGCGACAGCAACACAACTATATGTTAAAATTTTGTCATATTCATTAACATGAATCTCAAGACAATTTTGTGGTATGTGTGACATGACAACCAAAGGCGACAGCAAAAAAGACAATAATGGGTGCATCCATTGCATTGTAAAGTGATTGACTGATATTTGGAAAATTCTAAACAGTTAAACAGTGTTTATAAAATTAGTCGCGTGAATTGAGTGAACTCACAAAGGTAGTTTTATAATGTGGTTGGTTATAGTACTTGAATAAAATTTTGTGTGAATAGATTCTCCCAGAAGATGCCTATTCACTTGCGACTTTAAGAGGTTTGGGTTGTAGGTACTCGGGCAAACAGAAGCCGGCAGGGTATTCCAGGCATGGTGAAGGAGTACTTAATTCTCTGAGCGTGAGTTTAAAGGAGAGGGCGGAATGAGGTTATGCAACTCAGATGCACACTCGTTAAAGCATATCTGACAAGTGACTCAGGGGATGAAACTCATAGCTGAAGTCCCCCATCGACAGTATGGGAGTGCTTATTCGCCAGGCCAGATAAAGAGGTACGCACTGTGTATCAGACTAACACCAGTAACATAGAGATCCTTACTACCGAACTTAGTAACTGTACGGTCACTTCAGTCTACAAACCTCCCAATGCACCGTATTATTCAGCTGTCCGCCGAACTTTAACGCCCATCCGGTTAGATTCGTCCTTGGTAATTTTAATAGCAATAGCGAGAACTGGGGATACAGAACCAGTGATGACAACGGAGTGAAGGTTGAAGAATGGGTTGATGGACACATACCTACTATCTTTGATCCATGATCCAAAACTTTCGTCATCATTCAACAGCGGTCGCTGGAAAAGGGGTTAAAACCCTGATCTAATCTTTGCCAGTGATCACATAGATCACGAGTGCGTGAAGACAGTAAGTGGTGCAATACGGAGGACCTAATTATGTGCCAGGCCTTACGACCTGAAGGATAAAATAATAAAATAAAATAAAAAAAAATATCTTTATTCAACTTGACTTAAGAAATAAGCTCTTTTGAATCGTCAATATTTTCGTTCAAGACTTTTTTAACTGATAAGAAGAATAGGCGCAATAAACTTATCAGCTTTAATAATTGGAGTAACGATATTTCCAAAGATTTATATCGTTAACTTTTACAACTTTTCATTATAATATTACATTGGTTCAGCTAAGGTTATGTGTTACATCAAATCCATGCATTACGGTCTTTCAAATAGTCGTCTACTTTATAATATCCTTTGCCCATGATCATTCTTTGCCATGACTTTTGAATTTGTGCAAAGGCAGCTCTACTAAATTCTGTGGAACTTTATTAAAACTAGCTACGCTTTTCCCCAAAAACGAACTTCTTGTTTTTTTCAAGTCGAATCCTTGGAACGGCAATCTTATTTTTATTTCTTGTTTTGAATTGATGTATATTGCTACGTTTTACAAATGTATTGAGATACTTCTTCACATATACCATATTCTCATATATGTATTGTCCTGCAACAGTTAATATGTTGATTTCTTTTAAAGAATCTCTTGGCTGAAGTTTGTATATGGCGCGAATAGCTCTTTTCTGAAGCACAAAAATACTTTCGGTTAGCTGCTGAACCCCAAAGTAATAGGCCGTAGGACAATACACTCTGAAAATAGCTAAAATAGATTAACCTTGGTTGATCGGTTAAGAGCCTTATTTCTTTAACAGCAAATGCCGCAGAACTGAGTCTACCGGCCAAGGCTTCAATATGAGTGTCCCATTGAAGTCGATAATCTAATGTTATATCTAAAAATTTAGTACTGTTAATTAATTTTACTATATTGTCATCCAGTTTTATGTGAATATCAACCTGTCTTACATTTGGCAGGGATTTTTTTTTCACATTTTGTTTTTTTCGAGTTTAATGATAGATTAATTGATGGTACCACGGCAAAAAGAAATTGCCACAGTACCATCATTGGTACTGTGTAATGGTACCATGGTAAAGGAATGGATTATTGCTATGAAACCAATGCGCAACTTTCGATAAAGTACTATTTACTTCGTCAAAACAATTATTACCTCTGTCAACTTTAAAGACTAGAGGAAGTGTCATCAGCAAATAGCACTGTCTCGCATAAATTCTTTGCTTAAAAAGGAAGGTCATTTATATAAATTAAAAACAGCAAAAGGGACCAGTATTGACCCCTGGGGTACGCCCATGTTGATATGATGTGGAGCCCCTCCGGTAGACTAAGTTTTTTTGATAACTACTTTCTGTGTTCTTTCACATAGATATGATTGCATAAGGCTAACCGATTTATCATAGACACCATAATGTTTTAATTTCCTTAAAAGCGTTTGGTGATTAACACAATCGAAAGCTTTGGAGAGGTCACAATAAATACCAACTACATCTCGCTTGCTCTCCCAAGCATCAAATATATGTTTTTAAATATAATATGATAGGATGACATACCAAGACCAGTATGAATTAGATCCCATCTCACAGGACACTATAGATTTTGGGAATGAATTGCTAGAAGCCATATCCGAAACAACGAGAGAAAAGTGGAACAAGCTAATCGAAGGCGTAGATATGACGCATAAAAGCAAGAAGGCATGGTGTTTTATAAGGAAACTAAATAATGATCCTAAAATCGCTGATCGTCATTCCAATGTGACCACAAACCAGACCGCTCACCACTTACTCCAAAATGGGAAAGCTTCCACGAAAAGTCTCCAGAAGAAATTTACACGAGACCCTGGTAAAGAGGTTAACCACTTGGACGAGGCTTTTACAGAAACAGAGCTCAAGTTTGCCCTTGATAAGCTCAAAGAAGGTAAAGTCACTGGCTTTGTTAATATCAGGGTCGGGCAGCTGAAACGGTTTGGTTTCGTACTACTTATACAAAACTGTCATTTCTTCCATGGCCGCTTCCAAAGGGTGTGTAATCTAATCACTGACGTTTTAGCCACCTACTTTTAATAAATGACATTTGTGGCAGAGAGTGTATATAAAACTTCTTCGAGATTATTTATTTTTATGAGTTTATTATCTTTGATATAATATGTTAGTCAGTTTAAAGTTAGCCCGCCATTTGTTTATACTTTATGCAATGAAATTTAAATAATCAAATAAATATTCCTCCTTCGGAAGTACTTGTACCTATGCAATATTTCATTAGAGTATCAAAAATGTTACTTCGACTATGCAAGTCTCCTTACAGAACTCCGCAAACTTATCTGACGCGGTGGTTAAATTTGAGAGTTAAAACTGTCAATACAGCTGACAGACTTTTCATTCTTTTTTATTGCTACTGGCGCCTCAACCATCGGTTTTAGATATTGTTGTGGGGATTTCGAATTTCGAATTTCAAAACCGCGAGAGCATTTCTTGCAAGAAATTGTATGCATGCTCTATTTTGTACTAATAATGGATAAGAGAATCAGTAATAAAAATGTTTTGAACCTGAAATTTACACAAAATGGTGCGGTTTATGTCCCTCACTCAAAGGAAAGAAGCTGGACTTTACAAAATTATTAATACTAAGTACATTCGTATATTGGTTTCTGCGTTTTGAGATAAGAAGTTTGAGTATGTCATGCTCTCTGTAAACATTTCTGCGGTGGTGTCGTGTGAGGCGGGTCGTTACGTTCCCTAAAATATGGTTGAGCGAAGCGATGGCTGGTTCATGCGTCATGCTCGTGAACGGGTGCCACCAGTGGGATGGGTCTGCTCCTGACTTCTTGTCTCAAAATATGCAGATTTTTAATGTTTTATTCTTATTAGTTTTATTTTATCGTGGCTTGTATGGCACTGTTTATTATTGACTCTTATGTTCTTAAACTATTCAAAGTTTTATTGCCCTTGTTTGGCATTTATATTTATTATTTTATTTGCTACGTTTTTGATTGGTGTGTATTTTAAAGAAACTACCTTTTGGATGTCTATTTCTTAGTTATTGAAAATTATTTACTGCTATGATTACCGGGTTTTTTATTTTGTTTTTGAACTTAAGATTAATTTGTGATGGAAAGTGACTTTACATATTATATTATGTTAAAGTCACTTTTCAATGTGACGACTCTGTATGAAATATGACAGGGAGAAAAAAATAGCCCTTGGCGAGTTTCTTGCCGGTTCTTCTCGTTACAAGGCCTCCCGCCGTAGGATTTGCGAACCGATAGCGTAGCTTCATTGACGTTCACAAGTGCTGTATCAGCCTAAAATGAATAAATGATTTTTGATTTTGATTTTGATTTTGATTTTCTCACAGTCTCATAAAATTGGTGTAATGGTGATATTAGATCAACTAGGTATATAAAATTCTTACGTCGGTTTTATTTCAAGAATTGCTTTTACATTATGTCTCTGTAAAAAACTTTTTCAACAAGCGAATTTCTTATTTCTTGATGCAATTTTTTACACCTACCTATCTTAACTTTCTCACATTTTCAATTTTGAGGAACCTAAAACGAACATAAATTTAATATACAGTAGTAGAAGTTAGAAGCTTAGACTAATTATGTACCTACAACACAACAAAATATTGGTACTCAAATAGGTACTTTTATGAGCTCTTAAGTATCTTAGGCAATATTATCCGTCACTTTTATTTCAAACTATTGATGTTTGCTTTAGGTAATGAGTAAAATAACGTGTCCTAGGTTACATAGGTCTATGGTTATGCAATAAATGGCAAAGCACTCATCTATACCCAATCCTGAAGCGCTATTTCAATATTTCCTAGCAAAATAAGCATCATTGAAAAAAATTAGGATCCTAGTGTGAGTTTTTTTTTTTGAATTTTGGCGCAATCGGAGCGATACAGTCTCCACGTCCAAACGCCGCCAATGCCAGGCGGAGACTGAATAATTATGCTGCGAAACGGTGCACGATGCATTTTGGGATACTAGTTATTGACTATATAAATATAACAAAAAAAAATTTTAGTAACTTCCCTAGATATGACTAAGAACTACTTACACAAAAAAAATTTGCTTGATTACTCAACTAGTTATTGAGATAATTGAGTTTAAGACGGAAAAAAGGGGTCTTGAAAATTTTTTTTTTTAGTACATTGTATTTATTTGATTCAAATAAATTTTAGTAACTTTCCTTCATAAAGAAAAGATCTATCACATATAATATTTTGGAAGGCCTAGCACTGATACTTTGGCAGGAAATTTAATTTAAAAACATTGAAAATTTTGAGTTTGATCGCCGCAATAGCCTTAATGGATGTTAAAGTGACAGTTAACAACGAGAAAACAAAGATCATCTTTTGTTTTATTTGCACTTTAAAACTTTCGCGTACCATTGGGAAAAAATAATCAAACACGGATACCTAATACCAAAATAATACCCTACAAATAACCACAGCTACCTACAAGTTTTGATTTGTTATTTTTAGAATAAAAAGCTCAATCACGATAGTGTTACTGAAATGCTTTCATGCAAACGATTATTGCACCCATTCATTAATATACGCCACACGTAGTACACAACGTGAATTTTCAATAGAATTTCAGCGGACGAGAAAGTGACAAGGCAATCCAATCATCGTTACAGAAAATAGGAGCTCGCTCAATTTCCAGTGTAATATCAGGAAAATTAGAGGCTGATACAAATCGCTCATCGGATGGTGCTATTTCGACTTTAAGCCAAATATTGGACCAAATTGTTACATGTTTAGATACCTATTAAATAATCAAACGCAGGTTCCTAATACCATTATAATAATACCATACAAACGTTCACAGCTACCTACAACTTTTGTTTTGTTATTTTTAGAATAAAAAGCTCAATCACGATAGTGTTGTTTTTAATTAACTTTGCTTTCATGCAAACGATTATCGCACTAGTCCATTCAATAACGTACGCCACACGTAGTACCTACACAACGTGAACTTTCAATAGAATTTCAGCGGACAATAAAGTGACAAGGCAATCCAATCATCGTTACTGAAAACAGGAGCTCGCTCAATTTCCAGTGTAATAACTATCAGGAAAATTAGAGGTTTATACAAATCGCTCATCGGATGGTGCTATTTCGACTTTAAGCCAAAGATGGGACCAAATTATTACATGTTTAGATATTAATGTAAGACGTTATTAAGTGTACATATTTCGGTTCGTTTAAGAGGATTATTTCCAATGTAATATCACAATGGAACATTAGAAGCTGATTCAAATCGCTCATCAGATGGTGATATTTCGAAATCGGGCCCAGTGGATGGGATAATTGGTTCACATGGCGGCAGGAAGGGACTAAAGAGGAAATTCTAAAATTAATTAATTGTTATTATGTTACGTGAAGCTATTCCAGATAAGACACTCATTTACTAGTTGTTATCATTTTTATTTTAATTTAATGAAACACCAACAAAACATACACCATTACAAAAAAATCAAGTTAAACTTAAAGCTACGTGCTGTCTTAATTATAGGTGGTGACGACATGCAATATTATAAAATAAAAACTGAGAATTTAAACACTAAATCACACATAAAAAAAAATAGGAACATACATAAAAATTTAAAACTAATAAGTACTTAAGTTACAAATACATTACATAAGACATACAAAACAGCGAAATTTAAAATGACAAAAACACATGGAATCAACATATTAAGTATGTTGTAAAGCAAAGCACATGGATCATGGAATCAACATAATTGTTAAAAAGCAAAGTTGTTTCCCGCTGCCAGATCTTTCAAACTACGCAACGGATTTTAATGCGGTTGTTACCAATATTTTTACTGTTGCAATACGTCTAAATTGTTTGGATTACGAGTTAAGTTTCTGTGTGTTATCAGGAAATTGAAAAGTGATACGAATCGCTCAACGGCCGTAGCTACTCCCACTTTGGGCCCAGTGAACACGTTAATTGGTTTACACGAAGATGGGAAGGGACAACACAGGAAATTGTTGTACCTATATCTACCTCTTTATATTTTTAGATTTAAGATAATGTCGAGTGAAGCTATTTCAGAATATGAGTTAGCGGTTACAGCGATGATTTCTGATATTTGCAGGAATATTAGAATGATGTTGCTTATCGACCAAAAGGAGTCTTCATATTGGACCCAGTGAACACGTTAATTGGTTTACACGAGGATTGGGAGGGACAAGAGAGGAAATGTCGTTGTTTAAATCTTTATATTTTTAGATATGAGATAATGTAGAGTGTTGCTATTTCAAATTATAAATTAGCGCTTACAGCGATAATTTCTGATATTTTCAGGAACATTAGAATGATGTTGCTTATCGACCAAAAGGAGTTTTCATATTGGACCCAGTGAACACGGTAATTGGTTTACACGAGGATTGGGAGGGACAAGAGAGGAAATGTCGTTGTTTAAATCTTTATATTTTTAGATATGAGATAATGTAGAGTGTTGCTATTTCAAATTATAAATTAGCGCTTACAGCGATAATTTCTGATATTTGCAGGAACATTAGAATGATGTTGCTTATCGACCAAAAGGAGTCTTCATGTTGGACCCAGTGAACACGTTAATTGGTTTACACGAGGATTGGGAGGGACAAGAGAGGAAATGTCGTTGTTTAAATCTTTATATTTTTAGATATGAGATAATGTAGAGTGTTGCTATTTCAAATTATAAATTAGCGCTTACAGCGATAATTTCTGATATTTTCAGGAATATTAGGTGTTGCTTATCGACTATAGGAATTTTCACATTGAACCTTGTGAACATTCTCAAGAAGAGGTACTAAGTATCAAAGAATACTTTAATATGTACTATGGAGGAAATTGTGACATTGTTATAGATAGGAGAATTTGTATAATAAAGCTTTTTTTTTACTAACGTCTTTATTTCTAACTTGACATTTAAAATTATTGACATCAAAAGCTAGGGCCCAATGAACGAGTCAATTCATTAACGTAAGGTCGAGGAAGAGTCCAGGGAGAAAATAGTTTTTAAATAGAAGAATAAATGTATTTTATAGAACATGTGATGTCCATGTTGAACGGCGCCCCGTTTAATTAAACGGCTAGCTGGTTTATTAAACAGCTTCAACTATTTGGCTGCAACATAATTATTATACTAATACACGACTTTGGACGCAGCATAGTATGGTTGATATGCATGATCTGTCATCGGATGGGGTTGTAAAAATTGTGACATCAATCAATAAAAATATGTTGCGTGTCCACACCTTATACCCGAATCAATCATTTGTAGGCACAAAACCCATTTTAAATTATTACCTATGTGCCCACACATTTTTATAAATACCTACATCAAACGACATAATAATTGATGCTATCTCTCCTCCCTATCAATATCCATTTCAGTTAATGAATATCAAGGAACAAAGAGTTGTAAATCTTTTGTGTTAATAATAGCTACCGAACGAAGGTCAATAAAGGCTCTTGCTGGATCCATCAATAGAAAACAATAAGTACCTTGCTTCTGTTGAATTACAACAGAAGTTTAATATCTTACAATATCGCTTGTCGTCATGGTACTACAATATGTTAACAAGTATAATTGGAAAATCTTCTAATTTCTGTTAGGCACACCCCGCACCCCGATATTTTTATCTCGCGATTTTGAAAACGCAAATTTGTACAAACTCATGATACTTATGAATTCGTTTGAATATAATTTCGTGTGTTACCAATAGCGATTTTAAATAGCTTTGCTCTTATTATTTTAAGCATCACGCCGGTAAATATTAAGACGTGTCGAAAATAATTAGAGATTAAACGAACTTACCTGAAGTGAAGTTCTATCTTAATTATACGAAGGCTTCGTCCGAAGAGATTAGCTTGATTAACACTTGTAGTACGCCCTAGTAATCGCCAATTTCACACTATATTGAGAATATACCTACTTATAAATTAAAAAAGTAATAAAAGACAATTATTATTTTTTAAATTTCAAATGCGGGTAGTCAAGAGCGATCTGGCTCAAGCGCCCGTCATAGCTGTCATTTAGTTTGGAGTATTATATTTTTCGAATAATATAGGGGAGTAGGTAATAACTTTTGGGAGGGAGGGATGCTAATCTCTTCGGACGAAGCCTTCGTATAATTAAGATAGAACTTCACTTCAGGTAAGTTCGTTTAATCTCTAATTATACTTCATGCTTCGTCCTCAAGATTAGCTTGATTAACACTTGTAGATGTTTAGAGACTAAGTGTTCGAAAAATATGCAAAAATTGTAATAGGTTACTGAATAATATAGATTGAAATTATAACATAGCTTGCTTCTTTATTTTCTCAACATAGAAACAAAAAGCAATAAAAAAGTATTATTTGTTACATAAAAAATCAACATCGCTTATGAAATAAACGAAAAATATTTTGACTAAGCACTCAAAACAGTGGTGCTAAATTTTCTGTTATAAAATTTGACAAACGTATGTAATTCTGAAAACCAACCTGCAGTTTTATAATCTGATCTATGCTAAAACCTAAATTTTGCGCAGCTGACGTAGCAGCATACCGGGTATTATGCGCAGTGAACGTAGAAATATCAATTTCATTTAAATGTAACGTATTTTTTATCCATTATATATGGCTTATATATGGCTTTCGGTAACTAATAAATAAATTTTTGGAATCAGGACAGAGAGACATTGTCATTTCAAGGTAAGTAATCAAAACTCTTGCAGGACAAATACTTGGCTTTTCGTTATAGAATGGTATAACGAGCAATGGTTGAGCTGTCTACCACTAGATGTCTTTATGAGAATGGGAAATTTTGATTTTAATTGCTAAAGAAGACTTTTTTTATACATATTTTTTCCCGATTCACCACTTTTCAAGACAATTTAAAACCTGTGCTATATTCCAGACTTCATTAAATTTAGGGGTTGGAGGTCTGGTGCGAAAACTCCTTTAATAAATCTCTTTTTTTTGTGAGATATTAATTTTAGTTATTAGAGCCAAAGCAGAATGATAACAGTTAATTGTGCCATACTGAGCGCCACTGTTAAAATCAGATGCAAAAAATGTTGTATATTGGGAATTGATACTTTCGTATAAGTTTAGTTTATTTAGTTGACAATAAATAGACCACTTTTAATAGCAAACTTCGTATTGTTTATAAGAGTTATCTAAAAGGGAGTTAAGCATGATGCCCAGAGAAAATTGTTTGATGCCTCTTCGTATCATCACCATCACCAGGGTAATGGAGTTGCGCATTTGTTTGCGGCTGGAATTTGTAGATAAAATTAGGTTTGAATCTGCTTTGAAAACGAATTGTTTCATTATTAAAAGACTCTTAAATAGTGGATACCACTGTTATGTGAACCAAAATGCAACAACTATTAAGTATATCTGTGGCATTGTCAGAGATAATCTTTCTCAAACATTTAATAATCATTGTGAAAGGAGCAAAAACATAAAAATTGAATTTCGACCACGACACTGAAAAAGACATTTACGGCGTATGCATCCGGATCCTTATGCCATGATATAATATATCTTGGACATTTATTATTTCAACGACTAGCCTATCAATGTCAGGCCTATGAAAGTTTTCAACAATTTGTTGAAAGGCATAATCAGCTAGCTGCCATTCTTGGTCTGCCGCATAGTATTATCTGAAGATCGTATATGAGATGCAAAAATGTAAAGATTTTTACGTTTACGCCATTGCCAGAGGTCTTTTGCGATCTCTATCAGGTGTGGGGAGTGTATAACACCCATTCGGTTTACGTAGGAAATTACCGTGGTATTGTCAGTTCGTAGAAGTACTTGACAGTTAATATCTTAAACCAATAAACGCAGCAAGAATTCCTAAATAATTTATTGTCTGCTACTTTCTTTTCTCGTACAGAAAAAAAAAAAAAAGAGTACGAGATTAGAATGGCTCTCAAGCAGCTCAAAAACAACAAGGCGGCGGGCGATGACGGAATCACAACAGAACTTCTGAGAGCGGGCGGTAAGCCGATACTTAAGGTCCTCCAGAAGCTCTTCAACTCTGTTATCCTCGAGGGCAAAACGCCAAAGGCATGGGGCAGAAGCGATGTGATGCTGTTCTTCAAGAAGGGTGATAAGACTCTCCTGAAGAATTACCGACCCATCTCGCTTCTGAGCCATATCTACAAGTTGTTTTCGAGAGTCATTACGAATCGTCTCGCTCGCAGGTTCGACGACTTCCAACCTCCCGAACAAGCCGGGTTCCGAAAAGGTTATAGTACCATAGACCACATTCATACGCTGCGGCAAGTTATACAGAAGACCGAAGAGTATAACTTGCCACTATGCTTGGCGTTCGTGGACTATGAGAAAGCCTTTGATTCGATCGAGACCTGGGCAGTGCTGCAGTCTCTCCAGAGGTGCCAAATAGACTACAGGTACATCGAGGTGCTGAGGTACTTATACCAAAACGCCACCATGTCGGTCCGATTACAGAACCAGAGCTCTAATCCTATCCAAATACAGCGAGGTGTGAGACAGGGAGACGTCATTTCTCCCAAACTGTTCACAGCTGCGTTGGAGGATATTTTTAAGCTACTGGACTGGAAAGGATTCGGCATTAACATCAATGGCGAGTACCTAACACACCTGCGGTTTGCCGATGATGTAGTTCTCATGGCTGAGACTTTGGAAGACCTGAACACAATGCTCGAAGATCTCAGCAATGCTTCCCAAAGAGTGGGTCTGAAGATGAACATGGATAAGACGAAAATCATGTCCAATGCCCATGTTGCATCCGCTCCAGTTAATGTTGGGAACATTACACTCGAAGTTGTTGACCACTATGTCTACCTAGGACAGACAATCCAATTAGGTAAGTCCAACTTCGAGAAAGAGATCTCTCGTCGAATCCAGCTCGGATGGGCAGCGTTTGGGAAGCTCCGGCATATATTTGCGTCCAAAATTCCTCAATGTCTCAAGACTAAGGTCTTTGACCAGTGTGTGTTGCCAGTTATGACTTATGGAAGCGAGACGTGGTCTTTTACTATGGGTCTCATAAGAAGGCTCAAGGTTACCCAGAGAGCAATGGAGAGAGCGATGCTTGGTGTTTCCCTGCTCGATCGAATCAGAAATGATGAGATCCGCAGGAGAACTAAAACGACCGACATCGCTCAAAGGATTGCTCAGTTGAAGTGGCAGTGGGCGGGACACATAGCGCGGAGAACCGATGGCCGTTGGGGCGGAAAGGTTCTCGAATGGCGACCGCGGACCGGACGACGTTCCGTGGGCAGGCCCCCTACAAGGTGGACCGACGATCTGGTCAAGGTCGCGGGAAGCCGCTGGATGCGGGCAGCGCAGGACCGATCGTTGTGGAGATCCTTGGGGGAGGCCTATGCCCAGCAGTGGGCGTCGTACGGCTGAAATGATGATGATGATGATGACTTTCTTTTACACTCCATAAACCACTAGCTCTGTCGTCTCCACATGCAATTCCCCACCCCGTAGTTGAGGCACCTGAAAAAACTCCAGGTCATACTTGTCTATTTTTATTTTGGTGCGGCTCCACCAATAGAAATCCTGTTCCAAATAACAAGGTATATCCATGTACTTATTATACATATTTCAAATAATTTAGTATACAACCAGCTGCATTTCACGGCGGGACAGGTGGATATTAACAGTACACCTTATTAAGTTAGAAAACTTTTGTATTGCAAATTCAATTTTGGCAAAGTGACCTAGAATTTCTTTTAGTCTAAACTACATCCTAAGAACTTACAAGACTGAGAAGGTATAAAGTTACTTTTATCGGTATTTATAATGAAACCTAAGCTTGTAAGCAACTTTACGGTATCTTGTAAGTTTTAAGACCCTTATATTAGACAGAGGTGATCCAAATATATTGTTAACAGGTAACCACATAATCTTAAGAATTTCATGACCGGTTTCATGTTGACTTTAGTGAATACCAAAGGAGCTGTGTTTAAGCCAAATAATAAGACATTAAATTCATATGTTTTTGGATCAAATTGGTATCTTAGATATTTTCGGTCTCCCTTGTGGATTTTTAACAAAAAGTATGCATCTTTCAGGTCTACTGTGTACGGTTACAATCTTTCGATATCAATTTTATAACTGTTCTTAAATCCTCCAGTTTAAAATGACTTGTGTCAAAAAATTTATTTAGTAATAAGTTTAGGATGAAGCGCATCTTCCCATTTGGCTTGGGTACTAAAAAATATTTGATAGATTGATCAGATCTGTTATCTCTGAAATTGCAGAGACAGCAAATTTTTAATTTCGTGTATGAAAAGAGCCTTTTCCTTTTCACTACATTTTCGGGTTGACGGTGATACAGGTTGCATCGGTTTTCGATTGAAGGGAATCTTGTATCCTTTTATATGAAAAAAGAACCAGTGGGTCCTTGGTAATCATTAAAAATTCTTTATAGAATAATGATAAACGACCTGCATGCGTTAACGTATTTAACGACGGCTGTTGTTCTGTCTCTGCCACGGATACTGCGACTGCTTCGATAAGTTGATGAGCCGTCTACGCGTCGAAGTTGTTGCAGGTTCCTTCGTCCTGGGAGGGCCCGTCGTCGGCCTGCGACTAGGACCCGGACCCTTCCAGTTTAAATTTCGCGAAGAACTGTATGGATTAGAGCTTGGCTTCTTATTAGGAAACTTTTGTGTCGTTGATTGCTTTGGGTCTGTGCCAGACTTGTTAATCTGATTTTATGGTTTCCCTTAAGTTTTCGCCGAATAATTGTTTATCAATTTTAATATTATGAAGAGAATCCCTTAGATCCATCTTCACGGCATTCAAAAAAAAAATTGTAAATTGAATTAGAATGTTGGCAATCACACATGTTTTTTGCCAAATCCATAAGTGTTTTTAGCAAGGCTGTATTTTTCTCATTTGCAGACAATATAATAGTATATATTTTACCAGACAAGTGTTTCCAGCAGTCGATTCCTTCTGTTTCAGTTGAATGCCCTTATTGCGTTTAGCAATAATATCTGAAACAGCTGCTTTAATCTTAGGATCAAGCTCAGGTGGGTCAATCAATTTGCAATTTTCTGGGATACATGATCCTTATGAGTTCTTTACGCAATTCTTTGTTAATACCTGTTGTGACCCAGTGCTGGAAAACTCCAGCACTCCTGACTGAAGTAGGGTCAGTAAATAATATTTCTAATACTTCAATATCTAACTGTATGTTTTCTATTTCAAGAGCAGACGTTTGATCTGAAGGTAGATCACGCTTCGGAGCCTCAGTCGACGAATGACCATCCTGTATATTTGTAATGTTTTTAGACTGGGATGTACTGGGTTGGTTCCAAAAGTGGCTCCAGCACTTGTTCTAATTGTCCTTCAGGTTAACCCTTAGAACATGGTCAACTGTGACCTCTTGGTCGTATGTAAGGGACAGAGCAAGCCTCATGTTCATAAAATTTTAGCATGTCAGTATAATATTGTAAGAGACAGTCCCCAGTTATAACAACACGTACTGTCCGCAAACAACACTTAAAAGTACCTTATAACAGTCCCGTTGTACTGTTTGTAAGACCCAGTGACTGCAGTGTATATAATGATGATTATGTTATCATTATTTGAGGTTATGTATTGCTTAACCTTAGGTATGCAATTAAATTTCGTAAGAGACAGTCCCAGTTCGAAAAAAGTACTGTCCGCAAACTATTGAAAATCGACACATCATAATAAGCATAATACTTTAGAGTACATAGCTGTTTTAGCTTAGTCACTTATGTAAATTATTTTCAGTAAGAAGCAGTCCCAGTTCAAAGAAAGTACTGCCCGCAAACTGTTGAAAATCGACACATCATAATAAGCATAATACTTTAGAGTACAAAGCTCTTTTTTATCTTAGTCACTTATGTGAATTATTTTCAGTAAGAAGCAGTCCCAGTTCATAGAAAGTACTGCCCGCAAACTGTTTGAAATCTACTTATACCTACGAGAACTTGTAAAAGTCTGTGCCGAACTAATGCATTATGTTCAATTATAACTTTAAAATTAATTAATAATTTTGTTATACTTTATCAAAAAGTATTTATTTTACAAACTTAGTAATAAGTAGTTAAATAGTCAAAACGTTTTATCGTTGAACGTAATTATCGTTTGCATTTTTTTTTTGCGAAACGTTAGAAAACCAGGTTACTGAACTTCAATTTGCAATATAATATGTCAAGGCCAGTGACTTATGAATGTATTAAAATACATAACGTATCTTTAGATAAGGACGACGAGTGATAGGATTGTTCCGATAACTCAGAACAAGATGAATCTTACCGGTGTGGTGGTGCTTCTTTTTTCGCTCCAACTTCCTCCCCAATCTTATAATTTTTCGTTTAATGTGTTCACAATTATCTTTTTTGCGTTTGGGCATCCTAAATAATCACTTTTAACAACAACTAACAACTTTTTTAACACAATTTAAAAACTAGATGTGAAACGGCGACGCACTAGAAAGCGAATGACAGCTATGACGGGCGCTTGAGCCAGATCGCTCTTGACTACCCGCATTTGAAATTTAAAAAATAATAATTGTCTTTTATTACTTTTTTAATTTATAAGTAGGTATATTCTCAATATAGTGTGAAATTGGCGATTACTAGGGCGTACTACAAGTGTTAATCAAGCTAATCTTGAGGACGAAGCATGAAGTATAATAAGACAGATTAGGAAAGAATTGATTAATTATTAGGTAGATAGATATCTTCTAACAAGATCCATCCATCCATTAAACAATATTTATGACTTATGATGATCAAATTTATGTACACATCAGAAAAAGTACAAAATTTAATAGAATTATAGATTGTTAGCAAAAACAAAATTATCTCCGAAGTAACCTTTTTCAAATTTAAATAATGACTGAAGAACTAAAGCATCTTCCAAACCGTTAATGCATTTACGAAACGTGTCGGTTCAGGACAGACAGTGACGTGGGCAAGCAATTACTACGTGAGGGCTGCAATAAACGTCCGAGCCTGATAACTATCAGACGAACACATACATTATAGTATTACAACCGAGCGAAATGGCTCGACCGCGTCATTTACATACCTACTGTAATTTAGGGAATTGGAACGTATCTTGCGGTTCGCGTGAGAGTAAAATATCGTTCATAACAAACTTGCTACATGAGATTGAACGAGATTAGGGCTCTTTCTCAATAAGGCGCCATGGCAACGACGCTGACGACGGACAGTAGCGAAAACGCATGGTGCCGCAACCCCAAATTCGGAGTTGCTTGTTTTTTTCTCGCCAATTTCTCACGCGTATTACGCGCGGAAGTACGCGCGTAAACTGGATGCAACAAGGCATTTTCTAGTAAGTATTTCGTCTCGCGCGTATCACGCGGTGCTTGTAGACGTGATGTATTGACACCTAGTATTTAGCCAACGCACATAGAAAATCGCACGTACCGTTTCGCGGCAAATTTACCCCTCCTGCACGGGTAGCATGACGAACTCGAGAAAGCTTTTGTCTATATCGAAACGTCAAAAATGACATTTCATCGTAGACAAAGCTATTGTTCTGCTGTCAATTATAGACTTTCGAGGTAGACAAAACTCTTCTCGGGTTTGTCATGCTACGCGTGCTGGACAAGGTCTTACAACGCTAGTTTCAGCGTTGCGCAACGTGGAATTTGGCGTTGTAATTTTACGGTGCGATACCGCAACGCGGAAATCAGCGTTGGACGCTCGTCGCTGATTTTGCGGTGCCGATGCCACTTGCATGTGTTTTCTCCCTTATCGCTGGTTGACGTCCGTCGTCGCAACCAAGCCGCCGCCAAATGAGATATGGCTATTCTAGGACTGTTATGATACAATTTAACATGTTTTGATTGGTGTCAGTTGCTGGCGTCGCCGCTATAGCATCCCAATGAGATAGAGCTCTTACTCGTTTATAACTTTTTTTAAAGAACTTGGACTAACATATTAGTCAACCTAGCAATAAAAAAATTCTGAAAATTTATCACTATCAGAGAAACACAGATACAATATTACAAGCCAGCAAAATGGCTTGACGATATAACTTACATACCGTAACTTAGGGAATTGGAGCCAGCCTTGTCACGTATCTTGCGGTTGGCGCGGTGAAGATATTGCGATAGGTTCGAAATGTAAAGCCCGCGTTCATAATAAACTTTTTCTTGAGGCTTTTCCCATAACATATAAACTTGGGCTATATATAATTTTACTGCAAACAGAACAGCGTTTACTTTGTTGTTCTCTTTGCTGTAAAAGATATGTGTTAAGTTATACATAATGAGCGTTTGTAGATATTAGCTATTATGTAGCTAAGCCTTTGATATATATTTTTCTTCTTTTCGTGTCAACGGTACACATATTGATATGATAAGATGCATGCCGGATATATAAGATAGTATCTAAGAAAAGTCAAGTTAGTTCTGAAAGAGTGTAGTAAAAGTTATAACTTAGTCGTAAGACAATTTCAATAAATCGTAATTAATACCGACATAACAATTATTTATTGACTTGGGTTATAGAAAATAAGAATATTGTCAAAGTACTTATCACAATATTCCTAGACTTTATTTCGATGTAAATAATTTGAGAGAGCTAATGAAGGCTAATGAGCACAGAATATATATTTTTAAACCATCATTATTATTTTTTTAAATCGCTTTACATTAACACACCTTAATTTATTAGCTTTTCATAAAAGCTACTGATACCATCGAGTAATCTACCTACTTATTTATAACCGAAAACCTCTTATTACTATTTCCATTCCATCATGTCTCATTATTTATTTATTGCGGTTATATTGTAATCAGATTTAATGCCGGGTGTACACGGATACAGTAAACGGTATAGTAAGTAGCACGAGAGAGTAGATTGCTGCAAACTTCGATCAACAATATCACTAGATATCCGGTTGGAGTATCAAAAAATGGCCGAGCGAATAAGAGCGCACGTCAAAAGGTGCTGATAAAGCAGAGCATTCACTTGTAATGAGCATTCTAGCGAATGTTAAACTATAGAAAAATAAACGAGAGCGTTTTGGCGAGCATTCTATCGAGCGTTCTGTTCTGGTGAGCATTAACGAAAGGCCTGGTAAATCTTCGAACTTCTTGGTGAGCCGAGCTTCTGTCATTGTTTTTAATGAAGAATATTTTTTGCCGAGCATCGACTAGAGGGTTCGCTAGAAAGATCATGAAAATGTTCGTTGCGATGTTTGGCTCTATGCTTGGCTCGTTCGTTGTTCAGTTCGACAAATTTAAAAATGACGAATGCTCGGTGTTCTGTTACATGTGAATGCTCTAGTTTATAAGCACCTAAAGGTGCGCTGTTATGATTCCTGTAATTTTTGACGTATGATCGTGACATTCGTAAAATTTTTCTCCGTTAAACGAACTTTCCGAACGGTTGTGAATCTCAAGTAAAAGATGTGGTCATTTTTGAAAAAAAAACTGCTGACAGGCGGCAGTCTACATATTTTGATAGCTAATTTTGTATTGCCAGTGGCTCCTCCACCATTGCTGTCTCGGGGTAAGATACGTTTGTAGCACTCTACCGTGCAAATAGGTCTTTAACTATGAAATTGCCATTTTTTTCTCACATGTTCGTTGGTCTCTAATTTTTTAATTATTATCAATATATCAAAGTTAATAGTCAGTTTCGAAAATCGAGTATGTCGTAATGTTAAACATAAAAAAAAGTATATTTAATTCGCGTCTAAAATTTTTACAAATGTGAAGCAGAGTAGGTTAGGTACCCCTCTTTGGTTGTCATCAATTTGACTGCTTCGAACAGGATTTTTCTTAGTCTAAGGCAGTACAGGCAATAGTAAGATTAATGTTGTCTGATCATAATATCTCTAAAGTTTCGCTGAATTCAGAGTTCACATGTCTAAGAAATCCCCAAATATCTTTGTATGATAATTCCAACTTACTATAATTTCCCCTTATAAAACGGCAATTTCATAAGTAAAGACCTAATACTATACCGTTTCGTTTAATCTACCCATGTACAACAGGCTTTAAAATGTTCCGTGGTTTTCGACTCGGTAGTTAAAGTCATAAAACATTGTCGACACAATATGGGCGGCATATGTCACCACATATAAAGCGAAAGCAAGTGCTGTTGAAAAATTAATTGTTTTGATTCATGTTGAATAAATTTCTTACCACTTTTATGATTCTCGTTTATAAGGGTTTTTGTTTAATATTTAACAACACATAAATAAGTGCTGATGTGTTAATGATCCTGAGATTATAATCTACTAGCGGCCGCCCGCGGTTTCACCCGCGTGGTTCCCGTTCCCGTGGGAATATCGGGATAGAAAGTACATATAAACCTTCCTCTTGAATCACTCTATCTATTAAAAAAAAACGCATCAAAATCCGTTGCGTAGTTTCAAAGATTTAAGCATACAAAGGGACATAGGGAAAGATAAAGCGACTTTGTTTTATACTATGTAGTGATATATATAAAAATCAATCCCTATTTCCCTTGGTCACGACATCACGCGTGAACGACTGGACCGATTTGGCTAATTTTGGTCTTGAAATGTTCGTGGAAGTCCAAGGATGGTTTTAACGGTGAGTAAATAGGGGAAGGAGGGGTAAGTAGGGGTAGAGTAGAAGTAGGGTAGGGGTAGGGTAGGATAGGGGTAGGGTAGGGGTAAGGTAGGGGTAGGGTAGGGGTAAGGTAGGGGTAGGGTTGGGGTAGGGGTAGGCGTAGGGTAGGGGTAGGGTAGTGGTAGGGTAGTGGTAGGGTAGGAGTAGGGTAGGGTAGGGGTAGGGGAAGGGTAGGGGTACGGGTGGGTAGGGTGGAGTAGGAGGTAGGACCACGGGAACGAAGTCGCGCTGGGTCAGCTAGTATAATATAAACATGCGTTTGACACTCGAGTGATAAATACTCTTAGCACTCACACTTTAATGCATATGTACTAAATATCGCTACATATGTATTTGGATCTTCGTAATGCCGTAAGTATGATATATTTTTTATCACAAACGGAATATTTCGATCTGAATAATACAACTTACTATGCGATTATTATAAGAATAGGACGGGTTGTTGACAAACTTCACTCTGAAAAGGTACAGTTCGCAAGAAAGCGCAAAACAAAATAAAAAAAAATATTTTTTTTTTATATTGGCAGATGGTGGTTTGGGTATTGCCACGTTCAAAACGAAGTTTTTTATTTTTTATATCCACCTACTTTCCTTTTTCTTCGTACACAATTTTACTACTCATGCCCTTCCTTTCGGCGCCAGACATAGCACAAACATTTGAACAAATGTTTGGACACATGTGTAGCACGGGTATTTGAGTATTTGTTCAAAGCTTTGATAAAATATTAGAACATATTTCTACAGTACTTTGCAATGTCAGAAGGAAAAGTCTTCAATGTCTTTGTAGCAGTAAGTAGCAGCTGCAGTAGCAGCTCAGACCAGCGGGACGATGATTCTCAAATGAGTGGAATAGAAGAGGTGGAATAGCATTAGCAAGCATAGGTAATGTGTTTGATTTACAATTGGCGGATTCACGAAAGGCGCCTCCTCAAGTGGCTTGATTGAATCGTTCCCCGTGATACCAATACCCGGCGCACCCTGGTAACAATGTCAATCAACGTGCAGAATCTAGCTGGCAAATTCTTTTACCATGATAGACCAATACAATTTTTCACTAGACTCCCAATTTACCAATTTTATTGTAAAGTTGATTAATAAATTATTTTCATAACTTGAATTCCTGTTTTATTTAAATACTTAAACCAGTAAATAGAATTAAAATTCAATTTATTCTGTGTTATTGAAGCATAGTATTAAAGTACCCCGCAGAACAATGTACGAAAAAATGGTTTCAGTAATAGCCGCTACACACGCTCCTATCCGACCACCGATTTGGTGCGGGCGAACTTCACTGCAGATCTGATCCGCGTCTACACACGTTCAAACCAAATCTGCCAGACCAAATCGGTCGGCGCTACACACGTTCCGATTTGGTCTGGCCGACCTCTAGCCGTTGTTGCAGTGTTGCCAGCCACTGCTAATCTCCCAATATTATTATTATTTATAAATACTGAAAACATCAATTTGCTTGCAATAAATAAATTAAAAAGAAAAATATTATCGGTTTTTAATGTTTTATTACTACAAAAAAAACAATTTCATTATTTATTAATTTTCTGTTATTTTCATTAAAATACTAAACATGCTAAATATTTACTAAAAGCAGCACTTATTGATGAGGTGTTATTCCCTTTTTATATATATTTAGTTTTACGACAAATTGCTAGTTTTTAAACAAAATATTCTAAAAAAACAGATAAATAGAATCTTTTCATAAATGGCCATATTTAAACCTTTCGTTCGTTCAGTCCTACGTAAAACTCATGAACGAGCATTAAATTGAATCCTCTGAAAATCCCTTAAACGTAATTTACCTGCTTTAAATATTTCCGCTTTTACATATTTTCTCCCTAAATCTAGGGGAAAACCTCCAAAATTGTCAACACTGCCAAGTTGGTCCGGTCGGAAGCCTACACACGTTCCGATTTGGTAGGAAGTGAAGTTCGTGCGAACCAAATCCGGCCGACCGCGTCAAACACGAATATGGTCGGACGACTACGCTACACACGTCCAGATTTGGTCTGGAGCAGACCAAATCGGCGGTCGGATCGGAACGTGTGTAGCGGCTATTAAATATCGTAAAATTTTAATTTGATTGAGATTCAAATTACCTGATCATTTTCGTAAAAGCATCCTTTCATGAGTCCTATACTTTCCGATTTATCTGCAAATTATTCATATGTTTTGGTTTGCACGACGTCAATGACATGATCAGCCCCCTGATTCACGAAAAATTTCTTTTTTTGCACACCATACTGAAGTGAAGTGAAGTTAGTTTGACAGCACTTTGACAGCTTGACGTCACAACATGGCGGCGCCCCTATCCTATTCTTATAATAATCGCATAGTATATCTTTTTTTCATAAAGTTACGATGTTGTACGAAGACATTTTCACCAAAGTATAATAGTGCTCCTAATAACTACTTAGAAGCTTTTTTCATATCTGTCACCTGGATACCTACGTGAACGTAATATAGTAACAATATGAGTGACAACTCGATTAAATAGAAAATAAGGTTTTTCATGAAGCTTGGGAGAAGAAGTAATTCATAACGCTAGCTGAAGAACACACAATTTTATAAGTTTTACTCTTTTTCAAGTATAGTTTCGTAATTTTTACCTGAGAAAAGAGGTAAACTATACTTAAACTATATAATATAGGTACAAAAGCTCCCATGCCTTTCTTAATAAAAAAAAATAGAACCTAATCCTTTTAATTAACTTAACATTTACTGTAAACCTTTTGCTTACCGCTCGTCCAGCCACATAATATATAATAGTAAGCTTACTTTCACTCAACCTATATTTTATCCACCAAAATATTTGCATGCGAAAATATAAGATCCCGTGGGATACCACATCTGTGCCCAGAAAATTCGCCTAATCCTAATATAGCTTATCAATATTAATTTGTAATTGAATCTGACCTAACTTCTCGACTTTCGCAGCATTTATGCTGTTCTAACAACCTCTGATATTGCAAAAAAGAATATCTGAGAGAGATTTTTCTACGCGACAGGATCGAGATTGACTCATGGGAAATTTAAAAACAAATTTCGTTAAAATAGATAACTTTTTTGAAGATTATTTATTGATAATGAAACCTAATAATAAAATTCGAATAACGTTACGTTGAAACGAAATATTTCAAATAACTTTTGGGTGAAACAATTATTTCAGTTTATTCAAAACTTGTTAGGAGCGTGTTAAAAGTTTTTATTAGGTATTACAATATTACCAAAAAGAAACACGTGTCATCTATTACTAATTTAAAAAACAATACAAAAACAAAAAGTATCGTGTTAAAGAAAATAAGTAATAATTTGTTTTATCAGTAAAATGATTAACTTAAATAACTTTTCCATGGAGCATGGCTTTTCAAAAAGCTTTCCATTATTCTCGACCATTATACCGATATCCCTTAAAACTATAATTTAGTATGGCTATATGTAGCTCTCTTTGTATTTGGTCAGTAATTTGTACAACACGAACTTTATGGAACTTGACATTAAACACCCAATCAGGCCCTAGATTTTTATCTGTAACTTTCTGTTCAATCATAATTTTCTTGTAACTTTTCTGGGCATTTTTCATAATAAGTGTGGTCATGTTACAATAATAAGTTACACAGAAAATTGATCATAGAATAAAAGTAACCCTACTAATATTATAAATGCGAAAGTTTGTGAGTATGGATGTATGGATGTCTGGGTGTATGGATAGATGTTTGGTTGTTCTTTCACGCAAAAACAATAGAACGGATCTGGATGATATTTGCAACAGAGATAGATTATAGGTCGGAATAACACGTAGGATACTTTTTATCCCGATATTCCCACGGGAATGGGAACCATGCGGGTGATAAATAAAAATCTATCAGACAATAGATATTACTTACTTATATTATACTAGTGGCTCCCTGCGGTTTTACCCGCGTGGTACCCGTTCCCGTAGGTAAAATATAGCCTTTGTTACCCAGCAATAATTAAGCTTCTGCTGAAAGAGTTTTTAAAATCGGTTCAAATTTTTGAGATTTATTATAACTTTGGATGTTTATTCCTCAATTACGGCGAAATTACTGAACGGATCTGGACAAAATTTGACACAGAAATTGATTTTAGTCTACAATAAGTATTTCATATTATAAAATTTGTATAAAGAATTTTTTACTTTGACTTTCAATAGCCAAGTATACATGAAATATTTTCCCGGGGAATATGTCTCATTTCCAAACATTGCAAGGCCGCAGTGGGAAAGCTAATATCACATACATTACTAATATCGAGTTAAGTACGTAGTAAGTATTAGCAGTGTGTTACGGATAGAACCAACAGAGGTTCAATTACTAGAACATTATCTACATAAATAAATATAAATATAAGCTCATCTTATGGCAATTTTTGGCCATAATTGCCTGGCAACTGTAATGGATGAATCTGGAGCAATTAAGTGGAGCGATGTAGCTCCATATTTCGGGGAACTATGTGGCCGTATCTCAGCAACAGGTTGCTACATTTTAATTGCTTGATGTGGTCGTGACGTCATATTTGGCGGGTTGGACAGGAATTGCGCAATTTTATTTGCCCGTGTAAGCGCGCCTTTTAAATGTGTGTTATCTTATATGTATTAGATATTCATTAAGCACCACTTCTGCAACATTTTAGTGGATAATACAAAAGCAACGTAGGAGATGGGACATAGATTGGAATTCGAACAGCTGATTTTTTGGCATTTTTTTAAACGATTATTTTATTCTATGGGGCTACCCATCATTTTGATAAACACACTCATCAACTGAAACCCCTATGTGTAAAAATAAAAAATAAACTTTACAAATGTTAAGATGCGAAACAAATTGATTGTCCATCTAATGACTGTTGCTTCAGAAAGCAGTTTTCTTAAATTCGCCATCAAGCTGTGAGTTGTTCGAAATATTCTCTTGGAAAAAACATTTTTATTCATAAATTCCAAAGACAAAGGTTGAATGGAATTTAACACCATCCTTATCAATGGTTTAAGTAGCGCCTAGCAAGCTTCTACACAGAGGTTGCTTTATCTCCTTCATTACTGTAGCTATCAGGTTTTATACAGATTTGCGTCCACCGAACTCGAAATTATAGCACCAATAAACCGTCAGTTATCATCGGCTATTCAGCTCTGAATGAACGTGGAATGAACGCTGGCTATCTGGAAAGTATTATTATGTTTTCCACAACAACAAACCTCTATGCTATGAACCTTTTTGAGTTCAGCCACAGAACAGAAATTAGATTAGGGTAGAATGTATTTACATACAATATTTTATTAAACTGTGACGGCATATACCTAGATTTCACGTTAACTGTCCAGCCAAAATATCGAAATTAGCTTTCATGTCCAATTTACTTTTTCATTCCTATGTACTGGAGTGTACTGTACTATGCCTTTATACCACTTAAGGTACATAAAGGCCATAAAAGTTAAAGGGTACCCTTGGGCCCCATTTTGCCCAGTGGCCCACATATATATACATAGGTACATATATACATGTAAGAACCGACTATGTATGAAAAGTGCAGTTACCCACATGTACCTATGGCATGGACGTCTCGTTCCAACCCAAAATGACCTAGGCACATGTTGGTCATGGACAGTCAACGTGTTAATATTAGTATCATCATCAGCCATTTAATTAATGTCCCAACTGCTGGGGCGTAGGCCTTCCTTATGGATGAATAAGGAGAATGGGCCATGATGGATCATGGGTATTGATGACTGACCAACGGCTTAACATGCCTTCCGAAACACGAAGGAGCTCGAGATACTAAATTTTTGGTCACCCATCTCGTGACCGACCGTTGCTAAAGTTGATTAACTTCAACGATCGCTGGCCGAGCGTGCGAATCACTGCGTCACGGGCTCCTCTAAGTATTAACGCAATGTTTATTTAGTACTAGCTGACCCGGCAAACGTTGTTTTGACATATAAATTTTATTGGACACGAACTTCGTATCACCTGCCTGACACAATGTCACTTATTAAAAAAAAAGAAATCTTATGCTGCAAAAATGTCAGTGATTACATACTCTTTGACATACCTTCTGTTTGGAAGAGTTGTGTGAAGTATGACAGTTTATCGGTTTTCTATACAAAATTACCATTTTTATTTTATAATTTTCCTGGATAAAAAGTAGCCTATGTTACTCTCCAGCTCTCAAATTATCTCCATACCGAAAATCTCGTCGATCCGTTGCTCCGTTTTGACGTGAAAGACGGACAAACAAACAAACAAACAAACAAATAAACAAACAAACAAACACACTTTCACATTTATAATATTAGTATGGATATGGATAAGAAAACAGGTAAGTATTAAACGCGTTTCCCGCCGTTTCAACCGAGTTGCATCGGCCGTGGTCACGGGCTGACTGGAGCTGCGGTGTTACGCCTCCTCCTCTGCGGTGGAAATTTCATCCACCGTCGAATAATTTTTCCAACTACTTACCGTCACACAACAGTTTAAACGCGTTTAATACCTGTTTTCTTAATCCTTACTTTCCTTACTTCCTACTAATATTATAAATGTGAAAGTTTAGATGTTTGGATGTTTGGATGTTTGGATGTTTGGATGTTTGTTACTCAATCACGCCAAAACGGCTGAACGGATTTGGCTGAAATTTGGGACACAGATACTTTGTAGTCTGGAGAGGAACATAGGCTACTTTTTATCCCGAAAAAATGTCACATTCCCGCGGGATAACGTCGTGAAGTCCACGCGGGCGAAGCCGCGGGCGGAAAGCTAGTATATTATAAATGCGAAAATGTGAATCTGTCTGTCTGTGTGTTACACAATCACGCATAAACTACGGAACCGATTTCAAAAAAAATTGGTACAGAGATAGTCTAGAGCCTGAGAAAGGACATAGGCTACTTTTTTATGTGAACAAAGAGCTGTAAGGGGTTGAAATAGGGGATGAAAGTTTGTATGGAAATTACGTTATTTTTAAAGCTAGAAGCTTCAAAATAAGTTTATAGGCTTTTGATTAGATAAACAAATATGACATTCAAAGTTTGTAAAAAAAAACTACCCTAAAGAGGGTGAAAACAGGGGATGAATTTTTTCGTGTGATGACGTCGGCAAAAAAGTTTACGGAACGGATTTTGATGAAAGTTTTTTTGTTGTCCTTGCCAACATATAGCTATAATTTATTTTGAAGATCGCAATTTCTGTTGTGGAACCATAGCAGCCCAGCCAAACTATGAGAGATATAAAAATACCGTTTTAAGGAAAATTGTTAAACGTGATGAGCACTTTCTATTGACGTACAAAGTTTGAAGGTCTGGTACACCTGATGTGGAACCCTAGCAGCCAGATTAAAGTATATGAGATACAAACATAGCGTCTTAAGAAAAGTTGTATAACGTCATGGACATTTTCTATTGACGGAAAAATATCGAAGGTCTGGTACTCCTGATTTGGAACCCTTGCAGCCCAGCTTAACTATAAGAGATACAAATACAGCATTATAAGAGAAGTTGTTCAGCGTGATAAGTATTTTCTTTTGACATACAATATATACTAATATTATAAATGTGAAAGTGTGTTTGTTTGTATGTCCGTCTTTCACGTCAAAACGAAAAAACGGATCGACCTGTTTTTTTTAGTATGTGGATAGTTTAGGAGCTAGAGAGTCCCATAGGCTAATTTTATCCCGGAAAAATATCACATTCCCTCGGAAAAACGTCGTGTAGTACACGCGGCAAAACCGCGGGCGGAAGGCTATGTGATATAAATTTTTAATTTGTTAATACGTAGGTACTGTTTATTTAATATACAAGGTATTTTTTTATCACCCCGGATATTTTTAGGGATTATTTTACTCATGAAAACAAACAACTTTTATTATAGGACCAACACTGAAATCGCGAAAAAATATCAGCTGTTCCATACATTTTGATTAAATATTTTTGCACTTTTGTAGTGAATAGCTGTTTTTTTTGCGATTTTAGTGTTGGTCCCATAGTAAAAATTGATTGTTTTCATGAGCAGAATAATCCTTTTAATTTTAACCGGGGTGATAAAAAAATTAAATAAACAAAATAATTCATACTTATTATAAAACTGTATGCGATTCTATTCAGGGGGCTACCGGCTAAAAATTATCGGTATGGACATGGGCTTCATTTGACATTTGAAGCCCATATTATGCCCTTAAAAGCACAAAATATGGGCATCAAATGTCAAATGAAGCCCATGTCCATATCCATATTTTTTTGGAGGTACAGGGGCTGTATACATTGAAAAGAAATAGAAAAAAATACCACCAAGGGTCTTCTTAAACGGAACAGATACCAAAAATATAGTTTTTGAATTTTTTGTCTGTCTGTCTGTTGTCCACGTTTCAGGCAAAAACTACTAAACGGATTTTAATGAAACTTTTTTTGTTATATAGCTATTAGTTGTCGCCAACTTATAGGTAGGCTATAATTTATTTAGAAGATCGAAATGGCTGATGTGGAACCATAGCAGTCCAGCCAAACTATGAGAGATATAAAAATACCGTCTTATGGAAAATTGTTAAATGTGATGAGCATTTTGTATTGACGTACAAAGTTTGAAGGTCTTGGTACACCTGCCTGGCTAGCATTACCATCATTATATCACGCGATATGATATAGCACGTCTTGCTGTCTTGCTTCCACCTTAGTGGGGTAGGTAAGCAAGACAGCATGACGTGCTATATCATATCGCATGATAAAAGCCGTTCATGCTAGGCCAGCTGATGTGGAACCCTAGCAGCCAGGTTAAACTATATGAGATAGCATCTTAAGAGAAGTTGTTCAGCGTGATAAGTTCTTTCTTTTGACATACTGTTTGTATTGTTTGTATATCCGTCTTTCACGTCAAAACGGAGCAACGGATCGGCGTGTTTTTTTAGTATGTGGATATTTTAGGAGCTAGAGAGTGACAAAGACTAATTGATATCCCGGGAAAATATAGCTTTCCCTCGAGATAACGTCGTGTAGTACAGGCGGGCGAAACCGCGGGCGGAAGGCTATGTGAAATAATTTTTAATGTGTTAATATGTATCATAGCGCTAAACTAATACATCTTAAATAAATACACGAAAAACGAAAAACCTTATTAGCTAAAAAAATGAAAAATGCTGCCGAAAGTCACTATTCCACGCGAACGAAGTCGCGGGCACAGCTAGTACTATATAATGCAACGCGAAAATTTAAAAGTGTATTTAGCAATGTTTATTGTTCGTTAAAGAAATATGATACCTAACCAGCTACAATTTGTTGAAAATCTAAAATTTTTCTTATGCCTAATGGCTTCCATACAAAACTGCGAATTTGCATTGCATCGCAAAAATATTTAAGTAGGTACGTACCTATATTATGTACTATACTTGCTCGTATTTATCCGCTATCAAGTTTTCCATGACACAATTTCGTAATGAAATTTACATGGACTTAGATAATTGGTGTAATTGTAAGAAGTTATTATTTTTACACTCATCGCAGATTGTTGCGATGCGATGCGAATTTGCAGTTGTGTGTGAGAGCGCTTATAGAACCAGAGCCAGTCAAAAATTCCACCATAAAAAACCTTAAACTGTTCGTCTTTGTAGATTCAAAAAGTGAGAACAAAACGAAATTAAAAGTCTCAAATAAGATTATTTGTATGAAAGACGTTGTCCATCGTTCCTTTTATTCCATTATGTCACGATGTGGATACCAGAAAGTTTCTTAGCGCCCGCCGTCACAAAAATGGTCGCAATAAAGGCTTCTTGAAGCACCCCAGTTATGTAACGGAGACTTTGTTAAGCTGACATAATGAAGTTTGAGATTTGCATTAGATAGGGATACGAAGGTTTGCTCACTTTATTTTTATCAATATGCTTCTTGAGAGGTTTAAAAGTTAACTTTATTTCAATAAAGTTCCCAAGCCCTGCCAAAGAATACTTTAATATAGCCCTGCTATGTAAAAGCGCATTTAAAACCGTTGCGTAATTTGAAAAATCTAAGCGGACAGATATTAGCGGGATGTTACTTTATTTCGAACTATTTAGAGAAGGAAAAAATAACTACTAACACTATTTTAAGTTGT
This sequence comes from Crambus lathoniellus, assembly GCA_949710035.1. NCBI lineage: Eukaryota > Metazoa > Arthropoda > Insecta > Lepidoptera > Crambidae > Crambus > Crambus lathoniellus. Next base: position 23,431,570 of record OX453310.1, read on the forward strand.
GGTAAAGGTCACAGAAAACCGTTGGAAGCGGGCAACGCAGGCCCAAATGTCATGTATCGTGGGGATCCTTAGGGAAAGCTAAAGTCTAGAGAAGAAGTGGGCGTCGTTAAGGTCGGATGATAAATGTTTTTGACAAGAAGCCCTAAACAAACTGTCTTTTTATTTATGAGTAATAAAGTGAAACTAATTTCATTCATCATAATACAAGGTGGACCGACGATCTGGTCAAGGTCGCGGGAAGTCGCTGGATGCGGGCAGCGCAGGACCGATCGTTGTGGAGATCCTTGGGGGAGGCCTATGCCCAGCAGTGGGCGTCGTATGGCTGAAATGATGAATTTCATTCACATAATATAAAAAATTACCGTGTATAAAACGAAGTCACTTCTTGCCGTCTGTAGGTACGCTATTGAAACTACGCAACGGGTTTTCATGTTTTTTTTTCATTCATTATATCCATAAATAGACAGAGCTATTCAAGAGAAAGGTATAATGCTTTTAAGGATTTAGATCTACGTAGGTAACATCTAATTATACCCATGGGAAGCCAGGGCAGGAAACTACATAGTTTAGTACTTTTGAGATTTCGTGGTTGAAACTTAAATCCTAAAATATGTGAAATGCTGAAATTGTACTCGGAAATTTCAACCTTATTTCGTAGTGCTAATGCAAACCACACAACGCACAACGTGAAAGTTTCTCATATTCAAATTGTACCTAGCTTTAAAATATTCATAACTAAGGGTCAGGTAAAAGTGCGTAGGAGTACAATTTAAGTTAATGAGTATTAGTAAGTAAGGAAAGACCATTTTAATATTAAATCATATACCTAACTACAGAGTTATCATCAGGCATCAGTTGCATGGCCTGTCTTATTAAATGGCTATTGACAAAGCTTCTAGTGCAAAGGAAAATGAACCTTATCATGACAGAGTTAAGGCTATAACTGTTTACGGGCACGCTCTTTCTATTTATAAACAAGATCGATTACTCATTTATAAACCACCACATATTTTATTAAAGTATCCTTGAAATAGGAAACGTTGAGAAAATATCTATTACCTCAGAGGAAGAATGCCTATTAAATAAATAAATTACTGTTGTTGGTTTTTTTACCAAAAATTTACTGTAAGCCGTAGGAAAATACCATAGATTTAGAATGTACAAGATACACAATGACGGCTCGAAGATGTGACAAAAAAAATTATGTACATGTGTTGATGAATGTCTATGTGTGAGTTAAAAATAGTGTTGTCCAGGATATACTTTTACATTATCGATTGTTTCAGCAGGTAGGCCTTGTTATACATCGTTCGTCAGGAAGCCTTAAGTTGGTACCTACGTCACGTTACTAGCGCCCCCAATAGAAATAAATCATTTAGGCACTCTACTTGCACAGACTACTAAGAAGATAATAGGTACTTAATCTCAAGGACTTGGATCGAAATTATTTAAGTGTTTTGCGCAAATATCTAAAGATGTAGTCTAATCTGCTTTTTAACTATTTTAGCCGAAAGTAGACAATAAGTTATGTTTGTGTAAATGGTCAGAAGTCGGTTAGTGGTAAAGAATTAGTAAATTAACACTTAACAAATACGCTTTAAAGTCTGTTTTGTTGTTGTTTTTAATAAATATTTTTTATGTTTATTATTAATTTTAATTCGTTTTATTACATAAGTAATGGCATCCGCGGAAGATCAGCAGCGTCTTGTTTATTACCAGGATATAATATATCCTGGTATATGCTGAGCGGAGATCATTTTGATGCATGCAAATAAACTTTTGCGGAAAATACTCAATTATTTTGATTTAAGTCCTTGAGACTGAGTATATGATTTATTTATACTAGCGGCGCTTGTGTGAGTGACGATCCAATGCAACGCTTAAAAAATCGAAGAGGAAGCGAAAAATAGAATTCACCAATTTGACTGTGACATTTAATGCTCTCTCAATGTAGTGAGACGTTTATTAATACAAATACACGTAATTAAAACACTTTGTGAGGGGGTTTCTTGTTAGAAGTCTTCGGAAGTGCAGGATAACGTAGTTGGAGCAGTAAAAGATGATATGATACGGGTAGCAAGAAGTTTATTACAAAGCAAGCCGATAATTATTACAGTAATGTATGCAGTAAGCGGGGAAGTGAACGTTCCAACAACTTTTTTCAATTAGGACGAAGGCGTCAGATGTGTGCCTAATATAATGTAATCCAAGCAAAGCAACTGTTTCGGTATAGCTCTTTCCAGGAAGACGAGAGTATAGGTGGATGCAGTAGCGTAATAAGCGTCGCGTAAGAAAGCTTTGTAGTTCCAGTACAGGTACAGCTCTTTCCAGGAGGACGAGAGTATATATGGATGCAGTAATAGCGTAAGAGAGCTTAATGAGCTTGAACAAAATTTGGGAGCTAACTTAACTAGGCTTACAAAATTCTTAACTTCGCCATGTAGAATTTTTACACAGCAAATTCAGCGCCATCTATTGATAAAATGTAGTACTAAGCCTTGAAGTCTTATATTTTATTAGTAAAGCTCATAACAATATTTTCCAATTAGGAGGAAGGCGACATGTGCGTGCCTAATATAATGTAATGCAAGCAAAGCAACTGTTTCGGTATAGCTCTTTCCAGGAGTACGAGAGAAAAGGTGGATGCAGTAGCTTAAGAAAGCTTTGTAATTACTGTACAGCTCTTTCCAGGAGGACGAGAGTATTTATATGAATGCAGTAATAGCGTAAGAGAGCTTGATGAGCTTGAATAAAATTTGTGAGCTTCTGGGTTAGCTCGCTCCATCGTGGATCCTGTCTTAGCTCACCATGGGCTTGATTGGGATCAAGAGCAAATTATTTAAAAGTAAAAAATAATATAATGATTCAATTTTACCTCTATTTCAAGAATAGATAAATAATAATAATGTATGACGTCGGTAATCTATCTTTCCTACTACTTATCTACGATTTCAACATAATCTTGGCTAAATTACTTTGTATTCATATCACGATGTCAATAAAAAACAATTGTTTTTATCGATACTCGTGACGTCACCGCTTTGTCAAGCACTAGCGTAACCATCAATTTACTATTTATACATAATTTCTTCGCAAATATTGTTTTAAACCACGATTTACACTCACACAAAACAACACATTTTAATATTCTACTGTAAACATCTTTTTCTGAGCCGATTACTGTCAGAAGTTTGATAAATTAAGGTTCGAAAACTTCCAATGATAAAATCGTTTTTACCTGTGAAAAGTGTATTTATTCTGATTATTCCGTCTTGTAACTCCACATTCACGTACATTCACGTACCGAACATGTTACCATAATTGCACTTTTCACTTTAATCGAAGGATTACTACAAATATGCACAAATTGTAACGAGACGTTGAACAGCTGGGACGCTATGGCCTCTTACTCGTGAAAATAATGACATAGCGGTACTTATTTGCTGTCTTTTTCTCTCTTGGACATTTATAACTTGATTTGGATTTCTCGCTCCCACGCTTCGTAGATCTTTTTGCGTAGCGAAAAAATTCTAAATCTATGGAAAATACCGTCGCCGCACACAAGTCACACGCGACAGCCACAAACTACCCCAAGAGCTATCCGATATTTTTGTAAAAAATTCAATAACAGGCCAAATTTTTGTAAACGGCCCTTAAATATAATTTTAAGAAACTATATTTTGGAATCCAACATAATATCGCATTGGAAGGTATAAAAAAAAAGTTATACCCCGAAAATGGTGCAATTCTTTCAGCAAATATGCTATCACCAATTTTATCGTTAACATGTGTTTATGTTAACCATATCTAAGCACCAAAGTCGAAATCCATAAAGACATAAAACGGGAAACTAATACTTTAGGAAGAAGTCGGTTGTTTCTGATAGCATTTTTAACATAGGTGTAATGCCAATTTGAGTTTACGTAGAGTTTTTTTAAAAGGTGATTTGTTTTTCATTTACAAATATAGGGGGATTATATACTTTTACGAGAGATAATAATAAATGTATTCAAATGTAAAGTGAATAACACTTATACCATTTTTGCCTATTTTTTATAGATTTTTTAAAGCTTTGTATTTGTTTTTTTTTAATGTCGCTGTCATAAATATTGGTGGATTACTAATGAATTATTTATTAAACTAGATAATCTAATTTTCAATGTTAAGAAATTACTGATATAGAATTATTGTTGAGTCTCCATAGAGCGAATTAGTTTGGCTCTCGGGCTAAACGCCGGCTCCGCCACTTGTACAGTGCCACAACCTTTTCTGTTCCGGTGACAGTGGCGTTACGTACGGTTTTCTTTTTTTTGTAACAATTTAACCGGCCCTGACTTCTAAAAACTTTAGCCGCTAGCAGCACTATGGTTGGACATCAACTTGACAGCAAAATGACATTAAAAAAAACACGCTAGTTTCACATTTTGGCCACCGGCACAGCAAAGTTTGTGGCACTGTAGCTAGAAAAAGAAACAAGTGACGTCAACGTGTGCGGCGACGGCGAGTTCATACAATATGTATGAAAGCTACAGGAAATAGGTCAGTGGTGGTGTTTTGTGGTTGTGGTCGGTGGCCAGGCTTGTTTGTCATCAGAATATATCTACATACCAGCCATAATAGGGTATTTTACTGTTGATGAAATGTAGATATTTAATGATGACGTTAAAAAATATTGCAATTAAGAATACCAAATGTGAAAAAATAATTTGAATCTGTTTTATAATAAAAGAATTATAGTCTGTTTGATTTTGACTATAGCTGTCTCTTTCTAAAACAAAATCTTCTATGGCGTGACTATGACGCTACTAACCCACTGACGTCACTAAGATAGCGTCCTGTCCTTGTCTAATTATAAAGTTTGAAGTCCTATATCTTTGAAAATATTCAAGATAATTCAAAATGAAAACTTGTTTTGTGCAGCTAATATTTCGAAAAACATTTTAAAGAAATAAGTAAGTAGTACAGTAAAATACCGTATTAGGTACGTTACACCAAAGGTCACTAATAATCTGACAATCATTATGATTACCTACGATAAGAACATGAAGTGAATAGTAAACAACATTTATTAAAGATCATGAATGTATTTGTTAAACTACGAAAACGAAATGAACGAAATATGATAAACTTTACGGAGGAGGTCCAAGTTCACCCAGTGCCCCAAAGTTACAGAGCCATAATGTTAACACCAAACATTATGGCTCTGTAACTTGCTTAGTGTTCCCAAGCGTCAAATCAGAAAAAGAACATAATTATTGAGAAGGTCATACAGGCGATAGCTTGTTGTCCTTGGTTCAAGTTGGTGTTAAGTCATTAGAATAAAACAGTTAGGTGTATTTGTATATTTTTTAAATACTGCAAATAAATACCTACCTACTGGATCCGCGTCTGCTTCATACTTTAGATTGCAACTAGCTTTCCGCCCGCGGCTTCGCCCGCGTGAACTACACGACGTTATCCCGCGGGAATGTGATATTTTTCCGGGATAAAAAGTAGCCTATGTTCCTCTCCAGGCTACAAAGTATCTATGTTCCAAATTTCAGCCAAATCCGTTCAGCCGTTTTCGCGTGATTGAGTAACAAACATCCAAACATCCAAACATCCAAACATCCAAACATCTAAACTTTCACATTTATAATATTAGTAGGATACCACCTCTCATTCATCAAAAACTGTTAAAGTGCTGCTGTCAAATATCTTTTGAATTTTAGTTCTTTATACGTCCGAAAAAGCGCGCTGCTGTGGTTTTTATACAAAATAACCCAATTACGATAATGATTACGATAACGATAGATTTTCGTGCTAGGGGTACTGTTTTAAGGTTAGGTTAGGTAGGCCTAAGCCCAGCAAAAGGCGAACCACAGCTGACAACTATGATCAATAGTATTAGTATTCATTAGTACTTATCTGTATGAACATAGTCGCGATAAGATGCATGCGGTAGTCACGTGCTCGAGTTCATTATAAAGTACCTACAATCATGGACATTATCAGCTGACTCTATGGAGCCAGTGTTATTGACTATTTCAACCGAGTGTTAATGAAATATCGCAAATGGAATGGAATCATTTGGTCAGAATCCGAGATTACAATCGATTTTAGTAACACAAAATAAGAGTCTGTGATAAAAAGAAAACAAATTTTCTTGTTAGCTCTGTCGTTTATTAACAGAGGTGAAGCAGCAAAGTCAGAGATTGCGCATTTTTATCATAGAGATTCTAATTTGTACAGAAGAAGAAAACCAAAAAGCAAATAAGCCGCCCGGCGGAGTAATCGCCCGGACAGTGAAAGGTCGTGGGTTCGAGTCCCATCGTCATTTTTTTCTAATACATACTTCATTTTTAGTACTTACTTAATTATTTTTTTTATAATAAAAATAAGTTGGGGTGTCTGAGTTACTATTTGTTACTGCATACTGCACTATTTTATTAACAAGTATAGTTAAGACTGCCATTCGTAGGGGTTTCCAAAGACTCTCTTGTTTTACTGACTACGTTCAGGCAATAAAAGTCCCGGAGAAACCAGGGTACTGTTTCTGTAACGGCAAATCTACTTGAAGAAATTTAAACTAGGTACTTTTTCTAAGGTTTCCGGGAAATTATATTTAGGTCAAAATAAAGATCGAATATTTTTTACTTTTACAGATTTATGGTTGTCAAAGTCGTCAACATCCAAATAGCTAGAGTGCGAACCAGATAAATCGAATGCTATTTTTTTATTTAACCTTTGAACAAAAATTGTACTGAAACTAGCGCCTATATTGCCCCAGTCGCGCACAGAATTATCTGACAAGAACTCTAGAATAAGTACCGCTCAAAATAGTGATATTCTAACTGAAATGAAAAGGTGAAATTTTATTAAAATCCTTTTTTTAAATGTAGCAGTGACAATGATATAGCTAGAGTCTAGACAGTTTTAAACTAGGTACCTAACTCTTTACAAATTAATTCAAATATAAACAAAGCCGTCACTTTCAGAGAAACATGTCGAAACCTATTTTAAAGGTTTTTCAAACAAAACTCATCAAAAATAATAAAAGTAAAATTTAGTTTCAGTTTGTTGCGATTGGGTTGTTCGATCAAGCATTGAAAGTATATAAAAACCTTCGATCATAAAATCGAAGATAAAAACCCATAATATATTATAAACTAGCTTTCCGCCCGCGGCTTCGCCCGCGTGGACTACACGACGTTATCCCGCGGGAATGTGACGTTTTTTCGGGATAAAAAGTAGCCTATGTTCCTCTCCAGGCTACAAAGTATCTGTATCCCAAATTTCAGCCAAATCTGTTCAGCCGTTTTGGCGTGATTGAGTAACAAACATCCAAACATCCAAACATCTAAACTTTCACATTTATAATATTAGTAGGATTGTGTCCTATTTTTTGATAACAGAATTAATTTTTAATAACTCATGGAGTGACATTAATAGCGTTTCATAGTTTCAACAATATTATCAATATTAACTCTACAAGCCCTAAGTTCATAAACTCTACACCTTAGTCAAAAAATGTGGCTCAGCCGTTTCGCTAATGTCACATATCAAATTGATTCTTTGTTCATTATTATTATTATTATTTATTATTTATTGCTTTATTGTACAGAATAAAAAGTAAAGTACAAAAGGCGGGCTTAACGCTAAAAGCATTCTCTACCAGCCAACCTTCGGGAAAACAGAGAAAGCTCAAAAGCGGTACAAATAAAAATAATTTATACATATAGTCCGTTCGGTTAGATAGTGTCGGTACACCCGCACGGCATTTTGGCAGAGCGACACTATCTAAGCGAATGGACTATACATAAAACATACCAAAGTATAGACATATATATATTATATACCTACATATAATAATATAGTAACATAAACAGTGTTCATTACTTTTCTAAGTTTTTGTAGTGACGAGTTTGTATTGTAGAGTTTGTAGAGTAAGGGCGGCGTGTAGAAATAGAAGCTTGGCTCTACATAGGATCTGATAACTCTTTGACAGTGCGAGCCATAAATACGGCTTCGACTTGGGCATATTTTACATAAAAATGTTTTGGTGGGATTTTACTTGTTTTGTATGTTGTTTTCCATCGCTTAATCTAAAGGGTGAGGCGTGATTTACCAAAAATCCTAATAAATCACAAGGAGTCCCTACATAAATTTTCAGCCTGAAGCATCAAAATTCATTCATTTTTTCGTTTCATTCATTCGTTCCATACATTTCAGTCGAGTCGATGTTGTACTTTTGTATGGAATAGCTGATTTTTTTTCGCGATCCCGTGGTTGTAAAAACGGCCAAGCGAATAAGTGCGCATTTCAAAGATGCGCTCTTATTTCTCATATCGCTCTTATCGCTTCCTGTCATATATGACGCAAGATCGTAACACAAGTCACCTTTTTCTTCGTTTAAAAATAAACAATCGGTGCCATATAAGTACTAGTAGGGCAGGCGTACCGGTTTTGGCCACTGTACCGGTTTTGGTCACTTTTCACTTTAAAGTTACCGATATAAATAAGAATTAAATAATTATTGCTAATATTTATTAATGGCGAATAAAAGATTGAACTTTTAGTTAATAATTACAGCACTTAGCTTTTTTTATGTAGTACGATATTTTAGAAATAAACACGTGTTATGTTTCAAAGTTAACATTTTGTAAAATTCTTAAGCAAAATGTTAAGGGTAAAGGTTTTGTAAAATCATTTTTTTTCTACAATAAAATTGTTTTATGGTTATTTAATATTTTATATCATATTGGAGTATGTTTCTTCTAGATGAATTAAGTGTTGTTTTTTCACTGTTCTTACAAAAAGTTGGGAAACAATAAGTGGCCAAAAGTGGGGCTAGAAATTTTAGCATTGTGCCACCTTTGGCCACTTTGGCATTAGTAGAAAGTTTCCAACCTATCATAAAGTTCATTTATTTTAAAAGACTCACAACTCACTTATGTTAGCTAACGTACAAAAAAATTAGCGGATTGAGGCTAGTGTAGGCACTAGCCTACACTAGACTCAATCCGCTAATTTTCTTTTAATCAAGTGATAAAGGTATACTTATAAAATTGTAGGAAGGAGCTAGCTGTGATTGAAATACTATTTCATGTAGTGTTTTAGTCCAGAACTCTAATAAGACATCAATTAAGCATAAACTCAACTTATAAATATAGTAATTTTATGAAAGTGGCCAAAACCAATGCAAACGGTGTGTTTGGCCCCCTCCGCAGAATTTGTTCTAAATAAAAAAAACTATTGTTTTTTTTTACTTTGTAGATTGTACCCTTAAAGGTCGATAAATTATCTATAACTCTACATTATAAATTTTCACAAAAATACTTAAGATCATTAAGCACTAAGCGGTTAAAAGTGAAAAAATCCTTAAAGTGGCCAAAACCGGTACGCCTGCCCTACCTACCTATTGTTTTAATTCGAGAGTCGTTATCTAGTCTAGTGGTAAATTAGAGGTACAAACTTCAATCAACGATAGGTAGGTACCTATTGTTGATTGAAGTTTGTACCTCTATTTTATCAGATAATTTCAACAACCCATAGGCAACCACCACATATATTATAACGGCATGCATTAGACAAAATGTGACAAATTCATTTGTTTGGGCAATGAATCTACAATAATCCTTATCAACATTTATCAGTAATTGGAAGCCAATATCTTGTTCAATAAATAACGTGCCAATACCCGATCCCTGCGGGATGTGGTGACAGGAACGAGAATGATATAACTAGTATAATATCACATGATCACAACCCTAGGGATAGCTGTGGACAGAGATAAATTGTTCTTAGGGGTACATTTTTCACTTTTCTGTGTACCTACTATTGTTTCCGAGTTTTATATTAGCCTTCATACCTTTCCGCCCGCGGCTTCACCCTCGTGCACTACACGACGTAATCCCATGGGAACCATATATTTTTGTCAGGATGAAAAGTAGCTTATGTCACTCTCAAGCTCCCAAACTATCCCATACCAAAAATCAAGTCTATCCATTGCAAAATTGGGACACAGATACTTTGTAGCTAAAAGAACATAGGCTAGTTACTTTTTATCCCGGAAAGATATCACATTCCCGCGGGATAACGTCGTGTTGTCCACGCGAGCGAAGCCACGGGCGGGCAATTTGCATTTTTTTTTCTTTATCGGGACAAAATTGAGCCTAAGTATGTCACTCAAGTATTTTAATAAGTATTATTATTTATTTTATTTATTTATTTCTCTAATAAATACTAAAAGAAATATATAAGGACAGGTATAGCCCGTTCGGTTAGAAAGTGTCGGTACACCCGCACGGCATTGTGGCAGAGCGACACTATCTAAGCGAATGAACTATACTTACTGTTTATACTCGTCAACATACCTATTGATAAACTCAGTTGCTAAAAAGGTCGGAATGAGAGATCGACCTTCCACACATTCCATTCCATTCCATAGCTGGCCAGTTAGTGCCACAATTTGCATACCAACGCTTGTGTTTATAACATAGTTATAATAAGTATGTATATCTCGATAAAATTAAATTAAAAAAATGTATGGTTCCGTAGGTACTATTATTTTCTTAAATGTGATACGAAACAATAACGATAACGATTTATGGTTGACTATCCTACCTATTTCCTACTAATATTAAAAATGTGAAAGTTTAGATGTTTGGATATTTATTACTCAATCACACCAAAACGGCTGAACGGATTTGGCTGAAATTTGTGACTCGGATACTATGTTGCCTGGAGAAGAAAATAGGCTACTTTTTATCTCGGGAAAATATCACATTCCCGCGGGATAACGTCGTGTAGTCCACGCTGGCGAAGCCGCGGGCGGAAAGCTAGTTAACTATTTAAACTTTCCCTGATCTTATGACCTTGAGTGGTTAATTAATGTTAAACTGTCATAATCACATTTTGTGATGCAATATATCGATAAAATGGACATTGTATTTTGATAGTTAGGTAGGTTCTAATCAATAAGGGTAGCGGTACAGACCTATATTGATTAGTAACTATCAAAATACAATGTTCATTTTATCGATATCATTCAGCTCCTGCCGTATAAAGGATTGATAACAGGGATAACTTAATTTTTTGTTAAAAATGAGTGTTTGAGAGTACAACAATACTTTTTTATCCACAACGGGTTAGCAGTTAGCCTGTATCACACCTGATGTTAAGTGATGATGAGGCTGAAGGTGGAAGCGCACTACTCCCGGAAGAGGAACTGGCTTATCCTATGTCTAAATGCCGGACGGAACACAACAATGCTGAAAACATCGTTGTTTTGGCGTCAGACTTAGATAAGATGGTGGTAGCTAGCCAGGCGGACTTTGAAAAAGCCCTACCACCACCCAAACCGAATACAATATCCCCTTCTGGGAATCGAACCCGGGTCCTCTGAGTCTGTTACCGGGGGTGTGTACCATTAGACCACACAAGCCGTTAAATCGATACGCGAGCGAAAGTCTTAAGACAAATAAAGTTCCACTTTTGGCCGAAAATTGCTTTTTCATGAACTAAGAGTTTTTTTTCTCTATTACTTGCCATTCTATTATCTCCACGATAAAAAGTAGATTCAGTAAATCAGATAACTGCACTTGAAACGGTGACACCGGAATTTGGAATTCGCCATTTTGTATGGCGTCATCAAAGCAAGTGCATGCTTCTGAGCTTTAGTGCCTGCCTGTGCCTGCTGATCCTGCATGTGCTCTCTCTATACTCTATTTTTCGCTTTTCGCTAGGGTGTTCTACTACCTTAGTACTATTATACAGAGTCACTTTTAAAACATCAACAACCTCGCAGGACTAGATAACTAACATCATAAACAACAACATTTATTCTACAACTTAAAAAAAAACAAAATAAATTTTCTTCATTTCATACAAAACTCGATCCGCTGTTTGGACATTTTATATGAAATGCCAATGCTAAATTTGTACAATGTAATGTTACAAACAATTTTAGTTTTATCTAAGTCGCTTTTTATGAGATTAGTTTCAGTTCTTTTGTAATAAATGGCATTATAGCAACAGACAGCAAATACTTATAAACAGCCTCTGAATATCTTGTCACTGAGCATTATCTTATACAAATAGACCAAGCAAAGATTAGTTCGTTCTGGTAGTGTCAATTCATAATGCGTTCATTTATTTTTTACCGCGGCTACCTACTTTATTTTATTTATTTATTTTATCCACAACGGGGTAGCGCTTCGCCTTCATCACACCTGATGTTGAGTGGTGATAAGGCTGAAGGTGGAAGCGCACTACTCCCGGAATCCTCAATCACTGTGGAACTGGCTATCTTATCTCTAACTGCCGGAACACAATAATGCTGAAAGCATCATTGTTATGGCGTCAGACTTAGATAAGAAGGTGGTAGCTAGCCAGGCGGACTAAGAACAAGTCCTACCACCAACCAAACCGAATACAATATGTACCCCCACTGGGAATCGAACCCGGGACCTCTTGGTCTGAAATCGGTGGTGGGAACCACTAGACCACAGAGGCGGTTAAAATTTCGCCCGGGTGGACTACACGACGTTATCCTGCGGGATGTAATTTTCCGGGATAAAGGTAGCCGATGTCACTCTCCAGCTCCCAAACTATACCCATACCAAGACGCTTGAAACCTTTTATCTCATAAGAACAGATTCTCAAAAAGACAGATCCTCAAAAGGACAGATTCTCAAAAAGACATATTCTCAAAAAGACAGATTCTCAAAAGGACAGATTCTCAAAAAGACAGATTCTCAAAAGGACAGATTCTCAAAAAGACAGATTCTCAAAAAGACAGATTTTCAAAAACCGAAAATGGTAGTAGTTACAAAATATGAAATATTTCACCCACTGTTTCCACAGTATAAATTAGTAATTTTCTTAAACTAACTTGTACCTACTACGGATAACCATTCTACTCTAATTAAAACTTAACTTAATAACACGTAACGCATAGAATTCACGCTAAACGTGACAGAAATTATAAAATACCTAATAACATAAAAATTATGCTCCTTGTCTCCCAAATTGTTCATTCAGTTATTTTGTAGACTGAACAATAATTAGTATTCATTTTATGTTTGAGTCTTACTAACAACAATAAGATTTTTATTGGGCAATTTTCTAAATTTCCATCACACCCAAAACTTTGTTACTTCATAAATCCAAAACCAGACACTTCATTGAAGTGCGAAATACATAATTTTCCACAGTTCAAATTTAATTGCCGGTTTAGAGAATTTATTCAAAAATAAAAATCGTGCTGGAAATTATACATAGAACACCTTGTCGTCAGAATTACCGTGAGTGATGTATGAATTCAAGACGAATCTAACATCAATATCGGTTCATCCGTGTAGTAGTTACGAGGGAACACAGTAACAGACACACACACATACATTCAGGTCAAATAGATAACCTTCCTTTTAGGCTCGCCGCACTAGGGTAAAAACAATGCATGCATTATTGATAAACACTTACCTCCTGTACATTTAATTGCCCATTAACTGGTAACTTGTCACATCCCACAACCGTATAAAATCTTTTTCCACAAACTTTTTTCACAGAACGAGCACCCAAAAGCAACATTTTGTCTTTTTAATTTATTTTAAAACACAAATACAACTTACACGTTCGAGTAGGCACATTAAACTCACTAAAGAGATAAACGTTCAAATAAACTTTTATCAGTTTGGTCCATAATTATACAACAAACAACATTAAAGTCTTTACTACAATTAGTTAATTCATAGCTGCAAATTAATAGATAATATTTTTAAAAAATTGGAATAAGACGTTACCGTTGGTATTCTTGTTACCTTTTTTTATATTCAGTGCCTTTTTTGTTATAAAAAAAAATAAACAATTTATTCATTAGTTCAATGAACTTTCGCAGAGCTATCACTACTGATTAAAAGTTGTGAAATACGTTGAATTTCTTGATAAGAGAATATTATTGGAGTGAACGATATTCGATACGCGATGCGCGTTGCAACGGGTGGCATTGCTAATAAGTAGTGAACCTTGGTCCTTACGCACATACAATTTACCTTGTTAACACAGTACCTACCATGGTGCATAGTCATAGTAAAACAATATATAGTTACATTACATACTATAAATTTTATTCTTATATATGTAGAAAAGTGGTTTAGCGGTTTAAATACTAGTACTAACAGCTGATGCAGTTTGAGTTGCTAATAATTGCCACGTCATTACCTGTTTGTTACTTGTTGTTGTTTAGATTACATGCATGTAACTTTTGTTTTGGTTTGCTTTTGTATTCGTCGTCGTGTTGTCCGTAACAGCATGTAACATCGCTTCTGGAATGCTTCTGGGTTATTCTGACCATCTACGAATGACCCAGAAGACTTTGTGCTAAGATAGGGCTCTTAAGCTACTTCGTTTTGTTTTTTTTTTCTTTCCTTTTACTTCTTCTAGCCCTCTGCCCTCTCTCTGCCCTCTTCATTTATAAATTGTATATTTTCTATCACTGTTGTCTTTTGTCATGTACGTTGTAAGTAATTTATTTATTCCAGATAACAAAGATCCATTATTGTTAGTAGCGACTTAAAAATATTTATATGTAGTAATAGTTGTATGTAGTTAATAAATGATTTATCTTTCTTTCTTTCTTTGGCCTCCCCGTTGGTGTAAAAATCATTGTAGAAATACAAATAGGTAGTTTCCCATTTACGAAATGCTGGAGTGAGCACGTTTGTAAGAAAGTTGTTCGTTGACCAAGTTTCGGTGCCGGTGAGTGTATTATGTAGCAAATAGTCTGTAGCCGGCTATTATGAAATATTTTAGTATTCAGTTTATGTATATTTGCTATTTTCTTAATATTATTTGAATAAGTAGTAAAAAATTCAGAGGTATAGGTAGTGAACATTTTGTTCATCCATACATATTGTAAACGTACTTAGTATTATTTGTCCATAGGTACTGTAGTGTCCTTGACGAATTCTTTATGACATTGACGTTTGGCTACATAATTCGCATGTTTGTCAGAAAATTTAATTGGTCGACGAATTCGTACTGAACATTGTTTCACTTTTACTTAAAAAGCTACACACATCCGGTTGGATTTACCCGGAATTCCAACAGGAACGAAACATCGTGAATGAAATGCAAACGAAGTCAAAGCCTAGTATTTTGAATAATTTGAGTGCGGACGCTACCGATCTGGGCGAGTATTAAAATGGAACGCCATTATTTACTTAGTAAGAGAATTTTATTTGCGATCCAGTGAACACCAGCGACTTTGTTCGCGGTTTTATTTTAGTCTAGTGATTTCTTGATCATTGAAAGTATAAGAAAAGATAAATACCTAGTTCATATCATATTATTTGTACCTACTATGATATTTTATGATAAAATTTAAACAGCAAAAAGTTTTTGCAGGCATTAATTATGTCAGACTAACTTTAAAGTACGTTTGTTAGAATGACGCCCTTACAGTTTTTATATACTTACCAATCAACCTATTGTTACGACCAGCAAAGTCCGGAAAGACATCCAAACAGGTACCTAGCCTTCACAATCACATCTAAAAACGAAAATTAAGGTGAGGAATCCCGACCGAAATAGGTACGCTAACGCTTGCTCGGCCGCGATCTATACACTTCGCGCAGACTCAGCGTCAGCAGGCAGTGAACTGTGAACTCGCGAGCGCCCCGCGACTCGAAAATCACTTAAAATTCAATTAAAAATTAAATACTTAATAAAAAAACATATGATGGCCGGAATCCCTCGGCTATTCAAAGACAATTATTTTCATATGTTTTTCATTAAATAAAACCAAGTATACTGCAAGTAATATGATAATTGAATTATTATTAGACGGATGTTTGGGATTTTATTTGACACAGTAAAATATTACCAATCGAAAAAAAACGGCCGGAAGCACTAGATAAATAACTGTAAAATAACATATGTTGGATTTAGGAAGGATTTATTGTTATTCTCATGTACTTGCAAATATGTACGTAACTTCCCATCCTTTAATTTTGTCCCTTTCCTGGATGTGCACACTGAATATTGCTATCCCGCTCGCACCTACGCGAGAGAGTGAGTGACATCTCGTCTACCAGAATGAACTGTTGGACGACATATTGAATTTCCTTCTAATACCGCCGCGGCACGATCCACATGTGCTGATCAATGTAATCGATAATTTACATATCCGCACCGCTAGTTTATCTTCAAAATACGTGTTAGTGTGTTAAATAACTAATTGAGTACAATCAGTGGAAATCTAGGTGTTTTTCTCCCAATAAACTTTGTCGAGCAATTGTGCTAACCGCCCCGCCGCTGGCCGCCAACGAGTGTCGGGCTGAGCTGATCCAGAGATCTGAAGAGCCACCATCATCAAGCAATTCAAGTAAGTGTGCATGTCTTTTCCACCTGAACGAGCTGTGATTGTGTCCTTCGTCTCTCATCCTCTTACAGCTCAGTTATTCCGCCCTATGTTACGTCTACGTGTTTGCAAGTAAAAATATACTTTGTTTTCACTGTAGAAACCGCCCCATATACAGTCCACTAAAATTTATAACATAACCTTCTCATTTGCCACACCAAAAAGTGGTCCCTACGTTCCGGATTTACTAGTACTTATATAAAATCAAAATTTCACCTACCTAGGTACCTACCTACTACCCGCAAACTCGAATATTCATAATTTGTTATATTTTTCGCTTTTATATTTAACACACAATATACACGATTACCTACCGCTACTTATCTGCATTTTATATGTATTTCATACCGCTAACAGTTTATATTTAATTACCGCATTTAAGTATAGAAAAACATTTACCTACTTATAAGTCCTACCTAAAACCGCTGTATTATACTACTTACCGCTTATTTTATTTATCCGCACCTTTTATTAGTGTATTCGAATAAAATAATTCGATACCTATACTTACGCACCGCACCGATTGCAAAATTATACTTTGTCAATTTTTTATTATTTATCGCACCCCGCATTGGCAAATTATTTATCTTGTAATCATAGCCGCATTATAGGTCATTTACAGAGTCATTAATGATTCGATCTTAAATCGCACCATCGCACCATACTATTTCCGCTTTTTATTACCATAAATAACGCATATTTATTGTAATTATTTCGCCCGCCATTCTGCTATCCATTCAGGTAGGTTCGCATCGCATTCCATTTCTTTCCGCCATATTTGTATTTTACCTCGCCGTGTTAGCAGCTTGCAAGGCGCGTGCGCATCGCCCGCTGACATTTGTCATTCAATCATTCAAATATTGTACCTCGCGCATCGTCGTGCAATCTCGTGAATCATCGCTAATAGGAGCTCACTTGCATTGAAAATCGACAAGTTGTTTACGTTCGCATCACCTAGTTTTTTTATACGAAGTTTTCTATTGCATTCAAACCGCACTTTATAATTTATTTCCATAAAATAGTTAACTTTAATACTAAATAGTTTATCAGTAAATTATTTGTAAATAAAAAATGGCTGATAAAAAACAAAAGGAAGTTGAATCTACTTTTACAGACCCTAACTTAGCAGTGTTAAACTCTAAACGTGATATTCTTTTTGAACGTATGCAAGGTATTTATGATATCGCTAAGCGCGCAGAATTAAAAAAGGTTGAACCTAGCGCATTGTTGTGCAACGTCACTAATTTACATAATTTTCGTGATGAATTTGTCAAGGCTTTAGATGCCTTTAATATGGCTTTAGCTCAAAGTGACCCTTCCGCTAAAATTAATTACCAACCTTGGATCGCATTTGAAGAGATGTTTTGTTATGTAAAACGCGTTATTACATTATGTTCACAATCGCAACCCTCAGTTTCTTCTAATATAGAATCGCAATCTCATTCTTCTAAACCTATAAAACCACATTTACCTCCTATTGAATTGTTATCGTTTAATGGTGATGTTCGCAATTGGCCCCTATTTTATCAACAATTTAAAAATGTCATTCATGACAATCAGTCCTTGAGTGATAGTGAAAAGGTGTTTTATTTAGTCGGAAAACTAACCGACAAGGCTACTTCTGTATGTGCAGGGCTACCACCTACCGCTGAGAACTATAACATTATTTGGAAAGCTCTTGTGTATAAATACGAAAACCCTCGTTCACTCGCTTCTTCGTACCTTAACCAAATATTAGAATTCAAACCATTATTTAAAAATAGTACCGCATCTTTAGACTCGTTTTTGTATAATTTTAACTCACCCGTTGAAGCGCTAAAACAGTTAAAAATTAATGATCTAACTGATTTTATTTTTCTTTATCTCGCATTGCAAAAATTGGACCCTGAAACTGTCAAATTGTTTGAAATTTATAGTCAACAGAGACAATTAGGTATACCGTCTTATGCCACCTTGATTGAGTTTATTAGGGAGCAATCAAGGGCGTTAGTCGAAACAACTCTCACTCCTACCGCTAATTTTAATAAACGTAACACTAATGATCATAGTTCCAAAAGGTTTACCGCTACAAAATCATTTGTTGCCGATTTGGGGCATGGCACAAGTTCTAATTCGAAATGTTCTTTATGTAAAAATAATTTTCACTTACATTTATATCAATGTACCGCTTTTATGAAACTCAACGCACGTGAAAGATTTAATTTTGTAAAACAAAACTCTTCATGTATAAACTGCTTAAGTACTAAACATAAATCGTTTAATTGCACATCGCATGGTACTTGTTCGTATTGTTCGGCCAAGCATCACTCTTTATTGCATTTTGATTCGCAACATAATAAAAATCAATATATCTCTAATAGTAATTGTAACCGCACGCAAAATAATTTTAGTAAAGCGCCTCCCGCTATCGCACCCGCTGTCTCTCGGGACTCACGACCGCCTCGTGACGTCGTCGAGCCTCAGCCTCAGTGCGCTCGCGACCCTCAGTCGCAGCACTCGCAGCCACCGTCCGCTACTTATAACAATAATACGATTTGTAACCATTCTTGTGAATATAATAAGCGCACTGGAACTTCCGCACTATTAGGAACCGCAAAAATAAAATACATAGACTCGCACGGCCGCTCTCATTTCTTGAGATGTCTTATTGATCCAGGTTCGCAGAGCGATTATATAACCGCCGAATGTTGTAATCGTCTTTCGCTTCATATAAGCAATGAAACCCCATATACCGAAGTGCAAGGTATTGGTGGAACTTCGCAAAAAATTAACGGAATCACGTCTTTAAACATTACTTCGCGATTTAATTCTAATAGTTATTCTATTCAACCTATGGTCGTGGAACGCATCACGACAATATTACCTGATTCTTTTATAGATACCCAGGCGATCAAGCATATAGCAAATCTACCTTTAGCCGATGACGATTATTTTAAACCTGGACGTATTGACATATTGTTAGGCGTTAATTTATATTGTGAGATTTTACTTTTCAATAAAATTAAAGGCGATACGAATGATTCTCCGCTCGCTTTAGAGACTACGTTAGGATATTTGTTGTTGGGCAACGCTCCTATTTTGAAACAGCAAAGAAGTTCGCACTCTTTTTGTTCTCTTGCGCAAGATCCTTTAAACTCTCTTTTAGAAAAATTTTGGTTAGTTGAGGAACCGCCAACGCGTAAATATTTAAGTCCTGATGATAACAACTGCGAAAATATTTTTACTACTACAACTGTTCGAAATCAAGATGGCAGTTACTCTGTTGATCTTCCATTCAAAGATGACCCTAATAAACTAGGTGACTCGTTTAGTACCGCACAAAAAAGATTATTGTCATTAGAAAATAAATTTAAAAAGTTTCCTGATTTACGCGATAAATACAATGAAATTATATTAGATTATTTAGATAAAGGTATTCTCCATGAAGTTCCGCAACAAGATATTAGTTCTACAGGATTTTTCCTACCGCATCATCCAGTTCTTCGAAATGATAAAACAACTACTATAGTTCGCATTGTATTAGATGGCAGCGCAGCCACTGATACTGGTCCTTCGCTCAACGATATTTTACATACCGGTTGTAATTTACAATCTGAAATTTTTAATATTTTAATTAATGTCCGCATGTTCCGCATTTCTTTTTTCGCTGATGTGAGACAGATGTACTTATGCATACATGTCAACGAACCTCACCGAAAATATCAACGCATTTTGTATCGTTTTTCCGCCGATAAACCAATTATGGTATTAGAATTTACTCGAGTCACATTTGGACTTCGGTCGTCTCCTTTTTTGGCTCTCCGCACTCTTCGCCAGCTTGCGTCTGATGAGAAAGAAAAGTATCCTCTCGCAGCATCCGTAGTTGAGAGAGATATTTACATGGATGATCTTGCCAGTTCGGCACCGTCTGTTGATGAAGCATCCACAACCGCTAATCAATTGATTGAATTGTTTAAATCAGGTGGTTTTGACCTTGTAAAATGGTCAAGTAACTCCCGCGAATTACTTGATACCATACCTGTAACGCATCGCCAATCAGAGTCAATTTCATTTGACGATGGTAATGGTTTTAAAATACTAGGGCTCCGCTGGCTTTCTAGTTCTGATGAATTTATTTTTATTGTTATTCAACCGCCTGCAACATGCACTAAACGTGCCATTTTATCTGCAACCGCTCGCCTTTATGATGTTTTAGGTTTAGTTTGTCCAGTAATTTTGTTTGCCAAACTGCTCATCAAAGAGCTTTGGTTACTCCACATTGATTGGGATGAAACTCCTCCGTCATACATAATAGAGGCTTGGAAAAAGTATATTTCAGAGTTACCGCTCCTTTCACAGCTACGTTTCCCTCGTTTTCTTAACGTGGAAAGAAATTCACCTCGCGTTTATTTAGTCGCATTCGCAGATGCCAGTGAAAAAGCATATGGTTGTGTTATTTATTTACATGTACATAACGACAATGCTTTGCCTAAAGTTTCATTGATTTGCTCAAAGTCACGCGTAGCTTCACCAAAGTCAACTACCACTATAGCAAGATTGGAATTAAACGCTTTAGTTCTTCTATCAAAAATGGTAAAAACTGTTTATGATCAGCTCTCTGAAAGACACAATATAAATAAAATATTCGCATTTTCCGATTCTGAAGTCGCTTTATGTTGGGTTCATTCTTCTCCGCACAGGTTTCAAACTTATGTAGCTAACAGGATATCGCAAATTCAATCGCATCTTCCCGCTGAAGATTTTTATCATATTTCAGGATCAGAAAATCCTGCTGATTGTATATCTCGCTCTCTCTCACCCGCTCAAATTATTTCCCATAAACTTTGGTTTCATGGTCCCGCTTGGCTTTCACTACCGCATAGTGAATGGCCCGTTTATAAATTTGAACCTCATAAATCTGCCTTACCTGAAGAAAAAACTGTCGCTCATGTTGTTAATACTGATAATCATTTTAATGATAATCCTGTAATTCTGCTTGCTACCAAAGTTTCAAATTATAACATTTTACTCCGCTCCTTAGTTTACGTTTTCAGATTTGTTAAGAAATTTAAATCACGCGGCAACATTACGTCACAAGAATTAGAACAAGCTGAAAATTATCTCATCCGCACCATTCAAAGTAAATATTTTAGTTCAGACATCGCTAACATAAAAAATAATAAATTACCCTCTTCGTCTCTGCGAAAACTCTCTCCATTTATAGATGGTGATAACATATTGAGAGTAGGTGGTCGTTTAGGCTACTCTTCTCTCAACTTTGAACAAAAACACCCCGCGTTATTGCCGAAAAAGGATAAAATTGTTGAACTTTTAATAGATTATTATCACCGCAAACATTGTCACGCAGATCCGCAACCTTTGATTTCTATTCTTCGAAATTGGATTTTGTCCGCCCGCCGTTTTATCAAACAACGCATTCAGAAATGTATTAATTGCTTCCGCTTAAATCCAAAACCAACATTTCCGTTAATGTCTAATCTCCCGCGATATCGCTTGGAACAAAGTAACGTATTCACGCACACTGGCGTAGACTATGCCGGACCCTTATATATTACTTTAACCCGTAAACGCGGTGTACGTAGCAAAAAGGCTTATCTATGTCTTTTTATATGTCTTGTAACAAAGGCAGTTCACGTTGAACTCGCCTCTGATTTAAGTTCCGTTCCTTCGGAACCCACCGCGTTAACTCCAGCTCATTTTATTAAAGCCGCACCTTTAAATTTTCTGCCCGCTATAGATTTAAGTAAGGAGAAGCCTAACCTTCTGTCTAGGTTTTCTTTAATGGACTCTCTCGTGCAATCATTTTGGAAACGTTTTAGATCCGAATATCTGCATAACCTACAAAGCAGAAAGAAATGGAATACGGTTTCCAATCCTATTAAGGAAGGAACTATTGTTCTTATTAATACCGAAAATATTCCGCCACTGCAATGGCCAATGGGTATTACGCGTCTTTATCCAGGTAAAGATGGTGTGATTCGAGTCGCGCAAGTAAAAACCGAGTCAGGACTCTATGACCGACCTGTTGTACGGTTGTGCCCGTTGCCTATGTATAATTAAATTCGCATTAGTTTTTATCCCGCATTTTTAGTTTTGATTTATTTAGTTATTAAGTATTATTAACCGTACCATATCTCTGATAGTTTTATATACTTATACTAACCCGCACCGCACTATTATTTTGCATTGAACCGCGACTCTCTCTCTCATGTTTCGAAGGAATGGATTCCTTCAAGGCCGGGGGAATGGTGGATTGAGGAAGGATTTATTGTTATTCTCATGTACTTGCAAATATGTACGTAACTTCCCATCCTTTAATTTTGTCCCTTTCCTGGATGTGCACACTGAATATTGCTATCCCGCTCGCACCTACGCGAGAGAGTGAGTGACATCTCGTCTACCAGAATGAACTGTTGGACGACATATTGAATTTCCTTCTAATACCGCCGCGGCACGATCCACATGTGCTGATCAATGTAATCGATAATTTACATATCCGCACCGCTAGTTTATCTTCAAAATACGTGTTAGTGTGTTAAATAACTAATTGAGTACAATCAGTGGAAATCTAGGTGTTTTTCTCCCAATAAACTTTGTCGAGCAATTGTGCTAACCGCCCCGCCGCTGGCCGCCAACGAGTGTCGGGCTGAGCTGATCCAGAGATCTGAAGAGCCACCATCATCAAGCAATTCAAGTAAGTGTGCATGTCTTTTCCACCTGAACGAGCTGTGATTGTGTCCTTCGTCTCTCATCCTCTTACAGCTCAGTTATTGCGCCCTATGTTACGTCTACGTGTTTGCAAGTAAAAATATACTTTGTTTTCACTGTAGAAACCGCCCCATATACAGTCCACTAAAATTTATAACATAACCTTCTCATTTGCCACACCAACATATATTTTTTCCAAATTTTAAGTAAGTACCCTATTTTGGCGAATCGGCGCCTTAATCTCTAGCACACAAAAGCAATGTACCTAATTAAATATAAAACTAGAACATTGACGACCACTGCAAGATAACTGCGATAACGAACTACAATAAAAAGGATTATGACATTATTAACTTTCGATAGCAATGTATTTACACAAAACACTGCGGCTTATACCTAATAGGGCTTATCGCTTTAACATTTACGAAACCAATAATGTATAGAATTAGGATTATTATCTCTTGTATCTACAAGTTTTGAAATATTGGGCACTTGCAGTTTAGTAGGTAACTTAAGTTAGTTTAGCTCGTGGTATCTTCGTAAGCCATAAGTTTTACAAGGCTGTATTACTGTAAATCTTCTATACTCGTCTATTCTTAAGTATATATTTACTTCTTTATGAACTATTATCATAAAGACGAATTTGAGTTTGTAGTAAATATGTTACGCGGCCAAACCCGGTTTTAGGACAAACTAGTTTTTCCTAGGCCAAATCAGTTCATCACGTTGACATTTCAGAGAGCGAGTTTTCCTCGGAAGTCCTGAAGAACACAAGGCGATCGCTTCGCTATTACGTGTTTTTTTGGTAACGTGTCCTACAGGACTTCCTAGGCAAACTCGCTCTCTGAAATCTCAACATTGTAGATTATTCATTGCTTGTTATTATATTATGGTTACTTTAAGTATATGCTAAGCTAAGGTATAGCTCTGCATCACCATCATCAGCATCACAGGTCTTCCTTATGGATGGATACGTAGATTAGGCCCTGACCCACCCCGCCACGCGGGCCCAATGCAAGCTGGCACCAACGGGACCACGACTCAACATGCCTTCCAAAACCCGGGGGAGATTATATTAAATAATATTTGGCCACCCAGCCTGAGACAGACCATTGCGAAAGAAAGTTGCCTCAACCTTAACGATCGCAGGACTAGCGTGCTAACCATGTGCCATGGGCTTCTCGCACAAAATCATAATATTGTGTAAGTAGGGCAGAAAGTACTAAATGGTCTTAGGTATTTAAGACATAATTTATATTTTAAATTATAGATGATTTTTCTACCTTTAACCCTTTAAACTTTTTTAAATTTTTCAAATTTATAAAAGTAAAATAGTTTTTTTTATATTATACACAATGTGTGAGAATTTTGTAAGTATTGCTAAAAATCAAAACCAAACCCAGGTAAAATCAATATATTCTAATGCGCTAGAAACCAGTCAATTGCAAAACAACAATTTAATTGTAAAAAACAAAGGTTTATAAAGTATTTCATCCAAAACAAATTTCTTAAAATTTTCATACAAAACATTTTTTCAAACAGAAAATGGAATTTATTGAAAAAAAATCTTATGACATAAGGAATTCTAACGATTGTTATTATTACCTTAAAATACCTTATTTTAATTGCCTTTATCAAAAATGGCTAAAAGTTATTTAGAAAACTTTAAGAGCAAAAAGTGGCCAAAACCGCTACAGTGGCCAAAACCGGTACTGCGGCCTGCCCTACTTGTCTTAAAATCTAATTTAGGCAATTTATTAATTGACTGGTATTTGACAATGGGTGTTAAATAAGGCTGATATTGTCACGGGCCTTAATTAACTACGTACGAGCCCAGCCATAGCCATAATGAACCCCTTACATGGAGTAATTAATTAATTACGTAATTAGGGAAGTACTTACCTACCTACCATACGGGGAGTTTGCGTTTTGAAAGGAAAATCTGCTGGTAGGTGTAATTGTTTGGCTTTTTACACTTGATAAATAATTTGTTTCCAAAGCTGAGTAAATGATTTAAAAATACACAATTGTTGCTACGTATTTTTGGCAAGATGTAGTCAATAGATCAACCATCACACATACATACAACTAAAGGCGGATAAAATAATAGAAGGGGAGCCCTAGATTGCGGACCACCACGGTCCCCCCAAGTCGGTGTGCTTAAAACTGACGGCGGAGAGCAAGTATTGAGGGGCTTGGGCTTAGTTGGTAGTAGTGGTGCCTACTTTTGACCGCCCCATCTGGCTAGCCCACCGTGAGTAGGTAACTTGAGAAGAAGCTGTCTCCTTCTGTCCGGCCTCCTCTCGAGCTTTTGAGCTCGTCAGGGGGCGGGGCAGGGGTTAGAACCGCCCAGCCCTGATGCGAAGCCTATTAGGCTTGGCGGGAGGGCTGGGCGCGGCGAGAGATAGGCCTGTGCCTGATTGAGTTCAACATGCCGGTACACCGGTATACGAAAATACTGTATTTGCCCTCACTATAAACAAAAAAAAGGGTAGCCATAGATACTAAATGTTAAGTATGTTGAGCGTCTCGTAGGGACCTATTAGATTTTGTAAATTAGATGTCTCGAAGAAGGAATTTTATATGATAAAGCCCTTTCAGCGGTGGGGGGAATGAGAATGTCTACAAATGTCAAAAATGTAAACAAACAGAAACATAGAAATACTCGAGCGCGTGAAGCGCGTAAGATTAAGATAAAAGGTAAAATTACATATTGAAAATTGAGTATGTATTTAAAAAATCTGTCTATTTGTGTTTAACGTAAGGGAGTGAAAAAGAGTCACAAACTTGCAAAAGCACCGTCTCACAACTAGCTCCGATGGGACTAGAACTAGACTGGATGGGAGAGTGTTTTTTGCAGTCGAACTAGTAAGTATTTATAATAATACGAAATTGAATACATAATCCTTTACTACGAATACTATTTTTAGGCTTAATCGAGGAGCCCGTGACGTAGTGGTTACTGCGCTCGGCCTGCGTATGAAGAGGTTAAGCAACTTTCGCAATGGTCGGTCACGGGATGGGTGACCAAAAACTTTTCATCTCGAGCTCCTCCGTGCTTCGGAATGCACGTTAAGCCGTTGGTCCCGGCTGCACTTGCAGTCGTTAATACCCACCAACCCGCATTGAGCCCGTGTGGTAGATTGTGAGGAGGCTCCCTCGCTCTGTCCAGCCCCCTCTCAGCAAGTATTGAGGGGCTTGGGCTTAGTTGGTAGTAGTGGTGCCTTCTTTTGACCGCCCCATCTGGCTAGCCCACCGTGAGTGGGTAACTTGAGAAGAAGCTCTCTCCTTCTGTCCGGCCTCCTCTCGAGCTTTCGAGCTCGTTAGTGAGCCGGAGCAGGGGTTAGAACCGCCCAGCCCTGACGCGAAGCCTATTAGGCTTAGTGGGAGGGCTGGGCGCGACGAAGGACAAGCCCTGTGTCTGACTATCAGTATTTGCCCTCACTATAAAAAAGGGTCATTCATGGCCCATTCGCCTTATCCATCCATAAGGAAGGCCAGTACCCCAGCAGTCGGGACATTAAAATGGCTGATGGTGATAAAATACCAACATAATAAATAATTTCTAGAATTTTTATTTTCTGCTGAATAACTTTTGCTCTTTTTACCACGTTTTAATTAGGTTGCTTTCTTGTTTGTTCGCAAATTTTGCAAATGATTTTATACTAGCTTCCCGATAAGCTAGAGACTTAAAACTTTGAATATAGGTCAGAACTGGGTGACGATGCAATATTACGGTGTTGTTGAGCTGATCTGATGATGGAGCCGGAAAAACGCCACTGGAACTCCATGATGAAACCGTGCTACCCCATCGTGTTTGGGCTCGTTAGAATTGTCTTGACACGTACTCTGACGGGAGACGAGGTTCAGGATCTGATGATGGAGCTGGAAGGCCATGCCATAGGAACTCAATATTTAAAAGAAGATATTATTATTATAATTTGATAAGAATATAAGCCATATCCCCGGACACAAGGGAAAGTAAAGTAGATTAGTGTGTGTTAGTGTTATTCGTACCGTATCCTAAAATAACAACGGAACCACTCTGCCTGCTTAGCTGGTTAGATTATGAATAAGGTATCGAAATGTAAAATACTTTAAGTTTAATGTAGAGCTACACTTTAGGGATCGCCGACCCAGTTGGCCGAGCATAATCGGCGATCGTGTACCTACAGGGCGAGTTTGTGTGCATTTGCAACGGCAAACCTTCGCAGACTAGCCCTGTGTACACGAGCCTGTGTCGTGCGATCATGATCGGCGATCATGTACACTTTACATGTACCTACGCTTAACATAAGAGTCAGGAGGAGCCCGTAGCGCAGTGGTTAGCACGCTCAGCCTGCGATTGTTGAGATCCAGCAAGGTTCGTAATAGTCGTTCAGGGGATGGGTGAAAAAAAAAATATTATTTCGATCTTCTCCGTGCTTTAGAAGGCACGTTAGGCCGTTGGTTCCGGCTGCATTTTTTTTTTATCCGCAACGGGGTAGCACTTAGCTTTCATCACACCTGATGTTAAGTGGTGATAAGGCTGAAGGTGGAAGCGCACTACTCCCTCAATCAATGAGAAACTGGCTATCTTATCTCTAACTGCCGGAACACAATAATGCGTAAACCTAACGTAGGTAACACCGTATTGCGGTGGTAGCTATAGCCAGGTGGACTAAGAAGAAGTCCAACCACCAACCAAACCGAATACAATATGTACCCCCACTGGGAATCGAACCCGGGACCTCTTCTGACTTCGGGACCCGGGTCTCAAATCGGTGGTGTGCACCACTAGACCACAGAGGCGGTTAAAATACATAAGTGAATACCCACCAATCCGCATTGGCCCGTGTGGTGACTCATGCATGGCATGGCCCGTGGCCCCCTTTTTTTGTCTGGGAGAAATGCGTTTATACATCCCTCGCCCCTGGGTGCAGGGGTGATTCGATATGTGGGCCTCACCTTTGGGGGTCCTACCCACTAAAGCTCCCAGTACTTGCTCTCGTGGCAGTCATTGGTAATGGGGGATTAGGGTGACAGTCTCCTCTGATACCTGACAACCGCGGCCCGGCTATCCAGGCACCTTCGCGGCTGGAAGATGGATGCATGGCCCCTACTTCTAATCCTAACGTAAGGCAGGTAGCATAACAAGCAATATGGATAATCTAAAAAGCTTTCTCTAGAAAAATTACTTGCATAGCAACCGAATGCTGCTGTAATAATACTCAGTCGCTCTGTTTACATTTTATGAATTAAGTACCTACCTAACCTAACTACTTAGGTAAAAAAATGTTGGACGATTCATAAACTTTATTCAATTTAGAATAAAAAGATTTTTATTTTGACTTTGGCTTTTAAATACTGATACACCACATATTTTATACTGGTTGATCGAAGACTGGTTATATGATAATAATGTTATTTAATCTATTCTTCAACGCCCTAGAAATGAGACACAATAGATTTTCCATTGTTCTCCGGCCCTATTCGGCCGGTCAGGCGTCAAATAAAAAGCTTTTGACTTTGACTTTTAAATATTATAAACCACATATTGTATACAGGTTGTGATAAACTAGCATTTGAAACAATTTCCATCAACAATGTTATTCTAGTATACCTACTGTACTAAAGCGACTCGACTGAAATGTATGGAACAGCTGATTTTTTTACGTGATTGCGTGGATGGCCCAATAGTAAAAATGTTCGTATTAATGGAAACTATCATCCTCTAAAAATTTTATTAAAACTTATTGGAATTTAGAGGTGTATATTTTTTTTAAGTCTAGTAAAATTAAATTAACTTAATTTTTACTTACACTCAAATCGATCCCTTTCACAGTAAAACATCTGTGCTGCTGAACTTTTTTCAGAGAATATCTGAAAAGTTTATGCACTTCAGTACGCCTCAGACCCAAGACAAGCGTATTGTAACACATTTTTATCACTAAGTCTTATTTTAAACAACAATATTAAACAGTTCTCTACTAAATAATTCTCATATTGTATGCACACAGTTGTTCTTTGCCGATATCGCACAGTAACTGATATGTATATAGAAGTCCAATGTTTATTAATTATGTTGTAATTCCTGATTTGATAAAGTATCTTCGTCATACAATAATAAAACTATACAAACACATTACATACTTTAAGTATCTTGTAAATACTAGTTGCCATGTTAAAGTTATTTGATGTGATCTTAATGATGAGTAAAATTTTGGATGCCTCCACTCCACAGTTAACTACCTATTAATTTTAATGATAAAAATAGTTCCAAATAGGACCTACCTATGCGCTTTCTTTTGTTTTTTTAGGTAAGTACTGCTTTAAATTACATTTATTACACAACACGGATCCTTTATCAAGTTCAATGTTTTACTAGAAACGTTATTGAAATTTAACAGTTTTTCAGTTTATAGTTTATTGGAATATTTTGTTGGAAACTTGTCATTTTCTACGACAATTTTCTACTTATTATCGTGTTTGTTTTTAGAGATTTTTGAGAAGTGTCAAATCAAATCTTTCTAACGCGTGTTTATCCGCTCTGGCACTGGATATCTCCTCCCCCCTTGTCCTAGGTTTCCATATTAAATCGGAAGCTACAAGTGTAACAGTATTAAGTGGTAGTATTTTCTTTTTCATTTACCTAGTAGGTACCTATGTCAACTTGTGTATCAGTAGGGGGGACCAAGTGAGCTGTCATTTCAGTTTTTTTATTAATCTTTATTAGGCACCAGTCTCTCACTGTTAAACTTATTTAGATTGAGATTTAAGAATTGAAATTTCTTTTAAGACAAGTTATTGTGTAAGAAAGTAAATAAGTAAGACTTTATTATTATTATTAATTAAGTCTGGCCTGCTCTGTTGGCCGAACCTATTATGAATCTTTCAATTGCAAAATAGGTAAGTAACTAATGGAAATAATGCCTACATCTTTATCTAATATTCGTTTAAAAAAACAACGTCTAATGACGCACTACCTACCTCTTTATCATACTAAACAACAAAACATGGTCAAACATATAAATAGTGTCAACTAACAGATCACGGACTACTAGCTGCATACTTGCAGTGCAAATGTAGTTTTATTGACGTGATGTAGATTGTATAGTCGCAGATGTGACAGAATATGTACTGCTGTTCAAATGCATTTAGGAAGGATACATTCGCGTAGCTGAATTTGGATGTGCCACAGTTAAGGTTTGCTATCGGCTCGAAAAGGAGAAAAAGAAGTGCTGAAAATATCAGTTGGCGGAAGCTGAAAAGAATAGATAGGTAATTAATTTTTACTTTTTTTCATTCACAATACAATTATTATTATTGAAAATGAAGGATTAGAAAAATTTGTTAGAGCATTCGACTGGACTGTGAAAGGTCGCAGGTTCGAGTCCCGCTCTAACTCCGATGTTGTACGCTGTTGACAGACAGTGTCAGATAACTCGGCGCGAGACTGGGGCGTTTTTGGCGCTAACTACAGCACAGATTACTAATTAGTTATATTACGTAACTACAGTAATTATTTTTGTTCTATAGTAATCGATTTCGACCGCGCGCAGACTTATCTGGCGCGCACTCTAGTTGTGAGACGGGTCGATTTTTTTCTATATGTAAGTACTTCGTTTTCGATAAGAATATATAAGATGTCAAACTTAAATAATCTAATGATTTAGCACGGGATGGAACGATGTGGCGCTAACGGTGCGGGCGATTGGGACATGCGACGCTCTTCCTTTAAATTAAAATAATTTATAACTATTACTTACTGTAATAAATATGTAGTAAAATGTAAAAAATGTATTTGTCTCGTTTTTGTGAAACGTTGGGCATAATAATAAGTTGTAGAGTATTTAATTAACATCATATCGTTTCTGCGCAAAGTTATTTGCTCTATGACGTTTAACTCAGCAGAGCCAACTTATTTACATATTAGCTACGAAGGCCAGTTATTCTAAACCTATACAAGGCAATAAATAAATCGACTATTCCTTAGGATTACTATGATGGACCTTTATTTATAGTGCCACAAACATCTCACTTCACAACATATCAGACCCTGTGGTAATAAAGTTTTTTAAACACAAAAATGTCATAATGGCAGGTCTATGGAGTCGTCCGGCAACTGCGCCTACTTTCTACTGAGCCCATGGGCGCAGTCGCCGGTTTGCAATTTTTTAATATTTTTATTTCCGTCAACTAGGCCCACTTTTAGTAAGCGCAAAAGATCTATTGTTCAAATCGATTTCTAGTACAGTTCGCAGAAAAAGCATTTGAAAAAAAAAGAGTTTCATGACATCTGCGTCGGATAAGTTTACTATTATCTACCTGACTATGACGTTTACTATACCCGTGTACCAGTACGATTATATTATTGCTGGTGACTTTACATCAGGCTTATCTTCTATATACCCTCTCTCCCATGCATCCCCACCACCCTTAGGTAAGTAGTGGGGGAATGCTCTGTAATATTAGACCTCAGTATCCATGATTAGTCCGAATCAAACCGTGTGGTTTGGGCAGTTAATATTATGTACATAATAATATGTTGTGTCTACTCTGCACCTCAGTTCTACATTCTGCACTAATGTATACGTGCAGCTTATTGGATGTGCTATTCTGAGCGATACGTGTTATTTTTTTTTATTACTTACATTTTGTAATAGGTATAGGTAACTATACAGGGATATTTGGAAACCGCTGGCCAATTTTTTAAGTTCGACCCAGAATCGGTAAGCGAACAACTTTCTCCTAGAAATATGGGTCGAAATATGTCTTTTTTTACTTTTTATACAAATCACTTCTGAATCAATTCCGATCACGTGATAGATTTAGTACGGGAAGTTCAAAAATTTTTGTCGTATTTCGACCCATGTTTCTAGGAGAAAGTTGTTCAATTACCGATTCAGAGTCCAACTTAAAAGTTTGGCCAGTGATTTCAAAATAACCCTGTATATTCGCTGGATAGGCAAGTAGGTAGTAGGTAGGTACTAAACAAAAAAGAAGAGATTGTTTCGTGACAAAAAACAATATATGTCCTAGAGATGCATAAAATATATTTTACTATTAGAAAGCTGCATTCTTCCCAAGTGACAAAGGCTATATTTTAACCCGATATTCCCACGGAAACGGGTACCACGAGGGTAAAACTGCGAGGATCCGCTAGTCTTAAATAAAGAATAAGTTAAGTTATTTAAATTTTTACTTTTTTGCATTCACAATGCAATTTTTATGATAGAAAAATGGAAAATGAAGTATTTTAGAAAAAATCGACCCATCTCACAACCTTCTAAAATACTTCATTTTCCATTTTTCTAAAAAAATTAAATGTAATGTAATGTAAGTAAAAATTTAAATAACTTACCATAGTAATTTCTTCTCTAGCGATTGTCAAATATCTGGAAAGGTATTTCTTTCGCATGTGGGGGTAGTAATATCTTTACATTGATGAAATTAACGCTGGCTATACAGCGCGTAAGAAGTATTTGATAAATTCGACGCTTCTCGTAACGACTCCGTAGCTCAGTGGTTAGAGCAGTCGCCCGGATAGCGAAAGGTCGTGGGTTCGAGTCCCATAGGAGCTGGTTGTGAGACGGGTCGATTTTTTCTAAAATACTTTATTTTCCATTTTTCTAAAGAATAAGGTTTTTTATTCAACCACACTTACAGTGCCACAAGTTTTTCTGTTCCGGTGACAGTCGTGACAGAGGAGCCACTTGCAATACGAAATTAGCTGTCAAAATGGACTGTCGTATGAAAACTGTTTTAGTTCCAAAGATAATCACCGGAACAGAAAAGATTGGCACACTATACCTTATCCATTAAACTTGCACTGATCATCGACATGTGCATGTAAAGTGATCGAGACGAGATCCTACAAATTGAACCATGGCTACCACAAACCACGCCGACCACAGCATACAGTTTGCATAATTTGCCACACCTCTTCAGCTCCTACTACTGACAAGCAACCAAATACCACTATTCAATTAACTCGGATACGAAAACATTGGCATGGGAGTTGGCTCGTTAAAAAAATACAATTAAATGCAGACGAGTCACTGATGACTATAATCTATCTATATAAATAAAAATGAATGTTGCTACGCGCAAAACTCGAGAATGGCTGCACCAATTCACCGATATTTATTTATTTTTATTTTGGCCTACTGCATCCGCACGTCATGCGCACGCTTTCGTCAACTGACGATTGCATGGCGAATGCTTGCTTCTTGCGTAGAAACAATCAAAACTGTGTCCACACTGATGTACCTATAGATCAGTGTCGGCACCAGCACTCCGTTATGAATAGCCATTTGACCTATTCAGATACGATTTGGCTACTCATAACCGAGCGTATAGTGCCATTCACTCGTCTGTCTTCCTCACATATTTTATCCCTTGTAAATAAACTGCCCAAATATACCTACAAACTCACGCACTTGTTCCACTTTTGTCACCGCCTAACATTCCTGGGGTTTCCTTAATTCACCTGTAGCGTACAGTCAGCCTTTTCTTCATCTCGCTCAAACACCGCATCACTTTCGTCTTAGATACATTTACTTTCATCCCTTTTCTCACAAAATCATTATTCATAACGGACAACATCTCCTGCAACTCCTCCGCAGAAGACGCAAGTATAATCTAGTCGTCAGCATCCTCTATGCTGACGACGTGCCTCCTCTAGGTACTAGAATCCCATTCATCATAATTCCAAAGTCACGTTCTCTCAGGCCTTTCATACAACAGTCTAAACACAGATTGAAGAGCCATGGCGACGCAACACATCCCTGTCTGACCCCTCTAGAGATGCCAAACCAACAGTCAGTGCATAATACGCGCCGTTACCCTGACACATGCACAGGATTCCTCGTAGAGAGATTTCAGTGCATGAATCAGTTTACTCTCCAATCTGTCCGTATTCAGACAAAGCCTTCCATAGCTCATTCCTTTCGACTAAGTGAGATTCTGTAAGTGAGATGGAGCTATACACTACGTAATAGCTCCATCTCACTTACAATATTACTTGTTTTAGCACGCAGTAAAGCCCGGCCGTGATATCACGTTACGGGCTACAGTTTGAGAAATGAATCGATGAAACTATTATTTTTCATACCTACATGCTGCAACAATCAAAGTCAGGAATGTATTGTATTTACCAAGAAAGATATAAACGGCTAAAGGTTTTTCCGAGAAAAGCTTAGAAGGGGAAGGATAGGCTTTATTCAGATAAGTATTTTATCTGAATAAGGCGATCATCCGTACTATACTTATTCCAGTTCTTTAGAAAATACTCTTTAAGTCCTATCTTTAAAAGAGCTGAGATG
This sequence comes from Crambus lathoniellus, assembly GCA_949710035.1. Lineage (NCBI taxonomy): Eukaryota > Metazoa > Arthropoda > Insecta > Lepidoptera > Crambidae > Crambus > Crambus lathoniellus. The sequence continues at coordinate 23,465,986 of OX453310.1, forward strand.
AATTATTACTACAGCAAGAAATTCAATTCAAGATATCAAGAAAATCTGGTCTTTTACAAGATTTAGAACCGAGAGCACTTAGCTAACTCGCTTGAAACGAGGTCTCCCGAAGAAAAAGATTTTTATTCTATGACATTTTGACCGTCAAATACCTACCTCTAAATTTTTATTGATGGACACTACTAACCCCTAAAATCTTTGTAATAATTTAAATTTTAGTGGTGTACCTACCTATAGAACGCTCAGTTTTAATTATCCAGATGCGTGTGCGGCGACGCTTAAGGCGATACTCGGAAAAATTATGCTAAAGCGAGATAGCAATGAGAAAACGACGCGCGCGGGAGCGAGACCGATTTTGCAGATTACGCAAAAAAACACAAAATCACTTCGTATTAAAAAACTATAGCGATATTTAAAAAATGCTTCTATACGATCCTAAATATTATTGGTGTGCACTAATTAAACTAATTTCCAATAGTGTAAGTAACCCCATTTAATAATAATCTTGATATTTCGTATTTTTTAGAGGTATTTTCGAAAATAAAAAGTGTCGAGGCAAAATCATAAAAACGTGTTTTTGAAACTATACGATTCTAGATAAAGGTATGAAGAAATACATATCTTTTTACCAGATTTATAACAACTCTAACCGTCCTATAGTTTTATATCAAAAAGTCCATACTTTTTCCGAGTAGCGCCTTAAATGATTCATAACTAGCTACCCTCCTCGGCTTCGCACGGGTGCAATGTATTACATGGAGATAACCTACATGGGTTACCTAACCCTTTCACTTGAACCACTCTGTCTATTGATGAAAACCGAATTTATCCGTTGTGTAATTTGTAACATCTTAAAAGGTAAAGACAACTTGAAACGATTTCGTTTTAATGTGTAGCAATATTTAACCCAAAACCCAATTTTGTACCGACCCATTAGTAGTTCTTCCCTACTCTAGCTAAATTTAATGACTGTAAGTCCAATCATAAAAAAGCTTAGATGAATTTATTATTATCACTAGAGCAAGAAAGTCTGCAAAACGATAATAAATCTTTGTTCAATATCATGAAAATATAGGTCCTTTACAAGATTTAGAACCGAGAGCACTTAGCTAACTCTCTCGAAACGAGCTCACTCGAGAAACAAGAAAACCCCATTATTATACTATGACAATTTGACCGTGAAATATAGAGAGCGCTCAGTTTCAATTACGACACTAACGAAGCTTAAATTTATTCATAAATTCAAGACGAAACCCAATCTTAAGGGGAACATATTTGTTCACTATACTAGATGAAATGTCTTGGCATCTCTGCATATGTGCCGACATGTTTTGTTTGCTCCTGTGTCTGAATAAACAGTGTCAGTCAAGATATTGTTATACCGGCACAGTGGTACGAAATTAGGAGAAATGGTACAGATGTTGTTCTAAGTATTAAGTGCCTGTGTGTTAGGATGCCACAAAGAGGATAATAACTATGTATAGTTTGAACTTTGAACCAATCAACTCAAGTGTATTCAAATGCGATTAAATATGAATTTAACATTTTAGATTGTGCAATGTCCAAGCACCTGCGAAAATATCTCACAAGCTATAGCTTCTGAAAGGTGGTACAAATATTTGCTTGTTAATAGGTAGGGTAGAATAGGATTCTTTCGGTTGTCAAACAATTCCACAAGCAAAATACTGAATTCCATACAGTCAAATTTGCAGTCAAATGTTTAAAAAAACAGTTTAACCAAAGAGCATGTACAGTGCCACAACCTTTTCTGTGCCGGTGACAGCGGCGCTACGTACGTTTTTCTTTTTTTTGTAGTAATTTAACCGGCTCTGACTTCTAAGAACTTCAGCCGCCAGCAGCGCTATGGTTGGACATCAACTTGACAGCAAAATGACATTAAAAAAAATCACGCTAGTTTCACATTTTGGCCACCGGCACAGTAAAGTTTGTGGCACTGTAATCACTACGTAAGTTTAACAAAACCCAGAGTCTGTGCCAGATCCAAGAAATTTGTATGTAGTATGGAATCTAAATCTGCGCGCGACTGGGGCGTTTTTGGCGCTAGTTACAGTAGGTAAATTTTTTGTTCAAAGGATATGGTAAAATCTTCGATCAACATTAAAATAGGTTATTGTTGATCAAAGGATAGAGGTCAGTGATCAAAGGGTAAAATACACTGACTCTATTATTGGTAAAAGATTAGATTTCGACCGCGCACTCTAGTCTTTATCTCTGAGATTTTCCGATTTTCCCATGATTTTCCACAAAAACTCTTTCAATACGATGACACACAGCGTCATTCTTTGTCAAATTCTACAAAAAGACATTGACAGAAATCATGCAAATCATGGAGAAGGAATTTGATAAATTTTACAGTTTTTAATGCCACCAAGACGCAGATATCCAATAAAAGGAAACGATGCTCTTAAATAAAAAACATAACTAAACATCTAATGAAAATAGGTGTCACAGCTAAACACGCAGCTTCCTTTAAAAACAAATATCTTACGCAAATGAAAGCCCATGTATCTCTACCGTGTGGCGAAGTTCAAAAGGTATGTAGATCATGAGAACCAACCACGGAAGATGTAAAATACCGTTGCTTCTTCCATAAGTTCAAATCGAGAATAGTTAAATCGATAATGGTCTTACAGCCCAAGAAGCGTCAACTATGGTATCGTTTCAGGTAAGACTATTGTCCAACCTTAGATTAATAACTCTTCGCTTAGGTCCAGTCCAACACAAATTTTAACAAGTAATTAGGTACTCAGCGTTTCAGTCCCACAATTAGAGAGAGCACTATCATTAGGGCGAAGTTGTAATATTTTATTTGGTATTAAAACTGCATAAATACCTACAGAAAGTGTTATCAATGTAGGGCAGAGGTACCCTTTGTGGCCACTTTAAGGGTTTTTTGACTTTTAAGCACAAAGTATTAAATGGTCTTAGGTATTTAAGACACAAATTATATCTTAAATTATAGATAATTTATCTTACCTTACCTTTAAAGGTACATTTTTCAAATTTAAAAAAGTTAAATACTTTTTTGCATGTAACACAAAATGTGTAAGAGGTGCCAAATGTACCGGTTTTGGCCAAGTATAGCGAAAAATCATAACCAAACCCAGGTTAAATCGATATATTCTAATGCTCTAGAAACCAATCAATTGCAAAACAACAATTTAATTATAAAAAACAAAGGTTTATAATGTATTTCATCCATAACAAATTTCTTAAATTTTTTCATTCAAAACATTTTTTAAAACAGAAAATGGAATTTATTTAACAAAAATCGTATGACATAACAAATTCTAACGGTTGTTATTATTACCTTAAAATGCCTTATTTTAATTGCCTTTAGTAAAAATGACGAAAAGTTGTTTAGAAAACTTTTAGAGCATAAAGTGGCCTAAACCGGTACAGTGGCCAAAACCGGGGCTTCTGCCCTACCTATTATTGTTGCATTAGATATGGTGAAAGTTGCTAATTTTAAGGATGTTGTGCTTAATTTTATTTTAAAAAAACAAAAACAAAATTGTCCATAATAATAAAAATATTCTCATTCTTTGTTTCAGACCTCAAATCTACTTAGAAGAGCCTCGACGGCTGCCGGTTCCGATAGTAATCAGGCACTACAAACACAAGAAACCAGTTACAGTGAATAGAACTACAGAAAGCACTAAGGCATTTCGCAAGAGAGACAAAAATGTGATATCAGATATACAACCTTCTGGATCACTAATAGGCCGTTGGAAGGAACGTCGGGCCTTGAAGAATGAGAGGATTGAACTCGAGAAAGAACAAAACAGAATACTACAGGAGCAGATAGCAATAGCACGTCGTGAAAAAGACGATATCGTAAAACACCTACAGAAACAAGAAGAATATCTGCAAGAGATCAAAAGAAACCAAGAGGAGAAATGCGTCCCGCCACCAATACCGCCATATAAGCCTGTCCAAAAGTCAATATTTAAAACCTCAAGAACGAAAAAGGTCCGACAAGCTAAAACGACGACAGCCAAGCCAAAAGCACAATCGAAATGTGTGAATGTGAATAAACAGTAAGTTTACACACCAATTTCACACATAAATATGGTAGAGCGTACACAACTCTGCGTAATAGAAGGTCGTCCTAAAAGAATTAGATTTGAAAGAAGAAAACCTATAGATTTCTACAGAGTGTATGTACATAGAAATGAAGCAGTTATGGATTTTACTCATTTTACGGAGACTGAAGATTCCGAAAAAAAATCAGTAAGGTAGGGGCCCTACCTTACCTTACCATTGCGCTGATAAGACATCCAACAAAACATTAAAACACAACTGCCATATAGGTACCTATTTACTCAGACTAACTAAATGGTGGTTAGCCGCGTATCGGGCTTGATGGCGTGTACCTTAGAGAGACCTATGTCCAGCAGTTGACGTTAATGGCTTAATGATGAATAGTGGTGAACTGCATTTCTTAGCATATGTTTTTAAACAAAGTAAGGCCTTTGAAAATGAAGTACTTAGTATACCTACTTATTAGAAAAATCGACCCGCCTCGCAACTAGCTCCGATGGGACTCGAACCCACGAACTTTCAGTTTTGGAGAGCATTCGCCCGTGCTTCATTTTCAATAATAAAAATTGCATTATGAATGCAAAAAAAAGTAGAAATAAAGTAAGTTTGTTATCGCGACTGGGACTGAGAATTTCCAGGAAAAATGTACCACCAGTGTGCCTAAAAATCAACAATCATATAGGTCAGTACCACAACCAAAATAATCAAGAAATTTACTACATAACTACGACTACGAAGTTACGAACGTACATTTACGTGGACGTAGAAACATAGACAAAGACAACTAAGAAGTCGCATTAGAGGGGTTTAAGATAAACAAGACTACCACGCGCCACTCGTGTTTACCTTTAGTAAAGTGCTTTAACTTTAATTTATTATTTTGCGACCGACAGTTAATAACCAGATAACTAATTGAGCTTTGTTTGCCCTAATTAGGAAGCAATTTTAATCGCTACTTAGCCTTAATTGCTGGTTTGAGTAACAAGCAAACTTTTAGAGCAGCACTCTTTTGAAGTCGTTAAGCTTTTTAGATTTTGTACCTAGGTACTTACTTACTTATACCAGCTGAGAATCCATATTTAATATTATAAATGTGAAAGTGTGTTTGTTTGCTTGTCCCTCTTTAACGAGGAAATGGAGCAACGGATCGACGTGATTGTTGGTATAGGGTAGTTTTTATTTACCCTGTGGTATGGGGATAGTTTGGGAGCTTGAGAGTGACATATCACATAGGCTATATACCGACCTACAATTTTATCCCGGAAAAATATCACATCCCCACGGGATAACGTCATGTAGTCCACGCGGGCCAAATTGCGGGCGGCATGCTAGTCTCGAAATAAAAACCTCTGCTACGGAAAATACCTAATGTTGGCATAGTTGAAGGTAATGATTCCACCAGAAGGACTGGCGATACTCGCCAGTCCTTAGAGGGGAATATTTTGTTAGAGGCGTTTGAAACATCCACATTTAACCACGCTTCACTTCAAAAAGCTTCATTTAGAAAAAATCTGTAAATCGTAGCCAGGAGCAGTGAAAGGTCGGCTGAACTTCTTATTGCTCGAAAATTTAAAAATTCGAAAATAAACCTATTGAGAAATTCTTAAGAGCCCTGAAACGAAGAACAGTTCAGTTTGGAACTTAATATTTTTCTAAAACCGTCCATTTTGAAAGCTTATTTTGTATTACTAGTGGCTCCTCCTCCTCCTCCGAGATTCGAGTAACCACTGTCTGATCTTATGAAGTTTCCAACTCGTTGACAACGCGTTTCCCACTCATTGACGCCATGTCGTCCACTGTTGACCGACGAGTTGATAGCCTACTCGACGACCCGTTGATACCGAATCGATAGTTCAAGCACAGAATAATATTGTTCAAGTTAGGCGGCAGTAGTTAAGTTTATTGGCGTCTAGTCGCTGCAATGTGCGATGACCTCTAAGCTGTGTTTTCATTTTGTCACAAATTAAAGGTGGTGTCCGGCTGTGTCAGCTAAAGGGCCCCTTTACACTAGCGTTTTTCTAGCGGAGGCATACGATGAACATAGGAATTGGAATTATGTGCAGCGCAGACGCCGCGACAACGAGGTTCTTCTGCCGTTAATTGAACGCTGCGTTAGTGCGGCGCAGATGTCAGACAATTTCGTGTTCTACACTTTCACGCTGTAGTGTACTGGGTGCCCCAGTACCCAGCATAAACGCCGCGACGACAGTGTCTAAAAAAGCACTGCAATTGAACTACAATTTATCTTAGGGTTTATCTTTCGTCAGGGTTCTGATTTTAAAAATCCTAGCACTCTGGTATTATTGTATAATGCATTTGTAAGATCTGTACTGGAATACTCCTCACAGGCTGGGAATCCACAGTATCAGACGCATATTGACTCTATTGAACGTATCCAGAATAAGTTCATCAGACGCATGAAATATAAATACCCTAATTTTAGTACGGACATGATAACACCCTTGTGACTGCGAAGAGAACAACGTGATCAATTCTTTCTTTTTAAAATTATAAACAATATGGTTGAATCGATTTATCTTACTAGTAAGATATTTTATAAATGCAAAAGGTTTTGCTTAAGATCCTCGACAACCTTTGCTCCGCCTTTTTGTCGCACCAATTATGCCAAAAACCGCTTCTCGGTTAGAGCTTGTAGTTCTTATGATAAGAGCTATCAGCAAATTGATATTTTTTCCCTTAGTTTGTTTAAGTTTAAAAAGAGTAGGTATTGTAACAGCTGATCACCGTGTTATTCATTGTTTATATCATTTAACTATGTTTTATTAATTTTAATAAGTGTCCAATGGTTTGATTGTAAAAAGTTTTTAGGTACCTATATAATTCGTTAAATTGTCTAGTCAACTTATGATATGCATTAATTTCTGTTTGTGGAAACTGTGTTGGCCTTTGAACAATCATAATGCTTCTCAATAATAATGTATTATACACCACTAAATTTTAATTAGCATAAATATTTTAGGGGATGTTAGTGCCCATCAATATGAACAACTTTCACTATGGGGCCAACCAAGGAATCGCAAAAAAAAATCAGCTGTTCCATACATTTCAGTCGACTCGATGTTGTACTTTTGTATGGAACAGCTGATTTTTTTTTTCGCGATTCCATGGTTGGCCCCATAGTGAAAGTTGTTCATATTGATGGGCACTAACATCCCCTAAAATATTTATGCTAATTAAAATTTAGTGGTGTATAGTGCTGTGCTCATTCTCCTTATTCATCCATAAGGAAGGCCAGTGCCCCAGCAGTGGGGACATTAAATGGCTGATGATGATGATGATGATAGTGCTGTATGCTTCCCTTCACTATCACTACATAGTATAAAACAAAGTCGCTTTCTCTTTCCCTATGTCCCTTTGTATGCTTAAATCTTTGAAACTACGCAACGGATTTTGATGCGTTTTTTTTTAATAGATAGAGTGATTCAAGAGGAAGGTTTATATGTACTTTTTATCCCGATATTCCCACGGGAACGGGAACCACGCGGGTGAAACCGCGGGCGGCCGCTAGTATCCAATAAAATAAAAAATAAATAAAACACGGTTGAGACACGAAACGACTTAACGTTATCAGACTTGGCCCCCTGATCGTATGTGGGGTCCTTTACATACAAAACCGAATGTCAAGCGGCCTGTTAGATCGAGGACTGTAGGCGGCCTACCAGCGGACTGATAGTCTGTCTGTGGGCCCCTTAAATGTCAAATGTACCTAAGGAAATAAAGCTCAGCTCCGCTCTGCTCAGCTTTTGTGGAAACGCACCCTTGTTCATGTTCCTACTAACCTATGCGTTTCTTGTTTCAGTCTCAACCGGCGGCCATTCTGCGAGCGTTTCGTGACCTGTTTCTATCGTACCTGCTGCCAGTTATTCTGTTGTTTCTCGGTTATTCTCGTTGCATGTATCGCGGTAATACTTTTGGTATAATCTGTGCTAAATTACTTACCAATTTTGATGGAGTATGTAATAGTAGATTGTTTAGCAAGGGCTGTATGGCACCCATAACAGTCGAGAGTTTTGGCGCACGAACGAAGTGAGGGCGCCGATAGTTCGAGACTGTTATGGGTCCATACACCCGAAGTAAACACTCTACTTTTCATTTCGAATATGAGGATAGTAAAAATAAACAGAAATAATCTTAAAAATATTTTTCCTATGGCCGCGGAATTTTCGAAAGACTAACTTTTTGTTAATTCTCTCTATTTTAGGGAAGGGAAGGAAACTAAGTCTATACAGTCTTGTTTGGTGTTTGACCCATACTCTATGCAATTCCATGAAATGAATAGCCTGATTTTTTATGTTACAAATACCTTATTTGGTTTAATCTGTTTCTAAAAACGCATTCTTTAAAAAAACAATGTTATATATCAAAATAATTATTCTACGATATTAATTATTTTATATAATAGCAAAACATGGCTGTATGTATAGGCTTCTGTGCCTTTGCCTGCATACCTTTGGTAAATAAATGTCCAAAGAGATAAGACTCTACACACGTTCCTATCTGACCTCCGATCCGATTCGGTCTGCTCCCAGACCAAATCGGAAGTGTGTAGCGCAGATTTGCTCTGGGAGCACACCAAATCGGTTGTCGGATCGGAACGTGTGTAGATGCTATTACAGATTTTGACATGACCCCTCCTATTCCTATTTTAAATTTCATAACGGCCCTAGGGCCGCCACATACCACTTTCAACCCGCATTTTAGGCAAGTAAGGAGTTACTTTCAGAATATGAGACATGAAAACATTTTTGAGAGTTTTGTGTAGTTTCATTTTTTAATCCATCTTCAACACATAGTTTTTTTTTTATTGGTTGATAGGCAAGCGCTTGTCCGCTATCACGCCTGATGTTAAGCGTTGATGCGATCTACGATGAATCGCGCTTGCCTAGAAGGTACCGGTTCACTCGCGACTTGAAGATCCCCAGATTGTACCTATCGGGAAATACAGACTCAGGCAAGGAGTTCCATTCCTTAGCGGTACGGATAATAAAATTAGAAGCAAAACGCTTAGTCCGTGTCCCAGGAATATCCACTATAAAAGTTATATGTAGGTACTTACTTAAATCTATAGTTACCAAATTGAATTTGACATAATAAAATGATCCTTGTGGACGCCAATTAAATACCTCAGTACAATTTTTTCTAAGTGTTCTCGCAAACTGGAGACTTTCTATCGGCCGATAGTTGGCCGACTGGTTAGTTTGAAGGCAATACCGAATAGTTGTAGTGTGCGCAGTGTGCGCACTTGCATAAATCTTCATCGGCCGATAGAAAGTCTGCAGTTTGCGGGGACTCGTAAAAGTTGAAATTTGAAGTAAATCTTAAATGATTTAATATTCCCATTTATAACAAAAGCAGAACCGAAGTTATCCGACAGAGAACCAAAGTCACCGACATAGCTCGAAGAATTATAGTTTGTGCGGTGTAGCATGGGTCCTACCTATGACAGCTCATTCGTGCAAAGCAAAAAGTCCCTTATGCTATTGGAATAAAACTCAAGAAAAGCAGCATTAGACATTTTTTAATGCAGTTTATGCAAAAAAAAATTGTCACCATTCCATGTGCAGAAGCCACACTTTGCTTTGCACGAATGAGCTGTCATAGTGTAACGATGCTGTTTCGTTCCGGTCTCATGGATGGTTAGATAAAACCTTCATGATGGCTGGAAACTTCATAGTTTAATTTACTGGCAATCTATAGTATAGTATTCTGGACCTGTCCATTCAAATTCAAAATTTTCGTTTGACGATCCTTGTTCAGCATTTTGACTCAGGTCTCAGTCCTACAAAAACCATCGTGATGAACAGTGCTTCCATTAGTTACTAGTTATTATATTAGTTGAAATTGTGTTGATTATTAATAATAATAAAGTGGAACCCTTGACCCTTGGAAAGGGGTAAGTTATCATAGTCATACCTACTACTACCTACCTACCTAGGTACTACCTAATATTAGAATATTCATGTATTTTTATATCTTGTTGTTACAGTTCCTTATTCCTACCTTTTACCTATTTCTACATAAAAGAAAATAAAACAAGTCTCAAGTTCCTATAAACATCTTTTATTCATCTATCTACTACCACTACATCTTGTGCGCCGATTACCGACGCTCCAGCACCTATACTGTGGCCCTGTGTGACACTGGGGACCCATGCTACACCGCACAAACGTAAGGTGAAGTGGCAGTGGGCTGGTCACATCGCTCGAAGAACCGACGGCCGTTGGGGCAAACGAGTTCTACAGTGGAGTGTTAGGAAACGTAGCGTAGGGCTCAGCGCAGACAGAACGGAAAAATCGTCGCGGAAATTTTTGAGGTCATTGAAAAATGAATCATATCGCCATAGCCTAAAATACAAAATTGTATGAATATCGACAGAGAAGTCAGCGTCGCCTCGCGCGCATATTATTCATACAATTTTGTATTTTAGGGTATGGTGACATGGTTCATTTTTCAATGACCTCAAAAATTTCCGCGAGGATTTGTCCGTTCTGTCTGCGCCGACCCTAGGGCGCCCTGCTACCAGGTGAAGCGACGACCTGCGAAAGATGGCAGGCCAGAGGGCTTAGACAAGTGGCATTCTATTATCGATATCGCCCCAGTAGAATAGAAAGAAAATGTATGGGATTGACATTAGCGGTCACATTTAAATCGCTTATGTCAATCGTGTCACTCCGTGCCAGCCGTGCACTGATCTCTATTATACCACTGGATAGGCTGTCTCCATACAAATGACAGCTAATTTTGTGTAACAATTTGAAGCGCTACTAGTGTCACTACGAGGGTGCTGAGAACTAATTTTGACGTGAGATTGTGACAGCCGCGAGATTTTTAAAAGTATTTATTTTATTTTGTGTTATTTTGGTGTGATTTCATATTTAATTCTGAAAGTTATTGTGAAAGTTAAGCTCATAAACATGAGGAAATGTGTGTTTGTAAAACTCGGTACGATAAAAGGGAGAAAAAGGTCATTTCACAGGCGAGTGTATTAAATTGTTGTTTTTAGTCAAAATTGACCTAAAACTGTGTGTAAAGCATTTGATTACTATCTGAAAATTGTTTGCAATGATATCTTATCAATATCTAGGCATTATAATGATGAATTTTGAGAGAATTATGAAAAAAGTGTTTTGTTTATAATTCACTAGTGATTGACAAATTCTTATCGATAAAATGTCGATATTCAATACCAAAAGTTGATAGAGCTCAGGCTAATTCAGTAGCTGTTGTACACCCGTCTTTCGACATTATGGTAGTACCTAGCTCTTCGCTCGCGGCTTCGCCCGTGTGAACTACACGACGTTATCCCGTGGGAATGTGATATTTTTGCGGAATAAAAAGTAATAAGTAGCCTATGTTCCTCTCCAGACAACAAAATATCTGTCTTAAATTTCAGCCAAATCTGTTCAGCCGTTATGGCGTGATTGAGTAACACACTACTTTTACAATAAATCGACCTCGCATAGCATGTGGGGTTGACCCAGGTTTTATTTTTTTTATGCTACCCATATTTTTTTAAAAGAAGTAGTTTAGTTTTAGGATTAGTTTTAATCCTAAAACTAAACTAATTAATTATTAATCCTAAAACTAAACTACTTTAAAAAAACATGGGTAGCATAAAAAAATAAAACCTGGGTCGACCCCACATGCTATACCTACGAGGTCGATTTATTCGACAATTGAAATTCGAGTCTTATAATACGTATGCAGAAAATAGTCGTGGTTTTAGTAATAAATCTTTTTTTGTTTTAAATTACACTTGTAGATCTTAATTAAAATTTGATCAATTATTTTTGCAGATTTCCTTCCGAATTGAGTCTAAGAAACAGGTGGTTAGAAAATATGAAAGCCCTAAACTGGACCCCGAAGGAAACAGATTCACTTTCTTCAAAACATTTTGACACCTAGTGTTTCTTCACACATAACACCTTTTTTTTAAATAAACTTGTTACTTGAGCAGTATTTATTTCTGTTTTTTATTTTGTACTAGCTTTCCGCCCGCGGCTTCGCCCGCGTGGACTACATGACGGTATCCCGCGGGAATGTCATATTTTTCCGGGATAAAAAGTAGCCTATGTTCCTCTCCAGGTTACTAAGTATATGTGTTCCAAATTTCAGCCAAATCCGTTTAGCCGTTATGGCGTGATTGAGTAACAAACATCCAAACATCCAAACATCCAAACATCCAAACATCTAAACTTTCGCATTTATAATATTAGTAGGATAAGCTACCCCTTTATTACATGAATTAAGTAATATAACGTCAATCAAGGCTGTAGTTGTGTGTGTCAGTAAACGGTACGGATACGTACCTTGTAGTACCTCGATGGAAAAAAGAGTACCTACCACAGTATTTCAACAGTTTTATCACATTTTTGGTGGCCGAGCTGCAACGCATAGGACCCAACCCGGCCACGCTTCTATCGAAATAAATAGTAAGTTTATGATGGTACCTATCCTGTACCAACGATAATGTGTCCGTTTTCCCGTTAAATTTGCAATAAAATAAATTTCTAGGGCATCGAAATTTCTGACAAAAAACGCCTGACATTATTGATTGATCGACACAAGACGTCAAGTTACGTATTTTGCTCAATCCTGAATGTCAGGCGTTTTTTGTCAGAAATTTCGATGCCCAAAACATTTATTTAATTACGATTTTAAAGGAAAAACGGACACATTTCCGTTGGTACAGAATAGGTACCATCAGCCTGTACCAAATTTGCATCATAAACTTAGTAGGTACTTATTTCGATAAAAGCGTGGCCGGGGACCGGCCACCAAAAATGTGTTTCACTGATGAAATGCTGTGGTACTCTTTTTTTCCATCGAGGTACTACGTACGAGGTACGTATCCGTACCGTTTACAGCCTTAATTGACGCCGCCGCCGGCGCCGTGGCCGGGCCAGAACGTAACACACGTATTTACAAACAAAAAAGTATTTAAGTATATATTATCCGTTATCAAGTTCATGTAGACAGTTTATTAAGAAATTTACTATGGGCTTAGATTGTTAAAAAATATATATTTATTATGTTTATTATCATCGATATATTATCATTACCACAGTCGACCTAAGAACATCACTAATGTTAGTTCCAAGTACTTTCGTATCTGCCTACAGCGCCAAAATGGCGATATTCAAATGATCACAAAAATATTTTACGTCAGCCAGTCCAGTGGTAGGTATAATAGAGGTCAGTGCAGCCGTGCCACAACCTTTTCTGTGCCGGTGACAGCGGCGCTACGTACTCTTTTCTTTTTTTTGTAGGAATTTACCCGGCCCTGACTTCTAGGACCTTCAGCCGCCAGCAGCGCTATGGTTGGACATCAACTTGACAGCAATGACATTTAAAAAAAACACGTTAGTTTCACATTTTGGCCACCGGAGCAGAAAAGTTTGTGGCACTGTACAGTGCCACGAGCTTTTCTGTTCCGATGACAGCCGTGACAGAGGAGCCACTTGCAATACGAAATTAGCTGTTAAAATGGACTGTCGTATGAAAACTGTTTTAGTTCCAAAGATATTCACCGGAACAGAAAAGCTTGTTGCACTATATTTTATTTCTATTCTATAATCGTTAATAGAAAGCCACTTATCTATGCCCTCAACTGGACTATCGGGAGCTGGGGTATATATAGCTAAACCCAACACTATAAGAACTACTTTTAATCTGGGCAAGTACGCCAGCGTGTTTCAGGCGGAAGTATTCGCGATAGGTACTGGAGTGTGCGAACACGATTAAAAGTGAGATAGGCAATTATGACGTAGGAAAAAAATAATATATAGCGACAGTCAAGCTGCCATCAAGGCCCTAGACAAAACGAGACTAAAAAGAATGCAAACAAAGCATTCAGGAACTTGCTAACTTGGTTGAGGTAGAAGTAGCCTGGGTACCCGGACACGAGGGTAACGAAGGTAATGAGGAAGCCGATGAATTAGCCAGGGGAGAAGCTGATAAACCCTTATTGGCCCTTGAACCGAGACTACCAATCGCATAAAGAATTACTAAGAACATTATCGAGATCAGAACAATCAAAGAAACCAACCAAAGATGGATGAGAAGAAAGGACTGCAGACAGTCTAAGATCTTCATCAAATCGGTTGACAAAAAGAAAACTAGAGAACTTCTGAAACAGAGTAGGAGAAATATAAGAACGATTGTAGGTGTACTTACTGGGCACTGCCCACTAAACAGAGACCTATCAGTGATTAAACGGACAGAAGACCCTATGTCCGCAATGCAAAGAAAAAGAAGAAACAATAAGCTACCACTTCATGGCAGAGTGCCCGATGTACGCATCACTGCGCTGGGAGCTCTTTGGAACGGACAAGCTTAGGAAGAGGATCTAAAGAAGTTAACGATAAATCAACTCAGCAGGTACTGTAAGCGCACAGGTAGGTTCGAGGGTCCGACGCCGGTGGGGTAAATGATAACCCGCCTCCCCCCGGATCTTTCAGCTTTTAGGGGACTTCACAGTCAGTCACCTAGGTCGGGACCATTTCACCCAGTTCCCCGGGTGAAATGGTCCCGACCTAGGTGACTGATCACCCGTCCGGCTTCGCTGGCGTCCCCCCTATAAATAATAATAATAATGCCCTCGAGCTGGATGCGGAGCGCCGAGGCGGTCCTCAGCCCGGTGGCTTAGTGGCGTGAGTGAAGAGGCCTATGTCCAGCAGTGGACGAATACAGGCTGATTATGAACAAAAACAGTATTAATATTGAAATAATCTTTAATAATATTTTAATACGTATTACATATCACTGTGATGTGTACCAATTTACTAAGAATGAAACATAATTTACATCATACAGAAGATTGGATGATAAAAATTACGAATAATCGCTAAAATTAAATGTGGTCGACCGTTAAGGCGGCGGTTCGCGCCGCGACCGCGACAGGAGACCGAGACCCGAGACCGAGACAGGAGACCGCGACAGGCACTTGTCATTAGGTTTTGTACGGGCGCCAGTTCGCGCGCGCGACCGAGACAGGCGACAGAGACGCGAGACCGAAGACACGAAGACGGTCGCCGCCCTGGACCAGTAGTGTCTCGTGTCGCGCGCAGGCGATGGAATCAAAATGGTTCAAATGTTCAGTTTGAATTAAGTTATTGTGTTTTTGCATTGAAAGTGATAACATAGTAGATAATAAATTGGTACCTCGGTATATACTTTACTATTGAAAATGAAGTATGAAACAACTCTCCGTCAACGACTCCGTAGCTCAGCGGTCAGAGCATTCGCCTGGACAGTGAAAGGTCCCGGGTTCTATTCCCAGTGGAGTTACTTGGAGGATGGGTCGTTTTTTTTCTAATATTTCATTTTTATAATGAGTAGCTTTTGTTGCCGTCTCGGTCTCGGTCTCCTGTCGCGGTCGTGGCGCGAACCGCCGCCTTTATACATTAAAATTCTTAACCTGCATTTCCATCAGAGGGGCGTGACCAGTTGACAATTGAAGCCACGTCTACTTTTTAAATATTAATAAAAATCGCGAGCTCATAATAACTTGGATCATATCTATGCCAGCAATACGTTTCAACATCGTATTAATATACATTTCACATCTCGCATCGCCTGTCAATACAGACTATAACCACACGAGTAATGAAACGACCTTTGCTCAGGCAAATACCGAAGATGCGTGATGAGAAATAGATATATTGATACTGTATCGCACTGTAAAAGGGCACTAAAGGTAATATTACACGGTTCACTTTGGTTGAAAGGCGCTGAAGGACAGGCGCACATTGACATTGATTGATTAACTTTTACGCATTGTTCAATTTGGTTGCTTCATCCAAATTGAAAGGCAAAACCGTGTAATACCGCCATACAACGTAGAGCGGGTGGCGAATAAATTGACATTGAAATTTGACTTAGAAAGCTTAAGAATAGGGTTGCAATTGGTTGGCACGACGCTCGCGGTTATTTGGCGCTCACTTGAAAAGCGTGCAGACCAATTTCAATCATATTCTCATGTCATAAAGTGAAAACTTGCGTATTAACATAATATTATATTACAATTTCTTACGCCGAAAGAATAATTAACTGTCTGTTTACTCTTATATAATAAAATTCATGTATGTAAATTAGGTTTCATTCATTTTATCGATGGTCAAGGCACTTTATGATAGCATGACCTATACATAATCTTAATTAAATAACTAATAAAAATAAAATTATTATGAAAATGTCAAATAAAATAAGAATACGCCTAGTAACATAATTTGTTCATATTTTTTGGGAAAGAAAGGGTTTATCATATCTTTCTTGACAATAACAGATATCGTGATGCAAAATACAATAAATTGGTCATCGAAAATGGCTTTCGAAGTCGAAAAACTTTTCACGGGACGTCATACCACGCTTACCGAACAATTTTTAACTAAATAGCTATAAAAATTTTGCTTTACGATTTATACTACACGTATAATGGAGTAATACTACAATGAATGGTGCGATTAACAATGAAAAACGCGAAGCATTAGTGTTTCTTTTTGCTAACATCGACTTACTTTAAATTGTACTAACTGATTTGAACTTTTTGATGTCGAACAGTACAACTGCCCCCTGAATGACGAACCGTCTGAAGCGGAATCGGATTCGAATTCTGTGCTTTGTGTTTGTCTATTCTATAATGAGTGAGAGAGTCAGGGCATACATACCGCGATCGGGAGCGTTTCCGACAGTTCGTGAATCAGGGTGTGATGGGCAAACTTTTAAAACCATAAAAATCTTTTGAGACCATGCTACAATTACTAGTTCTAAATAATATTTGAAAATTAAAGCTCAGTTTCTCGTATTTCGAACATAACATTTTCGGACTCAAAATTCTCCTTTTCGATCACAATTTTCTTACATTCAATTTCCTCTACTTCCTTCGGCAACGAGGAATTGGCGCACCGTTTTCTACTTGGACTTACATCTATATTTACAATGTTATTAATATTTTTCAACGGCGACCGTTTCGCTTCCTGATCGACGACTAAATTGCTGATCGACAAAGTGAGGTCTGATGGGACGTTACCGTCTAGGCAATAGAGTAGAGAATCGGATATCTTGTCTTCGGTATCGCTCGATTTGTTTAAAATCGACAGGTCCACTGGTGTGGCGGTTAATACTGATCTGCTCATTAAATACTCCCTGAATGGTTCCGTTAAGGATTTCGTCTTTTGTTCGGTGAAGTTTGTCATTTCGTGGGTGATTCTAATCTTTGGTATTAGAGCTGCATCACTGAGGGTAGTGTTGAGATCTTGTACTAGTTGGGGCCGATCGTGGCTGTAGATAAAGCGAGTGTTATCTGACCGCAGGGGGCTGACGTCACCTAAAGATAGGGAGCGTCTTTCATACACTGGCTTTGGTAACGAAGACTGATGAGATCTGAAAGGAAACGAAAAAAAAATATGATGAATATGAAATAAACTGTAAAATATCGAGTTTAAAAAAAGTTATTCTGATATTCATAAATAATGAATAATATGTAATTAACCCTTCTTCAGGTAACAATAATACATATTGAGCTGCGTTTTCTTCAGGGGAAAATTTTAGCAGAATATATCAGGTACGATTCTTCCCCAAACATTTAAGTTATTTATTTCTGAGTGACTTTTGAAGTCGGTTAGGTATGAAACTGATAAATAATTATCATCCAATGTTCAATAATATGGGCCACTAATAAAAAAGAGTAATCTTACCTATCACAAGAAAACGACGACCTCGACAGTGTCGACATAAGACGACACGAAGTCGCTGCCGTTCTTGGGCGACATCGAGTAGATATCGCTTTGTTTGGTCGCTTATTTGATTATATAAAACAATCCAGACACAACTTACCTATCACACGAATAAGACGACCTCGACAAAGCGTCGTCATCAGACGACACGAAATCGCTGTCGTTCTTGGGCGACATCGAGTAGATGTCGTCTGGTTTCGTCGCTTCGGGTTTATTCTCGTTGGTCTCTGGTAGACTGTCGCGTTGTTCTGATGTAATTATGAGAGGCTTGCGGGATCTCGGTGTCATTATCGATTCCTGGAATGTTTGGTTTGTATATGAGTAAACTAAACATGATCATCATATGGAACATCATATGCTTACTACAAATCACAGAATAAGTGTACCGTATCTCAAAACAATTCTAAACAATTAAAATAAATTATTTGTTCGCAACCGGTAACACCCAAACTGTTCCTCTTTGGAAAGAAAACAAGCCACACTGTGAATTGTTGATACGAAACTTGTATATTATCCTACTAATATTATAAATGTGAAAGTTTAGATCTTTGGATGTTTGTCACTCAATCGCACCAAAACGGCTGAACGGATTTGGCTGAAATTTTGCAGCCTGGAGAGGAACATGGCTACTTTTTATCCCGGAAAATTATCACATTCCCGCGGGATAAAGTCATGTAGTCCACGCTGGCGAAGCCGCGGGCGGAAAGCTAGTAATATTATATAATTCCTAACAAGTCACAGTGAGACTGGTTGGGAAAACATCTTCCCGACCGCATAAGCGATTGCGTAAAGTCAATTGTATTCATTTGACAGTTCCTATTGTATCATAATATAGGTCATTCTATAAAAATTGCAGCCAATTAACCGATTCGTTGCGACGCCCATTTTCGAAAACTTTTCGCCATGGCTGTGAACAAATTTTCTATAACACGACTGGCGTGTTAAGCGCCATAGAAGTTGATTGCACGCCTATTGTGCCATCAGCCATGTATATAAAATCACATGTTTTTTTTTCTTTTTCACTGGTTAAGACTTAATTCAAGTTTAGTTGACATTAAAAGACGACGTCTGTGAAGTTAGCATCTCAAATGTTAGCATCTCACAAATAAACTCAATATATAATGGCATCCAGCATAGTTCTACAGTTCTTGATAAGTTTTAATAATAGTTCCGTCGATTAAACCATTAAAATCGCGTATTGAAAAAATGAGATGCTAACTTCGCAAATACATCATAGCATCTCATCAAATTCCAAACATCTAAGTACAAAGAAGTCAAAATCCGTTAAGTTCTATGTTCTAAACAAGTGTCAACAATAGTTCTGTCGATTTTTGACGATTTATCTATTAAAATCGCGTATTGAAAAAATGAGATGCTAACTTCGAAAATACATCATAGCATCTCATCGAATTCCAAACATCTAAGTACACAGGAGTCAAAATCCGTTGAGTTCTACGTTCTAAACAAGTGTCAACAAATAGTTCTGTTGATTTTTTATCGATTTATCCATTAAAAGCGTTTTTAAAAAATGAGATGCTAACTCTTAAAACCACTATTAAAAACTCTTTAATAATGAGATGCTAGCCTAATATTGAGAGTTTTGGCTCCGGAAAAGATTTAAAATGATAACCAGCAACTCTCTCTGCGAAATGCAAAAGAGTTCCGGCCTCTAGGACTGTGCAATATTTTGTAATATTTTATTCGTGTAAAAAACTCTTTAATAGTGAGATGCTAGCCTAATATTGAGATTTCTGGCTCCGGAAAAAAATTAAAATGATAACCAGCAACTCTCTCTGTGAAATGCAAAAGAGTTCTGGCCTCTAGGACTATCCGATATTTTGTAATAACTTTTTGTTTTAAAAAAATCTAAATAATAGTGAGATGCTAGCCTAATATTCAGAGTTCTAGTTTCAAAAAAGGTTTTAAATAATAACCAGCAAGTCTCTCTGTTAAATGCAAAAGAGTTCTGGCCTCGACGACTGTGCAATATTTTGTAATAACTTTTTGTTTTCAAAAAATCTAAATAATAGTGAGATGCTAGCCTAATATTCAGAGTTCTGGTTTCAAAAAAGGTTTTAAATAATAACTAGCAAGTCTCTCTGTTAAATGCAAAAGAGTTCTGGCCTCGACGACTGTGCAATATTTTGTAATAACATTTTGTTTTCAAAAAATCCAAATAATAGTGAGATGCTAGCCTAATATTGAGAGTTCTGGCTCCGGAAAAGATTTAAAATGATAACCAGCAACTGTCTTTGTCAAATGCAAAAGAGTTCTTGCCTCTAGGACTGTGCAATATTTTGTAATATTTTATTCGTGTAAAAAACTCTTTAATACTGAGATGCTAGCCTAATATTGAGAGTTCTGGCTCCGGAAAAAAATTAAAATGATAACCAGCAAGTCTCTCAGTGAAATGCAAAAGAGTTCTGGCCTCTAGGACTATCCGATATTTTGTAAAAACTTTTTGTTTACAAAAAATGTAAATAATAGTGAGATGCTAGCCTAATATTCAGAGTTCTGGTTTCAAAAAAGGTTTTAAATGATAACTAGCAACTCTCTCTGTAAAATGCAAAAGAGTTCTGGCCTCGAGGACTGTGCAATATTTTGTAATATTTAATTCGTGTAAAAAATCTCTTTAATAGTGAGATGCTAGCCTGATATTGAGAGTTCTGGCTCCGGATAAGATTTAAAATGATAACCAGCAACTCTCTCTGTGAAATGCAATAGAGTTCTGGCCTCTAGGACTGTGCAATATTTTGTAATACTTTATTCGTGTAAAAAACTCTTTAATAGTGAGATGCTAGCCTAATATTGAGAGTTCTGGCTCCGGAAAAAAATTAAAATGATAACCAGCAACTCTCTCTGTGAAATGCAATAGAGTTCTGGCCTCTAGGACTGTGCAATATTTTGTAATATTTTATTCGTGTAAAAAACTCTTTAATAGTGAGATGCTAGCCTAATATTGAGAGTTCTGGCTCCGGAAAAAAATTAAAATGATAACTAGCAACTCTCTCTGTAAAATGCAAAAGAGTTCTGGCCTCGAGGACTGTGCAATATTTTGTAATATTTAATTCGTGTAAAAAATCTCTTTAATAGTGAGATGCTAGCCTGATATTGAGAGTTCTGGCTCCGGATAAGATTTAAAATGATAACCAGCAACTCTCTCTGTGAAATGCAATAGAGTTCTGGCCTCTAGGACTGTGCAATATTTTGTAATACTTTATTCGTGTAAAAAACTCTTTAATAGTGAGATGCTAGCCTAATATTGAGAGTTCTGGCTCCGGAAAAAAATTAAAATGATAACCAGCAACTCTCTCTGTGAAATGCAATAGAGTTCTGGCCTCTAGGACTGTGCAATATTTTGTAATATTTTATTCGTGTAAAAAACTCTTTAATAGTGAGATGCTAGCCTAATATTGAGAGTTCTGGCTCCGGAAAAAAATTAAAATGATAACTAGCAACTCTCTCTGTAAAATGCAAAAGAGTTCTGGCCTCGAGGACTGTGCAATATTTTGTAATATTTAATTCGTGTAAAAAATCTCTTTAATAGTGAGATGCTAGCCTGATATTGAGAGTTCTGGCTCCGGATAAGATTTAAAATGATAACCAGCAACTCTCTCTGCGAAATGCAAAAGAGTTCCGGCCTCTAGGACTGTGCAATATTTTGTAATATTTTATTCGTGTAAAAAACTCTTTAATAGTGAGATGCTAGCCTAATATTGAGATTTCTGGCTCCGGAAAAAAATTAAAATGATAACCAGCAACTCTCTCTGTGAAATGCAAAAGAGTTCTGGCCTCTAGGACTATCCGATATTTTGTAATAACTTTTTGTTTTAAAAAAATCTAAATAATAGTGAGATGCTAGCCTAATATTCAGAGTTCTAGTTTCAAAAAAGGTTTTAAATAATAACCAGCAAGTCTCTCTGTTAAATGCAAAAGAGTTCTGGCCTCGACGACTGTGCAATATTTTGTAATAACTTTTTGTTTTCAAAAAATCTAAATAATAGTGAGATGCTAGCCTAATATTCAGAGTTCTGGTTTCAAAAAAGGTTTTAAATAATAACTAGCAAGTCTCTCTGTTAAATGCAAAAGAGTTCTGGCCTCGACGACTGTGCAATATTTTGTAATAACATTTTGTTTTCAAAAAATCCAAATAATAGTGAGATGCTAGCCTAATATTGAGAGTTCTGGCTCCGGAAAAGATTTAAAATGATAACCAGCAACTGTCTTTGTCAAATGCAAAAGAGTTCTTGCCTCTAGGACTGTGCAATATTTTGTAATATTTTATTCGTGTAAAAAACTCTTTAATACTGAGATGCTAGCCTAATATTGAGAGTTCTGGCTCCGGAAAAAAATTAAAATGATAACCAGCAAGTCTCTCAGTGAAATGCAAAAGAGTTCTGGCCTCTAGGACTATCCGATATTTTGTAAAAACTTTTTGTTTACAAAAAATGTAAATAATAGTGAGATGCTAGCCTAATATTCAGAGTTCTGGTTTCAAAAAAGGTTTTAAATGATAACTAGCAACTCTCTCTGTAAAATGCAAAAGAGTTCTGGCCTCGAGGACTGTGCAATATTTTGTAATATTTAATTCGTGTAAAAAATCTCTTTAATAGTGAGATGCTAGCCTGATATTGAGAGTTCTGGCTCCGGATAAGATTTAAAATGATAACCAGCAACTCTCTCTGTGAAATGCAATAGAGTTCTGGCCTCTAGGACTGTGCAATATTTTGTAATACTTTATTCGTGTAAAAAACTCTTTAATAGTGAGATGCTAGCCTAATATTGAGAGTTCTGGCTCCGGAAAAAAATTAAAATGATAACCAGCAACTCTCTCTGTGAAATGCAATAGAGTTCTGGCCTCTAGGACTGTGCAATATTTTGTAATATTTTATTCGTGTAAAAAACTCTTTAATAGTGAGATGCTAGCCTAATATTGAGAGTTCTGGCTCCGGAAAAAAATTAAAATGATAACTAGCAACTCTCTCTGTAAAATGCAAAAGAGTTCTGGCCTCGAGGACTGTGCAATATTTTGTAATATTTAATTCGTGTAAAAAATCTCTTTAATAGTGAGATGCTAGCCTGATATTGAGAGTTCTGGCTCCGGATAAGATTTAAAATGATAACCAGCAACTCTCTCTGTGAAATGCAATAGAGTTCTGGCCTCTAGGACTGTGCAATATTTTGTAATATTTTATTCGTGTAAAAAACTCTTTAATACTGAGATGCTAGCCTAAAATTGAGAGTTCTGGCTCCGGAAAAAAATTAAAATGATAACCAGCAACTCTCTTTGTTAAATGCAAAAGAGTTCTGGCCTCTAGGACTATCCGATATTTTGTAAAAACTTTTTGTTTACAAAAAAAGGTAAATAATAGTGAGATGCTAGTCTAATATTCAGAGTTCTGGTTTCAAAAAAGGTTTTAAATGATAACTAGCAACTCTCTCTGTAAAATGCAAAAGAGTTCTGGCCTCGAGGACTGTGCAATATTTTGTAATATTTAATTCGTGTAAAAAATCTCTTTAATAGTGAGATGCTAGCCTGATATTGAGAGTTCTGGCTCCGGATAAGATTTAAAATGATAACCAGCAACTCTCTCTGTGAAATGCAATACAGTTCTGGCCTCTGGGGCTGTGCAATATTTTGTAATATTTTATTCGTGTAAAAAACTCTTTAATAGTGAGATGCTAACCTAATATTGAGAGTTCTGGCTCCGGAAAAGATTTAAAATGTTAACCAGCAACTCTCTCTGTGAAATGCAAAAGAGTTCTGGCCTCTAGGACTATCCGATATT
Organism: Crambus lathoniellus; assembly: GCA_949710035.1. Classification (NCBI taxonomy): domain Eukaryota; kingdom Metazoa; phylum Arthropoda; class Insecta; order Lepidoptera; family Crambidae; genus Crambus; species Crambus lathoniellus. The sequence continues at coordinate 23,489,597 of OX453310.1, forward strand.
TTGTAAAAACTTTTTGTTTACAAAAAAAGGTAAATAATAGTGAGATGCTAGTCTAATATTCAGAGTTCTGGTTTCAAAAAAGGTTTTAAATGATAACTAGCAACTCTCTCTGTAAAATGCAAAAGAGTTCTGGCCTCGAGGACTGTGCAATATTTTGTAATATTTAATTCGTGTAAAAAATCTCTTTAATAGTGAGATGCTAGCCTGATATTGAGAGTTCTGGCTCCGGATAAGATTTAAAATGATAACCAGCAACTCTCTCTGTGAAATGCAATAGAGTTCTGGCCTCTAGGACTGTGCAATATTTTGTAATATTTTATTCGTGTAAAAAACTCTTTAATAGTGAGATGCTAGCCTAATATTGAGAGTTCTGGCTCCGGAAAAAAATTAAAATGATAACCAGCAAGTCTCTTAGTGAAATGCAAAAGAGTTCTGGCCTCTAGGACTATCCGATATTTTGTAAAAACTTTTTGTTTACAAAAAATGTAAATAATAGTGAGATGCTAGCCTTATATTCAGAGTTCTGGTTTCAAAAAAGGTTTTAAATGATAACTAGCAACTCTCTCTGTAAAATTCAAAAGAGTTCTGGCCTCGAGGACTGTGCAATATTTTGTTATATTTAATTCGTGTAAAAAATCTCTTTAATAGTGAGATGCTAGCCTGATATTGAGAGTTCTGGCTCCGGATAAGATTTAAAATGATAACCAGCAACTCTCTCTGTGAAATGCAATAGAGTTCTGGCCTCTAGGACTGTGCAATATTTTGTAATATTTTATTCGTGTAAAAAACTCTTTAATACTGAGATGCTAGCCTAATATTGAGAGTTCTGGCTCCGGAAAAAAATTAAAATGATAACCAGCAAGTCTCTCAGTGAAATGCAAAAGAGTTCTGGCCTCTAGGACTATCCGATATTTTGTAAAAACTTTTTGTTTACAAAAAATGTAAATAATAGTGAGATGCTAGCCTAATATTCAGAGTTCTGGTTTCAAAAAAGGTTTTAAATGATAACTAGCAACTCTCTCTGTAAAATGCAAAAGAGTTCTGGCCTCGAGGACTGTGCAATATTTTGTAATATTTAATTCGTGTAAAAAATCTCTTTAATAGTGAGATGCTAGCCTGATATTGAGAGTTCTGGCTCCGGATAAGATTTAAAATGATAACCAGCAACTCTCTCTGTGAAATGCAATAGAGTTCTGGCCTCTAGGACTGTGCAATATTTTGTAATATTTTATTCGTGTAAAAAACTCTTTAATACTGAGATGCTAGCCTAAAATTGAGAGTTCTGGCTCCGGAAAAAAATTAAAATGATAACCAGCAACTCTCTTTGTTAAATGCAAAAGAGTTCTGGCCTCTAGGACTATCCGATATTTTGTAAAAACTTTTTGTTTACAAAAAAAGGTAAATAATAGTGAGATGCTAGTCTAATATTCAGAGTTCTGGTTTCAAAAAAGGTTTTAAATGATAACTAGCAACTCTCTCTGTAAAATGCAAAAGAGTTCTGGCCTCGAGGACTGTGCAATATTTTGTAATATTTAATTCGTGTAAAAAATCTCTTTAATAGTGAGATGCTAGCCTGATATTGAGAGTTCTGGCTCCGGATAAGATTTAAAATGATAACCAGCAACTCTCTCTGTGAAATGCAATACAGTTCTGGCCTCTGGGGCTGTGCAATATTTTGTAATATTTTATTCGTGTAAAAAACTCTTTAATAGTGAGATGCTAACCTAATATTGAGAGTTCTGGCTCCGGAAAAGATTTAAAATGTTAACCAGCAACTCTCTCTGTGAAATGCAAAAGAGTTCTGGCCTCTAGGACTATCCGATATTTTGTAAAAACTTTTTGTTTACAAAAAAAGGTAAATAATCGTGAGATGCTAGTCTAATATTCAGAGTTCTGGTTTAAAAAAAGGTTTTAAATGATAACTAGCAACTCTCTCTGTAAAATGCAAAAGAGTTCTGGCCTCGAGGACTGTGCAATATTTTGTAATATTTAATTCGTGTAAAAAATCTCTTTAATAGTGAGACGCTAGCCTGATATTGAGAGTTCTGGCTCCGGATAAGATTTAAAATGATAACCAGCAACTCTCTCTGTGAAATGCAATAGAGTTCTGGCCTCTGGGGCTGTGCAATATTTTGTAATATTTTATTCGTGTAAAAAACTCTTTAATAGTGAGATGCTAACCTAATATTGAGAGTTCTGGCTCCGGAAAAGATTTAAAATGTTAACCAGCAACTCTCTCTGTGAAATGCAAAAGAGTTCCGGCCTCTAGGACTGTGCAATATTTTGTAATATTTTATTTGTGTAAAAACCTATTTAATAGCGAGATGCTAGCCTAATAACGAGAGTTCTGGTTTCGAAAAAGGATTCAAATGATAACCAGCAAGTCTCTCTGTTAACAGCAAATGAGTTCTGGCCTCTGGGGCTGTGCAATATTTTGTAATAATATTTTATTCGTGTAAAAAACTTTCTAGTAGTGAGATGCTAGCCTAATATTGAGTGTTCTGGCTCCGGAAAACAGTTTAAATAATAACCAGCAAATCTCTCTGTTAAATGCAAAAGAGTCCTGGCCTCTAGGACTATCCGATATTTTGTAAAAACTTGTTGTATACAAAAAATCTAAATAATAGTGAGATGCTAGCCTAATATTCAGAGTTCTGCCTTAAAAAAATGTTTTAAATGATAACCAGCAACTCTCTCTGTGTAATGCAAAAGAGTTCTGGCCTCTAGGACTGTGCAATATTTTGTTATATTTAATTCGTGTATAAAACCTCTTTAATAGTGAGATGCTAGCCTGATATTGAGAGTTCTGGCTCCGGATAAGATTTAAAATGATAACCAGCAACTCTCTCTGTGAAATGCAATAGAGTTCTGGCCTCTAGGACTGTGCAATATTTTGTAATATTTTATTCGTGTAAAAAACTCTTTAATACTGAGATGCTAGCCTAATATTGAGAGTTCTGGCTCCGGAAAAAAATTAAAATGATAACCAGCAAGTCTCTCAGTGAAATGCAAAAGAGTTCTGGCCTCTAGGACTATCCGATATTTTGTAAAAACTTTTTGTTTACAAAAAATGTAAATAATAGTGAGATGCTAGCCTAATATTCAGAGTTCTGGTTTCAAAAAAGGTTTTAAATGATAACTAGCAACTCTCTCTGTAAAATGCAAAAGAGTTCTGGCCTCGAGGACTGTGCAATATTTTGTAATATTTAATTCGTGTAAAAAATCTCTTTAATAGTGAGATGCTAGCCTGATATTGAGAGTTCTGGCTCCGGATAAGATTTAAAATGATAACCAGCAACTCTCTCTGTGAAATGCAATAGAGTTCTGGCCTCTAGGACTGTGCAATATTTTGTAATATTTTATTCGTGTAAAAAACTCTTTAATACTGAGATGCTAGCCTAAAATTGAGAGTTCTGGCTCCGGAAAAAAATTAAAATGATAACCAGCAACTCTCTTTGTTAAATGCAAAAGAGTTCTGGCCTCTAGGACTATCCGATATTTTGTAAAAACTTTTTGTTTACAAAAAAAGGTAAATAATAGTGAGATGCTAGTCTAATATTCAGAGTTCTGGTTTCAAAAAAGGTTTTAAATGATAACTAGCAACTCTCTCTGTAAAATGCAAAAGAGTTCTGGCCTCGAGGACTGTGCAATATTTTGTAATATTTAATTCGTGTAAAAAATCTCTTTAATAGTGAGATGCTAGCCTGATATTGAGAGTTCTGGCTCCGGATAAGATTTAAAATGATAACCAGCAACTCTCTCTGTGAAATGCAATACAGTTCTGGCCTCTGGGGCTGTGCAATATTTTGTAATATTTTATTCGTGTAAAAAACTCTTTAATAGTGAGATGCTAACCTAATATTGAGAGTTCTGGCTCCGGAAAAGATTTAAAATGTTAACCAGCAACTCTCTCTGTGAAATGCAAAAGAGTTCTGGCCTCTAGGACTATCCGATATTTTGTAAAAACTTTTTGTTTACAAAAAAAGGTAAATAATAGTGAGATGCTAGTCTAATATTCAGAGTTCTGGTTTCAAAAAAGGTTTTAAATGATAACTAGCAACTCTCTCTGTAAAATGCAAAAGAGTTCTGGCCTCGAGGACTGTGCAATATTTTGTAATATTTAATTCGTGTAAAAAATCTCTTTAATAGTGAGACGCTAGCCTGATATTAAGAGTTCTGGCTCCGGATAAGATTTAAAATGATAACCAGCAACTCTCTCTGTGAAATGCAATAGAGTTCTGGCCTCTGGGGCTGTGCAATATTTTGTAATATTTTATTCGTGTAAAAAACTCTTTAATAGTGAGATGCTAACCTAATATTGAGAGTTCTGGCTCCGGAAAAGATTTAAAATGTTAACCATCCACTCTCTCTGTGAAATGCAAAAGAGTTCCGGCCTCTAGGACTGTGCAATATTTTGTAATATTTTATTTGTGTAAAAACCTATTTAATAGCGAGATGCTAGCCTAATAACGAGAGTTCTGGTTTCGAAAAAGGATTCAAATGATAACCAGCAAGTCTCTCTGTTAACAGCAAATGAGTTCTGGCCTCTGGGGCTGTGCAATATTTTGTAATAATATTTTATTCGTGTAAAAAACTTTCTAGTAGTGAGATGCTAGCCTAATATTGAGTGTTCTGGCTCCGGAAAACAGTTTAAATAATAACCAGCAAATCTCTCTGTTAAATGCAAAAGAGTCCTGGCCTCTAGGACTATCCGATATTTTGTAAAAACTTGTTGTATACAAAAAATCTAAATAATAGTGAGATGCTAGCCTAATATTCAGAGTTCTGGCTTCAAAAAATGTTTTAAATGATAACCAGCAACTCTCTCTGTGTAATGCAAAAGAGTTCTGGCCTCTAGGACTGTGCAATATTTTGTTATATTTAATTCGTGTATAAAACCTCTTTAATAGTGATATGCTAGCCTTATATTGAAAGTTCTGGCTCCGGAAAAGATTTAAAATGATAACCAGCAACTCTCTCTGTGAAATGCAAAAGAATTCTAGCCTCTAGGACTGTGCAATATAAAACTCTTTAATAGTGATTTGCTAGCCTAATATTGAGAGTTCTGGCTCCGAAAAAGATTTAAAATGATAACCAGCAACTCTCTCTGTGAAATGCAAAAGAGTTCTGGCCTCTAGGACTGTGCAAAATTTTGTAATATTTTATTCGTGTAAAAAACTCTTTAATAGTTAGATACTAGCCTAATATCGAGAGTTCTGGTTTCGAAAAAGGATTCAAATGATAACCAGCAACTCTCTCTGTGAAATGCAAAAGAGTTCTAGCCTCTAGGACTGTGCAATATTTTGTAATATTTTATTCGTGTAAAAAACTCTTTAATAGTGAGATGCTAGCCTAATCTTGAGAGTTCTGGCTCAGAAAAAGATTTAAAATAATAACCAGCAACTCTCTCTGTGAAATGCAAAAGAGTTCTGGCCTCTAGGACTGTGCAATATTTTGTAATATTTTATTCGTGTAAAAAACTCTCTAATAGTGAGATGCTAGCCTAATATTGAGAGTTCTGGCTCCGGAAAAAAATTAAAATGATAACCAGCAACTCTCTTTGTTAAATGCAAAAGAGTTCTGGCCTCTAGGACTATCCGACATTTTGTAAAAACTTTTTGTATACAAAAAATTTAAATAATAGTGAGATGCTAGCCTAATATTCAGAGTTCTGGCTTCAAAAAATGTTTTAAATGATAACCAGCAACTCTCTCTGTGTAATGCAAAAGAGTTCTGGCCTCTAGGACTGTGCAATATTTTGTTATATTTAATTCGTGTATAAAACCTCTTTAATAGTGAGATGCTAGCCTTATATTGAAAGTTCTGGCTCCGGAAAAGATTTAAAATGATAACCAGCAACTCTCTCTGTGAAATGCAAAAGAATTCTAGCCTCTAGGACTGTGCAATATAAAACTCTTTAATAGTGAGATGCTAGCCTAATATTGAGAGTTCTGGCTCCGAAAAAGATTTAAAATGATAACCAGCAACTCTCTCTGTGAAATGCAAAAGAGTTCTGGCCTCTAGGACTGTGCAAAATTTTGTAATATTTTATTCGTGTAAAAAACTCTTTAATAGTTAGATACTAGCCTAATATCGAGAGTTCTGGTTTCGAAAAAGGATTCAAATGATAACCAGCAACTCTCTCTGTGAAATGCAAAAGAGTTCTAGCCTCTAGGACTGTGCAATATTTTGTAATATTTTATTCGTGTAAAAAACTCTTTAATAGTGAGATGCTAGCCTAATATTGAGAGTTCTGGCTCCGAAAAAGATTTAAAATAATAACCAGCAACTCTCTCTGTGAAATGCAAAAGAGTTCTGGCCTCTAGGACTGTGCAATATTTTGTAATATTTTATTCGTGTAAAAAACTCTCTAATAGTGAGATGCTAGCCTAATATTGAGAGTTCTGGCTCCGGAAAACAATTTAAATAATAACCAGCAAATCTCTCTGTTAAATGCAAAAGAGTCCTGGCCTCTAGGACTATTCGATATTTTGTAAAAACTTTTTGTTTACAAAAAATCTAAATAATAGTGAGATGCTAGCCTAATATTCAGAGTTCTGGCTTCAAAAAATGTTTTAAATGATAACTAGCAACTCTCTCTGTGAAATGCAAAAGAGTTCTGGCCTCTAGGACTGTGCAATATTTTGTAATATTTTATTCGTGTAAAAAATCTCTTTAAGAGTGAGATGCTAGCCTAATATTGAGAGTTCTAGCTCCTGAAAAGATTTAAAATGATAACCAGCAAGTCTCTCTGTTAACAGCAAATGAGTTCTAGCCTCTGGGGCTGTGCAATAATTTGTAATATTTTATTCGTGTAAAAAACTCCTTAATAGTGAGATGCTAGCCTAATATTGAGAGCTCTGGCTCCGGAAAAGATTTAAAATGATAACCAGCAAGTTTCTCTGTTAACAGCAAATGAGTTCTGGCCTTTGGGGCTGTGCAATATTTTGTAATACTTTATTCGTGTAAAAAACTCCTTTAATCCGTTCCGGAGACAGAACTCTCAATATTAGGCTAGCATCTTACTATTAAAGAGTTTTTTACACGAATAAAATATTACAAAATATTGCACAGCCCTAGAGGCCAGAACTCATTTGCTGTTAACAGAGAGACTTGCTGGTTATCATTTTAAATCTTTTTCGGAGCCAGAACTCTCAATATTAGGCTAGCATCTCACTATTAAGGAGTTTTGTACACAAATAAAATATTACAAAATATCGGCTAGTCCTAGAGGCCAGAACTCTTTTGCATTTCACTGAGAGACTTGCTGGTTATCATTTGAATCCTTTTTCGAAACCAGAACTCTCGTTATTAGGCTAGCATCTCACTATTAAATAGGTTTTTACACGAATAAAATATTACAAAATATTGCACAGTCCTAGAGGCCGGAACTCTTTTGCATTTCACAGAGAGAGTTGCTGGTTATCATTTTATATCTTTTCCGGAGCCAGAACTCTCAATATTAGGCTAGCATCTCACTATTAAAGAGTTTTTTACACGAATTAAATATTACAAAATATTGCACAGTCCTCGAGGCCAGAACTCTTTTGCATTTTACAGAGAGAGTTGCTGGTTATCATTTTATTTTTTTTCCGGAGCCAGAACTCTCAATATTAGGCTTGCAACTCACTATTAAAGAGTTTTTTACACGAATAAAATATTACAAAATATTGCACAGTCCTAGAGGCCGGAACTCTTTTGCATTTCACAGAGAGAGTGGCTGGTTATCATTTTAAATCTTTTCCGGAGCCAAGACTCTCAATATTAGGCTAGCATCTCATTATTAAAGAGTTTTTAATAGTGGTTTTCAGAGTTAGCATCTCATTTTTTTAAAACGCTTTTTAATGGATAAATCGACAAAAATCAACAGAACTATTTGTTGACACTTGTTTAGAACGTAGAACTCAACGGATTTTGACTCCTGTGTACTTAGATGTTTGGAATTCGATGAGATGCTATGATGTATTTGCGAAGTTAGCATCTCATTTTTTCAATACGCGATTTTAATAGATAAATCGACAAAAATCGACAGAACTATTGTTGACACTTGTTTAGAGCATAGAACTTAACGGATTTTGACTTCTTTGTACTTAGATGTTTGGAATTCGATGAGATGCTATAATGTATTTGCGAAGTTAGCATCTCATTTTTTCAATACGCGATTTTAATGGTTTAATCGACGGAACTATTATTAAAACTTATCAAGAACTGTAGAACTATGCTGGATGCCATTATATATTGAGTTTATTTGTGAGATGCTAACATTTGAGATGCTAACTTCACAGACGTTAAAAGACGGTAGTGTATGGCACGATACGTTATTTAAATTGATTTTGAAGAGGTAAACTACGTGTTTTTCCTGAAATGGAAGGAAAGTGACTTTATATTTTCAGATGTTTCAAACCTTTTGTGATGTTGTTTAATTTTTTTATTGTATTCTAAAAAATGGTATAGAAAATAGTTTCTAGAAATATTTTAAGGTAGTTAACACGTGTTTATATCTTTTAAAATTTAAAGATATTGAGTGGCATTAATATACTAGGCAATGGCATAGAATTGCTCGTCTTTCGGCAAATCTATTAAAATTTGTACGTCTTTGAAATAATAATGGCGCGTGTTCAGTAACTCAAATATACAAAGTATAAGCATATACAAAAATGGCGGTGAAACTAAGGAGAGAACGAGAATAATTTACAATCAGTGGTTCTGGTTACCTACATTATATTTTGTGCTTGACGTGCTCTTGTAAGATGTCAGACACTGAGGACGGTATTCATCGAACTCCCCTCCAAAAGAGAAAGCCTTACCAAACAATACTCTTTACATAAAAATATACCACCAACCTCAATATTTTACCAAAAAATACTACTGTAGTATTGAAAATACTAAATTTTTTCTAGTCTTCTTTATATAGTTTTATATATTTCGTTCCGAAGGAACAGGTTAAGGCACACTATACTGCCTCGTCATTAGCTTTTTTTGTCGTTTTAAGTTTTTTTAAAGGTAAAAAATAATTTACTTCATTAGTTTATTTTTTATTTTATTTTTATCGATCCAAGTATAAATATATTAAAGATAGTAATAATTTAATTATTCCATTATTATTTAAAAGTCTGTTTCAACTAGAATGACTCCTGTGACGTTTCAAGTTTGACAGTTCTAGAGATGTGCTATATTAAAATCCTATCGACTTATATCTCTTTTGTTGTATCAATGTAACTTTTTAAGTCTAAGATTTAAGATAACTGTTTTCCCACAACTTTGTGTAACAAAAAATGTCAGTAGTGTTTGTCAATACTAACATTACATCGCACCTCAAAAGCATCGATGAAATAAAAGAACGCACTCTTACACACACATTGTATTAGTTAGGTATCAAAAAATCGAAAAATTACTTTCGAAATCATGCTTGTTTTGTTCTAGGTACTTTATTTGTTAGTTTCAATCGATTAAAAAATAACACGCCTATCGTGTCATGCGCCACACGTTAAAAATAATTCATTGCAACTTATAAAGGTTGTCAACCTCTGCAACTTTTAAATTCACACAATATTCATAAGCTAACACAACAAGCTAGATCTACGTGGAAAACCATGATAGTTTTGTTCTAGGCAGATCCTTCTAAAACTTTATTTGAGGGAGTTATAATCCATTAAAAAATGACACGCCTCTAGACTCATCAGCCACAAGTTAAAAAACATTATCACACGCCTGTCGTGCAATTAGCAACGAATCGGTTAAATACGATATGAACTGTCAAATTAATACTATTACCTTGCGCAATCGCATCACTGATACCAATTGTCAGGAACATAGGAAAATAATCTATTCAGCTTGTGTATACTATGGGATAGTGTAGTGTAAGTTTGCTCTCTAAAACTTTTCTGTGATTCTCGTGTATTGTCAATGGTTCTAATAACTCGGAACGAAATATCTACATTGTATTTACTTTCAATAAACGCAATACTTTCAACTAGTCATTATTTCGTAAACGCAATAATGTTATTTTAGTGTAGAGGAGAAATTATATTTTAAGCCGATTTGAATCTTATGATGAGTGAAGAAGTAATTTGATATGATGAAAGGTTGAAGATTAACATGAATAAGTAAGATATATGTTAATGTTAACAAAAAACATGTAAAGCATGACACATGTAAAGCGTATAGCATGACACGGCGCGACAAACCTGCATAGCCTTAGACAACTTCTGAGTAGACTTCGTGATAGGCGACATCGAAGCTCTTCTGAAGTTGACTCCGAACGGCGTGGCGCAATCAGCGTCGAACGTCACAGCTTCCGAAATCCCCGGCGTACTCGTCAAGTAATGCATTTTCAACTCTATCTCCTTGTCGCAGTGTCGGATTTTCTTTGGCGTGTCCGTTAGAGGACTCCTGTCATCGCTGACATCACCGGACGCGTCGTGTTCAGACGCGGTGTCTTGGTCATCTAAGCACGACACGCAAGTAGGCGTCCCACGTATCACATTACTGCGTTTCTGATACTTTTTGTTAACAGTTTGTGATGCTGTTAGTATTTTCGAGCGGAACAACCTTGTTCCTCTTTTCTTTGTATTCTTTGGCGTCTCTTCGTTGGTATCTAACATGCTCAAATTGGGTTCGGACACGAATTTTGGACTCAATTTCTTGGATTTGCTCAGAGCTCCTTCGGACAGCGTGCTTTCGTTGCTCGCGTCCGAATCGTATTCCTCGTCGTCCAGAGACTCGGTGCTGGCTATTTTGTTGGCTAAGTTCTTTAGAACTATGTTTTTATGTGACACATCGACTTTACTGTCGTCCGTGAAACGTAACTTCGTTTTGCTTGACTTCTGTAATAAGCGCATGCGTTTAGCACGTGGAGAAAGTTAGGATAGATAATGTTATAGAGAGAGAAAGAGACGTCACGATGCGTGGATATGTTTGGGGATGAGAGGGGTGAGGTTTGTGTCGTGTCTTTAGGCTTTAATTTTCATTGAATTATGTTCTTACAGATTAGAGTTTATGTGACAAATTGTTGAATAACACCAAAATATTACAAATATTATAATGTAATATTTCCGAATAATGCTAATTTTAAATTAGATTTTTCAAAAATTCTATCGCGATTATTTGTTTTTCAAGTGCAAATCTTATATTTCGATTTATATAACAATTCTTAATTAATAAATTTATACAGACAGTTAGTAACTTTCCAGCTTCACAATCATCATCAATCAATCACACGTTGTGGTTGACTTATCCGTTATCTAGTCTCAATAACACAGTTTCTTGATGAAAACTAATTATGAGCTAGATATACCAATTATAATTGGTGTGATTGTAAAAAAGATATTATCTTATATTATTAGTAAAAAGGCGTTTATACAGACATTCAATCACTGCCTCGGAGGCAACTTTCTTGTTGGCTTCCGACACAAACCCCACCCAAAATGCAAACAAAACAAGACTTTCACGAAATGCACATAGGGTTGACAATTGCACAAACATACCTCCTCAACCGTACTGATAGTAGAAGCAGACCCCTTCTTGGGCGTTTTGTTCAGCAACCCCTTGTTGAATATGTGGCGTTTGATGGAGTCGCCGAAACTACGGGAGCCAGCTACCTTACCCGTCCTTTGGATTTGTATTGGGGTGCCTGAAATTTCAAATTATCGTCTTTAACCCCATGTCAATAAGTCTCAATAAATTAGGCTAAAATAGATGACGTGTGTGTATCAGATGGTGAATACAAGAGTAAAAGAAGAAAGAAAGATGTAATGCCGCGTCCCCACTATATCTTAGCGCCGCTATTCGCGTTGATGCGAATATTTGCTGTAGCGGGCACACTCTCGTATTCTCGCTCACTCGCGCTGGACTCTTAGAAGGGGCAATCGCTCTTTTAGCTCGAGCCCATTACCCTCCATACTGGAAGCAAAACGAGAAGCATGGCGACGATATTCTGTTAATTAATACTGGTAATGTTATTGTAAATAAATAATAATAATAAAATGAATCTTTATTTCTTCTCTCACATATAAACAAAAAAAAAAGATTAGTCTATGTGAGAGACTGGCCTCTGCACTAGGAGACCTGTGTGACAGATAACTAGTGTCCTCATCCGGACCAGGTGGAGACAGGTAAAACATGACATGGATTTAGCTAGATGAAGCCAAATTTGTTGATTTTTTAGAGTATTTTGTTTCAAAGCCTTGTACTTGTACCTATAGTAAAAAGATTATTCTTTTAAACTTTCTCTGTTTTATTGCCTTACTAACAGTAAAATGATGCTCAAGACAAATTTTTAAATACACAACTTATTGAATTCATAATATTTATTTGAGTGACATTTTCCGATGACAAATCAAAAACAATACCACAAAGTTTATGGTATGAAAAAAGTATATAGCAAGTTCCCCCCCCTTAATTTTCCCGGGTCTGAGGTTACACCAGCGTAGCCGGTAGAATCTGGTTGACGTGACGGCGCCAGACTTCGCCTCCATCAGTGGTGATCGTGTAATGTAGGCGTCCCAGTCGGCGGGTCACGGTGCCGAATTCCCATTTACGATTAGGATTTGTATAACACCTTGCTTGCACCCTCTCTCCCTCCTTAAACTGTCTTCCAGTGTATCGCCCTGCATGTGTTGATGCCCCCTGCTCAAAGAAGACACGTTTCTTGAACATAACATGCAATTTGGTTCTTATATCTCTTCCGAACATGAGCGAGTACGCGTCGAATCCAGAGGCGTTGGGAGTTCGACGTAGTTGAATTTTTACTGTCTGTAATTTGTCGTGCAAGTTCCCGGGTTGGTCCTCCATGCTCCTTAAGGATTTCTTAATCGTTTGTACAAAACGTTCGGCTTGGCCGTTTGTAGCAGGATGATAAGGAGCCGAGGTGCGATGAGTGATTCCGTGATCTTTCAGAAATGTCTCAAACTCCGTCGATGTAAACTGGCGTCCATTATCTGAAACCAGTATGTATGGCAGTCCAAATGCCGAGAAAAGTTCTTTCATTTTATTTATGCACCAGGAACTTGTCATTGTTTTAGTGGGTATTACTTCCACCCATTTCGTAAATGCATCGACAATAATAAAAAGTTGGTAGCCGTGTATAGGTCCGGCGAAGTCAATGTGAATTCTCTGCCATGGCTCGATTGCTTCCTCCCAATGATGCAATGGCGCTTTCACTGGATCATTTTGTTGTAAACGGCAAGCTCTACATGTTTTTACCTTATTTTCAATATCTTTATCAATGCCTTTCCAATAAACGTAGCTACGGGCAAGAAGTTTCATTTTATGCATTCCAATATGGCCAGCATGCAATTCGTCCAATACACTCTCCCGTAGGGAATTCGGAATCATTATTCGATATCCTTTAAATATACAGTTGTCCTGTAAGGTCAACTCGGAGTCTACGTAACCATGACTTTTCATTGACCGGCCTATTCGCAAAGCGTTCAGGATTGGAGACAATTCTGCGTCTTTAGCAGTTTCTTGAGCAATTTTTGTATCTGTGATAGATAGAGTGTGTATTTGACTTAGTTGAAATAAAGAATGTTGGTCATTTTTTGTTGATACCTTTTCTATTGGAAACCTTGACAAGTAGTCGGCGTTGCTATTGGCTGCTGAAGTTTTATACTCAATATCGTAATCGAATCCCGAGAGAAAATGTGCGTAATGAAAAAGTCTCATGGTACTCATAGTAGGCAGCGTCTTATGCGGGTGGAATATTACTGTAAGGGGCTTATGATCTGTGATTAAAATAAATTTTCTGCCGTAACAATAATGGAAGAATTTCTTGAGTCCCCAGAATATTGCTGTAGCTTCTTTATCAATTTGACTATATTTCTTTTCACAATCTGTAAGCGTTCTGGACGCAAATGCTATTGGTCTCTCTGATCCATCATTTAGTCTATGTGAAAGAATTGCCCCGAGTCCAACAGGGCTCGCGTCCGTTGCAAGTATCACTATTTTGTTAGGGTCAAAATGCGTTAGTATCTTATCACTAGCAATTTCCTTCTTAATTTTATTGAAACTAATGTCACGCTGTTCATTCCAATTGAAAATCTGGCCTTTCCTTAGTAAGTTGTTTAATGGGTGCGTAAGCGTAGCCAATTGTGGGATAAACTTATTGTAATAGTTGGCCATACCAAGAAAAGTTCTCAACTCATTCGTATTTTTTGGTTTGGCGGTATTTATAATTGCATTGGTTTTCTCTTTATTCTTATGTAAGCCATCCTTGTCTATAGTATGTCCTAGATAATTAATGCTCCTTTGGAAAAAATTACACTTATCTTTATTAACTCGTAAATTTGATTCTTTTAGCTTGTCCAAAACTGTACGTAATCGATGTAATAATTGTTCTTCTGTAGCTCCTTGAATAATAATGTCATCAAAGAAGCATTTTACTCCGTCAATTCCTTGAAGTAATCTATCCATGAATTTCTGCCATAAACTTGGAGCAACTTTCACTCCAAACATAAGCCTGTTGACTTTGAATGTTCCTCGATGTGTACTAAGTGTTTGGAGGAGTGCACTCTCCTCGTCCATTTGCATATTTAAGTAAGCTTGCGTGATGTCTAATGTACAGAAAACTTCTCCACCGTTCATTTCAGCAAAAATATCTTCAATAATGGGAATAGGGTATTGTTCGTCCTTAATGACTTTATTTAACGTAACTTTGTAATCAGCACACAAGCGAATACTGCCATTAGGTTTAACTATAGGCACTATAGGGGTTCCCCATTCGGAGTGTTCTACCTTAGATATTACTCCTTCAGTGCATAGTCTTTCTATTTCATCATCAACTTTCTTTTTCAAGGCATATGGGACTCTTCTTGGTTTAATGAAAATGGGTTGAATATTTTCTCTCAGGGACAAGTGTCCATGAAAGTTTGGAATTTTTCCTAATGAGGTCATGAAAACTGTGGATTCGTATTCTTTCAATAATTCATCTAATTTCGGTAGTTTTTCTATTTGTACTGCATTAATGTTTGCTAATTCTAATTTCAGGTTCTTCATCCAGCTTCTACCGAAAATTGGATCGACAGCCTTATCTATTATGTACATTTTTCCGAAAAAACTTTGATTCTTGTATTTCGCTCTTACGTAAGCTGCTCCTACCGGTTTGATTAATTCGTTAGTGTAGGTTCTCATTGTAACTACTGTTTTGTATATTTTATTTCTAATATTGAGTTTCTTATATGTGTCCAATGAAATTGAAGTTAATGCTGCGCCAGTATCAAATTCCATTTTTAAAGGTTTGTCTTCGATTTCGAGTGTAATCATATATTTATCTGTAGATTCCGATTTAATTAAATTAATTTCTGCTGAACTACCTTCATCTGATGGTGGTTCTTCTAGCTGATTCGTATTTTGTGTACGCTGTAAACACACTCTAGCCAGATGGCCCTTCTTTTGACATCTATAACAGGTTTCGTTGATCATTTCGCATTTATTGGCCATGTGGTCTTCCTTTCCGCAGCGGAAACACTTCCCTCGTAATTGTTTCAACTTAAAAGAAGTCGAAGTGAGTGGCCGTGGCTGTGTGAATGTATTTGGTTTCCGTTCTGCTTGTGCATTTGAATTTCTTATCGATGAGGTTGACATTTGGTTAGTGGGTTCGATTGGTGATATGTTCTTGTGGGAAATAGTAGCGTTATCGATTTTTCCCATTTCTAGGATGGTAGCAGTTTGTACAATGTCTGTAAATGTTGATATAGTTTTATTTTGCAGAAGTTTTATTCTTATGTCGCTGTCTCTAAGTCCTCTAATAAATTGTAGACATAAAAAGTTATCAGCGATCGACTTCTGGCAATTTAGACATTGAAATCCGCAGTTAGTTGTAAATTTTCTTAAAGTAGCAGCATAGACAGCAACTGTTTCATCATAGTTTTGAACGCGTGAGACAAATTTGTGTTGTAGCGCGTACGGTCCTGGTACGGGGTCAATGAAATCGTCAAGAATCTTGGTTAAATCTTTGAAGTTCATACCTTTAGGGTCTTCAGGAGCACATAAATCATAAGCTTTCTCATGGAGTTCAGGGGTCAGCATAGAAAGTAAAATCTGGGTCTTTTTATTTGAATCGCTTACTTGACTAAGGTCCATGTACAACTCTAATCTTCGGATGAAATTTTTGAATGTCTCTGAACTATTTTGAAATGGTTGGAATTGAATAAATTTAGGAACCCGGTATGTTGAGTTACTTGAATTTGTATTATCTGCATTAGTTGACGTGATTATTGATCTTTTCATCCTGTATAGCATGTTCAGTACCTTTGTAACTGTAACTTGAAATTCGAATCTATTTTCTACTTCTGCCTCTAAATGCGCTTCTTCTGTAAGGTATTCTATGTTTGTCTGGCATTCTTCGTACTTTTTCTGTAATTCTGTAACATTTTGTATCTCGTTTGAAATTTCGTAATCTTGAAGTGTACTTACGTTAAGTAATTGGTTTTCCTTTCTTGTAAGTAAACCGCGCATACAACTTCGCGATTTTTTATATTTATTTAGATCAATATTAGCCATTGTAAATAATTACCTCGTCGCCACTTTTAAATACACAACTTATTGAATTCATAATATTTATTTGAGTGACATTTTCCGATGACAAATCAAAAACAATACCACAAAGTTTATGGTATGAAAAAAGTATATAGCACAAATATTATTAATTTTCTTAAGTTAATACTGACTTTACTAACTTATATCACAATTTTCTACCCCCATGACGCCGGGTTAAAGTCCGACTATAGTGCGCGCCAGACAAGTCTGCGCGCGGACAAAATCGAATACTAATCTTTTCCATAACTTAGAATAATATAATGTTCTGTAACTAGTGCCCAGTCACGCGCAGAGTTATCCGACACGCACTCTACATTTCATTATGATCATAAAAATATTCAAAACGAGTACCTACCTGTTTCACTGTAGTGTCACATCAACAGGGACAGACCTTGTCATAAAAATATAGATAATGACAATAATAGCTTTTACACAAAACATATAGGTACTACTTAATTAAGAGGATTGTGTAGCAAACGGTCTCCATAAAAACGGCGATAACGTTTTTCACTTTCTAAAAGCAATGAATTTTCGATATGTTGTTGAAATGCATAAAAACTGGGACTGTACGTTTTCTTTTTTCAAATATTCATTGTAGATTTGAAAATATTGGCACTTTTTTATTTTGTATGAAATCACTAAAGTGCAACTCTAATTACAACGCAATGAAGTGAAATTCAGCTTGTACGGCGCTAATTACGAACGGCCATAAGTTGCATCTCTTTCTATCGCATATATTCTAGCTCTTATGCGGATCAAATTTCTAAGGATTTGCACCGCCGCCGGCGGGCGGTGCGGGCGAGAGTAGCGTGCAAGTACATTGAGTGACAGTCGACAGACGCCTGCTTCTGTGGCACAAGAAGTAATTCACAGCATTGAATGACATAGTCCTATGTTGTTTACATATTTTTGCTCGTGACTGTACGCAGCACGAATGTCCACAAACATCAAACATCGTGTTCGTCAAAAATCTTATTTAGTTATTCCGTAGGTAGACGATTCGTTGATTTTGCAAAGTGTTCATGTTCGCTTTGCTATTTACGTCCGCCAATACAAACCAAATGTTCCGTGATCGATGTTAGTGTTTACCATGTTTTGTTCGTGCGTGCGCACACGCCTACAGAAATGCTATGAAAAGTCTACAGCACTACACAGGTATGTACAGTCGAATCAATTGAATCACGACCCATTTTGCTAATAATTTGTTTGAAGGCGTCAAAACTATAAAGTTCAGTGTCAATGTCAACAAGTTTGAATTTCAACCTGATTAAATTTTATTTTAAACACTTACGATGGGTCACGCACGATTCCATTGGTTCGACTGTACGTCTAGTTAATTTTATAGATGTATGCGTGCAGACAACAAGGATTTGGAATCGGCTTATAAACCATACTGATTTGATTACGATCGCCATAAAACTATCGGCCGATACGAATTCTGTGGTGTGAGGGGACTCTTACCGTATCCATTCTGCCGGTTGAAATGCTTTATGAGGCGGCGCTTGTGGTGGGAGTCGGGCAACGCCTGGATGTGGGCGTACAGTTGCGCGAGCGCAGTGTCCGTGGGGTTGGAAGCGTTCTCGGCTCGCGTGCGGCCGCGGTCGACGAATGTGTACACTGTGTTCGCTGCCGTTCTGAAGAAACGAAGTAAAAGTTAAATTAATGGTTATAAAAAAACGATTTATAGGTAGAATACACAATATTACCTTATTAATTTAAGTTTCAGGTATTGACATGGTGAAAGTTACTTAAAAATTAAAAGTGACAAATATTTATTTCTACAATTTTGGTAAGTACCTATAACATTGAGATATTAAATTATTTTTATGCATTCACAACGCAACTCTGTAAGTATAGGAAAAATCTACATAGGGCTCATGGTTTTTACTATCACATTTTTCCTAAGTATAACTATAACAGTAAAAAACAGAGAACTTTAACCATTGAAGTATTGTATAAGGTAAGATGTTAGTTTAAAACTTAAAGACTGGTAGCTTCCGGATCTAAAAATAATTATTATTTTATTAACCAATTATTGGTTTGTCAATTTGACCAATTGAGAATCTAGGTGATGAACATAATAAAGGGTATAGGGACCGTACTCTGAAACGCTAATCCGAAACTTCGGTTAGCCCCGCCCCTTTCACTCGATTCTGTCCCAACTAAAGAGTGAGAGGGACGGGTATACCGAAGTTTCGGGTTTTGCGTTTCAAAGTAGGCCCTCAAGATCGCCGTACCCGTTGGCCAAGCATTATCGGCGATCGTGTACAAGGCCATGTTGCGAAGGTTTGCCGTTACAAATCCTCGGCCAACGGGATCAGCGATCCTGCACTGGGGACTTTGAGTAACTCACCTATCAGATATACTTTCATCCAAGTCCACATCGGGCGAAAGCACCTTCCTCCTCTCTCTCAGCGTGAAGTATGCAGCGGCGTCGGTAGCGAGCCGCGCGGGCGGAGCGAACAGGCGCGCCGACTGACGGATCATGAAGCTGATGACTGGAGCTAACGCCACCGCGTCCGTGTGGAAATGCTCCGGGGACAACTGGCAAACAATATCATCATCATCATCATAATCAATCACAGAGCGAACAGGCGCGCCGACTGACGGATCATGAAGCTGATGACTGGAGCTAACGCCACCGCGTCCGTGTGGAAATGCTCCGGGGACAACTGGCAAACAATATCATCATCATCATCATCATCAATCACAGAGCGAACAGGCGCGCCGACTGACGGATCATGAAGCTGATGACTGGAGCTAACGCCACCGCGTCCGTGTGGAAATGCTCCGGGGACAACTGGCAAACAATATCATCATCATCATCATCATCAATCACAGAGCGAACAGGCGCGCCGACTGACGGATCATGAAGCTGATGACTGGAGCTAACGCCACCGCGTCCGTGTGGAAATGCTCCGGGGACAACTGGCAAACAATATCATCATCATCATCATCATCAATCACAGAGCGAACAGGCGCGCCGACTGACGGATCATGAAGCTGATGACTGGAGCTAACGCCACCGCGTCCGTGTGGAAATGCTCCGGGGACAACTGGCAAACAATATCATCATCATCATCATCATCATCAATCACAGAGCGAACAGGCGCGCCGACTGACGGATCATGAAGCTGATGACTGGAGCTAACGCCACCGCGTCCGTGTGGAAATGCTCCGGGGACAACTGGCAAACAATATCATCATCATCATCATCATCAATCACAGAGCGAACAGGCGCGCCGACTGACGGATCATGAAGCTGATGACTGGAGCTAACGCCACCGCGTCCGTGTGGAAATGCTCCGGTGACAACTGGCAAACAATATCATCATCATCATCATCATCAATCACAGAGCGAACAGGCGCGCCGACTGACGGATCATGAAGCTGATGACTGGAGCTAACGCCACCGCGTCCGTGTGGAAATGCTCCGGGGACAACTGGCAAACAATATCATCATCATCATCATCATCAATCACAGAGCGAACAGGCGCGCCGACTGACGGATCATGAAGCTGATGACTGGAGCTAACGCCACCGCGTCCGTGTGGAAATGCTCCGGGGACAACTGGCAAACAATATCATCATCATCATCATCATCAATCACAGAGCGAACAGGCGCGCCGACTGACGGATCATGAAGCTGATGACTGGAGCTAACGCCACCGCGTCCGTGTGGAAATGCTCCGGGGACAACTGGCAAACAATATCATCATCATCATCATCATCATCAATCACAGAGCGAACAGGCGCGCCGACTGACGGATCATGAAGCTGATGACTGGAGCTAACGCCACCGCGTCCGTGTGGAAATGCTCCGGGGACAACTGGCAAACAATATCATCATCATCATCATCATCAATCACAGAGCGAACAGGCGCGCCGACTGACGGATCATGAAGCTGATGACTGGAGCTAACGCCACCGCGTCCGTGTGGAAATGCTCCGGGGACAACTGGCAAACAATATCATCATCATCATCATCATCATCAATCACAGAGCGAACAGGCGCGCCGACTGACGGATCATGAAGCTGATGACTGGAGCTAACGCCACCGCGTCCGTGTGGAAATGCTCCGGGGACAACTGGCAACCAATATCATCATCATCATCATCATCAATCACAGAGCGAACAGGCGCGCCGACTGACGGATCATGAAGCTGATCACTGGAGCTAACGCCACCGCGTCCGTGTGGAAATGCTCCGGGGACAACTGGCAAACAATATCATCATCATCATCATCATCAATCACAGAGCGAACAGGCGCGCCGACTGACGGATCATGAAGCTGATGACTGGAGCTAACGCCACCGCGTCCGTGTGGAAATGCTCCGGGGACAACTGGCAAACAATATCATCATCATCATCATCATCAATCACAGAGCGAACAGGCGCGCCGACTGACGGATCATGAAGCTGATGACTGGAGCTAACGCCACCGCGTCCGTGTGGAAATGCTCCGGGGACAACTGGCAAACAATATCATCATCATCATCATCATCAATCACAGAGCGAACAGGCGCGCCGACTGACGGATCATGAAGCTGATGACTGGAGCTAACGCCACCGCGTCCGTGTGGAAATGCTCCGGGGACAACTGGTAAACAATATCATCATCATCATCATCATCAATCACAGAGCGAACAGGCGCGCCGACTGACGGATCATGAAGCTGATGACTGGAGCTAACGCCACCGCGTCCGTGTGGAAATGCTCCGGGGACAACTGGCAACCAATATCATCATCATCATCATCATCATCAATCACAGAGCGAACAGGCGCGCCGACTGACGGATCATGAAGCTGATGACTGGAGCTAACACCACCGCGTCCGTGTGGAAATGCTCCGGGGACAACTGGCAAACAATATCATCATCATCATCATCATCAATCACAGAGCGAACAGGCGCGCCGACTGACGGATCATGAAGCTGATGACTGGAGCTAACGCCACCGCGTCCGTGTGGAAATGCTCCGGGGACAACTGGCAAACAATATCATCATCATCATCATCATCAATCACAGAGCGAACAGGCGCGCCGACTGACGGATCATGAAGCTGATGACTGGAGCTAACGCCACCGCGTCCGTGTGGAAATGCTCCGGGGACAACTGGTAAACAATATCATCATCATCATCATCATCAATCACAGAGCGAACAGGCGCGCCGACTGACGGATCATGAAGCTGATGACTGGAGCTAACGCCACCGCGTCCGTGTGGAAATGCTCCGGGGACAACTGGCAACCAATATCATCATCATCATCATCATCATCAATCACAGAGCGAACTGGCGCGCCGACTGACGGATCATGAAGCTGATGACTGGAGCTAACACCACCGCGTCCGTGTGGAAATGCTCCGGGGACAACTGGCAAACAATATCATCATCATCATCATCATCAATCACAGAGCGAACAGGCGCGCAGACTGACGGATCATGAAGCTGATGACTGGAGCTAACGCCACCGCGTCCGTGTGGAAATGCTCCGGGGACAACTGGCAAACAATATCAGCCATTTCATATCCTCACTACAGGGCATTGGCCTTTCCCTAGAATGCTGCCTGCATCCAGCGGCGCACTTCGTCCATCACCAGATCGTTGAGAACCTGCCCACAGAACGTTGTTCGGTGATTCATATTGAACACCGAACGACGTTCTGCAACTTTGCCGAACATGTCAGGCTGCACGCGTGAGTGGGAGACAAATTTTAATGTTGTCTTATGGAGAAGAAGCTTATTATAGGTAACATTCCGATGTTGACGACCGCGAACGGCGATCACTTTAAGCGACTGTCAAGGTCAAGTTTAATAAAGATTAATATATAGTTTATTGACTTATCGGCGTTACGAATCGTAAGTATATAACTTACGTAGTATCGTAACTTACGTTATTCTCTAAGCTAATAAACAAAGTACGCAAAAAATTTGTGCATAAAATTTTGGATTTAAATGTTGATGGCTGTAGGTACTAGTATGAACTGTGTCACAGCTGCCAGTGCCTCCACCCAAGGGCATTTTACATAATTTATTTGGTATCCATTAAATAAGAGTTTCATATCAAGAAAAAATATAGAAAGAAAGAAAGAAAGAAGAAAGAAAGAAAACACATTTATTTGCACATCACAAGTTCACATTACAAAAGAATACAGATAACAAAGAACACAATTAAATTAACAAAGAACTAAGTACATAAAAGAAAAAATAAAAAATAAAATATCTATGTGATGCGCCAATCAGGACCCTGCCTCAGCATATGTTGTTGCTGGGTGTCAAAAATGACACCCTACAACAACGCTGGTATTCTGGCAGGGCCTGTGCGAGCAACACCAGACGCCACCAAAAAGTCAATAATATAGGTAGAAGCCAAGTTACTGTGGAAGACGGACGGCTGAGAAAAATAGTAATTGTTGGTACAGTGCTTAGGTATTCAGGACTTAGCCCACTTATGGCGCACTGCTCCTACCCAACCAATGTATGAGCAGTCAAATATGGACTTAATGACATGCTCTGTAGATATACACTTTGGCTTGCGGCAGGCTCGCTTATCGCGAGCTCCCTGCTATTGTATATTTGGTTGGGTGGGAGCGGTGTGGTATAAGTGGGCTATGACCTTTCTTCCGAATATCCTGTCAACAGCATTAAAGATAATAATAATTTTATTACTTTCATACCTTTCTAGGACACAGTAAATGCGGCGTGAACATAGTGGCCAGCGTATCAGGCGACATGCGATTGGATGCCTCGTTATCGGCAACAAGCGTCAGCAACTTCAGCAGCCTTTCCAGAAAACTCCTGTGTGAAGGTGTGAGCAGCAGCAATAACAACTGCAACGCTGTCAACAGCTTCTCTTCTGATGACTCTGCGTTAGGTGGATATTGGGCTGAAATATTCAAGCGAGTATAAAACATCTAAGGGCTCAAACGCAGGGAAGCTTAACTTCATCGGCCGATCAAAAAATCAGTCAGTTACAACAAAGGCATTACCATAAGAATAAGTTACTTATTCCTCTGGCATTACGTTGACAATTCTTATGGCATTACGTTGACACGCGCGCATGATAGCTTACTAAATCAATATAAAAACTGGCCGATTTTTTCATCTGCCGATCAAGTCAAGCTTCCATGCGCGCCTAGGCTAACAAAATAAATGAAAAATAAAGAAGTGTTGTAATTTATAGTGTTTTAAAGAACATCAAAGACTCCCATACACTCCCATCACTAACGGTCTGGCCACTAACATGCGCGACCGCGGCGACAACGAGCGAATTGAGCAATCATTGCGCGCTCGCGACAGACGTCTTATCAAATAAGTCAATGAAACACACTAACTGATGCGCAATTCGCTCGTCGCCGCCGCCGCCGCGCATGTTCCTGGCCAAGCCGTAATCAGGTATCTGGTAAGCTGACCATTTTTGTGTTTGTTTACATGCACAGAGTAATCCTACTTCCTACTATATTATCCTACTAATATTATAAATGTGAAAGTTTAGATGTTTGGATGTTTGGATGTTTAGATGTTTGGATGTTTGTTACTCAATCACGCCAAAACGGCTGAACGAATTTGGCTGAAATTCGGGACATAGATACTTTGTAGCCTGGAGAGAAACATAGGCTACTTTTTATCCCGGAGATATATCACATTCCCACGGGATAACGTCGAGTAGTCCACGCGGGCGAAGCCGCGAGCCGAAAGCTAGTGATTTGTAATATTGTATGAGAAATGTTAAACAATAAAAAATAAAGTTATGGCTTCTGCAAGGGTGATCTTTGTCCACGTCACACATATCCCATTCAACAATGAGTTCACTTAACCTTGATTTAAGAATGAGCTTCAACTATTTTTATAATTAAAAATTTGCAGGCCACCCTACCCCCCGATTCACGAACCGTCGGAAACGCTCCCAACAGCAGAGTGTATGCCCTGTCTCTGTCACTCACTATAGAATAGACAAAGACAAAGCACAGAATTCGAATCCGATTCCGTTTCCAACGGTTCGTGAATCAGGGGGCTGCTAGTCTTAGATCGACAATAGTACTAGATGAAGGCTCACAAACTAACTCAAAACTTTTTATGGCTGAGAAAAAAGGTTAATAACGTACAATCTTATGTCGTAAATGACAGAAACTACCTATAAATATACGCTCAAGTGGCTCAGTGGGCTCATATTTTCTCAGTCGTGTTTGACACTCCAACTATGTATCTAGACAGTTGATTGTTGATTGAAGCACCTGGTGTAAAGAGTATGGAATCAACCATACACAAGCCAATTGAATTTGAAACCATTACTTTTTAAATCACTTACTGGCTAATGTGCAGTAAGTTTGGTAGTACTGATCCATGAGCAGTGGCTGAGGCAACTCAGCGAGGAACCCTTTCAGTACAGAAGCACAGTCATGTACAGAGAACTTGCTATCGTCCAACCCGAGACTCGAACCTGTCTGGAGAAGTTGACGAAGTTCCTGTTGCCTGCTTAGTGAACCGGTGCGACGGAAAATGCCTTCTTGTGTAACATCTGAAAATTGTTAGAATTTGATTGAATCAGGCGTCACTTGGCAGATGGTGAAAAACGAAATATATGTAGCTTACTTCCGCAAAAAACACAACATGCAAAGTGCACCGCCCGCCAAATTGCTGTTGGTTTTCGCACAAACTATCTCCTGAAGATGCCCCAGGTTGGGGCAAAACACGTGTAGAGTAGTCTAATCAGTGAAGTTGCAAGGTGTGTGTATTGCTGTCTGGCTAAATGCAGGTATTGTGCACTGGTATTTTCGTGGTGTGCAGGTACAATTTGTTGCAGGCGGGCGGGCGGTGCATCTTGCATATTGTGTTTTGTACGGAAGTAAGCTACATATTTTTCGTTTTTCACTTTGAAATTGTTGCAACATTTTAGTTGAACATAGACGTACACATATTGAACTAATTTGCTCATACTGTACTATTTTTAAGACTAGGTATAGTTCCATTCAACCATTATATTTCAATATTTAAGAGGTTTGATTTTTTGTTTGTTTGTGTGTTTGTACTACAGGACTGATTTTAAAAATTCTTTCACCTTTAGAGAGTTACTTTGTTCCCAAGTGACATAGGCTATGTTGAGGACAGGCTCGTAGACTGACCTCTTTTATAGTATCTATGGTAAATTCGAGATTTAAGCTTTGACAATCAGCTGCACATCATGACATCAACTTGGTTGGATGTCATTAAGAATAACAAACACTGCTTGTAAAGTCGTTGAACGGTCTAGTTGATAATAATATGTACTGTGATGTAATTTGTGATCTGCAATAATAAACTACTGATATCAAGACTCCTGGTTCTCTCATTTACGGTGTAGAGTCAACTCTCTACAGGTTATGGGCCCAGAATACCGTTATAAAGAGACCAGGAGTGAAATTGACCAAATTAGCCTAACAACAGGAGTTGTTTATATGTAACCACGAAAAGGTATGTCAGTCTTTTGTTTTTCAAGTGTCAAGTGAAGAAAAATACCTACAATAAGTGAAATGTTCTTGAAATAATTTGGCTAAACACAACAGACGAAAATGAAGAATATTGAGAAGTTGAAAATAGGAGTAGAACCATAAACATAGATAGTGATTGAGAATTTGAGAAGAAGGAAAGTGTAGAAGATTTAGAGAACAGATGGTGAAACAAATGACGATAGAACAAATGAGATAAGTAGTGGGAATAATTTTGAGTAATTTTAATTTTGATAACATTTTACAACCTGAGGAAATGAAGAATTTTTGATAGTGAACAAATTGAGGAAAGTCAGAATCGAGTGGTAGAGATTGAAGCAGAAAATGGAAATAGTAATGAAGAAATTGAGAGAAGTCGAGCAGTGGAAAATATTAGAAGAAGAAATCAACCTGCGAGAAAACGGAGATTACCAGAAAGGTATAAAGATGTCAAAGAAGACATGTGCAAAAGTGAACTAAGTGCGTTTTTCGGTCAGTGGGGTATTAGTATGTAAGTTTTATAGGGGTGTGTAATGTTTTTTATTGTAATGTAAACTTAAGGAGTTCAGTTTATAAGTTTGAGTAAAGGTAAAGTAAAGTCACTTTAAAGTATTAAGGGGGTGCATATATAGAAGAATATATATATAATATATAATATCTTAAGGAAGCGATCTGCTTCAATGTTATGCAGACTTAGGAGTAGTCCGAATAGTGTCCTGGGGGTAGTAAAAGACAGGCCTGACTGTCCCATTCAGAGGCATTTGACGCGAATGCATGTGGGTGGGACTTTCAAGTTTCTTAACTAATGGTCTCACGACAAAGTTTTATAATAATTGTTCTCTACTAATATAAGATAAGTAATATTACTAACAAGCTTGTATGGATTTTATATCTGCAATAAACATTTAATAATAATAACAAATAATATATAATGATTCATTTAAGGGGGTGTGGAAATTATTACAACTAAGTATTTTGGTAAATGAATCATAAAAACAGAAAGAGACAGAATATAAGCAAGCATGTGGTTCAATCAATATTTTTAATAGCTTTATTTACACCGTTTTGAAACCTTGAGTTTGTAGTACATTTATTTCTAATTATAATCTTGTTTTTTGTATCTTAAATTTTATAATATTTGTAGGTAATTTGTTGTTTTATTTTAGAGATAGGTAGGTAGTTTTGTTAAGAAAGTTTGTGATAATGTTGGAATTTTGTTAGTAGATTGGTCGAGTAGGAGTTATATAAGGGAGTTGGAGTTTGAAGATTGGTCGAGTAGAAGTTATATAAGGGAGTTAGAGTTTTGTAATAAGATTGGCCGAGTAGAAGTTATATAAGGGAGGTGGAGTTTTATAAAAAGATAGGTCGAGTAGGAGATGAAATTAAATTTTGTTGATAATGGAGTTGAAGTTTTGTAATAAGATAGGTCGAGTAGGAGTTGAAATTAAATTTTGTTGATAATATAGTTCGAGAGGCAGATAGAAGTTTTATTATTGGAGTTAGGTCGAGAGGCATATAGGAGTTCTGTTATGTCAAATGTAAAAGGGGTAGACAGGGGTAATGAGAGATAGGTAATGTTTTATTTAATACTTATCTATTAATGATAGACAGGGTAATGGATATGTAAGGTAGAAGTTAAGGTTTTTGAGAGTTAATTCGAAATTTATTGTGAAATTTGTTTAGTGTTAGTAGATAAATTGTTTTGATGCTCTGATGCTCAACATGTGCAGCCGATTGAGGGGGTGTGTTGAGGACAGGCTCGACCTCTTTTATAGTATCTATGGTAAATTCGAGATTTAAGCTTTGACAATCAGCTGCACATCATGACATCAACTTGGTTGGATGGTATCAAGACTCCTAGTTCTCTCATTTACGGTGTAGAGTCAACTCTCTACAGGCTATATATTTTATCTCAATATTCTAATGGAAATGGGTACAATGCAGGTAATCCACTAATATTATTATAAAAAGAAAAAAAGGGGTTAGTGTGTTGGAAAAGTCTTAGTTTATAATTTTGCTGAAAAATGCAATCAAATGGTTTTCTGGCGCTTCGCCATTCACTACTAGACTTTTGCTAACACTGTGGCACTATTATTAAATACAGTTATAAATTGTTTACTTCAAATAATTGCCATTGATACTTACTTTCTGGCTTGGAAAGAAAATCTATTAACTCATTGAGCCGCAAAATACCATCTTCAGTAATTGAGTTCGCCTCAGAAGTGTGTTTGATTAAACTTGTTGTGTTTTGATTAGTAGTGGAAGAGTTTTTAGACTTTTTGTGAAAATTCCAACGGAATTGCTTTGGCTTATCTGATGAACAGTCAACACTGTAAAAAAATAAAAAAATGCAATAAGAATTATACGCGTAACGAAGCTCCTAACCGACAATTCAATTCGATTATTATTGACTAAAAACTCACTCGTCGGTGTTGATGTCAACAACGAACGATAAATGCATACGCACTAACGTAAAAAATTGGTCCAAGTTTTCTTTTCGCAATCGTTCTATTAAATTTTCCTCGGAAGAACACATTTTAGAAATTAACGTTATATTGCTCCGCTAGAAAACTTCCATAAATACACGCATTTTTAAATGTAAACATCACTGCACGTAGATTATATGTCTAAGAAAGTATCACATTTCAACAAAGCAATATGAATAAACATAAATAATATGTAATAACTTAATAAAAATACATTTTGTTTTATTTTCTTGCGCCAATCTAATCAATTCAATTTTCAATTTCAACAAAATGTCAACTTTTCGCTGTCGGCCCAGGGTTGCCAGGTGCGAAAAGATCGAGAATCGTACATAACGTACACCCGTACAAAAACCATACAAACTCGGGAAAAACATGGAAAAAACGATCGTACACGGCAAAATAAATAATCGTACTTCCATACAAAATCTGAAATTTTCTGAAAAGTGATCATACAATGTTGTAAATAAACGTACATCTGGCAACCCTGGCTGTCGCTGAGTAGTAGTCAAAAGATCGTCCTTTTGGACAGGCGAAGACATCAAGCCATACTGTCAATTCTTGAGTATTATGCGTATTCAAAACTTATTGTTATAGTTTCTTATGTTTTCATTAGAATATAAGTGTGTTACATTCCAATGCTTCTTGGAGTATTTGGCGTCAAGTATGTCGAGTCGGTCTTCTCGGTAATTCTTGCTGAGGTAGTCACCACTACAATAAAACACTCGGCATCACGTTACCGAGATAAAAATATGGATATGGACATGGGCTTCATTTGACATTTGAACCCCATATTTTGTCCTTTTAAGGTATTATTCCTGTAGATGGAGCATAAAAATATAAACGATTCCTTCTATAATCGACTCTCTTCTCTCAAATGGCGACATTTCGTGTGTTAAAAAGAGATGACAATAGCCCAACGTGTGCGTCTTAATGAGCCGCGCGCCACTTTAAAGTGAACGTCATATTTGTTTGTTAACCAGCTGGTTACAAATGCTTCAGAAAGAAAATCTTTTTTTGTAGTAAAATATAGAAAGATTTGATGGTGTGGTGCGGTAAATCTGTTGTTTGTTAAGAATGGCCTGTACTGTTCCCGGTTATTCAAGCAGAGTGAGTGTTTTGAAAGAGAAAAATGAACACATATCATTTCAGAGGTAAGTCACACTCATTGTTTTGTGTTTTTGCGAACACATTTTTATAGCTTACTGGTCCGTATTTGCAAAAACTAAATCGCTGTACGTGTATACACAGTTTAACATTGACTTGGTTGAAGAAAATCGGGTGTTATTAGGCTAAAAATATATAATTTAAAGCCAATTGGGATTTTTTGACATTTGACCAACCTGATAGTGTTGTAGTCCTATTTTACTATGTAATATCGATATAAAATTGTAGTGTTAACAATTTTGTATTTAAACTTAATTTTTCTCAATTTTAAACAGATCCACCGCCGCGCCGCCGTCGATGTAAAGGAAACGTGAATAAGAAACGTAAGAAAAGGCGACGATTGGAGACCTTCGCAACAAACAAGAATATGCTCGATGCACTTATTAAAGCAAATTGTGGATTTATACTTAAAAAAAATTTATACATTAAGAGTATAAAAATTAGCGTGAAATCTGTATTTTTTTAGTTGATATCATTCAGCAGATTATTTAATTTAATAAATTGATTAGAAATCTCGTTCAGTTTTACGACTATACCTCCTAGTATTAATAGTATAATTATCATCATTATCATTATTAATGTCCTCACTGCTGGGCTGTAGGCCTTCCCTATACATGAAAACACCACAGATAGAACGGGCCATTAGTGCCATAACCCACCACGCGAAGCCAATGCGGATTGGTGGGTGAGGGTGCCAACGACTTCTAATGCAACCGGGACCAACGGCTTAACGTGCCTTCCCAAGCACAGAGGAGACCGAGATAATAAAGTTTTCTGTTTTGGGTCACCATTCAGGGGGGCAATTGCGTAAGATAATCGTATTAATTTGACAGTTCATATCGTATTCAATCGGCTGCAATTTGTATGGAATGACATTTATTATGATACAATATGAACTGTCAAATGAATACGATTGACTTTACGCTATTCCATAGCAGGGGGGCAATTGCGTAAGCTAATCGTATTAATTGACTGTTCATATCGTATTCAATCGGCTGCGATTTGTATGGAATGACATTTATTATGATACAATATGAACTGTCAAATGAATACGATTGACTTTACGCAATTCCATAGCCGATGTCCAACCGCAACGAATGTTTCTTAACAAAATTTCTTAAATCGTTTTACTTCCCAACGAATCAACTTTACCAGTACTGCGACGTTCTAACAGTCCGCCAGTTGTATATTTTATATACAACAATGCTCCAGCACAAGATCTGTCCCCATGCGCCTGACCTGCAAGCTAAAAGAAACAAAGTTGTTGTTCCCACCATCCCACTCAAAACCTCCTTTAGCCAAAGATTTTTCTGTTTCCTTGGACCCTACCTTTATAACCAAATTAATAAAGACATTAAAATTTACTCGCAAAATAGACATTAGGTACCTTAAGTTTAATTTGGTAGCGTGGCTAAAACTAAAGTCCAATGCTGAAACTGAAAGTCTACTTAAACCCGTTGGCTAGTAATCCCTGTTCTGTTCAGTAACAGAACCTATTGTTTGATTATTAAGTCACAGCACCCACATCAATACACATTTCATTTCATTTCATACAAACATTCACACGCACACCTGCAGACACTCACATACATTTACTCACGCTCACACAAATACTCACTCACGCACACACTCACACACACTCTCACACGCACACCACTTGTATCCACTAATGTTTTTGTTTTACTTTAGAATCATTGTATTAAAATAAGGATTAGTCGTTTCTTTTGTATTCCATCATGTTAACTACTACATTGATCAAATGTTATATAATGGTTATAATTAATTTAAGTGTATCTATAAATGTGTATTACATCCGGGATGTACATCTGGGTCACTGGTGTTCCTGAAACTCAGGCTTTTGCTTATTTCAGGCACCAGTCTCCACAAGTACAAACGTTACGTGCTAACTAATTGTAATTAGTTTATAACTCACCATGTTAAAGTTTGTGGAGAAAAATTAATAAACGATTTATTTATTTATTTTATTTATTTATTTATCAACCACCGGATGCAGAATGCGCGTACCAATGAGCCATCGATCTCCTCAAGTATAATAATAGTACCTACTTCATATTTGGAACTGATTCAAAATTAAAGGGCTTGCTTAGACCATGAAACTGAACAACTTTCTCTTTGGAGCATAGCATACGTCGAAATATAAAAAAAAATCTGCCATACTAGATTGATCAGCTGAGCGTGCGCTTTTGTCTGGAGGAAAGAAATTTTTGCCATATTTCGACCTATGCCGAAGTTTCAT
This sequence comes from Crambus lathoniellus, assembly GCA_949710035.1. Classification (NCBI taxonomy): domain Eukaryota; kingdom Metazoa; phylum Arthropoda; class Insecta; order Lepidoptera; family Crambidae; genus Crambus; species Crambus lathoniellus. The sequence goes on from OX453310.1 coordinate 23,521,505, forward strand.
AGCATAAACAAAATTCTAAGGCCGTGAGAATTTTGGATACGATTAGTACTAAAAACTGACAGAAAAGCGGATTATGAACCGCCCAATTACGTTAAGTCTCTAGCCGCATTAAAAAGCGCGAAGCGCTCTATTCAATGCGGCATAGTTTCGATTAGCCGTATTGAATACAGCGTATCTTGAATCCGACGCATTACAATGCGGTGCTGTTTTCCAAAACAGCTAGTTGCTATGTAATACGGTGAAATATACAGTACGCCTGCGATATATACATATGCATTGTAATTTTATGTATCGCATTGCATTCAAATTATTTTTAAATCTTTTATCGATAACTTGTTATAAAAAAAACCACAGCACTATCATTGCATCATCATCATCTAGCATTGCATAGTCAAAATGGAGACATTCACTAATTACGACGCAACAGATTAACATGTATGTCTCTTTCTATCTTATGACAATTTGTTAGTGTTAGAAGGGGTAAAGGATGGGTGAGTTGTAGCTTATTTTTGTGATCCATCTACAGGAATAATACATCTATGTTTTAAGGGCATAATAGAGGCTTTAAATCAAAGAGTATTATAAGATTTAAATGTCAAATAAAGCCCATATCCATACCCATAATTTTTAAGCCGATAGACCCCCTGGGGGCTACCGGATAAAAAATATGGATAGGGGTATGGGTTTCAACTGTCATTTGAATTCCTTATTTTGATAGATTTTTGCTGCTTTGTTCTGTTGAACGTTCCTAGCTAGTTATCGTTATACCCAAAGTCACAAAACAAGGAACTGATAGCGGCTATTTTCTTTATAAAATTGACTTAAAATTCCCAAAAACGTATGAAGTTCATACCCATAAAGTTACGCGGTAGCCCCCCTGGGCCGGTTTGCGTGTGATTGCCGTCTGCGAGCAACGCTAACTCGCCCTGTACACGATAGCCCATCATGGTCGGCCAACATTGATCATGTTGGCCGGCCATCATGTACTGGGGGCTTAATGAAGATTTACAAAAATGAAGTCGTGCGCGCGCCTTTTGCCATCGCTGCTACAAAAAGAAGAAACATGCTAATGCATTTTCGATTTCATTCCATCCACGTTTAACTATATTATTATCTGAACATTTGGTACTACTTTACAGTTTGTTAGTTTATATATAAGTATTCTCACTATTTTATAAGTTTAGTATTGTATTTTAATTAAAAGATAAATTTTTTAATAATAATTACAATTTCTTATATTATAAGAAATTGTATTTTAAATTTGGCTGTATGGCATATGTCAAGGTTAAAGTAATAAAAAAAGAAAAAAAGATCAAACGTCAAAAGTAAAAAAAAACCCTCGTCACGAAGGAAACTGAATACGGATTTGTTTTATTAATTTTAAGAGAAAACCGACTAAATTTTATATTTTGAGGTATCCCGCAAGTTTACCTTTAAAAGAACTAGCTATCAACACTTTCAATCATGGTTAGTAGTCAAGTAAGTTCTATTGAACTAAAAAAACCATGCCATTGCTGATAAATTGCTTGTTTCCAGGACGTTCTGTCGCGGCCTGCTGAAGAATTTGGCAATGATGAAACGTTGGAGCATTTATGGGCTACCAGGGCTATGGAACATAGTGATATTTATTTCAATGTAAGTTTATTTTAGGTTATACACCTATTTGGCTAATTAGATATTCAGTGAGATTATTATTCATTATAGTTTCACATAACTACTCTGTTTCTCATAATATTAAGGATGTGTCTAGTCTGCCACCAGTGGCTGTAATTTAACAAGTAAAAATATTCTACCGTAACTTAATAGTAATACAAAATTGTGCTTTATACTAAAGCAATAAGGCACAGTTTTGCAAAAAGGTATTCTGTGATACCTAGGTATTGTGTTGTTTGCAGATGACACTTCTTTAATATTTAACATAGACAAAAACAAAACAAATTTCGACACTGTAAACAAAGCACTGTCACAAGTACTCGGTGGGTTTAATTCTAATAATTTGCAGCTTAACCTTTCGTCTGCTTAGGCACAGATACGTGCCACCCCCGTTGTATGCTTAGACACGGATCCGGGACAAAAAAACGAGTAGTTTTACGTAAAAATGAATGTTATATCTGATATAACATTTATTTTATGGCACGTATCCGTGCAGCAGACGAAAGGTTAATGCAAAGAAAACAAAGTGCATTCTTTTTTCTTTGCCAAATGTACAGACGGACTACTAGCTTTAGTAGAATCAACACATTGTTTAATTATTAGAATTAAACCAACTGAGTACTTGTGACAGTGCTTTGTTTCATCATCATCATCATGCCAGCCGAACGACACCTACTGCTGGGCATAGGCCTCCCCCAAGGATTTCCACAACGATCGGTCCTGCGTTGCCCGCATCCAGTGGCTTCCCGCAACCATGACTAGATCGTCGGTCCACCTTAAAAGGGTCCTGCCGCGAGAACCTTTCCGCCACAACGGCCATCAGTTCTCCACGCGTTATGTGCTTTGTTTACATCGTCGAAATTGGTTTTGTTTCTGTCTATGTTAAATATTAAACAAATATCATCTGCAAACAACACAGTATCACAGATGCCCAATAATAGATTAGCCCTTACAACTTCAACTAAAATATTATGTAAAATTAGAATTAAAGCATTTTCTTTAGGACCATTTTGAAGAAGTGGAAAATTAATTTAATGTGGTTTGGAAATATAAGAAAAAATTGTTTGTTTCTATGGTAAACAGAAAGTACTTACATCCTTTTTGAGCCAGACCCAGATATGATCGAAGTTACCTGGTTTAAAATACTAGTAATCAAATATTTATGTTTCAGGTACTGTGCTCAGTTGATACAAGATGGTTGCGACTTACACCACATGATGATCTTATATACACACATTTCAGGCAAGATTTCCCAGACTTAGATGTTTCCTATATAAAAGAGACAGAAATTAAAAACAATACAAACAAGGCGAAATGGAGAATCTTTTGCGAAAAGTTCAAAAACATAGTAGACGACTACAGCTTTGGCACCCTTATGAGAGCAAACACAAAAGGGGACTATTCAGAACAAAACACTATGCTAGTTCCGAGAGTACAGTTTTATGCAATAGAAATAGCGAGGAACAGAGAAGGGCTAAATAATGAAGTGAAAAAACATTACAAATGCGCATCTAAATCTAACTTAGAAGTATCAGAGAAAACTGAAGTTTCTGTTTAAGTCAGACTTAATTTTAAGTCTCATTATTGGCTTTACCATACACAAAGGACTAGTTGAGTCATTGGCAACAATAATTGTGCCTTATGTTACTCTTACTAGTTGATATTATCATGGTTTCGCTACAAATTGGTGTATGTACTCTTATTCACAGACAACACACTCGTACAATGGTACAGTCAGGGACAAATTCGGTGAACCACCTCATCTTTTCGTGTGGCTGGCCATTCACGCCCAGACCCTTTTACTATTTGTTTATGTATTAAACTAGGGTATTACAATGCATAACCAATAAGACTTTAATGCTAATATTACACGGTTGCAAATTGACATTGAATGATTCACTTTTACATTTACATTGTCCAATTTAGTTGCTTCATCCAAATTGAAAGGCAAAAGTGATCCATGTATTATCGCTATAAAATAGCGACTGTAAGTGTACAGTGAGACGTCCCAGCCATAGGTGTTCACATTGTTGTTCCAATAGTGATGAGATCCTCAGTAAATCCTAATGCAATCGTCGCCATGAGAGAGATCAGGTCTTTCTATTTAAGATCAAGACTCGTCTTTCCTTTTGAGTAACATTTTTATAAGATGCCCAAGGGCTAGTTTCAGAAATAAAAAGTTGTTCAGATTTCCTAATAATATTAAGACAAATTATGCTGCATACACATTTTTGTACAGGGCTTGCAACAACTATAATATAAAATTCGACTCGATTGATTTGTTTATTAATAGTCTTAACTGAAATAACAGAAAATAAGGGATATCCTAAATGATTAACTTTTCTCATACAACTTTAGTGTGTAAGTATTTCATTGTTGCAATTCCTTTTTATATTTTGTTCTACACTGCTCAGCATGTATTAACTCTTGGTGGTAACTTAATTGATTTTTGTTTATTTATATTATTTAATGAACTTATTAAAATATTGTTTGTCTCCCAAATAAAAAAAATAAAAAAAAAACAAGAAAATACGAAAAGAAAAGGTGGTTCACCGAATTTATCGCTCGTTGTACAGTTGAACCAAAAGAATCATGTCATTCATAACCCATCAGAGCTGGTTGTGATTGTGAGACTGGTCGATATTTTCTAAATACTTAAACTACTTCATTTTAAATTTTTCAATAATAAAAATTGCATTGTGATGTGAAGGCAGTAAAAATTTAAATAAATCGTGACCAATTTTGCTAATAATACAATAGATATCAGTTTCAATGTCAACAGGTTTGAATTTTAACCTTTTTTTATTTAAATATCTGTTGGAAAATAAACTTATGTGGGTCACGATCACGACTCAATTGGTTCGACTGTACATAAATAAAAACAAGTGCATAAATTAATGTAACACTTGTGTAATGTTGTCTTTATGATATCCTAAATTGTGTTCTCGGAGGTTCTTTAGAACACCTAAGCTATTTTCGTTAGATCTTACACTATGTTTTTTTTACCTTTGTATCAGCTCTACAAAAGGACTTGGGCTCAATTTTCACTGCCGCGGAATGGAATGGAAGCGACGAAATTGTACATAGCGTAATGAACTTTTCAACACACTTGCTCATAAAGTGAGCCTTATTACATCGATCTTAGGGCCATAAACCGAACTATAAAACACGCGTGCATAATAATATTACAGTACTTGTTGCGTAATAGAATTATCCCTACAAAGTTAAGTAAGTACCTAACTGCAAACTATATGCGAGTAAACAGAGACTTTTCAATTTAACCGGGTAATACAGTATCCCTACAAAGTTAAGTTAGTACCTAACTGCAAGTTATATGCGAGTAAACAGAGCATTTTCAATTTCACCGGGTAATATGTACAGTTCTTTTTTTGTAACAACAAAGATGTTTTATACGGTTGAAAATTTATTTACGTTTTTAGAATAAATAAATATGTCCCTAAATAAGTCAAAAAAACATAATTATTTAAGTATATTATTATCAAATTATTTATAATTCACAATAATTTGTTATAAAACATTTGCGTTTTATCACTATTATTATAATTATTTTGAAGTAGGCTGTATGGCTGTGACCTAATGACCTTACATTTGGCGCGGCGCGTGCAAAAAAAAAACTTGCGCGCTTATTCCCTTAGCTAATTAGGTTAATTAATTTATGAATGAATGCAATAAATGTTTGTTTTTCCTCGCAAGTGTGTTGAAAAAGTGCGTATGAAACTCGTGAGCAACTTACTCACTAGACACTCGGCTGATTTACGCCGTCGCCTGCGGCTCGGGCTGCAACCCACAGCCTCGTGTATAATGAGCAACGTTAGCTCACTTGTATCATAATATACTATTATGTCATTGTATTAAAATTATAATTACGAACCAAAAAAGGTCGCGCGTCTTCCGGGGTTATTTTGTTATTTATACAATTTGTATGTTATTGAATTGACATAAAGTTCATTATGCTATGTACAATTTCTTTGCAAAAATTCGCTTCCATTCCATTCCACTGCGGTGTAAATTGAGCCTTAGTTTTATTCTAATACAATAATGAAGTTACAGTAATCTAGTGATGTTAATGAGTATTGAGTATAGGTACCTTATCGGCACTTAACATTATAGAACGTGAAGGTTTATGTATAATTTTTATTATTATTGTAGCAGCTAGACTAGAGGAGTTGTTCCAATATCCATCCTAATAGCTTAAGTATTCATGTGTACTAAATATTTCGCTCGATATCTCATTCATAGTTTTATTGTATGCTTAATGTGGATTGCAATACAGTCGCAATCAGATACATCGAAGTGAGCGAGGGATTAAAATATTTGGGAGCATCATTAAAGCTTTGGTTTTCTAGGATAGCGGTGCCGTCATATAGCGGCCGTAATATAGCGGTGAATGACGTCACTAGAACGTTGTCTATGTAAACAAAATGGCGCGGTTTCCTAGAGAGCGGTATTTGAGTATTTTTATTTTGTCCGCAGACATAAGCTAAAGTCGCTGCGAATTCAACGAAAACTAAGGTTATTCTGCCCATAAAGCTATCTAGTCACTCCTGATTCCTCGCTAGACCTTCACGAATGGAATAACCGTCGATATACGTTGAATTCGCTGCAAAACTTAGTTAAGTTGCCTCGTCTGCGCAGACCTTAAATTTCAATAAATTCAGAACACTCAACGAAATAAAAATTTCAGAACGCAAAGATTGTCAAGTATTAACGCAGTTAGGTAGACTTATTGTACTTTAAATTCGTTACCTACCATTCTCACATTCAAGTTTTCAAAAATTCTTTCGACAAATTATTGTGGATTTGCATTACACATAATTTATTGTAAATTTAACTTTGTGGTACAGACTTAAGGTGTATTTTCCTCAAATGTTTAGAGTTTTTTATGATCACCTTCTCTGCGTCGATACTCTGTGATTTATTGAAAACTCGCTGCTCTGATTTGTAGTGTAACGAACTTCGATCAACAATAACACCTACACAGTAAATATATATTATATATAAACTGTGCCTAGGCTCATGAGTAAATAAGTGACCTAGGTCTAGCTAAATAGATACATAGTTGGAGTGACAAACGGCCGAGCGAGTATACTCGCACTTGAGCCACTTGCGAGTATATTTATATGTAGTTCCTGTCATTTATTTATGACGTAAGATCGTAACATTATTTGACGACGACCGATTTCGCGCAAGGGTAGGATACCTGCCTTCTACGCCAGAGGTCTCGGGTTCGATTTCCGAACAAGACAAATAATTGTGTGCATGAACATGCCTATTTGTCTTGGTCTGGGTGTTTTCTATTTAAATATTAAATATGTATTTACAAAAAAAGTATATAGGTAAGTATATATTTATCCGTTATAGCTAGTTCCCGTAACACAGTTTCTTAATGAAAACTACTTACGAGCTAGATAATATGGTATTTTACTGTTGTTGAAATGTAGATATTTAATGATGACGTTAAAAAATATTGCAATTAAGAATACCTACCAAATGTGAAAAAATAATTTGAATCTGTTTTATAATAAAAGAATTATAGTCTGTTTGATTTTGACTATAGCTGTCTCTTTCTAAAACGAAATCTTCTATGGCGTGACTATGACGCTACTAACCCACTGACGTCACTAAGATAGCGTCATGTCCTTGTCTAATTATAAAGTTTGAAGTCCTATATCTTAAAAATATTCAAGATAATTCAAAATGAAAACTTGTTTTGTGTAGCTAATATTTCGAAAAACATTTTAAAGAAACAAAAAAAAACAGTAAAATACCGTATTGGTGTGATTGTAAGAAAAAAACCAGTCGGTGCCATAGAAAGTTTTGATTGTACATGAGCCTTCTAGTACTATTGTCATGTGCTATTGTTGATCGAAGGTAACGAATTTATATAAATAAGCTCCGAAATATTTGAGTACCTTGCCCGCTTCGATATATCTGTTGGCGACTGTACCTAAGTTATGAGTATGATTGTAATTATGCCTATGGATGAGGTGCTCAGCAACTCACGCATTTTGATGAATATAAACATTTTGTACTGGATTATTTTGTTATTATTCAATCTGCAGTATCCCATAAGATAACTAACATAACACAAGTACCTAGTGTACAATAGACACCGTCATGGTCACGCACGGACCAATAATTTGTAAACACCATGACATTCGTCATATTAATATTAAAGTGCGCGCCAGATAAGTGCGCGCGGTCAAAATCGAATAAGTACTATCTTTTCTATCAAGAAAAAAATGTAGTGTAACTAGCGCCAAAAACGTCCGAGTCGCGCGCAGAGTTATCCGCAGTCTATTTTATAGTCTGTATTGAATGTCTTCCGTGGGACAGATAAGCGTCCGAGCCACCACTGCAAAAGCATGAAAGTCGGAACGATTGATGTACAGCTAGGACCACAGAACAGAACTGTTCTGTGGCTAGGACCGCTTCTACTCACAAAGTTCCCAAAGTTGTATACACTGGCATAGGCGTCGTAGTGACTTTCTCTCTGTGGTCGCCAGAGAATGCAGGTGTGTGCCCCCCCCCCCCCCCCCCCTAGAAACTTAAAATTACCTAGTTTTCTCTCCGTCTTCCCTTTACTTCCAATTTCCAATCCATATTCCCGCAGGATATTAGTGGGGGTGTATGTACAAATATTCATTTGCTTAATTCATATTGTGACAAATGTAGGTGTCATGTGACTATTGAGATATTATGCCTAATTCAGAAAGTCCTAAACCTAATGTTGCTTTTCGATAAAGTGGCAAACATCTCGAATCTTTATTTCCATCAATAGCCACCACCAGTTACACTAGTGTTCGAAGTGACAATGACCCCTATTCGGTTGTGCACACAACTAAACTAACCTTAAAAAATCTCTAATCTATATATATAAAAATGAATCCCTATTTCCCTTGGTCACGGCATCACGCGTGAACGGCTGGACCGATTTGGCTAATTTTGGTCTTGAAATGTTCGTGGAAGTCCAAGGAAGGTTTTAACGGTGAGAAAATAGGGGAAAGAGGGGTAAGTAGGGGTAGAGTAAAAGTAGGGTAGGGTAAAGGTAGGGTAGGGTAGGGTAAGGGTAGGGTTTGGGTCGGGTAGGGGTAGTGTAGGGGTAGGGTAGGGGTAGTGTAGGGGTAGGGGTGGGGTAGGGGTATGGTAGGGGTAGGGTAGGGTAGGGTAGGGTAGTGGTAGGGTAGGGGTCGGGTAGGGGTCGGGTAGGGGTAGGGTATGGGTAAGGTAGGGTAGGGGTAGGGTAGGGGTAGGGGTAGGGTAGGGGTAGGGTAGGGTTAGGGTAGAGGTAGGGTAGGGTAGGGTGGAGTAGGGGGTAGGGCCACGGGAACGAAGTCGCGCTGGGTCAGCTAGTTTTAATAAAGTTTTAGTCTAAAGCTATTCCGTTGGACACGCCAATCTAAACGAAAAAAGTACTAAAAGTTCAGACTAATTTGAATTGATGGTGTTGCAAGTATAATAAATGTGAAAACCCAGTTTGACAGCACTAAACCTAAATTCTCGACTTAATACTGAGGTAACTAATAAGTCAAACTTCATGGTGCTAGCTGAATCGGACCCAATGTCATATATATTCAGGTGGCCTACCACAAGCTCTTATAGCAGTGCAGTTATTAAGTTGAGAGAGTGAGACGCCGCTATACGGCGTGTAGAGCGGCGTCTCACCTCTCTCAACTTAAAAATAACTTCTCTAGGAGCTTGTGGTAGGCCACCAGCATGGGGGGGTAACTTCCATACAACATTGTATCAATTTAGCTTCGCTTAGCGACCAGAGCTCGCCACCAGGGGGCGCTAAAACCGTACACAGACTAGAAAAGTAAATTCTATTGAAACAGAAAAAAAAAGTTTATTTATTCTATACTGTGGCAAAGTAGTAAAGTTAATGTTATAGATACAAATAAAAATATACGTATAAATACGTATTTTAGAATGATTTATTGCTAAGTTATTAAAATCATACACAGTTAGGCTGGGTTGCAACATCTTGAATAACCTTAACTTTAACAGATACAAACTTATCTGACTCGATGACAGCGTCGCTGTCGTCTATAGCGTAACCTAGGTAACACTAAGCAATAACCCAATAGTTCTACATTTGGCCACTGACTCAAGATAAGTTTGTGTTTGTTATAGTTCCGGTTAAAGTAAGATGGTGCAACCCACCCTTACTCTATGAGCTAAACCATAAAAAAGAATAATAACCATGATATTTTGTCAAATAACGTCAAATTCAGTCGCGAATTTTTTATGTTTATTTTTTAAATAATACTTATATTTTTTGTAAAGCAGTGCGTTAAGTTGAAAACGTAATGGATCCAAGTGTGTTGTTGTTTTGTTGAATCAATGTGATAGTCATTATTATCTGTTGGTTTATATTTTGCATTAGAAGTTTAAATGTTAAAAGAAAATAAATTCTTAATTTCTAAGTATGTTGTTTTATTTAATTGTTATTCCACTATAGTAAGTGATTTCTTAAAGACGTAATTTCATTCATTTCTAACTTTAAAGTTTTGTGGACACCACAGTGCAGTGCTTGTATTCCACAAAATAACTAACAAAATCATAGTTATATTCTGGAATACAAGCCCTGTGGTGGCTACAAATTATTCTCGTCGTAGTACTAATGTTTTGCATAACTTTGAAGTCCGCAAAATTAATAACAAATCATTCTTCAATATTTTGATATTCAAATATGAAAACTTTATTCTACAAAATTTTATATTACAGCGCCATCTAGTAAGTCAAAAGGCAAGCTCGCAGGAAGTGACTTACATCGCCATCTATGGGCGAGTTCACCACATTTTAGACAATATGAAAAGCTGAGTTGACTATCTATTCCTGTATATATAGTGTCTTATCTATGGCCACCAGTTATACCTACTGAACTGTTAGTAATATATTCTGCCCATGACATAAATTTTGTTGATTAGGTCCTACACAACAAATAAAAGAAAATAATGCTTTTTAACTTTTTTATTGGTCTTATTAACTATGTTTTCACGAGGTTTCCATAGCGGTGGCAGTCTCCTCTGTGTACTTGCCCTTGTCCTTTCCGAGGGCAGCCAGGCGACCCTTCGCCCTACGATCTAGAATAGCTTTTCTGTCCTTATTCATCTTTAGCTTGACGACAACACACTGGAAAAGAGAAAAGCAGGTTAAAAACCGTACAAATACAGCTCGCATGAAAAGAGTAAATAAAAATGATCAGAGCCATGGAAGTGTTTCCGCATTATCCATGTCCATTCTAACGTATAGCCCTCCGTCGCAACATCAGGCATCAGTTAGATATGAAAACATGACTAAGGGATAAAGTTTTCATCATAGAAATAACTTGTAGTTTTGTGATAAATATTAAATTAGTCTTCTATCAATTTGGTGAACATAACAGTAAAGTAATCTATATTGGCCATTTCACATGTGGTTTAGTTTTATTATTTAATTGAATATAGATATAGTACAGACCTAATTTTAAGCAAAATACAGATTTTGTTCTATTTCTGAAGGTTAACAAGTTTAATCCAAATCTTATTTTATTGAGGTACTGTCATTAACTAATACTAACTAACATTTTGAAACAGTTTTCAATAAAATAAGAGCTTTGCAATATATTTCCCTCCGGTTCATAAGGTCTTAATACCGAAACACATGAATGTCTAAATGACAAATTCTCAAAAACACCTTATCCCAAAATGCCTGAAATCCGAAATGACTTGACTACTATAATGCCTGAAAAGAAAAATGGCGAATGATGTACAGTTGCGCACAATGGTAGAAGCTAACCTCAATAAGTAGGTGCGTATATACTTATTCAATGATTAAAACGCAAATTGATGTGAAGTGTTACCATGCGATTTATTAAACGAAAAGTTGTACCTACATATAAATATTAAACGAAAAGTTGTACATATTCTTAAACTAAACAAAAATTACACACTTTAATTACGGACTTTAAAGGACTTTTTACTGCAAGTTGCCCATTTACAAGCACTTAAAGCACCAAGTAGATAGGTAGGTAGGTAGTACATAAATATAGTAAATATAGCTATTCTATTACGCTGTTTTTCTAATTTTGGAAAATAGTTTAAAATAATTATTATTTAAGACATAATAAGCACAGCGCCCTAGGTACGTTAATTATGATAGTGTTTTATATTTCGAATAGGTATAGCAACCAATGCCATAGGTAACTAATAAAATAAATATGACAAGACAAAAACTCGTTGCCGTATTCCGAACTTGACTGTACTCATTTCGTGTGACATTTTGCAATTCAGGTATTATAAGTTTCAGTCATTCTGGATTTCAGACATTTTGGGATTAAGGCAAATTAAGAATTAGGCAAAAGTGGTAAGAGGACGTAATGACATTAGGTATAAATGAACCGGAGGGATATATTTCATTAGAGCAGTAATTATCACAATACCAAGGACTTGCAATACATTTGTACGCACCTTTGAGGGATGGATGCCGACGTATGCGGTGGCGCCATTGGCCTTCTCACGCTGAATCCTTTCAATGTATACCACAAACTTTTTTCGGTATACTTGGACTACTTTGCCGACTTGTTGGCCTTTGTAGTGACCCCGAACAACCTAAGACAATAATGAGACAATTAAATAGTGTTGGTAGATTGTATAGTAGTTTGCTAGGTTAGCTTGGTATATCAGCATGTCTAGTCTATCTGCAAAACAATCAGTGCCAATTTTTGAACCATGGTGCAGACTTGCTAGCTTAGTCAAAAGTAAACCAAAGAAAACCTTCAGCTCACAATTGATTCAGCAGCGGTCGTCCACAGTCTGTGAATGGTTTGTCTTCATCATTTTGTTTTGCAGTTCGAAAAACATGTGAAATCAAAACACAATCGTCTCGTTTTTTTATTGTTTTGGAAGATAATATTGGATTATAATGAATTACAATGTTTACCTGTACTTCGTCGTCTTTACGGATAGGCATAGATTTGACGTTGAATTTCTGTCTCAATTCCTTGGATAACGGAGCGGACATGAGAACTCGTCTGATGTGCGATGGGGCGCTGAAATGCCTCTTCCTGTTTTTCCTCCTCGAGGACGTGACGAGCTTATTGAACTTCATCCTGGCGCTCTTCACTGAAATCCCAAAATACCACGTTTATAGCCCAAAGCTTGCAACTTATTTACAATCGTTTAGGTTATCTGTTCACTATGCGTGCTAAACGTCAAAATGCAGCGGCGAAAATTAATCTCAAATATTAACATATTTGTGGAAATAAGCTTTGAACGAGACTCAATATCTATTGCAAAAGTACACTTCGACGATTTTGTGGGAATAAAATTACAAAATAGAGGGATTATTGCGGATTCCCAAACGTACCCGAAACGACACGGCAAAGAACCGAAACAAAAAGAAATTATACGTCAGTGTTGTCATGTCAGAAAAAGAAAAACGTTGCGAAATTCATCTGTCAAAATTATATTCTTCACCGACTTTGCTATTTTTCCAAATCAGATTATTTTGTTTTTTGTGATGATTTATGAGCTTATATGGAAATAGGTACCATCCATAAACATACAATAAATTAAATAAGAGTGCTTCGATGATTATTCGTTTGGTGCTGGGGGGCTACCGGCTAAAAAATATGGGTATGGGTATGGGCTTCAACTGTCATTTGAATTCCTTATTTTGATAGATTTTTGCTGCTTTGTTCTGTTGAACGTTGCTAGAAAAGCAAGTTATCTTTATACCCTACGTCACAAAACAAGGAACTGATAGCGGCTGTTTTCTTTATAAAATTGACATAAAGTTCCTAAAAACGTCCCCTGCGCCACAGATCACTATATACTACCCTGGGGGGCTACCGGAGGGCTACCGCGTAACTTTATGGATATGAACTTCATACGATTTTTAGAACTTTAAGGGCGACTTTCATCACTGATATTTAAACGTGATTAACGCTAAACGTGTTTAATACATAGTTCTGCCTCTGTCATCTGTTTGAATGTGACAGGGACAGAAATACGTTTTAAACACGTTTAGCGTTAATCGCGTTTAAATATCATTGGTGAAATCGGGCCTTAGTCAATTTTATTAAAAAAAATAGCTACAGTGCCACAACCTTTTCTGTTACGGTGACAGCGGCGCTACGTTTTTCTTTTTTTTGTAGCAATTTAACCGGCCCTGACTTCTAAAAACTTCAGCCGCCAGCAGCATTTTGTGACCACAAATTACACGGTGGCTGTCTTCAGTCTCACCCAAGAAATTTGTATGTTGTTGTAGTATGGAAGCCACACCCTGAATTAAAAACTGAAGATGAAAAATTTGACAATTCTTTTTGTTGGGGCCCCTTCATCTCTTTCTAAGTACACAGAAAGAGGGTGCCCACATTTTTTTTTCAGACAGGACTTCGTTTGGGACTTGTGTAGGGGGTGTCAAGCGGGAACTCAATATACAAAAAAAATATCAACAACGACAGTTTCCTGCCAGGGTGTGAGTGAGATGAGAGCCCTGTGTTTTCGGCATTACAAAATCTCAATCGCTATGAAAGAGAAGAATTTTCGCACGGAACCGCGGTGGGCGTCCTCTTAATTTCAGTGAGATTGTCAAAAACTTGGCGTATTACGCAGTGTATAGCAAACTCTTTGAATTATGCAAGATTTTATACTAATGAACTATATAATATGCCCTTTATTCAAAAGGAACCCACAAACGGTCAGGTCGCCTGTCGGCCTAGACTGGATTGGCCGTCTGTGGGCTCCTAGTATGAGTTTGGCAAACTGTATTCGTAATCGAAAACTATCGCTCTATCTCTTTCATGTCCTTTGACTGCTTTACCGACATGAGCAGTTCATCCGAGTTTTCGTTAACGTTGACAGTATAAATCGACTGATATTAGGAGTTCTAGTTCTGACAGGCAAACTGACCATCTTTGGGGCCCTTAAGGCAGATGTATTGACAGTACAACTGCTGTTCATTTTACATGCTACCTATTATAAATAAACAAAGCATATTATTAGTTGATATCACAAAATTCGACAAACATTAAATGGTACGGTAGTTAAATCTATTACCTGTATATTATGCATCAACACAACAATCGAGAATTATAAGTTTACTAGCTGACCAGACGTATATTTTACCAACAAATACCAATATATTGATAATTCTGTTTTTTTTCTAAATTTCCTCATTTTCCTATCACAAACGAGCCTAATTTTGCGGTCAAACAAGTAGTGACAACACAGTCGGTTAATGGTTTATATAGCTTTATTATATTATGTATAGATGTAGGTATGGAACCCTCGGTGGGTGAGCCCGACTTGCACTTGTCCGGTTTTTTATTTATATTATCAACTAGCTGTGCCCGCGACTTCGTTCGCGTGGAATAGTGACTTTCGACAGCATTTTTCATTATTTTAGCTAATAAGGTTTTTCGTTTTTTTTTTGTATTTATTTTATATATATTAGTTTAGCGCTATGATACATATTAACACATTAAAAAATACTTCACATAGCCTTCCGCCCGCGGTTTCGCCCGCCTGTACTACACGACGTTATCTCGAGGGAAAGTTATATTTTCCCGGGATATCAATTAGTATTTGTCACTCTCTAGCTCCTAAAATATCCACATACTAAAACAACACGCAGATCCGTTGCTCCGTTTTGACGTGAAAGACGGATATACAAACAATACAAACAGTATGTCAAAAGAAAGAACTTATCACGCTGAACAACTACTCTTAAGATGCTATCTCATATAGTTTAACCTAGCTGCTAGGGTTCCACATCAGCTGGCCTAGCATGAACGGCTTTTATCATGCGATATGATATAGCACGTCATGCTGTCTTGCTTACCAACCCCACTAAGGTGGAAGCAAGACAGCAAGACGTGCTAAATCATATCGCGTGATATAATGATGGTAATGCTAGCCAGGCAGGTGTACCAAGACCTCCAAACTTTGTACGTCAATAGAAAATGCTCATCACATTTAACAATTTTCCATAAGACGGAATTTTTATATCTCTCATAGTTTGGCTGGACTGGTAAGGTTCCACATCGGCCATTTCGATCTTCTAAATAAATTATAGCCTACCTATAAGTTGGCGACAACTAATAGCTATATAACAAAAAAAGTTTCATTAAAATCCATTCAGTAGTTTTTGCCTGAAATGTGGACAACAGACAGACAGAAAAAAAATTCAAAAACTATAATGTTTGGTATCTGTTCCGTTTAAGAAGACCCTTGGTGGTATTTTTTATATTTCTTTTCAATGTATACAGCCCCTGTACCGGCAAAAAAATATGGATATGGACATGGGCTTCATTTGACATTTAATGTGGTATTTTGTGCTTTTAAGGGCATAATATAGGCTTCAAATGTCAAATGAAGCCCATGTCCATACCCATAATTTTTAGCCGGTAGCCCCTGAATAGAATCGCATACAGTTTTATAATAAGTATGAATTATTTTATTTATTTACTTTTGATGAAAGTTTTTTTGTTATACAGCTATTGGTCTTTGCCAACATAATATAGCTATAATTTATTTTGAAGATCGCAATTTCTGATGTGGAACCATAGCAGTCCAGCCAAACTATGAGAGATATAAAAATACCGTTTTTTTCTGCTCATGAAAACAAACAATTTTTATGATGGGACCAACACTAAAATCGCAAAAAAACAGCTATTCCATACAAAAGTGCAAAAATATTTAATCAAAATGTATGGAACAGCTGATATTTTTTCGCGATTTCAGTGTTGGTCCCATAATAAAAGTTGTTTGTTTTCATGAGTAAAATAATCCCTAAAAATATCCGGGATGATAAAAAAAATACCGTGTATATTACATAAACAGTACCTACGTATTAACACATCAAAAATTATATTACATTGCCTTCCGCCCGCGGTTTTGCCGCGTGTACTACACGACGTTTTTCCGAGGGAATGTGATATTTTTCCGGGATAAAATTAGAATGGGACTCTCTAGCTACTTCAAATTTATAATATTAGTATATAGTGTATGTCAAAAGAAAATACTTATCACGCTGAACAACTTCTCTTAAGATGCTGTATTTGTATCTCTTATAGTTAAGCTGGGCTGCAAGGGTTCCAAATCAGGAGTACCAGACCTTCGATATTTTTCCGTCAATAGAAAATGTCCATGACGTTAAACAACTTTTCTTAAGACGCTATGTTTGTATCTCATATAGTTTAATCTGGCTGCTAGGGTTCTACATCAGGTGTACCAGACCTTCAAACTTTGTACGTCAATAGAAAGTGCTCATCACGTTTAACAATTTTCCTTAAAACGGTATTTTTATATCTCTCATAGTTTGGCTGGACTGCTATAGTTCCACATCAGAAAGTGCTATCTTCAAAATAAATTATAGCTATATGTTGGCAAGGACCAATAGCTGTATAACAAAAAAACTTTCATCAAAATCCGTTCCGTAAACTTTTTTGCCGACGTCATCACACGAAAAAATTCATCCCCTGTTTTCACCCTCTTTAGGGTAGTTTTTATTACAAACTTTGAATGTCGTAATTATTTATCTAATCAAAAGCCTATAAAATAATTTTGAAGCTTCTAGCTTTAAAAATGAGGTAATTTCTAGCAAACTTTCATCCCATATTTCAACCCCTTACAGCCCTTTGTTCATAATTATAAGAAAGTAGCCTATGTCATTTCTCAGGCTCCAGACTATCTCTGCACCAATTTTTATTCAAATCGGTTCCGTAGTTTAGGCGTGATTGTGTAACACACAGACACACAGATTCGCATTTTCGCATTTATAATATAAAGTAAGGAAGTAAGGATGATAGCTTTAATTTGGAACTAAGCCTTTACAGTCATCAATTCATCATACAAGCGTTTTCTATTTTTGAACCAGGCGTAGTAGGTAACACAAGGCGCATTTGATGCCGGAATAAAGGGAATATGTTGTTGACAACTGAATGGCACAGAGGTTTGGATACCCTTTATTTATTAATTGTATTTATTGTACTGTCCCGCATAGGTTCTTTTTTTAATTAAGAGACACGGTCAAATTTATAGCTGAAAAACGGGACGTCCCAAAAAATGGGGACATTCTTGGTCAACCTAGTAAACATCCACCATTTCGAAGTTCAAAATTTGACATCATCCGATCAATGTTGACATTTACAATGAGTTAGAAAGAGACGGAGGGGCCTCGAAAACATTCAAATGTCACGGAATTTTGTCTTCAATCCTTTGTTCGAAGTGTGGCTTCCAGCTTTACCTACAGTTCCATGGTCTCACCGTAACTTTGAAAAAATACGTATGGTCTTATGAGACAACTGACAGCCACTACATACTAAATGTCAAATTTGCTGGGCGCACTTTTCTATTCAGGGTGAAAACTCCAGTTACCTCAGTATTAAGTCTAGCTCAATGGTGATCTCGTAACTTTATGGGTATGAACTTGGTATGAACTTCATACGTTTTTGGGAACTTTTATAAATAAAATTGCCTCTACCAGTTCTTTGTTTTGTGACATCGGGTATAACGATAACTAGCTAGCAACGTTCATCAGAACAAAGCAGCAAAAATCTATAAAAATAAGGAATTTAAATGACAGTTGAAGCCCATACCCATATCCATATTTCTTAGCCGGTAGCCCCTCTGTTTAGTGGCAACATTCGGAACTGCTGCGTTTCGATTTTATCTAAAGCCCCCAGTACAGGTTGGCCGACCATGGTCGGCGACCATGACCAATACATCGTACATTGACACTTTTGAAAGAACCTTTTTAAACTTGTTCGTTCAAAAGTGTCAATGTACGATGTATTAGTCATGGTCGCCGACCATGATCGGCCATCCTGTACTGGGGGCTTAATGTTTCAGGCTTAGCTTTTGCTTACTCTCGAGAGATGGTGCTAGGAAAATATAAAAAATAGCTGTCCATATACTATCTTCTATAATATGATAATTTGAAAATGTGTGTTTGTTTGTTTGTCAAAACGGAGAAACGGATTGTCGTGATTTTTGGTATAGCGATAGTTTGGATGCTAGTGAGTGACTTAAGGTAGGTACTTTTTATCCCGCAAAAATATTACATTCCCGCAGGATAATGTCGTGTATTCCAAGCGGGCGAAGCCGCGGGCAAAAATCAAATCAAAACGCGTTCTATCCCAAAAATAAAGCAACGCAGTATTTCATACCACAAACTTTTCTGTTCCGGTGGCCAAAATGTGAAACTAACGTGTTTTTTTTTTATATAAATAGAGGTCAGTGAGCAATGTAGACAAAATGTCAACAATGTCATTTTGAAAAATTTGCTCATTTTTAAACGATATGTTATTATATTATATTATATTATTGTTATATTTGACGACCGATTTGGCGCAGGGGTATACTACCCGCTTTCTGCGCCAGAGGTCTCGGGTTCGATTCCCGAACAAGACAAATATTTGTGTACATGAACATGTCTATTTGTCTTGGTCTGGGTGTTTCTATGTACCTATATTAAGTAAGTATATATTTACAAACAAAAAGTATTTAAGTTATTTATCCGTTAGCAAGTTCACGTAGACACAGTTCTACGGGCTTAGATAATTGGTGTGATTGTAAGAAAATATTTATTTATTTTATTTATGTGGCCCAGGGCTAACATGCACGTCACGAGATAATTTTCTCACGCCATTTTCTCATTGTGAGATGACATATCTCTACTTCTCGACTGTCGGTAACATTGCACTACATTTTGTCATGTCGTTCTGTCAAACGTAGACTTCGAGAAATTTTCTCTACAAACTGCAACATACGCGCCATATTTTCTCTTAATTAATCGAGTTTTGACATTTAGATTCGATTTATTTGTCGTCGATCATTCTGTTCGAAGAGATAGATAGAGAAACTTGAAAAGTTAAAACCTTGTGAGTAATATTATTCTATGAGTTAAAAAGTGTTGCGAAAAATGGCAGTGCCCTATTATAACTATTTATTAACAATTTATGAAGAGAGGTGGAATAGGCGGATCGAAAGGAAGCGCATACGAGACGTCTGCGACCCTTTCGATCTTCGCGACAGTGAGTTCCAGTCGCTGTGGCGGATCACAAAGCCTATGGGCGTTTGTGCACTACCACTGAATTTTACCGATCCGGAAAAAAACGGATGCTTGTATTTAATTAATTACTAATATAAATGATTAATTATTAAAATACAAGCATCCGATTTTTTCCGGATCGGTAAAATTCAGTGGTAGTGCACAAACGCCCTATGGCTTTATACATTGTGGAAAAACTTCGGGTAGACCTCGAGCCACGCAATGGGGATGGTTTGCCCGCCCATTTGAAGGTAAGAAAACTCATACAAACTTAGGTACTTAGCTGATATTTGCATCTACAATTTATTCTAATGAAAAGATAGTATTTTTTAGCTTTGTGCAAAAGCAATAACAAACCTTATATCATATAAGTTATATGGGAGTTTACTTCACTATTGCTACTTACATCTTCTCTCTCCTAAATATCTTAAATTTATAACCAAAACTTAGAAAAATAAGTAGATTCTAACCTCACTTTTTATTTTGCAATTTCGACATTCATTTTATTCAATATTAGGCTTCTTTTTTCAATTGAGGTGGTTTTACCGCTATATTTTATTGTATTCTTAGTAAATACACCATTTTCAATGGATAAAATCACTATAATTCAATAGGTATTAAAATTGATGTTCCGTTATCTTTGCTTTTAGACAAAACGGTAAAAAAAAGATCCTACTATTCATGCGTTGTTTTAGGTCCTATGTTCCATTCAGCTACTAGCTAATGGTGGCTACCAGCGCCAACTAGGACAGGATCATTCTATGTGCCAGGCCCAAACAACCATAAGCAGCTTTTTGGACCAATTTTTAACATCTATATACAATAGGTAATGTATTAAATGTGGTTCTCTATTGATTGTCCTAAACTTTATAATCATAATTTCTGTGATAAACACTATGTTTGTTGTGTAAGTACCTCAATGTCTGGGTGTTAAGTATTTATTTATATGCAGTGCATATTATGCACCCAAATTCAGTCACCATTACAATTTTTTTTAATTTTTGTTTCATCAAAACACAATTTAAGACTCTTTATTGCATTTTACTTCACAGCGGAAAACAAATAAAAATATAATGATCATGTGTCACACTTTTAAAATGTTACTCCTTCATTTTTTTACAAGAGTTTAGGAGACATACTGGTTCATAGTTTCATTGAATTATGCATTACAGGCTCTTGGGGGAGTGGGTACATTTCCCAGGAAATGAGCAAGCCCGGAGACAGGTGACAGCTCTCTTTGAGGAAAAATATGGCGTGCCAGATGTGTTGGGGCTAGTGGACTGCACACACGTAAAAATTTTTCCCCCTCCCGGGCCACAAGGCTCACAATACAAAAACCGAAGAAAGAGTGCACATACAATAAATGTGCAATTGGTAAGCCAATTGACAAATTGTAGCCCAACGCAACTATCAATATTAGTTTCTTAACCACCTTTTGGGCTTTGAATTGTACCAACTACCTATACCAAAATTAATGGAACCAAAAAATACAACGAAATTAAAATAGGTACATAACCATAATGAAACATTGATTTACTCTCTTACAGGTTGCTGGCGCAGATTGCCGCATTTTAAGTGTGAACGCGCGGTACCCTGGCAGAGTTCATGACGCTTTCATATGGAACAATTCAACTGTAAGGGGCGAATTGAAGCGGCTCCATGATAGTAGGATTGGAAGTTACTTTCTTCTGGGTATGTAAAATAACTGGCAAGATTTTTTTTCACAGATCAATTAACATCAAACCGCAACCTAGAGGGTAAACCAGACCCAGTTTTAAACTAGGCTAGCATCTTAACGTACCTTTCGAAGTATGTATCACCTTTCTTATCAGACTGGAATATCCTAAACCAGACTGTAAAGAATAGTACGAAGAGGATATGAGAACCAGGCTCTTGGGGGCAGTTATAAATCTATACAACCTTTTTTTTTATTCCTGTAAGTAAATAATGCCTTTGGCATTAAGTCCGCTATTGTACATTTTCTATCCAAGAAGTTAAATAAATAAGTAGAACAAACTCATTGAACAAATTTAGATACCTTTTTATGACTCAGTTTAAATAATTAAAAATCATTAATTTATTTACATCAGTCTTTTTAATAAAAATATTCAGAATTAACAAAAGATCATCAACTATTTTAAACATACATCAGTCTTTTTAATTAAAATATTCAAAATTAACAAAAGATCATCAACTATTTTAAACATACATCAGTCTTTTTAATTAAAATATTCAAAATCAACAAAAGATAATCAACTATTTTAAACATACATCAGTCTTTTTAACTAAAATATTCAAAATTAACAAAAGATCATCAACTATTTTAAACATACATCAGTCTTTTTAATTAAAATATTCAAAATCAACAAAAGATCATAAACTATTTTAAACATACATCAGTCTTTTTAATTAAAATAATCAAAATTAACAAAAGATAATCAACTATTTTAAACATGTCTTTTTAATTAAAATATTCAAAATAAACCATCAGGCGAGATAGCGGGCAAGCGCTTGCCTATCAACAATAAAAAGAAAAAAGAAAAATAAACAAGATAATCAACTATTGTATACTTAACTATTTTTTACCAACTATTTAACTATTATATACTTAACCTTACACACTTCGATCAATGAAAATAAACAAAAGGCAATCAACTATTATATTTTTTTTTACAATATTTAAATTTTTTTCCTGCTGCTTCGCCTCCTGTAACAAAAACATTTGTTAGTATTTTTATTTGCCAACTTTTTGCTGTAGGAGACTCAGGCTACCCACTAGAACCATGGCTCATGACTCCTGTGCTGAATGCAGAGCCCAACACCCCTGAGCAGCGGTACACGGATTGGCACTGTCGAGTGCGCAATGCTGTTGAGAGAACCAACGGCTATCTGAAGGGAAGTCTCCGGTGCCTGGGAATAGACAGGACACTTCACTATTCCCCTGAGAAAGCATCTCTCATAATTTATGCTGGGTGTATCATCTACAACCTCATGATTCATTTCGGGTTAGTTTTATTTTTAGACCAATTGTGACATTCACTTCACATTGCGCAGTTAATAATTTTTACACATTATAATTTAATTTACAGGGTGGAGAGAACAGAGGAACGGGCTGATGATGACGATGGCAATATCGACATCAATCCCCAAACACCTCGTCAGCTACTCAGGCTGAGTCAAGCCAGACGGGCTGAAATTATTGCTCGATATTTTCAATAATATTATATGATTCAGATGTCAGTAAGCCTTATGCATTCACATCTGTATGAAAGAACTCAGAAGGTAGTTATTAATAAAACTGAGTCTACCGGAGCTCCCATTACTATGGGCGTACTCCAAGGATCAATAATGAGCCCGCTGTTGTTTTTAATATACATAAATGACCTTCCTTACTATGCGAAGAATTTAAATAAGACAGACAGTGCTATTTGCCGATGATACATCTCTAGTCTTTAAAGTAGATAGAGGTGATGACTGTTCTGACGAAGTAAAGTAAATAGTGCTCTTTCAAAAGTGTCACATTGGTTTAATAGTAATAACTTATCATTAAAGTCAAAGAAAACTAAGTGTTTAAAATTTTCGTTACCTAATGTAAGACAAGTTGATTTTCATGTTAGACTAGACGGCGATATGGTCGATTTCATTAACAATACAAAGTTTCTAGGTATTATATTAGACTCGCGACTACAATGGGATCCTCATATCGAAGCCTTGGCGAGTAGACTCAGTTCGGCCGCATTCGCAGTTAAGAAAATAAGGCTCTTAACCGATATTGAAACGGCTAGAATAGTCTATTTTAGTTATTTTCATAGTGTTATGTCCTACGGCCTTTTGTTGTGGGGCTCAGCCGCTAACATCCAAAGTATATTCGTGCTCAAAAAAAGGGCTATTCGCGCCATGTACAACCTCCGATCGAGAGATTCTTTAAGAGATCTATTTAAAGAAATAAACATTTTATCTGTTGCAGGACAATACATCTATTAAATATAATTTATGTGAAAAAGTATTATAATACATTTGTAAAGCAGAGCGATATTCATCGCTTTAACACAAGAAATAAAGATAAACTTGTTGTTCCCAAGTTTAGGCTAGAAAAATCCAGAGCCTCATTTTTGGGGAAAAGCATAGCCGTTTTTAATAAAGTTCCACAGCATATAATTGAACTACCATTGCATAAATTTAAATGTTACATTAAAGAGGCGCTGATGAGCAAAGGATACTATAAAGTAGACGATTATTTTAATGACCGCAATGCATGGTCATGATGTAACACATAACATAATCACTGTTTATTATGATGTATTTTTATACTAAACAATTGTTGTATTAGTAACGATATGTTTTTTTTTGTAAATGTCGTTACCTAACTAAGAAACGCTGGCAAGTTTCTTGCGCCCATTCTTCTTGTCAGTTAAAAAAGTCTTGAATGGGTGGTAGGAAAATATTGACGATTCATAAGTACATATTTATTATGTCTAAGTGAATAAAGAATATTTTTATCTTATCTTTATCTTTGATTAAAAAAATATATTTCATATGATGTACCTTTTTAAATATTTTATATTAATCTCCTCCTGTCGCAGCCTGTTGCTGGTTTGCAGCTCTCTCAAAATTCCCTGAAAATTATAGGTTTAATTAGTATATTGATGGCTATGGCTATAATGTTGTCTGGGAAGTATTAATTAAATTAGCTTTTGCTGTACAAAATTTCATTACGTAAGTAGGTTTTCATGTAAAATAATTCACTTAACTAATAAATAAATAATTACCTTTTATTTCAAGGTACTATGGCCCATACATAACATAAAAAAAGAATAAATAAATGAAGAAAATATTTGTTAAATTACCTTTAAAATATTATTATTATCTTCCTGGGCTTTGAGAAATCGGTCAGGGGGATGGGCTTTTCTTACTCTGCCTCTGGGTGGGGGAGCTGATCCTCGCGGCGCAGGTGGCGCAAGTATCGCTGGTTGACGGGTAGGGCGCGACTGCGGCGCGACCTGAGCTGGTGCCTGTGGCGCGACTGGAGCGGGCGCCAGTGGCGCGACTGAAGCGGGCGCCCGTGGCGCGACCTGAGCGGGCGCCAGTGGCGCGACTGGAGCGGGCGCCAGTGGCGCGACTGGAGCGGGCGCCAGTGGCGCGACTGGAGCGGGTGGCGCGACAGGAGGGGGCGCAAGTGGCGCGACAGGAGGGGGTGCAAGTGGCGCGACTGGAGGGGGCGCAAGTGGCGCGACTGCAGATGCTGAAAACTAAAAGAGAAGATCTAAGTCTCGTGGTTTTCTATTGATTGTCCTAAAATTTATAATTCAAATTTTCATTGTCTTAACCAATTTCGTCCTAATTATCGTTTGTTCTAATGGTTTCTAACTTTCTAGTCCCAATTTGACTGCCTTGTTGGCGTGTTTAGGTTACTACACCGACTTATGCGCCACAGGTTACAGGTTCGATTCCCGCTCAGAACAAACATTTGTGTGATAAACACAAATGTCTGTTGTGAATCTGAAACTCCCTATTCACTCACCATATACATTGTATATAATTTTTGTTTCTTTAAAAAATCAAGACTAATCTAGTTACATTGCAATTTAATTCACAGCATAAAATAAATAAAAAAAATTATCGGCATATGACTCATTGTTATTAGATCACTCTTAATATGAAAAAAACTAGGGAGATTTAGGTTTTGTTTGAACCCTGTATCTCGGAACAGATTTATAATTGAGGCGATTCACTGGAATACTGAATAAGACGAAAGGATCTACGCAATAAGCCCTTTCAATTGGCATAATATGACTCATTCTTATTGGATCACTTTGAAAAGCTTTAAAATTCTCATACATTAAAAATGTTTGTGCATAAATAAATAAATAATTTCTTACATTCACACCAATTATCTAAGCCAATGTTAATTTCATTAAGAAACTGTATCTAGGAAAACTTGATAAGTTGATAACGGATAAATATATACTTTAATACTTTTTGTTTGTAAATACATACCCTAATATACATAGTTAACACCCAGACCAAGACAAATAGACATGTTCATGCATACAAATATTTGTCTTGTTCGGGAATCAAACCCGAAACCACTGGCGCAGAAGGTGGGTAGCCTACCCCTGCGCCAAATCTGTCGTCGAAATAACAATCTATACTCTCTGTCTTGGCAACCCATCATGTTCCTACTGCTGGGGTACAGGTCTCTTTCTGAACAATGGGAAGTCACGGGCAATACTCTGCCACGCTTGCCCAATGCGGGTTAGTGGAATCTATACTAATTTAGTGTAAATGTATACTAAAATACACTTACCCCTATAGGTGATTCTGGAGGACCACAGCCAATGGCCATCTCCACCCCTATGGTGTCTAAAATTATTTGGCTGTTTTCTGACAGCTCTGGGACTGTTGCAGCATTGCCCGTCGCTGTCATTGCTTTATTTAAAGCGCCTCCTTCCACTCTCGCCTTCCTCTTCTGGTCACGCCAGCACTGAAATTTTAATTTGTTGTAATACAAACAGTGGGTTCTATCTATTTAAGAAATAAGTACCTAGATAGGAGGGCTACAGACAGGCATCTTGTGAGTGAAAATTGGCCACTGCAATACAGGAATTTTAAATGCTAGTAGAATACTAATAACAGGTGTGTCGATCTGCCATCCCATGAGAATTAGAGTTACATTAGAGTGAAGTAGGAGAGAGTGCACTTGTCTTATGAGGTAATGTCTATTACTCAATCAATGAAAACAAGTCCCTCACGGTTTCAGTCGGGAGGACTATATAAGACTAATTCATTCAAATAAATGATTAAACTATAATTACCACTTTCCACTGGTCGACAGACCTAGCTGGACCGATATCATCCAGCGCTTCTTTAAGCCGCAGCCACTGCCGCTCCATAACTGCGGCACCCTGAGGGGTCTTAAAGTCGCCGGCGGCAAAATCGGCATGTTCTGCCATATACTCGCACAGGTACCGTATCTGTGCCTTGGTACTTCTGACGCTAAAACAATAGTATACGAATGTACTTACTAAGATTACGAATTTAAATATTAAATGTAAGCAATCACACGATCACAAATACTAAACTATAATGTCAGGACTAACAAATATGGGTACTTACGTTTTCTTTTGAAATGCCATTTCAAACTTTACTTAAAACATACAAACAAACTTTACATTTAAAAACAATAACAATAACAGCCGGACCGGATGACCGGACTTCAGACATGAATGACACATGTTTCGGTAAAGCCACAGGTTCAAAAATTGACAATAGTGCTATCCTTGTCATTATTCATAATCGCAAAAGAGAAAAACCGTTTTTATTTTTTAATTTATAGAACTTGACAACAAGACTATTGGCCTTGCTTCACATTTCATTCGTTCAATTTGTTGTGTGTGGGAGGTTTTAGTCACCATAGACACACATGATTATCAGTGTTTTCATTTAAAAATAAAACTTGACGTTTCGTAATGAAAGGGATATCTCACGACGTGATAATTCTCTCTCGTGGCGCGTATGTTGCGAATTACGAGAAAATTATCGAGATTGACAATTTTTCTCATCCCATCTCGAATTTTCTCATGTTTGGGTACGTAGATAGATACCTACCATTTTTTATGCCATTTAACCGGCTACTTAGGCTTTCAGCCGTAGGTACCTACCTACTTACCCAATAAATAAAATAAACGAATATTAGCTATAGTTTTTATTCTAACTTATTTATTCATTTATTTACTAGGAAAGCTTACATAAATGATTTTGATTATGGTATACAGGGTGTTTTTCTATAAGTGCAATACCTCTTAGGTGGTGATTGTGCTTATGAATATGAACAACTTTTACTATGGGGCCAACTCTGCAACTCAACAAAAAAATCAGCTGTTTCATACAATTTGTTAATACCTTTTTTTTTTTTTTTTTTTTTTTATAGTGAGGGGAATGCCTTTACGCATACCCCGTCCACGTTGGTGTGCGGACGGTGGTTATGTTGGACTCGCCTAGCCGCTTCCTGACCCTCCATCCAGTCGCAAGGACTCGATGGGGGGTCAGGAAGGGGGAATACCCACTAAACCCCTCACTACTTGCTCTCACCGCAGTCGCTTGGAGTAGTAAATTGGAGGGTCCGGTGTGGCAAGCTCCTCCTACGACTCGCATGCCAGCCCGGTTTTCCAGGCCCCTACGCGGTGAGAGATGGCCGAGCAAGCGGGCCATCTCCCAAGACAACCGGGGAAGGGGGCCGTGTGATCCGCACCGCACCGCCCCGCTAGAGAGGAATGAGGCGCGCAAAGCGCTGATACCTCCGCCCCGTCCGTCTGCGTCGAAGCCGATCCGCATGAGCCTCCTGCTCGCGGATCCGCTCCGATGCCTCCTTCTGCGAGATGACATCCTCGCAGAAGGAGACTACCGCATCCCAGGACCTGTTACTATCAAGCATGGCACGAGCTACGCCTGATAGCGAGAGGTCCCTTCCTACCACAGTGCGCAGATTGCGGCGCTGGGAGGACCAGGCAGGGCACACTCGTAAGGTGTGCCCCGCACTGTCCACCCTAGCGCCGCAATCATGGCACCGTGTTGTCGCCTCCCTTCTTATCCGACACAGGTATTTTCCGAAACACCCATGCCCAGAAAACACCTGTGTCAGTCTGAAGGTCAGTGACCCAAACCCGCGGTTGCACCACTCGCGGAGGAGAGGGCGGATGGCATTAACCGTTCGTCTTCCAGCTGGTTCCCCCTCCAGCCTCTCCTGCCACTCATCCATCAGGCACTCCTGAGCCACACGCCGGGCCGCGGTCATCTCCTCTGGGGTCACCGTGTCCCCTCCTGCAAGCAGCGTCCGGCGCTCAAGGTATAGCTGCCTGAGTATCTGAGCGTCTAGCTCCCAGGGAGGGGTACCTGCAAGCACGCAGGCCGCCGCGTGGGACATGGTCCGGTATCCCCGGACAATCCGGGTTGCTATCGCCCTCTGGGGCTGACGAAGAAGACGACGATTCACGGCGTTTAATTTGTCAGCCCACACTGGCGCCCCATAGAGGGCCATGCTTCTAAGCACGCCGGCGTATAGCCTGCGGCATTTGTCTCCCGGACCCCCCAGGTTTGGCAGGACTCGCGCCAACGCTCCGGCCGCCTTCGCGACCTTTGGGGCAAGCTTTTTAAAATGAGCTTCAAAGCTCCACCGCCCGTCAAGAACCAGCCCCAGGTACTTAATAGACGGCCGCAATGTAATTCTCGCGCCGTCTACCACCAAAGTTGAGCCTGCTGGAGGAGCCCGCCGTGGCCCATGAAAGGCAACCGCTTCTGTCTTCTCCAGGGCGACATTGAGCCCGATCACCCTAATCCTCTCTATTACTAGCGAGGTACCTACTCCTGCCAGCCTTCTCGCCGCCTCAAACGACTCGCCCCGGGCAGTGACAAGAGTATCGTCTGCATAGCAGAGTAACTGCATCCGGGGCAATAGGACTCCCCTCAGGAGCCAGTCGTAACCGATGTTCCACAGGAGCGGTCCTAAGACCGAACCCTGTGGAACACCGCACAACATCTCCCTCTCTACCATGTCTCCCTCGCCGGAGGGGTAGAGTACTCTTCTGCCCTGGAGATAACTTTCAATCATGGCCACTAGATATGGTGGGAGGCCGTGGTGCTGTAGTCCGTCCCTGATAACGCTAAAGGGAAGCGTGTTAAAGGCGTTGCGGATGTCCAAGGAGACCGCAATCACAACTTCCCCTCGCTCCGCCGCTCGCTCACATAGCTCCCTCAGAGCCAGGAGGGCGTCCACTGTCGACCGCCGCCTCCTGAATCCATACTGGTTCCCCGCCAGATCAGGGCCCACTGTTTCGAGATGCTGGACTATGCGGTCTGCGATGATTCGCTCCAGCATCTTGGCGGTCTCGTCCAGGAGGACGACCGGACGGTAGGCTGACGGGGAGTCCAAAGGACGCCCTTCCTTCAGGAGCAGGCACAGCCTCCCCCTCTTCCAGCGTTCGGGGAACTCGCCTGACTCCAAGCAGTCGCTGAAGAGCTGCTGGAGTGGCTCTCCCAAATGTTTGAGAGCCGTAGGCAGAATCCTACCCGGGATACCATCAGGTCCCGGTGCTTTTTTCTTCTGCTTTAGGCGGTCGATCACTCCCTCCATCTCTGCCTCTGTCACCGGGAAGAAACCGGAGTTGGTCTCACGGGGGTTCCGTGGGGCAACTAGTGGGGCGGCCAGCGGGGGATAAGAGGGGAATAAGCCCTCCACGACTCTGCCTAAAAGCTCGGGCTCCATGGAGTCCATTGGGGGTGCCTGGTGGTGAAGCTTACTCCTCACCATCCGGTATGGACGCCCCCACGTGTCCAAGTCTAGGCTTCCCAAAAATTCCTCCCAGGCTCGGGACTTAGCCTGGACTATTCCTGACTTAAAGGCCATCTGCGCCTCGCGGTAAGCCGTCAGGAGACTCTGCTCTTCGTCCGGTACTACCGTGCGGCGTCTTCGGTATCGCTGCAGAGCCCGTCTCACTCTCAAAGTGGTGACTCGAAGAGAGTCCATCTCCTCCGACCACCAATACACCTGCCTCTTTGTGGGGGGCCCATGCGACCGGGGCATGGCAGCGTCACAGACTGCGGTAAGGGAGCGAATGATCTGCTCCACTCTCTCGGCGATGTCTCGTCCCCTAGGCCTTGCATCTGCACACCAGGCCTGGACGATCGCTTCCTCCTCCGCTCGGTCCGTATTCAGGCGGATGACTGACCACCTTGGAAAGTGGGAGCCAGCCGGGCGTGTTCTAGCCGCAGGGTTTTCCTCTCTAGGCTTAACCTTAAAAACGATGTAGCGATGGTCTGACATCGTGAGTGGCTCCGTTAACACCGTCCATCCCTCGGCTCTCGACGCCAGAGCGGGTGTGGCGAATGTTATATCCGGCCTGGATGATCCATTTGCCCGGACACACGTGGGTACCGTGCCTCGGTTCAAGATGGCGAGACCTTCTGACGTCGCCCAGTTTAAGACAGCGACCCCCTTCCGGTTCGTTACGCGGGAGCCCCAAGCCAAATGCTTTGCGTTAAAATCACCCGCAACAAGGACCTGCATTGGCGCCAACCGCCGGAGTGCGCCCCCAACCTGGACAAGCCATCTCTCTAGGTCATCTAAAGGTCTGTTCGGAGAGAAATAGATGCCGATGACGGCGAATTCTCCCCAGGATGCAGCCACATAACCCGGTCCTCTCTCCAAAACCGAGAGAGGAGGGGTGTAGCTAGCCTTTTGCGGGACCAGTAGGGCGACGGTCTCATCCTCATCCTGTGCCCAGTTGCTGCGCTGGGGCACGCAGTACGGCTCCGACGCTACAACGAAGTCCGAGTCGTATTCCACTGCGTGCTGCATAAGGAGGTCTTGCGAAGCAGCGCAGTGATTTACGTTCGCCTGGAGGAAGCTGAGTGTCCGACTAGACATTGGAAGTTGTCTCAGCTACCTCCATGACCTCCGTGGCCCCTCCGCTATTCCCTTTTGGTTTAGGGGGTGACTTAGCTTTGACTGCTGGCGGGCGGCAGAGCTTCCCCCCCATGATGTGCGCAGCTGGCAGTTTTGCTGCCAGACAAACTGCGCAATTGGGATCCTCACTGCAGCCCGCCGCCTTGTGGCCATCCTTGCCACACCTGTAACAGATGGCGGAGCGGTCGACCTCATCAGGGCAAGAATGACTCATGTGCCCTGGTGTCATGCACTTAAAGTACCGGAGCGGCAACGCTTCCAACGCCTTAATTTGGACGCTGCTAAATCCCACAAGCAATCGGGACCCCACTATTACCTTTGCTGCCGTTATAGGGCATTTAACCAATACGGTACGCTGTTGCCACGAACCAGGACGAATCGGGCCCACCTTGATAAGCTCTGGTGCGCAACTACCCTTTTTCGCCAGTGCATCGCGGACATCCTCCTCGGTAATAGATTCGTCTAGCCCGGAGATGCGCAGGTCCGCGTACTTTACGGGTCTGTAGACCGTCGCATAACCCTCTAAGGCTACCTTCAGTTTCTCCGCCATGGCATCTGCCTTCTTAGAGCTCTCAGTGCCAGAGATCTCTATTTTGCGGGCGCCCGTTTGCGTCTCCTTCACCTGGAGGTGATCTATCCCCAGCTGCTCTAAATTTATGGCCTGCCTGGCACGAGCGATCACGTCCGGGTACGTGGCCCCCTGCTCTGCTGCCTCCGCCGGGATGGACAGAACCACCGCTGCTGAGCGGGGTGGAGACAGCTTTGGGCCCTTTTTGGTCTTTGACGCTTGTTTTGGTTCCGGCTGAGCCTTTGCCTTCGGCTTCTTGGACTTGACTGCCTTTCCGTTTCTGCCGGCCACCTCCCAGGGGTCCTGCTGGTTATTCTCCTCAATAGGGGGGAGAGATGGAGGGGAAGCCTTGCTCAAACAGGAAGGTCCCGCTACCGCGTCCTTGTATGAAAACGAGGGCTGCGCCACCGTCTTAGCGGTTTCGGCTGCCTTTGCGGCCTTGGCCGCGTTGTTCTTGTCCGCTTGGAGAGCCGGACGGCGGATGGGAGCTGGGAGTAGCCTCTCCTCTAGTCCCTCCCGCATCGCGCTGATCATAGTGCCGACAGACTGGAGCACTTCTCGCCGGATCTCCTCTGTCAGCTCCGCCAGACCAGGAACGCTTGGTCTCTCCTCGTTCCCGACGACCATAACGTGGGGTTTTCCCTGCGCGCGCTTTAACTGCGCCGCCTCTGCGCTCTTATCCTGGTAACCACTTTGGATAGCGGCTACCTTCCGGTTTAAAATTTCTACTTGCTCCTCAAGCCTAGCATTCCGCGCCCGTAAGCGCCTGACCTCTTCAGAGAGGGACGACTCGCTCAAACCGCACAACGCCTGACCAATACTCTTGGATGCCGCTCTAATTTTATCTTTTTGAACGTTTGGCATATTTTTAGAGCGCTCCAACGCCTTTAAAATTGTTTCTAAGTCCACCTGAGCCCTTCTGCTCAGATCTGTCGGAGACGAAACCGGAATTGGGGATGGCGATCTCTGCGCCGCCGCCGCAGAGAAATGAAACGGGGACTCCCCGCCATCGGCATTGCCATCCTCGACGTCCTGTGCCCACTCTTCCTCAGAGCTGCCCCGAATGTACAGCCTCTTCTTGGCTTGAGAAAGCCCGATTGTGGTATTGGCCGCAGGACCACCCTTGGCCTTGAAGTCAAACGCAAGATCACCCTTGTCTTTGCCTTTCGACTTCTGTTTCGCCGTCACCTTACGTCGCTTGCCTGGAGGTGATTTTGCCTTATACTTCGGCAGTAGCGACCCCCCTTTTGCGACCGTAGACCTTGTTACATAAGGACTAGAGTTCCTCCTGTTCTCTGGTGGAATTTCCCGCTCGCTAGAGACCTCCTCTAATTCGATATCTATGACATCATTGTTGTCACAGGACATGGTGTTTGCATCCGACACACTATAATTGGCACTGTTTTTATTTGGACACTGTGCTCTGTCCATTTGGCGGCAAGTGCCCCCCCCAGAAACGGTCAGCTCGTTTACCTCGCCTGAGCTAGGCTCCACCTGCTCTCTTCCGCCTGAGCTGGGCTCTTCCACCTCGTTATTAAAATTTTTCAATGTATTTTCCATAATAGTCCCACGAACATGGTGACAAAAATTCGGTCCACCCGGGCAGAGGACCCATACCCGGGTAAGCGTAGGGTTCACGAAGCAGGGGGTCCGCCGGTCCCCTGCTCCGGAGGCCACGTTGGGACTGGTCTCCCACCAGCCATCCATCCCATAGCCCATGGCAGGCGTAGGATTAGGGTTTTTTAGAGAGGTTTTCTCCTCACGGGGACACCCAACTAAGGGCAGCCCCACCGGCCCCCAAAACATGACTGCAGGGTTACGGTTCGGCCGACGGTTGACACAGAAGTGCCCGTCCACCGATTGCGACAACCGCAATCGGACGGACCCGTCGGCCACGCTCGCCCCAACACCGCAAGTGCGGACAGAACCGTAAGGCTCACCAACACTCCGACCCGAACCGGTCCCTCCTGTCAGACTATCTGCCGCCGCCGCTGGAAATGCGACGACGTTGCCCAGGGTGCACGACGGGGACGTTGTCTGACTTCACACCCCTGTTAATACCTACCTGACCAGAATGTATGGAACAGCTGATTTTTTTTGTGAACTTGCAGAGTTGGCCTCATAGTAAAAGTTGTTCATATTCATGAGTACAATCACCACCTAAGAGGTATTGCACTTATAGAAAAACATCCTGTATAATTATATTTTATATCTGTTACTTAAAGATAGTGAATTACAAGCTCTCACAAATAGGAAATGTCAAAATACTAGCCTTCCGCCCGCGACTTCGCCCGCGTGGACTAAACGACGACGTTATCCCGCGGGAATGTGATATTTTTCCGGGAAAATAATACGCGCTCTAATCGCGCGCGGCAAGAGTGCGCTCCACTGGAGCTCCATGTTGTGGTCGGAGTGGACGTGCCTCGTGCGATCCAAGAGAACAAATTAGATTTCACGATCCATGATCCCCAATCTTAGATCGTGGTTGGCCAATCCCAGATGGATCGTTTGGTGTGGTTCAGTCTTATGAACCTCGCGTAGTAGAATAGATCTATTGCCCGCTAGCAAGCAACGTGGAAGAACGAAGGACGGCTCTTCAAAATAATTATTATCATTACACACTGTTATGTGTGATACATGCATTTTTGCGTATAAGAACAACATGAAAATATAGATAAGTTATCACAACTTACTGTAATTCGAGATTTAACAGCCTAAACCGACCTAGATAGCGGTTTAAATTTAAATCGAGATCGATAACAACAAGTAGCTAAATGGAATTTAAAATAAAATCGAGATTTAACGGAAGTAAAGTATTACTGCAAGTGGCCCTTTTGATTTGATTTATGAAGTAGAGAAGAGAAGTGTGATTTTTTTCTTGGCTCTAAGGGATTGCAGACTAGAGTTACCTACCACGCATTCTTGAGACAAAGTTTCTTGACAGACGGACAGATGAATGAGGGCTCAAATAAGTTCATGCAGCATAATCATAACAACATGCCATGTTCATGACCTAGCCTGCGTATTCGATATTCTTTAGACCCTTTTAGTAGAAAATACAAAACAATTTATACAAATCTTTTGCGGTACTGTCATTGTATCGACTTCTACTGTGTATAATCCCTTCATTCAACCACTACCGCCCATGGGTTCTGGAGTAAAAGTTCTAAAAACCAAAGACAGTTCAGCATTTGATCACAGATTTATATTATACTAGCTGTGCCCGCGACTTCGTCCGCGTGGAATAGTGACTTTCGGCAGCATTTTTAATTTTTGGGTTTTTCACCAACTCGACACGAGAGACTGGGCACACGCGTGTCCAGTTGGTGAAACTAAAAATTAGTATCACTTATTATTTCTTCATCCGGACACGCCAAGATTTTGACGCGTGTCCAGATAGTGAAACTTAAATTAAATCAATTAGGCTTATAAGCTTTTTTGTTTTTTTTTATTTATTTATTTAATACTAGCTGTTGCCTGCGACTTCGTACGCGCGGTGTAGTGACTTTTGTGTTAGTTTAGTTTATGTGTGTTTGTTGCTCAGATTTCATAACAATCTTCTTGAAGTCCTATTCTCTACTAAAAGGGTCTAAAGAATATCGAATATGCAGGCTAGGGTATGAACATGGTATGTTGTTATCATATGCTGCATGAACATAGTTGAGCCCTCATTCAAAGATCTATCCGTCTGTCAAGAAACTTTTTCTCAAGTATGCGTGGCTATCTCATTTTAGCTTGATACCTCAAGCTAAAATGTATGTCAAATTAAATACTGAAGTCTTCAATCCCTTAGAGGCGACAAAAAAAACAAACTTCTCTTCTCTTCTTCATAACTCAAAAGGGCCACTTGGATCTCGATTTTCTTTTAAATCCCATTTAGCTACTTGTTGTTACCGATCCCGATTTAAATTTAAACCGCTATCTAGGTCAGTTTAGGCTGTCAAATCTCGATTTACAGTAAGTTGTGATAACTTATCTATATTTTCATATGGTTTTTATACGCAAAAATGCATGTATCACACATAACAGTGTATAATGATAACGATTATTTTGAACAGCCGTTCTTCGTTCATCGACGTTGCTTGCTAGCGGGCAATAGATCTATTCTACGCGAGGTTCATAAGACTGCACCACACCAAACGATCCATCTTGGATTGGCCAACCACGATCTAAGATTGGGGATCATGGATCGTGAAATCTAATTTGTTCTCTTGGATCGCACGAGGCACGTCCACTCCGACCACTACTATGGAGCTCCAGTGGTGAAGCGCACTCTTGCCGCGCGCGATTAGAGCGCGTATTATCGTTTAGCGCATATGCGCGCTTTCACGATTCAAACAGAAGTTCTTACTTAGTAATGCACTAGCTGTTGCCCGCGACTTCGTACGCGCGGTGTAGTGACTTTTGTGTTAGTTTAGTTTATGTGTGTTTGTTGCCCAGATTTCATAACGCTCTTCTTGAAATCCTATTCTCTACTAAAAGGGTCTAAAGAATATCGAATATGCAGGCTAGGGTATGAACATGGTATGTTGTTATCAAATGCTGCATGAACATAGTTGAGCCCTCATTCATAGATCTGTCCGTCTACCTATCAAGAAACTTTTTCTCAATTATGCGTGGGAGGTATCAAGCTAAAATGTATGTTCTTACTTAGTAATGCATAATATCGGGCCAATCATATTTTTACTATAAAATGAAAAAGAGATTGTGTGTATCCATACTAATATTATAAATGTGAAAGAGGGTTTGTTTGTTTATCCGTCTTTCACGTCAAAATTGATGCAACGGATCGACGTGACTTTTGGAATGGGAATAGTTTGGCAGCTGAAAAGTGACATACTTAGGCAGCCATTAGACAGTCAATCTGGATCGCGTTTCGCGATCCAGATTGACTGTGTACGAAGGTGATTGACGGCTCGCGATCTTGATCGCAAAATATCTACATAGTAAATCTCGATCGCGATCAAGATCACGATCAGTGATCGCGATCTGGATGGACTGTGTAATGGCTGCCTTAGACTACTTTTTATCCCTGAAAAATATCACATTCCCGCGGGATAACGACGTCGTTTAGTCCGAGCTTGCGAAGTCGCGGGCGGAAGGCTAGTATTTTGATATGGAGGGAGACATTTCCTATTTGTGAGAGCTTGTAATTAACTTTCTTTAAGTAACAGGTATAAAATGTAATTATATACCATTTAATTATTTAATTTAACATAATTTATGTAAGCTTTCTTAGTAAATAAATGAATAAATAAGTTAGATAGAAAACTATTTTTAATATTCTTTTATTTTATTGGATGGTACCTACGGCTGAAGGCCTAAGTAGCCAGAGCCGGTTAAATGACATAAAAAATGGTAGGTAGGTGTCGGTATCTACGTACTGGCCACTTAGCGTTTATGAGCAAATTTTTCAAAATTACATTGGTAACATTTTGTCTACATTGCGACAAACTTATTTCACACAGTGGTTAGTTTTTGGTACTAAATATACTGTTGACTGCCGGCAGTCCATTTTGACAGTTAATTTTGTATTGCTAGTGGCTCCTCCACGACCACTGTCACCGGGTCAGATATATTTGTGGCACCACTATACTTACTGTAGCGACATCTAGCGTCGAGTGGAAATGCGAAATAGAAATATTACATCAATAGGGTGAAAACTTCAGTTTTGGCCACTGCCCCGAGTGCTTACTTAGCTTAAAACATTTCGTTAATAACTTTTGCTTGATAATATACTTTTTATCTATGACTTTTAAGTCATAATAACAATAGTAATAATTCAGTTTACATCGAATTAGATGTTTCTTTTATTTTATCTAAGTTAGTTAAGTATTGATTTCTCGATGTATCTTTTAAAATTTGATCAACAAAAACACATCAATCGGCACCCTTCGCACATTTTAAGTTTAAAAAATAGGTTTTTAATTTACTAAAATAAAACTAAATTTCGTAAGTATATGAATACTTAGTTATATGTTTTTTACTATGTTTGTCCACGAATTTCTCGAAATCTTAAGTGATCACGCACAATTGTGGTGACCATCGACTGTGTTCCACAGTTTATTGAAACGGAGGTTTCTCATGCAAAATTAAGTAAATTAAAACTAGCCCTACCTTATGGTAGGAGATACTGTCCGTAATCCAGGGGGGCTGAACGCTGTCTCGCCGGCGCGCGCGCCTGGCAAAACGATCTCCACACAACCCCCGATGGGAAACTCTTACAGCTAACACTCTTATAACTACACAATGCCCTAATAGACAGCTAAAACTTCCCGGCGCTTTTCAAAGTGAACACACACGGGTCACAAGTCCGTACCCGGACCGGGCGCTCCTAGGTGTAAACGCTCGAGATCTCGGTCACAATACGGGTAGGTAACTGGCGCGGCACGTCGCTACAGAAACACACACCCTTGCTTCACGGTGGCGTACGGCCGACTGGTCGCGATGTCGCGCGGACGGCGGTTGGCGCCGAACCCACGAATGAACGTGAATGAATGAATCACGCGCGGCGTGAACATCCCCCCGTCCCGGACAGTAGCAAACTGTCCGCCAACTCAATCTAAGGGCAGGCGAGAGAGGGTAGCGATCGCTCGCTTCAAAACAGAGTCCCCCACCAGGACCTCGGCAAACCTGGGCACACCATCCGACCCCGGATGAAGCTGAACAATGCGTCCTAAACGCCAGCGGAGGGGCGGCAGGTTTGGATCCTTTACCAACACGAGGTCCCCGGTCTTGGGTGGGGTCGTCCTATCCGACCACTTAACGCGTTGCTGCAAAATGTGCAAATACTCCAGATGCCAACGGCGCCAAAAACTCTGCGTAAGCTGCTGGAGCAATTCAAATCGCGAGAGCCGTCCGGAGGGCACTTCGGAATAAGGATATTCCGGCAAGGCGTTAAGCGGTCTGCCAATCAAAAAATGGCCCGGCGTAAGGGCCTCTAAATCATTCGCGTCCGAAGACAACGGACACAACGGACGCGAGTTGAGGACCGCCTCAACCTTACAAAATACGGTCGCGAGTTCCTCAAACGTGAGGACCGTCTCCCCAATAACGCGACGAAGGTGAGTTTTAGCGGCCTTTACAGTTGCTTCAAAAATCCCTCCCCAGTGGGGGCAGGATGGCGGGGAGTACTGCCATCGTACCCCTCTGCGAGAGAGTGTGGATCCGATCTCAAAATTATTCTTATCCAAAAATTCACAAACTTCCTTTAAATACCTATCGGTGCCCTTGAAATTGGTTCCACAATCGGACCTTATTAACGACGGCATTCCGCGGCGAGACACAAAACGATTCAACGTGGCTACAAAGGCTTCTGTGGTGAGGGCACTAACCACCTCCAGGTGGACCGCTTTAGTGGCCAAACAAACAAATACACACAAGTAAGCCTTTTCCGTTCTAGCATTACGAAGCCGCGATGTCTTAACGGTAAATGGCCCCGCAAAATCCGTTCCAACTCCTGAGAAGGGCATCGATTCGTTCACTCGATCGGCAGGCAAATCACCCATCTGGGGCTGCATCGTATCGGCGCGCAAACGATAACACGGGAGACAACGAAAAATAACGGATCGGATTATTCTCCGCGCTGACAAAATCCAGAACTCTCGTTGGAGGAGCGCGGTCAAAGCATTACAACCGGCATGAGCATTCTTTACATGTCGGTCTGTAATCAACAGTCTAACTAACGGTCCATCCTTGGGGAGCAACAAAGGGTGGCGTGATCCGTACGGCAGGTTGGCATGTCTGAGCCTACCTCCGACACGCAGCAATCCGGTACTGTCCAAGAAGGGATTCAACCGCACCAAGGGTCCCTTCAACTTGGGCTTACTTGAGCGCAGGGCTTTCAGCTCCGGTTCAAACTCTCGCTGTTGCGTCACTCGCAACCAATGCAACAGAGCGTCTTGCCGCTCTTGTGGGGCGAGGACCGGAGACAACGATTTCTCCTGAGGCTGGCGACAATTTCGCACAAAGCGCCTCATCCAAGCAGTCACGCCGAGCAACTTATCAAGAGAACTGTAGCGGTCTAACAAAAACTCCATCTGCGGAGCCGCCACCGTCTCCACGGCGTGAACACGCATGCCTAGGTCTGGGACTCTGGCCACAGCCGGGGTGGCAGGCCATGAGCGCTCAGGCCGTAACAACCATGATGGACTCCACCATAGGTGGTGGTCCACTAACTCAGGCGCCTCGCAGCCGCGGGAGGCACAGTCTGCGGGGTTCAATTCGCCCGGTACGTGGCGCCAAATCAACGGGGCCTTTGAAGTCTGAATTTGTGAGACCCGGTTGGCCACAAAAACCTCAAGGGTGTGGACTGAACTCTTCAGCCAACAAAGGACGACCTGGCTGTCAGACCACGCAAATATCGACTCCAGGTCGACACCGTTTCCCAAGGTGTCGGCAGCATGATTGAGTAGCCGTACTAAGAGAGTGGCGCCGGACAACTCCAACTTCGGAATGGTTAGCCTAGTCCGAAGGGGGGCGACCTTACTCTTGGCCGTAACTAAGTGTACGGCGACAACGCCTGCTGCATCCACCGTTCGGATGTAAACGGCTGCCGCGTATCCGCTTTCGGACGCGTCACAGAAGCCGTGCAGGGAGGCTTTAAACTTTCCCGAAGGCAGCATTTGCCTCGGTATGCAAACCCGATTGACGTCGGGTAGGGATGACACGAACCTCACCCACTCTCGTAGGAGGCTACCAGAGAGGGGCTCATCCCATGACAATTCCGCAGCCCAGAGCTCCTGTAGGAAGCACTTCATCGAAAACACTACAGGGCTGAGCCAACCGTTCGGATCAAAGGTACGGGCTACAGTAGACAGCACCGTGCGTTTAGTCCAGACCTTTGGGTCTGGCAGTTCCAATCTATATGTGAACAAATCCGGGACTGGTCGATACTGGACTCCCAAAACAGACAGCATGTCTGGAGTCTCCGGATTTTCAAAGAGGAGCGGCTCTTGCTGGTGGTCCTTAGGCAAATCTGCCAATAGGTCCGGTGAGTTAGACAGCCACTTCCGCAACTCATAGCCACCAGCCCTCAAGAGCGCAATCAGCTCATCACGTAAGACGAGAGCCTCATCTAAGCTCGAGGCCCCCGTGCAGATATCGTCGACAAATAAGGCCCCCCCCTCAATAAGAGCAGATGCCCGGGGATAGCGTAGCCGTTCGCGCTCTGCGAGCTCCAAAAGCGAACGGATCGCCACAAAGGGGCTCGACCGCAAACCATAAGTGTTGGTGTTCAGCTCGTAAGCCAACATCGGATCCTGGGGATCCTCACGCCAAAGGATGAGCTGGTATCGTCTATCCTCCGGGTGAATCACGGTCTGTCTGAACATCATGCGGATATCGGCCACAAAGACGACAGCGTGCCGGCGGAAGTTGGTCAAAACATCACAGACATCGTGATGCAACTTCGGCCCCGCATGCAGACACTGATTCAACGACACTCCGGTTGACGTGGGCGCTGAACCATCAAAGACCACGCGGATCTTCCCATTGGAAGTCTTCAAAACAGCGTGGTGTGGCAGGAAGTAATGTTCCACATTAAGCCAGTCCAACTGCGAGATGGACATGTGCCCAAGGTCCAAATACTCCCGCATGAAGTCTATATACTTCTCCTTGAATGCGGGATCCCTGGCCATCCTACGCTCCATGGACAACAATCTCTTCTCGGCCATCGGTCGGGAGCTCCCTAAGGGAGGGCGAACCGCCAAGAAGGGCAAGCGGGTAATCAAGCGACCCGAGAGGAGGCGCCCAGTGTTGTTCTGGTAGAACAATTCGCACTCCTCGGCTAACGGATCCAACCGCTTGGCAGTGGGAGGTTCCTCCACCTCCCAAAACTTTTGGAGAACGTCGGACAAAGTAGAACCGACAATGGTCTGGCGGTCTACCGACGGGGTCTCTGGTGTCTGTGGTACCTTTCCCATCACCACTTGACCCAGCGACGAGGACAAGGCGACAAGATCGGCTGTCTGCAAAACTCGCTTGCTTCCACACAGTACACGACCGAGGACATCCGCACCAATCAACAAGTGTATTGGGCCCGGTCGGTGGAAGGAAGGATCAGCCAAAGCCAGTCCAGACGTCAGCTCAATCGTGGATGGCGGCACTCGCACTTGCGGGAGTGGTCCAACCACCTTATCAAATACTATCGCCGAAGCACCGATCTTCGGCCTTGGCGTGAAGTGGGGGGAGAAGGAGAACTCAACTCGACCAATCGGATCAGGGATCCGCGAGTCTCCCACCCCCCGTACCGCTTCGTGATGCGGCACAAGCAAAAGACCCAGCTGTCGGACAAGCCACCTGGACATTATGCACCCCTGGGCACCTGAGTCCAAAAGGGCACGCACCGTGACAACATTGCCCTTAGGTCCCCAAACATTCACGGAGGCTGTTGGCAACAGCACAAGCTCCGGAGGGGTGGTTGGGTCCGACAGGGGCGCCATTAAAAATTTTGGGGGGGTACTTGTCCCCCTCGCGCCTGAGTCGGCGCGCCAAATGTGGGACGCTCGTACCGGGCGAGCGGGTCCCAATCGGGTACATACTGGCCCCGACCAACAGCACTCCTAGGTGCAGGGTAATACCCGTGTGGGGCGTGCCTCGGTACATAGTACCCCAATCGAGGCCTCTCCATTAGGGGGGGGGAGTAGCAAATAGGGCCCGTGCCCATCGTCACCGTGGCGTACTCTTGTGGTACCCCCCTACCCCCGCCCGTGGCGGGGGCGTCTCTCCTATAGTTCCCCCTCTCCGGGGGGGACTGAACGGGGGGGCTAAGCCCCGCCGAATCTCTAGGGGACCGGTTCCGGGCTGCCGGGCCCCCGCCCGTGCGCGAGGAATTCGAACCCCGGTCGCTCCCGGCGTCCTTGCGGTCCAAACAAAGGAGGGGGTGATGCCTCCCTCCGCAAAGACGACAATCCTCTGTCTGGGGACAAGCCGACTGCATGTGTCCCCCCAAACACCTATAGCACCATTGGCGCTGTCTCGCAACGGCCCTCCGTCCCTCTGGGCGGAGGCCTCTAAATTTGGCACATTCGTGCACCATGTGCCTATCTCCCCTGCAATACCTGCACCGCTCACTCGGTGCGGGGGGAGGGGACTGCTGGAAGGCAGCATAGCGATTGGTCGGACGACGGGGCTGTTCCCTCGCCGCCACCATACGACCAACACCTGGAACCGGGGCGGGCTCCAGGTGGTCCGTCACCCTACATTCGTCCTCCAAAAAACGAAGGAGGTCCGCGAAGGGCGGGAGATACGAGGCGCTGTCGCCTCCGTACCTCTGCTCGAAACGCCCCTTCATTTCAGCGGGCAATTTGGCGAGGACTATGTGCAGCAGTACAAAGGACCACTGATCCACCGGCAGGTCCAATCGCCTTAGGGAGTTGACCGCTGACAGTAGCGGGTTCAGCAACTCCCTCCGTAACAGGTGTACCCGCGTGATTCGCGGGAGGGCCAAAATCGTGGCCACGTGGGTGTCCGCCAGTAACCGGACATTCTGGTACCTGCTAACCAGAAGCTGGCGAGCCACCTGGTAGTTGTCGTCGCTGATGAGCAGGTGCTGGATTACCGCACTGGCCTCTCCTCGCAGGGAGGAGCGCAAATAGGCCAACTTCTCGCTAGGGGATAAGTCCCGTCGTGAATCCACCAAACTGTCAAACAAATTAATGTAGCCCATCCAGGCTGACAGATCCCCATTAAAAGTGGGAATCTCCAAAGTAGGCAATCGGCCTAGCAACGCCGTCGGGGTAGGTTTGACCTCCCCGCTCAAAACCGGCTCCCCCTTCCGAACAGCCAGGGCCCTCTCAGCCGCCTCCGTGAACTGGTCAGCCAGCTCATAGGCCTGGGCTACATCCTGCTCCAGCTGTTCCGACACGGCATCATCAGCTGGGGGGTTTTCCATATAATACGCGCGACACTCCATGGCGTGGCGCTCCAGGTCTTGCAGCCGAGCTGCCAGCCCGCCATACCGAGCTAGCAACGCGCCTACCCGGTCGGCTCGGTCTATTAATGTGACCGCACAAGCAAGCCAACGCAAAACTCCTTGGATGCCAGCCCTGGATACGGCGGTCGGATTCGTAGGAGCCATTTATAATCCGTTTAATAAACAAAGCAAACAAAGAAATATAGAAGTGGTAAACATCAACAAAAAAAACAATAGAAATAGGTCGCGTCACGAGAATATAAAACACAATTAAAATTCGGACGACATACACGGACCCTACTATTTTCATAAATTATTAGCAACTTACCAATTTCAAGGGCTAACAATATAACGGTATAAACAAAACGTATAGGATTAACGGTATGGCATACCTCGCAAATCAACTACTAAACCGTTATCAACAAACGAAAACAAAACTATTTTTAATAATAATACTCGTAATTTAATACTACTAATAATTAAAACTAGTTCCACTTTTTTAACTAGGCAAGCGGACTCGGAACAAACACTAGTATGTGGTACTAATAAACAACACTTTCGAACGAAACTATTCGTCAAATAAATCCGGACACACAAAAAAAAAATATACACATCTAGGCGAGTAAACTCGTATCAAATCACTAGTATGTGGTACTAATAAACACACTTTCGAACGAACTATTCGTCAAATAAATCCGGACACACAAAAAAAAATATACACATCTAGGCGAGTAAACTCGTATCAAAACACTAGTATGTGACAACAATTATATAAGTGTCTATCTATTATCGGATCCACCAAGTGAGAAACATTCGCTTCGAGAATTTACTAGAACAATTTCTTAGTACTTCAATCGTCTCGGAATACCCTCGAGATTTCAACAAAAAAAAATAATTTTTAGGTACGCTTTTTAGGTACGCTTTTTATTTTTACTATGAAATTTTATGTACCTAGTTAATTTTAATATGAAAATTAACTAATTATATCAACTAGGTACGCTCTGCTACCAAAAATATGATCACGCACAATTGTGGTGACCATCGACTGTGTTCCACAGTTTATTGAAACGGAGGTTTCTCATGCAAAATTAAGTAAATTAAAACTAGCCCTACCTTATGGTAGGAGATACTGTCCGTAATCCAGGGGGGCTGAACGCTGTCTCGCCGGCGCGCGCGCCTGGCAAAACGATCTCCACACAACCCCCGATGGGAAACTCTTACAGCTAA
Organism: Crambus lathoniellus; assembly: GCA_949710035.1. Taxonomy (NCBI): domain Eukaryota; kingdom Metazoa; phylum Arthropoda; class Insecta; order Lepidoptera; family Crambidae; genus Crambus; species Crambus lathoniellus. Next base: position 23,566,388 of record OX453310.1, read on the forward strand.
CACTCTTATAACTACACAATGCCCTAATAGACAGCTAAAACTTCCCGGCGCTTTTCAAAGCGAACACACACGGGTCACAAGTCCGTACCCGGACCGGGCGCTCCTAGGTGTAAACGCTCGAGATCTCGGTCACAATACGGGTAGGTAACTGGCGCGGCACGTCGCTACAGAAACACACACCCTTGCTTCACGGTGGCGTACGGCCGACTGGTCGCGATGTCGCGCGGACGGCGGTTGGCGCCGAACCCACGAATGAACGTGAATGAATGAATCACGCGCGGCGTGAACATTAAGGCATATCGAGATGATACTATTTGATTTAAATTAGGTGTATTCTAATTTTGGGAACAGTTTAAGATTCATCAAAATCAGTTTAGTAGTTTCCGTGGGTATGTTATAGTACAATTCATTAAAAGTTATTGTTATTGTACACTAAAACTTAAGAAATAAAAAGTAATTAAAAAAAATAAACTGACTGGCACCGACCTCAAAAAGGTGCCTAAATTATAGATATTATATTTTTCCTTTTCAGTTGACAAATACTTTTTGGAGTCTGTAATTTTTTTTTAAGTAGTTTTTTGTATTGTAAGAATTTAAAAATGTAAAGAAAAGTATAAGATACATTCTTGACAATTTTAGATATAAATTTTGTATTTTATAGATACCTACTTAAGACTATAGGCGAAAGAAGTGAAAAACATCTTAAAGTGGCAACAGCGGGGGCTTTCATCCCACTTAATATAATCATTCGAATGTACTTTTGTGAAAGGTATATCGTAATCTTACTGACTTCCCGCGCCATCTATTGCTAAGTAGTTATGATGCAAAAGAAGTGAAAAACATCTTAAAGTGGCAACAGAGGGGGCTTTCACCCTAATTAATATAATCATTCGAATGTTCTTTTGTGAGAGGTATATCGTAATCTTACTGACTTCCTGCGCCATCTATTGCTTAGTAGATATAATGACGTAAATAACATGAAATTATTTTTATGATTTTATATGAGCCTGGATGGGTTTTAATTTATATTATGTTTTGAAGCAGGTAAGAAAAATAAAATGATTCATTATTAATTGAGACAGCGATTAAATATAACGTATTTTCATAATCATGTGGCGCCATCTATTTTAGTAAGAATCAGTTTTTGTATTTTCCCGTAGGAATAATTAAATTTCCCGCAATAAAAGGTACCCTATATGTTGACCCGGGTTATAAGCTATTACTACACTTAATTTGGTAAAAATCCGTCCAGTAGTTTTTGCGTGAAAAGCGAACATACAAACAGACAAACAGACAAACAGACAAACAGACAAACAGACAAAAATTTTAATATCTATCGTTTTGGGGTCTATATCCTGTACACATCACATAGCAGTATTTTTTTTTTTATATTTCATGTACAGACTTTTTGTCCGTTTCTGTTTTATTATATGTATAGACCCATCTCGCTTCTGAGCCATATCTATAAGTTGTTTTCGAGAGTCATTACGAATCGTCTCGCTCGCAGGTTCGACGACTTCCAACCTCCCGAACAAGCCGGGTTCCGGAAAGGCTACAGTACCATAGACCACATTCATACGCTGCGGCAAGTTATACAGAAGACCGAAGAGTATAACCTGCCACTTTGCTTGGCGTTCGTGGACTATGAGAAAGCCTTTGATTCGATCGAGACCTGGGCCGTGGTGCAGTCTCTCCAGAGGTGCCAAATAGACTACAGGTATATCGAGGTGCTGAGGTACCTATACCAAAACGCCACCATGTCGGTCCGATTACAGAACCAGAGCTCTAATCCTATCCAACTACAGCGAGGTGTGAGACAGGGAGATGTCATCTCTCCCAAACTGTTCACAGCTGCGTTGGAGGATATTTTTAAGCTGCTGGACTGGAAAGGATGCGGCATCAACATCAATGGCGAGTACCTAACACATCTACGGTTTGCCGATGATGTAGTTCTTATGGCTGAGACCTTGGAAGACCTGAACACAATGCTCGAAGATCTCGGTAATGCTTCGCAAAGAGTGGGTCTTAAGATGAACATGGACAAGACGAAAATCATGTCCAATGCCCATGTTGCACCCGCTCCAGTTAATGTTGGGAACATTACACTCGAAGTTGTTGACCACTATGTTTACCTAGGACAGACGGTCCAGTTAGGTAAGTCCAACTTTGAGAAAGAGATCTCTCGTCGAATCCAGCTCGGATGGGCAGCGTTTGGGAAGCTCCGACATATATTCGCGTCCGAAATACCTCAATGTCTCAAGACGAAAGTCTTTGACCAGTGTGTGTTGCCAGTAATGACCTATGGAAGTGAGACGTGGTCTTTTACTATGGGTCTCATAAGAAGGCTCAAAGTCACCCAGCGAGCAATGGAGAGAGCGATGCTTGGTATTTCCCTGCTCGATCGAATCAGAAATGATGAAATCCGCAGGAGAACTAAAACAACCGACATCGCTCGAAGGATTGCATCATTGAAGTGGCAGTGGGCGGGACACATAGCGCGGAGAACCGATGGCCGTTGGGGCGGAAAGGTTCTTGAATGGCGACCGCGTGCCGGACGACGTTCCGTGGGCAGGCCCCCTACAAGGTGGACCGACGATCTGGTCAAGGTCGCGGGAAGCCGCTGGATGCGGGCAGCGCAGGACCGATCGTTGTGGAGATCCTTGGGGGAGGCCTATGCCCAGCAGTGGGCGTCGTTCGGCTGACATGATGATATGTATAGATAATATTAGTACAGCGCTATGAATGCTATGCTATACATATTAACACATTAAAAATTTACATTACATAGCCTTCCGACCGCGGTTTCGCGCGCGTGTACTACACGACGTTATCCCGAGGTAAAGTGATATTTTTCCGGGATAAAAATTTGCCTATGTCACTTTCTAGCTCCTAAACTACCGACATAGGTACTAAAAATCACGTCGATCCGTTGCTCCGTTTTGACGTGAAAGACGGACATACAAACAAACACACTTTCATATTGACAATATTCGAGATAGTATGTCAAAAGAAAATACTTATTACGCTGAACAACTTCTCTTATTATGCTATATTTGTATCTCTTATAGTTTCTTATAGTATGACGACCGATTTGGCGCAGGGGTAGGATACCCACCTTCTGCGCCAGTGGTCTCGGGTTCGATTCCCGAACAAGACAAATATTTGTGTGCATGAACATGTCTATTTGTCTTGGTCTGGGTGTTAACTATGTATATTATGTATGTATTTACAAACAAAAAGTATTTAAGTATATATTTATCCGTTATCAAGTTTTCCATGATACAGTTTCTTAATGAAATTAACATGGGCTTAGATAACTGGTGTGAATGTAAGAAGTTATTTATTTATTTATTTATTCGCTGGGCTGCTAGGGTTCCTCATCAGGTGTACCAGACCTTCGATATTTTTCCGTCAATAGAAAATGTTCATTACGTTAAACAACTTTTCTTAAGACGCTAAGTTTGTATCTCATATAGTTTTACTTGGCTGCTAGGGTTCCACATCAGGTGTGCCAGACCTTCGATATTTTTCCGTCAATAGAAAAGAGTGTGAAACCAGGTTTGAACATCTTGTATACGTCTCGCTTACAGTGCGACTAAGAAAAGTATAGACTTCCTTGTCACGCGGAAGGCATAACTTTAACTTGGTTCGGTATAGGAAAGAGATGAATATATATCTAAGATGTATTCTTAAAATAGAATCCAATGGTGTACCTACCTTAATACCAGGTTTTTAGACCTGGCACCGCATGATTGAAATAAAATTTCATCACAGTGCGTAACCGGGTCGAAGCACCTTGTACCCCGCGCACCTGGTACCGCACCCCGCGCTCGCTTCGCGCGGCTAGTGTTGGCGAGTGCAAGCCAATGCACCACGAAACGCACGCGTCGACATGGCGTCAAGACTAACCAAAAGGTGCAAAAAAAAATTGTCTACGATGTTTGTGAGGACAGTGATGCATTGAATATTAAATCTAATTATAGATTGATTTATCAAAGACAGGTGAGTCATCATTCCTATTTATTTTATTTACCTAATTACGTTTCCCGTGGGTAGGCAGGTTTTTGATATAAATATATACAAACACAAACATATACACATCCACATCCACATACCATCCACGCACGCATGCGCGCACACGCACACATACATACACTTACAAATAAAAAATAAATTAATGAATTTATCTTTTCAGAACCCGCACAAAACTTGACAAACACAATTTGGTAAAAGGTGTTAAGAAGAGGAATTGTGTCGGATATTACGAAAAACTCCGAACCTTTTTAACCATCCGCCAAGCTGACAAAAAAGTGTTTTTTTTTGTAACTGAATGTGTTCAGTGCAAAAGAAACTTTTGTTACCCATGTTTCATTGAAAAACATTAATTCATGTTTGTTTTATCTTTTTTTCATTATATTAAACTTAATTAAGACTATCGATGTTTTTATTTCACATCCCTAAAATACGCACCAGATTCAGTGTGGCACAGGGTGCATAAACCCTGTATTTTAAATATAACTTTAATTTTTAAACTAAGCAAGCTGTTAACGAACGCCTTCAGGTGTATATTAAGTAGTTCATTGTTATTTATATTCAAAGCAAAAAAATCACAATATCTTTTTGCATGAAGCCAGAAAAGGATTTAAAGTTTCTTAAATGTTACAGGGTCTATAAGCCTTGCGTCGCCACAATGGTAGTTTAATTACCAGGTGTATAGGCCTTGTACCGAAGGAATGGAAAGTATAGAAAAATTACTGCCGCGGCGAACTTGTTAAACAACTTTTCTTAAGACGCCATGTTTGTATCTCATATAGTTTAACCTGGCTGCTAGGGTTCCACATCAGGTGAACCAGACCTTCAAACTTTGTACGTCAATAGAAAGTGCCCATCACGTTTAACAATTTTCCTTAAGACGGTATTTTTATATCTCTCATAGTTTGGCTGGACTGCTATGGTTCCACATCAGATTACGATCTTCAAAATTAATTATCTTTACTTTTATTTATAAATGCGAAAATGCGAATCTGTCTGTCTGTGTGTTACACAATCACGCCTAAAGTACGGATCCGATGTGAATAAAAATTGGTACAGAGATAGTCTAGAGCCTGAGAAAGGACATAGGCTACTTTTTTATGTGAACAAAGGGCTGTAAGGGGTTGAAATCGGGGATGAAAGTTTGTATGGAAATTACGTCATTTTTTAAGCTAGAAGCTTCAAAATTATTTTATAGGCTTTTGATTAGATAAATAAATACGACATTCAAAGTTTGTAAAAAAACTACCCTAAAGAGGGTGAAAACAGGGGATGAATTTTTTCGTGTGATGACGTCGGAAAAAAAGTTTACGGAACGGATTTTGATGAAAGTTTTTTTGTTATACAGCTATTGGTCCTTGCCAACATATAGCTATAATTTATTTTGAAGATCGCAATTTCTGATGTGGAACCATAGCAGTCCAGCCAAACTATGAGAGATATAAAAATACCGTTTTAAGGAAAATTGTTAAACGTGATGAGCACTTTCTATTGACGTACAAAGTTTGAAGGTCTGGTACACCTGCCTGGCTAGCATTACCATCATTATATCACGCGATATGATATAGCACGTCTTGCTGTCTTGCTTCCACCTTAGTGGGGTAGGTAAGCAAGACAGCATGACGTGCTATATCATATCGCATGATAAAAGCCGTTCATGCTAGGCCAGCTGATGTGGAACCCTAGCAGCCAGGTTAAACTATATGATATAGCATCAGAGAAGTTGTTCAGCGTGATAGGTTCTTTCTTTTGACATACCTACTGTTTGTATTGTTTGTATATCCGTCTTTCACGTCAAAACGGAGCAACGGATCGGCGTGTTGTTTTAGTATGTGGATATTTTAGGAGCTAGAGAGTGACAAAGACTAATTGATATCCCGGGAAAATATAACTTTCCCTCGAGATAACGTCGTGTAGTACAGGTGGGCGAAACCGCGGGCGGAAGGCTATGCGAAATATTTTTTTAATGTGTTAATATGTATCATAGCGCTAAACTAATATATATAAAATAAATACACAAAAAAACGAAAAACCTTATTAGCTAAAAAAATTAAAAATGCTGCCGAAAGTCACTATTCCACGCGAACGAAGTCGCGGGCACAGCTAGTAGCCTATATGTTGGCGAGGACTAATAGCTGTATAACAAAAAAAGTTTCATCAAAATCCGTTCAGTACTTTTTGTGTGAAACGCGGACAACAGACAGACAGACGGACAGACAGACAGACAAAAAATTCAAAAACTATATTTTTGGTATCTGTTTCGTTTAAGAAGACCCCTGGTGGTATTTTTTTCTATTTCTTTTCAATGTACAGAATTGGATCGTTTACAGTTTTATTATAAGTATTAGATAGATATAGATAGATATAGATAAACTGGCTTTCCGCCCGCGGCTTCGCCCGCGTGTACTACACGACGTTATCCTGAGGGAATGTGATATTTTTCCGGGATAAACAGTAGCCTATCTATGTATCCAATCCTCCAGCTCCCAATCTACCCCCGTACAAAAAATCACATTGATCCGTTGCTCCAAATATGTTGCGTTGCTCCCACAAAAATCTTTCCGTGTTCTGTGGTTGCTCCATTTTGACGTGAAAAACGTAGGTACAAATAAATAATACCTACTGATTTTCCCGTGGGAATATGATACATTCCTGAGGTAAAAAGTAAAAGTAGCCTATTATAATCCTTCCCACGGTCTCAAACTATTTACTTAAATAGGTACCAATTTCTACCCGCGTATTGCTCGCGCTTAAAGTGATTTTCCCAAGAGAATTAGATTTTTTCCCGCGGTCAAACTGTCTCTAGGTATTCTAAATAAAATTCTTCCCCAGAAACTGATAGTTTTTTTTTAATTTCATATTTCATCAGTCATGACATGAGCACAGAAATATATAGACTGTGACATGAGCATGACTACTAATTTATTGAACAATCAAAATAATGACATTTGATGCCTGACGGATCTGTCTTATGCTGGGGCTTCACCTGCGTGACGCCTAACGGCGTTAATAACGGCATGCACGTCTTAGCTTAGCGCTCTAATGTATCAAATTAGTGCGCTAAGACCCGGCTACACCTGCAAATTATATCAAATAGCGCGCTAATTAATGGCATTAGATGCACGTGAAGCTCGGGCATTAGGGTGAAAAAGGCGCTTGAATTTATTTGTGATAACTCTTAGGATACTTATTCATTTAAATTATATGGTGCAAAAGAGTAAAATAATGTGCATGAAATGCCTATCGTATTTAGATGTACAGAATTATTTCAAATAATGGTGCGTTGGACAAATTCTTCAGATTGAACAAAAAGCTAACGTTTACATGGATGATAATTATTGTTTCTTCTAATAAATTCTGACTCCCATGACATCAGCCCCCTGATTCACGAACCGTCGGAAACGGAATCAATACAATACAAATACAAATACAAAATGTTTTATTTGGTACCAGGCATAGGACATTGCGATAAACATTATATAGCAAAAACAAACAGCAGGTAGGTACATGAAATAATAGTGAAAAACTTATAATGAACACAAAACGTAACCAGTGTCCCACGTCAGTACCAAATGGGTGTCCAGTTCAGCATTGAGTCAGCAATAAAGCCGACGCTGATTTTCAACTGAATCCCAAAGAATTAGTTTGACACGTGGACGTCAATGCGATACTAAAAATAAAAACAATGACAATGATTGAACCGTGCATTTCGCCAAACCGCCAAATCATCAATTTATTATTTGTAATAAATAATTATAATTTTAAGTTAGTTCACGTCACCACACACATCGCGGCGGACGCGCGCTCATATATCAATCACTTCGCATAGTAGTATCATTTTACGTTATCAATTATTCGTGTTGTAATAAATAGCTTAAATCAATATCTTCTTTTACTTATTATCACAGCATCTCTAGGTGTCTCGTACATCTAAATGGTCCTTCGAGCCGGATCGGAGTCGGATTCGAATTATGTGCTTTGCCGTTATGTATTCTATAATGAGTGACAGAGACAGTGCATACGGTTCGTGAATCAGAGGGCAGGCCCCATATCTCCGAATATTATCATCGGATCTCAATGAAACTTATATGGGACCAAATTGAAAGTGTACCCAATCAACAATCAAAATCGGACCACTAACGCCAGAGTACCTAATGGGTATACACTATACTTACATACTAGGTACATCAAATAAAAAAAATACGGGTTTAATTGAGTAGGTGTACCTCCATCCTTTTTTTGAAGTCGGTAAAAACCTAAAATCAAAATACCTAACAGTCTTTGTGAAGTGAAGTGTACATGTAAGTAAAATTACCGCCTGTCTTAATTTCAGTACTTAGGTAAGTACTTACTTACTTTAGATAAGCACAAATTTTTTCGATTTATATGAACAAAGCTCAATAGAACACAATCCTTTTATTCAATAAGTGAACAAACAAATACGTAATCAAATATTTAGCAAACTAAAGTTAATATCTTTAAACTATAAAATAAGCCCTTTCAAGTAATAATCCGCACCAATAGGAACGCGGCGCCTTCCCAACGTATTGGGGCATAAACTTCCAAATATTGCTATCAACATCTCCCAGGCGCTTTTTACTACAGTCCGCTTTTAACGAAGTAAGATGGCGCACGGCGATTTGCACCCCGAAACCAATCGTGTTTACCGTATCAGTGGTAGCTATCACTTTAACTACGACCTTGTGACCTCTGAGTCGGCATGCCCTACCCGGCAGAATGCGTGGCTCTCCAAAACAGAGGGAGCTACTGGATCCTCAACGCATGTCCGAGTCTGCGCAATCCATACGAGTCGCCCGGGCAGGCCAGTGAATGAAACGAGAGCGCGGCGAACGCACGCCCAACGTGACCCGTGGTAGTCCGGAACAGCCTGATATGAGTGACGTGCAGTGTTGTGTTGTGTGATGAGGCGCCGCTGAGCAGAGATGGCCGCGCGCTCGCTGGAGCCCGGCCACTACCGACCATGTGCTGCCTTGTAGGTGAGCGCTCCTCCCTAGCTCAAGGTCACCCCGTAAACAATATCCTCTGGTGACACCCCGTGGCTGAGATGTCTTCGTCTCGCACTAATTAAAAAATAATAAAATCCCTCCAAAATCCGTGCGTTTAGTTTTTGCCGTCTAAACTAAAACTTCATTTAGGGTAAAATTAAATTAAACATTCAATGTTCTTTTTTCAATGAATGATGGCATCAGGCTCTAGAGGTTCTAAGACTATTAAGCCTTTAAATAATAGCTCCAGTAATGGTCCCTCCTCGGCCTTATCTTACTCATTAGAAAGAATCTTCGTCGTGCCAGGGATCACTTTGTCTCGCCAGTGGCTATGTATATTAATTTCCATTGTTAAATTAAAGAGGGGTCGCTGATGAATGAAATTGCGAGCGGAAAAAAGGGTAGAGACAATCGCGAGCTTCTGGCAGGTTACTGGCAAGTCGCCCGGTTTTTTTTCGGTTCTAACCTAACCTGTGGGGCTACCTTCTAAAAAGTATGCATATGAACATGGGCTTTTTGGGACATTTGAAGCCCATATTATGCCCATCTAAAGACAATGTCCAAAAAGTCCGTGTCCGTGCCGGTAGCCCCCCTGACTAATTCTGTTCGGTAATTCGGTTACTTAAACATTATTATCGTGCTATTAAGTACCTACCTGTTTTATGACAGTAATATGTTCAAAATTAATGTACCTACTAGGAATAATAAATCCAATTTGCGGACAGATTTCAATCAATTTAAGATGCCAACTAAAAATTTGCTTGAATTTCTTAAGAATTAAGTACTTACCTATTACTATTAAATGGAGTTCAGGATTGAAACCAGATGAATAACTTGAAAATTACATTCATGGAATGTGAATCAGCTCTAGTCTAATCTGTCTAATCACAGAAAATGAGCATCTCCAATCGTGATCCAAAGGCTTATTTACATTGATCCAGTAGATCGATCCAGCGTCACTGGATTGCCGCGCTTGATCGGCACTGGATCAATGTAAACATGTTTTACTGGACGCTGTACTGGATTGAAACATGTTTACATTGATCTAGTGCCAATCCAGTGCCGACACTGGATCGAACTACTGGATCAATGTAAATCAGCCTTTGTTTGAGCCAAAACGTACACAGTACCTACTTACTAGGTATCATTTCCTTTTTATGGAAGAAAAATGAGATTTTCTTAAAAAAAAACAGATATTTACTTACCTAAGTATTTTGATGGGTTGTCTACTGAAAATGAGTATTAATCTAACAAAATTCTAAGACTATCAAGTTTTTTGATCCAGAGAGGCAACAGTTGGTTTTGATGAAGTACTTACCTAGTAAAACAGAATTATAATAGTTTTAAGTACTAAGGTAGTAAGTAGTAAGATATGTGATTTTAGTACCTACACAAGCCAAGCAAGTACCATCGTAGGTAGGTACTAAGCTAGAAGACTTAAATAATGGGATCTTCTTGTGATTACTTGGCTACTGCATAGAGTGCATTGTTTGTTCACAAACAAGGAAATAGTTTGCATGTAGGTAATTGCACCACATGGATGTGATGTGTAATAGGTAATAGGTACATGACAAAGCGACTAGAGTTTATGTAAGGAAAGGGTCAACTACTTACTGCAACAATCTGATTCCATGTATTTTGAAGTACTTAAATAATTACTTAGTAGGTACTTATCCATACTAATATTCAAAATCACAATTATAAATGAGAAAGTGCGTTTATTTGTTTGTCTGTCTTTCACGTCAAAACGGCGCAACGGATTGACGTGATTTTTGGTATCTATACTAGTCCTACCTAGTCTGGCAGCTGGAGAGTTTAAGCTACTTTTTATCCCGGAAAATATCACATCCCTGAGGGATAACGTAATTTATAAAAAGGTTTTAATCATGAGCTATAATGTACCTTTTATAATGTGAAGTGTTTTGTCTTTTATGATCTATGTTCAGACCCATAATTCGAATACAACTTGACAGATTATAATAATTATAATCGTTTAATTAAAATTGAAACAATTGAAACTATTCAAATTAAACAACAAAAAAAGGTTACTGAAACTTTTTCGGTTATGCACGGAACTCAATTTTACGAGCCAACCGTTCTCTTTCAAACTTTTTGGTCGAATCAAATTCCATTTTGTTTTCAAGAATATTTCATTAAAAGTTCAGAATTCTTAATGCGTCTATCAGTACGTCTGTGGGCGTTAACACTTGTAGCAGCCGAATAAAGGTTATTCTCCTCGGCAATTTGGGTTTTTATGGGCAACCGTTAAAGTAAAAGGTTGTGAGGTTACATTTTTGTGTAAAAGCTTGGAGGGACTTCTTTTTCAAGAAAACGGGTAGGTACATAACGTTTTATGGAACCAAGCCTAGTACTATGGAGTTAATGTTAATTTGGAAGTTGTTAATCGTATCTACCTAAAACTAGTTATACCTACTTGAATAATGAAGAAATTATTATAAGTGCAATCAAATATCATACAGGTAGATACTACTGAAATGTTTAAGTTAAAGAATCCATTTACAGAGCAGATATGCCTAATAAATAAATCACCTAAATTATTTGGATTTATAGTGATAGCAATCTATGGGCTAGCCCGGCACCTAACTACCGAATTGATATGCTTTAAGTGCCCAAGAATTTCTATAAATTTATAAATTCAAAATATTGAATATGAAGTATTAGAAAAATCTACCCGTTTCACAACTAGCTCCGATGGGACTCGAACCCCACGACCTTCACAGTCCGGGCGAATGCTCCGGACAGTGAAAGGTGGGAGATGGGTCGATTTTTTCTAATAGATAATTCATTTTCAATATTTTCAATAACAAATATTGCTTTGTGAATACAAAAAAGTAAAAATAATTTATTAATTTACAGGCTGCTCTTTCTGCTTTCTTCAAAAATATCCCTAAATAATTTGCACCATCAAAAAACCATTAAAATTTTATACCTCCATCATTTAAAATGTAATAAAATACTTGGTATGTCCTTAGATTTAATTGATTGAGTGAAATGGAGTGAACTTATTTACACACAGATTCGCGCCAGACAGCAATAAAATGCTAGCAATCACAATTGCTATGTTGATTGGAAATGCGCCGTGATTTATTATGTTGTGTATTTGTTTTCTTTAAAGAGCTTTAAAGGAAATAGGAATCCACTTTGAAGCCAGTAAAGAATCAGTAGAGTACAGTAGATCAATTATATCTTGTCTTTACATAAATATAATATTGAATACCATCGCATACTTGTTCCAATAGTAAACTATAAGAAGAAGCTTGAGCACTAGTACTTATTTCGGAAATTGGAAACAACGACGGGTATTACCACATAGGTACATCCAGACCCGAGGAAATTTAGAAAAGTTCATTTCCAAGATTTACCCGACCGGGAATCGAACCTGGTACCTCTAGAGATAGCCGAACCTGGGATCTCTAGAGATAGCGGCACCTTAAAAACCGGTGCGTTCGCCCACGGCCACGGAGGTCGTGCTCTACAGATAATAGCCACCCGCGGTTTAACCCGCGTAGTACCAGTTCCCGTGGGAATATCCGGATAAAATATAGCCTACACTATGGAACTAATTTCTAATGGTGAAATAATTTATAAAATCGGTCCAGTAGTTTTTGTGTTTATTCATTAGGTACAAACAAAAAATTAAATCTTTCCTATTTGAATTTTAGTATCGATAAACTAGGAGTTAAGCGGTGTAGTGCACTAGAACCACACTACTTCTAGTGCACTAATAATGTAGGGACAACCGTTCGGGAAGATAGGTTCTGGATTTGCGAACACGAACTGGACGACGCAGCGTAGGACGGCCCCCCACAAGGTGGACCGATAACCTGGTGAAGGTTGCGGGAAGCCGTTGGCTGCAAATAGCCCACAGCCGCTCTTTGTGTGCGCTCAAAGGAGGAGGCCTATGTTCAGCAGTGGACTCATAGTGGCTGATGATGATGATGATGATGAACCATGTAGGGTACTAGATGTAGGATATTAGGAGACAGGAGTTAGGGATGTAGGACACGACACTTACTTAGGGAGATAGGAAGGGCCCGACTTTTTTTATGGCTTGCACTTGTAGTGCAGTGCAATCACAAGTAGAGATGTAGAACGCCTACATAGGACGGGCAATCTTTCTGCGGCAGCCGTTGTATTTAATTTTAATCATTTAATTTGTATTCACGTAATTTATAGGTAGTGCTAGTGGGTATAAAGATGTAAATAAGTTAAGTAATGACTAATTGACAGACAGTGCACTATTTATGCGGAGATAATTTTAAGAATATTCTGAATCTAAAAGGTTTAAAATGTTCATGATATTGCTTAATTTATATAATTTTTTCGTTTGGCTAAGCCCGATGTCTCGGTAAGGGCAATACCGCTTTTTGCAGCTCTTAAGCACGGGTGCCATGGTCGGCGTTTATGTCAGTGACTGCGTAGGTTTCGTATGTAGTGCAGTGTAAACAGAACGCCCTATTTGTAGTGATCTAACCTAGTGCACTAGATACTTCTAGTCCGGTGTAGTCGCCGTTTTAGCACCTGTGTACCTCATCTAGGCTAATCCTAGGCGACACCATTTAGGTATTATAATTAATACTTTAACTAGTAAACGCACATACACCACTAACCCATACCCAAGGTTAATTTTATACCGGCTTATAAACAATTTCAGCAATACTTCCGCTATTTCTCCTTAGAGGTTCAATCAACGTTTTTTTATTTCTAAGGCATTGTTAATATCGTTGCTTACCTGTTCCATATTTGCCTCACGTTTCCCTCCCGTGACCCTTCCAGCTAATTCCTCCGGCCCTCTATTACCTAACAGAGTACACGCTCGCTATTCGCCATAATTACACGTAATGTTCTTTTCTTCATAATGTCTTAACAGGAAAAGTTCTTGAGGAAAGATGTTTCGATGGATGAAATTATGTTTTACGAAAAAACAATGTAAGTAAGTAACTGAGGAGATCATCGTGCAGTGGTCAACTTTTGAAATGGTCAGTAAAGGGATGGGTAAAATAAATAATTAATAAATAAATAAATATATATTTTCTTACAATCACACCAATTATCTAAGCCCGTAGTTAATTTCTTAAGAAACTGTGTCTACGTGAACTTGATAACGGATAAATATATACTTATATACTTTTTGTTTGTAAATACATACTTAATATACATAGAAAAAATGGGTGGATGGGTGACCGAAAACTTTTCATCTCGGGCTCCCCCGTGCTTCGGAAGCCACGTTAAGCCTTTGGTCCCGGCTGCATTTGCAGTCGTTAATACCTACCAACCCGCATTGAGCCCGCCTGGTGCTTATCCATCTATACTATAAGGAAGGCCAGTGCCCCAGCAGTGGGGACATTAAGTACATGATGTTGATCATGAAGTAGGTAACTTATGTTCGGCATGGTCAAGATAGTCAAATAAATAAATAAGACACGTAGGTATATGCCTCTTGCTTTTCTTTAATAATCGAATTTGAAAGTAAAAATGTTTAACAGACAGACAACTAACAAACTGCTCCATTTATAATTTTTGTTGTTATTAGTTATTATAACATACTTAAACGTTAATGTAATAACCGTCAAACCGTTACCATATTTTTTATTTATTAGCCACAACAGGCTAGCACTTAGCCTTCATCAGACCTAATATTAATTGGTCATAAGGCTGAAGGCAGAAGCGAACGTCCACGAGCAACTTTTTTGAATCACTTTTTTGTACCTATATGTTATGCTGACAAATATTTTCTAAAAGTATTAAATATGTTTATAAACGGGTTGCTCTTCATAACTCTATACTTATATTATTGTATTAGTGCAATATGAATATAATAGAGATAGTTTACGTTAAGAAAAATGCTTGACTCTGATATATTGAGAGTAGGGCACTACTACAGTATTAAGAGAGACTGTGGCACTACCTCTCTGTCATGCGTACAAAAAATAGTTTCACAAATGGCAGATTTACATGAATCCAGTTGCTGACGCCGGAATCGCTGACAACCCAACGATGGCTACGTGTAACCGTTTTATAGTGCCATTCCAGCGCTGGCGCCAGCCCGCATACAACTGCCTAATTGTTAAGATTATGGGTCAGGTATTACAATAAATAACTCAATAATTAATATTAATTTTCATTTATTCAAGTTATTAGTAAGCCTTTGTGATTGTCAAGGATGCTACGCTATTGGTTCAGAAAACCCTACGTCGGGAGACCTTGTAACGAGAAGAGCCAGCAAGAAACTTGCCAAGGGGTGCAATTCTCCCTTCATCATACACTTTTATTTTCATAAAACACGTCAGACAAATTACATATTTAAGTGTGAAATGCACAATGTGTATTTGAATTATAACCATACTGATAATAGTTTTAATACATTTACAACAATAGAATATTGTGACAAAGAATAACAAATTCCAACAGAAACTATTTGATGCTAATTCAAGTTTGTTTCGCATTAGATATTATATCTAACAATTTACAACACCAATAATCTCACATCGATGTAATAAAATACTTAGCTTTGCTTTGAATTCCCGATGCAGAATGAGGCCCGCTTCGCCTTATCCTACCTCCTTTATAGCTCGCTCAAAACAATATGGCCGGTAACACCAAACGGCCTTCTGCCGAGTTTGTTTCCGGCCAATCTGTTATTATTTTGGGTTAAAACATCATGCAAGTTTAAATATAATTATTAAATACAATTATAACTTTATAAAGCCAACATTTTAATTTTAACAACGACATTTGTTTAATTTTCAATAAAAAGTACGACTACAGATTGTGGACTTTGACTACCATCGACAATAGACACTGTTTTATTAAATTTAGATTCCTTTTATAACCTATTAGATAACTTTAATTCTCAATAATTATAACATACTTGGCAGCCGAAATTTGGTGACTACGTTCGGCCTCATAATTACTGGATTCGTGTAAATCTGCCATTACTGAACTTGTATGAAAATTCACTGCTACAATTTCCGTAGCACCGTAGCACGTAGCGGCTACGTGTAGCAGTTTGATACACTTTTGAAAATCGTATTTGTGCTTTAGATAAAGTGTCATATATTTTATACTGTTAGCTTCGATCAACAATAACACGTTAATATAGTGGCATACGTTTATACTAAAAAAATAGCTTACCAAACCAAAATATACATAAAATAAGTACTTACCAAATTATCATACCAAAACTTATCAAAAGTTGGAGACAAATTATTTTTTTATTATTAGAAAATTTATCGAGTAATAGCGCTACGGATGCATATTTTTCACCAAATATAACTTTAAAGTAGATGTACAAAACATGCACTAATGACAAGCAGATGTAAAATTATTTTGACAAACACAATTACCCATTAACGCCTGACCGGCCGAATAGGGCCGGAGAACAATGGAAAATCTATTGTCTCATTTCTGAGGCGTTGAAGGATTTACACAACATTACAAAAAACATAGCCACTAAAAACTAAACTAAAACATAAGCATTCATTGTGTAATAAGTAAATCCAAGTATGAAAACACTACATGGACTTAGTCGCAGGCTAGTTCTTTACTTTCGTTTTATACGTGTCATAAAAAGAACATACAAAGGAGTACAAATAAACCCGACGATCGAACGGGATTACACGTGGACTTAGTAGCAGGCTAGTTCGTAGTACTTTAACCGCCTCTGTGGTCTAGTGGTTCACATCACCGATTGAAGACCCATAGGTCCCGGGTTCGATTCCCAGTGGGGGTACATATTGTAGTATTCGGTTTGGTTGGTGGTAGGACTTGTTCCTAACTCACTAGCAATCACCATCATATATCTAAGTCTATAACGTATCTTTGATCAACAAAGTGAATTATTTCTTTTATACTGGTTGTGCACCCTACCACATCATTGTCCACATCACCCAAAGGTTGACTGGTAGAGAATGCCTGTGGCATTAAGTCCGCCTATGTACTGTAACTTGTGCATAAAGAATAAATAAAATAAAACAAATAAAAACTACATGTTGTTTTTTATTTTCTTCAAATCTATAGAAACTTGAACTACTATGGCTGCCATAGCTTAAGAATATGATTGTATGTTATCGGATGTACATAATCTTTGCGGTAACCTACAGTACAGTGCCACAAACTTTGCTGTGCCGGTGGCCAAAATGTGAAACTAGCGTGTTTTTTTAATGTCATTTTGCTGTCAAGTTTATGTCCAACCCAAGAAATTTTTATGTTGTTGTAGCAACCATAGCGCTGCTAGCGGCTGAAGTTCTTAGAAGTCAGGGCCCTCAGAACAATAACGTTATTGTTCTGAGTCAGGGCCTTCAGGGCCGGTTAAATTCTTACAAAAAAAAGAAAACCGTACGTAGCGCCGCTGTCACCGGAACAGAAAAGGTTGTGGCACTGTACCCATGACTCTGTTTACTTGGGGCTAGGTCATTGGTGTTGATTGTGAGTTTATTATTATATACAAAGCTTGATGAGCTGTCGATTTTACATCTTATCGAAACGTCTTAAATAAAAGCCTGCAACAAGAGCTATTTAAATTAGTTTGCATTGATGTCGTCAAATATTTGAGTCATTATTATTCTCCGTACGTAATCTACGCAAACGATCCCCGTTTTACTGAACACGAGTGTTCTACAAACAAACCTTGAACATACATAGTCACTAATTCTGAATTATAACTACCGATAAAGCTCTTGCTCCATTGTAAGCGAAGCAAGACGAAATATAATTGTAATGGGTCTTTTTAAACTTACAAATAACTAATACAATAACTACCTTAGTTTAATATTACCTATTTTTTGGTGTTAACAAAAAACAACATTGTTTTTAAACTTGGGTTTAAACAATACACAATGTTTTTATAAGTATTTAGTTAGTGTTTATGTGGTTTTGTTTTTTGTAATGTGTGTCAAAATAATTTTACTTCCGCTTGTCATTGAATGCATGTTTTGTATACTTATCTACTTATAAGTTATATTTGTTAAAAAATTGCATTCGCAGCACTATTTTTCTAAGATAAGTTTTGTACTATATTTTGTCTCCAACTTTTAATGAGCTTTGGTATTATATGTATTATATGTAGGTATGTAGTATATTTTGATTTGGCAAGATTTTTTTTTAGTTTATAACGTAAGTATGCTAATATACTAACTGGTACGGATCTAGTTGTATTTTTCTAGTATAAAATGTATGACACTTTCGCTAAAGCACAAGTAACACGATTTTCAAAAGTAGGTCAAACTGCTACGCGTACCCGCGTGCTACGGCGCTACGAAAGTCGTAGCAGTTAAATTTTTATACAAGTTCAGCATAGGCAGGTTTACACGACGAGTAAGTGGCGCTGTATTGAGGCGCCTAATTTAGGCGCCACCAAGTAGGCAGTTGTATGCGGGCTGGCGCCAGCACAAGTAGCCAGCGTGGAATTGTCAGTGATTTCGGCGTCAGGTCAGCTACTGGATTCATGTAAATCTGCCTTTGTGAATCTATTTTTTTTGTCCACGACAGGGTAGCACATAGCCTTCGTCGCACGCCTGATGTTAAGTGGTGATAAGTCTGAAGGAAGCGCACTACTCCCGGAATCCTCAATCACTGAGGAACTGGCTACTTAACTGCCGGAACACAATCATTCTGAAAACATCATTTTTACGGCGCCACAGACTTAGATATGATGCTGATTGCTAGCCAGGTGAATTAAGAACAAGTCCTACCACTAACCAAACCGAATACTACAATATGTACCCCCACTGGAAATTGAACCCGGGACCTCTGAGTCTGACTTAAAGTACTACGAACTAGTAAAGAACTAGCTTGCGACTAAGTCCGTGTGTAATCCCGTTCAATCGTCGGGTTTATTTTTGTACTCCTTTGTATGTTCCTTTTATGACACTTATAAAACGTGCAAGTGGGGCTACCGTATAACTTTATGGATATGAACTTCATACAAATTATGCCATTTGAATTCCTTATTTTAATAGATTTTTGCTGCTTTGTCCTGTTGAACGTTGCTAACTAGTCATTGTTATACAAGACGCCACTAAACAGGGAACTGATAGGGGCTATCCTAATCTTTTTTATAATAATTACTTGTTTTAAGTTCCATAAAACGTGTAAAGTTCTTATCCGTAAAGTTACGCAGTAGTCCCCCAGAACCAGAATTTTAATTCCTTAACTCACTTCTCAATTAAAAATAAATACCTAATTATTTTAGAGATGCTTTACATGTTGACATACAGCGTGTCCATACTGCATACACAATAAGATCTGTTTTGGAGTGCAGCGGTTATGATATGACTGATGATGTGCTGTCGATGCCACATATGAAGTAATCAGCCATAAACTCCAAAATATTGTCAGCTTGTTCCCAAGATCTCCTCCGGGAGAACTCTATATTTGCACGTGTCTAAAATTGGGGGAACGATGTATTGATTTTGTGCTCCATTTGACGGTTACTAATGAAGGCTTTCGCTTTAATAATAATTTGTCTATTTAAAACGCTTGTTTAGTAAGATATTGTATACAATCTTACATAGGTTAGTGATTAAACACAAGTTGGTGTTTTATTTTAATTTTACCAATTCGTGCTAGGATATCTAAAACTTCAAGATTATCAAGTACAACCCGTATTTCCGACTTGATCATATTTATAAGATTATTTTATTGTCGAATCAAAAGATGGATATGACCCTCTCCAAGGCTTAGAAGGTTGAAAATATATAAGGTAAAACACTTTTGAATTGACAAAATAATAGCGTAATTTTTTGCCAGTTATGTTAAATACTTATGTTTTTTAAGAAATGTAAACTAATAATGCATACAGTATTCAGATATATTTTGGCACTAAAATGAATTCAGTATTTGTCTATTACCTATATCTATCAGTGGCATTCACTAAGCTCTCAGGAATCCATTAAACATCCGAGAATCTGGTAGCTGCAATCACCGCATATCTCGGGCACAATGCGAGTCCCGGGGATAATAACATTCCTACGGGACCTGCAGCTTTGTCTGGTGGATTGAGGTGTGTGTGATCAAACCACCTTCATTCACTGCTTAACTGAGTATTAACTCATCTTTATATATTATCCGTTCTCGCTGAACGGCCTGCCCAAGTTGTCGATACGGTAACAGCTGTAGCGCACCACTTTCCAGTGATCGATTGCGCTGAAATTTTGTATACAGGTTTGGTTTAGATGACAATACAGTATTAAAGTACAGTCATCAAAAAAGCTTCTCATTAAAATGAAATTTTTACTTAAAACTTATTCTACCTAAATAACGGGTGTCCCAAAAGTAGATATAGGATGATATGTCTCAATAAAACGCGAATGGATTGGAATTTCTTCGTAGTTTTATTTTATATTAAAGAAGAGACTTGTATAATTTTATCTGAATAGAATATCTGCTAAATGGCCGCCACGGGCATTTTTGCTGTGTGCAATGTTTTTCATGACACTTTCACACATTTCGCTGCTAATTTCACACATTTCGCTACTTATTTCACCAATAACTCGGCGAATATTTTGTCTATATTGTCTATGTTATGTGGATAGTTGGCGTAGACTTTATCTTACACGTAGCCCCAAAGAAAGAAATCCAGTGGCATCAGATGGCAAGATCACGGTGGCTATTTGACATCACCTCTTCTTGAAACTACGAGATTTTTCGACCTTTCGACGAGTGTTTGTAATTGATCGTGAATTTTCGTTAAATATTTGTATAACTTCTATGTGCTGTTTTATTGTGAAACGCTCCACGATTAATTTTACATGTGTCAAGATGACGTATGTCAAATTTCAACCCGCCATCTTGAATATTTGAATCGCGGAAATAGCGCGAAATTTAAATCCTATACCTACTTTTGAGACACCCTTTATATTAAGTACATATGTACATATGTATTTACAAACAAAAAGTATTTAAGCATATTTTATCCCTTAAAAAGTTTTCATGACACAGTTTCATAATGAAATTTACATGGGCTTAGATAATAATTAGTATGGTTGTACGATTTTTTTATTTTTGGCGTCAGCCGGCCTAAGCATGAGCGGCTTCTATCGCGCAATATGATATGGTACGGCAAGTTGTCTTGCTTACCCCACTAAGGTGTAAGCAAGACGGCCGGCTGACTTAGGTGCAACAAGTGCTAGACCAAACCGAATAGAATATGTACCCCCACTGGGAATCGAACCCGGGGCCTCTGGGTCTGATACCGGTGGTACCACAGAGGCGGCCATAACACAGGTGCATTGTGATTGGAGCAATTTATGTGATGGTTCATTTATTTACATATTTTACTAACTAGCTTTACCTGCGTCAATTTTAAGAAAAAGAAAAAACCTACTAAATAAAATAGAAATATTTTTCTCGTTTTCCAACATTTTTCATTAATGCTCCACTTCTGTTGGTCGTAGCGTGATGTTAAATAGCCTAGCCTTTCTCGATAAATGGACTATTTAACACAAAAAGATTTTTTTATTCCGGTTCATTAGTTTCTGAGATTAGCGCGTTCAAACAAACTAACAAACTCTTCACCTTTATTACTATAAAGTAGTAGTATACTTACTAGCGGATCCTGCGGCGCCGTTTTACCCACGTGGTACCCGTTTCCGTGGGAATATCGGGAGAAAATATAGCCTAAGTCACCCGGAAAGAATGTAACTTTCTAATGGTCAAAGAATTTTCTAAATCAGTCCAGTAGTTTCGGAGCCTATTCAATGCAAACAAACAAACATACAAACAAACAATAAAATCTTTTCTCTTTATAATATTAGTATAGAAGTATAGATATAGACAAGAAGATGATTTAAGTGACCGTTACATATCACATAATTTATGTGAAAAAGTATTATAATACATTTGTAAA
Source organism: Crambus lathoniellus (assembly GCA_949710035.1). Classification (NCBI taxonomy): domain Eukaryota; kingdom Metazoa; phylum Arthropoda; class Insecta; order Lepidoptera; family Crambidae; genus Crambus; species Crambus lathoniellus. The sequence goes on from OX453310.1 coordinate 23,588,294, forward strand.
GCAGAGCGATATTCATCGCTTTAACACAAGAAATAAAGATAAACTTGTCGTTCCCAAGTTTAGGCTAGAAAAATCCAGAGCCTCATTTCTGGGGAAAAGCATAGCCTTTTTTAATAAAGTTCCACAGCATATAATTGAACTACCATTGCATAAATTTAAATGTTACATTAAAGAGTCGCTGATGAGCAAAGGATACTATAAAGTAGACGATTATTTGAATGACCGCAATGCATGGTCATGATGTAACACATAACATAATCACTGTTTAATATGATGTATTTTTATACTAAGCAATTGTTGTATTAGTAACGATATGTTTTTTTTTTGTAAATGTCGTTACCTAACTAAGAAACGCTGGCAAGTTTCTTGCGCCCATTCTTCTTGTCAGTTAAAAAAGTCTTGAATGGGTGGTAGGAAAATATTGACGATTCATAAGTACATATTTATTATGTCTAAGTGAATAAAGAATATTTTTATCTTATCTTATCTTACTGTTTATGTTCCAAACAATAACAAATACTTAAACAAATTATATACTGGCTAAGCTCTAACCGCCGTATATTATTATACAATCTTGGAACAATAATACGGTATATTTATAAACTGGGTTTACGGCTCCTACATAAATATGTAGTGACCTATAAATAAATTATGTGCACATAACATTTATGACCCAAGAGATTTGCGACTAAAGAGATGCAGTTGCAGCAAATTACCTACAATTAGTTTATTTACAGACCAGTTGCACTGTGCGGTTTTTACCTCTTTCCGTGAGAATAGCGGAATAATATATGCTATTCTCGCGGGAACAGTATATGATAGGATAGCCTATGTCGCTCAGGAAGTATGTAGCTTTCAATTGGTAAGAGAATTTTCAAAATCGGTTCAGTAGTTTCAGATATTACTTATACATAAAAACTTACTCACTTCGTAATCAACACTAATATTAAGTGTATTTTTACTGTGTATTATATTATGCACAAAATATAACTATCAGTGATTTAAAAAGTAGACCACATAGTTTCCTAATTTTTTGGATTGGAACTCGGTTAAAACCTAAAATGCAACAGTTGGTTCCAATAATGTGTCCAGTTGAATGATGATGATTTCAGAATAAATAATTTATTTTTAATCTTTTTGAAAAATTTAGTACTTATCATAGAAATATTAAAATACCTTTTTTAGTCTATATTTTTAGTTTATATTTATTTATTAGTTTATATTTTATAGAAATAAGCATTGGAAATAAGTAAGATTAGAGCCATTAATCAAGAGCAGCTCTGTTCGCGACTTTTCCAACTATTCCCTCCCATTTCATAGGGCCTGTTGCACCGAGAAATTACGCAGGGAGCCCGACCTGCATTTTAAATTGTATCTTAAATTTTAAATTTTATTTTAAATTTTATCCTAGGCTATTTTTACTATATTCTAATTCCACGGTGGACTTTGGGGATAAAAATAGCCTAGGACTTATTCTCAGACCTACCAAATATTCATTTTTTTTTTATAAAAATCGGTCAAGCTGTTTCGGAAGAGTTCGATAACAAGCACTAGGTATCTGACACGAGGTTTTTATATATTAGTTATCTCTGCTTAAGATAAGCACAAAGAAAGAGTTGAGAAACGAAATTTAGTTTACTTCGCTGAATATGGGGAAAATTAGCAAATAATATCTTGACGAAAGTTTTAAAACGTGTGTCCCTTTGAAATCCGCTTTTCCCTGCAATTTTCTCTATACTTTGTTTTTCTTTTTTCTTACCTATATTTTCAGTCTTCTATAAAAGGGTTCCATAAATATTTAAAAAAACTAAGTAGGAACTAAGATAAGAGCCATTAATCAAAAGCAGCTCTGTTTTACAAGAGTCGCGCGACTTCTCCAACTATTCCCATTTCACAGGGCAAGTTGCACCGAGAAATTACGTCGTGGAGCGCGACCTGCATTTTAACTGCACCTCCAATGCATATAAAACTAAATCTCTGGAAAAGATAAACTTTAAGAGCCGGCCACCGTGAAAGTGAAGAGAAACTAGATTTAGTTTATTTCGCTGAACATGGGGAACATTAGAAAATAATTAACTTGACGCAAGTTTTTAGACGTGTGTCCCCTTGAAATTCGCTTTACCCCAGTGCAAGCTGTGCCAGTGGCACAAGTTTATGATATATCGCCTGTTTACATAGCTAAAGGGTATCCGTGGATTTCTGGAGCTGAGCAACTGTTCAGTAACTAAGATAAGTGGTTCTCGAGTTTAGGGAGTACTTTTGGAATTGATAGTGCAGTGCCCGTAGTGTAAGTTTTTATGACAAAAAACGCAAACTATTTCGATACCGTATTTATGTCAATTTGTATGAAAACTGTAGTGGCGCCTCTAGCGGCGAGTAGCGTGCTTATATAGTTTTCATACAAATTGACATAAATACGGAATCGAAATAGTTTGCGTTTGCTTGACATAAAAACTTACACTAGGGGTACAGTACCCCGAGTGTAAGTTTTTATGTCAAGCAAACGCAAACTATTTCGAGTACGTATTAATGTCAATTTGTATGAAAACTGCATAAGCGCGCTACTCGCCGCTAGAGGCGCTGATACAGTTTTCATACAAATTGACATAAATACGCACTCACGATAGTTTGCGTTTTTTGACATAAAAACTTACACTAGGGGTACAGGTAGGAAAGGAAGGAAGTGAAATATCGGGCAGTCAAATGGCGATTTATGCAATTTTATTTCCTCATGTTACGGTTGGCCTGAAAAATCGTGTTTGAATAAATTGAAAGAAATAAACTAATAAATACATTTAAGGAACCTTAATATTATAAGAACGGGAATGGGTGATTCTACACTAATAAAATTAGTAAAACATGAGTTAGATCACACCACAGGTGATCTGTGAGTTAGATAGATCGTTCGTTTAACGCAGCAAGGCATCAAAATACTTGGTGTGTTTTTGATTTGATACTTTGATTGAATGTAGAGCAGAATCAGTGCAATATCAAATCGCTAATAAACCCTACAAAGTACCGGGTGTGGTAAGGCCAACATTACCATTTCTAATAGAATGGAATTGGAATTGTTTCATGTTTGGGGTTCAGGAAATTGTATACTTACCTACTTTCCTTAAGCGAACACTTAACAATTTTTTAACCCTATTTGAGACCATATCAAATTACTTTATAAATAAATCGTCACCAAAATCTTTTAAGGCCTGATCTGAATTTAAAAGTACCACAGAATAAAAAAAAAACGCTTTGAACAATTGTTCAACGTGACCACTAGAGCGCGTGCGTAACTCTCGGGCGTGTGAATCCAGCATTCAGCGAATGAGACCCTTATGTAGTAGACTAAAGGTTCAAAATGCTTGTATCATGGTAGTTTCAGGCATGTGTGGCATCTTGCTCTGGTGATCAAAGTAGAGAGGCTGAGTCGAGCATTATTTTTTAAACGGTACCGAAATAGAAGGTTTATTTGTGATCATTCAGAATACAGCCTTATTTAGTACTTACAAGTTCTTAATAGCGTGATACCTATCACGCTATTACCTAATAGTTATACTTAAAAATATCCGTTGCGTGGTTTAAAAGAAGAAAGCTTAGAAACAGACAGACATAGGCGTAGGGCGACTTTGTTTTATACTATATAGTAGTGATTATGTGCGGCCAATTATTTTAGACCTAATTGTCGTGTGGAAAAGATTGATAATTTAATGTAACTGTTTCAGAAGTGAGGTTTTATTATTCTGAGCTCAGGCGGAACGTGACAATGAGTCATGTTTTTTCGTGCGCGCAGCCGGCGTTCATCGATTTATAAGACGTTATCACGTCAAACTTTCTTCAAAAGTTGAAGTAGGTAGGTACGTTTTATCATATTTTTTTAAACACCTTTTAACTTATTTTGTGTCCAGAATAGTTTCCAAACAATATACCCGGTTCGATACCAGGGTATGGCAAGCTTATTCAAAAAGGAAAACACTGAACGCAATTATGTTTCATTTTAAAAACTAATAAGGAATGTTTCTTCTGATTGTGTTATCTCTATTGTCATGATTTTAGGTTTTTCTTATTTTTGAATAGCAACACTGGTAATGCCGTCTCTTGCCGCCATTTTGTTAAATTTAATAGGCCAATCTGTGGTTAAATTGGAGGGGGTAGCTAGACTTGAGCCCGATTAACGAGCAAAGAGAGGTCATTCTTCAAACTAGCCTCGAGGGGATAAGTTCACTAAGACGTCGACTGTATCTATATTGTTATACCTGTACTATGCCTGTACCTGTAAGTTGGATCAATAATTATATGAGTGTTATCTGGAGTCTGCGTTTTCTTCATATTTCAGAAGCGGTAAAGTACCCACGCAAGTTTATTTCTAAACCTGATAATAAGAATAATTTGCTTATTCTGTGCTATAGTAATGCCAAACGAGTTATTTTATTCTCTTCACGCAGAGAAAGGATAAATATTCCAGATTCCATGTTAATGCGTATTTTTTTTTATCTAAATGACATTTTAAATACCTTTGCGGTGGATTGTGTTTTGTACATGGTCGGGGCTACTCTCCGACGGAACGGACATAAACTAAATCGCATTTGTGTTTTAATTGATTGTGTTCGTATACGGTCGGGGCTACCCTCCGACTATACTAACATAATTTAAAAAGTCTATATGCGTAGCTTAGTACTAAGATTTTACTAATTCGTGTTCGGGGCTACTCTCCGATCGTGTTAGTTAAATCTAAAGCGTTAAAATTGGAATATTTGTGTGGCGGATTGTGTTCCGTACATGGTCGGGGCTACTCTCCGACGGAACGGACATAAACTAGATCACACTTTTATTTGAATTGATTAATTGTGTTCGTGTACGGTCGGGGCTACCCTCCGATTATACTTACATAATTTTAAACGCGGGTATGTAGTAGATATTTTCGTATGGCACGATCATAGCGTACCATGAATCTGGCATAATATCTTGATTGTTGTTGTTTAATTTACATGATGTATTAAATGTGGATTGTACAGAATTAATGGAGATGATTGGCATTATTATATTATTAGAGTACTTGCTGTTTATGTTGTTTATAATCTTACACATGGAGCTAGGACTGGCAGTTTTGGCTGTGTACCTACATGTAATGTTTTAAGTAATTAGTGCTAGCACTAATTGGAGCTAGTTTTGATAGCCTTTACTGTTGCACAGAGTAAAATCACTTATGGCTACTAAATCTTGCATACAATCCATGTTTTAACGTGGTATCTAATACCAACAGTGAATAAAAGAAAACTATAAGTTATGAAGCTAGTAAGAAGTAGTAAAGAGTAAGAATAATTTATGATTGGTTGCTTACATTTCATTTATCTTAATATTATTAAAATTAATTATTACCAATTTTCCTTTGTTTTTAATGTATTGAGCGAACGTGTTGTTCTCTGGGTTGAGTGAGCCATGTATGCTTACTGGTTACCTACGTTACCTGGTAAGATTGGTTTAATAGGTACGTATTACCACAGATAATATAATACTATACTAGGTATTACTTACTTACAATTGAATTCTGGCTTTCTATTTATTGATATATTAATTAATAGGTACAAATTTTGTGGATTCAATTAATATGAACACCGTGAATAGCAATATAAATTGCTTGAACTATGAATATGAGTTTAAATACGAATATTTTAATATGGTATCTTTAAATATTTAAATATGAAAGTCTTTATGTGAATTTGGATATCTCTAATGTGAATATTTTTAATTTTTAATGATGAGCGAACAAATATAAGGTGTTCACTGGGTTGAGTGAGCAAGCTATGCATGCTCACTGGTTACAAGAGATACATTGAATTTGTTTGTTGAAATGCATTAAATTGAATTTGATATTAGGGGGCGATGTATGTATGTTGCATACACTCGTCGGATATTAGAGGGCGATGTATGTATGTTGCATACACTCGTCGGATATTAGGGGACGATGTATGTTTGTGGCATGCACTCGTCGGAATTAAGGGGGCGGTATATGTTTGTGGCATACACTCGCCGGATTTTAGAGTACGAACGATGTATGTTGGTGGCATACATTCGTCTGAATATGTTTAAATGTTGATTTTAGAGTACGAACGATGTATGTTGGTGGCATACATTCGTCTGAATATGTTTAAATGTTAAGTGAGTACGTTTCTCACAGGCTAGTTAAATGAGTACCTACTTATATTTCATACTGGTTTACTACCCGTATGGCCACTTTTAAGATTATTAGATTTAAATGAAACTACAACAGAACAATGATAATTTCAAACGTTTTATTCTTGTTTTTACAATACTCATTTTACATTTTTGCACTAGATAAGTAGCTCTTAATAAAAGAAATGGTTTTTGTAAATAATAAAGAATGTAGGTAGCTTCTGTAGCTAGTGAACAGTATAAATCATGAATTTTCCTGAATGGTATATTGTGTTGATAACCTAATGATTTTATTATAGAATGACACGGAACGATCTTTTGCCGATGAATAATGTATATATTCCAAGGTAAATAGCATCTGAGGACGAATACGGCCCGCGCCACCTGGTGCGCCGCTTGGTAGGCCTCCAGGGTGACGTGGCCGACCCAGGGGAGTCTTGAGCGAAGGAGGAATACCCTTTCTTCATAGCTGAATCTGGTCAAAGAGGATTTGGGATGATGCAGAGCATTTTGTTTATGGGAAAGTATTGAAGTTGTTTTGATTAAAATGTTTCATGTTTATTTATTTGCATATCGAATAAAGCTATTTAAGATTTAATTTTCATCTCGCATAACCGACTAAATTGATTGTAACACCCCCTTAAATAAAGTTTGTAAAGGTCTACCTAAAACAAAACAAAACTATAAAAACTTATCTTTTCATAGAATCATTTAGATGTTATCAAAATACCCTTAGGAAAGAATGAAAAGCCTTTTAAATCTACAGTTGCCTACGTGCTTGACATTGAGTATCTAGTAGGTACCACAGCTGTAGCAGTAGATGCCTCTAAAGTATTATTGTCAATATGCGCTCTAATTATCGCAACATAGTACCTACTTACTTATAAGGATATTTATATACTAAATTATGTTTGGATCATTTCTTTTTCCTTGCATAATAAGTATCCACATGCTCCACAATTTGAGTAGGGGTTATTGTCTTACCTAGTTAAGATTTTTATAATTACCTTAGTTTCCATTTATACGAAATCCATACCATATCTTGATTCTCATGAGTGGTCAATATCCATGAGCTAGGTTTGTTTTTCTATGCCTAGGTCTATGCTCAGGTGACCTTTACGCAGAACTGGATGTATTTCTGATCTTGATAAGATTGGACATGATGACGATTCACTTTTGAATAAGAGCACACTATTAAAGTCGCGAATTTAGTATTCCAAGATTGCGATTGGGTAATACTTTTATAAACTGTGATCTGTGTCACTTAGATTGTTATAGACCTTTTAACTATGGAAACAATATTAGTTTCTGGTATAAGCTTAACAACCTCCATAGCAGTGTTGTAGATACGGTGTACGTACGCATAGGTTTTCGGGGTGCCGCTGTCTCTGAGGTACCTACCGGGTTCGATTCCCTGTCGGGTGAATGTTTAAAGCAGACTTTTCAACATTCTGCCCGATTGTATGTGGTAATCCCCGTCGTTGTTCCCAAATGCCATAACACAAGTGCTTGAGTTACTTAGTTCGGGATGGAAGCAATGTAGTTATGCAAAGATATCCAAAATTTACTATTTCCTATTACTTATTTTATTTTTTGTAGCTTTGTTCAAGTGGACATTTCGTCTATTATTTTTGTTATATGTAGCTTAATTTAAAAGAATTCACTATGCTTGACTTTTTAAATTTGAGTTTAGTGGCAAACTTAAATCTCAAATTTAATTTAAATTCAAACTAAATTGTGGATGAGTGCTAGAGAAAGTTTATCAGGAACATACTTTTCCGAGTCTTCTACATAATTAGACAATAAAGCCATAAGACTGATTAGAAATCATCATTCTTTACATTTTTCCGGGAACGTCGAAGATTCTTTATCTAAGTACCTAGTTTGATAGATACATAGATTAATTCTTTATTTGTACACAATATTACGAACGGAACAATCGCACACGAAACAATAATAATAATACAAAGATAACAAATTGTAAACCAAATGGTGGCCTTATCGTCTTACTGCGGTTTCTTCCGGGCAACTCAGTTTTGGTTTAGACAGATGGAAAATTTTACAGCCAAAATAACTAGAAGCTATTTTGCTATTTGTGCGTACTGCGTAGTGTTCTAGATCTCTCTTAATGATTTAGATGCAAGTCAAAAGCAGAGATACTTAGTTGCTTAGACGGCACTGCAAGAAGCATTTACTGATATCTATTCTAGTTGTTTTTATTAACATAGTGATGAAATGATGTTTCTAATGCAAAAACATGTAAACAGTCCATAGTGCATTTAAGTAGATCGTGTTTATTACGCTGTCAAGTTGTAACTGATGTTTTCCTAATTAAGCAAAATAAAGTAAAACGATTATTGCTCAAACACACCTCTCAATTTATTAAAATGTTCTATACAGCTTCATGCAAACATTTTAATTCATGTTTTAAACTTGTTCTAACAAATAAAGCCACAAGTAACCACTGCTGTAGCATACCAAGTTAGTTTTGCCGTGTTTTTGTTGTTATTGGCGGTATGATTTAAAATTAGTTTTTGAGGATTTTAATACTACCGTCCTAGTGTACGTATTGACAAAATATGATTTCAAATTATGTGAATCTAATTTACCTATTGTTATTTTAATGAGCATTACTATCTTTAATAAACCAAAAATCAAGTAGATCTGTCAAATTTACCGTCTCATTTGGTAGGCTCGTGATACTAAAATTCTTAGCAGTTTACAATTCTCACGGACCTTTGAAGTTCCTTCACATATTCTGTAGTGATCATTTCCATATTTTTTTAGATCTGGTCAGTTGAACATTTGTTTCTACTATGGTTGAAGGTACTAAGTACCTTACCTACTAATGTTTATAAAAGAATATGAGAATTCATATACTTACATTTATTTCTATTGATTCATTATCAGATACATCTATTTCTTTTGAATGATTAATAAAATTGATTTGGTTACTATGTGTGTTGTGCGTTTACTGCTTTCAGATGCCAATTGTAGCATCCAGTAGGTACTTATCGTGAGCTAGCATCGAGTTAATATAATAATGAGGATCCCGCTACCCTTGAACGTACGAACCAACACAGCATACAAACTGGAGGAGCAGCTGTGGTAATGAGAGGAGATAATATGATACTGAAGGTGCAGATCACAGGGTGATCGTTGTTGTGATGATGATCATCGTGGGCTGTGGTTGTAAGTCGGATATTGAGACGAGTGGATCGCTGATACTGAAGTTGAAGTATTGAAGTATATATTATCATGTCATGTATCTTATCTCATTTTACTAATATTATGATTGCAAAAGCTTGTATGTTTGTTCCCCAATCACGGCTATCGGCTGGACGGATCTTTGAAATCTTTTGTCTGTGGAATAGCATATCGGCTTCTTTTGACCCCGGGAGGATATTTTATTCCCACGGGAAATCATCGTGTAGTTAATTCATTTGGGCGAAAAGCTGTTCATGATTTTATTTGTCCTATTTCTATCCATGGTAATATACTTCTTCATATCCCAATTATAATTATTAAATCTCATCATCATCATGTCAGCCGAACGACGCCCACTGCTGGGCATAGGCCTCCCCCAAGGATCTCCACAACGATCGGTCCTGCGCTGCCCGCATCCAGCGGCTTCCCGCGACCTTGACCAGATCGTCGGTCCACCTTGTAGGGGGCCTGCCCACGGAACGTCGTCCGGCACGCGGTCGCCATTCAAGAACCTTTCCGCCCCAACGGCCATCGGTTCTCCGCGCTATGTGTCCCGCCCACTGCCACTTCAATGATGCAATCCTTCGAGCGATGTCGGTTGTTTTAGTTCTCCTGCGGATTTCATCATTTCTGATTCGATCGAGCAGGGAAATACCAAGCATCGCTCTCTCCATTGCTCGCTGGGTGACTTTGAGCCTTCTTATGAGACCCATAGTAAAAGACCACGTCTCACTTCCATAGGTCATTACTGGCAACACACACTGGTCAAAGACTTTCGTCTTGAGACATTGAGGTATTTCGGACGCGAATATATGTCGGAGCTTCCCAAACGCTGCCCATCCGAGCTGGATTCGACGAGAGATCTCTTTCTCAAAGTTGGACTTACCTAACTGGACCGTCTGTCCTAGGTAAACATAGTGGTCAACAACTTCGAGTGTAATGTTCCCAACATTAACTGGAGCGGGTGCAACATGGGCATTGGACATGATTTTCGTCTTGTCCATGTTCATCTTAAGACCCACTCTTTGCGAAGCATTACCGAGATCTTCGAGCATTGTGTTCAGGTCTTCCAAGGTCTCAGCCATAAGAACTACATCATCGGCAAACCGTAGATGTGTTAGGTACTCGCCATTGATGTTGATGCCGCATCCTTTCCAGTCCAGCAGCTTAAAAATATCCTCCAACGCAGCTGTGAACAGTTTGGGAGAGATGACATCTCCCTGTCTCACACCTCGCTTATTAAATCTATTTACACTAATATTATTCATAGTAATATGAATATTTGTTGATAAGAATGCGGGTCATGCTCGTATGAGGATACCTTGTAGACATTTTTAAGTTTTGATATTAAATTGAGAACTTGTTTAAAATCATTAACTTATTCATTAGGAATGATAATAATATGATCTTTTGATTTTCATGTACGGAGTGGAACCATGTATTGTACTATTTTAACAGAGGCAGAGAATAGATGCATTTAAGATTTGGTGCTGGAGAAGAATGCTCTGTAAACCTTGGACAACTGGTTGACAAGTTGAAAAAGCAAATTGTTGCTGTGACGGTTCAAATTGTACCTGCGGCATCTTCATTATTAGTGTAACTTCCTTGTAAGAATATTTAAATTAATCGGTAATAATGCCTATTACGAACATGCCTTTAAATAATTCCTTTAGTTGTCCTAATTCATATCTTGATTTAATACAAATTGTGCACTATGGTAAATACGTATCTATAACTTGGTTTGTTACTCGTATCTGGGTAAAAATTGGTAACTGTGCAGAGGCCTACAGTTGTTTTTGTAAGGACTAAACTAGGTCAAACTTAGCGATAGTTAAATTCATCTAATATTAGGTCTTTAATCCTTTCATGACTCGTAGTTGCTTTTTCCACTATTTGAGTGAAGTGATAAGGGTGTCTAGTTATCAGGTTAAAGTTAAATTCTGTACCTACCTATTCCTAATGTAACATTCTTAGGGATTTTGCTTCTGACACCATCTAATATTCTTGAATGTAGCTCCTGACAATGTATTGATGTAAACTAGTACCAAGCTAATCCATTTTTCTTTTATGACCTATAACTAATGCTTATAGATTATAACCAGACTTTACTTTAATCATCATATACTTACTTACACATGATTATATAACAAGTATAGTTTCAAAATAAGTTTTTTAAGTAATAATAGTCGCTTGTTAACGAATGTCATGATTATGTTAATTTATACATTGATTCAAATAGTTTTAGATTAGTTTGTTATTGATAATTTATTTTATTTGATTATGTATTACTTAACGATTTACTAAAACAATATTTTCACGATAATATCTATATTCTAAACAAGTCATCGGCTTCCTTAAAAGTTTATTGTTGAGCATTGTGTATAATAATGTATTTGTTTCAATTATGTTTTAAGTTTTAACTTAAGGTTTTTATCACTATAAGATTAACTTAAATAGGTACATAGTTGTAAGACTTTACTATTGAGAATAGTTGTGTATCAGTATATTAGCTGTATACTTACCTAATTAATTGATTCTAAATAATTTTTATATGTGCGTCGGGAGACAGCACGTTATCAGATGGCCGAATGTCATGATTTTAGGTTTTTCTTATTTTTGAATAGCAACACTGGTAATGCCGTCTCTTGCCGCCATTTTGTTAAATTTAATAGGCCAATCTGTGGTTAAATTGGAGGGGGTAGCTAGACTTGAGCCCGATTAACGAGCAAAGAGAGGTCATTCTTCAAACTAGCCTCGAGGGGATAAGTTCACTAAGACGTCGACTGTATCTATATTGTTATACCTGTACTATGCCTGTACCTGTAAGTTGGATCAATAATTATATGAGTGTTATCTGGAGTCTGCGTTTTCTTCATACTATTATATCCAGTACTTCTCTTCCAGGTCTTATGAAGTGATTTCACAACCTATATTTTTTTATTAATAGTGAAGAAATAAATAATAATAATGAACAAATATTGGACACCATCACATACATTGTTCCATTACCAGCCTGAGCATTGGTGTTATGGAAATTGGAAACAACGACGGGTTTTACCACCTACACTCAGACCCGAAGAAATATTTAAAAGTTCGTTTTCAATACTTACCGGACCGGGAATCAAACCCGGGTCCTCTAGACATTAGTACCTTGAAGACCGATGCGTACGCACGCCACTCGGCCACGGAGGTCGGTTGGCATTGGCAAAATGATTAACTTTACTTTACATTGTCGTAGTATCACGCACGCAAAATGCGTAGCTAATTTTTGCAGCTATACTTACGTAAGTAGGTACTGAAATAGTTTTTTACAATAATTTATGGATTACGCTGAGTGGTAATTTGCTATATTGGTGTGTTGAGCGGAACTGATAAAGGATTAAGATACGGATGAGAGATTGCTCGCTATTAACTAATTCATAAATAGTGAAGTGGTGGTAGTAATGCGCTTATTAGAACAGTCATGATAAGCTGTTAGGGCTTAAATGATCTGGTTAATGACTTAGTATTATTTGCATATTCCATTTATAAAGTGTTGAGAAAAATGAAGGTTGTATCCGAGCCGACAAGTTACAACCTGTCCGTCGTGATGTGGTTGCATCAACTAGGTGCCAGAACGAGTAATGGTTTTTCCTCAATGCCACAACGCGTTGTGGTCGAATCGCATGATAGCCACGATACGAATTTCGCTATGTGGTCTTTCTGTGTGTGCCACAATACGTTGTGGGCGTTTTTATAAGAGCCGTAACACGAATTTCGCGATGTGGATGTTTTACAGTGCCCACAACGCGTTGTGAGCTGTTTTTTTGCTCAATGAGCGTTTTCGGTCTTTGAGCCTAACACAGATATGTAATGTTCATAGGTATAACTAATACATCCATATTTGACTTTAAAATTAAGGTGATTTAGGCTGCAGGGTGCCTACCATCAACTTTAAGACAGCGATTCAAAAATAGCGCGATGCAGAATAGGTTCCTAAAATGAATTGCTTTCTTTCGTACTCTGACCTTCTAAAAACTAGATCGCAAATGAATTGCTAAATGTGAATGACCGAACGATTTGTGTCCTTATTTCTTCTACCCGTCTGTTTCACTCGATTCTGTCATGCCCGGAGAGTGAAAGGGACGGGTATAACCTGCAGGTGTCATGTTAGCTTGGCCGAGTTATAAGTCAAATAAGAGTTGATGACAGCTCAGCGGCTGTGAAATGTCATTGAATGATCACTGAATCGCTGTCATTGATATTAAGCTGTCGTGGTACGAATAAGCGAAGCAGATCAGTTTAGGTCCTAAACAAAACCGCAATAAGAGTTGATGGTAGGCACCCAGGTTGTCTATACTTCTATACTTCTATACTATCTATATATATAAAATTCAAAGTCCTGACTGACTGACTGACTGACTGACTGAGATATCAACGCACAGCCCAAACCGCTGAACCTAGAGACTTCAAATTTTGCATATAGATACGTTATACAGTGTAAGCATCCACTAAGAAAAGATTTTTGGAAATTCCACCCCTAAGGGGGTGAAATAGGGGATAAATGTTTGTATGAAAGTCCGTCAGTTTTGAAGTTAGGATCTTCTAATTTTGTATTTAGGCTGGCAATTGAAAATTAATATTTTCCTGTGTCAGCGTTTTTGACAATTCCACCCCCGAAGGGGTGAAAAAGGGGATGAAATGTTGTATCTAGAAAGTCCAACATTAAATTTATTATTTAGGCTTATGGTCGGAAAGTAAAACAAATAAGCAACCACATATTTCGTATTTTTTCGAAAATCAACCCCTTAGAGGTTAAATGGGATAAATAAACCTAAAAATCGATATGGATGTCGTTATTGAGGTTTTGTGGGATGACGATTGCAAAAATGGCATTTATTTTGATGTTTAACACCCTGAACATGATTCAACCTCTAAAAGGTTGAAATAGGGGTGAAATTTTGAATGAAAAATCAGGAGGTAAAATAGACATTTTAACTTGAAACTTTGTAGGCTTACTTCTTAAAACAAATAGGCAACCCATTTCGTAGTTTTTGGAAAATCAAACCCAGGGGGTAAATATAGGGTAGGTATAGAAACCTAAATCATCTTAAGTACCCTAAAAGTTCTTGGTACCTAACAAGTTCTTGGTACCTAAGCTACTCAGTACTAACTTTTTGATTGTGAAACAGACATTTACTATTTACTAGCTTCCGCCCGCGACTTCGTCCGCGTGGACATTCGAGAAAATACTTAGGGGACCAATAACCAGGATAAAAAGTATTGTATGTTTTAATTTCATAAAAATCCGATCAGCCGTTTTTACGTGATTAGGCGGGTCCTCCCTCACCAAGCGAGCAGCCTCGTGCGAGGCCCACCGCACGTGGCAAGCGTTCTGCCTCGCGCGAGGCTGCTCGCTTGGTGAGGGAGGACCCGCCTAATCACGTAAAAACGGCTGATCGGATTTTTATGAAATTAAAACATACAATACTTTTTATCCTGGTTATTGGTCCCCTAAGTATTTTCTCGAATGTCCACGCGGACGAAGTCGCGGGCGGAAGCTAGTAATATTATAAAGAGAAAAGATTTGTATTTTTGTATGTAACGAATAAACTCAAAAAGTACTGGACCGATTTAGAAAATTCTTTCACCGTTAGAAAGCTACAGTCTTCCCGAGTGACATAGGCTACATATATTTTATCCCGATATTCCCACGGGAACGGGTACCACGCGGGTGAAACCGCGGGCGGCCGCTAGTATTATATATAATGTACTCTGGTAATACGTCCATGAATTTTCTCGATGGGCGTGCAGTTTTTAAATATCTCGAGGCGACAACCACCAGACATTTACAACCATGATATGCTGACACCAAGGAATTTATAAGTACTACGCTTGGCTGACACTGACACACATACACAGGTCAATGTCAGAAAACCTTTTGTTGAAACTGCTTTGGTAGTTTTGTAGAAAAATTTTGGAATTGAAATATTGTGATTGATAAATAATCAGATAGATAGATAGAATAGATAAGTTGTTTATTTCCATCACATACAACACACAGATGATAAATGACTTCATAGAGGAACATACAAAAAAAAACTGAACTGTGTGCCGCATCAAGACAGAAAAAGGCAAAAACTCAGTGATGCCTTTGCTTTGAATTAAAGCAAAGCACTGATAAGATTTTAAATTATTTTTTACTATCACATTTTTCCTATACAAAGCACTGATTTTCAGTTTTCGCATGTGACGATACAGACGTGTATGTAAATATTAGAAAATAGAAAAAAAATATGTAAATATAAAACATTAATTAAAAATTGCATTATTATTACAATTATTATTGGTTACTTTATATGTATAATTATTATTATCAATATAAAAGCATTCACTGTTAGTTATTATTATTATTTATCAATTTTTTTAATCACTTCTTTTTTTTTTCTTTCACAATTCAACATCTTAATGTTTTTGAATTGTCTTGTGTACTTACCTTTTATTTTGATTTTACTTTACACACTGTCACTTACTATTTAACATCGTTCATCCGTGTATCAAATAAACGTTTTTGCGCATCATAATCTGCATTTAACTGCACCTTTCATAACCAAAATTAGTAAATAAGTATCTGGCAATTGCGTATAAGGCAATTGGGCTCCTAGTTGTATATAATGTACTGTGTTAACAAGAACGTCCCTGTAACATTCCCTGAATGTTCCCGCGTAATGACCGCTCAGTTATTAAATATCTCGGGGCGACATCCACCAGACATTTACAACGCTGATTGCTGACACTGACACAAGAGAACCTATTTTGTAGAAAAGTTTTGTGATAGACACAATGACGTTTTATTATAGGTGTTATTGTTGATCGGCACTATTGAGATTCACGACTTATTGCGTAAGTTTGAGTTCTTAAAAGTATATTTATAAAATAAAAGATTAAAATGTAATTAATATTACATTTTAATCTTTTATTTGCGCAAAATAACCGAAAATTTAAATCTAAGCCTTTAATAAAATGTAATTGATTTATTTCCATTGGTGGCGCTACTAAGCTCATCGAACCTTAAAACAAAAGTAAAAAGTAACATTGTTTATTCCAAAATTTGCTAAGCAAGGAAGACTGATTTCAATTCTCTCCAAACAATCCTTAAAACGCAGAAAACAAGGAATCTTGTTCAATAAAATTATTATTCTCGCGGTTACATAATTGTTTCATCAAATTACATATCTTGTTACATTGCACTAATTAGAATCGTGTTCCTCACGACATAGCGTCTACTTTCCCTTGATTATATAATCCTTCCATCATCCGAATTTCGGGTAATTAGTTGTACCCTTGCGCTAATATTCACTTTTATTAACATCATTAGGTGAAATTGGAACATTTAATAGATAATGAAGGTGAGAATGTGTGAACAGGGTTGAAATTAATTAAGTTTTTCTGGTCTAAATTTATATTTGATGGTTAGATTTTGTTGATTTGATGAAATAGATCCCAATTAGGGTTACCATACGTCCGGATTAGTCTGGACATGTCCGGACGTATGGACGTTTGTCCAGGCTTTGTCCGGCTTTTTAATTTGTCCGGATTGTTTTGGTTTAGATGGAATATAGGCCATTATATCTGCCATACGCCTGCCCGGCAGGCGCGCCGGCCGAACGTACCTAAACTGCGGAGTGACACCCCCCTGGTATTAGACCCAGAGGTCCCGGGTTCGATTCCCAGGTGGGATACATATTGTATCCAGTTCGGTTGGTGGTAGGACTTGTTTTAAGTGCGCCTGGCTAGCTCCCACCATCTCAACTAATTGGGTATTTGACAGATTTTTTTTTATTGTCTTAAAATGTTCATTTAATTAGTAGCAACACAACATAGGTATTTATTTTCAAATATCTTGCATATTTTCAGCGATATAGAGCATCAAACTTACTAATTAGACAAGGAGAGCGCTATAGAAACGTGACGTCACATTTCTATAGCGCCATACTCTCGCCATAGAAAATTTCGTTTTAGAAAGAGATAGCTAGAGTCAAAATTAAGTAGCTCATAATTCGCTTGTTATAATACATATTGAATTTCTTTTTTCATATTTGTTATTCAATAATGTTATATTTTCGCATGTCATAATTAAATATCTACATTTCAACAACAGTCAGACCAAACACCTAATTGTGACGCTTTAACAACGATTTTATCCCGCATTGTTGGGTTCAATGGAAAGCCAGTTCCTCGGTGGTTGAGGGTTCCGGGAGTACCTAGTGCGCTTCGACTTTCAACCTTATTTTCACAACATCAAGAGCGATAAAGGCTAAGTGCTACCCCGTCGTGGGTAAAGAAATACTTAATAAAAAAATGTTTTAATAAAATAATAGCATCTATGTTATTTTAGGTAAGTATATTTTATTAAATGCCTTAATACCTACTTCAGACGTAAAGGGCAACTGCATTTTTTATTTGACAGGCAAACTTCACTAGAGTGAATGTCAGATAACTCTGCACGTGCCTGGCGCGTTTTTGGCGCTAGTTACAGTGCATGTAAATATGCCTTGAGCTGTTTAAAACGTCAATCAATAAACAGTAGTATGAAAAAATGAAAAATATTTATTTGTTTACAGTTTTTTTAACTTTAACAATTTCGTTGGGGTTCCTCTGTTAACTTTAAATTGCCTGTATTAAAGGAACCCCGCTCTTCCGCATTACACAACAGGACTTAAACTTATAAACTATTATTTAAATAATAGTATGTATATAATATATATGTCGCAGCCAAATGGTTTAATCCGCCATTCAATTAAACGTCTAGGCCGATCATTTTTTCCGTTAGCTATTTTATCTTCCCATTAGGTTGACGGAGTCACAAAAAAAAATAACCACGAAATTTAAGACGATCGCTTCGCTGCCCTTCGCGATTGCCTTAAATTTCTAACCTTTCACGTGTTCTACAGGACTTCCGAGGTGTACATGCTGTCATACTTAACCATCCGCTGGATTCAACCGCCTGCGACATATACATTTACAAATGTTTGGGTATATGTGTGCGTGTGTGTGTGAATCAGTCTGAGCGTGTGCAAAGTGTGCATGTACATGTGTGTGTATTATATTTTAAATTTAAATTACTTCATAACATATCCTCAACCTGGTCATAACTTTGCTGCATTAGAAACGTATTTAATTTATTTTTACACTCATTATGTCATGCCATAAATATTAATTTTGTAATTAAGTAACTATGTTGTATAATGTTATTGCTCGTCTAGTATATTATCTAAATGCATATTCAGTCTTAAACTTCTCTTTATGTATATAGTAGTATGTATTTGACAATAATTTCAAGGTTGAACTTTGTACTTAGGTATACAACTAAATTGGTATTTAAAAAAAGTTGGTTACGAAAACAATATATTATAGAAATTTTTAAGAAGCTTAATAAAATTGCACTATCTCAACAACTAAGTAAGTATATATAAATATGATATTTCGATACTGCAACAATTAGGTAGAACATATAATTTACCAACACATAATTACCATTCATTCATTCATTCATTCAACATCATGATCATATGTTTGTCGCAGCGTGAGCGCAGTGCTGCCCTCATGGACAGCAAAATCGATTATTTTAATTTTAATTATAACGACATTCTTTTGAGTTATTTTGTAACTATCGACTTAAATATTATGTCGCTTTGTAACTTTGTTAGTTGAGTCAGTTTAAACGTTGCGGAAAGTACTTGGGTGAGTTGGATACAGAGAGATTGCAGCTCCTGACCAAGTGAGTTGAATTTGTCGAAACATTTGGTTGAGGGGCAAGATAAAAACAGTCTAAAAAGGACCCACAAAGGGGTTGGTTGAACGAGAGGCGGAAGTGGGGCCCGCAAGGGCCGCTTTTCTGTATCGAATTTGCCGCGTTTAACGATTCATCCGTCTACGTCATTTGAATCGTTGATTTATTTGTGCCATATCGATTGTGATTGAAGAATAAGAAAGAAAGAAAGAAAAGAAAATTATTTATTTTTAGCAACACACAACAATATATACACACAGAAAACCAAATAAGAAGAACAAAAATTATTTTTATAAAAAAATAAAACCGCCTTCAAAAAAACCACATCAAAAAAGTAAGAAATAATTCCTCACCAAATAAATAACGTAAGTACTTTAAAGTCGGGCGTGAAACATGTACAATTTTTGTTGTTTTTGTTAAAACCCGCCCGACTTCAAAGTACTTACGTTATTTATTTGGTGAGGAATTATTTCTTACTTTTTTGATGTGGTTTTTTTGAAGGCGGTTTTATTTTTTCATAAAAATATTTTTTTTTTCACTCTTGTTAGTGCATCGTGCAGGCAATCTACGTGTTTTCTGGTAAATAGGTATGTGATCAAACTGAAAACCTCCTTTATCGAAGTCGGTTAAAATACCTTGAGGTATCCCCTTTTTAACAAAACAAGAATCATCAAAATCGGTTTATAAACAAGGGAGTTATGCCTAAAGATACGTATTAAATTCACATAAAGTGGTAACCAAAACGACAGTATTTTCAAGATTTCCTGAAAACTACTGAACCGATTTCAAAATTTCATAAAATGGGACCAACTTGGAAACCAACCTGATGTAATAACGTTTGAACCATTTCAATCGGTTCATCCGTCTTCGAGTAATCGGTGGACATACACAAAAAAAAACATACAGACGAATAGAGAACCTCCTCCTTTTTGATTTAGAAGTCTGTTAAAAACAACAATAAACAAGAAAATACTTCCATGTGTTGTTGTGTGATGCCAAAACTGTGCTCGCTCAGTATAAGCAGCAAGCGACGAGGCCTGGCTGCACTGGTATTCTGCTGAACACAGTAGTGACATCTGGACATACAATTTATGGATAACGAATACAAAAACAATACCTACATAATTACATCACATTACTTTCATAAGACGTATGTTATTGAAGAGGAGACTATTATTTTGAGGATCCCTCGTCACAACCATCCTGACAACGAGACCAGGCAACCGACCCGCGACGACATGTTAAAATCCCATTCTGAAGCAAGTAGATTGTACATTTTGAACTAAAATATTCCATTTAAATTCAGTGAACACAGATTTCAACATAGTTATGCATTTCGGCACGGGGAGAATCCATGCTACAACCCTCTCAGAAACCTCTGCCTCACCGCCAGCTGGCGAGCGATCTAACGAACGAGTGAAGCGAGGTGAGTAGGCGGGAGACGCGAGCGAAATCGTTCACGTTCACGGCACAGAATATATATTGGTGCCTTACGGTACAGAAATTTCACTCCCGAGTTTAGGTATGATAAACACAAGCGTCCGGTCACCGGACTAGTCTCAATAGGCTGGCAATCGCTCGACTTGTCGCACACGCAGCGCACGCATCTGTATGTGTCGCCATCTGTCTCGCTTCGCGTGTATTACTTTCACAGATAAAGTACTACCACTGACAGCCCTAGCAGATTGAAGCGAGACGGCAGACAGTTATTGTACAATGAACGCTGATCACGCACAATTGTGATGACCACATCTACTGTGTTCCACAGTTTATTGAAACGAAGGTTTCTCATGCAAAATTAAGTAAATTAAAACTAGTCCTACCTTACTAGAAAATAGTGTCCGTAATCCAGGGGGGCTGAACGTTGTCTCGCCGGCGCGCGCCGGGCAAAACGATCTCCACACAACCCCCGATGGGATACTCTTACAGCTAACACTCTTATACTACACAATGCCCTAATAGGCAGCTAAAACTTTCCCGGCGCTTTTCAAAGCGAACACACACGGGTTACAAGTCCGTACCCCGACCGGAGCCCTAGTAGGTGCAAAACGAAATCTCGGTCCCAATATGGGTAGGTAACTTGCGCGGCACGTCGCTACAGAAACACACGAACTTGTCTCACGGCTGCTTACGGCCAACTGGTCTGCACGCGGCCCGAGCGCATTGCGTGTCGCCCGTGACCTTGACAATGACAACGCACCGCTCGCAGCGCGGCGCGAACATCCCCCCGTCCCGGACAGTAGCAAACTGTCCGCCAACTCAATCTAAGGGCAGGCGAGAGAGGGTAGCGATCGCTCGCTTCAAAACAGAGTCCCCCACCAGGACCTCGGCAAACCTGGGCACACCATCCGACCCCGGATGAAGCTGAACAATGCGTCCTAAACGCCAGCGGAGGGGCGGCAGGTTTGGATCCTTTACCAACACGAGGTCTCCTGTCTTGGGTGGGGTCGTCCTATCCGACCACTTAACGCGTTGCTGCAAAATGTGCAAATACTCCAGATGCCAACGGCGCCAAAAACTCTGCGTAAGCTGCTGGAGCAATTCAAATCGCGAGAGCCGTCCGGAGGCCACTTCGGAATAAGGATATTCCGGCAAGGCGTTAAGCGGTCTGCCAATCAAAAAATGGCCCGGCGTAAGGGCCTCTAAATCATTCGCGTCCGAAGACAACGGACACAACGGACGCGAGTTGAGGACCGCCTCAACCTTACAAAATACGGTCGCGAGTTCCTCAAACGTGAGGACCGTCTCCCCAATAACGCGACGAAGGTGAGTTTTAGCGGCCTTTACAGTTGCTTCAAAAATCCCTCCCCAGTGGGGGCAGGATGGCGGGGAGTACTGCCATCGTACCCCTCTGCGAGAGAGTGTGGATCCGATCTCAAAATTATTCCTATCCAAAAATTCACAAACTTCCTTTAAATACCTATCGGTGCCCTTGAAATTGGTTCCACAATCGGACCTGATTAACGACGGCATTCCGCGGCGAGACACAAAACGATTCAACGTGGCTACAAAGGCTTCTGTGGTGAGGGCACTAACCACCTCCAGGTGGACCGCTTTAGTGGCCAAACAAACAAATACACACAAGTAAGCCTTTTCCGTTCTAGCATTACGAAGCCGCGATGTCTTAACGGTAAATGGCCCCGCAAAATCCGTTCCAACTCCTGAGAAGGGCATCGATTCGTTCACTCGATCGGCAGGCAAATCACCCATCTGGGGCTGCATCGTATCGGCGCGCAAACGATAACACGGGAGACAACGAAAAATAACGGATCGGATTATTCTCCGCGCTGACAAAATCCAGAACTCTCGTTGGAGGAGCGCGGTCAAAGCATTACAACCGGCATGAGCATTCTTTACATGTCGGTCTGTAATCAACAGTCTAACTAACGGTCCATCCTTGGGGAGCAACAAAGGGTGGCGTGATCCGTACGGCAGGTTGGCATGTCTGAGCCTACCTCCGACACGCAGCAATCCGGTACTGTCCAAGAAGGGATTCAACCGCACCAAGGGTCCCTTCAACTTGGGCTTACTTGAGCGCAGGGCTTTCAGCTCCGGTTCAAACTCTCGCTGTTTCGTCACTCGCAACCAATGCAACAGAGCGTCTTGCCGCTCTTGTGGGGCGAGGACCGGAGACAACGATTTCTCCTGAGGCTGGCGACAATTTCGCACAAAGCGCCTCATCCAAGCAGTCACGCCGAGCAACTTATCAAGAGAACTGTAGCGGTCTAACAAAAACTCCATCTGCGGAGCCGCCACCTAGGTCTGGGACTCTGGCCACAGCCGGGGTGGCAGGCCATGAGCGCTCAGGCCGTAACAACCATGATGGACTCCACCATAGGTGGTGGTCCACTAACTCAGGCGCCTCGCAGCCGCGGGAGGCACAATCTGCGGGGTTCAATTCGCCCGGTACGTGGCGCCAAATCAACGGGGCCTTTGAAGTCTGAATTTGTGAGACCCGGTTGGCCACAAAAACCTCAAGGGTGTGGACTGAACTCTTCAGCCAACAAAGGACGACCTGGCTGTCAGACCACGCAAATATCGACTCCAAGTCGACACCGTTTCCCAAGGTGTCGGCAACATGATTGAGTAGCCGTACTAAGAGAGTGGCGCCGGACAATTCCAACTTCGGAATGGTTAGCCGAGTCCGAAGGGGGGCGACCTTACTCTTGGCCGTAACTAAGTGTACGGCGACAACGCCTGCTGCATCCACCGTTCGGATGTAAACGGCTGCCGCGTATCCGCTTTCGGACGCGTCACAAAAGCCGTGCAGGGAGGCTTTAAACTTTCCCGAAGGCAGCATTTGCCTCGGTATACAAACCCGATTGACGTCGGGTAGGGATGACACGAACCTCACCCACTCTCGTAGGAGGCTACCAGAGAGGGGCTCATCCCATGACAATTCCGCAGCCCAGAGCTCCTGTAGGAAGCACTTCATCGAAAACACTACAGGGCTGAGCCAACCGTTCGGATCAAAGGTACGGGCTACAGTAGACAGCACCGTGCGTTTAGTCCAGACCTTTGGGTCTGGCAGTTCCAATCTATATGTGAACAAATCCGGGACTGGTCGATACTGGACTCCCAAAACAGACAGCATGTCTGGAGTCTCCGGATTTTCAAAGAGGAGCGGCTCTTGCTGGTGGTCCTTAGGCAAATCTGCCAATAGGTCCGGTGAGTTAGACAGCCACTTCCGCAACTCATAGCCACCAGCCCTCAAGAGCGCAATCAGCTCATCACGTAAGACGAGAGCCTCATCTAAGCTCGAGGCCCCCGTGCAGATATCGTCGACAAATAAGGCCCCCCCCTCAATAAGAGCAGATGCCCGGGGATAGCGTAGCCGTTCGCGCTCTGCGAGCTCCAAAAGCGAACGGATCGCCACAAAGGGGCTCGACCGCAAACCATAAGTGTTGGTGTTCAGCTCGTAAGCCAACATCGGATCCTGGGGATCCTCACGCCAAAGGATGAGCTGGTATCGTCTATCCTCCGGGTGAATCACGGTCTGTCTGAACATCATGCGGATATCGGCCACAAAGACGACAGCGTGCCGGCGGAAGTTGGTCAAAACATCACAGACATCGTGATGCAACTTCGGCCCCGCATGCAGACACTGATTCAACGACACTCCGGTTGACGTGGGCGCTGAACCATCAAAGACCACGCGGATCTTCCCATTGGAAGTCTTCAAAACAGCGTGGTGTGGCAGGAAGTAATGTTCCACATTACGCCAGTCCAACTGCGAGATGGACATGTGCCCAAGGTCCAAATACTCCCGCATGAAGTCTATATACTTCTCCTTGAATGCGGGATCCCTGGCCATTCTACGCTCCATGGACAACAATCTCTTCTCGGCCATCGGTCGGGAGCTCCCTAAAGGAGGGCGAACCGCCAAAAAGGGCAAGCGGGTAATCAAGCGACCCGAGAGGAGGCGCCCAGTGTTGTTCTGGTAGAACAATTCGCACTCCTCGGCTAACGGATCCAACCGCTTGGCAGTGGGAGGTTCCTCCACCTCCCAAAACTTTTGGAGAACGTCGGACAAAGTAGAACCGACAATGGTCTGGCGGTCTACCGACGGGGTCTCTGGTGTCTGTGGTACCTTTCCCATCACCACATGACCCAGCGACGAGGACAAGGCGACAAGATCGGCTGTCTGCAAAACTCGCTTGCTTCCACACAGTACACGACCGAGGACATCCGCACCAATCAACAAGTGGATTGGGCCCGGTCGGTGGAAGGAAGGATCAGCCAAAGCCAGTCCAGACGTCAGCTCAATCGTGGATGGCGGCACTCGCACTTGCGGGAGTGGTCCAACCACCTTATCAAAGACTATCGCCGAAGCACCGATCTTCGGCCTTGGCGTGAAGTGGGGGGAGAAGGAGAACTCAACTCGACCAATCGGATCAGGGATCCGCGAGTCTCCCACCCCCCGTACCGCTTCGTGATGCGGCACAAGCAAAAGACCCAGCTGTCGGACAAGCCACCTGGACATTATGCACCCCTGGGCACCTGAGTCCAAAAGGGCACGCACCGTGACAACATTGCCCTTAGGTCCCCAAACATTCACGGAGGCTGTTGGCAACAGCACAAGCTCCGGAGGGGTGGTTGGGTCCGACAGGGGCGCCATTAAAAATTTTGGGGGGTACTTGTCCCCCTCGCGCCTGAGTCGGCGCGCCAAATGTGGGACGCTCGTACCGGGCGAGCGGGTCCCAATCGGGTACATACTGGCCCCGACCAACAGCACTCCTAGGTGCAGGGTAATACCCGTGTGGGGCGTGCCTCGGTACATAGTACCCCAATCGAGGCCTCTCCATTAGGGGGGGGGAGTAGCAAATAGGGCCCGTGCCCATCGCCACCGTGGCGTACTCTTGTGGTACCCCCCTACCCCCGCCCGTGGCGGGGGCGTCTCTCCTATAGTTCCCCCTCTCCGGGGGGGACTGAACGGGGGGGCTAAGCCCCGCCGAATCTCTAGGGGACCGGTTCCGGGCTGCCGGGCCCCCGCCCGTGCGCGAGGAATTCGAACCCCGGTCGCTCCCGGCGTCCTTGCGGTCTAAACAAAGGAGGGGGTGATGCCTCCCTCCGCAAAGACGACAATCCTCGGTCTGGGGACACGCCGACTGCATGTGTCCCCCCAAACACCTATAGCACCATTGGCGCTGTCTTGCAACGGCCCTCCGTCCCTCTGGGCGGAGGCCTCTAAATTTGGCACATTCGTGCACCCCGTGCCTATCTCCCCTGCAATACCTGCACCGCTCACTCGGTGCGGGGGGAGGGGACTGCTGGAAGGCAGCATAGCGATTGGTCGGGCGACGGGGCTGTTCCCTCGCCGCCACCATACGACCAACACCTGGAACCGGGGCAGGCTCCAGGTGGTCCGTCACCCTACATTCGTCCTCCAAAAAACGAAGGAGGTCCGCGAAGGGCGGGAGATACGAGGCGCTGTCGCCTCCGTACCTCTGCTCGAAACGCCCCTTCATTTCAGCGGGCAATTTGGCGAGGACTATGTGCAGCAGTATAAAGGACCACTGATCCACCGGCAGGTCCAATCGCCTTAGGGAGTTGACCGCTGACAGTAGCGGGTTCAGCAACTCCCTCCGTAACAGGTGTACCCGCGTGATTCGCGGGAGGGCCAAAATCGTGGCCACGTGGGTGTCCGCCAGTAACCGGACATTCTGGTACCTGCTAACCAGAAGCTGGCGAGCCACCTGGTAGTTGTCGTCACTGATGAGCAGGTGCTGGACTACCGCGCTGGCCTCTCCTCGCAGGGAGGAGCGCAAATAGGCCAACTTCTCACTAGGGGATAAGTCCCGTCGTGAATCCACCAAACTGTCAAACAAATTAATGAAGCCCATCCAGGCTGACAGATCCCCATTAAAAGTGGGAATCTCCAATGTAGGCAATCGGCCTAGCAACGCCGTCGGGGTAGGTTTGACCTCCCCGCTCAAAACCGGCTCCCCCTTCCGAACAGCCAGGGCCCTCTCAGCCGCCTCCGTGAACTGGTCAGCCAGCTCATAGGCCTGGGCTACATCCTGCTCCAGCTGTTCCGACACGGCATCATCAGCTGGGGGGGTTTCCATATAATACGCGCGACACTCCATGGCGTGGCGCTCCAGGTCTTGCAGCCGAGCTGCCAGCCCGCCATACCGAGCTAGCAACGCGCCTACCCGGTCGGCTCGGTCTATTAATGTGACCGCACAAGCAAGCCAACGCAAAGCTCCTTGGATGCCAGCCCTGGATACGGCGGTCGGATTCGTAGGAGCCATTTATATTCCGTTTAATAAACAAAGCAAACAAGGAAATATAAAGGTGGTAAACATCAACAAAAAAAGCAATAGAAATAGGTCGCGTCACGATAATATAAAACACAATTAAAATTCGGACGACATACACGGACCCTACTATTTTCATAAATTATTAGCAACTTACCAATTTCAAGGGCTAACAATATAACGGTATAAACAAAACGTATAGGATTAACGGTATGGCATAACGGCACGGCCAAGTCAACCTCGCAAATCAACTACTAAACCGTTATCAACAAACAAAAACAAAACTATTTTTAATAATAATACTCGTAATTTAATACTACTAATAATTAAAACTAGTTCCACTTTTTTAACTAGGCAAGCGGACTCGGAACAAACACTAGTATGTGGTACTAATAAACAACACTTTCGAACGAAACTATTCGTCAAATAAATCCGGACACACAAAAAAAAAAAATATACACATCTAGGCGAGTAAACTCGTATCAAATCACTAGTATGTGGTACTAATAAACACACTTTCGAACGAACTATTCGTCAAATAAATCCGGACACACAAAAAAAAAATATACACATCTAGGCGAGTAAACTCGTATCAAAACACTAGTATGTGACAACAATTATATAAGTGTCTATCTATTATCGGATCCACCAAGTGAGAAACATTCGCTTCGAGAATTTACTAGAACAATTTCTTAGTACTTCAAATCGTCTCGGGATCTTCAATTACCCTCGAGATTTCAACAAAAAAAAATAATTTTTAGGTACGCTTTTTAGGTACGCTTTTTATTTTTACTATGAAATTTTATGTAGTTAATTTTAATATGAAAATTAATTATATCAACTACGCTCTGCTACCAAAAATATGATCACGCACAATTGTGATGACCACATCTACTGTGTTCCACAGTTTATTGAAACGAAGGTTTCTCATGCAAAATTAAGTAAATTAAAACTAGTCCTACCTTACTAGAAAATAGTGTCCGTAATCCAGGGGGGCTGAACGTTGTCTCGCCGGCGCGCGCCGGGCAAAACGATCTCCACACAACCCCCGATGGGATACTCTTACAGCTAACACTCTTATACTACACAATGCCCTAATAGGCAGCTAAAACTTTCCCGGCGCTTTTCAAAGCGAACACACACGGGTTACAAGTCCGTACCCCGACCGGAGCCCTAGTAGGTGCAAAACGAAATCTCGGTCCCAATATGGGTAGGTAACTTGCGCGGCACGTCGCTACAGAAACACACGAACTTGTCTCACGGCTGCTTACGGCCAACTGGTCTGCACGCGGCCCGAGCGCATTGCGTGTCGCCCGTGACCTTGACAATGACAACGCACCGCTCGCAGCGCGGCGCGAACAAACGCTATACGCAATGCAAATGGTTGAAATTAGGCTGTTTTCCAGAATAGTAGGTAAATATCTCGGGGATTTTGCGCCGCTTGTATGGAAGTGAGACAGGCCTGTTCACGGTGTGAACCGAAGTATGATAAGTAGTGAAACGTCACATGGCGCGGTTGCCTGTTGGAATACATCTGGCAGCACGTAGATAATAACACTTTCCTATACTTACTGCTATCCTTTTCAATCTCTCACAATTGTCACTACCTAGAACGAGAAAGAGCGCGGGTATGCGACCGCCTCGTCGATTCCGCTGCATGCTATAGCATTCCCGCTTTCTTTATCGCTCTAGTTATTGACGGTTCGGTGCGACACAAAAGGATAGCAACAGTAGGAAGTGCTGTTCCGAGCTGCTTGATGTAGTTCAACTCTCCAGCTTGCGGTGTAGCTTGCGCTTAGATCTTTATGTCCAAAAAAAGGTTTATCACAAACTACAGACCCATTTCCAATTAACACGTTAACTTAATTTATTCTAGCTGGCAACACCAGGCTTACGTAGGTATACATATTCATTGCTGCAACCTGCATATTTGATATTTCGCAGCAAGCCCCGGTTGAATACCAAACACCTATAGAGCTAACCACAAAACACAGAAACTGTGTTCTGTGGAGCTAACTGTTTGCTGCCATGCTGCACGTCATATCGTATTCATGTGCATATTCTGAATACACACGTGTACACTTTGAAAATTATAGCTAAAGTTACTGCGAATACAAGGAAATAAGATTAGTCTCGGAAGATTACGGATTTTAGTGCAGTTTTGGAAACAGCTATAGCTATTCATACCGGATATACGATATCTCTGTATTTTTTATACAGGTACATATTCCTAAGTAATGCATAGGCATATATCATGTGACTGTATGATGTGTGCAAATTTTCCACATCTCATTCTTAACCCAATGCCTCACATGTTAAGGCCCGAAATGTTCTCCAAAACCGTATATTGCATAAATGTGTGTGCAGGGAATTTTCAAAAGTGCACTGGAATATTTGTCGTCTAACACGTCCGTTCTGAGAGCTTAAATTGCAAATTGAGGTGGGAGCCAGATGGGTCCAAACTCCCAATCTCGCGAATCAACGCTGAATGTCCGTCATTGCAGATCTTTAGAGTTTTACGAACCTTTTGCAACTAGTGACTAGTTAAACGAGATCGAATGCAATCACCAGATTTTATTGGACGATTGCGTTACAATTTTATTGAGGCCACTCTGTATCGTTCTTGCAGTTTACTTTTAACTCAATCACAATATGTATGATATAAAAATCTCGTCAGCTACACACTGACAATAAGCGGAACCTGCCTTATTCTTAAAAATAGCAATGGACCATTCTAGCGTGTCAAACCTTAAATCTGTGAACTTTATCGCGTCGCAATAGACTCCTTACTTTGCTGTTTGACATTACCTAACTCAGGAATATTTTATTGCAATTTTCAGTTTAGCGTTAGGCATCGGATCGGAGAGTGAGACACCTAATCTGTTACCCTGTGTTAGCGCATACCTCTACTCCGATCAATGAATGTGCATCGCTATAACTATTTATTATCTTTTCTTTGCACAATGTAAATAAGCAGCTAATTAAGCGAAAAATTTATAAATGACTAATTCATACTGTTGCAAATTTTATAATTGTGTGAAAGGTTTTTTAAAGGATTAATGAGTTGCAACCCCGTTTAAGTAACCATCCATAGTCTAGTCACACCACAGACAAGTAGTCTGTGAGTCACACAAATTTTAAAAGACCTCTCCTAATGAATACTTTAGCAAACAGTCCCATTCCAGTCTAAATATTCTTTTGCCTACGGAAAAACGGAATCAAAGGAACTTCTTTTGTAAAGAGTCAAGTGGTAATAATGAGTTAGTAATGCTCTATCACTAGAAGCTGGTTGCCATCCTAATGGCTACTGATTGTAGAACTAATATTTACAGATTTCCGGATAAAACTAATGATAAATACACTTTTATAATAATCCTTATTACTACTAAACAAATAATTAAAAAAGTACTTATATCGAATTGCATAGTGTTATTAGTGTTTAGCGTTGTAGGCAATGGTCACCCCACAGAACATGGAAAGTAAAATTTTTTTTTCGAGTTCTGTGGGTCACCCACTCTAGCTAAGATTTAATTAGTCTTATTGAATGTGGCCTGTTGCAGTACACATTGCACTTTGCAAATCTTATCTCTAAACACTTGATAGGATACTTATTTTATTATACTAACAAACATATTTTTTTTTTATATCATAACTCCGTCTTTCAACACAAATATTAAAAACTTTGGTTCTTATGACTCTTTTGAACAAGAATATGTCAACGTGTCTGTGAATGCATGTATCTGTAGGAAGGTAGGTAAGTACTCCAATGAGACTGGGTTTTAGATGGCTCTATTTCAAACAACCATCAAATCAAACTTTAGACCAGAAAAACTTAATTAATTTCAACCCTGTTCACGCATTCACACCTTCATTATCTATTAAATGTTCCAATTTCACCTAATGATGTTAATAAAAGTGAATATTAGCGCAAGGGTACAACTAATTACCCGAAATTCGGATGATGGAAGGATTATATAATCAAGGGAAAGTAGACGCTATGTCGTGAGGAACACGATTCTAATTAGTGCAATGTAACAATATATGTAATTTGATGAAATAATTATGTAACCGCGAGAATAATAATTTTATTGAACAAGATTCCTTGTTTTCTGCGTTATAAATCAGGATCGTTTGGAGAGAATTGAAATCAGTCTTCCTTGCTTAGTAAATTATGAAAAGACAATAGTAGTTACATTTGTTTAAAGCTGGCAATCACAGTTTTGGGTTTTATGTTGAAAATGAAGTTTAATGAATGCAAAAAGTAAATATTTATAGTCAATTTCGGTAGACTTTAATTGCTTAGCTTTTATTCACGTCGGATCTCTGATTATGTCGGATTAACTGTTAAGATTATCGGTAACATAATTTTGTTACCATGTAAATCAAACTAGAGAAACAAAATTAAGTGTCACTAGTGATACAATGCTTCAACAAGCATGTAAATTAGATGTGTGATAGAATGCTTGTTCTATAATCAAGTTGACGATAGAGGTCGCTGGTAAGGTAACCTTCTATTTCGACATAATTTTTCAGACGTTACCACCTAAAATTATCAGTGTCCGTAAACCGACTTTACAGACAACCAATTTTTTGTGTGAGCTTCTGCAGAGAACTGACGATTGACGCCGGTATCGGTGGCTTGTGGAGACACTAGGGACTTTCGATTTATCAACACAGTCTGAAATAGCTACGATATATCATTAAAGAAAGAAAGAAAGAAAAACCATTTATTTCGACATCACACGACAAAAACAACAAACATTATCATATTATAACCAGACCACATATACAATTTTTTTTATCACAAATACATATGAAAAATCTGTGACGTGTGGTGTCAAAATTGCGCCCAACTATGTATGAGCAGAAAGCGGGGTCTTGCTGCACATGCTGTTTCAATCATTTTCATATTATTATCAAACTTCTTATCTATCCATTTAGTTAGGCCGATACATTAGTTCAGGGCCATATTTATAGTAGATGCTGTCCCATAAATCAGTTTCTTCCTTTTGGATGTATCCCATGCCTCTTACTAATTTATCACCAATGTTCAGGTAAGGTTCGGCTTTGGCATTAAAGTGTCTCCAGTTGCAACCAAGCTTTGTGTCTGGTGTGGGATTTCTAAAAAACGCAAAACGGATATTATGCTTTATGTTTACAATAAATTATTAAAGAACATTTTGATTTGCTATTCAAAAAGACATCTTGTATTGTAGTACTTACTAAATTCTTTTTATTTTTACTTATTTGCATTCAAAATGCAATTTTTGTTAATGAAAATATTGAAAATTAGGTAGGTATTAGAAAAAAGTCCCATCGAAGCTACATAGTTGTGAGACGCGTCGACTTTTTTAATACCAAGGTACTTACTTATTTTCAATATTTATTATTGTAGTTTAATGATAAAAATCTATGTTTTGACTTCAATTTTTTGTCCTCGGGTTGGTAGAAAGTTTAATTTAAATAATGATCCCTCCAAAAAAAAATAAGTGTCTATCAAAGAAATAACAGTAGCCGGCTCTATAATACATAGAGTAAATGGAGATATTTTGGTGGTATACGTAATTTGGTAAAATTCATAGTTTGTTAAGGAATCGCAAAAACGATTTAGCGGAGCGCGTATTTTATTTGGCGAAAACTTGGTGATATATATTCTGTTTAAAAAAAGGATTACCAAATTACGTATCCCACGACAAAAATGCAACTGCAAACTCACCCAAATTTTGCAAAATTAGTCCAAAGTTTCGTCATTCTATCAATTAGTATGAAAGTGCCCGATGACTTAGGAATCACTTGGTTAAAACTTTTCAACGGAAATAGGTAGCCGATTTCATCATTATGGCAAACCGTCTCATTGGGAAAGTAACTAGATAGTCCGAATATTTTGGTAAATAAGTTTCTTTCAGATAGACATGAAAATTTATATAGATATGTTTTATTCTTTGCTGCAAAAAACTTCGCGAACTGTAGTATTCCATATTTGTATAATTCTACTGTATAAAAATTTGTAAGAGGTCTTAAATCACTCTTTACTATAGTTGTGTCTCGTGTATAAAAGGACTTTAGTTTTTTCGCTGCGTCTCGTACTTCATCCAACGTGTGAGTATATGAAAAACTTACAGGTGTAAAGAAACCTTTATAATAGTTTGCGGAATTGATAGTCTTTTCTATATCGTAACTGCTTGCTATCATAATTACTCCATCATCTTCATTTGCACCGATTATCAATTCTACCTCTTCATGTATATCATTTCGTAAAGCTTCAATTATATCCCCAGAAAAGAACGTTTCAGTATTTGGGAAACATTTCTCACTCACCACCCCGAATTGAGCAGGACAATATTCACAAGCATTCTTTTCTCTCCATGTCATTAGCTCTTGGATACCGATAAGGTTATCCCAAGTCTGTGCTTTAAAAAAATTATACAGTGCCTTATCGTCTTCCGACGTGCATCCTAACTTTTTAGCTAAGGCAATAGCTCTATCGCGTGGTTTATACGTTGAAGCCCACCAATTTAACATCGACCCGCTTTGAGCAATAGCTCTTCTAAAAAGCCCTTTCGTCATTGGTGACACACAGTGGTAAGTGACGCAAGCTCCTCCAGAGCTTTGACCAAAAATGGTAATGTTATTTGGATCACCACCAAAACTTGAAATATTATCTTTGACCCACTTCATGGCAGCTACCTGGTCTTTTATGCCGGCATTTCCTGGTACATCCTCGGAGTCTAGACAAAGGAAGCCAAGCACTTCGAGTCTGTAGTTAAAAGTGACGAGAATTACTCCATGTCTTATCAGAAACTCTGGACCATACATATCATCGTTTGCGTTTCCAAAGATCAATCCGCCTCCGTGAATATAAATCATGACTGGCAGGGGGGCTGGCGGACTAATGTTGGGCGTGTAAATATTAAGATGTAAACAGTCTTCGTTGCCCAACTCTCTTATTCTTGTGATAAAATTGTATTGGGGACATTGTGGACCAAATTGTTTTGCACTTCGTTCTCCTTCCCATGGCTTTGGTGGTTGAGGTGCCTAAAGGAAATAAACAGTGTGAGTTGATAAGCAACCAATGATAACTTTCAGTTTGAAATTAAAAGGAAGTTATTATAATATTACCTTAAACCTTAAGTCACCAACTGGAGGCGCAGCATACGGGATTCCTTTGAAACTGTAAAAAGGGCCAGCTAATGTACTTAGCACCTTTTCTCCTACAAGAACACCTTCATTCACTTTTACTTGCACCATGTTATGAATCAAAGAAAAACATTAACATTTCACTAATACTGCACCTTATTAAAATCAATACACCAATGAATCCGTTTAACGTAAAACACCTCTTTATATAGAAAAATACCTCAAAAAAATTACAGCTTTGTGTCGTGTCAATCATTTTTATTCTCAAGCGTATGGAAAGTTCCGTACAAAAATTTTGTGTGTGCGGTAAGGAAAGAGGTTCGCAAATAATTTTAAGTGTAGATAATTCATCGCTCGATTGACCTTTTTAGGGTTCCGAACCAAATTGGTAAAAAGGAACCCTTATGGTGAAACTTTGTCTGTCTGTCACAAATGGACATCTCGAGAACTACTAATGCTATCAACAAAAAATTTGGAATTGTTTTAGATAGCCCAACTATTTTGCAAATAAGAGAGAAATAAAAATATTTATATTGTTTTTGCAACATAGACTGAAAGGGGGTCTTAAAAATTCGAAGTGGGGCTACTAGGGCATATGGGGTATCATATGAAGAGCGCTGCTTGCACATCTATGCATTTTTTATTTTTTTCTTAAGCCGCTTGGTTTTTTACTTTTGATGAAAAATGTAAAAAAAAAATCGTTTCCCCCACCTTATCTCCGAAGTTTGCATAGACAAAAATCTGAAATTAATTTATGTGATAGAAGTTTATGTAAAGATTACAGGAATAGTAGATTGTTTAGTAAGGGCTGTATGGCACCCATAACAGTCGAGTGTTTTGGCGCACGAACGAAGTGAGGGCGCCGATAGTTCAAGACTGTTATGGGTCCATACACCCGAAGTAAACACTCTACTTTTCGTTTCGAATATGAGGGAAGTAAAAATAAACAGAATATTCTAAAAAATATTTTTCATATGGCCACGGAATTTTTGATAGACTCGAATTCTCATAACTTTTTGTTCATTTTCTCTATTTTAGGGAAGGCCAGGGAAACTAAGTCCATACAGCCATGTTTAGTGTTTGACCCGTACTCTATGCAATTCTATGGAATTAATAGCCCGATTTTTTATGTTACAAATAACTTATTTGGTGTAATCTGTTTCTAAAAACGCATATTATTAAAAAAAAACAATGTTTTAGATAATAATAACAATTTCACTTTTTGTATGGTGTCTACGATTTTAGTTATTTTATATATAGTAGCAAAGTGGCTGTATAGGCTTTTGTGCCTTTGCCAAAGGTATGTGGGTAAATAAATGTCCAGAGATTATAGATCATTTTTGTACATAAGTACTCATGGAGCTAGACTTAATACTGAGGTGCTAGACTTAATACTGAGGTAACTGGAGTTCTCACCCTGAACAAAAAAGTGTACCCAGCAAATTTGACATTTAGTATGTAGTGGCTGTCAGTTGTCTCATATGACCATACGTATTTTTTTAAAGTGTAGGTGAGACGGAAGACAACCACTGTGTAATTTGTGGTCACAAAAAAGTGTTAGTACTGCACTCTCCAGTTACCTCAGTATTAAGTCTATATCTCCATGTAAGTACTCTTTAATTTACAGATTTTGACATGACCCCTCCTGTTCCTTTTTTAAATTTCATTACAGCCCTAGGGCCGCCACATATCACTTTCAACCCGCATTTTAGACAAGTTATGAATTACTTTCAGAATATGAGACATGAAAAAATAAAATGAGCTCTCTAAGTAGTACTCGGTGCGTGAGTCCGACTCGCTCTTGACCGGTTTTTTTTCGTCATAGTGCCTAACCCGTTGTGCGACATGAAGTTCCGGAACTGTTAACTTTGGGACGAGAATATTTTATTAAAATACAAAGTTTTAGTTTACGAGCAACTTGTAGCGCAGAGGTTAGCGCGCTTGGTCTGCGATCGTTGAGGTTAAGCAACTTTCGCAATGGTCGGTCACTGGATGTGTAAACAAAAACTTTTCATCTCAAGCTCTTCCGTGCCGCAGAAGTTCGATTCCTAGTGGGTATATATAAACTAAGAGTTATTTATTCATTTATTTATTTATGGACAACCAACAAGTTCATTCACTTAAAACTAAACATTATTATATTATCTAAGGGATACAATTCTAAGTGATGTCTTATTTATAGGCTGCCACGGCATGTGTAAATTGCATTCAACGTACGGACTAAGCAGAACATGCAAACTAATTACAAATTTATCTTTTAACTAAAATTAAAAAAAAATTGAAATATACATACGTGTGAAAACATGTAAAGGTGCAGTTCATAAAGCACATAGACACCAATATGGCCAAAACTATATTTCACCATATCTTGGGAGTTATAGAATTGATGAAAGTTCCATATTTACTAAATATGTCGATATTAGAATTGTTCGGTAATTTATTATAGTAAGATTGCATGCGATTAAGTGATGAGAAATGACCCAAATTACTTTTAAATGTTTTCGGCTTAAATAACTTATATTTCGAAGGGC
Organism: Crambus lathoniellus; assembly: GCA_949710035.1. Classification (NCBI taxonomy): domain Eukaryota; kingdom Metazoa; phylum Arthropoda; class Insecta; order Lepidoptera; family Crambidae; genus Crambus; species Crambus lathoniellus. Next base: position 23,624,866 of record OX453310.1, read on the forward strand.
GTGGCAGTTTGTAGGGAGTATAGAATTTTACATTAAATAATAAATCAGGGCAATCAAGCTGCCCGTTTACAAGCTTATACAAGAACTTTAAGTCGGTAGCTTTTCTTCGATTTTCTAAGTTTTGAATTTTGAAAAAGTCTAAACGTTGACTGTAGGAAACAAGCTCTTTTGCCATACGACATTGAAAAGTTAAATGCCAAAGAAATCTTTTATTTATGGACTCAATCCTTTTTTTATGAATTTCGTAAAGGGGTGACCAAACACAACTGCAGTATTCAACTATCGATCTGACGAGACAGTAAGCGAAGCGAAGAGTTATTAATCTATGCGAGACAGTTATACACACAAATTTTTGTTTGAACGTTCCTAAACTCCCTACAATTGCGCAATACAAACCCAAGTACCCTAAAACTCCTTGAGACAATATTTCCTATATGGGTATTAAACATTAACTTATTGTCAATAACAACACCCAGGTCACGGATTGTATCGACCTCCCTTAGCTTTTGATTATTAATGGAGTAGGAAGAAAAATGCGGTTTGATTTTTTTGGAAAAATGAATAAAGAAACATTTGTCAGCGTTCAATTTCAAATGATTATCACTACACCAAGTAACAAATCTATCAAGATCTTGTTGTAGCAGCTGCATGTACGTATAACTTTTGATATGCTTTACAATTTTTAGATCGTCTGCGTATAAGTAGCATTGGGAATGATAGAAGCAACTCGGGATGTCATTGACAAATAAAATGAAAAATAGGGGTCCTAAATGTGACCCCTGAGGAACTCCTGATGACGTCATATATACGCTAGATTCGTACCCATTTATAACTACCTTGGAACTACGATTGGATAGGTATGATTTACACCACAGTAACAAGTCACCTGATATGCCAAAAGTAGTTAATTTCTTAATCAGAATGTTAATGTTAACTAGGTCAAAAGCTTTGCTAAAATCCGTATATATGACGTGAACAGAGTCTCGGGAATCTACAGCGTCTACTATATTAGACACAAAGCTGACCAAATTGGTTGTTGTGGATCGGGCCTTCATGAAGCCATGCTGTTGTGGAATGATTAAGCGTTTAACATGCCAGAATATTAAAGGGTAAACCAAAGTCTCAAACAACTTACCAAAAATAGGGAGAATAGAAATGGGACGGAAATTTTCAATGTTTGACTTGTCTCCAGATTTGTGAACTGGAACAATACGTGCCTCCTTCCAAAGTGAAGGGAAAATTCCAGATGCTAAAGAGATCTTTATTGCCTTGCCTCTTTCCTTGCCTCTTTTATAGATATTAAATATTAAGGAAAGAGGCAAGGCCAATATGTCAGCACATTTTAAAACAAATATAGCCGGTATATTGTCAGACCCAGCTCCCTTTTTTTATCATAAATTTATTTTTTATTAATCTAAGGGTACATATTGTATTCGGTTTGGTTGGTGGTAGGACTTGTTCTTAGTCTGCCTGGCTAGCTACCACCATTTTATCTACAATTTATAAACAACGGTGTTTTCATTATTGTTGTGTTCCGGAAAGATAAGAAAGCCAGTTCCTCAGTGATTGAGGATTCCCGCCTTATCACCACTTAACATCAGGTGTGATGAAGGCTAAGTGCTACCCCATTGTGGATAAAAAATATATAAAGAAAGGCATGCTATTTCTAAACCTCTAGATCTTAGTTCAGCCGTTTCGCCGTAATTGAATAACAAACATCAAAACTTTCGCATTTATTAGATATGTCTGTGAGATAGATCGTAAACTACCTAGCTTTTGACCACAATGTTGCCCACATTTTCTCTGCCCATGCTGCTGTCTTTCCTATACAAGCCTCCAGTCCAGAGTTTTTAATTAAATTCCCGATCGACGCAGACGAGGCCTGTCATTTTTCACACCCACGTGTATAGGCCACGGTCAGGTTTCAAAAGAGATTTCAAACGAAAATTTTAATCACCTTTTCAAATGAGTGGTCTGCTACGTTTTAAAACGTGATTTAAGTTCTTTTTAATTAAACGATGATTACTGTTTTACAATGTTCTTGAGATAAAGTTCTGGTGAAACGTTCATATCTACATTAATCGCGTAGTAAAGACAATAAAGTCGATAAAATACATACGTAAGTTACTATTTGTTTTGCTTGTTCTCTCGGTAGGTATACAGTTTAAGGTCTTTGAGTGATATTAGTTTGACGACCGATTTGGCGCAGGGGTAGGCTACCCATCTTCTGCGCCAGAGGTCTCGGGTTCGATTCCCGAACAAGACAAATATTTGTGTGCATGAACATGTCTATTTGTCTTGGTCTGGGTGTTTACTATGTACATTAAGTATGTATTTACAAACAAAAAGTATTTAAGTATATATCTATCCGTTATCAAGTTTTCCATGATACAGTTTCTTAATGAAATTTACATGGGCTTAGATAATTGGTGTGATTGTAAGAAGTTATTTATTAATTTATTTATTTATTAGTATAACTTCCTTTAATGCAGAACCTTACAAGTACGTAACATCCACATTTACATTCAGTTTTACACTATACACTATTGCACATGTTTCCTCATATGAAAACCGGCCAATGATATGAAAAATCAATGCGATTCAGTAATCTCCAGCACCCCGCATGCGGGTAAACGATCAATGAAAACGGTTTCCCGCACGCGGAGCCTATGGCATGCTTTTCAGAAATCTCCCTGCCTACGGGACCCATCGACCAATGGAAATGAGCCATTAGTTACGGTCCTAGTGTAATCTTACGAGAGCAAAACCTGTGCAAGTCACGGTCTTTCCCCTAGTCTAACTACAACCACAGAATATATAATAGTACTCTACTCTACAACACTAAAAGATACAATACCTAAGTTTAGGTTTTGTATCTTTCCGCAGTTTACCAAAACATCTGCTTGCGTCATACAAAAACTTGTGTACGCACTATCCAATGAATCAGTAGACGACTCATAAAATCTGGCTTCGTCAATAATTTGGCAATTTGGTCTTTACGAGCTTCGGTCCGATATCCATCGATTTCTTCTCGCCACTCTGGCAGGTTGACCTGAAATGTTTTTAATTTACCCTCTTGATATAATAAATAGTAAATAAATAAATAATCATTTATTCACAACCCGACAGTACAATATAGTTATATCTACATATTTAATATTGATTTACACAGTTTATTGAATTACACGTATGACGTATAAACGTTATTTCGTGCCAGATCAGCGCTGGCGCCAGCCCTGGCATTGAGTGATGCCTACTGACTGGTGCCGTTGGTTCCGGTCAGAATTTATTATTCCGTGTTCTGTAGTTCCAGCGTTGGTGCCGGCAACAGCTGTATCAATGTAAATCGCCATTATATATTATAACAGTAACCCTTAAGAAAACTAACACGTTCAGCTATGTTCAGTTATAATAAAATTGTAACTGTTCAGATATAATTTGTTTTTTTTTTACTTTAAGATTAGTCTCCGCGTTTGATGCGACAACGACGACGTCGACGACGACGACGACGTACGAGTGGAGTGTGTGTGCCTATTGAATTTTAGTTATGTAAATAAACGTCCGTAGCGGGGCGCTGCTCTGGTTTTCATACAAAACAATACCTACGATTATAATTTCTTGTTGTAGTTGTTGTACTGTACTAAAGTTTGGCCATTATAATAGACTAGCTGACCCAGCAAACGTTGTTTTGCCATATTAATTATAGTGGACCCGGTAAACTTCGTATCACCAACATCTATTATAGATAGACAGATGAAAATAAATGATCGTGAAGAAGTTTTATACACTGCCTGCAACAAATGTCACTTATTAAAAAGTAGGTACAATAAGTAATCCAAAGCGGCTGAAACGTCAGTGATAACAATACTCTTTGACATTTTTTTGTTTGTTTGTTTGTCCGTCTTTCACGTCAAAACGGATCGACGAGATTTTCGGTATGGAGATAATTTGAGAGCTGGGGAGTAACATAGGCTACTTTTTATCCAGGAAAATTATAAAATAAAAATGGTAATTTTGTATAGAAAACCGTTAAACTGTCATACTTCACACAACTGTCATTTCTTAGCCGCTTCCAAAGAGAAGGTATGTCAAAGAGTATGTAAACTAATCATTGACATTTTTGCCGCTTAGGATTTTTTTTTAATAAGTGACATTGTGTCAGGCAGTTGATACGAAGTTCGTGTCCAATAAAATTTATATGGTAAAACAACGTTTGCCGGGTCAGCTAGTCATTAAATAAAAATAAGATCAAGTTATTTAAATTTTTACTTTTTTGCATTCACAATGCAATTTTTATAATTGAAAAATGGAAAATGAAGTATTTTAGTTGTGAGACGAGTCGATTTTTTCTAAAATACTTCATTTTCCATTTTTCAAAATATGATCATTTTACGATTTACTTGGAATAATAAAGTTCAGACTGTCAGGAGTCAAATGTGATCTATTTGAATTGCCTATTGAATTCTCTAGTTTTTCGTGCTTGGGGTATGTATGTACATACTGTTAATTTCAGGCAGCAGCAAGATTTCAGTCGCACTACGAAAACCATTGTATGAATCAGTCGCCGACTCATAAAATTTGGCTTCGTCAATAACTTGGCAATTTGATCTTTACGAGCTTCGGCTTTGGCTCTGACGGTTATTTTCCTATACGACCCGTCGCGCGTCGATTCCCCGCCTGACAGGTTGAGCTGAAAGGTTATTTAATTTACCCTCTTGGTATAAAGGCGCATGCAGACATTGCGAGGCATGCGCAGCGCACGACGACGGACGCCCAGCGCCATGCTTCGCAATGGTGGATGTTTATATTCGTGGTGAGGCACGCACGAACGATAATAATGGCGGCATTACATGGTTCACTTCTGCCTTTCAATTTGGATGAAGCAACAAAATTGAACAATGTAAACGTCAAAGAAAATCATTCTATGGCAATGTTCAACCACATTCAATCGCGTTGAAAGAATTAAGCTTGCTCAATAATTTCACTTTTGCGTTGAACGAAAGTTGAACGTATAAACATAAGAATTTGAATGATTCACTAGGTGTTCATTCTCAATGTGCTTTCTGATTGGTAGAAATTTTCAAGCAATTCGGATTGATTGGTTCTCTTTAAAATTTAGATAGTTCAGTTTTAAGTCGTGTAAACAGCAGTATCTTTCACTTCTGCGCCTTTTAACCAAAGTGAATCAATTTGGTTGAACCGTGTAATATCGGCATAACGCAATGTATGTAAAGGCGTGCGTTACGAGGCGTGCGCGACGCTTGCCTCGCAATGTCTGTATCTGCCTTAATGTGTACGTGAACACGAAACGTGCCGAGAGTTTCGTGGAAACGTTTGAGCTGAAAATTGTATTTCGGATGGTATTAATGGGGATTGTTTGTTAAATGGCGGGCTGCAGTCTGTCATTGGATCAGTGATTAATAAAATTGCAATTTAATCTTGTTGTTGTTTTTTTTAACTTCGATTGGGTAATGTTGAGATTAATTTGATACTCATTGTCAACATCGATGTAATGTGAAAGATTCAAACAATTTTATTAGCCTTACATTTTGCGAGTGATTTAGTTACTTACCTCAATATTCTACTTATTGGTAGCGGGATGGAAAGGCATTACCTAAAATTGGCGTCTTTTTTTTGTCTCGCGGCCATCAACAAACTGAATCAGAAAATGACTTCTCCTTTACATTCTTTCCGGTTGACTGGTAGAGAATGCCTAAGGGCATTAAGTCCGCCATTTGCTGTATGTGCAATAAAGAATTAATAAATAACTAAATAAAAAAACAAAATGTTTGAATATCAAATCTTGATAGTATAACAAACAATATTTGCCAAAACAGTAGGTATAGCTGTAAACTCTACATACAGGTGATCTGTGCCTGTGCCTAGCATGGATTGGCTTTCATTACAGTGTTTTAGAGCCTAAGCACACAGAGAGCGGTCCGGAGTTCAGAGTTCCGTGTTCAGAGTTCCTCGTCTTGACTGCTCGAGAGTTCCAACGCACACAAGTGTCGTTCAACTTCTTGCGTTCCATTTTCGTCCGTGTCTTTGTACCTGCAACATGTTGCTAGAAAATTCATCTTCATCTTCCGAAGAGAAGCATTGCTTTTGTGGACTCTAGAAGCTTCTAAAAGGAAACGAAAGTATTGGGTGCACCCAATTAACACAACTCGAGAAGAACAAGGCGAATTCAGTAGTATTTTTCATGAGTTACTAAGCGATGAAGAGTTTGAATTGAATAAATATAGAATCACATTTATTTTAGCATGTCGAAGCTTCAATGAATTATAATATGATATCACAAAATGTTATATCCAAAAGCAAAATACTAACTGGAGGAAGTCTATTTTAGCAAAAGAATGGCTGGCTGTATTTTACATGCCGTACACGACTTAAATCATACAATAATCTCCTTTCTCTAACCATTCAATAAGTTTTTTTTGTATTTGCAACTTCAGACATCGCGGTGAACGCGGCGTTCTCTGTCTCGGTGGCAAATGAACTCTTAGAACACGGAGTTCCACTTTGACCGCCGCGGTCTGACTGCCTGCTGTGTGCGTTATCGTACCAAACTCAGTACATATGTTGAAACGCAGATCTCTGAACTCGAAACGCGGAACTCTGGACCGCTCTCTGTCTGCGCGAGCTCTAAATTGACAAAAATGAAACACAAGTAGAAAGTGAAGTAGTAATTTTGCCAACACCCACACTTTCGGTAATAATCTTTACGCCTGGAACCCAGGTACTCCATAAAAGTTAGTACCAACGTAAAATATCGGCTTAAGAGCTATAAAAACAAGCAATAACAAAATTAATAATGAGCCCTCCGCTCCGTAGGAGATAAAGCACGAAGCCACGAAAAAACGATGTTCTTAGGTAAATTCATGAAGATTGTGCTCCAAACGATTACAAAATAGCTGCCCTTTTGTTGAGATTTTACACCGGGCAGTTTCTGATTTATTTAGTTTCAAAGTCAGAAAAAAAAAACAAAAGTAATATTAATATCTGACGAAATATGTCTACGCAAAAATACAAAATAAAAACAACGGGTTGCAATCCGGGAGTGCCGGCAGAAGTGAAAAGGGCTCCCTAGACTTTTCACAAAAAAAAAAGGAATTTGACAAAAAAGAGAAACAAATACAAGAATTATGACAATATGATGTGATGTAAATGTAGTGTGTGGTGTGACCATCAGTAGTATGGTGAAAAAAGTACACATTTTTTGTAACTAGTGTGTAAAAAAGCACTACAATTGAACTACAATTGAAACACGATTGAGACACGATTATGACTTAACGTTAGCAGAATTAGCCCCCTGACCTGACGCGAGTTTAATATTTTTTACCCATCACGAAAAGTGCACAATGCCGCTAAAGAAGTTTTCACTTAAAAAAAAACAACTTGTGACATATAAGTAAGCATAACACAATTTTTGCTCAGACGGCACCTAGTAAGAAAAATGATGTTGAACAAGTGTTGAACGCTAGTTATTGATGTTTAGGTTAGGGGTGACGACAAAAGCAAGTTATTTGACAGCTTGTAATGTAAACATTTTAAGAACCGTTTTGAGTTTTTAGTTGATAAGGTCATAGGTGTTGAACTCAAAGTATTGACGTGAAAGAGAAGAAGCCTTGAAGTTACAGTTGAAAACACGTCAATCATAACATTTTGGCGGCAAGCCTTGAAGTAAGAGCGGTTTTTTGAGGATGACGATGGCGGAGGATTTCGGGAGTAGTGCGCTTCCACCTTCAGCCTTATCTTCATTTAAAATCTTCTTGTCAGTCTTGAATGGGCGGTAGGAAATTATTGACGATTCATAAGTACCTAACATATTTATTATGTCTAAGTGAATAATTAATTTTTTTCATTTTCATTTTCACATCAGGTGTGATTAAGGCTAGGCCCTTCTTACACGGCGCTACTCAAATTAAACTAGTTACAGAGCGATTTTTTGAGGCTGACGATGGTGGAGTATTTCGGGAGTAAGTAGTGCGCTTCCACCTTCAGCCTTATCTTCATTTTTTTATATTAGGTGTGATTAAGGCTAGGCCCTTCTTACACGGCGCTACTCAAATTAAACTAGTTACAGAGCGATTTTTTGAGGCTGACGATGGTGGAGAATTTCGGGAGTAAGTAGTGCGCTTCCACCTTCAGCCTTATCTTCATTTAATACTAGGTGTGATTAAGGCTAGGCCCTTCTTACACGGCGCTACTTAAATTAAACTAGTTACAAACTCTAATAAAAAATGAGTATCTTAAATGTCACAGCTGGTTTTTATCGCGTTAGTAGGTCACGCGATCACTCGCGACCGGTCAAGCTGCTGAATACTAGAAACTGTGCTGCGGCTGTGACTCTTCGTGTAGATTTCAACTTGATTTGTTAGTGCTGTGTACGAATCTCTGTTTCTAATTCAGTTTAAAGTAGCGCCGTGTAAGAAGGGGCTAAGTGCTACCCCGTTGTAGATAAAAAAAAATACTGATAGCATAATTATAACATTGCATGAAATTACCTGGAATTCTCACTTACCTCGAAACAAGAGGATAAGTAATCCTGTGAAACACGCGGGTGACAGTGACAAATGAGGTCGGAGATATGTTGAGCATTGTACACCTTAAGCAGGGTACTCACCGAGCTGTGTAACACGTAACGTATCTGCTACTGTATCAAGTGAGTACGTAGGCACGAGCCCACTGCGAGCCTCTCGCGCGAGGTTCGCAGTAAGCTCGCAGTGACCCGTCTAGTGGCGGTTTCACTGCGAACACAAAGGCGGCTAGCACTGCGGGTACGGGAGCTCGTAGCTGGATACACAGTGACCGTGGACGAGCTGTACTCACTGCAGGTTGATACAGTAGCAGATACGTTACGTGCTACACAGCTAGGTGAGTACCCTGCCTTATATGTTGTGTCCTCACACAACATAAATATAGGGTTCAATGCTGTCCTTGCGGTGTCTGCATAATCATGTATGCCTGTATCATGATGACACGACAATAGGCTGATGACTGTTGAATAAAATGACGAAATTCTAATAAAAACGTGAACATTTTCAACTTTAAGAGACACCTGTAGACTTTTTGGTTTTATATTATACTTATTTTTATTTATTACTTTCACGATCCTTCAAATTAATGTGGCCTGCTTCTTATTTAATTAATACCAATATGTACAAAAAAACGACATAGTTCATGTTGCTACAGTATTTTTTTTGGGTGCGGAGTCTATCCAGAATTACCAATTGTCCTTTATGCTACAAAATTGCTTATACTTATTTCTCAGTAAATTCACTTCAAAATTTCTCAGTACTTACTGCTCTATTTCGTAAACACAGTTTTTCTGACTAAATAGAGACACGTGAGTTTCTATATAAACATATTTGCATAATTACATACCGAGAATTATTTCAAACGATAAAAAGTTCCTGGAAAGGTAATATTTTACGTGCATTGCACCTGAGATATAAATTCTTACGTTAATATTTTCTAGGTCCATTATATATTGAAGGTGCGTGCCACAGCGATCCCCCGATAACGATATCTACGAAGGGCATTTGTGCACTACACTGAATTTTACCGATCCGGAAAAAACGGATGCTTGTATTTTAATAATTCATTATTATAAATAATAGAATTTATTTATTTCGTGTAGTTTAGGGTTCGAAACATTGAAACTACACGAAATAAATAAATTCTTACTATCCCTATGTCAGTTTTAATAATGTTCTTAAAAAATCTCAGTTGTATGAATTAGCACGATCGCGAGGTATTTTAATCTTTATCAAGTGTTTCACATGATAAAGAGTCTGTATCGAACCCCCAACCGCAAAGTGCCCTTCCTTCATTAAACTAATGATTGCTCTCAAGCTGATGAATAACGCGTCCTGACTTCGAACGGTTTTTACTGATACATCATATTAGATAATTCGGTTTTTTTCATACATTCTATTACAAAGTTTCCAAAAAAAAAACTTTAAAGTTTTCATTAATTAGTTATGGCAAAAGAATAATCAGGGTTAATTCAATACGACCTAACAGGTAAACCTGTACCCCCTTAAACCAAAACGTGGACTAAAGTTGGACCTGGTTTAAACTGGTACTAAACGTCCACGGGGGATAGAGTGCAGTACACAGTAGGGAAATAAATTTTTGGTCGCCAATTTCATCACCAACCACGTCAAAAATTTCTTAAAGCGGTGATCAATAAATTAACTTACAAATCTTAAATTGCAGTTCAATCGCGCTAACAACTGCTTTATTACAGATTCTTATCTGGAGTTTTAAATACATTTCGACGTAATGACGTAAACGCAGACCGGCCGTATCCTTAATTGCCAAGTGCCAAGTATTTAACTGTCTAGAGTCTAGAGTAATTTGCTAACATCTGTTTTACTATAAAATGTGCAAAAAGCATGAAAATACATTATAATCTATGGAAAATGCTATTAATAGCTACACACTGAATAGTAGCGTGACCTAAAAGGATTCCACTCAGCATTCATAAGCGGTACTCTTTAATTTGTGCGTTTTGATAGTACGACGATAGTGATATTCAGTGGTTTCCCTAGAGTGGAGAGCGAAGGAAAACAGTGAAATTCTGCATCGTAAGTTTTTGGTTGGTGGTGGGGCTTGTTCAAAGTCCGCCTCGCTAGTTACCACCATCTTATTTAAGTCTGTCGCCATAACAACAATGTTTTCAGCATTGTTGTGCTCCGGCAGTTGAAGATAAGATAGCCACGTCCTCAGTGGTTGAGGATTCCGGGAGTAGTGCGCTTTCCCGTTCAGCCTTATCATCACTTAACATCAGATGTGATTAAGGCTAGGCCCTTCTTACACGGCGCTACTCAAAAAGTGCTACCCCGTCGTGGATAAAAAAAGTATTGATATTATAGCACCAAAATATGAGGCCCAATGTTATGTTAATTACATAAACTTATTTATACTAGGGTCATAATAACAGAGGGATAAACAGACCAGCGACCGAGTTAAACAAGTACCTATAAGTAACAACAAAAAAAACTAAAATACGTATAAGTACTGCAAAAAAGATTATTTTACTTTTGAATTTCAACTGGAATTGTTGGTTGAACTGATATTGATGGTTTGATTGAGTATGGTATGATTGTGGTGTTAGCCTTCACAGTTATGCATCCGAACTACCAAACCCCGGGTTAGTAAATAATAATTTGGAGAATACTTAAAATTAGTATTTCTCATTTCTCATCTCACGGGAAACATTGTTATTTAATGCCGATGATATACTGAGTATTATAGTGGAGGGGTACGCTTCCAACTTTGCCCTTTCCACGCCGCCGTAAATACCTTTTTTCCTTTAATAGACCTCACCTATACGCTCAGTAACTGGAGCAGATGGTTAACTACAGCGTCAGGTTACGCTCAGGTTAACCGGCAACGGGAAAAATATGTACAAAAGGTTCCCTCATACGAGCGCGGTATTAAATCTTGGTTATCATAAATAGGGTTATCTAAATAGGTACACTCGACAGCACATCAGGTTAAACAGTTGAACTGCGATAACAGCTTTTATTACGTAGGGCATAAAGGCGGTCTCAAGGTCAACATGTATAGTCTGACGTGCCGCCGTCTGTACATAAATTCTCGTGTCAATGTGTCAACACATAATGTAAAAAAAACAAACAATTTGGTTTTTATTTTGTATCTATCGCAATTTAAGTTTTATTTTGTCTCTCTCAATTGATCTGAAATTGACGTTACTGTTTGATTGAAAACTGTTGAATTGAAATTACTGTTTTTTTCATTAACTGTGCTCAACTTAAACTTATATGCAAATATTTATCAACTATAGTTGTGAGACGGGTCGATTTTTTATAAATACTTCATTTTCCATTTTTCTGTAATAAAAACTGCATTGTGAATGCAAAAAACTAAAAATTAAAATAAGTTGCAATAGTAATTTCATCTTTAGCGATTGCCAAATACCTGGAAAGGTATTTCTTTCGCGTGTGAGGGTAGTAATATCTCCACATTGATGAAATTAACGCTGACTACACAGCGTGTAAGAAGTATTGGATAAATTCGACGCTTCTCGTAACGACTCCGTAGCTCAGTGGTTAGAGCAGTCGCCCGGAAAGCGAAAGGTCGTGGGTTCGAGTCCCATCGGAGCTAGTTGTGAGACGGGTCGATTTTTTCTAAATACTTCATTTTCCATTTTTCTGTAACTATAAGAATGACAAAAAATATGAAAAAATATTAAACAAATATATAATATGATAATTACAAGATTTCCGATTCTCAACTTTCAGAGACCGATTTCAGCAAAAAATGCCCCATCAAGTACGTATTTTTTTGTAATAAGTATTCCGAAAGTTTAGGCTGTCGCGCAGTTTTTACAGTCAATCAGAACCTATGGAAAACCATTAATTTTATTTTTTAAGTAGAAAATTTCATTCTGTTCCGTTTGTTCTATGTTTGTAAGTATCTTGTATTTTCACTTGTCTTCCACAATATGACATGATAATATGACACAGTTTACTGTCAACCATAAAAACGTGAGTAGATTAAATTGAATAATCATTAACCATGATGTTGTAGTAGAGTGTTGTGCAGCTTTTTTACTTTTTAACCAAATAAAAGTATTTTTCATGATATTTTCTTGAAGTAAAAAAACAGAATGAAATGAAATGAAAAACAAAATGACACAATCAATTAAATAAATAAGCAGCCGTGTTAAATATCATCGTTTGGTGAATAATGGGAAGCTTTATCACGGGCACACGTCGTTCCTGTAATAGATTTTCCCGCAGGACAAACTATTGAGTGAATATATTGATGAAATGAAATTCCTGCATCGCCGTCCGGCCCTCCGGTCGAATATTGAAATACGTTTTCGTCGAATATTTCGGTAATATCCAAAATGTCGCCTATTTTCGCTCGGCTCACCAAGAGTGTTGTTTATAGAATGAGTTTAACGCCAAATTGTTTCGGTTTTGATAAAGCTTGTTTTCAAAGTGTTTACCTACCTAAATAGAAGTCTACTGAAAACTGTTGAAGGACTTTTTGGTTTAAAATATCTTTTGTTAGTTGTTGTTTTCATTTATCTGAGCTTTACGTTTCGTTCGATAAAATAGAAGGCTGGCTCAGCGACCCTAAAGACTGCGTTTCCACCAGAGATGTGCGATGGAAATGTGTCGTACGAGCATGTGTAGCGGAGCTGTGAAAATGCGCATTAATGTGTATTGCGAGGATTATTGACTGGCTGGTACAGTATGCGCAAACCTTCTCAACACACATTCCTCGCAACACATCCCTCGCACCCATCCCTCGTACACATCCCTCGCACCACAGACGTCTCTATCGTCTTCTACAAGCCATGCTATGATACGGAACGGCAACATTGCTGTGAACCGGTTTACTCCTCTGAGTACTAAATCCTATGGAGGTGGCATACCTACGAAAAAGTGAGGTGTAAATAAGTCACAATGTAAGAAAATCTTGGAATTCAATTTTAAACTACTTCTAATTGTCGTATTAATCGGTCCGTCAAAATCGGTGCAGCCGTTTCAGAGATTAACCGGAACAAACAGACAAACAGACAAAAATTGTAAAACATGTCATTTTGGTATATGTACCGTATATTTAATCATATACACGTAGTAAAAAACGGTTATTTAATGTTACAAACAGACACTCCAATTTTATTTATTTGTATAGATGTATAGAAGATATGCCATCTCCATAGGATTCAGAACTCGAGGTTTACTTGCTGTTTACCTGTCAAACGGTGCAAAAAGTGTCAAATCGGTTCACTTAAGGCGATGAATCCCGACCGAAATAGGCACGCTAACGCTTGCTCGGCCGCGCGCGATACTCTTCACGCGGACGCAGCGGCAGCCGGCAGTGAACTGTGAACTCGCGAGCGCCCCGCGAATCGAAAATCACTTAAAATTCGATTAAAAATCAAATAATAAAATTTTTAAACTTTTGACGGCCGGAATCCCTCGGCTAATCAAAGACAATTATTTTCGTATATTTTTCATTAACTAAAACCAAGTATACTGCAAGTAATACGATATTTAGATTACGATTAGACGGATGTTTGGGATTTTATTTGACACAGTAAAATATCACCAATCGAAAAAAACGGCCGGAAGCACTAGATAAATATCTGTAAAATAACATACCTATATTTTTTCCAAGTTTTAAGTAGGTACCTACTTGTGATTTGCGAGTAATCCATAATTTAAAATACCCTATTTTGGGGAATGCCAGCCTTAAGTATTCAATGTTATCAGCATTGTTGTCTTCCGGCAGTTACTTACAGATAAGATAGCCAGTTCCACAGAGGTTGAGGATTTCTCGGGCGTTGTGCGCCTTTACTTACTTACTTACTCCTATGGCGCATCAGCCCAAGTAAGATAACATAGGATAAAAAAATATTTATTCAAATAAACATAATACACATGTACTTTGAATCATCACCATTTTCATTCGTCAACATTTCAACTGTTCAACATTGAGTTTTGGCCTCCAACACCATTTATCTACCTTTTTCCTTTAGCCTTATTTCATCACTTAAGATCAGGTGAAGTGTGATGAAGTGGGTACTAAGGAAAGTAACTGGGTAGCCGCTGTTGATAAAAAAAAGTACGATGACGAGTGTGAATGTTTTTTGAGTTAAGGCGATCCTCGGAAAAAATGTGCTCAAGCGAGATAGCAATGAGAAAACGATGCGCGCGGGAGCGAGACCGATTTTGCAGATTAGGCAAAAAAAAACACAAAATCACTTCGTATTAAAAAACTACAGCGATTAAAAAAAAATGCTTCTATACGATCCTCAATATTATTGGTGTCCACTAATTAAACCAATTTCTAATAGTGTAAGTAACCCCATTTAAGAATAATCTTCACTTTTCGTATTTTTAGAGGTCTTTTCGAAAAGAAAAAGTGTCGAGGCAAAATCATAAAATCGTGTTTTTGAAACTATACGATTCTAGATAAAGGTATGAAGAAATAAATATCTTATTACCAGATTTGTAACAACTGTAACCGTCCTATAGTTTTAAATCAAAAAGTCCATATTTTTCCGAGTAGCGCCTTAATCGATGCTGCATCGCGTTTACATCGATGCTCTGTAATGCTGGACGTGCTTCACCTGCGTGACGCCTAACGGCGTTAATAACGGCATGCGCGTCTTAGCGCGCTAATTGTATCAAATTAGTACGCTAAGGCCCGGCTACACCTGCGTATTATATCAAATAGCGCGCTAATTAATGGCATTAGACGCAGGTGAAGCTCGGGTATATAAGGCCCGTATTCTAGAATTTCTAGAACGACAGATCTCTTCTCAAGTATAGTAAGCAAGGGATGAATGCATTCATTGTATGTATTTGCATCCCTTTCTAACTATACTTGAGAAGTGATCTCCACGTTCTATAATACGGGCCTAAAAAAATATTTTTATAAAAAAATAAAACCGCCTTCAAAAAAACCACACCAAAAAAGTAAGAAATAATTCCTCACCAAATAAATAACGTAAGTACTTTGAAGTCGGGCGTGAAACATGTACAATTTCTTGTTGTTTTTGTTAAAACCCGCCCGACTTCAAAGTACTTACGTTATTTATTTGGTGAGGAATTATTTCTTAATTTTTTGATGTGGTTTTTTTGAAGGCGGTTTTATTTTTTTATAAAAATAATTTTTATTTCACTCTTTTTAGTGCATCGTGCAGGCAATTTACGTGTTTTCTGGTAAATAGGTATGTGATCAAACTCAAAACCTCCTTTTTCGAAGTCGGTTAAAATACCTTGAGGTATCCCCTTTTTAACAAAACAAGAATCATCGAAATCGGTTTATAAACAAAGGAGTTATGCCTAAATATACGTATTAAATTCACATAACGTGGTAACGAAAACGACAGTATTTTCAAGATTTCCTGAAAACTACTGAACCGATTTCAAAATTTCAAAAAATGGGACCAACTTGGAAACCAACCTGATGTAATAACGTTTGAACCATTTCAATCGGTTCAGCCGTTTTCGAGTAATCGGTGGACATACACAAAAAAAAAAACACATACAGACGAATAGAGAACCTCCTCCTTTTTGATTTAGAAGTCGGTAAAAATCTGAGGGAATATACGACCGCACCCCTTCCGCTTGTAACGCGTGCCAAAGTCATCATTAGTATGCCGTGGGCGTATGGAGTCTGAATGAGGCGATTAAGGGCGTTTTATACCACCATGCGGTATTTAGAGACTGATCCTGGCGAATTTGAATATGAAAAAGTGACATTTTTGAGGGTGGAATATTCTTAACCGACGTGCGTGGTGTTGAGGCGCCTTAATTTTTTTTTTTTTAGGGAGTTCACAGCTTCATTTACAATGGATATTATAAAGTAGATATTTATAGGTTAATTACAAGCTCCAGCACATAAAAAAATGTTTTCTAAATATTAGTAGACTAGATGTATAGGTACAAAATATCCGAAATAGTGCGGTTTTTTTGTAGTTGTGTTATCCGTTAACGTAACATTTCTAATCATACGAAGGGGGTTTTTGAGGGGGGGGATATTCCTAGAAAGCTATGTGCCTCAACCTCCCCCCCCCGGGTTTGAGGCACATAGCTTTCTAGGAATATTCCAAAAATGTATCATATACTTAGCTAATTAACAAGAATGCTCTTAGTAGAATCAAGTACAATCATAACGAAAATTACATGGGCGAACAAATGTGAAGATTCATCACTAATTCATTAGGAAAGTAGAACACAGGAACAAAGTTAAACGCCAACTTGCTGAATGGAAATCAGCAAACAGTAGGTAATTTGGGTCAAAGATCTCATTGGACCAAGTTACGGACAAACAAACTTATCGAACCGGACGAAATTGTACGAATATCGAGGTTCATTTGAAGTTTTGTGAGTGCGAATTAGTCGGGACTTGTTCTCACTTCTGGGAGTTTCTGGTCGAACTCCAAGGCATAATAAAGTGGAGAAATAAAGACGGTAAGGAAGGGTGAGAAAGATAGAGTGACTGATTTGTTTATAAAAAATATATATGCCTTTTTTTGGTCAATAGAAAAAATAAATAGTTAAGTAGGTACATACTTTACCTATTTTTATAAAAAATCTTATTCTACATGACATTAACTGCAAAAAACATTAGGAAACAAATGTGAAAGTGTGTTGGTTTGTATGTCCGTCTTTCACGTCAAAACGGAGCAACGGATCGTCGAGATTCTTAGTAGGTATTGGGATAGTTTGGGAGCTGGAAAGTGACTTAAGCTACTACTACTTTTCATTCCCAGAAATATTAGGTTCCCACGGGATAACGTCCGTCGGCGTCGTGTCGCCCACGCGTACGAAGCCGCGGGCGGAAAGCTAATATTTGTTTAAAAGCATCTAAACATAGCATAAGTACGCACGGCGCACATCAGACTATACGTGTTGACCATGAGACCACCTTTACGCCCTAACGTAATAACAGCTCCTATCGCAATTCAACTGTTTAACCTGCCCCGCTAGACAAGTGGCTTCTATTATCAAATTCGCCAGTCGAATAGAATGAAAATGTATGGGATTGACATTTAGCGATCGAAATGTCACGTGACCGCTAATGTCAATCCCATACATTTTCTTTCTATTCGACTGGCGAATTCGATAATAGAATGCCACTTGTCTAGGGGGGCTGATGTGCTGTCGAGTCTACCTACTTTCATTAACAAATGGGACTGCAATTCAAATTACATTACCTACTTACGTATTTTCTAATGAAGTCATTTGAAAATGAAACATGTTATGCTACCTGCAAGTATAGAGAGAAAGACATGACTTTTAATTTTAATAATAAATGTTTTAATATTTCATTTCGCACAAGCGGTGCTTTCACATTTCATAAATGATTAACTCAATGCACTGTCAGCCGAAATGGAATTCTACACTACACAGCACCCCATTCAGCGAAGTAAAAGATTTTTAGTAAATAATCTTGACAGTCTCTTTATCTAAGAAATGCATTAAAATAAGACAGATGTATTTTAA
The DNA here is from genome assembly GCA_949710035.1 of Crambus lathoniellus. Taxonomy (NCBI): domain Eukaryota; kingdom Metazoa; phylum Arthropoda; class Insecta; order Lepidoptera; family Crambidae; genus Crambus; species Crambus lathoniellus. The sequence goes on from OX453310.1 coordinate 23,642,874, forward strand.
CTTTCATTATTTATATTATAATATGAAAACATGGAGTGACTTCGAATGAATAAGTGTTTCATATTTTAACCCCCGACCCAAAAAGAGGGGTGTTATAATTTTGACGTGTGTGTGAATCTGTCTGTCTGTCTGAGGCAACGTAGCTCCTGAACGACTAGACCGATTTTGAAGCAGTTTTTTTTATTGAAAGCTAAATTAATCGAGATGTTTCTTAGTCACGTTTATTAAAAATCCACCCGGCCATTTATAGAGATGTTCAACTTCCAGCCGAAACGGTAAAAGATACAGAGGTGGTGCTTAGACTAAAATAACGTACACCCTGGGCAAATTTAGGTGCAATAAAAAAACAATATGGCGGCAAAAAAAGACTGTCTGTCTGTACTTAATATTCGTAGTGCCTAAACGGATCAAGCGATTTCAATGCAAATTCAAATTTTATAATTTTGTGTGTAATTTATAGAGGACTAGCTATCCGCCCGCGGCTTCGCCCGCGTGGACTACAAGACGTTATCCCGCGGGATTGTGATATTTTTCCGGGATAAAAAGTAGCCTATGTTCCTCTCCAGGCTTCAAAGTATCTGTGTCCCAAATTTCAGCCAAATCCGTTCAGCCGTTTTAGCGTGATTGAGTAACAAACATCCAAACATCCAAACATCCAAACATCCAAACATCTAAACTTTCACATTTATAATATTAGTAGGATGAATAAAATACATTTTAAAATTTTAAAAAATCCCGTACAAAAAAACATAAAAGTAAAAAAAATCTCTCGGTCGGGAGACCCCCAACGTATAAATATATCCTTTTAGTTAGTACTTCTCTATTTGTGGTCCCCGAGAGAGACATTTTATTTTTTGACTTTTTATTATTGCATCCTACTAATATTATAAATGTGAAAGTTTAGATGTTTGGATGTTAAGATGTTTGGATGTTTGTATGTTTGTATGTTTGTTACTCAATCACGCCAAAACGGCTAAACTGATTAGGCTGAAATTTGGGACGTAGATACTTTGTAGCCTGGAAAGGAACATAGGCTACTTTTTATCCCGGAAAAATAGCACATTCCCACGGGATAACGTAGTGTAGTCCACGCGGGCGAAGCCGCGAGCGGATAGCTAGTTATGTAATAAAAGACACGTCAAGATTGTTTAGGTAAATCTTTTGCTCCACCGAATAGACTGTAGGTAAGTTTTCATCTGAATTTCACTTGTTTGAAACAACATGTAAAAGGGTGTTAATAAAAGCAATTGAAGTATGGGGCTTGAAATTGTTTCTAACAGAGTTTTGCGAGTTTCACACAGGTTTCACAAAATCAAGCGCCTGTTCGTTTGAACGTTTGTGTTATATGCGTCGCGTCGCAATTGCTCTGCAAAACCTTCAGGCGTCGACAGCTTTTATTACGCTTTTTGAACTCGCGAACACGGTACACAAAATTAAGAAACTTCTCTTTGGAATCCTAAGTAAACGTTTGTATTTTATGGCACTGTTGATTTTTGTTTGAAATAAAATTTATTTTATTAAGGCGCAACTCGAAAAAAATATGCTGAAGCGAGATAGCAATTAGAAAACGACGCGCGCGGGAGTGAGACCGATTTTGTAGATTAGGCATAAAAAACACAAAATAACTTCATATTAAAAAAAAAATAACTAAAGCGGTTTTTTAAAAATACTTCTACCCGATCCTAAATATTATTGGTGTCCACTAATTAAGCCAATTTCCAATAGTATATGTAACCCCATTTAAGAATAATCTTGAATTTTCGTATTTGTAGAGGTCTTTTCGAAAAGAAAAAATGTCGAGGCAAAATCATAAAATCGTGTTTCTGAAACTATACGAATCTAGATAAGGGTATGAAGAAATATATATCTTATTACCAGATTTGTAACAACTCTAACCGTCCTATAGTTTTATATCAAAATGTCCATACGTTTTCCGAGTAGCGCCTTAATCAGGAACTTAAATAATAATAAATAAATAAATAAATTTTTATAATTTATTTTATTAGTTTATTAGTTATTTTTTATTAATAAAAATTAAATATTTATTAAATATTATTTAAATTTAACACGTGTAATATAACTAATTATATACAAAATTTATGGTAAAACCACCAATGTAAAAACTCAAGTATTTGTTAAATGCCTTGAACGTGGCTGATGTCATAATGCTATGACTAATAATAAAATATTTATGTAAGGAGTATAAAATAAAGCAATTTAAAAGCAATTTACCATATTTTATGTAAGTACTACAATTAAGAACAATAAAGACATTATGAATGATAAAAATAATAAAAATTTATTATCTTATGAATTATACAACAGCAACAATTCAATTTACATAGGGTCTGAGATAATATAAACCTAAAACACAAAACATTTATATTGCAGTATTGATAATATCTAGTTAAACCATAAAACTGTTTTTTTACGTCCACGCAAGCAACTCAAACGCTAAAAATATTGGATCTTTTTGTTAATCCGTTTGGGAGATACGATTCCACACATACAAACACAGATGCATTTAATTTTATAAAAGACTGTTTCAGGGTTTGAATAATACGTTCAAATCACTCACGAAAAAAGAAAAATCACGCAGTAAACCTTTTTTGTCAGAGCTATACAGAATTATTGAATTACAAAGGTTTTATTCACGGCAATTTATTATTTTGGCGTGTTATCTGTGGGTCTTTGGGCAGGCTGTACTGTTTGCATCGTTATCATTAAATTCACAAAAAATAAAGGAAAATATTACAGTAAAATCTTTTTTGCAAAACTAGGAAGCTTAAACTTTTTTTAGAATATGATCTATTATTTTGGCCAGATATCTGGGGATCTCAACAGTGGTCGGTTTTAGTAACTGAATTTTTGTTTCTAAGACTAAATAAAAAATCAAATATTATAAATACAAAAGAAACGGAACACATCACAAGAAAGAAACCCATTTTGTAAGTGTTTAAGTTCTCGAGAAAGGCAAAGGTTTGGAAAATACATTCAAATCTTTAGCTCTTTGGAAAAGCAGTTTCTTCCCGTTATATAAAAAATAAAACACAAATATTAAAGCCAACCAAACCTCTTTAGCAAAAGTTAGAATTATCAAATTACACAGATTTTGTTCGCGGCAATTTATTATTTCGGCGTGATATCTGCGGATCTTGGGGCAGGCTGGGTCGTGGAATTGGGTCGCGCTCGCGGGTCCGTCGGCTGTCAGCTAGATCGATGGCGGGAGCGCTGCCATTCTTGCATTTGACGCCTCAGGAAATGTGTTGAGTTTCCCGCCATTTTGGTGCGGTGCAATATTGAAAATAGATCGTCGATTGTTAAAAATATATTTATTAGTTATTTAAATTTTTACTTTTTTGCATTCACAATGCAATTTTTATTATTGAAAAATGGAATAATTATATTATTGTCCCATCGGAGCTCGTTGTGAGACGGGTCGATTTTTTAGTAGTCGAGCTTAATTTTCTTTTTTTCAATACATTTATTGTTGATTGTTAAATAAGGTTTTAGTTAAACAATTCATTTTTATGACAAGATTTTTTGTTGACTGTAGGTACCTACTTTAATATTGAACTGTCATCTAAACCAAACCTGTATACAAAATTTCAGCTTCATCGGACACTGGGAAGTGGGTCAAATTAAACTTGCAAGATTTGTCCCCCACTAACTAACTAACAAACTAACTAACATGGCAAGTTAACTTTAAGCTTGAAAAAATACACTTCTTGTTGATTGGACCTTGACTTTTGCCCCAAAAGTCCAGCTCCAGGTTGTATGGTACTTTTATTGGATCTTAGTTAATTGACTAATAATTGGTGACTATTTAGAAATTTTGAATATGAAAATATTAAAGGTCATTCATAAATACTGATGAGCTTAAATGTCAAAATACTTACTTGATTTTGATACCTACACGATTGTAACATCTATTAAACCTAAAATTTGATTAACCTTTAGATAATAATAAGTGACAGACTTTCACAATTAACTGTAGGACTACGGAGATATTTCTAATACCTACGCAAGGGATAAATAAGGGCACGCTAAATACTTATGCCACAGAACTTAGGGGTAGGTTTCCCGACAGCAGAAACAATTGGAGAACATCGCATGTCGGTAGGACCCCCGATAATCTTAAAAATGAAGAATGTCTTTAAAAAAATATATTTAAAAGTTTTAAAAATCCCCGACACAAAAAAGAACTTCAAAAAAATTTATAAATATTTTTTTTCCCTCGGTCGGGGGACCACAAAAAGAGAATTACTGTTAGGGTATATTATACGTTGGGTTGAGGGTCCCCGACCAAGAGAGAAATTTGACGTATTTTGAAGTATTTTTTTGTGTCGGGTGTTTTCAAACTTTTAAATTTTATTTTTATTTCATCCTTTTTAAATTACACACAAAATACATTGCAATCGCTTGATCCGTTTAGGCACTGCGAATATAAGTACAGAAGGACAGACAGGCATTATTTGCCGCCATTTTGTTTTTATTGCAGCTTTTGCCCAGGGTGTTCATAATTTTAGTCAAAGCAACACCTCTGTATCTTTTACAGTTTTGGCAAGCAGTTGACCATCTCCATAAATGGCCGGATGAATTTTCATCAAACGTGGCTAAGAACCATCTCGATTAATTTAGATTTCAATTAAAAAACCCGCATCAAAATTGCTCTTGTCGTTTAGGAGCTACGTTGCCTCAGACAGACAGACAGACAGATACACACACACACACACACACGTCAAACTTATAACACCCCTCTTTTTGCGTCGGGGTTTAAAAATATAAACTTATGACGGCCGGACCGGAATCCCTCGCCTATTCAAAGACAAATTATTTAAGTAAGTACCTATATTTTTCACTAACTAAAACCTAGTATAATGCAAGTGTAGGATATTTGAAGGATTAGTATAATACCTAATGGTATGGAGAAATGGCTGTTTTCCATTACTCCATACCATTCAGTAGTAAATGCGTGTAGGGTTGCCGTATCCGGTGTAAGCCGGGAGCGAGTAAAATATGGCTGCTAGTCTGTGGGGCCCTTTAGAATTAGGGCAAGAAATCCTTGGTTTTTAGGTGTCCGGCCTTGATACCCAAAAGTCTGGATGAACTAGAGGGCCAGTCCGGCTTTTCGGTTTTAAGACCTGACAGGGAAATGCGTGACATGCTCCTTCTAACCTTTTATCGTGTTTTGTAATATTTAGTCTGATGTGCTGTTGGTTGCACACATCTATCCGCGAACTGACTGATGAGCAGAACAGCTTAAAGAGGCTGCCACGCGAGGCTTATCCTCGGTTGGTTAAGGCGTGCCTAGGCCCTAACCAAATGATACCTCAGAAGGCTGCTCGCTCAGTCAGAACTCAGGACGCGGCTACTGAACATTTTAATCATTTCGATACAGCTAAATGTAATCAAAATATATTATTTACGGATTCACCCGCGTAGTTTCCGTTCCCGTGAGAATATCGAGATAAAAAGTATCCTATGTTTAATTCCAGGCAAATCTACATCTGTATGCCAAACAACCAAATCCGTTAAGTAAGTTTTGCGTGTGTAACAACCATATGAAGTAGTAATGAAGAATGTCTCAGTAAGAGTGCACTTTTTCATTTTAAAATAAAAACACGTATTTTTTGAGAGAGTTGTGATGTTTTTATTGGATTATGAAGACATGTTCCGATTATGTATGGAATAAAATGTCTGTCGAATGGCCTCCACGGCTCTGATGACAGGCCATTACTCTTTTCATGAAAGAAGACACCCTATATAAGTAAAGAAGTAAGGATAAGTAGGTATGTGTTTTTTTAACATTTATCATTAGCATTAACCTATGTGTTGTTGTCAACAGACGCGCGCGCGCTCGGTAGGCGCTCGAGGGTTGGAGGCGCGGGCGGCGGCTCGCCGAGTTGACAGCATGCTCAACGCCTCCGGCCCGGCCAACCTGACCGACCTGGCGCTCCTCGACCTGCCCACCAGCCCCTACAGCCTCGTCCAGAAGATCGTCATCGCCATAGTCGCCAGCGTCCTCTCCGTACTCACAGTTGTCGGCAACTCCATGGTCATGATAAGCTTCAAAATCGACAAACAACTCCAAACCATCAGCAACTACTTCCTCTTCTCACTCGCTGTCGCCGACTTCGCGGTGGGATTGATATCCATGCCTCTGTACACGATGTTCACGATCTACGGGTATTGGCCGCTCGGGCCTTATATTTGTGACACGTGGCTGGCTTTAGACTATCTGGCGTCGAACGCATCGGTGCTCAATTTGTTAATAATCAGTTTTGATCGGTACTTTAGCGTGACGCGCCCGTTGACGTACCGTGCTAAGAGGACTACACGCCGCGCTACAGTGATGATAGGTGGTGCGTGGGGCTTTAGCCTTGTGCTTTGGCCCCCTTGGATTTACGCGTGGCCGTACATAGACGGCGAGAGAAAAGTGCCGCCAAACGAGTGTTACATCCAGTTTATAGAGACGAACCAGTTTATCACGTTCGGAACTGCCATTGCGGCGTTTTACGTGCCAGTGACTGTTATGTGCATATTGTACTACAGAATATGGAAGGAGACGAAGAAAAGGCAGAAGGATCTGCCTAATCTACAAGGAGGGAAGAAGCACGACTCGTCAAAGAGGTCCAACTCAAGGTGAGTGCTAGTTTTACCTGTGGAAATGTTGCAAAATAGAAATACTTTAAGCGCGGAAGCGTTTAACTGAAACGTTTTAAACGATTCGTATGATTCAGAAAGCAGTTTTAAACACTTTTGTGCCTTTCATATTTCAAGCGTAGGCAATTCAATTGAAACTGTTTTTGAACGAGTTCAGTTTATGAAATTTCACGGGAAACATAAAAACTTTATACAACGGGAGCCGTATAAAATTTTTACAACATATTTGACTACCGATTCAATGAAGTGTGAAATGTGCTTAGTTAAATAAAATATTCTTATTCACTACAAAATTCTCGTAACCACTTTAATCATTTATTATTGAGAAATAAAGTTTCAATTCTAATGGCCGAAGTTGGTTTTAGTTCCACCGATAAATGACCGACGATAAAATAATTACGACTGTTTAATTCAATTTCAAAATAATGGGGGTGATCATAAGGGGGGTGACGGAGACTATGTCAATAATTTTAGACCAATTTCAAAATTACACACGTTAGCAAAAGTATTAGAAAAACTCATAAACAAGCGTCTTATTAACTACCTCGAAACAAAAAAGCTCCTTTCATGCTCTCAATTCGGTTTTAGATCAGGTACTTCTACAAGCGATGCTGTACACGAACTCACAGATTACATTGTAGCAAATTTAGATAAAAAGAAAAAAGTAATAGCAATATTTTTAGACCTAGCCAAAGCATTTGACACAGTCTCCGTCCCCATCCTTGTCAATAAACTTGAAGCATTGGGAATCCGAGGGACACAACTGGATTTGTTTAAGAACTACTTAACTAATAGATATCAAAGAGTTAAGGTGGGCGACCTGGTTAGTGATGACCTACCAGTAACTCATGGTGTTCCGCAGGGTAGCGTTTTAGGCCCAACTCTATTTTTAACCTATATTAATGAGCTTTGCGGTATCCAGCTGGTCAATGGCAAAGTTGTATCCTTTGCAGATGATACCGCTCTTATCTTCCATGGTGATAGCTGGGACGATGTCTACAAATATGCACAGTTTGTGCTTAATCTGGTTACTTCTTGGCTAAAAAACCATGGACTGACGCTAAATGTCGATAAAACTAAATTTATCCCCTTCTCCATAAAAAATGCCCCTCTATCCATTCACGAAAATTTCTATCTAACAGCTCACTCCTGTTCTCTTGACGAACAATGCCCTTGTAGGAGAATATTACTTACTGTTAACATTAAGTATTTAGGAGTGGTGATAGATAATACCCTTAGCTTTAACCAACACCTTGATCTTCTTTCCTCTAGAACCCGGAAACTCATTTTCATCTTTAAAAATTTGCAACGTATAGCTGATGAAACTATTAAAAAAATGGTGTATCAAGCCCTATGCCAGTCGATCTTAAGTTATTGCATCACGGTCTGGGGCGGTACAAGTAAAACAACAATGTTAAAATTGGAAAGAGCTCAGCGCGCAGTATTAAAAGTGAGCCACGGTCTACCCTTTTTGTTCCCTACAAAAGATCTTTACGCCTTAAGTGATGTGTTATCGGTGCGACAATTATTCGTTCTCAACACTGTTCTTAAACAACACTCCTTAAACAAGTTCGATCCGACGCTCAATGCCAATAAAAGAATAAAGCATAAAGTCTGCCGTCCAAATATTCAATATACTTAACTCGAACAATTTTTTTATTAGCCTAGGAAGTTATTTATACAATAAAGTAAATGAAATAAATAATATTTATCCGCTTACAAAATACCAATGTAAAAAAATTACTACTACATGGCTAAAATCACTTGACTACGACCAAACCGAAAAATTATTAACTGTTACCTCATAATGACATCTAACACAAACGCTTAATATTATAGATGGATATGATGGAAAACCTACTCATACAAGATTGAGTAAGTACTCAACCACATAAATGCACACATACACACACACACTCACACACACATGCAAACAAACATACACACACACACACACACACACACACACAACACGCATTTAACATAAACACCTTATAGTCACTTTGTTACCTTTGTCAACTTACTAGGTAGTTGAATACTTTTGTCATCTTATTCTTCTTTTAATCAAGTACTTAAATTAAATTAAAAAATATATGCATAAGGATAAAAAAACCTACTTACCTGTCTCCACCTGGTCCGGATGAGGAGAGACTGGTTATCTGTCACACAGGTCTCCTAGTGCAGAGGCCAGTCTCTCACATAGACTAATCTTTTTTTGTTGGTTTTGACTAATTTGGCTATGTTTTTGTGTATTGTATATGTGAGAGAAGAAATAAAGATTAATTTTATTATTTATTATTATTATAATGCCACCATTATTGGTTAGTTACGTTGGCTTCCCGCTCTATGCCCAAAAATACAGTTAGAGTAAGTTATCAAAATCAATTGTTTAATTGGCTTTCAACCGGCATCGGCAGTTTAAAATCAACGCTTTTTATTTCAATTGTTCGATCGAGAAGCGATTTCCTGTTATGTTAAATAAAATGATTTAAATATCGGAAAAATTTCATCGTGAAACGGGAGGTAAAACTTATTAATTTAATAAAGCCAATTAAGGGGTTAATCTCTTTTATCTGTAGTTGTTAGTATATAAAAAAAAATTGAAGTTTCTAAGGTAAGGTACCTACTGTAAGTAAACATGTAAGTACTTGGTAATGCACGATCTAACAACCCCTGAGGACGTTCCGTGTAGGGATAAACACATGAGTAGGTTTGGGAAGTATTGAACTATCTAAATTTCATTTTGAAAAATTCTAACTTCACTTCATCATCATATCAGCCAAACGACGCCCACAGCTGGGCATAGGCACAGCTTCATTTACGAAATGCAAAAATTTGGAACAGTAGGTATCATAATGTAAGTATAGTAGTTTTATCTCACGAGCGCTGTCCGCCTTTTGTTGTGTGCACCCGTGTATTTACACGGTTTGACAGACAGTTTGTATGACAAAATGAGGCTGCGGTCTACACACTCAAGCGCGGCTCACCCGCACTCGTGTGATAAAACATCTATATCTCTTCCTTGAATCAAACTAATAGTTGTATTATTTAGTATTCTGTGCTAATAGGTAGTTTGATCAAAACAAATATTTTGTTAACATGCACAAAAACCAAACCCAAGTAACTAATGAAAGTACAAGTGATTTTAAATTAAAGTTCTACTCATTAGTTAATGATTATATAATTACCGTGATATAGTCAAATTTGTTCAAAAATACTTAATTAAAAGAATGACATCGTAACAAATTTGTTAATAACAAACTTTAAATAGCCTATTATTTGATTACCTAAACAAAACTTTCCACGACAAAGTTTGAAGTAACATCCCATTAACATTTTTCATTCACCTTTCGCTGAATTCGCAGAGCAAATTCGCAGCCGACATAACTCGAGACGCAGACGTAATCGTAGAGTTTCAAAGGGTCTAGTTCTGTTCACGTTTTCCTTTTGAGGGCCGTTTGTGCTTTGTGTCTGACGCCTTTGTGTTTGCCTGTTTGTGTCACGGACCGAGATAATACACGTTATCTGATCTGTGAGCGAACTAAGGAAAGCTTAGGGCCTGAATACTATTTTGAATGGTTAAGTACCTAGTTGTTGTGTTAAGTTGAACTGAGTGTTTTTTTGTTCTTTGTTTGAAATGTTCGATGAGTTATATTGCTGACGTGGATAATAGTAGATTAAAGTGTACCTATCTTGTTTTGAGTCGTAACAATACAAATTATCCTGAATTAGATTTTTTTTGTCGAATCATATTTTGCTATAAAAGCTTTTTAGCAATTATAATTATATTTTCTGTTCATGTTTTCCTTTTGAGGGGCGTTTGTGCTTTGTTTGCTTGTTTGTGGCACGGACCAAAATAATACACATTATCTGATCTGTAAGTGAACTGAGTAGAACGAAGAGGACTCTAAACTAAATATTAGTTTACGTGAAATTGTTGTTTGAAGTGTTTGATGAATATTGCATTGCTGTCTTGCGTTATCGTAGTTTAAGTGATCTGATTTGTATTGGTTTAGACATGGAAACAAATAACCTGCTTTGAATTAATAGTATTTTCCGAAACATATTTTGTTGCCGAGTGCTGTTAGTTTCAGGAATCCAAAAACAAAAATATCTTCATGGCATATCTATCTTCATATCTTTCAGTTAAATTATAAATTCAAACTGATTCTGAAACCACCCCAAATGCCATTAAAATTATTATCTTTCCATCGAATGCCATTCTAGCATCACAGTATGATCGATGCATCAATAAAATGGGTTTGACGTGGAATGAATATTAACGACAGCACTGTTTCTCATTTGTGGATCTTTCAGACGATTTCCAACGAGATCTATTGATTTACATACAACGACACACATTATACACTCCCGGACAATCAAATCGGCCCACTGGACTTTTTTCATACAAACATGCTCACTTTAGCGTCTCGTAGATAGAGAAGTATTTGCATCTGTGCGATGATTTTTACGTCAATAAAAAAGCAAAACGCCCAAATAACGAATCACAGTCTTAAAAATTTACAAAAAGCGCCGAATTTTCACAAAAAAGAAAAATAATAAGTCTAACTTTATCTCCCATATAACGTTATATGGAGCGATAAGTTCGGTTTTTTCTTTTTTCTTTTTCGCAAAATTGAAGACAGTTTGAAGATATTTGAAAGTGTGATTCGACAATTGGGCGTTTTGTCTCTTCATCGACGTAAAAATCATAGCACTGATGCAAATAGTTTCCTATCTTTGAGACGCTAAAGTGAGCATGTTTGTATCAAGAAAGTCCAGTGGGCCGATATGATTGTCCGGGAGTGTATAAAGGCAGTTATATCCCAAAGTTCCCAAATAAGGCGATACTCGGAAAAATTATGCTAAAGCGAGATAGCAATGAGAAAACGACGCGCGCGGGAGCGAGACCGATTTTGCCGATTACGCAAAAAAAACACAAAATCACTTCGTATTCAAAAACTATAGCGATTTTAAAAAAAATGCTTCTATACGATCCTAAATATTTTTGGTGTCCACTAATTAAACCAATTTCCAATAGTATATGTATCCCCATTTAAGAATAATCTTGATATTTCTTTTTTTTAGAGGTATTTCCGAAAATAAAAAGTGCCGAGCCAAAATCATAAAATCGTGTTTCTGAAACTATACGATTCTAGATAAAGGTATGAAGAAATATATATCTTATTACCAGATTTGTAACAACTGTAACCGTCCTATAGTTTTAAATCAAAAAGTCCATACTTTTTCCGAGTAGCGCCATAATAAAGAACATCCGCGGGCTTATCACGTAACTTGCAAAAGCCAAGCGATAGCGAAAATCTTGCAATTATGGCTGCTGGACACGGTAGAGTAAACGGTAGAGTAGAGTGGTAGAGTACTAACTATACTAATGTAGACATCATTGGTAGAGTAGAGTAGGTACTGAAATTTGGTAGAGTAGAACAGCTAGCACCGCGGGCAAGCTACTCTACCGCTCTACTGTACCCGTGTACAGCAGCCTTTATTGCTCTAAACGTACAATGGAGCAGCAAAAACTTGATATACTAGTATTGTGGATATTATATACCTACGTCAAGGAAAAAATATAATAATAAAAACCACCAGCCCTGCGTGTAGTTTTCAGGCGGAATTCTAACCCGGAAATCCGGCGCGATGCTCTGACTAACTAAAACTAAGCTACCGAAAGGCTTACAAGACTCGTCGAATTGTGCTAGTAGGTATTTTTGCTTCATTGATGTCAGGAAATCCTCGCATTCGAAAGTAACATTTTAAAACAGCCATTAAATTAAGACATTATCATTATGCATTTACAATGCTATTCTGAAAGTTAAAGCCTGAAAGTTGGGCTGGTGGTTTTTACTATCACAATTTACTTACAAAATAGTTTTGTGAATGCAGAAAAATAATTTTAAATCTTAGGGCTGATTTTTCAATCTCAAGATAATAGTTATCAGTCAGTTAAATTAATAACCCACCAAAGTAAATGTCAATCTCAAAACAAGAGAGATATGAATGACTACGATATCGGACGAATAATTTTTATCCAGGCATTGAAAAATCGACCCTTAATATACCTACTTACGTTGTATAAGTTACAAGATTAATAGCAAAGACTACACTCAGCGCGGGGTTCTAATAAAAATACCTATATCCCGTAAGAGCCTTTAAAATTTCATCGCGCGAACTTACCACGGTACGGTACAACCCCGTTTTATCCCGTGTCAGGAAGGGGGGGTTGCAAGGTGGCGGAAGGTAGCAAAGTGCGCCACACACGGGGTAACTGCTTTCTAATAATAATATGATTTATCCATACGTACTAATATTATAATCGTTGTTTTATGAAAAGAGTGTTTGTTTGTTTGTCCGTCTTTCACAACAAAATGGAGCAACGAATCGACGTGATTTTTGGTATGGGGATAGTATGGGAGTTGGAGTAACTGCTTTCTAATAATAATATGATTTATCCATACGTACTAATATTATAAATGTTGTTTTATGAAAAGAGTGTTTGTTTGTTTGTCCGTCTTTCACAACAAAACGGAGCAACGAATCGACGTGATTTTTGGTATGGGGATAGTATGGGAGTTGGAGAGTGACATAGATTTATTTTTATCCCGGAAAAATGTCAGATTTATCGTCAGGGATAACATCGTGTAGTCCACGCGGGCGAAGCCGTGGGCGGAAGGCTAGTTTTTCATAAAACGGATTCCTTCTATTTTATTTACTTTATTTAGGAAACAACAACAGCTACATCATCCTACTAATATTATAAATGTGAAAGTTTAGATGTTTGGATGTTTGGATGTTTGTTACTCAATCACGCGAAAACGGCTGAACGGATTTGGCTGAAATTTGGAACATAGATACTTTGTAGCCTGGAGAGGAACATAGGCTACTTTTTATCCCGGAAAAATATCACATTCCCGCGGGATAACGTCGTGTAGTTCACGCGGGCGAAGCCGCGGGCGGAAAGCTAGTTTCACATAAAAACGAATACAATATTATAACACACTAGCCTAACAGTTTCCACTAATGGTTTTTTACATTAAGTACTTGTTGAGTATAAAATTTAAATTAAGATAGATGTTGAAACATTCATACTTAAATAACAGGTTCACATTGCTTGAACAGTACACTATATGACAACAGAAACATTACAATGTGCTTTACTTAACACATACTTGAATAAATTTATTAAAACAGTACCTACATACTTAAGTAATTTAACTTATTATTATAAACTTAACTATGCATTTTTATTTCCGCAAAAGGTTACGGAAACGCCCATACTTTTATCTATTTTTGTTAGTAATTTCAATAAATTTTATACAGGAAAATTTTTTGACCAGTGCACAAATTTTTAGGATCAACTCAGAATCGGTAAGTGAACAACTTTCTCCTAGAAACATGGGTCGAAATACGACAAAAATTTTTGGACTTCCCATACTAAATCGATCACGTGATCAGTCCGATTTGTATGAAGAGTCAAAAAATTTTTGTCATATTTCGACCTATGTTTCTAGGAGAAAGTTGTTCACTTACCGATTCTGAGCCGATCTTAAAAATTTGTGCCCTGATTAAAAATTTACCCTGTATGTAACGATGGAAACTTAAAAAAAAATGTAATTAATATATAATAAACAATAAGGCACAGAATAAACGCGGAACACTGACGGGTACCGAACGTTATTTCGTGCCCTGTAGGTACCGCCGCCGACGAGACGGTCAGACATTACGTCATAAGTCGCTTTCAGATCTTTTGTAGGCAGATAGAATACTCGTTAGTACGTATTCTGCTTGTATTAAGTCAAAAAAATCATCGTTTAAACATCATAAAAACATCGTTTTTTATGACAAGCTTTTTGGTTGACTGTACTTTAATATTGTATTGTCATCCAAACCAAACCTATATGAAAATTTTCAGCTCAATCGGACACTGGGAAGTGGGTCAAGTTTAGCTTGCAAGATTTGACGAACGGACATGCATACATACACTTGTTAGTGAAAAATTCTTTAAGCTTTTTTGCTGACTGTACTTTAATATTGTATTGTCATCTGAACCAAACCTGTCTACAAAATTTCAGCTCCATCGGACACTGGAAAGTGGGTCAATTTAAGCTTGCAAGATGTGTCCCCCACTAACTAACTAACATGGCAAGTTAATAAAAAGCTTGTAAAAATAATGCAGTATATTTGCCGTCTGTGACGAGCTTCAGGCGGAACCGGAAGGGGCTTAACTCTAAGATACGGGTTGTAGATTTACGCGCAGACTGAAGCAAGCTGATATGTGTCGGCGAGTGTAGGTTATATCAGGTTGCCGTTATTGATCTGCTGGGGGATGGTTTTGATATCGTATTGTTTTGAAGGCTGGAAAATTTAATTGAATCTGTACATATTTTGTAGTTTAAAATATAATGTATGAGCTTTTATTGAACCTATTTCAAATTTAAACTTCTATTCAACATGTTGCGAATTCTTCAATGTTTCATAAATATTTATTTTGAGTTAAGTGGAACTAGGCTAGTCTTTTAAACCTCGGATTATAATTTAAGAATTTCACAATAAAAACGAAAACAATCAAGCATTTAAAGATATTTTATAGTCAGCAATTAAAACTACTTAGTTTTTCATAAATGACTTGACTATCAGTTTTCACATAAGATTGAATTAAGACCAAGCTGTTACTCTCTAAACCTACTTTATGTAGGTACATGGAAGCAATTCTTCAGCGAAAGAAATAATGAAGACGAATCGTTTCTCTGTAACAAGAATAATGATAAAACTTCCCCAGACTTACGTAGCTAGTTCTGCATAATGCGAATTGTAATAACTTTGTGGAGTGTAACGTTCGTCTATGGCTGCTTCTGTTGTTCCCTTTGGGAACAGATCGTTATTCTCTGGATATTTATTGTCTTTAATGGCTGTAGGTTTGTGCCTATACTTAAGCAAGAATTATGTTGCTTTTTCTGGCTCAGGTTTGTCCGACTTTATTTTTTCCTCTTTATTATAAATTGGGTGGACTTGGGTAGTAGATCGAAACAGCACTGAAGATTTTGTGTCAAAATCGCATAGAAATTACTTTTAACAATCACTGTTTCGCTATTCTGATCTTCATCAAGGCGAGATTGATTAGTGATCGAATTTAGAGATGTAGTATGTATATACCTAGATGTGTATTTAGATAATATATGATGTATTTAGAGACGTCATACGTATGACTTCGCTGTTGTACTAATTAGCTCACTGGTTTGTTATGAGTTAGACATAAACATTCATGTACAAATGCAAAGTTAATGAAAAGTAACGACGGAAGATTCTAACAGAATCACAAGCTTCACCCAAGAAGCCAGTGAATGCAAGCAACGATGAACGATTTATCATAGAAATTCACGAGTAAGTTTATGCACAGCAGTGGGCGTCGTATTGTACAACTTTTAACCATCTAAAATGTATACTGCTGCATAATATTTTCCTCATACCATTACGTTTTATGACATTAGCTACAATATTAGGGGTTCCACGCAACGATGAATTGCTCTTACGCCGAAAGTATAATAAATGATGATAAGCGTATTTCAAAGTCATGATTTATAACGCTGTGCTAAAAGTCTACAAGTCGATGACTTGATTCGGTAATGGCTCATTTTGATTGGTCGTTGGATGAGTTGGATCTCGCATGCGGGGTTCTGGAGATTTCTGAACCGCATCAATTTTTCATATCATTGGCCGGTTTTCATATTACTTATGAGGAAACATGTAAATAGTGTGCGCTTCCAATTAAAACATCAATATTATAAAGTACAACAGCAAAAAAAGAGTATAAATCTAGATAAACAAATAGGGAAACCATTCAAAACATTATTACGATCAGTTTGTCGGATGCACCACAGTCACAGTACTTATATATGTCACCGGAAAATAACAAAAACCGCAAATTTATAAATTTTCTAAAAAAAAACCACGAAATTTTAAGGCGAACCCTTCGCTGCGCTTCGCGATCGCCTTAAATTTCTAATCCATCACGTGTTCTACAGGACTTCCGCAAATTATATATATTATATTATAAATTCACTGTGTATTCAATTTATAAATTCAGTGCATCCAGCACGAGGGTTGCGGTTTCAGGCAGCCGGTATACCTGGGATAGATTACACATCAGTAGCACTAAAACCTCTCGTTACAGTCTGTCAAGCGAGTCGTGTCCTTAGTGAATGGCGCCAAATTTAAAAATCCTTACTTAAAAAATCTTAACCCAGATGTTACGAGAAAAAAAATTGTATGCTATCAATATGAACTTTTGATATAATAAATAAATAAATAAATAACTTCTTACATTCAAAATATTTTTTTACTCGGAAAAGCGGGAAATGGGTGTTCCTTATAAGACCCACTAGTAATTTACGCTACTTTGGGGTCTTATTTTTAGTATGGACTTGAATACAGGTTCCATTGCAACGAAATTGGGAAATAATAAATATGTTTATGTATATTGTATGTTTCATATTATTTATTTTATTTCGGTACAGTTCAGAACAAGAAAAAGTTCACATTGTTCATAATGATGAATGAATGAGGTTCCGTTGTATGATATTTTTCAAAACATATTTTAGGAATATTAGGATGCAAGTTGACATAACATTTTATAAAAATAGGTAGGTAAGATAGTTTTTTTGTGAGAGACATGGCACCTAAGCCTAGTACCTGATAATGTGACCTTTGTTATCATACCGTGACTCTTCACGAATGGCCTTTGAAACTCTGCCATCCTTTCGTGTACCTCCTTTTTTTTTGGTTTCTAATAATTCTGTTGCAATACTGCACCTTTCTTTTCAGTTCATGCATCATGCGTAGGCTATATAGCTATATCTTTTAGTCAATTTGTAAGTCTTGTTCTTAGAAACAAGCGGCTTTGAAGAGATTTGGGGTGAAGATGATGCTGACGAGTATGTAGATCAGTAGACGTACTGGGTATACAGTATACACATGATATCATCTTGGTCTCCAGTCCCTCGTCTTCATTTGGCTAACTGGATGATAAATATGTGATCTTTATCTTGATCTGAAGACTCAGTATCACTTTGATGAACTTCAGCTTCTACACGAAGATGAGAGCCAGGTAAATTCGACAACGATACGTCATTTTCGTCACCAAAATCCTTATCTATGACGATTTTTTTGGCGGTAAAATTGAATTGGAATCTGGGATGGGATCATCCTCATTATATTCCATCACCTCCAATATTTCATTCAAAATCAAGTAGTTTTTAACCATAAAACAAAATCGATGACATATTATAATTGGATACATCATAGTAGTGCATATTACTATTGGTCCTTATAAGGAACGCTGGTATAAAATGTAAAATGACATATAGGTAGATCATAGTATTTTTACAACTAAAAACACTAAATATAAAAAGGATAAGATCATACCTTTTATAATGGAAGTAAAAAAATGAAAATAGCTTGTAAAATAAAAAGGAAACATACCTGCGTTCACTCATGATAAAAATACTGAATTAATTCAAGTCCAATAAATCAGCAGAAGATCACACAAAATAATAAATTACTTTTAAAACTGTTAACGACTTATAGCCACAACATACTAGACGCAGCAAATTAAAAAAAGAACTAACCTCCTTAGAATTAACATTTTTTATTTGTCATGGTCCTTTAAAGGAACGCTAGTAACAACTGGGTTAATTACATGTAATTGTACAATTTATTACTTACATCAATTTATTTCTTTATTTTATAATAACCTCATAAAATATACATCAAGTATCAAAATAGTTTTTCAGAGTAGGTACATATATTAGGGCTACCATCTACAGGATTTTTAAATTTGGCGCCAATCGGACACGACTCGCTATCGTTTAAGGAACTAAAATTCAATAGATATTTGGTATCATATCGTATTTTCAATTTGGTTGGTATTTATTTGAAAAACAATGCAATTCTGTAAAATATATTTTTTCCAGATTATAAATATTTAATACAACCAAACGTACCCAAAAAACATAAATTTCATAAGAAGAACGGCTTCACATTCGCTTTTCTTTAAGTGGTGAAAGGTCAAGAGGATTTACTCCGAACAGAGAATGCTAAGCCTTATTCTATGATGGCTTAATACTTATTTTATTTTATTTTCACACACTTTATCTATTTTTACAAGTATTAACCTAATGCAATAGATTCAAGCTTTACATCACAATATTTATTACAATGATAACATATTACAAACAAAGCTTTCTTTGTGAATTTATTCAGAGAGAAGTGGAATACAAATTGCTACGCTTGTTTTAATATTTTATATTTTTTGTGGTTCTTTTGTAAGTCCAAGTACGGCTTTGGTAAACGTAAAAAAAATCGTAGATTTACTACTTAATTGGTAATTCGTACTAAACGTGCATCTGGGTATATGCTACTACTATTTTCAGAAGGCGTTTAAATGGTCCTTTTATTCTTCCTTCATACATCGGTCGTATCCCGAGAAAACTGCCCCAATGTTCATTAGGGCTTTTTTCTTTTATTGGATTTTTGGATTCTACATTAATTTAGGCATATTTTAGTCTAATAATCGTTTTACAAAGTTCAAAAATGTTCTTGATATTCAAGTTTTAAAATAAGCCCTAATTGCGTGGTGACAATTTTGAACGTAGAATAAAGCCACGACCGCCGTTAGGGCCATCGTAGAGGGGGCGCAAGCGCCGATCGGCCTCTATTCCGCGGACTGCTATTTGTTAGTGCATTTAAATAAATAAATAAATAACTTCTTACATTCACACCAATTATCTAAGCCTATTTTAATTTCATTAAGAAACTGTATCATGGAAAACTTGATAACGGATAAATATATACTTAAATACTTTTTGTTTGTAAATACATACTTAATATACATAGTAAACACCCAGACCAAGACAAATAGACATGTTCATGCACACAAATATTTGTCTTGTTCGGGAATCGAACCCGAGACCACTGGCGCAGAAGGTGGTTAGCCTACCCCTGCGCCAAATCGGTCGTCAAAGTCTTTTCAAATTTGTCTTAAAAGTTAGTCAATCACAACATTATACACTATTTGTTGTTACAGACACTTAATTTGAGAGAAAATTATCAACAATTACCGTGTTTAGCTATCTTAAATTGCTTAATTATAATAGTAAATATATTTCGAGTTATGCACAGCCTTAATTCTCGGCCTTAAAACGCCGAAAAAAGCCCTTGTGTTGGTTGTGTCCTTTTTCTGCGGAATAGGAAAAAAACGAAAGTATGGAAGAGAGGAAGCCCTTATGTCATTTGTGTCTTTATTCTACGTCAAATTAATTGTTAAGTCCTTATGAATGAATGTTAGTATATCATATGAGGTTGACTAGTGTTTTTCAAATAGTAAACGAAATTCATGCCTTTTTGTTGCCTTTATATTTCCGACAAATAAGGCCACAATGCACATAAGGACCCAAGTTGGGAGTTCTTTAGCAGAAATACATCAGAGAATAAGGAATTATGGAACATAATTAACTATTTTATTATAATTATTAACAAAATCATGTTTTATTTATACAAAGAACAGGATGCCAATAGGGTCGAGTGTTCAACGTTGAAACAGTCGTACACAATGAAACGGCGCCATATTTTTGAAATGCGACGTTACCAGATAATGCAGTATGGCTAGGCGAGACAGCCTCATACACCCCCCGCTTCTTCCCACTTTGCGTTCACGGCGGTAGTGAAACAACGTGTCTGTGGAGCAATATTGGATTTTTTGGCAAAAAAGTAAATATTTTTTTCAGATTTATTTGATTTTTCTATTTAATACTACAATAAATTTCGTTTTTCTCAGTATTAAGTCACTTCGTACATGTATCATTGCCTCACACGGACTAGATAACCTATTCAATTGTTTGACTTTGGTAGGTTATTTTTGAGGTTATTGTAAAATACCCAAGGTGTCCAACAGTGACACAGTTTAAGGGTGGACACAGTGAAACACTGTTTCATAGTGTACCACTGTGTTTCAATAGTGTACCACTTTCTATAGAATACCATGTCATGTTATAGGGCAGGCGTACCAGTTTTGGCCACTGTACCGGTTTTGGTCACTTTTCACTTTAAAGTTATATAAATAGGAATTAAATAATTATTGCTTATATTTATTAATGGCGAATAAAAGATTGGACTTTTAGTTAATAATTACAGCACTTAGCTTTTTTATGTAGTACGATATTTTAGAAATAAACACGTGTTATGTTTCAAAGTTAACATTTCGTAAAATTCTTAAGCAAAATGTTAAGGGTAAAGGTTTTGTAAAATCATTTTTTTTCTACAATAAAATTATTTTATGGTTATTTAATATTTTATATCATAATGGAATATGTTTCTTCTAGATGGATTAAGTGTTGTTTTTTAACTGTTCTTACAAAAAGTTGGGAAACAATAAGTGGCCAAAAGTGGGGCTAGAAATTTTAGCATTGTCCACTTTGGCATTAGTAGAAAGTTTCCAACCTATCATAAGGTTCATTTATTTTAAAAGACTCACAACTCACTTTTGTTAGCTAACGTACTAGAAAATAAGCGGATTGAGGCTCTGTAGTCTAGTGTAGGCACTAGCCTACACTAGACTCAATCCGCTAATTTTCTTTTAATCAAGTGATAAAAGTATACTTATAAAATTGTAGTAAGGAGCTAGCTGTGATTGAAATACTATTTCATGTAGTGTTTTAGTCCAGAACTCTAATAAAACATCAATTAAGCATAAACTCAACTTATAAATATAGTAATTTTATGAAAGTGGCCAAAACCAATGCAAACGGTGTATTTGGCCCCCTCCGCACAATTTGTTCTAAATAAAAAAAAACTATTGTATTTTTTTTTACTTTGTAGATTGTACCCTTAAAGGTCGATAAATTATCTATAAGTCTACATTATAAATTTTCTCTAAAATACTTAAGATCATTAAGCACTAAGCGGTTAAAAGTGAAAAAATCCTTAAAGTGGCCAAAACCGGTACGCCTGCCTACTTATCAATGTGGTTGAATCATTAGGTATAATTTTACTTTTAATAAACATTTTAGGTAAGTATGTATGTAGCTTAGCATTAATTGTGATTTCTTAAGATTTGATTGCTAAAAGTTGTAATTTGTTATGTTTTCATTGCTAAAAATAACAGTGTTTTATTGTAGGACACAGGGTGTTTCATTGTGTCCACCCAGGTGGACACAATGAAACAATTCCCATTTTAAGAAAAAAACCTTCTTAAAGATTATGTGTCTGTTTATTTATGAAACTATAAATTGCATATTATACTTAATTAAGTAGACTCCGTTCCTGTAAAAAACGGAATCCACGTCTACAAAAATGAAAGAAATACGCGACTAAGAATTTTTGGTGTTTCATTGTTGCACACTGCACCCTACATGAAATCAAACATTATCAATACCTTTATCCGATTTTTTTATAAACACAAAAAAGCTTCTCCTGTAAAGTTGCTGTTTTGCAATTACCCCCCTTTTCTTAGGATACGACGACATTTCCGAATACTCATTAGGAATTGTATAGTTGTGCTAGGAAATCATGCAACACTAGGAATAGTATACAATGAAGGATGACGGATATCACACATTTCCGTTAACATAATGCATAATAAGGGCCGCGACATACACCTAGACTTGAGGAAATATTGAAAAGTTCGTTTTCAATGATTACCCAGCTAGGACAATTCCTAGCTGGGTACCTGAAATATTCAGAGATAGCGGCACCTTGAAAACCGATACGGACACCATTCGTCCACGGAAATCGTCGAACTATGATGAACATAGTTTGCAAAATTCTGACTATAGGAATACAGACACGATTTGCCTCTGTTCGCTTTCTAACGGCTGTGTGTGAAGGGCGCAAAGGTTTATTGGGTAACAGGTAAGTATCGGATAAAATGGGATATTGAATCGGTCGGATCGCGAAGGCCGTTAAAGCGATTGGTCGTTTCACTTCTTCGTCTATTCGATGGAATTGCCTTGTTTTTTGTACCCCGTGCTTAATGGGAATTGCATTAAGCGCAGGATACACAGTGAACGGATTCCTTTTAACCGACTTAAAAAAAATAGGATATCAGTTTGATTTGTATGTATGTGAAGTAGTTGGAATTGGGTAATATTTGAGTAAAGCGTTCTATAAGGCTTCCAAGCACGTGTGCTAGATTTCGTATGCGCATGTTTGTATGTTTTTCCACAAATTTCTCAAAAACTATAAGTTATATCGAGATGATTCTTTTTTACTTAAATTAGGTGTATTCCAACTTAGAGAACAATTCAAGTTTCGTAAATCTGCAATAAAAAATTAAAAAAGGTAATTTACAAAAATAAAATCGACTTTAAAAAGTAACTGTTTAACTGATAAGGAAAAATAATATCTTTAAAAAAGTACCTACCTTTTGGAAGTCGGTGGCTTTTTTATTATGCATGCTCCTCTCACCGACCTCAAAATAATTGAGCAAAACTTTGAGTGCATCAGTTCATTACAGAAGTTGCTCCACAAATCTGTTGTGACCTATATTCTAACATTGGGCTATTTTGAACCCTGTGTTGCCTATTTTATAAAATATTTTAGGTTAGAAGATTGGTTAAAAGATTAAACTTTTTCTGCAATTTTTCATATTGGTAATACCTAGTTGTTTATCCGTAGGGATTAGAAGTATTTAATATTTTTGCAGTGTACATACTTGGATGTTTTTGTTTCTCTTTTTGTCAAATTCTATAAACAAATATGTAATACTTAATAAAGTAATAATTGTTTTACCGTCTTAATCTATTTCGTCGCATAACTTGCTACAATTTTCATAATTTTTAGTATCCTTTTACTTTGAAATTAGGAAAAATTATGGATATTCATCTATGGATTCTATAGCATGAACCCGGTACAACACAACATGATGTTTTTTTTTCCAAGAAGAAGAAAATTGCTGTCAGCCATAAGGGCAGCAGTTTGTCATGCTCGTTCCTGACAGTGACAAATGCTCACTCCACATGAGAGCGAGATGGACATACGTTTCAGCTTGCGTTAAAATTGTACACCTACGATGGTAATTGTATTGAGGAAGCCTCGGATAAAGCGAAGGCACTTCTGAAAGCGATAATAAGACGCTGGATGCCCTCAATACAAGACAACAGCGTGCAAACCATTAATCGCGGAGGTCTTCTCCTTCACAACTTGATGTTTTTATTTTTCCAAGAAGAAGGAAATTTGTTGTCAGACTTGAGGGCAGCAGTTTGTCACGCTCGTCCCTGACAGTGACAAATGGCCACTCCACACGAGAGCGAGACGGACATACGTTTCAGGTTGCGTTAAAATTGTATGCGAGTGGAAATTGTTTTGAAATAACTAAGAAGAAGCACAGAATAAATAATAGTGATAAGGCGAAGAAGGTAGGAAAAGAGAGGGTTATTTTAGTTTTACTCTGCATTTATGAAGAACTAACTGTGCCGCATAATTTCGTAGTGTCCCATCTTGTGGAAATAGCGGGATAAAATGAATCAAACAGCTTAGGTCACGCAGACCTAGCATATAGCCTTTATCACGCAGGAATAATGTAGCTCTCTGCTGGTGAGAAATCTTCAAAATCGGTTCAATAGTTCCAGAGATAACTGCCTTAAAGGTATATAGGTAACCTAAAAACTTAACGTAAAACCTTAACCTGTTTAAAATACCTTTGTACAATGTAGCACGCATGGGTCTTATGACAGCTCATTTGTGCAAAGTAAAAAGTTCTTTATGCTATTGGAATAAAACTCAAGAAAAAACAGCATTAGACATTTTTAATGCAGCTTATGCTAGAAAATTAAACACTATTCCATTTGCAAGAAGCGATATTTTACTTTGCACGAAAATGTGCCAGCCTTGAGTCAAAGGACCAACGTTAAATTTTGTACAAAGAAACGGAAATGACTTTGCAATAGCAACGTGAGTACCAAAATAGCCAATATTTTTTTATGACTAGTAGAAGCATCCAAAAAATACAAAATTCATTTTGTGTGCTTATTTAAGTACCTCTTTTACGCCGTAGCATTACCACAGTATTATGGCAATACTCTGCGACATTGCCGCGTGCTAGATATTGTGGCGTGTGTCATTTTGTGGTATGCTACATAATAATATCCGTAATATCCAACATTTGCGGCATGCGGCAGGCAGCCTATTTTACGCTGAGGCAACATCGTGCCATTTTGGAAGCTGCGACATACAATACTTCCATGGCTGCGACCATGAAGCTCGACTTAAGGCGGGCATTCCCCAAAATAGGGTATTTTAAATTATGGATTACTCGCAAATCACAAATACTTAATACTTGGAAAAATATATGTTATTTTACAGTTATTTATCTAGTGCTTCCGGCCGTATTTTTTCGATTGGTGGTATTTTACTGTGTCAAATAAAATCCCAAACATCCGTCTAATCGTAATCCAAATATCGTTTTACTTGCAGTACTTGGTTTTAGTTAATGAAAAATATACAAAAATAATTGTCTTTGATTAGCCGAGGGATTCCGGCCGTCATAAGTGTAAAATTTTTATTATTTAATTTTTAATTGAATTTTAAGTGATTTTCGATTCGCGGGGCGCTCACGTGTTCACAGTTCACTGCCGGCTGCCGCTGCTTCCGCGTGAAGTGTATCGCGCGCGGCCGAGCAAGCGTTAGCGTGCCTATTTCGGTCGGGAATCGTGGCAATACTGTGCAACATTGCCGCATGCTACATATTGTGGCGTGTGTCATCTTGTGGTATGCTACATAATAATATCCAACATTTGCGGCATGCGGCAGGCAGCCTATTTTATGCCGAGGCAACATCGTGCCATTTGGAAGCTGCGACAGTCTACCACATGACGCAAGGTGTTGCCATGCCGCACGACTTTTGCCACAATGAGCGAATTTTTTTATTTTGCAGCATGCGGCCTTGTGGCATGCCGCAATGTCGTACAGTGTTGCTCCGGCGTAAAAGAGCCTTTAGATTAGTTTTTTCATGCTACATTACGTAGGCTGTGATACGTAAAAACATACGTTAAATCAAGAAAAAATATTATCTTATGTCTGCGTTTTCCTCTTTAAACGTGCAAGCACGAAAATATGTAAGAACAATGTTTATTTGTTTATCTGTATTCGACAAAAATAAATTTCGGAGAAAAGTCCGAACTGTTTTGGAAAATATTTCATTTTGCCCAGATTAAAACATATCCATTTGCTGTAACATTATGGGTCCACTCTATCATTTCGAAATTAGCCACATTTTCCTGTTAACGGAAAATGGACCGTTTTTGAAGGCATTAGAGGCTTTAATCGTTTGTTGTGCGAAACACTTACGACTTTAAGCGTTATGCCGTGGAAGCGACATTGACAGATAGGAAATAGGGCTCCTTGCGGGGACATTTCTTTCAGAACAAAGAAAAGTCCGTGAAAAAGATTTTTTAATACAGTTGCTCAAAAAGTGGCGTATTACAGGGACGTATAGCGTTCGGGATGTGGGCTATTACACACTCGAACTTTTTCTTTACCTTTCCCGAACTCGTGCGTTTTCTTTCCCAACTGTCAAAATATTGTCTATCAAAAAGAAAAAACCAACCACGAAGTTTTTACTAAAAAGAATCATAGAAGTTTTTATGATTAATGCAAATATTTCTAAAAAGAAGCTACTAATTTGTTTCAATATCAGATTTAAAAGTAATTTTAATTATACATTAAATTAATATTAGTATCGGCCAAATTAAATTTATGAATATAAAAAATACATAACATTGGCTGTATGACCACAGATTACTAAATATGGTATGACGTGCACTATTTACCATAGTATCTGCTTATAGGAGTTTGCGCAAGTAATTGAAAAGAAAATGAGGGGCCTTATTTCTTAATTTTCTAAATTAGTTTTTTCTGGTTTTTATTGTGGTAGGTACTTAGTATGGTGGAATTAGTGCAATAATGTGGCTTTAATGGAAAACGATGTGGTAAAAGAGAGAAATAAGGAAAGGCGCTCCTGTAGGATTCGGATTGCTTTTGTTAGGTTTCCTTTCATTCCATCTCATTTAATTTAATTTTCATTTCATATCAATAAAAAAATTCTACTGAAGCCTTGGCTGTATGATCATAGTTTCCTTTGCGAACCCAGAATGGGTGAAAAAAACAAAAAAAAAGTCTCTGCTTAATTCTTTTACGATTAGTTAGTTGAGTTTATAGTGTTTTATTATTTTATTAAATTGCTTAATTTTTTCGCAACTGTATTAAAAATAGTTGTTCAGTACACGTGCGGAACCGTCATTGCAATTTGTCGGAACTCTTTGCAATGACAGGCTTTCCGCACTTGTAATGAAATCTACTATTTTAATACAGTTGCTCAAAAAGTGGCGTATTGCAGGGACGTATAGCGTTCGGGATGTGGGCTATTACACACTCGAACTTTTTCTTTACCTTTCCCGAACTCGTGCGTTTTCTTTCCCAACTGTCAAAATATTGTCTATTAAAAAGAAAAAACCAACCACGAAGTTTTTACAAAAAAAAATCATAGAAGTTTTTATGATTCATGCAAATATTTCTAAAAAGAAGCTACTAATTTGTTTCAATATCAGATTTAAAAGTAATTTTAATTATACATTAAATTTATATTAGTATCGGCCAAATTAAATTTATGAATATAAAAAATACATAAAATTGGCTGTATGACCACAGATTACTAAATATGGTATGACGTGCACCATTTACCATAGTATCTGCTTAGAGGAGTTTGCGCAAGTAAGTGAAAAGAAAATGAGGGACCTTATTTCTTAATTTTCTAAATTAGTTTTTTTTTTTTGTGGTAGGTACTTAGTATGGTGGAATTAGTGCAATAATGTGGCTTTAATGGAAAACGATGTGGTAAAAGAGAGAAATAAGGAAAGGCGCTCCTGTAGGATTCGGATTGCTTTTGTTAGGTTTCATTTCATTTCATCTCATTTAATTTAATTTTCATTTCATATCAATAAAAAAATTCTACTGAAGCCTTGGCTGTATGATCATAGTTTCCTTTTCCAACCCAGAATGGGTGAAGGAAACAAAAATAAAGTCTCTGCTTATATTCTTTTACGATTAGTTAGTTGAGTTTATTGTGTTTTATTATTTTATTAAATTGCTTAATTTTTTCGCAACTGTATTAAAAATAGTTGTTCAGTACACGTGCGGAACCGTCATTGCAACTTGTTCCGACTGTCAACCCTCACCTTCGGCTGCGCCTCGGCTCGGGTAGACATTTGTCGGAACTCTTTGCAATGACAGGCTTTCCGCACTTGTAATGAAATCTACTATTTATTTACACATGTTTTTGTAGACAAATAACAGAATTTTAGAAGACGAGACTTGATCGTGACGAGATCTTTCGAATTGATGTTTTTTAAGATTTCATAAAATTTTAACTCTCCTGCCATTGTACTTACATAGTTTGTGTGTGTTTTGTTTGTGATTTGAATGCATGAAAAGGAAATTATATAAAGTATTTGTTTTTGTTTTTAGAGGCTTCACATTATCGATTTAAATCCGCTTGTAAACAAAGTAGGTAGGTATTTAGATGTCACATTTAAATTAAAAACAAAAGTTTTTTTATAAATTTTTTTAGAAAAATACAAAATAAATTATAGTATACCTACAGTGTCCAAAACGGAAATGCAGAAAAATAGCACTAGAATTTAAACAATCTCAGTAGGTACCTCACCATTATTTATTATCTCGTTCCTATAACACCGCATTCATAAAGTACGATCACAATAAATGTTTGAAATAAAGCAGTATCTCAACATTGTTCGGAATTGCCCGCGCTCAATTTTGATCAATGCAACCCGAACCCGAACGACCTCCGTGGTCGACTGGCTTAAACACTGCTTTTTAAGATGCCGCTTTGTCTGAGGTCCCGGATTCTGATTATTTCCCCGTGTCTGGGTGTATATGATGTGGTGTTATGCCCGTTATAACCGTCGTTGTTTTCCATTACCATAACACAAGTTGGGATTAACTTAACTTGGGATTGGAGCAATGTATGAAATGCTTTCCAATATTTATTTATGAAAGAGCCCGTAGTGCACTCGTTAGCGCGCTGGGCCTGCATACGGGATAGGTGACCAAAAATGTAGTACTTATCTCGAGCTCCTCCGTGCTGCCGTTGGTCCCGGCTGCGTTTGCAGTCGTTTATACTTACCAGTCTGCATTGGGCCCGCGTGATCGGTCATGTCATGGCCCATTCTCTTTATCCATCCATAAGCACAGAATAATATTTGCCCTAAGGAAGGCCTATGCCCCAGCAGTGGGGACTTATATTATAATGGCTGATGATGATTAGGATATTTATGGTTGGAGCTAGAAAGGATCTTTAGCTGTTTTAGTGGTCAATTGACGAAACAGCTTTCGTTGAGTTACACCAAGTCTGTCACCTCAAGACTCGCTAACAAAGACAAGAGATCTTGTATTGTGTAGATCTGAGTGCAGTTTGAAATTTTTACAAAGCTGCGTTACTTATTCAGTTTTCATCGTACTGTGGCGCAAACGACCGTACTTTTGTCTGACTCTCGAGAATTTTCAACCCTGAAATAATTTATTTAAGCACGAAGATTTATATCCAGGAATGTTTTTCTTTGACGAGGGTTCTTCTATTCGATATTTTCATTATAATTTATCTGATTTGCCGTCCTCAGCACTGAATGCTAATTCGGCTAACGGATTAAATTGATAAAATGTAACAAGGCGGATCAAAACAGTAACTCAGTTAGGTATTCACAAATATAAATTACTAGCTGACCCGGCAAACGTTTTGCCATATAAATTTTATTGGACACGAACTTCGTAACACCTGCCTGACCTGACACAATGTCACTTAAAAATGGAAAATGAAGTATTTAGAAAAAATCGACCCGTCTCACAATCAGCTCCGATGGGACACGAACCCGCGACCTTTCGCTTTCCGGGCGACTGCTCTAACCACTGAGCTACGGAGTCGTTACGAGAAGCGTCGAACTTATCCAATACTTCTTCTTACTCGCTGCATAGTCAGCGTTAATTTCATCAATGTGGAGATATTACTACCCTCACACTACACACACACTGAAAAATGGAAAATGAAGTATTTAGAAAAAATCGACCCGTCTCCCATCGGAGCTGATTGTGAGACGGGTCGATTTTTTCTAAATACTTCATTTTCCATTTTTCAGTAATAAAAATTGCATTGTGAATGCAAAAAACTAAAAATTAAAATAACAATGTCACTTATTAAAAAATCCTAAGCGGCAAAAATGTCAGTGATTAGATTACATACTCTTTGACATACTTTCTCTTTGGAAGCGGCTAAGAAATGACAGTTGTGTGAAGTATGTCAGTTTAACGGTTTTCTATACAAAATTACCATTTTTATTATATAATTTTCCTTGATAAAAAGTAGCCTATGTTACTCCCCAGCTCTCAAATTATCTCCATACCGAAAATCTCATCGATCCGTTGCTCCGTTTTGACGTGAAAGACGGACAAACAAACAAATAAACAAACAAACAAATAAACAAACAAACAAACACACTTTCACATTTATAATATTAGTATGGATGTACGTGTCAGATTTTTAACCCCAATTATTATTTTGCAAGTTAAACATCCTTTTTGACGCATAAAAAGTAAGCATAAAGTCTCTAACACGATAGTTGTTTCGTCGTTCGCCGACACAAATTATAACTTTACCGGGGTTGAGTGACGCTCGTGGCTCAGTTCTGACTTGAAACGGCGCGAGCGCTAACAATGTTCTTATCTCGTGGCCGGGCGATGGTCGATCTTATCCACTCGGAGGTTAGGGTTAATTTCCTATTACTACTAACTATTGAAATAATGTCAATGAGAAGCAATGTTGTTGTCATTTTAGTAGAGAGCTGATGAATAAGAGTAGCTGGCAGAACCTGTGAATGACATAATTTTCAGGTCAATATTCAACTAAAATTATATTTATATTTTCCTCATTTTGTTTTCCGTTGAGCCATTTTTGCGTACTAAGCTTAAACTAAGCAATCATACAGACACACGAACAATACAGGGTGTGTTGCGCGGCAATTTAGCCAACTTATACAGGGTGGAAAAATATGAGGCCTGGAAGAAAACTGCCTCTAATCCTTATTGGCTCATTTTACTAAAAGGAAAAATTATTTTATTTTTTAAAATAAGCTAAACTGCAATAATAGTTTTTTTTATAAAATATCTGCTTTTCTATAGAGAAGTCTAACATATCGACATAGAAACCATCATCTTTTTATGCTTTCCTTTCATTTAATTTATCATGTTTATTAGATAGATTTTATCCTTATGGTTGACGTCGTCGATTGATGCCATAAATCTACAGAATGTTGTTTTTTCTAATTTTAGTCGGTTTGATTCCTAGGCCAATCTAGCGAATTTTAGAAAATCTTTTAGATGTTTTGTTTCTTGGTTATTTAAAATTTTACTTTTTTGCGTTCTCAATGCAATTTTTATTATTGAAGAATTAAAAATGAAGTAGGTATTTAGAAAAAATCTACCCCTCTAACAAGCAGCAGCTGTGTAGAGCTGTCACCCGGACAGCGAAAGGTCGTGGGTTTGAGTTCCATCGGAGCTGGTTTTGGGAGGGGTCGATTTTTTTTTAAATACTTAAGTACTTCATTATAAATTCTTTAGTTTTGTTTCTCTTTTAAAATAAAATAATGTTTCATTTCAGTAAAATGAGAAAACTAAAGGATTTAAGGCAGTTTCCCTCCAGAGCCCATAATTTTGTTCCACCCTGTATAGCTGGCTAAATTGCCGTTGCATTAAATACTACTACAAAGTCCTCGGCTAATTTATTTTCACCACAGCATTCCATTCCGTGGACCTTTCCAGACGTTTTCCCGTGTAGCGGGTCTCATCGTCGCGATATACGCGCTGGTTATGTAAAGAGACAGCCGTTGATACGGGTCGCTGTCATAACAACCACGCGTCATGTCTACGAAGGCTTTGCTTGTACCACCTTTCACAATCATCACCGTGTTAGTAAATAAAAAAGAGACAGATATACGATTGCGCATAGCTTTTCAAATATAAATATAATTTGTAAAAAAAATGTCGTGGAAAAATAATGTTCATGCCCGCCCCGCACACAAATTAATATTCTCTGAAGCATGCGGCATGACTACTATTTGGACAAGCGCCTCCACATCTCGCCGTACAGAACGTGAGTCGGCCACGCTAGTCAGTTGCACGTAGTGCTGTGATATGGTTGCACTTGCACCAGTTATAAGTTCTTATGCTGGGGTCACACTAACGGAAAACGCCTATAATCAACGGCACGTCAAAACGGCTGACCGGATTTGGCTGAAATTTGGGACATAGATACTTTGTAGCCTGGAGAGGAACATATGCTACTTTTTATACCGGAAAAATATTACATTCCCGCGGGATAACATCGTCCACGCGGGCGAGGCCGCGGGCGGTATTCATGAAAAATGAAAAAGCCAAGGAAGACGTGACTTTCAGTGATGATGACGAGCATACTATCAAAAATGACCCTCATTAAGTATTCGTGTTGAGCGAGTTCAGCGTAAGTTTGTGCACTCGCTCTACAAGCGTTGTCCCATATTTGTATCTTTCGCTCTTTGTCCGGTATGGTGAAGCTGGAGACACGAGACGCTTCTCGTAGGCGGAAAGTAAATTGTTGGTCCACTTTATTGCTGTGTTGCACCATAGGTTGGACCGTGATTGATTATTTATCCAAAGTAGAGCTTCTTGTGCCATCTTGTTACCATGGAATGGGTGAGCGACGCATGGTGGACGCTGCTACACCAAAAGTGTAGCACTAAAGCTGGTATTATTAAGTATGGTAAGGCCGGAGGGGCGCGTAAGTGCGTGTCAAATTAGCCTTAAATTAATTCTTAACCCCCCAACTGCGGAGCGAACATATATGTCCGCTCGTAATATGTTCGCCATATTGAAAACATAATTGTTCTGCAGTGTTATGTTAAGGCAATGGACAACAACGACTGCAAGACTACGGAGAAGATCAATTTCTAGATATACTCTACTGGGGATCGAAGCCGATCTCAGAGTTAGCGGCACCTTGAAAACCGTCCAAAAAACCTTTAAGGTGCATGTAGTCGTGAAACGATCATTTTTGAGGCCCTAAAACTCATAAATTAGCCGACTGATAAATCCAGAATTAATATATATTAAATATTGATATATAAACTTCAACCTGAGCATTTAAAAAAACATAGTTATTAAGATACTATTAAAAAAACATTAAAATGAAGCTGTTTTCAACTTGAAATACGCTACTGCTTCTAAACTACAAGTGATATTTTCACTTTTCTTTCAGGAAAAGATTGCTAACTTGTTTAGCTTAAAACTGAGCATTTTTCGTTTTAAAATAATACATAGTTTTGACGAAACGTGTGTTTAAGCTGTTTTGGTGCAGGTAGCGGGGGGGGAAATTATTTTTTATGTCCAAGGTCGTTGGCGATACCACGGGCCTTAAGTAGTTATTTGTATTTTGTTTGTTTTACATAAGCAACATACAATTACGATCTCCTTGTCAAAAAGCAACACCATTGAGACATGATTATTGCGTTGACATCAGCGGAATAGTCCCGTCGTCTATGTAGTCGTAACGCGTTATGACATCCGACCCACATCACCACCTGCCACGGGACGCCATTTTACATAACCTCGTGTATTTCGCGGACCCTTAAAAGAAAACACGACATTTATTACCGAATTCATGACTCTCTGAAGGTCTTACTGATTGTCTTCTGTTAATTGAACTATATTGATTTCAAAACTCAAAATTCAAAATTCAATATCGTTTCAATTTAGGTTTGTTTAACAACACTTTTGAACGTCAATGAAGCTACGCCATCGGTTCGCAAATCCTACGGCAGGAGACCTTGTAGCGAAAAGAACCGGCAAGAAACTCGCCAAGGGCTATTATTTTTTCTCCCTGTTTTAACTTATACAGAGTCGTCAAATTTGAAAAGTGACCTTCACATAATAGTAAGGTTACTTTCCATCACAATACAGAATACAGCTTAAATTAAGTACAATTTTGCTTATTAAATCAGTAAACAATTTTCAACTAAACAAGGAATCAAATAGTTTAATGGACACACTAATCTTAATCTTATTCACATTGTATTATAGGATTAATGAAAAGGAAACTGCAAGCTGCGCTGTATATTCAAATGTATAAGTATTAACAAATAAAAGGAATTTTTGAATAAATAAAACAATTATTAGAAAAATTGCTGTTACTGTAAGACACGGATACCAAAATTATTATGAGACACACCAGCTCGCTCATAAATCAATATTATACTATTATAAACCATATCCCGAACACCTTTAACACAAGTAGACATGAGCAGACCCACCCCACTGGCAGCAGCCGTTCACGAGCATGACGCATGAGCCAGCCATCGCTTCGCTCAACCATATTTTAGGGAACGTAACGACCCGACTCACACGACACCACCGCACCGATTCTATCATCTAATCGTTCACAATAGCTAATATTGGTTTTGATTTGGTTTCTGTTTCCGTAATAGAATGCGGATTCTATGCGATTTCAGTTCAGTATGAGAGCACGGTGATTGCAGCCAAAGGTTCCAGAAGCAAACGCTTGGTTGCTATGATGTCAAGCCTCATCAGCACCTTTTTTTTGTGCCACGAGAACAAGTACTGGGAGTTTTAGTGGGTAGGACCCCCAAAGGTGAGTCCCACATTTCGAATCACCCAGGGGCGAGAGATGCATAAACGCATTTCTCCCAGTCACAAAAAAAAAGCCATACCAGTACCTGCCACGTGACGCCGTTTTACATAACCTCGTGTAATCGCGAGCCTTTTCTACAAAACAACATCGTTAACCGAATTTACCAATATTATTATTATTCCCTTTATTACATTTTAAATACTTACAAAATTATATTTCTAAACATTAAATTTTTACAATGTATAACACTAAAAAATATAACATTTAAAAATACAAAAATGCAGTTCCCCAACGGCAGCAAGATCAAGGTCCCGGCTACCGATGGTTAAGGATCCAGAG
Organism: Crambus lathoniellus; assembly: GCA_949710035.1. Classification (NCBI taxonomy): domain Eukaryota; kingdom Metazoa; phylum Arthropoda; class Insecta; order Lepidoptera; family Crambidae; genus Crambus; species Crambus lathoniellus. The sequence continues at coordinate 23,677,630 of OX453310.1, forward strand.
ACAGGAACCTTCTCACTATACGGGCCGTGTCCAGAAGTACTGCCTTCTGCATCTGACTCCCGATCCATCCACCTAACGCAAGCCTCTTAAGGTGTTTATCGAGGCTCTTGGCTATCAGACCATGGGCAGATATGACTATCGGAACAATAATTGCTGAATCAATGTCCCACATGTCAACAATCTCGTGAGCTAAATCAAGATATTTGTTTTCTTTATCTTTTTCAGCTTTCACAAGGTTGTCGTCATGGGGAACAGTGACATCAACAATTATCGCGCGGCGTTCGTGTCGATCTATCAATACAATATCAGGCTTATTAGCTACAATAGTCCTGTCTGTAATGATAGATCGATCCCAATACAATGTGGCATGGCTATTTTCAAGGACCTGTTCTGGTGCATACCTGTAGTACGGCACCTCGGATGCCACAAGACTATGTTTCAGAGCAAGTTGTTGGTGTATTATCCTGGCCACTTGGTTATGTCTATGCAAATACTCGCCGTTTGCGAGACGAGAACAACCGGAGATTATATGCCTAAGGGATTCACCAGGACGATGACACGCTCGGCAAATATCCACTGTGCCATCCCTTAGGATATACTTTCGGTAGTTATTCGTCATCACAACCTCATCCATAATTGCACAGACAAAACCTTCGGTTTCACCAAAAAGGTCACCGAAACGGAGCCAGGATACTGAGGCTAATAAATCTACGTCGGGCCCATGGAGAGCCCGGTAGAATCTGCCATGTAACTCCTTGCTTTGCCACACAGTGCTGCGGTCGGAAGTACTAAGTACTACAGGTTTGCGCCAGTTTTCTTTTGCTAAAAATAGAGGAGTCAGTCCATTGTCAACAGCAACTACATCTCTATGAGATCCCATATCGACTTGGAGAAAATACTCCCTAAGATTGCATATCTCGCGGTTATGCAATGTCTTAGCATTTAAGAAGCCACGACCACCGCACTTCCGCGGGATATACAATCTCATTGTCGATGAACGTGGGTGATGTATGCGGTGTGCTGTTAGCAATGTACGAACTTTTCTATCCAGGGCATCCAGTTCAGTTTGAGTCCATTTAAGTATGCCGAAGGAATACATCAGTACCGGCATGACCCATCCATTGTATGCGCGAACCTTGTTTCCGCCAGACAAAAGACTTTTAAGGACTTTTGAAAGGCGCCCCAAGAAACGCTCACGCAACGACTGTTTCATGTCAGCATCGTTGATGCCTAATGCCTGTGACATACCTAAATATTTATAGGTTTCGTTTACGGAGAGAGATCTAAGATGAATAGAATCCGAGAGTTGTATACCCGTAGATTCCATTATCTGACCACGCTTTACATGCATGACTGCACATTTGTCCACACCAAATTCCATTTTAATGGCATTACTGAAAGCTTCAGTAACCTTCAGTAACGCTGTCAAATGAGAGCTGCTATGGGCAAATAGTTTCAGGTCATCCATGTACAGCAGGTGTGATATTACTTGACCATTTCTCCGTAAACGAAAGCCTAACCCTGAACTCTCGAGAAGTGTACTCAGAGGGTTCAAGGCCAGACAGAACCACAATGGACTCAAACCGTCACCCTGGAAGATTCCTCGCTCTATTTTTATAGGATCGCCATGACCTAGAATCCGTCGAGATCCTGGATAGAAAAGGACCGTTCTCCATTTTCGCATGCACGATATCAAGAAAGTGCGTAGAGTTGTATTTATTTTATACAACTCCAGCACCCTCATGAGCCACGAATGCGGCACGGAATCATAGGCCTTCTTATAATCTATCCAGGAAGTCGACAGGTTCTTTCGGTTTCGACGAACCTGTTGGTTAATAGCCATGTCAATGAGGAGTAGCTCCTTAGTACCACGGGCCCCATTCCTACATCCATTCTGAGAGGCGACCATAATAGAATTTTGATTAATGTGTTTATTAATCTTCGACCTCAAAATGGACGTAAGAATTTTATAAATTGTTGGCAGACAGGTGATAGGTCTATAGTTTTTGGGGTCCGCAGTACTACCAGATTTATGGAGCAGATGGGTTATGCCTGTTGTCATGAATTCTGGAAGCGACTGAGATAATAAAGCACATTGAAATTGAGATGCTAAGCGAACGTGCGAGCTAGGTAACCATTTATACCAGAAATTGTGCAGTCCATCCGGGCCTGGAGATTTCCAGTTGGGTAAGGAACGAACTGCACAAACTACGTCTTGGTAGTCAATGGTTACTTCATTCATATCAGGTATAAGCTCACACGAACGCTCAACATCCTCCATCCACGTGCCTTCAGAGTGAGTGACAGGCACGGACCAGATGTTGTGCCAAAAAGAAATCATGGCATCATCATCCGGCCGATGCATATCAGTATCACTCTGATCCGATCGCTCCCAGGATGCATAAACACATCGTTGATCTCTCTCGAACATGCGGTTCTGAGTAAAGCGATCGACTCGCACCCTATACCTTCGAATACGATTAGCCCATGCACAAATTTTCTGCTTCAGAAAGTCGATGCGCTCTGTGACACATGAAATATAATTTTGAGGACTAATACCAGTCCCCAAGAATGCACGTTTCACAAAGCGCATGACCCTAGGGCGCATGTTGCCCTCCCTAAAGCAGCTGAGCTTACCGATGAGTACCCTAGCCTCACTGATACGACGCTCAATCCTACACTGCCAGGCTGGTACAGCCAGGCGAGGGCGTGTTGCTGGGTCAGTATTTGGAAATTTTACATGAGCAACACGACAAGCTGTAATAGCCGCACAGTACAGGATCGAATGAGTATCAGCCAGGTCTTCACTACTATCAAAGTAATTTGGTAGTAGCAAATCTAAAGCACACATCAGCGCCCTATTTTTTTTGTGCATGGGAAAACGCGGAAGCCGAGGTCTAAGGTGAACCGAGGTCGATCGAAATTCCCGAACTACATCTTCAAGAGTACTCCTCAATATATCATTGTATTGGGGACTTATAGTAGTAACCATATCATCTCCACCATCACTATCAGCAACGCCAACTTGCAATGTCGCCGCGGCAGAAGCTTGAGTTGCCGCCTGCGATGTAGTAGTAATGATACGGTTACGTTGCACCTCTGTACGGAGCCGATCAAGTACCGAGTCATCCAACAAGTGACCCCGTTGAATGGCTCGCACCTGATCCGACAGTCGTTGAGCCGAAACGTTGATTGATGGTTCAAGAGCCTGAAACAGAGAAAGCATCCGAACACGATACGCAGTAAGATTAGTTCCTGCCTCTGTTGCCTCAAAATATGCGCGCATGACATTTTCATTGATGGTAATTGTCCATCGCATGCGCTGCACTCCACCGGGAGCGGGGGCCCTGACCGGAGCCGATTGCCCCAGAAGCCCCAAACTCTTCGGTGGCCGGCCCCTCCTCCGGCGTACAGGTGGTGGCGACGTCGGCGGAGAGAAGTACTCGTCACTATCGCTCGACGCAACTGCAGAAGTCAGCTGAACACACGGCACAGAGGTAGTTGCCGACAACTGCGAGGCGGAGCGAGGTGACGAGCCCGGAGGTGGTAAGCGTGCTGTTTGGCTTCTCGTCAACATTTATTACTTCTTCTTCTACAGATTTCTTCATTCATATCCCTTTTAATTTTGTTTGATTTATATTGGATATGTCATAGTGATGACATTTGGCATACAGATTCATTTTTAATACTTTTTTTTTTTTTTTTTTTTTTTTTTTTTTTTTTTATTATTATTATTATTATTATTCCCTTTATTACATTTTAAATACTTACAAAATTATATTTCTAAACATAAAATTTTTACAATGTATAACACTAAAAAATATAACATTTGAAAATACAAAAATGCAGTTCCCCAACGGTAGCAAGATCAGGGTCCCGGCTACCGATGGTTAAGGATCCAGAGACAGGAACCTTCTCACTATACGGGCCGTGTCCAGAAGTAACGCAAGCCTCTTAAGGTGTTTATCGAGGCTCTTGGCTATCAGACCATGGGCAGATATGACTATCGCAACAATAATTGCTGAATCAATGTCCCACATGTCAACAATCTCGTGAGCTAAATCAAGATATTTGTTTTCTTTATCTTTTTCAGCTTTTACAAGGTTGTCGTCATGGGGAACAGTGACATCAACAATTATTGCGCGGCGTTCGTGTCGATCTATCAATACAATATCAGGCTTATTAGCTACAATAGTCCTGTCTGTAATGATAGATCGATCCCAATACAATGTGGCATGGCTATTTTCAAGGACCTGTTCTGGTGCATACCTGTAGTACGGCACCTCGGATGCCACAAGACTATGTTTCAGAGCAAGTTGTTGGTGTATTATCCTGGCCACTTGGTTATGTCTATGCAAATACTCGCCGTTTGCGAGACGAGAACAACCGGAGATTATATGCCTAAGGGATTCACCCGGACGATGGCACGCTCGACAAATATCCACTGTGCCATCCCTTAGGATATACTTCCGGTAGTTATTCGTCATCACAACCTCATCCATAATTGCACAGACAAAACCTTCGGTTTCACCAAAAAGATCACCGAAACGGAGCCAGGATACTGAGGCTAATAAATCTACGTCGGACCCATGGAGAGCCCGGTAGAATCTACCATGTAACTCCTTGCTTTGCCACACAGTGCTGCGGTCGGAAGTACTAAGTACTACAGGTTTGCGCCAGTTTTCTTTTGCTAAAAATAGAGGAGTCAGTCCATTGTCAACAGCAACTACATCTCTATGAGACCCAATATCGACTTGGAGAAAATACTCCCTAAGATTGCATATCTCGCGGTTATGCAATGTCTTAGCATTTAAGAAGCCACGACCACCGCACTTCCGCGGGATATACAATCTCATGGTCGATGAACGTGGGTGATGCATGCGGTGTGCTGTTAGCAATGTACGAACTTTTCTATCCAGGGCATCCAGTTTAGTTTGAGTCCATTTAAGTATGCCAAAGGAATACATCAGTAGCGGCATGACCCATCCATTGTATGCGCGAACCTTGTTTCCGCCAGACAAAAGACTTTTAAGGACTTTTGAGAGGCGCCCCAAGAAACGCTCACGCAACGACTGTTTCATGTCAGCATCGTTGATGCCTAATGCCTGTGACGTACCTAAATATTTATAGGTTTCGTTAACGGAGAGAGATCTAAGATTAATAGAATCCGAGAGTTGTATACCCGTGGATTCCATTATCTGACCACGCTTTACATGCATGACTGTACATTTGTCCACACCAAATTCCATTTTAATGGCGTTACTGAAAGCTTCAGTTACCTTCAGTAACGCTGTCAAATGAGAACTGCTATGGGCAAATAGTTTCAGGTCATCCATGTATAGCAGGTGTGATATTACTTGACCATTTCTCCGTAAACGGTAGCCTAATCCTGAACTCTCGAGAAGTGTACTCAGAGGGTTCAAGGCTAGACAGAACCACAATGGACTCAGACCGTCACCCTGGAAGATACCTCGCTCTATTTTTATAGGGTCGCCCTGACCTAGAACCCGTCGAGATCCTGGATAGAAAAGGACCGTTCTCCATTTTCGCATGCACGATATCAAGAAAGTGCGTAGAGTTGTATTTATCTTATACAACTCCAGCACCTATCCAGGAAGACGACAGGTTCTTTCGGCTTCGACGAACCTGTTGGTTAATAGCCATGTCAATGAGGAGTAGCTCCCTCCTTAGTACCACGGGCCCCATTATTATTATTCCCTTTATAGAGACTTCTCTCAGCAACTTTAACATCGTGGTAGCCGAAAGTTGGTAAGTTATTTTATCACGGTAAGTTAACCATTCTTTTAAGAACTTGGGTGGTATCTCTTCATCCCAGCTTATCCCAGTAAGCCACAGCTTTTGAATAAATATTTTTGCTTTCACAATTGCTGGAGCTATCCATCCCATTGGATCATATAATTTTGCGATGTCACTAATCACTTTTCTTGAGATCAAATTTGTCATTGCCTTGGAAACCAGTGATTTATTCATGGTCCTTCGATACCGGATATTCGGAATAAGAACGAGCGACAGTGGTGCCGTCTGGGCGTCTGGTGAAAAAGTGGATAACCAGTAGTGTGACAGTGAGCAAAGGTTGTATGGGCGGAAAAACTGTAAGTACAGCTGACTTTATATTAGAAGATAGAAGATTTCAAGCGATTATCGACTTTAGCAAGTAGAACTTAGAATATTATTAGTAGAAGAGCTGTCAATAGACTTGCTAAAATTTAAGCGATACTTTGTTGAGACGGGGAGTCTATGCCCGAATTCGGCTAAGTCTACAATTTTGAAACACTTAGAAAATTTCGCTCATACTGGACTTAGAAAAATTTTGCTCACTGGACTTGAAAAAGTTTCAACTTCCGAACTAATTTTTTTGGCAAACAACAACGAAATTTAAACGTATCTTGCGATGGAGGCATTAATCAGACTGCAGAAAGATACCAACAGCAAAATTAATAAAGGTTATGTTAATTTCAAGAAATCTCCAAAAGAAAGAATAACTATCTCTCACATTGAAACAAGAACAGAAACCTTACAAGAGCAGTGGTTGTCATTCAAGAAAACACACGAGAGGCTAATTTGCGAGTGTGATGGAACCGTATTCGAAAAGTCAACATACAACACTGAAGATCTTTACACACTGACGGAAAACTTGTATACAGATTACAAAACCGACTTAAAGGAGAACCTCAAAACATTGACAAAGGTGCCCATACAAGTTTCTTCAGAGGTGCGGAATCAGACCGAACCAATTGGGTTCAAGTTGCCTAGAATTGGTATACCAACATTTAAAGGAAATTACGCAGAATGGGCCACCTTTCGGGATTTATACACCTCTCTAATACACAATAACCAGACCATACAGGAAGTCCAAAAACTTCACTATCTGAAGAGTTATTTGGCTGGTGAAGCGGAGCAACTTCTGAGACATCTGCCGATTACCAGCGAAAATTACGCTGTGTGCTGGAAATTGTTGGAGCACAGATTCAATAACAAGAAATATGTTACAAATTGCATTTTTAAAAAGTTTTTTGGTCAGAAGAATATTGTAAACGAAACGTCAAGTGCTCTAAAGGAACTATTCGACACAACAAATGAATGTGTTAACGCTTTGAGAAATGTTGGCATTAACACTGAAAACTGGGACGCAATCATTATCTACATCTTATCATCAAAATTGGATACCGAATCGCGAAAACGATGGGAAGAAGCAACCAGCGAATCTTCCAATGAATTGCCAACTTTAGTTCAGTTTTTAGAGTTCTTAGAGCACAGATTTAGGTCATTAGAATTCTTGAATCCTAAAATTACAAAAACAACCCAATCGCATCACGTTGTCAATTATACCAAAGATAAAAATGTTATCCCCTGCTCCTTTTGCTCCGATTGTAATCACAAGTTAGGAAACTGTAAAGAATTTGCAAAGAACGATCTATTAGCCCGTCGTAATTTTGTTCAAACCTCGAATCTTTGTTACAACTGCTTAGGAGCGAATCATTCAGTTGTAACTTGTCGTTTGCCCACCAGATGCCGAATCTGCAAAAGAAAACATCACTCATTATTGCACATAAACAATTCTAACGTGTCAGGGAACAACACCTTGCCGTCAGAAAGTAACAATGTTGTTGCAGCAACAGCGACAACATCAGGCGTGACCACTGAAAACAACATTACCACTTGTTTTTCCAACAACGGAAACCAAGTTTTGCTAGCAACGGCTTTAGTGAAAGCTGAAACTAAACAAGGATCTCAAATGACACTACGATCTTTACTGGATCAAGGATCGCAAGCATCCTTTATCACAGAAGCTGCAGTTCAGCTTCTGGGACTCAAGAAGATACCTACCAATAGTGTCATTTCAGGGGTAGGAGGTGATGAGAACATATCACTGAATACCAAACATGCAGTTGCACTCAAACTGCATTCAATTCAAGATCCGACTTTTACCATTATGGTCAAAGCTTATGTACTTAACAAACTAACGTCATTCCTACCTGAAAGAAAGCTTATGGTCAAACTATGGCCAAACTTACCAAGAATGACGTTAGCAGACCCAAAGTTTGACGTACCAAATAAAATTGATTTAATGCTAGGCGCCGAAGTGTACTGCCAAATCATAACCGAAGGGTTAATCAAAGGACAAATGGGGTCACTTATAGCGCAGAATACCAAATTGGGTTGGATTCTATCAGGAAGTGTTTGCGAACAAACGAATGCCACCGCAAGTTCTAGTGCAGTAGTCACTCTACACACTCAAGTGAACAATGAAGAATTTGATCTCAAGAAAAGTGATTAGTGACATCGCAAAATTATATGATCCAATGGGATGGATAGCTCCAGCAATTGTGAAAGCAAAAATATTTATTCAAAAGCTGTGGCTTACTGGGATAAGCTGGGATGAAGAGATACCACCCAAGTTCTTAAAAGAATGGTTAACTTACCGTGATAAAATAACTTACCAACTTTCGGCTACCACGATGTTAAAGTTGCTGAGAGAAGTCTCTACAGTGTTGAAAATACCTAAAGAAGATATACGCGCTTGGACTACTTCAATGATTGTATTGGCTTGGTTAAACAGTCACCCAAGCCGTTGGAAAACAATCTTTGCAAACCGGGTATCTGAAATATTATCAACTATAGATAGAAGAAGAGTCTGCTTGTGACCACGGTTGTTGCAACACAGCCGAAACGTCAAGCTGTAAGTACATAATAATATGTACTTCATAATAAATGTCGCGTTGAGTCCCGTTACTCTTGTTTATAATTATAGATAGAAATCAGTGGTCCCATTTATTATCTTCCGAAAACCCAGCCGACTACGGTCTCGTGGTGTCAGCTCTAAAGAAGGTAATAACCTTCCACTATGGAAAACTGGTCCAGGTTGGCTAATGGAAACAATTTCTAAAATTATGACCAAAGAAAAGTCATCGTTGAACCAAGTTTTCAACATAAAGGAAGTAATTTATTACTGTAGAAGATTTTTATCTAAATTAAAGACACCAACAGTTAGATTTCTATTATGGTTATCAATTAAAAAATTTACTGAAACACTGTATAGCTGTGTAGCAGAAAAAGCCAAAGTGAGCACTTCTATAATGAAAACAAATGAAAACAGTGATTTAAAAAAGAATACCACAATTAACAAGCAGAGTAAACTTACCGCAGCTTTCCTGGATCATGAAAGTATCTTGAAGGTTAGAGGTCATCTTGAGAAGGTAGAAATCAGAGTAGAAAAAAAACATACCATGATCTTTCCAGCAAATTCCCACTTCTTATGCTTGGGCATCGTTACATATCAAAATCCAGAGCCAAGCATTGGTAATATCGTACTTGTTAAAAAGGATACGCTACCTCCAGCCAAATGGCTCTTAGGTATCATCACCGAAAAACATCCAGGTTTGGACAACATTACGAGGGTTGTGAGTCTTAAATGCAAAGGCGTGATTAAACGCCCTATTACTAAGTTGTGTATATTACCTGTCAGTAACTAACATTTAATAATACTGTGCTTTGTATCTTATTGTTGTGTTTTGAAACTAACTTATCTGATAACTGTGTATAGTCTTTTTGATTCTCACCTAATAACTGTTTGTGTTATTTTTGTATGTTACTTAATAGCTGTGTATATTGTTTTGTTTTGTTACCTAATTTCCGTGTTATAGTTTAAGTTTGGTGTATATAGTTATTGTTAATTGGTTATATGATTGATAATTACTTCTGGTCACTGTGAAAAACTAACCAACATATCGAAGGTATTTACAGTCCACTTCTACATTAATTAGGCAAGTTCATGGTGGGCGGAAGTGATTATGTACATTCTGTCCATGGTGGGCGGAATGTTTAATGTTGCTTATATTATTTTAATCTTACGTTAATTACTAACTTCTAACACCTATTCAAACTTTATAGTATCTAAAATTATCAACTATAGATAGAAATCAGTGGTCCCATTTATTATCTTCCGAAAACCCAGCCGACTACGGTCTCGTGGTGTCAGCTCTAAAGAAGGTAATAACCTTCCACTATGGAAAACTGGTCCAGGTTGGCTAATGGAAACAATTTCTATTTATAGTTGATAATTTTAGATACTATAAAGTTTGAATAGGTGTTAGAAGTTAGTAATTAACGTAAGATTAAAATAATATAAGCAACATTAAACATTCCGCCCACCATGGACAGAATGTACATAATCACTTCCGCCCACCATGAACTTGCCTAATTAATGTAGAAGTGGACTGTAAATACCTTCGATATGTTGGTTAGTTTTTCACAGTGACCAGAAGTAATTATCAATCATATAACCAATTAACAATAACTATATACACCAAACTTAAACTATTATTATTATTATTATATATAATTCAGGCAGGCAGTTGAGACAACTGATAGATGCCTGTATCCAATTCTATTACAGTTGAAATTTACTATTTTGAATTTAAGAAGTAAGCATCTAGTTTGTTCTTAAACTGGTTTGTGTTTTCGGCTGTGACTATTTCTTTAGGCAACTTGTTCCACATTTCCACCACTCGGTTACTGAAAAAGTGCTTGTGCGGGTTATTATTAGATCTCATTTTTGCCAGCTTTAGGCTGTGCCCTCGCAGATGTGAATTCTTGTTGCGGATGAGCATCTTTTCGAAGCCATGTATGTTATAGTGGCCGGTCAGGATCTTGTAAACTTCGATCAAGTCCCCTCGCTCTCTTCGATCTTTTAAGCTGGTTAATCCTAGGGTCTTTAACCTTTCCTCATAATCAAGGCTCTTAAGTCGTCTTGGAATTCTGGTGACCTTTCTTTGAACTTTTTCAAGTAAATCAATGTCTTTTATAAAGTACGGGTTCCACACTTGGAAACCATATTCCAAGATGGGCCTGATGAAGGTCTTGTAGATCTTGGTAACCATGTCCGATGTAAGTATTCCGAACGCTTTTCTGACAAGATAGTCAAGACTGTTGGCTTTCTTGGCGATCATGTGGATATGGCTAGCCCATTTAAGATCTTCTGCTATAATGACACCTAGATCTGTTTGTGTCCTTACAGGCTGTAGCTGACTGTTGTCGAGCTTATAGGTTCTTTGTGGGTTGTTTTTACCTATATGGAGAACAATGCACTTGGAACTATTTAAACTGAGTAGCCACTCCTTAGACCAGTTAGCAACTTTGTCCAGGTCATTTTGTAGGTGGTCATAATCAATGATGGGATTCCCTAATATTTTGGTGTCGTCTGCAAAGATACTGCATTTACATTCCAGGCAGTGAGGCAAGTCAAAAGTGTAGATTATGTAAAGAACCGGCCAAGAACCGACCCCTGTGGAACGGCGCTGTGTATCTCTCGTTCTTCGGATAAACTATTGCCAACCCTGACACAAAACCTTCGCTCTCGTAAGAAGTCTCCAACCCAATTAAGGAGTTTTCCACGAATTCCAATGAATTCCAACTTCTGAAGTAGCCGCTTTGTAGGGACTTTGTCAAATGCTTTTTCGTAGTCCAGGTAAATGACATCAACTGGTTCTCGATCGTTGAAGCTATGAGTCCAAGCCGATAGGCACTGCAGTAAGTTTGAGACTGTCGAGCGGCGGGGGCAGAAACCATGTTGCTGGTGACCTATGATGTGATTTTGTTCCAAGAAATCTCTTATTTGCTTGACAATTATCTTCTCCATGAGTTTGCATGCAATGGATGTTAAACTTATGGGTCTGTAGTTTGAAGCTACCAACTTGTTTCCTTTCTTGTATATTGGAGTCACAGTGGCGGTTTTCCATTGCGCGAGTAGGGATCCATTATCATATGATGTTTGCATTATACGTGCTAGAGTTTCTGAGAGGTCACATTCCTTAAGTAAAGAAACGGGTATCCCATCGGGTCCAGGTGAGGAGTCTGTTTTCAGATCCTTGGTATATTTTCTTACAATGTCTTGAGTAAATAACAAGTTCGCTTTTTTGTGTCTAACTCTGGTAGGTTTCCAGTTGGCTCTTTTTGGAAAACGCTAGCAAACTGGTCTGCAAATGTCTCGGCTACCTCTTTTGCATCAGTGGCCTCTTGTCCATGGTTGTTTGTCAGTACTAACGGCACTCCGGATTTGGAAGACATCTGTTGTCTAACGTATGAATAGAACTTTTTAGAAGTTGAATTCAGAATATTAGCTTCAAATTTCAATCTATATTGATATTTTTTGTTTTAGTATGGTTAATAAGCATAGCAGTGGGCGTCGTTCGACTGACATGATAATGATGATGATGGTTTATATACGATTTAAAGTTTTAGTTTATAGATTACACTACTAGGTTGAATCTAGAACACATAATTTATTGACCGAAAGTAATATACTTAACCATGCTACTAAACCACAATCGTTATATGGAGTAGAAATTGTGTCGAGTCGATGGAAAACAACTTTATGTCTACTTAATGTGTTTGTAAAAATCTCGCTCGTTTCGTCAGCAATAAACTGATTGATGGGGAAATTACAGTTTCCCGATTTTCCGATTGCACCCATTTGGAAACGACGATGCCTTTAATTTAATTATTAGGTACTAAAGTGGTTAGAATCTTAAGTGTTTATTGATTAATTAAGTATAGATCATCGTGCTAACAACTTAAATTGCTTTAGTTGTTCTGGCGTGATTATATAACACACATCCAGCCACCAAAACATTTACAGCATTACGACGATTTTAATGGAAATTCAATGTCATATGTGCGTGTTTAGTTAGTAAACCTTATAATATATAGGTATATAAAAAATACTGTTGGTACTAATATTATAACAGAGGAAAGGTTCGATTTTTTGTTTGTTTGATTATTATAGATAAACTGAAAAGCAACTGGACCGATTTTTTTAATTCTTTCACCATTAGAAAGCTTCTTTCTGCTTATGTAACATATGCTATATTTTGGCCCGATATTCCCAATGGCAACGGGTACCACGCGGGTAAAACCGCAACGAGAGCATAGTAGTAATTGAATATATATTGTCTATGTGGTTATAAAGTTCATAAGTACAGATACATTAATTGCTGCATGTATGAAAGATCGTCACTTGATAACGGCTCTAAACGCTAAAATTTCAGTGTATGTTGTCTAAGTTGCCTACGATTAGAGGGTTTTCTTCGTAAGAAAACTAAAATGAGTTATGATCGATTCGAAACAGTCAAAGTAGTAAGCAATAACATATATCTTAGGGCTGAGTAACGTGTGATGTCGTAATGCGTATTTATGTCCGTGTGTACCAAGACAAACAAGAAAAACATTTTCCATGTAAAGGATGGCGACACGGCGAAAACAAGTTCATAAAGACCAGTGCTTTGACAACACATTGCGGCTATGCCATAGTGGAAAACAAAGATATATATTGCTCTAGAAATAGAAATGAAATTGTAACAATAATAATAACAAAACACTTTACATACAAGAGAAAACACAAATGGCGGCCTTATTGATTAGTAGTAATCTCTTCCAGGCATGTTCTTTTTGGAATGGCACCAGTACTACATTTACATAGGTACATTTCTGGTGGTCTAACTACAAAAAGGTTTATTTAAATTAATTTTTCTTTTACTTGTGCCGACCGAGACGGCTCATAAGTGACCACGCTACCTGAACAGATTTTTAAGGGAAAAATGGAAAATGAAGTATTTAGAAAAAAATTGAGAGACGGGTCGATTTTTTCTAAATACTTCATTTTCCATTTTTCAGTAATAAAAATTGCATTGTGAATGCAAAAAACTAAAAATTAAAATAAGATTTTTACGTGTAAGAAAATTTAATATATAATCTATATTTTTTATTAATTTTTCTTCGACAAAAGCTTCAAAAATTACTTAAAAACATGTAAATACCGTGAGAGAACTGGTACTGTTGGAAGCTGGTGGTGAGCTAAGCGGGGCTTGTGCCACTGGCACCAGTACCTCTTTATTTTGTGCCAGTACCTTCCTCATTGAAAGTGGGTGGCCATACGGAAACTTATTTCTAATTTATAAATAGTATATTATGATACAAGTGAGCTTAGATTGCTCATTATACACGAGGCTGTGGGTTGCAGCCCGAGCCGCAGGCGAGGGCGTATACCAGCCGAGTGTCTAGTGAGTAAGTTGCTCACGAGTTTCATACGCACTTTTTCAACACACTTGCGAGGAAAAACAAACATTTATTGCATACATATTGTATTAGCCTAATATTAACTAAGGGAAACAGCGCGCAAGTTTTTTTTTTTGCACGCGCCAAATGTGAGGTGATTGATTACATACAGCCATACACAGCCTACTTCAAAATAATTAAGTATAATAATAGTGATAAAATGCAAATGTTTTATAACAAATTATTGTGAATTATAAATATTTTGATAATAATATACTTAATTATGTTTTTTGCCTTAATTAGGGACACATTTATTTATTCTAAAAACGTAAATGGATTTTCAGCCGTATAAAACCTCTTTGTTGTTACAAAAAAAGAACTGTATCTATTACCCGCTGAAATTGAAAATGCTCTGTTGACTCGCATATAACTTGCAGTTAGGTACTAACTTAACTTTGTAGGGATACTGTATTACCCGGTTAAATTGAAAAGTCTCTGTTTACTCGCATATAATTTGCAGTTAGGTACTTACTTAACTTTGTAGGGATAATTCTATTACCCAACTAGTACTGTAATATTATTATGCACGCGTGGGTTATAGTTCGGTTTATGGCCTTAAGATCGATGTAATAAGGCTCACTTTATGAGCCAGTGTGTTGAAAATAATCATAGGATACAATATATGGAGAACTTATACACTAGAAACAAGAACTTTAACACTAGAATGTTAATCTCTAATAATAAAGCTGTAATTTTTGTAAAAATAACTTGAGTTAACTTTAAAAGTAATTAATGTTTTTTTTTTAATTAATCGATATAGCATAGTAATTAAGAAGATAAGGCAGATGAAAAAAAAATTTATATGTAAGAATTTACTTGTTATGTGTAATAAAACTTTACACATACCTACATTTACACATTAAACCCTTTCAATTAACATTAAAACAAACCAAACTGTAAATTGACCAGTCACTAGCCAAAAACTTCGAAAGGTTTCGTATAAAAAATATCGCAAAACTTTTAGGGTTGTCGCAACAATTTCCGTTAGGATTTTTGACACATGCCAGGAGTAATGGTCGACGAGGGTTGTGCTCGACGCCTTTTTAGGAGTTCACAACATTTAAAATACCTATTCCACCGAGTCTGCTAGTTTTGTAGGGACTTTCTAAATAATTGGGAGCTTCAATCCAGCTTTTAAGTTCGTTTCGAAAGTATTGTTTAATTGATTTGTAGCTAATTACTTTAACTTTTTTGCATTCACAATATATCTAGTTTTTTCATTTGAAGAATGGATAGCTACCAATGTTAAATTATTTCCACTATACGTAAAAAGACATTAACAAAAGTTTATTGTAAACGTTTTTGTCATGTATGTTTGAGAAAGTTCTAATTAATACAAAGTACTTATTCAATATTTATAAAAAAGACGACCTCATGTTACGTTTAAATTTCTGTCGTACGCCGTACGCCTATAAACCTCACAATCTTTAGTATCATTTTCCCAACTTTGAAATAGTTGCAAACATTTTAAAGCGTCTTGCCCATAAAATAAATCGCCTACTTTGAATTTCAAATTGCATTTGAACATTCTAGTAGTGTTCTTTTGACCTCCAGTTAAAGTATTGTCATTCAGAAATTCATATTTCAAGCGCCGCTGAGCACAATGTGCAGTATCTATTGACTCGGCGATCAGAGAGCTGTTGGAAAGCTCGTGACAGCCCTGATAATATCACATCTGTCCGTTCCTACTCTATGTCCGTTAGTAAAAGGAAGGATGTGTCACGGAGAGAGACGGCTTTATACCCGTGTCTGGCGAGTGAAAGGGAAGGACATGCGATATTGTGTTGTGCCTGTGCCTCGATTGTCACAAGTTTGTATGCAGAAGGGAAACTCCTTTTATGTTAGCATAGACAACGCGCCACGCGTCGGCTTACGGTGCGCTGTTTGTGTGGGGTGTTCTTTTATTAATTGGCTCTTGCCTGAGGTTGTGTCTGGAAGGTCCTGTTTAGACCTTTGATTATTTTGTTTACCACTTTGTTTAGTTTTGAAATTAAATAATAACCTTGTCTTTATTTAGGCAACTGAAGCTTATATTTTATATTATGTTTAACTTTGCCAGACGTATAGCTACTACCGCCTCTCCTGTATGAAAATTATGTAGTTTATAATATAATATTATAATTGCTAACTAATGTTTGATGGAACTGAATTATCGGAGGGCTTTGACTTGGTTTGTTTAAATCTCCGCACTAGTAAGTACTACTTAATTTTGATAAATAAATATCTGAATGCTGAAGTAGGTGTAATGCATATTTTACACCCTTCCTTCAATGTGAACATTAGTTAACTTATTCACTATATTTGATATAGAATTTACCAAGGAAACATTATAAGGTATAACAATGTAACAAGAATATTATTAGTTAGTAAGTAAGTGAAGCATCGAAAGCCGTAGGCAAAATATTAAAGTCATTTATATTAGGTATAATAAGTACATTACATAAGAGGAGAGCAATTTAGCGTAGAGCGAACTTACCTCAACAATCTGTCATGGCAAAGTTTTATCCCGTATCGATCTCAGACGTCGAAAACAATTTAACTTTTCCTTCAGTAGTGGTATACTTAAGTGTTTCGTATTTGGCGCCAAATGACAAACACATAATTGATATTTTTGTTCTAATGTCTGTAGTGATAAAATATGTGATATTTTTTATAAAAAGCCGCAGTAGCAACTCAAGGTGTTTTTTTTTATCTAGACATCAATTTAAACAAAAAAGAGCATTTCTATCTACCTAAAAATTGAATGCGTTGGCCGTAAAAGGGTGTATGTGTAATAGTTATTTGTTATACAAGAGAGCAAAATCTTTTTTCGCTGCGAGTGCTGAATTTAAATCACGAACTAGCGAAGTAGTCTAAAATTGAATCACGAGCGTAGCGAGTGATTCAAATATAGACTACTGAGCACAGTGAGTGATTTAAAGGCACGAGACATCAGAAAATTTTGCTCTCGTGTTAAACATACAACTTTTCACCACTACCAGCGAGAAAAGTGTTACAGGTCAGAAAAACAACATAGAAGGCAACATTTAACAATGAAGAAAACATCAAAATTAATAATTAAGAGTAAAATTGGTGCAATTATGCAAGTTGAAGGTAGCTGTTTGCATTGCGTTCAAAAACTGCACTGCATGTAATTTTTATGAAAACCAAACATGATATTAGTAAGCGATAATAATGTTCACTTCATATTATTTATTTTAAATATTGCGTGT
Source organism: Crambus lathoniellus (assembly GCA_949710035.1). NCBI lineage: Eukaryota > Metazoa > Arthropoda > Insecta > Lepidoptera > Crambidae > Crambus > Crambus lathoniellus. Next base: position 23,694,975 of record OX453310.1, read on the forward strand.
TTAATAAAAAGCAATAGGAGTACAATCGTATTTATATAATTTGTTATTAGAATTCATTAATTTTTCTTATTTTATATTTATATCATACATGCGACCTCATTTCGTCCATACTCTTTATTTCGAACCTTTGGTATCCGTGTATTTCTTTTTTAAGCTTTATATTTCATGTCCATCGACATAAAGCTATCTTTCTATCCTTTTTGCTCATATTAATTTTAAAAGTTTCATCCTTGTCACTCTATTTCTTTTTTCTTAATTATTTCAAAAGTTGGTGTAAGAAATTAAAAAAGCACTTTGCCTCACGCTCGCAGCAAAAATCGATTTTGCTGCGAGTTTTTAGGCGCCAATAGCGCCCTTTTCGAGCTGGAGTGGTGAAAAAAATATTTTATTCAATATTTTTTGCCATTTCGCTTTACGATGCGACATAGACCCTTAATCCGCTAAAATGCATTTTGAGTACAAATGATGAAATAGACTCTTTAACGAGCAACGCATTCAATTGTTTCTGTTTAGATTCAATTCTGTAGATATTAAAAATTACACTTAATGAAAACAAATATAATTAATAAACTAAAAGTTTTCGTTGCTTTATCTATACTTAATATTATAAAGAGGAAAGATTTGTATTTTTGTATGTAACGAATAAACTCAAAAAGTACTGGACCGATTTAGAAAATTCTTTCACCGTTAGAAAGCTACAGTCTTCCTGAGTGACAAGGGCTATATTTTATACCGATATTCCTACGGTAACGGGTACCACGCGGGTGAAACCGCGGGCGGCCGCTAGTATAATTATATAGCTGTAGACAATTATATTACCGTGTTTGCGTTACGAATTTTAATCTAGATCTTACTTATCTAGATCTTACTTCTTTACAATAAAGTACTTACAATTCATCTGTCAATATTTCTCTCAAACGCGATTGTATGCGAATTTACCAACTTACACTCAGCCCTTTGTTCAAAACGACTACGATTTCTTCATTGAGTTTAATGTAGTAAGTAAATTGATTTCTTCTATTTTCTTAGTCAAGTCTCCCGTAAAACTAACATATAGGTACGAGGTGAAGATAATATGAATATCGACAAGACGCTCCCGGCCACGTCGTAAAGATAACTAAATTAAGTCTCGTTCCTGTCAACGATATCAATTTATCTCCTCGTCTCGCGTCGTTTCGTTCCCCTGCCATGCCCTGCCATGCTATAATATAAGAAGTGCCACAGAAGTGACAGTAGGTCGAATCTTTAAAATTCGATCACAAATTTGCACGTGAATTCCGTGGTATTTTCCAAGATTCAAGATACAAACCATTTTATTTTTCTACTACGGGGCAGAACTTAGCCTTCATCACACCTGATGTTATGTGGTGATAAGACTGAAGGTGGAAACGCACAACTCCCGGAATCCTCAATCACTGAGGAACAGGCTATCTTAAACACGTTTAGCGTTAATCACGTTTAAATATCAGTGGTGAAATCGGACCTTAGCCTACTGTGGCTGGATTTCACAAAACTTTTATTCCAAGCATCTCGGATACTAATGTCAAACTACATAGTATGGGGTTTTGACATTACTATACGAGAGTAAGCGTTATTCTTGGAATAAAAGTTTGGTGAAATCCAGCCTCAGCCTACTAGCACCACTGATTCAACCTTCCAACCTTTCTTTTGCTCTGTGGGGGACACGCTACCTGGAAAATGTACGCGCTTTTCCACGCCACTATTTACGGTCAGTCTCTCAATAAGTTAACATTAACCCATCGAGCGTCTATCTCCTGGCCTATCTTCAAACAATACACAACCATTTCGCTCAACCTCGCGCACCGCTTACGTTCTTGCGATGACGGCCGCCAACCCCTGTTTGCCACGCTCCCCACAACCAAAACTGAACTCCACGCTAAAAAGCGAAGATTCATAATCGCTTGATGTCTACAGCACTTGTTACGTTCCTTATGGCGCGTTTCGAGATGGGAATTTGCGAGGGCACTTATTACGAGTCGCTCGGCTCGTGCGGTTATATGTAATGGAATCGGAGATGGCATTTACATTCCTATTGTGATGGTAGTTAAGTTCTTTTTCCCCTAAAGAGCTGTGTCGTTGAGGTTTTCCGTTTCGTTGTAGCCGACGGGTTTTTCAGTCGGTTCGGCGCGGGTTGAAATCGTTTTTCGGATAAGTCGATTCATCGAAAGTTTTTGCGTTCCCGTGACGTGCTTTTGTTTGAGAATGTTATGGTGTTATTTTAAAATTCACTTACTTTCTTCTATTACCATAAATACCTACTCTTATTATGAAACACAATATTATGTATGTTCCTACATAATGATCAATGGGATACTAAAGAAGATTGTTGAAGATGAAATTTTTTAATATTTTACTAAAATAAAAATCTAATAATCATTTTCGAATAAAACCCCTCACTACTAATAAAATACACTAATAATATATGTTGCTCTAATTAAAATTGCAATCCACCTCTAAAGCTCGCATACCACGTTCTCCCTGTAAGTCCCGGGATTGCAGTCCGGTCTGCGAAGTAATCTGCGGACGATTTACTGCCACCAATTTATGGGGGGTACTGCATACCAATTTATGGGGATGGGGCAGTACGAAAAAGGAAGACTTTTATTGTTGTATGGTGGAATAAGACGGAACCAGAAGAAAATGTTTTTTTTTTGTTTCTATCTGCCCAGAAGTTATGTTGACTTATATGACCGACCCACTGATTTACCGGCCGCTGCCGGTGTTGCTTGCAGTGCACACTGATATATTATGGTCTACTTCGCAAAAAGGAAGCCTTTTCTGGGTATGAAAATTATAAGGTTCTGTTAAGTGCCGTTTACTTTTGCCCATGTGGCTCTGATTAATAATAATGTAGTCCACACCTAAAGCTACCGTTTCACGTTCCGGCCGTAAGTCCCGGGATTGCAGTCCGGTCTGCGACGTAATCTGCGGACGATTTACTGACCGCTGCCGGTGCTCTTGCAGTGCACGCTAATTTATGGGGATGGGGCAGTATGAAAAAAAGGAAGACTTTTATTGTTATCTATTATATATATTATGGTGGAATAAGACGCAACCGGAAGCAAATGGCTTTTTTTGTTTCTATCTGCCCCAGTTACATTAATAAAGTTATGTTGACTTATTACCGACCGCTGCCGGTGTTGCTTGCCGTGCACACTGATTTATGGTCTACTTCGCAAAAAGGAAGACATTTCTAGGTATGAAAATTATAAGGTTCTGTGAAGTGCCGTTTCCTTTGCCCATGTGGTTCTAATTAATAAATCTAGTCCACACCTAAAGCTACCGTTTCACGTTCCGGCCGTAAGTCCCGGGATTGCAGTCCGGTCTGCGACGTAATCTGCGGACGATTTACTGACCGCTGCCGGTGCTCTTGCAGTGCAAGCCAATTTATGGGGATGGGGCAGTACGAAAAAATGAAGAATTTTATTGTTATATGGTGGAATAAGACGAAACCGGAAGCAAATGGTTTTTTTTCTATCTGCCCCAGTTACATTAATAAAGTTATGTTAGGTATTACCGGACCCACTGATTTACCGACCGCTGCCGGTGTTGCTTGCAGTGCACACTGATTTATGGTCTACATCGCAAAAAGGAAGACATTTCTAGCTATGAAAATTATAAGGTTCTGTGAAGAGCCGTTTCCTTTTGCCCATGTGGTTCTAATTAATAAATCTAGTCCACACCTAAAGCTACCGTTTCACGTTCCGGCCGTAAGTCCCGGGATTGCAGTCCGGTCTGCGACGTAATCTGCGGACGATTTACTGACTACTGCCGGTGCTTTTGCAGTGCAAGCCAATTTATGGAGTAGTACGGAAAAAGGAAGACTTTTAGTGGTACACGGTGGACTCCGACAGAAAATTACTAGCCAGGAAATTGTTACGTCCAATGGGACTGCCCATTGCGTTTGCCAGGAAAGTTATTGATGTCTATTAGCATCATTCTTAGTGTAAAACGTTTCATTTTATTTCGAATTCATTCTTAAAATCAAGAGTTTATACCAACTCAAATTATAAATAAATATTATTTAACCACAAATCGCAGGAATATTTAAAAAATTGTGAATGGAAATTTAAATTATAAAATTATACAAATTAATAATTAATATTTTTTGCGTTCACAGTGCAATTTTTTTATTATTGAAAATGAAGTATTTAGAAAAAATCAAGCCGTCTCACAACCAGCTCCGATGGGACTCGAAGCCACGACCTTTCGCTATCCGGGCGACTGCTCTAAGCACTCCGCGTAGCTCAATTAGTTATTTATTTCAAGTTATTCAGTCAATGTTATTTATTTCTGTAAAACATTTTCATATTTACAAAGAAAGTCCAGTTCCAACAAATGGCTCTTCTTATCATCAGAGATTCACTAAACAGTAAATCTTTCGACAACAGCGTGTACATTAAGAATTTAATAATGATGACGCAACGTATAAGTGCGTACATTATCTACGAAATATAATAATACAAGTATTCGTTTATGAGTTGGAACGGGTGGCGAGTTGGCGACTCGCCAGCCAGCTATGTGCCTTCCATTGGACTGTCTTTATTAGTTTTTGATTAACTATTATTGTACTTAAATTGTATTACAAACGTCACAGTGGATTATGATTGAGATAAGCTTCGTTCTTATTATGTGCCATTATTTCTGCTCATGGTCGCGTAATGGTTTTGGCAATTTCTGTTTTGTTTGGATGTTCAAAATGCTTAGTACGAGGAAGACAAAAGAAAATTACGAGGTTTGATGCTCTAACCTCCTTTCCAAGAAAAGTATACAGGTAGTACGAGGAAGACAAAAAAAAATTACGAGATTTGATGCTCTAACCTTCTTTCCAAGAAAAGTACTAAAGTTAAGTTAGAGTAAGGATTTGGAATGATGCAATTATCCTGCTAGGAGTTAACCTACATACAGTTTTTCTTTAGAATAGAACTTTTCTCAATGGACCTTCTATTTTTACCTTCATTCGTTTTACCATCCAAGGGATAGTATTCCTGCATTTCAATAACTATTTGGTAAACCATATTAAGTAAATACTTTTATCAATATATTTAAATATTTACTTTTTTTCATTCACAATGCCATTTTTGTTATTGAAAAATTGAGAGACGGGTCGATTTTTTCTAAATAGGTAGGTAGTTACTTAATTTTCAATTTTTCAACTTTTATCAATACTTGTATAGATAACACTACCCATTCCAGTTTTCAATTAAATTTCAGTATTATAAAACGAGCACAACAAATCATGAAAATATCATGTAAACGAACCAAATTACGTCAGACAAAACGGTTTCTAATGAAAATTCATGCAGCGATTCTGCAAAGGCACGAGATGCGAATCAAGTTAGAAGAGCGAAGTGGGCCGTGGGCCGCGGGCCGTGATCCAGTTAGAGACGAGGCTATGATTCAATTCAACTAAGCCAATTAATCAGACATGCGTCGACGTAACGTGATTCTCAGTTTTGATTCAATGGAAACGGGCACTGCTCTAGTCGGCTTCACTTGTTTTTAATTAGTCCCATTCGGTCTTTCATCTTTCAAAGGGATTAATGAGGTTTGGATACGTTTGAATTATGAAATGAAAGATACTAAATTTTAAAATAAACCTTATATTTCGTTAGCCTTATTAAGAAGCGTGTAATAAAAATTAAATATACATTATATAAAGTATAGTAGGTACCTCGAATGGATCCCTGTGGCACTCCAGAGTCGTGTTTACTATTGCATTGAGTCCTGGTTTAATTGCACCTAAGCAATTAACCAGACATGCGTCGAGGTAACATGATACTCAGTTTTGATTCAATGAATGCGTACGGTGCTGTAGCCAGCGCCCCTTTTTAATAATTAGTCATATTTGCTTTTTATATAGGATACATTTTGAAATTGCACTTTTTTATTATTTAGTTTTCTAAAAGACAGTTTATAAACAGTAATAACTGTTGGGATTTTTAAAAGAATGGTATTTTAAAATCTATATATAATTGGTTAAATAAAGTATAGGACCTACAATTGATCCCTGTGGTACTCCAGAGTCCTACTAAGTCAAACCACTTCCACTTCCACTAAGTCTAAAGCCAATTAGTTAGACGTGCTCTAGGTAACGCCATTATCAATTTTGATTGAATGGAAACATGCCGCTCCCAAACCAGGTGCACTTGTGTTTAATTAATACCATTGATTTTGTAACTGCGTCCTCTTTCAATATGCCACGGAATAATTTTACTTTGAGGCTTACAATTGCTGGATTTCTATTAATGGAATAGTAATAATTAAAGTGGATGAAAAGTTCCGTATCGTATGCATTTACAACAGTAGTAAGCCGTCACTTTCCACCTGGACAACCTCACACGTGATTATAAAAATATTTCTTGTCCGGTGTTGTTTGTCTATGTATGTTTCATTCAATGTATGATTCACACATGCAAATATATCCAAATGGGATCAAATGATATTGGTACAAGCCTTCTCCCGCGGGAACGTGATAGTTTTTCGGGATAAAAATTAGCCTATGTTGGAGCTTCAGCTCCCAAACTATCCTCTTACAAAAAATCACGTCGACCCGTTGCTACGTTTTGACATGAAAGATAGACAAACACACAAACAAACACATTTGTTATATAGTATGAATTTATGTATTTATCATTATTTTTTTGTTCACAGTGACGAGACACGGGAAATAGATGGACGGATGCGCTCCGAGTCAGGAGATGCAGACTCCGTGTATCACGTACGGGGTGCCTTGCACGACGGCCGGTGGGGGGGTCACCAGGTAACGTATTACGACCTTTTTATTATAATGAGTGAAATGCGATTCTTAGCTATGCCTACATTACATAGCATGTTGGACTTAGGGGGCGCCCATTAATTACGTGACGTGATTTTGGGCATTTTTCGACCCCCTCCATCCCATCTCTAGATACAAGGAAAAATTACCATAAAAACTTCTCAAAATTGATTAAATGCTAGTACTATTTCATTTCCTTTCATATTATTTTGTATAATATCGACAATCGATCATCAATATCCTCTGCTCATCATCAATGATAGGTATATTTACAATGTTTTTCGATGGTGCGTTTGCCACTTCTCATTCAAGGGGTCCCTAGTCCCTACCCAATTTATTCAGGTTTTTTGGTGAATGGTCTGTCATGTTAAAAGTTCATAATTCGCTGTCATAACATAGCCAATCGATCATCAATATCATCATCATCAATTATATACCTATTTACAAATTTTTGGGAAAATACGTCTAAAGACACGTCCACTTTTTTCGATGATTCTTTTGCCACTTCTCATTCAAGGGGTCCCTAAACAATTAATTCAAGTTTTTTGGTTAATGTTCTGCCATGTTAAAAGCTCATAACTCCCTGTCATAACATCACCAATCGATAATCAATATCATCATCATCAATTATACATTTACAAAGTTTTGGGAAGATACGTCTTCAGATACGGCCACTTTATTCGATGATACGTTTGCCACTTCTCATTCAAGGAGTCCCTACACAATTTATTCAGTTTTCTTGGTTAATGTTCTGTCATGTTATAAGCTCATTATTCACTGTCTTACTTTCAACGGCCACAAAGTCCGGTAAACAACATAGCATTTTGCATCGCATCCAATTCAGCTGAAGACCAACTTCACTAAGTTACCGAGCGAGATGATATTCAGTTTAATTCGTTTTATAAAACGCCGTTACTTTTGACTGCAGCGCCAAATCTTTGAAATTATTGTCCAACTTTTGTTTCAAATTAGTGTTTGTGAAGTCGTCGAGTTTCAAGTGCATTTTCTGCAAAACAATTTTATCGGTGAATAAAACCAAGGTTTATATCACTTTTTATATTTCAATTTGGGTGTTTATTGCAATAAAAAAATTGGAACAGAACTTCAGCGAACTAAAATACTAAAATAGAGGATTTTTGATGATCTTCTTAAGTTTTTTACTGTTAACTGTGTTTATTGAAAGCTTCAATTTATTGAACAAGTTTCATAGTTATAGCAAAAAAGTACAAAATTAATCAACTTTTGAGTGGATGAGTGAAACAACTTATATTGAATCATAGGAAAAATTGAGACAGAAAAAAAACCAACAGCCTGCAAGTAGATCTACTTGCAGCACTGGTGGTTTTTTCTATCACAATTTATCCTATACCTATAGAATTGCATTATCAATGTTTAAAAATAATTTAAAATCCTAATATTTAGTCATTATCACGATATCAATAATGTACCTAGATGAATAAAATTTTCCTGAGAAAATTACGGTTTTTAATGTTAAAACAGACGAGCGAGTGGTTTGATCATTAAAAATTTTAATCTTTAAGAAAATGTAAGAATATATGTTTAGTTAGGGAAGTTTAAAAGCTAAATAAAATGGCTAACTTATCATTTCTAGAACAGCAGTCTTTCAATATTTTATAACTGTTTCAAACGCTATCATAAACAATGATAAATAAATCGATCGTTTTGCACATTCGTTTTGGCATTTTGGAGGGTTCACATCGGAAATAGCAGCCAATGCATAATACCGTCCAGTTTCCCACTACACTGGAATCTATTGTTCCCACTGTCTTTATGTCTGTGGGATAGAGTCGTTTTCTAAATCGATCAAAATACGCTGTACAGGCATTCTGGACAGCTGCCAAACTGTAATGCTATATCAGGCTATTTGGCACAAAGGTTCAAACTAACCCTTCCTGATCAGAAGGTCTAAGTAGCTAAATGTCCAACAGCGCGAAACGTCTGATGAGCAGTAAGTCTAATTAGCAGAATGTCTATGTAGCAAAACGTCCAACTATCAAATGGTCTGTATATCAGAACATCTATTTAGCAAAAAGTCATTTGAGAAATGTGTACACTCATAATAAAAAGGAAAAGCCATTTATTTGAGAAAAACAAAATTTGGATTAAAAAGCTAGTAGCGCCATAAATATTATTAGGATATTAGGCGCACAAATTCCCCTGCATTTATTTACTTATTCTTTTGATATGACCAAGGTGTATCAAAAATTCAAAGGGACTATCTTTTTGGCCCTCAAACTTTTGCAGCTCTCTTGTATTTGGCACTAAACATTAAATCGATCTTCCTTCTTTTATTTCCTTCAAATAACATATTCTTGTATTTGCGATCTTGCCAAAGCGCTTCTTTTCTAAGAGCTTTATGTAATGCTAATCAAATAGCATTCTTGACAATAAATTGTCAGCCACCATCAAAAAGATATGATTTAAGCTACATAGACCAAAGAATCTGTAGGTATCTACAATATTACAGTATTTACAATATACATATTTATTTATTTTAATTTTAATTACCTACCTACTGCACTTACAGTTTTGCACCAAAGCGTGCAGTAGGTATATTATAATTCCGAGTCCGTTTCCCTCCGATGAAATTTGTGTGTTGAATTTTGTGCCTGAGTATCCAGACATTTTGATAATGTGACGATTTGCTAAATAGATGTTCTGCTATACAGACCATTTGATAGTTGGACGTTTTGCTACATAGACATTCTGCTAATTAGACTTACTGCTCATCAGACGTTTCGCGCTGTTGGACATTTAGCTACTTAGACCTTCTGATCAGGAAGGAAACTAACAACTGAAAATCCAGAACCTTTACTTTATGCGATCTTACTTGCATTTAATTAAATAATTAATAGAATTCCTAAGAGGTTAAACTGAGATTTTAATTAACAAACTGGAGGCGAACCGAGATTGGTACAATTACTGAGATTAGTAGGGAATGAGCTAATTGAGGGCAAGGCAACGCAAGTGCTTCACAATATTGTAGGTGTTAATTTAATCTGCTTAATGTGAAGGTGGTTTCAAAGGTGGATAAAGCTTAAACTTGTTAAATTGAATCACTTCAGTTTAAAGTTGCATTTCATTATCACACTAATCATTTTATGAGGTTATAAAGTAAGTAATTGCACTCTATTCGAGAAAGTTTTCAGCTTAAAAGTTCCATGAACTAGATAGAAGAGAGATTAGGTTTCAAAGCCTATTCATGTATCAGTTCTGCGAAGCTTATTGTTTTAAAGAATGGTGTACTTTTAAAGAAAATGCAAGTACAATAAAAGACAAAATATAGTTTTAATGAAGATAATAAACATGTCTTCTTCGTAAAGCTCTTCTTTCCCTTTTTTCTCTATCAACTCCTTATAGTACGAGATCCGGTATAGGTAAATATCTACCTTCATCAGTTATTTAATTCAATCAAAGAATATTACTCATAGAAATTGCTAGATACTGCCTTGATTGATAAATCGCACATGTGTTGCCTAATTAAATGTTTCTTAATAGAATGCTCAAAAACGCAGTCCCGCCCGGCGCAAACGAAATGTTCCTTAAATGATTGGTAAACATGAAGTGATTGAGTGAAATAGAGGCAATTATCGAAATCTATGGTTAAGTTTGGAGTTATAAAGTACAAACAGGTAAGTAACTAAGTAGGCGTTGTTAATATCTATCATAAGTTATTTAATTGAACTACATATCAAGTGAAAGCTTGATTTATTCCCAATCCAACCAGACTCCTGATTCACGAACCGTCGGAAACGCTCCCGACGGCAGCGGAATGTATGCACTGTCTCTGTAACTCACTGTAGAATAGACAAAAAGAGCACATAATTCGAATCCGATTCCTTTTCCGACGGTTTGTGAATCAGGGCCATTGCCTTATTAAATACTGTTTTAAACCCATGGCGGGTTAGGTTTAAAATTTATATTTTTTGACTCATCATCATCATCATGTCAGCCGAACGACGCCCACTGCTGGGCATAGGCCTCCCCCAAGGATCTCCACAACGATCGGTCCTGCGCTGCCCGCATCCAGCGGCTTCCCGCGACCTTAACCAGATCGTCGGTCCACCTTGTAGGGGGCCTGCCCACGGAACGTCATCCGGTACGCGGTCGCCATTCGAGAACCTTTCCGCCCCAACGGCCATCAGTTCTCCGCGCTATGTGTCCCGCCCACTGCCACTTCAATGATGCAATCCTTCGAGCGATGTCGGTCGTTTTAGTTCTCCTGCGGATCTCATCATTTCTGATTCGATCGAGCAGGGAAATACCAAGCATCGCTCTCTCCATTGCTCGCTGGGTGACTTTAAGCCTTCTTATGAGACCCATAGTAAAAGACCACGTCTCACTTCCATAGGTCATTACTGGCAACACACACTGGTCAAAGACTTTCGTCTTGAGACATTGAGGTATTTCGGACGCGAATATATGCCGGAGCTTCCCAAACGCTGCCCATCCGAGCTGGATTCGACGAGAGATCTCTTTCTCAAAGTTGGACTTGCCTAACTGGACCGTCTGTCCTAGGTAAACATAGTGGTCAACAACTTCGACTCAATTTGTATCTTAAAGGTACATTAACTTATACTTACTTACATTTTATACCTGGAAAATTCACAATCGATTTCAATGATTACCCCTATGCAGTGTTTAATCACTCATGTTTACCTAAAAACTTAACGAACATATAGGTATACTTAGGTAAACCTATAAACTCATGGAACATTTTGTTTGCGCCGGGCCTAGGTTTCTTTTTGAACATTCTCCTTTGCTTCAACATTTTATAATTTAACATCACAGGCACAGGATTTAGCCAGGAAAACCATTATGCGCTGTATCAATCTAGACATTATCTTGCATCTATACTTAATTGTATAGAGATTACTATTACAATAACATTTAGGTATGTGACACTTTTTTCTTAACAAAAAACCTTGCTTCTTGTGTTCTGTCGTGTCCGTCTTTCCGTTGTTTTCCCATAATTGTCGATCACTAGCAATCATGATCCTTCAACTTATGTTAAAAAGTAAAATTGTCAGTACATATAGTATCTAACTAAATAGAGATAACTATTCTCATTGCAATTTCTCCCAACAGTCTAGCTCAGCGCGGCGCCAGAAGCGCGGCTGGGCAGCAGTGGTTGCGTGGTGCGTGGCGTGGTGGCACTCCGGTCGCGAGGACTTGGAAGATACGGAACCTGAGGAGGAACCATCTGATCCAGGCTACGCTACCCCAGTGTCCGTCGAGACGCCTCTGCAGAGTTCTGTTTCTAGGTAAATCTATGATGATTTCAATGTTTAAATGGTAGAAGTGGAATCAATAGAAAATGTTACTGGTGTGAAACGTAACGTGATGGTATTCCGGTCGTGAATGTGAATGTGAACCATCCAACTTATGTACGCTGCGCTACCCCATTGTCCGTCGAGATTCCTCCGCAGAGTTCTTTTTCCAGCCCCTCTACCATGAGGTTTTTTACCGTTTACTGTACAGTAAAAGTTAAACAATTTGTATGTGAATTAATAGTTCCGCTACTGCCCGCCAGAGGCGCTGTACAGAATCTGATACAAATTGCTTTACGTTTATTGTTCAGTAAATTTTTAAAAGTATTTTTCATGACAGAAGAACAAACAGAATTCAGCTGGGCATAAAACACAAAGTGATGCCTGTTATGGGCGCGACGATATGCAAGATACCGGATTCTTAGTAATTATTCGGTCAAAATATTCAGTATAAGGATCTTGAAGAGTCATTTGAGTCATCTGTGGCAGAGCTTGTCTCTTAAAACCACATTGGGCAGAGCTTCTCTTAAAACCACATTGCGGTTAAAAAACATCGATTTATAGCGTGTTAAACCACTATCTATAGCAAAGCTATGGACTTTAGAAAGGTACATATCATATGATGTTAAATAAATATTCAAAGAGTTGTGTAAGTGTGAGACCCTGCCGCAAAGTTCTGACTTGCAAGTAAATAATTGAGTTATAAACCTTTTCCGAAGAAAATCCTTACGAAAGAAGTTTCATCATCTTTTTTGAGGTTGCCAGAAAGTTCCTTGTAACTAAGTTATATTTACGCGCAAATAGGCTTCGTAGGTGTTAGATAATGGTTCCCCTCAAAAAGAATTATTGCTAACTTCTACAAACGTTTGTAATCAGGATGATAAATAGCATTGAGTTTCCTGAAAAGTCAGTACTAATTTACGGTATACGTTCCTATTGCTGTAATCAGAAGTTCCTAAAATATGGTAGGGCATATCGACTAGTAGGCAAACAAATAAAAAGACATCCTAGAGAAAACCCCAGAAGGCTTTAATAGTAGATTGTACAACAAGTGCATAAAAGGTACCATTTTACCCGAGACGTATATATCCATCCGAGCCGTAGGCGAGGGTGGATAGTCAATTCGAGGGTAAAATGGGTTTTATGTACGAGTTATACACTCTGCTTTTCACTTCGAGTGTGAGGAAAATAAATAACAATATTGCAAAAAAGAAAAATTAAGACTTCACCATATTGGCGGGAAGACTTTCTTTTTCTTTTTTTTTATACGGGCATTGGCAGCACAGTGACTTTAGCATAGATCGTAGTCCATAATACTCTTGAAATACTTATTCCTTAGAAAACTCATTAAATTTGCCTAGTTTTATTAATTTAATAATTTAACATGGATTATGTACAAAATTTAAGAAACAGAATGAAATACGTTAGGTATTAATAAAGTTTATTTAACGAAGTTTAATTGCGTGTGTGACTGTTTACCTGACGACCTTTGTCTTAAAGTCTGAGACTTAGACGAAGATTTTACTTTATGCACTAGAGCATAAAAAGCGATTTTATGCCGCCTATACCCAACATAAACACGAACTTTACGAGCATGAGAAGTGAAAAATAAATTCTGTTATTTTGATATTAAGAATTTTGGTTTTTCCACAGATGTACGTCATTAAACGTCATCAGGGATCCGTACGCTGCTCGAGGAGGTTCAGGTGGATCATCAGGTCCTGATGGAGGTACATCTCCTCTTCGCAGGACCTACGACCCACCTCCGGGGTCAATGCCCGCCGCTCGAGATAGCCGATCACTTCCACCTAACACAAGAATCAACACTACTACCTCACCAGCACCAAAATCAGCGTCCGCTGACTCAGTCTACACGATAGTCATCAGACTACCCGATGCGGATTCAGATAGAGCCACAATAAAAATGATCACCGAAGAATCACCACCTTCAAACACAAGAACACACTACAGACCGCCTAATAGAGGTGATTCTGAACTAAACTTACATCCAGCTGGTCACCCAGCACTAACGAGGCGAACATCTCACATACAAGATGTCAGAATACCGCTCAACGCTAAGATAATTCCGAAACAATTAGCTTCTAAGGGTATAACTTCTAAACAGCCAAAGAAGAAAAAGACCCAAGAAAAGAAGCAGGAAACAAAAGCTGCGAAGACTTTATCGGCTATTCTGCTATCGTTTATAATTACATGGACGCCTTATAACATCCTAGTGCTGCTGAAGCCTCTGACAGCTTGCACGAAGTGTATTCCAGACGAACTTTGGTCTTTTTTCTATGCCCTGTGCTATATTAACTCTACCATTAATCCAGTATGTTACGCGTTGTGCAATGCTACGTTTAGAAGAACATATGTTAGAATTTTGTCTTGTAAATGGCACAACAGAAACAGAGAGGCGATTTCTAGGGGAGTTTATAATTAATGTTTTGATATAAAATATAATGTGGATGAAGAGCTTTTAGATGGCATACGGTTGGTGTGGAATTGCTATCAGTAATGGTAAGAATCGGTACTGATTTATGGATTGATTTTAAGGTATCAGAATGAATATTGCCCAATTTTGGTACCTAGCAGTAGAGATGTAATTGTACCGAGTTCATACATTGGCTAATTAAAATAATGCGAAATTATTTCGTTGTTCCTTATTATAAATAATGGAAAAACAGCAGCAGAAAAATGAATGGTACAAATGATGTAAAATTGCCTTTTTATGTGTGTATTTGAATGTCTCTCTTGAACTATTTGTCAGCGTAAGTTTTCTGCGAATTTTCTTCAGTATGCTCTCGGTAATTGCATTAATCGTCTACGAAAAAACTTTCCTTAATAAAATCATGGAATAAAATATTGATATTAAATTGTTGTGGTAAAAGCTACGATCCGTCAAGTATTGTTTTTCCGTAAAAAGCAATTGATACGAAGAATTCTGTTTTCGTTTGTGAGTTAATCATCCCGTCCATTGTAGGAGTATCATTTGTAGGTTTCGCATGTTGTGATATTTTCTTTTATATAAGTTGAGTACTTCTATTCGTTTCAACTCTTCTGTTTTAAGAAGAATACAATTAACTGATTAATTTAATCAACAAAAAATAAGAGATCTTTTAAATGCCCAAATATATTTAAAAGTGATTTAGTATTTAGAGCGAAAATGCTGAAAATAGACGATTATTAAAATGTCGGTAGTAACTCTAGTTTTACTGTCGTAAAATCGTAATTTTCGTAGTCAACAAATTTCTCTACGTGGTGTTCTGATAAGGTTGAGCTTGTAGGGTAAAATGACGAATTTAGAGCTGAAGTCGTTTATTTTACTTTCTTATGCCCCTTGTTCGGCCGTTGAAGTGACATCCACAAGAAAAATAATCAAATCTCGGCGATAAGACAGGAAAGAAATCCAGTTAAGCTTGACAATGATGCTAATTCTATTTCTTTAAAAAGCTTTATCGATGTTATGATTCTATAATATATACAACTAGACTATGGGGATCTGATTCGGTGCAACGGCGGCGTTAGATTGAGATATCGGTGATATTGAAAGAGAGATTCTGTTCCAATGACTTCTAAGTGACTTATGACGACGCGTGATTTCACGGTTCACCAGTTTCTAAACTACCTGAAGATTCTGAACAGCACTGTACTGTACAGCACTACAGTTCACCCACACAACAGTGTGTGTATCCCTAATGCAATGCAGTGCAAGTGTCTCAAAAGTAGATTTCAGCCCTGAAATCACGGACCGTATAGGTACCAACTGTAACACTTATGTGCTAGGGATCCATTGTAAAATCTAAGCAATATAAAAACTGTGTATCTTCATGTGAAACTACTAAATATACGTGACTAAGTTAGTAACGATATAAATTATAATTTATAACTCTTATAAAGTTTTAATATACACCGCGTTTAAATGTGTCCTTTTCATTTTCTTCGCGATTTTGATGTATCGTAAGTTTCAGCGTTGATTTGATAGTAAATGAAAACATACAACGATTTCAATTGTTAGATGCCCTTAGTGTGCTACCGGCTTAACTCACTCGCTTCAGTCTAGTACTGTGGGCTATCAAACGTTTTATATTAGAATAAAATAAATAAATATGTGATTGTCACTTTTGTGATATTTTTTGTGAGCACGAGTCGCGAGTGAGTTATCCCTGGAGCATCTTTGAAACATCTCTATTGACCTACCGAGACGGTTTTAGCATAATATATCTTTTGCGTTACAGTAGCGAAAGGGATATGCTCGTATTAATTAAATTCTAAATTACGTATCTATTTTAAATTTATTCTAAGATTAATAATATTGTAAATAAAACATTTAATTCCCAATATTTATAAGTCTATGATATTTGTATTGGCATTATTATTAATAGTGATTATTAAAAGATTACTCTGATATACAAGTAATAGGTGTGTATTTATATATCGTATTTATATGTAAAATATACATGAAATCTATGAGTGTCGTACAACGTTCCTTTTGTTGTGAATGAGGTTTTATTAACCTATTTATTAATATATGTATGTGTAGAGATAGTATATTATTATGATATATCAGGTATAATACTAAGCCCTAGATTTGGAAAATTCCAACGATTTTATACTATTCAAGGAGGATTACGCATTTTAAGGGATTCGCAAAATATAACGATTCAACTATAATACTTAAAGAAGTTTAAAGGAGTGTGTATAAAATATATTTTTCATTAAATAATATCAAAGTATATAAGAAAGTATAATAGATAAATATATTTTGGTAAAATCGTTCGTTTTCATGGCTGTTCCTTTCCTCTTGATATTTTCCGGTCTTTCCATTCATCATAGTAAAATGCGTAATTCTATCCTCTTTACCACTAATGTACCAATATACTGGAATTAATCATAAATACCAAAGTTGTTTTCACCACACTTAGTGACCAACGTGAGCATTTTTATTAACTAAAATTTATTAAAAAAAAATAAGAGAAACAATTGAAGTAGTATAAAAATTGCATACGAAGAACAGAAAGCAACATCAGTTTTATATTTGGAAATAAATAGGTCTTCTTTTGCATTATTCATCTATATTTTTATTGAATTTTTAATCCAAGAACAATGCAGTCGAGATAGTATTTCTTAGTTGTCTGCAGTCAGTTTGATATTTCTAGTGAAAATTGACGTCAAACGTCAACTTTCACGAGAAATGTCCATGGATGTATTTACTTCAGTGTGCTTCGATTTGCTACAAAACTTAAAATAATGTAAGTTTAAAAAAAAAACAAATATTTAACATCTGCGTAGTGTAAATATTCGTATTACGTACGCCATTAAACGTAAGGATTAAAATGATTTACAGTCATATAAAATTTCTTGTTTGTTGTTACAGGAGTGTACCGTTTCGTCAAACAACGCTAAAGTAATGTTCAAAGTCGAAGTAAATTTTTTTTTCAACAAAAAATAGAAAAGTTAAGTCAAAAATTAATGCTTATGATTATGAATCGCCCTTAACAGTTTTTTACCTACCTATAAGGACATCTTTTAACTGACAAGGAAACGGGCGAAAATAACTCATCAGCTTTAACAAAAAATTAACAAAATAATTAAGTCGTTGCTAGACAAAATGGTACAATAATAAAAAATATAAAAAAGCTAATGCCGATGTTGATTGAAGGACATCTCGCTTACAAAGTTTTAAATCTTAAGGCTATTGCGGCAATCAAACTCAGAATTTTCAATGTTTTTAAATTAAATTTCCTGACAAAGTATCATTGCTAGGCCTTTCAAAATATTATATGCGATAGATCTTTTCTTTATGAAGGGAAGTTACTAAAATTTATTTGAATCAAATAAATACAATGTACTAAAAAAAATATTTTCAAGACCCCTTTTTTCCGTCTTAAACTTAATTATCTCAATAACTAGTTGAGTAATCAAGCTAATTTTTTTTGTGTAAGTAGTTCTTAGTCATATCTAGGGAAGTTACTAAAATTTTTTTTTTGTTATATTTATAGTCAATAACTAGTATCCCAAAATGCATCGTGCACCGTTTCGCAGCATAATTGTTCAGTCTCCGCCTGGCATTGGCGGCGTTTGGACGCGGAGACTGTATCGCTCCGATTGTGCCAAAATTGAAAAAAAAAACTCACACTAGGATTCTAATTTTTTTCAATGATGCTTATTTTGCTAGGAAATATTGAACTAGCGCTTCAGGATTGGGTATAGATGAGTGCTTTGCCATTTATTGCATAACCATAGACCTATGTAACCTAGGACAAGTTATTTTACTCATTACCTAAAGCAAACATCAATAGTTTGAAATAAAAGTGACGGATAATATTGCCTAAGATACATAAGAGCCCATAAAAGTTGTACCTATTTGAGTACCAATATTTTGTTGTGTTGTAGGTACATAATTAGTCTAAGTTTCTAACTTCTACTACTGTATATTAAATTTATGTTCGTTTTAGGTTCCTCAAAATTGAAAATGTGAGAAAGTTAAGATAGGTAGGTGTAAAAAATTGCATCAAGAAATAAGAAATTCGCATGTTGAAACCATTACACTTTTTTGAGACTGTGAGAAGTCCAGCTTCTTTCCTTTGAGTGAGGAACATAAACCGCACCATTTTGTGTAAATTTCAGGTTCAAAACATTTTTATTACTGATTCTCTTATCCATTATTAGTACAAAATAGAGCATGCATACAATTTCTTGCAAGAAATGCTCTCGCGGTTTTGAAATTCGAAATTCGAAATCCCCACAACAATATCTAAAACCGATGGTTGAGGCGCCAGTAGCAATAAAAAAGAATGAAAATTCTGTCAGCTGTATTGACAGTTTTAACTCTCAAATTTAACCACCGCGTCAGATAAGTTTGCGGAGTTCTGTAAGGAGACTTGCATAGTCGGAGTAAAATTTTTGATACTCTAATGAAATATTGCATAGGTACAAGTACTTCCGAAGGATGAATATTTATTTCATTATTTAAATTTCATTGCACAAAGTATAAACAAATGGCGGGCTAACTTTAAACTGACAAACATATTATATCAAAGATAATAAACTCATAAAAATAAATAATCTCGAAGAAGTTTTATATACACTCTCTGCCACAAATGTCATTTATTAAAAGTAGGTGGCTAAAACGTCAGTGATTAGATTACATACCCTTTGGAAGCGGCCATGGAAGAAATGACAGTTTTGTATAAGTAGTACGAAACCAAACCGTTTCAGCTGCTCGACCCTGATGTTGTCAAAGCCAGCGGTTTTACCTTCTTTGAGCTTATCAAGGGCAAACTTGAGCTCTGTTTCTGTAAAAGCCTCGTCCAAGTGGTTAACCTCTTTACCAGGGTCTCGTGTAAATTTCTTCTGGAGACTTTTCGTGGAAGCTTTCCCATTTTGGAGTAAGTGGTGAGCGATCTGGTTTGTGGTCACATTGGAATGACGATCAGCGATTTTAGGATCATTATTTAGTTTCCTTATAAAACACCATGCCTTCTTGCTTTTATGCGTCATATCTACGCCTTCGATTAGCTTGTTCCACTTTTCTTTCGTTGTTTCGGATATGGCTTCTAGCAATTCATTCCAAAAATCGATGGTGTCCTGTGAGATGGGATCTAATTCATACTGGTCTTGGTATGTCATCCTATCATATTATATTTAAAAACATATATTTGATGCTTGGGAGAGCAAGCGAGATGTAGTTGGTATTTATTGTGACCTCTCCAAAGCTTTAGATTGTGTTAATCACCAAACGCTTTTAAGGAAATTAAAACATTATGGTGTCTATGATAAATCGGTTAGCCTTATGCAATCATATCTATGTGAAAGAACACAGAAAGTAGTTATCAACAAAACTGAGTCTACTGGAGCCCCTATCAACATGGGCGTACCCCAGGGGTCAATACTGGTCCCTTTTGCTGTTTTTAATGTATATAAATGACCTTCCTTTTTAAGCAAAGAATTTATGCGAGACAGTGCTATTTGCTGATGACACTTCCTCTAGTCTTTAAAGTTGACAGAGGTAATAATTGTTCTGACGAAGTAAATAGTACTTTATCGAAAGTTGCGCATTGGTTTCATAGCAATAATCCATTCCTTTACCATGGTACCATTACACAGTACCATTGATGGTACTGTGGCAATTTCTTTTTGCCGTGGTACCATCAATTAATCTATCATTAAACTCGAAAAAAACAAAATGTGAAAAAAATTTCCCTGCCAAATGTAAGACAGGTTGATATTCACATAAAATTGGATGACAATGTAGTAGAATTAAGTAACAGTACTAAATTTTTAGATATAACATTAGATTATTGACTTCAATGGGACCCTCATATTGAAGCCTTGGCCGGTAGACTCAGTTCTGCGGCATTTGCTGTTAAAGAAATAAGGCTCTTAACCGATATTGAAACGGCAAGGTTAATCTAGTTTAGCTATTTTCAGAGTGTATTGTCCTACGGCCTAATACTTTGGGGTTCAGCAGCTAACATCGAAAGTATTTTTGTGCTTCAGAAAAGAGCTATTCGCGCCATACACAAACTTCGGCCAAGAGATTCTTTAAAAGAAATCAACATATTAACTGTTGCAGGACAATACATATATGAGAATATGGTATATGTGAAGAAGTATCTCAATACATTTGTAAAACGTAGCAATATACATCAATTCAAAACAAGAAATAAAAATAAGATTGCCGTTCCAAGGATTCGACTTGAAAAAACAAGAAGTTCGTTTTTGGGGAAAAGCGTAGCTAGTTTTAATAAAGTTCCACAGATTTAGTAGAGCTGCCTTTGCACAAATTCAAAAGTCATGGCAAAAAATCGCTCATGGGCAAAGGATATTATAAAGTAGACGACTATTTGAAAGACCGTAATGCATGGATTTGATGTAACACATAACCTTAGCTGAACTAATGTAATATTATAATGAAAAAGTTGTAAAAGTTAACGATATAAATATGTTAAAACAACGGAGGCTAAACTCGAGGGGTTTCTTAGTGGTCATTAAGAAGTGCCACTGGCTTCCTCCCTGCTCCATCATCAGACCCTCACCATCAAGTGTAGCGAATAGGTCTCATCAGAACAAAATAAATGAGCCTAAACTCGAGGGGTTTTCTAGCAGCCATTGAAGAGTTCTATTGCCCACCTCTTGACTCCATCATCAGATCAGCTCGATGGTAGCAAATAATTGTTTTGTAATCGGATTCATATGACTCGCAAAGTTTCAAATCAATACGACAATTAGAAGTAGGTTAAAATTGATTTTGTGCATCTGAGTTGCATAACCTCATACCGCCCTCTCCTTTAAACTCACGCTCAGAGAATTAAGTACTCCTTCATCATGCCTAGAATACCATGCCGGCTTCTGCTTGCCCGAGTACCTACAACCCAAACCTCTTAAAGTCGCAAGTGAATAGGCATCTTCTGGGTGAATCTATTTACACAACATTTTATTCAAGTACTATAACCAACCACATTATAAAACTGGCAAGTTTACATTAGTAAACAAAGTATCAATTATTTCAGTTGCGCTACATTTTGTTTAAACAAATTCGACGATCTTCGAGGCCGATTGGTGTACGCACCGGTTTTCTAGGTGCCACTATCTCTGAGGTCCCGGGTTCGATTCTCGGACGGGTAAATGTCGAAAACTAACTTTTAGATATTTTCTTGTATCTGGGTGTATGCGATCGTTGCTTCCAATTTTCAATGACACAAGTTATTGTATTATTTGATATTATCATTTTTGGTATTGGAATAATATGTATTTTATTTTATTTTTTTGTACTTAAACAATATTTTTATTTAAGTGTTTTTTTATATTGATTTATATTATAGATTGATAGCGTGATTTTATATAAACGGTATACTTATTTAAATATTGATTAACTAAGTAGATTTATTTTGTAAAAAAGTATTGGATGATGGGCTAGTATGAGTTATTTATATTTTTTCATATTAAATTATAAGTTTTATTAATTTGATTGGAATAAATCTGCAAATGTACCTACTGGTTAGAGCAGTATACATTATTTATTTATTTTAGTGTAATTTGTAGCAAATGTTGTAGTTTTGCCTGCGAAGATCATTTCGATAATGGATATATTATCGAAATGATCTAGAGATAGAAAAAAAATATAAATAGCTGCTGCTGTGTTCTGCATTTTGAAGAATCGTTTGAAGTGACTATCTTTGTTAAAAAAAGCTTTTTTTACTACATAGGTACGAATAATATCTAAGATCTACTCTTCCTACAAACCGACGTTTACAATAAATATTCATAATAATTCTTCTGGTATTCTACATAATATAATTTCCTTAGTAAAAGCGCACATAGGTGATATTTTAGATGTAAATAGAATGCGCGCTGCATGCCGCGTCTACACGTATTTCTCAGCCTACGAGAGTGCCGCGGCCGGAGTCTTACCGATCCCAGCACCCCCTCGCTTGTGTAAGCAACGGCCATCGACGATATTTTTTTTACCTATGCTATATCCTTAACTTTGATGATATATTATTATTTTACGGCCCAGTCTTATAAAAAGGTTTCCTAAAACACACAATTTCATATTGCAACATTTTAATTCGCAAAAAGAAACGCACTGATGTAAAACTAGACTTTGGTTATTCTTTACAGCGATTTATCGAACACTTCCAGTATACCAACATCGCTGTAAAGTTAAAGCAAATTCTACTGCAGCATCCATTGAAACTCCGCCTCATAGCGCGCAATGCTAGCATCGCTCGCTATGTGCCGGTCCTAAGCCCGGGTAAAGGAGGAAGGGTACGCTACGGAAATATTACTTCGCCGGGTAATGTTTCCCTAGCAAAATTAGCCTTAGATCCTCAAACGGACTGCAGACAGCTGGCGCTACGACCGCCTCACCACAATATAAAACCAGTACCTAGTATTTCATCTTCGTATAAAAGGTCTGAGTTATGATTATTGCTCATCGCCTGTTCCGTATGATCGTGAAAGGATCTCGGTATGCGCTTCATATAAATCCTTTCAAGGTCCTACCGAGATCAAGGCGATGAGTTCAGACCTTTTCTATGTAGATGGAATACTGACTGGTATTTATACTGTGGCCTTACAATCATAGCGTTAGGGTGAGCGGATAGGTTTAAGGGCTCTACTCTTCCCCTCATTCTTCTCCCAGCACGTCTCAAGTCTGTTTAGGATGACTTTAACATTAAGTACTATCTCCACTCTTAGCATATTTTGTAGCTTTTAATCTACAGTCGACTGACGTCGCGACCAGATTTTTTTAGTGAAAAATCGCTCGTCCCGCCGGTCTTTAGTACTAAGCGTGTGTCCGATTCTGATTTTACAATCGTTGGTATAACTGATTAATTCCAGATAATAAATCTTATTCCTGAAAGTTATTGTCGAAGCGCACAGTAAAATTAGTTTTAAAATATTTCCGTTTTGTGAATCCTTTTTGTAGAAATTTTTAGATTGTATATTGACTGTTTTTTTTAAATAACTTATAGTGTCCATAAGTTTTTCTATATTTCCGTTTCGTTTTGAGGAAGACTTTGTTATATTAGAGTTAACAATATGTTGTTACGCGTTAATTTAATTACAATAATTTAAGTATCATAAATGCTTAATGACGTATAACGCCAGATGGAGGGTACGGTTCAGAGTTTATGTGATATTATAGCCAATTTTTGATAACGAAGTCTTCTTGGGAAACGAAACTTTTACCTCTAGTCTGTACTGTACATCGAAATCGAAACATTCCTCGTTCATGGCTGCGCGTAAATCGTAAACTTTAAGAAAAAATTATGCAAAACACGCAACCTACTTCGAAGTCACTTCCTTTCTTCAATGTCATGAAAATGTGCTGAAATAGCTAGTGTGAACCAATCGATTATCCAAATAAATACCAAAGAAAAAAACTCGAAAATGCGTAATAATTAGTCTAACTAAACTAGTGTCATAATTAATGTGAATATAACAGTCTTTAATTAATTTAAAATTCGAACAATTCAATGCTCAATTCTTGTACTTTAATTAAATGGTTTCGCTTCATTCGTTGTAATTATAATGTTTTTCGATAATTACGGAGTAATTTAAATTATTCAGCTTAATTTGTAGTCTTTAATACATGTGCATACTTATATTTAAAATTGGTTTATAAATTCCACCAGTTTTTATTATTAATTAATATTTATAGAGATCTCAAATATAACAAAAGACATGCAACGCTTTTGACATTATTAAAATTAAATTATATTTATGCATATTAGTCACAACGTCGTACCTGACTTTACTGTTGTTTATTTGTGTGAAATTTTATTTATTAGGTTAAAGAGTTACTATCCTATTATAATACAGAATAACGGTTTCATAATACAAAATAAATATTTGGGATGTCTATACATTTTGCTGTCGAAACCATTGTGCGTAACCATTTCATAGTTGTTTCTAAAAACATAATGTAAAGACAAGGGAATAAAACGAACTGAATTATTTAACTAAAGTATTGTCGTGTATTCGTAGTATCGTAAAAAATAAAATAAAGTCAAACATAAATAGGGGTCAACAGATGTGTAAAAGATTTTTTTATCCAAAAACGGAAAGGTTCTTTACTTTTTTTATTGATGATTTAGGCAGAAACCCTGATTGTCAAAAGTTGCGGGGATCATAGATTTAGAATTTTTTCGATGGCGGGGATAGTCAAGTTGCGTTTCTAGTTTTAAATTTTATATTTTTCTGTCATCCTGTAATTTTGTAAAAGCGACATCATTCAGACTTATGCACAAATTATAACACTTTGCCATAGATTAATTTTAATTTTGTTAAGATTTGTTACTATGAAATCCAAAGTTATATTTAAAAACTATTGAAAAATATATTTCCTTGTCAGGAAAATTTCAAAATATCTTTGTTAATTTTATGCAAATTTCGTACTTGTATTTAATGTGTTTCATTGAAGAAGAGACCAAAATCTTAGATAAGACTAACTTGCTTCCAATGCAAAAGCTGAAGAGACTCTTAGTGTCAAATAAAGTGTCAAAAAACGTCAAAGTGTCAGATGCTCGCAACATAAACTAATAGGTATTTATTATTACTGGGTATCAATGTACAAGTTTAGTAATTGACGATGTATTTATGAATAAATAAATAAATGTGTTTTTGTAAGTTATTTTAAAATTAATCCATGTTTTTGTATAACCAAAGACAATAAAAATTTAACTAAAAATGTATTAATTATTTTGATTTCCTGTCTTATTTGATTGTTTTCTTTTTTACAGAATGGTTGGTGGTCTTATTTATTTTAATACTTATGTTTTAAACATAAACATTTAAATCTTAAAATATTGTTACTAAAACACCCCACTTTCCTTAAGCAAGAATCATATTATTAAAAAAGCAACTTTGTCAGTTGCTTTTTTGCGTTGCGAAAATGAAATGGTCTCATCGTAGATTTTGAGACATAATGCTTATATTGAAAAATGGAAAATGACGTATTTAGAAAAAATCGACCTGTCTCACAACCAGCTCCGATGGGATGGGTTGTGAGACGGGTCGATTTTTTCTAAATAGTTCATTTTCCATTTTTCAATAATAAAAAATAGCATTGTGAATGCAAAAAAGTAAAAATTTAAATAACTTATAATGCTTAATGTCAAGCTATATGCATATTATCTTTTCATCACTCGAGCTCAGGTTACATGCGAGAAGAGCGAAACTAAGGTTTGTTCCATCCACGACAGGCTACGCTTACTATGGATGCGAATATGTAAACGTGTACGAACAAACGAGGTCGTACGAATCGACGTATGTACGTATACATATACGATGACTAACTCCCTATGCGCGCCATCCACAGCACTTGTTAGATTTGTGTCATTTTTGAAAATGAAATATTAGAAAAAAACGACCCGTCTCACAACTAGCTCCGATTGTTGTGAAAAACAAAAAAAATTGTAGCTTACTTCCACAAAAAACATAACATGTAAGATGCACCGCCCTCCCGCCCGCAAAAACTAAGCTACATTATATTATTTTTCGTTTTTCACAATGGTTAGGGACTTCCGCCAAGTGACGCCTGATTCAATCCAATATAGCTCCGATGGGACTCGAACCCACGATCTTTCACTGTCCGTCGGAGCTAGTTATGAGACGGGTCGTTTTTTTTGTAATACCTACTTCATTTTTAATAATGAAAGTAAGCCTTATAATGTAAGTCAATACCACGAACGAACATACTAGAGCTTTCTAGTGTGGAGCATTGATTATGGTGTGGAGTATGACACTTTTTATACGATGTGTGGAGATCTATAGACTGATTTAGGGTAAATATTTTAACCACTAGTGCTGGTTAGGTATTTTAAACACATTATTTTGAGTTTAGAACATTGACAGCATTATGAATTAACTAACTTTCCGGCCTTGGCTTCGCCCACGTGGACTACATGACGGCGTTATCAAGCGGGATTTGATTTTTTCCGGGAAAAAAATAGCTTATGCTATTTTCCAGCTCCCAAACTATCCCCATGCCAGAAATCACGTGGATCCGTTGCTCCATTTTGACGCAAAACACAAACAAACACACTTTCACATTTTAAATTTATGAATTAAAACTAGCCTTCCGCTTGCGGCTTCGCCCGCGTTAAATGCACGATATTATTTCATTATGTCACTCTCCAGCTTCCAAAAAAAGATACTTTTACATTTGTCATATTAGTGTGTAGATTTTTTAAAATAAAATTTTTCCTATGTCAACATAATCTGATTAGCGCTAGGAGCCAAAGCCGTTAAAAGTGCAGATTAAAACAACACTAAAAATCTCCCCCCTAACATTCCGCCGTCCCATTTACCCCTCATAAATTTCCCGGGACTGTTTACCCTGTTCCCATTGATTTATTTGCCGTATTGTTGGTAATTTTCTGCTTCATCGGTTATCCTGGACTGGACGCTGTAAATTGTGTTGACTTGCCATGTGGAGTGGGCGAAAATTAATCTCGTAATGAAAATTGGCAGGTTGGTAAGAGTTTTCATATTTTTAAAAGCAACAGAAATATGCTACAGATATTTTTACATTGATTTGAAAAGTTTAATGAGACTGTCATACTGAATGTCGAAGTTCGAAATAGTGTTTTTTTTTTTTTTTTTTTTTTTTTTTTCGGTGCTGGCAACACTGGCAGCAACACTTAAAAGTTTGCTGTGTAATTGTAATTAATTAATTAATTAGTAATTCTCATTTAATTTCCTAATAATTTGTTATAATTAGCTTAATTACGTATTAAATAACAAGTGGAAGTGTTATCAGCAAGTTTAATGAACAAACTTTTGAATTAAAAGCGAGGAAAAATTTACCCAACTGTCATTCAAGAAGAGGATATTAATTCAAATTGAAATGATATAAATACTGTGGACTGCTTCTTCTTAAACCTGGGGAGTATTGTTTTCATAATTTACATCACTCACATTGCATTCTCAGACCAATATAAACATATATTACCGACAAATACATCTTGACAATCTTGATAACCAAGTTGTTAATTTTCACTAATTTGTTAGACAAACAACTTGAGTAGGTATATGCTATTAACAACTTCAAGTGTTTCCAGATTAAGAATTTCACGTTATTATTCTAAGGAATTTCATTTGTTTGCATTGTGTTACCTCTAATTAACATTCAATCTTTTAAAATATATAAGTAGGTAGTTAAGTTTTGACATAAATTGGACTTTAAGTTATTAGAGGTTTTGCCATCTTCCTTACAGCCTGAATTACTACTTGCAGTATATAAATTTCTTGGTAATAAAGTGGGAAAACCATAAAGAACACTTTTTGAAATCTTAATTGAGTTCAAAATACCTACCCACATATTTAGTTATAATTTTAGTTAGGTATTGATCATTACTTTTAAACTCAACTAACACACTAGATTTGAATGCCAAATTGGTTTCACATTCACTGTACATTAATTATCATTACTAGTACAGAGCTCACTTTCAGTGAGCAACGTCACAATCCATTACGATTTGGCATCGTTGACAACCTCTCTTTACTTGACAAACTGTGGAAGTAAAGCTGACGGTGACCACTACTGTCACAGACATCCACCTTACTGCTACACTTTCCAAACACTACATCCATACAGGGACATCCAAATCACTTCAATCAAAGACTGTGAAACTAGTTTGCAATAACAATAACTAATAATAAGTCTGTTAATTTAATTTACTTGTGAAGGGATATAATAATATTAGTTAAGTACTGCCGACTACTTAGCTATTTAGGATTCTTTATATTCAATATATGTATGCAAAATTATATAATTACACTACACAATACCTCTTAATGGTTAGCCTCTATTTAGTTTATTAAAAGTTGATTTGATGGTGATACCTATATAACTCTCATGTACTAATTCCTCCGTTCTTATTATTTTTTACAGTTAATACACTAAGCAAACACAACTAACTTCACTATAACAATTTGGTTGGCCTCGCTTTCCTTTACTCAAAGGAATACTGATGGTATTACCTATTGTTTTAACATAACAGTACCCGACACACTTAAGTTTATTGTTAATTATCTATTATTATTATTATTTTTTGTACAAGTAACTTATTTAAAGAAATAACTCTTTATTGATTCTAGAGTACAACACTTACCTAATCTGTTTTTGTTTTAACTAGTTAATAATCACTTTTGTTTATTTTTAGTGATAGCGGCCTTAAAAACCCAATCTATAGCCATGATGACCCGGATGGCAACGGCAAAGGACATGGAGCTTAAACTCAAAAATGCTCTGGAGGATCTCAAGGCAACAAGAGACCTAAATAACTCTTTAATTAAGGAAAGAGAGGAAGGCGAACAAGAGATTGTCAAGACCATAACCCGCAACACAGAACTCAAGAGTGAACTCGCTGAAATTTATACAAAATACTCCGAACTCTTAGACAAGTGTAACCAAATGGAAGACTATATTCAGTCATTTAGGGCTTGTTATGACACTCATGATCAGGCTTTGAGTCGCATTACAGATTTAGAAATTAGTTTGTCTATAGCTCAAAGAACAGTACTTGATCTAGAAAAGGTTAATAAAAGTATCATCGAAGAAAGGCACTCTCAAAGCCTCTTTGATGAGTTGATGCAATGCAATTCTGCTACACATGACAATTCCACTTCGGAATGTGTTAACTATGTTAGTAAACCATTTGCTAATAATAAAAGTATATGTCATTTTAGTAGCGGGAAAAAAATTAAGAAATATATTAAAATTAATAGGTACATAAAGAAAACACAGAAATTAATTAAAAAACAAAATTATTATAATAAATACTGTCAATTGAGGAAAGAGCGCAAGCTATTGTTAGAACAATTAAATGTGATAAACATGGAAACATGTAATAAGAACAAAGAAAGTGAAATAATAGGAAGTCAATTAGGTAATAAGATTGACATTTTGGAACTTTCACTTAGGGAAATGTACACCAACTTGTGTGAGTTTTCTCGCAAACAATTAAGTAATCAAAAAATGGCTGCATATAATATGATTGACTTTTGCAATTTTAATTCAGATCGGTTTGAATCATTAGGAAAAAAATGCAGCTGTAGTTGTACCAAAATAAATAGTCATTCATGTCAAAATGAGACATTAGACCTGACTCCGCAGGAGGTTATTTTACCAACCAACCCTGAAGTCCCTAACACTGATACTATAGATTATATTAATAGTTTATTGCTGAATAATGAAAATAGCCCACCTACTAAAACTAATGACACTAAAACAATTATGTTCTGCGATGAGATTGGGAAAAATTTAGGCCAATTCATCCAGAAACACTCTGAAGAAAGCATTATTAATTATTGTATGCCTGGCTCAACCTTAAATGAGATAATGAAATTAATTGTCAGAAAATCTTATGATGAAAACACTAATTTGATAGTTTTAATTGGAAATAGAGGTAATATTAATAAAAGCCAATTAATATCATACTATAACTCATTATGCTCTTTAAATGTAAAAAAAGTTGTTATGTTTACATTTCCTTATAGTCAAGGTTTTTCACAGCTAGAAAATAAAATTAGACATAACTTAAACTTAACCTTAAGCACAATAGCTTATCATAATAGTCAGCAGATGCATTTAATTGACATCAACACATTGTTATACAAATTTAACTTGACTAAAGATAAATATTATCTGCCTAATTATCTTAAGCGACAAATAGCGGTATCGCTATCATTTTATTTTAAACAATTAGCCAACAACTTGGCTAGTATAACCTCTGCTTCTATTGAGCAGTTTAACTTTGATACTTCTAATGTAACTTTGGAATCTGTTCCAAATAATTCGATTCTTTTGAATCCAAATACTGACATGGTTAATTTAAATTACCATTAGAGACAACGGAGGCATACTCTAGCCCAGTATTGACAAGAGGAAGGCCTAAATGTTTAAAAATAGTACACCAGAATATCCAAGGCTTTTCTGCTGGCAAAGACCTAGAAATAAGTTTATTTTTAAATTGTGAAAATATTGATGTGTTATGTGTTACTGAACATTGGTTAAAAGAATATGAATTATTGTTAAATTTGGATAATTATAGTGTTGTAAGTTCATTTAATAGAAAAACTACAATAAGGGGGGGTTCTTTAATAATTTTACCTAATAACACACAGTATAAAGAGCGAAAGGATATAGTATCCCTCTCTGTTGAACGAATTTGTGAGATATCATGCGTGGAACTTGAACAAATGATTATAATCTGTGTATATAGCCCCCCTGGAGCAAATTACACAGTCTTTGAGTCCACTATGGAGGATGTTTTGAAAATATGCTGTCGTAAGAATAAAAAAATTGTAGTTTGTGGAGATTTTAATATAGACATCTTAGATATTAAATTAGCACAACTCTCCGGTAAATTCCTTAATCTTTTTAAATCATTTAATTTGCTTCACACTTTTAATGAACCGACGCGAATTACGCCAACATCGGCCACTTGCTTAGATAACATCTTTTCCAACTGTAACTTAATTGAGAAATCGGTAATTAATATTATTAAATCCGACCACAGTGGACAACTAGCTTCTTTTGAGCACTATAATGTTACTCCTAAACGCGAAGTAATTTGCAGGCCAATACCGAAACGTGGTATTAATAAATTTAGAAATAATGTACAAGATAAAGTTCAATGTTTGCCAGCTTCTGCTGACGCTAATAACTCTTATCAATCATTATTTGATATTGTTGAAAAAGAATTTAGTAACAATTTTAAACAAAAAGTTATAAAGTGTAATGATCGTAAGAAGTTCAGTGACTGGGCCACACCTGGTATTTATAATAGTAGAAGAAAGTTATTTGAACTCTATGCACAAAAAACGACCTCCTGTGATCCTAGCTTCATTGAATATGTCAAGAAATATTCAAAAACATTTAGGAAAGTATGTGCTTTGGCAAAATCTAGGTATATTTCAAATAAAATTAAATCATCTGAAAATAAAATAAAAGCTACCTGGAGTATTATAAACCAAGAAACTGGCAAAACAAAAAGCAAAATTAATTCATTTAACTTAAAAATTAGTGATCAGACTTTTGAATCGGATATTGAGGTGGCTAGTGCTTTTGAAGGTTTCTTTGCTCGAATACCGTTAGAAACTACTAGCAGACTTATTTCTTGCCCCAACACCGCTGTCTCTCTTATGGAATCTAGTGTGAACAAGTGCCAGGAAACATTTAGTTTTAGCTATGTCACTACCGAAGATATTATTAAAGCATTCAAAGCAATAAATATTAAGAAAACAGAAGATCTCTGGGGCATATCTACAAGTATCATCAAATCAATAATTGATGTGATAGCTCCATCATTAGCAATAATTTTTAACCAATGTATAAGTGAAGGGGTCTTTCCTAATTTAATGAAGAATAGTAAAATTATTCCTCTGTTTAAAGCTGGTGACAAAAGTGACCCAGCAAATTTTAGACCTATATCCATACTACCAGCAATAAGTAAAATATTTGAGAAATTAATTTATGCTCAACTTTTAGAATATTTTAAATTAAATAGTATACTGCATGAGAAACAGTTTGGTTTTTCAAAAGGTAAAAGTACCACTGATGCTGGGGTTGCATTTCTAAAACATGTACTTGATGCCTGGGAGGACAAGCAGGATGTAATCGCTATTTTTTGTGACCTTTCCAAGGCATTCGATTGTGTTGATCACCAAACACTATTAAGGAAGTTAAAACATTATGGTGTTTCTGAAATGTCAGTAAGCCTTATGCATTCATATCTGTATGAAAGAACTCAGAAGGTAGTTATTAATAAAACTGAGTCTACCGGAGCTCCCATTACTATGGGCGTACCCCAAGGATCAATATTGGGCCCGCTGTTGTTTTTAATATACATAAATGACCTTCCTTACTACGCGAAGAATTTATGTGAGACGGTGCTATTTGCCGATGATACATCTCTAGTCTTTAAAGTAGATAGAGGTGATGACTGTTCTGACGAAGTAAATAGTGCTCTTTCAAAAGTGTCACATTGGTTTAATAGTAATAATTTATCATTAAACTCAAAGAAAACTAAGTGTTTAAAATTTTCGTTACCTAATGTAAGACAAGTTGATTTTCATATTAGACTAGACGGCGATACGGTCGAATTCATTAACAATACAAAATTTCTAGGTATTATATTAGACTCGCGACTACAATGGGATCCTCATATCGAAGCCTTGGCGAGTAGACTCAGTTCGGCTGCATTCGCAGTTAAGAAAATAAGGCTCTTAACCGATATTGAAACGGCTAGAATAGTCTATTTTAGTTATTTTCATAGTGTTATGTCCTACGGCCTTTTGTTGTGGGGCTCAGCCGCTAACATCCAAAGTATATTCGTGCTCCAAAAAAGGGCTATTCGCGCCATTTACAACCTCCGATCGAGAGATTCTTTAAGAGATCTATTTAAAGATATAAACATTTTAACTGTTGCAGGACATTACATCTATGAAAATATAATTTATGTGAAAAAGTATTATAATACATTTGTAAAGCAGAGCGATATTCATCGCTTTAACACAAGAAATAAAGATAAACTTGTCGTTCCCAAGTTTAGGCTAGAAAAATCCAGAGCCTCATTTCTGGGGAAAAGCATAGCCTTTTTTAATAAAGTTCCACAGCATATAATTGAACTTCCATTGCATAAATTTAAATGTTACATTAAAGAGTCGCTGATGAGCAAAGGATACTATAAAGTAGACGATTATTTGAATGACCGCAATGCATGGTCATGATGTAACACATAACATAATCACTGTTTAATATGATGTATTTTTATACTAAGCAATTGTTGTATTAGTAACGATATGTTTTTTTTTTTTTTGTAAATGTCGTTACCTAACTAAGAAACGCTGGCAAGTTTCTTGCGCCCATTCTTCTTGTCAGTTAAAAAAGTCTTGAATGGGTGGTAGGAAAATATTGACGATTCATAAGTACATATTTATTATGTCTAAGTGAATAAAGAATATTTTTATCTTATCTTATCTTTATAGTGTGTGTGTGTGTGTGAATTCGTAAACTATGAGTACTTACCCAGATTTTTATTCGTTCGATTTGTTAATCGCAATAATTTTGTAACCCATGAAGTTATAAGTAGGTTGGTAGAGTCGAACCAATCAAATTGTGACCCACCATTAAAGCTATTTGCCAATATAAACAGAAATTTTTTTGATCACCTCGGATAATTTTAGTGGTTATTCTAATCATAAAAACAAACAATTTTTAATTTGGGACCATCACTAAAATCACGAAAAAAAAAACAGCTGTTCCATACATTTTGTTTAAATATTTTTGAACTTTTGTATGGAACAGCTGATTTTTTTTCGCGATTTCAGTGTTGGTCACATAATAAAAGTTTTTAGTTTTAGAATAATCCCTAAAATTATCCGCAGTGAAAAAAAAATTACCGTGTAAGTATATTAAAATTCAATACATAGAAGGTTGAAATTCACACTTTTTGACATTGATACTGACCTTTATAGGTTTCACGCTTTCAGCAAAATGGGCCATGATTCGCTATGAAAAATCGCTGTGAGGGGTTATGCCTTATGCACGGAACGCAAGAGTGTAGTAGGTACGAGTTTATTTTATTTTATGTTTTTTTTTTTAATTTTCCTGCTATGGTAAATATTAGCTGTCAAGTAATTCGAATAGCGTTCTTTACGGATGCCACATCAAAACTCTAAATTAGTCGCTCGCGAATCAACACTGTTTTTTTTAATCTGCTTAAATGTATGAAACAGTTGATTTTTCGGTATAGTTAGTTCATACAAAGAGTACCGCAAGCAGTTTTCAGGTTTATATCCTGCTGTTACTTCATTTTTCCTACTTTACAAATGCAACATTTGCAGTAAAGTGGACCTTTAGTATCACTACGCAAAGTTTAATTTTAAACCGATATACTAGTCGTTTCTACTCGGCTTACTTTGGAGGTACTGTCTGAGCTCTGAACTAAACTAATAAATTCAGTCTGTTTACAACCTAAGTTGCTTTTTACTTGAGTTTCTAAAACACGGAAGTTCCTACCAAAAATAATGGATTAAAATTCTTTTCTGCGCCAGAGGTCTCGGGTTCGATCCCCGAACAAGACAAATATTTGTGTGCATGAACATGTCTATTTGTCTGGGTCTGGGTGTTTTCTATGTATATTAAGTATGTATTTACAAACAAAAACTATTTAAGTAATAATATATTTATCCGTTATCAAGTTTTCCATGACAGTTCCTTAATGAAGTTTACATGGGCTTAGATAATTGGTGTGGTTGTACAATTTTTTATTTATTTTTTTATATTCTTTCCAATTTGAAAAATTTACACGTTTTTTCATTTGTATCTCTGAGGTGTCCTTAGTGGTTCACACCACCAGTATCAGACCCAGAGGTCCCGGGTTCGATACCCAGTGGGGGTACATGTTGTACCTACTCGGTTTGGTTGGACTTGTTATTAGTCCGTCTGGCTAGCTACCACCATCTATCTTATCTTAGTCTGGCGCCATAACAACGATGCTTTCAGCATTGTTGTGTTCCGGCAGTTAGAGATAAGATAGCCAGTTCCTCAGTGATTGAGGCTTCCGGGAGTAGTGCGCTCCCACCTTCAGCCTTATCTTCACTAAACAGCCTTCATCACACCTGATGAAGGCTAAGTGCTACCCCGTTCTCTATCTAAAACCGGAACGCACGCAGCAGCAGACGATATGTGGTCACGATACTACTGGTTTCTATGTATGTGCATGAAATAACTTCCGAATGAGGAGGAGGAGCCTGATCTGACCGCTGAAGTTAATCTTCGCAATGGTCGGTCACGGGATGGGTGATCAAAAATGTATCACCTCGAGCTCCTCCGTTCTTCGGAAGGCACGTTACGCCCCGGCTGCATTTGCAGTTGTTAATACCTCCCAATCCGCATAGGCCCGCGTGCTGGGTCATGGCCCATTTAAAAATTTCAAAATTTCAAAATTATTTATTCATTTTAGGCTGATACAGCACTTGTGAACGTCAATGAAGCTACGCTATCGGTTCGCAAATCCTACGGCGGGAGGCCTTGTAACGAGAAGAACCGGCAAGAAACTCGCCAAGGGCTATTTTTTTCTTCCTGTCATATTTCATACAGAGTCGTCAAATTGAAAAGTGACTTTAACATACTATAATATGTAAAGTCACTTTCCATCACAAATTAATCTTAAGTTTAAAAACAAAATAAAAAACCCGGTAATCATAGCAGTAAATAATTTTCAATAACTAAGAAATAGACATCCAAAAGGTAGTTTCTTTAAAATACACACCAACCAGAAACGTAGCAAATAAAATAATAAATATTAACGCCAAACAGGGGTAATAAAACTTTGAATAGTTTAAGAACATAAGAGTCAATAATAAACAGTGCCATACAAGCCACGATAAAATAAAACTAATAACAATAAAACATTAAAAATCTGCATATTTTGAGACAAGAAGCCAGGAGCAGACCCATCCCACTGGCGTTCACGAGCATGACGCATGAACCAGCCATCGCTTCGCTCAACCATATTTTAGGGAAAGTAACGACCCGCCTCACACGACACTACCGCAGAAATGTTTACAGAGAGCATGACATACTCAAACTTCTCCGTACCCTTCCTTAAGGAAGGCCTGTGTCCCAGCAGTGGGGACATTAAATGGCTGATGATGACCTTCCGAAGCGAGCAATAGTGTCTCGCGACACTGTTGATACAAATACACAGAAACCAGTAGTAGTGCTTACCGTACCGACTGACTGCACCTTGAGACTAAGACCTTAGACTGCTGGTCTACAGCGTAAAAAGTAATAATTAAGTTATTTAAATTTTTACTTTTTTGCATTCACAATGCAATTTTTATGGTTGAAAAATGGAAAATGAAGTATTTAGAAAAAATCGACCCGTCCGTAGCTCAGTGGTTAGAGCAGTCGCCCGGATAGCGAAAGGTCGTGAGTTCGAGTCCCATCGGAGCTGGTTGTGAGACGGGTCGATTTTTTCTAAATACTTCATTTTCCATTTTTCAACCATAAAAATTGCATTGTGAATGCAAAAAAGTAAAAATTTAAATATCTTGCCATAGTAATTTCTTCTGTAGCGATTGTCAAATATCTGGAAAGGTATTTCTTTCGCGTGTGGGGGTAGTAATATCTTCACATGATGAAATTAACGCTGGCTATACAGCGTGTAAGAAGTATTTGATAAATTCGACGCTTTTCGTAACGACTCCGTAGCTCAGTGGTTAGAGCAGTCGCCCGGATAGCGAGAGGTCGTGGGTTCGAGTCCCATCGGAGGTGGTTGTGAGACGGGTCGATTTTTTCTAAATACTTCATTTTCCATTTTTAAGTAATAATTAATTTAAAAAAAAAACAAGTGTCTCGTAAGCATTGCACCGGATTTTTTCCAAATTTTCCTGTAATAATAATAATTTCGCCAGAATGCCGTCAATTCGGTTGTACAATATCACCTGTCCTCCATTAATAATTTCAGTGGACCGCGACCGACACCTGTTGAAGTATTGATGGCTGAATGCGCAAGAGTGTTTTCACTTCTCATGCTCGTAAAGTTCGTGTTTATGTTGGGTATAGGCTGCATAAAATCGCTTTTTATGCTCTAGTGCATAAAGTAAAATCTTCGTCTAAGTCTCAGACTCTAAGACAAAGATCGTCAGGTAAACAGCCACACACGCAATTAAACTTCGTTAAATAAACTTATTATTTCATTCTGTTTCTTCAATTTTGTACTTACATAATCCATGTTAAATTACTAAATTAATAAAACTAGGCAAAATTAATGAGTTTTCTAAGAAATAAGTATTTCAAGAGCATTATGGACTACGATCTAATGCTAAAGTCACTGTGCTACCAATGCCACGTATAAAAAAAAGAAAAAGAAAGTCTTCCCGCCAATATGGCGAAGTCTTTATTTTTTCTTTTTTGCAATATTGGTATTTATTTTCCTCACACTCTAAGTGAAAAGCAGAGTGTATAACTTGTACATAAAACCCATTTTACCCTCGAATTGAATATCCACCCTCGCCTACGGCTCGGATGGATATATACATCTCGGGTAAAATAGTACGTTTTATGCACTTGTTGTACAATCTACTATTGTTTCATATTTGGATGTTCGTTTTTATAGTTGGACATTCTTTTGTTTTACACCTTTAAGGAGGTTGCTACTTAGCGTATCGACACTTGCAAAAAAAATTAATGCGTTTAATACCTATGTAGATCTTTACTATATCCGTCTACAGTATATCGGTCCTATTAAAGCATGTTACCACAGATTAGTAAATAGTTACTTACGTTGTTTGAATGGACTAGTGAAGATAGCTGTTGGGTATTCTTTCACGAATGAATCGTTCATAACACGGTCATAGTATGATAAGTTGAAGTGGGCAGATACCTGGGTGCCTACCATCAACTTTAAGACAGCGATTCAAAAATAGCGCGATGCAGAATAGGTTCCTAAAATGAATCGCTTTCTTTCGTACTCTGACCTTCTAAAAACTGGATCGCAAATGAATTGCTAAATGTTAATGACCGAACGATTTGTGTCCTTTTTCTTCTACCCGTCTCTTTCACTCGATTCTGTCATGCCCGGAGAGTGAGAGGGACGGGTATAACCTGCAGGTGACATGTTAAATCGACCGGGTTATAGGTCAAATAAGAGTTCCTGACAGCTTAGCGGCTGTGAAATGTCATTGATCGATCACTGAATCGCTGTCATTGATATTAAGCTGTCGTGGTACGAATAAGCGAAGCAGATCAGTGTAGGTCCTAAACAAAACCGCAATAAGAGTTGATGGTAAGCACCCTGGTTGTGGTTGCGATGTATCGGAACTATCCGATAGATCGCAACAAGTTCATCCCGAATAGGTTATTTTAAAGAATAGAATAGAATAGAATAGCATTTATTTTGACAACACATAACACTTACACATTAATTTACAAAATATAAATTAATAATAAAAAATAAAAAAACACACACACAAAGAACAATGCAGGTGTTATGTGTGATGTCAAAACCGGCCTCAGCTCAGTGTACGCAGTTATATGACTTTGTAGCTTTTAGTTGTTTCAGTATTGAACTCTGAACTTTGAATTTCGGCATCAAAATAATAGCTGGTCACCCAATGCATTGCTTCGTTATTGATTGAAATGTAGCAAGTTAAAGAATTTTATTAAGTAAAAACAAGTTTCTGAAAGCAAATTATTGGAAGTGTGGAGGTTTTATTAAAATAAAAAAATCTTAGATAATATTTGTCTATCGTTTGATTTTTGATTTCCCTATCCAGCCTTTTTTCTTCCATCCTCTACGGATGTAACAAAGTCACAGTCGAGGTCACAGAACATAGAACT
Organism: Crambus lathoniellus; assembly: GCA_949710035.1. Lineage (NCBI taxonomy): Eukaryota > Metazoa > Arthropoda > Insecta > Lepidoptera > Crambidae > Crambus > Crambus lathoniellus. The sequence continues at coordinate 23,733,934 of OX453310.1, forward strand.
AAAGATTTTCGTGGTCGAGGTCTTTCGTGAAACAGGCAAGTGTGAAAACTTTTTTTAAAACATTTTATTAAATAACATAAAATATTTAAAAATCTATTAGTTTTGCATGTATGTAATGAAATTCATCAATGAAACATGGTATTTGTCAATGATACGTATTTGTAATTTAAAAAATCTGACATATCTATAGTCATGCATGATATGAAACAAAGAACTTAGAGCAATCAGCGAAGCATTCATTTAACATAATTTGTAACTGTACAAAGAATCTGTACAATTTTAAACATTTGAATAGGTATGCGTGTTGTGCGGTAATAATTGTTAATTTTAACAGCCATTTAGCATAATTATTATTCATTTATTTATATGGAATACTAATAATATGGTATTTGACTGTTGTTGAAATGTAAGTAGATATTTAATTATGACATTCAGAAATATAACATTATTAAATAACAAATGTAAAAAAGAAATTCAATTTGTATTATAACAAGCGAAATATGAGCTATTTAATTGTGACTCTAGCTGTCTCTTTCTAAAACTAAATTTTCTATGGCGAGAGTATGGCGCTACCAGCATGTGACGTCACTGGCTGGTAGCGCTCTCCTTGTCTAATTTGAAAGTTTGATGCTCTATATCGCTGAAAATGTGCAAGATATTTAAAAATAAATACCTATGTTGTGTTACTACCATTTCAATAAACAATTTAAGCCAATAAAAAAAATCAGTCAAATATCCTATTATGTCGTTTTTAGGTAATTTTCGTACGCATATAGAATACACAAGCTTATTCATATTGGTCTTGCTAGATAAAAAAATAAAATAAAAAGCAATAACAAGTCTAGCCACTCAAATAACAATACATACCGGTCAAAATCATAACCCTCTTTTTTTTGCTTTGCCGTAGTCAGGTAAAAAGTAGCGGAAATGCAATTTTTTTAGTATGTGATTAAAGGATTGTTTGTATCACCGGTGAACAAACAATCCCTTAGCAGCTAGTGGGTGAAATTTTTATAATTTTTTGGTCATTTCGGTGTAATTACATACTATCATACTACTTTTTCAGGTTCTTCATCATCAGTCATTTAATGTCCCCACTGCTGGGGCACATACCTTCTTAATGGATGGATAAGGAGAATGGGCCATGACCCACCACGCGGGAATGGTGGTCATTAAAGACTGTAAACACAGTTGGGATCAAAGCATGAAGCTCGACTTAATACTGAGGTAACTGGAGTTCTCACCCTGAATAAAAAAATGAACACCAGCCAATTTGACATTTAGTATGTAGTGGCTGTCAGTTGTCTCATATGACCATACGTATTTTTTTAAAGTGTAGGTGAGACGGAAGACAGCCACTGTGTAATTTGTGGTCACAAAAAATTGTTCGTACTGCACTCTCCAGTTACCTCAGTATTAAGTCGAGCTTCATGGATCAAAGGCTTAGCGTTCCTTCCGAAACCCATAGGAGCTTGAGATAAAATGTTTTGGTCACCCATCCCGTTACCGACCATTGCGAAAGTTGCTTAACCTCGTAGGCCGAACGTACCACTACTACTCGTACCACTGCACCACGGGCTTCTCAGGCTTCGTTATTTATTTTCCATCCTGTGGTTGAACTGTAGGCCTTTAAAGCGATACTCGGAAAAATTATGCTAAAGCGAGATAGCAATGAGAAAACGACGCGCGCGGGAGCGAGACCGATTTTGCCGATTACGCAAAAAAAACACAAAATCACTTCGTATTCAAAAACTATAGCGATTTTTAAAAAATGCTTCTATACGATCCTAAATATTATTGGTGTCCACTAATTAAACCAATTTCCAATAGTATATGTATCCCCATTTAAGAATAATCTTGATATTTCTTATTTTTTAGAGGTATTTTCGAAAATAAAAAGTGTCGAGCTAAAATCATAAAATCGTGTTTCTGAAACTATACGATATTCTAGATAAAGGTATGAAGAAATATATATCTTATTACCAGATTTATAACAACTCTAACTTCCTATAGTTTTATATCAAGTCCATACATTTTCCGAGTAGCGCCTTAAATCATTCCGAATACAAGCTAAATGTCGATAACTACATAATAATTTAGTTAACATACATTGTTGCTTTTATATTTCCGCAAATAAGCAATCGATTCGTTAATTCGCTATTAACAGTATTAGGTTAACAGTTCATTACATTTCAGCATAATAACCTAATCAACTACCTAGTCATTTTGCATATTATTCCATTTATTTTACCTTTAGTTAGCAGTTAGCACTAGCTTTGCGTCCGCGGCTTCGCCCGCGTGGACTACATGACGCTATCCGGCGGGCATGTGATATTTATCCTGGATAAAAAGTCGATTATATCACAGGTATTGGGTCACATTGGGTTAGTATGGGGACTTAGTTAGGCAATCTCGAGCTCTCAAATTATGTATGGGTGTTTGGATCCGTCATTCACGTCAAAACCGTATTTTAGACGTGAATGACGGATCCAAACACCCATACGTACTTTACATTCATAACAATATTATTAATATATTGTATATTAATATTTATAAGTATTGCATGGATTGAGAAGAACACTTAGGTATAAAATCAAATATTTTTAAAGGTTTTGTTAGCACTTTTTTTTAATTGACATGTCATCATCGTCATGTCGTCATCAGTCATTTTAATATCCTCACCACGTAGGCATTAAAACTATCCTTGTGGAAGGTTAAGAAGAATGGGCCATCACTATACATGTTAACAACTGAAAGACCAAGAGATAATTTTCTGAAGTAAGGAGGAGCTGTATACATCAAGAAATTTTAATTGGTTGCAAGATTTTAGATGCTGAAAGTGTAAAGTCCTAACATGTTTTGCTATAAGGCCAGCGACAAAATCGCGAAAAAAATTTAAGCTGTTCCATATAATTTATTCAAGACGATGTTTTACTTTTATATCAGACGGCTGATTTTTTCGCTAGCCACATATTAGAAGTTGTTTTCATTGATGGACACTGCTATCCCCTAAAATCTTGGTACTAATTGAAATTTAGTTGTGTATATAATAGCTTCCTGCAACACGCCACCAAGTCACCGAGTACCTGCTCCTTTTTATATAAATGTTACAGTCAAAACTCATAACCGGTCAAAACCACTTTTGGCTGAAAAAAATGAGGTAAAAGTGGTTTTGACCGATGCTCTTAGTAAAAAACGGTTTTGACTGATGTTTTCAGTCAAAAGTGGTTTTGACCGATGACCGCAGTCAAAAACAGTTTTGACTAAAAAATCAGTTAACGAGCGTCTTGCGACAGTAAGCTCAGAGCTGCGTTGACATTTCAAAGGAGAGTTTGCCTCGGAGGTCCTGTAGAACGTCATAGGTTAGAAATTAAAGGCAGTCGCGAAGCGCAGCGAAGCGAAGAGTTAGTTTTTTTTTGTGAAAAAATCACAATAAAATTATAACTAATAATAACGTGTTCTACAGAACTTCCGAGGCAAACTCGCTCACACTTGTCACCTGCAGCCGTGAGCTTACTGTCGCGAGACGCTCAATAGCTGATTTTTGTAGTCAAAACTGTTTTTGACTACGGGCATTGGTCAAAACCACTTTTGACTGAAAAAATCAGTGAAAGCCGTTTTTGACTATGGACATCGGTCAAAACCACTTTTGCCTGATTTTTTCAGTCAAAAGTGGTTTTGCCCGGTTATTTGCTTTGACTGTAATATAATATATCTGATATATTTCAAACCTGACCGCTCGCTTAGTTTTTTATAACCAAGTTGAGTAAAGCACCCTTCCTAGTTTATAGTGGGCAACTTGAGAGCGACCGAGAATCTCAAGAAGGAAACGTCGTCTAAGCACAAATGGCCGAGCTGAAACGTATCTAGAGTGCGCGCCACGACTGAAGTCCGATACAGGAGGTGCTGGTGTCGTACAATTTGCGGAAAAGTAAGCTTTAGTCCTCTTATGTCGTCATAATTTTAGTTCCTTCAGATTTTCGCAGAATTTAAGTAGTGGCGTGCAATCTATCGAAAACATATTGATTTTTACAATTGGTTATTGAAATTTGATCCTATAATACGTTTTTCTTCTCTAACTGTTCTCAGATGGGGATCGAACCTGCAACGTTGCACACTGCTCTTCTATCTAACTGTTCTTAAGCCTTTTAGTGTTTAGGTCAATGGAGGGTATTATTTTACACACCTAATTTTGGAAAGAATTCTTTTAGCAAAAGTAAGACAATAGATTCAGATGAAATAGCTTTTCTATTTTGACATTTACATTTGAAATTTTCTACACAACTGGCACATCAATCTGAGGCAAAATCTACACAAAAACAACTGCCAGATCCAATACTTTCCCAAATTAAAATTCGACCTATTCCCGCAAGGATGCGCGATGCAAATCGTTGCAGCAGCAATCTTGCAATTGGCATCCGCTTGAATTCGGCACTTCGATGCAATTGGTATATAAAGTGAATATTGGTTGCATGCACCACACTTCGCCGTAAATCGAAGAATCATGAACTCCTATATTGCTGTAAGTATTGTGTTTCAATAATATTTTATCACATTGTTAAGTCCTCGTAGTACTATGTTAGGGCTTCATGGTGTTAATTCCGAAGAGAGATCAATCTACTGTCATTTTATCTCATCGTAATAGATATTTAGTGTAACACAGAATCCATGTGTATATAAATTCAGATAGATCTCTCTCCGTTCCTGTATCAGCACCTGATACTAAGTAAAGCCAATCATTTAGATTTTATGTTTTAAAATAATGTTGTTATTGAACTTACTGAACACCTGTAACGTTACAAAGTGCACTATTTGTCTTCCCGGTCCGTCCATCGTCAACGCGAGCATGGCTGAAAAGCGTTGTTTTATCTAGCGCAATGTTCTAACACTCTTTTTCTAAAAAGAGGGACCAAGTGAGAACGCGATAACATTGAACGAAAAATTGTGTGCGGAAATTTCATAAGACTTGTTCCAGGAAATACGTTACCAGTTTTCAGTAAGCCTTACAAGTTTGTGAAATAAACGTTTGTTATTTAGAGTCTCCATTAAATTTGCAAGGATTCTTTAAAAATATTTTCTTAAGTTTTACAATTTATGAGTATTAGGAACGTGCAAAGTTCAGGTAAAATTTGTGCATAAAGCAGATTTTTGGAGGATTATTACTGAATTTGTTTCTCCAAATTTTGATTTTTTTATTGTCATACCTCTCGAGTGAACTACGGATAATAAAATTTATAGCGTCAGAACAAGTCTCCGTAGTCCACCCAGGTCAACTTATCAGGTGAACCACGGGTCGGGAAGGATAGAAACTTGTGTTTTTGTTGTCATAGAAAAGTGCACAAGATACCTATTATTTCAAAAGTTTTAAAGAAAGATCTGTTACAACGTCAATACAATATAAACAATCACGTACGAGCGTTTGTATCAAAAGTAAAGGTGGCGGTTTGCGCCGCGACCGCGACCGCGACCGGAGACCGAGACTAGACGAGACAGGAGACCGCAACAGGCACCTGTCATTAGGTTTTGTATGAACAGAGGCGCGAGACCTGTCGCCTGTCTCGGTCGCGCGCGCGAAATAGCGCCCGTAGAAAACATAATGACAAGTGCCGGTCGCCGTCTCCTGTCTTGGTCTCTGGTCTCGGTCTTCGGGTCGCGGTCGCGGCGCGAACCGCCACCTAGACGGGTTGGCCGTTCTAAAAAGCAGCTGTCAGCAACGCGCGGCCCTCCTCTTTGCGGCCTTAATATGATTCAATGGGTTCGATTGTACAACCCTCTTGTTACCAGTTGACTTGCCACAGATACTGATTGTACAACACTTTCGTTTCCAGTTGACTTGCCTGTTGGCCCTCGCTGGCGTCTGCCAGGGCTCCGGCTACGGCGGCTGGGGTGGCTACGGCGGCTACGGCGGCTACGGCGGCTGGGGCGGCTGGGGCGGCTACGGGCTCGGCGGCTGGGGCGGCTACGGAAATGGCTACGGTTATGGTAAGTGACAACTTATTCGATTTGTATTTGATAGATTGATTGATGGCTTAAAGACGACATATTCATATTAAAGGAAATGATGATAGTTGATGGCTATGCCTAGTAGCTTTTATGATTACTAAGACATATGAAGGTAGAGTTGGTCCATGTCGATCACTGACATTGTAGTGTCAGGCAACTTTGTAACTAGGCCAATCTAATCAGTCACTAGTCAGATTTTTTATGTGAATATAATATAATAATCAAAACTATTCACTTTTCCTTAGCTTGGGCACCTGCTGCCGTGTCTACCGCTAACCTCGTGAAGGCTGCCCCCATTCCAGTGATTAGAACCGTCCCAGTGGTTAAGGCTGCATTGGCTCCGGTCGTCAGCGTTCCCGCTCTGAGGACTGTAGCTGTCTCCGCGCCCGTCAGCTACGGCTACGGTCTCGGCTATGGCGGATACGGACTCGGCTATGGCGGATATGGACTCGGCTATGGCGGATACGGGCTCGGCTATGGCGGATACGGACTCGGCTATGGCGGATACGGGCTCGGCTATGGCAAGGGTCACTAAGCTGGAGTTGTCGTCAATATGGCGAAGTGTAGAAACATTATCAAAATTTATTGAATTATAAATTGGTTGATGCACTCGATTAAAAGCATTCACTATTCGTGTCAGTTCTACTTCTTTCTTTTCTTTTATTTCCTTTTAAAACTATAAAATGAGAAAATATATTTGTAAGTACTGAATTTTTATTTTGACTACTAATTGAAAAAATATCTATACTTACCTACACAAACGATCACGAATAGATCACGACCATATTACATTGATAATGGTTGCATTGCATGCAGTAAGTGTCAAATATATTATTGAAACCGTGAGTAAAAAATAATTTGAAAACCTTCAGCCAAATAAAAATGCAGCCTTTGATCGGTTTTGAATAGATTTCAGCTACCTATTGTTAATTCGAAAATTCCTATGATAATTTGGTGAGATAGTTAGTGATGCGCCGAGGAGTGGGGAGTATTAATTGCTTTTTCAATTAACGCCAGACTGGGGATAGCGTTCGCGTAAGTAATGGATTGTCAGAGAGCAAGCACCTCAGACGGGACTCGCATTCTGATGAGAGAGAGGTTTTACGGGTATTTTACCTAAAAAAAATACCAAAGCTCTCAAGGACAATATGTTCAGTAATCAAACAAAAGTGTGACCTTTTACTAATTCGCTTTATCATAGTCTGTTTTAATTATACTTGATTAACTATGTGCTTTGATTTCCTACATATAGAATATTAATTTATACAAATAAAACTGACAAAATTGTGTTTTTTTTTTTTTAAGTTTAAAGCTGCTTCTCTAGAAGACAGAATGGTTTTCTTTATAGAATATGGTGTATGCAAACGATATCTTTCAAATAAAATATCCATCACCTAAATATTTAGGTCTAAAGTAATATTACAAGACTATTTTACTCTTACTATGAAAAGAGTTACAAATAAAGTGGAGACACACAAAAAAAAGATAAAACGTTGAAATGGCGCTGGACAGGCCACATGACTAGAGATGGCAAGAAGAAATGGACAAAAATAATATTTGAATAGCAACCACCAGATGGTTTAAGAAGGAAGCTGTCAATGAGAATCTCCATGGGATGGATGGCGGAAAATTTTGAAGCGTATCACAACAACCAAAAATACCTGGCGACCACGACCACTCTGCCGTGCCAACCGTGTACCGACGAAGAAAAAAGATATTTGCCTAAATTGCATATCTGCCTGCTGCATAATCTTCGGATATTCGCCGCCACTCTCCAACGTCCATAATTCCATTTGAGAGTGAAAACTGAGATGTTGAGACGTTCCCTCACAGTTCCCACTACGACTCGTACCACTATCACATTAACGCGAACACATTGCAATTTAAACCTTAGTCGTAAGTAATAAGGTTGATACATGTACTACGTATTGTAGATACAATTTTTCAATCTAAAGAGATTTCATAGAAAATCTGGCGCGCGGATTCCATAATTACAGTATGCATTATGCATTCGAAATAAAGTATATTTTCTATCTGTTTCTTTCGGGTAACATAAGTAACTGGATGTAATACGCATGTATAACGACAACTCAGCATATTGGAATACTTATATGACATATCGAATTATAAGCAGTTGAATAAGATATATATATAACGGGTGTCCCAAAAGTAGGTATATGATGATTTGTCTCAATAAAACGCGACTGGATTGGAATTTCTTCGTAGTTTTATTTCATTTTAAAGAAGAGACTTGTACAATTTTATCTGAATAAAATATCTGCTAAATGGCCGCCACGGGCATTTTTGCTGTGTACAAGTTTTTCATGACAATTTCACACATTTCGCTACTTATTTCACCAATAACTCGGCGAATATTTTGTCTATATTGTCTATGTTTTGTGGATCGTTGGTGTAGACTTTATCTTTGACGTAGCCCCAAAGAAAAGAATCCAGTGGCATCAGATGGCAAGATCTCGGTGGCCAATTGAAATCACCTTTTCTTGAAATTACGAGATTTTTCGACCTTTCGACGAGTGTTTGTAATTGATCGTGAATTTTCATTAAATATTAGTGACACTTCTATGCGCTGTTTTATTGTGAATTGCTCCACGATTAATTTTACATGTGTCAAGATGAAGTATGTCAAATTTCAACCCGCCATCTTGAATATTTCGGAAATAGCGCGAAATTCAAATCCTATACGTACTTTTGAGACACCCTTTATATAGATAGAGATAACATAGCAAGTTCCTCGGTAGTTACGGATTCCGGGAGTAGTGCGCTTCCACCTTCAGACTTAGGTATCACCACTTAACATCAGGTGTGATAAAGGCTAAGTGCTACACCGTTGTGGATAAAAGAATATTTAAATTTTATTCATATCTACAAGAACTTTTTTACTTTTCCCAATATGCTAAACCTGCAATCACAGAACATGGAAAGTAAAGAAAAAAATCTTTCCGTGTTCTGTGCCTGCAATATTGAAACAATTTAGATAAATTTTGAACAGTAAGGCTAACAAAAACTGACTGCTATAAATTTTCAGTTAGAGCTAGATTTATAACTGGAATTTAAAATTTATTTTTTTACTTGATTTAGTTGTAATAAATTAATAATCGTGTTTTAAAACAAAAATCAAACTCACGATTAAGCAAACCATCATGACTATCAAATTATGACTTTGCTTTGCCCGCTTGTTTTTTTTGTAACCGTGGGAATGAGACATTTCCCCGGGTAAAAAGTGGCCAATATGGTACTCTAGACCAGAATCTACCAACAATCACAATCTCAAGGCTCGAGAAAAGCAAAGGATTGATGCATTCGAAATGTGTGGTGCTGGAAGCGAATGCTAAGAATACCTTGGACAGCGAAACGCACTAATGCATCAATCCTAACACAGCTCCAAGTTAAAGCTCGCCTATTGACCATATGCCAGCAACGCATTCTTTCATGTTTCGGTCACACGGTACGGAGAGGTCTAAAAAAACCGGCCAAATGCGAGTCGGACTCGTGCACGACACGAAGGGTTCCGTAACTTCAAAAATATCACGTTTGTTGTATGGGAGCCCCCCTTAAATACTTATTTAATTTTAATTTAATTATTTATTTTTGAAGTGAAGATGATAGGTACTTACAACTAAATATTCTGTAAAAAAAGTCTACCTGTTGCCGTCATTAATATCGAGCCCTCCTTAAATATTTATTAAATTCTGTTTTTAGTATTTTGTCGTTATAGCATACACTATGTGTAGGTATGCTATAACGACAAAATGCAGACAGACAGACAGACACACAGTCGGACAGCGGAGTCTTAGTAATAGAGTCCCGTTTTACCTTTACCCTTTGGGTACGGAACCCTAAAAACTGATTGTGGTCAGGAGCACCGATGGCAAAAGATCGCGCGGTCGCTCACCTATAAGATGGCCCAGACCTCAAGTCAAAGACTCGTCATCCTCCAAACTATACACGGTCATAAGAGACGCGCTGGACCGAAACCGGTGGAGGTAGATCATCCGCTCCAGATGCAACCCTGTCGATCCTCAGACATGTGGGACCGACACTCCAGAGAAAAAGAGACCATAATCTATATTTGTGCCAAATTTCATCAAGATCCGTTCAGATTGACAAACATTCGAACTTTTGCATTTCTAATATAAGCAAGATGTAAATCTAAATAACCCATATTATGTGTTAACTTGTACGTCGTGCTAATATAGCTTGAGTGGCAGCAAGTGCCGAACTTACGCAACTGTAGTTGCCAACTTGTGAATAATTGCTCATTAGTACTGCAATAGGTAATTATATGGTGTTTAGAGCCCGTAATTAATTCTGAATACTCTGTTTCAGTTGCGTGCACTGTAACTTATTGAACGAAAACAATCTTATTTTTTTTTTTGCATTTTTTGTTACTTATTGGAAGATTAAAAATAAAGTACTAAAAAAATCGAAAGACTTCGTAGCTCAGTGGTTACAGCATTCGCCCGAACAGCGAAAGGTCGTGGTTTCGAGTCCCATCGAGCACTTATTTTGTGAATTTCGCCACTCGCGTAGAGAGCTCGCTTAGTCCATTTTCACTCATTTTGACATTTTCATGTCAAATATGAGTAAAATATCCATCGAAAAAATTCTAAATCTATGAAAATATCTAAAATATACTCATATTTTAGATATTTTCATAGATTTAGAATTTTTAGAGTACTAAGCGTCAAAGCGAAATTCAAAAATAAACCGGGGGCCCGGAGCTCGTTGTGAGATGGGTCGATCATTTTTAATCTTTTCAAATAGAATCTTGTCGAACTGTTTCCGCTTTCAGAGAATATAATAAAAAAAACTCTTAAATCGTTAAAAAAAGTATTTCGTTACTCCAAAAATTCTATTATGGAAACAATTAAATTATTAGGTAAGTTCCTTAGCATTTTAAATGAAAATTATAAGCTAGGAAATTCACTTCATGCCGGTTTGCCGGTGCGATTTATACTGACGAAAATGAGGACAAAATTTCCTTTCCAAAAGTTTATTTTTTTGCTAGATTATCGAAAAATTTGTTTCTTTCGAACCTTATCCTTACAATTTATTACGAAACAGGAATATAAGAAAGCATTTCCACGATGCGGTTTGTTTTACATTTTTAGATCAACAATAACACCTATAGGTACATAGTTGGAGTAACAAACACGGCTGATCAAATATACGCCCGCTTGAGCCACTTGCGCGTATATTTATAAGCAGTTCCTGTCATTTATGACGTAAGATAGTAACATTTATAACGTTTTTTCTTTGTTTAAAGGTTACATAAAAAGTTTTGATTTCGTTCGTGAGCCTTATATTATTGATCGAAGTTTACACATTTTAATTTACTCAAGACCGCCCGCCGATACTGCAGGAGACCGCGAACTCCGCTCACTAGTTAATATGGGACATTGGTATCAAAATCAACATTTAAGATCTTTATTACTAAAAAAGGTCCAGGTTCGATCCCCGGTGGTGCTACTTGGAGGCTGGGTCGTTTTTTATAATAAGTATTTCATTTTTCAATAATAAAAATCATTGTGAATGCAATAAAGTAAAAGTAATTAAGGATCTTATTTTTTACGTACTACTTTTTAATTGAAAATCACTTTTGTTGATTGAAAAAAACTCAGCTTAAAAAACGTAGGAGCATCACCGACGTGTCAAAACTAACGCTGCAGAATCAGCATGCTGAAAGCGCTGAAAATATTTGCATTTCGCCTTAGGGCTCTATATCACTGGAACGCCGACGCCAGCAGTATCGCCAATCAAAACATGTCAAATTGTATATAGTTCGTTCGGTTAGATAGTGTCGGTACACCCGCACGGCATTGTGGCAGAGCGACACTATCTAAGCGAATGGACTATACTCATACTCGTACCCATAAATAGGTTTTAAGTAATTTGCAGTGCCCCAATGGGGTTCTTATTTGGTACTATAATTTTAGACCAAAATGTGTATGTAGAAACAAGATAGCATCTAAAGATATGAATATGAATATTAAAACGTAAAACCTCACGTGGCAACAGGTTATTTTTACAAGCTTTTAGTTAACTTACACTGTATGTCAACAAGATGGAGCTTCATCGACAACACGCAGACGCAACTGTGGAGCCCCATTGCAAAATAAGGTGCACTTATTAGCATGCCCTCTGTCGTCTATCGAATGCAGCAGGGAAGAGCTGAACTTGGCGACTGATAACGCAATTCCTGTCGCCAGATTCTGGGAAGGGCAATTTTACTCCTAAACGTTTCCCCCCCCTATTCCAAATCGTGGACTAAAATAGTCCTGGTTTAAAACTGGTATTTAACTGGTGCTGTCACTTTCATTTTCCAAATGAAAGACAGATTTAGACAGCATCAGTTTTAGACCATGTCTAACTATAGTACACGTTTTGGAATAAGGGGGCAAGTGTTTGAACATTTGACAATTGAGAAGAAGAAGAAAGTGTATGTCTGTTGGGGTCAAATCTTGCAAACTAAATTGGTCCCATGTCCCAGTATCTGATTGAACTGCTTTTTTGCATACAAGTTTGGTTTAGGTGATAATACAATCAGATAAAAAACTTGTCACAAAAAAGTTTTTTTTAAAGAATACTTATTAGTTTTTCTTTTAATAATGTCTACGGCGTAAATGGCGAATACGATCTCTTCGGAATCGTATATATCGTTCTGGTTTTGGGCGCTGCTGTTGGCGTCGCCGCACTGGCATCCTAATGATAAATAAATAAATATTAGACACCATCACCACAAAGTAACTACGCCGTCGTTCGCCGGAATCACATACATTGTTAACAGCAAAATGTAGTAGCGTGAGCACTTCGTGTTACGGAAATTGGAAGCAATGACGGGTATTACCACATACACTCAGACCCGAGGAAATATTGATAAGTTCGTTTTCAATATTAATCTGACCGGGAATCGAACCCTCCAATCGGGACCTCCTGAGATAGCGGCACCTTGAAAACCGGTGCGTGCGTACACCACTCGGCCACGGAGGGCGTCCAATGAGATGAGATAGATCCTTTACTTACACCGGCGAACACACCGCTCAGCCAGAGTATACCATATAATAGATTAAAGGTCACAGCAGATATATCAGCTCGGAAAGGGATCGACACTGTATCGCCTTTCGCCTCGCCGTCAACTAGGCGTCAAGCTAACGCAAGCACGTAACCAAACCGGATCAGCGTCGGTACGTCGGCGTCGGCTCGGCTACGGCTAGGCGACGCCGCGCTTACGCCTCGCTGCATAGTGGTTCCATATCGAAAAAAGGTGGACATGGGATCAAATCTCGGAATTCCAGTCTGATTTTTTGAAATATGGTTAGTTCATTTTCATTTTCAGACCACTGTGCGTAGAGCCGTAAGCTCGGGTACGGAGAGACGTGAGCGCGTGGACGACTAGCGGTAAGCGCGGGGATAGCAAGTTGAGCGACCCGCAAAGCGGTTCGTGAGCTGGTCCCGAGGCGAGGCGATTACGTTACGATTCCGATTAGTGTGCGTTGCAGTAGGGGGTTTCATACAAAGCATACTGAACCGCTCGAGTTGATACGTTTACGATCCATTTACGAGTTGATAAGTCTGCTGTGACCTTAAGTAGATAAATAATTTTACTATGGCTCAGCGGAAAGCGCCCCGTCGCTTAAACGTTTTCCCCTTTCACTTTTAATTCTTAGTTTAAATTTCGCTTTAATGCTCAGGCGTGAGTGCACTTTGCTCCGATGACGTTATTTCAAGCGGTTTTTCATGGCAGCTGGTAATATTGTAGATCTTCACACTTATAAAATTGTGAAGGGCTTGGGAAAATGTTTGAATAGTCTGAGTGGTCTACGCCGAGAGATTTTTCTCGTATGTAGATAAAATGTCTGACCTTTAGATCGTGCTACGTGTCGTTACCTCTGATGAGGTCCCCGGGTTCGATTCCCGGTCGAGTAAGTGTAGAAAACTAACTTTTCTATATTCTCTCGTGTCTTCCATCCAAACCATTTTTAACTAAGTACTACAACTTCTTGCGCTGTTAGCCTGCGTTTATTTCAGCAATAAGGCTTAGTGGTTAGAGCATTTGCTCGGATAGTGAAAAGTCGTGGGTTCGAGTCTCATCGGAGCTAGCTGTGAGACGGGTCAATTTTTTCTTATATTTTATTTTCTGTAATAAAATTTTAAATGTGAATGCAAAAAAGTTAAAATAATCTGAGACGGAAAATAGTATTGTTACAAAAAGACAAGTTGCTGTCTCTTAAATCTGATAACTATGCCCTTTACGTCACTTACAAAATTTAGGTTGCCCTTATCGATATGGGGGTAATATGACGTTGTAATTTGAATAAAAGTATGTCAGCATATTTTATTAAGTCGGTTTGATGATAATATGGACGGTATGCGTATCTTACATACTTACTATTTAGAGGGACCTGATTGTGGAACCAATAAAAAGAAATGTGTTATCTGTTGCAATTTAAGCCAGGCAGGACTAACAACCTATGTTACAAGAGGAATAACACTAGAAAAAAAATTCGGAGCCGTGCTCCGGAAATCTAAATAGTGTAGGTTCGAATCCCACCCAGGAGTATTTGGGGACTAGTATGAAAATAGCATTTTGAATCACCATGATCATCAGCGTGTATTCGTCCACTGCTGGACATAGGCCTCTCCTAATATTCGCGCCACTGAGCCAGGTCCTCAGCGCATCCAACCCCAGCCTGCCATCTTTCGCAGGTCAATGGTTTCGCAGTTATAAATAATTTAAACAAACGTATTAAGCATAATAAAAAACGAAAATCGCAAACGGCGAGTATTTGCATAGACATAACCAAGTGGCCAGGATAATACACCAACAACTTGCTCTAAAACATAGTCTTGTGGCATCCGAGGTGCCGTACTACAGGTATGCACCAGAACAGGTCCTTGAAAATAGCCATGCCACATTGTATTGGGATCGATATATCATTACAGACAGGACTATTGTAGCTAATAAACCTGATATTGTATTGATAGATCGACACGAACGCCGCGCGATAATTGTTGATGTTACTGTTCCCCATGACGACAACCTTGTGAAAGCTGAAAAAGATAAAGAAAACAAATATCTTGATTTAGCTCACGAGATTGTTGACATGTGGGACATTGATTCAGCAATTGTTGTTCCGATAGTCATATCTGCCCATGGGCTGATAGCCAAGAGCCTCGATAAACACCTTAAGAGGCTCGCGTTAGGTGGATGGATCGGGAGTCAGATGCAGAAGGCAGTACTTCTGGACACGGCCCGTATAGTGAGAAGGTTCCTGTCTCTGGATCCTTAACCATCGGTAGCCGGGACCCTGATCTTGCTGCCGTTGGGGAACTGCATTTTTGTATTTTTAAATGTTATATTTTTTTGTGTTATTCATTGTAAAAATTTAATGTTTAGAAATATAATTTTGTAAGTATTTAAAATGTAATAAAGGGAATAACAATAACTTCCTAACCAAAATTATTTTCATGCATTCACAATGCAAATTCTGTAAGTACCCATAGGAAAAAGGTTCGAATCCCGACTGAAAGCTACGAAAATGGGTTCGTTATTTTAGTATCACATTTTTCCTATATTATTAATCAAGTTCCTTATTGTTTTTTCAATGTAATAAAAAACAATTTTCATTGCCTATGAAACAGCCACAAGGTCAACAACGATGTAAGCAACATCTTCTGTCCTATATGGAATGTAGGTAAAAACTATTTGATTTGAAGAGTTACATTGATATTTTAATTCAATGTTTCATTTTTTTTATCTTTGTTTTTCCCTCAAGGCACGGAAACATTTCCGTGCTGGGTTCAGCTAGGAATGTGCATGAACAATTCATGAGCAGATGTTCCGCCCGTGCTCCGGGAGTCCCAGGAGCATTGTAGACGCACCTTTATATGCAAGCGATAAATCTTGTTTGAATTTACCTTGTCGAGATGTACAGAAAACCTACTGTGAATATAGGAGGTTATGAATTTGATAAAAGTGTGTGTACGATATTGTGCGAGTGAGTCCTAAAATGATTCTATTTTGCAGCACTAGAACTGTGGCCTATTTATTAATTATAATAAGTAAAGAATAATTGCAATTGCATATTATTCTGTGGTGGTAGGGATGGGTTTGAAATAAAACTTGAGAAATGTCTTTATGGACTCGGAAACTTATTTCAGGAAATGGAGAAATCAATTTATTTAATATTTATAAATTACGTTATAAATTATGCCCTCTTTTAAAACAAAGTGACAACTTGAAAAATCTAAAATGAAGTAGGTATGTAGAAAAAATCGACCGTCACAACATTCAATTATCAATTTTTCAATAATAAAAATTGCATTGTGAATAGGTACAAAAAAATAAAAATTTAATTAAAGTGACAATAGTAACAATGTAGACAATTGTATAATTTTGTTCTACCGTACCACGGATTAAATAATAGTTCCTGTACAGTGCTTCGGAAAACAATTTATGAGTTCACCTTATTTCCCTGAAGACACTTCCTGCATAGATATTGTGGCTTTGAATTTTTGATCAAAAGCAATGTTATCATGCATGGTTCCTGTATGAGGTGTAAGGTAAACTTTGCATGTTTTAGTATCCAAACAAAAAACTGCTTACATGCAATAGTACATTACAGCCGAGGACAGGTAAGTAAGAAATTACATTGTCGAGGATGGTTTGAAGCACGAGCCGCAGGCGAGGGCTTTAATCATTCGAGGCAAGGTAATTTGCTTACCGTACAAGGCTTGTATAGTGCTTTTCTCAAGAAATGCGAGGAAATTAAAAAAAACTGTTTAACTAAATAATATTTATTAGAATTTATATCACACAGTTCGGGCAATTATTAAATGTAAATGTTATTGTTTTCCCGGGCACACTTATGTAAAAATCCCCATAATAATATTATTTTAATGATGTATCATTAAAATACGCCAACAACACAGATTCCGAAAACGTATGCGCCTTTTTTTCACTTTTCCAAATCAGATCGTAGGTTTTCATATATCTTTCTTTTGATTTTGCTGGCAGTAAGTTTTCTGTTATTAATTTTGCTTCTGCTCTCAAATTTGGTGGAGTAGGTACATACAATGTCTGTATATGTTTCATTGGCAGAACTCATTTTGATAATTTATTACACAATATAAACTGTCTGTATTGATATCTAATCAACCGCTGAAAATCATTCCCGCCGTTTTTTTAATATTGGTTTGTGAGACCATGTCGAACGGTCATACAGCCTAGTGATACTTACTACTTGCTACTAAAATGCGCAACTTCAATACCCGCTTCTGGGCGGTAGATGGCGCTGTATATAATTCCCATACAAAATTACTCGTAAAGGATATTTTGTCTATGATAAATATCATTTTGTTTTTTCGATTGATGTTCGTGCTAAGCATGAAGCTCGACTTAATTCTGAGGTAACTGGAGTTCTCACCCTGAATAAAAAAGTGAACACCAGCAAATTTGACATTTAGTATGTAGTGGCTGTCAGTTGTCTCATATGACCATACGTATTTTTTTAAAGTGTAGGTGAGACGGAAGACAGCCACTGTGTAATTTGTGGTCACAAAAAATTGTTCGTACTGCACTCTCCAGTTACCTCAGTATTAAGTCGAGCTTCATGGTGCTAAGGGTACATAGCGCTTCGCTTGTGGTACAATACGAAGTACCTATATACTCTGTGCGCACCGTATTTAAAAAAAAAGTTAACCTAATTATGATATAATAATGATGTGGCTGTATGGTACAAATGTCCCTTTGCTTTTTCTGTTTTTATACAAAGGAATAACTAAAGAAAAAATAAAGAAAAAAGTTGGTAGTACCATAGAAAATCACTGCAGTAATGAATTTCAAATTTAGAATGTTTACCTCGGAAAAGTGCCACGTACTGCATTCTTTTCTCAAATATAATATTAACATTTCAGAGCATAAGTGTGAAAAATAAGTACATTTCGCATTTTGCTAGCTAGTTTCTTATCTAAGGCCCGTATTCTAGAACGACACGTGGAGATCGCTTCTCAAGTATAGTTAGCAAAGGATGAATGTATTCGTTGCATGTACATATTTGCATCCCTTTCTAATTGTAGGTACATAAGAAGAGATATCCACTCTGTGTGTCGTTCTGGGGACGGGCCTAAGAGCAAGCGCGCACTTGTGATTTTTGATCGGGCGATAGTTTGATTGTTCTCGGATTCAGGGACCGTACTCTGAAACGCTAATCCGAAACTTCGGCTGGCCCCGCCCCTTTCACTCGATTCTGTCCCGGCTTGAGAGTGATAGGGACGGGTATACCGAAGTTTCGGGTTTTGCGTTTCAGAGTAGGCCCTCAGCAGTATAGAGTTAAATGGCAGTGCGCAAACTGACGATTAAAAATCGACCGATCAAACTATCGGCCGATAGTTGTTCGGTCAAACTATCGCACAGCACAACTATCGGCCGGTCGTCGGTAATGTGCATGAAGGACTACTGATGTGAGCGCGCGCACTGCATTCAACTAAACTATCGGCCGACCAGGGTCACCAGGTTATGGATGTGAAGTTTCCCCAGATCTGATTTTATATTTCCCCAAAACGATACTATTTCGTATTTTTTTCCCCAAATTTATTTTGTCGTATTTTTATGGAAAGATTAATTTACCTTGTGCTTTATAATAACTGGTTTGGCGTTCACCAAAAATAAAACACTGTATTTGACAATAAAGTTAACATTTTAATATCTAGACACGCGGCAAGCGTGTCAAGCCAAGTTCAAGCTAACAGAACTGGCAACTATTTATTAAATATTCACGTGAAGACCTTAAAATCGAATGAAATTTGGAGCACATAATATTATGTATATTGCAAGTTTCAATATAATATGAGCCAAATTTCATGTGTTTATTATTTTGCTATTAACTATTGAGTAGGTAATGACAACGCATTTGCGGTTCAGCATTGCTATGGGAGCGACATCATTTCCCCAAAATTTTCCCCAACGTTTTCATTTCCCCAGTTTTTCCCCAGGAGCGAAAAAAAACCCCAATCTGGAGACCCTGCGGCCGACAGTTTAATCACGATCGTCTTATGATTCCGACTAAACTATCGGTCTAGTATCGGTAGAATATAAACGCAAGATAAGGTATTGGAGGACCTCATCCTGGAGAAGCTTCAGTAATGAGATAAGCTCCACTAAACAGGCAAATCGGGTAAGGAAAGTTTTGTCTAACCAGGGTCCTGGCCCGCTAGGCAACCTGAAGAAACCCGATGGCACGATGTCTCGCTGCCAGGAGGAGACAAATGCTATCCTAATACAGACCCATTTTCCGGACTGTCAACTAGTACAACAGGTAAGCTGGCAAGACGAACCTGTGCAACCCACCGAAAACTGTTGGCACCATGCCGAACAGGTAATAACACCTGAAAAGGTAAGAAGTGCTATTAAGAGCTTCTCCCCTTTCAAGGCGGCCGGAACGGACAACATCTTTCCGGCATTACTACAATGGGGAGAGAAGCAGGTAGTTCCAGCCCTCACCCGTCTGTTACAAGCCTGTTTGGCGCATCGCTACACTCCGCACCTATGGAGAGAAGTCAAGGTAGTGTTTATACCTAAACCAGGTAAACCCGACTACACTAATCCAAAGGCCTCCAGACCGATCAGCCTCACAACCTTCCTGTTGAAGACTATGGAAAGAGTCTGTGAGTGGTACCTACGAAGTGGAGCGTTGGCTAAACTCCCACTACATAAACATCAGCATGCTTACAGCGCTGGAAAATCGACAGAATCAGCTCTTCATCAACTAGTCGGTAAGATAGAGGAGGCTCTCCAAAATAAACTTATCTGTTTAGGCACCTTCATTGACATAGAGGGCGCTTTCGATAAAACTACATTCACCAGCATCGAGGCAGCACTAAGGAGACACGGTGTTGATAAACAACTCATAGACTGGATCGTGAACATGTTACGCAATAGAACGGTACAGGTGTCAGGAGACGTCACCCAAAGGGCTCTGGTGGCGAGGGGATGCCCCCAAGGAGGTGTGCTCTCTCCACTTCTGTGGAACTTGGTGGTAGACGACCTGATATCACATCTAAACTCTAACTACTTCTATACTATATATATATATGGATATGCGGACGACATTACCATATTAACCATAGGTAACCAGGCCGGCATAACCTGTAACACCATGCAAGCAGCCCTGAAAAAGGTTGAAGAATGGTGCCAACGAAAAGACCTGACCGTCAACCCTACGAAGACGGAAATGGTAATGTTCACGAACAAGCGCCTGGTAGGCGATTTCCGTCTGCCGAAGCTGTTTGGAACTACACTACAACTATCTAACGAGGTAAAGTACCTAGGCATAATCCTAGACAGCAAACTAAACTGGAACAGCCACTTGGAGTATAAAACGCAGTCGGCCAGCGTCATACTATGGCAGTGCCGGAAGATGATTGGCAAACGCTGGGGTCTAGCACCCAAACTATTCCTCTGGCTATACAACACGATCATAAAACCCCTGGTAAGCTATGGATCTGTAGTATGGTGGCCAAAGGCCGCTCAAACCACTGGCGCAAAAAAACTACAGGGACTACAACGTCAGGCCTGCTGCGCTCTCACAGGTTGCATGAGCACAGCCCCCACAGCGGCTCTAGAGGTAATGCTGAACCTAACACCACTGCATCTCCACATTCAACAGGAGGCAGCCAAAACAGCTCTAAGACTAAAACAACTGGGATCTCTAAAATTCGAAAGGGTAAAACATCTCAGTGTATTACTGAAGGACTGGCTAAACGACCCTCTTATAGAAGCAGTATGCGACAAGGTCAAGCCAACCTTCATTTTCGACAAAAAATACAGAATACACCTGATAGACGACATCAGCTCAGGAAAAACACACAAGGCTCTCCTCATTTACACTGACGGCTCCAAGACCTCATCGGGCATAGGGTCGGGTGTCTTCTCAGAGGACCTCAACATACAAATTGCATCCCCCTTAGGCTCATACAACACGGTCTTTCAGGCCGAGTGCATGGGCATAATAATGGCGGCTCGGGCAATCGAAACAAGAGAGGTAAAAGACCGCGACATCTTAATTCTCTCCGACAGTAAATCCGTCCTACAAGCTCTCCAGGGAAGTCGCATCACATCGAGCCTTTTACTTGAGTGTCACCACGCCTTAAATACAGTAGGTGCACTTAATACTATTACTATCCAATGGATCAAAGGTCACAGCGGATCACGTGGAAACGATGCAGCCGACGAACTGGCCAGACGCGCATCCGGCTCGACGCCTGTTGGCCCAGAGCCGATCGCGCCCATCCCGACGAGCTGGTATGCAAATAAGATCCGTGAACGCACTACAGAATTACACCAACAGAACTGGAGCTCGCTGGATTCGTGCAGACAGGCGAAGCTCGCACTGCCGCGCGTGGACGCGCGTTTATCCAGGGCCCTGATACAACTGTGCAGACCGCAACTTCGCCTGGTAACAGGTGCCATTACTGCTCATGGACAATTTAACAGACATCTTTTTAATTTAGGTGTCACCGACAGTCCCCTATGCAGAGGATGCATGGAGGAAGAAGAAACAGCTGCCCACGTACTGCTGGAGTGCAGGGGGGTGGCCCCCTACCGGGCGAGGTACCTCGGCTCGCCGGGCAGCGTCCAGGAAGCGATCACTAATGTGAAAGCTCTTGGAGCGTTCCTGGCTGAGCTGGGCTGGCTGGAGTGATCTGGCCGCGCACCCTCCGGACGCAAAATAGGCGCAATAGACGTCGAGTTGCGGAAACCGCCCGTATTGCTAAGAAGAAGTATTGCTAAACTATCGGTCGACTAAAAATCACAACGGTCATTCTCAGCATTAGATGTTCTTCACATAATTACCGTACCCTTTTTTATTTCTCGCTAATTTTTCGCAAACACATTAAAATATGAAACACATTAAAGATACGAATTCAGTATTTCAAGAGGCATTAGATTATTAAAAGCGGTTTTCAAGTTATTGAGATTTAAAAAAAAATATGAGTACGGTAATTGGATAAGTCTAATACTTAATGTAACGGTAGTTAAAAAAGATTAATAAATCTATGTAAAATTAAGAAATTAAAAAATATTATGGATAATAATAAATGTGATAGTAAAAATAAGTAAGGCGGGATTCGAACCCGTGCCTCCGGAATTTTTTCCTATACTTACAGAATTGCATTGTGAATGCATAAAAATAATTTAAAATCTCGATACAATACTTGTTTTTACAAATTATATTAATAGTTATTGTTCAAGTATATGGAATTAGAAAAGAGCAATTCTTATAAAAAAAAATATTTTTATTGTTTTTGTGTTAAATCGGTTATATAATCGATTTCAAACAAAAATTTAAATAAAAAAAAAACAGCCAAAAAGTAACCAAATTGATTGGTAATTTTATATTGAAATTTTATATTATTTTTATGCATTCACAATGCAATTTTGTAAGTATAAGAAAAATGTGATAGTAAAAAACCACGAGCCCTATAAGTAGCTTTCAGACGGGATTCGAACCCGCGCCTCCGGGAATCCGGCCCGATGCTCTGACCAACTAAGCTACCGAAAGGCCTACACGACTCGTCGAATTTTGCTATCACTTGTTACGCTGTAGGCCAGTGTTGCTTCATCAATGTGAGGAAACCCTCGCATCCGAAAGAAACATTTTTACAAATATTTAACAATCGATTAAGATGAAACAGCCATACTGAGATTTTATATTATTTTTATGCATTCACAATGCAATTTTGTAAGTATAGGAAAAATGTGATAGTAAAAAACCACGAGCCCTATAAGTAGCTTTCAGGCGGAAATCGAACCCGCGCCTCCGGGATTTTCCTATAAAATTGTTTGGTACTTAATTGCCCTACTTTGGTAATAAAAAGAAACATGGGTTTCTACCAAGTTTTTCAAGTGAATCTAGATCTACTTTCTAATATATACTAAATTTTCCTTTTCCTTTTGTCTTGTATTATAATCTCTAAAATTTTGCCTATTCCATTTTTGAGTCCTCTTCCTCATGCCTAGGAGTTTCTTATCTCTTTTTTCTTTTATTATAACTTTCTTTCTCTTTTTCCTCTGATTGTTGGTACAAAACAGGGTAATTTTTATTCTTTCTCGAAGTTTTCATGTTGCGAGCCTTCTAATCTCTTTTTATTCTCCTTGGTTTTCTTTAGTTATCCCATCCTACAAGTTAAAATCAATAATCAGTAGAAAACATCGATCTCTTGCAAGGTTTGAGTTAAAGGAACGAATTAATTTTATACAAATACCTGCCTAAAAAAGCATAAATCAAATAATTATATAATATTTCACGATATAATTATATTACTATGTGGAAATCGTTACTCATATTGTATCGAACGTTTGTTTTTCTATTTGTTTGATTTTAATGAAATTTGGAATAAAGATAACTTGAAACTCTAGAGAAGGACAATGTTACTTTCTATTCTTGGAAAACCTCAGGATTTCTTTTCATGTGGTCTGAATCGCGGGCATAGCTAGTGGGCAATAATTTCATACAACGGTAATTAGAAACATATGGTAATTAGTATACGGTAAATAGAAAAACACAGATTTTCTTAAATATTTCTAAAACCTACAGAGTATGCAAACACTACTTTACTACAATGTATGCATGTCAAAGTACTGTCTCTATTTAAAAAGCAACTGGGAACTAAGCTTAACCAATCTAGTATAAAAATAAGTAAACGGCAATTAGAAAAGTGTTAAACCAAGGATATGGTAATTATACACATACTTGCTTCATTGGGATAAACCTACATAACAGACTTGCACCTGCTGATGGGCCGCGACACGAACTGAAGGGCTCGCGGCACGTACAGTAGTGATGTGCCAAATATTGTTATTCAGGGATGTGTGTCCAGGAATAGAAAACGTCACGGTAATTATAACTTTAGATCGGACATGCGGTTATTAATTGATAATTATTTACAGAATGATTCTATTGAATGGATATTTTGTTATGTGATACACATTACCCTATACTGTTTAAAATGTTGAATGAAGCAAATGAATTACATCCGTTATGAAAATTAATGGCAAGTTTTTACATTAAGTTGGTGTGCGGACGCGTCACGGTAATTAGAGAACAAAGGTTTATGAAATTAATTTAGTAAGACAAATATTTAATAGAGGCCTATGTTTTTGTTTACAGCTAAATACGGACGCTTACTAATATATAAAAAAATTAAAGCTCTTGAATTTTTACAATATTACGGATATATTAGCCCGGACACGTAATAATTTTATAAAAAAATAAAACCGCCTTCAAAAAAACCACATCAAAAAAGTAAGAAATAATTCCTCACCAAATAAATAACGTAAGTACTTTGAAGTCGGGCGTGAAACATGTACAATTTTTTGTTGTTTTTGTTAAAACCCGCCCGACTTCAAAGTACTTACGTTATTTATTTGGTGAGGAATTATTTCTTACTTTTTTGATGTGGTTTTTTTGAAGGCGGTTTTATTTTTTTATAAAATTAATTTTTATTTCACTCTTTTTAGTGCATCGTGCAGGCAATTTACGTGTTTTCTGGTAAATAGGTATGTGATCAAACTGAAAACCTCCTTTTTTGAAGTCGCTTAAAATACCTTGAGGTATCCCCTTTTTAACAAAACAAGAATCATCTAAATCGGTTTATAAACAAAGGAGTTATGCCTAAAGATACGTATTAAATTCACATAAAGTGGTAACGAAAACAACAGTATTTTCAAGATTTCCTGAAAACTACTAAACCGATTTCAAATTTTCAAAAAATGGGACCAACTTGGAAACCAACCTGATGTAATAACGTTTGAACCATTTCAATCGGTTCAGCCGTCTTCGAGTAATCGGTGGACATACACAAAAAAAAAAAAAAAAAAAAAAAAACATACATACAGACGAATAGAGAACCTCCTCCTTTTTGATTTAGAAGTCGGTTAAAAACTGTCTATTCGGAGAATGGCCGACAAGTGCGCGTTGGCTCTTAGTCTGACGCCATAACAACGATATTTTCAGCATTGTTGTGTTCCGGCAGTTATAGCTGATAAGATAACCAGTTCCTCAGTGTTGAGGATTCAGGGAGTAGTGCACTTCCATCGTCAGCCTTATCTTCACTTAGCATCCGATGAGATGAAGGCTAAGTGCTACCCCGTTTCTGAATAAAAAAGTGATGATGAAAATAATCCTATTAATATTATAAATGTGAAAGCTTAGATGTTTTGATGTTTGGATGTTTGTATGTTTGTTATTCAATCATGCTAAAACCAGCCAGACTACTTTTTATCCCGGAAAAGTATCACATTCCCGCGGGATAACGTCGTATAGGAAATATATAATAAGAAAGCTAGTTATAAATAAAAGGATTGGTAGCTTTAGTAACTTTAATGATACCGCATTATATTATGCCATAAAATGATTTAATAAGTTACGACAATTTACAATGATATTACTGAGGTGTTAAACTTTTATAAACAATCTTATAAATACGTTTCAAGACGACAATAACTAGCGATAAGCTCATAAAAATCTAAAAAAAACAGTATCACATTCCACTTACAACTAATAGACTATTTTCTTCCTTGCAAATATATTATCCCGTGTGCTTTTAAGAAAACTATTAACACACAATGTTAAAGTTACTTATTTGATTCTTAAGAAAATTTATTAAGGATCTCCAAACTGCGTCCTTACATTATTACATTCAGCAACCATCCATACTATCCATACTAACTGTCATCGATATTTATCCCGGAAAAAGTCACATTTTCGCGGGATAACGTCGAGTAGTCCACGCGGGCGAAGCCGCGGGCGAAGCCGCGGGCGAAGCCGCGGGCGGAAGGCTAGCAAAACATACTCCCTGAAACATTTCGAATAACTTCTTATACATCTATAACCGTTATATTTACCGTCTTAAATAATATTGTTATGACTATAACAAAGTTAGCCTATACCAACCGCACGAGCAACTCTTGTCTCTGCGACTATTAATTATCTTCAAAGTCAAAAACTTTATTCACATAGATGAAATAAAATTATTGCTTTTGAATCGTCCAACATTTTTTACCTACCCGTTATGGACTGAATGGATTCAACTGACAAAAAACGGATGAAAAAATCGAATCAGTAGCGCATGTGCGCTAGCACTAAGCAGAGCTTTAGCCCCTAACTAAAGGGCCCCACAGACTTTCAGTCCTTCTGCAGGCAACTGCCTGTCAGCTGACCGCAATCAGCCACACACTCACAGTTTTACATACAAAAACCGAATGTCAGACGACAGTTAAATCGAGGACTACAGGTGGCCTGCATGCCGCCGGCACACTGAAAGTCTGTGGGTCCCTTAAGCAAGGCAGCGAGCGGTCATTCAATGCTATTATAAATGCAATAATAGCTCCGACTCTGGTAGACAGAGTTCGCGTGACCAGATCACATATAGATGACGTGTTATCTTGTCACGCTAACCACTGAAACAATTTAGTACGCATACAAATGATAAACATTGGAAAATAACTAGGATTTATTGACTCTTTTTAGTCGTGAAAATCTTTATAAACTAAGCTGGACCAAAATTCTCGTGAATGAAATAGGTAGTTACAAATAATATAGTTACGAATAAAAAGAGATCGACCTTTGCTCGTCTATTCAATGGATCAAAAGTATTTTAAATCAAATTAGGAGGCTAAATAATATATTGCCAGTGGGTTGGCTGAAATTTTCTTGCCAAGGCTATGTTTAATTGACGACGTTTGCAGTCGATATCGAATTGCACCCATTTGTTAACTAAATAATTTCATACCATTCGATAGAATGAAGATTACAGAATGTAAAAACGTTGGGTTGGCTACGTTATTCCTCTATTGCACCAATTTGTTTGTTAAGGGCCGGCTGTAAGCCAGCGCGTAGGTATTGACGAAGCTAATCTGTTTAAGTGTGCCTTCACTCACACAAACTTCTCCGCCCTAGCACGAAAAAATGTAATTCAGAAAATTAAAAAAGTAATAATTGTTTTTTTTGTCAGAAAGTAACTTTACGTATTTGATGCGTTTGATTTGCCATGTTTGACATCTGGGGGCTGATACAGCATCTTACAGACAGTCAAAGGAACTCCTCAACATTTCAACGTAACCAGTTGGGAGTTTGGGCTCATTTGAATAGTCTTGCTGAGAACTCTTGTGCCAAGTAGTTTCCTACGTCTGATGCTGGAGTCAGGAGGTGGTTGATGGAACTCTTCAACAATTCAACGTAACCACTTCGAGCTTGGGCTCATTTGAATGGTCTTGATCAAAACTTTGGTGCCAAGAAGTTTCCAAGGTCCAGTTCTGGAGCCAGTAAGTGGCTGATAGAACTCTTTATCAATTCAACGTAAACACTTCTAGTTTGGGCTTCTTTGAATATTCTTGATGAGAACTCTTCTGCTAAGTAGTTTCGAAAGTCTGATGCTGAAGTCAGGAGGTGGTTGATGGAACTCTTCAACGATCCAACGTAAACACTTCGAGTTTGGGCTTATTATAATTGTCTTGATGAGAACTCTTGTGCCAAGTAGTTTCCAAGGTCAAATTCTGGAGCCAGTAAGTGGCTGATGGAACTCTTTATCAATTCAACGTAAGCACTTCGAGTTTGCGCTCGTTTGAATCGTCTTGATGAGAACTCTTGTGCCAAGTAATTTCGAAAGTCTGATGCTGGAGTCAGGAGGTGGTTGATGGAAATCTTCAACGATCCAACGTAGACATTTCGAGTTTGGGCTTATTTGAATCGTCTTGATGAGAACTCTTGTGCCAAGTAGTTTCGAAGGTCTGATGCTGGAGTCAGGAAGTGGATGATGGCACTCCTGAACAAATAAACGTAACCACTTTGAATTTGGGCTCGTTTAAATTGTCTTGATGAGAACTCTTTTGCCAAGTAGTTTCCAAGCTCTATTGCTGGAGCCAGGAAGTGGCTGATGGAACTCTTCAACGGTTTAACGTAACAAGTTCATTTTTGGGCTCGTTTGAATTGTCTTCATGAGAGCTCTTCATGGCGGCCAACTTTTTTGTTTGTGGGCCGATTTAGATGAAACTCGGTTTTTGGTACTATTTTGACAAGAAAACAGCAACGAAATGTTAAAAATATTAAAAAAATCAAGATGGCGGCCAACTTTTTTGTTTGTGGGTCAATTTCGATGAAACTCGGGTTTTGGTACTATTTTGTCAAGAAAACAGCAACGCAATATTAAAAATATTAAAAAATCCAAGATGGCGGCCAACTTTTTTGTTTGTGGGTCAATTTCAATGAAACTCGGGTTTTGGTACTATTTTGTCAAGAAAACAGCAACGCAATATTAAAAAATATTAAAAAATCCAAGATGGCGGCCAACTTTTTTGTTTGTGGGTCAATTTCGATGAAACTCGGGTTTTGGTACTATTTTGTCAAGAAAACAGCAACGCAATATTAAAAATATAAAAAAATCCAAGATGGCGGCCAACTTTTTTGTTTGTGGGTCAATTTCGATGAAACTCGGGTTTTGGTACTATTTTGTCAAGAAAACAGCAACGCAATATTAAAAATATTAAAAAATCCAAGATGGCGGCCAACTTTTTTGTTTGTGGGTCAATTTCGATGAAACTCGGGTTTTGGTACTATTTTGTCAAGAAAACAGCAACGCAATATTAAAAATATAAAAAAATCCAAGATGGCGGCCAACTTTTTTGTTTGTGGGTCAATTTCGATGAAACTCGGGTTTTGGTACTATTTTGTCAAGAAAACAGCAACGCAATATTATAAAATATTAAAAAATCCAAGATGGCGGCCAACTTTTTTGTTTGTGGGTCAATTTCGATGAAACTCGGGTTTTGGTACTATTTTGTCAAGAAAACAGCAACGCAATATTAAAAATATAAAAAAATCCAAGATGGCGGCCAACTTTTTTGTTTGTGGGTCAATTTCGATGAAACTCGTGTTTTGGTACTATTTTGTCAAGAAAACAGCAACGCAATATTAAAAATATTAAAAAATCCAAGATGGCGGCCAACTTTTTTGTTTGTGGGTCAATTTCGATGAAACTTGGGTTTTGGTACTATTTTGTCAAGAAAACGGCAACGCAATGTTAAAAATATTAAAAAATCTAAGATGGCGGCCAACTTCTTTGTTTGTGGGCCGAATTCGATGAAACTTGGTTTTTGGTACTATTTTGACACGAAAACTAAAACGCAATGTTAAAAATATAAAAAAATCCAGGATAGCGGCCAACTCTTTTTTTTATAAGCCGATTTCGATGAAACTCGGTTTTTGGTACTATTTTGACAATAAAACAAGAACGCAGTGTAAAAAATTACAAAAGGTCAAAAAGGTTGTTAACTTTAGTTTTTTCTCTCTCTTTTGCCGTTATTAAAATGTAACACGCTTTTATTTGAAAGCTTGAAACAGTGACTTCTACACAATTAATATAAATTGAAATATATTACATACTACGTACAAAAATGTTTTAAATGCGAAAGTAACTCTGTCTGTCTGTGTGTTACGCAATCACACCTAAACTACTGAACCGATTTCAATAAAATTTGGTACAGAGATAATCTAGAGCCTGAGAAAAAACATAAGCTGCTTTTTAATGCGAAAAAAGGGCTGTAAAGGGTTGAAATAGGAGACGAAAATTTGTATGAAAATTACGTTAATTTTAAAGCTGAAACTTGAAACTTATTATTTAGGCTTTTGATTAGATACAAATAAATACGACATTCAAAGTTTGTATTAATTTTACTCTAAAGGTGGTCCACTAATTCGATGCGTTCGAATAAATAAAACTAAATTTTTACTGCCACTAAAAATCTCCATTTTTATTCGACCATGTCACAGATTGCATTTACACGGTAGCTTCTAGAAATGGCACAGAGAAGAGCATTAAAAAAGTGCTATTCTAACTTTTAATTTAAAATTGGTGGAGCAAAATTACTGTAAATATTGAAAACTAAGCAGGTGGTAAAAATAGAGAATGAAAGTTTTTGTGTAATGACGTTGACAAAAAGCTTACGGCCCACAAAATAAAATGATAATAGAAAAACAAAGATTTACGGAGTCATTACAAAATGTGAAACTGAAATTAACGGAAGTATGAAACTTTCCAAATGCCGCGCACCATACACAATGAGCGGCGGCGGCGTAGCGCAGCGTATGTGGGGGAACGGGCAATATGCTTGAGTGTATTTGCAAAATAATATGCCAAAAAATAAAAAATGCTGCCGAAAGTCACCATACCACGCGGACAAAGTCGCGTGCACAGTAAGTAAATGATACTTATAAAGTTTCAGGGTTATAAAATATGTAATTGCGATATGGGATTATTTTGATATTGACGAAGGAGCTTTAGTGGCTTAGAAATATAAAACGGCATATTTCCAATCTGAATTAAATATTTTTTTAACTTTTTAGTTTTAACTAATAAAAGCTTGTATATTTTTTTTTGTTTATTTAATTTTTTTAGTTATAATTATTTAATTTTTACTGTTGAACTAAATCGAGACCAACAGAAACTTAACAGGCCATCATAAAGGATTGGTTATAGAAAATTTCATGGCATTGCTATTGACCGTTGCAGAGTTCTCGCGTCCGGGGCCAACCTTAGGTGCACCGTGCAGGATCACCCACCATAATTGAATGCATATATAAAGAAAAATGGAAATGGGTTCGAGTCCCATCGGAGCTGGTTGTGAGACGGGTCGATTTTTTCTAAATACTTTATTTTCCATTTTTCTATGATAAAAACTGCATTGTGAATGCATAAAAGTAAAAATTTAAATAACTTGCATATATAAAATTTCGTGTCAGTGCTGTTGACTGTTGAAGAGCTTTCTCGTCTGGAGTCAATTTTACTGTTTTCATGTTTAAGTAGTTCCAAAAATCAACTTTTATCAAAATCGGCCCATAAACAAACAAAAACGTTGGCCGCCATCTTGGATTTTTTTATATTTTATAATTGCGTTCCTGTTTTCTTATCAAAATGATACCATAAACCGTGTTTCATCAAAATCGGCCCATAAACAAAAATGTTGGCCGCCGTCTTGGATTTTTTAATATTTTTAACATTGCGTTGCTGTTTTCTTGTCAAAATAGTACCAAAAACCGAGTTTCATTTAAATCGGCCACCACCAAAAAAAAAAGTTGGCCGCTATCTTGGACTTTTCAATAATTTTAACATTGCGTTCCTGTTTTCTTGTCAAAATAGTACCCAAAACCGAGTTTTATCAAAATCGGCCCACAAACAAAAAAGTTGGCCGCCATCTTGGATTTTTTAATATTTTTAACATTGCGTTGCTGTTTTTAACAAAATAGTACCAAAACCCAAGTTTTGCCAAAATTGGCCCCACACACAAAAAAGTGGGCCGCAATCTTGGATTTTTTAAAATTTTTAACATTGCGTTCCTGTTTTCTTGTCAAAATAGTACCCAAAACCGAGTTTTATCAAAATCGGCCCACAAACAAAAAAGTTGGCCGCCATCTTGGATTTTTTAATATTTTTAACATTGCGTTGCTGTTTTTTAACAAAATAGTACCAAAACCCAAGTTTTGCCAAAATTGGCCCCACACACAAAAAAGTGGGCCGCAATCTTGGATTTTTTAAAATTTTTAACATTGCGTTCCTGTTTTCTTGTCAAGAGTTCTCATCAAGACAATTCAAACTGGTTACGTTGAATCATTGAAGAGTTCCATCAACCATTTCCTGGCTCCAGCAATAGACCTTGGAAACAACTTGGCTCAAGAGTTCTTATCAAGACAATTCAAACGAGCCCAAACTCAAAGTAGTTACGTTGAATTTATGAAGAGTTCCATCAGCCACTTACTGGCTGTAGAATTTGACCTTGGAAATTACT
This sequence comes from Crambus lathoniellus, assembly GCA_949710035.1. NCBI lineage: Eukaryota > Metazoa > Arthropoda > Insecta > Lepidoptera > Crambidae > Crambus > Crambus lathoniellus. The sequence goes on from OX453310.1 coordinate 23,765,798, forward strand.
TGGCACATGAGTTTTTATCAAGACGATTCAAACGAGCCCAAACTCGAAGTGGTTACGTTGAGTCGTTGAAGAGTTCCATCAACCACCTCCTGACTCCAGCATTACCTTCGAAACTGCTTGGCACTAGAGTTTCCATCAAGACGATTCAAATAAGCCCAAACTCGAAATGTTTACGTTGGATCGTTGAAGAGTTCCATCAACCACTTCCTGACTCCAGCATCAGACTTTCGAAACTACTAGGCACAAGAGTTCTCATCAAGACGATTCAACGAGCCCAAACTCGAAGTGTTTACGTTGAATTGATAAAGAGTTCCATCAGCCACTTACTGGCTCCAGAATTTGGCCTTGGAAACTACTTGGCACAAGAGTTCTCATCAAGACGATTCAAATGAGCCCAAACTCGAAGTGTTTACGTTGGATCGTTGAAGAGTTCCATCAACCACCTCCTGACTCCAGCATCACACTTTCGAAACTACTTGGCACAAGAGTTCTCATCAAGACTATTCAAACAAGCCCAAACTCGAAGTGTTTACGTTGAATTGATGAAGAGTTCCATCAGCCACTTACTGGCTCCAGAATTTGACCTTGGAAACTACTTGGCACAAGAGTTCTCATCAAGACGATTCAAATAAGCCCAAACTCGAAGTGTTTACGTTGGATCGTTGAAGAGTTCCATCAACCACCTCCTGACTCCAGCATCAGACTTTCGAAACTACTTTGCACAAGAGTTTTCATCTAGACGATTCAAAGTGGTTACGTACGTTGAATTGGTGAGTAGTTCCATCAGCCACTTCCTGGCTCCAGCATTTGACCAGATATCTGATGTGATGACGTATCAAACAAATTGTTGAGTGGAAAACTAATTATGTCCTGATATTTGTATCGCTTTCCGGATTTTTGGAAATTTTACTTTACCTACCTTTTCTTTACCACCGCTCAAAGTGTTTGTGTACAGATAGTCTGATTTCGAGTGTCAGAAGCTGAGAAAAAGCGACGTGCTCTCACCTTGAAATCAGCGGGCTTACTAAATTTTGCTGCTATAAATAAACAATGTTTTATTTATCTTCGCGTTCTATACGAAAATGTATGAGCGAAGCGCGCTTCAAAATTGTCACTCTTTGACGCCAGATTGTTCTCAATTTATATAAAAAACGGAAAATATGGCGCGGTGAATCAATTCTATGTTTCATTGTCATTTAATTTAACATTAAATATTATTAAAAAGATTATTTTTCTTTAACAATATCTTTAAAACAAAAAACGTTGATTTCACTGTTTTTAGTGAAGTTTGCGTTTTTTTTGCCATTAACGTGAGTAAAATATTTAAAATTTTCCACGGTGTTATTGTAGAGTAACTATTCCTGTTCACTATCATATTTTTTAAAGTAATATCTGTCGTTAATTCTATGTTCAAAGTTTAAAACCCTGAAAGCTGTTTTACGCTTTTCACTTACCGCCGGCCCTTAAATAATTAATTTTGTAGACCTCATCTATCGATTGGAATAAAAACGATTTTTAAAAAAAGGGAAGGTGATATTTTCGTATAAAATAAATCGAAAAAAATGTCTTGACAGGAAATTTTTTGCCAACCCACTTGCGATATATTATTTAGCGTACTTAAATTGATATAAACCACATTTCATCCATTAAACAGATGGGTGAAGGTCGATCCCCATTCATATCTTAGGCCAATACGTATTCAGTCAGTTAATGACGATGATAAGGCGAAATGGCGGAGAATACGCTATTAATTAATTTTCAACGGAAACATCTTTTTGTCACCTAAAATGCCACTAAGTACCTCGTTTACCAGCATTTCGATTTGGGCCTTCATCGTGGGTTATGTATGGCCCCGCTACTCAATTCTTTAGCCTTCTTTTATACAGAATGCCTAAGACCCAAAAGGCTGCCATATGATTTAATTTATTTGTAATTAATCTAATTAAATATTCATAAAATCTCACATAATTCTTATATGATAAAACTAGATGTATTTGTCTTCACAAACTCCTGGTTCTGGAGGTATTGGTACAGCGCTGGTCACATGTTTGTTAATTTCCGGATGCTCCTGCAATAATAACAAAATAGTAATCAATAATAAAGAAAATAAGTAATGACAAAATCCATAAATAAATAATATAACAAATAATTAATAATATTTAAATTTTAATAATCAGTAATAATCAAACCCATGATTGATTTATTTCGTATGTTTAGGACGCGTGGATCCAAAATAAAATGATTATAAACGACATGAGTCATAAAAAAAACATTTTATCAAACCTATTCGTATGGAATATCTATAGATAGGTCTTTAAAATAATGTAAAGGTTTCTTTAATAATTTTTTCTCAAATTTTGAAAGATAAACACTTCCAAAGTTTTGTGGTAAAATGTGTCCCCCCCCCCCCTCTAACTTCTAAGTAAGAGAGTGAAAAATTTTTAATAAATAATTAATGTTGCAGACCTCCATAAACACTTATAACAAAAATTTATTTGTTCCAATTTTTGTGTCCCAATTAATTATTTATTCTCATTATTATCAACTTACGTTTTCGGCGTCAGCGTCTACTCTATCCATTTCATTAAATGATTTCATCATTCTCTGGGACCTTTTCTGAGCCGATGCTGCGCGCTGTTGTAGTATCTGTCAGAAAAGAAAATAATATTTATATACATACCAACTTACTTAAATGGGACATTCACATTAGTAATTTGACAGGTCGCATCAGAAAACTGATACTCATTTTTAGGAAACTAAGGAATACGGCAGATCGTGCTACTTTAATATGCGTCTACTACGCCTTGACTCAGAGTCTTATTCAGTATTGCATTGTAACGTGGGGAGGCGTGGGATCGACCTCCATGTTGCCTCTGGAAAGAGCCCAGAGAGCCATATTGAAAGTAATGCTCGGAAAGCCGCGAATATATGCCACTACTCTCCTGTATAGAGAATGCTCAGTACTTACAGTTAGACAACTGTTCATTATGTATGCTATACTCCGCAAACATAAAAGTATTAATTTAAATATATGTCATCGCAAAAATAAGAGAGTCTGCTCCACTCAACCGCATAAGACTTCTCTTGCCAACCACCACTCACTACTATGTGATCGGTTCGCACCTATATAATGTTGGAAATAGAGCCAATGACCTAATTTCACTATCTCAATTTAGATGCAAACAGAGGATTCAAGAGTGGTTGTTAAGTCTTAACTACAAAGAAACTGAGGAAATCCTATCAAAAAATTAACTGTACGCTCATGCACATCAACTATACACATACACCACACACACATACACACACACACACACAGAACACACACACACACACACACACACACACACACTACACAACACACACACACACAACACACCCCAATAAAGTGGTAAAACTCAACTTTTATTTTGTTATAGAAAAATGGAAAATGAAGTATTGAGAAAAAATCGACCCGTCTCACAACTAGCTCCGATGGGACTCGAACCCACGACCTTTCGCTTTCCGGGCGACTGCTCTAACCACTGAGCTACGGAGTCGTTACGAGAAGCGTCGAATTTATCCAATACTTCTTACTCGCTGTATAGTCAGCGTTAATTTCATCAATGTGGAGATATTACTACCCTCACACGCGAAAGAAATACCTTTCCAGGTATTTGGCAATCGCTAAAGATGAAATTACTATTGCAAGTTATTTTAATTTTTTGATTTTTGCATTCACAATGCAATTTTTTTAATATAGAAAAATGGAAAATGAAGTATTGAGAAAAAATCGACCCGTCTCACAACTAGCTCCGATGGGACTCGAACCCACGACCTTTCGCTTTCCGGGCGACTGCTCTAACCACTGAGCTACGGAGTCGTTACGAGAAGCGTCGAATTTATCCAATACTTCTTACTCGCTGTATAGTCAGCGTTAATTTCATCAATGTGGAGATATTACTACCCTCACACGCGAAAGAAATACCTTTTCAGGTATTTGGCAATCGCTAAAGATGAAATTACTATTGCAAGTTATTTTAATTTTTTTTGATTTTTGCATTCACAATGCAATTTTTTTTTAATATAGAAAAATTGCATTGTGAATGCAAAAATCAAAAAATTAAAATAACTTTTATTTTGTTATTAGCGTGGTTTATTTTTGTTTATATTTTATTTAAAATATTTTTATTTTTATAGAATGTATTGCACGAAAATTTGTAAATTTGTTTCTGTAATTAAATTTTTAAATTTGTAATTTGTAACCTGTAATTTAATTTATCAATTTTGTAATTTAATTTATCAATCAGGAAAGGAAGGCGGAAGGCGCTGGCGGCTGTGACACGGTTTATACCAGTACAGCTGCCAACGTTAGTACCTCTTTGTAAGTGCTTATGTTGCTAAAATTTAATTTATAATTAGGTTAAGAGGATAATTGATGTAATCGGAATGAAATAAAGAATTTATTTATTTATTTATAAATAATATTATTACTATAAGCAGGAAATCTCTACCTAATATTAAAATGAGGAAAGATTTATCGGCGGTACCTGGCGAGCTATTACTTTATCATTGATGACAATGTACCTGACATCTTTTGTACCTGTGTGTACAGATTAAATGAATATGAATATGAATTTGATATTTTGTTTGTGTTCACGCCGCGCCCGCGAGCGGACAGTTGTCATTGTCAAGGTCACGGGACAATGCGCCCGGGCCGCGTGTAGGATTTTTAGTGCGCCGCCAACCACCGTCCGCGCAACTCGCGCTCAGTTCGCCACCTGTGACCCGTGTGTGTTCGCTTTGAAAAGCGCCGGGAAAGTTTTAGCTGCCTATTAGGGCATTGTGTAGTTATAAGAGTGTTAGCTATAACAGTTTCCCATCGGGGTTGACTGAAGATCTTTGTCAGGCGCGCGCGCCGGCGAGACAGCCATCAGCCCCCCTGGATTACGGACAGTATCTGCTAGTAAGGTAGGACTAGCTTAATTTACTTAATTTTGCATGAGAAACCTTCGTTTCAATAAACTGTGGAACACAGTCGATGGTCACCACAATTGTGCGTGATCATATTTTTGGTAGCAGAGCGTACCTAGTTGATATAATTAGTTAATTTTCATATTAAAATTAACTAGGTACATAAAATTTCATAGTAAAAATAAAAAGCGTACCTAAAAAGCGTACCTAAAAATTAATTTTTTTTTTGTTGAAATCTCGAGGGTATTCCGAGACGATTGAAGTACTAAGAAATTGTTCTAGTAAATTCTCGAAGCGAATGTTTCTCACTTGGTGGATCCGATAATAGATAGACACTTATATAATTGTTGTCACATACTAGTGTTTTGATACGAGTTTACTCGCCTAGATGTGTATATTTTTTTTTGTGTGTCCGGATTTATTTGACGAATAGTTCGTTCGAAAGTGTGTTTATTAGTACCACATACTAGTGATTTGATACGAGTTTACTCGCCTAGATGTGTATATTTTTTTTTGTGTGTCCGGATTTATTTGACGAATAGTTTCGTTCGAAAGTGTTGTTTATTAGTACCACATACTAGTGTTTGTTCCGAGTCCGCTTGCCTAGTTAAAAAAGTGGAACTAGTTTTAATTATTAGTAGTATTAAATTACGAGTATTATTATTAAAAATAGTTTTGTTTTCGTTTGTTGATAACGGTTTAGTAGTTGATTTGCGAGGTATGCCATACCGTTAATCCTATACGTTTTGTTTATACCGTTATATTGTTAGCCCTTGAAATTGGTAAGTTGCTAATAATTTATGAAAATAGTAGGGTCCGTGTATGTCGTCCGAATTTTAATTGTGTTTTATATTATCGTGACGCGACCTATTTCTATTGTTTTTTTTTTTTGTTGATGTTTGCCACTTTTATATTTCTTTGTTTGCTTTGTTTATTAAACGGAGTATAAATGGCTCCTACGAATCCGCTCGCCGTATCCAGGGCTGGCATCCAAGGAGTTTTGCGTTGGCTTGCTTGTGCGGTCACATTAATAGACCGAGCCGACCGGGTAGGCGCGTTGCTAGCTCGGTATGGCGGGCTGGCAGCTCGGCTGCAAGACCTGGAGCGCCACGCCATGGAGTGTCGCGCGTATTATATGGAGAACCCCCCAGCTGATGATGCTGTGTCGGAACAGCTGGAGCAGGATGTAGCCCAGGCCTATGAGCTGGCTGACCAGTTCACGGAGGCGGCTGAGAGGGCCCTGGCTGTTCGGAAGGGGGAGCCGGTTTTGAGCGGGGAGGTCAAACCTACCCCGACGGCGTTGCTAGGCCGATTGCCTACCTTGGAGATTCCCACTTTTAATGGGGATCTGTCAGCCTGGATGGGCTTCATTAATTTGTTTGACAGTTTGGTGGATTCACGACGGGACTTATCCCCTAGTGAGAAGTTGGCCTATTTGCGCTCCTCCCTGCGAGGAGAGGCCAGCTCGGTAATCCAGCACCTGCTCATCAGCGACGACAACTACCAGGTGGCTCGCCAGCTTCTGGTTAGCAGGTACCAGAATGTCCGGTTACTGGCGGACACCCACGTGGCCACGATTTTGGCCCTCCCGCGAATCACGCGGGTACACCTGTTACGGAGGGAGTTGCTGAACCCGCTACTGTCAGCGGTCAACTCCCTAAGGCGATTGGACCTGCCGGTGGATCAGTGGTCCTTTGTACTGCTGCACATAGTCCTCGCCAAATTGCCCGCTGAAATGAAGGGGCGTTTCGAGCAGAGGTACGGAGGCGACAGCGCCTCGTATCTCCCGCCCTTCGCGGACCTCCTTCGTTTTTTGGAGGACGAATGTAGGGTGACGGACCACCTGGAGCCCGCCCCGGTTCCAGGTGTTGGTCGTATGGTGGCGGCGAGGGAACAGCCCCGTCGCCCGACCAATCGCTATGCTGCCTTCCGGCAGTCCCCTCCCCCCGCACCGAGTGAGCGGTGCAGGTATTGCAGGGGAGATAGGCATGTGGTGCACGAATGTGCCAAATTTAGAGGCCTCCGCCCAGAGGGACGGAGGGCCGTTGCAAGACAGCGCCAATGGTGTTATAGGTGTTTGGGGGGACACATGCAGTCGGCGTGTCCCCAGACAGAGGATTGTCGTCTTTGCGGAGGGAGGCATCACCCCCTCCTTTGTTTGGACCGCAAGGACGCCGGGAGCGACCGGGGTTCGAATTCCTCGCGCACGGTGTGCGCCAGGTGGCTTGTCCGACAGCTGGGTCTTTTGCTTGTGCCGCATCACGAAGCGGTACGGGGGGTGGGAGACTCGCGGATCCCTGATCCGATTGGTCGAGTTGAGTTCTCCTTCTCCCCCCACTTCACGCCAAGGCCGAAGATCGGTGCTTCGGCGATAGTTTTTGATAAGGTGGTTGGACCACTCCCGCAAGTGCGAGTGCCGCCATCCACGATTGAGCTGACGTCTGGACTGGCTTTGGCTGATCCTTCCTTCCACCGACCGGGCCCAATACATTTGTTGATTGGTGCGGATGTCCTCGGTCGTGTACTGTGTGGAAGCAAGCGAGTTTTGCAGACAGCCGATCTTGTCGCCTTGTCCTCGTCGCTGGGTCATGTGGTGATGGGAAAGGTACCACAGACACCAGAGACCCCGTCGGTAGACCGCCAGACCATTGTCGGTTCTACTTTGTCCGACGTTCTCCAAATGTTTTGGGAGGTGGAGGAACCTCCCACTGCCAAGCGGTTGGATCCGTTAGCGGAGGAGTGCGAATTGTTCTACCAGAACAACACTGGGCGCCTCCTCTCGGGTCGCTTGATTACCCGCTTGCCCTTCTTGGCGGTTCGCCCTCCTTTAGGGAGCTCCCGGCCGATGGCCGAGAAGAGATTGTTGTCCATGGAGCGTAGGATGGCCAGGGATCCCGCATTCAAGGAGAAGTATATAGACTTCATGCGGGAGTATTTGGACCTTGGGCACATGTCCATCTCGCAGTTGGACTGGCGTAATGTGGAACATTACTTCCTGCCACACCACGCTGTTTTGAAGACTTCCAATGGGAAGATCCGCGTGGTCTTTGATGGTTCAGCGCCCACGTCAACCGGAGTGTCGTTGAATCAGTGTCTGCATGCGGGGCCGAAGTTGCATCACGATGTCTGTGATGTTTTGACCAACTTCCGCCGGCACGCTGTCGTCTTTGTGGCCGATATCCGCATGATGTTCAGACAGACCGTGATTCACCCGGAGGATAGACGATACCAGCTCATCCTTTGGCGTGAGGATCCCCAGGATCCGATGTTGGCTTACGAGCTGAACACCAACACTTATGGTTTGCGGTCGAGCCCCTTTGTGGCGATCCGTTCGCTTTTGGAGCTCGCAGAGCGCGAACGGCTACGCTATCCCCGGGCATCTGCTCTTATTGAGGGGGGGGCCTTATTTGTCGACGATATCTGCACGGGGGCCTCGAGCTTAGATGAGGCTCTCGTCTTACGTGATGAGCTGATTGCGCTCTTGAGGGCTGGTGGCTATGAGTTGCGGAAGTGGCTGTCTAACTCACCGGACCTATTGGCAGATTTGCCTAAGGACCACCAGCAAGAGCCGCTCCTCTTTGAAAATCCGGAGACTCCAGACATGCTGTCTGTTTTGGGAGTCCAGTATCGACCAGTCCCGGATTTGTTCACATATAGATTGGAACTGCCAGACCCAAAGGTCTGGACTAAACGCACGGTGCTGTCTACTGTAGCCCGTACCTTTGATCCGAACGGTTGGCTCAGCCCTGTAGTGTTTTCGATGAAGTGCTTCCTACAGGAGCTCTGGGCTGCGGAATTGTCATGGGATGAGCCCCTCTCTGGTAGCCTCCTACGAGAGTGGGTGAGGTTCGTGTCATCCCTACCCGACGTCAATCGGGTTTGTATACCGAGGCAAATGCTGCCTTCGGGAAAGTTTAAAGCCTCCCTGCACGGCTTTTGTGACGCGTCCGAAAGCGGATACGCGGCAGCCGTTTACATCCGAACGGTGGATGCAGCAGGCGTTGTCGCCGTACACTTAGTTACGGCCAAGAGTAAGGTCGCCCCCCTTCGGACTAGGCTAACCATTCCGAAGTTGGAGTTGTCCGGCGCCACTCTCTTAGTACGGCTACTCAATCATGTTGCCGACACCTTGGGAAACGGTGTCGACTTGGAGTCGATATTTGCGTGGTCTGACAGCCAGGTCGTCCTTTGTTGGCTGAAGAGTTCAGTCCACACCCTTGAGGTTTTTGTGGCCAACCGGGTCTCACAAATTCAGACTTCAAAGGCCCCGTTGATTTGGCGCCACGTACCGGGCGAATTGAACCCCGCAGACTGTGCCTCCCGCGGCTGCGAGGCGCCTGAGTTAGTGGACCACCACCTATGGTGGAGTCCATCATGGTTGTTACGGCCTGAGCGCTCATGGCCTGCCACCCCGGCTGTGGCCAGAGTCCCAGACCTAGGCATGCGTGTTCACGCCGTGGAGACGGTGGCGGCTCCGCAGATGGAGTTTTTGTTAGACCGCTACAGTTCTCTTGATAAGTTGCTCGGCGTGACTGCTTGGATGAGGCGCTTTGTGCGAAATTGTCGCCAGCCTCAGGAGAAATCGTTGTCTCCGGTCCTCGCCCCACAAGAGCGGCAAGACGCTCTGTTGCATTGGTTGCGAGTGACTCAACAGCGAGAGTTTGAACCGGAGCTGAAAGCCCTGCGCTCAAGTAAGCCCAAGTTGAAGGGACCCTTGGTGCGGTTGAATCCCTTCTTGGACAGTACCGGATTGCTGCGTGTCGGAGGTAGGCTCAGACATGCCAACCTGCCGTACGGATCACGCCACCCTTTGTTGCTCCCCAAGGATGGACCGTTAGTTAGACTGTTGATTACAGACCGACATGTAAAGAATGCTCATGCCGGTTGTAATGCTTTGACCGCGCTCCTCCAACGAGAGTTCTGGATTTTGTCAGCGCGGAGAATAATCCGATCCGTTATTTTTCGTTGTCTCCCGTGTTATCGTTTGCGCGCCGATACGATGCAGCCCCAGATGGGTGATTTGCCTGCCGATCGAGTGAACGAATCGATGCCCTTCTCAGGAGTTGGAACGGATTTTGCGGGGCCATTTACCGTTAAGACATCGCGGCTTCGTAATGCTAGAACGGAAAAGGCTTACTTGTGTGTATTTGTTTGTTTGGCCACTAAAGCGGTCCACCTGGAGGTGGTTAGTGCCCTCACCACAGAAGCCTTTGTAGCCACGTTGAATCGTTTTGTGTCTCGCCGCGGAATGCCGTCGTTAATAAGGTCCGATTGTGGAACCAATTTCAAGGGCACCGATAGGTATTTAAAGGAAGTTTGTGAATTTTTGGATAGGAATAATTTTGAGATCGGATCCACACTCTCTCGCAGAGGGGTACGATGGCAGTACTCCCCGCCATCCTGCCCCCACTGGGGAGGGATTTTTGAAGCAACTGTAAAGGCCGCTAAAACTCACCTTCGTCGCGTTATTGGGGAGACGGTCCTCACGTTTGAGGAACTCGCGACCGTATTTTGTAAGGTTGAGGCGGTCCTCAACTCGCGTCCGTTGTGTCCGTTGTCTTCGGACGCGAATGATTTAGAGGCCCTTACGCCGGGCCATTTTTTGATTGGCAGACCGCTTAACGCCTTGCCGGAATATCCTTATTCCGAAGTGCCCTCCGGACGGCTCTCGCGATTTGAATTGCTCCAGCAGCTTACGCAGAGTTTTTGGCGCCGTTGGCATCTGGAGTATTTGCACATTTTGCAGCAACGCGTTAAGTGGTCGGATAGGACGACCCCACCCAAGACTGGAGACCTCGTGTTGGTAAAGGATCCAAACCTGCCGCCCCTCCGCTGGCGTTTAGGACGCATTGTTCAGCTTCATCCGGGGTCGGATGGTGTGCCCAGGTTTGCCGAGGTCCTGGTGGGGGACTCTGTTTTGAAGCGAGCGATCGCTACCCTCTCTCGCCTGCCCTTAGATTGAGTTGGCGGACAGTTTGCTACTGTCCGGGACGGGGGGATGTTCACGCCGCGCCCGCGAGCGGACAGTTGTCATTGTCAAGGTCACGGGACAATGCGCCCGGGCCGCGTGTAGGATTTTTAGTGCGCCGCCAACCACCGTCCGCGCAACTCGCGCTCAGTTCGCCACCTGTGACCCGTGTGTGTTCGCTTTGAAAAGCGCCGGGAAAGTTTTAGCTGCCTATTAGGGCATTGTGTAGTTATAAGAGTGTTAGCTATAACAGTTTCCCATCGGGGTTGACTGAAGATCTTTGTCAGGCGCGCGCGCCGGCGAGACAGCCATCAGCCCCCCTGGATTACGGACAGTATCTGCTAGTAAGGTAGGACTAGCTTAATTTACTTAATTTTGCATGAGAAACCTTCGTTTCAATAAACTGTGGAACACAGTCGATGGTCACCACAATTGTGCGTGATCAGTTTGTTTGTATTGGATAATCTCAAAACCACTGGACTGGTTTAATTTGCATTCTTCCTGAGTGAAGACTTTCTTCAACAAAAACAGATCTGTTTTGTGGTGACATAGACTATATTTTATCCCGATATTCCCACAGGAGAGCGGGTTAAACTTTAACACACAGGTAAAACCGCGGGAGCCACTAGTATAAATTAAGATTAATCTTTAAGATAAACTTAACGATTAATGATAACCTTGTTTCTTTTTCGTTGAAAAACAACAAGCCTCCAGCCATCAGGCAGAATTTTTTTTTTCAAAATCTTTTGCATATTATGTAAGAAGAAATTTAAAATAAGCAAGTATAGGTGCTTACTGTCTAATTTTGCTTAAATTAAAATAATGTGTAGTAGTGTACTAAATAAATAATCCGTTGTTTAAATTGCTAGTGTTAGTGTGTAGCCAGTATTAATTTATGGCATGAAAGAAATCCTTCACAATCGAAAATGAAACAACACATTTTTAACGGAATTAAATTACAATGAATTTCAGTAAAAGAAAGTCGAATCGAAAATAATAATTTATTCATCGATCAATAAACATTTCCAGAAAATACGTTTACGTATTACGTAATTTATTAGGTTTTTTCGTTAGAAAAAGCTAATAAAAGCACCTATGTAATTAATCATAAATTAAAAGGTGAAGCCGATTAAACCAATGAACACTTTAATTTCAGTTCATCAATTTACACAAGTGCAAAACTGAAATTCAATTTGGCCCTCTCATCACGGCGGCGGATTAATGGAGACTCCACTGTGCATTTGCTAATTAGTTTAATGGAACAATGCTTTTAATTATTGACGAGATCCGCAAAATTCCAATTATACTGGCACAAAAATTGGATAGCCATAAGACATCAAAGACCGTTCGGCATAAAGATGATCAATTGTCTCAATAAAAAAGTTGTTCGCTTGAATAAGTAAAGCTTTTCTAAGGTTCCGTAAGTGAATTGAGCTTTATTATGTAGGTAGATTTAGAATGTGTGTCAAGAATTATCATCTATACCACTCTATGTCTGTGATCTATACTAATAGTATAAATGTGGAAGTTTGTTTGTTTGTTTGTCCGTCTTTCACGCCAAAACGGAGCAACGCTGATTATGTTATTTCGATGTGATTTTTGGTATGGGGATAGATTCGGAGCTGGAGAGTGTCATGGGCTACTTTTTATTCCAGAAAAATATCACACTCACACGGAATAACGTCGTGTAGTCTACGCGGGCGAAGCCGCGGGCGGAAGTTAAGTACCTACTTCTATATGGTGAAATTGGAACAAAAATTGGAGACAGAAACCTTAGCTAATAAGACTTCAAATATCATTGGGTATCGTGCTCTTTTGTTTGTAATTATCAGGAAAAAGCGTTCCTCGTTTGTTTGACAAGTAGAATGATTATTCAATGGGACAATTGAATGCATCACAAATGGATGCCTCAATCATAAAACTGTTTTCACAAATTCACAATATTTCCGAAATTGCTATCCAACGACACACCACGCTATGAGGTAGACAAAAAATAAAAATTACACCACGTTTAGGGGTGGTAACCAAAAAAAAATTATCTTATAATTTTTTTTATATTTTACATCACCACTTCGTCGGCGTGATTATTATGTATATTCATGCCAAATGCTGGCTGGGGACGGACAGACGGACATGGCGAAACTGTAAGGGTTCCTTGTTGACTACGGAACCCTAAAAACCATAAATTAGTTAGTGTAAGTAAAGGATGTCTCACGCTAGCTAGACCGTACCTGGTCCGAGCCGAGCCCGAGCCGAGCGTCAACCTTAAATATTACTTAAAGCCTGAGATACGAACAGGGATCGACCTTCACCAATCTATTAATGAATAAAAAGTATTTTATATGAAATTAAGAACGCTAATAGCTAGCATATCCGCGAATAGGTTAACTTAAACTTTCCTGTCAAGACTATGTAACACATCTCCGAGCGTACAGGCGCTCGGAGATGTGTCAAGTTGCATTAACAACTTGACACCCGTCAGTCTCGAACTTGTGGTGGCGGAAATCGAAATTAAAATTTTATTCATTACATTGTAACGTCATTTTTCGAGTGGTTGGCTGAGGCACAAGTGTGTACCTAATCCGAGTATTATGTCGATATAATGTTTAGGACATCTGTGTTCCTAATCCGATCGTACAGGTTAATCGACGATTGCAATCCAATCAAATCGAAATAAAATTGCAGTCATCTGTTTAGTGAATATTTTTTATACCATTCGATAGAATTGGGTCTACAGAATGTAAAACCATTGGGTTGGCTGCGCTATTCGTGGCAGAACATAGGGTTGGCAGCAATTGAAAGTTTAATAAGAAAATGAGTAATTTGCACTAATTTTTTTATAAAATAATTAATTATGTCCTCTTCATACTATCGATTGTTATAAAAATGATTTAAAAAAACCAGGTAGGTATAATTTTCAAGAAAAAAAGTTACGAAAAATTTAACAAATATATCTGGACAGAAAAATTATAGCCAACCCACTCGCGATTTGTAACTTAGCATATTTATTTTGATCTAAAACACAATTTATCAATTAAACAGATGGGTGGCAGGTCGATCCCTTTTCGCATCTTAGGCCATTATACGTTGCTCAGACGACACTCGGATGCCGCTCGATATAGCGTGAGGGCGTTTGTGCACTACCACTGAATTTTACCGATCCGGAAAAAATCGGATGCTTGTATTTTAATAATTAATCATTTATATTAGTAATTAATTAAATACAAGCATCCGTTTTTTTCCGGATCGGTAAAATTCAGTGGTAGTGCACAAACGCCCTGAGGGCGTTTGTGCACTACACTGAATTTTACCGATCCGGCGCTCCGTGTTTTTACGGACCGGCGTGGCATGAAAAACACGGATGATAGGCTTGTGCACTTGTCCGGTTTTTTACTGGCCGGGGCAGCGCAGTGATCTCTTTGAAACTACACTCTACGGACGCGTTTTATACGAGAGGAATAATGAGTTCCTTGGAACGTCAGCAATTACTTGCTTTATTGCTTTATGTACGAAGACGTAGAAGACAGAAAGAATTTTGGGTTCATCCTCTTATCAGTGAAAGGTACCTGACAGGGTCATTTTACCGAAATCACAATTAATTGAGGCTTGATGAAAAATTATTTTTAACTACTATCGAATGTCTACAGCTAGCTATATAACAAAAAAAAAATCATAAAAATCCGCTTAGTAGTTTTTGCGTGAAACACGGACAACAGACAGACAAACAAACATTTCAAAATCCATATTTTTGGTGCTAGATATATTACGTGTTATTGGTGAGAAATAATAATAATAATAAAAAATAAATAACTTCTTACATTCACACCAATTATCTAAGCCCAAACTGTATCATGGAAAACTTGATAACGGATAAATACCTATATACTTAAATACTTTTTGTTCGTAAATACATACATATTATACATAGTTAACACCCAGACCAAGACAAATAGACATGTTCATGCACACAAATATTTTTCTTGTTCGGGAATCGAACCCGAGACCACTGGCGCAGAAGGTGGGTAGCCTACTCCTGCGCCAAATCGGTCGTCAATCGAGAAAGGCGCTTGAATTTATTTTGGCGTGCGTTCATTTATTTGCGGTAACTCCTGAGATATTAATCTAAATTACTTATATGGTGTAAAAGAGTAAAATAATGTGCATGAAATGCTTAAAGCAACTAACGTATTTAGATTGATAAGGGTTACTACTGTATCCGTTTAAATAGCTTTCCAAATTACCGCATTGTTCATAACCATTTTTTAAGGGATAATATGGCTATAATATGCTATCCTTAAAAGATAGACATATGCTATCGCGGACTTTTTTGTAGATCTATAGAAGAGGAATATCCCAACATGCATTATTTTTTTAAACCTCGAAAGGATTAGGCAGCGTTTTTGCTGAAAGCTACTGGGCGGCTTGCCGTTTGCCGGCACTTTCGACAATTATCGTTATATTTCTACCAATTTACACAAAACTTTCATAAATTATATATTAAACCTTCTTGAAGAACTACGCTACCTATTAGTGAAAACCGCATGATAATCTGTTTCGTAGTTATAAAGATTTAAGCATATATAGGGACAGACAGACGGGAAGCGACTTTGTTTTATACTATGTAGTGATTTATGATTAAAATAGAACCATCCGTTTTTTTCCGGACGGTAAAATTCAGTGTAGTGCACAAGCGTACATATGTTTTTCATTGCCGTCATCTCGGAACGGAAAAAAACGGTCCGGAATGGGGAAAAGTAAAATGACGGACGGTAAAATTCAGTGTGGTGCACAAGCGCCCATATGTTTTTCATGGCTGCCATATCGGTCCGGAAAAAAACGGATCGCCGGCAGGCTTATTACCGATCTTAGGGCGTTTGTGCACTACCACTGAATTTTACCGATCCGGCGGTCCGTTTTTTTCCGGACCGGCGTGGCATGAAAAACACGGATGGTAGCTTGTGCACTTGTCCGGTTTTTTACTGGCCGGGGCAGCGCAGTGATCTCTTTGAAACTACACTCTACGGACGCGTTTTAAACGAGAGGTATAATGAGTTCCTTGGAACGTCGGCAATTACTTGCTTTATTGCTTTATGTACGAAGACGTAGAAGACAGAAAGAATTTTGGGTTCATCCTCTTATCAGTGAAAGGTACCTGACAGGGTCATTTACCGAAATCACAATTAATTGAGGCAGGATGAAAAATTATTTTTTAACTACTATCGAATGTCTACAGCTAGCTATGTAACAAAAAAAAGTTTCATTAAAATCCGCTTAGTAGTTTTTGCGTGAAACACGGACAAAAGACAGACAGACAGGCAAACAAAAATTTCAAAAACCATATTTTTGGTGCTAGATATATTACGTGTTATTGGTGAGAAATAATATTAATAATAATAAATAAATAACTTCTTACATTCACACCAATAGGGTATTTTACTGTTGTTGAAATGTAGATATTTAATGATGACGTTAAAAAATATTGCAATTAAGAATACCAAATGTGAAAATATAATTTGAATCTGTTTTATAATAAAAGAATTATAGTCTGTTTGATTTTGACTATAGCTGT
This sequence comes from Crambus lathoniellus, assembly GCA_949710035.1. Classification (NCBI taxonomy): domain Eukaryota; kingdom Metazoa; phylum Arthropoda; class Insecta; order Lepidoptera; family Crambidae; genus Crambus; species Crambus lathoniellus. Next base: position 23,782,285 of record OX453310.1, read on the forward strand.
CTCTTTCTAAAACGAAATCTTCTATGGCGTGACTATGACGCTACTAACGCACTGACGTCACAAAGATAGCGTCCTGTCCTTGTCTAATTATAAAGTTTGAAGTCCTATATCTTTGAAAATATTCAAGATAGTTCAAAATAAAAACTTGTTTTGTGTAGCTAATATTTCGAAAAACGTTTTAAAGAAATAAAAAAAAATCAGTAAAATACCGTATTTATCTAAGCCCATTTTAATTTCATTAAGAAACTGTATCATGGAAAACTTGATAACGGATAAATATATACTTACTTAAATACTTTTTGTTTGAAAATACATACATATTATACATAGTTAAAACCCAGACCAAGACAAATAGACATGTTCATGCACACAAATATTTGTCTTGTTCGGGAATCGAACCCGAGACCACTTGCGCAGAAGGTGGGTAGCCTACTCCTGCGCCAAATCGGTCGTCAATCGAGAAAGGCGCTTGAATTTATTTTGGCGTGCGTTAATTTATTTGCGATAACTCCTAAGATATTCATTTAAATTATATGGTGTAAAAGAGTAAAATAATGTGCATGAAATGCTTAAAGCAACTAACGTATTTAGATTGATAAGGGTTAATACTGTATCCGTTTAAATAGCTTTCCAAATTACCGCATAGTTCGTAACCATTTTTTAAGAGATAATATGGCTATAATATGCTATCCTTAAAAGATAGACATATGCTATCGCGGACTTTTTTGTAGATCTATAGAAGAGGAATATTCTAACATGCATTTTTTTTTTAACCTCGAAAGGATTAGGCAGCGTTTTTGCAGAAAGCTCCCGGGCGGCTTGCCGTTTGCCGGCACTTTCGACAATTATCGTTATATTTCTACCAATTTACACAAAACTTTCATAAATTATATATTAAAACCTTCCTGAAGAACCACGCTACCTATTAGTGAAAACCGCATGAAAATCTGTTTCGTAGTTTTAAAGATTTAAGCATATATAGGGCCAGATAGACGGGAAGCGAAGTGATATATGATTAAAATACAACCATCCGTTTTTTTCCGGACGGTAAAATTCAGTGTAGTGCACAAGCGCGCATATGTTTTTCATTGCCGTCATCTCGGAACGGAAAAAAACGGTCCGGAATGGGGAAAAGTAAAATGACGGACGGTAAAATTCAGTGTGGTGCACAAGCGCTCATATGTTTTTCATAGCTGCCATATCGGTCCGTAAAAAACCGGACCGCCGGATCGGTAAAATTCAGTGTAGTGCACAAACGCCCTTAGAGTGACAGTTGCAAGTCGCGACAATTAACAATTAATCGCTCCCAAAACACATATACGTATTACGGAACGTAGATCGCTACGATTAGCGCCACAAGCGAGCGATTTGTAAACTAAAATTGCATGAAAGGTACCGTACCGTAATGTACCGATTGCAAACCAACCGCAACTAGTAGCAGTCGCGTTGCAATTGTACAATTAGCAACTGGTTGCTTGTTTTGGTAATAAGCCTGCGGATCGGTAAAATTCAGTGTAGTGCACAAACGCCCTGAGTGTGTTTACAAAATATCACGGACCACGCTCGGCTCGGATTCGGCACGGTGTGGCGTAAGTCATCCTTAATCTGTAATCTAGAATGCGAGTAAAACTGAGCGTACTCACAAATCCTTAGTAAAACCCACGTATGAAAAAGTCGATAAAACAAATAAAGGTGAAAGCGATTACCATTGCTATAAAAAAAAACAGACACCAACATGACTAATGGCTAAAATGTCAGTACGAAGAAGGTCACTATTTGTGGGTGTGTATTACAGTGATAATGACTGGTCACTAAATAGATAGAAGTCTTTTCATAACAGCAATTTAACTAAATGCAAATATTGTTGTCTCTAATATTATCCTTTTTTAGCCTTGAAGATTAACTTTAAAAGTTTTTAGGTGCTCAGTACCCCTAGCATGAAAAACTATCGTTATGGTAATTGAATATTAAACTATACCGTCTTTCAAAAGCTTTCAAAGTGCTGCTTTTAGTTCCTTATACGACCGAAAGAGGCGCAGTTGTGGTCATCATTTATATTACTAAAATTATAAAGAGGAAAGATTTGATTGTTTACGCGCTATATAACTTGGCGTGTGTCAATATCTGGAACTAAAATTATGACATGGGAAAAAGGCTTATTTTTCCGACCAACCACAACGATGAGCCCCCCTGACAAATGCCAAGTTATGTGGCGCGGACTGTCTATTGCGCGAGAATCGTCCCCCTGTAGTTTTCATACATAGTCGCCACTTGTTTCTTATTCTAGCTTTATTAAGTGGTGGCGTTTTTGGCTGGCTCGTGTACGGCGACAATAAATAAGGTGTATCTCCATAACTTACAGACATTCTTCTTTGCTCTGCTTCCGCCAGCTTCTCCACGATGTCTGGTAGACTGATTTCAGGCTGTACTGGCTGCAGCAGTCGTTGAAGATGTGGAGGCGGTGTCGTGGAGTCCCGTTTGTTACCGTCAATCTCCTCTAGGGGGATTTCGAAGGCAATCGCTGAAAGAAAAGTTCGATAATCTGTAGGTATTGCTTAATTGAGAAGCTCCAAAGGTTCTAACACGAGATAAACTTGCCGTAAGTAATTAGTTTCTTCAAAAATCATCTTATATTTTACTAGCCTTCCGCCCGCCCGAGTGGCCTACACGACGTTATCCCGCGGGAATATAGTTTCGTAGGACTAATGTTAAAGCCTGTTATCTACTTATGTAATAATAATTCAACAAATAATAAAAAAATATATGATGTTTTTCCGGTATAAAAGACGGATTGGTCTACGTGTCTGTGTCTCCTGTACCTAATACGTTGCCTTGCTGGCAACCCAGGTGTGGTCTTAACATGTTCATTTATGACTGTATCAACTTACGTGGTTTCGGCTTTATAGGCGTCTCTGGCAGCATGACAGTGGGTAAGTCGTCGTGTTCGATGTCATGGCGACCGTTCATGCCGTTGACGCCATTCCTTTCTTTACCCGCCGGCCATGTCTCGTCTTGTGATAAGGACTTATTGTTTATTTTGGAACTGTTTTTACTTACGTGGTTTCGGCTTAATCGGCGTCTCCGGCAGCATGACAGTAGGTAAGTCATCGTGTTCGCTGTCGTGGCGACCGTTCATGGTCTTGACGCCATTCAACGCCTTGCTGTGGCCATTTGCTGTCTCCTCCGCCGCTGGCACCACGTGGCCTGATGATCCGCAACCCATGTTGTGTCTTGTTATAAGGGGTCAAGATTCATTTCACTCTTTGTGTTGGACATGCCTGGTAAAACATGAAAAAATCGTAATACAGTTTCTATAACATTTTATTGTACTTCTCATGCACTGTAAAAATCAAATGTACTAAGTATATAATTAATTAACCACGATTGAAATAAAACTGTTTAAATGCATAACGAGTATAAATAAAACACTTTCACGGATTTTTTCACGCAATTTATTCAACAACTTAGTTAAATTTTAGTTGTTTTTTGAGATTTTTTGGTTTATCCGACGTTTCGGCACCTTTCCAGGGGCCGTGGTCACGGAAAACTACCCACTATTTTTTTATTTTAATAAAAGAATATACCCGCTAATTGTCTTTGTTTTTCGTTCGGAAACAGGATACGGTTAGGTATTGATTATTTTAACATTATATTTAATTATAACAAAATGATTTATTAATTTAATATTTTGATTTGTTTAAGTAATTTGGAAATCAAAATTTGGTCTCATGACTTAGTAGGCAGCCGCTAGCAAATATAGAATGCACTTAATCTTATCCTCATTCTACAGCATTAACGCAAGATCAATCGGAGAATAATCTCAAAAACCTGACGCGAAACTCTGAGTACCCAAACCTTTCCGTAAAGTAATCAAATTAATAGCGTTTAGAGCCTCCATCGACGCCTCACCGTTTATAAAGGCCTTGCTTTTAGGATCGCCATATTGAAATTACAAAAATCAGGACAAAAAACTAGGTCCGTTTAGTTGTATTGTGGAACTGAAACTATTGCACGTTGTATCAAAGAATCTCATTCGAATTCTAAAGATTGCACAGCGGGCAGAGAGCTAAGTTTGTGTGTGATCGAGCCAGGAATCCGGAGATCCGTAGGAGGACTAAACCAACAGATATCGCTCGAATGAATGCTCAGCTGAAGTGGCTGAGGGCGGGACTCATAGCTTGAAGAACCGATGGCTGTTATGTCAGAGAGGTTCTGGAATGCTGACTGCTAACCGGACTATGTTCTGTGGGTAGGTCACCTATAAGGTGGTTCGAGGCTAATATACCAAGATACAATATAGAAATGTGATGCGATGATGTCCGTCCGAATTCGGTAACTTACCGAATTAGGTTGGGAACCTCTAACCGTTAGAGAGACCGCTTTTTACAACCTTTTTATTAACTTGCCATGTTAATTAGTTAGTTAGTTTGTTAGTTAGTGGGGGACAAATCTTGCAAGCTTAATTTGACCCACTTCCCAGTGTCCGATGGAGCTGAAATTTTGTATACAGGTTTGGTTTATATGACAATACAATATTAAACTACAGTCAGCAAAAAAGCTTGTCACAAAAATGAAAGTTTTACTAAATCCTTATTTGTAGTAGGTAGCTCCGATCTATTAGCCTGGATCTGAACATGGTCACACTTATCATAACTTATGGCGACCCTGGTCGCGTTCATGTCTCAAGGTGACAGGGCGGAAAGGGATTGCGCCGCGAATTTGGCAATTCAATCCACTTTTTACTTAGAAAGATTAATAGATTGCTCTCCGTTGTGTATACAAAGCTGAATGCCAATATTGAGGTAGTAAAAGACGCGTTGATAAGACATTATTAGTATCGTGACTATTTTTTTCATAGTCATAGTCATAATTTTTTATGCATATAGATTAAATAAAATTAATGCTTATGAATCGTCCAAGTATAGGTAGGTACCCACTTAAACTTGTCCAAATAAATGGTTTTTAGGGTTCCGTACCCAAAGGGTAAGAACGGGACCCTTCAATCCCCGGTCGGGTAAATATTGAAAAACTAACTTTTCAACGTTTCCAATTTCCATAATAAGTACTAAAGTACGTTTTATAATTCGGTGCAAAAAAAATATTTTAACTTTCACATTTGAGTTTGGCAACAGGGTATCGTAAACCTTTTTCTTCATCTCTCTTTTAAACCAAATTTATTGTGAGGTTTTTGTTTTACAGATTTTTTTTAATCTACATAAATAAGAACTATATCTTGGATTAAAGCGCACAAGATAATGCAAAATGGGTTAGATAATAATAGTAGAGACACAATAGTAACAAGTAACAACGGTTCAAACTTAACAATAAACCAAAACAATAACAGTAACTACAAAAAATCTACAAAATAATGTAAAAAAAGCACTGTACGCAAAGCAGATAGGAGCCAGCGTAAAGTAAACAAAATACAAATCAAAATCAATCAAATAATCACACACATGTTAAAGTAGGTTTGTCACCCCTGCGTCACAAATATTTTGTGCCTGCGTGTTGCCAGTACTTGAAAAAAATATCCATTTAACATCCCTTCGAAAAATTATTTTGTTGTTTACAGTAATTTCCATTTGTTAACTTTTAATGTTAAAATAATGTTAAACAAATATCTATCCAGTCAAATCATGTTTTGAATTAACGGCAATGTCGTTCACAAATAAAGAAATCTACAGAATGTGTAACAGAGTTTTATGCGGTAATACTGTTTTCTTTTTTTTTGCACCGAATTATAAAACGTACTTTAGTGCTTAAGCTACTATACTGTGGTATTGAAATAATGTATGTAATGGTGTCCAATACCTATATTTATTTAAGCATTTATTTAATTAATGCTAAGTAACATTAGGTAGGTTATGTACTTTTGATTGATTCATAAATAGATCTTATTTTTGAAAGCAATAAATTAATGTGTTGCATGCTTCTAAATTACTAGTATTTCTTGAAAATAATGGAGTAATAGAAAGGTCTGGACATGTCATAGCCTTGACAAATGACGAGTGAGGCAGTCACAATACCTACGACATTATATTAACTTGAACACACACTGTGAAGGCATTGAGTAATTGCATTTAATATTGACGCAGGCGCTTCCGATACATAGAAAAGTAGTATTATGATTATGACATAGTATGTAAATTTATATTGCCGGTTCTTCTCCATGGCCTCCCGCTGTAGGGTTTGCGAACCGATGGCGTAGCTTCTATGACGTTCACAAGTATTGTAAATAACAATCTAAATTGAATAAACAAATTTGAATCTTGAATCTATATGTAGTAGGTTGGTTCAAGCTTAGTTTTATAATAAACCAGCGGACCCGGTGAATCGTATCACCAACAATTCATAAAGATAGACAGATAAAAATAAATAATAGCGAAGCGTTATCTAAATTCACCGAAGAAGATGTAGATAAACACTTCTTGCCACAAATGTCACTTTTAAAAGTAGGTTACAAGCCTAAAGCGTCAGTGATTACTACTCTTTGTAAGCGGCCATGGAAGAAATGTCAGTTTTGTATAGTACGACCATGGAGCTAGACTAGCATATATATTTACTGTGGCTAGACTTAATCCTGAGGTAACTGGAGTTTTCACCCTGAATAAAAAAGTGTACCCCGCAAATTTGACATTTAGTATGTAGTGGCTGTCAGTTGTCGCACATGACCATACGTATTTTTTCAAAGTGTAAGTGAGACGGAAGACAGCCACAGTGTTTTTTGTGGTCACAAAAAAGTGTTAGTATTGCACTCTCCAGTTACCTCAGTATGTAGTCTAGCTCCATGAGTACGACAGATAACGATTTTCCATACAAAATTACCGTATTTTAGTTTTCTGAAATAAATCCGGGCGACTGCTCTGGATAGCGAAAGGTCGTGGGTTCGAGTCCCATCGGAGCTGGTTGTGAGACGGGTCGATTTTTTCTTTTCTTCTTTCTTTTCGAATTTATTTTCCATTTTTCTATGATAAAAATTGCATTGTGAATGCAAAAAAGTAAAAATTTAAATAACTTTATAATACCTACTAGTATTAAGCTTCTGGCCGCGGCATTGCTCACTTGAACCATAAGGTAAAAAAAAAACTACTACGTATCTTGAACTACACAATGTTTTCCCGTGGAAACAAGACATTTTCTCAGAGTAAATAGTAGCCTATTATACGCTATTCTAGACAGTAAAATAAGCAAAACGAAGTTTCGACGACGAAAACTAACTTTTCTTGTCTGAGTGTGCGTTCCAATTTTCCCGTTTCTTTTTATCCAGCATAAACGTTAAGCTTTACCTGCGTGACGCCTAACGGCGTTATTAACGGCATGCGCGTCTTAGCGCGTTAATTGCGCGCTAATTAATGGCATTAGACGCTGGCGAAGCTCGGGCATTAAACATAAAAGAATGTTTCCTTTTAGTGAAATGAGCATACTAAACGATCTTTAAATCCTTAGTCCATAAAATAAACACAATGTTTTTGGTCTCTTTAAATTTTTCCTATAAATCAATATTTTATTGCTTTTATGTTCAATCCAATTACATCAATAGTTTAACAAAAGAATCAATACAAAATTCTATACGTGCATTAATTTTGCAAATCCTATCGTGAACGGACTCTCCCAAGGGGTTCCTCTGCTTTGTAAGAATCGTCCCGTTATATTTCCCGACGCGGGCTAATCAGGAAATATCGCTGGCAATTTCAGCGTATTTCCAGGGCATTTACAAGGCACTAGCAGACTGCCTTCAGCGGAATTTCCTACGGAAAATTGTTAGCCATCCGGCTGTAGATCTCAAAATTGTTAGAAGCATTTTCAATTTTATCTGCTGAATGTATTCTAAGATGAAATGGCCAGTGGATTAAAGAAGGGATATTTTGTAATACAACCTATTTCGTTCCAGAATAAGTACTGATTTTGAAATTGATTAATTCTGAACATAGCTCTCTTAATATCCTTTGCGGTTGACTGATATATACTCGTAATACTTAAGGGCATTAAGTCCTCCAATTGTATAATTGTATGTGCAATGAAACCACGAAAGAACATGGAAATGATAGGACCAGTGAAGAATTTTAAAATGTTTGTGTTTAGGCACAGCCATCTCTATCGTCTTCTACAAGCCATGCCAAAGCCATCTTCTATCTCACTCGTTGCACTTCTAACAAGCCATGCTCCTTGGAAAAGCGGCAACGTTGCAGTCGATTACGTCAACGTGTTCTGTTCCGGTGGCCAAAACTGGAACTGACGTGTTTTGTTCATAATGTCATTTTACTGTCAAGTTGCACTGTCCAACCAGCGCTGCTGTCACCGGAACAGAAAAGATTGTTGATCTATACACTTTACTCTTTGTTCTATATAAATAAACAATCGTGTAGTGTTGCCAGGTTAGGCGATAACTCTCAAATTATGTGGAAGTAAAAATCAACGAACACTCGAAAAACAGTATAGAGGTAAATGCTTGGAACACAATTTTTGACTTTGTAACTTTGTTTTCAACCTAGTTCATCGCGTTGCCATTTCAGAGAGCGACTTTGCCTCGGAAGACCTGTAGATGTAGAACATGACACAAAAAAAATAACCACCATTTTAACCAATCACGTGTTCTACAGGACTTCCGAGGCAAACTCGCTCTCTGAAATGTCAACGCGATGAACTAGTATGGCCTAGGAAAAACTAGTTTGTCCTGAAATCGGGTTTGGCCGGTAAAATATATACAGTATTATACAAAACTTTTAGCCCAAACAAAGTTCCAAAGTCAAAAATTGAGTTCCAAACATTTCCCTCTATATCTCTTCGTTGACTAGGCTAAACTTGATATAATATAATAAAAAAAAATAACTTTCGCCGTAATTCAATTCACATCTTAGATTTCTGCGCGAACTGTTCATTTAAATAAAACACTTTCTCGGATTTTGCACGCATTTATTTAACAACTTGGTTAAATTTGCTTGTTACAAAATAAAAAGAAAATCTATTATTTTTGAACATTTTGGATATTTTTTTTATCTGGATGTGGCAAGTCGGAATACTTTTTGGTCATGTCAAGAAACGTTGCTGTTTGATTTTCTTGATTGCTGTTTGGGTGTTTTAATACAATATCTATTGTATAATTAGTGCATATAAATACGTGATCATTGTTGGAAATTACTTATGAAACCTTGGATCTCGAAAGATTTGGATTCCCGAAGGAGGAACACTGCGTCAGCGATGGATTCGTGCGATACCTCGAGCCGACTGGGAGCTTACAACATCAGTAGGAGTGTTTAATAAACATTTTCGTGACTGTGATATAGTTAAAATAAAACAACCCTTAGTTATGTACGCGTATTATTTGATTTTAAGGCGCTATAATCAGGAATTCATCTCATCTCATGCATACAAGAAATTAGGATTAGTGGTACGACATTGACATTTATGACGTTGCCAATCCGAGCAGCATGGCCTGTAGGAGCGCAAGCAGCCGAGAAATAATAGCGGGCCATGGCCATGCGCATAAAGTTGGCAACGTAGTTTTAAGTGAACCGATTTGACACCGTTTGCACCGTTTGACAGGTAAACAGCGAGTAAACCTCGAGTACTGAATCCTATGGAGATGGCATATCTTCTATACATCTATACAAATAAATAAAATTGGAGTGTCTGTTTGTAACATTAAATAACCGCTTTTTACTACGTGCATATGATTAAATATACGGTACATATACCAAAATGACATGTTTTACAATTTTTGTCTGTCTGTCTGTTTGTTCCGGCTAATCTCTGAAACGGCTGGAACGATTAATACGACAATTAGAAGAAGTTTAAAATTGAATTCCAAGATTTTCTTACATTGTGACTTAGTTACACCTCACTTTTTCGTAGGTATGCCACCTCCATAGGATTTAGTACTCAGAGGAGTAAACCGGTTCACAGCAATGTTGCCGTTCCGTATCATAGCATGGCTTGTAGAAGACGATAGAGACGGCTGTGGTTTAGGACATAAAAGGTACAAAACTATCTAGGTATGACTATTAAAATGTTATAACTTTAATAGCTTTCCGCCCGCGGCTTCGCCCGCGTGGACTACATTGTGTTATCCCGCAGGAATTTGATACTTTCCGGGATAAAAAGTAGCCTATGTTCCTCTACAAAGTATCTGGGTCCCCAATTTCAGCTAAATCCTTCTAGCCATTTTGGCGTGATTGAGTAACAAACATACAAACATCTAAACTTTTACATTTATAATATTAGTAGGAAGTACCTACTTGAGCAAATTGTTTCAACTGCTAAACTACTTAAGTATTAATAAAATATATTGAAGAAATATTAATTCATTGATAAATTAACCATAGGACCATTCAACCTGGCTAGCTACCATCTTATCTAAGTCTGACGCCATAACAACGATGTTTTCAACATTGTTGTGTTCCGGCAGTTAGAGATAAGATAGCAAGTTCCTCATTGTTGAGAATTCCGGGAGCTGTGCGCTTCCATCTTCAGCCTTATCATCACTTAACATCAGGTGAGATGAAGGCTAAGTGCTACCCTATTTGTGAATTTAAAAAAATATAAATACTTATACACAGTAATTGTTTCAAGTCTCTCAGTTTCAAAAGACTTTGTTTTAATAACCCAATTAAACGCACATAATTTATCGCCTTCAAGTATGGGAAAGTGCATGAAACTAACATATGGCTAAGAGGCCACCTGTCCGTGACTTGTGTAAGGCTTAACCCTAAAATAGGGTATTTTAAATTATGGATTACTCGCAAATCACAAGTAGGTACCTACTTAAAATTTGGAAAAAATATATTATTATGTAACCTATTTTACAGTTATTAAAATTTTTACTTTTTTGCATTCACAATGCAATTTTTATTATTGAAAAATACTTCATTTTTCATTTTTCAATATTTTACAGTTATTTATCTAGTGCTTCCGGCCGTTTTTATTTCGATTAGTGACATTTTACTGTATCAAATAAAATCCCAAACATCCGTCTAAATGTAATCCAAATATGCTATTACTTGCTGTATACTTGGTTTTAGTTAATGAATAGCATTTTGAATCCAAAAAATCGGCCAAGTGCGAGTCGGACTCACTCATGAAGGGTTCCGTACCATCGATTACGTACACCTACCAAAAATAGCACTGTCATTTTTGCGAGAAAAAAAAAACTTAGTTTTTCATTGTAGGTACCTATTCGTATGAATAACAAAGTTATATTTGCGGTTTTCGAAAATGTGTTATATCTCAAAAACTTGTAAAGCCTACAAACTTAGCTGTGATAGTTTTCCTTTTAACTTCGTCATAATATGTACTACTACATAGTATTATATGATCGGAGACTACTACCGTGAATTTTTTCACGTATCCAGAAACTGGGTAGTCTGGGGTCAGACGGACGGACAGACGGACATGGCGAAACTATAAGGGTTCCTTGTTGACTACGGAACCCTAAAAAGTAAAAATAATTTGAAATAGTAGCTAATCAGGTTCAGGTCTTACATATTTTTGGATATAAATTACCCAAAGTTAAATTAAATTGAATGACTGAAATATTAAATTGAATCTGATTGCCATATAGCAAATAAAAAACAAAATACCAGTATTTTGACCTACTTTCCTTCAAAATTCTAACGCAGCCGACAAAATTATTACAGACAAAATTACAAAATTAGGTAAATTTTTACTTCCATTCTTGATGCTGTCAAATTCAGTCTGTTACGTACAGGAGGTAAATTACGTTATTAAAAGTATTTCAAATACACAATCTTTTGAGTCTCTATTAGAGCTTTGAAAAATATATGAAACTCTTTATAAACTGCTTTATTCAACCGTTATACGGTTAAAGCGATCAGTGAAGGTTCAAATATTCAGTGATACGAAGCCTAAAAGCCGCCTTTAAGTTCTTTGTGCAATATTTAAAAGCTTTTAGAAGTCGTTTTCTGAAGAGAACTAAGGCTTTTTAAATACAATTTCGATATTAAATGGAGGAGCTTTAGGTGTAATAGGTAGGTATTAATTTTAAATGAGCCACGATTTGTGGAGAAAGATTAAACTGAAAAGATGTCAGAATTTGCTTTGACCTCCGTGGTCCGTGGTTGGTGGTATGGGGTCCCTAGACGATCGAGCATGCTTGACAAGCATTTACGTGCTTGACAAGCACGCTTGATGACGCTTGACGTACATCAAGCATGGTTCTTAAGCTTCCGCACTAATTTTCATACTTTTCATCAAGCATCGTCAAGCACAGAAATGCTTGTCAAGCGCAATCAAGCTTCTTGGAATGCCATGGAGCTAGACTTAATACTGACTGAGGTAACTGGAGAGTGCAGTACTAACACTTTTTTGTGACCACAAATTACTTACACAGTGGCTGTCTTCCGTCTTACCTACACTTTAAAAAAATACGTAAGGTCATATGAGACAACTGACATACACTACATACTAAATGTCAAATTTGCTGGGCACACTTTTTTATTCAGGGTGAGAACTCCAGTTACCTCAGTATTAAGTCTAGCTCCATGTTCTAGACGGTCAAAATTGCTTGATGTGCATTCAAAATTCACGTGCTTGTCAAGCATGCTTGATCGTCTAGGGACCCCTGTAGGGTTTGTTCAAAGTCCACCTGACTAGCTACCAACATCTTATCTATATCGGACGCCATAACAACGATGTTTTCAGTATTGTTGTGTTCCGGCAGTTAGAGATAAGATAGCCAGCTCCTCAGTAATGGAGGATTCCGGGGGAATTTGCGTACACCACTCGGCCACGGATGTCGTCAACATATTTTATATTATGTAATGTAAAAGGTAATAAGATCATCCTACTCATAAAAATTTCATGCGCCCATGTTGTTCTGAGAACCCTGCAAAATTAACAATCTGATTATAATAGGTACTTACAATATTTTGCTAGTGTATATTGTTTAAATAGTATGTTCGCTTTTATTACTCACTGTAATTGTTTGACTCACTTCAAACACTTCAGTTACTTCTAGAGTTGCTACTTTGTGATGCACTCATAAGTTTAATTTTTAGTTTTTAGTCATTACTGATAGTTTTTCGTAGTTTAAAAGTTAGTTATTGATGCACTGTATAAACATTTTGCGTAAGTACTCAGTATGTTAGTTTGGTGCATTATCGTGTAACTTGTGCTTTTTAGTGCATTGCTTAATTTAGATATGTATTTTCTCTCGTTTTATGAAGTTTTTAGATAGTTTTTTTTTTAGTTTGTAAGTAAAAGTAGAACTTTTATTCTTTTTTTCTTTTCTCAGTGAGTGACGCTAGCCAGATTAATTATACTAAAAAATAGATAGACGGTCACTCACTTGTCTATGCCTGTTTTTTCTTTTTTTTTCTTTTTGCTGGCACTGGCCTATCAGTGTTTCAGTCTTGGTATGTTGTCCGACTGTGTTGGCTTCACAGCCCCACCAAATACGGTCCCGACGGAAGATCAGCGCTGGCCACAAGCCAAGCATTATGCTGAGTCGGGACCATTTTGGGACATAGGTACCGTACGTTTCAATGTGTTTTTGTGTAAATATTATTTTGTTGTGATGTCCCAAATAAATTATTTTTCTTTCTTTCTTTTCTTTCTAATACCTGGGTTTCCAGATTGGGGGTTTTTTTCGCAATTTTGGGAAAAAAATTTTGCTCCTGGGGGAAAATCTGTGGAAATGAAAACGTTGGGGAAAATTTTGGGGAAATGTCGCCCCCATAGCAATGCTGAACCGCAAATGCATTGTCATTACCTACTCAATAGTTAATAATGTAAATAAAACTCCAGCGTTACTGACTGACTGACAGACAACGCACAGCCGAAACTACTGAGCGTTTAGAAATTAAAATTTGGCATGTTTGTTCCTTGGGGAGTGTGGAAGCATTCACTAAAAGAGGATTTTTGGAAATTTGGAATTTTGACAAAGGGGGTCCACGCAAACGAGTTCGCCCGCGGAGCGCTAGTATTTCATAAGATTAACATGTGATAAACACCCCGACACAAAACGAATTCAAATGTTCATCAGGCCAAATGTTTCATGCTTCAGTATTGAACCCACTGACTCTTGACTGAGAAAGTATGGTCTGCATCACTGCGCCATTTGGTCAAATATATAAATTTGAATGTATCAGGTCATTTAAAACTACTCAGACTTATTATTGAAAATGTAGTAATTGGAAAAAAATCTGCCCGTCACACAACTAGCTCCGATGGGACTGAAACTTATGATAAATTTGCATTGCGAATGCAAAAAAGTAAAAATCATTTACTTAGACTTACGTTTAAAACGTTAATGAGAAAGAGAGTTATATATAAATAAATATAAATATAATTTACTAGATAACTTTAATAATTTACCATTAATATTTCAATAAGTCTTCGTATATTTACACTGACGCACAAAACCTCCTATTATATAAGGAACTTTCACACTACTGACCTAATTTCAACACAATGATGAAATCGAACTATCTAATACTAACTCTGCTACACCACTCAAATTACCACTAACTAAAACTTCGAATATTTACTAAATACCTACTGTTTAATAAATATTTTTTTTAATCACACTTTATGAAAACCACGTTTTAATACCTAATTGTGTCAATCAGTAATCGAACCGCACACCCGTGCGACCGCCGCCGCATCGTCAACAGCACTATCGGGTCGTTTAATACAAATTTTATATTTCAACCCACTACGGTTTTTCAGTACCTATGATAGTGGTTGATTAGGGTGGCTCGATGGTCTTGGTACTTGCTAAATTAACTCAATCGCTATCTATTTTGATTGAGGTACATACACTTACTCACATAGATACGCAAGGCAACGCAACTGCCTACTGACGACGTTCTTAAATGAATTTTAATAAGTTAAATGTATAGATTGTGAGTATTATGACAGTTGTTTAAAGGCCATAGATATTGTATTAATATTAAGCTTAACTTAGATAAAATATAGGTAGTTGGTAAGACTAGTGGTACTAGTACTTAGGGATCGTTAAAGGAGAGGTAGCGCGTTCCGCGTCAATGCGGCTGCCGCCGCGTCTGCCGCGTGAACCGCCGCGCGTCCTTGTACGCGGCCTCATGCATAGTTTGCTTACAATCACTGTAACGTAAGAAAATGAAATTGTTTTATACGGCTTATTATAAGTTATGTTATCGACTTTTTTCTTCTAGGCCACTTCTATAAATCATCACGTACTTCACCTACATATCTATTTTATACGTTGGTTATAACTAAATATTTTATTTACAATTAAATGATGACCACTGTAGAGGCAGGATGCTTCGTCATAAATATTCAGGGAAAAGGGAAATACTTCCGCATTTCTTTGATACTCGACGTCTTGCTTATGTAGCGAAATGAATGCGACGCTACATCACTCCCCCCTTGCTTGAAATATTCGTGTTCATGGGCCAGTGGCGCTCCTTCCTGTCTCCTACTATGACGAGCGCTGGCTGCAATATGGGCGGTATAATTTCATATGCCGGCGTTCCGCTAGGCTCCGAGTAGTCGCTGCAGGACCAAGTCGTGTTTGCTGCTGATCGTGAATCTTGTAGGTCTCCATCATGAGGGTTGGTATACTTTATGCTCCAGAAAGCTGCTACTGTCCAATGTCGGTGGTCGGTCACCAATGAAGAGGCAGGTGCTTCGTCATATATTCAGCGAAAACGGGAAGAACATCCTCGTCTTGGTGCCTGCGCTCGAAGACCACAGCCCATCTGCTAACAGTTGGAAATTGTATTTATGCAACGCATCTGAGAAACTCTGTTCGCGCGATTCATGAGTCCGTAAAATTTTTCAGTTCTGTCTTGACGTAGTGTGTGACGTCAGGGTTACTCGTCGATGTTTACAATAGTACTTTTCGTTGATCCTGAGTTTATTCGATACTCGACATCTTGCATATGTAACGATGTTAATATGTCACTATAACCATTATGTTAATTTATTTGTAAAATTTTAATCTGTTACTTAGCTCCAGTCAACGAAGTATCAACTTCCTAAGGCGAGCTACATTCAGGACACTAACAATGCTTACATAGAAATTACAGTGAGCCACTATAAGCTTACAGTCAACCCCTTGGCTCCATTCTATGGAACAATGTACGGTGGAGACGCTATGCTTCGTTTTTTTTTGTAAATTTATGGTGATTGGAAAATTGGGATGGGCGGTGTTCCGAGCCAGTGGGTACATTTTTCTTTCAGCTTAAAGCCTTTTTTGTAGGTAAATATAGACACATTGGATTTTTGGAAAATTCTTTGAATACTTTAATTTATAAATTTCAAATTCTGCTATTGATTTCAAAATGATAATGAAATTTTACTGGGTTACAGTAATAATTTTAGAACAACATTTCGTACTTAGAATGTTTCTAAAATGTTATTAAAATTAAAGATTTACAAGTTTTGAAATATAAGTTGACCCATTTCTAGTAATATTTTCCCTACAAATCGCTTCCTTTATTTCTTACATGTAGGCTAAATGTTCCAATATTGAGAAATTACATTCTAATTTACTTTACAGTAACGAACTTTTCCGATTAGCTTAGAGAAACCTTCAAAGTTCTAGGAAACTCGAGAAATTTCTCTGACCTCGTCTGAAAGTAACGTTAGTTTCAATTGGTGTAAATAAATTTGAAGTTGCCTAGGAAATAAAACGTGGCGACTAACTCGACAACCTCCGTGGCCAAGTGGAGTATGGTATGCACTAGTTTTTAATGAGCGGCTATGTCTAGAGGTCCCGGGTTTGAATCCCGGTCGGGTAAATATTGAAAACGAACTTTTTAATATTTCCTCGGGTCGTCTGGGTGTATGTGGTAATAATTAAATAATACCCGTCGTTGTTTCCTATTTCCATAATACTAGAGCTTAAGCTACTATACTTTGGTATTGGAACAATGTATGTAATGGTGTCCAATATTTATTTATTTATTTAATCAAACTTATAGAGTAATGGAAAACGTATTATCATTAATTTGTTTCTTATTGGGAGGTATTCTAGCATTCTCCCAACATGGTAGTTTGCTTCAAGAAAAGTACTCGTTGTACATTGCGAAAGGATAAATTTTGTATTTTGTTAAGTAAGTTAGGAAGAGACCCATCTTGTCCCTTCCTAACAAAATACAGCCTATGTATTTTTTTGTAATCGAAGAATATTCATCGATGTACACGAAAATCATCATCACTGTTTCGGTATTGATGACCATCACTGATCATTTTAAATAATACTAAGATAAAGTGTCTTAAGACTTCTACACACAGTGCCGCCGGGTTTTTGCCGAGCGGCTATGCGAATACTCGCCGGCATTGTGTGTAGCAGCCTTTAAACTAAACAGCCTTTTTACCACCAACTTCCAAAAATAAAAGAAAAAAGCTAAACCTCGTTTAACGCAGGCCGTATCCACAGCCGGCAAGAGGTTCGTCACCGCTGGGCAACAATCACCACCGACACCTACCATTGATTGCCGCTACATTATGCATGGCCCCCACCACCCCCTCCCCCCAATCAAGCCGACCAATCAAACAAGACCTCTCTACTTTGACGCCTCTTAATCATAAAACCTGGTTTAAAGTCGCTTTTTAGAGTGCTATTTCAACGTGTATTTGCACATTTCAATTTTGCACATTGACTTTTGCTCTTGTTCAAATTTAAAAACTTTTTGCTTTAATTAAAAACAGCATAAAAAATTGCAAAAGTAAAACAGGCTTCGTAAATAATCAGTTTAGCAGCTAGCGCGTGAGGGATCAAGATTATTTGGTCGGCGTCGTGCATGTCTATAGAGACCAATCGATTTTAATAATTACGGGCTATCGGAACGCGTAGGTGTGTCGTGGTGAGAATTACGATTATATGTTTTGCTCCGATTTCAAAATAAGGATTTTTTCATAAAAAAAAATCGGTTATAAGTATTTAATTGATCACCAATTTAACCTTACTTGACGTACAAAAATACCGAAGTACATACCTAAAAATACTGAAGTGCACACTAAACTACAATTTGTGTTCATTTATCAATCCAGTATGCCAATTCAATATTTACCATTTTAAAATAACTTTAGTTTGATCAGTCATTCTTGGTCGGATAAAGTTTAGATACATTTTCAATTAATTTAAAAATCTGAAATAATTAGAACAGGTACAGGTTTTACCCTAGATTTTTTAATTCACTAGCGACTATTTATCACATTAATACTTAAATTAATATATAAAAAGGTATTTCAAAATACATAATATTAGAATTTCATCTGCTGTTTGTTCATTTTAGATAGCTTTTACAATAAATTAATTAACTATAACATAAAGCTCGCTTCCCTCGCTATTAAATAAGAGCCAACTTGTTGAATTTCCAGAGGTTCTTACTTAACAGCCAATTAATACTGATAAATTAATCATCTGAAGGAAAATTAATACTGAATCCACACTATAAGGCGTTACTTGCCGTCCACTAGCGCCGCCAATTCATTTATTTTTATTATACGTAAACCAGATCAATATTTAATTACAAAGAGGAAACAACCATGCCCTCTTAAATTGTCTCTAATATTTTTTGAATAACTCTTCAACAGTTTTCATCCTTTCTGTAAGTTTTAAAATGGTTACTATTTTAAAACTAGTACAAAGAATAAAAAATATTAAAGAGTTAATAAAAAATATTGGGAGACAATTTAAAAGGACATGGTTGTTTCCTTTTTTAAGTATTGATCTGTTTTATGTATAATAAAAATAAATGAATTGGCGGCGCTGGTGGACAGCAAGTAGCGCCTTAAGAGCCTCCCCGTACCGCGATTTGGTACCTAGGTAGTTCATTTTACATGAGTGAAGATACTCAAAAATATTGCAAATTACTTGTACGATAACCCCTTACAAGATGATGCTGTAATTCCTAATCACCCTGTATAAATGCATTTTCTAGTTTCTTCTATTTATGAAACGACTAGCTTTCCGCCCGCGGCTTTGCCCGCGTGGACTACACGACGTTATCCCGCGGGAATGTGATACTTTTCCGGGATAAAAAGTGGCCTATGTTCCTCTCCAGGCTACAAAGTATCCTTGTGCCAAATTTCAGCCAAATCCGTTCAGCCGTTTTGGCGTGATTGAGTAACAAACATCCAAACATCCAAACATCCAAACATCCAAACATCTAAACTTTCACATTTATAATATTAGTAGGATTTGCCTGTATCGGAACGTCATTTTGACTACACGTCATATAACTTGACGCGTGGCAAAATCTGGAACTAAAATTCTTATATGGGATTAAGGCTTATTTTTCCAACCGACCACGACGATCAGCGCCCTCCTTTATCTGCCAAGTCCATTCCATCCATTAGGTAGCGCGGACTCTAGTACAAATTGTAATTTAATGACACTTAGATGAAAATGATGACAAACTTGAACCCAACCAAGTGTAAAAGACGTGGATAGAACTTTTCGCTTCACCTCGATCCTGGGACCGTACTCTGAAACGCTAATCCGAAACTTCGGTTAGCCCCGCCCCGTTCACTCGATTCTCTCCAGACTAGAGAGTGAGAGCGACGGGTATACCGAAGTTTCGGGTTTTGCGTTTCAGAGTAGGCCCTCAGATGCGGCCTTGTTTTACTCCGTTTCGCTCGACAATCTCTTTTTTTATACACAACTTAACCTTCATTGGAAGCGCACTACTCTCGGAATCCTCAATCACTGAGAAACTGGCTATCTTATCTCTAACTGCCAGAACACAATAATGCTGAAAACATCAGTGTTATGGCGTCAGACTTGATAAGATGGTGGTAGGTAACTCCCGCTCATTCCTATTACAGTGAAGTCGGGTAATGTGGTGTTCGTCTCGGTATTATGTTGTCAACGTTGGCTAGACGGCTCATCACTATATCATCGATTTATACAATAATATGGGGACACGACCGACTAACGCCATTGACGGGGAGTGAACGAAGTTGGTAAACTTTCAGCCAACTTTCAGCCGTAAGTGGGTGACACGGTTTTTTTCATGATTACGATTATGTGGGTTGTCGGACACTCTGATAAAATAGATTGTCAATTATTTAAATTATAGTTTCGTTTCTACTTACATTAAAACTATCGTTTTTTTTTTAATCCACAACGGGCTAGCACTTAGCCTTCATCACACCTAATGTAAAGTGGTGATAAGGCTGAAGGTGGAAGCGCACTACTCCCGGAATCCTCAATCACTGAGGAACTGGCTATCTTATCTCTAACTGCCGGAACACAATAATGCTGGAAACATAATTGTTATGGCGTCAAACTTAGATAAGATGGTGGTAGCTAGCCAGGCGGACTAAGAACAAATCCTACCACCAACCAAACCGAATACAATATGTACCCCCACTGGGAATCGAACCCGGGACCTCTTGGTCTGAAATCGGTGGTGTGAACCACTAGACCACAGAGGCGGTTAATTTGAATACGCCATGGTTTTTCATTTCAAAACCATTAGCCATAGTGAGAACTTATTTCTGAAACTTTCTCTTTTACGAAATTAATATTAACAACCAGCGTAAAAGAAATGCTCAATATTGATTCTCAATATTGACCCCGGTTACTTGTCAATGCAAAAAATTGTGTAGTTATTGTAAGTATTTTAATTCAGTAAAATTCGATCATACACTGAATATTACTTAATAGCATAACATTTTGTTGTTTACTTACAACCTGAGGTTTATTTGTTCAATCAATTTTATTAAAGTATTTTTTTTTATTAACAATTATGATTTGTTTATTAGGTATGTCGCTTAAAAAGAAAATTTATTTTAATAATTAAAAGAAATTTTCTATTTAAGCGACATCTATCGATAGTACGATGATGCAGCTTACGGCTCGTCGTAGCTGCAGCTGTATGGTTCGTAGCAAAGAGCGAGTTGTAGTTGTTCAATCGATACTACGTCGAGTGTCAATTAACTACAGATGGCGTAAGTAGTTTTGTAGAACATGTAGAAATGAAATGTTTTTCTGTTATTTTTCTAGGAATAAAACTTATTTTCATGGACTACTGTTAAGTATTTATTTTTTTATCTGTATGTAGGTACAAATATTGTAAAGAGAAAAAAAAAATGTTTGTTTGTATGTTTGTAATGGATGTTGTTTGTAGTAGTTTTTGAGTTACAATGTTTGTAACCAATTCAAAAAATCTTCTACCATTAGAAAGCTACATTTTACCTGAATGACAAAGGTGATCACGATATTCCTATGGGAACGCGTACCACGCGGATAAAACCGAGAGGAGCCACTAGTTATACATATTTTAAGAATTGTTTATTTGAGACACAACAGTGAAATGAATAAATTGATACCTTTTTAAATTAAATTAATAATGAAAAATGGAAAATGAAGTATTTAGAAAAAATCGACTAGTTTTAGTTGTGAGACGGGTCGATTTTTTCTAAATACTTCATTTTCCATTTTTCAGTAATAAAAATTGCATTGTGAATGCAAAAAACTAAAAATTAAAATAAGTAAATTAATAATGTTGGCTATAATCGAGTCACTAATGCATTAACTAGGTACAGCCAGGGACAAATTCGGTGAACCACTTCTTACTTCTTATCGTGTGGCTGTTGTCTCACTGTTCATTTGCAGTTCCTACCCCTAATTACTTATGCATTGTACTAACCTAGTTTAATATAAGCAAAGCAATATATAAGCAAATAGTAAAAGAGTCTGCGATTGAATGGCGAGGCACCAGCCACAGGAAAAGAAGTAAGAGGTGGTTCACCGAATTTGACCCCGACTTTACGTCCAAAAAATAAAACAAATGAATTCCTGGTCCAATTTATTATAAGCAAAGCAACTCGTGCAAAATCCATTCTGACTTGAACCTACATCTAACTTGCGCTGGCTATACTAACTTCAAGATTTTATTTGTTTGTTTTGTTTAGATTTTAACCAATCAGTTACAAATTCTCTATATAATAAATATAATAAATTGATCTAGCCCATCATGTACTTTATCTCACCAATCTAAGTATACAAAGTCCATTCTTTGCCAATAATAATTACCTATGTCCTTCGGATTTTTCATTCTGAAACTTTGTTGGGTGTAGGTACGTATGTTTCACGTTTTCGGTTTCTACTTATTTAACAAATGATTAGATTACAACAGGGGGCCAAGCCTGTTAACGTAAAGTCATATGTTTCAATTGTACCTCAATTGTAGTGCTTTTCTACACACTAGTTACACGAATTATGACAGTATGATGTGATGTGTATATAGTGTGTGGTGTGACCATCAGTAGTATTGTGAAAAAAATACACATTCCTTGTAACTAGTGTGTAAAAAAGCACTACAATTGAACTACAATTGAAACACGATTGAGACACGATTATGACTTAGCGTTAGCAGACTTGGCCCCCTGTAGTCTTACCAATTGGTTTCTAAAGATTAATTAAAATAATTTGTTTTCCCCTTCGAATAGAAAATCTGAAGCATCTTTTTTTCAGATTTTTCATTGAGCACTTTGTTTCCCCTGATGTCCTATGAAGGCGAGTATGACATGCCACATTTTCATTGAAACCCTGGAGCTAGACGACGAAGGTCGATGATCGTCTAGCTTTCAGTCAAAGGTTGTTACCCTTGCTGCAGACTGATGTACTTAATTTTAATAAAGACATTTAATTAAATAAATAAAAAAGTAATTTAGAAATTAAACTGATTCAAAAAGTACCTGTCTACTGAAAAGGAAAAAAGAATATCTTTAAAGTGCCTACCTTTTTGAGTTCGGTGCTTTTCTGGATTATTAATTTGCTTCGGGCTGGCACCTCCTTCTTTTTGAAGTCGGTTAAAAATTTAATTTGGTTGCAATGATTTATAAATATTTTTTTATGCATTCACAATGCAAAATTTAAATACTTACTAGCTTTCGCTGGAGTTAAACGATGTTTTCCCGAGGGAATGTCGTACTTTCCCGGGGTAAAAAGTAGCCTATATGCTTTTCTAGACCATAATCTATCTTTTTATCAAATTTTGTCCAGATCCGTTGAGATTGAGTTTTTTCGCCGCGATGTAGTAACAAACATCCAAACTTCGCATTTACGAGTATAATATTAAAAAGATAGAAAGCAAGTTGATTCCAGATGGAATTCGAATCGAAAGACCTTAACCGCCTCTGTGGTCTAGTCGTTCACACCACCGATTTCAGACCAAGAGGTCCCGGGTTCGATTCTCAGTGGGGGTACATTTTGTATCCGGTTTGGTTGGTGGTAGGATTTGTTCTTTTACCGCCTGGCTAGCTATCTAAGTCTGACGCCTTAATGTTTTCAGCATTATTGTGTTCTGGCAGTTAGAGATAAGATAGCCAGTTCCTCAGTGATTGAGAATTACTAAAGTAGTGCGCTTCCACCTTCAGCCTTATCACCACTTAACATCAGGTGTGATAAAGGCTAAGTGCTACTCTGTTGTAGATAAAAAAAAACCTTTATATATCCTTTTGAATCCTGCAAGATACGAAGGTCCAAGGGTGCGGGTATGTCGGGATTCGCGTCACTTCCAAAATCTGTGGGATTAGTTTTGTTTCAGTAAAAAAAATCTATAATGTAGTTGTGTTTTAAAATTTTATTATTATAACTAGCGGCCGCCCGCGGTTTCGCCCGCGTGGTTCTCGTTCCCGTAGGATTATCGGGATAATAATTTTTATAAAAAAATAAAACCGCCTTCAAAAAAACCACATCAAAAAAGTAAGAAATAATTCCTCACCAAATAAATAACGTAAGTACTTTGAAGTCGGGCGTGAAACATGTACAATTTTTGTTGTTTTTGTTAAAACCCGCCCGACTTCAAAGTACTTACGTTATTTATTTGGTGAGGAATTATTTCTTACTTTTTTGATGTGGTTTTTTTGAAGGCGGTTTTATTTGTTTATAAAAATTATGTTAATTTCACTCTTTTTAGTGCATCGTGCAGGCAATTTAAGTGTTTTCTGGGAAATAGGTATGTGATCAAACTGAAAACCTCCTTTTTCAAGTCGGTTAAAATACCTTGAGGTATCCCCTTTTTAACAAAACAAAAATCATCTAAATCGGTTTATAAACAAAGGAGTTACTTATGCCTAAAGATACGTATTAAATTCACATAAAGTGGTAACGAAAACGACAATATTTTCAAGATTTCCTGAAAACTACTGAATCGATTTCAAAATTTCAAAAAATGGGACCAACTTGGAAACCAACCTGATGTAATAACGTTTGAACCATTTCAATCGGTTCAGCCGTCTTCGAGTAATCGGTGGACATACACAAAAAAAAAAAAACATACAGACGAATAGAGAACCTCCTCCTTTTTGATTTAGAAGTCGGTTAAAAATTAGCCTAAGTTACTATATTTTGGTAAATGTACCTTAAAGTAAACATATGCATGTAGTAAAAAGCGGTTATTTTAATATTACAAACAGACAATCCAAATTTATTTATTTGTATAGATAATTAATTCTAGTTTACCAATGTTTGTTAATTCGCTGTTTAGCGTAGCTTTGAGATGACTGACTTCCCTCGAGACAGCTGACCCCATAAAAAGCCGTTTCAGCGACTTCAAGACAGTTGTTCTTTCTTTATGACAACTTTATGTAAATAAGTACCTAATTAATTTTGTATTATTTAAATTTTTACTTTTTTGCATTCACAATGCAATTTTTGTTAATTAAAAAATTTATAATGAAGTATTTTGAAAAAAAAACGACCCGTCTCACAACCAGCTCCGATGAGACTCGAACCGTGGACCTTTCGCTATCCGTGCTGCTGCTCTAACCACGCTGGCTATAGAAGTATTGGATAAATTCGACGCTTCTCGTAACGACTCAGTGGTTAGAGGAGTCGCCCGGATAACCAAAGGTCGTGGGTTAGAGCCCCATCAGAGGTGGTTGTGAGACAGGGCGATTTTTTCTAAATATACTTCATTACAAATTTAATAATTTTGTATTCTAAATTTTTTTGTTGTAAACTTAAAAATCTTTTTTTGCATCGAGGTTTTGCTCGCGTAGTTCGAATACAGTTTGTGTATGTATCGCAGGCAATTTGTGAGATTTCGCCGTTTAGGTGCATACGGCGCGGCGTCGCGTCGTCAGTTTAAAAACGCTAGCGGTTACGTAAAATGCCGAAGGGAAAAAGGTTGATTGAACAAAAAGCCGACTAAGTTCCTGATAATAGATACGAGAGAAGCTTGAAGAGCCGACTTTATTACGAAAAAAAAACTTAGAACTTCAATTTGTCACGGTATTATGCAGATGGCGTTTGAATTGTCAATGTTATGTTGTGGCATAATATATATTTGACAAGGCAATATACATTTTGCTTTCGGCATTTTACATAAACACGAGCGTTTTATACTGACGACCACGCCGTAAGTAAACGGCGAAATCTTAGAAATGTCCTGCGACATACCTACTACTGATGGCGTAGATTACCTACTAGGTATCATATTATTACCTATTATCAGGTGTGATGAAGGCTAAGTGCTACCCCGTTGTGGATAAAAAAAACTTCGAAATGATATTTTTTTCAGTGCACTCGCTTTGGGCGTAATCTCGCCAAAAACCATAGGAACATCCTAGGATAATTTTGATTCCCATACAAAAGAATACAATCACCTCATACAATCAAAAACCTATAGAGGAAAATCTCAATTTTCAATGAAACAATGAATGGTCGGCGGACCAATAGCAAGCATGTGCGTTTCCGACCACGCGCTACCAAAAAGGCAACCAACGGGCGATGTGTTTGGCCATACGTATAAACAGGGGTTCGAGGACCGATTAATGCTGATAACCTATAGGGTAAGGCAGCCCAGTGATGCCCAACATGAGTTGATTGACGAAAATGAGAAAAGTTTTGCCTCTCTACACCAGATAGTTATTTTTAAAATGTGTAGGTACAAGATACGCGGTGTAAGGGGCACCGTTGCAAAAACTTTAACCATGGCTTTAGACCATCATGCTGAACAACGTACAGCATGAAATTTTAACACTTTCACATTCTATCACCCTGTATACAAGAGATTTATAATGAAATAATTCCACTCTGTGTATACAAGTTAATAAAATTTTCTTCAATAGTAGCCTTTTGCCCTCGGCTTCGCCCGCGTGGACTACACTACGGTGTCCCGCGGGAATGTGACATATTTCAGGAATAAAAAGTAGCCTATGTCACTCTCCAGCTCCCAAACTAACCCCATATTCACTAAAAATCACGTCGATCCGTTTCCCTGTTTTGATATGAAAAAAATAAAATGATTTATTTTCTTTCACAATAAGGTCTTAAATATAGTATAAGAGCTTCCAGTTAAGCAGAGCCTGTGTTAGGAAGCCCCCTCTTCCTATAATGAGTATTGTAACATTCAAGATTCAAGATTCAAATTTGTTTATTCAATTTAGATTGTTATTTACAATACTTGTGAACGTCATAGAAGCTACGCCATCGGTTCGCAAACCCTACAGCGGGAGGCCTTGGAGAAGAACCGGCAAGAAACTCCAAGGGTTGTTTTTTTCTCCCTGTTTTATTTCATACAGAGTCGTCAAATTGAAAAATGACCTTAACATCAATGCAGTATGGTATTTTAAGTATAGTTACAGTACAGTAAAACACAAATAAACTATAAAGAGAAGATAAAAATATAACAAAATAAATAGCAAAAATAAACAGCACACCCAGCCCAATGAAAGACGGACAAACACACAAACAAACAATACACTTTCACATTTTCATAATATCAGTCTGGATTTCGTTGCAGATAAAACTGCTTTTAACCTCCTTAAGTTACTCGGGTTAGTCGTAATGCAATAATTGAAAAAGTTTATAAACGTTCTGAAAATAAACTGACAGTGCGACGGACTCTGAAAAGGTGTCAGAATTACTGGAATAAAATCCAGACGTATAAATGTAAGAAAATATTTAAATAAATACATCATTGGCATTGGAATAAGGATAAACTTCTTTATTTTCAATAAACAGAGTGTTACAATTGGGTATTGGACTGAATTTTTTTTATTCACTTAAAATGTTAATTTAATTAGTAGCAACACAACATAGGTGTTTATTTTCAAATATCTTGCATATTTTCAGTGATATAGAGCATCAAACTTTCTAATTAGACAAGGAGGGCGCTATAGAAACGTGACGTCACATTTCTATAGCGCCATACTCTCGCCATAGAAAATTTCGTTTTAGAAAGAGATAGTTAAAGTCATAATTAAGTAGCTCATAATTCGCTTGTTATAATACAGATTGGATTTCTTTTTTCACATTTGTTATTCAATAAGGTTATATTTCTGAATGTCATAATTAAATATCTACATTTCAACAACAGTCAAATACCCAATTTCTGAAATTATTTTATCAGAGTTACTCTATAAATGTTGAGTTTTTGTAACATATTTTCGAAGACAAAGGGAAGGAATAGTGATATTTATGCTAGTTTTTGTCAAGAGGGCGGTACCATTTATTTATTTCATGTAGGTATGTTTGTTAATATAAGAATCTTAATTAAACGAATGAAAACTCTTGGAGGTATAGTTAGCATCAGAACCTGTTTATCAACAAATTAATGTCATTTTCAATTCACATTTAACACAGTGTCACCTTCAAATGAAATGTCAATGTATAATGATAACCTTTGAGAATACTCAAAGTGATGTACCTATGTACAATAAAAAGTACTTATATAAAATTGTTTCTACTTTTTGTAAATTTCATCATTTTGATATTATCAGCATCAGTAGCTAACTAAACAGCTGTAAGCTTTTTTGAAACTAGCTACCTATATATCAAAGCGTTTTAAAATAGGTTCCTACCTTTTTTATAATATGATGTTGGATTACAAATTAAATGATATGATAGTACCATAAGCTTTGCGAAAGTGTCTTGTTAGTAATTTAAAAAGATATTTAAACAATTTTTTTATACAATATTATATTAAATTAATACTTATCAATGATTAGCGATAAGAACCTAATGAATATTGCTGTAATCGCAACAATTCCCATACATTTCGACGACCGATTTGGCGCAAGGGTAGGCTACCCACCTTCTGCGCCAGAGGTCTCGGGTTCGATTCCCGAAGAAGACAAATATTTGTGTGCATGTCTATTTGTCTTGGTCTGGGTGTTTACTATGTATATTAAGTATGTATTTACAAACAAAAAGTATTTAAGTATATATTTATCCATTATCAAGTTTTCCATGATACAGTTTCTTAATGAAATTAACATGGGCTTAGATAATTGGTGTGATTATAAGAAGTTATTTATTATTATTTTCATCCCATCGATTCGAAAAGCGATGATTGTTTATCTAATAACAGGGTCCAAAACGATTCATTTTTTACCTGTTATGACAAGAGGGTATAAATGAGATTTGAATTTTGAACAGCTTCATAACAGGGTCCAAAACGATGAGATTTGAATTTAGAACATAATTAAAGAAGCATTGGTTGGAGCATGAAGTTTGACTTAATACTCTGAGGTAACTGGAGCTCTCACCCTGAATAAAAAAGTGTCGCCAGCAAATTTGACATTTATGTATGTAGTGGCAGGTAGTGGCTGTCAGTTGTCTCATATGACCAAAAAGCTTAGACTAAATACTGAGGTAACTGGAGAGTGCAGTACTAACAATTTTTTGAATACCAGAGGCTGTCTTCCGTCTCACCTACACTTTAAAAAAATACGTATGGTCATATGAGACAGCTGACAGCCACTACATACATAAATGTCAAATTTGCTGGCGACACTTTTTTATTCAGGGTGAGGGCTCCACTTACCTCAGAGTATTAAGTCAAACTTCATGCATATGACCATACGTATTTTTTTAAAGTGTAGGTGAGACGGAAGACAGCCACTGTGTTATTTGTGGTATTCAAAAAATTGTTCGTACTGCACTCTCCAGTTACCTCAGTATTAAGTCGAGCTTCATGGGTTGGAGTGTAGCAAAGGGTGTGCAGTACTTAAAAAAAAATTCAACTGATTTTGTATGGGGCCGGGACTTTTTTCGGGACCGAGAAATTTTCAAAAACGGAATTTTATAAAATTGAGAATATCTCGTAAACGGTGAGTCGTAGCTAAAATCTAACAAAATTTTCAACCCCCCTACGGCATCCCCGGAAATACTTTTTTTTTGCCCGACTAGCGCTATGATGTATCCGAACGACAAAGAAAGGTAGGTAGTTTGAGTTACTGCTTTTCTTATAGAGGGGGATGAAAAGCAGAGTGTATTACTCGGCCGCAAAATTATTTTCACCTCGGGCGGCGTATATTGAATCCCTCGCTGCGTTCAGGATTCTACTTTAGAATCCCTCGCTGCGCTCGAGATTCTACTCTAGAATCCTTCACTGCGCTCTGGATTCAAAATAGCGCCCTCGCCGTAAATATATTATTTTGCTCCCTTGTAATACAATCTACTATTATTATATTATTATTTAAAAATGCACTAAAGCTCAGATCTGAATGATATTTCAATAAGGTCATGCACTATGTGAAAAAGACATCATGCATCAATCGAAATTCTCACTCGAACTTCCAAAGGGAATCAAACCTTATCGATCTACAGCCTATGTACAAAGAATTTTAAAACTAAAGGCACAGATTACTAAATAGTTACTAGTAACAGATACTGCACTCCGCTAAGCCATTTAAATAAATAGCAACTCTAACTATAACGCAATAAAGTGGAATTCAGCTTGTACGGCGCAAGTTACGAACGGCCAGTCGTTGCATCTCTTTCTATCGCATATATTCTAGCTCTTTTGTAAATCTATTTTCTATGGATTTGCACCGCGCCGCCCGGCCGGCGGCGGTGAGGGCGAGATTTGCGCGAGTGACAGACGCCTGCTAGAGGTGATAAAACAATTTCTTAGTCGAGTTTACCTACACGTAATTTGATTATATAAATAAAATATCCTAATAGGGCCATAATTTTTTTTTAAATAGTTAAGTACCTAATAAAATTAAAAATAATTTACTGTCCATTTTCCAATAGTTTACCCGATATTTTCGTATTGATTCCACAAAACACAAAAAGGCTTTATCTCGTGATCATTTTCTGAATCAACTTTCTTAATGGCAACCCTTATTAGGAGTTTACGCGAAGGATGACTTTACACAAAATAGCGTTTTAGGAAATTCAAAACAACGGTACATGCTATTTAATGAGATTAACGGATCTGCGCTAGATATCGTATTTGGCACCTTGTTTTTTTTTCGATTTAGCTTCGCGTAAGTGTATATATTCTTTGATTTAGCGGAAATGTCTTGTTTATGGATATTTTTATTAAATTGATGAACGCTCTTTAGCAATTAAACGAAACGGACGTATATAGATATCTTTAAACCAATAATAGTTTTTTTTTATTTTATTTTAAAGATAGTTACTTACATTATTTTTTTTAGTAGTCTAGAATAGTATATACTTAATACATCTGTAGGTATTGAAAAGGCTATCAAATCCTGCACCTTTTAAAGCACATAATTGTGTTTTATATTGTTCCGTAGTGTTAGGCACTCAAACTATCGAGTTAGCGGTTGTCGACAACCAATCGAGTAAAACCCGATCTCTTTATTTTACCGAAAATTTTCAAGCATTACAGAAGTTGTCCAGTTGATTAGTAAAGCTTTTCATATATCAGCCTTAAGTATTGTAAAACCCGTCCTGTAATAATCTAATTAGCCTTCGAACTGAACGCAATTTTTATCAGGAGACTACTCTCCAGTAAAATAGTTTTTGTATGTATATTTACGTAAATTTTCAGTTATCCATGACCCCAAAAAGAATGCCGAAATGTATCATGATCTTCAGCCATTTAATGTCCCCACCTATTGGGGCACTAGCCTTCTTTCTTATGGATGGATATGGAGAATGGGCCATGACATAATCCACCAAGCGGGAATTAAAGCAGAGCCAGAATAGGATCATAAAAAAATATATTTAATTAAAATAAAACTTAGGTCTAAGACAACAGAGGCAGCTCCGCGATGGAGGCCGGTCAATATAATAATGTCGTAATTACGAAATAAATTGAAAGGAATGGGATTCGCAGTGTCAGCGATCGTCCGTATGGAATATTCTAGTCGCTGACGCTGCGACATTAATTTAAAGAAAAACAATTTTATTGTTACATTGCAAAATAATAGCATAAGGCTAGGGACACACTACAACGAATAAAGTATGGGACACACTGATTATTTACTTAACAGTAACTATGCACACACATAACACGGGCCCAGTGCGGATAGGTGGGTATTAACGAAAAGATTTTGGTCATCCATCCCGTGACCGACCATTGCGAAAGTTGCTTAGCCTGAACGATCGCAAGCCGAGCGCGTTAACTACTGCCCCACGGGCTCCTCAAATGTATAGAAAACAAAAAAATTTATGTCATTTTTTTTCATTTATTTTTATTTTATTTTTCACAAAAAATGTAACATTACAACATTCACAAAAAACCACATAGGTTAGCACGGAATGTGCAGTTCTACAATCATTCGCTTATGATAAATATAGTATTAGCTAATCTCTAGAATCTAGTATTTATTTTATTTTAACCTACCTAGGTTAACAAGAAAAAAAAACATAACTGGCTAGGCTCGTAGCGGGGGCACGAACTTATACAGGTTGTACTAATTTCTTTAAGAAGTGTTGTTTGAATTTAATATTATTTGGGGTGATACTATTTCTTACTTCTAGGTCTAAATTATTGATTAAAAGAGGGATTAAATATATGCTGGTCCGTAATATAATAACATAATAAATTTGATGTTTGATACATCTACAATCGTATCAAATAACTCTTCAAAAAGTAATTTATTTATCAGTTGGTTGTCATTGAAAATATTCCACGTCACGGGTCGTTACGTAAAACAAACAGAACGTATTAGGACTAAATTAGTTTTACAATAATTAGAGGCAGCCCTCAAAAAGGCTCGAGCCATATTGGGAGGCCTAAATCGTTGGCCAAACATCTCGGAGCTTATTTGGCGACGAGAATTGGTCACCAAATGTTATTTCTATTCGATTTTACAAAAGCGCTAAATGCTTACGTCAATCTCAATTTCAAGGATTTTGTACGTGCACTGTTTTGAACTGGAGACTGTTTTAAAGAAGATTTTTCTATAGAAACGTAATTGGGTATTTTACTGTAAGTAAATAAAATAAAACGTTTATTTTTATTGCTTTTTAATGGAACAACCTCATAAAAGGAAACTGCTAAGTAAATGCTCATGAAAATTGTACTTAGGTAGGTACCTACTTGTGATTTGTTTTAATGAATAAAACGGTGTTATTCCAAAAGTGGCTGCTCCTGATTCAAAACCCATGTTTGAATTAAAAGGAAGAAGAAAAGATTAAGAAACTAAGAAAGAACTATAAAATTCATGAACAAACTCGGAAGTTATCAAACGGAAGTGTTAGATGGCGCTAGTTGCCTCTTATATTGTGAACGTATTTAAAACTACCGGCCGCCCGCGGTTTCACCCGCGTGATTCCTGTTCCCGTGGCAATATCGGGATAAAAAGTATCCTAAGTAACTCCTTATTACATCCGCTACCTGGCAGTGAAAGTCCCGTCAAAATCGGTCCAGCCGTTCCAGAGATTAGCCGGAACAAACAGACAGACAGACAGACAGATAGACAGATAGACAAAAATTGTAAACAATGTTATTTTGGTATATGTACCGTATATATAATCATGTGCATGTAGTAAAAAGCGGTTATTTTAATATTACAAAAAGACACTCCAATTTTATTTATTTGTATATAGATGTATAGATATAAATTCAAAATAGTATCATTTAATATATTTCTTGCAAACATATGAGCATAAGGCAGGTATGGCACTCGTATATATGCACCTACCTATATCAAGATAAATGGTACGTTCACTAAGTAATATAGCACTGACGGATCCCGGGAAATTCCGGCATGCAGCAATAAATCGTTTGAGCAGTGACCTGGTTGCTCCAGGTGAAATTCCTGTAACAAACAGCCGCGGGGTAGATGTCAAAAACTTAACTAAAGTTGTAAGACAAATATACGAAAATAAATGTGACAAAATATTTGTGATAGGTATGAATAGAACTAGACTAATCAAAAGATAGGTAAAAATAATCGTTTATGATCTTTATACTTTACACGTAAACGACGTATTGACTCCATAACATCCATGAAAGATATCTCGAACCATTAAAAGTATAGCAAGTTTACAGAATATTGGGGAAAACATAATTGAAAATTGTTATACTTATCTAATTCGCTCCACAGGGTGAAGTGCACCAGATAAGTATAACTTGAACTGTTTTTGATTCTCACAGCTCTTAGATTTTCCAAGTTGGTCTCCATAGTTACCCTTTAAAATAAGATGGTACACTCCAACTTAAATTAAACTTCTTATCGCAAAATAGGCTAAAAACTAATATTATATTACAACCACATTAATAAAACGTGCTTCATAAAACGTGCTATACAAATTCCAATTTTTCCCAGCCAATACAAACCATAAAAGCAGATCCTATAAGCAGCCTGTAAACAAACGAGCTCGGCTTAAGGGCAGGCGGTCAAGTGCAAGTGTTCTGACTCACCATCAGCTAAAATGCCGAGGAATCCCCAGAGACGAGCCACGTGCACCACCTTAATAGACCACACGCCATAATTTTGGTGCCAATCCATAATATAGGGACCGACGTACTCCAATTCGCATATTTAACTACTCTTTAAGGATTGCTCTTTTCCATAAAATATGATATGGTGCTTTGCACCGTTGAAATACACTTAAGGTATCATTTAATTTACATAGGTATGCCAACAGATAACAAGAGTATTTCAATAAAAACGTGCTTCCTCCATTAAGCCACCGGTCTGTCTCCCAGCAAATACAAACCATAAAAGCAGATCTTATAAGCAGCCTGTAAACAAACGAGCTCAGCTTAAAGGCAGGCGGTCAAGTGCAAGTGTTCTGACTCACCATCAGCTAAAAAGCCGAGGAATCCCCAGAGACGAGCCACGTGCACCACCTTAACAGACCACACGCCATAATTTTGGTGTCAATCCATAATATAGGGGACCAACTTACTCCAGTTCGCATATTTAACTACTCTTTAAGGATTGCTCTTTTCCATAAAATATGATATGGTGCTTTGCACCGTTAAAATACACTTAAGGTTGATACCTTACTTATATGTTGGCATAAGTGAGTTATATGATTATAACTCACTTATGCCAACATATAAGTAACAAAAGTATTTCAATAAAAACGTGCTTCCTCCATTAAGCGACCGTCCTGTCTCCCAGCCAATACAAACCATAAAAGCAGATCCTATAAGCAGCCCGTAAACAAACGAGCTCGGCTTAAGGGCAGGCGGTCAAGTGCAAGTGTTCTGACTCACCATCAGCTAAAAAGCCGAGGAATCCCCAGAGACAAGCCACGTGCACCACCTTAACAGACCACACACCATAATTTTGGTGCCAATCCATAATATAGGGACCGACGTACTCCAATTCGCATATTTAACTACTCTTTAAGGATTGCTCTTTTCCAGAAAATATGATATGGTGCTTTGCACCGTTAAAATACACTTAAGGTATCATTTAATTCACATAGGTATGCCAACAAATAACAAGAGTATTTCAATAAAAGCCACCGTCCTGTCTCCCAGCCAATACAAACCATAAAAGCAGATCCTATAAGCACTGTAAACAAACGACCTCAGCTTAAGGGCAAGCGGTCAAGTGCAAGTGTTTTGACTCACCATCAGCTAAAAAGCCGAGGAATCCCCTGAGACGAGCCACGTGCACCACCTTAACAGAACACACGCCATAATTTTGGTGCCAATCCATAATAAGGGACCAACGTACTCCAATTCGCATACTTAACTACCTCTTTAAGGATTGCTCTTTTCCATAAAGTATGATAAGGTGCTTTGCACCGTTGAAATACAGTTAAGGTATCATTTAATCACATAGGTATGCCAACAGATAACAAGAGTATTTCAATAAAAGCCACCGTCCTGTCTCCCAGCCAATAAAAACCATAAAAGCAGATCCTATAAGCACTGTAAACAAACGAGCTCGGCTTAAGGGCAGGCGGTCAAGTGCAAGTGTTCTGACTCACCATCAGCTAAAAAGCCGAGGAAACCCCTGAGACGAGCCACGTGCACCACCATAACAGACCACACGCCATAATTTTGGTGCCAATCCATAATAAGGGACCAACGTACTCCAATTCGCATACTTAACTACCTCTTTAAGGATTGCTCTTTTCCATAAAGTATGATAAGGTGCTTTGCACCGTTGAAATATACTTAAGGTATCATTTAATTCACATAGGTATGCCAACAGATAACAAGAGTATTTCAATAAAAGCCACCGTCCTGTCTCCCAGCCAATACAAACCATAAAAGCAGATCCTATAAGCACTGTAAACAAACGAGCTCGGCTTAAGGGCAGGCGGTCAAGTGCAAGTGTTCTGACTCACCATCAGCTAAAAAGCCGAGGAAACCCCTGAGACGAGCCACGTGCACCACCATAACAGACCACACGCCATAATTTTGGTGCCAATCCATAATATAGGGGACCAACTTACTCCAGTTCGCATATTTAACCACTCTTTAAGGATTGCTCCTTAACACGTAAGATTCTCTATTTAGCCAGCCATTTTCTTTTTTGGTATGACTAGTCCTCGAATGGAGACTCAATGCTGACCCGTTATGTTACGTAATGTGTGAATGGGTTGACGTTTTTTTTTCTTTTTAGGTTTGTTTTGTTTAGTAAGGTGTCCTAATTTGAACGCGCGCCTTAAATGCAGAAGAGGGAAAGCTTTTATTTTAAAAGCGGTTTGACACTTTTGTTTTACCATTTCTGTTTAGTACTTAAAAACATCGATCAACAATTAGGTACCACTATATAACCGGTTGGAGAGTAAAAACGGCCGAGCCAATAAGAGCCCACTTCAAATGTGCGCTCTTATTTCTAACCGATTCCTGACATTTTTGACGTAAGATTGTAACATTCGTAACCTTTTTCTACGTTTAAAATACGGTGCCATATTTAGGTATGTTTTAGTTCGTAAGGCGTTCGCGGTATTGTTGTTAGAAGCTTAAAAAGCAATTTCACATGATCTTAGTTCTGGAAAAATGTTTTATAGTGGAAGTCGTTGCCCGAAACATTTGTAGTTGATGTCATTAGTATTTCAGCGATGATAGTAAAAGTCACATTATATGTGTAAATGAGCAGAAATATATTATTTGGTTTCCTTGCCACCAATAAAGTAAGCTTATATAAGTTATTTGTAAAAACTTCGTTTTTATGACAAGCTTTTTTGTTGACTGTACTTTAATATTGAATTGTCATCCAAACCAAACCTGTATGCAAAGTTTCAGCCCAACCTGACTCTGGGAAGTTGGTCAAACTTAGCTTGAAAGATTTGAACCGAACGGACATACATAAATAAATAAATAAATATTTTCTTACAATTACACCATCACACCTCCAATCTAAGCCCATAGTAAAACCCTCAAAACTAGACGCTCGTTACTTTCTCTTGTGTTTTTGTACGGCATAATCAATGACAAGTTTGACTGCACGGATCTCTTCAATCAGGTTTCCTTTCGTGTGCCTAGAAATGTAAACACCAGAAGTTCACGGGTTCTCCGAACATTTTATATAGACAGGTGTAGAACAAATGCCGGAGATCGAGCTCCAATCACTATGTTGTTGAATATCTTTAACGATAGAATTAATGACATTGACCTATTCTTATTGAGTAAAAACCAATTCAAGCAAACTGTAATAGACCTCCTAGACGTTTAATTATTAGGTATACTTCAAATAACCAGATCCTTTCTTTTCGCTTTTTTTTTTAATATATATTTTTTTTCTCCTATTTCTTTATATAATATATTAGCAACAGTGTGCTCGTTTGTATTTTCGCTAGTAATTTGTGGATAATGCTGTTGGTTATACATTTAGTTATATAAGCTACCATTAATATTAAGAAAAAACATATTTTGTATAACTGTTTATTGTCCCGAATAAATAAAAATAAAAAATAAAAAATAGTAAATTTCTTAAGAAACTGTGTCTATGGATAACGGATAAATATATACTTATGTATTTTTTGTTTGTAAATACATACTTAATATACATAGAAAACACCCAGACCAAAACAAATAGACATGTTAATGCACACAAATATTTGTCTTGTTCGGGAATCGAGCCCGAGACCTCTGGCGCAGAAGGCAAGTAGCTTACCCCTGCGCCAAATCGGTCCTCATATACATACACTGTAAGTTAAATAAAAGCTTGTAAAAATAATTGATTACAAAATAGAACCGCCTTCATGAACCGTGAAACATGCTCAATTTTTGGTTATTTGTGGTTTTTGTTAAAACCCGCTCGACTTAACGTAAGTACTTTGACTTATGTTATTTAGTGTAAATACAATATTAGAGGTATTATTTCTTATAGGAAAAATGTGATAGTAAAAAACCACGAGCCCCATAAGTAGCTTTCAGGCGGATTCCCGGAAACGCGGGTTCGAATCCCGCCTGACAGCTACTTACTTATAGGGCTCGTGGTTTTTTACTATCACATTTTTCCTATACTTATTAATATGGCTGTTTCATCTTAATCGATTGTTAAACATTTGAAAAAATGTTTCTTTCGGATGCGAGGGTTTCCTCACATTGATGAAGCAACGCTGGCCTACAGCGTGATAGCAAAATTCGACGAGTCGTGTAAGCCTTTCGGTAGCTTAGTTGGTCAGAGCATCGGGCCGAATTCCCGGAGGCGCGGGTTCGAATCCCGCCTGAAAGCTACTTATGGGGCTCGTGGTTTTGTATTATTTCTTACTTTTTGATGGCATCTTTTTTGAAGGCGGTTCTATTTTTTACAAGCTTTTTATTAACTTGCTATGTTAGTTAGTGGGGGACAAATCCTGCAAGCTTAATTTGACCCACTTGCCAGTGTCCGATGTAGCTGAAATTTTGTATACAAGTTTGGATTCAGATGTTTGGATTTTATTTAGATGACAATACAATATTTAAGTGCAGTCAGCAAAAAAGCTTGTCATGAAAATGAAATTTTACTAAAAACTTATTAACAAAATAATTTTTATTTCACACTATAAGTACATCATGATGAACCTCCTTTTTTGAAGTCGGTTATTATACTTTAAACTTTTCCTAAATGTAACAAATACTTTCCTGAAAACCGCATTAAAATCGGTTCAGCCAAACGCGAGATAATCTCAGACAAACATACATACATACAGGTCAAACTGAGAACCTCCTTTTTTTGAAGTCGGTTAAAAACTGTAATTTAAGGTTTTTATTCTATCGCTCGATATTCACTCCGCCAATCAATTTGGTTTACATCTCCATTCTACTGGACACACATTTGCATTTCATTTTGATATTTCATATTGGTTTTTAATCGGTGTACCCAAACCAGTGAGTCGCTGGCAAAATGATTAATTGATCTCATTGATTTGGGTCAAGAGACGTCAAAACATGGCTGTCAATTATTAGCAATCGAATATTAATTGAGTCCTCCGAAATGATTTACATCCGTACAGAAATGGGAAGCTAACTTAGGGAGGTGTAAAATAGGAGATCTAAATATAGAAATAGAGATAATTATAGAACGATTAAAGTTAGAAAAGATGTAAGAGGCTGTTGTAATTTTTTTAAAGGTAGTTTTACGAAGTTTAAGGTTTTGGTAAATTTTAGAATTATATTAAAAAGCTTATTTAGCTAATATGTACTTACACACATAAATAAAATTGCGTTGCCTTGTATTTCTGTGCGTGCAGCTATAAGTATACCGCCATCGGTGGCCCAATACCTTTGATGTGCGGCCGAACAACCGACACCGACGTCATCTCAAGACCATCGCACGCGCCATAAGACATCTGCCTCTATTACGCTCTCCACACGCTGGTCCATCATAGTGGACCATCACGATGGCCCATCGTGTAGAGGAGCTATTAGACATTTGAATTCACAGTTACAGACGATCACTGCTACCCAAGTTTATTGATCTATACAGTTGTATGCAAATCCGTATCTCTCGGCGTACTACTATGAATTAGAAATTCTCGCTTCCTGTCTTCGACTCTTCGTGACAATAATAACACACTTTCGGCCAAATGTTTCAATTCCAATGTCAATCACAGGCTGACACCGTTCGGTTGACGTGACCGGAAGTCGTTGATTCGCCATGATGAATTTATACTCGTTTCCGGTGGCGGAAGGACGTGGACAGTTAGCTTCGCGCTAGTTGCATTACAATAGCGCCATCTAGCGGAAGGCGGTGTTACGTAAAGCTTTTACAAATTATCGATTGAACAATGGAATCAAAATAAATAAAAAGTCACTCTAACAAATTATGGTTGAAGAAGAAAGTCGGCAATTTTGTTAGTACGAGTACCTATGATATTAAAGTAAGGTACACGTTCTGGTTTCAAATGTTTGATTTTGAAAGTTTTGTGACATGGTTGTAAAGAATGTTACGTTTTTTATTGAAGTGTAAAATATGGTTGTGCCTCCGCTGCCGGTAACGGTTCCCAAAAAAATTGGGACGGAAACAGAAAGTGGCCAATTAAAAAAAACAATATTACTGTCTTGTTTTGTGTTTTGTTGTACCTACAAACGTTATTTTTTTTACACCAAAAAAACCAGGATTTTTTTAAATTTCTAACCTATCACGTATTCTACAGGACTTCCGAGGCAAACTCGCTCACTACCGCCAGCGATCACAGTTGCCGGTAACGGCAGCGGAGGAGCCACTTCCTAAAAACAAACAGAGATGTCTGCCTGCATCAGATGATTTTGCAAACGAAGTTAAAATACCTTAATTTTTTACATTATTTTAACTTAAAATCTGTCAATTATATACAGACAAATGTAACTAAACGTAGAAGTAAGTAGGTAGAAAGAAACGAAGGTAACGTCTTAGTACTTACAATAAATAAAATCGTCACATTTCCCGATCGCTTGGAAAGTGGTTTCATTCGTACCTTCAAACTTTGTGCTGATACGAAATAAGTGGCACTCAATTTCTATTGTTAACCTTATCCATATTTTTTTCGTGTACGTAATCCACTACTTTAGTTTGTAATCCACCTCAAAAGCTCAACATAAAATTATAAAGTAGCCATCTTAATGAAAGTTATAAAGTAGCCGTCGGCACGGAGACAACGAACAGTTTAGGCCTAGCACGCAAGGCATTGATATGGCCTTTACTCTTGAATATGCTGTTGTTAGTCTTTACTGAAAATAATTTATTTGCAATAATTTATCATCAAATTCTATAAGCATCACAGGTACTTATACTAGAAAAAACTAATAAATGTGTGTCTAATTTGCTAGGGTGAGACGTGATCTTAACCTTTGGCCTCTTTGTCTAAATATTAACATCATACTTTTACTAATACAAAGTTAAATAGCATTGTAATTATAATTTGAATCACAATAAGTATTTTTTTATCATAAGGAAAGAGCAATTAGTGATATTATGAACTAAAGTCAAACTAAAAGATGATAAGTATAGTTCACTGTTTTATTAATCAAACTAAAATTAACTCCCTACAAATACTGAAAGAAAGTCCTACTAAGTTTCTGTAATAAAATCATTCATCCTCCTAATTACATTCATAAAGTTTTTCGTTGGTTTAAAAAAGGTGTCAAGTTGAGCTTTTATGAGTAGGTAATACCTACTTCTACGACACTAAACAATCATATATTAGTCAGAGGTTTTTTCCAAACATAGATACGAATTTGAATGTAAAATAATTTTCTGTTTTTTAACTTCTAAATTAATTAATAAAAAAATGTTGGTGTTACGAAATAAATACCTGTAGGTAATAAGGTAATAATCCAGAGCAAAAATTAGTGGCAATTATGAATGATCTGATATTCTGCATGGTGGATCGGTTAGGTTATTTGGGATTTTTGAAAGGAAAGCCGATGGACCCCTCGCCACACTGGCACGACAATAAATGTTTTTTCAAATTCTCATATAAGTTAGTTTTTGATTTGTACCAAGCACAAAGTAATACCCTTCGTAAGAGTAGGCATCACTGTGTCTACAATCTACGTAGTTAAATAATGAAACATTTTTAACCTACCTAATCAATTAGTTTCTATAAGGTCTGCTTTGAACCTTATAATTATAACAACCAACTAAGGAAAACTGGTGGCTCATTATCTTCACTATGTTGAGACAATATGCTACTGGAAACCAACTAACCGTGTAATCGAAGAAAACAATTAATCGTAATTACATTAAATGTTTATCCGTATTTCCTGAAAACGAACTTAAAGAAGTATTCGCAACAAACTTAAGAATTAATTCAATGAGGACTCATACAAATGGTTTACAAATTAACATTAATTATTTTATTACTCTAAAGGAAACGCCGTTTTAATTATCGATTTCATTGATTAAACACTAAGATATCTCTTCTCGTCCATTGGATATGTTAATGAATGTAGAATTTATAAACTTTTTACTTGTAAATTTTGGACTAAATAAGATGAAGCATAAAGTGTTCTAGAATACTTTTAAAACAACTTGTGGCAAACTAGCCCCCATAACAGTAACTATTTAGTAATATGTATGTAATAGTAATATGTGTATTTGTTCTTGAA
Source organism: Crambus lathoniellus (assembly GCA_949710035.1). Classification (NCBI taxonomy): domain Eukaryota; kingdom Metazoa; phylum Arthropoda; class Insecta; order Lepidoptera; family Crambidae; genus Crambus; species Crambus lathoniellus. Next base: position 23,823,891 of record OX453310.1, read on the forward strand.
ACAAATTCCAACAGTCAATTAATAAAAATAATGTTAAACATTAAATCAGTGAACTTTATCGCCTAGAAAATACTGAAACTCTGTGAAATGCACATACTGGATCTATATAGAGACTCCAGGTGATTCCTACTTCAGATACGCACAACACAATCCTCTCTTATCTAACACTGTATGTAACTAGACTAGGCGAGATTAGCTGTGCACCAAAAAAGATAGTCCGAGTCGGTTGCTCAACAAGAAAACAATACACCACCGGTCTTTGGCATACCTAATGTAACACACGAACTAGGGAAATCAACAACTTTCTATTCTGTTCTATTCGCCTTGCAATAAAGTCTTTACTTTTGATGCAATTTCGTTCAAGAGCAAGGGGTAGGATTGCGTGGGCTATGAGTCGTGGCGTGTCGTTAAATAGTCTTAATCCGTCCCGTTTAAAATTGAGTTTAAAAAGACAAATATTTTAGTTTATTAACAAGCAAAGCAACGGTTCAGTTTTATTATATTACTTAATTAGTTTCTTTAAAAATTTATACCTTTGATAAAAAGGTTCAAAATGAACGGCCGGAAAATATACGCAAAAAAAATTTACGCAAATTCTGTCGAATGTATGTATGTGTGTCTAGTTAGAGATGTTTATGAATTTTCAGGATATTAAATTATTATATTAAAAGGTCGATGTTAAAATAATATTACTATATAAACAGTTAAAACAACATAAAGGCCGTCCCACACCACGCTAGACACATCAAATCAAGATTCGCGGCACACGCACACGACACATCTTTTTTCGCGCGCGCGCGCTCGGAATCTTCCGTAAATTCCTCGTGAGGCATTAAAATTGCATAGAGTCCCGCTTTTTGCGCGCATGTGATGGTGCACCGAGTACATAATTGTGATTAACATAAGGTTTTCCCGTAATAACTGCGGTGAGGCACCAAATCGGTAGGGTCGACTTTTTGTCGAAGCCAATACGTTGAATATCATAAGAGCTGCCGTGCCTTCACGCACGGGGGCATTTTTCTTTGCAACATGTTTTGTTTATTGCAGTGTCAATTTAATTCTTAAGCCGGGTCCACAGCGCGTGTTTTGCCCTAAACAATCAACAAAAACATGTCAACATTCAACAAAATTGTCTACTTACACAAAACATAGTTTCACTACACATTTTTGTTTGCATCAACAATGTTTTTGTTTTCTATGCCCGGTGGAAAACACGTACACAAAACTACCCCTGCGCGGGTCGAGCGGCAGGGGTGCTGTCACATCCGCTGCACACGGGCCACTGAAAAACGCCGCCACTGACCTCTTTCCTGTAGTTTTCATAATTGTTTTAAGGCCCGTAAGGCCTAATTTTCCCGCCCCGCTACCCGCACCAAAACAGCTTAAACACACGTTTCGTCAAAACTATGTATTATTTTAGAACGAAAAATGCTCAGTTTTAAGTTAAACAAGTTAGCAATCTTTTCCTGAAAGAAACGTGAAAATATCACTTGTAGTTTAGATGCAGTAGCGTATTCAAAGTTGAAAACAGCTTCAATTCAATGTTTTTTTTTAATAGTATCTTAAAGGCTATGTTTTTTTAAATGCTCAGATTGAAGTTTATAAATCAATATTTAATATATATTCATTCTGGATTCATCAGTAGGCTAATTTATGAGTTTTAGGACCTCTAAAATGAACGTTTCACGACTCCATGCGCCTTAAGAACGCCGGCGTCGCCGTCGGTTCGGTCGTCGTCGCTTGTTTCTCGGAGCGGCGGCGTTTGTGGCTCGTATGCCATGACATGGGTTATGTTAAAATTTCGCCGCTGTAAATAGGGTCTAACTTGAAAGCGACGCATTTTTCTTTTTATTATCAAATTTAAAATCCATGTAAAACTACGTCTTCTTCATCCAAACCTCCCAATAGGTGCCAATAGCACGTCCGAACTCATTTTGTTTGCCAGAGAAACTATGTTTTGTCTACACAAGCTACAAGAGGTATGGACGGCGCTTGTAAAGAAACATGTTTCAAAAACAAAGTTTTGTGGAGACCCAGCTTTATATCAACCTGTAGATGGGTCGTGTCATCTGACATTGGGAGTGACAGTAATTTTCATAAATTAAATTGGTTGTGAGGTGTTCAGTTTTTTGTTTCTTTGGCTTTGCTCTGATGCATAGTTGACATTGTCTAACTGCCTGGGGGACCAATAAACTATTTGTCATGAAGAATAATTGCACAAAATGCTTCACTATACAAATAAGTACTGTACTTTCTTAATAATATGTTAATGAATTTATAAAAAAAAAATGTTAATTACGTAGTAGGTTACTGTTCTATCCTTAATTTAAGCATTTTCAATTAGGCGGTTCACGTCAATTACTTGACACCTTTTAAAGAAGAATGTAATTAAAGTTACCTCTTTAGTAGCATTAACACACTGTCAAATAATCGCCGCGTGTGTACGACAAGAGACGGGAGACAGAAGTTCGCCCTGTGTGTCACTTACCACTTACCCTTAACCACTATTGAAGACATTTTACACTTTACGATAAGATTTATTTATCCTCTAAGTCTGGTCCATCCATCTCTGTTTGTGAGAATCTATAACGACTTGGTCGACTGCTACCATACTTTTTTTGACTATTGTTTATAAGAAGTAATAAATAAAGTGCCAAATAGGGTTAACAAATAATTATACATAATACGACCCACTTAAGCTGACCGACTCATACATGGGTTTTGAGAAATGAAAAAATTTAGCATCATTGCTTTATTAATTTAAAACGGGTTTTTCATATATTTAGAAACTTTGAAAATCTACGAGAAAAAAGAGTTTAAGGCTTATCTGGGTAAACAAATATATCGAAGAAATTTTTATTTACTTATTAGGAAAAATTGTAAAAAAAAAGAAAACACCAATCCTACAAGTAGATTTTCAGACGTGATATAATACTATACGGGATAAGTACAATTTTTTGTTAAGCTCTGTAGTTTTTTTTATTGCATTGTAAATGCTTAAAATTAATTTTTAATCAAAAAAGTAATTATATTTTTTTATTTTTAAAATCCAAAATTACGTTTTTTTTCTTGAAGTTAATAAAAGTTTTTACACTGAATTTAATTGAAATAAGTTTTCAAAACTATAAAATTTTGGTTGTGAGGAGGACGTTGTCAAAGAATTGATAAAGGTTAAGTCTTTCAGTCGTCTCATCTAAATCACCTTGCGATGCGTACGCACTGCCTCGTACGCGCGCTTTTTGCGCGTTCGTAACGCGATCGGAGAAACTCATAATTTTGCCCTTTTTCTGAGAACTTCGCTCCTTACGCAGAATGCCTGGTCGATACTACCATCACGTAGGGATTAGAATGTAGATAGAAGATATTGAATAATTTTATTGGTATGCTGTTTTCTTGTAGCCAGCAACTGGGATTGGGGAAAATAATTTTAATAGGATAAACTACAGAACGCTGTGTCGATTTTTCAATCTCAATTTTTCATATTCTTACAGAATTGCATTAGATTAATTTAAAGTGATAAACTGTAGTTGGAATTTAGTAAGGTACTAGTTGGCCATGACTTCATATTGTGGATACTTACTCCCAGATCCCCATATTACAATTTCACCTTTTATTTCAGCCCTTTACCTTTAATTTTCGCGGCAAAAGCCAATCAAATTCAAATACATTACTACTTAATGGTCTTTATTGGTATTTATTACCATTCTCTAGAGAAGCATTCCAATAACTTTACATAATGGATCTGACGTAAAAATATTGACAATACTTAATTTCCAGAAAGTACATCAACTAAGTGTTTTTAACACTGTAGAATTATATACAATAAAAAAAACATATGTAATCCATGTAGTTGGAAAACCGCGAGATAATAATTTAGTTGCATAGCATTTCATTTAGTCACAGGTTAGATAAAGTATTACTTGCATTGTAGACCTTATTCACACTCTTGGTTAGTAAATAAATTCATCATTCCGTAAATCAACATAAGTTACTCGGATTAAAAGATTTTAATTTTAACTTGATAAAATTTATGAAAATCATTCATAAAGATTTTTGTGTGAAAATAATACTGATGTACACTTTTTGAAATTATGCTTTTACGAGGTGATTTTTTATAAGTTAAAGAGAAGTTATTTTAATTTTAAGTTTTTTGCATTCACAATGCTATTTTTATTACTGAAAAATGGAAAATGAAGTACCTATATAGAAAAAATCGACCCGTCTCACAATCATCCTATCCCATCGGAGTTGATTGTGAGACGGGTCGATTTTTTCTAAATACTTCATTTTCCATTTTTCATTAAATAAAGAAACTAAACATAAAAAAAAAATTAGGTCTAGGTAGAGTTGCATACTTAATCGTTGTTTTAACCGATGACTATTTTCCCCGTATACCTAGATTTTAACAACGATATACCTAGATTATAACCGCTTCTGTGGTCTAGTAGTTCACACCACCGATTTCAGACCCAGAGGTCCCGGATTCGATTCCCAGTGGGGGAATCGGTTAAAATCTAGGTAGGGGTAGAGGCGGTTAAAATCTAGGTATTTGTTTTCGGTTTGGTTGGTGATAGGACTTGTTCTTAGTCCGCCTGGCTAGCTACCACTATCTTATCTAAGTCTGATGCCATAACAATGATGTTTTCAGCATTATTGTGTTCCGGCAGTTAGAGGTAGGATAACCAGTTCCTCAGTGATTGAGGATTCCACCTTCAGCCTTATCCCCACTTAGCATCAGGTGTGATGAAGGCTAAGTGCTACCAAGTTGTGGATGAAAAAAAACCCATCCCAAGAATCAGTCGCGCCAGACACTGCGACTCGGCGATCGTTTTCCGCGTGAAAATCGTCCTTGGTGCGCGTGCGACGGACGGGCGCGCCAAAAGCAGACCGGACGCGGCGCGCGCAGGCATACTAATCTGTTACAGGGTGACTGTAAAAAAGTTGGGAAAAGTTGTGATAGAAAAATCCACCAGACCTGCTGCTGCAAGTAGCTTTCAGGTGGGATGTGAATAAGTTAAAAATATATAGCAAAATGTCCAGGGTGCGTACCATCAACTCTTATTGCGGTTTTGTTTAGGAACCTAAACTGATCTGCTTCGCTTATTCGTACCACGACAGCTTAATAACAATGACAGCGATTCAGTGATCATTCAATGACATTTCACAGCCGCTGAGCTGTCATCAACTCTTATTTGACGTATAACTTGGCCAAGCTAACATTCACCTGCAGGTTATACCCGTCCCTTTCACTCTCCTGGCATGACAGAATCGAGTGAAAGAGACGGGTAGAAGAAATAAGGACACAAATCGTTCGGTCATTCACATTTAGCAATTCATTTGCGATCCAGTTTTTAGAAGGTCATGGTACGAAAGAAAGCAATTCATTTTAGGAACCTATTCTGCATCGCGCTATTTTTGAATCGCTGTCTTAAAGTTGATGGTATGCACCCAGTACTTGAGCTGAAGACCAAAGTTACTATTCTATGACCAAAGTCTGTAAAAAGATTTGATTAATTAAGTTATTTAATGGCCCCACTGCTGGGGCACCGGTAAGTATGTAAAGCCGTAAAATAACCCCGGGAAAATACTTAAAAAACGTAATTTTACGGTAACATGCGCTTTACAGTAATTTAAGTTAGAAATTGTATTAAACGTTTTCATACTCACTAAAACTATAAGTTCGAATGTAAGTTCCTATATTTTTGTGTAGGTCACTTCTTCGCTTTTTATAACGAGTTGACGAGTATAGATGTTTTGACAGAGATTTATGCAGAAATAATAAAAAAAACAAAGTTTGATCTCAAATATAAGCATAATCTCTAAAATAGATTTTTCAGGTTAGAGGGCATAATGTACCGCATGTAGCTTGTAATTCAATAAAATTAAGCTCAGTTGAAACGGTTTATCTCAAAAACTATTCAAGACTAGCAGATCCTTGCGGTTTTACCGGCGGCGGCGTGGTACCCGTTCCCGTGGGAATATCGGTGGCAATATAGCCACTCGGGAACACTGTAGCTTTAAAAGTGAAAGGTCAAAGAATTTTCGAAATCGGTCCAGTAGTTTCGGAGCCTATTCGATGAATTAAACAAACAAACAATCAAATCTTTCCTCTTTATAATATTAGTATACATATGGCGTATAGGGTAACCTATAGGGTAGAACCTCAGGTCGTTATAACCCTATAACCTTGATAAAATACAATAAACGGTATAGATAATAGATTATGTTCATGTTTTGATACCAAAATATAACATTATGCCCTTGAATCTGAAAAATATTTTCTTAAATACCTATCTGAAAGATGGCTGTACACCTACAGGCAACATTGTCACCCCACACTAATATGACGCTTGCCGCCCGTTACGGTGGCCATTATTAAAATAATGCGCCATACTTCGACCGCTCGCGAAATATTTATGCATTCTACGCGTTGAATGCCTAATGCACTATTTTCTTACAAGTTGTTTTTCAGACGGAAAATATTTCCCAATGCCCACTATTAAATTTTATGGCAGCAAAAGAATTTTGAATAGTTTTGCCATTTTGTTTCTAGGTTTTTTTTTGTGTTATGTTAATAGAGCTTGGAAATTGCACCTTTTATAACATACCTATCAATGTTACAATGTAAAGAAACATGTTTATTAAGTGGTACTTAATTAATTTGAATTTGCTAAACTTGGAGTTGGTATTTTGTCTTAGGTAGGTAATTATTATTATTTTCTTGATATTTGTATCATCTAGTTTGGTTTTTGTCTTACCGGAAGACTAAATGAAAAGGTGTTGAAAACTTGTACAATATAAATGATACAAAACCTTAAATCCACTTTATTATAACAAACCGTAAAATTATAATTTTGGTTCACAATCTAATAAAATTACATAACTTATAAGATTGTCTGAAGAAAATTAAAAGGAGTTTTGAAAGAATTTATTAGAAGTTTCTTGATTCATCGCGAACATTTATAAACAAAGAATGGAAAAAAAATCTAGTTTATTCCATTAGTTGAGACCTTGTTTACCAGATATCCTTCTGTCAGGGCCATCTGCACATTGTACATTATGTATAGTCTGTACTTGTACTCAAGACGTTTCTAGATCATCTAGGTATTTATCTAATCTATACTAATATTATAAAGAGGAAAGATTTGTATTTTTGTATGTAACGAATATACTCAAAAAGTACTGGACCGATTTAGAAAATTCTTTCACCGTTAGAAAGCTACAGTCTTCCCGAGTGACATAGACTATATTTTATCCCGATATTCCCACGGGAACGGGTACCAAGCGGGTGAAACCGCGGGCGGCCGCTAGTTTATTATAATTGTAGAAAATAACAGGAAAAGTGGCGTAGCACCAATAGGAACTGCTAAAATTTTATTTGAATAGAATAAAATGAGAAAAGTGGTAGGTATTAAGTCTTGTTTTCAATGAAGTTATTTAAAAATTATTTTTATAAAAAAATAAAACCGCCTTCTAAAAAACCACATCAAAAAAGTAAGAAATAATTCGTCACCAAATAAATAACGTAAGTACTTTGAAGTCGGGCGTGAAACATGTACAATTTTTTGTTGTTTTTGTTAAAACCCGCCCGACTTCAAAGTACTTACGTTATTTATTTGGTGACGAATTATTTCTTACTTTTTTGATGTGGTTTTTTAGAAGGCGGTTTTATTTTTTTATAAAAATAATTTTTATTTCACTCTTTTTAGTGCATCGTGCAGGCAATTTGCGTGTTTTCTGGTAAATAGGTATGTGATCAAACTCAAAACCTCCTTTTTCGAAGTCGGTTAAAATACCTTGAGGTATCCCCTTTTTAACAAAACAAGAATCATCTAAATCGGTTTATAAACAAAGGAGTTATGCCTAAAGATACGTATTAAATTCACATAACGTGGTAACGAAAACGACGGTATTTTCAAGATTTCCTGAAAACTACTGAACCGATTTCAAAATTTCAAAAAATGGGACCAACTTGGAAACCAACCTGATGTAATAACGTTTGAACCATTTCAATCGGTTCAGCCGTTTTCGAGTAATCGGTGGACATACATAAAAAAAAAAAAAAAAAACATACATACAGACGAATAGAGAACCTCCTCCTTTTTGATTTAGAAGTCGGTTAAAAATCTCTTTAAAAGCTGCACAAAAGCATATTGTAGGTAGACCATACTTTATGATCCAGGGGTCGGTCGTGGGTTGACCCAGGGCAAACATTTATGTGATGAAACTTTGTGTTTATTATATTGTGTGTGTGTGACGTTTAATCGCCGACAGCGCAAAAAGGCTTGTCAACGGTTAACCTCAGCCAGGAACTAAAACAAAAAAATACCTACATTGTTTATGTAAGCACTAATTTCAAGTTTTAATGATGTACAAAACTACTAAACCTACTTTGATAGAAAATTTAGGGACCGCCTGGAGGTTTATACCCTTTCAAACAAAGAAAGAAGTATTTAAATCGGTCCAAATTAGTAACGCACTTCGGGGGACATAGGTAGGTACATTCCGACAAGTTTCCGACGAATTGAGAACCTCTTCCTTTTTTCGAAGGCAGTCAAAATGACAATCGATGAAAACAAAACTTTACTCAGGCTCATCATGTTACCTACGTGCAGGAAGCAATCACAGTATTGCGTTTAACCAGATGAATAGTTACTAATGGAGTGTATCAATCACTGATTGTTGATTGGATAAACTTTCTTTGTTTTTATAGTAGACTAGCTTACCCGCCCGCGTAGACTACACGTTATCCCGGGGGAATGTGATGTTTTTCCGGGATAAAAAGTAGCCTATGTGCCTCTCCAGGCTACAAAGTATCTGTGTCCCAAATTTCAGCCAAATCCGTTCAGCCGATTTGGCGTGTTTGAGTAAAAAACATTCAAACATCTGAACATCCAAACGTCCAAACATCCAAACATCTAAACTTATAATATTATAGTAGGATATTTAAGTAAGATTAGTAGGATTTCATGTTTTGTCTCTATATTTTATGAATTTGTTTGTTGTAGGAAATCTATAAGTAAATAATAACAATAATGATAAATTTTCTTACAATCACATTATCGTGGCCTTAGTCATTAAGAAACTGTATTAATGAAACTTGATAATGGATAAATATATTTTTGTAAATATATACTTAGTATACATAGAAAACTATACTATATTCATATGCACACAATTGTATGGTTCGGGAATCGAACCCGAGAGACCTCTGAAGCAGAACCGCAGAAATCGGTCGTCAAAGTCGACGTCGTAAGTATCTTAGGTGTATGTAACTGATGTCTTCCTAGGAAAAAGGAAATAGGGGATTCATTCTGCGGGAATGTGATATTTTACGGGATAAAAAGTAGCCTGTGTTGCTCTTCAGGCTACAAAGTATCTGTGTCCCAAGTTTCAGCCAAATCCGTTCAGCCGTTTTGGCGTAATTGAGTAACAAACATCCAAATATCTAAACTTTCACATTTATAATATTAAAATTAAAGTACGGATGAAAGTGTCTTTGTGTGTTCGTCTGTCTGTCACATCCAAACGAAGCAACGAATCGACGTATTTTTAGTATGTATGGGGATAGTTTGGAAGCTGTAGAGCGACATACGTTACTTTTGATCCCAGATAAATATCACATCGTTAAGTCAAACGGGCGAAGCCGCGAGCGGGGCTAGTCTGTAATATTTGCTTAACAATCCATCAACAAAGGTAGTTAAATCACAAATTCCAATGACTAGTTTATCTCACAACTCTGTTTTGCAATTAGGTCGCCGAACGTACACGTACCGAGTCGTAAATAAATTACGAAGCAACACAGTATCGATCCCGGTTAAGCTAGGATAGTAAACTTTTGAGGAAAGCCTTCAGGATTACCCGGTACATCAGTGTACTTACGAGCTCACGTTTTATATTGAGAAGAAGGTTATTTACATTTGGTTTTAGTAAAAGTTACTAAAGATTCAGCTAAGTAAGTATAACGTAAAAGGTATAAATTTTTAAACAAAGATTATAATGAGAATAATATAGGATTCGCTGATTAAATTATTAGCACAGACTTAAAAGCTGACAAAATGCATTAAATTGTACATTATAACTGTTTTTACTACGGGCGTACAACGCGTGTTCTCCGTTTTATTGAATAAAACACAACGTTCTTTATTTAAGCGCCATTAAACGCCATATTCGTAAAACAAGTATCAGGTATGAAGGTTCAAAAATGTATACAAACTCTGTACTTTCTGTAGGTATCATTGGTGGCATCACAGTTTCATATAAATACCCATAAAACGTGTATGTTTCGCATTCAGAAATTAGGTTTGCAAAACGCAGTGACAGACTGACGGATGATGGCAGATAGCCAAGTATAGTGTGGTGGATGGGAGCGTAGTAGATCCAGTTCGGAATTGGTAAAATATGTATTTTAATAATATTTTGTTTTAGCGTAGAGTAAAGTGAAAAGTGTACTAGGTATGTGACGGAAATAGCGTGTTATGAAATACCATAAGACATCTGAAAGATAGCAGTTGAAAAACGGACCATTACACCCACAGAACACGAAAAGATTTTTTTCTCTTTACACCTTTGTTTTAATTTTACCTACCTATAGGATATTATTATGTACAAAAACTCTGTTAAAATATTTGTCTGCCTGCTAAATATCATCATAGTCTATCTGTATTATCATTATGTCTGATAATTTTCAGACAATTACCTCTTGAAAAGTGAATTGTAGTCACGTTTTCTTTAGCGTTGTTATTTTTTGCAGTTAAACGTGAAACTAAAACGTTACGCAAAATTATTCCATTTCACCATTGATGACAATGACAAATCATTTCCACTATGTTTTATTGAGCAGGCGAGCCCGATGTTTAGATAAGGAAAATTAAAGGTCGGTACATAAGATTAGCATACATACATTAGGTATATCGCTGCTAATAAACTTATGGGTTCTGAAGAGCTATTGCTGTATCATAACAACATGAAAGTGCTTTATTTTAATACAAAAATACTGAAAAAAATATAAATTTGAATTCAACGACCTAAACTAAATAGTATGCGTGACCAACTAAAGAGTAAAAATAAGGATAAGTATGTAAACTAATTCAAGCTCTCTTTTTTGTGAATAAATGACTCTAATTTATCATATTACAATATTTTGTTAATTTAAACATTAAAAGGCTATATTTAAATATTAATTACAACATTAATTTCTGACAACTTTGTTTGTATATGATAACAATAAACACAACTTTTTCTTGTATTTGAAAACAATAGGCCAACAAAAGGAACACCAATGTCCCCTCAGCTTTAAATAATGAGAAATCGACTCAAACTAATTGGCATAATTCCGATTCTAAGAGCGTCCGCGCGACATTTGTTTTCTAAGGAATTTGTTTTAAATTAACTTAGTAATTAATGTTTTATGGAATCTTTAGCGGAAGGGAAAATCTTCTTTGCATATTCTGTATCCGGCCTAAGGACTTGAATATTAATTGGTCAAGAGAATTTCAAAACGAAACAATCAACTCAAGAAATATTAATTGTGTACGGGTTCGCATTATGTCATAAATCCCTTACGAAAAAAAAACAAGATCTATATATTTAATATCACAACAACAATCAATAACAATAACAACAATCTTATCAATTTTTCAATACATGCTTTACTTTTTCTGTTAATAATTACTTAATTATTATAAGAAAACATTACTTTTATGTAGTTAGCAGAATTGTACGTTTGTCAGTAAGAATGGTTGTGTGGTATTTCTTTTGTGTAGAAATTAATCATTTATATCATGATTATCCAATTCTAGGCGTGTTGGAAATTCCAGTAAGCTAACTTATTAAAGGATAAAAAAATTATGTAGGATGACCAGAAACAGATAATAATGATCAACAATTAATCGTTAATGTTTCAAACAGGACAAAATTGTCATAAGTGGCCGAGTGATGTGCGCGCCGGTTTTCAAGGTGCCGCTATCTCTAGAGGTCTCGGCTTCGATTCCCGGTCGGGTAAATATTGAAAGCGAACTTTTCAATATTTCCTCGGGTCTGGGTGTACCTACCTACCTGACATACCGGCTATTGTTTCCAACTTCCATAGTGCTAGTGATCAAGCTACTATAGTTCTTTTTCTAGTTTTGTGCAAAAACAACGACATAGGAAGGCTCTGTTGTTTTTCATAGTGTTTGCATGAAAAGTAAAGTTACATGTGCGGTTTTTTGAAAATCCTACTAATGTTATAAATGTGAAAGTTTAGATGTTTGGATGTTTAGATGTTTAGACGTTTAGATGTTTGGATGTTTGGATGTTTGGATGTTTGGATGTTTGGATGTTTGGATGTTTGTTACTCAATCACGCCAAAACGGCTGTTGTGATGGTATCCAATATTAAAATGTATTATTTATTTATTATAAATACGCACTTTCAAATTGTAAAGTTAAGTACAGGTACAGATGCATGCAAGTACTGGTAAAACATAGGTCTCACTACCTTACGTTGTTGCAATAATTAACTTGAAACTTCCCTGCCGTATACAGAATTAATAAGCTCAGTAAATAATTATACAACTTTTTTTCTAGCTAATATACATAATGGACCGGTGTGACATCGTTCTAGACATGTTTGTATGTAACGCAGCGTTTATGTATACATACACACGGTACATACATCTGTGGGGCCTAGCTGCCTCGAATATGTAATGCGGCGAATGCCTTATAGGTACAAACTTGTCAAATAAGAACAGAGGTAGTGTAGAGTAGTGCTAGAAAGAATTTTATTGTTGTGTTTTCTCCGTTAAAAAAAAATCTTTATTCACTTTAGGTTGTGATTATAACACCTAGGAATGTCAAAGAAGCTACGCCATCGGTTCGCAAATCCTACGGCGGGAGACCTTGCGAGAAGAACCGGCAAGAAACTCGTCAAGGGCAATCTTTTTCTATATACTTACCTGTAACATTTCTTACAAAGTCGTCAAATTTCAAAAGGTTCTTAGATATTGTCATTCAAAAGATATGTCAAAATTGTTAGTTAAAATATGGTTTTTAACACCAGTACCTACACCAAAAAAGCCGATAACCGATGACCGTTAGGGCGGAAAGGTTCTTGAACGGTGACCGCGCAACGGACGACGTTTCGTGGGCAGGCCCACTACAAGGTGGACCGACGATCTGGTCGATCTGGTCGCGGGAAGCCGCTGGATGCGGGCAGCGCAGGACCGATCGTTGTGGATATCCTTGGGGGAGGCCTATACCCAGCAGTGGGTGTCGCATGGCCGAGATGGTGATGATGATGACCTATCCCAAGACGAAAAACTATCGTAAACGAAATAGTAAACTATACCATTTGTCAAAATGTAACCAAAGCTGTCAAAGTACTGCCTTTTGAATGTTAGTTCTATAAACGACTGAAGGTGGCGCGGTTTTCAAACATCATAATAGGATGACGAAAACGTAAATTATTCGTGCTTGGGGTACTGATGTAACACTTCAAATTATTAAAACACTAGCGACCCGCCCCGGCTTCGCACGGGTGCAATGCTGATACTAAATACACTACAGAAAAACTGTGAACGTTGTATATAAAAACACACATAGCGGCCCGCTCCGGCTTCGCACGGGTATAAAATATATAGCCTATGTGATTAAAATCGATCCAGTAGTTTTGATTTATTCATTACTGCCCGTGGCCCGCACGCGTTAAATTTGGAGTAAAACAATCCCCCTTTCCCTATACCATGAAGATTTCCTGCTATCTTTGGAATATCTAAATTCATACACTACATTTTTACTTATTTACTTTTTACATTTTTAACTATTTATTTTATTTTTACAACATATTACAGAATGTCTTTATAAACAACGTTCACAGCTTTCTTGTCATTAGACAATACAAATATGTTTTCTCTGGAGGTCACTCTTGAAAGAGCGACATACAGTTGTCCATGTGAAAAACAGTCAACGCTCAAATCTAAGCCTGCAACTTTGAAGGTTTGACCCTGCGATTTATTAATGGTCATTGCAAAAGATGTCTTTACCGGAAACTATAAACGTTTAAATTGGAAGGGTAAATCCGATGGTATCAGAGGGATTCTGGGAATCAATACATCTTCTCCGGTACCACATCCTGTGAGTATTGTGCACTCTATTATGAAAGTTTTCAATGATTTTACCAGCAAACGCGTGCCATTGCAAAGTTTAGGTGGATTCAGGTTTCTTAATAAAATAACAGGACAACCTACTTTCAACACCATTTTGTGAGGAGGGAGTCCAGACGGGTTCAAATAATTTAGAAATTCTGTAGGAAAATGAACAGCTTCTTCCAAATCGAGAACAGTATCGACCGAGTAGTATATTTTCGTCGGCGCATCAATCTTTGAAAGAATCAAGTTATTTACTTTATCTACTTGTTCGTTAGTTGGTGACAGAATCGCTCTTTCTTTAAACCAAGATATTGTCTTATAACTTATGTTATCAATGTCAGGATAGACATTGTTGACTAACTCTTGGATGTTGTCTATCAAAACGCAAAGGTTTTCTAGGTCAATCCTTCCCTCACTTTGTGTTAACTCTCCATTGCCAACTTTTAGCAGCATCTCTGGAAATAGCCTGTTCTCACGTGAAAATGACGAAACCCTCATATTAGTTTTAAGCTCTAATTTATTGACATGTGGCCAAAGGTTGGATCTTTTTAGGCAAGCATTTATTTCGTCAGCACGTGTTCCTCGAGTCACAACTGGTAGGATTTGACGGAAATCTCCTGAGAACAGAATTGTACATCCACCCATAGGTGAATTTTTGTTGCGCAAATCGCGCATTGTCCTATCCAGTGCTTCCACAGACGTCTTGTTTGACGTGGTAGCTTCGTCCCAGACTATTAATGAGCAGTCACGCATCAATTTTCCTGTATTGCTCTGTTTAGAAACACTACAGACGCTGTTATTATCATCGGTGGCGATTTTCAGCGGGAGCTTGAATGTAGACTGTGCGGTTCGGCCTCCTTCCAAAAGCGTAGCGGCAATGCCGGATGACGCAACAGCTAACGCAATTTTTCCGATAGATCTCACTTTTTTTAAAAGCAGATTGATTAAAAATGTTTTTCCTGTACCTCCTGGGGCATCAAGGAAAAACAATTTCCCTTCATTGTTATCAATTGTTGATAGTAATGCAGTGAATACTTTTTTCTGATCGATGTTTAATCGTGGCTCATCTTGAGCTATATTTTGTAATAGTCTCGTTTGATCGTATGATGTTTCTCTTGTGTATTCGGCACTGTTAGTTAAATCTGAGTTAGTAGTATTAGCTGGCATCGGCAGCCCAAAATCCTTGATCGATTTACCCGAAAGTAATTGCACTACTTTGTTCAATTCCAATAATGCTTCGTCAAATATGCTTTGATCATATTGTACATCATCTGAGTTTAACTCTCGCCGTCGCCGAATCAGAATATCACTGGCCATATTTTCTTGAAATTTATTCCATAGATTAACAGAATCAGTTACTTGACAAAACACTACTATGACGGCAAATAAATATTTTAATGATGTAGCTGAACTACAAACAGCTGCTTCTGATAATGTGTTTTCCCAGTGAGAATCGTCTTCCAAGAGCCCCATAGCTTTGCATGCTGCTTGATAAGTATTGTAAACAACACCTTGTACAGTTCTTAGGTGTGCAAAGGATGTCGGGCCTTTTACAATATGCAGTAACATTCTCAGATAAAAGCATTCGCTGTTGTTGGGATGAACCACGTAGACTCTGCCAAGAGCATCCGTTTTATTTACTCCGGGGAAACCATCAACCGCAGTACCTTGTTTTCGCCGTTGAAAAGTTTTAGAACTCTGGTTCCATGTATAGTAACCTGGAACTCTGTCATATGTCAGAGTTTTCGCGAAATCATCTTGAGCACATAACTTGAAGAATGCTGTCAATGTTGTATCCCGCGGGTTATTAACAAATTCTTGTTATTAAAACATGAAATTGTGTTTTTTTATGAACAACGAGGTAGCACCTAGCCTTACACCTGATGTAAAGTAAAGATAAGGCTGAAGGTGGATGGAAGCGCACTTCTCCCGGAATCCTCAGCCACTGAGGAACTGGCTATCACAAATTGGACTCACCCAAAAACGTTCCATACTAACGGCTACATAATTATGACGTTACGCCTAGGTAATTTGTATGCAACGCCACGTAAGAAATTTGCTCGGCAGCTATATTAAATATTGTGTTTATCAAAATGGTTTATCAAATGGTCTTAGACAAATTTGCTATACATTTTAAGGACTAAAATGTATAATATACCTATTTTAATAAATTATATACTTTTATTGGACTTGCACACCCAACTTTGAAGTGTCATAAAACTAATAATACGCAATACATAAAACCAAGAGATATACCTACAAGCGACTCTAATGCCCGAATACTCGAACGCTACTTAACTTTGGGAGCGTCTCAAGCATGGCCCTGTCGCTTTAAATGTCAAACGTATGAAAGAGATGCCATGATGTTTGAGACGCTCCCAAATTTGATTTGCGTTCGAGAATTCGGGCGTAAAAGTTTAATATGTTTACGTTTTTTATTAGTATTACGTTATTTTATTCATCAGTCGTCATCCCTATTCTGAAAACATCGTTGTTATGGCGTCAGGCTTAGATAAAATGGAAAAGATGGTGGTAGCCAGCCAGGCGAACTTGGAACAAGTCCTACCACCAAATGAATGTTTAAATTTTCAATAGCTATCACGATTACTAACAACATGGCAGTCTGAGTACCTATTTGCGTTCCTCACAGGTAGAGACTCAGTACCTAGTCATTAGTCACAGTCCTAATAACCAGTGGAAGCAACGCAAAAAAGTTCTTTCAGTTCCATAAGTTCTCGTACAAAGTCCCAAAGTTACACATAATATGCTATAATTAGGTAGGGTAACTACTGTACAAACAGTCTTTATATAAAGCTATGCCTATTATCTTTCGTATTTCAGGAATTAATTCACTGAGCAATGATATCAAACCTCACCTTCGCTTCAAAAGGGAATGATTTGAAAAATGTCGTCAAGTATTTGTCCTCTCCACGGATTGCTAGCTATCAATACTGCGTACTCATTATCAATCAAGCCAGCTTATTGGCCAACCACTGACCAATAACAGCAAACCCGTTATTAAATATTGGTTAAGCACGTCATCGAATCGTGCCGAATATCTTCAGCCATACTGCAAGACGATAGAGGAACCATTTTATTTTATTTTTAAACTACTCTTGAGTATGAGCAACGAGGTACTACACTCGCGAGCAAAAGTATGGAATCACTTACTTGGAATTGACTCTGCGCGATCTTGAGTAACTAGTTAATAACTAGTATAAGTAAGTATTCTTAACTAGTTAATAACTAGTTAAGAATAATAAAAATGGTACCATTTTAAAGGTTAAACTGTTAACTTTGAATTGATACCAAATTCATTTAAATCACATCAGTATTTAAGGAGATATCCGGATAAGGTGAAGGAGTAAGAAAAACATAAGAAATATGAAAAAATAATAAATATAGAAAACCATAAAAATTTACTAATAAAAGTTTTATTTGTCCTTAAAATCAAGTTTCAATATTTAGTGTTCCATCCTCTCGCCCTAATAACTGCTCGAAGACGGTTCTTCATTGACCTAATCAGCCTCTGTATCGATTCTTGCGGGATACCTTCCCACTCCTCTATCAAAGCAGATTTCAGCTCATTCACACTTGAAGGAGCAGGATTTCTGGAACGAACCCTCCTCTTCAGTTCATCCCACACGTGCTCAATGGGATTTAAGTCCGGGCTGAGCGCTGGCCAGTCCAATGTGGCGATACCGACTTCTTCGAGGTATTCAGTTGTGGCACGGGAAGTGTGACAACGAGCGTTATCGTGCATAAGGAGGAAGTCATCACCGATATATCCCGCATAGGGAACGACATGTTCCAGCAGAATATCGGAAATGTAGCGGTCTGAAGTTAGACCGCCTCCTCGTCCCCCGCCAGGAACGAAAACAAGCTCCGTTTTACCGTCGAAGGAAATGCCGGCCCACATCATACAAGAACCGCCCCCATAAGCCACCGTCTCAGCGAAACAGCACTGCGCAAATCGCTCCCCAGGCCGCCTGTAGACCCGACCCCTTCGGTCGCTGCCGTGCAAACACATTCTGCACTCGTCGGAGAACAGGACTCGCCTCCATTGCTCAACCTCCCAATCAAGATGGGAGCGAGCAAATTGAAGGCGAGCTTGTCGGTGACCTGCCGTCAGTTTCGGGCCTGTGGCAGGCCTTTTTGGAGTCAAATTAGCTTGCTTAAGTCTTCGACGAACTGCCCACTTGCTGGCAGCTACCCCACGAATATTTCGGAGCTCCTGTTGGACGTCGACACCAGTCAAATGCCGATTTCGGGGAGAGGTTGACACGATAAAACGGTCATCCCTCTCCGATGTGCACCGGCGCCGTCCAGATCTTGGTCTCGGGATAAAGCCACCAGTCTCCCGAAAGCGTTTATAAACTTTCGAAACACAGGACTGGCTTATGTGGAGCCGACGTGCTACAGCCCGCTGGCTGAGCCCTTCTTGCAATAGGGCGACGATTTGCGCTGCTTCTGTAGGTGTAGTATCCATTGTCGTCCAAGTTCAAGGGTCAAAATAGCGGAGATGTGTACCGGTCAACGTGTGAAAGCCGACTGATAGAGAAAATCCGATAACACGTGCTTTTATAGGGGGTCCATAGGCCGCAACTCGCGACGTATCAAACAATTGAAACATATATTTTTCCTTACTCCTTCACTTAATCCGGAATAGCTCCTTAAATATCGATGTGATTTAAATGAATTTGGTATCAATTTAAAGTTAACAGTTTAACCTTTAAAATGGTACCATTTTTATTATTCTTAACTAGTTATGAGTACTCAAGATAGCGCGGAGTCAATTCCAATTAAGTGATTCCATACTTTTGCTCGCGAGTGTATAACAATTTTATTTTTAAATTGCTGCAAAGGTATGGCCGTAGAGGTTTTCATAAGGTGGCCTCGTTAGAGCTATTGTTTTTTTTCATCGATGGGCGACAGCTCTAGTTTTTGTCGATGGTCTGGCGTTTCGAACGTGATCGGTTCTTTTTTTGAAAAATATCAATGGCGGTTTGACGAGGTAATTGTTCGGATGAATTGTAAAAAAAATATGCGGGCAATGGGATAACGTTGGGTGTGCAATTTATTTATTTTATTACTAGCCTCTCGCCCGCGGCTTCGCCTGCGTGTACTACACGACGTTATCCCGCGGGAAAGTGATATTTTTCCTGGATAAAAAGTAGCTTAGGTCACTCTCCAGCTCCCAAACTATCCCCAAACCAAAAATCACGTCGATCTGTTGCTCCGTTTTGGCGTGAAAGACTGTTAGACAAACAAACACATTAATTTTAATATTAGTTTGGATAATATTTATCAGGCTATTACTTTGCTCTATTGCACTAAATAATAGTGGTTCGTCGGTATGAGTAGATTGTTGATGTTTAATATTGAAAATATTATAATACTTACTTACTTTAAGGTTTTTGTCATATTAGAAATAAATTAAAATACATAAGTAAGTATATAAGTACCAATAGATTTTAATAAGGTTAGAGGATGTATAAAATAATGATAAGCATCGTATTTTTATAATTTTATTACAAATATCGAAACAAAGGAACATTAAATTAATACGGAAAAAATACAAACAATGATAATAATTATAATTGTTCGATGTTTACGACTGATACTTAAGACAAATTTACATATTTATCCATAAAATACTGACGTAAACAAATTAAATTATAAATGCTTTAAATAACATACAGAAAGTATTAACTAAAAATTGCGGCCTGGATGAAAAATGAAAATATTAGTCTAACAAACACCTTATTGGTATTTTAAGTAACACTGTGTGAATAATACCTTTCACGAATATGCTTTATGAATTTTACGTATTTTCATACAAAATAAGACTACATTTACGTGTTTAATGCACTATTATATTATAGACCACTATAGAACCTTTTCTATATAACATGCCATGCCTTTTACTACAGTAATTTGAAAACTATAAGTGTGAGAAACAACCTGTTTTCCTATTAAAAGGTTCTATTAGGCTAAAAAAAACATTCTGTCTCAATCATTCTAGGAAGATATAGGCCGCAACTTCACAATGAATTTAAAAATTAAGAACGAGATATTTAATAACTTAATGTAAAAGATTCAAAACTGTAACATAATACAATTACAACCATTACATATTACGAGGTTGTAATACAAATATGCAAAACTTTTTCTGTGTTTAATGAACCCCAACTTTGTAACTTAAGTAATACTTATATTTTCACTAACCACCACTGGCATAGAAATGTGTAATTTTAAACCACTTTAGGAGGCAAAATTTTGGCATATCATCAATATTTTTTTTATCTACGAAGCATTCATCACACCAGCAGAAGCCGCTGATTCACAAATGGTTCGAAACGCTCCCGACCTAAGGGGGATGCACTGTCTCTGTCACTCACTATAGAATAGACAAAAACAAAGCATATCATTCGAATTCGATTCCGTTTCCGACGGTTTGTGAATCAAGGGGCTGGTGGTAGATAAGGCAGAAGGTACAATCACTCTACTCCCGAAATCCACAACCACTGAGAAACTGGCATAACACGTGTTGTAAAAAATATCATCATCTTAATATCAAAATAGTTACCTGGTGATAACGATGAATTATATCGATTATTAAGAATTATTTTGAGAATTAACGAATGTTAATAGCCTTCGAATAGTGTAACTAGTTTCAGTACCACGGCGAAGTGTAAATAGTTAAATGGTCCGTATAAAAAATTATAATTTACAAGTTGTCAGTTCAATTTACTTGACTAACTTCATTCCAACATATCATTTTACAATGATGCTATTTAAAACTATTTTTGAAAACGATATTAATTAAAAGCGATGGTCTTTAACACGATCTACCTAGTAAACGATATGGTGTGGTTATTTTCGAACTAAAGTACCTTTTAAGGTGTAGCCAGCCCCAATAATATATAAAGGTCATTTGGGACCAGTAGCAATAAAAAACTTCTTAAAATGAAGAGCTAAGTAAAGTATAATGTCTATATTGTGTACAGACGTTTTTTTATGCTCTATGTAATGATCAGCCAATTACTTGAAGTTATATTAAGGGTTAATTTAGGTCCGACACCTTTAGCTTTCTTCCTTACCAAGGGTTGTTAGGCCTTGCAACTGACTTAGTAACTGGACCGACCAACCACTTTATAATTGGGGTAAAATAGCCGCACACTAATGTTTTAATTGAGAATTTACAAACTCTTTTAATGATAAATAAGTCACATAGAGTAAAAAAATTGAAAATGAAGTATTTAGAAAAAAAATCGACCCGTCTCACAACTAGCTCTGATGTCCAGCCCATTTAGATTTTTTCTAAATACTTACTTCATTTTCAATTTTACAATATGTAATAAAAATTGCATTGTGAATGCAAAAAAGTAAAAATTTTAATAACTCACATAGAGTTACTGACATTTGCCCAGACACTCATTCAAAAAGTCTATAGTGCGACAAGCATTTCTGTTCCGGTGATAATCTTTGGCACTAAAACGGTTTTGATGCGACAGTCCATTTTGACAGCTACTTTCGTATTGCAAGTGGCTCCTCTGTCACGGCTGTCACCGGAACAGACAGGAGTGTGGGAATTATATCTATGTTTGGCTTCATACGTTTTTTTTCAGCGCTGATTGCGGCTAGTTCTAATGTCCGAGTTGTAAAAACTTTTTGATATTCTGCCGGGTTTTGCTGTCCAGTTTATACGTAGTAATCTCAATCCAAATATTCTAATTGGAAATAGGTATGTACTTACGTAACATAATATTATTTAATTTGGGGTTTAATTTCAATTGATATGATTTTGTTGTGCATATTCATATTAAATAGGGGTTGTCTAATTCAATGCTATCTACGTTTTTAATATTTTTATCTCTATAATATTATACATTACTTTACATTTGGCAAGGCAAAGTTTTTATTTTATCCTACAAACTTTTTAAGTTTATTCTAAATATCTTAATAAAAAGTTTGGTAGTTTATAAATATTTTTCCGCTACAATGAGTGTGATTAAAATTCGTTTTATTATTTTTTACAAAATAATGGAGTTAATGACATAACCATACTATATTTAACACGTTATATGCAAAATATTATGTTACAGACTGTTTACACAACTTTATTTATAACAAGATCTCAATGCTTTTAAAACTAAACCGTTACAATATAATTATTAAGTCCAATATTAGAACTTTGGTAAGCAAAATTTTCATAACTCTCTTCTTTTAACGTAGATGAACGTAGGTTGACGTTCCGAGTATCTGAAAAGGAAAATATAAGATAGAGTAAGAGGGTAACATACTTAATTGATATATGATTAACTTTTTTGGTATTCGGTTATGTGAACAAAAAAGATGACGGTTGCTCCCAAAGAGCTTAGACTAAATACTGAGGTAACTGGAGAGTTCAGTACTAACACTTTTTTGTGGCACTGTGGCTGTCTTCCGTCTCACTTACACTTTTAAAAAATACATATAGTCATATAAGACAACTGACAGCCACTACGTACTAGGTGTCAAATTTGCGGGGTACACTTTTTTATTCAGGCTGAAAACTCTAGTTTCCTTGTACAAACTCCTTGGTTACTCCAATAAAAAAATATATATATAACATATCCTCCATTAGAATAGCCTACGGCTATTCTTTAGATGGCTTAAGTGGCGAGAAGTTACTGGTGTCACATGTGACAAAAGAATGTCCGTAAAACTTAAAACCCTTATCAGACCAGTCTTTATTGTATGGCAGCGAAACGTGGGCTATGATTCAGAAGAACGTCCATACCATTCAAGTTGCTAAAATGAATGGATGTGGCGTAACCAGGCTCGATAAGATTCGTAACGAGGACATGCGAGGAAGCCTTGGCGACAAGATGCAGGAAAGTAGGCTGAGATGGTTGGTCACGCAAAGAGGAGACCACCTGACTACATGGAAAGCTGAAGTGTCCAAAGATATGAGGAAGAACCAGGTTTCCGACTCTGATGTCGAAGATCGTTCGAAATGGAGACGTGAGACCAGGAAAGCTGACCCCACCACCCTACTTATAATATAATATTATATATTATTAATATTATAAATGTGAAAGTTTAGATGTTTGGATGTTTAGATGTTTGAATGTTTTTTACTCAATCACGCCAAAACGGCTGAATGGAATTGGCTGAAATTTGGGACACTGATACTTTGTAGCCGGGAAAGGAACATAGGCTACTTTTTACACTCATTTTCTTTCACATTCCCGCGGGATAACGTCATGTAGTCCACGCAGGCGAAGCCGCGGACGGAAAGCTAGTGTGGGATATATAGCTAAGGAAGAGAGAGAGAGAGAGATATAGAGAGATAGAGAGAGAGATAGAAAGAGATAGAGAGAGAGATAGAGATAACATATCTTTAATTCTCTATATTTTATCCCTATAAATGTGCGATATAAGTAAAGTACGGTCGTCGTGGAGCACGAAGAATGTCGTACAATGACCTGTTATTACCTGTCCCTGTCGCTCCCGCATAAATATAGTTGTGGCTCGCCCGCACAGATGCGATGACCGTCATTCAAAAGATCTGTGCAAGCGTAACCACAAAATAAATAATAGTACACAGGGGTACAGAAGCTTCACTCCGCTAAACCATTTAAATAAATAGCAACTCTAATTACAACGCAATAAAGTGGAATTCAGCTTGTACAGCAGCTTGTACGCTAATTACGAACGGCCAGTCGTTGCATCTCTTTCTATCGCATATATTCTAGCTCTTTGCGGATCTAACTTCTATGGATTTCAGTGCGGGCGAGAGTACCGTGCAAGTACATCGAGACAGACGCTTGGCGTAAGGCACAATACTTACGCGGGGGCGACAGGGACAGGTAATAATAGGTCATTGTACGATTTTTCGTGCTCCGCGACCGTACTTTACATCTTCTAAGACATACGAATAGTTATAAGATAATAATACCTTTTTTTAAGTTATACCGAAACGCAAACATTGCAGAAAGATTTTCAATACAATAATACTATTTATTGAAATGTGAACCTTAGAAACTTCTTTAATTCATTTTAGTTTTTTAGACACTTCTTTTCAGAGCTGAGGTCCTGAATCTCGCTTCTATCATCACTCAGAGGCACTTCCTGGGCGGCCAATAGAAGCCGACGACACCATATCTCCATCGGGACCATTTTAAACTAGGCTAGAGGATGATGCAGGAGATCATCACCCTGCTCAAGGAAACCGATCCTGACGACATGCCCTCCTTCGTGGCGAGAGACCTCAACAAGTTGCCTCCCGTCACCTTCGATCACGTCGATGTGACCTGCCTTCTGAATGATATCGTTTCCCTGAAGAAAAGTTTGGCCGAGATGATGTTAAAGTTTCAAACATCTGAAAACACAGTGAGTGAATTGCGTAAGGAAGTTGACGATTTAAGTGAATCACTCGCTGTAACTAGGTCACCGATCGTGGGCTCGAATGTAAACATGCGACGCGGGGCATGCCTCGATACATCGACAGCGTCGAGTTGCAAGTCAGCAGTTTCGTCGCCGACTCCGCCACGGCCCGACAAATCCCGAGCGCCGCCGCCGCTGCCGGCCGCGAGCGCCGACCCCGTGACACCCGTGAGGAGCGCGCCTCCCGCCCGCGCCGCGCCGCCGCCGTTTCCTACAGCGGATGCGCCGCGCGCGCCTGTCAACTATGCTGCTGTTGCTGCCGCCAAAACAAGTTCGCGGACACAGAAGCCAGACACCGAGAGAAGAGCGCTTGCAACGAATGTTGTCTTTCCGGGCCAAGATGTCCAAGGTTTTACCGAGGTTCGGAAACAAAGGCGACATCGTCAGCGGGCGTCGAAAAACCAGTATGGTACCGCACCGACAGGGCCCAACTTCCTGCTGCGAGCTGCCATACCGACTACGGCTGTATACCTGTCCCGTCTATACCACACTATCACTGCGAGGGATGTGACAGAGTATATAAAGAAAAAGGCCAACTTCTGCCTTAGAGTTCAGGTTTTGGAATCGCGCCACAACACAAATTTCAAATCGTTTGTGGTGCGCGTCCCGACAGCGAGGCTGGAAATTTTCATGAAGGAAGATTTCTGGCCGCAGGGTGTGGTTTCGACGCCGAAAGTCACCTAAAGTTTTTCTTACTAACCTAATCTTAAGTTTTGTATACTAACAGTTTTGTTGTTATTTTTGATATTTATTTTATTTTAAGGTATATATCTATGGGCCATTGCAGCCTGAAAATAAATTATTATAATTATGATTATGATTATGATAACTAGATTAGGATAAAGCTAAAGAAATAGCTTTTAAGACCAGAGGTCACACCTTCTACAAATGAAGGCTAGTCACTTCCTCCCAGTGCTCAGGTCCTGGAGCTCGCTGCTGTCGTCGAGAGAAGCACTTACTGGGCAGCTGTTGGTATTGATAATGAGGTGTTAGAAGCCGCCATTGCTTTCGACAGCGGAATCGTTATTTACTGGGGTTGGTTTAAGGATAAGGCTGAAAAAAGACTCGTAAGAACAGAGGTTTATAATAAACCAACCTTCTACAATTGACGGTTGGTCACTTCCTCCCAGTGCTGAGGTCCTGAAGCTCGCTGCTGTCGTCACTGGAGGCGCTCACTGGGCAGCCGTTGGTGGTTGACGATGAGGGGTTGGAAGCAGCCATTGCCATCGAAAGCGGGATCGTTATGAACTGGGGTTGGTTTGAGGATAAGGCTGAAACAAGAGAATCGTTAAAAGAAAGTGTTTGAAATAAATAACAAAGCACTATGTGAGCTAGAAAAACAAAAGATATGTTATTATGATCTAGCTAGCGCATCACTGGAATAATTTTTGATACTAGAAAACTTTAGCTGTGAGGGCATACTGTTTAGTAGATTTGTGTAAAATCGTCAACCCAACTCCATTGATATAAAGTTTCTGGGCTTCGATAACAATAATTTGCTGGAATAATTTTTATCTATCAAGAGACTATACTTCCTGGGTTTAGGTGTAACTGTATGTTAAAGACGTTTACTAGGACAGTACCTGAATCTTTTATAGTAAACCTTTAAAATGAAGTCCAAAATTGTACAGTGATACCTACTAATATTCACAAAAACAAATGCGACAATACCAATGAAGAAGTATAAGTTTCCATACTTTAACTTGCAGCTTTGGCAACATTTTGAAAGATATTACAGTTTTTTAAACGATCAACATAACGACAATTAATCTGTTCATGCTTGTGGTACAGTACATCATGCAACATGCTTCACTAAAGTGAAAGTGAGTTCTAAAGAACTCGAGCGCGCCCCATCATCGTCATCATCATGTCAGCGGAACGACGCCCACTGCTGCGCATAGGCCTCCCCCAAGGATATTCACAACGATCTGTCCTGCGCTGCCCGCATCCAGCGGCTTCCCGCGACCTTGACTAGATCCTCGGTCCACCTTGTAGGGGGCCAGCCCCATAACCTGCACCTAATAAAAGCAGTGTTTGTAATCGTAACTAATGCAAAACTAAGCCAGATATGCGATCGATTGTACAAAATGCAACTTACGAGCACCTTCTTGCCCTTGATTGGCAAGTCCCAATATGAAGCTATGTGGATATCCCATCGCTAAGTTTCCAAGTCCAATATTAGTTCCTATTCCGTCCAGTCCAGCAAGAACCCCTGAATGGTACAACATGGCTCCTCCAGGGAGGTCTATCTTCGGTAAAAACTTTTGAAGCGAAGGTTGGCTTGATTTACTGCTGTCTGCTTCTTGAGTCGTGGAAGATGTGGACGCTGTAGGCTCTCCCACTCCCAGTGAGTCTCTAAAAGAGAAGATTTAGTCTTTATAGAAGTTTGAAATCCAAAATACATTGTAAGTAGGTATAAATTTAAAGCTCAAGACGTGAATGTTTCACGTGACGAATTGAAATGAGTTTCTATACAAACCGCATTGTCAATCACTACCCTCACGTATGTTGTGACTGCAGTGCACTTACGTTAAATTATATCTCTTTGCGAAATAGTATTATGTTACTGAAGTCAGTACTTGTAACTATTTTTCAGTAATTCGGCTGTATATCGATGCTCAAGTGGTTAAGCAGATTTTACCTATGTACTTGATACCTATAACATACTATAGTATAGTCTACTCGCCGGGAGTTGATAAATATTATGATACGTCTCCGAAAAGCGTTACTGTCTCTTAATTATTGCAAACTGTATGGCGGCCGTCGCTCATCTCTCTTTCGCCATCTTTCGTGGTAAGAGGCACGCACGCAGTTGTTGTCAACCGCGGCCCAAATGGGCAAGCGGACGAGGCGGCCATTTTGCCATTTTCTCTTTTATATAATTAGCAAGCCGCAATTAGTAAAGAGTTAAGCAACCCTGACTTTATCAACTCTTGGCAGGCGAACAAAGTTTACTCCTGTTCCTTATAGATATTCTCATAGATTAGATTAGATGTTTGTATCTTTGCTTGCTTCTGCTAAGCATTTACTTTATTTTTTTATTTCTTCTTACATGTTATTAGATTCCCGTTCTTAGATGTAATTAGATTCCCGTTCTTACCTGTTATTAGATTCCCGTTCTTACCTGTTGTTAGATTCCCGTTCTTCCCTGTTGTTAGATTCCCGTTCTTGCTTGTTATTAGAGTCCCAATCTTACCTGTTATTAGATTCCCGTTCTTCCTATTATTAGAGTCCCGTTTTTGCCTGTTACTAGAGTCCCGTTCTTGCCTGTTATTAGAGTCCCGTTCTTACCTGTTATTAGATTCCCGTTCTTACCTGTAATTAGATTCCCGTTCTAACCTGTTATTAGATTTCTGTTCTTGCTTGTTATTAGA
This sequence comes from Crambus lathoniellus, assembly GCA_949710035.1. NCBI lineage: Eukaryota > Metazoa > Arthropoda > Insecta > Lepidoptera > Crambidae > Crambus > Crambus lathoniellus. The sequence continues at coordinate 23,851,827 of OX453310.1, forward strand.
GTCCCGTTCTTACCTGTTATTAGATTCTCGTTCTGTAGACTCAATTGTCCAGTCTTGCTTGTGGGTCTGCTGCAGTAGTTTCTCGCTCGGGGACTCAGGCTCGCTGCCGCTCTCGTCACCGCTGTCGCCTGATGATTGAGGCTCCTCCTGAAATTAAAAGAACAGTATTAGAATATACGTGCCTAACAAAAGATGTTCATGAAAATGGCTATTTGTCAGTTTATCTATACTAATATCACAGTTTAAGCAATCTTTCTATACAGTTGGACGACGCCCTTGAAGTTGGGCGATGCCGACGCCTGTATAGGTATTTAGGTAAGTACGTAAGGGTTGTCACTTTAAAATGTGACGGTGGACCTTTTACGACCCCGGGTGGGTACATTGGTATTGCGATATTTAATTAATAAAATAATTTAATAATGCAAATGCAATGTCAAAATTATTAAAAAATTCAAGATGGCGGCCGACTTTTTTGTTTGTAGGCTGATTTCGATGAAACACGGTTTTTGGTACTATTTTGACAAGAAAACAGCAACGCAATGTCAAAAAAATTAAAATCCAAGATGGCGGTCAACTTTTTAGTTTGTGGGCCGATTTCGATAAAACTCGATTTATGGTACTATTTTGACAAGAAAACAGCAACGCAATGTTACAAATATAAAGAAATCCAAGATGGCGGCCAACTTTTTTGTTTGTAAGCCGAATTGTTTCTGGTACTATTTTGACAAGAAAACAGCAACGCAGTGCTAAAAATATTAAAAAATTGAAGATGGCGGCCAACTTTTTTGTTTGCAGGCCGATATCGATGAAACTCAGTTTCTGGTTCTATTTTGACAAGAAAACAGCAACGCAATGTTAAAAATAAAAAGAAATCCAAGATGGTGGCCAACTTTTTGTTTGTAAGCTGATTTTGATGAAACTTAGTTTCTGGTACCTATTTTGACAAGAAAACAGCAACGCAATGTTAAAAGTATTAAAAAATCCAAGATGGCGGCCAACTTTTTTGATAGCAGGCCGATTTCAATAAAACTCAGTTTGTGGTTCTATTTGACTTGAAAACAGCAACACAATGTTACAAATATAAAAATCCAAGATGGCGGCGGCCAATTTTTTTGTTTGCAGGCTGATTTCGATGAAACTCAGTTTCTAGTACTATTTTGACAAGAAAACAGCAACGCAATGTTAAAAATATTAAAAATCCAAGATGGCGGCCAACTTTTTTGTTTGTGAGCCGATTTTGATGAAACTTGGTTATTAGTACAATTTTGACAAGAAAACAACAACACAATGTCAAAAATAAAAAACCAAGATGGCGGCCAACTCTTATGTTTGACAGCCGATTTTGATGAAACTTGGTTTTTAGTACAATTTTGACAAGAAAATAACAACACAATGTCAAAAATAAAAAAAAAACAAGTTAGCAGCCAATTTTTTTTTGTAAGCCGATTTTGATGAAACTTAGTTTCTGGTACTATTTTGACAAGAAAACAGCAACGCAATGTTAAAAGTATTAAAAAATCCAAGATGGCGGCCAACTTTTTTGTTTGCAGGCCGATTTCAATGAAACTCAGTTTCTGGTACTATTTTGACAAGAAAACAGCAACGCAATGTTAAAAATATAAAAATTCAAGATGGTGGCCAAATTTTTTGTTTGCTGGCCGATTTCTATGAAATTCAGTTTCTGGTACTATTTTGACAAGAAAACAGCAACGAAATATTAAACATATTAAACGTAACATCTTTCGTAATTAACTGTGTTTTTGACAGCTGTAAACCCGATTTAAAAAAAAAAAATCTACTAATATTATAAATGTGAAAGTTTGGATGTTTGGATGTTTGGATGTTTGTTACTCAATCACGCCAAAACGGCTGAACGGATTTGGCTGAAATTTGGAAAACTGATACTTTGTAGCCTGGAGAGGAACATAGGCTACTTTTTATCCCGGAAAAATAACAAATTCCTGCGGGATAACGTCGTGTAGTCCACGCGGGCGAAGCCGCGGGCGGAAAGCTAGTAAGTAAATAAAGTAATAATTGTTATTAAGTTAAAGAGTTTGAAAATAATGATTGTGACATGGGATGATTTTGATATACAGGGTGTTTTTCTATAAGTGCAATACCTCTTAGGTGGCGATTGTGCTCATGAATATGAACAACTTTTACTATGGGGCCAACTCTGCAACTCAACAAAAAAAAACAGCTGTTTCATACAATTAGTTAATACCTACCTGACCAGAATGTATGGAACAGCTGTTTTTTTTTGTGAAGCTGCAGAGTTGTCCTCATAGTAAAAGTTGTTCATATTCATGAGTACAATCACCACCTAAGAGGTATTGCACTTATAGAAAAACACCCTGTATAGACGAAGGCGCTTTAAAGGTTAAGAAATATGATTCGGCTTATTTCCAATCTGAATATTGTTCTTTAACAAAACTTCAACCCATTCAAACGTCAGGAGTAGGTCAAATTTACCTTGCAAAATTTCATGGCAGACAGACAGACAGATACAATTATAGGTGAAACTAAATAAAACATGTAATATATTTTATTTTGATACTTCTAAAATGCTAACCATAATTATTTATTTTATTTTATTTCGCAATACACCAAAATGTACCTGCCACATTTTAATTTTGTTACAACCCTTCCGTAGTTACGCAAATACCTATACAGACGTCGGTATCGCCTAAGGGCAAGTATCAAGGGCGTTGGCCTAGTAAATAAAAAAATTGGTTATACTGTGGTAATTGTAACATTTATGTATATATAATTTAGTGTTGCTGTTGCCTTGTCAAAATAGTACCGAAAATCGAGTTTTATCCAAATCGGCTCACAAATTAAAAAGTTGGCTGCCACCTTAAATTTTTTATTTATTTTACATTGCGTTGCTGTTTTCTTGTCAAATAGAACAAGAAACTAAGTTTGATCAAAATCGGCTAACAAACAAAAAAGTTGGCCGCCATCTTGGATTTCTAATATTGCGTTGCTGTTTTCTTGTCAAAATAGTACCAGAAACTGAGTTTCATCGAAATCGGCCTGTAAACAAAAAAATTGGTCGCCATCTTGGATTTTTTAATACTTTTAACATTGCGTTGCTGTTTTCGTGTTAAAATAGTACCAGAAACTAAGTTTCATCAAAATCGTCTATCAAAAAGAAATGTTAGGCACCGCCTTGGATTTTTTTATTTTTGACATTGGGTTGTTGTTTTCTTGTCAAAATTGTACTAAAAACCAAGTTTCATCAAATCGGCTCACAAACAAAGAACTTGGCCGCCATCTTTGATATTTTACACTTTTAACATTGCGTTGTTGTTTTCTTGTCAAAATAGTACCAGAAACTAAGTTTCATCAAAATAGGACTACAAAAAAAAGTTGGCCGCCATCTTGTTTTTTTTAATTTTTGACATTGTGTTGTTGTTTTCTTGTCAAAATTGTACTAAAAACCAAGTTTCATCAAAATCGGCTCACAAACAAAAAAGTTGGCCGCCATCTTGGATTTTTAATATTTTAACATTGCGTTGCTGTTTTCTTGTCAAAATAGTACTAGAAACTGAGTTTCATCGAAATCAGCCTGCAAACAAAAAAGTTGGCCGCCATCTTGGATTTTTTTATACTTTTAACATTGCGTTGCTGTTTTCTGGTCAAAATAGAACCACAAACTGAGTTTCATTGAAATCGGCGTGCAAACAAAAAAGTCGGCCGCCATCTTGGATTTTTAATATATTTAACATTTCGTTGCTGTTTTCTTGTTAAAATAGTACCAGAAACTAAATTTCATCAAAATCGGCCAGCAAACAAAAAAGTTGACCGCCATCTTGGATTTTTTTATACTTTTAACATCGCGTTGCTGTTTTCTGGTCAAAATAGAACCACAAACTGAATTTCATCGAAATCGGCCAGCAAACAAAAAAGTTGGCCGCCATCTTGGATTTTTTTATACTTTTAACATTGCGTTGTTGTTTTCTTGTCAAAATAGTACCAGAAACTGAATTTAATCGAAATCGGCCAGCAAACAAAAAATTTGTCCGCCATCTTGAATTTTTATATTTTTAACATTGCGTTGCTGTTTTCTGGTCAAAATAGAACCACAAACTGAGTTTCATCGAAATCGGCCAGCAAAAAAAAGTTGGCCGCCATCTTGGATTTTTTTATACTTTTAAGATTGCGTTGTTGTTTTCGTGTCAAAATAGTACCAGAAACTAAATTTCATCAAAATCGGCTTACAAAAAAAAAGTTGGCCGCCATCTTGTTTATTTTTATTTTTGACATTGTGTTGTTGTTTTCTTGTCAAAAATGTACCAAAAACCAAGTTTCATCAAAGTCGGCCCGCAAACAATAAAGTTGGCCGCCATCTTGGATTTTGGAAATTGCCTTTTTTAAATAAGCGAGATGAAGATTTGCACGCACTCACACTACATGTCGTATGCACCATAATATTAATTTAAAAATAAATTATAACGATAAAGACGTGATAGCCCTGGAAGACTTGTCCCGAGTTACTATGAACGGCGTTGTATGTAACTCGGGACAACCACTCCCCCGTCTCACCCCGCAAGCCCCGCACGATTGACCTGTCTAGACGTCTCCGTCGGCCTACTGTATGAAAAGTTGCTTATTCTGTGCTAATATTATGAAGAGGAAAGATTTGATTGTTTGTTTACATTGAATAGGCTCCGAAACAACTGGACCGATTTAGCAAATTCTTTCATCATTAGAAAGCTACATTCTTCCCGAGTGACATAGGCTATATTTTATCCCGATATTCCCACGGGATCGGGTACCACGCGGGTAAATCATTAATGGTACATACATAAATAAAACACGTTCTTCAATTTTCATGTATAAATCTTAGAGACATTGTGAAACGCCATTTATGTTTCTGGAGGAAAATTAGTTTCCATCTGAATCGTATTTTAGGTTTCCCTTAAAAGTAACTATTGTGCTTGTCACAGACTTTAATTAAATGTTTAAAATTTCATAAATGCAATGTAATTATTTGTAGAAGTTTCAATATCAAATAGCCCCTACGCAAATTGTAGGTATCCAAGCTACTCATGTCCACCCATCTGTACCACTAGCACGAAAAACTAATCATTATCGTGATAGTATTACCTATTTGTATGAAAACCAAAGCAACAACTCTATCGGTCGTATAAGGAACTAAAATTCAAAAGATATTTGACAGCAGTACTTTGAAAGTTCTTAAGGGATGGTACAGTTGTTATTCGTGCTTGCTTGCTTGTATGTTGTACTGACTACACTTTCACAACTACAAACACAACAAGTAGCGGCAATTCGAAAGCAAAAAGAGGTTTCAATTACAATTGAAACGCTTCTCAGCAGGTTCAAAATATTTATAGATAACTGATGTTGTACCCACTACACTTTCGCGACTTTTTACAAACAAATAGTGGCGATTCGGACGCAAAAGATGTTTCAATTACAACTGAAACGTTTCACAGCAGGTTCAAAATATTTATACATAGGTAATTATTTTACATAACTCTGCGAATAAAGTTGGTTTTGCCCCGTAATAATGGATGCGCAGTAGCTCTTTGCTCTTAATTTCCTAAGGAAATGATTTCCCCGTAAATCCTCGGGCTTCAGCACTTTCATCAGGCTCAGGTGTCGTAAGCCGCCGACATCGCGGGGCGTTTTAGGCGTAAGGCCTTTTATACACCAGGCAACTTAGGTTAGGTGGTCCGAGCATTGGGCTGGATTACCAGGGGCGCGGGTTCGACTCCCATCCGAAACTCTACTTACAAGGCTTCTGTTTTCTTTCCATTACAATTTTATTTTTCCTTTAAGTAATAGGTAACATAGGTTCTATTATTTTGACTCCTGAGTCAGGTTTATTTTACTTGACAACTTTTTGCGTCCCGCTTCTGAGTGTAAACGCTTCCAAAAACAACGTATTTTTTACGTTAAAACATTGTTTTAGCGCCTTTTCATGTTCTAACATATCCCAAAATTACGAATTTTAATTTCCCAACTGGCTGAGCTTTCGTTAGTGTATGGTAGTGTTTCATACATCGATTTTGTTATTGTAGGTATAAATAATTTGCTTAGGTAGGTGTCTACTCTAAAATACTATAAAAATGCGTCATTTATTTTTCCTTACTTTAATCTGCATCTAGCTTTAGCTGGCGCAGGAAAATTAGTGGCGACGATTTTACAACCACTTACTAACTCTGGCCACTTGCAGCACTGAATTATGAAGTTGGCTAAAGTAACGATGATGCGTGGAGGTTCAGACGAACCCGACACCCTGTGAGATACATACTTTTAAACAACTCTTAGTTTGAGTACAAAGTTCACAGGGACATTTTAGCTGTTCACGTCTTGCTTATGTCTATTTTTAGATGTTGTAAACCGAGTATTTTTGTTCTTAGGTATAATTTTTTTAAATCTAGATATTTGCACATTGTATACTACGAGCGAAAATTAAGATGTTTGTGACGCTGATGCTGGTGGTTCAGTCAGACCAACCCGACGGAAGTCAGATCCTTTCCAACAACTCTTAGTTTGAGTACAAAGTTCAGAAGAGCGCTTGCTTAATACTGTTTATACCTACACAGAAAAAACGGTTTACTCCGAATAAGTGAAATAATCTTGCATGAAAGCAAGTTGCATTAAACCAAGATTATGGTTGCCTCATATATATTGAAACTAATATTTTCTTACATTAAAAAAATAATAATCTCAAACTGATATTTGAAATAATCTTGAATTAAAACAATTCTCGATTAATTTAAGATAATTCATCTTAAACCAAGAATTGTTAGTATTGTTAATGTAAGTTGATAATTCTCTTGATACAAGCTTAGGATGTATTTTTATTTCAAGAAAATATTGATTTCAATTCAGATAAGAAATCACTTCACTTGAAAAAAATTATATCTAGCTTATTATCTAGCTTTAACACTAGTTTTACTTGTTTCAAACGTGTTTATTTTAATATGAGAAAATTATATCCTCAGACCAATAACTACTATTTTAAATTTAAATTTAAGCTACCTTCGATAAAGAATAACCTTTCTTGTTCCGGGAAATATGTTTCTTGGTTCAATGGCCCGCAGACGTGCCACGCTGGAGAATGGTGCCCCGTGGTGCTTCCAGGTGGGTTGCGTGAGTGCCAGGTCGGGTGAGCGAGCAATTGTGTGTGTAGCTTTGCGTTTGGATGCTGCTGCGCTGAGACCTTGAGGTTTCAAAATGAATAAACATTATTTGTATTAAGACAATTTGCCTTGAAATAACATAATATGCCAAGAAAACTATTTTTCTTACTTAGAGAAATCCTTTTTTTCTGTGTACTTGTATCTATTTTTAGATGCTTCAAACTATAATTTTCGAAACATAATTTGTATTCTCCTGCTGACTTGAAAACATTTCGTTAAAACGACCTTTATATGTATTTTAAACATGGTCTTTTGACCGAAGTAATTTCGATTATACTTAAAAGAACTTTAGTTGTTTTGCTACGTAACCGACACATCAAATTTTTATTCTTTCACGGCCATGATTACTTTCAAGATAATTGGAAGTGAGGACATTTATTGTCATGTTCTAAAAAGCAGCTTCCAAGCATTTGAAGACAGGAATAAAATTCCGAGCGTCTTCTCATTTTCAACACGTGTACCGATAAAATGGCCCAGCGATGTTAGGACGCGATCGGGAGCGTTACGCGAGCTAAGTTGATTTCCCCGTATTTCCAAGATGGCGGAACGGAACCTGGGAAATATCGCTCGTGTACTGGGAGATTGGCTTACCAGACCCTTGAAGGAAATGGCCTTTATACGATTGGAAAGAAAGCTGAAATCAATTTTCTCCGAAGTTACACTCACCTTTTAAAAGAAGGACCTGCACCAGTTTATCGAGACGTAAAATGGCTGATGAGTAAATATTAAGTTTTGGCAAACTTAAGATAATAACGAGCGCAGTAAATTATTTTCTTTATACACCACAAAATTTTAGGAGATGATAGTGTCCAGTAGTATGAACAACTTTTGCTATGGTGCCAGCCGCGGAATAGCGACAAAAACTACCTTTTACTTTCGCAGTCCTGCAATTGTTATTAGGGAAATTTCGCTATACAAATATAATATTTATGAAAGCTTTCGTCTGGCTAACTATTCGTAACTTTAATCAAAATACTTAAAGTTCATGTTCACTAAGGATTCACTGTCCAAATTTAATACAAAAAAAATATAAAAGCGCATATGTCTGCTATCTGGATAACGTCTCGTCTAAATATCATACAATATGTTAATTTAGGCAATTTGTAAGCTACAAGCTTGTTGTGTTCATCCTATAGTTACCAAACTAAAGTTATTTCTATATAAATAACTAACAATAAACTATAACAATTCGCCAATAAAAATTCCTTGCGATTATTTTTCCACTGATTAAATCGATAGATTTGCAAATTATAATTTAAATTTTATTACTTTCCGATCATATTATCTCTAAACATAATATGACCCAGGTCAAGAAACGAAGATATTTTAACATTGGAGGCTTCGGGATGACCCTTGTTTCATACCCTTAGTAAGGCCGGCAGAAGCCTTAACGAAATATCAAAGTAGTGTTTACTAAGCGATTATAATAAGGACAAAATACCCCTTTGTGGGCACTTCATGGATTTTTTAACTTTGAAGCACTAAGTGCTAAATAGTCTTAGGTATATAAGAAAAATATTATCCTGAACTAAAGAGAATTTATTTGCGTTTAAAGGTACATCTTTCAAATTTAAAAAAAAATATCGTTTTTCTGATATGACACAAAATGTGTGAAATGTGCCAATTGTCCCGGTTTTGGCCACTTATTGATAACCAAAAATCACATAATTGTAATACAATAATTTAATTATTTAAATCATAACCTTCAACATTAACAAATTTCTTAAACTTTAGGGTGGAGAGTGTGAGGTGGAGAGTTCACAGGGAACCACTTAGCTAAGTTAAATGTAAGAGAACAAATAGTAGGAAAAACAGGTGAGGTATGTCAGATGGCAGAAGACATGCATGAAGAATGTGACGAGGGTCTCGTTTCTGAAGGTCGTAGCAAGTGGAAAGAAGTGACCTCTGCCAACCCTTAATGGAAGAAGGGCATGATTGTATGTACATATGTATTTTCTAGCAGCTCACATAATACCCTTAGCGTCGCTGTACATGTGTCAGTGAAAAACGCCGCCACCGACCACTTTCCTGTAATTTTCATACCTACATTTGATTATGAAAGCCAGCGCCGGTAGGCGTCACTTGTTTCTTAAAATGGCGGCGTTTGTGGCTCGTGTGCGGCGACCAACAGTCATCATCATCATCAGCGATTTAATGTCCCCACTGTTTGGGCACTGGCCTTCCTTATACGAGTTAACCTGTACGCTCAGAGATTTGATGCAACGTGACACCCGTCGGTCTCGAACTTGTAGTGGCGGAATTCGACATTTAAACTGTATTAATTACACTGTAACAGCATTTTTAGAGTGGTTGGCTGGGTACACATGTGTGCCTAATCCGAGTTACGGGATAAAATGTGTAGGACGTCTGTGTGCCTAATCCGAGCGTGCAGGGGGTACACTGAAAGTTTTGCGTAATTAACATTCGAAATTCAAACATTTATGAGCGGCCAGGAGCGCAGAACTTTCAGTGTGCCTTACGTGGTTGGATAAGGAGAATGACATTACCCACCACGCGGGCCCAGTGATGACCTGTGTGTGTTAACAACTGCAAATGCAGCCGGGACTTACGGCTTAACGTGCCTTCCGAAGCACGGAGGAGCTCGGGATAATAAATTTTTGGTCACCTAACCAGTGACCGACCATTGCGAAAGTTGTTTAACTTCAACAATTGCAGGCCGAGCGCGATAAACACTGCGCCACAAGCTCCTCGTAGTTAGTAAATAATTTAAATTCTTGCTACTCTACCTAATTTATCTTTCTTGACGAATCCAAAACTTTTCCCCGCAATTCTAGAACAATCTTGAGTCAATATTGACGTGGCAACTTCTTGAAAAGTTTTTGTTATCTTTGTCGAGCAATTTAGGGAAGAGTAAACTTAGACTTTGGTTCTCAGTTTGACTCATCAAAACCCGCGTAAAGAAGATAGTCATTAGGTAAAAACAGACTGTGCTGTATTAGTTACTCATTACAGGAAATTCTATTAAATTTGACAACCGATTTGGCGCACGGGTAGGCTACCCACCTTCTTCGCCAGTGGTCTCGGGTTCGATTCCCAAACAAGACAAATATTTGTGTGCATGAACATGTCTATTTGTCTTGGTCTGGGTGTTAACTATGTATATTAAGTATGTACCTATTTACAAACAAAAAGTATTTAAGTATATATTTATCTGTTATCAAGTTTTTCATGATACTTACAGTTTCTCAATGAAATTAAAATGGGCTTAGATAATTGGTGTGAATGTAAGAAGTTATTTATTATTTATTTATTTATTAAATCGAAATCGAGTTATCCACAGTTCAAGATGTATGCAGGAAGGAATTCATGGAACTACTAAACGATTGACAGATGATACTGTCAATGAATGACTGGCTAAAAGTCAATTTATGAATATTTTCACCAGGTAGGGATCACAGATCACCTGTAGGTAGGGATCGAATCTAACCCTAAACCCTTGGCTTAAGAGGCCGGCGACCGGTCAGCTCCCCATACTAACGTAATACCAAAATTATTTGAAATTTGAGCATGATTTTCTGCACTTATGATGGTTTTCGGATTAAGACAGTATTTGTCTAGGCTTCCATTAAAAAAATAATCCTAAAAATAATTGTGAATTGCTGTTTTGTATGAAAAAATGTAATTGGCATTATTTTTTTATTGGGTAGATATTTTGGATTTCTTTTTAAATAGAAACCTAGATAACTACTGTCTTAATCCAAATAACATCGCAAGTACAACCAATCATGCTCAAATTTTAAATTATTTGGTATTACGTTTGTATGGGAGACTGACGCGTGACGCAATAAATCGAGCCAATCATATAACTGTTTTTAGCAAAGTTGATTCTTAAGTCTGAAAGTTACACAACATAATGTCTCACAACTAGCTCCAAAGTGACTTGAACCCACGACTTGTCACTGTCCGGGTGAATGCTCTAAACACTGAGCTACGGAGTCGTTATCATTTTTCTAATATAAACTTTCAAAAATAAAATTGCACTGTGAATGCAAAAAAATAAACATAATGTCTATTAACCGAAGAAGACTGACAAAGTTGAGTCCGATTTTTTCGAATAACACGAAACTCTAGACGAAGATTCTGAAGTTTCGAAGTTTCCCCTTCGATCAATTAAAAAGACGTTACGCTGGAAAGTTTCGTGGACTGAAAGCATTCTATTTACGTACAGAGTTTAAATAAAGAAGCTTTCCCACGGTATGTAGCATCAGCAAAAAACATAACTTACTAATATAAACGCGAAAGTTTCGATGTATAGATGATTGGATGATTGTAGGTCAATCACGGCTAAACGGCTGAACGGATCTAGACGAAATTTGGCACAAAGATAGATTATGGTCTAGAACAGCATTTAACTTTCTTTCCACCCCATGAAAATATCTCATTCCCAAGGCAAAACATCGTCTAGCTCACGCGGGCAAAGCCGTGAGCGGAAAGCGAGTAAGAATATTTAATAAAAAATTCATAATACTCCGACTAAGTAATGCTCTCAAAAAAGCAGAATCGTCATAAATTTTCTACATCTTAAACTTTTTGAACAAATTCGGACGACTCATTGTGAAATAAGTCGAAGAAAATAATCATAAAAACAGAGATGGTGTCTTCCTTCAGGCAAAGTTGATTGACATTCAATCATAAAGATGAAGTTCAAGATCTTAAGAAATCTTGTAAACAACGCTGTTTGCTATCAAATACAACTGGATTTTTTAAACATATAATACTTTTTTTAAGCATCACTCTCAATCACATAATGTGTTCTCTCAAACAAATTCCTACTGTAATGTTCTATGGAAACTAAATTGCTTAAGAAAAGGTATTTTCCAATTTTTTTTCCATCTGTACTTACTTAAAGGCTTTTATTGTAATAGAATTTGTTACCTCGAGTTTTATTTTGTCAACTTAGCCCAGGTGTTTCGTAACTTGGCTCGAATGGAACTTTCTGATCAATAATGCTATTTGAAGGGTGTGTCGGGAGCCTTAACGTGTGGTCTAGTAGAAAACGAGTAGGTAGTCATGGTTGAAGAACTTTGTACTTTTTTATCACAACGGGTAGCACTTAGCCTTCATCACATCTGATATTAAGTGGTGATAAGACTGAATTTCGCGAATTGGTCCTTTTAAGAATTGGGCATTATCTGACTGAACGAGGTTGAAGCGCCCTACTCCCGGAATCCTCAATCACTGAGGAACAGCCGGCCTAGCATGAGCGGCTTATAACGCGCGATATGATATGGTACGGCATGCCGTCTTGTTTACACCTTAGTGGGGTAAGCAAGACAACTTGCCGTACCATATCATATCGCGCGTTATAAGCCGCTCATGCTAGGCCGGCTGGCTATCTTATCTGTAACTGCCGGAACACAACAAAGCTGAAAACATCATTGTTATGGCGTCAGACTTAGATAAGATGGTGGTAGCTAACACCATCTTATCTAAGTCTGACTATATTTGAGTCTAGCTAGCCAGGCGGACTAAGAACAAATCCAGCCACCAACTTGTCACAACAAATCTATGTCAGAGCAGAGTAAAAAGCACTGCAATTTTGTGTGCTAGAACTCAGAACCTTATCATATTATTAAATGTTTATAAAAAACCTGAAAAGTTTTATTTAGTTTGATTACCCATGGTACTTTATACAGTGTACACACCATCGAAAAACATACATTTAAAATTTACAAATTAAAAAAGCTTAACACAGAAGCTTGCATTCTTTTACATTGTCACATGTGTAATAAATCACATAGGTAATTAGTTGGTATGAGATACTTATCAGAGGAGTACAATTGTTAATAAATATTGGTATGAATGATCCGAGCCGCGCGGGCGAGATATCATCGTATTCGTTACGGTTAAGAATAGATAAAGCACTGTCACCCGTTTGCAGTAAACCTAAAAATCGCCTAAGTCTTTTTCTAGCTAACTTAAGACATTCTTAACAAAAAATTGCTTTGCACTAACCTTAGGACATTTTTAAATGCACTTTTGGCTATTCTTAACTTACGGGCCCAATATCGAGCGCCTAAGGCTTAAGAAATACCTATATCAGTGATTATTGTCTGTGGCTTTGTGAGCAAAGAGTAGTGCGACAACCTTTTCTGTTCCGGTGATTATCTTTGGAACTAAAACAGTTTTCATACGACAGTCCATTTTGACAGCTAATTTTGTATTGCAAGTGACTCCTGTGTCACGGCTGTCACCGGAACAGAAAAGCTTGTGGCTTTTGTATTCTTGTTTGCTAGATAGAGACACAACACATGTGACATACGTCATTCATCATTTATTTAAAAAAAAACATTACAGATCGACAATCTTTTCTGTTCCCATGACAGCGGCGCTTATGTTTAGCAGCAAAACATGAAAGTATTAGCAAAATGACATTAAAAACAAAACTCGTTAGTTCTAGTTTTGGCCACCGGAACAGAAAAGGTTGCGTACTGTATTTATGTTTTTCCTGACAGTTGAGCTCAGTTGACTTTTTCTTTTCTCGGTGAACTACTCCTACCAAATAAAATAGACAACGCCTTAGCTTTTGTCTCCTTTTAACTTACGAAGGAATCAATGAGAAGTTTCAACCAAAAAAATATCAAGTGACCTACTTTACCTCGCCAGGTTTAAAATCCATAAACAATTAATATTTGAATTCATTCATTCATTCTTTTATCAAGGTGATGACTAATTTACGACGTAGTCTGTCAGTGCAAACAAAAATTTTAGCTCGGCTGTTTTAGGCTGTTTCTAAGCTAAGATGTATCTTATCTATGACAAGCTCAACCCGAGTTTAGTGCAAACGGGCATGTATGTTTTTAACTTTCGTTACTAAGGCGAATACCTACACTTAGGTATGTGAATATGGTAATTCAAGAGGGATAGGTTACTTAAAAGTTCTATTAAAGTAATACTGTACTTTGGGGGTGACTATGTGGGAGCAAAACTTGTCACTTGTCAAAAAGTACAGAATCGAGAGAATCAGAATCAATTCCTTGTATTTGCACGAGTATAAGTTTAATTATAACATTTTTACACTTACATCAATGCTGTAGGCAGTAGAAGACCACTTGCGTCAAAAGTTTAAGCTAGGTAAATTAATTTTCTCTCGGAAAAAATTGTAGCAAAAAGCCAGCTAATAACAAAACCGAGATACAGAATAGGTACTTTCGTTTTTTTGGGTCTAATTTTAATAAAATTTGCTTTCGTAATGCTCTTATAAAAAGAATATGATCATAAAGGAAAGAAAATAAATTCCTAAAGGGAATACTTATTAGAAATAATATTTTTCTCTTGCAACCAGCGAAGCGGCAATCCTGTACAAATTCTGTAAGTACTACTAACTTCTAGTCAATTAGTGTTCCTCTAGTAATAAAACCTTGGAGAAAATAGCTTGGAACTAATTAAAACATTATACAATAGCCAGCTTTAGTTTTTTTTTATTGCTACTGTATATTGTGGGAATGAAACTATTTAGGTGATTTATTTCTCTTAAGTAAAAAAAAACTTTCCAAAATTTTGTTATATCAATCTATAAAACTCTTGCGTTGCCGACTGACTGACAGACAACGCACAGCCAACGGATAATTAAAAATGTAGTAGTAAGTACCACGGGTAAAAAAATATTTCCCGTGTTACTACTGGATCGCTTGGTAGTACTTACGACGGGATTTTTTTTTTACCCGTGTTACTGCTGGTAGTACCTCTAATACTGGTAGTACCACGGCCCGGGCAATAAACGCCGAAACTAGGGCGCATGAAGCTGAAATTTGGCATGTATGTTCCCTGGGCAGTGTAGGGGAGCACTAACAGAGGATTTTGATAATTCCCCCTCTAAAAGGGCGCAAGCGAAGCGCTAGTTGTTGAATAAAATAGTTAAATTCACTACATAGATGCCGCGTCACGTGCTCATAAAAAATAAAATTAAAATAATAAAAGGTTGTGAGGAGAGGACTAATGCCCGGATTCTATGATTGAAAAACGATCGGTTTTGCTTACGAATGGTAGTTTTGGCAACGAGGCGTAAGTTCTAAAACCATTCCTCTTTTAAATTATTGAGAGGATATTTATTCGTCATCGGTAGAAGAAAAGGACGGTATCTGAAGAATGGTGACGAGTCATTAAACATACCGATGTCATAAAAGCACATAGTCAAAATCTAAGATGACTTTTATTGTCTTCCACATTTTTGTGTGTAAAACAATTAATCCAGCAATTGCTTTTTTATATACTTAATCTACAATGATTTAAACTGTAGGTACAATACAAATTACATTTAAATAATGAATATGAGATACTCGTATTACAATGTAAGAGCTTAGTGTAATTGCTACAATTAAAAGAAAAGGACGGTATCTGAAGAATGGTGACGAGTCATTAAACATTATGTCATAAAAGCACATAGTCAAAACCTAAGATGACTTTGATTGTCTTCCACATTTTTTGTGTAAAACAATAGAAATGAATCCAGCAATCGCTATGTTATACAATCTACAATGATTGAAACTGTAGGTTGTACAAATTACATTTTAATATAATGAATATGAGATACTCGTATTACAATGAAAGAGCTTAGTGTAATTGCTACAATTAAAATTTGGCGCAGCAGCCATTTAAGCTTTTCCCATTGTTGTTTCAATGTTGCCGGCAACGCCAGCCGTTTTAGATTTTCCTCTTAAATCTATTGTGCGGTTGCGATTTAATGTTGCCAGAAGTATGGCGATAAATTAATATTATTAGGGTTGTATTTCACTGGTCACAAACTTAGCTGGAGGCTATAAAGTGAGATGAAATGAAAAAATACACTTTTACGGATTACTTAACACGAAGTTTAATATAAACACATCGCGCTATTTACATTTGTTATTTTATGGATTCTTTGTTTTTTCCGACATTTCGGCATCTTTCTAGGGGCGTGGTCACGGACACTCCTGAAATCACCACTAAAATTATTTATTTTTTGTGCATTTAGTATTTTATAGTAGTAGTGATAAATTATAATTATAATTATTATTATATTTTCAAGTAAATTCTCTTAATGCACAAACAATCAAGCAACAAAATTCGGAATGTTCCAAGCAAAATTGTAAGTAATATTAAAAATTTTCTTGTGATAAATTATAATTATAATTATTATTATATTTTCAAGTAAATTCTCTTAATGCACAAACAATCAAGCAACAAAATTCGGAATGTTCCAAGCAAGATTGTAAGTAATATTAAAACGTCTGTTGAGACGTTTCTCTGTACGCCATTACACTATATTATAACAAAAAAACTTCTAGGAGATCAAGCTAAAACCGTATATTAGTTTTATTTATTGAATTCATACTTATCTATTTAAACGAGTATATAAAAATGAATAAAACTCAGAAAAGGCTTGACCGATTGGGCTAACTCTGATTTTGAAATATTTGTGGAAGGGACGCTTCCCTGTAACGGTGAGAAACATAAATAATATAGAAAAAATGTGATAGTAAAAAAAAAAAATACCACGAGCCCCATAAGTAGCTTTCAGGCGGGCGCGACTTATGGGGCTCGTGGTTTTTTACTATCACATTTTTCCTATACTTACAAAATTGCATTGTGAATGCATAAAAATAATATAAAATCTCAACATAAATAATAAGTAACGGAAAATACTAAAACCACAGAGATGATACGAAGTTTACCGGGTCCACTAGTTATAGATATATCTACTTATTCAAAATTAAGTACTTATTAGAAAAAATCGACCCATCTCACAATTAGCTCCGATGGGATGGGCTAGGTGAGAGACGGGTTGATTTTTTCTAATACTTCATTTTCAATATTTTCAGTATAAATAAAGCCAAAAAAACTTTGCAATTTCAAGTTATTTCTCCAAATGCAGAGGCTATTAAGCAGCAAAATTCGGAAGGCAGCTGTTCCAGCTAGACCGTATATAATATTAAAGCGTGGGCGTCTCTCTGTTGGCCGCCGCAATAAATTATAATAATTGTCTTTAACTAACTACCGTTTCGCGCACTCCACTTCTGCATCAGATAAATACAGTACGGACAGACCAAGTGCAACTACAAAATTATTATTGAAAATAAAGTAATAGAAAAAAACCCGTCTCACAACTAGCTCCGATGGAAGTCGAACCCACGACCTTTCACTGTCCGGGCGACTGCACTAATCACTGAGCTACGGAGTCATTACGAGAAGCGTCGAATTTATCCAATACTTCTTATGCGCTTTAAAGCCAGCGTATATTTCATCAATGTGAAGTTCACAGAAAAACAAATCCGTGTTCTGTGGTGAAGACATTACTAATATACTACACTCACACACGGAAGAAATTCCTTTCCCGGTTTTGACAATCGATAAAGATGAAATAATTGCTCTTTCAAATTACTTTAATTACAAAAAGTATTACAAAAGTAAGTTACAAAATTATTGATTTATTTTATTCATAACAAAGTCTTAGTCAAATTATGTTACCTATTATTAAATGCTTGAAAATCGTACCTAGCATTTTCTAAAATGAATAAAGGTTTGTTTTTCCAACGTTCTATTTTTATTATTATTCCCTTTATTACATTTTAAATACTTACAAAATTATATTTCTAAACATTAAATTATTATTAAACATATTGTTTCCAATTTCACGTTAAAAAAGTCAACTATAAGTGCGTGTAGGTCTGTACATAATTTATTAAAGAAGAAAAGAATATCGCATAATATTTTGTAAATAAACCATGTGAAATAAAACAAACGGACATTAAATACAGTGAGTTACTGCCAAACCTTCATGTCTCCAAATCAAAAATTCGACCACTATCAGCTTTGGTTCCGAGAAAGTTACTAATAATACAATACTGTTTAGTGTTCTTTCTTTGCGGGCTGTACCAAGTCTAGAGTAAATATAAGTAATAGTACTTAGTAACATTTGTTTGTATCTGCAGAGCCATTTTAGGAGCAAAGATAGTTTTGTCCGGCTGATGATGTCACTGCTCATTAAGGTGTACATAACTGTTTTATCTTTAGAATTTTTTTTTTTGCCTTCATATTACAAAGACACGTTTATACTCGTATTGTGGTTATAAATTTGCACCTTTCTGTCCAAATTTATATACCACAATACGAGTATAAACGATTCTGTCCATTGTGATGTTCTAGCAAAGTCGCTAAAGTCGTAGCACTCCGTGAGTATACAATGTTTTTTATGTTGTTTATTGTGAAGATATGTCACATTTTAAACAAAAGTAAGTACATAATTGTAAAATATTAATATCCAGTGGAACGCTTTTTTGATCTAACGGTAGAACACCAATTTTTCGTATTTTTGTTCAAAGGGAATCGATTCATAGACAAAATTAATTGCGGGACCGATCGAAACCCTACAACTATATCGGAACTTAGATGTGATCTACGTTTAGATTACTCTCAGCGTCCGGTGTACGGGGATTATAAATTTGATCTACCGTTGTCTCAGGCAGCGATCCACGGGATATAGAGTAGAAAAAGTTTAGAATTGAAAAAGTTTACTACAGATTTAAAAGTAATTATACTTATAAAATATTACAATATAAACAATGTGACAAATAACTCTACTACTATCCGACCCTTATTCAAACAATCTAATGCAATTCATATAATAAGATTAACAACGTCGCGATATGCATATATCAATAACGTGGTCATACAATGTAGTGTGAAAGAAGAACATGCTATAAATCTCTTTAGGCCCCGGACTAAGAGGCTATTAACGCCGCGCCGCCATACAGGTGCGCTCGCGCACGGTGTGGTCCCATCTGCCAATTACCATTGGAACAAATGGCTATCATAAAATAAATAATTTTTAAACTATCCTGTTTTATTAAAATACTGTGTTAACAAAGGTAAACGCTGTTATAATTCTCACATTCTTCATTGAGAGCAACGTTACTTGTGTTTATTGTTTAAATTGAATAGCTACACATAACATTACAGTCAGCTTTACGTATAAGTTTCTAGTAATGATCTCCTTTGAGAGATGCAAGACATATTTATTGGTTTATTGTAACAAACCAATCGTTATAAATATCTTAACAGCTAAAATAGTTCATTAGGTATCTCGCAAGTTTAGTTCTCTTAGTAATCTAATAGTAAAACGTCAGTTATCAAAGTTTAAACAAAATTTAACTAGACTACACAGCAAGCGTTTACACTGAAGACTTTTGACGCCGCATAAAAGTTACTACTTGCCTAAAGCTATCAAACTTCAGAATTTAGTACAAACTTGCTTCCACGCCAAAGAGTTCTTAATTGCAATTAAAAACTCTTTAGTGATCTAATTGGTTCACTTAATAAAATGCTGCTCTTCCATTTCTCACTGGAAAGATAATATTTGCATTTGCTACTGTTGATGGAACAAACATTTAGCATAGTGTTGCAGTATTTGTATTGCCTTTGGTAGTTTGCACAGCAATGTGCTTGCATTTTCAAATACTGCAGCAGATATAGGTAATAAAGTCTATTTGTTCAGTAAATGTTGGTGTTTGTTAAGAGTGCTTAGTATAATTGACACAGCAGACGGAGGTTTGGAAAAATAAGTTTCCGGCACTTTGTTTCTTTGTAGAGTTGTATTAAAAATATGAACATTTGTACTACTATACTTTATTGATTAATAGAACTATTGTCGATACTTTTAAAACTGTTTTCCAGCGTTTCGGTAACTTTAATGGTTTACTAATTTGACCAGATTTCCAAGGGTGCGGACTCAAATACTGAGCAAAATCTAGATGTGGGGATGGATTTTATTTCATTTTTTTTTCTATACTGTTGTCTTGAATAAATTAAAGCATTTTTATTTTCCGAAGTCATAAGCGGTCTACCGTAGCAGAACGCATCTTCTCACGATGGCTCGCTATCGCATCTCGCGATCATGGCCGATGGTTATCAACACCATGCATGGTTGTAATAAGCCTGAATTTGTAACACGACACTCATTACGCAATAAATACGATGATTATAAATGATGATAAATCTTAACATAAGCACGTACATATTGTAAGCTCGAAGAATTGTAAGAACTGCGTGTTATTTTTATTGAACTGATTTTATTTAAACTTATCACTTATCTGATTTTGTATTAGGTAAATAAAATACTCGATCAATCAATTCGCCAACAAATATTTAACAAAAAGTATTTTATTTTAGAACTTGCCCAAGTCATAAGTGGTCTACCGTAGCAGACCTTAAATCCTCACACAATCGCTCGCGATCGCATCTCGCAGTCATGTCCGATGGTTATCGACACCATGCGCGGCAGTAATAAGGCCGAATTTGTAACACGACACTCACAACGCAATAAATATGATGATAATTTTGTCATTATGGAAAATAAATCGTAACATAAGCACGTACATAATATTGTAAGCTCGAAGAATTGTAAGAACTGCGTGTTATTTTTATCGAACTGATTTTATTTTAACTTATCTTGTACATACCAGATTTTGTATTAAATAAAATAGTCGATCAATCAATTCCCAAACAAATATATTAAAAAGTAGTTTATTTTAGAACTTGCCCAAGTCATAAGTGGTCCACCGTAGCAGACCTTATATCCTCACACAATCGCTCGTGATCGCATCTCGCGATCATGTCCGATGGTTATCGACACCATGCGCGGCGGTAATAAGGCCGAATTTGTAAACCGACACTCATTACGTAAGTACGATGATTACTTTGTCATTATGGGAAACAAGTTGTAACAGGAGTATTATTTGTGGGCTTGATGAGTTAGATTGAGAATTTTCGTGTCTGGTCTGATTATATTTTAATTTGTTGTATCTTTTTTATTTTGTGCCGTACCTATAAAGTAGCTGTTACGCTTGTAGGTTCACTTTAAAACCTCAACTTTTCAATATTCTAAAATGATGCAATATAAACCCTAACATAAAATCTCTAATTTTCTGATTATTACTACTGATCTTTGACATTTATTTTTACCATCATTTTAATTCTGCATGTTGTCCACACACACATACACTCAAACACTTTCTCCCACTGTTATTATTTTGTTTATAATTATGTTTACCATGCGTCTCAAGGGTGATGGCTGAAAATCAGTGATTTGCCTCCGGGCAAAAACTTCACTGAGCCTTGGCCCATTTTGCTGCTGCACATACGTACAATTCTTTCTTTTCTTTCTTTTTTCTAAAATATGTACTTTCCAATTTTGTTTATTAGGTATATTTTGTGTTTTCTGTTTTTATGTTTATCTCGGCAATTGTATGTATGTGAAATAATTCAGCAATAAACGATTTATCTATCTATCTATCTATCTATCTAACATAAATGCTGGATTTAATTAGATGCCATTAAAATTTGTTGATGTTTGGTAGGTATCATAGACATAAGTAGGTATACATATTTGAAATAAAATAATTTTTACACCAACAGAATAGAATAAATCTTAATTGAATATTTTGGTTGGTAATAGGACTTGTTCTTAGCCCGCCTAGCTACCACCATCTGTCTGACGCCATAACAATGATCTTTCCAGCATTATTGTGTTCCGGCAGTTAGAGATAAAATTGTCAGTTCCTTAAGGGATGAGGATTCCGAGAGTAGTGCAGTTCCACCTTCAGCCTTATCACCACTTAACATCAGGTGTGATGAAATCTAAGTGCTAGACCGTTGAGGATTAAAACAAAACCAATCAAGGCAACAATAACCACATTTTTTGCAAAAATGAGGGTAACACAGGTAACTTATGTCGCAAAAATGAACTTACATGGTGTGAAATAGTAAATTAAAATAGTAGATTGTACAACAAGTGCATAAAACGTGCCATTTTACCGAGTCGTATATATCCACCCGAGCCGTAGGCGAGGGTTGATAGTCAATTCGAGGGTAAAATGGGTTTTATGTACGAGTTATACACTCTGCTTTTCACTTCGAGTGTGAGGAAAATAAATAACAATATTGCAAAAAGAAAAAGTAAAGACTTCGCCATATTGGCGGGAAGACTTTCTTTTTCTTTTTTATACGTGGCAGTGGCAGCACAGTGACTTTAGCATAGATCGTAGTCCATAATAATGCTCTTGAAATACTTATTTCTTAGAAAACTCATTAATTTTGCCTAGTTTTATTAATTTGGTAAGTTAACATAGATTAAGAATGTACAAAATTTAAGAAACAGAATGAAATAACAAGTTTATTTATCGATGTTTAATTGCGTGTGTGACTGTTAACCTGACGACCTTTGTCTTAGAGTCTGAGACTTAGACGAAATTTTACTTTATGCACTAGAGCTTAAAAAGCGATTTTATGCAGCCTATACCCAACATAAACACGAACTTTACGAGCATGAGAAGTGAAAAGATAGGTATTTATTTATATAAACTACTACATACATACAACTAAATACGGAAAAGATTAGCAGAATCTTTGATGTTTAATAAAACGCTATTGAGCAGAACCCACAACGGTAAACCTTTTAAAACGTTTGGTACTGTTTAAAGTTGTGAAATATAGTTCCATTTGTCCCATGTTGGAGAATTTATAGCGTTATATTGTTCCGCCAAATCAGATAAACTTTGTGTGTAAACCAGGCAAGTTAATATCTGTACTTGTGCTTTCAAATACAGTACAGATATTGTATCTAATGTGTTGTCACACGTGCTGGTGACTGAAATGTTTAGCTTGATTTATTGAGTACTAAATGCCTCTCGCAACTTTACTTGAGCGAAATTGAACTGCATTTTCCTAGCCAAATATGAATTTGTCTCATAAAAGCTATCTTAAATGTTAAACAGCAGGTTAAATACCTACCGAATATTTCGTTAAAATTAGTTCTTCAATGTTTTTTACGTGAGCAGCGAACAAAAATTCGAGTAGAAATATAGTCTGACTAAAATTTCAGTAGGTACCTATCTAATAATAAGAAAATAATCTTTATCTCACGAAGTACAAAAGTACATAGATTTAGGGTACCTATCCTCAATATGTGCTTCAGTAGATTCTATTAGAAATAACTATTGTTTTGTTGTCTTATATATTAGCACTTTTTTCATGTACCTACCTACAGATTGGGCACAAACAAAAATAAAATTACCATCATTAAGTTACTTGGCATAATAAGTTTTCATATTTTGCTTAGACCTAGGTCCAAATTAATACTTTCATCAAAGTTAAAGAAATGTTTCTTCTGACAATAAAGCGCGGGTCACACCGCCAGCCGCCGCCGCCAGATGAGTCGTTTCACCTCTTTTTATACTGCGAGACAGAGAGAAGCGAGAGAGAGAAAGAAACAAGAGAGAGAGCGAAAGGCGAGCGACGTCGCTTAGGCGTACATTAGACGGTCATGCAACCATCAGTCAATTCCATCACTTTCACTCATGACTATCTAACCGATCGGTATAGAGGAATTTCGGGCAGCGATAAGAATTATTGATTTTGATTGGCTAAAATACCTTTGTGCTATGACATGGAGTTCTTCAAGAAGCGTGTAAATAGGACCCTAAAACACAAAGGCTGGCAATGGATATGCATGCAACCCTTCTGGTGTTGTAGATGTCCATGGGCGACGATGACTACTTCCCATCACGTGGCTCAGCAAAACCTACCGTCTACTGTACGTCTTACGCTATGAACCGAAGTATGACAAGAGGTGAAACGTCACGTACTATTTTAGTTATTCTGTGACGTCACATAGCCCGGCTCCTTAGCCCGTTCGCTAGCTGGCCCTGTGGCCAGCGCTTAATATCTATAGCTGAAACAGCAACAATTTAGGTCGTTCGGTTTTATCATGGACCACTTATTCAAAAAACCCTCGTGAAGCGAAAACGTAACGAGTCGACAATAATTTATGTGCGTTCATTTATTTTTCTTCTCAACTGCGCAGTACAAGTTGATTTATTTGTTTCTCTACTCTATATTAAAAGTGGCTCGTCCGTCGGTGTTTCGTATGAAAATTACGCATACACCTAACCAATTGTGCTGGCAACATTAGCTGGATTGACAGGTACAAGGCCCTTGTTACGCCAAAGAGATGCGTATCGTACCAAAAGGCTACTGTTTTCGTATCTTTGTGGCGTTAGGGTGACTGGATGTGGTCGGGTTGTGGGTATTAACTCATGTTGATGGTGGTGTAGGTGATCATAAATGATGATCATTTTTTGCCACACTGATCGCTGATTGGTTAATGCTCTAATTTGTATAGAAAAATAAATAATTCTAATTTTTAACAGTTCTATAATAATAAATTTAATTTTTTGGAGTCTTTTTTGTGTTGTGTGGGTATTCATATGAGAATCTGTGGTCTCTAGGGGTTAAATACAATCAGGGGATATTAATAAAATAAAACATTTTAGAGAGATTAACTATGATGTAGTGTTGAATAAATAAATATGTAATATATTGAACAATTTAGAAATAATTACGCCATTGCTTGGTCTATATGCATCGTCACTGAAATTCCTTTCATGCTGATCTATATAACTATATATAAATGAATTGTCTCACTAAAACTCAGAAACGGCTTGACCGATTTGGCTTAATTTGATCTTTAAATATTTGTGGAAGTTCAGGGAAGGTTTAAACGGTGAGAAACATAAATAGTAAGTTACGGAAAAAACTAAAAATTACAGACAAGGCACTAAGTGGTGGTTTCCAATATTTATTTATTCATAAATTACATGCACTTACCAGTTTAACTTATCAGTGTTTATAATGAACCCAGAGTTTTTAAAACAGTATTTAAAAGAGTATTTTACTATTTAAATAATAAAAAAGTAAATATTTAAATTTCCACAATCACAAGCCTGTTCCAGTTTCTCTGACATCCACACCATCGGTCTGGGTGTAAATGGGTGCATAATAAGGGGCCATTCAAAATCAAGGAGACGCATTCCCCTGTATAATAGGCATTCCTACTATACACATGTTTGTTTGTTTGTTGGTCGTGTGTCGGGACATTTGTATGGGAGCGAATAATGATTTACAATGTGTACCTGGGTAACGCGGCTGGGATGGTTTTTTAAGTTTTTTGGTTGGGTTTCGGCCATTTTGAATATGTTGATAGAATTAATCTTGGAAAACTTATTCTTTTTTGTGAAAGGAATGTTAGCTTGCTAATACGACTGTATAAAAGTAATTTTTACTATAGGTCTTGTTGGTCGACCGACTGGTTTGGCCGTCCGTCCGTGTGTCATTTCATTACACATCATACATTTGTATGAAGCAAATAAATATATTTGTTTTTGTATTTGTACTGATTGAAAATTATATTTGAAGCGACAAACACTTTATGTCAATAACAAAAACTTTGAAACAATTATACTTACTTAAAAATTAATAATTAAAAAAGTAAAAACTCTGCCAAAATGTTTTTTTTATTCCTTTTAGTGATTATGTATACAAATTATATACTTACCTTTTGTAATGTACTCATCGAGACCTTTCATTTGATACCCGTATTGCTTTAATTAAAGAATATTTATTTTTTATTTTTTTATGGCGCCTTACCAATGACACCACATACATTAAATCCAAGACATTCAAAAGTTATGGCAGAGTAAAGAAACTCACATACACACACACACATACATGCATTAAACCTAAACAAATTAAACTCCTTGAGCAGTGCGGTCGAGTAATAAAAAGGACGAAAAACAGTGTAAAACTTTTGTATAAGTAGGTTGAATTAGTATCAGCATGTAAGTATGTACCATCGCAAACCGCGATTGTTGAGCCACTTGTCAACAATCTTAATTTAGCCGTGCAATGCAAATTGGGTATACTTCAGGCATACGGTTCATATACGTTTGTATTACATGCCTAGATTAAGACGATATTATAGTCGATAGTGGCGACCTCAGAGGCTTTTATCTATTAAGTTGCTAATAACGGGTGTCCCAAAAGTAGGTAAAGGATGATTTGTCTCAATAAAACGCGAATGGATTGGAATTTCTTCGTAGTTTTATTTTATTTTAAAGAAGAGACTTGTACAATTTTATCTGAATGGAATATCTGCTAAATGGCCGCCACGGGCATTTTTGCTGTGTGCAAGTTTTTCATGACACTTTCACACATTTCGCTGCCAATTTCACACATTTCGCTACTTATTTCATCAATAACTCGGCGAATATTTTGTCTATATTGTCTATGTTTTGTGGATCGTTGGCGTAGACTTTATCTTTGACTTAGCCCCAAAGAAAGAAATCCAGTGGCATCAGATGGCAAGATCTCGGTGGCCATATGACATCACCTCTTCTTAAAATTACGAGATTTTTCGACCTTTCGACGAGTGTTTGTAATTGATCGTGAATTTTCGTTTAACATTTGTATAACTTCTATGCGCTGTTTTATTGTGAAACGCTCCAAGATTAATTTTACATGTGTCAAGATGACGTACGTCAAATTTCAAACCGCCATCTTGAATATTTCGGAAAAAGCGCGAAATTCAAATCCTATACCTACTTTTGAGACACCTTTAGAAAAGGATTTTAATAAAACTTTACAAGGATTTTTAGGGCCCATAGTCTATTATTTAGACGGTATTATTACATTCCCTCGTACTCACTGCTAGAAGTAGATAGCAAAACTGTTAAAAGTAGCCTATTTTGACACATTTGCTATCTACTTCTACGAATGACTATGAATAAAGAAAAGAAAGGAGGAAATACAAAGAGAACCTTCTAAAAATACTAGATGGGCCCTAAAAAATTCATGTAAAGTTATTAAATTTGTGTGTTAGAATTACCACGCCATTTTCGCTTAACCTATCGCCTTATGAATGCTGGCAAGTGTCTCAAAAATAATGGTTTGCGAATGTAAATACATAACCTTTTACCTCTACAAAATTTACGCCATCTATACTCGTGTACTGGCAAAAAAGGGGAACATTTTAATTAACCTCCCTTTGCTTCGGATCACAATCACCCTTTGATCTTTGTGTGAAGATATTCGTCCGTTTTGTAAATTATTAATTAAGGAGGCCTTTATTATTTTACGTCCAATTTGTGAGATGGAGTTTATATTTATTCAATTTGTGATGTTTGAAAAAAATTAAAACTACCGTAATCTAATATTTATCAAAAAAAATTGACACAATCTTTAAAACTGGACATACATATCTGCTTATTTTGAGTCGGAAATATTAATGTGACATGAACAGTCTGCACAATGCGTTGTTCGATCTTTTTGACTAATTGATTTGTCAACACACAGCTCAAACCACTGAACGGATCGCGGTGAAATTCGGCAGATAGTTAAAACGACGTAGACAAAAGGCTCTGCTAAGAATGGATTTTTTAAAATACTCTCTCAAAGGGGATGAAACTGAGTTCCAAAGTTTGTATAGAGAAATAGTACAGACCCCGTACTAACGGGGTTAACGGTTAAAAAGAAGCCTATGTTCCTCTCCAGGCTACAAAGTATCTTTGTCCCAAATTTCAGCCAAATCCGTTCAGCCGCTTTGGCGTGATTGAGTAACAAACATCCAAACATT
The DNA here is from genome assembly GCA_949710035.1 of Crambus lathoniellus. Classification (NCBI taxonomy): domain Eukaryota; kingdom Metazoa; phylum Arthropoda; class Insecta; order Lepidoptera; family Crambidae; genus Crambus; species Crambus lathoniellus. The sequence continues at coordinate 23,879,469 of OX453310.1, forward strand.
TAAACATCTAAACCACAAAAAAAAACCGTGTTCTGTGATCTAAACTTTCACATTTATAATATGACTATTATTAGCGACGTCAGCTATCTTCTCTAAGCCTCGGCATTTATCAGGGAATAGCTTTGAAATCTCCCAAGCTCGTTGGATATTTATCAGAACCTCTATGCATACAAGCTTAACAATCACAAGAGTTTCACAACCGATAAACAATCTCATTGATAAGTCTTACAAATGTCACTGATGCTATCGAGTGCGAAAAAATCAAGTAATTGGCACCGGAGCCTGCTACGGGCTTAAAATTCAACTGTCAGATAAAGAATCTGAATTTTTGCTGTAGGATTATAAGCTTTATTGCGGTGGATTAAGGTTGTCGCCTTTTTGGTCCTTCGTCTATCAATGGACGCGCGTCAACAGTTCTCCACGACTCGCTGAAGCTTGACTTGGTAGCTACTTGCGACAGTGCCTACATCCAGAGTGACGCTTTTTTGCATATTATCTTTTGTTGCGATAGGCATCAGCAGTAGTCCTTGTTTGCGAGTGCAGAGGTACCCCAAAAGAACATTTTTCTACATGAAATGTGCTGTCACAATATTAGATCGAGTAAACTCTAGAATAGGAAAACCCTAAAATAACGCATTCGTAAACCACAGAGAAATGTTAGAATTTGAGGAAAACTGCTTTTAAGCATTTGTTCGAATTGGGCGCACGACATCACATTTTTACCAGTTTTTTTTTAATCTTAGTTTACTTATCAGAATAACTAGATATGTTATAAAAAGTCAAACTACTACTTTAAAGAAATTCCAGATAAGTATTCAAATTCTTTTCAAATATATTATGATAATACATCGTGAAATTTTACTTGTTGACTTCCCGAAACATATTTGAAGTACTCATCAATACAAACAAGTCTTACTATGGGAACAAATCTGAAATCGTGAAAATAAAATCAAATGTTCCAAACATTTCAATCGAGTTGATTTGAAAATTAGTATGGATGGAACAGCTGATATTTTTTCGCGATTTCATTGTTCCCATAGTAAAAGTTGTTTGTATTTATGAGTACTTCAAGTAATTTTCGGGAAATCAACAAGTGAAATTTTACGCTGTATTTAATATTTTAATCTCTTTCCGCTTACAAATTGCAAGTTCAAACGAGTAGGTACCTTAATTCGATGTTTACACCTCACTGGTAACACAAAGAAACTCTAATTAGGTATATAAAATATCTACCTATTGTAATTCACCATATTATCACACCTAGTCCTACACAATTACCGCCACTGCTATTTTCACTTAACCCTAAGCTACGGTCAGCACAATAAGCAGGCCATAATTCGCAATATACGCAACCGACCGTACCTACCGACCGCCACAATAAGATGTCGTAATTTCTAATGTTAATAACATAATAACAAGTCGCAGCCTATTTTGGTCTGAAAGTCCGACGAAACGGGAGCGAGCGCTAAATAAGAAAAGGACATAAGTCTATTTTCAATAAATAAATCATATGTTTAGAAATACTTTGTTAGCCTAGTCAAATAATCAAACTATAGATAATCTTGATTTCGATATAGAAATAATAAGCAGCGTGCAAAAAACTACTATAATTTTATAAAACACAATGTTGCTTTTCAAACAAACAGTTGAATGATTTTATTAAATAATAAGTAACGGTTTTAAAAACATGTTGTTATTATGAATTTTTATATTTCCATTTTAAATTATTCTCTTTTTAGGTTTTTGCACCGCCTCTGATAATCTCAGTACCAAGCTCTCTGGTTGACTGGTAGATAATGCCTTATGGCATGAAGTCCGCCATTTTTACCCTTTTGTGCAATAAAGTTTAAATCAATAAATAAATATTTAGGTACTTACATAACTATTTCTAAGCCAATTTTTGAACTAATACAGAAAAAATGGAACTTGTCTTCTATTGTACACTGCAGTGAGCAGCCACTAGAGTTTCTCTTCGAGAGTTCTCGAATCGAGAATTCCCGGGAAATTTTGCCTTACTCGAGACGAGAAAAAAGTGGTCGAGAAATCGAGAGATTCACTCAAAAATTAAAAAAAAATATATTATAACGCGCTTGCGCTCGCGTGCAGCTCTGCCACGCGGTGTATAGCTGGACATTGACGATCAGTTTTGTCCTAAAACTGTGGCGTCACTCCAAGTGGTTTTAAGCCAAGTAGATTTCCCCACTGACTGGCGTGACGCCGGCTCTTCAGTTTTCGACCGGCCGGGCTGTTGAAAGATGTGTACTCGTCGTGTACTACTTATTTTTGTCGAGAAAAAAAAGGATTCTGATTCCGAATAAGAAATACAACTAAATATTTTGTAAATATTTTAAGCATCTACATGTTGCCTTTATTAATATCGAGCAAAAAATTACGTTTGTTGTATGGGAGCCCCCCTTAAATATGAATTTTATTTTAATTTTACTATCTATTTTTAAAGTAAGTAAGTATACAACTTAATGTTCTGAGAATATTTCAAGTGTCTACCTATTGCCGTTATTAATATCGAACCAATCACAGCAAAAAAATCACGTTTGTTGTAGGGGAGCCCTCCTTAAATATGAACTTCATTTTAATAGAATTATTTATTTTTAAAGTGAGTATACAACTAAATATTCTGAAAATACTTAAAACGTCTACCTATTGCCATTATTAATATCGAGCAAAAAAACGGCAAAAAATCACGTTTACTTTATGGGAGCCCCCCTTAAATATTAATTTTATTCCCGTCCCGTTTTTACCCTTTATACCAAAAACGATGACACAGCACGCTCGACCACCACCACCACCACCGCGGGCGGGCGCTTCGAGCGAACTGACGCGATCGATTGGAATGACGATCACACACTGACGGTCAGTTTGGCGCGTCGCGCCGTTGAATTTATGATAGCCACGGAAAATTTCGTGGTGCGTCATCAGTTAAAACTCTGGAGTGACGATACGACATTCACGATCAAATTTTGGAGTGACGCCGGAGTTTTACGCCACAGTTTTAGGAAAATTTGACCGTCAATGGCCAGCTTATGATTGACCGACAGTTCCCCGCCCCCTCCCCGTTTCGTTCGTACACACAGTCACACACGCCACGCCAGTCTTCATTTTGAATTCGGACTTATGTTGAATTAGTGTAAAAATTTTACTAAATTTAACGTAAAGAAAAGACTGTAAATTTATAACAAATAAATATTGAAAAGATGATACAAAGACTAAACTAAGGTACCTTACTCGTAATTAAGCTAGTCTGATTGTTATTTTTATACCTAATTGAAATAATTGAAAAGTTTGTAGTACAGAACAGACAGAGACTAAAGTAAATTATTTAGTATGTACGGTACTAAGTTTTGTTTTATTGTGGTGACATGATGACATTGTTTTTAGAAGATATTTTATTTGTTTTTTCCAAAGAAAAATACTATTTAGTCCTAATTGTTTGTAGAAATAATGATAAAAAGATCTCGCTAGAGTTTATTTCGCTTAATTAAAGTTTTCTATAGTTAAAGTCACATGAAACTAAAAATAAACGTTGTTGATTAATAAATGTGCTTGAATATTGCATAAAAAGCGTAGTTTTATTGTATCGCACATATTTTTTAAAATTTCCATATTTCTCGACAACCCGGGAATTCCCGGGAAATAATGGTCGAGAATTCTCGTGCTCCGGGAAATAAAAAAGGTCGAGAAATGAGAAAACCTAGCAGCCACAGACCACTAGTTGTTTTTTTCTTTTAGTAAACCAAAAAGAAAATCAATAACCTTTTTACTTATGACAATAAGAAATATAGTTCATAGTTCATATCTGACGAACTAAAAGCTGATTTTATATTATTTTTATGCATTTACAATGCAATTTTTGTAAGTATAAAAAAAATTAACTAAAAGCTATACTCAGTCCATAAAAATCACTCAGCCAACTTTAAAGTTCACCACCAGTTATCTTTTCAATTAAAAAATAAACTTCCATAAAACAATGCCGTTCAATAACGCATGGCCGCGCTTTCTCTATTAAATTTTGTTGCGGAAAATTCCATTAATAAAACGTATAAGAGAACGTCCATATTTTTGGCGCTGGCAAAACCAGCGGTGCGTTTAGTTTTTCCATGCGACGCAATAAGCACTCAGCGTAAATTCCTTTGTGGAGCTTGTTAACAAAGTAAACCAGTTTAAAGTTGTTTGTTGTGCATTCAATTAAGGACTTTAAGCCTACGCTTAATGAAATATTTTGTTTTCAAAGCGATTGAAGCTTTGCTTTAGTTTTATTATTAGCTTACAAAATTTTCACTTGCATAAAAATTTTAATAGTCCGTAATTATCATGATAGACGATATTTTGCCGTATTTACATCCGAATTTTTACAATTACCTTGATAATAATCATGAAAGTTTATCATGTTTTCAAAACAAGGCGCACTTTGGGCTGCTGAGCCAATGGAGTTACTATTTTTTATAGTCGTAATATTTATTTTTTATTATTTATTTATTAAAAATTTACAAGGTGTACTTAAAAATATAAATTATCTTGAAGCAGTGTGACAAAAACCAGAATTAGTTTGTCCGCACACTGGCATTCACCGTCTTACGCTAACATTAATTTAAGGAAAAAAATACATTAAAAAAAAATAATTATAAACACAAAATATAGTATACAGTTGCGTTTTTTTTTTTCAATTTACCCACAACTGTATTTGTGATGTGACAATCGTTCGTACTTCACAGCGCTGGCAAACCACACACGGATTCCTTTTTGTAAGAACACACAAGGTGATTTGTGGTACTGTTATTTTTTAATATAATATATGACGTTATACATTTTTATTACTTATTACTTACTATGTATTTATACGTTAGGGTTGTCTACTATTAATGATAAAAAATGATCCTTTAATTTATCCTTAATATTTAATGTTGTGATTTGTTTCTTTACAATCGATGGTAGGTTGTTAATTAATGTTGGCACTTGATATTGTAATAGTTGTTTTCCGTAAAGGTTATTATAACAAGGTAATTTTAGTTTATTTTGAGACGAATTACGAGTTGGATAGGTATACGTACGGATATTTTGAAATTCTGCGTTAAAAAACTGTTCAATAAGAAGTATGTACTTAACCTGGTCATAAATAGGTAAAATTTTACAATAGTAGAAAAGTTCGTGATAATTATTTTGGTGATCACTTTTAATTTTTGCAGGTACTATAGCTTTAATTATCCTGGTCTGTAGTCTATATATTGGATCTAGGTGAGATTCAGATGTTCTACCGTAACTGCTAAGGCCATAAAAAATTGTAGTTTCTCCTAATGCTTTATATAGGCTCAATAGTATATCATACGGGATTTTTCTTTTCACAATTGTTAATTTGGCCAATATAGCACGGAGTTTATCACAAACATAATTAATATGTTCGGTCCACTTAAACCGGTCGTCGATAATCATACCTAAATATTTATGCTTATTCACGACCTTTATATAGTTAACATAGTTAATATAGTTTATTAGTTGTCATTATTATAGTCATTTCAACACTCGAATTCATTAAATTTCTGACTTACTCTATTTTCTTACCCTATGCCCGAATGCAATGCTCACGGAAATGTGCGCGGGCGCACAATGGGCGGCGAGATGAAAGCGAGCTTAATATGCATGACGTAATGGCTCCTAATGGCGGTGCGACCATTGTGCCGGGATTTATATAAATATATCCCCACTCCTTTGGGAACTCACCTCCTTCGCTGATTAGTGGCGTATTTAAAAAGACATGGAAAGGTTATCAATTGTTTAAAAAGGTCATCGATGTTGCTTTGTTTGTGCGAATTGTTTTTGGATGCGTGTGAGAAAAGTCTATATGTAATAATATCATGAAATAGATTTTCTTCATAAACAAAATATTAAAACCATTTTATGAATAACTAGTTGGCATGGCATGATGTGAATTCCTCGGTTTAGTATATGGGTTTATGTTTTTTTGCAGTTAATTTGAATAGACAACACATCATGCCGCAAAACAGTAGAATGTATAGATATTGATCCATTCTTATTCTTGGAAGGTCGGCATTTATAGCCGCAGTAAACTCTACGATCTGAACAAAGTCTCTTTTATTCCCTTTACCATTAGAAAACACAGTACCCATGGGAATATCGGGATAAAAAATATAGCCAATGTGACTCGGGAATATTGTAGCTTCCTACTGGTGAAAGAATTTTTGAAATCCGTTTAATAGTTTTTGAGTTTGTCCATTACAAACCTTCAACTAACAATCTAATCTTTCCTCTTTATTTACCTACAATGTACCTGTAGATTTAGACTGGTTTTGTGTTGTATATAGAGCTTAAAGGTAGACTTCCGAGCATCGCGGCCGATCGCAGCCGCGCGCGATCGATCGCGTGCGACTGACGCGCGCGGCTGATGCGACAATAGTCAGTATATGAAAATGTATGGCGCCGCTTCCGAGGTCTGCGACAGACGCGTGCGGCCGACGACAGACGTCGGCCGCACGCGGCCGTAACCATAATGAAAACTTCTTTGTATTGCATAGAGCGCGGTAAAAATCGAATACTAATCTTTTCTATAACATAAGAACAAAAAATGCACTGTTACAAGCGCCAAAAACGCGCCAGTCACGCGCAGAGTTATCTGACACACACTCTACTCACTTTTCTGTCATCTTCCTTATTTTAATCTCTTTGTCTGTCACTGTTAGAAAATTCATGTGTCAACCATGAAGTTTGACTTAATACTCTGAGTTACCTCAGTATTAAGTCGAGCTTCATGGTGTCAACGCTGGATTGAGATGATTTTTATAAACTCTCCTTTTGGGCGTTTGTGCACTACCCTGAATTTTACCGTCCGGCAGTCCGATTTTTTACGGTCCGATATGGCAGGCCATAAAATGTATATGTGCGCTTGTGCACTACACGGAATTTTACCGTCCGACATTTTACTTTTCCCCATTCCGGTCAATGATGTTTTATATGTAGATACGTAATCTGAACTAAAAAGTGGCGACGAAAAAGTAAGGTAATTGCCCGAAGTTAATACATAGTAAGAATTTATTTATTTCGTGTAATTTCGGCTTTGAAACATTTAAAACTGTGATATTTAACTGAAAACGTAATATTCATGAGCCGGCGGGGCGGGGGAGGGGGTAATCACTGCGCTGCCCCGGCGAGTACAAAGACGGACAAGTGCACAAGCCAATCATCCGTGTTTTTCATGCCACGCCGGTCAGTAAAAAAACGGACCGCCGCGCCGCCGGGCGGTAAAATTCAGTGTAGTGCACAAACGCCCTTTCTGTAGTATTCTTTCCATTGGTGCGATACGCGGCGTTTTAGACCTCATACTAAACCAGACATTGTGGCGGTACGAAGCGTTTTCGACCTCACCGAGATTCAAGAGACTGCAATTCCTTTTTTTAAGCGTGAAGTAAGAAACAATATGGAATTTAGTCTTGATAAGTGGGTATCTATACAATACAAAGAAGTTTTGTTTTGTATAGATACAAAACTTTTAAAAAAAGACGCGTGCGGCCGACGTCTGTCGTCGGCCGCACGCGTCTGTCGCATACCTCGGAAGCGGCGCCATACATTTTCATACACTGACTATTGTCGCATCAGCCGCGCGCGTCAGTCGCACGCGATCGATCGCGCGCGGCTGCGATCGGCCGCGATGCTCGGAAGTCAACCTTTATGTGCTTTTTGATTGTGTTACTCAGTACCAAATTCGTTTACTTTCAGATTGAAAAATTCTGTAGTGGACTGCAGGAAGCAGAAGCTCCTTCCTATATCCGCTTTTTCATCAGCAGCCATTTAATGTCCCCACTGCTGGGGCACTGTCCTTCCTTATGGATGGACAAGGAGAATGGGCCAAGACCCACCACGCGGGCCCACTGCGGATTAGTGGGTATTAACTTCTGCAAAATGCAGCCGGGACCAACGGCTTCGTGCCTTTCGAAGCACGGAGGAGCTCGAGATGAAAAGTAGGTTTAGCTAGGTAGGCGTAGGTTTTGCCGCACAATATTTGTCCTCAGCAAAATCTATCACGATTGATGTCAATTTGGCAGTATGTGCTATCCACCGCCAGTTCTTAGACAGTTGTCGCATTTATAATCTTATAGAGCAAACACAGGGGTCCAAAAGGGGCTTGACCTCCCTCATCGTATCAACTTGACGTGCTCAAGTTTTGCAGTTTTGCATTTTTTTTTATCCACAGCGAGGTAGCACTTAGCCTTCATCACACCTGATGTTAAGTGGTGATAAGGCTCAAGGTGATGGAAGCGCACTACTCCCGGAATCCTGTATCGCTGAGGAACTGGCTATCTTATCTAAACTTCCGGAAACAATAATATTGAAATTGCGTGTTGTTATGGCGTCAGAATTAGATAAGATGGTGGTAGCTAGCCCGGACTTTTTCATGCGTGATAGTATTTTTTGTGTTCCATTATGAAGTTTTTGGTGGAACTTAAAACTGCTTAAGTTCTTCAACCACACCATGCGGCCAAGTAATACAGTATGTATCGTGTATTTATATATTTATTTGCCTTAAACTATCACTGGACGATCACTATTCACCGCCACCGCTCAAGATACATAAAACATCACTCCAGCCTTCTTCAGACCCTTGACCACAGTAGGGAAGGTAGGTCAGTAACTAAATCTATTGTATTTTCGAATCAGTTCCATCAAATGCGTTTGGGAAAATCATTCATTTTATTAAGCTCATGACTAGGCATTGTGACTTACCAGCTCTCCAAAATTTACCCGACCGGGAATCGAACCCGGGACCTCTAGAGAGAGCGGCACCTTGAGAACCGGTGCGTACACCACTCGGCAACGGAGGTCGTCATTGTTAGCAAGATGACGATTATCTATAAATATTAAGGCCCGTGGTATCGCCAACTACCTTGGGCATAGAAAAGTGGCCTAATTTTCCCGCCCGCTACCCGCACCAAAACAGCTTAAACACACGTTTCGTCAAAACTATGTATTATTTTAAAACGAAAAATGCTCAGTTTTAAGTTAAACAAGTTAGCAATCTTTTCCTGAAAGAAACGTGAAAATATCACTTGTAGTTTAGAAGCAGTAGCGTATTTCAAGTTGAAAACAGCTTCATTTCAATGTTTTTTTTTTAAAGTATCTTAAAGACTATGTTTTTTTTTAATGCTCAGATGGAAGTTTATATATCAATATTTAATATATATTAATTCTGGATTCATTAGTAGGGTAATGTGTGAGTTTTAGGGCCTCAAAAATGATAGTTTCACGACTACATGCACCTTAATACAACTAGCGCTCCGCTCGCGACTTCGTCTGCGTGGATCCACTTTTAGCGCCTGAGAGGGAGAATTTCCAAAAATCCTCTCTTAGTGCTCCCCTACACTCACCAAGGAACATACATGGCAATTTTCAGCTTCTTGCGCCCAGTAGTTTCGGCTGTGCGTTGTCTATCAGTCAGTCAGGAACGCAAGAGTTTTTTTCATATAGATATTGCATAAAGTGAGAGATTAAAGTTGTAAACCCAGTAAAGTAGGTATGTAATATGATGCAAGTTCCTACTACTTATTCGTTTTTTTTAATTATTATTCAAGCGAAACGAGAAAGTTATCTTTAATTAAAGAAACACATTTTTACATTAAACAAACCTTACGAGCTCTTGAAACCACCTACTGCATAGTGTTCTCTATTGCATGACATACCTCACGATTTACATGACAACTCGGTCAAGAGCGAAACGGTAAATTGAACCATGAATATTCTATTCCTCGACCTTTTTTCACTTTGTGGGGAAATCTTTAAGTTGGAGCTGTAAATGTTGGATGGAGGTTTCAGAATCATAATTATGTAAACGTAGAAACAACAGCAAACGGGTGTTGTTATGCATAATTTTAATGTAAAACTGAAAAAAATGTTTCTACATCTGAGTAAAAAAGGGTATGAAACCTTTTTACTAGAACTAACGATTAAACATCAACGTCCAAAGTAAAAACAGCGCTTTAAATATGCATGATAAAAAGTATTAAGTTATAGTACCTAATTAATTATTATTTATATAAAAATTTTGCCAATTTAATATAAGTAACCTTTTATTAACCTAACATTACGAATGAAGTCGCTAGTAAGTTATATCAATCTATTAAGTATATATAATTACTAGTCTAATTGAAATATGTAAAGACAAACAAAAAAAAACAAATTTTCTTTTACAATTTTCTCAAGGTACTTGGCTGGCTTTTTCTTTTACTGCTCGACTAAGCTACGTCGTTTTGTTTCACCAGTTTTACTGTCTTTTAGGGTCCCTAAAAACATACAGTCATTTAAAAGCTTTCCCCATACCGAGACGGTAATCATTTCAAGAGGATTCGAGGGCAATTTAACCGAAAGGGTGCGTTGAACTTGGTAAATAAATAAACGCCGTTAAACGGGAAAAAACCATTTACTACCTTCATGTAATGGCAAATTGAAATCGTTCTTTTGTTTCTCTGTTAGATACTTTTATTGTTATTGTCTTCATACTAAACGTAATTGGACTATGGTATCATTAGGGTTCTGAACCAAAATGGTAAAAAACCGCCTTCAAAAAAACCACATCAAAAAAGTCAGAAATAATCCCTCACCAAATAAATAAGGTAAGTACTTTGAAGTCTTTTATTGCATCGTGCAGGCAATTTACGTGTATTCTGGTAAATAAGAATGTGATTAAACTGAAAACCTCCTTTTTTGAAGTCGGTTAAAATACCTTGAGGTATCCCCTTTTTAACAAAACAAGAATCATCTAAATCGGTTTATAAAAAAAGGAGTTATGCCTAAAGATACGTATTAAATTCACAAAAAGTGGTAACGTGGAAACTTCGGTCAGCCTCGTCTCTTTCACTCGATTCTGTCATGACTCGAGCGTGCGACGGACGGGTATAACGAAGTTTCGGGTTTTGCGTTTGAGAGTAGGCCCTCTGCTTCGCTTATTCGTACCACGACAGCTTAATTGCGATCGATATTCTATTGCGTCAATGACAAGCGATTCAGCGTCAATTCACAGCCGCTTAGCTGTCATGAACTCTTATTTGACTTATAAGTCGGTCGAGCTAACATGACACGGGCATGACATAGGTAATCGAAGGAAAGAGTCGGGTAGAAGAAATAAGGACACAAATCGTTCGTTGACTCACATTCAGCAATTCATTTGCGATTCGGTTTTTAGAAGATCATGGTACGAAATGAAGCAATTCATCTTAGGAACCTATCCTGGAACGCACCAGTTTTAAACAGCTTTCTTATTCTTATAGTTGGTGGTAGGCACCCTGTTCCCCAGGACATGAAAATCGCTGCTAATGAATCGGAAATGATGGATATTACCCCTAGATCCAGACACAATAATGTACCAGATGCGTAAGTACGCCACTCGACCACAGAGGTTATGGTCATTAGCACTATTCTGTCAAAACAAAACACGACAATCCACCACCACGATTTGCGTAAACCGTTTCAAACCAATAACAAATGAACAACAACCACGAAAACGAGTTCACACCTCGCGCTCGTTCCCTACCCCGCCTCGCAAATTTGCGCCCTGCGCCGGCGCAGCTATTGCATCCGCGAACGTGACGAATGCGCGATCGATCGCGCGCAAACATCGGCTAACGCGCAAATCACAGGCGCGCGCGATGCAGATCGGCGCGTCGTGCAGCCGCGGGCCTGGGAGGTATTGAAGGGTATTGGATTGTGTACATGGGAGCTCTTGGTTGGGGATTATCTATAAGTACCTACTTCTTCTTCAACGTGTCAATGACAAGTACCAAATTATACGTTATTGACCCAAAACTGTGCCACTCTCACGGCGCTATCTGTAGCCAACATGAGGTCCTCTCGCGTGCTTAATACTATTACTTAATACTTAGAAGTTCTAGTTTAATTTCGTTAATTTAGTCTTGGCGCAAGCACTTGTAAATAATGTCAAAGTGCGATCGGTTCACAAAACCCTGTGACAAAACCTTATAGCGGAAGACCTTGTTACGAGAAGACCCGGCAATTAACCCATATAGAGCTGCTATTTGCCTTGTCAATGCTTATTTTTTAATAATTTATTCAGCAGGAATAATGCAAACCACGGGTTGTACTTATCTAAATTTTCTATTTGATATTAATTTGTAACTTATCTTTTAATATTATTATTATCTTTCAAGCGTCTTACCTTTTAACCGCTCATAGAAATACATTATTTTTTTACTAATTTCAACGGGGTTTTGCTTAATAATCATTTATTTTGCAGAAGCATTTTATAACAATATTTTCCCTCGATAAAAGGCAGCAATGTACACCGTGTAGAGCCAACCTCTGGGCATGACAAATGAAACGTTACGAGACCCAGCACGCTCGCTGGTAAATAGTTCACACTTACGGCCTCCACGTAAGTACCTACCTATACCTATGTAGGCTTGTTGACAACATTCTGATAATATATTTAATTATATTTCTTTATCATACATGCCAACAGTGCAGGTACCTAAATAATTTACACTAACTTACAGTCTCCACTGTAATAGAGTAAATTAGCTCTGGTAGTAAGGCGTGTTGACAATGCGGTATTTAGCTGATAAGATAAATAATAAGGCGATACTCGGAAAAATTATGCTAAAGCGAGGTAGCAATGAGAAAAAGACGCGCGCGGGAGCGAGACCGATGTTGCCGATTACGCAAAAAAAACACAAAATCACTTCGTATTCAAAAACTATAGCGATTTTTTAAAAATGCTTCTATACGATCCTAAATATGATTGGTGTCCACTTATTAAACCAATTTTCAATAGTATATGTATCCCCATTTAAGAATAATCTTGATATTTCTTATTTTTTAGAGGTATTTTCGAAAATAAAAAGTGTCGAGGCAAAATCATAAAATCGTGTTTCTGAAACTATACGAATCTAGATAAAGGTATGAAGAAATATATATCTTATTACCATATTTGTAACAACTCTAAAGGTCGTCACAGACGGTGAAGATACTATAATATTTTATCTTAACATAGAATATCGCTCGCCATACAATTCAATGGACCATCACACACGCCGAAGATAACATATATTTTCATATTAAGTATCTTAAGATGCTCGGCGATACGGCAAAATATATATTTCGTATGTTAAGATACGGAAATATATATTTTGCATGTTAAGATACTATCTTTACATACTAAATATATATTTTGGATACGAAAAGATGTGTATACAGGTTGTCCCGTTTTCGGTGCTGGGCATAGAGAGAACTAGCGGCCCGCCCCGGCTTCGCACGGGTGGACATTTATTTTTTAAACATTTTGGGATAAATACGAAAAAGTCAAAACATTTGTAACGATGCCGTTTCGTTCCAGTCATTATGGATGGTTAGAAACTCCATAATGGCTGGAAAGTTTTATAATTTTACATACTGGCCATCAATTTTATGCTGTACCACTGTTCTTTCGTAATTCAAATACTTCGCTCCACGTGCCCTATTCAGCATTTTGAATTCTATTTCAATAATTCAGCTAAGGTAATAAAAGAGATGTGACTTGTTCGGTGTCAAGATGTATATTGAGATAATAATATTGAGTACAATTAAAGATACATTATCTTAGTAAGCGATCTTATTCTAGATTGCTGAGAATGCTACGCGTGTGTTCCAATTTTCTGTAAATGCGCGATAATGCAAACATCTTGTTTGTGTAATATGTTGCAATCATACTTCATCTCCCCTGAAAAAGTGGAAGGATCATCCCCTCCCTGCAAAAAGGAACAGACTCGTAACATTGACTTTAACGAACTTAACCAAAATTTAATTACTTAAGTAAAATAAGTAAACAAAATTTAAACATTATCAACATAGCAAAGTTAAAACTATTTCATTTATTAAATCGTACTAATACAAAAACGTTTTACAATATAAACAATATACCTAATTAAAATTGTATCTAATTAAAATGGTATCGAATTGAAATGGTATTGAATTAAAACGGAAGCTTCACATTTTACACTTAATCATAACAATAACAAAGTGTTAAGTAACATGGTATGTAATTAAGTACCTATACTTATAATTACGTATCAAATAAAATAGTTATTTATTGAATGGTTTGGTATTATTCTTATGCACAATTATAGCTTTATTTTCTTTTAAAATTTCTACATTAGACGTCATATCTCTTAAAACTTTATAAGGGCCATTGTAAATACTATCTAATTTATTTCCTACTTGGTTCTTTAATAATAACAAATCGCCTAACTGATAGGTAACATTATTGCTAGTTTTATCATACAATAATTTTCTTTTCTCTTTAGATTGTATCAAGTTACGTCGTGCGTCGGATTGCGCTTGTTGTAAACGATACTTAAGTTCTCGGGGATAACTGTCATAGTTATATGAGGGGTCGATTTCTGATTGTAAATTATTTGGAAGGTTACAAATTTTTCCAAAAACTAATTCGAAAGGCGTATATTTAGTTTCACTATGCACTGTGGTATTAAAAGAAAAACACCAATATGGAATCCAGGTGCTCCAGTTATGTTTATAATTATTACACTGGATTCTCAGAAAAGCTCCTAGGGTTTTATGAGTATTTTCTAAAGCGCCTACAGTTTCGTGATGGTACGCCGTAGAATTTAATTTTTTAATATGTAATAGAGAACATGTTTCGGACATCACTGATGACATGAATTCGGTTCCCTGGTCAGTCAATATTTCTCTAGGAATACCATAACGTAAAATGAAATTATTGGTAAAAGATTGAGCAACTGTGACCGAGTCTTTACTAGGTAATGGATACGCTTCAACGAATTTGGTTAAATCGCATTGTAATGTCAATACATATTTATTATTATAGTCATCAACATCGAGTGGACCCATTATATCCAAACTAATTCTTTCGAATGATGAGTGGGCTGTTGATGTTATGGTTAAGGGCTGCTTAATATGTTTATTACTATGCTTATGATATTGACATTGATGGCAATTTTTAACAAAAAGTTTTACATCATTACTCAAACCTGGCCAAAAATAATATTGCTTAATGTTGTTCATCATTCTATTAACTCCTGCGTGTCCGCTGGTAGGTAATAGATGGAAATCATTTAGTATTACTCTTTTTTGTTCACTATCATATATTCTTAATATATTTTTTGTTATGAGAAAGCGCGGGGTAACAGAGTTAATTCTTTTTGTTGCTTGTACAAGACTTTTGATTTTACTCTCGTTACATTTTTCTTTAATAATAAGTACCTCATGTATGCCTATTTTTTGACATAATGACTCTAAGTCCCTCGCTAACACCTCTGGGGTAGATGACGATCGGGTACTCAGATATATCGCTGATTGCGAAGGTACGTAAACGTAACAACTTGCATTAGAAATAATGCTATCTTTAGACTTTGAATAATTGTCAAACTTTAATTGATTAAAACTTAATTCAGTTACGTCATCGGGTTTCTTGAGAAGTTCTACCGCAATAGGTTGATCAGGCCTAGTGCTGGTGGAGCTCTCTGAAGAAGAATCAGTGGGGGTTTTTAATTTTTTACTTTGTGCTCTAGTTAAAACTGATACTGTGTTTTGATGTAATGATTTTAAAGTAGAAGATGTAATAGGTATGCGACTCAATGCGTCTGCAGCTGCATTGTTTCGTCCTGGAACATACTCTATTTCAAAATCATACTCCTCTAGGAATAATCGGAATTTAGTAAGTCTGCTTGTTGGGTCTTTCAAGTTAAATAAATAAATTAACGGTTTGTGGTCTGTTATAATTTTAAATTTACGTCCATATAAATAAGGGCGAAAATGTCTCACAGACCAAACAATTGCTAAAAGTTCTAATTCTATGATGGGATATCTCGTCTCGGCGGGTTTCAGGTTTCTACTCGCATACGCGACTACTTGACCGTTCATGTTAGATAAAACAGATCCTAAACCTGTCTTACAAGCATCTGTTTGTAGCCGAAAGATGTTACTTTCTGAAAAATCTGGATAAGATAAAATAGGGGGTTGAATTAATGCTGATTTTAATTTTTCAAATGCCGTTTGACACTCTGATGACCATAGAAACTGTACATTCTTTTTTCTTAATTGATTTAAAGGATAAACAATGTTTGCAAAGTTCGGTATGAATCGTCTGTAGTAATTTGCAAACGCGACAAAACGATTGACATCGTCGCAGTTCATCGGCACTGGATAGTTTTGCATGGTTGCAATTTTACTTTCATCTGGTAAAATTCCATCAGAAGTTATTTTGTGTCCTAGATATATTATTTCGTTTCGCAAAAATTCACACTTCATAGGATTTAATTTTAAGTTAACTTTTCTAAATCTCTCTAGTATACTAATTAAGTTTTTATTGTGGTTTTCTATAGATTTCCCGAAAATTACGCAATCATCTAAATAAATAAAAGCCTTTTTATAATTTAAGCCTGACATTGCAATAGTCATAAGACGTGAAAATACACTCGCAGATGTCCGGAGACCCATGGGACAGCGTTTCATCTGAAAAATTTTATCACCAGCAGTGAAAGCTGTGTACTTTCGTGAATCTTCGCTTAAAGATAACTGATAATAGCTTTGCGAAAGGTCTAATTTTGAAAAATAAATGTTATTTGCAAGCGAATCTAAGATATCAGTTATATTAGGCAAAGGGAATTTGTCGTCCTCAATACGATTATTTAACTGCCTGTAATCTATAACTAATCGCCATTGTTTCTCGTTTGACCTATCTGTTTTTTTTGGTACAAGCAAGACGGGACTAGACCACTCTGACGTAGCCTCTTCTATAATATCATTTTCGAGCATAATATCTATCTGTTTCTGAACTTCCTTCCTTAGTGCGAACGGTAATCTATGTGGCTTGACATAAACTGGCGAGACATTAGGTTTTAAAGTTATATTATGGGTCATTAGGTTTGTACAAGAGAGTTTGTCGCCTGGCAGATGAAAAACATCTGCGTACTTAGCGCAAATACTCTCAATACTTCGTTTTTCTTCTAAATTCAGTTCAGGTAAATTTAATAATCCTAATAATGTTTTTACACGATCGACAGAAACCTCCTCTTTTTCAAAATTACAGACTTCAAAATCATTCAATGAAAAAGTCTCTAAATCGGTAAGATCTAGATCAACTTCTTTCTCAGTGGTGTTTAATATCCTTACTGGCATGCGACCATTACAAGGTTTCGCTATTATACTTCCTATAAAAACTCCTTTCTGTATCTCTTTAGATAAACAAACACAATCGTCGCCTAACGATGTAGGTATATATTTTATTACCTCACATCGTGGCGGTATCAAATGTCTATAGTGACTCAATATAGGTATAGACACATAATTACTATCTTTAGTTAAAAGCAAAGTATTTTCTTTATAGTTAATTATAGCTTGATAGCGTTTCAAAAAATTATCACCTAAAATACCATTTGCAGAACAAGACATATTTTTAAACACATACATTTTTTCTCTAAAAACTAACCCATTATAAGACAAATCTAAGTAAATATATCCTTCAGATACTAGTTTACCGCTAACACCTTTTATAACTAACTTCTCAAATGTAATTAAATTCAATAACTTCGGATAATCGCATAACCATTCGTATTTTAAAACACAAAGGCTTGCTCCGCTATCGACTAAAAGATCGATATTGCTATTACTTACGTTAAAAGTTACGGTACTACTATTATTGTAGTTTAAAACATAATTTTCAGTAGGAACGAAAAAAATCTAAATTATTATCGTTCTGGGGCTCAGAACGCGCTTGTGACTCACTATTGGTCGATTGCTCGTGGCTAGCGTACTGCACACGTTGAAAAGGCACAGCTGAGCGCGGCGGGCGCGGGCTCGGCCGACCGCGGTCACGTGAACGTGATTGTGTTCCTTGCGCGGCGCGGGAGTCTCGCGACATGTACTTACCTTGTTGTGGTCTCGTGTTTCCGGCAGCGTACCTATTGTTTGCGCTAAATCTATTATAGTAACTATATTTATTAGAATAATTACTTGGCTGACGCGGATAATTAGTAGGTGTGCGTGAGAAATTACGAGTATGAAACTTTTTAATGTTCATAACTTCCTCGTGTCTGGTAGACATTGACTGCTCGTCTAGGGCAGTTCTTATAGCCTCTGGTAAAGAATCAAAGTGACGTGATGCTATGATAGTACTAAGCTTTTGGTTCACTAATCCATCTGAAAAGCGCTTGATTGCAACCTTTTCATTAATGGGACGCAATACTTCAAACTTAGTAGCGTCGTCATCCGCTTGTGCTATGGTTAAATTCACAAAAAGTTGTTCTAGTTCCGAGCCGAATGACTCGATCGACCTATGACCTTGACGACAGTTTTGTAATTTGTGTTGGATAGCAACAGCAGATTTTTTCTGAATCAAATGCGTATTCATATCTCTAATTAAATCTTTAATAGTTGGATAACTACTTTTTAAACGTAATTTTGCGCTAGGAGAGAGCCTAGTTTTAATCACAAAATCAATAAGTAACCCATGAGTAGCATCGCTGATCATTGAACTATATAATTGTATACCATCAATTAGAGATTTAGTGACGTGTTCTTGACCTGTCATCGTTGGTAAAAGTGCAATGGCTGTCTTCAAGTCAAATTTATCTTTTTCTGCCATTTTTGAAATACTACTAACACTTAAAGTCTCTAAAGAAATAATTTTGTCATAAATGATCTGAATGTCATTTGCTATTTTATTAATTAAAGTTATATCTTTAGTTGATACCTCCGATTTTTCAACTAAATTATGTACTTGAGCTAAAATATACTCTAATTTCGCGTATTCAAGTTTCGCTTCATTAAATTTCGTAAAACCTAACTCTTTTTGACGTCTATCTGGTCCTAGTTTTACTAAATTATCTTTAATATACAATAGTTTCTTATGCAATTCATTTAAATCGGAAATAATAAATGACATTATCTAATAAGAAAAAAAAATGTAATCCTACATATTATTTAAAACGTTTAGGTATAAAATAACTTACGACTTACGGTGGCATTATAGCGCGCGAATAAAATAATTACGTCTCTGCACGATGAGTAGGTATGTGGTGACCGGCGTGGCGTGTGGGGGCTGGGGCTGCGGGCTGGGGGTTTTCTCATGTTCCTTGAGTGTGTAGGATCTTCAGACTTCTAAGATGGGTTCCTGGACCGCTTGAAACAGCTAACTGAAGATCGGGCTGGGATTTCCCTTGCCCCTCGTACAATGGGCCGGGTTTCTACCCTGGACACCTCCTGGTCTACGTTGATGGTTGAGTCGACGTCGTTGCCAGTTCCACGGAAGATATTGTGTTTCTTAGAACTGCGCTGTTGAATTCTCTACGGAGTCGGTTGACAATTCGGTCCCAAATTTTCCGGATGCAGGCGTAAATGATGAGTATAACGATGAGAAGCAGTATGACGGATAGTAAAATTTCTGTTGTAGTGAGCTGGCTTGAAGTTTTCTGCGTTGCTTGGGCGTCGCCGCTGGCGGTTTGTGCGATGATAACTTCTTCTTTACTTTGTGGTGCTCCCATATTATTGTTTTGTCTTCCCAAGTAATGCGATGAATAGAAGTGTAGAGCCAAATAGCACCGCAACGAAGACTGCTGCTAGTATGGTGTTGAAAATTTTGCTTTGCTGCTCCATGTAGTAATGATTTTCCCGCAAAAATTTATAAGTCCGGTTGGCAAAGGGTCGCCATGAAGAGGTATGACGCTTTACCGAGGCTAAGGTAATAAAAGAGATGTGACTTGTTCGGTGTCAAGATGTATATTGAGATAATAATATTGAGTACAATTAAAGATACATTATCTTAGTAAGCGATCTTATTCTAGATTGCTGAGAATGCTACGCGTGTGTTCCAATTTTCTGTAAATGCGCGATAATGCAAACATCTTGTTTGTGTAATATGTTGCAATCATACTTCACAGTCCTACCAGAACAATCAAGCTGAACAGAGCTCGCGTGCGAGCTAGCGTACCAAAAATTTATAAGTGAAATGTAATAACTATTAAATAGCCAATTAATAAATTATAGTAACAGTTCCTATTCTTCATATTCTTTTATATTTCTAATTTACAATATTTGATAAAACAACTCTCCAAGTGCTGAAACAATCTTTTATTCTCTACAACATCTTCTAATTGAATACTATGCGGTGACTTCCGACGTTCCGGCTAGTGTACCGCTGGCCGACGAGGGGGTCCCGTAACACATTCATAATAAACGAAGAGTAAGTTTACACCTAGTTTAACCAAAAAGTTTGCTTAGAAATAATGACGCTTTGAAACGTCAAACGTTAGAAGTAGGTACCTACCTAATGATGATAGTATGATTTTCTATCCAAACTGATCTAGAGTTCGAATTAGCTATAGCAATTTTTATATCAAATTCCAGGTCAGAATCATCGTCTGATGAATTGTCCAATAAGTCTAATAGCAAATCCGAATTGCTCATTTTTGATCACCCTGTATAAGATGGTTTACAGAATATTCGTACGCTACCTAGGACGGATATCAAGAGAGTGAAAAGATTCCAAAATATATCGTATCTTAACCGTGTGTGATAGTTTAAGATGCTATAATATTTTATCTTACGATATCTTAAGATAAAATATAATAGCATCTTCACCGTTTGTGACGCGCTTAACCGTCCTATACTTTTATATCAAAAAGTCCATATTTTTCCGAGTAGCGCCTTATAAGCTAATCTATATAATTTTCACACATTGCAACGATTCGGACCCAGCACGCTCAGCAGGTTTATAGGTTTCCTCTGGTAAGGCGTGTTGACAAGGCGGGATTTAGATAATAGAAGGTAGGAGACGGGATGACTTACCCCCATTGAGGACGACCGACTAAATAGATAGAAGAGCACGCGTTTGCAGAAAAAACAGACACTTGCTTTTTTAAAATTATAGTCACTGTCACTTATTTCTCTAATTATTTATGTGTCAGAGATTTTGGATTAATGTTCGAATTTTCGATAAGTATATGAAATAACTACGCCCTTAAATCATTGTAGTGAATCACTGACAGTATTATATATATGACTATAAAGTGAGCATGGGTGTTTCTATGAAAATAAAGTAAGTACTTACCCGGGTTTTGGTCACGGTTCTGACATATATAAGTATGTACCAAACTAATAGATATTTTATTTTATTACTCTCTACTGTATACAAAACAAAATAACATAATTTTCATATCACGAACGTTTGTTCTGAGTGGCGATCGAACCCTAGACCTCGGCGTAGTAGGTATGAGCCACGGACATCGGACGAGAATCAAAACATTGCTAAGTCGTAGAAAGCCTTTCAGGTTGGTAGGATGAATGTTTGTGTATCTACAGACATCCATTACAAAAGCGAACGTTTACTATTAATGCACTACATTATGTTATCGGATTACATAGTGTGAGTGATCGATGACAAACCAACTTATGACATATTTTGCAAATGTTCAAAGGAAAATGGATATAGGTTGGAATTTTTTCATGCCACCAAGTAGCACAAAAGCCATATAAGAATTGTCTTATATTGCATCGAGTCATATAAAAGTTATATAGTTGCGATTTATGCAGTACATAATTGTATAAAAGCACAATATATTGTTAATTAGCTTAACTTAACTATAAATGTTGTGAAAACGTTGACTCAGCGTTTCTTTAATTGCTGTCACATAATGGCTTTTAAAATAAGCTGTGTAAACGTTTATGTGTCTGTTGTAAGCAACCATTTTAAAAAAGCTAGTTATATTTCTATTAATCGGTTGTTCGCTTTATAAATGTGCTGTAATTTGCTTTAATATTGCGTAACAGCCACGTAACGGTTATATTAATAACATTTACCTGATATTTTGCATTAGTCAAATAAAAGCATTATTAAATATAACTAATATGCTTCTGTCTTTTTAAGCAGCGTTTAACTAGTAATAATATGACTAAGAGATGTTTATACGAATATTAATTTAATAATAGTTATTTAAGGAACTTCTTTGTGACTTCCGGGGCAGTAAATTATTCTTAAAATGCTTAAACTTTGGTAAGCAAACTCCCGTTCTGTATTTTGCGTGAGTAACTATTATAATATATTTTTTAAATTATGGATAAAAGACAGTTACAATTTCTTCAAATTAATTATATTTTTTGCAAACAACTATTAGCTATATTAATTGCGGCTACATAATCTAATGCTATATAAAATGGCTAATATTATAGCTAATAGCAATATTTTGCTTGATAGATGTTTTTTATACTGCATTAAGCAGAATTAAATGCTTTTTTGTAATGTAATCAGCAACGCCATGTTTCTTTATTTTTCTATTGTAGAATGAAATTGCAATAAAACTAAACGTAGGTACTTCTACGTGGTATTATCCATAATTAAGCGTAATATGTTGTTGCTCCAATACCTTATCTTGCATTTACGATTTTTTTTCTATTTTAATAAAAGTATCTAATTTAAATTATTTTTTGTTTAGATTTTTTTACTTTTAACTTATTTTAAAACAGACAAATTCTAAAGGCGCATCAAAATTTCACAGCAAACATAGGTATTTATTATCAGTAAAATTAAATTCCCTTAAGAATTATGCCATATTAATCATATTATCTACATAAATAATGTGCAATAAAATAAATGCTTGTCGCCATGTTTATAGTAATTCTGTTTTGATATTAAACATTGTCCGCGTCCATATTTTTCGAACAGTTGAAATTTTTTATTACTTTAAGCTAGGAAAATAAACAATATATCATTTTATGTCAAATAGAAGCCGTATGAAAAGCCTTTATTCGCTATTTTAATAGCGTTTTATATTGCTGCTTTAAAGCCTCTATACATCAAAATAGCTATATAAAACTGCGCCTAATTCGGCTGTGTAGAAGATGTATAAACGTTTGCAAAGCGCTTTTATGGCAATGAAAGCTATTTAAAAAACGTTTCCCTGGCTTTTACTTGACCAGATTGTGCCACCTGATTCTCAAACCGTCGGATACGGAATCGGAATAGAATTCTGTGCTTTGTCTTTGTCCATTCCATAGGGAGTGAAAGAGACAGTGCATAGGTTGCAGCCCAATGGTTGAATCCGCCATTCAATTAAACGCCTAGGCCGATAATTTAAACACGAAATTTAAGACGTTCGCTTCGCTCGCCTTAAATTTCTAACATATCACGTGTTCTACAGGACTTCCGAGGGGTACATGCTGCCATACTTAACCATCTTACTTAACCATACTTAACCATTTTAACCGCCTCTGTGGTCTAGTTAACCGCCTCTGTGGTCTAGTGGTTCACACCACCGATTTCAGACCAAGAGGTCCCGGGTTCGATTCCCAGTGGGGGTACATATTGTATTCGGTTTGGTTGGTGGTAGGACTTGTTCTTAGTCCGCCTGGCTAGCTACCACCATCTTATCTAAGTCTGACGCCATAACAATGATGTTTTCAGCATTATTGTATTCCGGCAGTTAGAGATAAGATAGCCAGTTCCTCAGTGATTGAGGATTCCGGGAGTAGTGCGCTTCCATCTTCAGCCTTATCACCACTTAACATCAGGTGTGATGAAGGCTAAGTGCTACCCCGTTGTAGATAAAAAATAAAAAAAACCGGCTTGAAACCGCCGGTTTTTTTTCACCATCCGCCTGCGACACATACATTCCGCCAAACGCCCCCGCGTTTCAGACCGTTCGTGAATCAGGGGGCAGGAGGGAAAGTACCCAAAACAATGGAGATAGCAAGTTTCACTCAAACGACACGTTTGTTATTGAAAAGAAATTAAACTGCACTAAAGATTTATTTATTACGCTTTCTATACCCAGTAATCGAACCGGTTAAAATTAGAAAAAAAAAACAGGATTTATCGCATCAATCGAAGAGGTCAATCAAACAAACACACAACACTCACGCACTCAACACACAACACTCACGCACTCCACACACACAAACACACACACACAATTTTTTACTTATACAGGGTGTGTTCAGCATGATGGTCTGAAGCCATGGTTAAAGTTTTTGCAACAATGCCCCTAACACCCTGTATTATTTTGATATACTTAGTCTAATTCTTTCTGCAAATTATTTGTTGTGTTTAAAGTTCTAGGTGGACGCTAACTGCAACTGTGTCTATGTCTTGTGTATTAACGTTGATTATGTTGCCTTTAATGTTAGACTAATATACATTTTTTTTTAAAGCTTTAGGATCAAATCTCTTTAACAAACATGATAAATTAAATGAAAGGAAAACGACGATGTCGATGTTTTAGTTTTCTATGGAACAAAAAAAAATCTATAAATGCAGTAGGGAATGCTTCGCTCAACTGAAATTTGCTATCTCCAACTTTGTTTCAAGTATTTTACTTTCAGGTGGCATGAAAAATATGCACACTGCATAGAGGTTTTATACCACCAAATCAAACTTAGTGTTCCTACACCAAGTTTGATTCGGTGAAATAAAACCTCCTCCAATACTCCTGTATAAACTACATTGCCAGTGGTATACCTCATTGTGACGGCATGCGGTGGTTGCGGGACTCTGCGGGAGATTCCGATCAACAAACATTTATTTATCACTTCACTACGGGCAGTCGTTCCCGAATCTAACCAGACATTTTGAGACGCTTCGTTTGCGAGGGTATTCTATCGGCTTAAATTTTCTGGACCAAATTGCCCAATCACATAGAAACTCTATGATTTGTTTTTGTACGAGGAATACAGTCATAATTGCATGCATAAAAATGCATTTAAGAATTGTGAGGTACCTAGATGTGAAGGAAATTCACAAAGAAGGAAATTCTAGATATTGCCAAGTGTTTTATTTTGATTTGCAAAATTGAAAGGCTTTTATAAAAAAAATACAATGTTGATAGGTTGATAGGAATTAAGTTATTGCGATGTCTTATAAAGACTGTGATTTTACTTATTTGATCTAGTTCTTCTTAAGTTAAGCCTATGTAGGTAGACAAACGGCACCGATGCTTGACCATACTTCCGTTATACCATTAATCCTTTGTTCTAAGCCTCTGGGAGAGATCCAACACCACATACCTAGTTTTATTCCGTATTCCGTTGACCAGGATTTATATGACAGTTTGTCTTCGTTCGGCCGCTGAGATCCTTCATTATTCATCGGATTCGGCTTAATCGAATAAGCTATTACATACCATTGATGTCACACACGCACTCGTCTTCAATGTGATATAAAAGCTCTTGAAACAAAGTAGGTGTGTACTTATCCCCTTGTGGATAATATGTGTTGTGATTTGATTAATAAAGCTGAAATAACCAAGCTTTATTGCATTATGAGCTACAGTAATTTTTGTCTTTAAAAATTAACAACATTTTTTAAGAGATCTTTTTTTATCCACAACGGGGTAGCACTTAGCCTTCTTCACACCTGATGTTAAGTGGTGATAAGGCTAAAGGTGGAAGCACACTACTCCCGGAATCCTCAATCACTGAGGAGCTGGCTATCTTATCTCCAACTGCCGGAACACAATAACGCTGAAAACATCATTGTTATGGCGACAGACTTAGATAAGATGGTGGTAGCTAGCCAGGCGGACTAAGAACAAGTCCTACCACCAACCAAAACCGAATACAATATGTACCCCCACTGGGAATCGAACCAGGGACCTCTTGGTCTGAAATCGGTGGTGTGAACCACTAGACCTCAGAGGCGGTTTAATCTTTTAGAAGATCAGCAAGATTCTGATCACTACTATTTTAGTCTAAGTCCGCTTGCGGTAAAACTTTGAATGGATAAGACAGGGAACCATATTAACCATCGGCTGTCACTTACCATTCTCTAGTAATTCATACTAAGGTCGGAATTCATCAATCTTCATGAGTTATCAAGCTTTGTGGACCCTAACTTGAACTGTAACCACAAAAGCAAATTAAAGTGGTTCTTTTTAAAGTGTCGCGAGTCTAATCACGCATCAGTACTCGGAAGCCCGTGTTAATAAAGGCGGCCACACACGAAGCTTTTGCGGCAAAAAGTCCATGTAATTCATGTTTGGTTGCCTGCAAAAAGTTCGAGTGCGAGGGTGCCGGGGCACAGTCCCAGCGACAAGCGGAGCGGAAGCAACAGCGACAAGCGGAGCGGAAGCAACAGCGACGTAACCACACGTAACTATGAAAAAAATCGCCATTTCACTTGACATTATGTTCCGTAATCGGGACCTTATAATTTGTAAGTATGTACCTTGCTCTACTACGCTGTGCATATTATCAAACATATAATATTTAACGCCTTTTTGCTGCAGGGGTAGACAAGAAAGAGATTTTTTATTTCTACTTCAAACGATACTTAAATCTCAAAGGAAATCAAATTATGACTGACATCATCTTTTGATGATAACTTTTGTGATTTGATTATAAATAATTAGGTTGGATTTTTTGTGACCACACTTCTTGCTGTAGAGTAATTGTTGGTAATTTTATGTTTTCTATAAAGTACACATACCTACCTTGCCATAGATTACCATAATAGTATACTTTTAATCAATGATTGGGGTTGTGATAAGTTTCAACTCTGTATTTATGTCTTAATTAAGGATCTTTCACTATCATCATTTATTTAGGTACTTAATACTTAATTTATCTTAATTTTATGCCGATAGCACACCTCCGCCGTGAAACTATTGAAACGCGTAACTCTCGCGAGCATGCTTGTTCTAACGCATAGATTTAACTAATGGGTTAGTTTGCAAATAGAAATAGTGTGCTGTCATTGCATCCCCTTTGCTACACCCGGACCAACAATGACGCTGTCTCTGTCGCACGCAGGTAAGACGATTCGCGAAGCTACGCGCGGAGGTGTGCTACAGTTGTTTAGCTCACGAGCGCGGGTGAGCCATACTTGTAGTTGTAATGCGTATAGACACGCGCTCCTGTATGCGTCGGCCGGCGGCGACTCTGCCAAAACTGAGCGCTCCCGAGCGAACTTACGCTGGCAAAGACAGTGTGCATGTACATTCACACTCAAGCGTGGCTCAGCCGCACAAGCGTGACTCATCCGCGCTCGTAAAATAAAACATTTACTTATTTATTTATTGATTCTTTATTGCACATATAATAAGAACATACAAATGGCAATACATACAAACATCTGTACCGGCATTGACTTTCCGCAGATGTAACTCCCGGTCCGCTAATCGCTATCATCGGCGACGCGGAATAAAAAAGCGACGTGTGACCCGCTCGTCGGCCGACCGCTGGTGGTCATATCGTGCCGCGATTACTGAAATACCCCCTACAAGGGGGCGGTAAAAACGCCAACTATTTACACCAATAATTTATAAACGGAATTCGAGGAATAGCTATTGCGGAAATGTGGAGAATCGCATCGATTACGATCAATTACGCCCAGCATGGTGTAAGTTACACAATGCCTTTGATTTAAGAAATCAACTGGTGTTTTGTTGACTTGTGGTATACCACAACTTGGGTATTCTGTGGTTAGGTAAGGTTGATACGGAACAAAATATACTTACGAGTAGCTGGTTGGTGGTTATGGATAATTCAGCTCGAAAGATTTATAAGCAAGTAAAGTAAAGTAAAGTACAGTAAGTATTTATTCAGTGTTTCATACATAATAAAAAATTACAAATGGTTCCTTAAATCTAGATATTAGAAACTACTGAAAGGGCTGACCAGCTCAGCTAATGTTGCAGCTTGTAGCCACAACTCTGACTTTCAGCTGGACCCATAAAAACATAAAAACTAAATTAAGCTAGGCTAAAATAAACTCACAAACAAACAACACAAAACAATAATCTGTTGTGACAAACTAACGATAAATTATAAATCTTCTATATATATAAAATTCAAAGTCCTGACTGACTGACTGACTGACTGACTGACTGAGATATCAACGCACAGCCCAAACCGCTGAACCTAGAGACTTCAAATTTTGCACATAGATACGTTATACAGTGTAGGCATCCACTAAGAAAGGATTTTTGGAAATTCCAACCCTAAGGGGGTGAAATAGGGGATAAATGTTTGTATGAAAGTCCGTCAGTTTTGAAGTTAGGATCTTCAAATTTTGTATTTAGGCTGGCAATTCAAAATTAATGTTTACCGTGTCAGCGTTTTTGACAATTCCACCCCCGAAGGGGTGAAAAGGGGAATGAAATGTTGTATCTAGAAAGACCTTCATTTAATTTATTATTTAGGCTTATGGTCAGAAAGTAAAACAAATAAGCAAACACATATTTCGTATTTTTTTTTTAAATCAACCCCTTAGAGGTTAAATGGGATAAATAAACCTAAAAATCGATATGGATGTCGTTATTGAGGTTTTATGGGATGACGATTGCAAAAATAGCATTTATTTTGATGTTTAACACGCTGAACATGATTCAACCCCTAAAAAGTTGAAATAGGGGTGGAATTTGGAATGAAAAATCAGGGGGTAAAATAGAAATTTCAACTTGAAACTTTGTAGGCTTACTTTTTCAAACAAATAAGCAACTCATTTCGTAATTTTCCCAAAATCAAACCCAGGGGGTAAAATAGGGGATGAATATGTGTATGCAAGTCCGTCAGTTTTGAAGTTAGGATCTTCAAATTTTGGGAGGCCCGCCGCACGTGGCAAACGTTCTGCCTCGCGCGAGGCTGCTCGCTTGGTGAGGGAGGACCCGCCTAATCACGTAAAAACGGCTGATCGGATTTTTATGAAATTAAACATAGAATACTTTTTATCCTGGTTATTGGTCCCCTAAGTATTTTCTCGAATGTCCACGCGGACGAAGTCGCGGGCGGAAGCTAGTATTACATAAAATACTTATATGGTTCATAATATAATGTTAAAATGTTATAATAAGTATATAATAAAATAAAATATAATACTTACAATACAATGTTTAAATAGGTATGTTTATACAATGTTTAAGCCAAAACAAAGAAACCTGAAAAGTTATAGATCTATCTTACACACTTAAAAATAAATCAGTAGATAGGTACCTATAACTTGGAATGTCCACACGTGCATTTAAGGATGTATTGCAACTACCTTAACCGAATTAAAGAATACGCATCAATGTACTGTAAACATAAAAAAGCCACATTTCCACAAATCTCCACTTCGACAACAACAGCACTCTGACACTATGAATCATGCAAAATATCAAAACAGTACCATCGCGATACATTCCATCATCGTTCACATTCAACAGCATCACTGCTGAATGCTCTAGATCTTACTGTCCTCATCATAAGGGTTGTTTTAGTGGAGCAAGTTCAATTTTTAGTACGTGAACTGCGACCGCGGTAAGAGCGAGATACGCCGCGGGCGCAGCGGCCTATCACGAACTGTTAAACACGAATCAACTAGCAATGGACGCTACAGTTACCGGACATTTCGTACCAGTATCTGGTACAATGTAAGATATGTTTACAAATGGTCTAACGCCCGAATTCTCAAACGCAAATCATCTTTGGGAGCGTCTCAAACGTCATGGCATCTCTTTCATACGTTTGACATTTAAAGTGACAGGGCGATGTGTGAGACGCTCCCAAAAAAAAGTAGCGTACGAGTATTCGGGCATAGGCTGTTTCCGGATAAGGTATACCAAACAACAAACAAAAACTTACATGGTCATTATCAAAACTATTATGAAAACGCCATGATCATGGAGTAATTCCGTGATCATGGCGTGTGAAACTGCGCCGAATTATCGGGAACTCGAAAACTAATTTAAATATGGTAAAAATCCCGTATTTGATAATAAATATGAGGTATAAGCACAGATTACTAAATAGGTAGTTACTACGTAGTATAATATAAGTACCAAATATTCAGAAACCATTCAGTATATTATTATTCATCGAACAAAATGTTGTATGAAGTGGATCACCAAGGTAGTTGTGATCGCAATGCGGAGGTTTTCAAAAAAGGCTTAGTGTTGTGAATATGATAATGATGCAAGACAAAAAAACTTCTATTAAATGCATCTAAATAACGTCTCGGAATGTTTTGGATAAAGCCAACGTCTCAGTTGTGTAAAAATCCTATTAAGCTTCACACTCGTGAAGTTGTTCTAACGGAATTGAGCCTCTTGATTGCACAGTATCAGAAACACGTTTCTAAAAGTAAACACAATTTAAGAGAAGATTGAAACTAGACGATGGAACTACCCCGTGTAAAACCGGGTCGAAATAAAGTCATAACTCCGGACGCGGCAATTAACACTAAATTCTCGATTACACATCGAAATAGAGCATCCATTGGATAGTGACGATGTAAATCAAGAGGGGACCAGCCGCCTCGTGTTTGTTTTAATGGACCGCATTATCCAACTGCGATCAATGTGCAGCTCTGATTATTTCATTTTCACTAGGCGTGGCGTTTAGCGCGCTGCGCGTTTCGTAAATGATAGCTTTATGCACTATAATAACGCTACAAACAATATTGGCCGGTTTTTCATATTCCTACTTTATACACCGTACCAGTAAACATAGAAAACTCAATTAGGTAAAATACATTTGTTCGAGAGGAACAGAGTTTTCCAAAATAAACTATGTAAATCTGTATTTGGGCTTTAAATACCCAATTTATAATAAGTATCATCTTCATCTCCTTTTCATTTATACTGTTTAAACAAACGCCAATAGAATAAATAGTGGTTGGTAGTAGGACTTGTACTTAGTCCGCCTGGCTACGCTAGCTATCACCATCTTATCTACGTCTGACGCCATAACAATGATGTTTTCAGCATTATTGTGTTCTGGCAGTTAGACATAAGATAGCCTAATTTCTTTAGTAATTGAGGATCCCGGAAGTAGTGTGCTTTCATCACAGAACACGGAAAGATTTTTTCACCTTCAGCCTTATCACCACATAACATCGTGTGATAAAGCCTAAGTGCTACACCGTTGTAAATAAAAAAAAAATATTACAAAAGTGTGATGTAACAAATTAATTCATACAACAATTTTATTGTAAACTACTAGAAATAGTTTTAGTAGCTTTACGGCGGATTCACATTTTGTCTGCGGCGAAGCCAAAAAAGGGTTATGTATTTGTATTTGTAAGCTAAAACCAAGAGTTTATTTTTAGGTAAAAATCGTTACAGTTAAAAAAAAAGTAAGACTTCAAACAAGCTTCTTTTCGCTTAGCTTCATCCCTAATTAGGCCAGCCTTGTTGAAAGGAAAAAAAGAGTGTTATCGTTTCGCCCCGCACTCACTATGTTCGTGCACTTAGTGTTAACACAACCCACGGGTTTCAAATCGCCAGATCTTGTCGCTGCACCCGGAGGTGCAAACAAGCGTTATCTATGCAATATATATGTCACCGGAAAATAACAAGACCCGCAAATGTATAAATTTCCTAGGAAAAACACGTGATAGGTTAGAAATTTAAGGCAATCGCGAAGCGCAGCAAAGCGATTGCCTTAAAATTCGTGGTTATTTTTTTTAGGAAATTTATAAATTTACGGTTTTTATTATTTTCCGGTGACATATAGGTATATGTATAATATATATATATAAAATATCTATGCAATTGCAAGCGTCTATATGAAAAATAAAACCGCCTTCATAAAAACCACATCAAAAAAGTAAGAAATAATTCCTCACCAAATAAATAACGTAAGTACTTTGAAGTCGGGCGTGCGTGAAACATGTACAATTTTTTGTTGTTTTTGTTAAAACCCGCCCGACTTCAAAGTACTTACGTTATTTATTTGGTGAGGAATTATTTCTTACTTTTTTGATGTGGTTTTTATGAAGGCGGTTTTATTTTTTTATAAAAATAATTTTTATTTCACTCTTTTTAGTGCATCGTGCAGGCAATTTACGTGTTTTCTGGTAAATAGGTTTGTGATCAAACTGAAAACCTCCTTTTTCGAAGTCGGTTAAAAATACCTTGAGGTATTCCCTTTTTAACAAAACAAGAATCATCCAAATCGGTTTATAAACAAAGGAGTTATGCCTAAAGATACGTATTAAATTCACATAAAGTGGTAACGAAAACGACAGTATTATCAAGATTTCCTGAAAACTACTGAACCGATTTCAAAATTTCAAAAAATGGGACCAACTTGGAAACCAACCTGATGTAATAACGTATGAACCATTTCTATCGGTTCAGCCGTCTTCGAGTAATCGGTGGACATACACAAAAAAAAAACATACATACAGACGAATAGAGAACCTCCTCCTTTTTGATTTAGAAGTCGGTTAAAAATGCACTGCAACGGTTTGTACGCGGGAAAAGCTCTCGATGGCCAAGGGTTTTTGATTTGGTTCACTGCGTTTTGGCCAGTGTTAAATTTATGTCTCGTAGTTCACTGTGTGAAACCAAATATGATTAGAAGCGAAACGAGTTTCACTCTAATTGGGTCAGCATTGTAGGAAGGAAAGAAAAAAGAGCGTTACCGTTTCGCCCCGCTCTCACTACGTTCGTGCACTTAGTGTTAACACAACCTACCGGATTCAGATCGCCAGATCTTGTCGCTGCACCCGGAAGTGCAAACAAGCGTTCATCTATATGCAAATGCTACTGCAACGGTCTGTTCGCGGGTAAAGCGGCCGATGACTATGGTTTTATCTCTGTCTGTTTTTCTTTTTGTGTATATGAAAAGCTGCCGATGACTATGGTTTTATCTCTGTTTTAGCCAGCGTTAAGCCAGAGTTACATTTTTAATTGGACCAGCGCAGCGTTGAAAGGGTTAAAAAAAGAGCGTTACCGTTTCGCCCCGCTCTCACTATGTTCGTGCACTTAGTGTTAACACAACCCACCGGATTTAGATCGCCAGATCTTGTCGCTGCACCCTGAGGTGCAAACAAGCGTTCATCTATATGCAAATGCTACAGCAACGGCCTGTTCGCGGGTAAAGCGGCCGATGACTATGTAATTTTTTTCTTTTTGTAGTTAATTGTAATTGGCTCACAGCGTTAGGGCCATAGCTGTTACGGTGCATATGAAGTAGATTTTAGCTTTGTTTAAAAATACATTCTAGACCTTATGATAAGAATATACGTACTTACCTAAAATTAGGCTTTTGAAACTGTCAGCTTTATTTAGTTAAGACTAGCTTTCCGCTCGCGGCTTCGCCTGCGTGGACTACACGACGTTATCCCGAGAGAATGTGATATTTTTCCGGGATAAAATAGTAGCCTAAGTTACTCCTTATTACATCAGCTACCTGCCAGTGATCTCCCGTCAAAATCGGTCCAGGCGTTTCAGAGATTAGCCGGAACAAACAGACAGACAGACAGACCGACAGACAGACAGACAGACCGACAGACAGACAGACAGACCGACAGACAGACAGACAAAAATTAAAAAATAATAATTTTGGTATATGTACCGTATTTATAATCGTATGCATGTAGTAAAAAGCGGTTATTTTAATATTACAAACAGACACTCCAAATTTATTTATTTGTATAGATGCGACAGAACATTTTTGATATTTTTGGTTCCTACGAGTATAAACATGCGAAAAAGCTTCCTAAGGATTCCTAATTGGGCGTTGAGAGGGAGAAAAAAGAGCGTTACCGTTTCGCCCCGCTGTGGGTTGTGTTAACACTACGTGCGCACGAACGTAGTGAGAGCGCGCTCTCACTACGTTCGTGCGCACGTAGTGTTAACACAACCCACCGGCTTCAGATCGCCAGATCTTGTCGCTGCACCCGGAAGTGCAAACAAGCGTGCATCTATATGCAAATGCTACTGCAACGGTCTGTTCGCGGGTAAAGCGGCCGATGACTATGGTTTTATGTCTGTTTGTTTTTCTTTTTGTGTATATGAAAAGCTGCCGATGACTATGGTTTTATCTCTGTTTTAGCCAGCGTTAAATTTTATGTCTCGTAGTTCACTGTGTGAATTTATTCAAATATGATTAGCTGCGAAGCGAGTTACATTTTTAATTGGACCAGCGCAGCGTTGAAAGGGTTAAAAAAGAGCGTTACCGTTTCGCCCCGCTCGCACTATGTTCGTGCACTTAGTGTCAACACAACCCACCGACTTCAGATCGCCAGATCTTGTCGCTGCACCCTGAGGTGCAAACAAGCGTTCATCTATATGCAAATGCTACTGCAACGGCCTGTTCGCGGGTAAAGCGGCTGATGACTATGTATTTTTTTTTTTGGAATTGGCTCACAACGTTTGCGCCAGTGTTCCGGTTTATGACTGTTACGGTGCATATAAAGTAGATTTAAGCTTTGTTTATAAATACATCCTAAACCATATGATAAAAATATACCTACGTACTTCGATCAACAATAACACCTAGTCCTACGTACCTAAAATTAGGTATTTGAAACTGTCGACGTTAAGTATGTAGTTTGGGAAGCGACAGAACATTTTTGATATTTTTGCTACCTACGAGTATAAACATGCGAAAAAGCTATCTGAGTGTAATGCTTTTAGAAACTGGCTTCAATATTTTTTTTATTATAATTAAAATGGTCAAAATATAAAATTGCACGAAAACATAGAAGCCCGTCGAGTACTGACAGTAAGAATCTATTTGAAATGCGAAATAGAAGTATGAAATGCATTAGTTGCAACCGAAAAGTTAATTCCATATGAAGACTACAAGCTTTTAAGTAGTAAGTAGTACCTAAGTGATGTTATCACTTAGGTACTTAAAAAGCTTTTATAAAATAAGAACGCATTAACGCATTGAATTAAGGTAAGACTGAATTGCTTAGAATCAACATTATATGTAAGTATACCTAAGTAACTAATTTTAAATTTTTGTTTTTTTGTATAACCTCACAAAATTTCAATAATGTAACTAACAGTAAACTTAATTCGTAATGTTTATTGAGCAAGTATGGCATGGCAACCAATTATTATATTAATCTTAGTATGGCTAAAAAACTATTCTCATATTGGTTTTAGCTTCAAGATTGATGATATTATCTATGCCTCCAAACTTATGTAATGCCGCTTACATCTGGCGGTTACTCTAATTCAACCATTAAATGAAGTATTGACCAACACGAAAGGGCACAAAATTGTAAAGAATTAGATCAGGCGACACTTTATCTTCATTAGCCACCACCAAGATGGCCGCGAGGTGAAGCGACCGACGGACGTGTCAACTTGACACCGATGACTATAAATCAAGGTTTGACGTTGTCACCGCTGTCATGACACCTGTCAATTGTTAATTAAAAACGTGCGTGTGATTGTGACCTTAGGTAAGGTCCTGTGAATGTTACGTTTTTGTGATTCTCAAGTACCTAGTACGTTTGTTAACGGTAAAATATTTCATATTGGTCTATTTCGCTACAAGGTTTCTGCGTTGGAGTACACTAATTAGAAGTTTAAAATGATTTGTAAACAGTGGAATGGAATTCATATTGAATTCTTCTTCTTCTTCGGACCAATAGTTCAAATATTTAAATCTACATCTGCCCGTCCCAGTACCGGGCGACGGCAACTGCATTATCAGTCGCCAAGTTCAGCTCGTCCCTGCTGCAAACGGTGGGCGACAGAGGGCATTCTAATAGGTGCGCCATAGTTTGAGACGGGGCTCCACAGTTGCAGTGCGTATGCGTGTTGTCGATGAAGCCCCATCTTGCCATGTAATACTTTTTTTTTATTATTTAATTACCATTTTAAAAACTAGGTTACAATTTTTACTTAATAATAACATTAGGAAACCACGAAGGTTTATAACAATGCTATTAAATGCTTAAATTAGTATAATAATATAAATTTATATCTAGTTGACGTATAATTTATTGGAGCGAGTTAGGTACATTTCGTGACATTTAGATAATAGTTTCTTAACTTATATTTTAGATTCATTGGCGTAATTATTATACTTGCATATTATATTGTACTTGCATTGCAGCGCCCCGTTTGCCACGGTAATTTGTGTCCCTCTGGCAGAGCCTCGACTGTTTATACATGAAATGAAAGGAGCCTCCCCGCGGCGCACCCTGGAAGCAGCTAGACCCGGTAACGCAGGGTCTAGGTTGACTAATCCTCTTCAACACAATGGTTCAAATAAGTACTACCACAGAGTTCTAACATCCCGAATGCAGAGCTGCAGAGCAGAGCCAAAATACCCAAATATTGAATTGAAATTGAATCAAAAAAATTTAGGTCAAGCACGCGAGCATAGCAACAACATGACGAGCTTTAAGAATTGTTTTGTCATAATTACACGAATTAATTACAATTTAAGATATTTAACAAATCTGCTAACTAATTACGCTTATCATAAAGGTACTAGCATGGTAACAGAAATGTTACTATGGCATGTTTAGATTTTTTTACACCATCTCGTACCATAGACATAGCTGTCGAACGGCTAATTGCACAGGCGACCTATTATGAGAATAACTGGCATTAAACTATCTAATAAAAAGGGGAAAGACCGGTAGCTCCCTGGTCGAGGTGATCGTTTCAAAGGAGATAGTAAAAAAATCTATCTTTGATTTATAGAACTGAGTTTCCCACGTGCTACGGGGAATAAAACCCGGAACTGGACACTCCTGGGAAAAAGGTACGTTACGATGCTGCGTGTAGGGTTTTTCTTAGATTTGTAGTGAAGGAATAATGTCGATGGTGGCTGTGTTTGTATCGATGATTTTAATTTGAGCTAGCATATTTTTACTAAGTACATATTATCACTACATAGTATAAAACAAAGTCGCTTTCTCTGTCCCTATGTCCCTTTGTATGCTTAAATCTTTGAAACTACGCAACGGATTTTGATGCGTTTTTTTTAATAGATAGAGTGATTCAAGAGGAAGGTTTATATGTACTTTTTATCCCGATATTCCCACGGGAACGGGAACCACGCGGGTGAAACCGCTGGCGGCCGCTAGTATTTAATAGATTAGTATTATTTTAATTTTAAAAACTATAATAAGTAATTTAAATTAGTTCCATTTATTGTTTTGAAACTATATGTGTTATCTTTGAATAGGTTCATCATCATCATCATTTCAGCCGTACGACGCCCACTGCTGGGCATAGGCCTCCCCCAAGGATCTCCACAACGATCGGTCCTGCGCTGCCCGCATCCAGCGGCTTGCCGCGACCTTGACCAGATCGTCAGTCCACCTTGTAGGGGGCCTGCCCACGGAACATCGTCCGGTTCGCGGTCGCCATTCGAGAACCTTTCCGCCCCAACGGCCATCGGTTCTCCGCGCTATGTGTCCCGCCCACTGCCACTTCAACTGAGCAATCCTTCGAGCGATGTCGGTCGTTTTAGTTCTCCTGCGGATCTCATCATTTCTGATTCGATCGAGCAGGGAAATACCAAGCCAGGGAACCATATTCAAATGAAAATTTGCTAAACCTGTACAAGACTACTAAGTTGTAAGAGCTCATTTTTATTTAAGGGGTTTAGGCGGTCAGCGAAAAATCACTATGGAATCAACGAGCTCGAAACTAAAAATCGTAAGCAAAATTCACACTTTTATCATAAAGTTAATAA
Source organism: Crambus lathoniellus (assembly GCA_949710035.1). Lineage (NCBI taxonomy): Eukaryota > Metazoa > Arthropoda > Insecta > Lepidoptera > Crambidae > Crambus > Crambus lathoniellus. Next base: position 23,916,882 of record OX453310.1, read on the forward strand.
AAATGTTTAGTTTTTAAAAAATCTAAAACAGTCACGAAATAGAAAAGGTAAAGTAAGAAAATACCTATGTGTTTGTGATTTTATTTTAATTATTAATGTAAAACACGGTCGTAATGTGCATATGAAATTTTAGAGGTAAGTAACTTCAGGTTTTTTTTTCTATCGAGCAAAATTTTTCCAATCGTGTTTTCGAAACAGTCCTCCCATCACATATACGTTCTATTAATACATATTGGAAATTTCAACGCAAAAATCTTCAATTTTTCAAATGTCAGCGCTAATAGAAAATAGGCAATTTTGGCGTTTTCACTTACTAAGAGCCCTTAAGATCTATTGTTAACCTTGGTTTTGCTACTTTCTTTCTTTCTTTCTTACAAATAAATATGGTTATTATCATTGTAAAAGTTGTTTCTCCTAATCTTGACGTTCATACTGTGTTTGTATTTTTAATTTAAGCTTGCACAATGATTGTCCCTGCAAAAATTTGCTCGTAATATTTTTAAGTAAGTACTTATCAAATTTTTTATTGGAGAAACTTCTAAAAATATTTTTATAAATGCTGTCGGTAGGTATTTAGTATAAGTTTCGTCATTTAACTACATCCCTTATAAATTCCTACCTAGTCAACTAATAAAGTTATCATGTATTTTAATAACAGAAAAGAGTTAATTATTAAGGTCACATATTCCAAAGAAGATTTCATCATTTTATTTACTGATCTGCTTTTAATAGGCTCAGTTTTCCAGGTTTTCAACGTAACATCGACACCTGTCATCCCTGCGCTCCCGCTTCAAGTATTATAAAATAAAAGCGGTCGCATGCTACACATAGACAGATGGACGTGCAGATCTGATATAATTGTACGTCCAGACAAACTTATAGTCTGCCGTAGTGGAAATTCATAACGGCTTACAGAAGTTGATGCGCCGCTTTAGCGATCAGCAGATTGTTTTGAATCGAAACGATCAATTTATCGTGATGGAATTCAATTTTAAATTTGGAATTCAATTTCTAGTCTCAGCTGCAGTTGGCAAAGGAATCATTTTGTAAAAGAATCTGTATATTTAACCCTAGAAAGGTAATATAATCGTATTGTGGCAGGCGTCATTCATTTTGACCCACGTGGTAGTTATATTTTAAAATCGGTGACGCTTTTCTCACGGAAGGTTCAAACGAAGAATGAGATGTTCTAAACGCACAGCGACCGATTCGCGTTATTGAGGAAGAGAGAGCAAAACTTCGTAAACTCATGCGTAAATTTTATGCAGATTATCTTTCAAGGGTGAAAGACATATAATCCAACAAACCAGACATTATTAATATTAATATTAGACAACAAAATGTCCATATTTTTGGAAAAGTAATAAACGGAATAGGTAGGATTTAGATTGCAGTAATATTCGACCTGTAATAATAATAAATAATAGCTGAATTAAACTAACGCCGGAATAAAATGGGCAATAAAAGAGTACAATCCAAAATTGTACAAAATAGCACAGATAAGCTTAGAGATACACAAGCACAAGGAGATTTGTAAAAAATCTCCTCCTCTAAGACCCAACGTATTTGTTTCTAAAACCAACAACAAAAAAACCAAAATACAATCGGTGACACAATAACGTGATATTTCACATATTAGACACAATCTCTTCAGTCACCAAAGCATATACGCATAATGAACCTCAGTTAATACTGTACAACAATAACTGTGGCAAAATTAGATGAAATGGTACCATGACGCTTCAAATAAATGTTTTCTAATGTAGCAGTAGCGCAAAGAGAACAAACATCATAGTTAAAATGACAAGCCACCAAACTGTTCAACTTCTGTGCCTACGAACAAATCTCCTTAGAGCTTCACGCACGACCCCAAGTAATCGGCTCTTGCCGTGAAACTAATCGGATTGTGCTCGAGCACTGCTCGCTAATTAACCTGTGTCCCGTTTGGGCCCAAGGGACTGACAATTAGGCCCGTGTCTCCTGGTCCCGGCAAGAAAACGTTAAGCCACAAAGTGATACCATAGACAACTTTATAGTGTGATGCCTAGAGGAGAATGGAAAATCAAATTTGAATAGCACTTAAATTGTTTAACATGTTAGGTAGATTTAGGTATGGTTGCGTTAAAATGGTTTTATGCGTTATGCTTTTAAATTATGTGACCATTGGAATTGTAAATAATTTAATTTCAGAGTCCAGGAAAAAAATATTCGTAGGTAAGTAATTAATGATTTTTACCACTTTGAATGTAAGAAAGAAAGAAAGATAGAAAACATTTTTATTAACGACACAAAAAAAACAGTCATAAATTAAAAAAAAACATGGAAAAAAAGCAATAAACAACTAGGCCCTGACACTGCAACGCTGGTATTTTGGAGGGACCTATTTGGTGGACCACTTCAAACGTGACAAAATATATTACGCATTAAATCGGGTACCAATTTTTATGGAACATAAAGTTATATTATCTAATGCCATTAAACTTAATACCGCAGAAAGCAACATTAAAAATTAAAGCGTAAAAATAAAATACCGTTTCCCCAACGTTAAAGCTATAATGAATAACAATACCGAACCAATTGACCCTCCAAAGCGGAGAACCAAAAACCTTTTAGAATTGAATCACCTTAATCGCATCTCTTTACCCTCACGTCGGATATGTATTTTATGCGATTTTTTTATTAGGGTCGTATTAACCCAGGAAATTCCGGCGTGTGGGATACTGCCGGACGGAATTGGACCTATCAGCTTATGGCAATAATGACTTCGTATCGAATTTTACATCTTATCTATATATATAAAACTTTTGCTTTACTGACTGACTGACAGACAACGCACGCACAGCCGACTACCGGGCGTAAGAACTGAAATTTGGCTTGTATGTTCCTTAGGGAGTATAGGGGAGCACTAAGAGAGGATTTTTGGAAATTCCCCCTTTAAGGGGTTAATAAGGGGGTCCACGAAGACACAGTCGCGAGCGGAGCGCTACTAAAAAACCTAGTAATAAAAATGTTTCTGCTAATTAGTAACCATTATTTTCGCACTGATCCACATGTTAAACTGTTATTTTGAGGTGATATTTCTCAAATGGAACTCCCATTTTGTATTAAAATTTACATTTAAACACGTTTTCGCTAGTTTGTGAACTTTATCTCTGGATTGAATCACTCCACATCTTGAATCAGGCGTCACTTGGCGAAAGTCCCTAATTGTAATATAATTTTGAGGAGAAATTTTCAAACAGGAGATTCAATATACTTTCCTAATACTAAATTTTTACTTAATTATATCGTTTAATTTAAACCGGAAACATATCAAAACCGAGCCTCAACCTGGTACTCTTGTTTCTCAAAATATTTAGACTTCCAAAATTTTTGACGCTAGCAAAAACTGCTACGTCGCCCCATAAAGGGCCCCAGCGCGTGTTACCGATAACCATCTCAAACCTTACGTGCACAAAAAAAGCAATTTGCAAGCTCGCTTCAGATTTCATTCCAATCACGAGTACGAATCGAGACCATCGGCCAACAATGGCTGGCTGACGTCGCGTTGCTCGTACGGGGCACGGAAGGCTCAAACAGTCGGAAAGGTCGATCGCCTCCGTTCTTACGACAAATAAATATAAATCTTTTTATTGTGCACTCTGGAGGAATCCCGCCCGTCCGTATATGGTCGGGGAAGCTCCGACTCTCTTTATATTCGCGGCGTGTTGTGCGGCAAAAACTACGATACGAGTGCGTACGCGCTGCGTACTCGAGGATGCCGCCGCTAACGAGGGCTGCCCATGCCCAGGGCTACCACCAGGGACTCGTTTCCAGAATGTTTTGACCTTCTTGTGACGCTTACGTGGCAGTGCTTCGACACCATATTATCCTACTAATATTATAAATGCGAAAGTTTGTGGAGGATGTATGAATATTTGTTACTCTTTCCCGCAAAAACTACTAAACGGATTTAGTTGAAATTTTGCACATAGATAGTAGATAGCCTGGATTAAAACATACGATACTTGTTATCTCGATATTCCCCAAACCACGCAGGTGAAGCCGCGGGCGGCCTCTAGTAAGCTTATAAAGCGGTTGATGCGAATGGTAGTTAAGTTAAATATTGCAAAAACAGAAGCATCATATGATCCTAGTAATACAAATTGTAAGAATAGTGCGAGACGTGTATATCTTAGATTTTATTAGTATATCCCTTAACCAGGGCCTGATGAAAGGATATCCCAAAAGCCAGGAAGTGAAATACAAAAACAAATATTAAAAAAATATGTATTTGCAAAGTCAATACATACCACGTACGTAGTAAATAAATTCACAACTACTACTTCAAGGTAACCTTTTATGACTGAAAACATTTCATCAACCATCAAATCTTATAATCGGATCAGATATTAATTTCAATGTCACAGAAAAAAGAATATTTAAGAATTCACCGCCAAAATCATCGAGTAATCGATTCCTGGACCAATTACAAGATCGAACGAAAAACAAAGGACGATCTCTTCGGGCTCGCAAGCAAGTATTCCAGGAGTCATGTGGACGTCCTCATTTCAACTTGACGTTAGAATGTGGTTCGCGGGTATTGAAAGTTTTTGATCAAGATTCCGACGCGGGTGCAAATATGTATAAGAGAAGAAAACTCTTTTACAAGAAACTCTATATACGGTTATACATACTGTCTAAAAAGAAATAAGAAACAAAAATATGTTCACTGAATCATGGTGTATTTCAACAAGATATTGGCAGTGATGACTTGAGCTATTATGATGAATAATTGGAAAGTGCAAGTAATAAAAAAACAATATTATACATGCTATTATTTAAGTGAAAACTAGTTCAGCATAACGAATTTTTTGTCTATAGCGTAAAATAAAAATATTTTAAACCTAACATTTACAGGAAGTCATTTACCGGAAGGGTCTAATTTATTTATGACACTGGCTAAACTCAGCAATAATGCCAAGCCATAAAAACAAAAGAAGGAGAGCAAACCCGAACAACAAACTGAAAAAGAAAAACAGGAAGCGAAGAGAAAGTTTGTGAAGATCTCCATTATCTTAATAGAGGCATGAAGCTTAAACTCATTGTACAATCTTAATGAAAACTTTCGAAATAAATATTGATAATGCATTCAGTTGTTTATTATGACTTTTCTTTTCTCAGGTGGTTGTATTTTTACCATACCAATTGAAATATTAACCGCCTCTGTGGTCTTGTGGTTCACACCACCGGTTACTGTTCGATTCCCAGTGAGGGTACATATTGTATTTGGTTTGGTTGGTGTTAGGACTTGTTCTTAGCTATCTACCACCATCTCATCTAAGTCTAACGAACGGAAATAATGACGTTTCATCAATTAGAATTCAAATTATAACATTTTTCTTGTGAAAGCTCGAAATTCGAGGACTTCAAATAAATCCTCTGCTTTCTTGAGTAACTTCGGGACTCGGCACCCTTATTACGGCCTGATTAAAGTTTAAATTAAAAGGTGCCTTCAAATGAGAGCCGTCAAAGTACCTACCCCTTTGACGTTTTAAGTTTCTTGCTTTTGTTTTTGGAACGAAATGAGAAATTTTTAACCTTTAGACTGCAAGTTGGTGGTTAATGAAAGTAGTATTTTGTCTTACAATGGTATTACGATTTTACAATTTATGAAAAATGATTTGGTTCGTCATTATTTTGTTAATATTTTGAATGATATCTGTGTAGGTACTGTTGATGCTGGTTTGTTTAAAATAACGAACATAACCTTCGATGTTGGGTAGACAGGTACTTTATCTACTTCTATGGCACATCAACCCAAGTGAGTTTTGGCTTCTCACTGTCATGACTAATATTTTGTTTTTAAAATAACAATGCTACTAAAGCATTGGAGAGCTTAAATATGAGGTAAATAATAAGTTGATGAAAATTGCAAAACGATAAATAATTTATTGGTCATATCAAATTCATATGATTTCCACCTATTAAAAAGTAAAATAATATTAATTTGCATTGCATGGCATTCAGACCAATATTTCACCTTACTGTGACAAAAATATTTCTGCTTTATAAAACAATAGGAACGCAATCTGTCTTTGCATTCAAATAAACTGTAACCTTATTGTATTAGGTTAAGGTTGAAAATGTGTGATGATATATTTGATTTGGTGTTGCCAGTAAGATGCGCACTGCCATGTAAGGGAGGCGCGCGCGGCGCGTGGCGAGCTGCTCCCGCTCACTAAGAGACATAATTACTGCCGAAAAACTGAACGCTCGACGCAAAAATCCTGCTTGCGCGTAGGATGACAACACAGAATAACGATACTGAGACAGAAAATATAATATAATATAATCCTATCCTATATATAATATTATAAATGTGAAAGTTTAGATGTCTGGATGTTTGGATGTTTGGATGTTTGTTACTCGATCACGCCAAAACGGCTGAACGGATTTGGCTGAAATTTGAGAGACAGATACTTTGTAGCCTGGAGAGGAGCATAGGCTACTTTTTATCCCGGAAAAATATCATTTTCCCGCGGGATAACGTCATGTAGTCCACGCGGGCGAAGCCGCGGGCGAAAAGCTAGTGCACAATAATTTTTGTAATGGAAAATCTTGAGGAATATATCTTGAGTGCAGATTGGTGGGCATCAAATTAACGACTGCATATGCAGCCGGGACCAACGGCTTAGCGTGCCTTAGCACGGAAGAGCTCGAGATGAAAAGTTTTTGATCACCCATCCCGTGCGTGACCGACCATTGCAAAAATTTTAATCTTAACGATCGCAGGCCGAGAGCGCTAACTACTGCGCCGCCAGCCTCCTCAGATTATTAAAATATAATATTTAAAAAGTATAGACACGTTTGCCTATTATTATATAATTTGACAGAAAAAGGCGTTACTTGTTGGAAGTACATATTCAAAATGTAAGTCTAAAATACACATCTTAAATCCAAACAATATACATCACATAATAAAGCTCCGGCTAGATAGACCTGGCGTTCGCAAAGCGGTAGCGTGACGGGAACGTAAAACGCGCGGCTACTGCTAATATTACACGGTTCAACCAAATTGATTCACGTTGGTTAAAAGGCGCAGAAATACAGGCGCACATTAACATTGAATGATTCACTTTTACGTTTACATTGTTTAATTTGGTTGCTTCATCCAAATTGAAAAGCAAAAGTGAACCGTGTATTTCCGCTATTAGGTACGTTGTCATTTTATCTCATAAGCGACCACAACGCGGGTACACTACTCCGCGTCGGCAAAGCGGGAAGCACGCGTTTTATCATCCCATGTCACTGCCGCGTAGTGCGTTTAGTCGAAGCTTTAATGAGTATGCACAAAACAGAAAATAAATGCAAATACAAAGAGAGCATCACTGTAGCACTTTCACCCAATACCTATTCGCGTTTCACCTCTACACTTAGCATTACGAGATATTGTACGGTCTAACATAATATATCCTTCAGCGCCCCAGAAATGAGACACAATAGATTATCCATTGTTATCCGGCCCTATTCGGCCGGTCAGGCGTCAATTGGTTTAAATAAATCGCGATTCTATTCTTAAGGCGATACTCGGAAAAAATGTACTGAAGCGAGATAGCAATGAGAAAACGAAGCGCGGGAGCGAGACCGATTTTGCAGATTAGGCAAAAAAAGCACAAAATCACTTCAGAATACCAGCGCTGTTACAGTGAGCAATGTTGCACACTGTAACAGCATAAGCTGAGGAGGGTCCTGATTGGCTCATTATCGCCACGAATTAGGTATTTTTTTTATATAAGTTTGTTATTAGGTATCTGTGTTATGTGTATATTTTCATTTTTTTTTATTGTATGTGCTTTATGGGCCAATAAAACGCTTACTTACTTACTTACTTACTTACTTACTTCGTATTAAAAAACTACAGCGATTTTTTTAAAAATGCTTCTATACGATCCTCAATATTATTGGTGTCCACTAATTAAACCAATTTCCAATAGTGTAAGTAACCCCATTTAAGAATAATCTTGACTTTTCGTATTTTTTAGAGGTCTTTTCGAAAAGAAAAAGTGTCGAGGCAAAATCATAAAATCGTGTTTTTGAAACTATACGAATCTAGATAAAGGTATGAAGAAATATATATCTTATTACCAGATTTGTAACAACTGTAACCGTTCTATAGCTTTAAATCAAAAAGTCCATATTTTTCCGAGTAGCGCCTTAATTTATCATTTCCTCGCTTTTCCCGTAAATCTATTCAACTTGGCCAACCTACTCGTAAGGCCGCCACCAAGGTTTTCGGCTAACACATGAATATTGATGTCGAATAGTTGCCGATTCGGCTGCTAAGATATTTGGTCGGTGGGTGTCCACATTTTTGGAGTTTAGTTACAAATTTCGCATTCCACCTCCGGGAATTTGTAGATTGTAGAGCTCCATCGGCACGAGATGTTGGGTTCACGGTGATTAAATGAAGATTTAAAGTTGGGTTAGGAAAGTATTCTAAGTGTGGTGTCGTCAAAATTGTACAGTCGAACCAATTTAATCGTGACCCATTTGGCTAATGATTTGTTTCAAAGCGTCAGAACTATAAAGGTCAGTGTCAATGTCAACAAGTTTGAATTTCGACATTTAGTTTTAATGTAAGTATGTTGGAAAATAAACTTTTAGTGGTTTACGATTCGATTGGTTCGACTGTACCTATTCATGTTTAGTAAATTATTCGGTAGTTTTTGCTTATAATACAACCACAATTCCACTCACACGTATAATATTAAATTCAATAAAGATTTTTTTTATACGAAGAATAGCTTGAAAAACGCGTCAGTATTGAAGGAATGCAAAATGTGGAATAAAAAGATTTCTCCCGAGAAATAATTAATTGAGCCACAAAAGATTCTAAATAAGCACCTAAAATATTGAAATGCACGTAAAGTGTCCATCTTTAAGTGCCAACTTTGTATTTTTGTGGGTTAGGTTAGGTTAGTTTAGTGATCAACTACTTAGGTATTACAACTAATTTTTCCCTTTTTGGCGCTTTAAGGTTAAAAAATTGAGACGGAAAGTAACTATTTAACTCTTGCGCGCGGTTTTATTGTGTTCTTTTGTTTTGTAACATTTCACTAATTATTCACGAACAACTACCAACCACTATTCCAATGCTATAAAAAAAGAGAACCGCCAAACAATTAGCTCGCCATAAATCGATGCATAACAATGCATAATCGAATACACAATCGATTAAAGCTGTCGAATCGATCATCGTGTGGCGGGTGCCGTGTCATCGGATTGCACCTTCATTACTATACAGGAGCCGGTAGCAAATCAGCCGGACGGCATGACGGCTGTTCGGTCCGGCACGACAACCGGACAGACGGGACGGCCACAATAAGATATTTACAAGCTTAGTCGGGACGCGGTGCATTGTATGATTGTAGGGAAATCACTTTTGGAGATACGTTTTGTGTATTTCGTTCGGTTGGTTTTTGTTTTCGGCGTTCTACTGTTTATCCCTCAAGAAACTTGAAGTAATGAAATATTTAAGTTCAAAGGAAATTTAAAGTTCAATGCCATAAATAATATAATAAATAATAATAATAGGGATTCATCCTACTAATATTATAAATGTGAAAGTTTAGATGTTTGGATGTTTGGATGTTTGGATGTTTGGATGTTTGTTACTCAATCACGCCAAAACGGCTGAACGGATTTGGCTGAAATTTGAAACACAGATACTTTGTAGCCTGGAGAGGAACATAGGCTACTTTTTATCCCGGAAAAATGTCACATTCCCGTGGGATAACGTCGTATAGTCCACGCGGGCGAAGCCGCGGGCGGAAAGCTAGTTTTTATATATATCCTACTAATATTATGAATGTGAAAGTTTAGATGTTTGGATGTTTGTTACTCGATCACGCCAAAACGGCTTAACGGATTGGGCTAAAATTTGGGACACAGATACTTTGTAGCCTGGGGAGGAACATAGGCTACTTTTTATCCCGGAAAAATATTACATACCCGCGGGATAACGTCGTCAAGTCCACGCGGGCGAAGCGAGTAATTATTAGGTACGTTTTCAACTCAAAGCCATACAAAGCCATTAAAAAAAAACAAAGATATAGATTGAATCTCGAAAAAGGCAATGTTCGGCCGAAACTGCCTAACATAGAAAAATACTATTACTGATAAAATAGGATATGTAATATTAAAACGGAAATATTAGATGATAACGACCCATCGTCCAAGTAGCGCCACCGGGAATCGAACCCAGGACCTTTCACTGTCCGGGCGAATGTTCTGTCTGGCCGCTGAGCTACGGAGTCTTTAGAAAAGGAAATTTTCCTAACTAAGTAACTAAACGCATCAATGTGAAGATATATTACCACAACTACCGACTACTGATACTGCCTTCGAATTGGTTTATTTAAGTTTCTATAGCAGAACTATACATGTCATACGCCCGAATTCTCGTACGCAAATCATCTTTGGGAGCGTCTCAAACATCATGGCATCTCTTTCATACGTTTGACATTTAAAGTGACAGGGCGATATGTGAGACGCTTCCAAAGATATATTATATACGAGTACTTATATACGAGTATTCGGGCACTAGTCACGTAGCCGCAAGCTGGGCAAAATTCTCACATTTTTTAATGTTTAGGGGGCCGATTTAGTTTAGTTTTAGTTCACTTGTATATGCTCGAAATTCAAATATAACACAGTTTGTGTATTGTCAGAATTTCACAAACGAAAAAGTTCGAACGAAACGCAGTCGAATGCTACGAGTGGTACAGACCAATCGATGTTCGTATACGAACTTAGCTGTCAAAATGAATTTGTTGACATGTGGAACAGTTTTGTTTATTTGAAACGTTCTAACTTTTCAATAGAAACTACAAACAAAATGTTCGACATACAAATTACCACACTGAAAAAGTTCGAATGCCTGAGAATCGGGCCCCTGAACATCGGTTTTGAATGGCCTACTCGCAAGCTAACTGCCACGATACCAAACCATATCCATATATATAGTTTCAATGTTTCAAACCATAAACTACACGAAATAAATAAATTCTTACTATTATAAATAGTTTATTATTAAAATACAATCATCCGTTGTTTCCGGGACGGTAAAATTCAGTGTAGTGCACAAGCGCCCTTACAACAACACCTTATCGATTGGTGAAATGCAAGCGTTGACATGCGAAAGCAATAATCAAATATTTTTCATCTTTTAAATAACCATATTTTTACTTATAAAGCAGAAGCATCAGCGCGTCCTACAAAAAAGATTATGCTAATAGCCGCACAATAAACTGAAATCGAGTTCCGAATAAAACTTTTTATTTTTTAATTAAGAATCGCAATATATCGCCGAGCACTTTCCTCGGAGGACCGGTGAGACATAATATAAGTTAAATACTTCTTTGTGCGATGCGGCGAAGAAATAAATTGGCCGGTGCGCATCTCACACAAAATCTCAATATTTAAACGGTAAGAATAAACACCCAAAAAACGGTAAACTTAAATGGTTCGGTTGCCGCGGGGCAGATGCGCCGGTACCGCTAAAGAGCGCCAAGTGAATTAATCACACTTGTTAAGCTCGCGAGATTCGCAGATAACGAACGAAAAATAACGCCTTCGCAATGAGTTATAACTAAGGACACTACGCTTTTATTGTGGCGGTGGACTGCCACAGGGTTGTTTTTTGGGTCCAACTCTTTGTGTCGAAAGTGTATTTTCATTAATAGTGACGAACAATAATCAGCAGGACCATGATTCCGGTTACACTGGCAAATGTTTGCAATTCTAACAGTACAAGACTATGGCTTATACAGGGTGGTCCAATTAGTGGCGTCAGCAAATTTTTTTTAGATTCCTTGCACCTTCGGGTATCCGAAAATACCCGATGTATGTTCCGCGATTTTTCTTAGTTTTCGAGCTATAATTTTTTTTGTGTATTTTTAATGATTTCTGTCAGCGAGGTTTCAAAAATTCATATCTTTTTTCCTAGTAGGTATTTTGCAATATTTTTTTTTTTGTGAAATGATTGTATTGAATGTAGTTTAAGTAAAAAAAAATCGGCTTCCTGAAATTACTTAAAGTTACTGAAAAAAGGCTTGAAAGTTGAAACTTTAGTTTTTAGTAGGATTTACTCAAACATTCAACTTCAATTTAAAAATACAAAAAGGAGGTTTCATAGCTTCTGGCTAAGTTTAAAAACTCCGCATGCTTCTAAACTACCAAAATCATAAAAAAAAATTTGTACCTAAATTGCCTATTTTTTTTTGTAATTAGCCTTCGAAGGCGGATAGGCTAAAAATCATTGAAACACGATTAAAGCATTAAAAATTATTTTATCTACTTTTTATCAGTATTATGGTAAATTAAACATAAACATTTAATTTTAAATAAAATTTCAATGAAATTACTGTAAAATAACTGTAGTATGTGTAATTTTAATAATTTCAGTCTCACCATTAAGATTTAAAATGTGAGCAAGAATAAAAATCAAAATTACTAATTATAACTAGGAAAAAACCTGTTTTTGGATAACAAATAAAAAGCACAACTTACTGAACAATTACTTTATTACAATAAATTTTCAAAATTCCTTCCTCCAACCTGAATACATAATCGACAACGTCTTAAAAAGTTATGTTTAACTGTCTAAAGCTACTCGAATGTTCTTGCTTGATTTTTCTTTCCGCTTCTGTTAGTTTTTGCCTTAATTCTTGTTCACTGATGCTTTCCCTCGCGTACACCAGCTCTTTGTAAAATCCCCAAATAAAAAAATCGATAGGGTTGAGGTCTGGCGAACGCGCAGGCCATTCGATCGGCCCTGCACGCCCGATCCATCTTTCGGGATATGTGTTGTTTAAATGCTCTCTTACTTGTGCCGCATAGTGACAGGGCGCGCCATCTTGTTGTAAAATCATCCTTTGTCGGGTCTGAAGATTGACATCTTCTAATAATCCATTAAGGTTATTTTGTAAAAAATGTAAATAACTGTTTCCATCCAACCTGGCTGGCAATTCAAAGGGGCCAATCAATTCTCCATTTAGGACCCCTGACCAGAGGTTGACACTGAAGCGTGTTTATGCTCAACAGTGGGCGTCGTACGGCTGATATGATTTAAATTTACCATAACACTGATAAAAAGTAGATAAAATAATTTTAATGCTTTAATCGTGTTTCAATGAGTTTTAGCCTATCCGCCTTCGAAGGCTAATTACAAAAAAAAATAGGCAATTTAGGTACAATTTTTTTTTATGATTTTGGTAGTTTAGAAGCATGCGGAGTTTTTAAACTTAGCCAGAAGCTATGAAACCTCCTTTTTGTATTTTTAAATTGAAGTTGAATGTTTGAGTAAATCCTATTAAAAACTAAAGTTTCAACTTTCAAGCCTTTTTTCAGTAACTTTAAGTAATTTCAGGAAGCCGATTTTTTTTTTACTTAGACTAAATTCAATACAATCATTTCACAAAAAAAAATACTGCAAAATACCTACTAGGAAAAAAGATATGAATTTTTGAAACCTCGCTGGCAGAAATCATTAAAAATACACAAAAAAAATTATAACTCGAAAACTAAGAAAAATCGCGGAACATACATCGGGTATTTTCGGATACCCGAAGGTGCAAGGAATCTAAAAAAAAATTGTTGACGCCACTAATTGGACCACCCTGTATAGTACTAGCGGATCCTCGCGGTTTTACTAGCGGGATAAAATTTAGCCTATAGTATGTTAACCAGGAGTACTGGAGCATACTAAAAGTGAAAGAATTTTTGAAATCGGTCCAGTAGTTTTTGAGTTTATTCGTTACATACCTGAATACATACAAATCTTTTCTCTTTATAATATTAAAATAGACATAATTGTACTAAGAAATTTCTTTAAATAACGTTGCTATTCAAATAATTTTTCTGCTGAAAGCTTGGAGCACATCCTAACTTATCCTCACGCGGACATATTAAACATTTTTTTATTTTTTTAAACTTTATTCATAAAACTAATGAAGTGCTATTTTTCACTTTTATAGGTGAAACACTTCAATGATTCTATCCCTCCCTCTCCCACGCATCTAAAGCTCAATATTTTTATATTGTAAACCAATCCTAATGCTTGAAAATAATGAAAATGAAGTAGGTATTAGAAAAAATCAACCCGTCTCACAATAAGCTCCGATAGGACACGAGCCTACGACCTTTCACTGCCCGGGCGAATGCTTTTGCCACTAAGCTACGGAGTCGTAGATTCGTCAAAAATAAATACTTCTTATGCGCTGTTAAATGCTTGCAAAAAGACCCACAAAACTGCTAACGCAGTTTAGGGGTGAGATCGACTAACGGCCAGAATTAGTAAATCAATCCACAGATAGGGATAGACAATAATAGACATGATCCAGATTAGTTGCCATGCAACGTTTGATATTAACATAGAATTAACGACAGTTGCCTGGATGTTGCTAGGTGTTGCCTAGCAACTGATCTTGGATCATGCCTATCCCTATATGTGGATAGATTATTAATTCTGGCTGTGAGTCACCTCTTTAGTATATAAGTGCGTTCAATTATTATAAGAGGTACGTAATTGAATCTAGATAACATAAACTCAAGTATTTAACAAAATTTCCTTAAGATGGTCACCCCAGTTTTAATGATGATCGGCCACAACAAATTAACTGTTTGGTTATAGCTATTAAGGCGAGCTTGTCCCGCCGCTATCAACAGTGTTAATTTTCGTAATGCACAACATAACGACATCAGCGTGAGGCGACGAGCGGCAATCACAACACTTTTTGTAGAAAAATTTGAAGAAAACTTTAAAAAAATAAACTTTTTTTTAAGTCTTATCTTTCTTCCTGCGAGCTGTCTCTTCGACATTTAGCTAGGTGTATGGCACAGTATCCAGTGATATGTCCAAACTTGGTGCTAGGTACTCACGCAGTTTACACGCATTTTTTTTTTAAATGTTTAAAATTTAAATTAAGTACAAAGTAGGTACTTAATTTAAATATTAAAGTTTGCGTAGTACCTTATATTTAATCTTTATGATGAAAGTAGGAAATTAAAATATTTTATAGTTATTTTCTGATTGTCTATCTATAATTAACTAAGTTTTTTTATATTGTGCACCATCACATACATTTTTCCAGTACCAAATTATACTAGCATGAGCACGAATTGGAAACAAAGACTGGTATTACCATCACACACCCAGACTTGAAAAAGTTCTTTTTCCCCGATATTTACCCGACCGGGAATCGAACCCGGGACCTCTAGAGATAGCGGCCGGCCAAGGCGCCTTGAAAACCGGTGCATATACCTACACCAAACGGCTACACGGAAGTCGTCTGAATTCCACTATTATTGAAATAAAATCCGTTCGAATAATTTGAAACTCAAAAAGCACTTACACAATGTCGCTTTTGAATTCATTGTTGTCGTCTTACCTGAAACAAAATTGGAAAATTAATAACGTTTTTTAGTTTCAGTTACTGAATAGTCGGTTATTTTGTACTTTTTAGTCTGTTCCTATAAAAGTGTGTTTTTATAGTTTTTTAAACTACATTTTTTTAGCGAATAAAAGTGACAGTTCATCAGTTTTCAACGAGGTACAGATCGAGAATCTTTTCTGTTACGGTGACAGCGGCGCTATTTTTTTTTTCATCTTTTTGTAGCAATTTAACCGACCCTGACTTCTAAGACCTTCAGTCGGCAAAAGCGTTATGGTTGGACAACAACTTGACAGCAAAATGACATTAAAAAAACACGTTAGTTCCAACTTAATCTTTTCCCCGGGTTTATTTATAAGGAAGCATTAGTCAAGGTAGTGGTCACCATATGACAAAGGCGTTGTATTGCGTTGTTAGTTACAAGGTGGAAAAGACCACTAATATTTTACAAGTTATAAGCGTTTTTTCAACCGTACCCTGTGTCAACTGTGCCCAGTCTCCCCTATGTTGCTTACTTCCATAAAAAACGACGCCTTTTTCCGGAAATAAGCTACATATATTGCTTTTTTACAATGGTTAGGGACTTAATACAAATACAAATACAAATATTTTATATGCAAAGCACAGTTATAACAGATCTTATAATATGACGTACAGGTACATGTGTTTAGCCTGCTCGCAGACATGCAAAAATTTAAAATTGGAAGGTAAACATTGAATTAAAATATGTAAGTAGTATTACTAAGACACTAGACATTCAGCTAATTTTGCCAATCTAAATATTCCTTAGAACTAAGTATAAAAACATTTTTCTATTAGCCACCAAGTGACGCCAGCTTCATTCAAATACTGATAAATTATTACCTAAATGCACATTTACTGCAACGCTGATCGAAAATGCACTTAAACTTTCATTGTTACAAGTAATTATGTCTCAAACTATCCTCAAATTCTCGACAACTAACTCAAGTTTCTAATTGTCGTTTACTAGTTGTGTCCGCCGTGGAACAGGCGAGCAACTAATAATGGCCAGTTGCCAACAAATTGCCAACAAAGTGTGTCTAATTGCTCTTGATCCGCTGTCATTGGAAGTTTGTTCAACCATTGACAACCTTTGGCTGAGTGGTGTACGCGCCGGTTTCCAAGGTGCCGTTATCTCTGAGGTCCCGGCTTCGATTCCCGACCCTCATAGGGCGCATGTAATGTATTTGAAGTGTAACTGTAATTTTAACAACATTGAATAAATAATAAATAAATAAACGGAGATTTTCACTTCGTGATACATTTAAGCAGACTTCCGTTTCAATTAAAATTATCTGTCTAAATGTATTTAAAATTAGTAAATAATTAGGAGTTCCATAAAAGAGGAAATAAGTAGAAAGAAGCGGTAACGCGATTGATTAGTGAAATTCGTAAGCCAATCGCAATTACAATGAACTGTAAATAACAGAGTAAGTTTTGACTCTCTCTAGAGAGGTCAAAACTTACTCTGTTCTTGAAAGTACCTATTTGTATCGACGCTGAACCAGTTGCTATAGTTAGTAATAGTAACTATAGTCTCCCATAGTTTCCAAGATCTTGAAAGATATTTAAAAATATTAGAATTCGTAACGAAACTCACACAGTTTGGTTTTTCAAGTACCTATTTGTTAATTACTTTCATATTGCATTTGCCAAAGCTTCCGACGACTTCAGCCACAAAATTAAGTGGCGATAGTAATCCGACAAAAATATTACTTCCTCAATGGATATATAATACCCAAACAGATGAATACCTACTTCTTGGAGTAATTAACAAAATCTTTACTTGAATCCATAAAAGTTTAATTCATTGGAAATGTTAAATGTCAAGAAAAATCTAATTAAAAACGCCCTTACTTAAGCGCCATCTGAATGAGATGGCAAACACAATTTTGTAATGAAACCTGACATGTGAATGTTGAGACTGCCTTTTATATACCTATTAACAACATAAATAATTGGATCCATACCTACAGCTTAATGTCATACGAATCATTTACATAACGAAAAAATAGCTAAAGTCAATAAGTATTGGCTTCCCCTAACTTTCTCTAATTGGGCAGTGCCAATAATGACATATAAATATTTGATGACCATCAACAAAAACAGACTTATTAAATTGATATGGAACTATCAGACACGCGGTCGGGTGAGCGGCGCCTGTGTCCATGTATAGCAAGAAAAAATCATATCACAAATGCATTTTAGATATTGCATTAGGAATTTTGTATAGTATAAGTGAAATCTGCAGATTGAACTGATATTAAAGCATTTTTTACTTTAACGAACTATATTAATTTGCGTATTCGCTTTCTACACGATTCTGTGATTCAAGTTTAAATTTAAATGCGATTTTTTTAAGTATGTTATTTATAACATTTTAAACTTACATGGTCATTGATCACGATGATCACGGAGTAACTCATCATGGCGTGTGCAACTGCGCCGAAATATCGGGAACTCCAAAACAAATATAAACATGGTAAAAATCCCGTCTTTCATAATAGTTATATGTGATTTATAGTTTGAATGAACGGACTGTTACTTAAGGCACAGTAACTACTATACTAGGTACCTATCTACTTACCCAAGTAAGGAAAAATATTTAATAAGGTAACTTCTTTGAAAAATATAAATAATACAATGATATTTTGAGTTCTCACAGACAGTTCACAATTACAATAAATTATTCAAAGAAGCTATCGTAATGATAAACAGCAACAGTATTTCAAAAAAACTTAAAAAAATATCGGGCCATCACAATGTGTTTACTATTCAAGTTGACATTATAAAATTCCACTGTAGTTGACAGTGACAGGTTATAAAACAAAAAAAAAAACTAGCATTGTTTCCAACAAAGTATAATTTTTATCGGATTATTGAAAGTATACTGTGGACCTGTTTCGATTCACAAAAGACAACCACAAGTATAACTGAAGGATAAGCAAAAACTAAATATGATCCAAGCGACATAGCAGAAATGTATAATGATCTATATGCGGCCATAGAGGAATTTATTTGATATAAATATGTACATGGTATGTTTTGTGTCGGCAGCGACTGTTGGAATATTTTTGTGTTTATTATACCTTAATGTGACACGAGTGAATGTATGGTGATTTATATTGGATCGCCTTTATGTTGTAGGTTCGGTAGTACTATTATATGTATATTCTGTTGTTCGGTGAAGCATGATCAAGAAATTTAGAAGAGTTAGGATGAAAACACTCTACATGTAAACGCCCTGTGTGTTAATTTAGCAAATCCAGAAGAAAATTCATTACATGTATAAACATTGATATTTCACAAATAACGAAATGTCTATGAATGAGTTAAGACTTTTTATTATTGAAAATCAAGTGTGGGTATTGGAAATTTGGATGGAAAAAAGTGGATGCAAAAAAGTTAAAATAATGAGAATGTCCATTTAGAAAAACATAACCCGCCTTCTGTCGCAGTCGGGTAAAAGAAACCAAGTAAAATTTCAATTCAAAAGATTTTGATAATTTTACGATTTGAGTTACTTAATTGAAAAAGGAGATAAAAATATATGACTTATCTGAAGTATTAATAAATCATTTATCAGCTATTATCACGTCAATATCATTCAATAGAAACTATCAATCAGGGTCAATGGAATTAATTGTTTTAAATACCTAGCGTCTAGGCGTATAACGTTATCTAGGCGCCAGACTGTAACTTAATACCGGTGGCAGACATTTTATTAAGTCTTAATACAGTGATATAATGATCGTACCTAATCGTACCTAATATGGTTAGTGATATGATGATAAGTGACGAAGTGTTACTACACAACACAACACTAAACTAAGTGATATCATATATCATCAGGTGTGATGAAGGCTAAGTGCTACCCCGTGGTGGATAAAAAAAAAAAAAAAAAAAAAGTATTTAGTTTTGCAGTGGAAAATTTGGTTTAATTTTCGCTTTCTACAAAATGTAGATTTAATATTTCTTATAGAACTATTTTTTTACATCTGAGAGGAAATCGAATAGGTATATTCTTTGGAGGTAGCTAGTTATTTTGGCAGAAAAAAGGATAACATCGACTAAAATACATAAGTATTAAGATGGTACAACGAGTACGACACGACATTTCCTATACAAATAATATAAGTCAAGACTTTACAAACAAATATCTACAATAAACATATAAAAGTGTTTTATTTCAATAAACAGTTCAAGCAATCGTCAACATAAGAAAGCAAGCACTTATCCGAATTGCGAAAGAACTTATTTTCCCAATCCCACTTTTGCACATAAAAGTAAGCGATGGCACAAATAACATGTCATACGAATTGCAATACATTATATACGTTGAGCGTAAGAAGAACATAATTGCACCGCAGCAAGTTTAAACGGCGATAAACAAAAATTTATATGCCCAATGCCAAATAAATACATTTAAGAATCGTATAAAAATACCCTTTTTGCGATTACAATCCCAATCCCAATACATTTGGTATCGGAACACAATAAACAATAGTTAATTGTTTGGTGGGACAAGAAGCGGAGCCATCTTGCCATCCGGGTGCAGGCGCGCCAGTGTTGCCATATGCTCGTCTTGCATTCTCCCCAAGTCTGGTCGGAAGCCCCACAAAACCAAGAATTTTTGTTTTTTTTTTAAATATCAACCTTTTTGCCTTAAAATTTATATATTTTAGCTCCCTGATGATATTATTCTTAAATTCTCACTAGGTCACAGACACATAGATGTTTTTTAAAAGATCTGCAATTCAAGCATTGGCTGATTGCTATAAGTACCTAATCAATGTTTTTAAGAATTGCTCTTGGAATACGCAACTCTTTCGCACCATTATCTATTATTGATTGGGTTCCAACTACTCAAATATACTAAACTAATATCCTATCCTTAATAACTAATATCCCGTTGTCTCCCCACCGTTTATACACCACTTTCACCAAATCGGGTAAAAACCTGACTTAAACTAACCTAATTGTCACTTTGCCCACCACTTAGGGACCCCAACAAGCAAAATTATCCTGGAACGCGTTTTTATAAGTCTATGTGGACTTGTAAGCCTCCTAAAGTGGCTCCAAATTTACCGACTGCGCTTGTAACAGCATAAGCAAATGCTGTTTTTACTGGAGTACATTTACTACTATAATTTTATCTTGTAAACGACTATAAGATGATTTTCCCTGACCATTACAGGCTCAAGACTCCTATACAAGCATAATTCAAGAGTAATTGCACTGAGGAGTAATTAGTTTAGTAACATAGACTTATAAGTGCCTATAAGAGGACATATTCATGCCTAGTGATGTGCCGCTGGGAATATTCCCATTTCCAAGTAATTTACTCTTTGTAAATTTACGGGAATATTCCCAATGTTCCCGGGAATATTCCCAATGTTCCCAGACTAATTTAATTTCAAGTATGGCAAAATTTTCTGTCATATTTATATTTCCTTTTACTTCCATGGTTGCGCAACTACTTACTAGTTTTTGCCTGTGATTATACTTCTCTTAATCTCTATTAAAACACAGAACAAATCTACTGAATGGTAAACTACATAGTTTAATTTGTTAACTGAGCAAAGTAAAGGTCTTAAGCCAACATACTTTGCAGCATTGATTATGATAGATCCTCATAGCCAAGGAAATCAAGGAACAGATATCACATCGAAGAAAATATTAACGGATGCCAAGTGACTAAAAATGTTAATCGAGACTTTTTAACTTTTTAAAGATTTATCAAACTACAAGACGTGCAGACGTGGAATTTGGAGTCGTCCTGTCTTACAACTAGCTCCGATAGGACTGGAACCTATGACCTTTGTACGGGCGAATCGAATTTATTTAATACTTCTTATAAGCTGTTGGCCAGCGTTTATTTCATCAATCTGAAGATATTACTACCCTTGATATTTAATAATAGAATATTTGATAAGATCTTTTTTTATATGAAACTGGGCAGGCATTTGACCACCATCTTGTTTAATCATAGGATGTGGTTTAAGATGCTGGATGTTTGCCCAGGATGCCTGTTCACTCTGGCCTTGAAGTGTTCAAGCTTGTAGTTTTCGGGGATCACATAAGCAGGCAGCGCATTCCATTCTTTAGCGGTTCGCATAAGAAACGAAACTGCGAAGCGCTTGGTGCGGACAAGTAGAGTGTCAACAATATAATAATGTTAAGATAGCCAGCGTCAGGTTCCCCGATGGTGGAAAGGGGCTGAAAGAAAAAGGTCGGGCAGTTCTCTCGCACACTCCCAAAAGCGTATTCCACAAAATAAAGATAGACACGCAACTTTGGGTTGGTGACTGACATTCTGGAGTTCCGCCGGCGCCTTAGCCAACGCTGAGTTTCCAATGAACCTCCTGACACGGTTTTCAATCGATTCCAGAAGTTCTAGCTGATACTTAGCAGAACCATTCCATAAGTGACAACAGTACTCCATGCACGGACGAATCTGCAATTTGTATATCAAAAGCAGTTAGTCCGTCCGGCGTGAAGTACCGTTTAGAGCCCTAGAGAAGACGCCCAGTTTCTTAGCAGCACACTTTGCAATGGAATCGATGTACTCGCCAAAATTCAGGTTGGATGGTGATTTCAGGCCAAGAAGTTGCAGATGTTCAGTTATCGGCAAGAATACACCCTGGAAAGTTAGAGTCAGTTGGAAAGGATTCCGTTTTGCAGTGAATAAAAAAACCAGTGTTTGAGTAGCATTGAAAGTAGCAGATTAATTTGCTCAACAAGGGATTCTCGACAATAGCAATAAATTATTTATGATTTATGACGAGACTGGATTTCATCATTCGTAGCCTTTACAGTTGAGTGAGATATATCTGATGGTAGTTTAATCTGTATACCCGATAGTATTCCTCAATGTCTCAAGACTAAGGTCTTTGACCAGTGTGTGTTGCCAGTTATGACTTATGGAAGCGAGACGTGGTCTTTTACTATGGGTCTCATAAAAAGGCTCAAGGTCACCAAGCGAGCAATGGAGAGAGCGATGCTTGGTATTTCCCTGCTCGATCGAATCAGAAATGATGAGATCCGCAGGAGAACTAAAACGTCCGACATCGCTTGAAGGATTGCTCAGTTGAAGTGGCAGTGAGGGGGCACATAGCGCGGAGAACCGATGGCCGTTGGGGCGGAAAGGTTCTCGAACGGTGATCGCAAACCGGACGACGTTCCGTGGGCAGGCCCCCTACAAGATGGACCGACGATCTGGTCAAGGTCGCGGGAAGCCGCTGGATGCGGGCAACGCAGGACCGATAAAGATAAAGGTCTTGAGACTTTTTGCCGTGTGAATATGCCATAATAATAAGTCTGCGGTTGTGACTGATTATTATCTTGTTCTTTTTTAAACAAATAATGAAATGTAGTAAATGAAGAGAAAATAAAATAAATAAATACACATGTGGGGAATATACGTTAATCAAGCTGTAAATTTTTATAAAAGTTTAATATTATATTACGACATCATGATACGACACTATTGTGATTCAAGTTATTTTAATAAATGACTAGCGGATCCTCGCGGTTTTACCGTACCCGTTTCCGTGGGAATATCGGGATAAAATATAGCCTATGTCAGTCGGGAAAAATGTAGCTTTCTAATGGTGAAAGAATTTTTAAAATTGGTCCATTCGTTTCGGAGCCTATTCGATGCAAACAAACAAACAAACAATCAAATCTCAAACAAACAAACAATCAAATCTTGCCTCTTTATAATATTAGTATAGATTATTATTAAAAATCTTACTAAAAATATGTTTTACTAAGTAGGCATTGGGAATATTCCCGGAAACATTGGAAATTTACTGGGAATATTCCCGGGAAAATTGGAAACTTTCGCCATAGTAGTGATATTAAGTTTCGCATATTCATTTTGCTGTGTAATTTTGGCCAATGGAACGGTTAGCACAAAACAAAAAAAGATTGAACTACATTATAAGCAATTTTCCCCAATATTTCCACTTTTGGGAATATTGCCGGGAACGCTTCTGGGAATATTCCCAATGTTTCCAATATTTCCGGGAACGGCACATCACTATTCATGCCATTATAATCGTAGACTCCTATAAGAGCCTATACTAGGAGTATATACTCCTATAAAACTGAGGAGTAATTACTCCGATTACTTTGACTTGTAGGCGTTTAAAAGAGAACATCTGCATGCTGTTATAGTCTCACTGCTCTTATAAGAGTTAATGTTAGGAGTAAATACACTCAGGACTAATTACACCTATTACTTAGGCTTAAAAGCGATTATAGGATAACATTAAATGGCCATTATAAGTAAAAAAAACATGGCGATTTCTTCGGTTTTGACACATGCCTTTATAAAACTAAATATCCTATAACAGCATTATAAAGCATTTCTAAATGCCAGCTGCAAAAATGACAGCTGCTCGGGTATTTCTTAAACTAATTAATAAATATTAATAGGTATGTCAAATTGCTAAATTTATGTGGCGCGTTAAAATTTTAACTATAAACGTGATAGGGTTTCACACAAAATTCAAGTTTCCCGACAAAAATATGGTACGTAGTTCAACAACACAATAATTTATAGGTCACCTCCTCTAGAACAGATAATGTATTACTCTCACCATTACTTATTTTTCAACCTGTTTTAATTAAACAGAACCACTTCGTGACGATTTTGTTTGCATCTCGCGACTTGCCAGAAATAAACTTACAAAAGAATTTGCCGAGAGCTTAATAGTCTCATTTTATACTGTAAGACTACTAATAGTAGATACCGCAAGTCTGTTTGGGTTGATGTGGCTCTTAACTAGGATCACTGTTGGCGTAAATGGCATATTCACGGACCATTATAAATACCCTACAAGTGCAGATAGACTTATAAAGTGGGCCCTTTTCCGGACTTATAACTGGTTATAAATCCTATATAGTCCTGATAAAATATGGTTCTAGGATAATTATAAAACCGTATTTTGCTAGTTGGTATATTATCTAACCAATCCTAACCAAATTTTCCCGAAGCCCCCTAATGTTGGACAAACAGCAAGGGGACAATGGGAATACAGGAAATAACCAACAAACCCAAACTCAGATTCCTTTCCCCTAACAGTTCTATAAATCCCTGAAGCTTGGGGACAACTCCCCCAATCTGGCATCACTGGGTGCGCGCGCGCATCTCCGATGCGACAGACGATAATGTCGACGCGGCATGAGGGTTATGATTGATGATCGATATTTCGGAATCGAATTAATACGTGAATCGACTCAGAACGATTAATAATTTATTTTTGTGTGAATGGCGTCCTTTGACGTTGAAGCCGTCGAGATGGAGGGATTCTTGTCGCGTGTGTAGTGTAGCCTAGCACCTGGGTTTGCTCGTCAGTTTCGTTTAAAAGTAATAGGATTTGTTTTTAACAATATTGCGAGAAAAGGAGTAGGTACTTATCGCCTAGATTTACTTGCCTAATTTACGAAACTTGATTAACCCTTTCATAAAAACAAAGTAGTAACTTTAGTTAAGGTAAGTTTGTAACCTATTGTTTATTCTATCACCAATATTATAAGAACGAAAGAACTCTGTTTAACTTTGCTACCTTTTCAAGTCCGAAATATCATTTTACACTTCATCATGTCAGCCGAACGACGCCCACAGCTGGGCATAGGCCTCCCCCAAGGATCCCTAGCGCTGCCCGCATTTTACAGTTACATGGTTATTATTACTTAGGTATTATGTAAACGGGATTTTTACCATGTTTATATTTTTATTTCCAAGTTCCCGATATTTCGCCGCAGTTGCACACACCATGATCACGGAGTAACTCATCATTTCAAGCCTGAACTACTAAAACCATTTAGATGAATTTTGGTACCTATAAGTAGGTACAAATAAATAGGATCTTACTATCTTGTAACAGTTGTAACGCGCAAATAAATCATAAGAGTAAATTGTATAATATACAAGTAAGTACCTATACTATACACAAACAGACAAGCCACACGATTTATATTATTTCATATAGGTAAGCTAAGTTACCGTAGCGCCGCGTAAAAAGTGAAATATTATATAGAATTTTATCTCGACTGATGAAATATATCAGAATTTCGATTTAATCTCCCGAATGTCATCCAAAAGCATTAATATCATAACCGTGGCAAAAAATAACGTGGATGGAATCTATGGATGAAATTTTATTTATTTATTCCATCAAAGTTTTTACTATTCAACTGATTGGCTTTGCGGTTTTGCGGGTTTGCGGGTTCTAGGAGACATAACAGGGTTCTACTAAAAAGTTATCAATCGCATAGATTTTGCTATACTTGTCAGTAAAGTTTTTACAATGTAACTGATTCTTAAATCATTACAGTGTGCTAGTAGTGTTGGGTTAGAATTTATGTTTAAATGATGATGCGATGGATTCTGGTGGGTTCGATCCAGACATTAACATCATTAAGATGTTGGTATTTGTTCTAATAATGTTGCGCTATTCGCTATAGCGCACTCTACCTCCTCTAGCGTGCGCTACCTCCAGGGGACTTCAGTTACCAATTAAGTTTTAAATAATTTCGAATGAAATACGTTGAGACGAAGTATTTGTTGGCCTGGCACCCACACACACTATTGTGTTGATAATGTTTGTAGATATCTTTCAAGTTTTATTATTTCAATCCTTTCTTTTGTACTTACTGTAAATGTATTTATTTTTTCTTTCGTTAGATAAAGTGCGATTTCGAACCAGACCGCACCCAGCAGCAGCAGACGCCATCTTGTCGCGACACTACGGTTTCTATCTATTTGTATGAAATACCTTCCAAAGCGAGCGACAGTGTCGCGCAACACTGTACCTACAAATACATAGTTTTTTTTTTTTCAGTTTTATACCTAGTAGCACCTGTTCTTAGCTCGTGGTTAATAAAATAGGTCGTCCAGTATTTATTCGTCGGGTCTGGCTATAAACACGCGGCCGTCAGACAATGGCGGGCGACGGGAGCGACCTCTAGCGACACGACACCGATACCATCGCGGCTATCGACTTCACCCCGCGACCTTTAGGGTGACACCAAATTCAGTAGCACTGTTCATTATAAATCTTTAATTATCATTGCTGTGAATAACTAAGGTGATTGTAGTGTTGGTACTAACTGCTCCATAAGCAGTAGTTATTGGTCGTAATCGTAAGTGCATAAATGTCACTAGGATCTTATATAAAATTGGGCCGTATGAGTGACCATGCTAGGGGGACTGTTTGGTGGAGACTATGAGGTAACAGGTCGCTCAGTATTTATTCGTCGGGTCTGGCTATAAACACGCGGCCGTCAGACAATATCACAGAATAATAGCGGGCGACGCCGACGGTAGCGACCTCGAGCGACACGACACCGATACCATCGCGGCTGTCGACTTCACACTGCGACTTTTTAGGGTGACGACGAATTCGGTAACTTAAAAACCGCAAGGTGACATGGTATTATTTTTAAAATACGACAAATGATAAGTCTGTTTACTTAACGGCTTGTTTTTTTTTTAAAGGTAATTGCTAAACTTGACCTAGCTAAGGCAAGAAAAAAAACTTTTGGATCTAGAAATCTTTGTAGCTTCGAACTCTAATTTCAAACTTTAGGGTATGATCACGAATTATGCATCAGTTGGTGCGTCACATTGATTTATTTGATTAGATTATTTTTTTACATTGTAATTTAATCACGGAGTCTCATCTCAACTACTTGGAATTGATATAAATTATGATACTTACCTTGTTTACATTCTAAGTATTTTTCTTGCACAAAACATCTTTCAAAAAGCCAAAATTCACAACACATGGTCACCAGAGTCGTAGCTCTTGTTTTTCCACTGCCTTAGCAAGTATCCTGCAGTGCACTTTGATATTCATAAACCAGCGAGATCAACCAAATCGTCGTCAATAATCGATCTGAGAAGCATACATTGAAGGTTTCGTTTAAAACATTACATTTTTTTAACAAGGAAACAGTCAATGGTATGAGTGCAAATATTCGTAATTTATATTTAAATCATGCTGTATCTTATTCATGAAAAATTAATTATGTGCATTTGCTACACTGTTTAGAGTTAATTTCAATAGCGGAATAAAATGTTGAGCATCTCTATGTTAGGACCTTGTATGTCAATATAGCTTATGAGCTATTAATTTACATCATATTTGAAATTCAATTAAGTAAGTAAGTACTATTTTTAACTACTTCAGTAAGTTCTCAAAAACATTAGGCCACTATTTATTGCATTTCTTTATCTCAACATAGAGTTCTTTGTTCTAAAAAAAATTATACCTACATGTATTTATACATGTATTTCAATCCGTTGCGTATATTCTTTAGTCAAAACTTTCTCATCAACAAGAGTAAAATAAAACTATAATATATTAGAGTAGTAAAACACCTTTTTTATTATTATAGTGAGATTAAATACAGTCTTTACGTACAATTCCAAACGGCAAGCCTTCCCACCAAGCCTAAATAGACGTCGCGTCGCGTCAGGGCTGGCGGTTCTAGCCCCTGCCCCAGCCCCCTAACGAGCTCGAAAGATGGATAGGGAGCCGGAAAGAGGGAGGGAGCTTTCTCACAATCTCCCCATAAGGTTACACACTCAAGGTGAGACCAGATAGGGCGATCGAGAGCAAACACCACTACCAACTGATATTAGTGATGATAAGGCGAATATGGAAGCACTATACTCCTCAACCACTGAGGGACTGCGTACTTATTTCTAAATGCCAAACCACAACAATGTTAAAAAAAATTGTTATGCTTATGATAGTGGTCGCTTTTTTTATTTACAGTGAGGGTAAATACAGTCTTTCGTATACCGGTAACGGCATGTTGGACTCAGTCAGACGCATGCCTGTCTCTCGCCGCGCCCAGCCCTCCCGCCAAGCCTAACAGGCTTCGCCTCAGGGCTGGGCGATGATAGTGGTAGCTAACCAGACCGGACTTAGAACAAGTCTTACCACCAACCAATGCTTAGGTAAAGCACTCGACATATTTTGATGAATTAACAGCAAATAGATATATTAGGATATGGAGGCTACTTGTATACGAGGAATGGTCTTCGCTTCGAAAAGTAGTTACCATTACCATCAATATGTTCAAATTCTACTCGAACGAAGTTACGATCTGAAAGCGCTATACACTGTATTTTTTATCATCCCGGATAATTTTAGGGATTATTTTACTCATGAAAACGTACAACTTTTATTATGGGACCAAAAACAGAAATCGCGAAAAAAAAACAACTGTTCCATACAAAAAGAGCAAAAGTATTTAATCAAAATGTAAAAAAAATTACCGTGTATTATAAAACAAAAGCTTCCGAAATAAACTTCAGTAATTTCACCGGCAGAGCAATTTCAATAAACAAGATTAAAGATCGAGGTGCATTGCAGTGCAGACCCTTACGTTTCCATCATTATTGAGGATTATTCAATCATTTTATTGATTGACCTTTTGAGATTTCACAAGAACTGGTTGATATTATGAGAGACAAACGGAATGAAGACGTGTTCGGTTGGATGCTAATGAGGACTCAAAATTGACAAGCTGAAGCGGTGAAAGTTGGTGCTTCTTTCGTTTATTGAATCTGTATTATCTGATTAACAAGGTTTTCATATAAATTTTATTAAAAATATTTTATATACTTAATTGCGATTAATTATTATAATATAATAACAGAGAAGCCGTGGCGCAGTGGTTAGTACGCTCGGCCTGCGATCTTTGAGGTTAAGCAACTTTCGCAATGGTCGGTCACGTGATGGGTGACCAAAAACATTTCATCTCGAGCTCCTCCGTGCTTCGGAAGGCACGTTTAGTCGTTGGACCCGGCTGCATTTGCAGTCGTAGTCGTTGATTGATACCCAACACACCAATCCGCACTGGGCTCGCGTGGTGGGTCATGGCCCATTCTCCTTATCCATCCATAAGGAAGACCAGTGCCCCAGCAGTGGGGCATTAAATGGCTGATGATGATGATGATGGGTATAATTGATTGATTTATTGGTAAGGTCTCTACATAGCAAAACAAAGTGACTTCTCGTCATTCGTACTTGCGGTTCTCATCATAAGAGTGATATTGCATCAGTGCGAAGCCGGGGCGTGTCACTAGCTATACAATATTTCGATATTCACTTATTGCAGAGCTTTGAGTAACTTTATGGTTTTGTAATATTTTGAACCCGTAAACGTGATAAATTATATTGTGATCATTTTAAATTTAATTAATAAACTTTTATTTAAGTAGTTGCGATGTAATTTGGAAAGTAAAACTTTCTGTAAGAACATTTAGTAACTAAACAAATTTTTTAAATTAGTTTTTGTTTAATTTGAAATGTGATATATTTTTTTATTAGATAGGTACATTTATTAAATCAAATCGCCCCATTAATAAGACCAAGGTGTTCGGTAGTAAACAATGATATTATTTATTGTCATAATATAGTAAATAACTTGTAAAGGCATTAACAAACACGTGCTGAATAATTTATTGATCATTAATTGATTTATATTATTGTTAAAGTAATATTTTCCTGGCGCAGTAGCAACCTGTGCGCTTGCGACATTTAATGGACTGTCTCTATGGTGGGCCAAAGGATGATAGGATGGAAAACGATTACATTTTAGTTTCTTTGTCTGACAAAATGTTCAACTAACATAACTATACAGCGTGAAATTTTAGTGGTAATACTAACTTTCAATACAACTCGATTCAAATGTACTTATGAAACTCTCGATTTCGGAATTGTTCCCATAGTAAAACATGTTTGTATTGATGAGTAGGGCAGGCGTAGGTACCGGTTTTGGCCACTTTTTGCTCTAAAAGTTTTCTAAACAACTTTTAGCCATTTTTGATAAAGGCAATTAAAATAAGGTATTTTAAGGTAATAATAACAACCGTTAGAATTCCTTATGTCATAAGATTTTTATTCAATAAATTCCATTTTCTGTTTTAAAAAATGTTTGTATGAAAATTTTAAGAAATTTGTTTTGGATGAAATACTTTAGAAACCTTTGTTTGTTACAATTGAATTGTTGTTTTGCAATTGACTGGTTTCTAGCGCATTAGAATATATTGATTTTACCTGGGTTTGGTTTTGATTTTTCGCAATACTTACAAAAGTTTAACTTTCAGTAAGTGGCCAAAACCAGTACATTTGGTACCTCTGACGCATTGTGTGTCATATAAAAAAACTGTTTTACTTTTATAAATTTGAAAAATGTACCTTTAAAAGTAGATAAATTATCTATAATTTAAGATATAAATTGTGTCTTAAATACCTAAGACCATTTAGTACTTAGTGCTTAAAAGTCAAAAAATCCTTAAGGGCATTCCGGCGATCAAACTCAGAATTTTCAATGTTTTTAAATTAAATTTCCTGACAAAGTATCATTGCTAGGTCTTCCAAAATATTATATGTGATAGATCTTTTCTTTATGAAGGGAAGTTACTAAATTTTATTTGAATAAAATAAATACAATGTACTAAAAAAATTATTTTCAAGACCCCTTTTTTCCGTCTTAAACTCAATTATCTCAATAACTATTTGAGTAATCAAGCTAATTTTTTTTGTGTAAGTAGTTCTTAGTCATATCTAGGGAAGTTACTAAAAATTTTTTTTGTAATATTTATATTCAAGAACTAGTATCCCAAAATGCATCGTACACCGTTTCGCAGCATAATTCTTTAGTCTCCGCCTGGCATTGGCGGCGTTTGGACGTGGAGACTGTATCGCTCCGATTGCGCCAAAATTGAAAAAAAAAACTCAAACCAGGATCCTAATTTTTTTCAATGATGCTTATTTTGCTAGGTAATATTGAACTAGCGCTTCAGGATTGGGTATAGATGAGTGCTTTGCCATTTATTGCATAACCATAGACCTATGTAACCTAGGACAAGTAATAATTTTACTCATTACCTAAAGCAAACATTAATAGTTTGAAATAAAAGTGACGGATAAGTAATATTGCCTAAGATACTTAAGAGCCCATAAAAGTTGTACTATTTGAGTACCTATATTTTGTTGTGTTGTAGGTAGGTACATAATTAGTCTAAGTTTCTAACTTCTACTACTGTATATTAAATTTATGTTCGTTTTAGGTTCCTCACAAAATTGGAAATGTGAGAAACTTAAGATAGGTAGGTGTAAAAAATTGCATCTAGAAATAAGAAATTCACTTGTTGAAAAAGTTTTTTACAGAGACATAATGCAATAAAAAGCAATTCTTGAAATAAAACCGACGTTAGTTTTTTTCATATACCTAGTTGATCTAATATTACCATTACACCAATTTTATGAGACTGTGAAAAGTCCAGCTTCTTACCTTTGAGTGAGGAACATAAACCGCACCATTTTGTGAAAATTTCAGGTTCAAAACATTCTTGAAGTGACAACTTCTTTAGCGGCGTTGTGCACTATTTATTGTGATGGGTAAAAGCTGTTTAACTCGCGTCAGAGGGCCTACTCTGAAACGCTAATCCGAAACTTCGGTTAGCCCTGTCCCTCTCACTCTCGAATCATAACGGAATCGAGTGATAGGGGCGGGGCTAACCGAAGTCTCGGATTTGCGTTTCAGAGTACGGTCCCAGGATCACGTGACCGTAAGACGTACTTGGGGGCCTGATCGAAAAACTGTTACAATGTCATTAGAATACGAAGGCAAATTTCGCCATCTTTCCCGATGGTCTGATAGCTCTGGCACCTCGGTTAGACAAAACAGGCGGCGCGCGGCGGCAGAACAGAAGACCTCGGTTCAAATCCAGTCCGTATTAATTTCTTTTTTTTTTGTCCAAACTTTTTTTTTTGGGAAAAAGTCTACGGAGCCCTTTATCAACGCATCTAGTTCATTATTATAAGTATATTTTCTAAAAATCAACTGGTTACAAATGTAAGAATATCAAAAATGCACAACGTTTATATTTAAGTTTTCACTTCTGCCGGCACCCCCGGAGTGCAACTCGCTGTTTTTTATTACTAATTCTCTTTTCCATTATAATTCAATACCTAGTACAAAATTAGAGCATGCATACAATTTCTTGCAAGACATGCTCTTGCTCTCGCGGTTTTGAAATTCGAAATTCGAAATTCCCACAACAATATCTAAAACCGATGGTTGAGGCGCCAGTAGCAATAAAAAAGAATGAAAGGTCTGTCAGCTGTATTGACAGTTTAAACTCTCAAATTTAACCACCGCGTCAGATAAGTTTGCGGAGTTCTGTAAGGAGACTTGCATAGTCGGAGTAAAATTTTTGATACTCTAATGAAATATTGCATAGGTACAAGTACTTCCGAAGGAGGAATATTTATTTCATTATTTAAATTTCATTGCACAAAGTATAAACAAATGGCGGGCTAACTTTAAACTGACTAACATATAATATCAAAGATAATAAACTTGCTCGCACTAACCTATTGCACCAGGCGCCGCTCGTACGCGCGCTGCGTGTGCTTAATACAGTGTCTGAGAAAGTAGATCTGTTTTCGTGTCCGCTGAGTGAGCTTACTAGATTGACTTATTATGAAGTGTCTCAATTAAATTGATAAGTGCACAATCGCATTAGGTTATACCTGTAATGTTTGTGTAACTTTTGTAATTTTAAATAAAAAGAATAAAAAAAACTCATAAAAATAAATAATCTCGAAGAAGTTTTATATACACTCTCTGCCACAAATGTCATTTATTAAAAGTAGGTGGCTAAAACGTCAGTGATTAGATTACATATCCTTTGGAAACTGCCATGCAAGAAATGACAGTTTTGTATAAGTAGTACGAAACCAAACCGTTTCAGCTGCTCGACCGTGATGTTGTCAAAGCCAGCGGCTTTACCTTCTTTGAGCTTATCAAGGGCAAACTTGAGCTCTGTTTCTGTAAAAGCCTCGTCCAAGTGGTTAACCTCTTTACCAGGGTCTCGTGTAAATTTCTTCTGGAGACTTTTCGTGGAAGCTTTCCCATTTTGGAGTAAGTGGTGAGCGATCTGGTTTGTGGTCACATTGGAATGACGATCAGCGATTTTAGGATCATTATTTAGTTTCCTTATAAAACACCATGCCTTCTACGCCTTCGATTAGCTTGTTCCACTTTTCTCTCGTTGTTTCGGATATGGCTTCTAGCAATTCATTCCCAAAATCGATGGTGTCCTGTGAGATGGGATCTAATTCATACTGGTCTTGGTATGTCATCCTATCATATTATATTTAAAAACATATATTTGATGCTTGGGAGAGCAAGCGCGATGTAGTTGGTATTTATTGTGACCTCTCCAAAGCTTTCGATTGTGTTAATCACCAAACGCTTTTAAGGAAATTAAAACATTATGGTGTCTATGATAAATCGGTTAGCCTTATGCAATCATATCTATGTGAAAGAACACAGAAAGTAGTTATCAACAAAACTGAGTCTACTGGAGCCCCTATCAACATGGGCGTACCCCAGGGGTCAATACTGGTCCCTTTTGCTGTTTTTAATTTATATAAATGACCTTCCTGTTTAAGCAAAGAATTTATGCAAGACAGTGCTATTTGCTGATGACACTTCCTCTAGTCTTTAAAGTTGACAGAGGTAATAATAGTTCTGACGAAGTAAATAGTACTTTATCGAAAGTTGCGCATTGGTTTCATAGCAATAATCCATTCTTTTACCATGGTACCATTAGACAGTACCATTGATGGTACTGTGGCAATTTCTTTTTGCCGTGGTACCATCAATTAATCTATCATTAAACTCGAAAAAAAACAAAATGTGAAAAAAAAATCCCTGCCAAATGTAAGACAGGTTGATATTCACATAAAATTGGATGACAATGTAGTAGAATTAATTAACAGTACTCAATTTTTAGATATAACATTAGATTATCGCCTTCAATGGGACCCTCATATTGAAGCCTTGGCCGGTAGACTCAGTTCTGCGGCATTTGCTGTTAAAGAAATAAGGCTCTTAACCGATATTGAAACGGCAAGGTTAATCTATTTTAGGTATTTTCAGAGTGTATTGTCCTACGGCCTATTACTTTGGGGTTCAGCAGCTAACATCGAAAGTATTTTTGTGCTTTAGAAAAGAGCTATTCGCGCCATATACAAACTTCGGCCAAGAGATTCTTTAAAAGAAATCAACATATTAACTGTTGCAGGACAATACATAATAATATATGAGAATATGGTATATGTGAAGAAGTATCTCAATACATTTGTAAAACGTAGCAATATACATCAATTCAAAACAAGAAATAAAAATAAGATTGCCGTTCCAAGGATTCGACTTGAAAAAACAAGAAGTTCGTTTTTGGGGA
This sequence comes from Crambus lathoniellus, assembly GCA_949710035.1. Classification (NCBI taxonomy): domain Eukaryota; kingdom Metazoa; phylum Arthropoda; class Insecta; order Lepidoptera; family Crambidae; genus Crambus; species Crambus lathoniellus. The sequence continues at coordinate 23,951,625 of OX453310.1, forward strand.
AAAGCGTAGCTAGTTTTAATAAAGTTCCACAGAATTAAGTAGAGCTGCCTTTGCACAAAATTTTAACATATAGTTGTGTTGCTGTCGCTTCGGTATTAATTTTTAATTAGTACAAATATTTCAGCATATCGCATAATATTTAAACAGAAAAAAGAACCTGACGTTAGGCAAGTTTTTACGTTTTTTACCCATTTTTGGAGCACAAGGGATATGATGCGTACATGGCGAAAAATAGTGACAATGAAAAATAAAGATATTTTAAAATGATTAATGAAAAAAGGTTTTTTTAAAGTGGCTGATTTATAACCTTACGTGGCAAGTTTACATTAGTAAACAAAGTATCAATTATTTCAGTTGCGCTACATTTTATTTAAACAAATTATACGATCTCCGTGGCCGATTGGTGTACGCACCGGTTTTCTAGGTGCCACTATCTCTGAGGTCCCGGGTTCGATTCTCGGACGGGTAAATGTCGAAAACTAACTTTCAGATATTTTCTTGTATCTGGGTGTATGTGATCGTTGCTTCCAATTTTCAATGACACAAGTTATTGTATTATTTGATATTATCATTTTTGGTATTGGAATAATATGTATTTTATTTTATTTTTTTGTACTTAAACAATATTTTTATTTAAGTGTTTTTTTATATATTGATTTATATTATAGATTGATAGCGTGATTTTATATAAACGGTATACTTATTTAAATATTGATTATTTTGATTGAGTAAAAAAGTATTAGATGATGGGCTAGTATGAGTTATTTATATTTTTTCATAATAAATTATAAGTTTTATTAATTTGATTGGAATAAATCTGAAAATGTACCTACTGGTTAGAGCAGTATACATTATTTATTTATTTCAGTGTAATTTGTAGCAAATGTTGTAGTTTTGCCTGCGAAGATCATTTCGATAATGGATATATTATCGAAATGATCTAGAGATAGAAAATAAATATAAATAGCTGCTGCTGTGTTCTGCATTTTGAAGAATCGTTTGAAGTGACTATCTTTGTTAAAAAAAGATTTTTTTACTACATACGAATAATATCTAAGATCTACTCTTCCTACAAACCGACGTTTACAATAAATATTCATTAATAATTCTTCTTGTATTCTACATAATATAATTTCCTTAGTAAAAGCGCACATAGGTGATATTTTAGATGTAAATAGAATGCGCGCTGCATGCCGCGTCTACACGTATTTCTCAGTCTACGAGAGTGCCGCGGCCGGAGTCTTACCGATCCCAGCACCCCCTCGCTTGTGTAAGCAACGGCCATCGACGATATTTTTTTTACCTATGCTATATCCTTAAAGTGGCCACAAAGGGTACCACTGCCCTACATCAAGTAATTTTCGGGAAATCAACCACTAAAATTTCACGATGTATACCCGGTGTGTGTTTATTCGATTGTTACCAACTATTTAAATTCTGGTCTTTGATTTTGATTCTAAACTAAGACAAATTAATTTTTGCGTCTCTTGTCCTCGAGTGCAGGAGGTTCGGGTCTTCGAAAATCTTCCTTTTTGTAATATTTGCAAAGAGCATACTTTTTTGTGTTCACTAACGTAATTTTAAAGATTTAGTTTCGGTAGTACTTTTCAAAATTTGAGGAGTCCGTGGCTCATCGGTTAGCGCTCGGCCTGCGATTGTTGAGGTTAAGCAACTTTCGCAATGGTCGGTCACGGGATGGGTGACCAAACATTTATTATCTCGAGCTCCTCCGTGCTTCGGTAGGCACGTTAACCCGTTGGTCCCGGCTGCATATCAGTCGTTAATACCCACCAATCGGCATTGGGCCCGCGTGGTAGGTCATGCATGGCCCATTCTTCTTATCCATCCATAAGGAAGGCCTGTACCCGAGCAGTGGGGACATTAAATGGTTGCTGATGATGATGATGATGAACCTTTCAAAATTAGCGTAATAGCGTTACAAAAAGCGTTACAAAGCCCTTTTACGCGATTACTAAAGGTTTTTACACAGAATAACAAAGTCACTATTAAACGTACGAAGAAGATGATTGATTCCTTATAACGTGTATCGGTTTAAGGGTGCACACTCATCATATCAAATAAAAACACCGAACGGAGAGAATGCGAAGCTCTCTCTTTTTGTTTTACATCGCAATAACATCTTAATGAGACAGCATGATGTATATAACCCCCATCCCGAGTGGCTATTACAGAATCGACACAAAACAAAAATATTAAAAAAATATTTTGTCAATGTAAAATTTGAACCTTATTTTCATGGGCGTAGAGACGAGTGTAGTGTATCGGTAATATTTGCAAGGGTGCACTAAATAAATCACTATGTTGAAGTGACATTGTTTATGATTCATATCGTGTGAGTCGCGCCTTAATAACTGATGCTACTGCGCTTAGTGAATCGTTTAACTTTATTTTTAGCCGACACCGAAAAGGAAGATTAAAAATTGTATGGTACCTGTGTAGATAATATTTTTGGGATTGCTTGCACCATATATTATGTGTATTAAACTCCTTATTAAAGTACATTTATGTATATCTACATTTCTCATAATAATAAAAATCATGTTTTAAAAGACTGTCAGTTATTTGAAAGCAAGTAAAAAAACATTAATAGTTATTTGTTATAAAAGAGAGCAAAACCATTTTTCGCTGCGAGTGCTGAATTTAAATCACGAACTAGCGAAGTAGTCTAAAATTTAATCACGAGCGTAGCGAGTGATTCAAATATAGACTACTGAGCACACTGAGTGATTTAAAGGCACGAGACATCAGAAAAATTTTCTCTCGTGTTAAACATACAACTTTTCAGCTCTACCAGCGAGAAAAGTAATACAAGTCAGAAAAATAAGTTACTTATTAGTAAAAAATTATTTTTTAAGACAAGCTTTTTTGCTGACTGTACTTTAATATTGTATTGTCATTTGAACCAAACCTGTATATAAAATTTCAGCTCCATCGGACACTGGGAAGTAGGTCAAGCTTGCAAGATTTGTCCCCCACTAACTAACTAACTAACTAACATACATGGCAAGTTATTATAAAGCTTGTAACAACATTGAATGCTACATTTATCGTATTTATTTAAATTTGTTATTAGATTTCATTAATTCTTCTTATTTAAATATTTATATCATGCATGCGACCTCATTTCGTCCAAACTCTTTATTTCGAACTTTGGTATCCGTGTATTTATTTTTTATGCTTTATAATTCATGTCCAACGACATAAACCTATCTATCTATCCTTTTTGCACTTATTAATTTTAAAAGTCTCATCCTTGTCACTCTATTACTTTTTTCTTAATTATTTCAAAAGTTAGTGTCAGAAATTAAAAAAGCACTTTGCCTCACGCTCGCAGCAAAAATCGATTTTGCTGCGAGTTTTTACGCGCCAAAAGCGCCCTTTTCGTGCTGGAGAGGTGAAAAATTATTTTTAAAGCTAAAAATATTGTTTTTATATTTGCTAACTTTTTAGTGCAGCTTTAGCTAAAGCTTAGGTATAATTATAAAAGTACTGGTCAAAATGAAATGTAGAATAACAATAATAATAGAATGAGAATCGTTAATAATGCGTACCAATTTCTATTTTCAGGGCCCGATTCTGCTAACGTTAAGTCATAATCGTGTTTCAATTCAATTGTAGTCCGTTTTACACACTTTACAAGAAATATGTTCTTTTTTCGCAATACTACTGATGGTCACACCACACACTACATTCGCATCACATCATACTGTCATAATTCTTGTAACTAGTGAGTAAAAAAGCACTACAATTGAACTACAGTTGAAAGACGATTGAGACACGATTATGACTAGCAAAATCGTACAAACCTAGCATTATGTTGAGTGGAGACATTTATTAAGGTAAAATGTATAATTATAAGTTTATGATTTTTTTTGTAAGTGTTCCAAATAAATGTTCTTTCATTCTTCTTTCATTCTTTAAAAATAATAAAAAATACAACGTTTTCTTAAGATGCCATGAAATAAATACACAATATTGTCCTCGAATTATTTCCACTTTAATTGTAAGACCGTTATGTATGTTTACCCGTCTGCGGCGAAGCCAAAAAAAGTTATGTATTTCTACTAAGTGTTTGTTCTAAAATATAATAAAATCAAACAATAGCCATAACGTTAACCTTACCTTGACGACACCTGACTCAATTATTATATTATAATGAGGAATAATATTACAATTAAAATATAATAATTATTGAAATGAGATTAATATCCCGAGATTCTTTGTATGCATAGTGGGATATAAATTCTCTTGAAATGTGTTGTGTTGTGTGCAAAGTGGTATCCAGCTGTTGGATAAAATTATAATCACTTATTAGGATTGAATTATATCCACTTTATGTAACAAAGTACATGATTAACAACAGAAGTATGTCAATGTGGTAATTTAACATTAAAAGACTATCCGCCAACCATGACATTTTTGCATGCATTTATTGCATTTAAATCTTTTTGTTGCTATCAATGATACTAATAAGATGATAGTGTCCATCAATACGAAAATTTTTTAGTACGGGGCCAACCATGGATGCCGAAAAAAAATCAGCTGTTCCATACAAAAGTACAACATCGACTCGACTGAAATGTATTACTGTAAATGTTGGTATTACCACATACACCCACGTAAATGTTGAAAACGAACTTTTTAATATTTCCTCGGGTCATACATACCCGTCGTTGTTTTCAATTTCCATAAACTAGTGCTCCAGCTACTACCTACTTACAGTTTGGTATTGGAACAAAGTATGAGATGATGTAAAAAAAACTTAACACCCTTCTTTTTAGTAAAAAAAAAACTTTCAAATTGAACAAGATTTTAATGAACAATGTAGATTTAAATTGTAGATCTACATATCTGATGTGATGATCTTATATCTCTCCAAAGGTATTAGTAACAAAATGCTCTTCACTACATAGTATAAAACAAAGTCGCTTTCTCTTTCCCTATGTCCCTTTGTATGCTTAAATCTTTGAAACTACGCAACGGATTTTGATGCGTTTTTTTTTAATAGATAGAGTGATTCAAGAGGAAGGTTTATATGTACTTTTTATCCCGATATTCCCACGGGAACGGGAACCACGCGGGTGAAACCGCGGGCGGCCGCTAGTGTATATTAAATATCACTCGAACGTTGCCGATATTCTAAGAAAAATATGATGAGCTGCATTCCTTGCACAGAGAAATGCAATGATGCAGCGTTTATAGAAGTATGCATTAATGAATCCCTATTATCGCTTACCTTAATTAACTGTTAACAATAACGAAGGAAAAAAATTAAACACTTGTGAGTAGAAAGTAAAAGTTTCTTAGAATATAACTTTGTATTTTTATACTCGGTACCTATACGTGTGTGTTTCTAGTAGTTCATATCAATTTCTTGTGTAGGTAGGTATTTATTAGGTAAAGTAATGTAACGTTAACTAACTAACAGAACAACTAGACAATAAAACTTTAAATGAAAATGTAACACGTATCTATAGTAGGTATACTTACTGTTACGGTTTTCTCATTTAAACTTATTTATTTTTAAGTAATGACTTATAAAATAAGTAATTAAATGCAATTTCCCAGTGACCCTAATATCCAAATAAACATAGGTAAGTACCTAAATCTTGGTGATCAAAACACCGATATGTTTTTTTGAAAAACAAGAAATCAAAGTATTGATCACCCGATTGCCCTATATCCTTTAAGGCGAGGAATCCCGACCGAAATAGGCACGCTAACGCTTGCTCGGCCGCGCTCTATACACTTCGCGCGGACCCAGGCAGCCGGCATGCAGCATTTTAACCGCCTCTGTGGTCCAGTGGTTCATACCACGGATTTCAGACCCAGAGGTCCCGGGTTCGATTCCCAGTGGAGGTACATATTGTATTCGGTTTGGTTGGTGGTAGGACTTGTTCTTAGTCCGCCTGGCTAGCTGCTACCACCATCTTATCTAAGTCTGACGCCATAACAATGATGTTTTCAGCATTATTGTGTTCCGGCAGTTAAAGATAAGATAGCCAGTTCCTTAGTGGTTGAGGATTCCGGGAGTAGTGCGCTTCCACCTTCAGCCTTATCACCACTTATCAGCAGGTGTGATGAAGGCTAAGTGCTACCCCGTTGTGGATAAAAAAAATAATGCAGTGAACTGTGAACTCGAGAGCGCCCCGCGAATCGAAACTCACTTAAAATTCAATTTAAAATTAAATAATAATAAAAAAAATTATCACGGCCGGAATTCCTCGGCTATTCAAAGACAATAATTTTTATATGTTTTTCATTAACTAAAACCAAGTATACTGCAAGTAATATGATATTTGAATTATTATTAGACGGATGTGTGGGATTTGATTTGACACAGTAAAATATCACCAATCGAAAAAAACGGCCGGAAGCACTAGATGAATAACTGTAAAATAACATATATTTTTTCCAAATTTTAAGTACTTGTGATTTAGGAGTAATCCATAATTTAAAATACCCTATTTTGGGGAATCGGCGCCTTAATATGTATTATGTACATTAGATTAAACATAAAATCCACTGGACACTCTGTGTGGTCCTATCCATTCAACTCAACAAAAAGCAACCATGTCATTTTTTCAATAAAACCATCATTTCTTAATCCCTCAACAAGATCAAAAACAGCCGAAAATCAACCTTCACAGTTCGAAATAAAGACGAACTTAATTTTTTGCACCGTATCAGTAAAATTGTTGAGTGATCAGCAAAAAACTAAATAATTGGCTTAGGATCTGTCAATGTGAAATGGTTTCGCGACCGACATGTCTAATTAATTTGCGAAAGGGATAAAAACAATGGAACAAATAAACATCGACTAAACGGACCCCACCCGAAGACCATGAGATTGACGAATTTATTACGTCTCAAGAAAAAATGGCCAATATGTCTGTCGTATTAGCATCTGTTTACGGGTCATATTAGATCGATCGGTCACATTATTTTATAAATAATAAAATATTGGACCTATCACATATATTTGTTGCAATACCAAACTATAGTAGCTTGGGCACTAGTATTGTGGAAATTGGAAACAACGACGGGTATTACCACATACACCCAGACCCGAGGAAATATTGAAAAGTTTTCAATATTTACCGAACAGCGGGACCTCTAGAGATAGCGGCACCTAGAAAACCGGTGCGCTCACCACTCGGCCATAAAATTAAAAAAAAAATCAAAATTCATTTTCGTTTATTCAATTTAGGTTTATTTAGCAACACATTTTTTTTTAAATTCACAACGGGGTAGCACTTAGCCTTCATCACACCTGATGTTAAGTGGTGATAAGGCTGAAGGTGGAAGCGCACTACTCCCGGAATCCTCAATCACTGAGGAACTGGCTATCTTATTATCTCTACTGCCGAAACACAATAATGCTGAAAACATCATTGTTATGGCATCAGACATAGATAAGATGGTGGTAGCTAGCCAGGCGGACTAAGAACAAGTCCTGCCACCAACCAAACCGAATACAATATGTACCCCCAATGGGAATCGAACCCGGGACCTCTTGGTCTGAAATCGGTAGTGTGAAACACTAGACCACAGAGGCGGTTGAAACATATGAACGTCAATGAAGCTACGCCATCGGTTCGCAAATCCTACGGCAGGAGACCTTGTAGCTGGTTACTAATTCTGCCGTAACAAGAATCTGCCGTAACAAGAATCTGTCGTAACCAGAATCTGTCCAAACCAGAATCTGTCCTAAGACGACTAAGGGTGAAAAATGACCTTCACATAATAGTAAGGTCCATCACAATTTAGAATACCGCTTAAATTAAGTACAATTTTGCTTATTACCTAAAACAGTAAACAATTTTCAACTAAACAAGGAATCAAATAGTTTAATGGAGACACTAATCTTAATCTTATTCACATTATATTATAGGATTAATAAAAAGGAAACTGCAAGCTGCGCCGTATATTCAAATCTATAAGTATAGCCAAATAAAAGGAATTTTTGAATAAATAAAACTATTATTAGAAAAATTGCTGTTACTGTAAGACACGGATACCAAAATTACTATGAGACACACCAGCTCGCTCATAAAACTATATAATACTATTATAAACCATATCCCAAACACCTTTAACACAAGTAGACATGAGCAGACCCACCCCACTGGTAGCACCCGTTCACAAGCATGACGCATGAGCTAGCCATCGCTTCGCTCAACCATAGTTTAGGGAACGTAACCATATTTTAGGGAACGTTTAGGGGACATAGAGATCGTAAATGAAGTAGTTCATGTATTTATACAACAATACAATTTAAATGTTTGCCTAATCAGTTTGTTTAACTGAATATGCTAATGTTATATAGATAGTTATAATACTCACAAAAATTGCCCAAACTATACATTTAATAATTATTAGTCCTCAAAATTACATTTCATGTGTCACAGAGCGCATCGACTTCCTGAAGCAGAAAATTTGTGCATGGGCTAATCGTATTCGAAGGTATAGGGTGCGAGTCGATCGCTTTACTCAGAACCGCATGTTCGAGAGAGATCAACGATGTGTTTATGCATTCTGGGAGCGATCGAATCAGAGTGATACTGATATGCATCGGCCGGATGATGATGCCATGATTTCTTTTTGGCACAACATCTGGTCTGTGCCTGTCACTCACTCTGAAGGCGCGTGGATAAGGGATGTTGAGCGATCGTGTGAGCTTATACCTGAGATGAATGAAGTAACCATTGACTACCAAGACGTAGTTTGTGCAGTTCGTTCCTTACCCAACTGGAAATCTCCAGGCCCGGACGGACTGCACAATTTCTGGTATAAATGGTTACCTAGCTCGCACGTTTGCTTAGCATCTCAATTTCAAAGTGCTTTATTATCTCGATCGCTTCCAGAATTTATGACAACAGGCATAACCCATCTGCTCCATAAATCTGGTAGTACTGCGGACCCTAAAAACTATAGACCTATCACCTGTCTGCCAACAATTTATAAAATTCTTACGTCCATTTTGAGGTCGAAGATTAATAAACACATTGATCAAAATTCTATTATGTTCGCCTCTCAAAATGGATGTAGGAATGGGGCCCGTGGTACTAAGGAGCTACTCCTCATTGACATGGCTATTAACCAACAGGTTCGTCGAAACCGAAAGAACCTGTCGACTTCCTGGATAGATTATAAGAAGGCCTATGATTCCGTGCCGCATTCGTGGCTCATGAGGGTGCTGGAGTTGTATAAAATTAATACAACTCTACGCACTTTCTTGATGTCGTGCATGCGAAAATGGAGAACCGTCCTTTTCTATCCAGGATCTCGACGGGTTCTAGGTCAGGGCGAGCCTATAAAAATAGAGCGAGGTATCTTCCAGGGTGACGGTCTGAGTCCATTGTGGTTCTGTCTGGCCTTGAACCCTCTGAGTACACTTCTCGAGAGTTCAGGATTAGGCTACCGTTTACGGAGAAATGGTCAAGTAATATCACACCTGCTATACATGGATGACCTGAAACTATTTGCCCATAGCAGTTCTCATTTGACAGCGTTATTGAAGGTTACTGAAGCTTTCAGTAATGCCATTAAAATGGAATTTGGTGTGGACAAATGTGCAGTCATGCATGTAAAGCGTGGTCAGATAATGGAATCCACGGGTATACAACTCTCGGATTCTATTAATCTTAGATCTCTCTCCGTTAACGAAACCTATAAATATTTAGGTATGTCACAGGCATTAGGCATCAACGATGCTGACATGAAACAGTCGTTGCGTGAGCGTTTCTTGGGGCGCCTCTCAAAAGTCCTTAAAAGTCTTTTGTCTGGCGGAAACAAGGTTCGCGCATACAATGGATGGGTCATGCCGGTACTGATGTATTCCTTTGGCATACTTAAATGGACTCAAACTGAACTGGATGCCCTGGATAGAAAAGTTCGTACATTGCTAACAGCACACCGCATGCATCACCCACGTTCATCGACCATGAGATTGTATATCCCGCGGAAGTGCGGTGGTCGTGGCTTCTTAAATGCTAAGACATTGCATAACCGCGAGATATGCAATCTTAGGGAGTATTTTCTCCAAGTCGATATTGGGTCTCATAGAGATGTAGTTGCTGTTGACAATGGACTGACTCCTCTATTTTTAGCAAAAGAAAACTGGCGCAAACCTGTAGTACTTAGTACTTCCGACCGCAGCATTGTGTGGCAAAGCAAGGAGTTACATGGCAGATGCATCCGAGGTGCCGTACTACAGGTATGCACCAGAACAGGTCCTTGAAAATAGCCATGCCACATTGTATTGGGATCGATCTATCATTACAGACAGGACTATTGTAGCTAATAAGCCTGATATTGTATTGATAGATCGACACGAACGCCGCGCAATAATTGTTGATGTCACTGTTCCCCATGACGACAACCTTGTGAAAGCTGAAAAAGATAAAGAAAACAAATATCTTGATTTAGTTCACGAGATTGTTGACATGTGGGACATTGATTCAGTAATGTAATAAAGGGAATAATAAATAAATAATAAAAAAAAATTATTTCAATTAACATATGGTTTACAATTGACGTACAGTGACCGGAATCGCCTTTTAAGCAAAGAATGCCCGTGTCAGGTGACTCCGCTCTTCCTTAGCTACATAATTATTAACACTAAATTACATCCTAGATAAATTAAGACTAATTACAAACTATGTTATGTTTTTGTATGAGCAAATGTGCGTGTGTGTGTGTATGTGTGTGTGTGTGTGTATGTGTGTGTGTGCGTGTGTTTATGTAACTTATTTCTAGTTATTTAATAACATCTCTGTCTCATCATAATCTAAGGGCATTAAAAAGTCGGTTATAATTTTTTTACATTCATGTAGAGGTTTATCATAAATTTTCACAACTTTATTTATTGAATTGTATAAATAAACAGAACGACTATAATACTGTTTTTTAGCAAAAGAAGTTTTTGAATGTAAAACTGGAAGAACATCTTTTCTTCTAGCTCTTATTTTACTAGGGTCGTAAGGGGTGTTTTTGTGTCTTTTTAGTGTAGTGTTAAGAATGTAGAGTTTTCTCACTGACAAAACTTGGCTGATATTGTAAAGAGAGCGCGTTGGAAATCTTCTACGTTTAAAATTCATCACCTTCAGTAGAGCACGTTGCACACGTTCCACCGACATCATCATAGTTTTTCCTGCTCCGCCCCAGATGGGAATACAATATGTGAGGATTGACTGTGCTAGTGAAGTATAAATTTCCTTCAAAATATTTCTCGAGGAGCAATGATCGCTTGAGCGCCACCCAGGCACCACATGTCTTAAGGTTTTAAATATCCAAATTAGTTTTCTTACTCTGGTGGAGACAAGTTCAACATGTGGGTACCAGGAGAGCCGCTGGTCAACCACTACTCCCAGATATTTGGTTTTATCAATTTTATTAATAACAGGACAGTCACAGTTACTCGGATTTAAATTGTGCTCGCAAGAGTGAATTTTTAGTTCGAAGTCATCATTCGGTTGAGTGCGGTTTTGGATTGCGTAACAGATGTAGTTGGTTTTAATAGTGTTCAGTGTCAGTAAACTGTCCTTCAACCAATTGTCAACCAAACGAAGGCCGTATTCTGCGTTTCTCTTCACAGTGGCCCAGTCTTTCCCGGAAAAGACTATAGCAGTATCATCGGCATAAGAGAAGACGTGCGCATAGTCAATTTTCAGGTTACAGAGTTCGTTGATGTAAATAAGAAAGAGCGTAGGGCCCAATACACTTCCCTGTGGTACCCCATAAGATACAGCCACGTCCTCACTAGTATACTGGTCCAGTTTCACCCTCTGCGTTCTCTCAGAAAGATAATTTTTGAAAAGCGAAAGTGCAATATCTCTTATTCCAAGAGCCTCTAGTTTGTGGACAAGAATGGGAATAGAGACGGTGTCGAATGCTTTTTTGAGATCCAAAAATACTGATAAACACTTCAACCCATTATCAACGTTTTCTGTGACAAGTTGACTAAGTGCGGCAACTGCGTCTTCTGTTGATTTGCCTTGTCTAAAGCCAAACTGAGATGGTGACAGAAGCTCGTATTTGTCCAAGTAATTTACTAACCTGGAGTTTAAGAGTCTCTCGAGTATTTTTGAAATAGCTGGCAGTACCGATATTGGCCTATAATTTCCGACGTCGTCTCTATCCCCACTCTTATACACAGGGGTAACAACTGATTTTTTTAACAGAGCCGGAAATACACCCTTTTTAAAACATTGATTTACAAGGTGAGTAATAATTGGAACAAGTTCATTCTTAGCCAATTTGATAAAACTTATCGGAATGTTATCCCATCCCGGAGCACTTTCAGATCTTAAATTCATGAGCGTTCTATTAACTTCCTCATTATCAGTTTCCAATAATACGAAGGAGTTGATCTGGTTTGGAGTATTATTATTTACATGAATACGATTAGAGCTGCCGTTAGGGTGTATACTGTTAGCTAGATTTTTACCTATATTTAAAAAGTAGTTATTTACAAAATTTGCTGATTCATTTGGGTTAAATTTAAGATTAATTAGTGCCTCACTGTCATTCTGTGCCTTATTGCTGTATGTGACATTTTTTATATTTCTCCATAAAAGTTTATTATTATTTGTCGAGTTAGTAAACAGGTCTCTTTCATAGTTTCTTTTTAGTTTTTTATAAGATTGTTGCAGTAATTTCTGTATCGAGTGTAAGTTATTCTTAATATGTCATTGTGACTCTCCTTTCGTAGTTGTTTTTGCAATTTATTACGGTTTTTAATGCAACGTAAAATCCCAGGAGAATTCCAAGGTTTTATCGTGCGCTGGTTCCTAGGAATTAAGACGTTATAGGTATTATTCGTAAGAGACTCGGTGAGTACATTTATGAGTCGCGATGTTATAGTATTTGGGTCTTTACAAAACAGTAATTCATTAAGATTCTTTTGTTGAAGATCATGTAGTGCTTTATTGTAATCTATTTTATTTTTTGTTTTTACTACAGAGTTTTTTCGCTTAGTTTTAGTTATAGAAAGTAGGGTGGTAAGATGATCAGTGATAGTTGTATATAGAACTGCAATAAAAGCTTGACAATTTTTTGGGTTAATCTTGAGCATAAAATGATCTAAACAGTTTTTTTCCCTGGTTGGCAAAGTATGGCCCGCGAGAATACCGTATCCAGAGAGCATGTTTAGGTAGTTTACTCTATTGTTATACTCGTAGGTTGCCTCTACCGGTTTAGTTAAAATATTTATATTAATGTCTCCTGCGATTATAATATTATTTTGTTTATTTAGGGTATTTAAATGTAAGCAAAGTGAATCTATGAAGGCATCCGCATTTGTGTTAGAAGGAGAGCGGTATATGCTGAGTATTGTATTATTGAGTACGTCTAGCTGAAGGCAAGAAGCATGAGTTAGTCTAATTTCCGTAACTTTAGGCTGTAACGTTTTTTTTATATAGGCGACTACACCATCATTCTGGTTCAGCTGACATACAGTAGAATATATATTATAATTATCAAGTTGTGGTAGGGGTTTGTTTATGTTCAACCGACATTCCGTTAGGATCAAGATGTCTGCCTTTGAGGCAGATGCTAGATAATGTCAATAAAAAATCATCAAAGTTACAATAAATACTCCGTATGTTTTGAGAAACGATTGTAAGATCGCAATTATCAATTAACTTATAAGAAGAAAGCTCCGCACAGTCGCATTGTATGGCACGAGCAATTGCAAAATCGTCTATCTCATTCAATCTGTGTAGTGTTGAGTCACCCATGTGTTTTGAAAAAAATGTAACATGTTATTATAACTAAAATGATGTTGTTAACTGAAGAAGATACAATCGTTGATTGATGATGATTTTGTTCAAACTTAATACGGAGATATTCAAGTTTATTTAGTTTTTGTGTGTTTTGAGTTTTGTAAAAAGATTGTTGTATACATTTATAATATGTGTTATATGTGCTTAGTGTAGAATGTAGAGTATTAAAGTAAATATATGAGACGATGTATGTGTAAATGTTACAAAAAAATATAATTAAATTAGTTTTAAATCGAGGCAAAATATAAGTTACAGATAATAAAAGCAAATCAAAAAGCAAGATAAGAAATGTTTTGAATAGTTGTCTTAACTCACAGCACATCAGAGTACCCGATTGAGACGAATTGGCTTTGGATAGTCAGATTAATTGTGATCCTTGGTTTTGACTAATTAGCAGTTGGTGAACTTGACTTTCATTCCTTATTATTATAATTGGAGAGTTTTCATTTTCTCTCACATATACCTTGCCATACGCAGTCCAGCAGAATTTATATTTTAATAACTGATAAAATGTTACTATCAATAATTTTATATTGTAGATTGAATTATACAATGGTAAAAATCAAAGCATAATGCAGAAGCAAATTATACTCTCATCGACTTTAAATAATAGAAATCAAGATGTAGCCCAAGAACTATCCGATATTTTTGTAAAAAATTCAATAACAGGCCAAATTTTTGTAAACAGCCCTTAAATATAATTTTAAGAGTATTTATTTTGGAATCCAACATAATATCGCATTGGAAGGTATAAAAAAATTATACTTACCCCGAAAATGGTACAATTTTTCAGCAAATATGCTATCACCAATTTTATCGCGAACATGTGTTTATGTTCACCATATCTAAGCACCTAAGTCGAAATCCATAGAGATATAAAACGGGAAACTAATACTTTATGAAGAAGTCGGTTGTTCCCGATAGCATTTTTAACATAGGTTTAATGCCAATTTGAGTTTACGTAGAGAGTTTATTTAAAGTTTATTTGTTTTTCATTTACAAATATAGGGGGATTATATACTTTTACGAAAGATAATTAATAAATGTATTCAAATTTAAAGTGAATCATACTTATACCATTTTTGCCCATTTTTTATAGATTTTTTATAGCTTTGTATTTGTTTTTTTTTAATGTCGCTGTCATAAATATTGGTGGATTACTAATGAAATATTTATTAAACTAGATAATCTAATTTTCTATGTTTAGAAATTACTGATATAGAATTATTGTTGAGTCTCCATAGAGCGAATTAGTTTGGCTCTCGGGCTAATGGCACTTTTTAGCAGATCACTTAACAACGATTTGTTATATTCGTTATACGAGCAGTACCTTCTTTGAAACCTTTGGGAGGAATGTCAATTGCAAGCTCTACCGCGGAGGTCGATTTTGTTAAAACTTCAGTACATGAGCTGCTTTTTAAAAGCCTAATACGCTCAAAACAATGGAATACCTACTGACTCTTGAAATGCTTTTTATACAAACCTTGATAAGAAATAACAAGCGAACAAATATAACAGTAATAAATCTTGTCTTTTTTATCAACAAGTTATTCCATAAAATTTATTGTTTGCTGTTGACAAAGTTGCAAAGAATTTTCTTCAATCGAGCTGCGTGTTATTTGAAGTCGTGCCTGTACCACTTTTAACGTATAAGAAGAAATAGACAAATTTATTTTTATTATTTTATACTAGACGCTACTGCTACTACATTTAATTAAACAACCGTTACAGAAATGTATATGCGTTGTAAATCTATTAAAAGGTAGATTTATAACGAAAAAAAGGATTTTGTTTTTTCAAAAAGTAGGTAAATGTTAGGAAAACGGAAATATTCATAGAGAGAGGCAAAAAGAAATCAAATAAAACTCATCTAAATAAGTAACGTATTACGATTGAATCACCATATTTTGTCGTTCTCAGCAATTCAAATCGTATTTTCGCTGATGTTACGTTGTACTTCACTACATAGTATAAAACAAAGTCGCTTTCTCTGTCCCTATGTCCCTTTGTATGCTTAAATCTTTGAAACGGATTTTTTTAATAGATAGAGTGATTCAAGAGGAAGGTTTATATGTACTTTTTATCCCGATATTCCCACGGGAACGGGAACCACGCGGGCGTCCGCTAGTATAAGTATAAAGGAATAAAGGAAATATTAATATCTAATATATTTTTTTATCCAAAAAAGATGAATTGAATCTTCATATTTTTCCTTTTATCACACTAATTCCGAAGGGGTTGCTAATAAAAAGAGTAGGCGTAAGGAACTTTTCAGATTTACAAATTAACAAGATATCCAAATAGGCACACTTTTTTGCAAATACAAGCATTAACCCTCGGCGGGTAGCGCAGGACCGATGGTTGTGGAGATCCTTGGGGGAGGCCTATGCCCAACAGTGGGCGTCGTTCGGCTGACATGATGATGATGACGAATTATGACGTATATCTAATGGTATAATCCATTCAGAACTATAATAATTATACCATGCACATTGCACAGTCTGTTTCGGCTGTATTCATTGGGGTATTTTTTTATTATCCACAACTGGCTAGCACTTAGCCTTCATTACACCAGATGATAAGTGGTGATAAGGCTGAAGGTGGAAGCGCACTACTCCCGGAATCCTCAATCACTGAGGAACAGGCTATCTTATCTTTAACTGCCGGAACACAATAATGCTGAAAACATTATTGTTATGGCGTCAGACTTAGATAAGATGGTGGTAGCTAGCCAGGCGGACTAAGAACAAGTCCTACCACCAACCAAACCGAATACAATATGTACCCCCACTGGGAATCGAACCCGGAACCTCTGGGTCTGAAATCCGTGGTATGAACCACTAGACCACAGAGGCGGTTAGGTATTAAATATTCATTCTGCTGTCGGTGTATTTAACGCTAACTTAGTGGTGCTATCCAAACCACAATTAATCATCAGCCATCAGAATCAGCGTCACTATGAGTGCTTTGAAAAGAAAATATTGGTTTATGAGTATACAGACAGACACACACAGAGCATTATTAACTATAGTCCGTTCGGTTAGATAGTGTCGGTACACCCGCACGGCATTGTGGCAGAGCGACACTATCTAAGCGAATGGACTATACCAGTGTACCGCCCGCGGCTTACCCGCAAGAACTACACAATCTTTGCCCGTGGAAACGACATAGATCTTTGCCCATAGAAACGACATAGATCTTTGCCTGTGGAAACGACATATTTTCCCAGAGTAAAAATTCTAGCTAGACTATAATCTAGTTCAAGCGTTTCGCAGTGATTGAGTAACAAACATACACACTTTCGCATTTATAATATTAGTGTGAATACATCGATAGGTTTATTAAAAGCTGTCAAAATAGCTATCTGTGAATAAACTGTAAAGTTATGCTGTAAAAAATTCAGATACCTAGTCCAATTAAAAACACTACTTAGGTATATGGTTTTACAATTTTTATTGCGGTTTATGTAACTAGCCAGCATTGAAGAACCAACTAGAACATGTCGTAGATAAAATGGTGTAAGCAAAAATGCATTTTGGCTTGATAAAAAAAAAACAACGGGTTGCACTCCGGGAGTGCGGGCAGAACTGAAAAGGGCTTCCTAGACATTTTCACAAAAAAAAAAGGAATTTGACAAAAAAAAGAAAAAATACGGACTGGATTTGAACCGAGGTCTTCTGGCTTCAATGCCGCCCGTTTTCTATCGTGAGCTATTACAACTTTGGACACGGTAGCGAAATTTGCCTTCGTATTCTAATGACATTGTAACAATAAAAAATTTCGATTAGGTCACGTGACCTGACGCGAGTTTAACATTTTTTACCTATCACAAAAAGTGCACAGCAACGCCGCTTAAGAAGTTTTCACTTCCAAAAACGACAATTATTCTATCAAAAGGATAAAAACTAAGTAAACCGTCACAATAATGACCCGAAAGACACTCTCAACCAAAGCGGCATACAACGCTGTTTTTGTTTAACCGACTAATGACGGTGTACAAATAGCCAAATCAGCAACCGGCCCACGTAGTGCAATAACCATGAAACGTTACTGTCATATGTCGAACATGGTGCGCGGTATGTGCGGTGCAAAAACGACGCAACTTGGTACAAGGCACCTGGATTCCGCGGACGTGTGTTTATAGGCAAGCATTCCGAAATGCGACACTGTTTTGCTGAGTTAGATATTCTATTCTTAAAGAAAGATTCTGTTTGTAAAAGTGCCTGAGTGCCGTTTTATTTTTCTTTTAGATGTTCCCTTGTTTTCAGTAACACTTCAAACAAGTATTATAATTATGTCCATTTATAGGTGAGCCAAAGAAGTGATCAAAGCAAAAACCTAATTTAGGTCAAACTTAGGTATAGTACAGTATTGGATGTGTACTGAAATAAAAATCAGCACAGCATTCACGAGTATTTAAAGATGAAATCTAACTTTCAGGAACACTGTTCGTTCGTGTTTACAACTTAAAGTTTAGCAAACAGTTTTAAAAGACCTTCTCTCTTAAGATGAAAGTGAGTTTTTCCTACCGAACAATTTTACTATCAGGAAACTTGTGCGGGGTCATGCAAAAGTAGCTCGTGGATTCAATGACTTTCTTTTTAAATAAAATGACGGAGTTTCAACAAAGAAACATCAGAAGTTTTCTCATAGAACAAACTTCTCAATTTTCCGCTTTAGTAAGCTTGGCAGTAAGTCTTACTGGTTGCCTAGTATAATCCGGCTGGGAAATAAGTATATAGGTAGTAAGTTTTCTTCAGGAACCATGTAACAGGTGGAATTAGCACAGCAAGGAGTTTTAAGTCAACATAAGTAGGTACCTGTAGCAAAAATCGCAGGATGGACCCCAATACCCGAAACAATAACTCTGGCAATGGGAATACGTTAGCGTGAAATAGAATGGAAGCAATAAAAATGTGTAGGAACGAATTGCAGCAGTATCTATTAAAATAAAATTTTGTATTGTTTTTTTTTATTTATTTTTATTTATATATTACTAGCTTTCCGCCCGCGGCTTCGCCCGCGTGGACTGCACGACATTATCCCGCGGGAATGTGATATTTTTTCAGGATAAAGAATAGCCTGTGTTGCTCTCCAGGCTACAAAGTATATATGTTCCAAATTTCAGCCAAATCCGTTCAGCAGTTTTGGCGTGATTGAGTAATTAACATCCAAACATCTAAACTTTCACATTTATCACTACATAGTATAAAACGAAGTCGCTTTCTCTGTCCCTATGTCCCTTTGTATGCTTAAATCTTTGAAACTACGCAACGGATTTTGATGCGTTTTTTTTAATAGATAGAGTGATTCAAGAGGAAGGTTTATATGTACTTTTTATCCCGATATTCCCACGGGAACGGGAACCACGCGGGTGAAACCGCGGGCGGCCGCTAGTAATATTATATAGTAGGATTAGTGGCTTGGCTGTGTAAAGTGTGACTTTACCCTCGTGGTACCCGCACAGAATAATATTTGTGTACCCGTTCTCGTGGGAATATAGTAATGAAACTGGCTTATATCACTCAGGAAGAATGTAGCTTTCTAATAGTAAAATAATTATCTAGACTAATAAGTCTAGCTAGATAGAATTAGGAATTAATTTAAACCAAATTATCAAAACATGGGACCGTGAACATAATATTTATATACCTAGGTAGGTACGTAACATTTTAGTAAAGAAGACAAACTGACACTCACAGATATGGTTGCTAACTATACTGCTAAAAACAGTATTATACTGTTTTTCACTATATAATACTTTTTACTGTTGAACAAAAAAAAAGTATACAAATATACTGTTTTCAGCAAACGTCACTGGTATCCATAGGTCTTTTTAAAAAGTAAACGCCCAACACTGCGTTTTAAGGCCTCTCCTGCTTACGAATGCTTACGAAGCTTTCCAAAATGACTCAAAATTGATAAGTTGTGCGAGAAGCACAAATAAATATGTCTTCAAAACAACAAAACATTAAAAACAATAAAATACTGCTCCTTTTTCTAAAATACTGTTTAATTTTCTTTTCCCACCTTATTATACTTTTCTTTTGTAAAAAAAAGTTGGTAACCCTACTCACAGATGTTGTTTGATAAAAAGATTTAAAAAAAACGCGACGAATAGATAACCTCCTCCTTTTCAGTTTTTGTAGTCGGTTTAAAATGTTCGCCATCTTTATTCAATTGATAACAATATAACATTTTTTCCCGCTCATTTTCCATGTAACACTACAATAACCATAACAATTAATTCGCCTCCGAATGCTCGCCACCTAAATGCCAACAACAAAGGCCAGGTTTACACGCTCCTGGAAAAACAATAGCACATTCGACACGAGTGTAACATGCTCGAACATGTCCCTACCTTTTTGTTGACAAGTCGCGACGTGTCCGATTATGCACGAATCCAAAGTGGCATGCGCTTTATATGAAAATTTGGTATAAACGATTGTATGGACTTGGCTTAAGAGAAACAATATTGGAAAGAGGGAACAAAGTTAACAAATACTTGGAATTGTTATGCAAGGTGTTTATTTAAAGATGGGAGATACTTTTACTATGGGACCAAGTGCGATATCGAGAAAAAATCGGCTGTTTCATACAAAAGTGCAATACCGAATGGGCCAAAATGTATGGAACAGCAGATTTTTTTTCACAATGTGGTACTTGGTCTCATAGTAAAAGTTTTTTGTATTGATGGGTTTTACCCCCTGAAGCAAAGAATACTATAATATTACTAACGTAAAGAAGCGACACTCACCTCCCCCCGCCAATTCATTTCCCCCGCATTGAGAAAGTAAACCAAGGAGTAAACGTCACACGTTTGTCGGTTGTCTTGTCAGTCACTCAGTCAACAAGAATGTAACCAAGTCAACGATGTCATTATATTTCGTAAGCAAACTTCGATTTAAGGATCGTGCGATATAACCTTGCAGTGGCGTTCGTATATGCAGTTGAATCGTAGATGATTGATATCAAATTTAATATGAACAGAAAACAAATATTCCAATACGAATTGTTTGACCAAATAATAAATGTTATGATACGATTAAATTCTATGAAATAAGAGGATCTTTTATTGATTTGATTTAACTTTCATTAGGTGCAAGTATTGGATTAAAGAAATTGGTCGAATGGACTTAAGGCGCTACTCGGAAAAAGTATGGACTTTTTTATTTAAAACTATAGGACGGTTACAGTTGTTACAAATCTGGTAATAAGATATATATTTCTTCATACCTTTATCTAGATTCGTATAGTTTCAAAAACACGATTTTATGTTTTTGTCTCGACACTTTTTCTTTTCGAAAAGACCTCTAAAAATACGAAAATTGTAGATTATTCTTAAATAGGGTTACTTACGCTATTGGAAATTGGTTTAATTAGTGAACACCAATAATATTTAGGATCGTATAGAAGCATTTTTTTAAATCGCTGTAGTTTTTTAATACGAAGTTATTTTGTTTTTTTGCCTAATCTGCAAAATCGGTCTCGATCCCGCGCGCGTCGTTTTCTCAATTTTTCCGAGTATCGCCTTAAACCAAAAAAGCGTGGAGACACTTCATACTAGTTATTTTGTTTGTTATTCATTTCCCTAATTCTGACCGCGCAAAAAGAGTTTCTAAGAAAAATGCAGCCCCTACCATATTATTACTGCAGCCAGAAGACTCATTAGGTACTCGTATTTACATCAAAATTTACTCAAACTGATAATAGCCTCTTAGAGTACTTGCAAATCTCAAACATCAACAGAAATTCCAAGTACAAGTACTTCACAGGTGTCACACTCAGTGCAGAAAACACAGATTTTAAGTGAAAATTCGCCCCGGAAAAGGAAGTTGCGGCTTGACTTTAAATCAGAGGCTAAGAAACGAAGATTATTGGAATCGTCGGTAATAGGAAACCCCAAGTAGGCTGATATGTCACCTCTGCTAAAAAAAATATTGATGCTCAAAAAGTATATAAAACGAAAGTCTCAGGGAAACAGATATGACCAAGAGTATATAATGTTTGCATTAAATATATATTTTACCAGCCCGGTTGCTTACCGATTTACAATTTCCTTTTACGTGGTGTGTTGGCTGACAAAGGACATTGTCCACGATGTTCCACGATTGCAATATTATACTGATTGAGATCAACTACAGCAGATGAATTTAAGACATCGAAAGTTTTATCCATCAACTCGATCAGCCAAAAAAATTTTGGGATTGATATGGGATTCGGTGAATTTTAGTGTTTATAAGCGATAAGCTCTGCCACAGTCGTGTTTATAAAATGTCTTAACATATTCCCACTTTGCAATCAGTTAGTTCCATCAGTATCCGAATACTCAAAGTCATATTTCATCGGGTTGTTTCGCACTGATTTTATCAAATGAGGCACGTCAAAAATATAGTATTTATTTTTCCTTCAATAAAAAGTATGGCTTACTACAGTCTGTGACTGTGACAACAGTCACATTTCTTTCATTAGCCATGTTTAAAAAAATTGAGCCTTGATCTGATACAAAGGCTACATTACATGAACTCCAATATTTAAAATTTGTGAAATAACATGATCTAACCACGCACTAAACGTTCTTTGTAATTTTTGCTTTGAGACAAAAAACAGTATGCGATTGGTTGTTTCCAATTTTAATGTATAACTGTGGCAATGATTACAAAAGCTTGCGTTGCTGGTTCTCCAGTTTGTGTCCCGTCAATCACATGAAAACCTATAATCTTATCCTCGTTAATTTGATGATATAAGTACCGTTTTAATGAAATTTCGTCAGCGCAAATAATGCAGTATGTTTCTGAGTCTTTTAATATTTTAATTTGGTCTCTAAACATTGTAAAACGTTAGGTGAAAATTTTGTATCAATGTTGATATTCATTCAGCGCAACGTCCTTTCGCTTGGCACGTTTAACGTTTGCTAAGACTCTTCATGCTAATGGACTGGCAAAATATAAATTTAAAGCAAATAACTGAAAATTTTTAGTGTTTCTATTGCTATGACTGTTTTGTTTTAGACGGGTTTGAAAATTGATATTTTTTTGTAATTGAGAGGACATATTGGTATCTTTTTGAGATGCACATTCTTGCTGAGTATCCAAATATTTTTCGTCTTTTGCACTCTGTTTATAAGTCACTTAACAATTTCCTTTTACGTGGTGTGTTGGCTGACAAAGGACTTTGTGCACGATGTATAGGCCGTTTGGCTTAACATGCACATTTTTTAAGCAATAAAACTATATGTTTGGAAGTTTACACTACGAAGAAACTATTTATCATTTTTGTTTTGTGTCAAATAATAAAAAGCTTAGAAACAGACAGACAGAAGCGAAGAGCGACTTTGTTTTTTACTATGTAGTGATAATTAAAGACAATTTTATTTGTTGGATTCATTTCATTTTTTATTAAATTAGTTAGTACCGTACGACAGGTGCGTTTCTGAAGATTTCAATACAAAGTACATTGTGCCATTCACAAGGCCTTTTGACAATCGCTTTTGTACCGAAAAAAGCTTGTAAAATGATTGCTTCCGAACTTACCCGACATAATATAAACATACGTAAATAATAAATTGGGACGCTCTTGCAAAGTTATTTCGTGACGCACGCGGCATGCGCCATCTAGTCGATATATTTTGTACCACTAGCTCCGGCGTGTGCTACGGCGGATGTCATCCCTGCATCGTTGACGCACACATTTGACGCGTGTACACACGTTATGTCAGTTACGTAGTAGTAGAAGGTTAATATGCGGGGGTCGTAGTATGGAGTGTCGTAGGTGTGCCTGAAGTATGCTCCATCTTTAACAAACACCCTCTATAGGTAACAAGTATCGTAGTCCAGTGGGTAAAAAAGTTCTTTGATTTACTTACTTATAGAAATTGTCTTTGTTTAAATATCTTCACCTAAAGGCGTTTCTTGGTTAGACCATTTATAAGTGGACGGACGATACCTACTAGTGAAGGTGATCGATCGTCGTGGTTGTGTTGATCTTCGGCATATAGCATTATGCCATGCTCAGCATGCTCTATTATGCCGAAGATCACATAAGCAGTGGGCCTAGTGGGTATTTGACTGATTTTTTTTTATTGACTTAAAATGTTCATATAACTAGTAGCAACACAGCATAGATATTTATTTTCAAATATCTTGCATATTTTCAGCGATATAGAGCATCAAACTTACTAATTAGACAAGGAGAACGCTATAGAAACGTGACGTCACATTTCTATAGCGCCAAACTCTCGCCATAGAAAATTTCGTTTTAGAAAGAGATAGCTAGAGTCACAATTAAGTAGCTTATAATTCGCTTGTTATAATACATATTGAATTTCTTTTTTCATATTTGTTATTCAATAATGTTATATTTTCGCATGTCATAATTAAATATCTACATTTCAACAACTGTCAAACACCCACTATGTCAAATATAACAAATGAAATCATTGAATTTACTAAATTAACACTCATAATAAATTCGTTACTAGGTACCGCTACAAGAACACTAATCTATAAGAATTCAAAGTTGACTTTTTTGTATTAACAATCCAATTTTTATTACAGAAAAATTGAAATTGTGAGGGTAGTAATATCTTCACATTGATGAAAATTAACGCTGGCTATACAGCGCGTAAGAGGTATTGGATAAATTCGACGCTTCTCGTAACGACTCCGTAGTTCAGTGGTTAGAGCAGTCGCGCGGATAGCGAAAGGTCGTAGGTTCGAGTCATATCAGAGCTGGTTGTGAGACGGATCGATTTTTTCTTAATACTTCATTTTCAATTTTTCAGTCACCTATTCTTGATTAAAAAGTTGTATGAAAGTGATTAAAAATATGGTTTCCAATAGTTAAACTTGTAAGTATACATATTTTGATTTGAATAAGTATTATTTTATTATTATGAACCGACAATAGGAAACAATTGTTCATAATAACAAATTAAGATTCTAAATAATTCAATAACGTATCTTACCAACAGTTTCTTCCGTAGCACTTACCATGAATAAATACGTAACAAGTATAATGTTTATAATTACAAACTGATTATTCGATAAGGATACAAATTACTATGTTAAACTGCTATAAAGCATAAGCTCGTAATTATTGGTGTGAATGAGAATCGTAAAGTGACGATGAGTCGTTCAGTCCACACCTCATTCACTCGTTCATTAAAACCGTTCGTTTAATGAATGGGTTGGTTGGTGGTTAGTTGGGCAGATAATTACTGTGTTACGATATTGATCCGATTTGATCCACTTTGAGAGTAATGTTGATGTAAAAATGATAACTCCAAAGTTACTTTTAGTTTATTACTAGCTGATCCTCGCGGTTTTTCCCGCGTGGTACCCGTTCCCGTGGGAATAAAATATAGCCTACTAGCGGCCGCCCGCGGTTTCACCCGCGTGGTTCCCGTTCCCGTGGGAATATCGGGATAAAAAGTACATATAAACCTTCCTCTTGAATCACTCTATCTATTAAAAAAAAACGCATCAAAATCCGTTGCGTAGTTTCAAAGATTTAAGCATACAAAGGGACATAGGGACAGAGAAAGCGACTTTGTTTTATACTATCACTACATAGTATAAAACAAAGTCGCTTTCTCTTTCCCTATGTCCCTTTGTATGCTTAAATCTTTGAAACTACGCAACGGATTTTGATGCGTTTTTTTTTAATAGATAGAGTGATTCAAGAGGAAGGTTTATATGTACTTTTTATCCCGATATTCCCACGGGAACGGGAACCACGCGGGTGAAACCGCGGGCGGCCGCTAGTGTAGTGATAAATATATGGTTCGTGGTCCACCTTTGAAAACTCTTGATTGTGTTTGTCATCCAACTACAACTCAATAAAATAAAAACAAAAGACGATCATGAGGAAATAAAAGACAATCATAAAGAAAAAAAACTATAATGAAGAAAAAAAAGACGATCAAAACGCGCTGAGAAACAAAAATTTTTCATATAGATACTAGAACATAACTGAACTTAACTTTTCTTACAACGTACTTTTCACACGACTTTTATTTTTAAGGTTTCGAAACTTTTTGTATAGAAGCTGGCATATCGACCCACCGCCATTTTGATTTTTTTTTCAAAATCGCGGCGCACGATGAAAGTGGTATGTATGGGGTGAAACCGCTAGGATCCGCTAGTTTAATAATAAAGACAGAGAGATCGCATGCAATTAATTAAAGAAATAGGTCATATATACAGAAAGGTGGACCACGAACATAAGTTTATGTTCGTGTATCACCCAGGTGGACAAAGGTGGACCACGAACATAAGTTTATGTTCGTGTATCACCCAGGTGGACAAAGGTGGACCACGAACAAAGATTAGTGTTCGTGGTCCACTAAGGGACTATTTTGTATTACCTATGCATGGCATGCAACATGTACTGAAAATACTCAATGCAAAATGTTGACGGGATGATGTAGCAAGTTGTATATCTTCACATGATTTTGTAAAAAAATGTTCAGAAAGTTAAGCTTCCTTAATAATATAAAAATCAATTCAATAAGCAATCTGTCAAAACTTATGCGAGATTAAAATGAGAAAGAAAAACACGAGCCTTCGAAATATCTATCACTTGCCCTTTTAAGGACATCAAAACAAAATGCCAATTAAATATAACTCGATCAATTGGAGAAAGACGCACATACAGAAACAGCGACACAAAACAAGACAGATATATTAAAATAAGCTAAGGCAACCTCAATTTTATCGCTACCATAAAAGGATTGAGTAGAATTTTACAACGATATGTATGCAAATTTATGCTCTATCAACTGAGTCATACGATTAAAGGTGGTTTTTGATTTAAACGTACCGTGTGCAACTCTGGCGCCGATTATGACGGATAAATCCAATGATGAAGTCATTTAGGATAATTTGAATTATTGTGTTCCTACTTAACTTTATTATCTGAACAGTTCTTGTAAAGCTTTCTTTTATTGGACCAATAATGCTTTTTACACTTATGTTTACCATTGCAATAATATCAATATAGATTAACTTATTCAAAGAGCAACATGAGAAAACACCAAAGAAAGAAAGAAAAATCATTTATTTGGAACATCACGCAATTAACAATAACAACATTGTTTCTGCATTTCTGTTTTCCGGTAGTAAGAGAGTAAGAGATATAACCAGTTCCTCAGTAGTTGAGGATACCGGGAGTAGCACTTCAATCTTTGGCCTTATCATCACTTATCATCAGGTGTGATGAAGGTTAAGTGTAACCCCGTAGTAGATAAAAAATGTTTCATGCCATTTCGTGTTGAACAAAACATCACAATCACTCCAAGGCAAAGTATACTAATCACTCATACATTTTGTTTGATGACTAATGCTATTTTCGCGTGCTCTTCCATTCCAAGCACGTACTGCATGAGCTATGTTGTTGGCATGCAAGATACAGACAATGACATTTTTATTATGTATTATATGTCTGATTAGCCATAATCGATGCCTAACATAGTATGTCGATAGCGTCTGGATGTGACGCAAAATTATTGTTTGCATATTAATAATAGGGTACGTGAAGATAATTATAACAAAAGGGAAATTAAAGTACCTATGTATTTATAACGGTGATAGCGGATCTTCGAGGTTTTACCCGCGTGGTACCCGTTCCCGTGGGAATATCGGGATAAAATATAGACTATGTCACTCGGGAAGAATGTAGCTTTCTAATGGTCAAAGAATTTTCAAAATCGCTCTAGTAGTTTCGGAGCCTATTCGATGCAAACAATCAACAAACAAAGAATCAAATCTTTCCTCTTTATAATATTAGTATAGATGAACAAGTGCACGAATTAAATTAAAATTCAATTGTATCTAGTAACTAACTGTGCTCTATGGAACAGTAATTTTATACAGCTGTGTATGAACACTTATCTGACTCTTTTTACTTGTTACATTCATTCATTCAAAAATTGGCACCAAAGTATGGTAGTGACATATTAAACATCAAAGAATGAAAGATATCTTGTCGCCTAAGTATGAGAGGGAACAAAAGTCTCTATAAAGAACCCAGCACACCTGAAGCCCTCGATTGCTCAAGTCCAGATTTCTCTAAGACGGCTTGGAGAACAGGGTGCCTACCATCAACTTTAAGACAGAGATTCAAAAATAGCGCGATGCAGAATAGGTTCCTAAAACTAAAATGAATTGCTTTCTTTCGTACTATGACCTTCTAAAAACTGGATCGCAAATGAATTGCTAAATGTGAATGACCGAACGATTCGTGTCCTTATTTCTTCTACCCGTCTCTTTCACTCGATTCTGTCATGCCCAGAGAGTGAGAGGGGCGGGTATAACATGCAGGTGTCATGTTAAATCGACCGGGTTATAACCCAAAATGACTTATAAGTCAAATAAGAGTTCTTGACAGCTTAGCGGCTGTGAAATGTCATTGAATGATCACTGAATCGCTGTCATTGATATTAAGCTGTCGTGGTACGAATAAGCGAAGAAAATCAGTTTAGGTCCTAAACAAAACCGCAATAAGAGTTGATGGTAGGCACCCAGTCACCTAAACTAAACACTGCACAATTTTCTCATAAACGCATCCTTATAGATTAAATTCGCGTTACAACTACCATTAACCGTATATTACTTAACTACTGTACATTGACCATGACTACCTATAATTTTCTCTTTTTTACTTTTTTATCATAACTTTCTGTTTTCACCTACTTAATATTTCACAGTCAGAATTAATCAAAATTTCACTGGTCTAATTGAAATAAGGATTTTCCTGTCTTTTCCGTTAGTGTGACCATCCTTTCTGTGTATCCAAACTTTGACAGCTCGGGAGCTGTAGGTCGATTCTATA
Organism: Crambus lathoniellus; assembly: GCA_949710035.1. Lineage (NCBI taxonomy): Eukaryota > Metazoa > Arthropoda > Insecta > Lepidoptera > Crambidae > Crambus > Crambus lathoniellus. Next base: position 23,980,265 of record OX453310.1, read on the forward strand.
ACTTCGATCACCTAATCTCATTTCGCTGTTCACTCTCACTACGCTTAATTAGACACAAAGTTTCGTGTTCGAATGCGAAGTAAGTGAAGAGATGGACGGCAGAATAATAATTAACAATAGGGGTTTGTAGTTTAATAGGAAATGGGGGTCTTATTGAATGTATAAAGTCAGTTCTGGGTTCACGTAAAGGTAACCTAGTGGGACCAGCTTCCCTTTACCATTTTTCGGTTTATAGTGATGGCAAATACAGTCTTTTCGTATACCGCTAACGGACACAGGCCTGTCCCTCGCCGCGCTCAGCCCTCCCGCCAAGCTAACAGAATGACACATTTTACGTCACTTCATTGAATTTAGTTCAACTCGGTGCCACGCACGCAAGTGCAGCGCCAGTGTAAAATCGATTTTCATTGTTTTTAGAATGTCATTCAAAAAACATACAAACTTACATACATATAGGTACTCACGCCTGTTTCCCACGGGGGTAGGTCATTCAAAAAAGTAGGTCATTAAAAAAACTCGCCTCGTATTAAGAAAAAAAATGTGCTTTTACAGAATCACACTCCAGAATATCTTTCCTTTGGCCTGTTGAAAGTACACAACATGAATATTCAATTGCAACCTTCACAGACGAAAATACATCCTCGACAAATTCTCAAAGGGATTTTAATACATAATTTGGGCATATTAGCGTCCCGCGAAACCTTAATTTCTGTCCAGTGAAAACATTTGTTTGAAGTTAATAATTTAGTTGCGTAGAGACACTGCGTTAAGAGAATATGTTATTAAACGGCTACGAAATAAAACTGAATAATTTTAATTTTTGATGTTTTCCAATATTCATTTTCAATACCTACCTAATAAAAATTATATATGAGTGCACGATAGTTAAAATAATGAGATATATTTATCGAAATATACTAAAAAAATCGCCCTACCTCTACATTAGTTTTTTTCTTGTAGTTGTTTCAATAAAATAATGTGATATAATAACATGGCAAATGCAATTATGTTGATGATGATGTAATGTTGATTTATACCGAACCCCGACGAGTGAGAAGTTTAGATCAGCGTGCTCTTGTAAACGAAAGTTTTCGGTAAATACATAATTTATATTATGAATGGGTAAGCGTAATCACATGCCGTAACATAAGTATAATATACTAAAATCATTTTCATTTCATTAATCAATCATTTTTCAAACACGCTGAACATGATTCAACCCCTAAAAGGTTGAAATTGGGGTGAAATTTTGAATGAAAAATCAGGGTTAAAATAGACGTTTCAGCTTGAAACTTTGTAGGCTTACTTCTTAAAACAAATAGGCAACCCATTTCGTAATTTTCCCAAAATCAAACCCAGGGGGTAAAATAGGGGATGAATATGTGTATGAAAGTCCGTCAGTTTTGAAGTTAGGATCTTCAAATTTTGTATTTAGGCTGGCAATTGAAAATTAATATTTCCTGTGTCAGCGTTTTTGACAATTCCACCCCGGAAGGGGTGAAAAGGGGGATGAAATGTTGTATCTGGAAAGTCCTTCATTAAATTTATTATTTAGGCTTATGGTCGGAAAGTAAAACAAATAAGCAAACCCATATTTCGTATTTTTTCAAAAATCAACCCATTAGAAGTTAAATGGGATAAATAAACCTAAAGATTGATATGGATGTCGTAATTGAGGTTTTATGCCCGCCGCACGTGGCAAACGTTCTGCCTCGCGCGAGGCTGCTCGCTTGGTGAGGGAGGACCCGCCTAATCACGTAAAAACGGCTGATCGGATTTTTATGCAATTAAAACATAGAATACTTATTATCTCGGTTATTGGTCCCCTAAGTATTTTCTCGAATGTCCACGCGGACGAAGTCGCGGGCGGAAGCTAGTAAAGAATAAAAAATCAAATACAATAAAAAACCTTGCTTATTGTCATTAACAGTGAAATAACGCATTAAAACCGTTGAATATTTCAATTTACAATTTCTCAGTATTGAACGAAACCAGAAAAAAATGACAAATTGCGGCAATATCATTTTAATGAACGTCGCTTTGCATTCTTAGGATTTTCCGGTAAACTGTTCGTTAACGATAGCTGAGACCCTACCATCTGCTGTCATTATTGAGATAATGGCGATTAAAGGATGGAGCTATAGACAGCGTATAGCGCCATCTTGCTCACAATATTTCTTTGTCACTGCTCAAAAACTCGTGGTAGGGTCCTTGATCACCAGTTTTTACAATAAACACTATAAGTAACTAATTGTCTACTATTATTTTGTAGATCGATATATATCATTCTAAGTAATCGTTATCTGCTATCGTTTTTTTACTTTAACGATACTGTATTATGTTTGTTGCCTTTTTTCAAATTTTTTATAGGACATTTTTAAGAACTTATGATAAACTCGTATTTATTATCTAGCAAAGCGTTTAGTACGGACAGGTGGAATGTCTACGATGATGTATGGATGCTACCTACGTCTGGTACCCTGATGGTGGAAAGTAGCTGGAGGAACAAGATCATGCAGTTCCTGTGCGCACTCTCCAAAGTGTATCCGGTAAAACACCGACAGACCAGCAACTCTACGGCCGGCGATGACTGAGAGTTTGAAGTTCAGCTTTTGCTAAAGTTGTATCTCCAATGAGCTTTTTTGCGCGGTTTTCAATAGCATGATGCTATTGAAAACCGCGCATAGCATCTAACACTGCTAACACAAAATAACATAACATGCGTAAACTTCGAATCTATTGAATTTATTTTAGTCGTAATTCGTCGTCAGTTTAACTTCTGATGCATAATATGTACTAGAAAGAAAGTTTAATACGTACAATAAAGCGGTTTTGTGTCAAAAAGCAATAAAAAAATAAGTACATTGTAATAACGTATATAAAAATCATGTTATTTCAGTGTGGTTAAATACAATAGTCACCACACAAATGTGTTTTAAAACATATTAAACATTGGATAGGTTTTGTCATATCTATTTTATAAATTAGACACGTACCCGTACAGTGGCTTTTATTATATCGATCTACTAAAACCAACATAAGACACAGTCGTGTAAAAAACTTTTACAATATAACTTTGCGGTACTCAGAGCCCATTGGAGTCCAAAACATGCGATTAAGCTCAAGAAATAAGATGTAATTTTGTATGTACAGCGACTCGTAGCTATGCTTGGATATATTAGTTTGGTACTTTACCTAAGCTAGCTCAATGTGAATTTGTATGCTCAATACATTGCAAGTCCGGAAGAAGCGTCTGCGGTGTTGATAAAAGAAATAGGGGCTTTAACACCTCCACTGTTATTTCATATCATAGGTAGGTCTTAAACTGGAAGACCTATTCAAACGAACTTTTAGGTTTAGCTAGAATATGATAATGTTTCGTCTAAGTTAAGTTTGTTGTCAATCTAAACTAAAAATCAATGCCACTTTTCGTTGTAATTTTATAACTCAAGAACGGGCTCACCTATCAAAATCAAATGTTTAGGCTTTGTTCGGACTATTTAGTAGATGGTTTAGGTGAAGTTTGTACAAAATCGGTCGAGCGGTTCTTCATTTATCACTATTATCACATTTTTTGTAACACATGAATTCTGTAAATGGCGGATCATTTTGTTAATGGGGATTTTGCTGTCAAATTGAAATAAGGGTAGGGGTAATAGGGTAGGGGTAGGGTAGGGGTACGGTCGGGGTAGGGTAGGGATAGAGTAGTGATAGGGTAGGGGTAGCGTGGAGTAGGGGGTAGGGCCACGCGAACGAAGTCGCGCCCCGGGCCAGCTAGTTATTAATATTTTATTTGATCCATAGTCTCTGCCTACCCCCATTGGAAACAGGCGTGAGTTTATGTATGTATGTGTATTTGATTCACTTAACAAAAAACCACCTCACTAGCTGGTTTTGTGAAAACGTCAAAGAATACAAAGATTATTATGTAAAAAATCTACAATTTATTGAAACTGTACTTAGTTCAATAAAAAGTTACAGGATACAAGGACAACTGGTAAATCCTTTTTGAATGAAAACTTATTTCAGCAACCTCTCTGAATAACCATAGTAATTCCTTCTAAAGCTCTCAAACTATCAAGGAAGAGTAATAAACTCATAACATGAAACTAAAGGCGCCATGAAGTTCATACAATGAAATTCGACAGTGCATTAGCCATGCAACCAGCGCGGGTGCAATTAGGACGGCCGGTGACGTGACGATGGTGCGGCGAGGACGTGACGTGAAATCTCAGCAGCTTAGGATGTTGCGAACAGCTGTCGAGGAAGTACCCAGCATTGTATTTAAATGGCAATTTTTGAGTTTAAAGAACGTTTACAGGATATTTGATTTGGTATTGTGAATTACAAATATGGGACCGTAGTGCAACTTTTACATTGTATAATAAGTACGCTGCAAGTAAAGAACAAACTATATCATTTAGTTTATTTCGTAAAGGCACAATTTAAGTTTATAATGCACTACTACACAAGTACACAATACAACGACAATAAATTTTACTTTACCATAATGTAAAACTGCCACTGCCTTAGTCAATCTCAATACCTACTAAAATTTGTCAATTCACCAATGCCATGTGGAATGAATATATATTATATAATATATTATATCTGTCACCGGAAAATAACAAGAACCGCAAATTTATAAATTTTCTAGGAAATTTATAAATTTACGAAAGTCCTGTAGAACACGTGAAGCGCATCGATGCGATTGCCTTAAATTTCGTGGTTATTTTTTTAAGGAAGTTTATAAATTTGCGGTTTAATTATTTTCCGGTGACATATTCAGCAAATGGATTATGTCTTGCTGAGCGCGCCCTTCAGCTTGCACTCGCGAGTATCTCTATAACGCCACTGAAAACGCTATAGATACGTGTGGGGTAATTTTGGTCTGACAAGATCTAAAGCCGAATGATTGACACGCTAAGAAGACAGGGTAGAATGGATTCCGGGCAACCACAATTAGGCAAAGCAGTAACAATATTACTGGCATGTGAAAATTCAGGATTAACTTGTAAATACTGCATTTCGAGAGTGTTCATTGAATAATTTTGAATAACTTGTAACTGATTAAGCCCTGATTTAACTTGAATCAGTCTCTTTCTTAAAACTCTTGCAACCTCCTCTAAATTAGCCTCGGTAATATATTTTGTTTTCAGTCTAGGTATACTCTAGTGTGGAGTATTGTCCACTAGACTATGTTCATATCAAATATAAGAAAGAAATATCCATTGGAACAAAATCAAAATTAGTTTGTTAAAAACATGAAATGCATGAAACTTAACGATATACGAGTACGAGGTAGTGTTTAAAAACAATTGATAAACCGAATTGAATATTACCTACAGAGTGAGCACATCTTCAATTGACCTAATAAGAACAGATTTTTTGTAATTCACTATTCATTTCTTAATTATTTTTTTACAGTGCAAATGCAATGGTCGACTTTTAACACTTAGAATGATTTTAGGAAAATCTATATTATTATGATATTATAATATGCTGTATATATAACAATCAAATTTTTTTTTATCTCATTTTTGCACTGTCTATCAGTCGGGGTTCAGTTCAGTGACCACAACAAGCAATATCCGAGGACACATGAAAACTTCAGTGTTCGCAGCACGTTCGGTCATTTCCTCCCGGTGTGGTTAGGTTGCGAATGGGGTAACTGTAAAATAAAAAGTTTTGGGAGACATAATAAGCCAAAAACCTTGTTATGTTTTTTTGTTTCAGGACGTCAACATATCCACCATGCTGATATTCCTTGTAACACATTAAAAAAATATTTAAAACGCGTGTCAAAGCTTTTTTTTGGAAAAGTTGCCAGCTGTTGCTGAGTGCCAGTCGCACAAGGAGCCGAAAAAATTTGCATCTGTTATAACATTGTCCTCAAAGAAAAGACAAATGTGAAAATAACAAGGGGGCCATAAAAATACATAGAGTAAGAAGATAAAAGCACTTATACATAGATTTGCTCTCACGGCAACAATATCGAAGAAATTTATTCTTCCTTAGTAAATTAAATAAAATATTATAAATAAATTAGCATAAAAAGGTAGGTATAAATATAATGTTAAGGCGGGAAACGCGTAAATAGGATTTTGTTATCCTATTTAAGTAATCCATTACTCTCTGGAGCGTCTATATGCTGTGTTATTGTAGATTACGGATTTTAGGTAAAAAAGATATTTAATATTGAAATCGTCCCATCGTAGCTGGTGTAAGACGGTTCGGTTTTTTTCTAAATACTTCATTTACAATTTTTCAATAATAAAATTTGCATTGTGAATGCAAAAAGGTAAAAATTTATTTAACTTATTCTTTATTTTAACTTGTCCTAAAACCTATAAAAATTTTGAGCACACTACCCTCAAACGGTGCTCGTTAAAATCGTAATTCGGCGCGGCCCTGCATTTCTAATATTCGTGGGACATCGACCTCCGGAAACGTCTGCGAGGAAACCGGGAAGTATCCGTTGTGCATATTTTTTTATTTAATATCTATTTTTGTCACAGGATATTACGCTTTTTGGAGGTCATCGGCTTAGAACTCTTTGGTGAATAAATAAATGTTACTTTGAGTTCTATCACCATGAGTAACTTTATTAGTCCTACTTCTTACTAATAAAGAAAGTTTAGATGTTTGGATGTTTGTTACTCAATCACGCCAAAACGGCTCCACGGATCTGACTGAAATTTGGGACATAGATACCTAGATACTTTGTAGCGTGGAGAAGAACACAGGCTACTTTTAATCCCGGAGAAATATCACATTCCCGCGGGATAACGTCGTGTAGTCCACGCGGGCGAAGCCGCGGGCGAAAAGCTAGTTGGGAATATTTCTCTTGACCAAAGTGGTGGTCTTATGGCTCAATGATCTATTTACAAAATTAAACTGAACAATCTCCAATCTATACTCATATTATGAAAAGGAAATATTTGATTTTTTGTTTGTTTGCAAACTCGAAAACTACTAGACCGATTTCAAAAAATCTTTCACCAGTGGAAAGCTACATTATTCCCGATTTATATAGATATTTTATCCCGCTATTCCCACGGAAACGGGAACGACGCGGGCAAAACCGCGGGGAGCCACTAGTAGGACAAATAACAAGAACAAAGCAAAGGCTAAAATAATATTAGAAAACCAACATCAATAATTGATTATGAATAAAAAAACTTTAAACTATACAAAAATCAACTAAACCGCAATATTATACTTACCTACAGCTTTTTCTTCAAAGAAGAAGGAAGGAAATAAGGTAAGAAGGTAAATCGCATAATATATAACTACGTGTATATGTTACCGGCCAAACCAGATTTTAGGAAAAACTAGTTTTTCCTATACCAAATTATACTGATTTGGTAGGCGATAGGATAATTCGGGATTGTTTCACATAAAAAAACACGAAATTAAAGGCGATCGCGAAGTTCTAACCTATCACGTGTTCTACAGGACTTCCGAGGTAAACTCGCTCTTTGAAATGTCAACGCGATGAACTGATTTGGTCTAGGAAAAACCAGTTTGTCCTAAAATCGGCCGGTAACATATATATCACTTGCAATGAATATGAAGAAAGCGTACAAACTTATGCATTAAAAGTTGCTTAAAAATCAAATAGGAAATCAATTACAGATTACAAACACAAAGATTACATTGATCAACAGACCTTACTTGATCGATTTGAAATTGATCTCATCGTTTTGGACAGTTTCCTGTCCGAGTTGCCCAATCGGCTTAGATTTCTTCTTAATAAGAAACACTATGAGATACACTTCCTTTTTTCGATTGAGCATGTTAAAAACATGGCGTTGATCCCTTGTTAAAATTAACGAACGAAATATTATTTACATACACAATAGCACTAAAAGGTTCTCAAGAGAACAGAAAAAGGAAGTGTATCATATTTGGAATATTGCGGATCATTTTGATGTAGTAGGTAGTACCTATGTCCATTGTTAACTATATTTTTTTATGGATATTCCCAACGGTTTTCTATTTTTTGGGATTTTCCCAACGATTTTCTATTTTTTTGGGATTTTCCCAACGATTTTCTATTTTTTGGGATTTTCCCAACGAATTTCTCTTTTTTGGATTTTCCCAACGATTTTGGATTTTTTGGATTTTCCCAACGATTTTCTATATTTATTGGATTTTCCCAACGATTTTTTATTTTTTGGATTTTCCCAGCATTTTTCTATATTTTTTGGATTTTCCCAACGATTTTCAATTTTTTGGATTTTCCCAACGATTTTCTGTATTTTTTGGATTTTCAGAACGATTTTCAATTTTTTTGGATTTTGTGTGAAATACCGCGCTTCCTGAAACAATAACTTAAAAACGTGACAACTCGATTATATTTGACACATTGCTTGGCATATTGATTGACACATAAAAAGATAAAGATAAAAAGATCTGGCCAATCGTTATATATATTATATAGCTATATCTACTACTATCTATAGTTAGGAACCAAGCGTCTTTAACGTTATAAGATGAATTACATAATACTCATTGAAAATTTTAGCTTCTGTTAAATCACATACCTACTGTTTATTCTTGAAGTAAGTAGCTGTGAAAACATCACCATCTAAATAGGACTATTTCACAACAATAAAGTCTCCATGTTTATTATACATTTCATTACGTACTATAGTAAAATTTTATTGTAAGTTTGATTACTATTCCTACAGTCATTCTTTACTTTTAATGCATATACATGAATATAATATGAATAGATAATATGTTTTTCAACTGCAATATTGCTTTACAAAGTGATAATTGAAATTATTTTCTGAATTAACTAAATGCTTGTTACTGAGAAAATAATGATCAAAGCCGCTCATTAAGCAAACTAGATCGATATTATAGATCGTGATGAATAAATCATCTGTATTAACTAGTTGCTGAATGAAATCCATTGTGTGGGATGCGCGGGCGACGTTGACGTCAGTGCTGCCATATTTAGAGATGTTTATATCATTATTAGATTTATTATATTTTCAACGCGAAATTTTGTTGAATTTTAAGTAACTGATTTTATAGTCTTACTTAATTTGGCATTTAATGCCCTTTTTAAGTTTTATGTTAGTGTTAATGAACTATTAATTAAAGTATCGGTGAGAATAATAACTTAACAACTACTAATGTATAACTTGATTTTTTAAAATGAATTTTGGCATAAGATTGAAAAGCAGAAAGTTTAATATTTGCTTTTCAAATCTGAACCACTAAAAAAACTTGAAAACGCTCAAGCTCAAGATAGTAAAGAGGAAAAGGCATGTCAATTTGTATCATTGTATCTTCATGCTCGTGCTTAAGCTCAAAATGATAGTACAGAGAAAAAGGGATGTCAGTTTGCATCTTCATCGTCATCAGCCATTTAATGTCCCCACTGCTGGGCACTGGTAGGTATTAACGACTGCAAATGCAGCCGGGACCAACGGCTTAACATGCCTTCGGAAGGACGGAGGAGCTCGAGATGAAAAGCTTTTTGGTCACCCATCCCGTAACCGACCATTGTGAAAGTTGCTCTTAACGATCACAGGCCGAGCGCAGTAGGTAACCACTGTGCCACGGGCTCTTCCATGCCAGAAACAGGTGCCAGTTTGTATAAGGAACAGGAAAAACCATAAGTAGGTAAGTAGGGGAAAGAAAGACACCGATATCGTACCGCTTAAAGGTCACAGTATATATATCAACTCGTAAACGGAACGTAAGCGTATCAACTCGAGCGATTCAGTATTCTTTGTATGAAACTCCCTACTGCAAAGCACACTAATCGGAATCGTAACATAATCGCCTCGCCTCGGGACCAGCGAGCGGTAAGCGCGGCGTCGCCTAGCCGTAGCCGAGTCGATGTACCGACGCTGATCTGTGCCCCTAGTGTGAGTTGCTTTTAACTGTCAACGTTTACGAAAACTATCGGATGAACTGCTCATGTCGGTAAAGCAGTGAAAGGACATGAAAGAGATAGAGCGATAATTTTCGATTACGAATACAGTTTGCCATACTCATACTAGGGGTACCGGTTTGGTTACGTGCTTAGTGCTTACGTTAGGTTGACGCCTGGTTGACCGCGAGACGAAAGGCGATACGGTGTCGATCCGTATCCGTATCCGAGTTGATGTATATGCTGTGACCTTAACTTTTAACAACTTTTAAAAGGAAAGTATTAAAGATATTTATTAAAATGTCGTATTCATATAATGCGACACAGCTATTATACTACAAAAATGGCATAGCACATTTCGGCTAGAATTAAACTTGAATTGAATATCTTGAATATCTGAAGTGTGAAGATATTGAGGTCCTTACAATATGGCCATGTGTAAAGATATGTATCTTTCTCTCTCTATGGTGTAAAGCTAGCTTAACCTTAATGTAAAATTCTCTCATAGTCTACACTATTATGTATGATTTGTTTTATGTATGGGAATACTTGCTTGCTTGCTTAATTTCTTTCTCAAACGGCCCCTACCAAAAACTAATTTCCGATGCCGGTTCGCACTTGACCGCTTTTAACGCTCTTGATTTTGAATGCAAGACGGCCACGCGATGCAGTATCGGAATGCTTGAAGTGTGAAGATATTGAGGTTTTTCACGCTTCCACCAGTAATTGGGTAGAATATTATTTGATATTTAATACGTTTTCTTGTGATCGATATTATTTTTGGCAATGCATTCCATACGTGGCATTCGCCAAATTTTAAAGTGCAAGGGTTGGCAAAGCTTTGTAGAAGTAAATTAAAGAATATTAAATAGTAACATAAATGCTCATGCTCGTAAAGTTCGTGTTTATGTTGGGTATAGGCTGCACAAAATCGCTTTTTATGCTCTAGTGCATAAAGTAAAATCTTCGTCTAAGTCTCAGACTTTAAGACAAAGATCGTCAGGTAAACAGCCACACACGCAATTAAACTTATTATTTCATTGTTTCTTCAATTTTGTACATAATCCTTGTTAAATTACTAAATTAATAAAACTAGGCAAAATTTATGAGTTTTCTAAGAAATAAGTATTTCAAGAGCATTATGGACTACGATCTAATGCTAAAGTCACTGTGCTACCAATGCCACCTATAAAAAAAAAGAAAAAGAAAGTCTTCCCGCCAATATGGCGAAGTCTTTATTTTTTCTTTTTTGCAATATTGGTATTTATTTTCCTCACACTCTAAGTGAAAAGCAGAGTGTATAACTTGTACATAAAACCCATTTTACCCTCGAATTGACTATCCACCCTCGCCTACGGCTCGGATGGTTTTTTTTTGCCATGTAGATACTTACATCGCAAAAAAAAATTCTTCTTAATTTTATCAAGATCTTTTTTTTTTGTACTGGACCCCTTATTCTAATTTGCGATATCAGAGTGGCTCTCGTAAAAAAAGCTAAGAGGGCAAAATAAAAAAGAAATAAGATTAGTATTTTTTTAAAATAATTTCTATATTAGTATTCTGTACAACTTTCAGCAACCCTAACTGCAGTCGACAATGCATTCCCTTCTTCAGCTTCGAGTGCAATAAACATTGTTTTATTCCTTGGGCTTGGTCGAAAAAGGTCGAGACATTTTTAAGGTTTCTGAACTATCTAAAGAATTGGATGCAATTAGTTACTAGTTAGTAGTTAGAGTTCATTAACTAAACAACATAAGTCACTATTTTTTTGTAACTACATACGTAAGTACTTACATATAATAAATAAAATTTATTATATCTGAAAAATTGAAAATGAAGTATTTTTAGAAAAAATCGACCCGTGTCACAACCAGGGACCGTACTCTGAAACGCTAATCCGAAACTTCGGTTAGCCCCGCCCCTATCACTCGATTCTCTCCCGACTAGAGCGTGAGAGGGACGGGTATACCGAAGTTTCGGGTTTTGCGTTTCAGAGTAGGCCCTCAGTTCCGATTAGACACCCCTACATTGTTTTTGTGTGTGAGACGGGTCGATTTCTTTCTAAAAATACTTTATTTTCAATTTTTCAATTACAAAAAATGCAATAAAGTAAAAATTTAAATAACTTATAATTTCTGTCTACAAACTTTCGTTGCCTAAGTACCTATTTCACCCTCTATGATTTTACTTTATGCGTTTAAACTTATCCAGGGTCCTACTACAACTTCTCTATACATAAAACTTTGACTCGTGATAAATCAAGTTATCCTATCAAATTATATATTAAAAACCAATACCTATATCTAAATTACCAGAGTGGTGTGAATAGCCATAACGTAATGTCTAAACTTTACCGAAAATTTTGCTATCATTTTGTAAAACCTTTTTGTAGGTATTACATTTAAATATTAAATACAAATACCTTTAACTAAATTACCAGCGTGGTGTGAATAGCCAAGACGTTACCTACGTCTAAACTCTACCAAAAGATTTAGCTATAATTTGTTTGTAAAACTTTTTTTTCAATCCAATTAGCAGTTCAGATATTAGGGGTTCAAAAAACATTAAGTATACAATTCAGCGGTTTTTTATCAGTATTGCTAAAACCTTTATTAAGACAAAGAGTTTCCCAACTTCAATTCCACAGACCACCAACAAACCGTAAACTCCTAATGTGACAATTAAAATGACAATACATCAAGAGAAAGTCGCCTCCCAAAATGGTAATCAGATCCTAGCCCATTGTGACTCGTTTAATGACACTATTCCGAAGCGAAGTGGTCCATACAAACACAGTAGCCCCCCAAAAAAGGACACTATATCGTGTCGATTTGAGTCCCGACAAAAAGCAACCGTATCTTGCTTAATTGTCTTAGCCGTTTTTGGTAGTTTTCTAATCGAGAAAACTACCAAAAACGGCTGGGTGACTCAGACGCCTACGCTCCCGATTCTAACACCTGATTACTGTTTAAGAGGAAGTTGGTCTTTTTTGATGTTAACTTTTAATTATGTTAAGTAACGGTCTACAAAGGAAATTTTAGAAGAGGCGCATTCAGCCTTTGGTCCTTTAAATCTTGATAGCTTTATCATAACTTGAGCTTTGCAGTTTTCGAGTAGCCTTTTGTTTTTTTTATTTATACTAAGTTTCTACTTCATTCGAAAAACTGGATTTAGTACAATCAACGATCTTTCTGGCTGTAACTTTAGACTCGAAACTTCAATGGCATGCGCATATCGCAACATTAGCTGGTAAGCTTAGTTCTGCTTCCTACGCTATTAGAAAAGTACGACAGCTAACAGATGTTGATACTGCTAGAACCGTATACTTTAGTTATTTCCATAGCATCATGTCATATGGCATTCTTTTGTGGGGATTAGCGGCTGGCATTAATGCTATATTCATCTTGCAAAAACGAGCAATCAGGGCCATCTATAAACTAGGCTCCAAAACTTCGCTTAGAGACAAGTTCAAGGAAATAGGTATACTGACAGCTGCATCTCAATTTATATTAAATTGCATTCTTTTTGTACGTCGCAATATTAACTTGTATACCAAACATGGTGATTTACACAATCGTAATACTAGAAATAGAAACAAGCTCGTAATGCCTCGGTACCGTTTAGAAAAGGTGCACGGATCTTTCGTTGGTCAAGGTATACACATATATAACAAAATCCCAAGTGATATCTTGGATTTACCATATCTAGAGTTTAAGAATCATATAAAGAGTGGCCTCCTCAAAAAAGGCTATTACACTGTAAATGATTATTTGAACGACAAAACACCTTGGTCGTAACACTCGTAACGAATGTTCCTAGTATGATATTGTGAGTCGTGTCCTATATTTTATATTATTAGCGTTTATATTAGTTAAGCTTTTAATTCGGTCATTTAAGGTAGGCAGTTTGAGTATGTCATGCTCACTAAAACATTTCTACGGTGGTGGCGTGTGAGGCGGGTCGTTACGTTCCCTAAAATATGGTTGAGCGAAGCGATGGCTGGTTCATGCGTCATGCTCGTGAACGGGTGCTGCCAGTGGGAATGGGTCTGCTCTTATCTGCTTGCTTTAAAATGTGTTTTCTTTTGTTTTTATTCATTTTATTAAGAATTACATTTGAAACATGTATGGCGCAACTTGCAGTATATAGTAGAATTGTCTTTTGTTTTTAACTAATATTAAAGCTTTAAGTAGAGTTCCTAAGTACTTAATTGAAAATTGTTCACCGCTATGATCATTAGTTCGCCTATACTTAACTGTATTTATCATAACCCATTGTGTAATTGTGATGGAAACTGACCTTAGTCATACCATGTTAAGGTCATTTTTCAATTTGACGACTCTGTATGAAATAAAACAGGGAGAAAAAAGCAACCCTTGGAGTTTCTTGCCGGTTCTTCTCCAAGGCCTCCCGCTGTAGGGTTTGCGAACCGATGGCGTAGCTTCTATGACGTTCACAAGTATTGTAAATAACAATCTAAATTGAATAAACAAATTTGAATCTTGAATCTTGAATCTTGAATCATCATCAGACATTTAATGTCACAGACATAAATTATCTAAGACACTATATAATATTTTATCTGATGTTGTCTTAAACGGATTTTTAGACTTTCATGTACAAGCTTCATTAAAATTTAGGACATCCCCCGAATTGAAAACCAACTTTTCAATATTTCCTCGGGTCTGAGTGTATGTGGTAACCCAGATAACTCTTATAACTGTATAAACGCTGTACTACGAAAATTTTAAAGACTTTAGGCTGTTCCACTTTGCTGTATTTGGGCTGTATATCCGGATATTCAGACGTTGTAACTCAAAAAGAGGCCCCAAATTATACAGCTCTAAGTGTAGATCTAGCTGTCTAACAGCTGTGCAATAGCTGTACAAGCCGAAACATTTAGCTGACTTAGAGATTAATTATATACCATTATACAGATATTGTTCTCAAATTTTGCGTGTTTTATTCTTTTGTACAGTTTTAGGCTACAAAGCGTCTGAATATAAGAATAATATTTCGAATGAATCTCTAACATAGTTATTTTCTAACATTTTATTTATCGGATATGTCGGACACACGGCGGCGGCCATAATATAATTTGTGAAGTGAACAAATATTTATTTTGCTATTGATAAGTACCGATTATTAGTTTTTGGTTGTTATTTTGCTTGCGGCTGCAACTTTTTCGTGAATATGTATACTAATAGTAAGCCAAAATTCATGCGCCCTCGAAATAATAGATATTATCGAAAATATATATGTAATGAAAACCGTTTAACCCAACTTGAGACTAATTTTATGAGGTCCCAGTACTTTTCTATTTATAATAAATTTATTGTGTATGGTGTTCTGATAAAATGCTCTGTATATTTCACAAAAAAAATCAAAAACTAACATTAAAATATCTTATGAAATATGAAACCGTGTTTATAGGTTATGATTTAATGGCGTCCCAATTTAAACAGCTCTTGCTCTTTTAGTACTCGATAATGAAGCTTTTTGCGTAACTAAGTCGTAATTTAAGAATATACTACAGCCTATAAAGTAAAAATGTCTGTACATTAGAATTTAATTACTCTAATAGCTTCTTAAAAGGGTAAATTAAGTATGTAAATATTACAGCAATTTAGGGTTCAATTAAAACAAAGAAGAAACCAATTCACTGGAGATCACATCAACCCAGATTAGACCTTCACCGCGATCACTGATCAAGCGTTACAATAGTACCTACTGTTTGTGTGTGATTGGGTTTATTATATAATTATAAAAGATACAACTAAGAATCTCCAAGAGAAATGCTGAAGTAGAGTAGACATATCCCTATTTCCCTTGGTCACGGCATCACGCGTGAACGGCTGGACCGATTTGGCTAATTTTGGTCTTGAAATGTTCGTGGAAGTCCAAGGAAGGATATAAGGGTAGGGGTAGGGTAGGGGTAGGGTAGGGGTAGGGTAGGGGTAGGGTAGGGGTAGGGTAGGGGTAGGGTAGGGGTAGGGTAGGGGTAGGGTAGGGGTAGGGTAGGGGTAGGGTAGGGGTAGGGTAGGGGTAGGGTAGGGGTAGGGTAGGGGTAGGGTAGGGGTAGGGTAGGGGTAGGGTAGGGGTAGGGTAGGGGTAGGGTAGGGGTAGGGTAGGGGTAGGGTAGGGGTAGGGTAGGGGTAGGGTAGGGGTAGGGTAGGGGTAGGGTAGGGGTAGGGTAGGGGTAGGGTAGGGGTAGGGTAGGGGTAGGGTAGGGGTAGGGTAGGGGTAGGGTAGGGGTAGGGTAGGGGTAGGGTAGGGGTAGGGTAGGGGTAGGGTAGGGGTAGGGTAGGGGTAGGGTAGGGGTAGGGTAGGGGTAGGGTAGGGATAGGGTAGGGATAGGGGTAGGGTAGGGTAGGGTAGGGGTAGGGTAGGGTAGGGGTAGGGGTAGGGTAGGGGTAGGGGTAGGGTAGGGTAAGGGTAGGGTAGGGTAGGATAGGGTAGGGGTAGGGTAGGGTAGGGGTAGGGTAGGGGTAGCGTAGGGGAAGGGTAGGGTAGGGGTAGGGTAGAGGTAGGGTAGGGGTAGCGTAGGGGTAGGGTAGGGGGTAGGGCCACGGGAACTAAGTCGCGCTGGGTCAGCTAGTATACAATAAACAGAAATATTAGATAACCTAACAAACCAACCAAGGGAAAGGGATAATTGTAAGGCGCCAAATCACAAATATAGTTTTAACCGTAGAATATGCATTATAGCGCAGACCACTGCTATTCGGACTATATTTAAAATTGTATTCTTTAGTCGTTTCAGGTACTTCATCCAAATAATGACCCACAAGAGTCGACTTCATCTACATCAAAAACTGTTTCCGGTCAGGCTTCTAACAAGGAATGCAGCGATACGGCTATTACGATACCAATACGAATGACGAATATATCGTAATGACCCTATATGATAACGAATTACGATACGAATGCATTACGATTTATTTTTGATAGCATTTTGTTAAATTTATTTGAAGCTCTGTTTGAATTTACTTATATCAATATAAGACTGAGTAAAACAAAAATAAATGAAACATTTTGGATTTATTTATTTATAATAACGTAATTTTTTTTTAAAAGGCCCATTTTGCATTGTTACTGTTATTGTATGGAGAAATTACTATTCCTTCGATCAACAATAGTACTAGATGAAGGCTCACGAACTAAATGAAAACATTATATGGCCAGACTGAATTTTTTTTAAACGGAGAAAAAAGGTTACGAATGTTACGATCTTACATTATAAATGACAAGAAGCGTTCTAAGTATGAAATACCTATACCAATTGACACTGTCAAAATAATCTCACTGACCTCTATTATAGTGAAATAATCTACTTATTATACTCTCAAGTGGGCTTATGAGGCTTGGACATATCTGTCACTCCAACTATGTTTCTAGAGCTAGGTGTTATTGTTGATCGAAGGATAAAAAATCCTGCGGTAAAAAATCTTGAAATCTATCGATTACAATTTCAATTCAATTCTTTATTGCAGCTTGAGAAATATTCTTGTCTATATATTCTTATCCTATTTTTTTAATCTAACTGCGAAATAATAAATGGCGATCAGGCGATCTGCTTCGTCTTCATCTGATGAACTTTCAGATTCAGGAATTGGGTATTTGACTGAAATTTTTTTATTGACTTAAAATGTTAATTTAATTCGTAGCAACACAACATAGGTATTTATTTTTAAATATCTTGCATATTTTCAGCGATATAGAGCATCAAACTTTCTAATTAGACAAGAAGAGCGCTATAGAAACGTGACGTCACATTTCTATAGCGCCATACTCTCGCCATAGAAAATTTCGTTTGAGAAAGAGATAGCTAGAGACACAATTAAGTAGCTCATAATTGGCTTGTTATAATACAGATTGAATTTCTTTTTTCACATTTGTTATTTAATAATGTTTTATTTCTGAATGTCATTATTAAATATCTACATTTCAACAACAGTCAAATACCCAATGTCGAGTCAATTTTTGTAAGTAGTCACTATTCGTCACTATCCAACCCAATTGTGATTGTACGGGACCCTCTTTGCTTGTTACTGATCCAAAATTCAGCAGTACGTATGGCTATATTATCATTATCCAATAATTTTGGTTGTTTGTACGGAACCCTCCTGGCATGATGACAATGCTAACTTTTGAATTGGCTGACCTTGTACAATTATACTTTGTTCCGTATAAAGTTCTACTGTTTCACGTTGTGAATATGCTTTTATTAGTTTCATTTTTATTCCTCCGGTCCTTTTTTATTTTTTCCAAAGTTTTATATTCACAATGAACAATGAATATAATCACCCTTAACAGTATGCAATTAGCCAAAACTGACATTAAGCGATAGGTACATAAGTTTTACTTAGGCATTAAAATAATCGATAAGCTGAATAATTCTCAATTTATGCACTACCAAAATTATAATAATCTGTTGTAACACCGGGGGCTGTACTATAGGGAAAAATTTACGCTAATCGCGTCAGCTTTAGAATAGGGTAAGACTGAACTTTTATGAAGCAGACGGCATTGTATTACACTCTTGTACAGAAATTTGCTTTCTAAGGGTGTCCTAGATAACCATTGAACAGTTGTTATCAAGCCTATTAACACGACTTTATAATAGAGTACTTCTATACCAATATGCAGATGATAGCAATATTCAATGCTCTTAAACAGAATTAGGCAATACAGAAGTAGAATTCAAGAGCAGTATCCAGTCGATATGCTGCTCTAGTCTTCTAACCTTGCTTGTAGTAGTTTTTTACACTACATACTGTATTTCAGTGTTTTTACGTCCTATTTAAAAGCCATAAGTAATAATTTCGACTATATACAGCCGTAAACCAGCTCTACTGTATAACACTACACAATTAATGCTATAGTACAGCCCTTAGTATATTTTTACGCTTTTATTCATCGTTTATAAAGCTTATAGCTGATAATTAACTGGTAAAAAGAAATTTTGTCAGCCTAAATGTTTATTGGGAATACCCGTCGTTGTTTCCAATTTCCGTAATACTAGTGCTCAAGCTACTACACTTTGGTATTGGAACAATATATGTGATAGTGTCCAATATTAAAAAAATAAATATTAAATTTAAAAAATATATTTTGCTAACTACTTTTTTATTGTGATCTTGATTCGCTGCTATTCAATTTATTTATTACAAACGACATGCCCCGGCGTCGCTAGGATACATAATTATTATACCTACGTAGATATAAACCTTGAATGAAATCCATCTGTCTGTTGATGAAAACGGTAGGTATTTCAATCAGTTGCGTACATTGAAGTAGGTACTGGGACGGCGTAAAGCCACAGATTACTAAATAGTTACTACGTAAAGCGACATTTCAACCACCTCTGTGGTCTAGTGGTTCACACCACCGATTTCAGACCAAGAGGTCCCGGGTTCGATTCCCAGTGGGGGTACATATTGTATTCGGTTTGGTTGGTAGGACTTGTTCTTAGTCCGCCTGGCTAGCTACCACCATCTTATCTAAGTCTGACGCCATAACAATGATGTTTACAGCATTATTGTGTTCCGCCAGTTAGAGATAAGATAGCCAGTTCCTCGGTGATTGTGGATTCCGGGAGTGGTGCGCTTCTACCTTCAGCCATCAGGTGTGATGAAGGCTAAGTGCTACCCCGTTTAGGATAAAAAAAAACATTGTTGTATACTATTAGTACTAGATGTTCAGAAGTGTGGATTAAAAAACAGCACACTAAAGGTGATTGGCCAGACCACCCAGGCACCGCCGTCCGCCAATCTGCGAGGAAGTCCGGTGGATCGCAACAATAACCTACGTGATGGTGCTTTGCGCTATTATTTATTGCTATTTGTTATTCGCCAACTGCTGGCGAATAATCGTTATCAGCTTATCATCGGTGGTAGCAATTGAATATGTTTAACGTGCTCTTCCTGTTACAAGTTTTTTTTATGGAAGGGCTCATTTAAACACACTTAAAACAACCAGGAATTTAAGCAGCATGATTACTTTTCAGTGTTTTGTGACATCATCACTCATGGCGAGGGGAATGCCACGGCATTTCCCCCAGGTCAAAAGAAAAAGGCAGCGGCGGATTTACCATTAGGCTAAGTAGGTAATATAGTATTACTAGCCTTCCGCCCGCGGCTTCGCCCGCGTGTACTACACGACGTTATCCCGCGGGAAGGTGATATATTTCAGGAATAAAAAGTAGCCTATGTCCTTTCTCAGGCTCTAGACTATCTCTGTACCAAAATTCATTCAAATCGGTTCAGTAGTTTAGGTGTGATTGTGTAACACACAGACAGACAGAGACGCATTTATAATATATACTAGCTTTCCGCCCGCGGCTTCGCCCGCGTGTACTACATGACGTTATCCCGCGGGAAGGTCATATTTTTCAGGAATAAAAAGTAGCCTATGTCCTTTCTCAGGCTCTAGGCTATCTCTGTACCAAAATTCATTCAAATCGGTTCAGTAGTTTAGGTGTGATTGTGTAACACACAGACAGACAGAGACGCATTTATAATATAAGTAAGGATAAGTAATATAAGTAATAAGTAATAAGTAATAAGTAAATAAGTAAATAAGTAATAAGTAATAAGTAATAAGTAATAAGTAATAAGTAATAAGTAATAAGTAATAAGTAAGGATGTTTTCTATTACTTCTCATATAAATCAACCTGTATATTTTTTCTCAACAACCACAGGCAGCGGCGGACTTACCAGTAGGCTAAATAGGTAATATAGTCTATAGCGGCAGATTTTGGAGGGCGGCAAGTTTCGCGCATATTTTGTAAATGTCAGGTATACCTCGTATATAATGAACGATCAATTCCTAAAGTACACATCAAACCCATAACAATTATTTCTTACAATGCTTCAGCAAGATTTCCTGAATTGCTTTCCCCGGGTAAACACATCGGGGTCAATAATACACTGCACAGTATTATATCCCGGACTCGCGGGAAATCATTCCAGCTATGCCGGTTACAACCTGCTGCAACAACCGGGAATTTAAAGTGCCCAGTGTAAAGAGTTTTTCAGTTGTACGTTTGACTTGACGCCTAAGCTTGAATAACGAAGCATGCATATGATTTAGTAAAGTAATCGTTTATTTTAAGTAAGTAATGGGATTTAAAGAATCTGAGTTATGTTAATGTGGGGGTAAGGAAGTACCTAGAGTTTAGAAAATAAATAAATAAATATTTGACCACCATCACATACATCGTTCCTATAACAATCTTTAGTAGCTTAAGCACTAATGTTATGGAGATTAGGAACAACCACGGGTATTACCACATACACCCAGACACGAGGATCCGTCCGGGAATCAAACCCGGCACCTCAGAGATAGCAGCTCCTTAACAACCGGTGCGTACACCGAGGTAGTCGTAAAATGTAACTATAATCCATCGCAAGCGCAAATACCTTTTAGAGTTAATTTTCATTTAAGATGATTATCAGTTTCAGATCAATTTATCATTCAGTTGGGCAATTTGGTACCTTTATCCACCTAAATGTGCAAAGCTAAGTGAATAGGTTTAACGAAACTCAGGTTTAACCTTTAAAAGTTTGAGCTCTGGGAAAGTTTTACTTTTAAGTCTTGTAATAACAATGATGTTTTCAGGATTATTGGGTTCCGGCAGTTCGAGATGAGATAGCCAGTTCCTCAGTGCCTGGCTCTCCTCGGCGGAATCCTCTAATTCTAGGAGTAGTTCGCTTCCACCTTCAGCCTTATCACCACTTAATATCAGGTGTGATGAAGGCTAAGTGCTGCCCGTTGTGTATATAATAAAAATATCGTTAAATGATGCGAACTGACATGTGACGTGCGATAACTAATATGAATACCTACAATAACAATACTTAAGCAGTGTCATTGCAAAAAAGTATTGTAAGGAAAATAAACGCATGACTGATCTAGGCTGTGAATTGTGACGTGCCAGCCCCACCATAGTTGGACCTTCGCCCCACTAGCCTCCGAGTTTCCCACTTTTCTGTGCGCAGTGAAGTTAGCCGCAGAAAGGGGGCGGGGCGAGGGCGGGGCGGGGTGTGGCGGCTCAGTGCGCGGCAAGCCGTCGCATGCGCGCGTCCTCGCGTCACTCGCACACTTTCCCGCGCCCGCGCACCATTCAAATTACGAAATTGGAACGCTGCTGTCACTCTGACATTTCATCGAGTTCCATTGTTAGATTCTTATCAAAACTTTTTACTAATTAAAAGAGGTTTTGTCATTTTACTAACGTTGACAAACGCGTAACCAATCAAACAGGTGAGCAGCACGCATCTATAATAAAGCGACTGACCTTTACCTACACTATTTGTCTCCACTCATGATTTATTCATGACTCCTGTACAGGCTTTTTGCAGCGTAAAGCGCGTATAACTACTTAGAACGTCGATTATTTGCAGCTAAGAAGTTAAAATTTAACGTAATTTAACCTTTAAGGGTTTGGAATAAGGATGAAAATGTTTGGTTTTGTCTGTGTTTTATGTTGGCTTATCGTACGTAAGGTCGATATTATAATTGGCGCCACATTGTTCTGGCGCAATTTGAGCGCAGGAGCGGCAGGCATGCGTTCGGTAACAAAAACCGATACGTGCGGCAAACGTATCGATAGATTACGGTTTTTACAGGCACCTCACTAGCCCGAACAACATTGTTCATCGGACGTCAATTAGGGATAATGATGAGCAGTGTTTTTAACCTGGTTGATATCTCGATTGTCTCTGATTCGAAACCTACAAATGTAGCGGTGATTTTCGATGAACATTTCACTTTTTTGACACTTTGATGTGACGAGACGTTGACGAATACTGATACTGGTACTGATACTGATATTGAATAGCTAAAACATTTGACTTGACTGTAAAGTGCCGGTGCTACTCGTAGGCATGTGTCTAATTTAAGTATAGATAATAATCTCCAGTTTCCTGTCAAAATTACAACTTTTTTGCTATCACTAGACTTAATTTTACATTCATATTTTCATGATATACGTGAGCTATAAGTTAGAGACTGATGAAAAAAAATAAACACTTAGCATTTAAATATAAAAGTTTAGAAATTGATTGCATTTATTTACCTAACCTTTATAAATAATAAATAAAATGAAAGGAAGGCTTTCAATTCCTCTTAGTAAATTATAAAAAAAATATTATCTTTAAACTACACATATAAAAATGCGCCACATTGCTCACTTGTTATAAATTAATTCTAGATTTTTAATTGGTCTAAGGTTTGTTCAATAGTAGCAATTGGTAGGTATTAATTATTTATCTGTAGAGTTCTATTTGGCAAGGAACCCCTCTCAGGTCAAGGCCTCTTCCAGAGATTGCCATTATTCGCGGTTTTGTGCTTTCTGTTTCCTTTGCTGCTCAGCTATTTTTCTTGCTATCGTCCTCCCAGCGCGCATAGAGACCCTATGCTCGCTGAGAGAACGATATCAAGAAAAATAGCTGGGCAGCAATGGAAACAGATGGCAGCAAAGGACACCGACTTCAAAAAAATCGGTAAGATCCAAGATTAGTTAGAAAAAGTCGCGCATCCTATAAATTGAATGATTCAATTTATTTTTCAAGTGTTTTGCGAAGTTTGCAGTTTTTTTACCACAATTTTTTTGGCGACTACAATATTCATTTCTAAATAAATTACTTACCTAGTTGTAGGTAGCATTAACCTTAATACATAGTAATATAAATTAGTTGTAGGTAGCATTAAACTTAATACAATACAAACAGATAAAATAATTGAAGTTTGCTGTAAATCTACAAAACTGAATGTAATTTACAAAACTATAATAACAAAACTAAATGCAGGCAAACGGAAGACAAAGCAAAAGCAAATCAGTTAAACCAATAGACAAAATAATTGGAACTCTCGTCGGCGACGTCTCTATCTAACGAATTTCTAATTTATAGCGTGCGATAGCGCACACCCGGGCTCTAAATCGTGCGTACGCGCATCTAATCGCCGGTGGCGCTATCTCGCGGCACCTTTGCGCACTACGATGCAAAGCGGCCGCGGTGCCAATATTTCTATTCGCTGGGTTCGAATCTGTGCTCGGGGTGATAAGTGTTTTGTATTGCACCGTGCAGTTTCCATAGGTTGTTGACTTCTATAATCAGATGGAGAATGTTGGTAAAATAATTTAAATAGTTTGTTATAAGAATTTAAACAACTTCGTTCCAATACACTTGTTTTACTTCTTAAAATTTGTATATGCACCCAATTTTGAATCTGTGTTATGGATGATTTCTTAGTAACGTCGGGAAAACCAAAAAAACCTAAAATTAACACTAAAATAATTTAAACAAAAGATAATTTAACGCGTTGATTATCCGTCAGCGTTGTTTTGCTTATAAATAATCTGTAATTTTTCTATATAGACGATTACAAATAACAAGCAAAATCATGTCGAAATCACAGAACGACTCGGAAGCTCGAATAAACCACTGAAGACACTTAAACTACAAACCTACTTGCGAATTTTAAAATCTTCTTTCTGCTCTCATCTCCAGGGGAAAAGCGTTCTTATTGAAAAAAGAGTTAAGTATCAAATCGTATAAATCCTCATGCAGATGATATACAAAATATGTTATATTCTCTTTAAACACGTGTCGTTACAATGCAAAGTAATGCCGGCTTTTATGATGCCGAATCACGAAATGTTTTGTTTAAAGCAATGTGAGTTTTGATTTCAGAAGGCTTGGGTTCAAAATTAAGTAGGTTCAATTACTTTGTCGCGCCGGGATGACGCTTCATATATAAGAAACGTTAAAAACAATTTTGTAGGGATGGAAAAAAGAAAAAAGCCTTATTGTATGCCTGGATGACCTACTTAGCTACCGAATGAATCCAGCCAATCGCTATAATATTGTATCAGCACACCACTTTTTGAAATATTATTTATAAAACAACACCAGTAGAATATCCGAATAAGAAATATTTCACAAATATCAGTATTCAAATAGCTCATGAACAATAACCTCTACAATTTTACGAGTAACTATAAAAAACCAAATTACCATAAACCATAATATCACACACTAACTTAAAGAATGAAAAACAAAATAGTGGTGTACACGTTACTATGAAATGGGGCGTGTCGATATCGATTACACTGTAGCAGGTAGCCACGGTGTCGATAAATTGTACTGTCGACACCGCGCATGTGCCACTAACGAACTGAAGCATTTCATTAAGAATTTTGATTACGCTCGGTGTATGTGTATTAATGACTTTTATAAAGATGCGTCGGTCCTTCGGTAAAGTTAGTATAAAAAATAAAGTATAACTTACCTTTTTAGCACGAAAATGTATAGTACTATAGCTCTTTTCTGTGCGTGTAAATGTATAATGGGATAAGTACCTGTAAAAGAAAAAGCAAAAGTTAAGCAAACGTAGTTTGACGAAAAGTGCGGTAAATAATTAAAATTACTGGACATTTTGTATTTTTGACAGTGGCACGAATCAATTTGAATATAAAATAAAAAGCAAAATGTGACTGTAAATACTTTTCGTATCGTAATCCAATCAATTAGTTTTCAATAAACTCGAATGTTGGTAGCGTGTTATTACAGTCAAATAAAAACAATTAAGTGTCAGCAGTAATTTGTATTGTGTTATTTATATTACGCTGCGGAGAGAAAATAAATGGGCGTATATCAAGGGAGATTTTGGCGGGAACATCAGCAGCCTGTGAAGAGCGGCGAGTTTGATGTTTTCGCGTAAAATAAACGTGACGTTCACCGCAATCATAATTGTTTTTGTAGTGCTGACCTTGATTCTCGACTGTTCCATATGCTATCGATAAAAATATATTTTTTTGGACTTTCTAAATATTATTTTATATTCAAAAATGTAAATAACCCCAATTTCTTCTCCATCTATTACACAATGACTTTATAGTTTTTAGAAGAAAACCGTAGATTAATTACATATAAATATTTACTCAGTACATTTTATAAATATTATTGTAAGCACGTTATAACCATGTTATACTATACTCATTGATTGATAATCTCTTACTTCGAATACATAAATAATTGACATACTAATTCTTATGATTACCAAAGCAATCAATACCATTCAATCTCCTCCGAAAAAATAAATAAGCAACCAACCTCTTATTATCACAACAAAATAAAAAGCGGAAAAGCACATCATCGGTTGATATCGACATAATTACAACCCTAGTGGGGTCGATAATTATGAATTGTACATTTGGTTTCCGCGTCGTCGCTCGCACCGCTCGAGGCGATCGCAGTATCTCTTTTTTCCCCGACTGTACTTTCTTTTTAGGAGCGTCTTCGTGAAAGTCCACTGACTGTGCGCAGACAGACACTTACGTCATTACGTTAAGAATCGTTTTTGAACGAAACGAGATGCTGAATAAAAAATTGAGTGCGAAGGGTTACTAAGAACGATATACGCTTAAGTGCGAATAAGATAGGGTGTATTTTTCCATGAATTTGGAATGTTGGGGAGAAGTATGAGGGTATGCGTTGAAATTTAGACACGTGTGAGAAACTGTGTTAAGTCTGGTTATCGGAAATTATGACGGCGTCTCATGACGTCACATTCAATCTGTTTAGCATGTAAATAAATCCTACTATAATATTATATAATATTATAAATGTGAAAGTTTAGATGTTTGGATATTTGGATGTTTGTATGTTTGTTACTCAATCACGCCAAAACGGCTAAACGGGTTTGGTTGAAATTTAGGACACAGATACTTCGTGGCCTGGAGAGGAACATAGGCTACTTTTTATCCCGGAATAATATCACATTCCCGCAGGATAACGTCGTGTAGTCCACGCGGGCGAAGCCGCGGGCGGAAAGCTTGGTTAAATATATTTCGTTTACGGTTTTTTTTGTAATGTATAATTTTCTATAAGCATAATAATGGATACGAAAATATTTCTAGACTTTTCTCTATGAAGCATTTATTAGTTACTAGCTTTCCGCCCGCGGCTTCGCCCGCGTGGACTACACGACGTTATCCCGCGGGATTGTGATATTTTTCCGGGATAAAAAGTATAGTATATGTGTTCCAAATTTCGGCCAAATCCGATCAGCCGTTTTGGCGTGATTGAGTAACAAACATTCAAACATCCAAACATCTAAACCTTCACTTATTTTTTTATATATAATATATATCTATATAATATAGTAGGATTACATGTAGGTATGTCTGTAACTTTACAACATCATCGTTAGTCTTTTACATAGGTACCTACAAGTAATTTTTTCTATATAAAAATGCTTTGCTTCTACTTCTGTTTATCCCACAAGAAAAAGACAAGTCATTTACCCACCTTACAATAAAAAAAACAATCAAAGCACGCTAAGCATGATAACGAGATTTGATAATTACTCTGGTTGGAAGTTATATCAATGAACCTGAGACCATTGAGTGATGAACTTATCGCTCCTATCGATCCCAACACTATTATTAGAGCAGTCATTTCATCTCCGGTGTTATAATAACACTTTGAAGGCTATTACATATAACTAGACTACGATTAAAGTACGATGTATGCTGTTGAAATAAGGTTCTTTTTTATTCGGAACTGTCACTCATGATGTGTTGCTGGTGGTACCAAAAGAGATTCGTAATAGGAATGTTTGTTTAATTCTGTTTTCTTGACGAATTTAGGGGTTTGGTGCAAGTGAAAAGATACTGACAAGGATTACCTATTGAAATACGATAATTATTTAATGATTTAATAACTCTGGAATTCTACTATCCTACTAATATCCTACTAATTTTTTATTTATATATTATTATGAAGAATCTTCTTCTTTTAAAGAAAGAAGATTGGGTTTTACTATGAGGTAAAATATTAAGTTCCATCAAAATTGTATCTTAGTAGTTTCAAGACGAATAATACATTAAAATAGGGTCGTCGCTTTATGTTTAAATATGTTTTATTACTGCCTACTGTCTACGTTTTTAAACATAAACTATCATATTCTACCGTATCATAGGTAGATTATGATAAATACAATAAAACCGAAATAGATTGGCTATACATTTTTACCTTACATACAGGGTCATTTTAAAAACAGTAAGTATCCAAGTTTTTTTCTACGTATTAGGTATCATTCAAACACTAGATTTTAGTACAAGGTGATATTAAAAGAAAAAATACCGGTTTCGTTATTTTGTTCAAAGAATAAATTATATCAATTTGGATACTGTTTTAAAGGTATCTATACAAAACAGGGTATTTGGTGGCAGGCTTCCGCTATAACCCACGACTTGCGATCCCGCGCATCAATTTCGATGAATGACAAATAAGAACCGATGATCGATCCCAACGGATCATTAATCGGTAATTGAATCGATCGATTTGTAACTACCGATCTATATCGTCGGCCATTATACTCGGTACTGTTTTATTATAACGATAATCGATCTTATTATCGCTGTTTTAACTACAAGTTTAAATAACGGGTATTTAGATGATGCTACAGTTAGTGCCTACTTAAAATGATGATTAAGTTTTTTAAATGACGTTATTAAATGTGTATACTTTAAAGAGGAAGATGGAAAAAATACAAGAAATATATCTAGTTGTAGGTTTCATTTAAGTAGGTAAATAGCTTATATTTTTCTTTGAAATCTTGCACAGAAAAGGAAGGTTTAATCGAAAGAAAACAAAACGCCTTCAGGTTGTTCTTGTAGCTTCTTGGTAAACTAGATAGCATTTTCAAAGCTTTGGGGTAAATACTTTTACAATTATGGTTTTTCAAGTTAATGTCTGTAAGCTAAGCAATTAATTGGTGTCTTCAGTTTTTCAAAATCCATAAGGAGACCAAACAACGAAAATGTAATGCTTTCTCTTTGAAAATTAGGAAAATTTCACTTACCGTGCAGGGAGGGGAGTAAATACAATAAAAACAACTTCAGTTTTCAATGGACATCTTATGATATAATGTTCTTTACTATTTTCCTCTTATTTTGATATAACCATCACCACAGCGGTTAGTTAACTAAAGCTAATAAACCCTTATAACTACCTAAACCTAGGTGCCTGCCCGAAAGATATCAAGAGAGTTCTTATATTGGTTTCTTATTGTTCATATTTATTTTCTTTATAGTTGCCTCAGCGGCTTCGTTCTGCCTTTGTCAACACTAACGGACTGAAAGAGCCAGGAATTGACTCCTGCTTTCCAAGCTTATAATCATCGCTATTCTTGCAAGTCGCACCACATACGCATGTTATCCGTCGACAAAAAGGAACATATATCACGACATACTTAATTTACGGTTGCGTTGCCGAATACGCAAGGATCGATGCACTATTCGCTTGTAGCAAAAAAAAATCTAAGTTTAAGTATAAAAAGGATAACAAATAGTTTTTGTCGTGTTTCATGCAGCGTTTTCTCATTAACATTGTAAATTATATTAACGGTAGGTATCGGTACGGATGATGCTCTTTCTTATGCGATAAGTGTTGTAAAAATTCCGTTCAGATTAATTTATGATTGATTAAATTTATTTATATACAATTTCATTTAATATTTGTAGCATTCTTGGCAAAGCAAAATATTTATATTTTTAGTTTTTCAAAATCCATAAAGAGATTGGCTACTTATAATCTTCGCGATTCTTTCAAGTCCGACCGCATACGCATGTAGGTAGGTAGTCCATCGGCAAAAAGGAACATATATCACGACTTACTTAATTAAGGTTGCGTCGCAGAATCCGCAAGAATCGATGCACTATTCGCTTGTAAAAACATCGAATGAATTACTCATAAGTCGTCCAGACCCCGCTGAGCGGGCGAACGCTTATTCTGTAAACTCGTTACGCATTAATCTGCTTTACTTCATAATTGGATGGTTACAGGATTACTTAGAATAACAATATACTTATATGAAGAAAAAATTCACTTTATAAAAGACAAAAAAAACTCTCACCACACCAGATAGAATTTCTTTGTAATTACGATTAAGTATAGAGTTCAGGGTGCCTACCATCAACTTTAAGACAGCGATTCAAAAATAGCGCGATGCAGAATAGGTTCCTAAAATGAATTGCTTTCTTTCGTACTACGTTACTACCTTCTGAAAACTGGATCGCTAATGAATTGCTAAATGTGAATGACCGAACGATTTGTGTCCTTATTTCTTCTACCCGTCTCTTTCACTCGATTCTGTCATGCCCGGAGAGTGAGAGGGACGGGTATAACCTGCAGGTGTCATGTCATGTCAGCTTGGCCGAGTTATAAGTCAAATAAGAGATCTGACAGCTTAGCGGCTGTGAAATGTCATCGAATGATCACTGAATCGCTGTCATTGATATTAAGCTGTCGTGGTACGAATAAGCGAAGCAGATCAGTTTAGGTCCTAAACAAAACCGCAATAAGAGTTGATGGTAGGCACCCAGTAACCATTTAATTTTAATAGAATCTTATGATACAGTTACAATAGTTTTCATTACGTTATCATATTCATATTTATTTATTGCTATTCCACATGTTTTGGACCCTATAAGGGCACATCGAAATAGAAGAGAGTTGGAAACCCCCCATTTATTTTCATAGGTAGGTATGTCCATTCACAAGCCTTTGGTCTTTTAAATCATCAGGCATCACCTCATTTAATTCTAAAGATATCATTCACATAACAATTTAATAATACAATGGTAAAAATCTACACTACCTATTAGATTGATAAGTTAATTTATCTGGAACTACTGAATCGATAGTGTAGAATATTTTACCAGTAAAAAGCTAAATTATTGCTGAGCTATATTTCATCCCGTTAATACCACAGAAAGAAACGTGTAATCCATACTTAATATTCATCTGTGTTTTATATAGATGTATATATTCAAAATATTTATATGTAGGTATGTTTTGTATAGTTAGGTATATTTATGTGTATGTAATGTTACTTACTTACCTATTTTTAGACAAACGATTATTTTATTTCAATAGGTAGATTTTTTTTATTTGTTCGTACCGCATTCGCTGATTTCTTTTTTCCTAAAGGTTGACTGGCAGAGAATGCTTTAAGCGTTAAGTCCGCCTATTGTACTTTACAAATGTATTTGGTGCAATAAAGTTATATAAAATAAAATATTGTAATGTGAAATTGAAAGTCTTTCACGTCATACAAAACGGAGCAAAGGATCAACGCGATTTTTGGCATGGAGATAGTTTGGGAGCTAGATAGTGACATTGGCTTTTTATTCAAAAAAAAACCATTACATTCCCGCTGAATATCAATGTGTAGTCCACGAGGGCAAAGCCGCGGGCGGAAGGCTAGTATCGGGATAAAAAATAAACAACCACGTATTGGTAGATTACCACTAGACTTCTGAGGCGATTAAAAGACTAGTTAAGGTAGTAGTAACAACGATGTTTTCAGCATTGTTATGTTCCGGCAGTAAGATTTAAGGTAGCCATTTCATCAATGGTTGAGAATTCGAGGAGTAGTGCACTTCCACCTTCAGCTTTAGTACTACGCGTATAAAATTACGGGGAGCTAGTATTCTATAAACTGTACTAATGTGTACTAATTAGGTTCAGAATACTACTGTACGCGTTCTAGGTGGTCTAAATGAATCCTACCTTAACATTTGTTACTAATCAGTTGAAACATTAAATGCCTGTTTCACAGTCAGGAACTTAACTAAGTTAATTTTGATTTGCTGGGATCTTCGGATCACCGAGTCGAAGTATTCTGGCGTAGAATATAACTACAATAGTTAGAAATAAATTATGAAGAGAGGCGCTAGAAGCACAGTTACAGAACTTTGCTTCAGAAAAAAATCCATCAGCGTACTCGGTATTCGAACCCGCGCTCTGGCCTATAGCGTCAAAAGTGATAGATTAATTCGATGAGTCTTGTAGGCCTTTCGGTAGATATGTTGGTCAGAGGATTTGGGTGGATTCCCAGGGGCGCGGGTTCGAATCCCGATTGAAAGCTACATACGGGGCTAGTGAATTCTTCCTATTACAATTTTTCCTTTACCACAAACTTATCAAAGTTTGATGTCATAACAATGATGTTTACAGCATTATTGTGTTCCGGTAGTTTGAGATAAGATATCCCGTTCCTCAGTGGCGAAGGATTCCGGAAGTAGTGCGGTTCCATCTTCAGCCTTATCACTACTTAACATCAGGTGTGATGAAAGCGAAGTGCTACCCCGTTATAATATTAGTTTCAGAAACCTTTTTATTTCGAACATTTTTACTGTCATTTTTGGGATAACACACAATAACGGATTGTCAATGGGGGCCAAGTCTGCTAACGTTAAGTCACAATCGTGTCTCAATCGTGTTCCAATTGTAGTTCAGTTGCATTGCTTTTTTACACACTAGTTACAAGAAATGTGTACGTTTTTCACAATATTACTGATGGTCACACCACACACTACATTCACATCACATCATACTGTCATAATTCTTGTAACTAGTGTTTTAAAGAGCACTACAACTGAACTACAATTGAAACACGATTGAGACACGATTGTGACTTAACGTTAGCAGACTTGGCCCCCTGATAGTCTGCCACCAATGAAAAGTTAAAATAGATAATAATAATAATTTAATTTACTAACCAAATTGCCGTTAAACTATGGTCCATAATGGCAAAACCATTATTTTTCGCAATTTCCTATCGCCACTTTTCATAACACCGTTTAATTGTCACACTCAACCTTAATCCAACAACAATAAGTATCAAATTCCAACACCGAAATTGCATTGCAAAAACGTTTAAACTCAAACAATTACGTGACTAATAGTACTGGGTGCCTACCATCAACTTTAAAGACAGCGATTCAAAAATAGCGCGATGCAGAATAGGTTCCTAAAATGAATTGCTTTCTTTCGTACTATACCTTCTAAAAACTGGATCGCAAATGAATTGCTAAATGTGAATGACCGAACGATTTGTGTCCTTATTTCTTCTACCCGTCTCTTTCACTCGATTCTGTCATGCCTGGAAAGTGAGAGGGACGGGTATAACCTGCAGGTGTCATGTTAAATCGACCGGGTTATAAGTCAAATCAGAGTTCATGACAGCTTAGCGGCTGTAAAATGTCATTGAATGATCACTGAATCGCTGTTATTGATATTAAGCTGTCGTGGTACGAATAAGCGAAGCAGATCAGTTTAGGTCCTAAACAAAACCGCAATAGGAGTTGATGGTAGGCACCCAGATACTGCAAGTCTGACGTCACTGCAATTTGAAACCCCATTGTGGCCTAATATGGCCTCCGTCTCGTAATAACTAGGCTAGATCATACACAGGTCGTGATTTTAATCCAAACTTTATACATCTTTAATTAAATGTTATGAAATCAATCATCTGAGATTGCAAGTAATTAATTTGTGATTGGTTTCAGTATTAATATGTAACGAAGAGAAACGTCTCGATATGGCCAGAAAGTTAGTTACGGTAATCGTATTTGGCAATTATTATTATTTAATAGCAAATATAATGGAATAAACTAGCGGCCGCCCGCGGTTTCACCCGCGTGGTTCTCGTTCCCGTGGGAATATCGGGATAAAAAGTAGGTAGCCTAAGTTATTTCTTATTACATCAGCTACCTGCCAGTGAAAACCCCGTCAAAATCGGTCCAGCCGTTTCAGAGATTAGCCGGAACAAACAGACAGACAGACAGCCAGACAGACAAACATTGTAAAAAATTGTCTTTTGGTATATGTACCGTATATATAATCATATACATGTAGTAAAAAGCAGTTATTTTAATATTACAAACAGACACTCCAATTTTATTTATTTGTAAGTAGATAATCCTCAGAAATCCCAAAATTCAGGATAATAATAGTGAGTTGAGAGTAGGGAAAGCAAAGAAAATAGGAACCTGAAAAAAAAAATTAAAGGCATTACGCCTAAATAAAGTTTAGGAGTTTAGGAGCGTGTTAAACATCCGTTGCCCGTTGTTAAATATCAAAGGTAAATAATAATAAAATATTTTCTTACAATCACACCAATTTTCTACGCCCATAGTAAATTTCATTAAGAAACTGTGTTTACGTGAACTTGATAACAGATAAATATATAGTACTTAAATCGTTTTTTTTCTAAATACATACTTACATTACATATTATGTATATATTTACAAAAAAAATTAAGTAATATATATTTATCTGTTATCAAGATAAAACACCCAGACCAAGACAAATAGACATGTTCAAGCACACAAATATTTGTCGTGTGCGGGAATCGAAGACCGAAACCGAGACCTCTGGCTCAGAGGGCAGGTTTCTTACCCCTGCACCAAATCGGTCGTTGGTATGAGAAAGACGCCATGATAATCAAGTTTGGAAACGACTCAAAAGCGTCTAGCATCCTAAACTTGAGTAGCGTTCAAATATTCAGGCGATACCCACTTATTTTCTTAACGATTCCTTTCTACAACCATTGTTGATTTTCATTGCCCATTCATCTCGCTTCACTAAAAACATTTTAAAGTAAGTATTTGAAACATTATTTTTAAAAATCGCCACAAAACCGCCGGCTTCCCGAGCGGGTCGATTTTTAATTTCGCCACACAATCAGTGTAAAAGCAAATTGATCAATAAATCACCTGCGCCCGCGAAGAGTAAACGGTTATTTAAATTCGGTTTCGCCTCGGGAGATCTAAACTTACATCTCTCTAGTTATGTAAAGAAAGTTGAGTGGTGGTGAAAA
Source organism: Crambus lathoniellus (assembly GCA_949710035.1). Lineage (NCBI taxonomy): Eukaryota > Metazoa > Arthropoda > Insecta > Lepidoptera > Crambidae > Crambus > Crambus lathoniellus. The sequence goes on from OX453310.1 coordinate 24,014,843, forward strand.
GTCGCTATAGAATTTCGATCGACAATAACACCTAGTTCTAGATACATATTTGGAGTGACAGATATGTCCAAGCCTCATAAGCCCACTTGAGAGTATAATTTTAGGTAGATTATTTTGACAGTGTCAATAATACTAAGGTATTTCAAACTTAGAACGCTTCTTGTCATTTATAATGTAAGATCGTAACATTCTTAACCTTTTTTCTACGTTTAAAAAAAAGTCGTTCTGGCCATATAAAGTTTTCATTAGTTCGTGAGCCTTCATCTAGTACTATTGTTGATCGAAGCTATAGGAGTAGAAATAATCCTACTCATATTATAAATGTGAAAGTTTAGATGTTTGAAGGTTTGGATGTTTGTTGCTCAATCACGCCAAAACGGCTGAAAGGATTTGGCTGAAATTGGGACACAGATACTTTGTAGCCTGGAGAGGAACATAGTCTACTTTTTATCCCGGAAAATATCACATTCCCGCGGGATAACGTCGTATAGTCCACGCGGTCGAAGCTGCGGGCGGAAAACTAGTATAGAATAAATATAGAAAATTGATTCTAGAACAAAACCATCAGCCGTGTTAGAAGATTTCAGGCTTTAGGTATTCTATTACAGTCAAAACCGCTAAAATATCTATCAGAACCATTAATAAATGGTTACATAAAAAAGTTTCGAGGAGCTTAGCGACGAGTTGTAAGGGTAAAGTACATGAAAAAAATTTTCGTTCTGATAGCATCTTTTTTAACTGGGAAATGTAATCAAATTGTTTACAGTTTTCCTACCGCTGTTCGACAAGAAACTTATTCCATCACTTTAAAAACTAATATAGGCATTCATTTGTTTAGCCCGTCAACAATATCTCAGGCCTTTGATACCACAATACTGAGACTTAACCCGTTCCATGATATATGTGGTGACAAATCGGAACCAAAGCAGGCTGGCGAGGTAGGTGTCCTGCCGATGTGGGCGGTACATTTGATATTGGACTTAAGTATAATACATTTACAGTCTAAAAGGGAAATGTATGAGTTTATAAATTGGAAAGCTTGATAGCGATATCAACTAACAGAAACGTTGGGAGTACCTAACTTTCTTGTGAAAATCTTAATTCGGGAAAATTATTTGACAGATTCGTAATAGATTCTTGGTTCTTTTATGCAAATTTAGTATTGCTAAAAAAAGTCTACCTTTTATCATACCTCGAAAATTAGATGTCCATGTAGATTTTCAATTATATTTATGCATCTACAATCCAATTAATTAACATGGGCTTAGATAATTGGTGTGATTGTAAAAAGTTATTTTTATTTATTTATTTAATTATGTTAATGTAGGAAAATTTTTGATAGAGAAAACCACCAGCCCTGCAAATAGCTGTAATTTCAGCCTGAAAGCTAACTTACAGGGCTGGTTTATTTTTATCACAATTTATCCTCTACTATCAGATGTCCAGTTCAAACAACTATAAACTTTTACTAATATAATTAAATGAACACAGGTTAGTTGTGTAAAACAACAACGTTTGTTTAACGACTTTACAAACGAGACGAAAAAAAATCGAATTTTCAGACAAAGCTCGACCAGGTATTCGGACACTTTGTAAGTAATGTACTCCTGTGAGGTTGTTGGTGTTTTACAAATAATCCTGAATAGGATCTCAAGTTGAGTTTCGGAAAAATAGTCCCACTAGAGTGTTATTAAACTTCATTAGAAAGAAATAGCCGATGAAAAATTGTAGTTCAGGGGGCCGATTCTCAGGCAATCGAGAAAAGTTCACATTTATAAGCTCGAAATTCAAATATAACACAGTTTTTGTATTGTCAGAATTTCACAATCGAAAAAGATCGATCGAAAACCAGTCGAACGCTTCGAGTGGTAAAAACCAATAGATGTTCGTATACGAACTTAGCTGTCAAAATGAATTTGTTGACATGTGGGACAGTTTAGTTTGTCTGAAACATTCTAACTTTTCAATAGAAACCACAAACAAAATGTTTGACATACGAATTACCACACTGAAAAAGTTCGAATGTCTGAGAATCGGGCCCATGAAGCTCGACTTAATACTGAGGTAACTGGAGAGTGCAGTACTAACACTTTTTTGTGACCAAAAATTACACAGTGGCTGTCTTCCGTCTCACCAACACTTTAAAAAAATACGTATGGTCATATGAGACAACTGACAGCCACTACATACATAAATGTCAAATTTGCTGGGTACACTTTTTTATTCAGGGTGAGAACTCCAGTTACCTCAGTATTAAGTCGAGCTCCATGATCGGGCCCCAGTTCAGTGTTGCCACTTATAAGTAAAATGTTTTGGGTGCGTTCACAATTAAATTAAATGTTGCAACTATTTGGACATATTGAGCGAAAAACATGTGACAGTATTTTTTTATTATCCACAATGGGGTAGCACTTAGCCTTTTTTTCATCCACAATGGGGTAGCACTTATCCTCCGTCACACACACCTGATGTTAAGTGGTGATAGGCTGAAGGTGGAAGCGCACAACTCCTGGAACCCTCAATCACTGAGGAATTGGCTATCTCTTATACTGCCGGAACACAACAATGCTGAAAACATTATTGTTATGGCGTCAGACTTAGTTAACATAGTGGAAGCAGCTAGCCAGGCGGACTTTTTAAACAATTTCTATCACCAACCAAACACAATTCAATTTGTACCCACTGGGAATCAAACTCGGGACCTCTGGGTCTGATACCGGTGGAGTGTACCACTAGACCACAGAGGCGATTAAAATTTATTTATATAGACAAGTATTTTTTATCTTTTTTGTTATTTTATTGGAGCATCAATAACCCTATAGGAGCAAAGTAGGACCATTTTACTATACTAAGTAGTAAACTGGCGACCTACAATTAGCAGCGGGCCGCGACCTGGGTGTCCCAGCGGAGCGCCCTGTGGCGGTTGTACAGGTACGGACAAAGTATTTCTAATTTATTGCATTGAAACGATACTTAATGAGGAAGGAAAAAAAACATTTGCAGGACTGAAAAGGCTTATCTCCAACTCGCGGTATGGTCGGTATGGTATTGCAACACAAAACAAGAGGAATAGAATTTTTTGACATTTCTTTTCTTCCGTCAACGTCAACTTTTTTTTGGCGTTGCACCTTCTTGCACAACTTTGAAATACAAGTGTAGGTCAGATCAGATGAGATACGTGTCTGGTCAGCGCCATCTATCGAGCTAATAAATAAACTTTTTTTTTAATTTGATGGCAGAAAATCTCTCATTATGACAAAGTCATTATTTAAAGAAAATGCATAATTGAAATTCGTTATTAGCCATTTCATCGTCTCATGTGACGTTGAGAGTATAAAGCCCCCAGTACAGGTTGGCCGACCATGGTCGGCGACCATGACCAATACATCGTACATTGACGCTTTTGAACGAACAAGTTTAAAAAGGTTTTTTTTTAAAGTGTCAATGTACGATGTATTGCTCATGGTCGCCGATTATGGTCGGCCATCCTGTACTGGGGGCTTATTACTGCAAACTTACACATTGAACAAACCTGCCTAAAAAATTCAAATGCCGTGACCGTAAATGTAGTCGTTGACGCAACCAGTGACTGGCACCATGGTGTCCTAATGAGATAGAGACCTAAGTTGCTGACCTACAGTTAGCAATGTGCCGTCACCTGTGTGTCCACTGTTCAGCAATGCGCCCCGTGGCAAGAAATCCATCCTGGATAATCAAAGACAAAGCTGTCTTTGTCTATTGTATAGCGAGTGACAGAAACAGTGCATACATTCCGCTGTCGGGAGCGTTTCCGAGGGTTTGTGAATCTGGGCGCTGGACAGCTGTGAAACCAGAAAAGTCTCTTTACCAACAGTGGGTTACGTTAACCGCTGGTCAACCGTGGCAGGCAACCGTGGTTAAACCATGCGAACACCAATTACGTGCAAGCATAAAATTTTAGTCAAACCGTTAACATAACCGTTGGTGAACAGGGGCCTAAAGGCCTAATCAGACGACAGACTTTTGTCCGCCGGACTAACTTAAAAAGTGGTAATTTTCGCCACGAACTCAATGCATACGACGTTTATTTGATTCGTAAAGATCTAGCAAGTAAGGTGACAGGAGCATAATGGGCAGAACAATCTTCGTTGTTTACGTTGCATTCGCAGCAAATGTTTCCACTTTTAGGTTATGTCGGCGGACAAAAGTCCCTCGTCTGATTAGGCCTTTAGTGTAAGTTGCCGACCCACAGTTAGCAATGGGCCGCGACCTGGGTGTCCAGCAATGCGCCCTGTGGCGAGACATCCATCCTGGGGTCTGACTGTAAGCTGTGAGAGCAATACAAAGGTAACATTGTAGAGATGGCGCTATAGACAGTGCGCTCGGCCCAGCAAACTAAATCAAATGTAAATCTATACCTACTTATATTATAAATTTTAATCAGGCCGTTAACATAACCGTTGGTGAACAGGGGTCTAAGTGTAATAAGCCGACCCACAGTTAGCAATGGGCCGCGACCTGGGTGTCCAGCAATGCGCCCTGTGGCGAGACATCCATCCTGGGGTCTCGGACTGTAAGCTTCTAGTCTAGAGCAATACTAAGGTAACATTGTAGAGATGGCGCTATAGACAGTGCGCTACACCTAGCAAACTCCTTATATCAAATGTAAATCCATCCTACTAGTATGTAAATGTATGTAAAATGTAATGTATTTGTAAGTATGGATGTTTGTTACCCTTTCACGCAAAACTACTGAACGGATCTGGATGAAATTTGTAACAGAGATAGATTTATAGGCTGGAATAAAGTAAACCTAAAGGATACTTTTTATCCCGATATTCCTACGGGAACGGGAAACACGCGGGTGAAGCTGCGGGCGGACGCTAGCACTTAATAATATAAGTGTAGAGTGTGTTTCTTTATAAAGGACAAGTGATTTTACCCGCGTGGTACACGGGTACCACGCGGGTAAAATCACCGTGAGAATATCGAGATAAAATATAGCCTATATCACTCGGGATTTCATCTAAAGCTAATTCATTTGAAGTATAACTCGTAATACCAAAGAAAACTTACCTAAAAATATATATATATATATATATATATATATATATATATATATATATAAAGAATAAAAGTGAAATAATCGACCCATCTCATAAATAGCTCCGATGGGACTTGAACCCACAATCTTTCACTGTCCGGGCGAATGCTCTAACCACTGAGCTACGGAGTCGTTGGAGTGTAGGCGCATCGAAGTTAACCAATTTAGCTAGTTGTGAGCTAGTTGTGAGACGGGTCGGTTTTTTCTAATAAGTACTTCATTTTCATTATTTTCAATTATAAAAATTGCATTGTGAAGAAAAGTAAAAATAACAATCTGAAATTGTACACTATTTTCTTCTTACACAAACCAAAGACCTTCTATTCTAAACTACACTAATATCCGCATGTTTATGTACTAAAAGAAACAATAACTTAAGAAAAGGGTACGCACAAAAGCCTATCCAAGTCGAAAATGACACTTCCCGAGGAATACGAGGGGACCTCTTTGGAGGAAATTTGATTATTTCTCTTTACTGTGTTATTCTTGCCATTGCGTTGCCTGCGAATCCAGGAAAGCGTTACTAACGCAGCGATGGATGACGAATATTATAAAGAGGAAAGATTTGATTGTTTGTTTGTTTGCATCGAATAGGCTCCGAAACTACTGGACCGATTTTAAAAATTCTTTGACCATTATAAAGCTACACTATTCCCGAGTGACATAGGCTATATTTTATCCCGATATTCCCACGGGAACGGGTACCACGCGGGTAAAACCGCGGGGATCCGCTAGTATTATATAATACGGACTATTGTTCTAATTCGGAGGGATCCCGATTAAAAAGTTATAAGGTGATAATTTTTAGAAAAATGGAAAATGAAGTATTTAGAAAAAATCGACCCGTCTCACAACTAGCTCCGATGGGACTCGAACCCACGACCTTTCGCTTTCCGGGCGACTGCTCTAACCACTGAGCTACGGAGTCGTTACGAGAAGCGTCGAATTTATCCAATACTTCTTACTCGCTGTATAGTCAGCGTTTTTCTATAATAAAAATTGCATTATGAATGCAAAAAACAAAAAATTGTGATAATTTTTACTTATAACTCTTGGCCTGGTGACCGCAAATTTGGAAAAGTTTCCAAACTCCTCGTAACCAAGCCTGAGATATTAACATAACAATCCTTATTAAGCTGTAAGAAGGTTTTCAAAGATGGAATAACATTGAGCCTTTTGAGGAACAATAAAAAGAGTTCCTAAAACAATGAAGGGTGAAAGGATAACAAAACTGTTTACTTCATCACTAGCAATCGCAATCGTTAGACTTGCCACATAGTAAGTTTTCAAAAAGGGGACGCTTTTTCTTACAATTATTTCTTTTAAAGTTGGCAGCTAATTAAGACAGGAGTTCTAATGTAACGAGATGCTCGATTTGGTAATGAAACTTTTTACTTTATCCTTAGGATAATACCATAAAGTTAAAACCTTTCCGCTAAGGTATATTAACTTTATGGATAATACAGACTTTTTTAATGAAAATGGTTCCTATACTTAACAATTGATTGAGAACTGGAATGCTTTTTTCTTTTAATTCTTGCCATTAAGGTGACAGCGAATTTATAAAAAAGTTACTATCGTCACGTTATGTGAACTGACAACGAAACTTTTTGTTTTATCATGATCACAATAAAACCTATGTTGCCAATTAGTCGGATTCATGGGTAAAAATGCTTTCTTCGGGTTATAATACGTACCTATCGTTTTCAAAAAAGGTATTTTTTTTCTTGTAATGCCATTAAGTTCAAACGAGTTATCAACGCTATTATAGGTGTGACTGAAAACGAAACTATTTACTTTATCCTAATGATTTTTCATACCTTCCGCTCTCGGGAGCATTTCCGACGGTTTGTGAATCAGGGAGCAGAATAATATGTTTTCGACTTGACAATAAAATTTCTTGACATTGAAATGTTTCTTGATCCAGAAAAGTTAAAAAAGAAGGGTGAAATGATAACAAAACTTTTTAAGGATATACCTATCCTTATGAAGATTTATGGCCTACTTTGTTAATGAGTCGGATTCCTGTCGAAGTAAGGACGACAAAAAGATCAGTGTTCGTCAAGTATTTTTTGATTTTTTAACGTGTGACGGTTTCTTGTATAATAATAGTAATACTTTTAAATTGAACTTTGCTAATAAAAACAATTACTTATCTAAAACAAAATTACTTTATAATTTGTGTTCTTCATATCAATAATTGTTAAAAGAATACTAATAGTAATTACTTTTTAATTTTGCTAATAACAATCGAATTAAAATTTTTGTTATTAAAATCTTGAAACAAAGAGATTTTCTCTTCTCAAGAATTTCGCATCAATAAAATTTATGTTATCACTCGCCATAAATTAATAACGATACTGAATCAGCACTGAGTAATGCATTAAATGTTCCTTATGCAACGCCACAAATTAAACGTACGTTCGGTAGCAGAGACTATATGAGTGCAAAAGATTTTTTTTTAGTTTCGTCCTTAAAAATAAGTTTGTGTTTTAAGTGGGGAGAGGTAGCGATTAGGTTTCGAATATTAAATAGTATAGTTCAATAGTTAAATGTAGGTAGAGTCAAATTAGACATAGCTCGAAGGATTGCATCATTGAAGTGGCAGTGGGCGGGACACATAGCGCGGAGAACCGATGGCCGTTGGGGCGGAAAGGTTCTCGAATGGCGACCGCGTACCGGACGACGTTCCGTGGGCAGGCCCCCTACAAGGTGGACCGACGATCTGGTCAAGGTCGCGGGAAGCCGCTGGATGCGGGCAGCGCAGGACCGATCGTTGTGGAGATCCTTGGGGGAGGCCTATGCCCAGCAGTGGGCGTCGTTCGGCTGACATGATGATGATGATGATGATGAGAGTCAAATTAAAAACGTTAACCTATTTAGTCCAATATATCGGGGTAGCCAGACATAACATAAAAAAATACAAAATATTTTATAATAAAGGTGTAAGAATAGGAAATGTTGATATGTCCTTTAAGTGTAAGCATTATCTGCTAGCTTAGGCAGACAACCAATTTACAGGTACCATGTGGTAGGAAACCAATTACTAATTTTTATTATATTCTCTTGTTATTTATAGGTATATGTATGTATGGCTGGAAGAGATCTCTTTAGAGATAAGTCCGCCATTGCTCACATATTGTTTATATTTATTTTCTATTTTGTGTTGAGGTGCAATAAAGAGTAAAAGATGTTTTTTGTTAACAGGCAGACCAATCGGAGGGAACAAACTGATTTTTTTACAAAATTCAAAAACTCGTTTCGTTTGGCGCAGACAAGTTTATGTTCACCTTTAATCGCTCTGTATCTTTATACAATGAACATGAATATGTGGTAAACCACAATGTACGATATTATTTATAATATATTGTTTATTTACAATGTACGATATTATTTATAATATGAGTGTCTAGCAACGACATAATTATTTTGTAAATGCGTTGCTTCTGTTACTTCTGTTAGAGCTAATGAGTTTTTCGCCCGTTTTTCTTGTCAGTTTAAAGATGTCCTTAATGGTCCTTAACTTAAATGTTATTTAATCTATGTGAATAAAAAGTTTTTGCCTTCGACTTTGACTTTGCTTCCCTTTTAAAAGTCCCTAAAAACTCCACCCTGCCGAGCCACTTTGCAGACTGTAACCTTTTTACATTTCGACCCCTAGCCTCTGGTTGACACATCGATGGCTGCGCACCCTTCAAGCTACTGACGCACAACATTTCTGTACATGGCTAATAAAAGGCTGTTTGTAAATACAATCATCAAAAAAAAAGATTACGTAAAAAAATATTTTTTATAACAATTATATGACAAGCTTTTTTGCTGACTGTACTTTAATACTGTATCGTCATCCAAACCAAACCTGTATGCAGCTCAATTGGACACTGGTTTAGCTTGCAATATTTGACATGAATGGACATACATACACATACACTGCAAAGTAAGTAAATAAAAGCTTGTAAAAATCTTAATCGCTCTCGCTTATGTCTTACGGCACCCCACCCGCCCGCGTTTATCATACGCGATCGCATTGCGTAAATTTGTCCGTTAATTACGCGTTTCGTCTGTTACGCAACCGGCCGCTACCGTTTTAATTGTAGTAAAAAAAATAACATTAATTGGCTACTTATTCCGCGAACTTGTAAATCAGCCGATAGTTGCACTGGTTATCGTAAACCGGCGATTTTATGTTGTTTTTAAAACAAAATACGGATTTTATTGCTTTTAAAGCGGCGATAATACAGCGATCAAGTTTTTACTGAGTGAAACTGACGTGACGTGGATTATTTTACTTTTTTTGATGGTGTTGCGTTCTTAAAATTAGAACATACTAGCCTTCCACCCGCGGCTTCGCCCGCGTGGACTACAGGACGTGATCCCGCGGGAATATGATCTTTTTCCGGGATAAAAAGTACCCAAACTATCTCCATACCATAAATCACGTCGATCCGTTGCTCCGTTTTTAACCGACTTCTAAATCAAAAAGGAGGAGGTTCTCTATTCGTCTGTATGTATGTTTTTTCTCTTTTTTTTTTTTTGTGTATGTCCACCGATTACTCGAAGACGGCTGAACCGATTGAAATGGTTCAAACGTTATTACATCAGGTTGGTTTCCAAGTTGGTCCCATTTTTTGAAATTTTGATATCCGTTCAGTAGCGTTACCATGAGTTGCTGTCGAGAAGTCACATTCGTTTACTACAGTCGCTATCGCTTAATCACGTATCGAATAGTTTTCAATATTAGTCGTACCATGAGTCGAGTGGACTCGCTAGCGACAACTCGTTTCTCGATAGCGGTTTTGAGTCGTTATGTTGGCACACAAAACTATCATGACTAACTTCACACATATTATGCTGCTTCTTTCTAGCGCACTAATAAAGACAGAGTAAGGTAGATAACAGAAAACGTATCGGTAACCCTGCCAATTGCAAGCGTCACCTAGCAGCGCTTCTACGTTAAGTTTAAGTGTTTTTTAAATTGGACGTTTTGCTCATCATTCATACTGTCAAACTTGTTTTGTTCCCAAACATTTTGATTTTCTTTTCTTCGTTCATATCATTAGAAAGTAATTAAAATGACGCGCTGTATTGTATCAAAATGCTGTGAAATTGGTGTATATTGCATCCCAAAAGATAATAAAATTCGTCGCCCATAGTTAAAAGCTATCCGCCGGGCAAATATAACACCAAAAAATTGTTAGAAGTAATGTCGAAAACATTTTGTTGATTGTGTGATTATCTGAAAAAGGCAGTAAATACACAGGTAAGCAGTTCCTCAATAAATTTATTTTATTTCTGTGGTCAAAAATGGTTCATACGCACATTAAAAAGAAACATCAATAGTAATGTTGGCCTACTAGTTTACTTGGTAAAGTATTGTAATAACATTCTTGTTTGTTCCAGGAGTTGAAAATCAGCATAGATGCCTCAAAAAAGGTGCTGTACCTACAATGTTTCCATGGAACATGCAACCAGTTTCAGAGGAGGCAAAAGCAAGAAAAGTTAGATTAGAAGCTTGTAACCTCAAGAAGAAAGACAACTTTTTGAAAGGCCATCAGACATAGTGTCACTTGAAATAGTGTTAGCAGTGTGGACCTCGACTTTGATTCATGTATCTCAAGAGAATGTGATCGATCGAGTGCAATACTAATAACTCCAAGGCTTGAACCTTTTCAAGAATGTAAAACTTGTGGCACTCAAACTTCCAATGTATTAAGATTATTCTCAACTGAACTATTACTTGCAGATGATGAGACAGTTCAATATTTTACAGTGTTAGAAAAAGCTGCTAAATTGTCGTTAATTTTAAGTACAGTTTTTGGTGAATAATATAGAATATCGTTGGAGTAGTGATCGGCTTATATCAGTAGAAGATCCATTTCTACTCCTAGTTTACGACCCTAGTTTTATCACTTATTTATACTACATATAATCATTACATAAAGGCTCTCATGGTGATAATTTCCTTTTACAGGCCGGCTGGTAGAAATTTTAATTTGAAATAAGCCGTGCCCCTGTACTTTTTCTATTTCTTTCTTTTCTATTTTGCTTTTATGTTTGTGTGTACTAAATATGTAAATAAATAAATAAAGCAGCTCTTTAGCTGTTGTTAATTAAACTAAGAAGAAACACTATAGATTTCGAACTAGACAAAATATTTGTTGTAAGTAAGACTGAAGTGTTGAATATTATAGTTGCATAGATATTTTTTTTATGTGACATTTAGAGCTTGTTCGACATTTGGCCTAGCCGAAGTTTAGTAAATTTTATATGCTAGACAGTTTAAAAAAATATTATCCCTCTACAAGAGCCATTATAGATGAGACTGCAATAAGCATACAGAAGCCAAGTTAGCCGAGCAACCAAAAAGTTTTATTTAGAACATACAAACATAAGAACACTCAAATTTGAGGTTGGCGCTTCACCAGGAGGTTTAATTACTTATTTTTCTAGTGGCTATGCGGGTTCAGTTAGCAACAGACGAATAGTGGAACGTAGCCGTAAAGGAATTGGAATAAATATTCAAATTCCTTCTGGCCAATTAAAATTGGACCAAAAATTGGCTAGTGTTTAATATAGACCAAAGGGTCGGTCCATATTGAAATACATTAGGACTAACAAAAACTTGAAAAAAGTGAATTGAACCACTTTTAGGTCCCACTAGCATCAAACATTTTCTCCTTGTACTATGTTTTGTAATTTTAGAGTAAGAATTGTAAATAAAAATAAATAATACAATTAAATATTGTTTTATTTTGTTAAATCTTCATAATTATTATATACATCTTTTCCAAGCAAGGGAACAAGCTAGGCTGGCACCAGTGGCACCATGCCATCTGAGATAAGCTTATTTCATAACTTATCCATTCCATAACTAAGTACCTACAGTTGTACGATCCAATTTCACTACATAGTATAAAACAAAGTCGCTTTCTCTGTCCCTATGTCCCTTTGTATGCTTAAATCTTTGAAACTACGCAACGGATTTTGATGCGTTTTTTTTAATAGATAGAGTGATTCAAGAGGAAGGTTTATATGTACTTTTTATCCCGATATTCCCACGGGAACGGGAACCACGCGGGTGAAACCGCGGGCGGCCGCTAGTATTATTATAAATGCGAAAGTTTGTGAGTATGGATGGATGTTATTTACTCTTTCACACGAAAACTACTGAACGGATCTGGATGAAATTTGCAAAAAAGATAGATTATAGGCTCGAATAACTCATATGATACTTTTATAACGATATTCCCGCGGGAACGGGAACCACGCGGGTCATAAAAGGATTCTGTTCTGTTTGTCCGAAGAATTACAAAATGCCAACCAGCCAATCGCAATATTTGAACAAATATTCAAAAGCTTCCTTATTGAGTCGAGTCTATTATTTTCATTGATTTGCAAAGTGCATCAGCTCCAAGTCTCTTTCGCAATCATGTTCGCTTGGAAATCTCTTCTTGATCGCGTCGTTCGTCTTCATATGCAACCGACGCTAACATATTCTATGCTAAATAATTCCTACCGGACATCATTGACACGATATAGTGCAGAAATTAATTGTAAATGAAATAATAATTTTGACTGACTACGCATTCACGCTTCATTATGCTAGTGAGCTACTTTACTACTGTCGAAATGGTATTTCTCGACGGCATCCGTCAAATTTGTAACTCATGGTGCCGATTTCTATAGAAACTGCGAAAAACGTTAGTCGTTAGCGAAAACATTTCGATAGGTATTTTACTAAGTGAACTCATGTTACCGATTTTAGTTCTGCAAGTGACCGCTAGAGGCGCTGTGCAATTTTCCATACAAATTTTTTACGTCGTCGCTAGCGAGTAGGATCGATGTAAACTCATGGTAACGGTACAGTAGTTTTCAGGAAATCTTGAAAATACTGTCGTTTTCGTTACCACTTAATGTGAATTTCATACGTATCTTTAGGCATAACTCCTTTGTTTATTTAAATGATTCTTGTTTTGTTAAAAAGGGGATACCTCAAGGTATTTTAACCGACTTCGAAAAAGGAGGTTTTCAGTTTGATCACATACCTATTTACCAGAAAACACGTAAATTGCCTGCACGATGTACTAAAAAAAATGAAATAAAAATTATTTTTATAAAAAATAAAACCGCCTTAAAAAAAACCACATCAAAAAAGTAAGAAATAATTCCTCACCAAATAAATAACGTAAGTACTTTGAAGTCGGGCGGGTTTTAACAAAAACAACAAAAAAATTGTACATGTTTCACGCCCGACTTCAAAGTACTTACGTTATTCATTTGGTGAGGAATTATTTCTTACTTTTTTGATGTGGTTTTTTTGAAGGCGGTTTTATTTTTGACGTTAAAGAAGGACAAACAAACGCACAAACACAGTTCCACATTTGTAAGATTAGTATGGATTTGTGTTGAAAATGCTAAAGACATTCAATACAGACTTCTATTATGCCTGAAATTTATTTTCATATAGCTATACGAGGTAGAGTAGGAATTGTTCGATAAAATTATGAAATAAATAATATTAATTTTTCCGTTTTTCTATGGGTAAAACCTCACACAGAGGATAAATAAACAAACCTCCATAAAGTTATCAAATTGTAACTTTATCGTTATCCAAATACGACAGAACTAATGTTACGGCACTATTTTCTGATTAACAAGCGAAAACAACACTATGCTTTCACGTGAAAGCAATAGGCTATGTTCTAAAAAAAACTAAAACTCACAACAATTCACGCAAAAACCCCGATGAAACACACACTGAACTGTGTGATACAACCGAATCCAGTTCAGTGCAATCGAAATCGAACAAAAAAAAGAAAATTGTCAAAAAGCAATAATAGTTCAGCCACAAATTCGCAAACAGAGATACTGCTCCCGTTTTAAATTGGCGCTTTTGACACCTCAATAGCGCGACGAAATCAACATTCGACTGCACAAAGAATACATTTAAATTAAATATTTATTCGGTCGTAATTCACGCATGTCAGCCATGTCGGGTTGTCGTCGCGTCGAATTTAATTTTCTCGTAATTTTGCGTTCGAGTAATTTTATTCGATTTCAAAATGGCGGCCACTGACGCGACGCGTGGCGGGAATGCGCGACAGCTCCATCTATACTCTCGATGGAGAGGATTGACAGCAACTTTGTATTAAAATAAAGAAAACTTAAATATTTTGCTAAAAATACAAAAGTTTACTACGTAAACGGCAAGGTTCAATACTCATTGAATCAGCAATTATGTTATTTGCGCATACTTTTACATGAATTTTCACAGGCTACTATAATAGTATATTATGATACAAGTGAGCTTAGGTTGCTCATTATACACGAGGCTGTGGGTTGCAGCCCGAGCCGCAGGCGAGGGCGTAAATCAGCCGAGTGTCTAGTGAGTAAGTTGCTCACGAGTTTCATACGCACTTTTTCAACACACTTGCGAGGAAAAACAAACATGTAATGCATACATATTGTATTAACTAAGGGAAAAAGCGCGCAAGTTTTTTTTTTTTGCACGCGCCAAATGTGAGGTGATTGATTACATACAGCCATACAGCCTACTTCAAAATAATCCTACTAATATTATAAATGTGAAAGTTTAGATGTTTGGATGTTTGGATGTTTGTTACTCAATCACGCCGAAACGACTGAACGGATTTGAATGAAATTTGGGACACAGATACTTTGTAGCTTGGAGAGGAACATAGGCTACTTTTTATCCCGGGAAAATGTCACATTCCCGCGGGATAACGTCGTGTAGTTCACGCGGGCGAAGCCGCGGGCGGAAAGCTAGTTAAGTATAATAATAATAGTGATAAAATGCAAATGTTTTATAACAAATTATTGTGAATTATAAATAATTTGATAAAAATATACTTAATTATGTTTTTTGTCTTAATTAGGGACACATTTATTTATTCTAAAAACGTAAATGGATTTCCAGCCGTATAAAACCTCTTTGTTGTTACAAAAAAAGAACTGTATCTATTACCCGCTGAAATTGAAAATGCTCTGTTGACTCGCTTATAACTTACAGTTAGGTACTAACTTAACTTTGTAGGGATACTGTATTACCCGGTTAAATTGAAAAGTCTCTGTTTACTCGCATATAATTTGCAGTTAGGTACTTACTTAACTTTGTACGGATAATTCTATTACGCAACTAGTACTGTAATATTATTATGCACGCGTGGGTTATAGTTCGGTTTATGGCCCTAAGATCGATGTAATAAGGCTCACTTTATGAGCAAGTGTGTTGAAAAACACATTACTATCTATTCATTTATATCACAATCCTAAAAAAACAAAAGTTTATCAACACCTTATCCTAATGCAATACCACGACGCGCGGCATACAGTTGACAGTTTAAGCAATCATGATCAACTTAAAAAAGTCTCTGGGCCTGTTTCACAATGTCTAAAGAAGTAAGTGCTCATTACTTTACTTGACAGATAGTCCATACAAAACTGTCAATTAAACTAGATTAAACAGGAAAGTATCTCTTAGACATTGTGAAGCAGGCACTAAATGTAACAAAGGTCATAATCACTACTTGGTGATCTAGTGGATCTTGGTATCTGTCCCTTTAAGAATCGATATAATGTGAGCTGAGGATAAACAAACTGACAGAATAGCCTTTACATTTTGCCATTATTTGAAATTAATAATTAATAAATCTTTATTGGTTTTCTTCACAAAGTTGGACTTAAGGTTAGTTTATAAATAATTTACAATTTGCACGTACGAGTATAATAAAATATAGTAAAATAAGCAAAAGCCTGGGTTTCAGGAACACCAGTGCCTCAGTTAAAGGTAAAGGCAACCAGGAAAGTGCTTTATCAGTTTCGTTAACAGTTCCCATACATTTAAAATTGCATTAAACCTCAGATCTGAATTACATTTCAATAACGTCATGCACTATGTGACAAAGACATCAATAAAAATTGTCGCTTTGAAAATTCAAAGGAAATCAGACCTTATCTACCTACAGCATACAAAGAATTTTAAAACTAAAGGTGATAAAGCAATTCTTGGTCGAGTTTACATCCCGGATTTAGTACATTATAACATGCCACAACGCCCAATTCACTACAGAATGAGTACACAAGACTTGCATGCATATCAAATGTCAGAATGGGCAGTTACAACAATTTGGGTGTAATTGAATGATACCGATCCAAATGGGAAATGGGAGATCAAAATATTGGGGTGACTCGGATATTCGGCATGCAAATAGTGGCATAACAAAATTTGAACAGAAATTAACTATAGCTTAATGATTTACGTTAAAATATATTCTTTAATAAGCGAAAAGGCCATAACACATCGATATTTTTCTTAGTTTTCTGTCGTTTCAGAATTCCTCACATAAAACAATTAAAAAAAGAATTAAAATTGGTATTTAAATAGAAAATAAAAAGGGGCATTAAATATGATTTTTTATTGTGCGTAATTTATTGGTTTTAATGAATTTAATTGTTATAGTTAGATACCAGAAAAATAAATGCACAAAAGCTCCGTAGCATTAAGTCATAACACCAAAAAAAACTCTAAAAAAACAATATAATTCCTCGAAAAAGCTTACTTCAATCCGCTTGCCAGATCGACGGAGATAATTTGCTTACAATATAATCGGACAGCTATTGGAGCCGACTTCACGGAAAGGGGTAAAAAGGACCCATAGGATCCGCTATTATATTCAAATTCGTTGGTTAAAGCAATATATATGGAGTTTATTGACAAGGCGGAGGGCCGACCGCGCGCCTCCGAGTACGCGCTAAATTCCTTAAGAAAATATCTTCGGAGTTTCAACCCGGCTTAATTGAGGATACAATATCGTTAACTTTAACGCCTTTAATAATTTTACTCCTTATGTTTTTCTAACAGTACAGGTTTCTAAGGAAAAAGAGTTTGGTATCTATACAAAAAAGTTTGAATACGTTTAAAAAATAAGTAGGTAAGTAGTTTTATGCTGCTAGTTTTAACAAAAAGTTTTTAATATTCCAAAGTTCTACATTTAAATATGTATGATTATTCGGATTTCGTACTGTCTGGCTGGTCCATACTTTTTCGTCAATACTCTTTTATTTTCTTTCTTTTAAGCGACGGAACAAAACCGTTCCGCCAAAAGCTCGTACGTTTCGCAAACGGCCAGAGGAAAGTGGACACAATTCGGGATTTCACAAGACAGATTACAGAGGAGCGCATTAATAAGATGATATTTATAAGTTGCGATTCGATCAGTCTGGAATAAGGGAATACGATATCGTTACGATCGCTAGAGTCAAGCTCAGGCCAATAATTACGCAAGCATTTGTGCACGCACGCATTTGTGCAGTAGACAGCTTTCAACGAAATACTGAAACTGAAAGTTAAATAATCATTAATTGCGCAATACGTTTTGATTTTTACGAATATTATTATATTAAATATACCTACTATGTCATCCTGATCTGGTCCCATCAAAAGAAAATAGTCAACTAGTCAAAATAGTCAACTATAATGACTTGGTTTTTATTTTATTTATACTATCACTTTACTTATTTCTATTTTATTGTAGAATAGAGTGTTAAAATACTAATCCCTAAAACGTTACATAATTTGATAGAATCAGGCGTCACTTGGCGGAAGTCCCTAACCATTGTGAAAAACGAAATATATGTAGCTTACTTCCGCAAAAAACACAATATGCAAGATGCACCGCCCGCCCGCCCGCAAAAATTGCACATGCACACCACGAAAACACCAGTGCACAATACCTGCATCTAGCAAGACAGCAATACACCTTGCACCGTCACCGATTAGACTACTCTACACGTGTTTCGCCCCAATCCGGGCCCCGGGTTGGGGCGAAACACGTGTAGAGTATAGAGTAGTAGAGTAGTATTGTGCACTGGTGTTTTCGTGGTGTGCATGTGCAATTTTTGCGGGCGGGCGGGCGGTGCATCTTGCATATTGTGTTTTTTGCGGAAGTAAGCTACATATATTTCGTTTTTCACAACGTTACATAAATATTAATATATTTTTGATGATGTTATAATTTTTTTGTGCTTTTTGCTTGCGCTTCAAACATCTTAATTTGTAAAAGACCTCAGCGGAGGCAATCACACTCACCTATAGCCCTAGATAATCTGCGGAAACAACAGCATGAAAGTCGTGTAGGCCGGAACGATCGTAAGGTCAAAATGTCCCCAGAAGTGCTCATGTCCGATCGCGAGATAAGATCGTAATCTTTTCGGATATTGCTCGCTATAATCATATGCGGCCTTTTTTAATTTTCTTTTTTTTTCACGAAAGGGCGTACCGAGGCGTGCCTTACAATGAACGGTTGAAGAAATAATGCGGCATTGTCGCTGGCCAACGTTTAGCTGAATTAAAAGTTTTATTTATGCGTTCGATTTTTAAAACAATAACTTTGTTTTCTTTTTCAGATAAATACCATTTGTTTGCCGTTAATGAGATGCGCGGTAAGTTCCTCCATTCTTTTGTATCATTTATCATTACCTGGTTAGAGGAAATTAAAGTTAAGGAAATTTTTAAAGAATATTACGAGCATGCCGATTTGAATTGAAACAAGTGATTTAAAATATGATACCTATACATATAATATCGAAGACCTGAAAAAGTTTATTTATTATTGATTAACTTATAGTTAACTTATTAGTTACTTAACTATGTTATAAAAATAGATCAGAAGCATTTTTACAGATGCACACTTATTTTAGATAAGGAATAGGCCTGTACCCTAGCAGTGGGGGATATTAAACTGACTATAAATTTAATCGCAAAAATATCACAATAATAGTATATTATGATACAAGTGAGCTTAGGTTGCTCATTATACATGAGGCTGTGGGTTGCAGCCCGAGCCGCAGGCGAGGGCGTAAATCAGCCGAGTGTCTAGTGAGTAAGTTGCTCACGAGTTTCATACGCACTTTTTCAACACACTTGCGAGGAAAAACAAACATTTATTGCATACATATTGGTTGCATTTACCAGAACTAATCGCTGACTAATCGCTAAGTCATCGATTACTTGTCTGATTACTATTTTCGATAGATTCTGCTGAACGCGCTTTAGCGTTTTTCTGGTTTTGACATGACGAATGACAGCAACAAACACAAAATCACTACGTTTGACAGCTACTTGCAACTAATCGCTGCTTCTCATCGAAAATCAAATGCGATGGAAAAAATGGCGTCCGATTGCTATAAATCGCTGTCAGTCATCGCATTTTTGTGTGCGTTCAGCAGATTATTTGTAATCGATTACTCATCGATGAGTTCTGGTAAATGCACCCATTGTATTAACCTAATATTAACTAAGGGAAAAAGCGCGTAAGTTTTTTTTTTGCACGCACCAAATGTGAGGTGATTGATTACATACAGCCATACAGCCTACTTCAAAATAATTAAGTATAATAATAGTGATAAAATGCAAATGTTTTATAAGAAATTATTGTGAATTATAAATAATTTGATAATAATATACTTAATTATGTTTTTTGTCTTAATTAGGGACACATTTATTTATTCTAAAAACGTAAATGGATTTCCAGCCGTATAAAACCTCTTTGTTGTTACAAAAAAAGATCTGTATCTATTACCCGCTGAAATTGAAAATGCTATGTTGACTCGCATATAACTTGCAGTTAGGTACTAACTTAACTTTGTAGGGATACTGTATTACCCGGTTAAATTGAAAAGTCTCTGTTTACTCGCATATAATTTGCAGTTAGGTACTTACTTAACTTTGTAGGGATAATTCTATTACGCAACTAGTACTGTAATATTATTATGCACTCGTGGGTTATAGTTCGGTTTATGGCCCTAAGATCGATGTAATAAGGCTCACTTTATGAGCAAGTGTATTGAAAATTTTTTTAAAGTATAGACCATTCAACAATGAGTCACACCAACACATCAAAATATGACTATAAAAATTACTGCATTTAATGCGCGTACTCGTGCAAGTACAAATAGTTTTTGTTTCATCGAAATCTGGCCAGGATTTCCAAAGTTACAGCGTTGTAAAGTTTCACCAGCTTTTGTAAATTTGCTTTCCTTGCGCGCTATCAAAGAATATATACACTTACGCGAAAAGAAACGACACTTAAGCATGTGTGCACGTAAAATCGCTTGCGGCTATGTGTGGGTGTCTGGATGTGAGCGGGGGCCGTGAGAGGCGCGCGGGGAGGGGAACAGGCAGTCGGTGAATGCCTTGGCCGAGGGCTGGCGCAATCTTCATACATTCAAATAGGAACTACTAGGAAACCAAAAAATTCGAAAGTTGTTAAAATTCAGTCGATAATAAATAATTATTGAGAGGACTAATTTTTATTTGGGCGATTATTGATTCACTCACTCAGTATTTTTGTCGCTAACTTAGTATTTTCTTTGGACGATTTAGAATTTTATTCGGACACTCTGATTATCTGTGTCCCACTGTTAGTAGCTTATTTTACGAACAAATATTATTATTATTATTATTCCCTTTATTACATATAAAATAATTATAAAATTATATTTCTAAACATAAAATTTTTACAATTTATAACACTAAAAAATATAACATTTAAAAATACAAAAATGCAGTTCTCCAACGGTAGCAAGATCAGGGTCCCGGCTACCGATCGTTAAGGGTCCAGAGACAGGAACCTTCTCACACGAGCCGTGTCCAGAAGTAAGTATTGCCTTCTGCATCTGACTCCCAATCCATCCACCTAACGCAAGCCTCTTAAGGTGTTTATCGAAGCTCTTGGCTATCAGACCATGGGAATATATGACTATCGGAACAACAATTGCTGAATCAATGTCCCACATGTCAACAATCTCGTGAGCTAAATCAAGATATTTGTTTTCTTTATCTTTTTCAGCTTTCACAAGGTAGTCGTCAACTTGTCATGTTGTGAGGATGTCTATATTATAGTAGCATAAGTACATGTAACCCATATATAATCTCATTATTATTCAAATACAGTTAGTTCTAATCCAGACTCGAGTGTCATCATTTCGGCTCCTTCTCCCAACCTCATATGGCGACCCGGCCAGTGAGGTTTCGCGTAACGGCGGGCCGGCGCCGACCGTTTTCCGTATAAGGCGCGTAAGAACAAAACAATAAAGTCAAGATGTGTTTCGTGGACTTCAACACGGTGGAATTATTATCTAACTATAGGACACATACCGTTGCGAAGTTGTTAAGTTCAGTTGCGTTCAGTTCGACGGAAGTTTTTTTTGTACATCATGGGTAAACAACAATCAAAGCCTGATGAAACTGTGGTGCTGGCTCAAACAGCTATAGGCGGAGGGTCCAACCAGGCGTCATTGGACCAAGTACACCTGCATTTAAGTACTACAAACATCTTGTTGGCGGTTTTACTTCTGGCAGTATTGTTGGCATTTGTGGTTTATGGGTATAAACTATATAAAAGATGCCATAAGACGTGGATGCGGCAAGAACTTATGAGAAACGCACTGCGGAGGTCTTTTCCCCGGCGGGCTCCAGCGACTCCAGCAATGGCCTTCGAGAGGTCAACGGGAAAAGTGGAAATGGTGTGATGTGAGTAAATGACAAAGCGTCACGAAAAT
Organism: Crambus lathoniellus; assembly: GCA_949710035.1. Lineage (NCBI taxonomy): Eukaryota > Metazoa > Arthropoda > Insecta > Lepidoptera > Crambidae > Crambus > Crambus lathoniellus. The sequence continues at coordinate 24,036,507 of OX453310.1, forward strand.
AGTGCGGAAAATCGCGAGTGAAAATGTGCAAAAGTGAGTAAGTACTTTAATTGTTTAAAAAATAAGTATTTTATAGGAACTTTATAAATGAGTTTTTTCTTCCATAATTATAGTTTATTTCCTTATTATTCCATGTTTATCATACAAAGCTATAATTCTTGTTTAATTTCATGATTGAAACATTACTATCTATATAAAATAAAATATGTTAATCAATCATAACTATTTAGATTTAAATTATGTACTTATTGTATTATGGCAGATATATTAGCCAGTGTTTTAGAAAATTTAAAGGGCATAAGAAAGTATTTAGTTAAAATAGGGGCAAAACGAAGGCAGAAAGAAATATGTGCTAAAAAGTTACTTGAAGCGAATGCCATTTATAATGAATATTTGCATACTTACGAATACATAAATAGAGAAATAGAGAGCAGTAATATAAAGGAAAACGATATATTATTATATAAACAAACTTTTAGTGATATTGATTTGCTATTTCAGCAAATTAATCAATTGCGTACTATTGAAAGTTCTGAGATAAGTGACAAGTCTATTTCTGTCACGATGAGTACTTTTGATTTAAAGGTGGCGTTAAGCCTTATTCCAAATATGATGACGAACGATGTAATAAATATCAAACAAGTTATTGATAATATTGATTATTATGATAGTTTGCTTGACCAGAAAGATTGTAAGGAAAAATTGATAAATTTTGTACTAAAAAGCAGGTTGTCTCCCTCTGCAAAATTAAGGTTAAATATTAGTTATTCTTCGGTGACCGATTTATTGCAGGATATGCGCAAACACTTGTTGCCTCAAAAGGGGTCAACAGCGCTTCAAATAAAGTTGCAAAATATTAAACAAAATAATATGAGTATTAAGGAATTTGGTGATGAAATTTCGGAATTAATGACTGATCTTACAATTTCTCAGGCCGACAATGATTCAAACAGTTTTAAGGTACTTAAGCCTTTAAATGAGAAACTTGCTATCAAGCGATTTTCGGACGGCTTAAGAAATCGTAGACTCAGTACCATTATAGCAGCGAGGAATTTTGAATTTTTAAAGGATGCTGTTCAAGCTGCAGTTGATGAAGAGGTGTCATCATCAATTGTGACAGAAGAAGTCATGAATTTGAACCGTACTCATTATTATTATAACAACAATTCCAGGCGTCAACGAGGCACGTCCTTCAGGCAAAGAGGTAACGGCGGAGGAGCATTCTCACGGCGTGGGCAGAGCAGCAGCGGTTACGTCAGAGGAGCAGCGTACCCGCAGAAGCCAGCTCGAGGCAGAGGCTGGGCTCGAGCAGGTTATCAAGGTGCAGGCTCAAGTAGGTATAATAATTATAGATATCGCGGAAACCAAAGGATGGGCAGTAATCAGATTCATATGGTTACAGAACCAGAACAGTCACCTAGCGACAATGACTTAAAATTTTTTCGTGACTAACTACGAAACGGTTTTGGCTAGTGACAGTAATTGTAACATTTATTTATCTTTGCATGACCAACTTTGTCCATGGCTAGTTGACACGGGAGCATCGATTTCTGTCGTAAAGTATAAACAATTATTGCATCAGAATATACCTATCCATAAAGAGAATGTAGTCATAAAAGGAATAGGCGGTAAAGTTGAAGTCATTGGATATGTTTATCTAGATTTATACATACGTGGTGTCTATTTTACACACAAGTTTTATGTTTTTGAGACGTTACCATGTCGCGCTTCTGGTATAATCGGTAAAGATTTTTTAAACAAATATCAAGCAGTAATTAATTTCCAAGAACAAAATGTAACTTTTCAGCTCGAAAGTAATAGTATTACTTTAGACTTACATACAAGCGAAAATAAAATACAATTGCCTCCTAGATGTGAGTCGATACACTTTGTACAAACAGATAGGGAACAAGAATCGGTAATATGTACTTCTGAATTTTTACCAGGAGTTTTTGTAGCGAGTTGTATAGTAAAACCTGTCAATGGCTTGATACCGATCAAAATATTAAATACTACGGATCAAGTATTAACCTTAACTAATTTCAGTATTGATACACATGAACTTTCGGAATATGATATTTGTAGTTTTCAAAAAACTGAGAGGGATGTAGACAGGATTAAGTCATTATTGTCACAGTTACAAATAAATCATTTAACTGAAGAGGAACGAGTTACAATAGAAAACTTGTGTGCAAAATATAACGATGTATTTTATGTTGAGGGGGATAAGTTAACGACTACGGATATTTATACACACTCGATTAAATTAAAGCCAAACGTAAGTCCGGTATTTGTAAAACCTTATCGACTACCTTATTCTCAGAAATCTTTATTGGAAAATGAAATAGATAAAATGCGTAAAGAAGGTGTTATAGAGCCTTGTAACAGCGAATGGTCGAGTCCTTTGTTATTGATTCCTAAAAAAGTAGATTCCAATGGTAATAAAAAGTGGCGAATTGTAGTGGATTACAGAAAATTAAATAATTGTATTGAAAATGATAAATTTCCGCTACCAAACATTACGGAAATTCTAGACTCGTTAGGGGGATGTGTCTATTTTAGCCACTTAGATCTTTATCAAGGTTACTACAACGTTTTACTTGATAAAGAATCAAGGAAATACACTGCATTTTGCTCAGGGCAATACCAGATGACTAGGATGCCTATGGGGCTAAAAACAAGTCCCGGGTCATTTTCTCGTATGATGACCATGGCTATGGCTGGGTTAAATTACGAGAAATGTCTAATTTATTTAGATGACTTAGTAGTTTTCGGTAGAACTTTAGATCTACATAATAAAAATCTACAAGATGTGTTTAAAAGACTGAGAAAAGTAAATTTGAAACTTAATCCTTTAAAGTGTATGTTTTTGAAAAAAGAATTAATGTATCTAGGCCACGTAGTATCGAAAAACGGTGTCCTTCCGGACCCAGAAAAGGTAAAAATAGTTAAAAATTATCCACGTCCGAAGGATATTGACGAATTAAAACGGTTTATAGCTTTTGTTAATTATTACCGGAAATTTGTACCGAATTTTGCTCAAAAAGCCTATTATTTAAATTATTTATGTAAGAAAAATGTACCCTTTGTATGGTCGGATAAATGTCAACAGTCATTCGAATTATTAAAGGAAAGTATTACATCAGCCCCGGTATTGCAGTATCCGGATTTCTCTGAGAAAAATCAGTTTATACTATATACAGATGCATCAAATTATGCGTTAGGCGCGGTTTTATGTAACAATGATGGCAGACCAGTGTCATACACTAGTCGGTCTTTAAATGATGCTGAAAAAAATTACCCAACGATTGAAAAAGAAATGCTTGCAATCGTTTGGGCAATAAAGTATTATAGACCTTATTTATACGGCAAACATTTTATAATAAGGACTGATCATCGACCCTTAGTCTATCTTTATAATTTAAAAGATCCGTCAAGTAGGCTGTTAAAATTCAGACTTCAAATTGAAGAGTATGATTTTACCGTAGAGTACGTTAAAGGGTCTGAAAATACAGTAGCAGATGCGCTTTCGAGAATATCTATCTGTAGTACCGAATTAAAGAAAATGCATGAAAATATTTATGTGATGACTAGGGCGCAAAGCAAACGGTGCAACGATTTAAAACCCTCCAATCTTTCGGATAATATGGTTACTGCTAACGATTGGTCTGATCAACCAAAAGTAGTGGAAACTCATATTAAGCCAAAAGATTCGGTAGAGTTAAAGTTTTTACTAGATAAAGATTTATTATTAAAATATAGAAGAAAAAATATGATTCATGGAGAAAGTGAGATATTTTGTTACGTGCCGAGTAAGCACAGTATTTTTATAAAGTATTTAAACTCTTCATCAAAAAGATCACGAGCTGAATTTTTGAAAGAGTTAGAAGAATTTTGTAAAATGTTGAATGTAAATGAAATATATATAATTAAGTGTGAAAATAATAAAAGTTTTATTGAAAAGTTATTACAAGAATTAAGTAGTAAAAGGCAATGGACCGGTCCACGTATCTGTATTTTACACGATGTTGTAAGAGTTTATGATAAAGATGAAATAAGAATAATTCTTAATGATTTTCATCTCTTACCCTCAAGTGGCCACGCGGGTATGAGACGAATGTATAACAACATAAAGAAATATTTTTATTGGCCTAATATGGAAAATGATATAAAGTCTTTTGTACAACGATGTCATAAATGTCAAACGCAAAAGCACTCGCTTCCGATTAGAGAGCCAATGACAGTCACTACGACAGCTAGTTGGGCTTTTGAAAAAATATATCTCGACTTAGTAGGACCTCTAGATGAAGACCAAAATAATTATCGATATATACTAACACTGCAATGCGAATTAAGCAAGTACGTCGAAGCCTATCCTTTAGTTTCTAAGAGAACCGACGAAGTCGCACGAGCTTTGGTAAGTTATTTTATATTAAGATACGGAATCCCGAAGGAAATCGCTTCCGACCAAGGTAAGGAATTTATGTCATCGGTATTTAAGGAAATCTGTACTCTTTTACATATTAAACAATTGAATTCCACCGCATATCATCACGAAAGTATTGGGGCACTAGAAAACTCTCATAAACATCTTAATAGTTTTCTCAGAATCCAAACTGATAACCACCCAGAGGTGTGGAGCTCCTGGTTACCATTTTGGTGTTTTTCCTACAATACTTCCGTACATTCCGAACATAAATTTACTCCGTTTGAACTAGTTTTTGGCAGGAAATGCGTTCTTCCCAGTAATCTTACAGGTGTCTGCGTAGATCCTTTGTATAATCACGATAATTATCCGAATGAATTAAAATATCGCATTCAAACTTCTCAAAAAGAGGCTCGAGACAACTTACTTAGTAGTAAAATGAAAAGAAAAATGAACTATGATAGAAATGTAAGAACTGTAATGTATAAGCCTAATGATTTAATTTTATTAAAAAGTGAAAATAATAACAAAATGAGTAATGTTTACTTAGGTCCTTACTCCGTTGTCAGAGATTTATCTCCAAATGTTGAAATTATTAAAGATGGAAAATCGTATTTAGTACACAAAAATAGAACAAAATTATACCATAGTTAAGTTTATATACTTAGTAACTATTTAAAAAAAAAAGCAATGTTTCAGTATAATATTCTATATAATCTTGTCATTATAATGTGTTTATGTTTACGCAAATAGTCAATGTACAATTATTTTAATCTTATTTGTAAAAAAAAAATGAAAATTCTAGCATTTGTCATTTTTTTTCTCTCTAGGGGGGAAATGTGAGGATGTCTATATTATAGTAGCATAAGTACATGTAACCCATATATAATCTCATTATTATTCAAATACAGTTAGTTCTAATCCAGACTCGAGTGTCATCATTTCGGCTCCTTCTCCCAACCTCATAATGTCATGGGGAACAATCAATACAATATCGGGCTTATTAGCTACAATAGTCCTGCCTGTCTGTAATGATAGATCGATCCCAATACAATGTGGCATGGCTATTTTCAAGAACCTGTTCTGGTGCATACTTGTAGTACGGCACCTCGGATGCCACAAGATTATGTTTCAGAGCAAGTTGTTGGTGTATTATCCTGGCCACTTGGTTATGTCTATGCAAATACTCGCCGTTTGCGAGACGAGAACAACCGGAGATTATATGTCTAAGGGATTCACCCAGACGATGTGCACGCTCGGCAAATATCCACTGTGCCATCCCTTAGGATATACTTTCTGTAGTTATTCGTCATCGCAACCTTATCCATAACTGCACAGTCAAAACCTTCGGTTTCACCACAATGATACTTGTTTACCGAGATATACGTATTCCTGAACATATTCCAATAAAGTATTTTCGCCTCGAAATTAGTCATTCGTAAATTGTCGCTAGTTTAGTTAATTTTTCGCAAACAAAGTATAACGCTGCTCGGTTTCTTATTTGAGTATTTTATTAAATGTCGTTCATATTTTATTTTGTCGGAAATGTTATTATTTCCCATTTGTAAAGATATTTAATAAATAAAAGTTGATTGAAAAACTTTGATGTTATATAATTTAAACTTACACAAGTTTAAATTATATAACATCCCACGTGTAATCTTTTTTGCCATATGTCTATATTCCATTTCTGTATCAACCCTAGCGTCGGCTAAATGTCACCGGCGCTCGAACTCTCACGGACACGGAGTGTCACCGCTGTGGCGCTATTGCGATGACGTCATGTCGCACTGACATCTCCGACTGCGGCTGTTACAGGTGATTTCCGTCTTACTGTACCTACATAGAGTCCATCTGTGCGCAATCTGCGCGCAACTCGTACGTTTTTGACGCTAGTTACAGTACATTTTCTTCGTTCAAAGGTTATGGTAAATGATTAGTATTCGATTTTGACCGCGCACCGGCGCACTCTAAAACTGTCACCTACTGTCAATACCGAAAGACATTTATCCCACAAATTTATCTGACCCAGTGGTGGAGGCGCCACTAGCAGTACAAAATTATCGAAATGGCTGTCAGTTTTTAGGGTGCATATTTAACCACCAAGTCAGTTAAGGTTGTAAGTACATTTTGAAAGAATACCGCCCGCCATTACGAAAGTTGATTTAATTTATTATTCACGAAAATAAAACATTATTTGAAGGTGTTTTTTCATATGGGCTCAATACAAAATTTCTTAACCATGTCATTGATCGACTATAAGAGAAGAAAAAAAAAAGAAAAATAAATAAATTTATTACGAAACCGTGAGAGCGCAACTATATAGTCAAAGGATTCTATGTAGGTATACGGAAGTGCGACGTGACGTCACACGTTAATGCCATTGGTTCACCTGAATTTTCCACGGAGGCCGTACTTTAACGTTTAATATCTCAGTCATTTTTGAAGATAGGAAAAAAATAAAAACAGATTCTTTTTTCTCGAGGTACATAATTTTTAGATATGCTGATAACAAAAATCGTTGGTGTGACTCATTCAAAAAATGATTATTGTACTATCGATTCGTAAATATACAAATATTATAAGTAGGTATTACAGCCACTTTGCTCAACATAACTCTTAATCGCCTATGTAATCTAGTGGTTCACACCACCGATTTCAGACCCAGAGGTCCCGGGTTCGATTCCCAGTGGGGGTACATATTGTATTCGGTTTGGTTGGTGGTAGGACTTGTTCTTAGTCCGCCTGGCTAGCTACCACTATCTTATCTAAGTCTGACGCCATAACAATGATGTTTTCAGCATTATTGTGTTCCGGCAGTTAGAGATAGATAGCCAGTTCCTCAGTGATTGAGGATTCCGGGAGTAGTGCGCTTCCACCTTCTGCCTTATCACCACTTAACATCAGGTGTGATGAAGGCTAAGTGCTACCCCGTTGTGAATAAAAAAAAGTGGGTTCCCGCTGCACACTTAGATTTTCCAAACTACGCAATGTATCCCGATTTTCAGCAATAGACAGATTCATGAGGAAGGTGTACATGTAGGTAGGAATAATACATGCAATAAGATGGTATTTTATTTTATTAGACACTTTACAGCTCTGGAATATAATGTAGCTTTAATAAACTTTGGGGCAATTTAAGGGTTTCCACATTATAGGTAACTTAATACCTTTCACTTTCCAGTACGGGTAGCATTATGAACCCGAGAAAGGTTTTGTTGTTTTTGTCAATTGTCAATGCAAAAAAGTTAAAATATTATGGTAACTTTTAAACACAATGCACCCGCGCAAAACCGGGACGGTCGCTAGTTTTTGAAGATTAAACTACTTACTTATAGATAGGTAGTAACTCCATACCCTGTCAATTGCAATAGCCATGATGAGCTAGTTGGCTGTGGAGGGGATGGCAGCGCGAATTACGATCGAGCGTCGCCCCACGGCGCGCACGCGCATCGATTTACGCGCAACGCTAGGTTAGGTAGAGTTGTACTATCCTTGCTATTTTATCGACATCAATTGACAAATATTGACAAAGGCATACCTCAACTTAAAATCTTACAGTAAAATGTGTAGAAACCAACAATAACTTAACCCTACTTCGAAATAAAAAAAATACATTGTAAATATTACGTAAACGGGGTTTTTAATACTTTTTACTATGTTTCGATTTGTTGTCGAGTCCCCGATATCATAATAATCATAAACATGGTAAAAATCCAGCTTTTCGTATATCTACAGTGTCACTGACCATGACAGTATAAAAAGTAAAAAAAAAATAAGTTACATGCTCATTTATTCTTTTTTTAGAAAATAAACAGGAATTGCTGCGTTGAAAATTGATTGTGAAATTCGAATGGTACTGAGGAAAAGGTACTACTAGTTTGACTGTTAAACAGGCAATAATACTCAGTTTTACGAATTTATTTATTCTTTTTTTGGCATTCACAATGCAATTTTTATTATAAAAAATGGAGTAAGTATAAGACGGGTCGATTTTATTCTAATACTTTATTTTCAATATTCTTACGAATTGTTAATTATAATATTAGCTGAAATTTAGGCTAAAATTTTAACAAACTATTGAAAATAATCTATACTTACTTGTCTATCGACATTGTGGCCAACACTATCCCGCCTTTGGCAACCACGCGCTTTATCGATCCGCTAAAAATCCACCGTGACCCCGACACTAACCGAATTATTCTCGGTCCAACGTCGAGATCCCAGGTTCGATTCCTGGTTAGATCGTAAAGATGTACCTTTGATATATCGGGAGATTTTGTCAAAGCGACCGGTACAAATGACACGTTCAATTATAGCACTGCCTTTGGGAATGCTCCGTTTAGAGATGCCTAACTGTTATAGTAAGAATACAATGTAGGGTAGGACGCGAAATAAAGGAAGATTGACAAAGTATAACTAGACCTTGAAATTGTACTAAAGGAACATAATAATATGCTTTGTATCTATCATGATAACGTAAATCTTAATTGCAAAGAAATAATTTCACATAGTTTTAAACTTTCTGCAATTTAGAGGCAGCGAAGGTTCAGCGTCAGTCTATCAATAAACGAAAAGTCAAAATTGGTTAGAATTAATGTTTTTGAAAAAGCTGTATAAATTACAAACATATAGGATTGAAATTTACACCAAAACAATCTTTCATTTTTCTTTACAGAAAGACTAGTAGGTAGCGCTTGCAACACTCATCGTAATCGCTCATTATATCTCAATAAAAAAAACACAAAACCAAGTTTTATTTCGTTACACAATTCCGATTAACATATTAATCGTAACCTAAAATCGAAACTTCAGATAGTAGCCGAACAGGACATTCGCGCCACTCACATTAGCCGCATTTTGCTACAGATATGTGAGTCGAAATCGAGTCATTCTTTTTATTTTCTTAATTAAAAACGTTAATTGTAACAAAACGCCGCTTTATAATGTCTTTTCGCCGTCTTAAAGCGTGGCGTAAGTCATGGAAATCTGCCCCTTATTCACAAATATTCGGAAACGTTGCCGAGAGCGGAATGTATTGTTACTCACCTCAGAATAAACAAAGATATAGCACAAAATTCGAATCGAATTCCGTTATTCATCGGTTGTGGTTGTGGCGACTAAGAGCCAACGCGCACTTGTGATTTTTAATCGGGCGATAGTTTAGTCGGAATCGTAAGACGATCGTGATCACACTGTCGGCCGATAGTTTGGTTTTGAGAGCCTGCGCGCACTTGTGATTTTTAGTCGACCGATAGTTGGTCGATAGTTTAGTTGAATCCGAGCGCGCGCTCTCATAGTCCTTCATGCACAGGCCGATGGTTGTGCGATAGTTGTCCGATAGTTGTACAACTATTGGCCAGTCATTTTCGATAGTTTGATACTGAATGCGCAGTCTACCGATAGTTGGGCGATAGTTTAGTTGAATGCAGTGCGCGCGCTCACATAGTCCTTCATGCACATTACCGCCCGGCCGATAGTTGTGCGATAGTTTGATCGTACAACTTTCGGCCAGTCATTTTCGATAGTTTGATCGGTCGATAGTTTAATCGTCAGTGCGCGCACTGCCATATAACTCTATACTGAATCCGAGAACGATCAAACTATCGCCCGATTAAAAATCACAAGTGCGCGTTCGCCCTAAAACAGTTTAAAAAGTTATATTTAGTATTTAGTTATAGCCAACCGAGATTTTAGTCGTGTGGCTCCAGTTTCCATAGAAAATATATTACAAAAAAATATAAATTTATTAAAAACATTATAGAAGGAAAAATAGATGGAAAGAAAGAAAGAGGAAGACCAAGAATAGCCTACATGGAACATTTCAAAGAGAAGGTGAACGTCGTGTCTTAACAAGAAGCCAATGATGACTTTGGACAGAAACGAACGGAGGAAGCTACCAGTGCTGCCAATTGCGGGGAAAATCGGGGAATTGAGGGTTGACGCGGGGAATGACGAAAATCGGGGAATTTTGGGGAACCAGGATAATTTCTACGTTTTTGCATTCACAATGCAATTTTTATTATTAAAAAATGGAAAATGAAGTATTTAGAAAAAATCGACCCGTCTCACAACCTGGGGGGCTACCGGCTAAGAAATCTGGATATGGGTATGGGCTTCAACTGTCATTTGAATTCCTTATTCTGATAGATTTTTGCTGCTTTGTTCTGTTGAACGTTGCTAGCTAGTTATCGTTATACCCGACGTCACAAAACAAGGAACTGATAGCGGCTATTTTCTTTATGAAATTAACTTAAAGTTCCCAAAAACGTATGAAGTTCATATCCATAAAGTTACGCGGTAGTCCCCCTGGGGGGCTACCGGCTAAGAAATATGGATATGGGTATGGGCTTCAACTGTCATTTGAATTCATTATCTTGATAGATTTTTGCTGCTTTGTTCTGTTGAACGTTGCTAGCTAGTTATCGTTATACCCGACGTCACAAAACAAGGAACTGATAGCGGCTATTTTCTTTATAAAATTGACTTAAAGTTCCCAAAAACGTATGAAGTTCATACTCATAAAGGGCTACCTGCACAGGTGAGGCACGAGATAAACGAATTGTTGCAGCTCGTAAGAGAATCTGATGAGATTTGTGAGGAGGATGCGGAGCAGATCAACGCCTCAGTCCGCACAGTAACCTCCTTATTAAACAGATTGCAAGGCGAGAAAGAAGGGGAGAACGCCAAACTCCGCGCCGAGATCGCGGTCCTCCAGACAGAAAACGCGTTATTAAAGTGTGATGTTGAGACTCTAAAAGGAGAGGTGGAGAAGGTTCAGCAGAGACAAGCCACTATGGGCAGTAATGCTGTGGCAGAAGGCGAGGCGCTGGCTGATATGCAGCGCCAGATGATCTGTGCCATGGAAAAGGCCATGGAAGCCAGACTCAAGGAGTTGGAGCAACATCTGCTTTTCCGACCCTCAGCAGTCGAAATACCTTCTATAGTCAAGGTACCGGCGATACCCACGGCGAAGGCGAGTCTTTCTCCCCCTCCCCCTCCTCCGGAGGTGGTCAGTTGGAGCACAGCGATAGGGAGAAAGAAGAAGAAGAGCGCACCGAAGGCAGCAGCCAACGCATCTCCGGCGGAGGTGTTTGCTCCAACACCTGCCAAGAAGACGAGCCCACAAGTCAAAAAGTCGACTCAAAAAAGTGTTAGATTGACACCCCCAAGGACCTCGGCGGTGACTTTAACCATCCTGCCTGAAGCCGAGAAGGGGGTGACGTTTGCCGATGTGCTCGCGAGGGCACGGAGAGCGGTCTCCCTTACAGATATGGGTGTGCAGGAGGGGCTCAAAATAAGGGTGAGCCAGACGGGGGCCCGCTTAATGCAGGTCCCGGACTCCAGCGGGACCATTGCGGACCAGTTGGCATCCAAGCTGGGTGTGGCCCTAGCGGATGTGGCTAAAGTCGGACGACCCACTAAGAAGGTAGACCTACTGCTCACGGGTCTGGACGAGACTGTGAGTAGGGAGGAGGCTGTGGACGCGGTGGCCAAGAAGGCCGGATGTCGTCCAGAGGACGTGGAGGCCCAGCAAGTGAGGCGAGGTCCTCGTGGGTCGGGTCGGCTCCTGATGAGGTGCCCCATATCGATGGCCAGGAAGGTGGTGACGGAGGGGCTGTTGATTGGCTGGAGCACAGTAAGGGTGAGGGCGATGGCACCCTTGCCCATGCAGTGCTTCCGATGTCTGGGCTTGGGGCACACGAAACCGTTGTGCCCCTCAACAACAGATAGAAGCACACTGTGCTTTAGATGTGGTAAGCCGGGGCACGTTGCCTCCTGCTGCACAGCGGAGCCCAAGTGCTCTATCTGCGCCGATAGTGGGCGTCCTGACGGTCACGTTATGGGGTCAGTGAAGTGTGTCCCCCCCGTCACGAGGGGCAAGCTAGTAGAAGGTGGGTTAGCCCCCAGAAAAGCGGTGGCACAGGTTGCACAAGATGCGACGGCGCCCAACGCGGAGGAGAAGTCGGACTAGCTCTGGCATACCCCTCCGAGGGATTGCCGCTCCACGCGCCTCTCCAAGGAGAGGCGTTGCCAGGAGGTGGCAAAATAGGTACGGGCGGTGGAAAGGGGAATTTCATCGTCATCATTCAGGCCCCCGTGGTGGAAAGGCGCGCCAGGTGCCCCCGGCGCGCCACACCGGAGAAAGGCGTGGACAGAGCGTCGAAGGGACGCAGGCACAGGGCGGAGACACGCTGACTACCACACATGCCGCGTAATCTCCGTCCAACCAAGTGCAGAGGGAGCACCCTGGGGGTTTTAGTGGGTTCAAGCCCCACATAACCCCCTCGTCTCCCCAGGCGGGGGGGTACGCGAAGGCGTTTGGGCTTCAACTGTCTGATGTCTGTTTGATAGTTCTGAATGCATCCTTTAAGGTTTTCATTTAAAATACAAAATAATTACCTCTACCCTTCATTTATAAGTAAGTACTTATTTAAATGTTTTCTTGAAGCGTATGTACCTACCGGTCGAAATTTTCAAGGAAAACCTGTTAAAAAGTGCAGCTACTGTTAAAAACATGTAGGTAAGTTGCATGTTTTGCGATAAAAACAGTGTTGTATTCAATAAATATCATTTATAGGAATTTGTGAGAAATTAATCAAAGAGAGCGCGGAATTTCGGGGAATTGGCAAAGCTGATGCGGGGAATGGAGATTTTTTTATTGGCAGCACTGGAAGCTACACCGACAAGAACGTGACTCTACTATGAAGGAAGAAGAAGTATAAGTACCTATCTACCGCCCTATTTCAGGTCATGGTCTATGTAATTGCACAATTTACTGCAAATCCGTTTAGTCATTTGTACGTAAATTAATAAAAAAAACTTACTGACATTCATTATATAACCACGTGTGTGACGTGTGGCTATAACAGAATGGCAAGAATATTTACCACTAGCTTTCCGCTCGCGGCTTCGTCCGCGTGGGCTACATGACGTTATCCCGCGGGAATGTGATATTTTTCAGGATAAAAAATTGCCTATGTTCCTCTCTAGGCTACAAAGTATATCTGTGTCCCAAATGTTAGCCAAATCCGTTCAGCCGTTTTGGCGTGATTGGGTAACAAACATCTAAACTTTCACATTTATAATATTTGTAGGACTTAAGGGATAACTAGTTGCACAGCGTGATTTCACCTGCGTAGTTCCAGTTTTCGTGGGAATATCGGGATAAAAAATATGTCAACCAGGAATGATGAAGCTGTCTGCTGGTAAAATAATTAATATAACTGGTTTAGTAGTTTAGAGATTACTCCCTACACACAAACTTACAAGCATTCATCATCATCATCATCAGCCGTTTAATGTCCCCACTGCTGGGGCACTGGCCTTCCTTATGGATGGATAAGGAGAATCGGCTATGACCCACCACGCGGGCCCAGTGCGGATTGGAGGGTATTAACGGCTGCATATGCAGCCGGGACCAACGGCTTAACGTGCCTTCCGAAGCACGGAGGAGCTCGAGATGAAAAGTTTTTGGTTACCCATCCCGTAACCGACCATTGCAAAAGTTGCTTAACTTCAACGATCGCAGGCCACGCGCGCTAACCACTGCGCCACGAGCTCCTCTGGCAACCTCTTTCTCTCTTACAAGCTTTACCTCTTTATAACATTAGTGTCAATTATGCAAACTACATATTTTAGCTCAAATTCTCGCGGTCGCTTACACCCTGTCCCCTACAATTCCAGTGACAGCTCTCGAACAACCGAATTAAGAGCAGTAATTGATATTTATTTGCTTGCAATGCACCTGGCACGCGGGGCGGTTGAAACGCGTCCATCAAAGGGACACTTTCACTTTGAAATAAATAAAATAAAAAGTTTATCTTTCGCTTGCCTTTTGCAAAATAAAATGTGTAAAATAACCATTGGAACTAATAAGAAAAAATTGTTGATTATCATGAATAAGATAATCTTACAAGCTGGTCACAAATGTTAAAATATAATTTGGGGGATTCCAATTAATTTAAGTATCGCATTACATTACAAAATTTATTATTTGTTTTTTTAACAATTAAATGTTGCCCCTAGAGCTAACTAAATAAATAAGTAGAACTAAGTAGAATATTTATATGTTATGAGTAAGCTTTTCCACCTCTCCTATCAGCCTGAGTACCACCAGCTTACTGCCTAAGCCTAAAAATATGAGTTCAGATATCGTTAGAAAGGTCTCAGTGAGTTGAGTGTATCAAAATTCTAACTTTGATCTAACGCGGGCGGAGTCGCAGGCAAAAGCTAGTATATTGATAATAAATCCGCTGATTACCACGTTTTGGTTCTTTTATCGAAATATAAATTCGTCGTATTCGTCGCTAAATTGAATTTAACGATAAGTGTTTTACTGAAAAATGGAAAATGAAGTATTTAGAAAAAATCGACCCGTCTCACAATCATCGGAGCTGATTGTGAGACGGGTCGATTTTTTCTAAATACTTCATTTTCCATTTTTTAGTAATGAAAATTGCATTGTGAATGCAAAAAACTAAAAATTAAAATAACTTGATAAGTATTTTCTTTATTACCACCATTAATAATAAACGACACCAAATTATATTAACAAGCACAAACTGTGAGCGCGTTGATGTCTTTTCAACGACTGCAAGCTGTGTGTAGTAGAACGCGTGAAAATAGTTTAACACCTTTTTTGTAATTTTGTTATTCTAAAAAAAAATTACTAAGGAAATTTAAACTAAATACTTATAACAGTCTCTTATGTTACTAATTTAAATGTTTTGAGTTGAGTTTCTGTCACAATGATATGATAATAAACACTCCGTCCGTTAATCACCATACTGGTATATTTGAGTTATGTTTATTTCTCATTATTGTTTGTCAGTATCGCCATTTGTTGAGCAAACTCTCCAAACCTATTAAAAAAAAATTTTGAGCACTTTTATCCATCTATATAGGTATATAAATAAAAATGAATGTTGCTAAGCGCAAAACTCAAGTAGGTACGGCGGGACCAAATCGGGTTTTTTTTTCATTATGTTCCTTAAGTCCCACGGAAGGTTTTTATGTACAGAAAAACATAAAAAAATCGTGGAAAATAGTAAAAACCACTCTTTTTTTTGCCCATACAAACCAGCTATCAAACATTTGACGTACGTAAATGGTTTATCCGTCTTTAACATGAAAACGGAGCAACAGATGGACGTGATTTTTGGTATGGAGATAGTTTGGGAGATGGAATATGACGTAGGTTTATTTTTATCAATGAAAAACAACACATTCCCGCGGGATAACGTCGTGTTGATAGGCTAGTTAACAAATAAAAGTAATGCCAAAAACCTCTCCGTACTTTTAATCACCATAATGGTATATTTGTACAAAACAATGTTAAACATAGAAACGAACCCCGCCGGGAGCAAGAACAATACTCGTGCACTCATTATTAATATTCAGGACGCGCGCCGGCCGATAACTCGCGGCCAGATAACGATTTTGAAAGTCCGCGAGTGCAGTGGGGAGGAGGCAGTAGGTAAACTGGGATCCCAATTTAGGTTAGGCAATGTAACAAATCGGGGATCAAGTGGGAATGGAACAGTTTCGTAATATATAGGGACACATTTGATAAAAAGGCGAAAATGCGGAATTTCGATTAATTTTCAGCAGAAATCGTTGTAACTCAACAAATATATCACTTTTGGCTAGATCTTTGATAGTGGCTGCATTTTGTAGATCTCCGTAACACTAATTAAATGACTGACACAATGTCAACTGTGGATTTCAGGCCATGTTTATGTTGAACATGACGATGTGATCTTGAGGGCTGCTGCGTGTGACTATCACTGCGCATATATAAAAGTTCTGGAAATACGTACTTAGTTACATTACTGACTAACATATTAACTGTGGCTTAAGGCCAAGTTGATGTTGAACGTCACGCTGCGCCTGCGTCTGATTACCAGCAGCAAGACTGTCACCGAGCATTATCAAAACAATAGTTTTGGGCTACACACCTAGTTGCATTACTGATCGGAACATCAACTGTGGCTTAAGGTCAAGTTTATGCTGAACGTCACGCTGCGCCTGCGCCTGATTACCTGCAGCGGGACTGTCACTGAGCATTATTTAAACAATCCTTTTGGGAAATGTGCAGTTACGGCACTCTCGGTGTCACGCGACCAATCAAAATGTTCGGTTATTTTAATATATTAACAATAAATAAACAAGTAGGTTGTAAAGAATATTGTTATCATTATTTATTTAAGCACTCGAAAGTAAAATGTATGTTTAAAAATTATAGCTGCAATTAGAATAAACATGATGATGATGAGACTTTAATATAAAAAACGATTAAAATTATCAATTACAAATAGCAACCACCTTATCGTATGGCACAAAGTACCACATTAAAAGATTTAAAATAATCTTATTATATAAAAAAAATACTAGCTAATTATCAACTCAAACAACAGAGCCAATATCCCGGTCTAACTACAGTGCAATTATCTATTAAGTACAATGTATTAAATCACTTAATATTACATTACTACAATTCGCGTGGTGCCTTAAGGCGGCGGGCCCTTTGCCCACGACAAAACAGAGCTCACGTAAATATAGTATCAATTAATGGGTACCGACAGAAGATAAGGCAGCAAAACAATTAAAGGTAACTAAGTATTTATAAGTCCGATGAAAAAATCTACCCGTCTCACAACTTTTCACATTCTAATACTTCATTTTCAATAGTACAAATTGAATTGTGAATGCAAAAAAGTTAAAATAATTTGAAGTAAGTACGAAGAAAAGATGCAACTGTAATGATGCTTCAAAAAACCCTAAATCAACAGTCACACTATGACTACTATTAAATTATCTCTTAATTTTATTTGTGGAATCGTTTCTTGCGAGAACTCAGAAAAGCGAGTTCGAGAGCTAGAATTCAATACCCCTAGCACGAAAAACTCTCGTAATCGTTATCGTAATAAACTGTATGATAACCAGAGCAACGCCTCTTTCGGTCGTATAAGGAATTTAAAATCAATATATATTTGGCAGCACTTTGACAACTTTCGACGGATAGTATAGTTTACGATTACAATTACCATAACGACAGTTTTCGTGGTACAGCTACTGGTTCTTGTATCGTTTTAAACGTCTCAAAAAAAACTATATGACATCAAACTGAATCATAGGCAGGCATCTACTATAGTTCTTTATGAAACTTGATGATTTTTCGACTATACATAGCATACCATCTCATATTGAAGCGTTCTAAAACAAATCTATCTGTGTATATAGTATTTAATAATGTTAAACGTTGTGTTGTACGTGGACAAACGGCCTTAGGGCTCTCACAAACCACAAAACTACAAATTTGCATCGCATCGCAAAAATATGTAGCGCGCCATGTTAATAAAAATTATTGCCTGTCAAATACTTGACACGTGTCGCAGATTTTTGCAATGCGACGTCGCATCGCAGTTATGTGGAAGCCCTTACATAATCACCAGCCAAGTATTCATCACACATTTAAATCGCAAATTGCACCAATGGCTCAACACGTTGAACTTTTATTAAGGTTGATGAGTAATTACTTAAATCTTTATCATTAAGGTGACTCTTAACGCGTCAAGATAATTCGTTAGTGGCTACTTACAAATTGCTGTGATATAACACTTAAGAAGGATAATTTTATGACTCGCCATTATTTTGAGGAATTTTAACAACGATAATGCGTTTTGGTGGAAGAACGCTGTGCTGATAGTGATGATATACGAGTAAGTATTATGCAGATTTACTCGAGAAACAAAGGTCAGAGAATACAACTTGTGTATAAAAGAAAGCTTTAAGTATAAAATCATTGATTTATATTTCGACATAGGTAACTAAGAAAGTAACGCTATCGAATAATAAATAGATTTTAAACGTGCTTAGAAAAATACTGGGTTACTGACAAAAGTTAGAAAAAGAATCGCTAAAATTTGAATGAATTTATCGTACGCGTAATCAAGTAATCATAGGTTAAAATTGTTAAGCAGACAGTCTACGCCACGTATCAAATGATGCACATTTATTAAATTTCTCGATATGTTTATCTCATCAAAAACATAAAATATGTGAAGTGAGAGCCAACTTCAATATTAGGAAATATGCCTTGGTTGTTGACTTCAACGACAAAAGATGTGAGATCTAAATGGGTGCCAAGTTTAACGGTCAGTCCTGAAAATTTAGTACTTACATAAAATGTTTCATAACAACTTAAAATATAATTTCTTCTTATAACTTAGGATAATATATTGAAGCCTAAGGTCTGACTTGGCTAGTTCTCGTATACGAATTATTATTAGGTACTTACTGAAACAGTCATGGAAGAGCCCTATGTTCATCTCTAGTTTCTAGTCTACCAGCAAGCCAAATTTTCGGAAGAATACAATAAGAACTTCGGCTTTAGAGCTGGCAAAGGCTATAATATATATATATTTCATATATGAAAACTAGCCAAGTCAGACCTTAGGCTTCAATATATTATCCTAAGTTATAAGAAGAAATTATATTTTAAGTTGTTATGAAACATTTTATGTAAGTACTAAATTTTCAGGACTGACCGTTAAACTTGGCACCCATTTAGATCTCACATCTTTTGTCGTTGAAGTCAACAACCAAGGCATATTTCCTAATATTGAAGTTGGCTCTCACTTCACATATTTTATGTTTTTGATGAGATATCATTACTTTTTGTAGAGAAATTATTAGTAGGTACCTACTTATTCATAATAAATTAATACCATATGTTTCAGTATATTTTATTTGGCCAGTTATATTACTTTGCCCTTGTGTATCAGCTACTGACAATGAAACTAATTTTATGCTCGTGTTTGGTGTGGACGTAGAAATATCATTTTTAACAGATTTTCTTATTTCCAACAGTTTCTTTTTCCTAGTCGTAATAGTGTATGGTGTTTTGCTCGACGAAGTTGCAGTAGGTATTTAATGTTCCTGAGCAGATATTGCATTTCCATTTGCGTTTTGATTCTGGTTTCATTAAGCGATAAAGCTTTCCGGACAAACTCGTATCTTTTGCCGCACAATGCACTAATATAGAATCCTTGGCAGTATCAAAGAATACTATATAATTATTACTACGTAGCCACTGACCTCTATTATTTATACACTGGACAATCTGTCTCCATACAAATTACAGCTAATTTTATGTGGCAATTTAAAGCGCCGCCACTACGAGTGTCCCGAGAACTAATTTTGACACAATCATTACCGCAGTTGACAATATTTATGTCAGCCAGTCCAGTGTGTAAATAATATTATAGAGGTCAGTGTATATAGCAGTAGTTTGTCTTTTACATTTATCATTTAGCGCCATGTCTTGACAATTTATGGATGTAGCCGTTTTTGTTGACATCTAATCTTGCTTATTGATTCTTTATTTGCTAACTAGCTTAAGCTGACCCGGTAAACGTTGTTTTGTCATATAAATTATAGTGGACTAAAGTAGAATAAATAATAAGAAGACTATGTCTAGTGTGTGTGTTTATACACCAAAAGTTGCCTACACCAGACGATAGATAGCGCTAGTTAGGTATACACTACTAATAAAAGGGCCAAGATTGGTCTCTACTTCCTACATATATAAATTACTCTGTAAAGTAGAGTGCGCGTCAGATAACTCTGCGCGCATGCGCGACTGGTGCATTTTTGGCGCTAGTTACAGTACATTATTTATGCTAAGCTTATGGAAAAGATTAGTATTCGATTTTGACCGCGCGCAGACGTCAGTGATTACATACTCTTTGGAAGCGGCCACGGAAGAGATGACAGTTTTGCAGTTTTGTATCGAAGTTATAGTCTCACAGTTCACACTCCATTTGGTGTATAAACACACACATATGCAAATTAGAAAGGCATATAAACACAGACACACATAGGCATAGTATACATATTATTTATTTATAAGGAAACTCAGTGTAAATGAAACATTGGTTAACACTGCACCCTTTATTAACAATAAATCAACAAATATGCATCACTAAAGGCATTAAAAATGTTCAAAGAAGTCTTTTTCAAACACAGCACATCACCAAAGAACTCTATATCAACACTCAACACAAACGAGTCTTTTTCTCAAAAAACGGTAGGTACTCCGAGCAACGAAACTATATAATTGCTAACGGAATTACGGATCTTTACGAAACAGAACATAGCAAATAACAAATTTAACAAACAAAAGTATAATTTAGATTATTTGCCATTATTTTCCATAAGTACACTTTAATCTCTTTAAAGTTAATACCCTTCCATCAACTTTCAACAATATAGTATAGAAAAAAAGGATTTTTCTCTTCTTTTCTATACTGTGGGTGGGTGTATTAACTTGGAGCCATCTATCGTTGTCTTTAGTGAACTATTTATGTGCAAAGTGTGCACCTACAGGGAGAACATAGCAACTTTCGCATTTTTTGGCTTCTCGTTTGAATGTATGAAGATTGCGCCCCCTGGTGGTCGGGTTAAAGTACTATGCTCCGTTTTGACGTGAAAGAAGGACAAACAAACAAACAAACACACTTTCACATTTATCATTACGACTCCGTAGCTCAGTGGTTAGAGCAGCCGCCCGGAAAGCGAAAGGTCGTGGGTTCGAGTCCCATCGGAGATGGTTGTGAGATGATGGTCGATTTTTTCTAAATACTTCATTTTCCATATTTCAATAATAAAAATTGGACTGTGAATGCAAAAAAGTAAAAATTTAAATAACTTTATAATTTATATTAATATTAATAATTAATTTAAGTGAAAGGTCGTGGGTTCGAGTCCCATCGGAGCTGGTTGTGAGATGAGGATCGATTTTGTCTAAATTCTTCATTTTCCATTTTTCAATAATAAAAATTGGATTGTGAATGCAAAAAAGTAAATATTTCAATAATTTTATAATTAAAATAAATAATAATATGGATATCGTGCTAGACGGCGCAAGTTTGTAATTAATTTAACGCGAGGACAAAAAAGTATTTGGGTAATCTGGGGTTCGAACTTGGTTCTCTCGAGTCTTCAATATTGAATGGCCACTACGCCGTTGGCGCTAGCCAAACTTCAAGAGGTATGACGAATTATTGGTATATAACAGAATAAAAACTATTACAAACTTATATTTGTACTTCATCTAATACAAGATCTTATACAGGATAAGTGCATAGGGAACGCAAATATAAGTTTGTCAACGTTTTATTTTAAAAAAATACTAGTTTCGGATTTTTTCCTTTGTATTCACCAGATTACCTGTCTGCATGCCAAATTTCAGCTTTCTAGGTCATCTGGAAGTTGGTTATAGTTTTGATTATAGGTGAGTCAGTGATAAAAATAACGATTTTTGGACGTAAATATCTAAATAACTGTTTGAGGTGTGTATATAAAATTTGGAGCACATATTTATCTCGCTAGTCTCAATACATAAGCCAAATTTGACATGTTTCTGTGTAATAGTTTTTGAGTTATGAGGGAGTCAAAAGTGGCTCCAAATGGTTCGTGTTAAGATACACACGGTGCTGCTCGCCAGTTCTGTTTTCTTTTGAACTTGGCTGATACGCTTCCGCGTATCCAGATGCTATATCGTAAGCGCTTTTTAAGTTTTTTCGCCTAGCCTCGGTCATCGCGTGGTTTAAACTCGGTTTCTAAAATATTATAGTCGTTTTATTTTATCAAATGCCAATTCTCTATTCTCTCTCTGATATCGGAGAAAATTCGACCAAAACATTTATATAATTATCTACCACTGGCTTCCCGCGGTTTTACCTACGTTGGTTCTCGTTCCCGAGGGAATAACGGGGTATACTTAAATGTAAACTATGTTACTCGGAAACAATTTAGCTTTGTACCGGTGAAAGAATTTTAAAATCGGTCCAGTTGTTTTCGGGCTTATCCATTACAAACAAACAAACAAAATATCAAATCATTCCTCTTTATAATATTGGTATGGATTTAAAAACGCATTGATTCTTCATTACCGAACCTGCGAACAGTACTTCGTACATAATCATTACACGGTAGGTGCATCGGACAGCAAAAGGAGGATTTAAAAAAGAGATCATAACGAGGCGCACGACCGCCTGCCCACAGATTAAATTATTTTATTGTTGTCTCTGGTGCCCAGGTTGGGGGGAAGAACTTTCGTTTTAAATTATACAGGTAGGTTTGATGATTTAAATCCGTTGGTTTTAGGGCTCCCACAAAAACTGCGAATTCGCTTATACTACTAGGGGCACACTGAAAGTTTTGCGTAATTCATTATTAAAACAATTCACATGTAAAGTAATATATTAACTGCTTTCCGAAGTATTTTCCATTACATTTTAAATACTTATTAATTCGGTCAAACCATTTTTGAAAACATGAGGACCTATGAGGGCATGTTTTTCACGCGCTGGTTGAAAGCTCACGGCCTCTTCCGACTGACCTTCACGAATTTCATCATGAAGAGAAACACCATGGAGCTAGACTTAATACTGAGGTAACTGGAGTTTTCACCCTGAATAAAAAAGTGTGCCCAGCTAATTTGACATTTAGTATGTAGTGGCTGTCAGTTGTCTCGTATGACCATACGTATTTTTTCAAAGTGTAGGTGAGACGGAAGACAGCCACAGTGTAATTTGTGGTCACAAAAAAGTGTTAGTACTGCACTCTCCAGTTACCTCAGTATGTAGTCTAAACTTTTTGAGAAACACAGTCATGGTCAAATTCTTCGTACCAACGCCTTACAGTGCTCAAATGAGGTGCTTCCCTCCCAAAAGCATTTTGAAGACGAGCAGTGCAGTCTTGCGGAGACAGTGAACTTTTAGAGTCATGCAAAATCATCGCCCTAAAATCTTAAATATCTGTGTTAAAAACATATGACACGCGATTTCTCGCCAAATTTTTTTAATCAATCATTGAAGTTTCCTAAGTCTTAAATAATATAACATTGGAAAATAAAACATTTATGAGCGGCCAGGAGCGCAGAACTTTCAGTGTGCCCTACGTAGACTTTATTGCTTGTCAAATACTTGACACGTATAGCTATACGTCAAATAAATATACTTGACACCTATAGTATAGACGCACGAATTTGCACGATGTGACTTGGCAGTTTTGTGTGAGAGCCTTTAGATAGGTGGGTAAAAGCCAGGCCATAAGCATTATGCTGAGTCGGGACTGTTTTGGGACTATACTGGGCTTTTTATGATTTTTGTTTTTTTTATTTAACTGTGATGTCCTTCATAAATATAATTTTTTTTTCATTCTTTCTTTCTTTCTAAAAATTACGACATATACCTATGTAGTAAATGTGTCTGTATCCAAAACAAATATGTATTATTGTAGTTAGCTTTTTCTTGAGTTGTCGTGTATGTTGTACTTATAGACAACCGTAAAACAACTAAAGTAACTCCGCTAATAAAAAAAATACTTGAACAGATGAAATGGTCGATAGACAACTTGTATTAATAACCAAGATTTCATAGAAAACTGAGAAATTCATCCTCGCAACCTAATCTTGCTAATATTTTCAATTATAAAACGTTTCATCACAAACATCTTTTCAAAGCGTACCATTATCCAATTATCTGTTCATAAGTACGTTTTAAACCCCTCAATTACAGTAATAAACGATGGATCGTGTCAAAAGGCAAGACTGAATAATCCAATTATCATACTTGAAGGATAAATAAGACACCAGTTAATGTGGCGCTCGCAAAAACCGACCAGCTAGGACTAATGAAAAGACTTTAAGATTTGAGTCATCCTGGGATAAGCACAAAAACTTACACGCACGCTTCGCAGTTCGATAACGCTTTCACAGTTATCCGTGGCAGAAGGGGCAGTTACTCTTTAGCACTTAAACTGCCTACAGACGTGGAAAAGTGATTGGTTTTAGAAAGTTAGGTGTTGGGAGTATCAAATGAGTCTAGAAGAAGCTACATTGTTAAAAGAACTAACTGGGGTAAATTTTTATCTGAACTCTAGCAGACAATCTTACAAAGTCAATTGATTTAAATATTTTTCTTTCTAAATATAAATAGCTTTTTTTAATATACTCGTATAAACATTTTTTTATAAGATTTTGTATAAAAATATCCGTGGAATTATACTAAATACTAAGGCGAAGTCCATACTGCGCGGCTAGCCAGAGCGCGGGCGCGTGCACGGTCGCGGACGCGAGCGCGGGCGCAGGCGCGCTATTTCAGTTGGTACGTCACATATACTTTTATATCCTAACTTTTTGCTAATATAGATAAACTTTAAAGTTTTACTTATATCTACATGTTACTTAATCTTTGTCGCTTCGTACAAGTATCGCCGCGTCCTTGGTTTTCTCACATTAGAGTGGGCATTTCAAATGATTAAACTCCGGTTCTGCTAGTTAAAATATTCAGCGCGGTTCAGCGCGCATGTCTCCGGGAACACGATTACACAACACTTTCAAATATCTTCGATAAGTTCGCTTTCTGGAAAAGCTTTGCAAGTTTTTCGTCCGATAGTTTCAAGTAATTTTAATCTGTGAAAACGCAAAGAGGTGGTTGAATTTTTCTTTTATATAAGTAATTTTGTAGTTTCTTTGAAATTAATGACAATCCTCCTAATATTATAAATGTGAAAGTTTAGCTGTTTGGATGTTCGTTTACTCAATTACGCGAAAACGGCTGCGCGGGATAATGTCGTGTAGTCCACGCGGGTGAAGCAGGAGGAAAGCTAGTCCGAATATAAATTTGACTGAAAACGACAGTTTAAAAATAAAACCGCCTTCAAAAAAACCACATCAAAAAAGTAAGAAATAATTCCTCACCAAATAAATAACGTAAGTACTTTGAAGTCGGGCGTGAAACATGTATCTACAATTTTTTGTTGTTTTTGTTAAAACCCGCCCGACTTCAAAGTATCGGGCGTGAAACATGTATCTACAATTTTTTGTTGTTTTTGTTAAAACCCGCCCGACTTCAAAAAACTTACGTTATTTTGTTGGTGAGGAATTATTTCTTACTTTTTTGATGTGGTTTTTTTGAAGGCGGTTTTATTTTTTTATAAAAATAATTTTTATTTCACTCTTTTTAGTGCATCGTGCAGGCAATTTACGTGTATTCTGGTAAATAGGTATGTGATCAAACTGAAAACCTCCTTTTTCGAAGTCGGTTAAAATACCTTGAGGTATCCCCTTTTTAACAAAACAAGAATCATCTAAATCGGTTTATAAACAAAGGAGTTATGCCTAAAGATACGTATTAAATTCACATAAAGTGGTAACGAAAACGACAGTATTTTCAAGATTTCCTGAAAACTACTGAACCGATTTCAAAATTTCAAAAAATGGGACCAACTTGGAAACTAACCTGATGTAATAACGTTTGAACCATTTCAATCGGTTCAGCCGTCTTCGAGTAATCGGTGGACATACACAAAAAAGAAAAAAAAAAAAAAACATACATACAGACGAATAGAGAACCTCCTCCTTTTTGATTTGGAAGTCGGTTAAAAATCCAGCTCAGGTTGATTCGGATGAAAAAAAACTAAAAATATATAAACAAAGGTCTTTTATCTTTTACAAGCTTTTTATTAACTTGCCTTGTTACTTAGTTAGTTATTTAGTTAGTGGGGGACAAATCTTGCAAGCTTAATTGAAATAATAACTATAATTTGACTCACTTCCCAGTGTCCGATGTAGCTGAAATGTATACAGGTTTGGTTTAGATGACAATACAATATAAAAGTACAGTCAGCAAAAATGCTTGTCATAAAAATGAAATTTTTATTAAAAACTTATTTATTGGTATACACTCGTTTGCAGAAAAACAGGCACTTGCTTTATTTTTCATACAAACACGCTCACTTCAGAGTTCCTTTTGCAGACCATATACCTACTCGCTATCTCTGCTATACTATTACTATTATTAAAATGCAAATTAACTCGATTTTTTAATAAAAGCCTCACTAATGTTTTACATTTTTTGCAGTTTAGGATTAAGAAGAGTTTTTCAAATGATTATCGAAAAAATAAACATGTATCTAACACATTTGACAAACAAAATATTATAGAAATGTGACAGCATTATTTCAATGACCACGAAGTGAGCAAGTATGTATGAATATAACGCAAGTGCCCTTTATTTCTGCAAAGGGGTTTCAACATCATCATTTCAGCCATACGTTTAAAGGGGGTTTAAATTAATAAAATCAGTGCATAGTGATCCTTATTTAAAAAAAAAATCTCACGATGACTACACCAAAAATGTTCCTTCTTCATTTACAAAACAACTTCCTTAACAACGACAACATTAAAAAACCAATCGGGATATGGCATAGCTCGCACTCGTGGCTCACATGACAAGCATCCCTGGCGAATACCTCGAGAGCGTCCCGGAATCGATTATATCCACCACCTCTTTCCCGCAATCCAACTCACTACAGAAGAACTATTCTAAAGCACTTGTGTAGAATCTCGATGTATTCGTAGTCTTTTGAGTGATTTTAATAGTGGAACGTTTTTTGCCGAAGTGTCAACTTAGATTGAAATACGTATAATTTAGCGAAATAAGACTCATACACTTTTCATGCATAGAGCGGCTTAGTAGTCCTATAATTTGTAGAAGGGGCCGTTCTCTGCGAACATTGGGCAAGCGTTTCAAAATACTACTAATTAACATAAATGTTTCTCGGTCGGAGCAAGTCATAAAAATTGCCTTTCAATCCTATAGTTAATTTCCCTCATTTGTTTTAAATAGCGGTTTAGATTGCTTTCGTTGGAAAATATTCAATATCTCTCCATTTCTCATTTGTTAGCTTACAGAATAGTTCAGAACTTAGATACATAGTGCAGAACTTACGGCATTCCATGTGTTTGATTCCCAGCGACAGGGAATAGATCACGTTTTTAATTATTTGAAAAGCCGTCTGGAGTGCAGCCATTTTGAATTCCTTCGGGAACATTTGTTATGAAGTCTTATCAATGCTGCTTGAACGCCGACTGTTGAATCGCATCGCAGTTTCTAATGTTTTTCATTGGAAAATATACAATTCAAATATTTTTTTTTTTTTTACATGTACCTAATCAGTAAAATGAAGATATATTCTAATGATTTTTGTCTCAAAAATATTCGTATTTACTTTGTACGCGACTAATTTGTAACAATCATTTTTTATCAAACCTACAACGTTTATAATTAGACATGATAAACGAACGTTTAGTTCATTAATTCCAGATTAAACTTAATGTAGCAGCAAGCGGAATCTATTACCAGGTTTTAACATACATTTTTTCGAACCACTCGTGCGTTGCAAACACGCCTGTTAATCCTAACTTTTTGCCGTCAGCATTATGCCATATTAGATCGAAACATCTTGCGGTCCTGGCTACAGGAAGAGTATCAGCGGTATGTCACTAGTCCACAAGTTAGCCCGCAATGGGCACAGACCGGGGGGCGCCTCGCTACACAGGAACGTATACGGGAACCATTAGAAATTGTTATTAGTATTACTCGCAATACGCTCTCGTTATACGAGAAAACAATTTACACGATACATTTGTGGGAGTTGCAAATAAACAAATAAATTCCCGTTGTCCTCATCATGGGGACTAAAACCATGGGGACAACGGGAATACAGGAAATAAACGACGAAAGCAATAGATAGAATCGTGAGAAACAATAGTTGAAATCGTCAGAGTTTAAAAAACTGCCGCCATTACTAGCTATAGCTACTCTTAAACATATTGGCCATAGGGTAAACTTGTAATTTTGCAATACACAGGAAATAGAGAAGACTTCTCGTCCAAAAAGTGTGAGAAAATTACATCAAGTAGTACTTATGTCATATTTTTCCTAAATAAAAGCTGACAACGAGGAATACACTAAAAATATCACAAAAAATTGTAGTGCCATATTGGTAAATTCGAAAGCATATTTTTACGACACCCACCAATCATTTGCCGACATGAAAAACAAGGTTGTTTTTGGTTCCAAAAATTAATAACACAACTATCTACACAAATTAAAGTTCGCCAATCCAACGCGTCTTCATAAATAAGTAATTATTTTCGTAAAACGCTCGCGGACCGTTCAAAAGGTAATTTCTGAACCCGCGCCGCGCCGCCAACGTTCACGCGTCGCATTCTAATGAGAGGGGGTTTTTGTCGCAAGCCGGCGTGGGAGCCAAGCCACATAGGCTCGGGACAGCTATGACTTGGTATGAACACTTCTGAAAGGTATAATAACACAAAGTAGGTATTTAGGGGAAATATAAGATACGTATGGAAAAAATACTTTTAATACCAAGGGTATTCTACTAAGGGTGTTTTTGTCGCATGGCGGGGCGTGGGTGCTTAGCCACATAGGCTCGGGACAGCTAGGGCTTGAAGTCGAACGGTATGAACACTTCTAATAAGTAAAATAACACTTGTAGAAAATAAATTACAAAAGTAAGCTACTTAAGGTAAAAATACGTTCGATACCAAGGGCATTCTAATGAGAGGGGTTATTATCGCGCGATGACGGGCGGTTAAAAAGATTGATGTCATAAAAAGTATTTTAACTAGTACTTATGGGGTAACTTTAGAAAATAATTTAGAAACTGCAAGTATTTTTAGGTAAGTCGTAGCTAATACAGAAAGCATTATAACTACATGAACAAGTTAATACAATACCCTTATATTGCCTGCTTTATATATTCAGAAAACATTTTAGGCAACTCTATTTATTTTGTTCGCCCTTTCTATATTCTTCAGTTACGAGCATTATTAGAAAAATCCATAGGTACTCGTACATAGCGGTTGTCAAAATGTACATCGCACTAACTGTCTATCAAATTTCATAGGTTTGTTATAAAAAAGACTTAATTAGCTATAAAAGGCGATAATGTAGTAAAGAGGCAATTTCTTTTGAAGAGCGAAAGAACGTATAGACGGGAATAATATTTATTTCTTCTCTGTGCAATAAATACACTTTTTTTGCATCCTCAAAGGTGAACGACCTCCAACTACCGAAGGTATAGAAGGTACTGAAACGTTTTTCTCGGCTATCAGACACTTTCCATTAAATAAATAAGAACTTGTCTCAAACAATACGTGCACTTCTTCACGAATGGGGAAAAAAAATTGTTACATACCCCATCTTTTCTCCAGCCAGACCGGTCCAGTCTGACATTGCATTTTAATTTCTAAATTCCTCGACAATTCTATAGATTTTTTTGCCCGCACGCAGAAACGGTGCGAATTCACGCCTTACTTTTTGTGTGACTGCATAACACGTGCCGCGTTCAGGAGTCGCCTACTTTTTGTCAGATAATCAATTTTGGAAAACACACGACGATAGAGGTGAGAGCACACGAGGCGAACAAAGCGCGATGACTACGTAATTAATACGTTTATCTGTTGTGTAGACTTATCATTATTTTAGGTTTTAAGGACTTTTGAAATGGGAAAAAGAACAGTAGCTGTTTTAGAATACAGGGACTTATGGCCATAACAGCTTTTCTTTTTGCAAATCATGAAATTGAATTGTTGTTGAATCCAAATACCTATGTGGGTTGTGTAACCCAAAACTACTACTAAGTAAAATTCTAATTGTTGACCCCGAATAACCTAAAATTCTTAATTTTCAGTCCGTCCTGTTTTGATTCACGAAACAAGTGTAAACTTCCATCCAAAGCTTGGCACTACCGACAATTCTTCACTCCTCAATATTCGTTCAAATCTGAATACCGATATTGAAAAGGTCCGCCAATAAATACAGATGCGCATAGACCACCACCGGCCGCGACCGACGACGTGAGCGAACCTCCAATTAAATTGCTCAAGCCTACAGTCCCCCTTACACTAACAACCCATTGTGGCACCACAATGGTGGAAAGGCCATTTACCGAGGGGTTTTTCGACAACATCTTTATCTGAATCAATGGGTCGTTTCGGGGTTTTGTTTAGCGGAGGTGAGAATTTTATAGGAGCTATAAGTTTTAAGGACGGTTAGATGCAATCAAGGGTATGGTATGTTAAAACCACCTTCTTGCTGCCAAGTAATTAGAAAAACATTTTTAATCCCAAAAATTTTAAAATCGTCAACTTTACTTTTCTTAAGGCCTGAAGACCTTATCAAATTGAGTACTAAGTGACTCATTACCTATAAAAAATTAGAATTTTTACCTTACTCAGAATAACTTGGACAGACGAATTTAGTCTAATCTAGAATTGAAACAGAGCAACCCATTGTGGCACCACAATGATGGAAAGGCAAATTTTACCAACGGTTTTTCGACATCTTTATCTGAATCAATAAGTTGTTTTGGTGTTTTGTTTAGTGGAGGTGAGAATTTTATAGGAGTGAGATATGGTATGTCCGAGTTACCTTCGAACTGCGACGTCAGTTCGAATACTTTTTCGATCCAAAATGTCATTGATAAGATGCTATTGGCATGTTCGGATAATAATAAATGATATATTTATGAAATAATTATTATTAATTACTTTTACTTTTTTGCATTCACAATGCAATTTTTATTATTGAAAATGAAGTCAAGTACACATTGGAAAAATTAATAAATAATTATTAGTTGGAAACGTCACATAAATTTTGGATATCTTCAGTTACTATACTAGATGGTACCTAAAAGCTAACTTTTTTTTCACGCAGCATGTATTCACATTCACTTAAATATAACATATTTATAGTAATACCTAATTGTATCAGGTTTTAACGGAAGTCAATTTAATTATTACAAAATTACAATTTTTTACATAGACAACCCTTGGCGCATAGGGAGTGATTCATTTCACTAACCAGTGATGAAATTCCAGTCCGAATCATTTCCGACGACATTTGCCCTCAAACAAGCTAACGCGTCGTAAACACAAAATGGCGGAAGCTGTCAACTCAACAAAATGGAGGGCCGGCTTGGCGCGAATTAGTGTAGCTTTGTCGGTGAACAAACGCGCGCTATAAAACGCCGTAATGCCTCCACTACTGCTGATTTGACTGCTGTTTATGCGTCATAGAAGGGGATTAGGTGTCAGTATATCTTTAAAGATACTACTTACGTACGTGTTCTATTGTTTAAGGTTGCAATGTAGTCATATTATCAGTTTTGATACAATAATAGTATTGTATTGCATGGAGATATAGTAGATTTTATTATTAAACTAAAATTTGCCTGGAGACATTGATTACTAAAAACAGCTTCAAGGGTCTGACATGAGCCAGCTAGCGCCTTCAATGGTTTTATTTTTGTTTCCTCTAAATATGCCCAATTTCTAAAAAAAAGGAATCAGGCACGTTCATGTGCGTAACGTAATATTTATTGAATAACTATCATCAATTTTATTTCACTCCAAAAGTTTTCAGACGGATTTTTTTTTAAAAGGTGGCCTTTTGAACGCATTTTATAATCTTAGAAAGTTATTTAATAAATACTTATAGGAGGTTTTTTACAAGACCTTGACCGATTCTTTGTTTTAGAAATTGGGCTTATATAAAAGAAATAAAATAAAATCGATTGGCGGCACCGGTTGGGTCATATCAGCCCCTTAATGGCCAAATTCAATTAATTTGCTGCGCTACTTTTGAAGAAAATAATACTTCGACTGAGAAACATAATCACAACTAAATTCGTTTTATAAATATACCTCAATATCAACAGCCCCCTAGACAAGTAGCTTTCTATTAGCGAATTCGCCAGTCGAATAGAAAAAAACGTATGGGATTGACATTAGCTGTCACGTGACATTTCAATCGCTAATGTCAATCCCATACATTTTCTTTCTATTCGACTGGCAAATTCGATAATAGAAAGCCACTTGTCTAGGGCAGCAGACATCATACACATTAAACAGTTATATAATCCAGTTCTAGCTAGACGAATGATTTGACGCAGGGGTAGATCTGCCTTCTGCGCCAGAGGTCTCGGGATCGATTCCCGAACAAGACAAATATTTGTGTGCATGTCTATTTGTCTTGGTCTAGTTGTTTTCTATGTATATTAAGTACTAGCGACTCGTCGTGGTACCCGTTCCCGTGGGAATATCGGGATGAAATATAGCCTATGTCACTCGGGAAGAATGTAGCTTTCTAATGGTCAAAGAATTGACTAAATCGGTGCAGTAGTTTCGGAGCCTATTCGATGCAAACAAACAAACAAACAATCAAATCTTTCCTCTTTATAATATTAGTATAGATGTAACAAAAATAAGGTAAAAAAGTATGTATTTATCCGTTATCTAGTTTCCATTCCATAACACAGTTTCTTAATGAAAACTACTTATGAGCTAGATAATAATTGGTGTAATTGTCAGAAATTTATTTGTATGTTCTAAGATAAATAGTTACGAATTATAATATTATTGTGCTACGGAACATTCCGAACCATGGCGAAGGATAAAACTTTATACATACAGAACAAACAAAAATATCACACCTCCGCTCAATTAGTGTTTTTTTAAAAAAATTACTCAAAAATTTTAGAAATCTGTTTTTTACAGCTTTCAAACCAGAATCGTCCAAACTTCAATCTCTAATAGTGTGTGGTAACAATGTACTTTTCTGATTTAGTACACTATTTGAGCGGAGGTGCGATTATATTATGTCAAATGACCATAAGAATGCTTGTCTCGGCACCATCAGAATAACAATTACAAACACATGGCATTAAATAAAGAAAATTCATTATCTTTAATGTGAAAACAGCTTAATAAAATACTCATCGGATAGGAAGCTAGACAATGAAAGACCATTGTCAGCTTGGTAATAAATCAAAAAGTTTATAAATTACTAGATTTCCGGTCGCATGAGCTTAAACTATGTTTTCCCGTGGGAAAGAATTTTCATGGGCCTCAATTCAATAAATTTCATTCATTACGAGTAAGTACATGAAAATAGACTTAGGTATTGTTCATACGACTCTATTTTTAGGCTAAATTGTTTTTTTTTTGTAAAGGTATTAAAATGGGGCAAACGAGCAGACGAGCCACGGGATGGGAAGTAGTCATCGTCGCCCATGGACATCTACAACACCAGAAGGGTTGCATATGCGTTGCCAGCCTTTGTGTTTAAGGGTCCTATTTACACGCTTTTTGAAGAACTCCAAATAACACGAAATTTACACATCAATATATTGTATCGCTACGTTGGCGTAGCTATATATATCCTCCTCAAAAGCCTTTAGTGTTCCAGTAGTTCTAGTCCAAAGGTAAACAGTTACCTTCGCATTTACAATATTAGTAAGGATATCTCCGAAAACCGATCTGATTGAGTAGAACTATTATATTGACTGGAAACCCAAAAGATCCTTCTTCGTCAGTACACCGTGCGACAAACTGGGTAATAAATCCCAGATGCAATCGTTCGCCTTTGTGTTTTACGATCGGGCACTGGACAGACCAATAGACAGGCATTTTGACTCGAGGGTCAACCTATTACGTTCAGGAATCCTGATTGTATAAGAGTTATTAACGAAAATTCGATTCGTTCAGTCGATGTGTTTCTGCATAGACTTCTTCTGCATCTTATCTAACTATGTATTATTCCTCTAAGGACAATATTGTGCCAGGGTTGTGGAGCTATTTTTAGACCGAAAATTATGTTTTTAACTTGAGGGTCACCCTATTACGTTCAGGAATCCTGATTGTATAAGAGTTATTGACGAAAATTCGATTTGTGCAGTCAATGTGTTTCTGCATAGACTTCGTCTGCGTCTTATCTATCTAGTATTCGTCTAAGGACAATATTGTGCCCAGCTTGTGGAGCCTTTTCTAGACTGAAAATTATGTTTTTAACTCGAGGGTCACCCTATTACGTTCAGGAATCCAGATTGTATAAGAGTTATTAACGAAAATTCGTTTTGTGCAGTCGATGTGTTTCTGCATCTTATGAACTATTATTCGTCTAAGGACAATATTGTGCCAAGCTTGTGGAGCTATTTCTAGACCGAATATTATGTTTTTAACTCGAATGTCACCCTATTACGTTCAGGAATCCAGATTGTATAAGAGTTATTAACGAAAATTCGTTTTGATCAGTCGATGTGTTTCTGCATCTTATGAACTATTAATAGTCTAAGGACAATATTGTGCCAAGCTTGTGAAGCTATTTCTAGACCGAATATTATGTTTTTAACTCGAGGGTCACCCTATTCCGTTTAGGAATCCTGATTGTATAAGAGTTATTAACGTAAATTAGATTTGTGCAGTCGGTGTGTTTCTGCATAGACTTCATCTGCATCTTATCTATCTAGTATTTTTCTAAGGACAATATTGTGCCAAGCTTGTGGAGATTTCTAGACCGAATATTGTGTTTTTAACTCGAGGTGGTACTATTATATATTCTGTGCTCGAGGGTCACCCTAATACGTTCAGCCTTCAGGAATCCTGATTGTTATTGAGTTGAGTTATTAACGAAAATTCGATTTGTTCAGTCGATGTGTTTCTGCATAGACTTCTTCTGCATCTTATCTAACGATTGCCCTGTTAAATGACAATAGGTACTGATTCCCAGCCTATAAAGCTGAAGAAGAAGAAGGAATCTAGACCGAAAATTATGTTCTTGGAAGGTTTTTGGTACCAAATTAAAAGTCTAGGAAGGGTTCGTTGCCGAAAACTCCGACAGACGACGTCGCCGCGATAGCACAGGGCTATCATCTAGTAGTGTATTATTCTTCTGCATATTGGCACATCCGTCAAGGAGAATACAAATACGGAGGAAAACAATTATTTGTATAAAAGTAGTAAAGCGTAATGAGCATACACGTGCCGCCCTGTAAAAGCATAGCAATATCAAAATAATTTCGCCTGCATCAAACATCTTAAGTGATGATATGGCGAAGGTGGACACGCACTACTCCTGGAATCCTCAACCACTGAAGAACTAGATATCTTTTAAATTCCTAACTGCTGGCAAAACAATACTGTTAACATGGTTGCTATTGCGAAATACTTAAATAAGATGGTACATAGTCAGGCAGAATTATTATCACACAAAGCCAACCAAACCCAGTGGGTTTGATACCGGTGATGAATAAAACTATGAGAGCATTTGTGCTTTTTTCGTGTCTGGATGTTATATAAACATTCCATATCAATTTTACTGATCTGACGACCGATTTGGCGCAAGGATACAGATACCTGCCTTCTGCACCAGAGATCTCCGGTCCGATTCCCGAACAAGACAAATATTTGTGTGCATGAACTTGCCTATTTGTTTTGGTCTGGGTGTTTTCTATGTATATTAAGTATTTATATGTATACAGACAAAAAGTATATAGGTATATATTTAAATTTCCATAACACAGTTTCTCTAAGATTGTAAAAAAATATTTTGTTTATTGTGACATCTCCGTTGTTCAATCCGTAAAACAAGTGCTTATAAGCCTCTTTTATTTTTTAATCAGATCAGGGTGCCTACCATCAACTTTAAAACAGCGATTCAAAAATAGCGCGATGCAGAATAGGTTCCTAAAATGAATCGCTTTCTTTCGTACTCTGACCTTCTAAAAACTGGATCGCAAATGAATTGCTAAATGTGAATGACCGAACGATTTGTGTCCTTATTTCTTCTACCCGTCTCTTTCACTCGATTCTGTCATGCCCGGAGAGTGAAAGGGACGGGTATAACCTGCAGGTGTCATGTTAACTTGGCCGAGTTATAAGTCAAATAAGAGTTGATGACAGCTCAGCGGCTGTGAAATGTCATTGAATGATCACTGAATCGCTGTCATTGATATTAAGCTGTCGTGGTACGAATAAGCGAAGCAGATCAGTTTAGGTTCCTAAACAAAACCGCAATAAGAGTTGATGGTAGGCACCCAGTTGTGTGTGATGTTCTGAGTTATTTATTTATATAAAATTTATTGTATGCTTGTTGCTGGGAAGAAATCTCTGACACCCACCAGTAATGATAAAGGCGAATCTGAATTATTTTATACCGTTACAGAACACACTCTCAGTACATCTTTAAATACAGTAAACTTTCATACAATTACGTCACACTGGGACCACCAAAGAAATTTCACCGAACCACCTACACACCAAAACCAACCTTAAGACAAACCAATAAAGTCTAAAAGTACAAAATCAATTTAAAGTACCACTGTAGGCTATTTTAATTCGAGAATCTTTAAATTGATGCGCATTTAATTCGCTAATTTCGCATCGTATTTTAGGCGAAATTAAAAACGTATTAATGTTTTCTGTTTCTCGAGAAAAATGTCATGGCTGGTAGGTATATTTCATGTTTCAAGAATTTGTAATTTTCGAGATTTATTTCAATTGTCAACATATTTCCACATGCATGAATACTTCTGTGGGTAACATATGGCAACTTGATAGGTCTGCTTTAATAAAATGTTAAAGTTAAACACCAACTAAACAGAATAATTGAGTATTATATGAATTTGATTGAATCAGGCGTCACTTGGCGGAAGTCCCCAACCATTGTGAAAAACGAAATATATGTAGCTTACTTCCGCAAAAAACACAATATGCAAGATGCACCGCCCGCCCGCCCGCATAAAATTGCACATGCACACCACGAAAACACCAGTGCACAATACCTGCATCTAGCAAGACAGCAATACACCTTGCACCGTCACCGATTAGACTACTCTACACGTGTTTCGCCCCAACCCGTGGTGTGCATGTGCAATTTTTTGCGGGCGGGCGGGCGGTGCATCTTGCATATTGTGTTTTTTGCGGAAGCAAGCTACATATATTTCGTTTTTCACAAGAGTATTATATAATAATATAATAGTATAGTATAAGTATATTATTATGGGTATATTATGGGCTTACTTATTTACGTTTAATATCCTACTAACATTAAAAATGCGAAAGTTTTTTAAAATGTAAGTATTTATGTTTGTTACTCTTTTACGCAAAAACCGCCTTCTAAAAAACCACATCAAAAAAGTAAGAAATAATTCCTCACCAAATAAATAACGTAAGTACTTTGAAGTCGGGCGTGAAACATGTACAATTTTTTGTTGTTTTTGTTAAAACCCGCCCGACTTCAAAGTACTTACGTTATTTATTTGGTGAGGAATTATTTCTTACTTTTTTGATGTGGTTTTTTAGAAGGCGGTTTTATTTTTTATAAAAATATTTTTTATTTCACTCTTTTTAGTGCATCGTGCAGGCAATTTGCGTGTTTTCTGGTAAATAGGTATGTGATCAAACTCAAAACCTCTTTTTTCGAAGTCGGTTAAAATACCTTGAGGTATCCCCTTTTTAACAAAACAAGAATCATCTATATAGGTTTATAAACAAAGGAATTATGCCTAAAGATAAATATTAAATTCACATAAAGTGGTAACGAAAACGACAGTATTTTCAAGATTTCCTGAAAACTACTGAACCGATTTCAAAATTTCAAAAAATGGGACCATCTTGGAAACCAACCTGATGTAATAACGTTTGAACCGTTTCAATCGGTTCAGCCGTCTTCGAGTAATCGGTGGACATACACAAAAAAAAAAAAAAACATACATACTTACAGACGAATAGAGAACCTCCTCCTTTTTGATTTAGAAGTCGGTTAAAAAGCTACTGAACAGGTTTAGATGAAACTTTAAAGTACCTAATATAACTATTATACATCAGAATAACACTGGCTTTTTAGGTCTTATATTTCCACGGGAGCGGGTACCATGTGGGTACAACCGCGAGGGAAAACTAGTAACTTTTATTGTTCTATTGCAAATTCTATTTCACATTTTCTCAATGTGAAAATTGTATAGGACTACTTTGGTTTACCCAATATAATTTTTTCCATACCTCGTTTCGTTTGTAAATAGGTAGGTAATTGAAACAACAACTGATTCGAATGATCGAATAATAGTATACAAAACGTGATATATTAATTTACAAAAAAAACAAACATCGTATTACCCACATCGAAGCTAATCTCATTAATATTAAAACAATAGATAGGTTTTCATAAGCATCCCATTTCTTACACAAAGTGACTCATCTGCTCTACTGGGCTTGCATAAACATTGCACAATTACAATTACTTGTCATACCATCCAAAACGAATTTAAGCCAAATTAGACTTTAAAATTACCCACAATACCATCCATTTCAGAACATCCGCTATTCGAAGTTATAACCTTCTTGGTAACAACGAGAGTCTCAAAGTAGAAAGCAGTAACTGGAAAATTTTCATTCCACTTTAAACCTTTTCCGTTGGACTTTGAAGTGGTTTTTAATCGGTTTAAAAGTGCAATAAGTTTTGCACTGATTCAAGCAGCTAGTTTTGACTCCCGGGGTGGCTTGTACAATGTACACGAGCGTGACACTGCTCTATTTACGATGGTCCTACGGACCAATGCAGGTGCGTCTCGGACTCTCGGTACTCTTGGTACATGAAATGTGGCTTTATTGTTCCATTTGGCGTAAAGGACCGACAGACCCACCACTTAGCAAAGGGTTTACTCGCAGTGCGGTTTTGTGCAAGTCAAAGTCGGTTTAATTAAGCTTTCAGTGGTTGTCTAAACGCTGAATCAAGTTGGATTGTCGCATTCGAATTGGGATTGCATGTCCAATCGCCGTATATATCTTTACTATGGAAAAAGTTATGTTAATTATTGAATTGAGCATTCAAACAGTTAGAAATATTATTATAAAAATAAAAAATACATCTTCATTTTACTTGACACATTGTTTTATATACATTATATTTATTATGTATGCAAGACCACCCAAGAGGTATCAGATTTCACGTATCAAAGGTGGTGTCAAATAAATGGCATAAACTATAAATCATAACAAATTATGTAAGCTAAAATTAGAACCAATTTATTAAAATACTAGCGGCCGCCCGCGGTTTCACCCGCGTGGTTCCCGTTCCCGTGGGAATATCGGGATAAAAAGTACATATAAACCGTCCTCTTGAATCACTCTATCTATTTAAAAAAACGCATCAAAATCCGTTGCGTAGTTTCAAAGATTTAAGCATACAAAGGGACATAGGGACAGAGAAAGCGACTTTGTTTTATACTATGTAGTGATAATCTAATATAGATAACTTTGTGTCACGTGTTTATTATCGAACTTCTCTTAAACGCCTTGACCGATTTTTATGAAATTTTTGAGTAGGTGTCTGCGAATAGGTCGTAAACAAATTTTTATCCCGAAATCCCACGAGAGCGAAGCCGGGTACGCAGCCAGTAATTATATAAAATTACGCATGTACCGAGTTATAAATCCACATACACAGGTATTGCTCATCGTATCTTCGATACAAACCGACCGATTTATTCGCCCCCAATAGCCACTGGATTTTGAATAATTACAGTATGCGCACGCGCTGCCGATTTATGTGGATGTCGCCACTGTCAGGTTTATACCGCTTCGATTGTCAGATGAATTTGAATTTTGAAACGTGAAACGTCTTTGATAAAATACTCTTCGTAGTTTCTTTTTTCTTCTTTGAATGTTCAAACTTTTGATCCCTATACAAACTTTTTCACTAACGGCCAGAATTAATAATCTATCTATAGATAGGGATAGGCCTGATTAGTTGCTAGGCAACACCTAGCGACACTCGGGCAACTGTCGTTAATTCTATGTTAATATCAAACGTTGCATAGCAACTTATCTGGATCATGCCTATCCTCATCTGTGCATTGATTATTAATTCTGGCCGTAACCGATGAAAAAGTTCTTACTCGTACTTACGTAATTTTACTGGTTGATGCGTTTTTCTGTTTTTCTTTTGCCGAGACTTTGAAAAGCACATAGAATTAAACTAATAAGTAGGTACAGTTTAACATAATATTATGAATTCAACGACCTCTTATTGAAATCAGCTGTCTTTCTTCAAACATAATTTATGAATAACCGTAAAGTTAAGCTTTGAATTGAGTTATTATTAAGCAGAAGTGCCACTTTGTAGTAAATAGGTGCATTCCTCCGGCTCTTACATCTACATTACTTACTAAATATTATGAATTATTATTTAGTAATTATTTAGTAATGTTTATAAAATAATTCTTATTTGTATTACAAATAAACCTTCCCTTAACATGAGTACCTACCTACTCTCTCTATTCTCTAAAATTGCATCAAATTCCGTTGCGGCAGGAAGCAACTTTGTTTCATAATTATATTATATTAGAGGTAGTTGTTACCAGTTTACGTGGGAATAAGCTCTTCATAGGTGAAAGAATTTTTGAAATCGGTCCAGTACTTTTTGATTCTATCCACTACAAACAAACAAACAAAGTATCAAATCTTTTCTCGTTATAATATTTAGTAATAATATAAGAAACTAAAACAGTGACAAAGAGTCAGTTAAAGGTAATTTTTATTTCAGTGATATGAGTAAGCAATGTATAAGAATTAAGTTTCCAATTTAAAATCCATTTAGGTAATAGATTAAGTCATCATAATTTTATAAATCCATGACAATATTAATACACTCTTGGTTAAGAAGTCCAACAGTTATTCAGAGCCATATTTCTATTCCCTATTGAACTACGACCAGAGGTCAAGCCTAAGAAATATCATTTAACGTTACCTTACAAAGTCTCTAATGACAACCAATAACCAACCTAAATGAGACAGCCGCAGGGTTGATAATCATAGATATAGTTTAAAACTAAATTGGAAAAATGAAACAATTGCGCATCGCCGCCATCTAAAAAGAGGTTCGTGATAAAACTTTATTCGAAAGAGGAAGAGTCAATAATCGCTATGAGAAAATAACGGAAAAATCTCAAATAAAATTGCAGCTAAAGTATAATATGATAAAGTGGTAATTTGCTTAATAACCGCGGATGTGGCGGGGTATGTCGGCGCGAGCGGCGCCGGGTCACGCAGATAGTATCGGTGACCGAGAGGTCCTGAGGCGTCGTTTAATTGCAGTCGAGAGTTCGATCCTTCTTTTAGTGGGGCCATTGGTACTATGATTCCAGTTTTTGTATGAAATTGGTATCTAAACATAGCAGTCGAGACTTCGATCCATCTTTGAGTTGTGACTAATTTTTTCGTATGAAATAAGTAATTAAGTAACTCAAAATGTATGTATGTCATGTAAGCAAAACATCGCTAGTGAAATTGATTGATTTGGTAAAGTGTAATATGGTAAAGTGGTAATTTGCTCAATAACCACGGATGTGGCGCGGTATGCCACGGTATGCGTTACGCGCGGACTGCGCCGCCCCGGGTTACGCTGATAGTATGGGTGATTGTGAGGTCCTGAGGCATCGTTTAATTGCACAAGAGTTCAATGTTTCTTTGAGTTGCGATAATCGGGTATTATTTTGATACCAAGAGACTAGCATCCAAATATGGAATTTCGTATTTCATATTTAAATTGATAATTCTTTGGTAATTAAATACATTTGAATGCTTAGAGAGAAAAATTATCCTTAGGTCTGATAATTAGAAGAATAGCAATCATGTTTTTTCTTAACTCTAAGTACATTGTTAAATTATGACTCATCATGTATTTAAATATTTGGTATGCATGGGAACACTTGCTTAAATAACTGTATGTTACAAAACCTATTATTTTATATAAGTATCGATACCTGAATTTTGTCACATCAATAAAAACGGACGACTCTTCCGGATTAGTGAAAAATTATCAGAGGAAGTTTATTTTTCTGCCGATACCATAAATTGGTATTGGTATTTGCAAACACTTCCCTAATACCTGAATGGGTGGGCGGGATTTCTCCAGCTTTATAAATTGTCCACGCGGTAGCTCATCTGGGTGGCGAATGGTCTATGACCATGTGCAGTCGGTAAATTCAGTTAGTTTTTGTACCAGAATAAAATGTAGCGCGGTTATCAATGGACCGTAATGATAGGTTGGGAACGTTTGGAGCTAAATTGAATAGTGTGCTTGCTTTAATGCGGCCCGAGTGCTTTATTATGCTCATTCGTTTTAGCTGCTGGAAATGTAGTTGTAAGCTTAGAGGTTTATCTGTGACTGTAAAGGTTAAGAGACTTTGCTCGGTACGAAAAGAGGTCGAATTTAAAAAAAATACTTAATTAAAAGGAAATAATTTGTAATTGGGTCCACTTACATAAATGGTTTTAAGAAAAGTTTAGCTAAGTCAAGCTTTAAACATAATCATTTGGGTATCGCCAAAATTTTTAAAAGTAATAAAGATAAACGATTTTATCTAGTTAAGTATTTATTTATTTGAAACATTACTGTACCAATCATTCGGTATCGTATCGATAGAAACATCAAAACCAAAATCTCTTTTAAATAGGTACCTACTCGAT
The DNA here is from genome assembly GCA_949710035.1 of Crambus lathoniellus. Lineage (NCBI taxonomy): Eukaryota > Metazoa > Arthropoda > Insecta > Lepidoptera > Crambidae > Crambus > Crambus lathoniellus. Next base: position 24,079,124 of record OX453310.1, read on the forward strand.
TAGGCAGTTTATTTACTCATGTGATATAGGTAATTAAAAAACACTTTAGTGCGTCAATAGTTTGTTTAGTTAATTACCGAAGGTTGTACTTCAACTATCAATTAACGGCCAGAATAACCTATCTACAGATATGGATAGGTGCAATCCAGATTAGTTGCTAAGCAACACCTAGAAACACCCTGGCAACTGTCGTTAATTCTATGTTAATATCAAGCGTTGCATAGCAACTAATCTGGATCGCACCTATCCCTATCTGTGGATATGTTATTAATTCTGTCCGTTACTTGTACTCAAACAAATGGTTCCATTTTCAAAATTCAAATTGTCACAAGTTCCACGCTTAAATAATAACAAAAGCGAGTCACCGACGCAACTCATGGGCGATAAACGCACCCGTTCACCAAGCTTACGAGGGAAAGCGATCGTATCTGTCGCTATCGCTCCTATCGCCGCGTGTCGCGCGATGTCGCGATTGCGCTTAAAGACGCCGCCGCTTGTGGCCGCCGCGCACGGACGCATGCTCTGATAGTAGGATAGCTGTGGAAACCGGAGTAAGGGTCCGATAAAGCTGTGGCTGTTTGGATGGAACGTAGCTGTTGTTTGTGATATATCGTACGTAGAGTACCTAATGTTTGTTTCTGGTGCATACCTAGTCAATGTCATTAAATTAGAATGTTTTGAATATTCGTAAACTTTTTGCGGTAAAGGTTTACCAAAATGTCAGGGCTAAATGCCATTATCTTAAGAATACCTACCTGTCATTATATTGATATTGGACAAAATGTAAAAATAAGTAAGTAGTATTTTTTCTGCTTAGATAAATATACAATAACAGCTCACAACCTAACAGATAACTGTTACCTAAAGCATGTTTTGTGTTAAGTAGGTACTCTCGTAAAAAACAATAGAAAATGAGGCTCGCGCACAAACCTGGCCAAAAAAAATAAAATCAGAAAAGAGTTCAGAAAAACACCTAGCGAACCTCTTTAACACTTTTAAAGCGCAAAAAGACGAATCAATGCAAATATCAGTGAACTGTGACTCGTTAATGTAACAAAGGATCTAGCAAATACAGGTCACGTGATTTAGTTTTCACATTTAGATAAACCTGCAAGGCAAACCGCCTCTTTGGTCTAGTGGTTCACATCACCGACTTCAGACCCAGAGGTCCCGGGTTCGATTCCCAGCGGGGGTACATATTGTATTTGGTTTGGTTGGTGGTAGGACTTGTTCTTAGTCCGCCTGGCTAGCTACCACCATCTTATCTATGTCTGACGCCACAACAATGATGTTTTCAGCATTATTGTGTTCCGGCAGTTAAAGATAAGATCGCCAGTTCCTCAGTGAGGATTCCGGGAGTAGTGCGCTTCCACCTTCAGCCTTATCACCACTTAACATCAGGTGTGATGAAGGCTAAGTGCTACCCCGTAGTAGATAAAAAAAAAACCTAATTCGTAATGTTCCAAAACCAAGAGCTCAGAAAAGATAAAAACGCTTTAAACATAGCGATTTAAGCTGCATTATCAAATTCATTCGCCGAGATCACGTAATTTTGAAACATCTAAAGCTGTGGCCATACCTTCGCGTCAGCGACGCTTATGGAACTCAAGATCATTTTTGCACACCACGTGACCGACCATAACGCAAGCTGCTTAAGCTATTATAATTTAGACTCATAACAAAAAGATGTCTTATTTACTCAATAGTATTTAATTAATATCCTTTTAAAAACTCGCCCAATACGTAACGTAGGATGTAAGGAGAGCCGCGCGTGATTGGTTCTATAGAAATGTAAAAGAAAATTGAGGAAAATCTTTTTTTTTATTATCACTAAAAACTTATTGCCCACAAGGTACATCCTTAAATATTCTATTGTCACATAGTAATATCCTTTTAAAAAAACCCAGACACTCGCCCAATGAGTAACGTAGGATGTGAGGAGAGGCGCGCGGATGTCAAATATTTGAGGACCGTGTGTGCACAGCAGATAGGCGCGCTCTGTCACATCTCGCAACAGTATTGTGATTGTGGACGCGACTTTGAGATATGTAACAACAATAATGCGAGGATTTAAAATGTTGCAATGCGCTTGTGGAGAGATCCAGAATACGAATCATTTGTTTTCTTGGCAGCTGGTGACTTTGCCCAAACTTTCTCACCGCTTGCAGCAACGAGACAATTTCAAAGCTACCTCAAAAGCAGTCGAATTCAAATCAACTTACTTTTAGGATATTTATAGCCTACTTTAAAAAGAAGGAGGTTATCAGTTTGATCTGTGTATAAATGATATTGTTGGAGTTGGATAATATTTTGGCAAGCATTACATTTAGGCCTCCAAGCACGTGTGCTAAATTTCCTAAGTGTATGTATGTAGGTTTTTATTTCTGTCCACGAATTTCTCGAAAACTGAAAGTCATATCGAAATGGTTATTTTTGATTTCAAACAGGTGTATTCAAGCTCAGGGAACTGTCTAAGTTTTATTAATATCGTTTCAGTAGTTTTTAATATATACTTAGGTATTTTATGGTACGATCTACACTCAAAATTAAGAAATAAAAAAGTATTTTTAAAAATTAAAGCGACTTCAAAATGTACCTGCCAACTGAAAAGAAAAAAAAATATCTTTATAGTACTTACCTTTTTGAGGTCGGTGTCAACCAGGAGCAAGTAAAATCCAGAAAAAGGCACCTACCGATATTATTTATCCTTTTCAGTCGACAGGTACATTTTGAAGTCAGTTTAATTATTAAAAACACTTATGTTCATGCGTTCGCGTTGTCAATTAAACTTGTAGGAAAATATTGACGATTCACAGGTACATATTTTTATGTCTAAGTGAATAAAGAATATTTTTATCTTTATCTTTATCTTATCTAACTAATAAATATACAAAATATATACCTAATTTACAGAAAATACTTAAGTAACACATATCTTCGTACACTATAAATTGGAAATGAAGCAATAAATATAATAATATATCAACCCACTCGCTTAGGTCAGTTAACAGTAGAAGACGTACCAAAGCCCAGCGAAATCAATTAAAACATCAAAATAAAGACAAAACCCTTGATATTTATATAATGCCCCATTCAAGTGAAAAATCTAAATAAAACTCCATTAAAATCTGCATACAAACACTGTTAAATTATTCAAGAGGAGCTCTAATAGGAGAGATATCGTTACAATCTATCAAAATAAACACTGCTCTGCTGAACAACGTGGTAAGTGCAAAGTTGCAAGCGGCCCGATATTTAACGCTTCGCGATACGTAATTATTATGACAGCACAATGCGCCGGCGACGACAACCGGACAGCTGTTTACATCCTGTAAAGAGTAAGCAAGAGACAAAACTGGGAGATACCATCGCGGAGCCAACGTTTATATCGTATAATATCGTTTATGACGCTCGTTTGTATGTAAGACCGCGTCGGATGCTTTTTGATTTGAAATGGTAGGTATATTGGACTACAGTTTAGTTTCGAAGTGAAATTGTGGCAATGTGGCGCTAACGATATTTTCTCGTGTTAGATAATTTCGAGTGTAAAATTAATTTACAAACCTCACTTGTATAAATTGATCGAAATGTATCCAGGTGAAAGAACCACAATTGAAAAGAGAATCATTTCGCTTCCCCGTTGCCGTCCGCGTCAGCGACGCTTATGGAACTCAAGATCATTTTTGCACACCACGTGACCGACCATAACGCAAGCTGCTTAAGCTATTATAATTTAGACTCATAACAAAAAGATGTCTTATTTACTCAATAGTATTTAATTAATATCCTTTTAAAAACTCGCCCAATACGTAACGTAGGATGTAAGGAGAGCCGCGCGTGATTGGTTCTATAGAAATGTAAAAGAAAATTGAGGAAAATCTTTTTTTTTATTATCACTAAAAACTTATTGCCCACAAGGTACATCCTTAAATATTCTATTGTCACATAGTAATATCCTTTTAAAAAAACCCAGACACTCGCCCAATGAGTAACGTAGGATGTGAGGAGAGGCGCGCGGATGTCAAATATTTGAGGACCGTGTGTGCACAGCAGATAGGCGCGCTCTGTCACATCTCGCAACAGTATTGTGATTGTGGACGCGACTTTGAGATATGTAACAACAATAATGCGAGGATTTAAAATGTTGCAATGCGCTTGTGGAGAGATCCAGAATACGAATCATTTGTTTTCTTGGCAGCTGGTGACTTTGCCCAAACTTTCTCACCGCTTGCAGCAACGAGACAATTTCAAAGCTACCTCAAAAGCAGTCGAATTCAAATCAACTTACTTTTAGGATATTTATAGCCTACTTTAAAAAGAAGGAGGTTATCAGTTTGATCTGTGTATAAATGATATTGTTGGAGTTGGATAATATTTTGGCAAGCATTACATTTAGGCCTCCAAGCACGTGTGCTAAATTTCCTAAGTGTATGTATGTAGGTTTTTATTTCTGTCCACGAATTTCTCGAAAACTGAAAGTCATATCGAAATGGTTATTTTTGATTTCAAACAGGTGTATTCAAGCTCAGGGAACTGTCTAAGTTTTATTAATATCGTTTCAGTAGTTTTTAATATATACTTAGGTATTTTATGGTACGATCTACACTCAAAATTAAGAAATAAAAAAGTATTTTTAAAAATTAAAGCGACTTCAAAATGTACCTGCCAACTGAAAAGAAAAAAAAATATCTTTATAGTACTTACCTTTTTGAGGTCGGTGTCAACCAGGAGCAAGTAAAATCCAGAAAAAGGCACCTACCGATATTATTTATCCTTTTCAGTCGACAGGTACATTTTGAAGTCAGTTTAATTATTAAAAACACTTATGTTCATGCGTTCGCGTTGTCAATTAAACTTGTAGGAAAATATTGACGATTCACAGGTACATATTTTTATGTCTAAGTGAATAAAGAATATTTTTATCTTTATCTTTATCTTATCTAACTAATAAATATACAAAATATATACCTAATTTACAGAAAATACTTAAGTAACACATATCTTCGTACACTATAAATTGGAAATGAAGCAATAAATATAATAATATATCAACCCACTCGCTTAGGTCAGTTAACAGTAGAAGACGTACCAAAGCCCAGCGAAATCAATTAAAACATCAAAATAAAGACAAAACCCTTGATATTTATATAATGCCCCATTCAAGTGAAAAATCTAAATAAAACTCCATTAAAATCTGCATACAAACACTGTTAAATTATTCAAGAGGAGCTCTAATAGGAGAGATATCGTTACAATCTATCAAAATAAACACTGCTCTGCTGAACAACGTGGTAAGTGCAAAGTTGCAAGCGGCCCGATATTTAACGCTTCGCGATACGTAATTATTATGACAGCACAATGCGCCGGCGACGACAACCGGACAGCTGTTTACATCCTGTAAAGAGTAAGCAAGAGACAAAACTGGGAGATACCATCGCGGAGCCAACGTTTATATCGTATAATATCGTTTATGACGCTCGTTTGTATGTAAGACCGCGTCGGATGCTTTTTGATTTGAAATGGTAGGTATATTGGACTACAGTTTAGTTTCGAAGTGAAATTGTGGCAATGTGGCGCTAACGATATTTTCTCGTGTTAGATAATTTCGAGTGTAAAATTAATTTACAAACCTCACTTGTATAAATTGATCGAAATGTATCCAGGTGAAAGAACCACAATTGAAAAGAGAATCATTTCGCTTCCCCGTTGCCGTCCGCGTCACCGACTTTTCACACTTTAGTGTTAAATCATGAATTAATTCTAATAAACTTCACATGGTGCACCCTGCACGCCTAGTTTATTTTAAATTTAACTTTAACTGTGTATGTGTAATAAATTAATGAATAATCGATCGAGCTATGCAAAATAAACTATTATTTATCGCTTTGCTTCGACACCAATATGACCTGCGCTTAACAAACACACTTATATTTTAATTTCAATCATTAATCTCCAAAAACTAAACGTAGGTGTGACATAACACTCAATTTTACAAGCGCTTACAACAATCACGAAATATTTAGATTCGCAACATTAAACTTTTACGATTTCACTGTTACGACAGTACTACTCTAAGAAATAGTAGCTCCTCTGATCAAAGATAACTTAGTTAAATTAAACAACGTAACTGCAAAGCAAAGTCATATTACAAAACAGGTTTTTTCGACATTGTTAAGATCGGGTGTCGCGTAGGAGGGAGTGTAGGTGTGTCGCCCGCAAAAAGGTACAACTTTTAAATTACTGTTTTTGTGATAAATCAAAGAGTCTCCGTGACCCGGTCTGTATATTTTATTTTGTTGTTTTGCAACCAAATTGCTTATTTATATAGCGATGAATCAGTTTTACTCGCGTGTTTTTGCTTTTTGTTGGCGCTGATGATAAATAGCTTCATTAGATATTTGATATATTTGCGGTGGAACAACACTTCCGATTTCAATGTTAATCCATTTTTATTTTGGAATATATTCAGATTCAAGATTCAAGATTCAAATTTGTTTATTCAATTTAGATTGTTATTTACAATACTTGTGAACGTCATAGAAGCTACGCCATCGGTTCGCAAATCCTACAGCGGGAGGCCTTGGAGAAGAACCGGCAAGAAACTCCAAGGGTTGTTTTTTTCTCGCTGTTTTATTTCATACAGAGTCGTCAAATTGAAAAATGACCTTAACATGGTATGACTAAGGTCAGTTTCCATCACAATTACAGAATGGGTTATGATAAAAACAGTTAAGTATAGGCGAACTAATGATCATAGCGGTGAACAATTTTCAATTACTTAGGAACTCTACTTAAGGTCAAACGATTATCATACAAAAAACGTTCACCTTTAACTATGTTAGGATTCACCATTTATGGTAAATTATGAGTTCTATAGTCTTTTCTCATGTTTAAGTAGGCGCGAAATGAATATTTTACATACTTTCATTCAGAATTATAGCACAAATCAACTCCAAATTCTCATGAAACTTACGCATGTGTGTGTGACATTAGTCGTGTACGTATACAAACATTTCGAGCAAATTTGCGACGTTGCCGTTCCATGCGGCTAAGACGCGCAACGCGCGATGCCGCTCTTCCGTTTGTGTCATGTGGTTTGTGTCAATTATAATTTACATATTTCTCTTTTGAGTTAGTACTAGATCCCACTGCAAATTAGTGCGCTCATCGAGTTTTTGCTAATAACCTAATTTTTACGTACTTCTATTAATGATTAGGAGAATATATATCTATAGGGTTGCCTATCAAAATGTTGCCGCTAGTATTTAAAAAACGGCCAAGTGCGAGTCGGGCTCGCGCACGAAGGGTTCCGTACCATTGTCTATACAACATTATACACTAATTATAACATACAATATTATTCTATACTAGCGGATCCTCGCGGTTTCACCCGCGTGGTACCCGGTACCCGTGGGAATATCGGGATAAAATTTAGCCTATTCGGGAAGAATGTAGCTTTCTAATGGTGAAAGAATCTTCTAAATCGGTCTAGTAGTTTAGGAGCCTATTCGGTGCAAATAAACAAACAAACAATCAAATCTTTCCTCTTTATAATATATGTATAGATAGAGAACATTAGACCGGACCGGACAACGGGTCAGTATGGGAAAGTTTGAAACTATAAGAGATAGAGATATATTTGTTTTATGGAACCATGTCGTCGATATTAGGGTTTAGAAAACTGCATTCAATGATTTTCAAAAAAAACTCATACACGACTCGGAAATGGGTCGGTACTCGGTAGTGGGAAATCGAACCTTGTCAGTTTTCAAAACTAAAATATTATGCTATTTTATTACTAAAGTTGATTGTGTAGATTGTTAGAAATACATTTTACTATGGAAACCTATGTCTACAATTGAAAGAAAGTGCTGCAGTTATCTATCTCATAGATGTGCACACGCCCCTTATCATACTTCGGTCCGCGAGGTATATAGGTTTTTTTTGGTATCTTTTTTCATACCTTGAGTTACATTATCGAAGTTTTCATACGAATCCCTAACTTTTTCAAAATATTCTATAGCCTATGTTAATCAGGGATAATGTAGCAGAAAGAATTTTTGATATCAGTCCAGTAGTTTTTGAGTTTATTCGTTACATACCTGATACATACATACCTGAATACATACAAAACGGGAATACAGGAAATATTTCCTTTATAATATTAGTATAGATAAGGAAAAATCGGCCAAGTGCGAGTTGGACTCGCCCATGAAGGGTTCCGTACCAACTTAACGTACCGATTGCCTATACCAAGCCAAAATTCTATTAGGTACTTATCATTTTTCGTCAGCAAAATATAACATTGTTTTTCATTTACATTTGCGGTTTTCGAAAATGTGTTATATCTCAAAAAGTGCTTACTACATCTCGTTCAAACTAATTTTTGTTGAAAGTTATTATAAAGATGTACAGTATATATTTTTTCTAGATTTTTCACTAATTTATTTCAAAAGTTAGAGTGGTGGGGGGGACACATTTTATCGCTTTGGAAGGCTCTATCTTTCAAAATATTGACTTTGTGAAAAAATGGTTCGAGAAACCTTTATGCCATTTTTAAAGACCTATCTATAGACACCCCACACGAATATGGTTGATAAAATAAATATTTTTCGGTTTCAGCTTCATGTATCGCGGAAGCCCCCGGATTTTTGTATTAAAATCGTAAAGCGGTTTATAAAATACATCTACTTACCAAATTTCAACTGAGTAGTTTTTATAGTTTTGGATAAAAGTGGCTGTGACATGCGGACGGACGGACGGACAGACAGACAGACAGACAGACAGACATGATGAATCTATAAGGGTTCCGTTTTTGTCATTCGGCTACGGAACCCTAAAAATGGTTAAAGAAACTTTTATATTATTTTTGAAGACCTATCTATAGACACCCCATACGAATAGGTAAAAAATTTTTAGTTTCAGTTTTATGTATGGGGTTATTATTTTTATTTTAGTATAAAAATTGTAAAGCGGTTTACAGGATACATCTACCTACCAAGTTTCAAATGTGTAGTCTTAATAGTTTTGGATCAAAGTCGCTGTAACATACGGACAGACGGACAGACAGACAAATGACGAATCTATAGGGGTTCCGGTTTTGGCCATTCGGCTAAGGAACACTAAAAATGGTGTTCCAAGCATTATTTTCCCTGTATACGTTTTTTGGAGCATTAGTTGATAGACTACTTGTGTAATTTAAAAAATAATAATGCAATTGCATTTGTTGCAATTTATACATCTAAATTATTATTTTAATGTTTTTTTTTAAACAATAATAAATATAAAACAAATTAGCTTCCTGAGGTTTGAACCTTATCTCTATGATGCCTGAGTCAAGCATATAGACCGCTAGGCCACATTGTCGTTTTTAACTGGATCGAAATGTTTTGTTACTAGAAACTCGGATTTATGGTATGCATGTGTGAGTGATTAGTAAAATTGGATGACAGAAAAACATATTCAACATATTTAGATGATTTTTGTACTACAAATAGTTAAGTGTTGGTTTCGAAAATTCAATATTTATTTATAGAAGCCGCAAAAAGTATTTTGAGTTACAAAGATACAAAGAATAATTAACAAAAAAATAAAAACTACCAAATAGCGAAAGTAGCGCCATCTAACGAGCCTTCAGCTTTTTGTGACTTAATCGTTTGACCTTAAAGCTTTAATATTAGTTAAAAACAAAAGACAATTCTTCTATATACTGTAAGTTGCGCCATACATGTTTCAAATTTTGAATTTGAAACATGAATGAACAACATATTAGAACACAAGCAGCATTTTCTAATCCTAATTCAAACTACAGTTAAGTCTCAGCTAGTTGTTTATTTCTTGAGTGATCTTGCAATGATTTAACTAACAAGTATGTTGAATAGCAGCCTGAAAAGTTCAGTTACCTACTTGATATTTTTATCTTAGTTATTTTGTAACTGCACTCCGTCAATGCACTTAAGACACATTGTACCTATGACTATCAAATTCCCCGCTATCCAGGAAACCCTTAAATCAATAAAACACACATTCAATTCCTAGTAACACACAAAAGGCACCCCAAAGAGTGACCTGAACAGACCCATTCACAATATCCCAATCCATCTTACATTCATATTAACTAATTCAAGTTGATATTTATTCGTAGTAAAGTGTGAGTACAAAGCGTAACCCAGATAAGGCTCGCCGCATACTGTGCGTTAATAAATAATGTCGCATTAGAGGCAGCATTAACCGACCGCGTGGGCGGCCGGCCCGAGGTAAAACCTTGTATGTGGTAGTTAGGAGTTTTAGACGTAATTTTTTTGCCGTCTAGACTCGTAATTAGAGTTATTTGTTCCGTTAGTGATTTGCGAATAATCGATTGTGTGTTTAAGTTTCATTAGAAGTATCAAATCAATTTTAGATTTTTTTAAGTCATCCTCATCTCAATAATAAAGTAAACAAGGTAAGTATGTGACACGTATAAGTAATGATGCTATACGACGAATTTGAGATGAAATTCAAAAACAAGAAATTGTATGAAAACTATATCAGGTCCTTTGATAGCACACAATTTGGAAATTTCGCTATAAAAAAATCAAATTGCAAAGTGCAAATCAACTCAAACCCTTTAAAAAGATACATAAGTACTCAACGTTTACAAGATTATGCGAAGACTATAAGGAAAACGCATAAAAATCTAAAATGCCAGTTACACCTTTCTCCTTCTCAAACATACAAACACATTATTGTTTGATCGTATCGCGTCAGTAGGTGTACTGAACACTTTTTGACATCGTTGGCACTGGTTGGTACAATGTAAGTGATTGTTTCTCTAATCGCCGGTAGCGAAAGTTCATTGTTTGTCTGTCCGTCTATTTGTCATTATCAATCTGACGATTTGTTTGTACATGTAACCTTTGGGTATTTATGAGTCATGGTGTGAGTGTACGAAGTGTGAGAATTGTCACTTTTGTCTTTAAAGCTTTTGGTTTGCGATTTTCTTTTTGTGTGGAATTAACAATGTTATGGATTACTTTTTAAACTTTCATGGTCATTAACGCTGTAAATATTACAAAAACCGGGATTTTTACCATTTTTTAATATGTTGTCGAGGCCCCTATATTTCGGCGCAGTTGCACACACCATGACTGTATGTATGAAAAATATTATTATTACTAGTGTCGTATTTCAAAAAGTAATGATTAAAACTAATTAAAATATAAGTTTAGTAGGAATTGTAATTGTCATTCTGGCAACACTATTCATTTCTAAATTGAGAAAGCGCCGGCGCGGCGCCACTGTTTTCGGGTGATATGGTGGGAACCTAGACGAACGCGCGCCGGACAGTCAGTCGTGTTTGAGTTGTCGACTCGAAAGGACGTTAAACAGTGATTGTACGAATTAAGTGTTAATAAATGGATACCTTTACTGCTGAGATTTTATTTCATAAAATCTCAGAAGCGGGGACGTCCGCGACCCACAACGAAGTTAAGTTACGAGGTATGTACAGTTATTTTCTAGAAGTTTTGTAAAATCAGTTGAGCTTATTCCCTTCTACAAAATATTAAAGATTAAATCTCGTTTGTTTGTGTTGCTGACGGGAGGGGTACCTTTGTCGTTTGAGCATGTTTAATCAGGGCTACTCCTTGATAGATGATCTGCGATAAGGGTATACTTTCTTAGCACATGGACTACACAGCTAAAAGAATTTATTTATGAATTGTACGATGTTTTGGCGTGTGACAGGCTTGATCAGGGCTACTCTTTGATAGCTATGTTACGCGCCAAAAATGAACAACCACTTTGACTAAACGATATACAAGAATGCAAAATAAAAAGGGAATGAGGTTAAGTGTTAAATATTTGATTCCTTGTTTTTAAAATTAGTTGAACTTATTCCTTTCTACAAAATATAAAAGATTATTTGTCTGTGTTGCTGACGGGGAGGGTACCTTTGTCGTTTGAGCATGTTTGATCGGGGCAACTCTTTGATAGCTGTTCTGCGATGAGGGTATACCTTCTTAGCACATTGACTATGGACTACACAAAAACAAAAAATATTTATAGATTTTACGATGTTTTGGCGTGTGACAGGCTTGATCAAGGCTACTCTTTGGTAGCTATGTTACGCGCCAGAATAGAAGAACCAGTTCAACTAAACGAGATACGAGAATTCAAAATAAATAAAAAAGGAATGAGTTCAAATGTTCAATATTTGATTCCTTGGTTTCTATGACCACGAAATTTTAATAAAATAGTTTGTCAAGAAAAAGAAAGCCCGATTAGGATCCGTTGATAAATATATTCTTATTCAATTATTAGATAGTAATGGACATATTACATACCGTAAACAGTAGACAGAATCATGAATGAATAGCTAATTTGAGATTCATTATTCAGTCGCTTAACAAAAGTAATGATATAATCAGGCCATGTGTGTCGCTTAAAATCGGGCCATGTGTGTCGCTTAAAATCAGGCCATGTGTGTCGCTTAAAATCAGGCCATGTGTGTCGCTTAAATTCAGGCCATGTGTGTCGCTTAAAATCAGGCCATGTGTGTCGCTTAAAATCAGGCCATGTGTGTCGCTTAAAATCAGGCCATGTGTGTCGCTTAAAATCAGGCCATGTGTGTCGCTTGAAATCAGGCCATGTGTGTCGCTTAAAATCGGGCCATGTGTGCCTATAGCTCAGTTGAGTAGCCATGTGAGCTACGAGTCGGCCATGTGTGTCGCTAATAATCAGGTGTGCAATTGCGTGGGGTAGTCGTATTTGTTTGACGGTTCATATCGTATTCAATCGGCTGCAATTTGTATGGAATGACATTTATTATGATGTAATCAAAAGCTGTCAAATGGATACGATTGACTTTACGCAGTTCCATAGCAGACCATGTGCGTCTTAGCTTGAGTAACCATGTAGACTAAGAATATGTCGGCCATGTGAGCCGTTTATGATTAGGATAACTTAACATTGATTTGTCGTATCGGAGCTATAGATCACTAATCCAAATCCAGCTACAGATCCACTAATGCGAGTCTCTAATGATTAAGCCATGTGTGCCAACAGTAGTAACCGCTTGTTGAGTATCAATATGTGCGGTCGGAGTAGGAAAACGATCGTCACCTGAAGATCTTTTCATTTGCTCAATATAAGCAATAGGTTACCGATTAAGTATGACGTATTCCGTCGAAATGCCATTATCAAGCAACCAGTTCGTCAACCAAATAGAATATGAAACATTACCGTTTGCCATGATATAATTTACTCTGGTAATTATATATGGTACGAAATACAAGACAGACAGACAGACGGGCAGACAGACAGACGGACAGCGAAGTCTTAGTAGCAGAGTCCCGTTTTTACCCTTTGGGTACGGAACCCAAAAAAAAAAAAAAAAATTATATAAAGTTATAGCAGATAAGTGAATTACTCTCAAAAAGTACAAGTCTTGACTTATTAAAGGAATGAATTTGATAAATGACTAAAGGACATGTCCCAAAATGGGCCACGTCTGTGTGCACCATCCCCAGAGATGGAGAAAAATTTACTGATTCTGAGAAAAATATAAATAATATTATAGAATGCACGGTTAAATGGTTATTAATAAAAACAAAGCAATATTTTTTACTCGAAATAAGGCGTGAAATAAAACTCTTCGTAAAAAACTGTCAGTGTCACTGTAATTGACTTGAGTTCTGTTCTGCTCTGCTCTGTGCTGTGTGTTGTTGTCATCATTATTCAACTGACCGACAGCTGACAGTGGCGGCGCAGGACAGACCAGACAAACAACATCAAATGACACCTTCATTCTTCCGCCATGATGAATTGTTATGTGATTTTGCATTTTATTTAATGTTCCTTCCAGAAAACAAAGCGATTTTAAAGAAATTGAATTATTAGAATCTGTTTATCGTATCGTTATCCATTTTTTGGTATACTATACGGAGACGTGGCCCAGACCTCATACATTTTTGGACATCACCTTTGTCCTGCCCTGACTATACTATTTTTAGTTAATTATGCTATGTGTGTGGCGTGGCTCACACGTAATTGAACGACATATAATTATGGCAGGAGACATATAATTAATAATTATGAACAAGCTAGCCGCTCTTTATTTTAGAATATAAAAGAAGGTTAAACATTATATGTCTCGCCATACTTAACCTTGGATTCATACGCATTCCTCTCGCAGACCGCACCAGATGCAAAATGATTAAAAGCTGACCTCTCAAGTACCTTCCTAGTTTGCTTGACCTTTGGTGTCACGAATGCACTTTTCTTGCGTTGACATCAAATTTGACCTTTGATCGTCTGAGAGATAAATGTTTATGAATAATGTTCCTCTTGGATATGGTAGAGTTGAATAATCCAGTGAATTTGCTATAGAAGTTTAACTTTTTTAAGTATTTTGACTAATTAACTACATTGACTAGAAGGATAAATAAAACACAATGCACTAATATCATTTATTTGTTCTAATATTTCTGAGGTCATCAAACGTAGACAAGTGAAGGAAGAAGGCGGCACCCGAATATAGGAGCAGATCACCTACTCCGTCACCGATGCCTCGTTGTTCTGAGCCGTCTCCTTCCCTTTGGATCGTCAAAGTGATTCTAGGTTATCAGTTGCTGCATCTTCTACGGAAACTAGTGGAAGGGCGGAGTGTGTATATAAATTACTATCGGCATTAAATATTAAGACATAATTGTGTAATTTCGTAACTCCCAAATATTGTGTTATTATGCTCTCCGATTTAAACCTTGCTGATGTATTATGTGACTGTAGTGTTTCGAAGTCTAGATTTGCCATATTTAAAAATATATTAAAACTATTAGTTATTAAAACGATTTTGGATATTACATAAGAGTAGGTATCGAACAGAGAAAGGTCGTAGCTCGCGACTTAAGTATTTATATTCTGTATATATCAGAAATACAAAAAGCATTTTTTAATGTAATGTTTACTACCAATTGTCTACTACGACCAGCATCCTGCTTATGGAAACCACTAGAATAACACCGACATCATGAACCTGTTAACTTTGTTTTACAAATGGTTTCTTACATAATGATGTAAATAAAAAAATGCGTAAGTATAGAGCTTTCATAGAACTATATAAGGTATGAAAAGAGATTGAAGTGGCAATGTAAAGTTATACTAAGTAGGATACCAAGTAGGTACATGAAATCCTTACATAAAGGGGGGTGATATCTTTATAAAATAATATGTAGTAAAATTACAGATATATAGTTTCTTGTTATGAGAGTACTGTAGAACATTAAAATCTGCCATTCATGCAGAAAAAGGGAGCACTAGTAGCAGAGTTATACATCAGGCTATAAACCTACTAATATCAAGCGGAACAGAATCTGTTTAGACTTTGAAACTAATTTCCTTTGTATATTACCTTAAACCAACCACAATGTTTGTATTAATGACACTGCAATAATAGTCGAAAGCCATAACCATGACATATGGGTTCTTTATGGTGAATAGTGGTTAACAGGACTAAAGGAAGGTAAATCATAAACTGTACTAGACTGTTATTATTCCAAATACACTGATACAAATTTTGTACAAAATTGAATCTCAAGGAAGCAGTGGCGTTGTCGGTATCCCGGTGCATGTAACTGGGAAGTCTATTGATTCATTATGTGGGCTTTGAGACTTAAGCATTCCCATATAAAATAAATTTGCGGTAAAAAATCATTACCTATTTGATTTGATTTAATAAGACCTAGAAATTCAAATGGTTGATTTTTGAGAAAGTAATATTTTATAATCTTTATGACCTTTAAAAATATAACAATTTACTTAATACCAATAGAAGTTTAAAGAAAAATACCTATTTACTATCTTAGCAATTTTCATGGTCCTTATGGTGTGGTATACTAAGCGCAATTAATAAAAGAAAGATATGTTGGAAGCTTTTGACGATGTAGTTAGTCACGTACCTACTGCTCAACCGACTCGAAATTGGCGCAGTGCCGTGTTTCTTTAAAATTATTTAAAGATAATTTACAAACTGGGAACAATATAATTGTACGTCTGAAGTGCGTGCGTAATTCATCCCACGATTATTAAATTAATTCAATTTCGTTACCTCAGATGAGACTGGTTGAACTTAAACAAATATGAATCAAACTCAAAAATAATAGCAATAATGAAAGTATTTACTTGGTGTATCTATAGACGCTATAGGTATATAAAGTATCAAAAACAAGATCTCAAATAATGTTACGCTTTACTTATACCTAACTATTTTCGGTGATTTTGGTAATGTGTATCCTATTTTAACTTATGGCATCATATATATCGGAGCAATTCTGTAAAATTAAATGTTGAATGGTAAACTCGTATTACCAAATGATGAATTTACATTATTTGTATCACGTTCTCATTATTTATCTGACGTTTTACCACGAAATGCTTAGGACTTTCAAAGAGAAGAAATCCCTTTCTCTTGCATAAATCTATATTCTAGCAATTTGTTTAATTATAAAAAAATTAAAAAAATGTTATTGAGAGAAATTTGATTAGTATTAAATTATTCATGAATGTAAACCTTTATTCGATTGGTTATGTAAATTATTATATATTTTGATCTATCTATGTTTCACCTGTTTAGGTGTTTAGTGACTCGCCGCAGTTTCGCCTGCCATTCCCGTGGGAATGTCGGAATGGAATATAGCCCTTGCTGAATCATGTAGCTTCCTACTGGTGAAGGAGCTTTTAAAATCGGTTCAACGGTTTTTTTTAGTTTATATAACTACAAACAAACAAACGAAGGTTCAAATCTTTCCTCTTTATAATATTATAGTACATATAAATAAAGACTTAGGAATGGTCAAGTAGCAATTAATTAAATCCAAGGATTGGACGATTAAAAGCTCGTTAAATTAAAGTAAATAATCACTGATAAGGATTAATAACATTTAGTCACTATCTATAATAGTTAACTTACAGATTAAAGCTTGTTATTTTTCACTTTTATGATTATCCGACTTTATCCAAGCTAGCTAGCTCAATACTACGTTTGTTGCACAGTTCAAATGTAAGAAAAGCGCCAGATAAGAATTATCTAAGTATTCTTTTATCGACAGATAAATAAATAATCACTTTATTTCTTTGCTACAGACACAAATATTCATTAATTACAAAACAGATTCACAAAAAAGATAAGGTTATACTGTATAAAGAACAAGGAGAGAAAACACAAAATAGGTATGACACAAAAAGTTCAAAAAAAAGATGGGTGTGTGCCCTAGCACTACTCAAGGGTCGCAGCTTAGCGTCATATTGCTTGCATGGCACACAAGCAAATTACTGATTTATCAGTTGAAACCGAGAGTGAACGCCTGTACCATAAATTAAATGTAATAATAAAGTTGCAGGTCAAATAAATAACAAGTCATTATATTAATTTATAGGATAAAAATAATAAAATAGAATTATTAAATTCGAAATGATTAATGAATAAGTAGGGATAACAATAATTATTATTTCATTTAGTGTACCATATCCACTATACTTGTTTAAATTCTGAGAATAATAATAATAATAGCAAGTAAGAATAAGCCCACAGGGCAGCTTGTAATGTGGTAAGCGTTGGTCAGTGGCACCACGGGTAAACCGAGTGCTCCTGGAAGTAGATCGGCCCGCCCCACTGCAGGCGTGCAACTACAATTTCTAATCGATCAACAAACAGAAATCAACACATTTTATTAATAAATAATTAAACTAAAATAAAATCACTTTATTCCAGACAGAGTCAATAAGATTAACAATTCTTACAAAATCTTTTAAAATGAATTCTAATTATATAAAATATGTATTTAACTTGAAAAGAAATGTGTAAATATAAGTTCAGTGAAATTCAAATATAGAATCAATCGAATAAAATACAATCATAAAAATCACAATAATTACAAAAAAATGCGAATCACATTAAAAGTATTGATGTAATTAATAATACATGTCATATAAGAGTCAAATAAAATAAAAATAATGAAACTACTTATTTGACAATTAAATTAACTTCAATCATATTCTGGCAAGTCCTTTTGTGTAGGTATAAGTAAATAAAAAGAAATTAAAAGACGGAGGTCGGTCAGTCCACCCTTCGCGAGTTTTCTTGCCAGTTCTTTCTTCGAAGGGCCTCCCCATTTGTGAACTGGTAGTGAGTCAGTAGTTTTTGCATTGTTTTAAAATAATTATTAATCTACTTCTTTCGAAATAAATCTAAACTCAAATAGATAATTTACTTTGTCTCGTTAAAAATCTTAACTTAAAAATCAGATACTGTGGTTATAATGCCGAATGTCGTATTGTATTTATATTTCATTGAAATTGTATTCTTGAAAATTTTTGAGTGAAAATTAAGAAATTGACTGCTTGGATCGGTTGAGTGCACCAGGAGGTTGCACTCTGTCGGATGGCCGAATGTCGTATTTCAAAAAGTAATGATTAAAACTAATTAAAATATAAGTTTAGTAGGAATTGTAATTGTCATTCTGGCAACACTATTCATTTCTAAATTGAGAAAGCGCCGGCGCGGCGCCACTGTTTTCGGGTGATATGGTGGGAACCTAGACGAACGCGCGCCGGACAGTCAGTCGTGTTTGAGTTGTCGACTCGAAAGGACGTTAAACAGTGATTGTACGAATTAAGTGTTAATAAATGGATACCTTTACTGCTGAGAATTTATTTCATAAAACTAGTAATATATATTCTGTGTTATTATTACCTAATCCCAATGCTCGGCATTGGGTTACACACATCACATACGACTGCTGCTGATTATGAAGATTATTATTATTCGTTTTGTGTTTTTATTTTCACAATTATTTGGTTTTTCAGCTTTTGTGGGACCGGAGAGGTAGGTATGTATGCTTAATCAAATATCTACTGATTTTTTTGTGGTGTCCATAAATTTTCAAACGGTTCTGCAAGTGTTGAGTATGGCTGCTTTTTGCTTGTTAATGAATGTGTTAAGTCTATGATTTTTATTGATTTGGGAAGACTATTATTTATTATTTATATTACTATTCACAGAAGTACCTACTTCTGAAATTCTGAAACACTGAAAAGTCAGTAGCATCATAGCTTCCAAACGGATGAACTAGACTAATGTGATTTTGTTTTGTTCAAAGCACGGCTTAGTTTGAAGCATACTACCAGGCGAAAGTTTTTTCAAATACTTGCACTTGTCTCATCTGCTTGAAAATCGTATTTCTATTAAGTGATAATACGCAAGCATAGGAAATTAATATTTATTTATAAGGAATAATCAAAAATTTTTTCAACCGGAACAATCAAGAGGTATTTTTCGGAAACGCTGTAGCCATTACAATTACTACCTGCTATGGCCATAATTATATAAGCTAAACACTAATATGGCAAGTAGCTTAAAAACTTAAGCATTATATACACAACTAACGGATCTAGTGGCTTCAAGCACTAACGAGTGTTTAACATCACACTTAACCTGTGCAAAACTGTACGAAAATGGTAAAAATTACAAAAAAGGCGCCTTATCCCGACTGATCGTTGTATCTATTACGATTGTTATGGATATGACAATTACTTCACTTACTAATAGGTACTAGGTATGAAATTCCACACGATCATTCATACATCACCAATATCAATTCCATTTAATATCTCCATAAGCTTAACGAGGTTTTGCAAGTACTAAGAACACCAGCTTTACAAGCTTCGCACCATTATAGTGTTTACAATAAGGACTGTTTTCGTTGCGTGACTGTTTCGCTGGATATGATGTCTTGTGTACATAGTAAGTAGCCACTGCGCTTCAGATTTACAAGCCTCGAGCCTCTATGCCGTTTGTAATAAAGACTGTTTTCGCAGGGAAGTTGTTATTGTTGATATGGTGTCTTGTGTACATAGTCAAATCGTTAGAGCGTGCCAGTAGCCGATTGGCCGTCAGTGGCACGCTAACGCGATGCGCACACGACGTGGGCGGGGCATGGGAACTGAGAAAGTACTGACTAAGTATTTGACTTAATGCTTTTCACGCTTTAGTGGGTTGTAAGTCATGAGCGATTGATGGTAGGACTTGTTCTAAGTCCGCCAGGCTAGCTACCACCATCTTATCTAAGTCTGACGCCATAACAATGATGTTTTCAGCATTGTTGTGTTCCGGCAGTTAGAGATAAGATTGCCAGTTCCTCAGTGGTTGAGGATTCCGGGAGTACTGCGCTTTCACCTTCAGTCTTATTCTACATTTAACAGCAGGTGCGATGTAGGCTAAGTGCTACCCCGTTGTGTAAGTATATAAAAAAGAGCGATAGGTTTCGATGGAAAATCCTCCAAAGACTTAGGTAACAAGTGAGGTAAAAAACCAAAGTGTCAGTGTAAACGTGATAGTTTCTTACGATAGCAAATGGTTCAGGGGCTTGAGTTAGAAATTCCTTTCGCCAGTTTGTCAAGCATAACCCCGCAACTGCGGAGCAAAAATATTATGTTTGCCCATAAAATGTTCGATATTTAAGAAAAAAAAATACAAAATACAAAACAATTGAAGGGCTGATTATTATTTTGAAGTGATATTTTATAGGAAAAAAATACTCCTAAACATGTACTTAAAGCTTTTTTTTGCATCTGAACAAAATAACAGTTTATAGTGTACTATGTTCTACTATGTTCTGTAGAACAAACTGATTTTTAAGGTAGGTATAATAAATAAGATGATCTACTTAATATAAAACCCAAGACTTACAAAAGTAAAGCCTGAAAAGCAGTTTCCCTACCAACATTATTCTACACATATTTGACTCATGATCTCTCAACGCTTTTCTCGTGACTTAGGCCAACCCCTAGCAAGTTAAACGTTAATTGCAGAGCAAACCAACTAAAGTGGCGAACGAGAAAAGTAATTGTTTTATATTGTGTGTAACAAAGGTCCATTTGTAGGTACTCCGAGCCGATTGCTCAGCCTGTTAGCGGCTTAAGTCTATTGGCTCTTTTTAATTTGGAGAATTTATGTCCATACACGACTTTATGAAACAATGGTGAGGTAGCGATACTTTTCAGTGGTTTGAGATAATCGTTGTATCTAATTAATTTTAACGAAACGCACCAATTTATCAGCGTTAGCTAAGTGATTTAATTAAAATGCTTTTAAAATTAAAAATGCTAAATAAACGCGTTTCCTTTGTTTAATGAGAACTACTCAGGTGAGCTAAGGATATTCAGTTAGTAAATTAGGAATTCCATTCCAATTCACAAAAAAGTTAATCAAGTGAGTGAAATTGGCACAAGAATCCCTTTGATAAAGAGTAAATAAACAGTATTATGGTTATCGTCAATAGTAAGTAAACTATACCATCCGTCAAATGCTGTCAAACAACTATTGAATAGTATGTTCCCTACACGACCGAAAGAGGCGCTGGCGCTACTCTAGTTTTCATACAAATTAATACAATTAAATTAAAATACGTGCTAGGGAAACAATAGGGTTAGAAATTCGTGCCAATATTTGATTTTATTTTCACAAATTTAACAGGTTAGGGAGTTGCCCCTATTTTCCGAGGCGGCTAAGGGAATCAATCAAATATCTATATTAATAATATTATAAAGCTGAAGAGTTTGTTTGTTTGAACTAATCTTAGAAACTACTGGACCGAATTGAAAAATTATTTTTGTGTTGGATAATCCATTTATCGAGGAAGGCTATAGGCTATAAGTATTATTATTATTATTATTTATAGGGGGGACGCCAGCGAAGCCGGACGGGTGATCAGTCACCTAGGTAGGGACCATTTCACCCAGTTCCCCAAGTCCCCAAGTCTTCTGTCCGTTTAATCACTGATAGGTGTCTGTTTAGTGGGCAGTGCCCAGTAAGTACACCTACAATCGTTCTTATATTTCTCCTACTCTGTTTCAGAAGTTCTCTAGTTTTATTCTTATCAACCGATTCGATGAAGATCTTAGACTGTCTGCAGTCCTTTCTTCTCATCCATCTTTGGTTGGTTTCTTTGATTGTTCTGATCCCGATAATGTTCTTAGTAATTCTATATGCGATTGGTAGTCTTGGTTCAGGGCCAATGAAGGGTTCATCAGCTCCTCCCCTGGCTAATTCATCGGCTTCCTCATTGCCTTCGTTACCTTCGTGTCCGGGTACCCATGCAACTTCTACCTCAACCATGTTAGCAAGTGCCTGAATGCTTTGTTTTTGGCTATAAGTAAAGTCCGTTCGGTTAGATAGTGTCGGTACACCCGCACGGCATTGTGGCTCTTGCTATAAAATGCAGATATTAAAAAAAAAAAAACCGCCTTCTAAAAAACCACATCAAAAAAGGAAGAAATAATTCCTCACCAAATAAATAACTTAAGTACTTTGAAGTCGGGCGTGAAACATGTACAATTTTTTGTTGTTTTTGTTAAAACCCGCCCGACTTCAAAGTACTTAAGTTATTTATTTGGTGAGGAATTATTTCTTCCTTTTTTGATGTGGTTTATAAAAGGCGGTTTTATTTTTTTTTAAAAATAATTTTTATTTCACTCTTTTTAGTGCATCGTGCAGGCAATTTACGTGTTTTCTGGTAAATAGGTATGTGATCAAACTCAAAACCTCCTTTTTCGAAGTCGGTTAAAATACCTTGAGGTATCCCCTTTTTAACAAAACAAGAATCATCTAAATCGGTTTATAAACAAAGGAGTTATGCCTAAAGATACGTATTAAATTCACATAAAGTGGTAACGAAAACGACAGTATTTTCAAGATTTCCTGAAAACTACTGAACCGATTTCAAAATTTCAAAAAATGGGACCTACTTGGAAACCAACCTGATGTAATAACGTTTGAACCATTCCAATCGGTTCAGCCGTCTTCGAGTAATCGGTGGACATACATAAAAAAAAAAAAAAAAAAAAACATACATACAGACGTATAGAGAACCTCCTCCTTTTTGATTTAGAAGTCGGTTAATAATACACTCAAGTTGAGTACCAAAGTCAATTTTAATGAAAATTTGGATATTTTTATATAAAAGGAAGTTAAATAAGTGATTTACAAATAATAATAATTATTATAAATTTTTTATATGATTATTATGATTACTTATCATCGCTCGAATTGTCACAAGTCATAACCGTCGTTACCACCTGTATTTATAATAAACATAGATTATTTAAGAAAATATAATTTAATAAATGCCGAGTCCCAAAATCCAATTCCATTTTCGGGTGTACGCCGCACGCGGCTTCTTTTGTTTATGCGGCGGCATCCTTTGAAAAGCAGCGGCACGTGCCAAGCCAAGGCGGCGCGATCAAAGGGCGACACTATCTAAGCGAATGGACTTTAAGTATAACGTCACGTTACGACCAAAAGAAGCGGAGAATTAATGAAAATGTTGCAAAAATGGGAAAAACTTATTTCGTTTACTAGTATAGTATTATATTATCTGTGGTTTTAGTAAGTTTTTTCCTTTTGCTCTAATTAACGCAGGTAAAACTGCGGAGCACAGCTAGTATTTTATACAGGCACAAGTATCTCCTTCCTTACCTAGACAGTACCTTAAGTATCAGAAAAAAGCTATTAAAACAAAACAATTTTAATTCAATCAGTAAAAGAGTTGTGTTGCGGATCGCTTTTTATGTTCATCATTTCAACTTTCTTGAACAACGTAAATGTCGCAGAGCGGTGTCGTGTCGCCTTGACCGGTGACCGGTGACCGGTGAGTCAGCGGCGAAGGCGCCCGCGAGTCGCGGCGCAAGGGCACCGTCTAGGCGCGCGATGAATGAAAAAGGCTGTCGCAACACTGATTTTAACGAATCCGTACTATTGAGATTTTAAATGATGCTGGCCTATAGCGTTAAAAAGTGATGGCACAATTCGACGAGACGTGCTAGCCTTTCGGTAGCTTAGTTGGTCAGAGCATAGGGCCGGATTCCCGGAGGCGCGGGTTCGAAACCGGCGGAAAGCTACTTATAGGGTCCGTGGTTTTTTACTATCTAATTTTTTCTTTACTTATAATCCATACTAATTCATACTCATATTAAAAATGCGAAAGTGTGTTTGTTAGTTTGTGCGCATGTCACGTCAAAACGGAGCAACAGATCGACGTGATTTTTGGTACCTACCTATGGGAATAATTTGGGGGCGGGCGGAGGCACTTTTTATCCCGCAAAAATGGCACATTCTCGCGGGATAACGTCGTGGAGTCCAAGCGGGCGAAGCCGCGGGCTAGTATTACCTATATTTGATGATCATTTTTTAACATTGCCTTGACCGGTGACCGGTGAGTTTCTGCACAAGCGCAAGGGCATGGTCTAGGCTCAGGGTGAATGAATAAACCCATCTCAACTAAAGGCCGTAGTAGCCATTACTTCACAAAATGTTTACTTAGTTAAAACGGATTTTATAACAAAATATTCAAGCTATCGAAAAAAAAATTTAGTGACAACAATTTATTTACTTATATTTAAAAAATCGTGAAACATGCTCACAATTTATCTAATCAAAACGGTTTCGGCGTGTAAATTTCTAAAGTCAATACCTATACTTTTTTGAGCCTATTTTGAGCGCTCTTTCTCCCCCGTCTTGTCCTAAGTTTAAGTACAAATCCGCATTCAGTGTAGGGGTCTTAAATTAATGTCTAACAGCATAATTGGTAGGGAATACCATACAGGTTGGGAACGAAAAACGGCTACTCTTAAAAAAAGGTTCGCGAGCGTTACGCGAAATATGTTACACTTTCTTGGTTATTTTCTTTTTATTGATAAATTCATAACATTTTATTTCCGAGAAAAATGTCTTGAGACAGAATTGAACTATGAAATATTTTATGGCTGTTGCTATATTTTTCTTAGAAGACGATAATTGAGTTAATATTTTGCTTGAAGAAGGACCCTATTTGTCATATAAGCCATCTATCATCAACCGGAAAGAACCCCTACTTTTGTCTGCAAAAAAACCTACCCTACCAGCTATCGTTTTATCGACATTGCGAGTAATAATGCTTTAAAAATATCCTAGTACTTGCTTCTAATAAAATAAGCGCTACGGAATTCCAAACTGTTTAAAAAAACCACCCTTGACGAGGTTTTTGCCAGTTCTTCCAGTTACAAGGTTTACCTCAACCCGCGATAGGCCTTTGTGAACCGATGGCAAAGCTTCTTTGACATCTTAAGTGGCTGATAGACGTGCGAGTAAGTACGCGAACTTGTGGCTCGACGACCTTTTTCTGTCGTGTGTCACCCTAAGTACGCGTACTTTAAAATCGCCGAGTAAGTTCGTTGGCGATCCAACAATACATTGTGAGCAATCTTCACGTGTGTCACCGATGTCGAGCCGCGTAAGTTCGCGGTCTTAACCTGTAGAATCGGATAAGGAACACAGACGTCCTAAACAAAATATCGACATATTACTCGGATACATAGATGGGTACATGTGCCTCCTTAGCCAACCACTCGAAAAATGACGTTACAATGTGTCAAGTTGTTGATGGACTTGACACATCTACGTGCGTACAGGTTAAAAACCGCGTACTTTAAGTTCGTACGTCTATCACCCGCTTTATAATAACTAATCCTTACTTATATTATAAATGCGAGAATGCGAATCTGTCTGTCTGTGTGTTACGCAATCACGCCTCAACTACGGAACCGATTTGAATAAAAATTGGTACAGAGATAGTCTAGAGCATGAGAAAGGACATAGGCTACTTTTTTATGTGAACAAAGGGCTGTAAGGGGTTGAATAGGGAATGAAAGTTTGTATGGAAATTACGTCATTTTTAAAGCTAGAAGCTTCAAAATTATTTTACAGGCTTTTGATTAGATAAATAAATACGACATTCAAAGTTTGTAAAAAACACTACCCTAAAGAGGGTGAAAACAGGGGCCCGATTCTCAGGCATTCGAATTTTTTCAGTGTGGTAATTCGTATGTTGAACATTTTGTTTGTGGTTTCTATTGAAAAGCTAGAACGTTTCAAACAAACTAAGCTGTCCCAAATGTCAACAAATTCATTTTGACAGCTCAAAATTCAGCTCAGAATTACCACACTGAAAAAGTTCGAATGCGTGCAGGGGATGAATTTTTTCGTGTGATGACGTCGGCAAAAAAGTTTACGGAACGGATTTTGATGAAAGTTTTTTTGTTATACAGCTATTGGTCCTTGCCAACATATAGCTATAATATATTTTGAAGATCGCAATTTCTGATGTGGAACCATAGCAGTCCAGCCAAATTATGATAGATATAAAAATACCGTTTTAAGGAAAATTGTTAAACGTGATGAGCACTTTCTATTGACGTACAAAGTTTGAAGGTCTGGCACACCTGATGTGGAACCCTAGCAGCCAGATTAAACTATATGAGATACAAAAATAGCGTCTTAAGAAAAGTTGTTTAACGTCATGGACATTTTCTATTGACGGAAAAATATCGAAGGTCTGGTACTCCTGATTCGGAACCCTTGCAGCCCAGCTTAACTATAAGAGATACAAATACAGCATCTTAAGAGAAGTTGTTCAGCGTGATAAGTATTTTCTTTTGACATACAATATATACATATAATATTAATGTGAAAGTGTGTTTGTTTGTATGTCCGTCTTTCACGTCAAAACGGAGCAACGGATCGACCTGTTTTTTTTAGTATGTAGTTAGTTTAGGAGCTAGAGAGTCCCATAGGCTAATTTTATCCCGGAAAAATATCACAGTCCCTTGGAAAAACGTCGTGTAGTACATGCGGCAAAACCGCGGGCGGAAGGCTATGTGATATAAATTTTCAATGTGTTAATACTCGTACGTAGGTACTGCTTATGTAATATACACGGTATTTTTTTATCACCCCGGATATTTTTAGGGATTATTTTACTCATGAAAACAAACAACTTTTATTATAGGACCAACACTGAAATCGCGAAAAAATATCAGCTGTTCCATACATTTTGATTAAATATTTTTGCACTTTTGTATGGAATAGCTGTTTTTTTTTGCGATTTTAGTGTTGGTCCCATAAAAAAATTTTTTTGTTTTCATGAGCAGAATAATCCTTTTAATTTTATCCGGGGTGATAAAAAAATTAACGTGTATATTAAGTAAACAAATAAAATAATTCATACGTATTATAAAACTGTAGGTAGGTATGCGATTCTATTCAGGGGGCTACCGGCTAAAAATTATCGGTATGGACATGGGCTTCATTTGACATTTGAAGCCCATATTATGCCCTTAAAAGCACAAAATATGGGCATCAAATGTCAAATGAAGCCCATGTCCATATCCATATTTTTTTGCCGGTACAGGGGCTGTATACATTGAAAAGAAATAGAAAAAAATACCACCAAGGGTCTTCTTAAACGGAACAGATACCAAAATTATAGTTTTTGAAGTTTTTGTCTGTCTGCCTGTTGTCCACGTTTCAGGCAAAAACTACTGAACGGATTTTAATGAAACTTTTTTTGTTATATAGCTATTAGTTGTCGCCAACTTATAGGTAGGCTATAATTTATTTAGAAGATCGAAATGGCCGATGTGGAACCATAGCATTCCAGCCAAACTATGAGGGATATAAAAATACCGTCTTATGGAAAATTGTTAAATGTGATGAGCATTTTCTATTGACGTACAAAGTTTGAAGGTCTTGGCACACCTGCCTGGCTAGCATTACCATCATTATATCACGCGATATGATATAGCACGTCTTGCTGTCTTGCTTCCACCTTAGTGGGGTAAGTAAGCAAGACAGCATGACGTGCTATATCATATCGCATGATAAAAGCCGTTCATGCTAGGCCAGCTGATGTGGAACCCTAGCAGCCAGGTTAAACTATATGAGATAGCATCTTAAGAGAAGTTGTTCAGCGTGATAAGTTCTTTCTTTTGACATACTGTTTGTATTGTTTGTATATCCGTCTTTCACGTCAAAACGGAGCAACGGATCGGCGTGTTGTTTTAGTATGTGGATATTTTAGGAGCTAGAGAGTGACAAAGACTAATTGATATCCCGGGAAAATATAACTTTCCCTCGAGATAACGTCGTGTAGTACAGGCGGGCGAAACCGCGGGCGGAAGGCTATGTGAAATATTTTTTTAATGTGTTAATATGTATCATAGCGCTAAACTAATATATATAAAATAAATACACAAAAAAACGAAAATCCTTATTAGCTAAAAAAATTAAAAATGCTGCCGAAAGTCACTATGCCACGCGAACGAAGTCGCGGGCACAGCTAGTATATATTATAAATGTGAAAGTGTGTTTGTTAGTTTATTTGTTTGTATAATGTTTGTCCGCCTTTCACGTCGAAACGGAGCAACGGATCGACGTGATATTTGGTATGGGGATAGTTTGGAGGCTGGAGAGTGATATACTTTTTATACCG
Organism: Crambus lathoniellus; assembly: GCA_949710035.1. Classification (NCBI taxonomy): domain Eukaryota; kingdom Metazoa; phylum Arthropoda; class Insecta; order Lepidoptera; family Crambidae; genus Crambus; species Crambus lathoniellus. Next base: position 24,107,464 of record OX453310.1, read on the forward strand.
GAAATATGTCACATTCCCGCGGGATAACAACGTGTAGTCCACGCGGGCGGAAAGCTAGTTCACAAGTACTAGTAACAGCCTAGGTTGCTTTTTTATCCACAACGGGGTAGCACTATTAGCCTTCATCAGACCTGATGTTAAATGAAGATAAGGCTGAAGTTGAAAGCGCACTATCCCCAGAATCCTCATAGTCTGAGGAACTAGCTATCTTATCTCGAACTGCCGGCACCCAACAATGGTGCAAACACCGTTGTTATGGTGTCAGAATTAGTTAGGATGGTGGGTGGTAGCTAGCCAAGCGGACTTAAAGTCCTACCACCAATCTTATCGAATACAATAATATGTAGGTACACGTACTGGGAAATCCAACCCGAGACCTCTAGGTCTGATACCGGTGGTGTGTAATACTAGACCACAGAGACGGTTCAAATAAAAAAAAAATGATTTTCTTAACTTAAATTTTTGATCAATTTAAATTTACTGTTATTTATTACTTAGTATAATATTCAACTTCTTATGAATGATTATCTAGTAGTCACATTGCTAATTCATTTAAATCAAACATTATCGACGAATATCAGTTACAATACAAAGCAGATTTCAAAACGAGTCATCTTGTAGCAGCAACGCGACCCAGGGTTGCAATTTCTGTATCGCTCGTCTTTTATCAAGTGGTCGTTTTATACTAGTACTAGGGGCTGCCCGCGATTTCACCCCCGTGGTTCCCGTTCCCGTAGAAATATATATATATAAAGTACCTTATGTGTTATTCCAGCCTATAATCTATCTCTGTTGCAAATTTCATCCAGATCCGTTCAGTAGTTTTGCGTGAAAGAGTAACAAACATCAATACATCTTTTGCAACACAAACTTTCGCATTTGTAATATTAGTAGGATATTTTTATTACTTAGTTTTGACAAACGTCAAAATTGTTAAACCTACCTACAAAGCTGAGTAATTTGTAAGTTGTCGACGCTCATCTTTGAAATTACTACACTATCTTTTGCGAAAACTATCTGCCAGGGATTCATCCCCTTCATGACGTTTTATTCAACGGGTAAAATATTTATTTAGGTCTGAAAATATACACCCCAAAGAAAGTACAGACCGTGTCGCGAGTTTAATATTTGACACAAGAGACGCAAAATCTGAAATAAAAAACCATTATTCCATTATTCAAGTTAATTCGGCAATATTTTCCTACCACCCATTCAAGACTTCTTTAATTGGTAAGAAGAACCGGCACCATAAGCTTATGATTTTTAACTGAAGTAACGATTACATCGTTACCATTTATAAAACACAGAATAAACGATGCTACTTGGAAGTCGATAGTGGTTTAGATCGCACACGACGAAACAGTTTCTCTTACGAGTGACTCTAAATCGTACCCCTGTGATTTACCGCTAAATTGAATCATATCATATTTACAAATGCAGCACGTTTTATTTAAGTTATGACTAGCTCTTTGATACAGGACTTTTTGATGTTGAAAATATGTCTTGTGACATTTTATGAACTTTGAACTGAGAGAAGTCATAAATACTTACAACAATATACTTAGGTACTTGGTTGTTAGTATATTGTTGTATTTATTGTTTCTATTGAGTATCATAAACTACAATTTAAAGTGTGATACTAAGTTTCTTGCATTTTATCGAACTTCCACTTCATTCATTTCTAGAATAAGTATCTGTTTTTTATTTATTTTTTTATTTCCGTTTTTATTTCGACGTTGTGTACATTCACCGAAATGCAATTTGACATTGTTTATACTCGCAATATCTCTAAAAATTTATGAAATTGTATTCTGTAAAGAAAAAAAAACATTTGTCTAATCATTGCACCTCTATTATTACCCGACTACGGCAAAGCAAAAAAGGAGGGTTATCATTTTGACCGGTATGAATGTATTTTAACTAACCAGAAAAATACCCAATATTTCGGCAGTCGAAAAAAGCCGTCCATCCTACGGCTCTATTCATAATTTATGTAAATAAATTCCATTAACAACGAACTCCGAACTTCACTTACATAAGGATGAGCTCGAGCACGGTGCCATCGCGGTATAAATCTGTTAACTTTCACCCACTGACAGCACTTGTTATTAAAAATACAGGCACAGTGTAAAAAGTTTTTCATAAAAGACAAACTGAAATGGTTGTTTTTAAGTAGCTTGTTTATATGTATAACACTATACTGCTGCTATGTACTGCTATTTCGTGTCCGCGTGAAATTCGTTCAAAGGAAACACCTCTGATTTCATAATTTTGGTCATGATTGTATAAGTAGTTGATAAGTATACCTTCTTACATCATACCTACTGCATGAATTCAGCGGGAGAAAAAGACCGAGCAACTCTTAAAAATCCTTCAGCTTTGCTAGCATTGGCTAATAAAAACGCCATGTCTACGGCAGGCAAATGGTAAGCAAAAGTAAGTACCATCAAGACTTAATACGTAAAAAATTACTATTTTTAGTCAGTTCTCTAAGTAGGTACAATAAAATTAGAAAATAGGATCCATAAGCTCAAAGACTGAATACCAACATAAATAATCTATTTTTATTTCGTTTTCATAGTGAGTACAATTAGTAAGTACCTACCTACCTAGAATCTTAAAGGTTTTTCTTGATCAAAAGAAGCCCTTGAGTAAGTACCTAGGTAATTCTTTAATATTTGATGGATTACTTTCCGAAATTACATAGGTATCTAAGTATTGAAAAAGTGTTTTTTTTTTGTTTTCTTACATTATTTATACATTAACATACTGCTCCCGTGTTTGCTATAGATAATGGAGTCCGAACTCCCGCCCGTAGCAGGCTTCATTTTGGCGGTTGTCGGAACGCAGCCAATAAGCGATTGTGTAACGCCGCCTGCGCACGCGGAAAGCGGCGCATGCGCCGGGCCCTGAAGCGTTGCCCAACCGCCGCAAATTGAAACTGGACGACGCTTAATCACTGATTAAACTTTCATTATAATTTTTATTTAAAATCATCATCATCATCAGCCATTCAATGCCCCTGGGGCACTGGCCTTCCTTATGGATGGATAAGAAGAATGGGTTATGACCCACCGCGCAGGTCCAGTGCGGATTGGTGCGTATTAACAACTGCAAGGAGCTCGAGATGAAAAGTTTTTGGTCACTCATCCATTTGGACCATTGCGAAAATTGCTTAACCTCAACGATCGCAGGCCAAGCGCGCTAACCACTGCGCTAAGAGCTCCTCAAATAAAATGAAACTACGTACTTAAATTCTTGTTTTCGCGTTTTCTTTGAAACTTGCGTCCTCTATATTCATCCCATTTCATGATGAATCTTTATTCATGAAACTCTTCATAACGAAAATTTAACATGAACATTTCATTTGTTAATCTGGTGAAATCAATAAAACTTTTATTCGTTCGAAAGAATTGAATAATTTGCAAAAAGTTAAGTAGGTACCTAACTTATATAAAAATATCAAAATATCATGTAAGATTTTGCGTCAATATCACAAAGTCAAGAGGTGCAGACCTGCTAAAATATTTTCCCCCAGCCAGACACAATACAGTAACCGTCAATACTTATTTTATGTATCACGATGTCAATTTGAATACGTGTCGTGACAACACCTTTGGTATGAAACTACTACTTTCTGTCAAATTCGATAAATATCTACATGGCAAAAATAAAGAAACTAAAACAATTTATAATCTCAAATAGAAATTGCTTCTACTAAGAAAATCATAATGTTTTGATTTCGATCTTTTCCATTGTGGGTCAAAATCGTCGTAGTTAACTACCAAACTTTATAAAGCACAAAAATTAGTTACTTAGCTATTATTATAAATACTTATTATTAAATGGAAACCCTAATTAAACCCAACAAAGAAAGCTTAATTAATGAAAATAGTATGTTTAATTAGAAATTAAATATAAATCTATAGATTCAAGGAAAATTGTTTTGTTGATGCAACTAGCTAGTGTTGCGTATGAAAATAATCTGCGTTCTTTTCAATTAACTTATAATGAACCATTTAGAATCTAAAGCGATAAAGTATAGTCCAGTTTTTGCTTCACTGAGTGTCGCCAATTCAATTAAAATAGTATTTATAAATTCAGAAAACCATGTTTGCTTTAAGGGTTCTGGCTGGACTAGTCTGGACCAGGGTTTAGGCCTTGCTCTAAGTAATCGTAAAGTGTTAGTTGGGGCCCTATTGAAGCGGTTACAAACTTAATTAATAAAAATTGTATTTTAATGAGATAAGCATCTATCGTTTCGACGAAAACTAGTATTGCATATAAAAATAATCAGCGTTCCTTTCAATTAACTTTTAATGAACCGTCTAGAATCTATAGTGATACAGTATAGTCCAGTTTTTGCTTCACTCAGTGTCGATTCTTCAATTAAAATAGTATTTAAAATTCATGAGACGGCGGGGTTCCGCCGTGGAACCTCGGCGTTTAGTTCATGTGTGAAATTAAATAAATGTTGCCGACCTCTGCATTATTTATTGGGTAATAATCTTCTAATTGGATACCGCTACTGGTTTAGAAATTGTTAGATGGTGAAATATTGTGATAAGGTACCTACGTTTTTTTTTAATTCAGGAATCGAACAGTCTTTTACATTGGTATTAATCTAAACGTAATATGAGAGAAATCTTATAGACCTAAAGTCCCATAAAACGTTGGTTGCGACGTTAGTACTATTATATATTCTGTGGTTGCGGGTTAAGAATATGAGATTATTATTTATAGAATAACACTAAGTGCACTAAGTATTTAAAACTGTTATTTATTGATTTTTAGTTTTTACCCCAATAAAAACAAAAATTAATCCAAAAATCGATCGTTTATAATAATATCGCCTCAAAATTTAAATCAATTGATTAATCTCGCATTGGGTCCATAAAAATAAATATTATTTAAAATAATGATCGGTGACGGTAATGCGATTCGATGCGGTCTCATTTCTTGACGAAGATGCACGGGGTCGCCAACCTTTTAAGATTTACGCAAATTTTAAGAAATACTAAGTAGTATTTATTCTTAAATTATTTTTATTTTAAACAAGCTCCACCAATTTAGCCACGTTAGCTAGGGTAAGCTAGGAACTTTTGTCGTTATTTTTTTATGTCTAGGTTTTTTTTAGGTAAGTATTTTATTTGATTAATAAAACATTATTATTACTTAATATAAAAGTTAATGTTTGCAGGTTACTTATTCACACATGTAATGTCTACTTGAATAGCTTTGATATTGTCCTAGATATACAGGGTTAGTTTGAAACCACTGGCCAGATTTTTAAGTTCGACTCAGAATCGGCAAGTGAAAAACTTTCTCCTAGAAACATGGGTCGAAAAATGACAATTTTTTTTGACTTTTCATACAAATCATACTGGTCCCGTGGTCGATTTAGTATGGGAAGTCCAAAGATTTTTGTCGTATTTCAACCTATGTTTCTAGGACAAAGTTGTTCACTTACCGATTCTGAGTCGAACTTAAAAATTTGGCCAGTGGTTTTAAAATAACCCTGTATAAGGAAATACGATAAGTATAAGCAAACATTTGCCGCGGATACAAAATCTTTAGGCGTTCAATTTATACGAGAAAAGCTGACCAAGGTGACATGTATTATTTGAATACTTAGATATTTTTTCCTAAAATATAGATTTCTATATATTACTACTCTTATTAAAATTACTCTAAAATACATGTTTGTGAACCCTGACCAAGTGATAAGTTGCCGAATCAGGTATGTCATCAGGTTTCCCAGAAGGGGCGAATGATCGCAACCCGACACCTTCATTTGTACGAGATGCCGAAAACGAGAGACTGCGTATTGCAGAATTGCGAATTCATCGCGATCTAGTTACAATGTTCGGAAAATAATTGTTTTGCGATCATGTTAACTTGCAATGTAGAGAATGCGCAAGAAGGCGAATTTTTAGACCCTTTATTTTAAAGTAGCGACCTCCCGCAATTTTGTGAGCATGGAATAAGAATAGTATTTTAGTATATGGAACGAAAGATCAAAAATGTGTTTTGCTACGCCGCACTATACAAATGATACCAAACTTTGAACCATGTTGTCATTACCTACCATAAATAAAGTGAAAAGCGAACAGGACTAACAGAGGAAAATTCCTGCAACTCTTGCTTTGTTTCAGATTCGGTTAATAAAATTGTATTGATTTGGCTTTTTATCTAGTAAGTATACCAAATCGGTTTTTCGTAATCTTTAGTAAAAAAGGCATTTCCAGGGAAATAACACACATTATATTTAACGACCGATTTGGCACAGGGGTAGGAATTTACAGGAACAAGACAAATATGTGTGTGCATGAACATGTCTATTTGTCTTAGTCTGGTGTTTTCCATGTAAGTATATTAATTTATTATGTATTAACAAAAAAGTATAAAATTATCCGTTACCTAGTTTCCATAATACAGTTTCTTAATGAAAACTACTTATGAGCTAGATAATTGGTGTGATTGTAAGTATTTATTTTATTTATTAATTTATCTATATTAGAAAACTCGAAAGTAAGACAAAATATAAGTGAATTTAACTTTATATCACGAACTATCCACGTCCGGTTATTCGGATTTTATGAATTTAAATATCCATAGTAGGTTTGCAGTTTAAGAAATACTTACGAACCGCAGATGTAAACCGCCTTTTAAAATTCCTGGTCCAGATCGCTAGCCTTATTCTCAAAACATAAAAATTTAAAAGCTGCCTTAGAATTCCACTCGCGACAATCCAGATAGTCGCAGGGCAGGCCATACGGACATCCTTTAGACCTCGTTGAACTCTTTCGAGCGTTGTTTACAGAAAAAAATACGTTTCCTTTGATATACGACTGTCAACCTTAATTGCAGGCAGGCAAGGTTTAACGGGAGATGACGAAGATGTGTGCTTTTCTGGCGGAAGCGGCGCGGCCTAGCATTCAGCGCTTGGTCCAAGTTATGAAAAAGTATTACTTACTTTATAATACCAAACATTGTATGACATAGTTGGCGTTCTTGCTTATAAATTCTTGTTAAAATAATGTAACATCGTAACACCAAAACAGTAACATCGTTGGATTATTTTTAGGGATAGATTCTGCATCAGTAAGCATCAAGTAAGTTTTTACTAAAACTTTGGTGTCTTGGTGCTATCAAGAACAAAGTTCAAAAATAGTGGGAAAATTGTCTGCTTAAGTGCTCTGTCTTATTAAGATAGATCTACCTCATTTGGCATCGCAACCAAGCAGCCACCAAGTGAAGAAAGGCTAGGAATGTTGTTATTTAATTTGTCATGTTTTGTTGGCGTCGTCGGCTATAGCATTCCAATGAGATAAAGCTGTAAAATCCTTCCTACCTACACAAATAGCGTAATACTTTTTGTTTAGATTTAAAATAATTTTTAACAATTAGTACCTACAATTCGCGGCATCTTACAAACCGCTATCGCCTATAACTCGCGCTTACACGTTAGTGGAGCGTCGCACGCGCCGAGCGGGAAGTGACGTCACGCCGCGCCCGTCCGCCATCTCGCTCGTTCTATTTATCCGGCGCTTTCCGGTTGCGGGTCAGCGGCCATTACTTTTTTCTGGTGACATGGCAGCCTCTCGCTATCCGGCCGCATACTGATGGTCAAGATAGCTGTTACCTAGAGTCGCGAATGTTAACTTCATACTATAGCTAGAAGAAGAATGTAGGTAATAGAAGATACTATTGAGCATTAATTTTTTCCATTAACCACATTTTAATTGGATAGGTAGATACTTTGCGACGGCATGTATTGCATTGTACTTCAACACAGGCAGACCTTCTCTCTTCGCCTTTGGTGAAGCCCACGCTACTAAACTAATTTGATACAATGTAAGTAGTCACAAATGCGAATGTTACCTTAATTGTTGCTTTAGGGTTTCCTAATGACACCTCACTAGCCTAGGTTGTAAAGTTTGCATTTTTTTAAATTTCCCCCTGCCCATAAACATAAGGCAGTATACCCCTAAATTTTGGTAGGACTCGGCAGATCCTCATTTCTAGTGCCAAGATAAAGTTATAAGCAAAGTTTCATTTATATACATTTTACGGTCATATTTAGTCTTATTTTACCTGTACTTTTAGGGCATGTTGAGTTTTGAGTGCCAATGTTTTGAACGTACAAAACTTTGGCGCTCAAAACTCAACAAGTAAATCTGTCGACTGTAAGTACCTGACAAGAACACTGTCAGGTCCCGACTACCTGTTATCGCTCAATCAGTGACGGTGTCAACAAGATTTCGCATTCAAAATATTTCGTTTTAACAATAATTATTATGTGTAACAAACCACGAAAGTCGAAAACGAAAGCAGGGTAAAGTGAGAGGTAATTTTGGGAGCAGGCAAACTTGGTGAACGAATTAAAATTAAGGTTTAACGAAAATTGGACTGTAATTTATATAAAACTAGCTTTCCGCCCGCGGCTTCGCCCGCGTGGGCTACAAAGTACATGCTTTCCGGGATAAAAATTAGCCTGTCCCTTCCCAAGGTTCAACTCTACCTATGTACCAAATTTCATCAGAATCGCTTTAGTAGTTTAGGCGTGAAAGCGTAGCAGACAATGTTACTTTCGAATTTATAATATAAATAGGGAACAAGGGATTAATTTTATATCAACTCTTTGAATCTTAACTTCTTAAATCGGGAAGATATTCGATAACTCTTGCATTTATTTATAATATAAATAGGGAACTAGAAATAAATTTTAAAACAACTCATTGAATCTTAACTTCTTAAATCGGAAAGATATTGATAAGCGTCGCAACTCGCAATGCTAAATTTGATTATTGTGATCGTTTTCTTGAGTTTTTCGAGTGATCATAAACATGTACTTCTTCATAAAATACTTACATAGACAACTTACGCCGACTTTAAATGTTAATTAATACTGCTTTCTTAAGATACTTTCTGCAGTGCAAAGCACTAGTTAAGAAAGGATCAGTTAAAAGTAAGCTCTCACAGTATACATCTTCTAGGTGTTTGACTGTATCAAATACTTAGGCTTTTGTATATAGAATATATGACAATTAAACCATGCCCTTATTTTTATTGCATTTCGCATGTAAAAAAGAGTTTTGTCAAGCGCGAACAATTGAAATTAAACGTAGTTTACATACATTTACAATCGACAGTCGGCAACAAACGGCTTGATTGAACATCAACGTCGATTCGTAAGCCGAATTCATCAGGCGAATTTACACCCCCATTCTCATCAAGATTCCCTTCAAAAACCAATCTTATGTCTTTAGCCTAAGGTTCAATCGTTTTAAGACAAGTGTCGATCTCATCTGTATTCGTACAGAAATCGTCGCGTGATCAAACAACTTCGTAAACACTTCGAGTGCGCTTGCGCATGGGTTTGCATGAATTTCAATGGCGGTGTCCCTGCAGTAGCGTTGCCAAGTGTCCCGATTTTAGCGGGACGTCCCGCGAAACAGTAGATTTTTACAATGTCCCGCCGGGACAGGTATGTGTCCCGCATTATGATATTTTTCAGTTAGACAAAGAAGAAAACAAAGAGTATTTCACCGAATATAGGTACTAATTATTTTGAGCACTTATTTTAATTGTAGTTCGCATTGTTTTTGTTTTAGCAGTGTGCAGCTGTGGACCACGTTGTAGAAACAATTTCCGAAAATGCAAATTTTGAACATTTTAAGTACTTATTTTCAGTTTTATTTTGTGCAGAGAGTATTGTCTCAAATTAATATTAAATGGACAGACGTGCGCTCGCAGTTTACAAAAACTTATCCGACTGGAGTTGTTGTAACATTCAATTTTCAACAATCTTGTAAAATTTTGTAAAGAAGAAACGAAAAATTGCTGAAATAAGCAAAAAGTGAATTGAAATATGACAAACAATAATATTAAAAAAGGAACGTTATCAATAAAAGCAATAATTCATTAAAATATACCTACTTTTAATATTTTTTTTTATTTCTTGTTGTCCCGCGGCAAAATGCTTTGTCCCGAGTTTTTATTCAATTTAAGAACATGTCCCGAGTTGAGTCCCTGAAAAAAATACCTGGCAACCCTACCCTGCAGTGTGGAGCGTTCCAACAATATACGGTATTATTGTTGCCGTGATTGATCCCCGATGAAGACTTTCCAGATATTTACATTTAGTGGATCGGACAATCGCATCGCGACTTGTTCACACGTATTTGTTGTACAGATATCTAAGAAAGTTCAAATTACTCTAGTGTTATCTTCTTTTTTATGTAAGCCACTTCTTCTGAATATTGTTTTAGAGATAGTTTGGACAATTTGGATGGAATTACCATTAGTTGGATACAATTAGTGAGGACCTGTAATTGGCCTTCTGATGTATAATGTATCTATTCTGTGAGATTTGTTGTTGATCTATAAAATTAAATAAAAGTAAGAGAGGTGCTATGGCGGATGGACAGTTTATAACAGGACCTTAAAAAGAAGCTAGTATTTCAAATGAAGACTACAATAACGAAAACAAAATCAAATCGCCATTTTAACGAAAAGGAAGAATTTATATCCTATTTCTCGTTTAAATCAATCGCACGTAGATTCAAACTCACACTTCCAATGATTGAAATAATGACCGTATTCCCTTCTGTTTTAAGTGCAAATTATGTTGATTTGTGCAGGTGTTAAGTGAAATCTATGGGCTTTTGATATCTAAAGGCTGAATAAACGGCTCGTGCGCAGATCAGCTAGATATTACGCGGCGCCGTCATCACAAGTCAGACAGTACAATTTTCCGCATTTTATGAAATACCTACCTTAATTAAATAGTTGGATACTTGTACCTAGTTGTAACTTTAATACTTGTGTGCAATAAAATATGAATGATTGATTGCATTCCGTGTAACGGATACTTACGGGTATCAATTGAGGATAAGTACCTTATTTGTGAAATGGTTGTATTTTATTTAGCAAGTCAATTAACTAACCAAACATAACCAAAGATTATAAAAAAGTCAGTAAAGTCAGTTAACACAAATATAAAAAATAATGAAATTTCCAAAAATATGTATCAATTTGGTCTGCATTAAGTATTTATGTTATTATTTTTTTAATACAGTTGCTCAAAAAGTGGCGTATTGCAGGGACGTATAGCGTTCGGGATGTGGGCTATTACACACTCGAACTTTTTCTTTACCTTTCCCGAACTCGTGCGTTTTCTTTCCCAACTGTCAAAATATTGTCTATTATAAAGAAAAACCAACCACGAAGTTTTTACAAAAAAAATATGATAGAAGTTTTTATGATTCATGCAAATATTTCAAAAAGAAGCTACTAATTTGTTTCAATATCAGATTTAAAAGTAATTTAATTATACATTAAATTAATATTAGTATCGGCCAAATTAAATTTATGAATATAAAAAATACATAAAATTGGCTGTATGACCACAGATTACTAAATATGGTACTATTTACCATAGTATCTGCTTATAGGAGTTTGCGCAAGTAAGTGAAAAGAAAATGAGGGACCTTACTTCTTATTCTTAATTTTCTAAATTATTTTTTTCTGGTCTTTATTGTGGTAGTTACTTAGTATGGTGGAATTAGTGCAATAATGTGGCTTTAATGGAAAACGATGTGGTAAAAGAGAGAAATAAGGAAAGGCGCTCCTGTAGGATTCGGATTGCTTTTGTAAGGTTTCATTTCATTTCATCTCATTTAATTTAATTTTCATTTCATATCAATAAAAAAATTCTACTGAAGCCTTGGCAGTATGATCATAGTTTCCTTTGCCAACCCATAATGGGTGAAGAAAACAAAAAAAAGTCTTTGCTTAAGCTTATATTCTTTTACGATTAGTTAGTTGAGTTTATTGTGTTTTATTATTTTATTAAATTGCTTAATTTTTTCGCAACTATATTAAAAATAGTTGTTCAGTACACGTGCGGAACCGTCATTGCAACTTGTTCCGACTGTCAACCCTCACCTTCGGCTGCGCCTCGGCTCGGGTAGACATTTGTCGGAACTCTTTGCAATGACAGGCTTTCCGCACTTGTAATGAAATCTACTATTTTGGGTTCGATTCCCCTTTTACAGTGCCTACAGAACACATGGAAGCAGTTAGAATTGGTTAGTGGGCGGGGCTACCGTAGAAACACCCTTTGCTCAAAACAGCAGACCCTACATTTATGATTATGATCTTTCCGTCGAGTCAAACAAATATTGCTCTAGAATTCTAAGCATTCGTCGGAACTCTTTGCAATGACAGGCTTTCCGCACTTGTAATGAAATATACTATTTTTAACTCTAAACATGACAGTTTAGACCAAATCTTGAAATTCTTAAAACGTAACCGTATTATTATTAAAAAGTTTAAGATAAGGAAGAAATCATAGGGTCCTTTCTTTTTTTTCAATAAAGTAAAGTATCCATACTACCTATTATAAATGTGAAAAAGATGTTTTTAATACAGTTGCTCAAAAAGTGGCGTATTGCAGGGACGTATAGCGTTCGGGATGTGGGCTATTACACACTCGAACTTTTTCTTTACCTTTCCCGAACTCGTGCGTTTTCTTTCCCAACTGTCAAAATATTGTCTATTAAAAAGAAAAAACCAACCACGAAGTTTTTACAAAAAAAAATCATAGAAGTTTTTATGATTCATGCAAATATTTCTAAAAAGAAGCTACTAATTTGTTTCAATATCAGATTTAAAAGTAATTTTAATAAAAGTTACATTAAATTAATATTAGTATCGGCCAAATTAAATTTATGAATATAAAAAATACATAAAATTGGCTGTATGACCACAGATTACTAAATATGGTATGACGTGCACTATTTACCATAGTATCTGCTTATAGGAGTTTGCGCAAGTTAGTGAAAAGAAAATGAGGGACCTTATTTCTTAATTTTCTAAATTAGTTTTTTCTGGTTTTTATTGTGGTAGGTACTTAGTATGGTGGAATTAGTGCAATAATGTGGCTAAGGAAAGGCGCTTCTGTAGGATTCGGATTGCTTTTGTTAGGTTTCATTTCATTTCATCTCATTTAATTTAATTTTCATTTCATATCAATAAAAAAATTCTACTGAAGCCTTGGCTGTATGATCATAGTTTCCTTTGCCAACCCAGAATGGGTGAAGAAAACATAAAAAAGTCTCTGCTTATATTCTTTTACGATTAGTTAGTTGAGTTTATTGTGTTTTATTATTTTATTAAATTGCTTAATTTTTTCGCAACTGTATTAAAAATAGTTGTTCAGTACACGTGCGGAACCGTCATTGCAACTTGTTCCGACTGTCAACCCTCACCTTCGGCTGCGCCTCGGCTCGGGTAGACATTTGTCGGAACTCTTTGCAATGACAGGCTTTCCGCACTTGTAATGAAATCTACTATTGTTGCTCTATTTGTGTTCATTGATTTGGCAGCGCTTTGCTTATCCAGTTTCTTATAAAAAGTTTTTTTTCACTTCCTCAATATTTTCTTTAGGTGCAAAGTAGGTAGTTTCGAAGATACAATAAATTAATATTTGATTTTATAAGTAGAAAAAGTGCCAAAGCCCGAGTTGAATTCACATTTACAGTATAAGTTAGGTTTACTTTAAAACATCATGGAATAACTAATAAACAGAATTTGGATTATGTGTGTTATTACGATAACCATTTATTGATAGTGTTAAAGTTTTTAACACTAAACGCAGAAACAAGAACTTTTCTGACTCTAGCTTAGTTTTCTTACTTTGAAATAATTAGGTTACCTTTTAGATCATACTTCCGTAGCTTATTAACCAACAACAAGAACCAGTTGAATTCAGCAAAACAAACAATCGTCCGAGATAATCTTCGCGTGTAACATAATTTGTTGAGCGGCGCAGCGATACAATCATAATGTTATTTCTCTTATTCCGCCCGCTAGATACCGATCAGGCGCATACCGAAGCGATGTTACTCACTCTTGCAATTCCTCAAGTTACAACGAATTAAGCAATAACTATAATAAACGTACGCAAATTTTGTTACACAGTAAAACTTTTGGTGAAAGTGGCACTTGTACGTATCTGTGTAACCGCTCCACCAATGGACTATAGGTAATTTTAGTGACTTAATTTTGGATTAAATATAAGATTAGATACCGATCAGGTGCATACCGAGGCGATGTTACTCACTCTTGCAATTCCTCAAGTTACAACAATTGAGGAATAGCAGCTGTAATAAAGTACGCAAATTTTGTTACACAGTAAAACTTTTGGTGACTGGTAATTAAAAGAGGCACTTATGGATATTTTTTTATGACAAAATTTAGTCTATAATTTTTAACTTATCAGAGGATAATCAAACCATTAAAATTGATACACTAGGTGACAAAATTTCCATTAGGTCAGAGAAAAGTACAAGAATGCCCCGTAAAATGACAAACACTCGCTTATAATAAGCTTCAGTATCCCCCTATCCCTACCATTTCAAACTTTTCACTATCCCACAGAAGTCAAGTTACACAACAATGCTAGTCAATACAACAACTACTGAATATACCAACTATTACAATACTTTTACAACTACTAATAATTATTTCGGAAATTCCTTCAATGAACAGTTCACGCAGAAATCAAGATGTGCCTTTAACAAATTCATGTTATCATGTTTTGAAAACTAAGATTTAGGCAAAATTATTAAGCTCATGCTCACAAACAAAACTTAGGCTTCTAACTATTGTTACTGCACCGTGTTTACATTTCAAAGTAAGGCCTTTAAGACACTCAGCACCCATAACTCTTGACTGATGGCCTATGAACGTCAAATCCTCGCTGAATCATCAACAAATCCTGTCGGCCACCGGGCTTAGGACTTAGCTCAAAGTCTTACAGAAGGTAGGTACTTTGTTATTATCGGCAAAGACATAAGATAATGTATGACGTACTTAAGCTAAATACCTTTGTTAAAGACAGTGGGAAAACCCGAAGCGAAGCTAAGTGATGATGTCCCTTGCCTTCCTTACGTATTTTTAAAAAGCAATCGATGGAAAGTTTAAAAACGCAAAAAGAAAACAGCAAAAGTTCTTTTCAAAAAGAGTTATGAAATTAAATGTTTTCTACAGAACCGTAGGTAAAAATACTTAATTAAAACTATGACGATATACGAGTAGATATATTATGTAAACAACAAATGAAAAAAATGGAAAACTCCTTTATCGGACATCAGCTAAAACTTATACGAGTATCATCCATCTGTTCCTTGATACTCGTCAAGAACATTATTGCAATACCTCAATGCTAATTCCAATGTTTTTGGTTAAAAAGCTCGTTAATTTCGATGAACAGAGATGTCAGGTCGTTTTAAAATTTAAATCAGCCGGTCACTGAAGAGCTAGTTTTTGTTAACCACTTGATGTTAACTTTATGGTAACAGAATTACGGATAAATATACATAAGTAAGGAGAAAAAGTCATGCAAAATGTACCGACTCGCGTCTATAGGTATATACCTATTTACATTTGCTCATGTGGGATTCCCTGCGTTTGGCAATTATTATTTTTTATATTAGACACCATCCCATGCATTGTTTAAACACCGAATTATAGTAGTGTTATAGAAATTGGAAACAACGACGTGTAATTACCACATACACCCAGACCCGAGGAAATATTGAAAGATTTACATTTGCCCCGGTTGGGTTCGATGCGTTTGGCAAAATGTATATTTTTTTAATGTTAGACACCCATACATTGTTCAAATACTTACCAAATTATAGTAGCTTGAGCACCAGTGTTATGGAAATTGGAAACAACGACGGATATTACCACATACTTACATCCAGACCCGAGGAAATAATTGCAAACTTCGTTTTCAATATTTACCCGACCGGGAATCGAACCCGGGACCTCTAGAGATAGCGGTACCTTTAAATCCGGTGCGTACACCACTCGGCCTCGGAGGTCGTCATTGTAACCAGGTGTAGCATTCATAACTAGAGGTTCCAAGCGGTTTTACTCGCGTTGTACCCGTTCCCGTAGAAATATCGGTGTAAAATAAAGCATTCTAGCTTACCGCCCGCGGCTTAGTCCGCGTGGACTACACGACGTTATCCCTCGGGAATGTGATATTTTTCCGGGATAAAAAGTAGCCTATGTTCCCCTCCAGGCTACAAAGTATCTGTGTCCCAAATTTCAGCCAAATCCGTTCAGCCGTTTTGGCGTGATTGAGTAACAAACATACAAACATCTAAACATCTAAACATCCAAACATCTAAACTTTCACATTTATAATATTAGTAGGACTCAGGAAGAATGTAGCAACCACATTCCCCATGGTGAAAGAATTTTTAAAATCGGTCGAGTAGTATTTGAGTTTGTCCATTACAAACAAACATACAAAAATCAAATCCTTCCTTTTTTACATTACTAGCTTCCCGCGCGCGGTTTCACCCGCGTGGAGTAACACCCGTGCTCATCAGTGGGATAAGAGTCAAACACCCAATTGCAGGAAGCTCCATTAAAGTTAAAGCTTCATTAAATCTATTGCTGTCACTTTTTATTTCTTGACAACGAAAAGTGACAGCAATAGACTTAATGAAGCATTAACTTTAATGGAGCTTCCTGCAAGTGGGTGTATGTCACTCAGGGATAACGTATATCATTCTAATTTTTTTAAATCGTTTCAGTAGATCCGAAGATTAGGTACAACCTCAAAAACTTTACCTCTTTATAATATTAGTACCTATGGAAGTATAGGTAAGTACCTATAGATTGAAAAATGACAACAAATACATTTTGGAAAGTCACCAATTAACAGTAAACAACATATAGAAACGATTTTGACTTTCAACGCAGTTCTGTTATCCTAAACTATTGGTGACATGATAAAAGGAAAAGGGAGACCGCAAAAAAGATAAATAGACAAAATTATGAAAAAACAACTGCTTGAGAATAGAAGTGGTATCGATTAGTAAACGATTTGGATTAACCAATCACCAAAGCTTCCCATTATTTAAAAACTAACTCACGACCGGCTCTACACGTTGGCCAAGATTGTGGCCAAAAAGTGTACTGATTTTGTAGCAAACAATGTTTTAAAAGTTCTTACCAAGGAGGTAATGTACGTTGCATTGCCCACAATGTTGACAACGTGTAGAGCCAGCATAACACAACTAACATAGAGTGCAATAATCAAAAGAGTAAAGCTATTTATTTGACTTTAGTTGAAATGTTAATTCATTTGACAAAGTTATCGGCGCGACGATCATCAAAGGACAACCGACTAGATAAATTGTAAAGGTTACACGCCATTCTTAAACCATTAGTCTTTGCGTTAAGAGTAAATACAAACATTAGATAGGTAGGTGTGATTTTCAACGTATTGAATGACACTTAAGCATACCTACCATGCATTTAAATAAGAAAATTCAATTGCCGCATGTATTTTCATCGTTTTGAATACTTGAGAATGGGTAAACCGATGTGGTTGATTTTCGTTGTGGTCGTATTTTTGAGATGATATTGAGGTGTGTATGAAAGATTTCTTATGAAAGGAACTTACAATGGAAAACAACGGCAGACAATGTCTTCGCTTGTTTCATTATATTTTGTTTCCTTTATGATTCATTCATCATGCTATCTGCAATATGAATCTTAGGATGTAATACCTACATATTACACAAAGATACCGATCTCGCTATCATATTAATCTGCATAAACGGTTCCAGACAACCCATAAAATGTCCTGAGTGAATTATAAATGTTCAACGTTGCGTACGAGTTGCTATCATTGCTTCACTAGCGAAAAAAAACTTCTAATGGAATATAACTTTCATAATATCTTATGCACCTGTAAGCCATATGTCAGCTAAACTGCCACTCCTGCGCACCGCAGGCAAAATACGCGCGCGGCCATTTTTAAAATGGAAGCCTAGACGAAAAACAACTGAATCGCGAAAATTTCATACCCATATCGGTTAGAGATCGAGTTCTATTGCAATATTTAGCCACATGTGACAACCGTATTTGGTATCTTGTTTTTGCGGTGCAGCCTTCTTATTCGTACTCGCCAGTTCGTGTTATGTTTGTCTCGCTCTCGTGACGTCATATCGTAACAGTAGTTACGGCTAGCCAGCAGATAGATAGCATCGGATTAATTCTCACTTTGTTCTCGTATTAAGTGTACTGTCAATCAGAGGTTGTAAATCATTCGTAACGTAACAATTAAAGTAACATTTGGACTTTGTCTCTTAGGACCGGCTTGTTAATCGGATAAGACAAGGTAGCAGGTATAATTTAACTAGTAGGGAGGAGTTTACAAGTTGTTATCGAGTTAGTTGAGGTTATTCGTAAAGTTTACTCTGAGATGAAGGGTTGAAAGCTAATCGATATACCTACACACCACAAGAGTGTTAACTTTGTGCAAAGGAATATTCGAACTTAACCACTTTCGGATCGTACCGAAGATGTTTGGGCAAATATCTCAAAAGTAACAGCATCGGTTAACCCTTATTTTGCTTATGCTCGCAATTTTTTTTTTTTCAAATATATGCATGTAGCATATATTTGAAAAAAAAAATATTTGGTTGCCAATTATGTGTGCACTTACTGGTTATGGTCCCTTCTATTCCTATTTTTTTATTCCATTTTTGTCTTAGAACCGAGAAATCATGAAAATAGCATATTTCCAGTGTGAAAGAGAGAACTGCGTTCATATTAAAAGAAAGTCATTACAAAAATTACTTATTCGTCTTAAGGCCCTGAATATAGTACCTATATGAAACAGCGATCTAAAAAGGCAACTCACATAACGTATATAAATCGAATATGTCATAAAGAAACAGAAATGGAATACTCAATATAAAAGCCTAACTCCCCATTTCTATAGATAACACGTAAACACAAGCAGACAAGCAATCGCTCAGTGTTGTCACCAGTGAATTAGTGTTGTTCGCGTGCCGGTAGCCTGTCGATACTTTATATCGAAACGTTATATCGATATTTATCGACGTGACGCCGCGACTTATTGCCGCAGATCCAATGATAACGAGCCAATTTGTTAGCGTCTCGCGGTCCGGGTTCCGTCGATAAAACTCTTATTTGCCCTCTCGTGAGATAATGTGATTGGAAGATAATAACCGCTGGATACTTTACGATGGTCGTTAGGGAGCCAAGTTATTTGTAGCAGTTCCATTGTCCGCTAAATGATGTTGTTGAGTAGGTAGTACGATACGGATAAAAAATCAAATCACACACTTAAAGTAACGTATAGAGGGTATTAAGAACTTCTATTTTCTTTTAGTATAACACATTTTATTTTTATACTAAAAAGTGATAAACCTCTCACCGTTTCTACAGTACAATCGCTACAAGCACTACGACACCACTTGAAATTGAAATTGAACTCAAATCAACTTTCATGGTTCCTCTTTACAATTTACTCTTAACTGGCATTTTTTGTTATCTAGCGGTATCTGTAGAACCATTTTCAGCCACGCCCATCGATATACATCTGTTATCTTATCGCATCACTATTCAAACTACTCGTTAGCTAGGCGGCGATGTGTCCACGTTCTGTGTCTGCGCATGTGTTTTTTGCGCAGTCTGTCCGTCTATAACTCAACGTTAGCCGAGAACTAGTACTGGAGGAAATAGAAAATGTGCATTCGTCATACTTAAATTACTATTAGGTTAATGTTGGAGTGCCTCGGTAAATGGTGTGGGTGTTAGAAATATAGAGAAGGCAAAATGTTACTTAATTTTAAAAGTAGGCAAATCATCTTGAATTTATATTTTTACTTAAATATGTAATACTTAAATTACTTTTACTTTTTTGCATTCACTAATTGTAACTTTTATTATTATAATAAATAATAATAAATAATAAATATTTTCTTACAATCACACCAATTATC
The DNA here is from genome assembly GCA_949710035.1 of Crambus lathoniellus. Lineage (NCBI taxonomy): Eukaryota > Metazoa > Arthropoda > Insecta > Lepidoptera > Crambidae > Crambus > Crambus lathoniellus. Next base: position 24,127,314 of record OX453310.1, read on the forward strand.
TAAGCCCATAGTAAATTTCTTAAGAAACTGTGTCTACGTGAACTTGATAACGAATAAATATATACTTAAATACTTTTTTGTTTGTAAATACATACGTAATATACATAGAAAACACCCAGACAAAGACAAATAGACATGTTCATGCACACAGATATTTGTCTTGTTCGGGAATCGAACCCGAGACCTCTGGCGCAGAAGGCAGGTAGTTTACCCCTGCGCCAAATCAGTCGTCAAAATTTATAAATTTATAAATTATAATTAAAGTATTCAAAAAAACAACCCGTCTCACAACAAGCTCCGATGAGACTCGAACCCACGACTTTTCACTGTCCGGGCGAATCCGTACTCCGTAGCTCAGTGGTTAGAGCATTCACCCGGACAGTGAAAGGTCGTGGGTTCGAGTCCCATTGAAAATAGTTGTTAGACGGGTCGTTTTTTTCTAATATAAATATGTAATACTTTTCTAATAGGTATGAAACGTATGAAAGAGCTGAAGCGTTAGTTTGTTTTGACAAGTTTATCTCTATACTTAGTTACTGGTCGGATTTTAAAACTTGTTCTACATTTGATAGCCCTGTTGTGTCTTTTAGTTTAAGATGATGTGGATGAATTCACAGACGGCCACTGATAACAATAATTAGTAAAGTGTTCGGTGTTGGTTTTCGCACGACCTATCTCCTGAGGATGCCCCGAGTTGGGGCGAAACACGTGTAGAGTAGTCTAATCAGTGAAGGTGCAAAGTGTGTTGCTATCTTGCTAAATGCAGGTATTGTGCACTGCTACTTTCGTTGTGTGCATGCGCAATTTTTTGCGGGCGGGCGGGCGGTGCATCTTGCATGTTGTGTTTTTTGCGAAAGTAAGCTACATATATTTCTTTTTTTACAATGCATTTTGGACCTTTGTATCTAATAGAAAAAAGAAGAATGAATGTTTATATGAACGTATAAACGCTTGGGCCTTTGGGGTAAACGAGTTATGTAGCGAAGACCGCGTTTAGGCAAACATAGCGTAGGGCACCTTGCTACCCAGGTTTAAGGCGATACTCGGAAAAAATGTGCTGAAGCGAGATAGCAATGAGAAAACGATGCGCGCGGGAGCGAGACCGATTTTGCAGATTAGGCAAAAAAAACACAAAATCACTTCGTATTAAAAAACTACAGCGATTTAAAAAAAATGCTTCTATATGATCCTCAATATTATAGGTGTCCACTTATTAAACCAATTTCCAATAGTGTAAGTAACCCCATTTAAGAATAATCTTCACTTTTCGTATTTTTTAGAGGTCTTTTCGAAAATAAAAAGTGTCGAGGCAAAATCATAAAATCGTGTTTTTGAAACTATACGATTCTAGATAAAGGTATGAAGAAATATATATCTTATTACTAGATTTTTAACAACTGTAACCGTCCTATAGTTTTAAATCAAAAAGTCCATATTTTTCCGAGTAGCGCCTTAACGACAACCTGTGAAAGATGGCATGCGGGGGCTGGATGCGACGAGCTGGAAACCGAGCTCAGAGGCGCGAATTAGGAGAGGTGAGAGGTTTGGGTCTATTTTTGAATTTTGCCATTCGTGTGGCTAAATGATAGCTCTCTTAGTGCTCATATCTGACGTATTTTACTCATACTTGACATAAAAATGAGTACTAAGCGAGCGCTCGACGCGAGTGGCGAAATTAATAATACCTAAGTCCCCAGCAGGGGACGAAAACGGGCTGATGATGATGACGATGTAATACTTGTTAAAGTGAAACTTACAAGAGTATACTTACATAAAAAAAAACTAATTTACTTGACAAATTTTGAGGGTTTTAAAAGTTGTAATACAATCTTGCTACCCGTCAGCTACCGTGACACTCCATCTTGCAAAAACACCACAACAACATTTCTCCTGATAATAATCGCAAAATCTGTTACAATATTAATTAAAGTGGCAACTTTTACTTAGGTATAAAGAATAAAAATTAACATATTGTTTAAAAAAAACTCAAGTCGAGAGCATTCAAAACTCGACTCAAAACTGTTATTTTTTAAAAACAAAATGTAATGAAAACAAAACACTGTAAAAAATAAGTGACAAAATTATGTTAAAATTCCCGAAAATTAAAAAGGGCTTTAATGAAACGTGTTAAGGTTTTCGGGAATGAGCGAAGGTGCATAATTAAATTGGGGTTACTTGTAAAGTGATAACAAGTAGATTAATTACTGAGATGCATCTTCATGTGCGGTGATGGACTGGTTGAATCGTGAGTAGGGGTGTCAAAACGACGATGTCCACTTAAATCCATTGCAAAGATCCGTTGATGGATCTTTTGGCACTCTTATGTCCACTTTAATCCATGATTCAGAATTTTTTGCAAAGTGGATTTTAGCACTAACTTTGATGGATCTTTTCGCACTCTTTTTTCCACTTTTTAATCCTTGATCCAGGTTTTTTGCAAAGCGGATTTTTCAGAATAGATATTTTTAACTGTATTTATAATAAAAAATAAATGGTCATAGTTTTAGTCTAAACTTTTAGCCGTTATCTGCTATCAAAACCCCTAGGTCTGAAAATAAATTATTTTCATTTATTTTATAAAAATCATCAGCTACTGATGTAGTAGTTACGGCTGTGCGCCCCTGCCAATACAAGTTTTGTTATTTAACCAAATCGTACCTATCTACATCTCTAAATAGTATTAAAAAAAGTCACTTACGCAATGCGCAACGGATTTTAGTGCGGTTTTCATTAATAGACAATGTTACGAGGAACATATTCAAAAGAAAGGATTCTTTGATAACTGATAACACATCTAAATTGCACTTATTACGCGAAGCCGGGGCGTATCGCTAGTTTTCTAAAAAAGCGACATTTGGCAACCCTGAGCTACCGTTATGTCAACACCCGGCGTTAAGTTTTGCGGGAAATATGTAAATTTAATTATATTAATAAAACAATTCGGGGAAGCGTTGCAGATGAGCCTCCGACAATTTCGAGTTCGTCTTCTACCGCCCGTTCCGGGTATTGAATGACCGCGAAACTTGGTTTAATGTGAGAAACTTAATTGTAATATTTAACACGAAATCAGTTTGAAATCGTAATAGAATACTAAATTCTAATTAAAACAAGGCTTAATTATAATATTTAACACGAAATTAGTTTGAAATCGTAATAGAATAAGTACTAATTTCTAATTAGAACAAGGTAAGTAATCTTAATGTTTTTATTAGGATGATTTTTTATAATTTCTGTTTAGGAAGACCTTTTATTAGGTATAGTGAGGGCGAACGATTCATGTTAGGCCTGTCTAGGTAGACCTAGAACATAAATAAATAAATATAAATATAAACATCTTATGCTGTCGAGATGGATAACTAAATGAAACTAACAATATTTAGGAATAAATATGATATATCCAAAAGTATATACCTACCTACAACAAAATTGGTATCTTCTTCTTTAGTTTTGGTAGGTACTTACTTACTTAACTTAAGAATGACTATTTGAGTAATCGTTATACATATATTTTACTTAGGTACTGGAAACAACAAAAAAACATTGTATACATATGTGATCACATTTAAGGCAAATAAATATCAAAACACGTAAAATATCTATTTTCTTTTCTATCAAAGAATTCGTTTATCGTCAAAATACCTCTATATTTCTTGTGTACCTTGCTATATATTTCCAACTCAATAGCACAGTATTATTATAAATCACATTTTCCGTACATAAATTCATCCACACCCAATAAATTCGATAAAGGACCACCTGTTCCTTTGTCAGGGCATTCAATCTGATAGGCGTATGATATGCATTAAAACTCGCGCTACCAATAAATTTATCAGTAATACTTTCTTTCATTCCCATAAAAAGAGTATCAAACCATCGGTTATTTTAAACGTTTCTCTGTCGACGAAAATCGAAAGGGTCGACACACACAAACACACGCAGTAACCTTTAAAAGTGTATTAAGAATATAACTAAGAAACTAGTAGCCTGCCCTGGATTCTCACGGGATTGACTTATGTCAAAACTGTAATAATTGTCCGTCACTTCTACGGCCCATTAAGACCTTTATAATGGTGCCAGCCAGAACCATATTGCTACTCCTACCAATAGCGACACAGGCTGCTATATATACATTTTTATTTATTTATTTAGTTTCAAACCACACTGTGGTGTCTGTTCTAAGGGCTTTTGACGAAAGAGATCAATGCTGTAACATTAGTACTGTTGCATAAAGGTATAACAAAAAGTCATGGTTGTTCTTTTTCAATAGCTGAAAGGCTTTTAATTTTCAAAATCCCCGCGGACTGAGTTTGAATTGAAAGCTTTCAAACAGCTTAACCATATCTACTGCATATTCTTTACTTTCATTTCACATCCCCATTTTCTTATGAAGTAGTGGGAGAGACATATAGGCAGCATATGGCTGACTTTGGAATAGGGACAATATACTTAAGTTAATTTCTTTTTTCAGTTTGCCTCTGCACTTTTCGCGCTTAATCTAAAAAATTTGGATGAAGGTCAATTCTTTGCACAGTAGATATAAAACACAGTTGCTTTCCGCCTTATTTACGCTGAAGTCTTTTAATCTATAATAAATAAATATTGGACACCATCATCATACATTGTTCCAATACCAAAGTATAGTAGCTTAAGCACTTGTATTATGGAAATTGGAAACAACGAAGGGTATTACCAAATAGGGTAAAAAAAGGTATATTGATGGTATAAGTAATTTGGTGATATTTTATATAAAGATTGTTTACTAAACACAGAAACGTTGAAGCGTAGCGCGTGATATATGTATATCTTCCTCACGCTCGTAGGAACTCGCTAGCGCTGTCTCATGAATGAGCTCGCATAGGGAACTTTGTGGTAATCCGTTTACAAATTACTTATATCACCAATATACCTTTCTTTACCCTACACCCAGACCCGAGGAAATATTGAAAAGTTCGTTTTCAACATTTACCCGACCGGGGATCAAACCCGGGACCTCTAGAGATAGCGGCACAGTGAAAACTGGGGGTACACCGCTCGGCCACGAAGGTCGCTCCATTGCATTGCACCCGTACGAAGCCGGAGCCGGTCGCTAGTCTCTTACTATTTGAGAAATTGCAGTCTTAAAACCAGACGAAGTCGCTGGCTCCCGCTACCACTATTCTCGTTTATCTCGTAGCACTCCCAACAAATCATTTGCATGCATTTATGCAGAATGCAGTAACACATATTATTGAGACACCTGCGAACTGCACATTGAAGCGACGCCATATTGTATCGCTAACTGTACCCGCGATGCAACCATCTTGCATCTTAATCAAGCTTTGAAGAAATAGAAAACTTCGTCTCAAGTTGTGCATGTGACGGGCAATTTGTAATAAGGAACTAGGAGTCGCAAAATAGTCGAATGGTTAATTTATTTTCTTAATACAATAATAATTAAACATGTCACATCATCACACTCTCCTAAAAATTGTCGGTGTACAACATTTTATTTCGGGTATGGATTGAAGTACTTTAAATCACAAAAACATGATAAATGTGAACTGTAGGTATTGTGTGTGTACTGTAAATGTTATTATTTTATATATATTTTATCATTATTGCCATTTAAATTGAAGTAGGTCATTAAATGATATGTCAACCAAACTGCCACCACCTATTTTTAAATTCTAACAAAAAGACCAAACACGCAATAGCTATAATTAGCCTTATCAACACCATTTACAAGTAAAACCTATCGTTTACTTAATTTGAACAGCTGTAACGGATTCTGCTGACGGTACCCTTGAAGCTAAAGGCTTGTCACTAATTAACAAACTCATGTTTTAATTGACAGCGCTTCGATTTCAATGTCTAAACACAAAGGTGCCGAACGCAGGTGCCTGTTGTAGCGGCGGGTAGACAGACAGCTCCGTGTACAAACACTAGTAATTGCAAATTACTATACGGCGGCTTCTGAATGAGCAGACACCCAATTTGTCGGAGAGTGTGCTTAATTGGGAGAGTGAACGCCATACTAATAGACAAGCTAGAATCTGAATAAAACTAGATCATTATGTCTTTTAATTAGGTACAAGCCATGAAGCTCGACTTAATACTGAGGTAACTGGAGAGTGCAGTACGAACAATTTTTTGAATACCACAAATAACACAGTGGCTGTCTTCCGTCTCACCTACACTTTAAAAAAATACGTATGGTCATATGAGACAGCTGACAGCCACTACATACATAAATGTCAAATTTGCTGGCGACACTTTTTTATTCAGGGTGAGAGCTCCAGTTACCTCAGAGTAATAAGTCAAACTTCATGGTACAAGCCAATAATTTTACCCGCCTCTGTGGTCTAGTGGTTCACACCACCAAGTTCAGACCCAGGGGGCCGATTCTCAGGCAATCGAAAAAAGTTCACTTTTATAGCTCGAAATTCAAATATTTTACGAAGATAACACATTTTGTGTATTGTCAGAATTTCACAATCGAAAAAGTTCGATCGAAAACCAGTCGAACGCAACGAGTGCTACAGACCAATCGATGTTCGTATACGAACTTAGCTGTCAAAATGAATTTGTTGACATGTGGGACAGCTTAGTTTGTTTGAAACATTCTAACTTTTCAATAGAAACCACAAACAAAATGTTCGACATACGAATTACCACACTGAAAAAGTTCGAATGCCTGAAAATCGGGCCCCAGAGGTCTAGGGTTCGATTTCCAGTAGGGGTACATATTGTATTCAGTTTTGTTGGTGGTAGGTAGGAATTGTTCTAAGTCTGCCTGGCTAGCTAGGTACCACCATCTTAACTAAATCTGACGCTATAAAAATGATGTTTTCAGCATTATTGTGTTCCGGCAGTTAGAGATAAGATAGCCAGTTTCTCAGTGATTGAGAATTCCGGGAGTAGTGCCCTTCCATTTTCAGCCTTATCACCACTTAACATTAGGTGTGATGAAGGCTAAGTGCTACCCCGTTGTGGATTAAAAAAAATACAAGCACGCTTACAAACAAATGTCGATTGCCATGTGGCATGGTGAAAGAAAGAAAGAAAACATTTTTATTAACGACACATAAAAAAACCAGTAAAAAATTTAAAAAAACCATAGAAAAAAAACAAGAAACAGAGCGTGTCGCCAACTAGGCCCCATCCTCAGCATAGTGTTGCAACGACAAGAGGCTGACACTGCAACGCTGGTATTCTGGAGGGACCGATTTGGTGGACAACTTCAAAAGTAAAAAGAATTAAAATCATAATCAAAAGTACACAAAAAAATAATGGTAAAAACTTCGATCAACAATAATCGAAGGGTAAAAAAAACAAAGAAGTGTGAAAATTTGGCTGTAAGGCTTCAATCAACAATAACACCTAGTTCTAGATACATAGTTAGAGTGACAGACATGGCCGAGCGTATACTCCCACTTGAGAGTATAAAAATTATAAGTAGATTATTTGGACAGTGTCAATAATACTAAGGTATTTCAAACTTGGAACGGTTCCTGTCATTTATAATGTAAGACCGTAAAATTCGTAACCTTTTTTCTCCGTTTAAAAAAAAGTCAGTCTGTGCCATGTTAAGTTTTCATTTAGTTCGTGAGCCTTCATCTAGTACTATTGTTGATCGAAGCTATAAGGCCAAAAATTCATTTGCCATTAAGCGATAATTAAAAGAAATATAAAAAAAGAACTGATATTTGTCTATGGAGTAGCACAAAAACAAAAGAAGTGATCTGTGAACAAAAGTTTTGTCAAAACATAAAAAGGCAAACAAAAGTACAAAACTGATAACTGATTGGTGATATTCAAACTGACAAAAGAGAATTGAATTGAATTTGAACTCTTCTTTTATCTTCAAATAAATAAATATTTCTCACACGCCAATTAACCTAGACCTGTAAAGGCATTGTGTTATTAGCTTAGTAATAAAAACTGTCGATAAGGTTATCGAATAGTAAAATAAACCGTCCTTCAAAAGCTGTCAAAGTGCTATAATACAATTCCTTATACGACCGAAAGAGGCGCTGCTCTTGTTTTCATACAAAATAATACGATCACGATAAGGGTTACCATAACGACAGTTTTTCGTGCTACTGATAGAATAAACGATACATGGATAAGTAGATTTTCATAGAATTTTGCAAATCCTACTATCCTACTAATATTATAAATGTGAAAGTTTAGATGTTTGTATGTTTGTTACTCAATCACGCCAAAACGGCTGAACGGATTTGGCTGAAATTTGGGACACAGATACTTGGTAGCCTCAAGATGAACAGAGGCTACTTTTATCCCGGAAAAATATCACATTTCCGCGAGATAACGTGGTGTAGTCCACGTGGGCGAAGTCACGGGCGGAAAGCTAGTATTACCTACTATAAATGCGAAAGTTTGGATGTGGCGGGTCGGGAGTCGGGAATTTAAATAAAATCAGGCTTTGTTGTAATGATCTTTGTTAGGTCCACAAAGCCTAATTTTATTAAAATTCAGATTTTCAAGAGGCTTTGTGGACCCTGACTGTGGTCCACAAATCAATTAATTATTCTTAGTTATTTTGATGGAGGCTTTGGGGACCGCTGCCGCCGGAGATTACAAATAATATCGTGAAAGGTTCTGGGTGAAATTTGACACAGAGCTAGACTGTCTTTATAATAATAATAAATTTCTTACAATCACACTAATTATCTAGTTCATATAGTAGTTTTCATTAAGAAACTGTGTTATAGAAACTAGAAAACGGATAAATATAATAGATACCTTTAAGTATAAATACTTAATAATATATACTTTTTTTAAATACATACTTAATATACATAGAAAACACCCAGACCAAGACAAATAAACATGTTCATGCACACAAATATTTGTCTTGTTCGGGAATCGAACCTGAGACCTCTGGCGCAGAAGGCAGGTATCCTACCCTTGCGCCAAATCGGTCTTTAATAGAATATATCTCATTCCCACGGGAAAACATCGTGGAGTTCACGCGGGCAAAACCGCGGACTGAGGTAGGTACAAATGCTCGTATGAATCATACAAACATGTGCCCCTAGCAGCAGGGTCTGAACTCTGAACCCCGGACCTCATAGTAGGCGACACCCGGTGAAAACCGGTGTACAAACCACTCTTCCACGGACAATAGGACTTTACAATGTTGCAAAAATTATCTTTTTCCGTTCATTTCTTTCTTGACGTAGGTATTTGCCCTTATAGGTTTGATGATAACTGACTCTTAACACGATAAGAATAATAGACATATGTACTCGAACCTCACAACCACGTTAATTGATTATTTAAATTCCTGCTACACACAAAATAACATGGAACTACGTTTACCCTAAGGGTAATTAGTATTTTATGCAATTAACATTAATACTGGGGTTGCTAAAGAATAGTAAATACTCTTCATGCTTCATGCTGAGTTTCCTACTCATGCTGAGTTCAGAATTTTTGGTCTTGTAAAAATACTTTCGAGAGTACAAAAACTTCATTCCTATAAAGTAATTACAATAACTATTAATTGCTAATTTAGTTAAATTTCTTTAGTTTTTGCTAATATAAAAAGGTTTGCTGTTTATGGAAGCCATTTAACGCAACATTTTATTGGCAATGTTTTTTTATGTGAACTAGTATTAGTAGTATTAGTAGCCCGTACGTCGTATGGCGTCGTACGGCTGAAATGATAATGATGGTAAAAAGAGTATTAAAAAGGAAATTAAAATACAACTTAAATGCAAAAGTATTGAAACAAAACACTTTTATGCATTTAAACTGTGAATAATTAACAGTAAATTACTGAACTAATTATTTTTGTGGGCATTGCGTAATAGACAAGGGAATAAGATTAAGCGGTATGTGGTAAAAATTATTTCATTATAATAATTAAAGTGTGTGTCAGATAACTCTGCACGTGCCTGGCGCGTTTTTGGCGCTAGTTACAGTGCATTTTTTTGTTCTAATGTTATAGAAAAGATTAGTATTCGATTTTTACCGCGCGCAGACTTATCTGACGAGCACCTTAGTACCAAACTTCGCGTAAGAAATAGGTACCTACCTCAATGTCTCAAGATGAAAGTCTTTGACCAGTGTGTGTTGCCAGTTATGACATATAGAAGCGAGACGTGATCCTTCCTTTACTATGGATCTCAATAAGAAGGCTCAAGGTCACCCAGCGAGCAATGCAGCAATGGTGAGAGCGATGCTCGGTATTTCCATGCGTGATCGAATCATAAAATGATGAGATCCACAGGAGAACTAAAACAACCGACATCGCTCAAAGGAAAGCATCGTTGAAGTGGTAGTGGGCGGGACACATAGCGAGGAGAACCGATGGCCGTTGGGGCGGAAAGGTTCTCGAATGGCGACCGCGTACCGGACGACACGTTCCGTGGGCAGGCCCCCTACAAGGTGGACTGACGATCTAGTCAAGGTCGCGGGAAGCCGCTGGATGCGGGCAGCGCAGGACCGATCGTTGTGGAGATCCTTGGGGGAGGCCTATACTCAGCAGTGGGCGTCGTTCGGCAGACATGATGATGATGATAATGAATTAGTAACAATAATCGAACGATAAAAGTTTGTAGAGAAAATCACAGTCTCGAAGTATTCTAGACAAAAATCTGTTCTGGTAGTGAAAGTAAAGTTTTTTTTATATATTTAGTATCGGTTCTTGATACCTGTCTAATGTCATAAAATTAGCAACGGTTTATAGAGATTCGTCATACTGTGCTATGGCATACTAGCTATGTTAGCTACATGCTTGACAGATGGGAAATATCTTATGCCTGCTGAACAATTTGCCTCTGAAACCAATTGTGATTATCAGCAATTTGGATCAAAATGATCCAGTGTTTTTCCAACATTCTGGATTACTTACTTGCGTTGGAATTGGTAGTTGGATAATCGCTCTATCAAAAATGCCACTCAATTTTATATGGGCTTTACACGGCACAAGTTTTAATCTCAATGACGCCGGAAATGCAAACAAATACCTAAGTAACATTTGAAATAAAATAATCTTCATTCAAAATGCTAACCTATCCTAACCCATCTTCACCCCTAACATCATTAATCTAAAAATCTAAATCAATTTCCCTACTTCTTACTTAGGGACACTATAATGATTGTCCTTTTGTTTTTAAATAAATACTCCTATTGCTGCGCATTTTTTGTTTAATCCCTAAATGGAAGCTATATCCATTGGGATCTACTCATAAGTAATTCATCTATTAAGTAAATGTGTAAATTTATCAATATCTCGCAGGTGCGGCACTTTTCAGGCAAGAATATAAAAATTAAACAACTAGCGCTATTAGAAATACAATTTTTTAATACGCTTGCTATTTTGAGTTCAGGCATTAATTGCAATACTTGTTTGCGTTCTCGACAAAACGCAGGTGATTTTATTAATGCTTAGCAAGTACACATTTGTACTAACAGCGATAATATATCTTGTAGAAAATTAAATTACTTAGCTTCTGAGTAAACAGTCGGTTTAATAATTTATGGTGCTTAGTTGATGAATAGATGACAGGTCAAGTGTTGGTACCTAATTATATTTTTATGGTCATGTAACGAAGCACACGTCAAATTTAATAGGAACAAATGACAGTCGAAGCCGAGCTATACGTTGTTTCCAATTTTCCATTATACTCATGCTCAGTAACAATTTGGAGTATGTGATGGTGTCCAACATTTATTTATTCATGTATTACTAAAATTTTAATCGTCAATCTTTAAAACCACATAACATCTCCCAAGAACTAAAGGCCGTCATTCAAGCGACTAATCTACAATAACAATTGCCGCAGCTCACTGCGCGACGTTTAGCACCAGCTGCCACTGAATTAGAAATCATTAATCAGAGCTAGGTTTGCCGCTGGCGACCAGGGACTTATATCGATATTTTTCAAATATCGATATAAGCATAAAATTTCGATAGTTGGATATCGATACGAAATAGCGATTAAAATATCGATAATTTTATCGATATTTTAATATCGATAATGTACGAAACGTGCGAATGCGACGCGCGACGTTGCCAAACTTAACAGGGCGAGAGGATCGGATCGGGGGATTATCGTCGGAGCGACATAAACGGCAAGACGACAAGCGTTTGATTTTGTTTTGCGTTTTGGCAAGCGGCAGATAGCTACCAACTAAAATGCGTTCTTTGCGTATTTTAGTAATTTACCCTATTTGTGGCTATTACGATACCAATACGAATGAGGAATACATCGTAATTAATGACCCAATACGATAACAAATTACGATACGAATGCATTACGACTTCTTTTTGATAGCATTTTGTTGAATTTATTTGAAGCTTTGTTTGAACATATGTTTTTATATCAATACTAGCTGTTGCCCGCGACTTCGTACGCACGGTAAAGTGACTTTTGTATTTGTTTATTTTAAAATTAGTACTTATATTTACCTGACGATACCTGACGACCGATTTGGCGCAGGAGCAAACTACCTGCCTTCCGCGCCAGAGGTCTCGGGTTCGATTTCCGAACAAGACAAATATTTGTGTGCATGAACATGTCTATTTGTCTTGGTCTGGGTGTTTTCTATGTATAATAAGTATGTATTTACAAACAAAAAATATTTAAGTACTTATATATTTATCTGTCATCAATTTCACATAGACACAGTTTTTAGAAATTGCCCCTGCCGTGTTTGTATATTTACGAAGTTTGCAAATTTGTACGCAATCATAGCGAATTTTACACAAAACGACAAGATATTCCATCGAAATATCCATCACGATACAAAAATAAGTTAATGTTGCCAAGTTGCAGATTAAAACTAACATCTAATAGTACATAACATTCATCTATTAAAATATATAATAAATTACCTCCTTCAATTAATGAAAATAAAAATTCTTTGTTTACTAACCAACTAAAAAAACTCTAATAAATAAATGCTATTACAATTCAAATAAATACTTCAATGTCATCATTAATACTTAAAACAAAAAATAATTTATTAATAGGCTACTTGACTCATACTTAATTTGATACATCGAATGAAAATTTCCATCACATCACCGAAAAAAAAATGAAAAAAAAAATATTTGGCTTAGGAAAATGTAATATAGCGATATAATGAAATAAAAGTACAAGATTGATAAGTAAAAATAATATTAAAAATATATGTTTTTATTTTTTATTTAAACTGATGAAAACACATCATCCATGTTGAGACGTATTGGATTTCTAAATTTGCAAACAAATAAACGTCACTTTCACTTTTTCTACATATAAGTAATTAAATAAAGAAATAAAATAAATATTCCTATTATCAAAGATGGATGTTGAATGTATAAAATTGAACGTCAAAGTCTTCAAATTTCTTTAATCAAATGCATATTGGAGAAAGATCTTTGTTAAGTGGAACTACCCTAAGGTAAGTAAACAACCACTTGACACTGTCAACACTGTCAAGTGGTTGGTTACAAATTTTATGACGTCAGACAGAACATGGCGAAGACCGTTTTTACCGGTTAATAAAAAGCGAAATTTTAAAATAAAGTTTTGTAGGTTCTTATGTTTTAAAATTTTAATTTAAATACTTACATTTTTTGGTGTAATAGAACAATTATTAATCGTTTAGGACACGATGTTTAAATGAATACTTCCGAGACATTTTTAATTAAAATAGAACATATTTTAATTTTAATCTCCCAACCAAAGAATGATGGGTTCCAGATTCATACGTTCTAAGGATGATTGGATGGAATATGGTGGATATCATCAATAAAAATCTACCACCAAAGAATCTTGCACGTCATAATATATAGTCTAGGGCGACCGCCCGCGTAGTTACTTTGTGATAAGGTCATCTTCAATATCTGATGCGCCGCCAAAAGCAGCACTAAGTTAAATAAAAAAACGATATCAAAAAATTTAAAAAAATGGTTGACTATCCGGTAATTTTTTTATTCAGTTATAAGGATTCATTTTCTAACGCATGTCAATCACTTATTATAAAACAATACTAACATAAATATTAATCATAACGATAATGCGCTAAAAGAATATAAGTAAAAGATAAATAACAGCAACGGCGCGCCCCATGTGTGTGGCGTGTGAGTGTGTGAGCCACACACACCACACCACACCAGACAATATCCAGACGGACGTAAAGTTGGCAACATGCATACATGGTATGACGCAGCAAGGCCTTATCGATTATTAATTATCGATATTTTTTTCGATATAATTATCGATAATAGAAATATCGATAAATTTTATCGATATTTTTTTATATCGATATATTTTTTTATCGATATTTTAGTCCCTGCTGGCGACACTTGCTAACTTGACTAGGTAGACGCTTTGACTAAAATTTAATTTTAACAAAGCTTTTGAACAGTAATTAAATTACTATCGAACCTTGTGCAAAACCACCGCCACCACCACTAAAAAAAATATACTACGTATGTAATACGTAATGTGGTACTACCACATGTAATACGCAGTATATTTTTTTTATCCTGTGGTAATACCATACCATAGAACCTAACGCGGATAGTAATTAAATTGCCTGCTGTTTAGCTCCATCTAATCCAAACTATGTCTGCAGTGCTGCCTTCAAATAACTAAATAAGATACTTACCAACACAATTTCAATCGGAAACTCCATAACCACTTGTCTGTTGATTGCCGGATTCCGCCAAATGCTCGGTCTGTTGAAAGCCGGAATCCGGCAAAAAATTTTCAAAATGAAAAGTTTTTTTTGAATTTTATTTAATAAATAAAACGTGTGTTTTGTTTTAAACAAAAAAACAATATGTAAAGTATAATCTAGGCTGAATGTTGAATGATTATATGAACCGCTTGCCATTTAAAAATAAAATAAAGAGCGCGCCAAAAACCCTGTCTGTTAATTGCCGGATTCCGGCATCCACAGTTTGGGGGATTTCGAAAATGACAGTTTAACAAACAAGTGGATAAAATCACATAACGTCTCCTCAGAACTAAAGGCCGTCATCCACGGGGCTAATCTATCACAATTGCCGCGGCTCACTGCGCGACGTTTAGCGGCAGCTGCCACTGAATTAGACCGCATTAATCAGGGCTACGGTTTGCCGCTGGCGACACTTGCTAACTTGACTAGACGCCTTCGCTAGACGCGTTTACCGCCTGTAGCGTGTGTAGGGCCTCTTAAATAAGAATTTGACGGATGCAAAGTGATTTTAATTTGTCGACTAAGAAATTGCAACCTGATGTAGATAATAAACTTTAAAGGTATTAATTAACTTAAAAATCAAAAAAGTGTAATTTAGTTTCAATAGTAAATAAATAATACTGAACCTGCTCTACTTTCAAAATAAATTACTAACTTTACTTTTAATTTAAATTAATTATCAAAATTAATGTGTCTCAATGCCAATATAAATGCCGGAACATTAGTCGTCTTTAAATGTGCCAAACTAGATGTTCATATCAATTTATTTTTCCTGCAAGTGGTCTTAAACTTGATGCGAGGAGTCAGTTATGCAAGCGCCGTTTGAGAGAATATTTAAGTTGGTCGGGTAATGGCTAATAATAACTGCGATAATAATTAAATTGCCCGCTGCTTAGCCCGACATAAATCACGGGAGTTAGCCCCGTCGACGCTAGGGTTGGCAATACATAGTTTGAAAGGAGTTAAAATGAACCATATAATCTTTTTCTGTTATATTCTATTCTTACGTTATTTGTTAATACTTGCCTATTATGTTTTATTTGGATAAAATCATGATTAAGCCAGGATCATTAACCTTAAGATTAGTGTTTAGTTTTGAAATTTAATTGTACGTAGTGATTTCCTTAAGAGATATAGCAGTTTTTTTTTTTAATTGAAGACATAATATAAACTTTTTCAATTATATTATATTCTTAAGTTTTTTATTAATATATATCCAAATATAACGTAATATACTTATATTACGTTATATTTGGATAAAATTATCATTAAGCCAGGATCATTAAACTGGAGATAAGTGTTTAATTTTGATTTCCTGGAAGACATAGCAAGAAAAATGTATTTTTTTTAAATTGAAGAGATAAACTGGCGTGTTCTTAACTTATGAGTGTTAATTGTTACTGCTGTTCAGTTGTATTTGTATAGCCGTGATTTTGTATAATCTTTAAACCCATCACTATGATTGTTAATATGTATAGATATTATAAGTGACATAGCTATGCATTAAACCAGTAAGCTCGGGTCGTGCACTCATTTGTCCAACAATTCAATTGTTTTATCGAATGATGCGAGCACAGGGATGAAACTTATATGTATGAATTTAACATGTAACTATCAGAATATTTTTTGTAAAGAGTCTTGATTTTTGAAGAACTTCAGAAAAAAACGTCTTAATAAACATTCGATTGAATCAAACGTCACTTGGCGGAAGTCCCTAACCATTGTGAAAAACGAAATATAATGTAGCTTACTTCCATTCTTCAAAGGTGGTCACTGTCAGTCACTCGGCACGAAGTGGGGTGACGGTGTCGGTAGGCGTCGGAGCTCATTCGGTGTTGATTTTCACACGAACCATCTCCTGAGGAGGCCCCGGGTTGGGACGAGACACGTGTAGAGTAGTCTAATCGGTGAAGGTGCAAGGTGTATTGTTGTCTTGCTAAATGCAGGTATTGTGCACTGGTATTTTCGTGGTGTGCATGTGCAATTTTTTGCGGGCGGGCGGGCGGTGCATCTTGCATGTTGTGTTTTTTTTGCGGAAGTAAGCGACATATATTTCGTTTTTCACAATAGTCTTAATAATCATATCTCTACATTTATAAAATATAGTCACTTATCGCGCCGCCCGATGCAGTTCGATTTTAATGCGGTTTTTTTTATATAAAGACAGTTTGTTTCAAGAGGAAGGTTTTTATGAATAATAGATGCACATTATAGTAGATAGATAAAAGAACGTTATCTTACATTGCCACCTAATCAAATGGTATCTAGTATAAGTAAAGTAATTCCGATATACAAAATTAATGTTTTAGTAAGATCAGTAATATTTTTACGAACTGTTTTCGTTATCCCGCGGGAATGTGATATTTTTCCGGGATAAAAAGTAGCCTATGTTTCCATGCTACACAGTATTTGTGTCCCAAATTTCAGCTAAATCTATTCAAACATCCAAACATCTAAACTTAAAATATTATATTAGTAGGATGGGAATCGGCCCTTTCACCTGTTGCCATTCGCCACCCCTAATCGCGACATCGCTACACAAGTTGTCGTATGAACGATTATTGCGCCTAGAGGTGGTGGTTATGTTTATGTGTAACTGAAGTACCAGCGAATACTCGTGCGACACTTTACACAACTGGTAACAACAAGCAAGGAAAAAATTTATGTCTTCATTATGTGCCTTAGGCCAATCGTGCGAATTTTGAACGAAAACACGGAAAGTTACAATTTCGATTGCGTTTACAAAAACCATTTGGAAATAGTGGTGGAATTTAAAACGCATCAAATTTTAACCAAAACCTTTAGGGTTGATTACAATACAAAGATGTCACTAATATACCTACTTACCTATTAGACGACAATATTTTTCACATTTCTATTGGTTGGAATTTACGCTTTAAGATGTTCTATCTTAAAGCGTTCAAAAGCGTAAGAACCTAAGTTCTGTTCAGAACTTAGGTTCTTAGGAGCCAGTAGTTAGGTACCCATACCCATGGATGGGTTCTATATTCTACTAAAATGAAGATTAATGTATAGTTTTATCTTCTTTTCAGAATGATGGCAGTTCCAGACTGTCGGTACGGACCGCGCACGTGTCCATGTTCCGTGGAGAAGAAGTTTTTGTGAAAATCACCAACATCGCTGGATATGGGCAACTCAGAACCCGTCTTGGAGATCTTTGATAGAACCCTATACCAATCAATGGCCGTCACCGTGGAGCAAATGCTGTCTGGCGCTTTTTAGAAGGTGGAACATGGCTCAAAGATAATAACGAAAGGTTAGGTAACCCTGAATGTCTAGAGCCACAGAATATAAGAAAAGGTTAGAAACAAATGAAGAGTGGAAATGAGAAAAGCCATTTGCCATGACAACTTCAAGAAATTTCAAATCGTACACTGGTAAAATGTATGGAGGGTTTGCAGATTTGAGCAAAGGATTTTGAACGCGCGACCCACCCACTTCCTACTCCTAACACCTTTGTTATGAATCATAAATTATAAATCATTTATTCATACACATAATGTTACAAATTTACAACAGTGACCATAGGAAATATTAGTGAACTTTATGACCTCTTCTGAGGCGAATTAAATTAAACATAAATTAAGAAAAAAAAATACATTATAGAAATAGATTAAAGATTACAATAGCGATATACTTATAGTTAACCATTTTCATTAAAATATTCATTTAAATTATAAAATGGTTTATCTCAAACTTTTTACCCTGCCGGCCTAGCACGAGCGGCTTTTATCACGGGATATGATATAGCACGTCATGCGGTCTTGCTTAGGTACCCCACTAAGGTGTAAGCAAGACAGCATGACGTGCTATATCATATCGCGTGACATAATGATGGTCATGCTAAGCAGGCTGGAGGGCCTTCTCGGAGTTAGGTTGATGATTATAAAATTGAATGGCCATACAAGTAATCAACACAATTTTTAAATAGGGTGAGGTAACTATATAAATACAAGTAACGGTGATTACTGATAATATTAAGTTTTGTAAATAGCGTTCTATTGGAGACTCTCAGTGTTGCTAACGATATAATTCTGAGGCATTGCTTTTGTAAGACTGAAACAGCGTGTATGACAGTCGAGTTTCCCCAAAGTATGATACCGTATCGTATCCAGGCGGCAGCAAGACTGTAATACGCAATGAGGGCGCATTCTTCGTAAGTGCTTATGTTCTGTGGTTAGAAGAGTAAGGCGTTAGACATACCTGTTTCTTCGGAGGTCGTTTTCGAGATTCATCTGGTTCCTGTCAAAGAAGGAAAAAGCAAAGCAAAATTAAACATGCAAGATCAAGTTAGGCTCGGAAGTGGGATAACAGCATTGTTAAGTTAGTAAAAGTGCTGAAATCGGTTTAAATCTGAGACACATGCAAGGAAAACTTCAAAACTGCTTAGAAAACAAAATCTGTTTTTATTTTATTAAATATGAAAACCTGAACTAAAAGTCTGTATTTATAAATTTAAAATAACAAAAGGTATTGTAGTGTGTAGAAGAAATCGTGTGCTAGCACATAAACTACACACTGCAATATCCTAGGATTACGTGCAGTATCTAAGTATATTGAGTATTGAAATTTTTACTTTTTTGCATTCACAATGCAATTTTTACTATTGAAAAATTGAAAATGAAGTATTTAGAAGAAATCGACCCGTCTCACAACCATCCCATCCCATCGGAGCTGGTTTGAGACGGGTCGATTTTTTCTAAATACTTCATTTTACATTATTATTAACAATAGTACCTACATGTAAAAAGTAATTTAAACAATTTATCCCAAACTTTTGATTTTTACTCTTGTTTTTCCTGGATTTTTTTAATCAGTAAATCGATAATCACGTCATTAGAAAATCAAAAAAAAACTGGAATACGAAATAGTATGCGGTTTGTCGAAAAAAAATTGGGTCCAAATGTTAGTATGAAAACATTGTTACAATTATTAAGCCATGCGGTTGCAGATTGCAGATAACCTTTATTATTATTTGTTACATCCGTATAGACTATTGTAAATTTGTAATTTGTATTGAAAATACAAAAGCCGGAAAGGCAAAAGGACATGATAATAATAGAATGTAATTCAACCCCAGGGTTGGCTAATCCGCCCTTTTTTATACTTAGTCATTGGGTAAAAAGTGATAAGATAGTGATTGATTTGATGAAATTGTTCGGACGGAAGACCATGATGAGCTGCGTCTACTGGAACGTTGCAGCAGCCGTACGTCCATTGGCTGCGCGGCCCGTGCGTTCGACCAATGAAGTTCATCTGGGGCGCCCCGAATTGAAGTTTTAGCGCGAAACAATATTCGTTACCAAAAAATTAAAATATCCGTCACATTCAAAATTCGCATCTTCCTATACGCACTAAATTTTACTTCTGTCCTATTATTTCGCTATTTTAACTATTTTCTATTGTAATTCGCTATTTTATTCATTATATTTATCTACGCAAACAAACTGAGCTTTATTGAAGAAGAAACCTACGCAGCAGCCCGAACATTTGGACCTGCGAGCCGAATATTTGGACCGAAGACTTCGTTCTCATCATTCGACTTCGAAGAAAATACTTCCATCGACGTGATCCCGAGAAGAGCGAGGTATCAGCTTGTGCAGTCAGGAAGCCAAGGAGTAAGAAATTGAGCCGCAAAAGAGGGATTTACCAGCCAGCATCATATACGCGCATATAGCTACGGCCGGCCAATCCTACCTTTCCCTTTTCTTTTCCATTTCCACTGTACAATACTGTGTATTTTCCTATTCTCAGTGTCACAATTTGCCTGTGTTGTGCGAGCCTACGAGTCGTTTCGAGACGCAGCATCAACGGGCATATTTTAAACTGTGAGTACTCCATCTTTCTACTTTCCACCGAAAATGACTTTAGACGTTGAGGCTAGTAACAGTCGGGATAAATCCCCTAACAAATCGCCTGACAATACTTTAGTCAGAGAGTTAGTCAAAAAGCGCGGGATTGTTAAAGGGAGACTTACAAAATTTGAAAATTATCTATCTAATCTTAACGTACAATCTATATCTGGTCAAACTCAAATTGACCTTAAGTTGCGCATTCAAGGAGTATCTAATTTATTTTCTGAATTTAATAATATCCAGGGCAAACTTGAGGAGCTATCCATTGACTTAGACGAGCAATTATCACAGAGAGAGTTGTTTGAAGATAGTTATTACAGCATTCTTTCGCGAGCTGAATATCTTTTGAATCCTAGTCAGGTGGCTGGCAGTTCTAATAAGTGTAGTCGGCATAGTAATAGATCTGTAAAGTTGCCTACAATTTCTATGCCCACATTTAACGGCTCATGTGAGCAATGGTTGGAGTTTAGGGACACTTTTCTCTCTTTGGTACATAATTCGACTGAACTTAGTAATATAGAAAAGTTCCACTATCTTAAGTCGTCACTTAAGGATAGCGCAGAGCTAGTAATAAATTCAGTGGAATTCTCAAGTGATAATTATTACGTTGCCTGGGAGTTACTTCTTAATCGTTACAATAATAGCAGGTTATTAGTGCAGAATCACATCAAGTCGTTGTTTAACATGCAAAGTGTAAACAAAGAATCATCAATTTTACTGAGAAAGTTAATCGACAATGTTTTAAAGAATTTACGCGCATTAAAAATACTTGGCGAGCCGACAGAATATTGGGATACTTTGGTTATCTACATTATGGTTTCAAAACTAGACCCAGTTACCGAACGCGAGTGGGAACAATACAAAGGTAGCTTATATTCTGCTAACGGTGATTTTAAAACACAACTAAAAGTAACACATCTCATTAACTTTCTTAAAGACCGGGCTGATATGCTAGAAACATTACAATTATCGCATAATAAAACCATTTTTGAAAATAAAAAACACTACCCGCAACCAAGCAATTCTAAAATTCACTGTAATGTTTCCGCAAATAAGCCAACCGAACGTATTTCACGCGATGTCACTAAAAACACTTGCTTGTTGTGTAACAAAAACCATCCGCTATATGCGTGTAACACTTTTATAAATTATAATTTAGATCAAAAACTAAAATTCATTCGCGATATGAACCTTTGTACCTATTAATTGTTTGCGCGCTGGTCATACGTTAGAAAACTGTAGATTCGGTCCCTGTCGAATGTGCAACCAGAAACATAATTCGCTTGTACATCCCGATAGTGCTATGACGATGACTAATGATAAATCTATCGCATACGGATCTCCGCAAAGCACTGGTAGCTCGCGGCTTGAAGTGACTACTGACTCGCACCAGCGGACCACTCCCCCCGTGCACTCTGTACCGAACCTACCATCCTCATCTTTATCAGCGCAAGTTACTATACAAGCAAACAACGCACACACGCAATTTGACGGCTCACAGTTAAACGACGCGAATATAGTTTTACTTCCGACCGCATTAGTAGAAATAGCCGATCGTTATAATAATTATCATGTCGCACGCGCGCTTCTGGATAGCGGTAGCCAAAGTAGTTTTATATCACAATCATTATGCGATTTACTTCAAACGCCTGTAATACAGTCCACTCACGAAATACGTGGTGTTGGAAACTCAATCACAAATTCCACGCAAAAATGTGATATTGAGATTAAGTCGCGCACCAACCCGTATGTTACGCAGCTACAATGTTTTGTTTTGCCGGTTATTACGTCATCGATACCCGCGACGAGTATACAAAGCGCTAAGTTTGATATTCCCAACAACATTCAGTTAGCTGATCCGCAATTCTATAATTCGCAAAGTATAGAGATTCTTATCGGCGCTGATAAGTTTTGGGATTTATTAAACACTTATAGTAAAATTAAATTAGCCAATGGTCCCGTCTTATTAGATTCTAAGTTGGGATGGATTATATCAGGTCCGATTTGCCATTCTTTACGACAGAACCAATATATTCACTGTAATATGTCACGGATAGTTAACTCCCAATCTCGTCAAGTTTGGGATCTCGAAGAAGGGAACGTTACTCGGGAATCTCGGGATACGCGAACTAATGAGGAACGTGCACGTGAAAAACATTTCATCACAACCACTACGCGCATAAGTGATGAAAGGTTTTGCGTTCAAAAACCTTTTAAGGAAAATCCTAACGTATTAGGAAATAGGTTCCTACTTGTAACGGCTGCCATTTTTACTTACTTCTTGCATTGTTTTATCCATAATAATCGCACAAACTATTAATGTTATGAAAAAATCATTACAATTATAAACAAATATGGTCTATTCAGTTCTATTGTATTTATGTGATAGGAGCTGTCAATGTCAGATGCCACTCAGCTGTCGGTTTGTTTGCGAGGTTCCGAAGTAACAGCTATAAACAGCCGCGCGGTCCGTGGCAGCCTGTGATCTGTATGCGGAATACTTTGATTGTAGTTTCGTGCATATTTATATTGCATTTCTTAACGTAACAACATAAATAGTCTATTGGAAGCAATTTTGTCTTACGCGCGCCATAGATTTTTACTAAATTAATCTTCCAGATAATTCTGAAGTCTTCGCGACGTAATTAGTTTGTGCCTTGGCTGTATGATTAAAATCCAATGACAAGTTGAATCTATCTATGCAAAAAAATTATAAACCTTACAGCCGGAATGTTCTGGAAGATTTTTAGTATATATAGGAGAGAACCCGCTAAAGATTTCTCTTTTTTCTGGTTTTCGCCCCAACATAATTGGGGTCGTATCTCCGGGCAACATCTCCCCGAGTCTCACCGGTACCTACCTTCTCCGGGCTACCTACACGCCGAGTACCTGCCTACTTCGTGCCGCTCTCCACCTGCTCCTGCGCGCCTAACCGCCAGGAACCTGCTCTGCTCCGGCCTACCCCGGAACAGAACCCGCTGCCCCTAAACCCTAGCGGCTTCACCTTTCCTTAGGAAGTTATAAAGCTAAGTTGACCTTAGACTTCCAACGCCGATCACCGAGCCAGTTACCCCCCCTGTAATTTCATTTTAAAACGGTCTAACCGAATTATACATTTAATTTTATATACATCTTTTATTTCTGAACTCTTGCTCTCCGGCTCCTCCAGCCAGGAGCGTTTCAGTGGCGCCCAGCTCATTTCAGGCTCGCTTGGTGATCAGTGCTTTATTAATTAATTTATTTTTTGTGCTTCGTATGTGGGTACCTATTTTTTTATCTGAGTTTGTGTAACGAACGGCTAACCGTGGTGATTTAACTGTAATATTTTCTTTAAATATCAGCCTTTCCTTGGTTCTAAACCTGGAAGCCTGTGATTTTTATTTTAACCGACTTAAAAAAAGGAGGTTACTTACCTTTCCTTATTAATTTTTTTTTTTTTTTTACTTTTTAACTTAAAGCCCTTGATATTCATTTAACCTACTTCAAACAAGGAGGTTATTTACCTTCTTCATTTAAATTGTAATTTTTTTAAATTGAACTTACAACTGTTATAGTTACCCACATACCCCTTTTGTTACTTAAGTAGTGGTTGCACTTGAGTAGGCTCGTCGCGCAAAAGACTCACCTAACGTACTTAAATATGGCTGTGCGTAAGATAAATTTTCTTTCCTTACAAAAGTCGGAACTTGAATACGAAGTCGGACTTCGCGGAGAAACACCGGCTGATAACGTGGCCGATTTAAGGAAGCAAATTACAAAGATCTCTAAAGAACTTCCTTCTGAGGAGATTTTAGTCTCGCATTTGTCTTCTGCCGACGACTTAGACGGCATCTCAGCCGCATTAAACAAATCCAATAAAAACCTAGAATTATTAAAATCTAAATTTGATAGAGGTGTTTATTTGAGAACGGAGGTTATTCTTAACCACGTTTTTCATCGGCTCGGTAGAGTTGATGCGGCCGAGGACGCGTTACTATTGGGTGCCCTTGCTGAATGCAAGCGTGGCTTGAAAGCTCAAGACAAGGAATTGTCCACCTTAAAACCTAGGGAGACACCTGTCTCAGGCGCGAATGCGGGTGACCTTTTGCTCCCCGGGCCTTCTACTTCCAGCCGAGAGCAAGTCAACGCGTCGGAGTCTATTATTAATGTTACTGTCGATCGGGCATTTTCCGATTTCACTAAACTTAAATTCAACGGGAAAACTTGTGTTGTTTCCTTTATTCAAAAGGTTGACGAGTTTGTCACAGCTAGGGGCATAGATTATAGTAGGGTTTTGTCGTTTGGTTACGAAATTTTTACCGACGACGCCTTGTATTGGTTTCGTTGTGCCAGGCCAAAAGTAAATACCTGGGGAGAGTTAGTAGCCTTGCTGAAGGCTGATTTTCTTCCGAAAAACTATGACTCTCAATTTAAATCGGATATTAGAGCTCGTACCCAGGGTGTTAACGAACCAATTGCTATATATCTTTCGGTAATGGAGGTTATGTTTTCTCGCCTCACGAAACCAATATCAGAGGAAGATAAATTAGAAATTTTACTTACTAATATTAGGCCTTGCTACGCTAATGCTCTTACTCCGTCTTTGGTGATAAACTCCATCGACGATCTTAAAGCTATTTGTCAACACGTTGAAAAAATACAGTGTCAAGTGGCAAATTTTGTTGAGCCTTCTGCTTCTAATATGTCGAACTTAGCTACGGAGTTCGTTTACCGCGGTGCTACTAGCACTCCGGTTGTTAATAAACCTTTTACTAAAACTAATAAGTCATTTGTTTCAGCTGTGAACAATGATAATATATATTGTCCTAGATGTCGTTCTAACACGCATAATTTGAAAAACTGTACTCAACCACGAACAATAGTTTGTTTTAAGTGTGGCAAAGATGGTGTTCGCACCCCCGAATGTCCGGATTGCAATAAGCCCACCAATCAAAAAAACTAATTGATCGGGATTGTGAAACTAGGCAGCTTCGCTCGAGATTCTCTAGTCGTTGCGATGAAGCTGAATGGAAAGAATGGTTATCTATTATATCTAATCTATCTCATAGTCATTCTGAGTCTCCAATCCCGGAATGTGAAATTAATTTTTCTCGACCGTATATTTCTGTTGTTATTGGTGATAATCATGTCGTTGGTCTTTTAGATACCGGTTCCGGCATATCCTTACTTGGGAATAATTATCAGGAATAAATATTTAATCCTAATAATAAACTTTATTCTTGTGACCCGTTACAGCTTTCTGCAGCTGGCGGTCAAACTTTTACTGCCTCTAAATATGTTATTCTACCTTTAAATTTTAAAAATAAAACTATTCATATTAAATTATTTGTTGTGCCGGAAATTAAAAACAAATTAATTCTTGGTATGGATTTCTGGAGGAAGTTCGAGTTGTTTCCGAGTGAACTCGATAGCCTTTTGCTGGATGAGTCTAACGAATTTAATATATCTAATATTGCTCTTGACGATCCTAAACAAATTTGTTCGTACGCTCAACTTAACAACGAACAAAAGGAAAACGCTGATAATATTATTTCTCAATTTCGTAGCATTTCCTATGAAAAATGTGGTTTAGGTCGTACTTCGTTGATCACTCACGCTATAGATACAGGTGACTCTGTTCCCATTCGACAACGTTACTATAGAATGTCCCCTCAGAAGCAACAAATTCTCTCCGATCAACTGGACGAGATGTTGAAAGAAGATGTTGTCGAACCATGTGAGAGCCCTTGGTCTAATCCCGTGCTTCTTACTCCCAAAAAGAATGGCGAGTATAGATTCTGTCTCGACAGTAGGAAACTAAACTCTGTCACTCGCAAAGATGCTTACAGCTTACCTTATATAACTGAAATCCTAGATAACCTTAGGGATGCTAAGTATCTATCTAGTATAGACCTATCTAAATCGTTCTGGCAGGTATTAATTAAGCCTGAAGACCGATGTAAGACTGCATTCTATATTCCCTCTAGAGGAACCTTCCAATTTAAGTCTATGCCTTTTGGGTTGACCAATGCACCTGCCACGCAGCAAAGATTGGTAGATTTGCTGTTTTATGGTCCTGAATTCGAAAATAAGGTCTATGTATTTGTTGATGACGTAGTAATTGTGTCTAATTCCTTTCAGGAGCACATTTCTTTACTTTTACGAGTTTTGGAGAAACTAAAGTTCGCAAATTTAACTATAAATTTCGAAAAATGTCAATTTTTCAGAGAAAAATTAAAATATTTGGGTTATATGGTCGATTCGAATGGGCTACACGCCGATCCGGAGAAAATTGAGGTCATTGTGAATTATCCTACTCCTACTAACAGGAAGGAAGTTCGTCGTTTCTTAGGTACTGCTTCTTGGTATCGTCGTTTTATTCCCAATTTTAGTTCATTGGCTGCACCATTGAACAAACTTACCTCTCAGGGTAAGAATGCAATTCCTTTTGCCTGGTCACCAGAAGCAGAAACTGCCTTCAAGAAGCTCAAAGAGTGTTTAACGTCCCCTCCGATTTTATCTTGTCCGGATTATTCTGAACCGTTTCAAGTCCATACCGACGCTAGTGATTACGGGATTGGAGCTATACTAACTCAAATTTTAAATGGCGAAGAGAAAGTTATAGCCTATATGAGCAAGTCCTTGTCGGCACAAGAACGAAACTATAGCGCTACGGAGCGGGAAGCGCTCGCAGTAATTGTGTCTATAGAACATTGGCGCTGTTATTTGGATAATGGCCGGAAATTTACCGTTTTTACTGATCATTCGTCTTTAAAATGGTTTCTAAATATTAATAACCCTACAGGTCGACTTGCCAGATGGGGAGTACGTCTTTCTGCGTTCAACTTCGACATCAAACACAGACGTGGCAAGGATAATGTCGTTCCAGATTCGTTGTCCCGTGCGGTGCCTGTAGCGGCTATAGATAGCGTCAACCGATCTTCTTCACCTCCTGTACTTGATCCCTGGTATTTGGAGCTATTTGCCGGTTGTCAAAATTCCCCTACCTCTTTTACCAATTATAAAATAAATAATAATAAGTTATATCGCTTCATAAAAACTATAAATCCCTTAACTAGAGAATTTGAATGGAAGGAAGTTGTTCCTAAAGAATCTAGAATTGATATACTTAAAGACTATCATGATAATCCTACTTCTGGACACTTAGGGATATTTAAAACTTTTAAAAGAATTTCTTTAAATTACT
This sequence comes from Crambus lathoniellus, assembly GCA_949710035.1. Taxonomy (NCBI): domain Eukaryota; kingdom Metazoa; phylum Arthropoda; class Insecta; order Lepidoptera; family Crambidae; genus Crambus; species Crambus lathoniellus. Next base: position 24,155,058 of record OX453310.1, read on the forward strand.
TCTGGCCTGGCATGCATAAAGATGTCGTAAAATTTGTTAATGAGTGCGATGCTTGTAACTCTCACAAGCATGCAAATCATCCTACCTTAGGATTTATGGGACGACCTAAGGAATGTTCTAGACCATTCCAAATGATTAGTGTGGACTTGGTTGGTCCCTTACCTATATCTAGAAAACAGAATACTATGCTACTTGTAGTCACTTGTTGTTTTTCGAAATACTCGCTTTTGTTTCCTATCCGTCGTGCTACTGCCGACATTATAACTAGTTTAATTGAAGAGAAAGTCTTTCTTGTTCATGGCATTCCTAGTACTGTTTTGATGGACAACGGTAAGCAGTTTGTCAGTCAAAAGCTTAATCACATGTTTTCTCAATATAAAATACCAAACGTACGCTTTACTCCTAAATATACTCCACAGGTAAACACGGTTGAGCGTTATAATAAAACCATCATGACTGCTGTTTCCACTTTTATTGAAGAGGACCACAGGTCCTGGGATAACAACATTCCCAAAATACAATTCGCACTTAATACAGCCGTCAGTGAAGTCACAGGTTATACTCCGTCATTTCTGGTTTACGGGAGAGAGTTAGTGTCGTGCGGTTCTCACTATCTTGATGTTGATCTGTCCGATGAAATTGTTTTTGCGCCTAGGGATGTGTATGCTGAAAACACGGGTAAACTTAGAAAAATAATGGACCAAGTGCAAAGTTCTCTTATCAAGTCTCATTCCCGAAACTCTGGACATTACAATCTTCGTCGCAAAAACTATAACTTTAACGTTGGTGATACGGTTTGGAGAAAAACTTATTATCAAAGTGATAAAGATAAGCAGTTTTCTAAAAAACTTGCTCCTAAATATATGAAATGTCTCATTAAATCTAAACTATCTCCTCTAGTTTATGAACTTGAAGATATGAATGGGAAAAATCTAGGTTCCTGGCATATTAAAGATTTTAAAATAAATAACTATTCCTAAATTAAATAAATTTTTTAAATATAAATTCTACAAATTATTAGTCTTCGTCGTTATTTTTACCTTTTAATAGCAAAATTTTGTTTTAGATGTATTGAATAAATTGTGGGTCATCGTTTTTTTACTTTTTAATCTGATTATTTTTAGCTAGGGCTTTTATTGCATAAAATTATACATAAATATAATTTTAATTAAATACATTTATAGCTAGGGAACCTGTTCGTTTGAATTGTGTCTGCATGAAGTTTATCTCTCGACTATTTTATTTTTAATTTCGCATTGTTTTAACATTAGCATTCTCAACTGGAATGTTGATTCAGTTACACTAAATAACTGGAATTCTTCTCCTGTCTTGCGATTGTTGGTTCTTGTACCGTTCTATTCGATTAGTCTTGAACTGGTTGTCGATACCTCTCGTCAATTTTATGGTGTTACTTTTACTGTCGATAACGTACAGTCAGCTTATCTTATTGTATACTGCTACTCTAAACCTTAGTTTTGTTTGCGGTGGTTGTGTTTCTTAGTGGATTTTTCCCAGGCAAAATCCTTCTCTAAAAAGGGGGATATGTAACGGCTGCCATTTTTACTTACTTCTTGCATTGTTTTATCCATAATAATCGCACAAACTATTAATGTTATGAAAAAATCATTACAATTATAAACAAATATGGTCTATTCAGTTCTATTGTATTTATGTGATAGGAGCTGTCAATGTCAGATGCCACTCAGCTGTCGGTTTGTTTGCGAGGTTCCGAAGTAACAGCTATAAACAGCCGCGCGGTCCGTGGCAGCCTGTGATCTGTATGCGGAATACTTTGATTGTAGTTTCGTGCATATTTATATTGCATTTCTTAACGTAACAACATAAATAGTCTATTGGAAGCAATTTTGTCTTACGCGCGCCATAGATTTTTACTAAATTAATCTTCCAGATAATTCTGAAGTCTTCGCGACGTAATTAGTTTGTGCCTTGGCTGTATGATTAAAATCCAATGACAAGTTGAATCTATCTATGCAAAAAAATTATAAACCTTACAGCCGGAATGTTCTGGAAGATTTTTAGTATATATAGGAGAGAACCCGCTAAAGATTTCTCTTTTTTCTGGTTTTCGCCCCAACATAATTGGGGTCGTATCTCCGGGCAACATCTCCCCGAGTCTCACCGGTACCTACCTTCTCCGGGCTACCTACACGCCGAGTACCTGCCTACTTCGTGCCGCTCTCCACCTGCTCCTGCGCGCCTAACCGCCAGGAACCTGCTCTGCTCCGGCCTACCCCGGAACAGAACCCGCTGCCCCTAAACCCTAGCGGCTTCACCTTTCCTTAGGAAGTTATAAAGCTAAGTTGACCTTAGACTTCCAACGCCGATCACCGAGCCAGTTACCCCCCCTGTAATTTCATTTTAAAACGGTCTAACCGAATTATACATTTAATTTTATATACATCTTTTATTTCTGAACTCTTGCTCTCCGGCTCCTCCAGCCAGGAGCGTTTCATACTCGCAAGCTGAACAGCGGTTCACTTGAAATTCGCGTACCTAGTTACAGCGCAATGTAAATTTAAAATACCTATTTTCATCTTTTTTCAAATTTTTTGCCCTACCATGATAGTTTTCGCAAACATAGTAGGTACATACTACGAACTACGACTTGAGTACGAGTCACATTCGCTATTGTAGTTTAGTATGATTTTTAGTGAAAACCTAATAAATTACGTTTTATGAAAATATATTTGCATATCATTACGGTTGGCACTTATGTGTAAATGTGTCTAGCTACTTTGTTTTATTATATTTTATTGGTTTTAATTTAGTTTAGTTATCACATATTATTGTATAGGTACATTAAGTTCTTGTTGCTCCACTTCGCAAATGGAAGCTTAACTTTAATTTAAATTAATTAATTGACTTAATTTGTCTTCGATCAACAATAACACCATAGAACACCCATTTTTACGGGGCTGTCACTTGGTGATTTTTCCTATAAACTTTAGTTTTAGGTTAATATTATATACTGTTTTCTGTTTTAATTTTAGCATGTTTCCAATTTATTTCTTTACGTTTTCTAGTATTTAATATAGCGCAAGTTTTGACACCTAGTTAGGGTTGTCAAGTTAATTTATGGTAGTTAATATTTTTCACATTTTCTCTCCCATACCTTTATGATCAATATATAGGTATGTGTAGTGTAGTGTAGCCTACGCTTGACTATTGCTCACACTGAATCGTTAGTTAGTTGAAGGGTATATTTTTTATTTATTTATTTCTGTACTCGCGCTGTACATTTAGAGCTTGTAGGCTATCTGACTTCGGATGCTTTGTATCTGCTCGCGTTACAATGATATAATTGCACGTCATGGAAAACTTGCTCGAGATGATGATGGAAACATTGGAGCGTTTGCGAACAAGTTTGGAAAATTATTATCGAGATGCTCAAATGATATCCTTGAATACGCAACTAGTCAAGACTTATTTTCATTTGTTTGTCTCTAAGCGCCTCATTTCGGTGGATTATGGAAGCTGGAGTAAATCATATAAGCATGATTTATGACGGGTAGATGGAAACGCTCTTTTAGCATTTAGGAATTTCGCACAGTATTGTCACAGGTTACATCCATCCTAAATCCCCATCCTAGGAGTCCTATATTCACTGATCCGAATCTTAATCCATTATGTCCTCACTTCCTTATTGGCCGGTCGCTAACTACACCAGCGACTATGCAACTGGAAGATGTTCCTGCTCATCGACTGACGCGCCATCAACCACAGGAATACCTAGATTCGACAACACTTCTGGAGGCGCTGGAGTAAAGATTACAGCTCAGCGATGCAAGTTGGAAGTAGGAGAGATTTCTTTACGCTTTTCCCAAGATACGTCCTCTCATCAAAATCGAAGAAAGACAAGACGTTGGACGCTGGTGCTTCCAAGGCCGGGGGCATGTTCGGACGGAAGACCATGATGAGCTGCGTCTACTGGAACGTTGCAGCAGCCGTACGTCCATTGGCTGCGCGGCCCGTGCGTTCGACCAATGAAGTTCATCTGGGGCGCCCCGAATCGAAGTTTTAGCGCGAAACAATATTCGTTACCAAAAAATTAAAATATCCGTCACATTCAAAATTCGCATCTTCCTATACGCACTAAATTTTACTTCTGTCCTATTATTTCGCTATTTTAACTATTTTCTATTGTAATTCGCTATTTTATTCATTATATTTATCTACGCAAACAAACTGAGCTTTATTGAAGAAGAAACCTACGCAGCAGCCCGATCAGAAATGAAATGGAAAAAAAAGTCAGATCGAAAAACAAGACTGTCAAGACACTCCAGTAAGTTGTTTCATGCACCACATTTAACATTTTGTTATCAAGCAGCAACAATTTCAGAATAAAAAAACCCGATCAATACGAACATCCCAGTTAATTTAATTGCGAATGTTAACTGACAGATTATGAAATTTATCGCAAGCAAATAAATTCGTGGCAAATAATTAAATCGCCGTTTAATGCGAGACCAAATTTTAACGATAATAAAGTTTTGATATGCCGAGTGGTCGCACTCTCGATATATGCGATTGAACTGTTAAAATATTGGTAATTGGTAATGATAATGACATTCGTTGCTGGCGTAAAATTGTTGAATATGGAAAGTGGCTCCGTCTTAGCGCTTTTTAGGTTTTCTGTGCTTACAATTATATAATTATTTTTTAATGAACCCCACTTGTTAGTGGTGGTGAGGTAACTAAACCATTGAGAACATACGTCTTAACGTTATTTCCTAAAAACTGAGGAGATCAAGATGACATTATTGGCTAGACATCCGATGACCGACCTAAGTAGAAGTTTTTTAACTGCCGCAATTAAATAACACACACTACCACAGTGCCTTCGAGCTACCTTCAATCTACGTCAATCAAAAAAATAATAAGTCAATCAATAATTTCAAACAAGTTCATAAGAAAATTATACAGTACTTAACCTTTTAGTTGTTCTATTTAATGCCTAAACCACTAAACACAGACCGTCGTCGGTTGTCGCGAAATATCTTGAAGGAGTGACAAAGGGTATGACAGTGTTATATGTACAGGGAACTAGAATAAAGTGTAATCAAGCAAAGTCGCATGTAACATCTAATTTAAATCTATGAATAAAAAAACTACTACGTGCCTAAGTTAATCAGAATGATATAGAAATTCATTCAATAATAGTGTTTTATCGCTTTACTATGAAATGGTAATTATCTACATTCAAGCCATTGTTTACCTGATAAGATAGCTTGATCAGTTAGTTATATTGCCAAGGCTTAAGATAAAACTGGCATTTATCCGTTAGCTCTCTATTTTACGCTAAACGATTCAATAATATTTATAACTTCGCTATTTAATTAATTGATAAAAGTTAGCAGCATAATAAAGATAATAAAGATGACAACACTTTAAAACCGAAAGCTTAATCACACTAATTGTACCTATGCATGAAAAATCTGTAGTCCGTTAGTTTTTTTAGGGCGTACTCAAAAATAAGTGTACTTACTGTCGTTATCATCATCATCATCAGCCATACGACGCCCACTGCTGGGCATAGGCCTCCCCCAAAAGGGGAGGTTTGCCATAACGCTTAGCAGGCGTGTTGGCGATCGGAGTAGGCCTGCTGTTTCAGGGAGACGCTGCTGCCTATCTCCTGATGGCGGTTTTCTCTCGAGGTATTCCAATTAGGGCACCAATTTTAACCGCACCATTTGAAACGCACCAAAAGCATTCCCGTTACGGCACCATTGGTTTAATGTAGAGGTGTTCACTAAAAACCTCGATATTTCAGTTCAGTCACAGCCGTCTCTATCGTCTTCTACAAGCCATGCTATGAAACGGAACGGCAACATTGCTGTGAACCGGTTTACTCCTCTGAGTACTAAATCCTATGGAGGTGGCATACCTACGAAAAAGTGAGGTGTAACTAAGTCACAATGTAAGAAAATCTTGGAATTCAATTTTAAACTACTTCTAATTGTCGTATTAATCGGTCCGTCAAAATCGGTCCAGCCGTTTCAGAGATTAACCGGAACAAACAGACAGACAGACAAAAATTGTAAAACATGTCATTTTGGTATATGTACCGTATATTTAATCATATGCACGTAGTAAAAAGCGGTTATTTAATGTTACAAACAGACACTCCAATTTTATTTATTTGTATTGATGTATAGAAGATATGCCATCTCCATAGGATTCAGTACTCGAGGTTTACTCGCTGTTTACCTGTCAAACGGTGCAAACGGTGTCAAATCGGTTCACTTAAAACTACGTTGCCAACTTTATGCGCATGGCTTGTAGAAGACGATAGAGATGGCTGTGGTTCAGTTCATTATTATATTTGAAGTAGGTATTCTAGTAACAATTATATGCATGTATAAAGTCAAAGCCACCTTCTATCTCACTCGTTGCACTTGTAACAAGCCATGCTCCTTGGAAAAGCGGCAACGTTGCAGTAGATGACGTCAACGTGTTCTGTTCCGGTGGCCAAAACTGGAACTAACGTGTTTTGTTCATAATGTCATTTTACTGTCAAGTTGCACTGTCCAACCAGCGCTGCTGTCACCGGAACAGAAAAGATTGTTGATCTATACACTTTACTCTTTGTTCTATATAAATAAACAATCGTGTAGTGTTGCCAGGTTAGGCGATAACTCTCAAATTATGTGGAAGTAAAAATCAACGAATACCTACTCGAAAAACAGTATAGAGGTAAATGCTTGGAACACAATTTTTGACTTTGTAACTTTGTTTGGGCTAATAAGGAGGTAAACATAGCAAAAGTCCCCGCCCGTAGCCCTTTCATCCGGGGGGGAGGGGGCGGTTTGAAGGTCTCATTTTTTTTTCAACCCTATTTTAGGACAAACTAGTTTTTCCTAGGCCAAACTAGTTCATCGCGTTGACATTTCAGAGAGCGACTTTGCCTCGGAAGACCTGTAGATGTAGAACATGACACAAAAAAAATAACCACCATTTTAATCAATCACGTGTTCTACAGGACTTCCGAGGCAAACTCGCTCTCTGAAATGTCAACGCGATGAAATATTTTGGCCTAGGAAAAACTAGTTTGTCCTGAAATCGGGTTTGGCCGGTAAAATATATACAGTATTTTACAAAACTTTTAGCCCAAACAAAGTTCCAAAGTCAAAAATTGTGTTCCAAACATTTAGCTCTATATCTCTTCGTTGACTAGAATAAAATTAATTTTTTTTTATATATAATAAAAAAAAATAACTTTCGCTGTAATTCAATTCACATCTTAGATTTCTGCGCGAACTGTTCATTTAAATAAAACACTTTCTCGGATTTTGCACGCATTTATTTAACAACTTGGTTAAATTTGCTTGTTACAAAATAAAAAGAAAATCTATTATTTTTGCACATTTTGGATAATTTTTTTATCTGGATGTGGCAAGTCGGAATACTCTTTGGTCATGTCAAGAAACGTTGCTGTTTGATTTTCTTGATTGCTGTTTGGGTGTTTTAATACAATATCTATTGTATAATTAGTGCATATAAATACGTGATCATTGTTGGAAATTACTTATGAAACCTTGGATCTCGAAAGATTTGGATTCCCGAAGGAGGAACACTGCGTCAGCGATGGATTCGTGCGATACCTCGAGCCGACTGGGAGCTTACAACATCAGTAGGAGTGTTTAATAAACATTTTCGTGACTGTGATATAGTTAAAATAAAACAACCCTTAGTTATGTACGCGTATTATTTGATTTTAAGGCGCTATAATCAGGAATTCATCTCATCTCATGCATACAAGAAATTAGGATTAGTAGACGACATTGACATTTATGACGTTGCCAATCCGAGCAGCATGGCCTGTAGGAGCGCAAGCAGCCGAGAAATAATAGCGGGCCATGATAAAGTACAATGTAGCTGTCCGAATTATCGTTTGGATTATGAAGTACCAGGATAACACAGCTATGGAGGCGGTAGTATACATAGGTAAAGAATATTTTCTAACCAGTCGCAACTATAACTACCTCCTGCATAGCTATGTTATCCTGGTACTTTAGAATCGCGAAAGAAGTCTTCAAAAATAATAAAGAACTGAATAGTGTTATCGATGTTTTTTAGTTAGGTAACAGCTCTACTACGCCTCTAACGATTGGTGCCGTAACGGGAATGCTTTTGGTGCGGTTCGAATGGTGCGGTTCAAATTGGTGCCGTAACTGGAATACCTCTTTCTCTCTGACGCCTCTTATGACACCCACGGGAAGAGAGGGGGTAGTGCTATTCTCTTTCTGGGAATCTTTCTCTGGTCGGAATGGGTCCATCCATAACGACGAGTTCCGGCACTACACGGCACCTGTCGTTATGGATGGACCCATTCCGGTAAGCCCCCGGCCGATATGCTCGTTGTTTCTCTTGTTTGGATAAGAAAACAACGTACCGGAATGGGACCACAACGGCCAGACTAATCGCACGGTCAGCATAAGGTAATACTTATATATTTTATTAAACAGAATATAGTATTGGCACAGTTAACTAACAGTTCCATTGTTAGTTTGCTTATGCTAGAATGTGACGTTTCTTTGGGATAAACTATATATTATTATAATATATTAATTATATATTTTTATTATTATTATAAAAGTAGCCTATGTCACTCTCCAGCTCCTAAACTATCCCCATTCAACGAATCACGTCGCTCCGTTTTGACATGAAAGACGGACATACAAACACACTTTCACATATATAATATTAGTATAGATAATTCACTATTAAACATCACGCTACTTAGTATAATTTGGCGACCGATAACGAACTTATGGCCCAATGTGTTAGTTATTAATATGCAGCCTTCATACAAGCCGGGTGACACCACGATAGAAATGAATCACGACCATTAACAAAGGTCTAAAAAAATCCCACAACAGCCTAACCCAGATAGCGGTGTAATGGCGGACCTTGGCGTTGCGCGCGCGCTTCAGACGCTGCGCATGCGCTAGTGGCGATCAATTGCGAGAATTGAGTACCCCTTTAACTTGTCAATTGGGAATTCGTGTTACGGGTGTTAACCGTAAGTAGGTACGACTATATCATATACTTAGACCAGTATAAATGTCATGACAAATATGATTATTTATAATGGAGCATGAAAACAACACATCATCATCAGCCGTTTAATGTCCCCACTGCTGGGGCACTGGCCTTCCTTATGGATGAATAAGAAGAATGAGCCATGACCCACCACGCGGGCTCAGTGCGGATTGGTGGGTATTAACGACTGCAAGTGCAGCCGGGACCAACGGCTTAACGTGCCTTCCGAAGCACGGAGGAGCTCGAGATGAAAAGTTTTTGGTCACCCATCCCGTGACCGACCATTGCGAACGTTGCTTAACCTCAACGATCGCAGGCCGAGCGCGCTATCCACTGCGCCACGGGCTCCTCAAAAAAAAAAACAACACAATTACAAACATATAAATTAACAAACACAAGCACCATGTTTGTTGTCTGAATGTCAATACAGACATTGAATTATGTACTCTCAGCAGACCGGACAATCCCCTGGCGATTTTTGGGGCGTTTTTCAACAATGTAAGACTTTTTTAAGTTAAATAAATTATAATAAAAAGTAGGTAGGTACATCTTCTACATTGCTGTTATGTATCATGAAACAAAAGAATAACAGAACTTGCGCACAAAATAAACAGATTTGCGACGATTCTTTGATTGAGCGTTGATTGAGCGCGCGAGCATTACAACTTACGCTAGGGGGTCGTGATGATTTGCGAGACGTGACACACACGTGCACACACCAAGACCTGTTTAATAGATTCTAAAACAGTGTGTTCAAACCGGACCTCGAACCTAACACTGAGAGAAACTCCTCAGTTTTTCGGTCATACATCGGTACTTAAATGCACACTGTTATTTCTTTCGCGTTTTGTGAGTGTATCGTTCGTGATATTGTACAAACTAGTACAATATCTGGTGAACTAATCAGTGTTACACATTACGTGTTACAATACACCAATCTGTACACAGCACTAGATTACCATCTGCGAAACATGAATGAATTTCGCAACCTTAGTTCCAAGACGTAGTGATAAATGATAATAACTGCGACATTTTCACGCACGCAGAAAACTGGTTGAAATAAACTTTGTAAGTATAATTAAAAAATAATTTTATAGAACGTCGGTCACATCAATCATAAGAGTAACAGTAAAGGGTAATTCATCAAATAAAACGTAATACAGTTATTATGATACACTCAAAAGCGCATCAGGCTTAAGGATGGACATTGATCGTATCTCTCTACTACATAGTATAAAACAAAGTCGTTTCCCCTAACATGAATGTCTGAGGGGGAGATAAAATTTTCCCACAGACATTCATGCCAATTTGATCAAACTGTTTGATCAAATTATTTGAACGTGTATGGCTGCCATGATGTTATGAACATTTGTATTCGGTGTATGTCTGAGTGGTTGATCTCTATATTTATTTAGTCATACCTACGTCCTATGGCACAGAATAATACTAACTATACTATGGTTCTGATATTCGTAACACAGGTGTTCTGCTCAAGCTACTTATTTTGAAATCAGAGGGCCGAGTATAAATTAATTACTGCCGCACTCAGAGACGCCAATTAACTTTAATTGAAAATTAAATCTCCTTCTGTCTCTTTTTTATGTCTAGTATTGAATAAAATAGGAACGATAATTTAATGCCAATTAAATTTACCTGCCGTCTCTGAGTGCGGCAGTTAGACGTTTGAGTTAAATTTTGGCAGATAAATTGTTATAGCAAAAATATCAGCTTACATAAAAAATTACATTTACATTAAGACTTACGATAACAAACTTACACTATGGGTAAAAAACAAAGTGTGTTTTCTAAGTCTTTTTTATTGGAATAATTCGTCCAATTGCAGCATTTTAAACATGATGCGGTCTCTCCTGTACCAGCATTCAGTGGGACATAATATGTTGGGGTACAACAATACATCATATACGTTACGTGGTCCGAAACACCACAATGGAAGCACGTGGGATGCGCGCAGGCGCACTGAGTCCCGTGAAATTGTGTCAAATGCTGCAGCCATTCGAGAGGGAACCAAGTTTTTTTTTTTGCATAAATAAAATATTGTTATGTTCTAATGGCATTGGAGCAATATCAATGTAATATTAGGAAATAGATGGCCGAAAAGAGAGATGCTATCTGGCGAAACTAGCTATCATAATAATTATGAGCTAATTCACAATTCACCAACCAATTTTTTTCTTATTTTTAACCGACTTCAATAAAGGAGGAGGTTTTCAAGTCGACTGTTTTTTTATGTATGTTTTACCATAACTTCGCCCTGTTGTTAACCGATTTTAAAAATTCTTTTTTTATCTGAAAGAACATGGTTTGGCCCCATGAAAAGTTTACAGTACAGTTCAGTAATTTTTTAGATAGCTACATTCTTCCAGACTGACAAAGGCTTTTTTCCCAATATTCCTACGGGAATGGGTACCAAGCGGGTAAAACCACGCGGAGCATTTAGCTAACACAAAAAAATGATTATACGGGATCAATAATATTCACAAGTTCAGAAGGTATTTTACCATTAGAAGCTGCTCCGCTCCACCGGCCCTGAGCGAGTATAAATAGCCGTAGGCTATATTAAATTAGCAAATTCTCTTGGGCAGTGGAATTCGAACCGACGAAAATGAGGACGGAAATATTTTATTAAGGAAAAAGAAAACTCCGAAATTCAAAGCGTTTGCAACGCACACACACACACACTCATGCTACAAACCTCATCATCTCTCCAGCACTTCTCACTAACCTGTAATAACAATAAAAATAATAATAAATAAAACATAATATGTACAACAATCAATTCTACTTATTCTAATAATAAAAAAAAGATAATAGAAAACTTTAAAAAATATATATACTTCATTTGAATAAACAGCTAAATATGAGAAACATGCTACTATACATTTGGAAAATCTTAACGACATATTTTGATATTCTGATACTGCTTAAAGCGTTTCTTGCATTATAATGGAAGCATCCTGGTCACACTGGCTGGTCAACTCGGAATTATTATACCACGTTCTTAAAAAAACGATTCACACGTAAGTACCGATAGCAAATACAAGTAGTAAAAAATAGAACAAGAATAGAGAAGAAGAGGTATGAAGAAGGTACATAATTTTAGACTGAGGAAAAAGAGGTAGGGCAGGCGTACCGGTTTTGGCCACTGTACCGGTTTTGGCCACTTTTTGCTCTAAAAGTTTTCTAAACAACTTTAAGCCAATTTTGATAAAGGCAATTAAATTAAGGTATTTTAAGGTAATAATAACAACCGTTAGAATTCCTTATGTCATAAGATTTTTTTTCAATAAATTCCATTTTCTGTTTGAAAAAATGTTTTGTATGAAAATTTTAAGAAATTTGTTTTGGATGAAATACTTTATAAACCTTTGTTTTTTTACAATTAAATTGTTGTTTTGCAATTGACTGGTTTCTAGCGCATTAGAATATATCGATTTTAGCTGGGTTTGGTTTTGATATTTCGCAATACTTACAAAAATTTAACTATCAGTAAGTGGCCAAAACCGGTACATTTGGCACCTCTCACACATTGTGTGTAATATAAAAAAAACTATTTTACTTTTATTAATTTGAAAAATGTACCTTTAAAGGTAGATAAATTATCTATAATTTAAAATATAATTTGTGTCTTAAATACCTAGGACCATTTAGTACTTAGTGCTTAAAAGTAAAAAAAATCCTTAAAGTGGCCACAAAGGGTACCTCTGCCCTACCTAATATTTTTATACTAAAGAGATTTTTTCGAACTTTGGTCTTAAAGATTTCTGCGACTCAATAGTATAATTTTTCAATTTTGTACTTCAATTTCACGATATACAATTTTCCCATCCTCCGCATTTTCCCTAGTTTATCCATCCTTTCACCTGCTCGTGGAGCCGTTCAAATAACTCTTGTAAACCACCTTTAAAAATGGTGGTGATATGATTAGCCACATCACTGCCTTGCGGAGGTGAAGTAAAGTAGAAGTGAAGTAGATTACAAAATTACAAACGAAGGTTCATTCATCAAAAAAAATTTTTATTTTCCTGCATTCACAATGCAATTTTTATCATTGAAAAATGGAAAATGAAGCATTCCTAGAAAATCGACCCGTCTCACAATGGGACGATCCATCCCATCGGAGCTGGTTGTGAGTGAGACGGGGCGATTTTTCCTGAATGCTTCATTTTCCATTTTTCAAATCGTGGTAGATTTAAATTTTAATTAAATTTTGTTATTTCTTAACCCTCATCTTCGTTGCAGACTGTACCTTATGACGCCGGCACAATATGTCCGCGCACATTTATCATCGCGCGTCGCTCACGCTCACGCGACATCGCGCCACAATACTACGCATTGTGCGCGACTGAGCCAGATAGCGCATTGTACGAAAACTGCTTATAGAAATGTAGGTTTTGAAATTTAATACTCAAATGTTTGTTTACTGTCGAAAAATGTAGAATATAATTGGCTTAATGATTTTTGAAGAATTATATTCAGTATTATATATTTCGCTAAACATGAAAATAACCTGCCATTTGTCTTATAGCTATTATTACCTACTTAACTACATACTAGCTACTCTTCCCCGGAATTCTCCATAAACATAAATGGTAACAATAACATGTCACCTTCTACGCAGATACAGTGCAGCAATTACATCTGTGACGTTGTTAACACTACATCAAATTTTCTGAGAAACAATTTTCATTAACCCGACGGCAATTTACATAAATCTACATCTTCTCACTTCATATCAAACCACCTCAACACGATCGTATCGTAAAATTTTACTTTGTCGGTTTGTGTATCAAGCTGCAGCTGTCTCTTTTTGACCACTTCATGTCAAAACATAAGACAGGGACAGAAACAGTAACATGACCGCATAAAATGAAATTGTGCGGTAAAATTAACATTGGTTTCTTTGAGTAAACAGTGGTTTCGCATGAGTTAAAGCAGAACATTTTCAGGTGTCCACGGTAACACATGATCTGATTCCGAAATATGATTCTTGGAAATAAAAAATTAAGGTTCATTTTTCGTGAACCATTAATTTCGTACGTGCAACCTGAAATTTACACGTTTTCATAATTGGATTTCTGTGGAATCATCGTTATTGGATGTAATTATTTAGCTTTCGATATCATCGGACAAGTGCCACAATCTTCAGAAAGTTTGACATACAATTATTTGCGAATGGATTTGAAGTAAGTACTCTTATATCCGTCAACCAGAGGCAAGTTAGTAGGCAGACAGAATTTTCGTTATGAATGCCTTAATTTTATTTAAAGTTATATTAAACTTGTTTTCTCTTATGGTACAATAAAGTATATCATGTATAGTCCTTAAGGTAATCGCATACTTGGCCGCGGCAAACGAGCCGAACGCAACGAATTTTTGGATTCTGAATACGGCATCGCAGATTCGCAACAGGTGTTTCACAGGATCCTTCTTAATTTTTATATTATAAATGCGAAAGTTTGTGAGTATGGATGTTTGTTATTCTGTCACGCAAAGACTACCAAGCGGATCTGGATGAAATTTGCAACAGAGATAGATTATAGACTGGAATAACACATAGGATACTTTTTATCCCGATATTCCCACCAGAACGGGAACTACGCGGGTGAAACCGCGGGCGGCCGCTAGTTTCATATAAAGAATTCTAAAATTCGTTTCGTTCGGCTCGTTTGTCGCGTTCGGCTCGGATAATTGTGCGTTCACCTTTACGGTAGAGTAGTTTGAACCAGCGACAAGGAAAGGTGGTTGGATTCGCCCCGCCCGGCCCGGGTCGTCAGCGACAAGTTATTTATTTAAATGTTTACTTTTTTGCATTCACAATGCAATTTTTATTATAGAAAAATTTAAAATGAAGTATTTAGAAAAAATCGACCCGTCTCACATCCAGCTCCGATGGCACTCGAACCCACGACCTTTGGGTATCCGGGCGACTGCTCTAACCACCGAGCTAACCGTAGCTGTTGGTTGTGAAACGGGTCGATGTTTTCTAAATACTTCATTTAAAATTTTTCGACAAGTTATTTTTCGACAATAACTACTAGTACTTAAGTGTAATATCTCAGTTCTCACGTATCGAGAATTATACCGGTAGAATGACATAACTATTAGTAGCTAAGCTACCTTATGTGCGCATTTAAACCTATAAAATACTTAATGAGTCCTTCTTTAAACAAGATAAAAGTTGAATAGGTTCATTTAAAGGTGGACATTAATAGGTTTGTCAAATAAAATTGTTTAGTTACTCTAGCTTGCAATCAAATTGTACCTAATAAATTAATACTGCCGCTGCAGCGGCGTATGGAGTGTTCCAATTGAAACGTCATACTGTCACGTCACGTCACCACCAACATTGTGCCACTCCGTCAAATCGAGCCATTGGCACGTCAATACGCACTGTTAATTTATTTGCTCAAAATTAATCTTCATAGAAGTGGTACATAAATCCATACAAATCGCAGGATTCGCAGGTGCCAGTCTCGCACAAACATTAGTTGTTTTACTATTATGATGCTAAATTTCAGTTATGTTATGGTACATCAAATGCCTATTTAATTAACCCTGCCACTGTCGTGGCAGCGTATGTTATATTCCAATTAAAACGTCAGGCTGTTACGTCACAATAATGTTGTGCCACTGCCAGCACAAAATTAACAGTTCGTATCATTTTAACTTTCAGAAATTATTAATTTCATGATAGCAAAACCACTTTACTACTTTTACTATTATTATGCCAAATTTCACTCATGAATCCTATAATACCTACTCACCTATTGCTAAGTTTCTCGCTACTTTGCATCAAACTCCTAATAAATTAACCCTGCCACTGCAGTAGCGTATGTTGTATTCCAATTGAAACGTCATGCTGTCACGTCACACCATCATTGTGCCACTCCGTCACGTCGAGCCATTGACACGTCAATACGCACTGTTAATTTGACAAGGTAATTAAGCCCAAGAAAGTTTGCAATTAAACGACACAATCAGACAGGCGGCTGATAAAAGGCGTTTTGTGGGACGCGAGATGATATTCATCATGGCCGGATAATTCGCGGACAATTTGCTTGCTTTATCAGTACGTAATTATCCGAAACTCGCCAGTTAATGGACGGTTGTGGTGTAATTGTGCAGTGTGATTTAAGGGCGACGGGCGACGAGCGGTGAGGTTTACTTGTATGCCAAGAAGTCTACTGGTCTCTAAATATAGACAATTTCAGGTGTAGTTCCGAGCTGGTTTTCTGCTTGTGATATTAGATTAGACTACAGCACAGTAAAAATAATACCTTAGTAGGTACTGACTAGTGTCTACCTACTGGCTTAGTGCAAAATACTAAATAAATGAGAGCGCACCTTTAGGAATTCTGACGTTGAACGTTAAGAACGTACAGAATTACATAAAACAAAACTTATATATTAGGTAACATTACATTTTAAAATGGGCGAGGCAAGGCCCAGCAGTGGGCGTCATGCGACTGAGGATGACATTTTTACATCTTATCGCGGATCATTCGCTATCGCAGTCGCGTTAAAACTACACCACACCCTAAAATATTGCACTCCCGCGCATCTTCTCGTAAGAATGATGTGTACAATCGCCGCCATGTTATTACAATGTGAATTATGGCGTTGACACGTATAGTCACCGAATAACCGAAAATATCACGGACAAAGGCGATAATTAGGCGCGAAATTTAATTTCCGTGAATCGTTCGAAAGTGCATTGTGCAAGTGTTAATTAAGCAGAGTTCGGCCGAAGCGACCGTCTCCTCTTATAATGGGGGTTAACTTAATGATCGGTTATAATGACCAGAACAAGTGTCAGATTGAATTAATTCTCGCAGCTACTTGTGACATTGACACAGCTTTTTTTGTTTCTTACGAATATTACGTCAATTGCAAAAAAATACATGTATGTGATCAGACAATAATCGCTTCGAAAAAGACAAACCTAAGAATTAACGCTTAAATAGTTTACAATTAAAATTACATACGTACGTGTAAAAAAGAAGCAATATTATTTTAGAGAGTGATTCCTATTTCGATCTATGTTTTGGACAGCTTTGCAGTTTCACGGGGAGAATCGTCCCCTAAAATATAATTGCTTCCTTTTTTTTCACCCTGAACAATATATAGATAAACTAGCGGCCGCCCGCGGTTTCACCCGCGTGGTTCCCGTTCCCGTGGGAATATCGGGATAAAAAGTACATATAAACCTTCCTCTTGAATCACTCTATCTATTTAAAAAAAACGCATCAAAATCCGTTGCGTAGTTTCAAAGATTTAAGCATACAAAGGGACATAGGGACAGAGAAAGCGACTTTGTTTTATACTATGTAGTGATAGTGATAAGCTTCGCGCGCGCGGTTTCACCCGCGTGGACTAAGACCTGTGCCCAGCAGTGGGTAGCCTATGTCACTGAGGAATAACAAAGCATTCTAAAGGTAAAAGATTGTTTTAAATAAGTTGAGTAGTTCCGAAGATTACCTACTACTACAACCTCACAAACTTTACCTCTTTATAATATTAGTATGGATAAATATTGTAAAAAGCAAATAATTACAGAAGATACGTTAACCGATCTATGCTTTGTGAAACGATAAATAAGAAAGGAAAGAAACCAATAATTCAATATTGTTCAGTGTGCCATGTTCGTACCCGAGCCGCGGCGCCTCTAATGTAAACAAACTCAAAAGAGTCAATATTACTCTTCCTTACAGCTTGACCACACGTCTGAATTTGACAGGACATATCAGGTCTTTGGACAATTTTATTGTGAGCCCTACTTAATAAACAATAGGACGACCTGTGAAAAGTAGGAAATCACGCAAACCAATACCTATTCAATATTGTTACGTGTGCTATGTCCGTACTCAGGCGTAACGGCACATCAAATTTTAAACAAACTAGAGTCAATATTCCACCACAGGTAATGAGTGTGTCAGGACTTTTGGGTATCATGAGAGATAAGGAGAATGATCCATGACTTATATCACGCCGGCCCAGTGCGGATTGGTGGGTATTAATGACTGTAAAAGCAGTCGCGACTAACGGCTTAACGTGCCTTCCGTAGCACGGATAAGCTCAAGATGAAAAATAAATAATTAATTGGATTTAAAGTTTAAACTAGCAAAAGTATTATATTTAATAATTAATATACTTACTTATATAAAACCAATAAAACACTAAGGTAATATTAGAAAAAGATAATTAAAAATCTAATCTATAGCACGTATGGTTGGTTAAAATTATGTTTTTATTTATCCTACTAATATTATAAATGTGAAAGTTTGGATGTTTAGATGTTTGGATGTTTGGATGTTTGTTACTCAATCACGCGAAAACGGCTGAATGGATTTGGCTGAAATTTGGGACATAGATACTTTGTAGCCTGGAGAGGAATATAGGCTACTTATTATCCCGGAAAATATCACATTCCCGCGGGATAACGTCGTGTAGTCCACGCGGGCGAAGCCGCGGGCGGAAAGCTAGTAACTCATAAAATAGACGATTTATCTAGATTGCATTTTTGTTGTTACTTGTTTTAAAGAATCCTTAAATTTTATTTTGTAGTTACCCTATTTTCGATGCCAGGCATGAAGTGAAATGCATTTTATTTTCTGGCGTTAGTTCCGAGAAAAATGTTATATCAATTTCGCGTTTGTGCATAATTGCCTCCTTTGGTCACATTTCAATGTAAGATTCATTTTACAATAAAAGTTTTGTTTTCTTACAGATTGCTTGAAAGTTTTTACTTTTCTACAAGTTTTCTACATTATTAGGGACTGTGCCTGTTTCTCAATGTCTGATTAAGAAATACTTCCCAGTTTAATTGACAGTTTCGTATGGACTATATATCAAGTAACAGCTAATGAGAACTTACTTAGTCATTGAGATTTTATATTATTTTTATGCATTCACAATGCAATTTTGTAAGTATAGGAAAAATGTGATAGTAAAAAACCACGAGCCCTATAAGTATCCCGCCTGAAAGCTACTTATAGGGCTCGTGGTTTTTTACTATCACATTTTTCCTATACTTACTTAGTCATTGTGAAACTGGCCCAAATAATAATGTAACCAAAAAGATTTTCTTTTAAAGGATTTGCTAACCACTGATGACCGTATCATCAAAAAGTCCCAAAAATAATTTCTTTTGATGTTAAAAAATATTGAATCAAGCAAACATAAAGGTTATAAATTGAAAAATGGAAAATGAAGTATTTTGAAAAAATCGACCCTACTAAATACTTCATTTTCCATTTTTCAACCATAAAAATTGCATTGTGAATGCAAAAAAGTAAAAATTTAAATAGCTCCGAGGGGACTCGAACCCACGACTTTTCACTGTGCGGGTGAATGCTTTATTTTTGTATTTTTCCTGCATTTTTTCTAATACTTCATTTTCAATAATAAACATTGCATTGTAAATAAGGTTGCCTGCCAGATGGCCGGGAATTCCGGGAAAGTCCCAGAATTTTGCGTGTGGTCCTGTGTCCAGTAATAAATAAATAAATAAATAAATTACAACATATTGTCCGAAAATTCATGAATGCTACTTTTTACCACAAAGTTACGACACCACGCGGCGCGGGCGACGCGGAAGTCTTAAAGAGTTGCTAAAATTATATTTACTTCAATTTAATTTGCTATTGAGGAATTTTGGACGCAAATATATGCCGGAGCTTCCCAAACGCTGTCCATCCGAGCTGGATTCGACGAGAGATCTCTTTCTCGAAGTTGGACTTACCTAATTGGATTGTCTGTCCTAGGTAGACATAGTGATCAACAACTTCGAGTGTAATGTTCCCAACATTAACTGGAGCGGATGCAACATGGGCATTGGACATGGTTTTCGTCGTATCCATGTTCATCTTCAGACCCACTCTATGGGAAGCATTGCTGAGATCTTCGAGCATTGTGTTCAGGTCTTCCAAGGTCTCAGCCATGAGACTTATGGAAGCGAGACGTGGTCTTTTACTATGGGTCTCATAAGAAGGCTCAAGGTTACCCAGCGAGCAATGGAGAGAGCGATGCTTGGTATTTCTCTGCTCGATCGAATCAGAAATGATGAGATCCGCAGGAGAACTAAAACGACCGACATCGCTCGAAGGATTGCTCAGTTGAAGTGGCAGTGGGCGGGACACATAGCGCGGAGAACCGATGGCCGTTGGGGCGGAAAGGTTCTCGAATGGCGTCCGCGAACCGGACGACGTTCCTTAGGCAGGCCCCCTACAAGGTGGACCGTCGACCGACGTCGTACGGTTGAAATGATGATGATGATAATTTGCTATATTAATTAGCAAAGAATAAAAATATATTTTAAAACTGTAATTGGTCCAGCAGCATTTGGACTCTTTATACCGTTGGTGACCTTTTTTTTGACGGTGACTGAGGCTCTGAAGTTCCGCCGTAGCCAACGCTGAGTTTCCAATAAGCTTCCTAGCACAGTTTTCGATCGATTCTAGAAGTTCTAGCTGATAGTTAACAGAACCAGCCTATAGGTGACAACAGTACCTCCATGCATGGACGAATCTGCGTTTTGTATAACAAAAGCAGTTGGTCCGGCGTTCTTTCACTATTGGGGACATTATTCCCGAATGACATAGGATACATTTTATTCTGAAATTCCTACGGGAACGGGAACCGCGAGGGTAAAACCGAAAAAAGATGATACGTAACGCTAAACGCCGCCATATTCTCAACAACATCTCGTCCTCCTCTTCTGCTGATATCTGGAAGTTCCTTGGAACTCTAGGTATAGGAAAATCGCGACATCTAGACTTGCCTAACTCAATTGGACTTCACGATCTCAATCTCCATTTCACCACTTCATCCAAATTAGATCGTGCGGCGACTTCACGTACCGTTGCTACTATAGCTAGTCTAGCGCGTCCCAATATACCCCCGTTTCGTTTTTCTCCAGTTACCGAGGATGAGATCAAAAAGATTATCCTCTCCATTAAATCCAATGCTGTGGGTTGTGATGGCATAAGTCGCTGCATGATAGTTACTTTATTGGAACATCTTCTACCAGCTATCACCCACATCATAAACTTTTCCTTTAATTCTGGTGTTTTCCCCAACCTTTGGCGTAAAGCCTATGTCCGTCCTCTCCCCAAAACCAGTAATCCATCTCATCCTAACCAATTTCGTCCAATTTCCATCCTTCCCTTCATGTCCAAAGTGCTTGAGGCCTGTGTTCACAAGCAATTCTCTCACTTTGTCCATGAAAACTCCCTACTAAGTCCTTTGCAGTCTGATTTCAGACCAGGACACAACACCGCTACCGCTCTCCTCAAAGTGACTGGCGATATTAGGAAAGCGATTGAGGATGGAAAAATAACGGTTTTGGTACTTATTGACTTTTTCAACGCTTTTAATACAGTCAGTCACTGTTCGGAAAAGATCGACGTTTCTGAACGCATCTCTAATGTCACGTCAAATTGACATTAGTCTGTCACTTGAAGTTGACAGTTCTACTCTTGATTGGAATTCTTGTAAAAAAGATGTCGGATTAAATTTTGCTGAATTGTTAAAAAACCGCTCGCGTTGAATATGCCTGGCATATCGAGCCTGAATTGAATCTTAAATTATCGATTTGATCCCGTTTTGTACGACCAAGATTTTGACGCCATCTTGACGAGTGGCCGGTCGCGAATAACCTTCCACCACGCGTTGTTGTCGGGACAATATATCTTAATAAGCAAGCCCCGCGTGTGTTATTGTGTACCTATTGTTGAAGCGCCCAGTGTTTTGGGACCCTGTGTGGTGTTAGTTTTGTGAGTAAGGTGACGAATTGGTAAGGTCTGCAGAAGAAGAAGGATTGACCAGGGGGCGCGCCCTCTGTCTCCGCTGCCCAGGAGACTTTCGACACCACAGACCGTATGTAAAATCACCTTACTTCACATTAAGTCGCTGTGTATCGCAGTCCAATTGTTCAGTTACATCCCGGCTGAAACCAAGTTTTGTCCGGAGTCTATACTCATGATAACCTTCCACTGCGCCATGCCGATTCCGCGGGTCTAGGCAGGGGTGTACTGAACAGTCACGATATCCTTCTTTCCATATTGTCCCATCTTATGGTCTCTGACGAGGTACTGGAATGGTTTTCATCTTATCTTCGGGAACGCCAGCAGGCTGTGCAATTTGATGAGTCAACCTCATCTTGGCTTAATCTAGACACTGGCGTTCCCCAAGGCGGCCTACTTTCTCCTCTTCTTTTCTCAATTTTTATTGATTTTGTCACACATAAACTTCAGTGTTCGTATCATCTTTATGCAGACGACTTACAAATATATGCCCAGGCGCGTGTTGATGACTTAGATAATGCTGTCAATGAATTGAACAGGGACCTACACCACATTAAGATCTGGTCTGACTGCTTCGGTGTTGCCGTCAACCCTGGTAAATGCCAAGCTGTGTTGGTGGGTAGTCCCCGGATGATGTCCAGAGTGGACTTCACTAATCTGTGTCCTATTATTTTCGACGGCACTCCAATACCACTAACCCCTAGTGTGAAGGACCTGGGTTTACTTATTGATTCTAGGTTTGACTAGCAAGCACAAGTCACAAGTATTTGTCAAAAAGTCACAGGAGTATTGCGCTATCTTTACCGTCTCAAAAACTTCTTTCCATCCAACATCAAGGCAATGCTTGTGCAGTCCTTAATCTTCCCTATCGTCGACTACGGTGATGTGTGCTACCTCGGCCTGAATGCAGATCTACTTAATAAACTTGACCGTCTTTTCAATAACTGCATTCGATTCGTATTTAATCTACGTAAATATGATCATGTGTCCGCATACCGATCGCAGCTTAAATGGTTACCCTTTCGGCAGCGCAGAAGTATGCGGGCTTTGACCACTCTATTTTCTCTTTTAAGCTCTACTAATGTTCCCTCTTATCTCACTTCACATTTCCAATACATATGTACTTCGCATGATAAAGATCTTCGTTCCTCTTTTAACCGTCTACTTAGCTGTCCCTCTCATCACTCTGATACCATTCATTCTTCTTTCTTCGTTCATCTTATTCTACTGTGGAACGTGCTCCCTTTAGATATCAGATTGTCCACCAGTCGGTATTCGTTCAAGACAAAGTTGCGCAAATTTTTAACAGAACAAGCAGACCGTTCTTAAAACTTGTTGTTTGTTATTAACTTATTACTTATCTATATATATATATACATATATATGCATATATATTGTATTTAATTATGATTTAATATTTATATTATATTTTATTTGTAGTATATAGTATTATATTATATTTCTTATGTATCGCAATTGTAATATATTTTATTTTAAAGAGTATACATTATTCTTGTTGTTCCTTTTTTTTCTTCTATAAGCTGGTTGTGCACCCTACTACATCATAGACTCCACATCACCCTACGGTTGACTGGTAGAAAATGCCTAAGGCATTAAGTCCGCCTCTGCACATTCTTTTTTGTGCATAAAGTGTTCAATAAATAAATAAATAAATAAATAAAATAAAACCGCGGGAGAGCCACAAATAAAGTCAAATAAAGTAACACTAATATCTAAATCATTGTTTTCATAATAAACAGATAACACTAAAAGTACCTGTTCATTACCTAAAGGTTTTCTATCGCATCATTAAATGCAAAAATACGTCATGAAAGGCACCGTCAAAATGGTTAAGTGAAGCCTACGACTTTATTACTCAGGTGTTTTTAAGAGCACGTACTGTGTGCAACCATGATATCATACAGAGTCTTTAATGAAACTTGCATTTAATAATAGGATTCCTCTTCTACGGTTTTTTTTACGTTTTTGCCACGTTTTCGTTGCTTGACCATTACCCCAAGACTAAGTTTCTCAATATGCAAACGTTACTATCGCGTTCGCGTTAAGAATTCTATTCTAGACATATATCTTGACAATAAGCTACAAAATATATGTCAAAAGTTTTACTCAAACGTATGCTTATTTACTATAGCACGATACTAATACATTCGAATACGTTTCCGAGTAGGTAAAGGCATGGAATTCATTCATTGACACAAGCTTCAGAATAAACACAAAGAAAGCATAATTATAATTCGAACCGAATCCAGTGTCAAACGGTTGTGATCGCCTAATTTGTGGCTGGCGAAAATAACGATAACCATATTATTATTATTTTTCTATTGATTAATAATATACTGGGTGCCTACCATCAACTCTTATTGCGGTTTTGTTTAGGACCTAAACTGATCTGCTTCGCTTATTCGTACCACGACAGTTTAATATCAATGACAGCGATTCAGTGATCATTCAATGACATTTCATTAAGCTGTCAGATCTCTTATTTGATTTATAACTCGGCCAAGCTGACATGACACCTGTAGGTTATGCCCGTCCCTCTCACTCTCCGGGCGTGACAGAATCGAGTGAAATAGACGGGTAGAACAAATAAGGACACAAATCGTTCGGTCATTCACATTTAGCAATTCATTTGCGATCCAGTTTTCAGAAGGTCGTAGTACGAAAGAAAGCAATTCATTTTAGGAACCTATTCTGCATCGCGCTATTTTTGAATCGCTGTCTTAAAGTTAATGGTAGGCACCCTGGTCGTCATATAACAAAATGTCGACAAAAATAGCGAATCGATAATTAAATATCGAATACATCGATACCTCAGCTCGATTCGCGGCGGCCTCTGGCGCCAGAGCAGCTTTCTACCACCGACTCTACAGAGGCAGACTTTTCATACGGTTCGCTTCCTAGAAATAATATGGCACTTGATATGATTTCTCCAACGAAACTAGAGTTAAGCATTTACGTTTTTGTTCGACTCTTATCGAAATAAACATAAAACTTTCGTTGAAAACACCCAGCAATTTATATGATAAACAAAGCTACAAGCAAACACATACTAAGGTTTTGAAACATTGACAACTATTGGCAGAGAGTAAAATACTTCCTGAAAAAATATAAAATTAAAGCCTTTATTTTTAGAGGTAGAGATTAAAAATAAAGAATTATATCATCGGAGTTCAATTTCGTTTCAGTATAAGTATCTAGTGCAGAAAAAACGACCAAAACGAAGTTCAATACTTTTATTTTTTATCTTTACACCTGCCTTCAAAAGCACTTTTGCCGACAGAGCCGTGAAAAATGTTACTTTACGGGCATTCGGTAATAAAACGTTTGCACTTAGAATTACCCGACGACCGCCATTTGTTCATGAGATCCCCCTTAGGCATTCTGCACACCGAACCCACCGGGGTTCGGTGTGTAGACTCCATAATATCCTTTGGCAAGCACTCATCCCAATGGCCACGCGTTGCATAGGAGATGTGTCAAGACTTTCCACACAATCGAGAGAAAACACCAGTAATGACTTAATAAGAATCCCCGTACTGTGGGCGGGGTGACCAGATGCCTCGACTAGTGATTTCACCTTCCGTAATCGATTGTAATTCCCGATGCTCTCCTCGGACCGAGTAATCGATTGTAATTCTCAATGTCTCACTTTCGATACGATAGGTGTGAAGCAAAAGTAATTTGCGCCTCGTTCGTTGAAGCTTAAACTCGTTGCTAAATTGTTGGTCATAAACGTTGTACTCTGATACAGGCTTAAATGAGAATGGCTCAAACTTAATATCAACAAAAGATATGAGATATATAATATCATGATATGATATGATAAATAAAAAGATATGAGTTTGAATAACTGTACTCAAAAACCACTTTTGTAACTACCGGGCCATAAGTAAAGAATCTGATTAATATATTTCCACTAGCCACTATTATGGGATAACTAATAGTTCAGAAGTAAGAAAACAACCTAAACAGTGACTTGAATAATAGATACAAAACTGTTAACGAGATTTTGCCAAATTAAACTGTAATGCTTGACAAGCTCTCATTATTTAAGTCAATTTTGGAGGTTTAAGAAAATTAATAAAGTTAAACTTGCTAAATACGCGTGGGCGAAAACATACGCTGACCAGCGACACCTCATCATAAATAATTAAGTAATTAACAATCTAGGAGCATTAAATAAACTTATATCGGACGACTCAAATGTGGGTAGCATGAATAATTTAAAATTGCCATTTTTTCGCTGGCTACCCACGATAAGATTAGTCAGTATTTCGACATTCCCGGCCCACGTTCAGCTGGTTATTAACATAAAATGCTACAATTCATTGTGCAATAAACGCAAAATGCGATTTTATCTAGCGACAGAATGGAGGTGTAAAATCCTGCAATGTGTTTTTTCGACAAAAACCAATATTGGCTCAAAAGATCACGCGCCAACCAGTATAAAGGTTCCAAAGCCGCCTGAAGTGCCTCCCTGAGAGGGCTCGACAAACATTGGCCTCCAACTATTGGCACAAATATTCACTCCACTTATCAGCTGGTAGTTTCGTTGAGTACAAAACGGAGCTATATTTTAGTTCCCAACATCGCCGTGTACATTTACACCCTCACTTTGAATTTTACGACTGCCATGTAATATTTCTATATTCCTTACGATTGTTCCACATTCAGTGTTTTTTTCTTTTGCAGGTATATTTGGCGTAGCTCTGCGAGACTATTACGCGACTGAAGATTTTCTGCAAAATATACAAATATTTACATAAAAAAAATTGTGTTTATTTCCCTACGCTAAGACTTATACCTTCAAGTACGTCAATTTGAACTTGATTTAAAGTAGAGCTCTCGGAGTATCGTGTCGAACAATTGCTTTACCCCATCAGATACCAGCAAAACGAATAAAAAACCTCATTTTCGCTCAAAAAAACAATGTTCACTGCATTTACAGATTATATTTCAGATGAAACAAAGCTCATACAATTTCGCTAACCGACAAAGCGGCATCGCAAATCTCATTTGCAGACAACAAACAGATAACTATCTCATTCTTTCAACAATGGCCGCTGGTCTCATAAAGAGCCTAATTAGTAATATTCCGTGTGCATTGTGGTAGCTATCTCGGAGCGGACAATAAGATGGAAGCGGTTTTATCTAGGGCGATACGGCTGGAATGGCGGCGGGAGCGACAATTATCAGCCAATGACGTTTGCGTGGTGCGTTTTTGTTGATACCCCTAGCTGCGTCTGCAGGATGTACGCTTTCCAATTCTAGCTCAGCAATAGCATTACCAGACTAGACCGGGTGTTGTGCAGCAATAGAATCGAGGCAAGGATATATGTCCGGAACCCGAGCTCCGCGAGGCCGGAGCCTGAGATACGATCGTGGCTCGAATACGTAATGGTCGGTAGTGCTCACCCGTGTAGCTCCTGTTTATTGTTACCGCTCTTGTCCGAGAACGTAAATTGAATAAGAGCCTGCGTAGAAAGCTCGCTAAGGGGGAAAACATACGGACTACCAACGCAATACATTTATTGGTGCTCCATTACATCAAAGATCGACTACGTAGGCAGAGCGGCACTGACCTTAGCCTTCAATTAATTATCGGAAACGCGTCATCGTTATTTTTATGAATGAACGAAACATTGAATGCATTTTGCGTTTACGGTTAGTTAAGTAATGTTTTGGTCAAGAACTTAATTGTCACTGGAATTTCTGATATCTCCAAAGATTACCTACATCATTGGTCGATCCTTAATTTGGTAACTTTGTGTTGCGTGTGTCTTGCCCTAAGACGGTCGGCACTGTTCCTTAACACAAAGTGGGCACTAAATCATAAATTGATTTATTCGAGCTGTTTATCGATTGATAATGCTTTAACTTTCCAAGTCACGTGTTCGCGAGTCAGTTGTTTTGCACTAGAATAACGGCAGCTGTATGAGAATGAGGTCAGGAAAATTGTGGTTCAAGAAATGTTTAAGTAACCTAAGAAAATTTTGATCCTTTAACGCTGCATAGAATACGTGTTTACTCACAAAATAAACCATCAATTTATTTGTAATAAAAAGACATGTCGTTAAGTATTTTAAGTTTTATAAGGCTGTTGACTTAAAATTCGAACTCTCATCTATTCTAAGGAACAGCTTACTCTTAAACGGTTGAGTATGAGCTGGTGTATTAATAACGATGTAGTTTACTTATGATTCAATTTCGCTGACGGCCCGCCAAGACGCGAGCTGGATACACCCCCTATACATATGTATGAGAAGAGTAGGGGGGCAACACAGATCATAATTCACTTCTATTTGTTTTCGAATGTATGTAAATGATTCGAGAATATATACGAATTCTGTGTTTTCCAGCCTCTGAATGTTCGCGGAGATGTGTTGAAATAAAAGTTTCGGTAAGTATTTAATCCTGTTTTGATTGACTTCAATACAGAACTTGGTTAACGATTAGGTAATTCTAATGACTAATAACTCAACAAATAACAAATAATTGTAAAGAGATTTCCAATTTATTTTATAGGAAACTTAGTGGATATCATTTTCCAATTACTGATCAGACTCCTTAGAAAAGATACATATAATTCGATAGTATTGTAATCACATTCTAAGGTTTTCAGCAAGATTATAAGCTTAACGCTGCTATTTACATACCTTCCTACGATAGAAAGGTACCCAATCATCCCTCCCATTATAATAGAACGACTCCTGATTGGCTGCAACCAGATACATTCTTATTCGTAACAACCACATGACAAATGGCAGCTAACGTCTATCAGTACCCAGAATCAGCGCGAGCGCATGAACGTTTTAAACTTTTTACCGGCGCCCCCATGTCATAATGTTGCGTTATACCTGAAATGTACTATATTATGAAAACATGAGGTGAAATATTTATTGGACGGATGATTGAATAGCGCCGTACGAGTAAGCACAATAAACACGATTGATATGACTACGAAGTTATAACTCATTTGATGCAACTGAATGCGTAACGCATGAATCTCTTAAGCAAAACCGTTGGGCATGAGGCAGTCGTGTTTTGTGTAGTTGCAGTTGTAGGATTTTGAAAAATGTGTATTTGTACTCGCCAGCGCCACTCTTGTGAGCAGCCCATCAAACAAAAGTGTTCCCACACTTTTGTTGTAAGAATAAATACCGCTAGAACCTAACCTATTTTCTATAAATTGGTGGGTACCAATAGCAACAGCTAAGTTAATTAAAACCTTCTACTAAATCAAGCTGTCATTTTATTTTCATTCATTCATACATTGGGTTAATCGTCCATCACAAATACGCATTTCTCGCTTAGTCATTTCACATGTAGTTGATTTGTCTTATTGTCTTACATTGTAAACTAGTGTTACTTGCAGATTTTATGATGACAAGAAGCAGTGACAATACTTACCTATACAATTCTCAGTTTCCCAGAGACATGGTTTTCTAATATCCAGTACTAGCACTCCACACGCGACTTCGTCTGCGAGGACCCCCTTTGTTACCCCACTGAAGGGGGAATTTCCAGAAATCCTCTCTTAGTGCTCCCCTACACTCCCCAAGGAAGATACATGCCAAATTTCAGCTTCTTGCACCCAGTAGTTTCGGCTTTGCTTTGTCTGTCAGAGTCAGTAACGCATGAGTTTTACATTCTGGTCGAGTAGGTATTGACAATTTGTATGAAACAGCTGATTTTTTTTGTTGAGTTGCAGAGTTGGCCCCATAGAAAAAGTTGTTCATATTCATGAGCACAATCATCACCTATAAGCGATTTTGCGCTTATTCATTAACACGTTGTATATAGATTGATGGCTTGATGTCTTACATAATTTTACTTCAGTATGAGAACTAGCTTGGACTACAAAAAAATCTTGTTCCTCACATCGAACCCAAATTTGTTTTATCTGTTGATCGTTTTGCAGTCGGAGCACGCCACAACAAGTATACCTTATTAATACACTGTCCGACTAAAATTAAAAACAAGTGACACATAATTGAATACAAGTTGGATAGATTGTAAAAACAATATCAGACCCTTTCGATTCGCGATCGAATGTATCACGATCGACTGGTTCGATTATCGGTAATTTCGTTATGTCCCAAAAACTGGTCCCAAATGCCGGTAGGACCGCAGCCGGCGCGAATATTTCTATAATGAAATGACAATTACCAACGACAAGAGCGGATTCCTGGGGACATTACGCAACCGGGACCAATCCTCGGACTGCTACCAAAGTTTCTCGGAAACTTTGGGAGGATAGAAACTCTAAGTTTCACGATTGATACATATTATGCAACTAGAAAGCGATATTGATCACAGCTTGTTCAATATCCTGATGGACCTAAAGTTTTTTGCTTGACTCAACTATACTTTATCTACATCTCGCAAACCGTAATTGTCAAAGGAGTCTACGTTTATTTCAGAAAAATGCAAATATCTCGAATAGAATCTAAACTCTTTTTGATTAAATGGAAGAAGTAAACGCTAACGACGAGAATGGTAGACGCATAAATCCATTACTAGAAGGAAATCAACGTGCGTATTTACAATAACGACACATTTAACTTTTTGCTACTCTTAGTGAAAAAGTACTTAATGTGAAGATGTCACCGTAGCCAATGGTAGGGGCGCTCACATTTATTGCGCGAAGGTTCGATTGTTTTATAAATAAGCAGCCGCAAAAAATACTATCGATCAATCGTGCGAAAGTCAAGAGATGGGAGTCGATAACACCCCGCCCGGAGGAATCCCAACTTTCTTCTCGAAGATTTAAGATATATTTCTCATTGTTCCACAACAAAGGGCACCGCTCCGCACCAATTTTAATAGAGAACAACGGAATTCCCACTTTATACATAAGGTTTAAGAGTTGCTTTGGCGTGACAGGTGCGAACGGCGACGCGTCATATTCGTGCGTTTACAGACGTGAAAGATTCCATACGAGAACTGTCCAAACATTTTATACTTTCAAATCTACGGTGCTTTATCTATAGTGATGATCTGAAATCCGTTATCTCTGTCGGATCAGCTCATGGGAGGTTTTCTTAGATCTTTATTACATACGGCTCGGACGCCGACGGGCGATGGTCCAGATATGTGTCTTGAAAACTCAGTATTTTGATGTGACGTCAAATTATGCCATTGTTGTCCTGGTCACTTTATTTCCGATTGTCAACGAGTTGACGTATTTATCGGTGACCCCTGTGCGATTTCTGATTTTGATATGAATATTTTAGAATTTCGTGTAGATGAACTCATTAATGGGCTATAAAATGGCGGTTTGGTGGCGTGAGCTTTGAAAACAGGTAATCTTAATAATTCAAGTGAGTTAGGTCGTTGAGAATCGTTTTAAAACGAGGACACCGGTATAATTGCCGCCTAGAGTACGTGCGGCGATGACAAATCGCTCGCTCAAGCCCACGATAAGGATCATTGGGAGAACATTCACACGATCACAATACGCCACAGCCGCAGACGAATCCAGCTCGGTCTACTTTTCACGAGGAACCACGCGGTCTGGCATATATCACGTGATGAAAACAAAGGTATCAAATTAATATATAGGTACTAAACGTTGACAATTTCTCATCAGGATGCAAATCTCAATCATTAAATTTCTGAATCAACGGTTGTTGAAAATCTTTATAACTACAATGCAACCTAGAAAATAAATCAATGTTATAAGTAGTCACATTTTAACTGTTTGATAAATCTATGCTTGTATAAAAACTTACGATTATTTACTCCTAAATACCAAAAACAAGACACCACTTGTCATAAAATAGATTAGGAGAAAGCAGACCACTGATCTTAGTCTAAACAAAATTAATGCTCAACATAAAACCACAAGCGGCTTAATAGAGATTTATCGGTGAATAAATTAAGCCTAAAACGAACAAAGCCGACGAAATGAGACAAGCTAGCGAAATTATTAAAACAACAAGATTTGTCATGTGGCTTTTTTATTATCGCCCACTTCTAAGTGAGGAACGTAGTCGATATGGTCGGTGCAAGTCAGCAGCTGAAGCATTTTGAAGAATAATAAAAGAAATATTAAAGAAAAGAAATATTTAGTGCCCAACCATTATCAACAATAACACCTTCTTGATCGAAGGCCCAACCTTGCCAAATACAAGAAAAGAACATCTTGACGTTTCGTAAATTATACGACAATATTTCTAATTATAAGACCATGGTCTTGTTTGCTTCGAAAATAAAATATTATATTTATTGAGACTATCGCATAATAAAATATCCAAGCTTATTATTTTAAATGACGTTCAAATATTGAGTACTTACGTATATAATTAGAACTGCAACTTTCATACTATGAGTAAATTTATGTATTTTTCATATTTGAATCAAAATAATAAAGGTAAGTTCCAATAATAATATGCCTTAAGTACATAGTAGCAGTTCATCCATACTTATATTATAAATGTGAAAGTTTGTTTGTTTGTCTATTTTTCACGTCAAAACGGAGCAACGGATCGACGTGATTTTTATATGGGGATAGTTTGGGAGCTGAAATATCATATTCCTGCGGGGTCACGTCGAGTAGCCCACGCGGCAAAACTGCGGGCGGAAGGCTAGTAAAAAAAATGTTTAGTTAACACTTTGATTTGCTTGTCAAGTTAAACACGTTAATCGCTCGTCTCTCGTCTCAAAGACATCCGAAATTTTCTGTCAATTAACGTTCGCCTACGTCGAACTACAATATGACGGTTCGATAATTTTATTATATTCATTATAAATTACGTGATATGTCAGACAGCATACCTACACAGTGCTCAAAGGTCAGAGCCGAGGCGCTTAAATTAACAAATTAGTGACATAGTTGAGCAATTAAGTACGATTATCCGATTCCAGTCACAAAGATGTGCATTTTTCTGGGAAGTGATATAATAGTTTTAGTAATACTGAAGGGTGACGATTCAACACAAACAGAAGGGTAAACAAACTTATTTCTAAGAAGTAGTTTTAGAGTTCTTGTTACGGAATCGCAAAAATAAAATGTACAATTAACAACATTCAATTAACACTCTTCACTACACTACACTACTAATGGGCAACAAGTTCCTAAAGTTGGGATACTAGGATACTTAACGCAAATTCCTTGACAATCTATGAATTAGCATTTATTTTCAACTATTATACATATCTTAGCAAGTAGGCAACCAATCTTATTATTTGCACTAAAAGGTTGCGTTAAAGTTTACTTAAATTAAACTTTATAGATTGTGGTGAGACTTACGCTAAAATCATATTTTATCTTAAAACCTTTCTCCAATCGATAGGATCAATAAGTACACAGCGCCATATGATATTAAACTTTTATTACATATTTATACTTATAATGTCATAAAAAAACACCTGCTTGCATATTACCCATAAAAACAATTTCAAACTGTTTCCATATATTATCACAGACATGTATGTCTGTGCATATTATGGTTATTAAGAACTGAAAGATGCTTTTATATTAAAAACCCGTCAGTTGAAGTAAAAAGGCGTAATACTCACACCAATAAAGTGTAGAAATTATCCTTTACATTAAAATATAACGTATTTATAAGTTGAAATTCAGTTACTTTACAAAATTCTATTGTAGTATGAAAATCACTTGAGAACTGGCGACCGAAGTGCTTACCTATGTTGTCTTTTATGTGGCATTTCGAAAAACTCATTAATCTGAATATTTTGAGCAAAAACACATGTGCGCGTGTCACACACGTGTTATTAGACTTATTAGAAATATCTTGCTTTTAAATAATTGCATCCGTGAAGTCCGTGAAATTGCTAATCTGTATCAATACTAATATTATAAAGAGGAAAGATTTGATTGTTTGTTTGTTTGTTTGCATCGAATAGGCTCCGAAACTACTGGACCGATTTAAAAAAATCTTTGACCATTAGAAAGCTACATTCTTCCCGAGTGACATAAGCTATATTTTATCCCGATATTCCCATGGGAACGGGTACCACGCGGTAACCGCGAGGATCCGCTAGTTGAAAATAAACTGACATTTCCTGATGAAATATAAATTAATGACTCATCGTACAATCCATGATAATTTTATGGAATAATAAGCAAACATGCTATAAGTCGATATGTATATAGACACATCCAACTATAGAGCAGTTAAAAAACATTAGCATTTCACCGATAATTTAACATAGCGTACCTGAGTAATAAATATCACCAAATTATATGTCAAAACCTGAAGCCAATCAATTCGTCAGCTGGGAGCTTAATCGTAAACAATAAACGGTGAACGCGAGAGTTCAAGCCTCTATTTAATGCCTACATACATATTTATCTGAATCTATTTTAGTGCTGCGCGATACGTACGACAATATATCGATATAATCAGCAAGACTACCCCACGTCGCTTAATTGTTATTTTTACTTGCATAATCTGTGACTCTGATGCTGCAGTAAATTAAAAGAGTCGGTTTTTAGCGTTAATTAATCAAGTGTCCCGTGGAGCTCCCAGCCTTCCAGATGGGAGCAAGAAGTTCGTCATTAAATGGCGTTCCAGAGTGATCTATATGCGATGTCGATTGGAATGGGAGTAAGAAAAGAGGTAGCAAAAAGTGTTATGGCCGATATGGTGGTTGGAACATTTTAGATTTGAAAGATAAAGATAAGGTATAATTTGATGGTATCAAAATGCGTTAAGGTATTAAGGTTCTTTGATAACTTTAAAGATTTAAACTATACTCTTGATTTTGGTTTGTTCTATTCGTAGTGCTATTTTCGCATAATTAATTTTAACAAAAAAACACAGAAATACTTAGGAACTACCTATTTGTGTTTTTTGTTATTAATATCTCAAAATGGATTCGAACCCTAATCGAAAGGCCCGCACCCTTGGTAGTCCCGTTTAAGTAACTTGTAGACTAGTTGTTCTTTTCTGTGCCCTTTATTTTATTCGAATAGGAATTTCAGTCTAAACTTTGAAGTAATACATATACCTAAATGTCATTTACAGATTTTAGTCAGTGGACAAATAAATTCGTATAATTCGTACACATTACTATAACAGATACAACGGCAATGAAGAGGTCGTACCTATCCAATTTTACTATCGATATAAATTATTAAGTCGATAGACGACACAGCCAAGCCCTATCGGAGGCACCTGCTTGGAATCCTCTTTATCATGGAGACAAGTTGATTGTGAACCTCAATAGACAAGCAAATGGTGGATGATGAAGCGAAAGCATAATTGTTTACCTGCCGCATGACCGCATAATTACTCGGTTTGATTCATTTTTAATGGCGCAAACGATTATTTTCAGTTTTGCGTGTTAAAATGTAGTGAGTTGTAAATGGCATGCGTTTCAGCTTTGCTGAGGCGACAGCGTGTAGTTGAGAAATTAATTTACACTTGTCATGTTTATGGCTGTTTGTTGCCGGTGCAGTATTTTTAATGTTGACCTTACATTATTTTATTGATAGCAAAGTACAGAATTACTTATTTTTAAATGATGAGACCTTACCAGAGATAAAGAATAAAAAAATCTACTAACTAATATTACTTTTTAAGTAACTAGCGGATCCTCGCGGTTTCACTCGCGTGGTACCCGTTCCCGTGTGAATATCGGGATAAAATATAGCCTATGTCAATCGGGAAGAATGTAGCTTTCTAATGGTGAAAGAATTTTCAAAATCGGTCCAGTAGTTTCAAAGTCTATGCGATGCAAACAAACAAAACAAACAATCAAATCTTTCCTCTTTATAATCACTACATAGTATAAAACAAAGTCGCTTTCTCTGTCCCTATGTCCCTTTGTATGCTTAAATCTTTGAAACTACGCAACGGATTTTGATGCGTTTTTTTTTATAGATAGAGTGATTCAAGAGGAAGGTTTATATGTACTTTTTATCCCGATATTCCCACGGGAACGGGAACCACGCGGGTGAAACCGCGGGCGGCCGCTAGTATTAGTATAAATTAACACTATTATACATACTGAAACAATAAAAACTCAAATTGATAATGATATAAAAATGATATAAATTGATAATTTGCAGAATACTCCGCATTTATTATCTAAAAAAGAAAAAAAAACTTACTAATCGGTCCCCTGACTGCAAAAAGAAATAAAAGAGCTTGTTTTCCCTTTTTAGTGGGTATGTTTTTTCAGTCGGGTGTTTATTTTATAATAATGATGATTATTCTTCGATCAACAATAACACCTGTTGATCGAAGTGATTATTATTTATTTTTAAGAAAAGTATTGCGAATGCAAAAATTGAAATCATAATACCCTAGCAAGTGAAACCATGCAATGTGAAAGTACAAAAGCAATAACAATAAACAAAATCGCATCGAAACAAAACACTCGCGTTCTTGGGAAGACAAAAAATGCAAATGTGCAACATGCTTCATTAAAAGCGAGCGCTCGATTCGGGCTAAAGTCGAAAACCGGAGAAAAATCGAGTCGCCACACGAAATTTATGGCGTACCGCAAAAAGCACCTAACTGCGCCACAATTTGTACACTTTACCGGGAGGATGCGCCCGCGAATGAGAAATGGACGAAATCACCTGCCAACCAAGGATGGACACTATCTCGATAAACGATATGAAAAACTCTCATTAAGTTTTCAGAAAGCTATTTAGATACTTTACACATTTTGAACATTTAATACTATAGCACATTTTGCATTTGGATTAATTAACTAAGATATTTTATCAAGTTTAAAAGTAAAAAAGAAGTTATAAGAAAAATACTCGTACCAAATCGTAACTTTAGGAGTCTCAAACATCGTCCTGGCGCTTTAGATGTCAAAGGCATTAAATAGAGGCCATGATGATTTTCCAGACGTTCTCAAAGTTGAGTGCCGTTCTAGTATTGGGGCGTAAGTTTCATGCTCCACAATCACACAGCGTCGTTCCTCGAGTGTTTCACTTGTCGCATCACTAGCAAGATCGTTCCGCTCGTGCGCAGAATCACCATACTTTGCCAACTTAACGACTGATTCGTATTTCTGGAAGGTGAAAGGCGACACGACTCTATTTCTTAAAATGCTGAAGCACCTTTTAACCTCTGGACAATATTGAAAAAGCAAATATTGGTAAATGCCACTCTTCATTTTACGATCTCCCTTAATGTCGATTATTTTGATATTTTATGTTACTTGTTGTACTTTTACTTGCGTTGTTGAATCGGGAGCGAACGTACTTTAACACTCAAATGCCCAAATACTCGTACGCTACTTATCTTTGGGAGCGTCTCACACATCGCCCTGTCACTTTTAATGTCAAACGTATTAAAGAGATGCCATGATGTTTGAGACGCTCCCAAAGATGATTTGCGTTCGAGAATTCGGGCGAAAGCCCGTTAACATAAACCAATCTCGAAATTGTGTACCTATCCATTGATAAGGCCTCGCTTCTGTAGCGCGTCTACTACGTTTGCAGAGGCTCGCACTGATAGTTTTTCAGCCGTATGTACTGCGCAAAAAAATGATATCCTTCTTGTACAAATTGAGGAGAAGCACCAACACCATTCTGAAGGTTATTGCTAATAGGCAAGATGTTTGTCTCATTATGTGACATTTGATTCAGGCGACTGCATCTAAGTTAGTTATAGAGTACTAACAGTTTATAAAGTACTTTTTACTAACACTTATGGATCTCTGTTATCTAAATAAATTATTACATTATTATTAGTAGTGTCTGTAATGCTGTTTTTGTGGGGTACCTACCTATTTATGTTTATGACTTAGATTGACTTGTACCATATCAATTTTAGCAGTGATCTTTTAAAGATCGGCAAATGTATTTGAAAGATTATTGGCAGCTGTAACTACTATAAAGGTTTATAGTCGCATACTGAGAGATTCTCATTTTGACACCAGGGTTTTTTCCACGTTTCCCTGTTAAAGTTATCGGGTGCAATGGGTAAGGTAAAGTAATGTATGACACCCTTGCTTATTCTTGTCTAGTCCACGACACTTCCATATAAATTACGAATTACGTTGACTTGGAACTGCCTAGCTGTTTCTGAAGTTGTCTGTGCTCAGATCACCTGTTGTCGTCGTTTGTGCACTTTCTTGCTATTACCATTGAAGCGTGCTCGTCTGTTGCACCCACAGGCGTATTGCAATGATCAAATTAGCATCTTTAACAATCATTAGTTCCAGATGGTGAACAAAAATTGCCATACAAATTACTCTCCTTCAGTTGGTTCCAAGAGAATTATAATGCAAAGGTGTTGGAAATTAATTCGAGGTAATTATACTTACTTGAATTCTAATTGTCACGAAGTTGTACTTCATAATATTGACTGAAGGAATAATTATGAGAGTTTGGGAAGAACCATCAGTCTTTTGACATCATTGCTGATTCCCTGAATTTATAGAAGTCAGCCTAATCCCACTTAAAATCCATTGTTTTTCACAGGTAAGTATAAATTAAACACTGTCATATCATTTCGTTGATATACCTATTTGTTATTGGATATTAGACAATTTAAAAATGAAAAGAAGCAATTGTATTTTTGCCATTCTATTCAATTGAACAACAGGTGGAATCATGAATACTATGTATGATCAAATTTTCTGATCTGACATTTTACAGTTTTATGAAGATTAGCAGCATAGTTTTCAATTGCGAAATAAATTTTGATTAACCAAACGTGCGCTAGTGAGTGACACTATATTATGTAATCATTGCCAAAAATTGTATCACACATTGAATGATAATTAAAGATCTGTAGACCTCAAAGAAAGTTCTCATCAAACTCCCAATATAATCAGATCCCTGATACCGTACCGATAGATCACCATAGATATACTTTTAACAATCCCGGACCGTTATCTATAAGTGCGGAGGACAATGCAGCCAATCGCAGCAGGTTCACCAGCGGTTGACCCGCCATTTTAATCGGCGACCCGACCCACCATTATCGTGTTAAATCTCAACAAGATGAACACTATTTGCTTTTGAGAAATCACCCTCAAATTATCTCATGGGAAAATGACGACCATGTTGAAAGGACTTTTTATGAAGAGGAAGATTATTTTGTGCTAATCTTTTTAGTATTATCTGTAGATTCTTTGGATCGATATACCTACTTACCTACCCATAATTTTTATTTCGGCTTACTGTTCTCAGTATTCAGTACCAATATGACGACCTTCTAAATTCTCCGTTAATAATTCAACTTCATACGTCATAACATTGCTTGCATTGCTTTGCTTGCAACACAAAATCAGAGTTTTGGAAACACGCAGATTAATTATGTGGTTTATTTTTATTATTATAGCTGCTTACACACATCATGTTTTCCTATCTTACCGACAACATTCCTCGATGAATAATTAGAGATTAAACGAACTTACCTGAAGTGAAGTTCTATCTTAATTATACGAAGGCTTCGTCCGAAGAGATTAGCTTGATTAACACTTGTAGTACGCCCTAGTAATCGCCAATTTCACACTATATTGAGAATATACCTATTTATAAATTAAAAAGTAATAAAAGTCAATTATTATTTTTTAAATTTCAAATGCGGGTAGTCAGAGCGACCTGGCTCAAGCGCCTGTCATAGCTGTCATTTAGTTTGGAGTATTATATTTTTCGAATCATATAGGGGAGTAGGTAATAACTTTTGGGAGGGAGGGATGCTAATCTCTTCGGACGAAGCCTTCGTATAATTAAGATAGAACTTCACTTCAGGTAAGTTCGTTTAATCTCTAATTATACTTCATGCTTCGTCCTCAAGATTAGCTTGATTAACACTTGTAGACGTTTAGAGACTAAGTGTTCGAAAAATATGCAAAAATTGTAATAGGTTACTGAATAATATAGATGGAAATTATAACATAGCTTCTTTATTTTCTCAACATAGAAACAAAAAGCAATAGTATTATTTGTTACATAAAAAAACAACATCGCTTATGAAATAAACGAAAAATATTTTGATTAAGCACTCAAAACAGTGGTGCCTTTTCTGTTATAAAATTTGACAAACGTATGTAATTCTGAAAACCAACCTGCAGTTTTATAATCTGGTCTATGCTAAAACCTAAATTTTGCGCAGCTGACGTAGCAGCATACCGGGTATTATGCGCAGTGAACGTAGAAATATCAATTCCATTTAAATGTAACGTATTTTTTATCCATTTGAATAAGGTTTGTGATGTAACAGGCTTATATGGCTTTCGGTAACTAATAAATAAATTGTTGGAATCAGGACAGAGAGACATTGTCATTTCAAGGTAAGTAATCAAAACTCTTGCAGGACAAATACTTGGCTTTTCGTTATAGAATGGTATAACGAGCAATGGTTGAGCTGCGCTACCACTAGATGTCTGTATGAGAATGGGAAATTTTGATTTTTATTGCTAAAGAAGACTTTTTAATATTACAAATATAATTTTTTGAAAGGGTTCGTCATACCCTATGCTGTGACAATGGCTAAGCAAGTTTTTTTTTTTTTTTTTTATACATATTTTTTCTAGATTCACCACTTTTCAAGACAATTTAAAACCTGTGCTATATTCCAGACTTCATTGAAATTAAGGGGGTGGAGGTCTGGTACGAAAACTCCTTTAATAAATCTCTTTATTTTTTGATTTTGTGAGATATTAATTTTAGTTATTAAAGCCAAAGCAGAATGATAACAGTTAATTGTGCCATACTGAGCGCCACTGTTAATTTTAACAATTTTAATTTTTCTGATTTCAGATGCAAAAAAATGTTGTATATCGGGAATTGATACTTTCGTATAAGTTTAGTTTATTTAGTTGACAATAAATAAACCACTTTTAATAGCAAACTTCGTATTGTTTATACGAGTTATCTAAAAGGGAGTGAAGCATGATGCCCAGAGAAAATTGTTTGACGCCTCTTCGTATCATCACCATTACCAGGGTAATGGAGTTGCGCATTTGTTTGCGGTTGGAATTTGTAAATAAAATTAGGTTTGAATCTGCTTTGAAAACGAATTGGTTAATTATTAAAAGACTCTTAAATAGTGGATATCACTGTTATGTGAACCAAAATGCAACAACTATTAAGTATATCTGTGGCGTTGTCAGAGATAATCTTTCTTAAACATTTAATAATCATTGTGAAAGGAGCAAAAACATAAAAATTGAATTTCGACCACGACACTGAAAAAAAAACATTTACGGCGTATGCATCCGGATCCTTATGCCATGATATAATATATCTTGGACATTTATTATTTCAACGACTAGCGTATCAATGTCAGGCCTATGAAAGTTTTCAACAATTTGTTGAAAGGCATAATCAGCTAGATGTCATTCTTGGTCTGCCTGCATAGTTAATATCTTAAACCAATAAACGCAGCAAGAATTCCTAAATAATTTATTGTCTGCTACTTTCTTTTACACTCCATAAACCACTAGCTCTGTCGTCTCCACATGCAATTCCCCACCCCGTAGTTGAGGCACCTGAAAAAACTCCAGGTCATACTTGTCTATTTTTATTTTGGTGCGGCTCCACCAATAGAAATCCTGTTCCAAATAACAACAATACAAGGTATATCCATGTACTTATTATACATATTTCAAATAGTTTAGTATACAACCAGCTGCATTTCACGGCGGGACAGGCGGATATTAACAGTACACCTTTTTAAGTTAGAAAACTTTTGTATTGCAAATTCAATTTTGGCAAAGTGACCTAGAATTTCTTTCAGTCTAAACTACATCCTAAGAACTTACAAGACTGAGAAGGTATAAAATTACTTTTATCGGTATTTATAATGAAACCTAAGCTTGTAAGCAACTTTACGGTATCTTGTAAGTTTTAAGACCCTTATATTAGACAGAGGTGATCCAAATATATTGTTTACAGGTAACCACATAATCTTAAGAATTTCATGACCGGTTTCATGATGACTTTAGTGAATACCAAAGGAGCTGTGTTTAAGCCAAATAATAAGACATTAAATTCATATGTTTTTTGATCAAATTGGTATCTTAGATATTTTCGGTCTCCCTTGTGAATTTTTAACAAAAAGTATGCGTCTTTCAGTTCTACTGTGCACGGTTACAATCTCTCGATATCAATTTTATAATTGTTCTTAAATCCTCCAGTTTAAAATGACTTGTGTCAAAAAATGTATTTAGTGATAAGTTTAAGATGAAGCGCATCTTCCCATTTGGCTTGGGTACAAAAAAATATTTGATAGATTGATCAGATTTGTTATCTCTGAAATTGCAGAGACAGCACATTTTTGATTTCGTGTATGAAAAGAGCCTTTTCCTTTTCACTACATTTTCGGGTTGACGGTGATACAGGTTGCATCGGTTATCGATTGAAGGGAATCTTGTATCCTTTTATATGAAAAAAGAACCAGTGGGTCCTTGGTAATCATTTAAAATTCTTTATAGAATAATGATAAACGACCTGCATGCGTTAACGTATTTAACGTCGGCTGTTGCTCTGTCTCTGCCACGGATACTGCGACTGCTTCGATAAGTTGATGAGCCGTCTACGCGTCGAAGTCGTTGCAGGCTCCTTCGTCCTGGGAGGGCCCGTCGGCCTGCGACTAGGACCCGGACCCTTCCAGTTTAAATTTCGCGAAGAACTGTATGGATAAGAGCTTGGCTTCTTATAAGGAAACTTTTGTGTCGTTGATTGCTTTGGGTCTGTGCCAGACTTGTTAATCTGATTTTATGGTTTCCCTTAAGTTTTCGCCGAATAATTGTTTATCAATTTTAATATTTTGAAGAGAATCCCTTAGATCCATCTTCACGGCATTCAGAAAAAAAATTGTAAATTGAATTAGAATGTTGACAATCACACATGTTTTTTGCCAAATCAATAAGTGTTTTTAGCAAGGCTGTATTTTTCTCATTTGCAGACAATATAATAGTATATATTTTACCAGACAAGTGTTTCCAGCAGTCGATTCCTTCTGTTTCAGTTGAATGGCCTTATTGCGTTTAGCAATAATATCTGAAACAGCTGCTTTAATCTTAGGATCAAGCTCAGGTGAGTCAATCAATTTGCAATTTTCTGGGATACATGATCCTTATGAGTTCTTAACGCAATTCTTTGTTAATACCTGTTGTGACCCAGTGCTGGAAAACTCCAGCACTCCTGATTGAAGTAG
Source organism: Crambus lathoniellus (assembly GCA_949710035.1). Taxonomy (NCBI): domain Eukaryota; kingdom Metazoa; phylum Arthropoda; class Insecta; order Lepidoptera; family Crambidae; genus Crambus; species Crambus lathoniellus. The sequence goes on from OX453310.1 coordinate 24,198,073, forward strand.
GGTCAGTACCTAATATTTCTAATACTTCAATATCTAACTGTATGTTTTCTATTTCAAGAGCAGACGTTTGATCCGAAGGTAGATCACGCTTCGGAGCCTCAGTCGACGAATGACCATCCTGTATATTTGTAATGTTTTCAGACTGTAATGTACTGGGTTGGTTCCAAAAGTGGCTCCAGCACTTGTTCTAATTGTCCTTCAGGTTAACCTTAGAACATGCTGGTCAACTATGACCTCTTGGTCGTATGTAAGGGACAGAGCAAGCCTCATGTTCATACAATTTTAGCATGTCAGTATAATATTGTAAGAGACAGTCCCCAGTTATAACAACACGTACTGTCCGCAAACAACACTTAAAAGTACCTTATAACAGTCCCGTTGTACTGTTTGTAGGACCCAGTGACTGCAGTGTATATAATGATGATTATTTTATCATTATTTGAGATTATGTATTGCTTAACCTTAGGTATGCAATTAAATTTCGTAAGAGACAGTCCCAGTTCGAAAAAAAGTACTGTCCGCAAACTATTGAAAATCGACACATCATAATAAGCATAATACTTTAGAGTACATAGCTGTTTTTAGCTTAGTCACTTATGTAAATTATTTTCAGTAAGAAGCAGTCCCAGTTCAAAGAAAGTACTGCCCGCAAACTGTTTAACAGTACCAGTTGAAAGAAAAGTACTGTCCGCAAACTATTGAAATCGACACATCATAATAAGCATAATACTTTAGAGTACAAAGCTCTTTTTTAGCTTAGTCACTTATGTGAATTATTTTCAGTAAGAAGCAGTCCCAGTTCATAGAAAGTACTGCCCGCAAACTGTTTGAAATCTACTTATACGAGAAGTTGTAAAAGTCTGTGCCGAACTAATGCATTTATGTTCAATTATAACTTTAAAATTATATAATAATTTTGTTATACTTTATCAAAAAGTATTTATTTTACAAACTTAGTAATAAGTAGTTAAATAGTCAAAACGTTTTATCGTTGAACGTAATTATCGTTTGCATTTTCTTGCGAAACGTTAGAAAACCAGGTTACTGAACTTCAATTTGCAATATAATATGTCAAGGCCAGTGACTTATGAATGTATAAAAATACAAAACGTACCTTTAGATAAGGACGACGAGCGATAGGATTGTTCCGATAACTCAGGACAAGATGAATCTTACCGGTGTGGTGGTGCTTCTTTTTTCGCTCCAACTTCCTCCCCAATCTTATAATTTTTCGTTTAATGTGTTCACAATTATCTTTTTTGCGTTTGGGCATCCTAAATAATCACTTTTAACAACAACTAACAACTTTTTTAACACAATTTAAAAACTAGATGTGAAACGGCGACGCAATAGAAAGCGAATGACAGCTATGACAGGCGCTTGAGCCAGGTCGCTCTGACTACCCGCATTTGAAATTTAAAAAATAATAATTGACTTTTATTACTTTTTAATTTATAAATAGGTATATTCTCAATATAGTGTGAAATTGGCGATTACTAGGGCGTACTACAAGTGTTAATCAAGCTAATCTTGAGGACGAAGCATGAAGTATAATTACCTAAATGGTGTTAGCAGCAGGAACCGTACCGTCAGCAACTGTCATCTTATATGTTTTTGATTCGGGAGCCATTACTAAACTTTTTTTATATGTACTAATTTACCGGATACTTTATATTCATGAAAATGTTATCAGAAGAGAACACTTAATTGAAGCCATACATCTCTAACAGATTGCACGTAGCACATTATCGGTAAGAGAAAGGGGTTTCGATCACGGACGTGTTTCACAGGGCTCCCGTTAAGTATTGCTGTCAATCTTATCGACGACGCAACGTGAGTTAACACCCGAAATTATCTTCAAACAAATTGTTGGCATGCGCATCTCTCCCGAGTACCGCGAAAATTACAGTGTGACCAGGGTTATCGAGAATTAATTACTGAATAGTAGCTTTGGTAAAATTATTTCACTTCAATTTCTTGTCCTGAAAGTTGTACCTAGGTAGTAAAATTATTTCGTAATATTGAAAGAAAAACAAACACTGACTTTCTAACAGTACTTTTTAAAAGTATTTCTGTCAATCTTATCGACGACGCAACGTAAGTTAACACCCGAAATTATCTTTAAACAAATTGTTGGCATGCGCATCTCCCCCAAGTACCGCGAAAATTACAGTGTGACCAGGCTATCGAGAATTAATTACTGAATAGTAGCTTTAGTGAAGTTATTATACTTCCATTTCTTGACTTTAGGGTTTAATGAAGGTATGTAGATACTAAAATATAAGAATCTCTTTCGTAATATTGAAAAAGAGAAAAAACACTTTGACTCTCTTACAGTACATTTTTTTAAGGTATTGCTGTCAATCTTATCGACGACGCGCCCTGAGTTAACACCCAAAATTATCATAAAACAAATTGTTCTGCGCATCTCTCCCGATTACCGCGGAAATTGCAGTGTGACCAGGCTATCGAGAATTAATTACTAAATAGTAGCTGTAGGTTCAGTAGTTTACTTCGGACTTCATTGATTATAATGATTCGCATTATAAGTTTCTATGACTAAAAATCAAAAGGGGAGAAAACGCTTTGAATCTGTAATAAGGCAATATTATCATATTCTATGTACCGTTTGTGTCGTACCTTTTAATAAATAGAAAATAAAATACCTAAAATATCTAAAATGACAAGTACTTTTTACAAAATGTTATAGACTTGCAACCAACATTAAAAATCCATAAAATAATTATTATGTAAAAAATGTTAAATAATTATTTTGTAAAGGAATACAACATAAACTGTAATTCTCCGTTCCCGATTTCGCTGTATGATGGCGAAACTTACCTAACGTTTCATAAAATCCTCTTATAGATTAAATGATTGATCTGCGTGTCGAATGCTTCTATCAAATCCCTACTTTCCTAATAAATATCCCTCATTGAGCCTGATGAAAATTTACGCGTGTAATACTGGCAGCACCGACTCCCGCGCAACAATACAGTGTTGCAAGTCGTCAATAAATCTTGGACGCACTGACGCAGATGTTAGAGGCGGTTTCCATGCAGCCAGTGTTATGTCCTGTTATTTTTATGGAAAAAACTTGTTTCGTGACACCTGCACCGTATTTTTAACACTAACTAGATAAAGAAGCCGTAATGAAATAGAAGATACATTCTATTTACGTTTTATTTATTTAATGAACTAGGAATTATTGTTGATAAAATAACAGTTGTGGCACAACCTAATCGAATTGCCATAAATAAAATAACCTTAATTGTAATGATAGTAATGTTTAATGTGTTTTTTTAGGGCAATGCTTACAAAATAGACCATAAGAATTATTTTACCGTTTTTTGATCAAAAAGAACCGTTAAAGCCGTCATTATTATGTCAACACATAAGTTTACTTCTTTATTGAATGATTCAAATAAATATTAATTAGGCATTTAACGATTCGAAAATTTTATACCTTTTACATTTTGCAAGGGTAATGAAAGTGCGAATTAATAACCATACACAAACTTTAATTACACAACCCAATACGTTGCTTTGATGTTATTTTTATTGGTACCAGTTTGTTTTTGTTTTACTTCAAATTAATTTAATTGATGGTAAATATATTTGTTTTTATATTATTATATTAATTTAACGACTGATTGATATTAAGACCTATGATCAGTCGTTACTTCTAAAAGTCTATGTAAGTAATTGAAAAGTTTCACTACTTACATTAAAATTTTATCGTGCGATGAATGAGACAAAACGTATTTAGGTACTTACTATAAATTATGCCATACTTAGGTATTATATAAAAAAATGGTTGTCTGTAAAGTCGGTTTACGGACGATGATAATTTTAAGTGATAACGTCATTAAAATACATTGATGAAAAATTATGTCGAAGTGTTACCTTACCAGCGACCTCTATCGCCAACTTGATTATAGAACAAGCATTCTACCTTGCATGCTTGTTGAAGCATTGTGTCACTAGTGACACTTACTTAATTTTGTTTCTCTAGTTTGGTTCACATGGTACAAAATTATGTTACAGATAATCTTTACAGTTAATTTGATAATTGAAACAAGTTTTATGTTATCAATAATGTTTAAATCTGATTCGATTATTAAAAATATGTCGCCGTCTCTCTTCTTCTCAGCCTAACCCCGTGAGAAATAGGCGTGAGTATATGTATGTGTGTATGTATGTCTCTCTTCTTCTCGGAGCGCTAGTCAGCTGCGCATAGTGCCATCTAGTGATGTTGATTTGAGCTAAATAATTTGTGTGATTTTGAGAAATTTAGTTATTTCTATGCAAATTATCTTAGTTTTGATAGTTTCCCTATATGTGGTCATTAAACCTAACCCCTTTACCAAATTTCAGGACTCTAGGCTTATGCGAAGTACTAGTTCTATTTTGAGCTCAGGCGGAACGTGACATTGCGTCATCCTTTTTCGTGGGTGCAGCCGGCGTTCATCGATTTATAAGACGTTATCACTTAAAAAAATTGAGTTAGATGATAAAAATACTAAGCAAAAGAAACCACGGTATAATATCAGTATTTTCGAGCAACTTTAACTAACAACATAATTGAAAGCATTACGCACCTTATAATTTCGAGCGAGAAAATCCCAAAAATCAGCCAAAAACTCGTCCTAGAATTTTCACCGGCATGGCAGGGCTATAGTAATTTTCGAAAGTTAAAATATCAATACAGATTTTTTCAATTATCGGCGAGGCATTTCGTTTCAATTACACGGTCGGCAAATTGATGGTCCGAAGGCGGCATTTAAGTGATAAGTGGCGGGCGGATACCTAGTATTTGTTCTGGGTAGGGCTGAAGGTCTATCTTCAAGTTTATCAGCTCGAAAGTTTTGACAAAAAAAAACTGTAGGACTAGGTAAGTACTTACTTAATTGAAATGGAAAAATATTGAAAGCAATCTTTTAGACTTACTTCAGTTGTTAAATCTTGAAATACGATTATTATTGTAGTACCTATCGATATTATTTAGGTACTTACTAACTAGCAAATTTATTCGTCTTTAACTTTTTTACGTTTTATATTTCTTCATTTTTGTGTAGGGATTTGTTTTAATGAAGTATACCTACATTTTATATTTATTATTCCACCGTTAAACGAGATTCGTGCAGACCCAATTACAGCCGGTGCCTATAGTTACATTTACTTACATAATAATAATACATAATAATTAAAATAACCCGATTTAATAAAAAGAAATAAGTAATGTTTTTAACTTTTTTATAAATTACAAGTACTTATATTCTTTCAGATGAGACGGAACAAACCATTTTAAGAAAATAAAGATGGCGAAGTGGTTTTCCTAAGTACAGCATAACGCTTCTTTCTATATACGTATGTTTATAGCAAAATATGAGTTGTTTCACTAAACGTTAAATAGACAGGTGAAAGACAACCCTAAACCAACATCGAGGGATCTTGTGACCGCGGAGGCGCGAAGTCACACAGGTTATGAAAATGGCGGGGCGCAATCTTTGTTGTTCTTGGAAGCCAAACTTGGAGGCGACAGGTTTTCACCAAAATCGATAATATGTTACTTCGTGTGTGTTTAAGATGTATGATGGCTTCCATGCGTTTCATTTTTAACAATCAATATTTGTAAATGTACTTTTAACATGTTTATTTCTTCCAGGATTCAAAAGGAGTAGTAAAAGCTTTAGACAAGTTCAAGAACTAGCATTGGAATATCGTACTTGAAATATTATGTTTGTTTTCTAATCTAATTTTAAAATATAAACATACTTACATCTACTTCATATTTAGTGGTCCTTATTTATAAGTCCAGCAATACGGTATGGCTAATACCAGAAAGGAGCTACAGAACCTTACCTTCACAATTTCCCGTTACATAAATAAGAAGCCGAGCAAAAACAAATAAGTATTTACTAAATTCCCTCACAGAACCTGTACAAATAGATATTCAATTTAGACGTGCAATTTTAGCCCCATAAAAAACGCATGGTCGCGCAGTATTTCATTCTGCCACCTCACACCATGTGAACGGTACGCAATCTTTATTTTTCATAATGGCTGCGTGGAATTTCTCGTCGCGTATAAAAATGCGCGATAACACTGTCGACCGCTTGGCGGCAATTTGCATTAATAATGCGTTAGCATCTGAGGGTTAAGTCTGAAATTATCGCCATTGGATAGGTCACTCAGTTTATTAGATACGGCTACGACTATATTATAGGAATTATCATTATAGGTCTTTTATACAAAGAAATTTAGCAATGTCGTAAGTAATTGTTCTACTACAAAAATATCTAAGTTATGAAAAATGCCGGTGTTTTGATAGATATTGCTTTAATGTTCGCCAAACGTGAGTTGTATATTTTAGGAGAAACATTTTTATGCATAACAAAAATACAAACGAAATTCCAGTGGTCATGGGCCTTGGCTCGCCGTGTCATAATTGCGGCTTGTTTTTTTTTATTTAATTAAATGTTAGATGTAGGTGACAAAATATTAGATAAATTTTTACTTTTTTGCATTCACAATGCAATTTTTATGGTTGAAAAATGGAAAATGAAGTATTTAGAAAAAATCGACCCGTCTCACAACCAGCTCCGATGGGACTCGAACCCACAACCTTTCGCTATCCGGGCGACTGCTCGAACCACTGAGCTACGGAGTCGTTACCGACGTCGTTAACTATTAGATGTAAGAATACCTACTTTATGTTTTGATGTTCTTATTTATGTGTTGTTTATGCACCAAATAAACGATTTTTTTATTCTATTCTATTTGATTTTAAATTAGAGACCAAAGGTATAGAAAAAAAGCCAAAGAATTGCTTGTGGGACTGAAAACTGAAATTATGTGATATTATTGCTTGATTATGGACTGATATTAAATTAATCTTTAATAACATAATTACGAAAATCACTCATTATAAGAGTACTGTTCAAACATACGTTGTGCTGATTCAAGCGTTTTCTACAGTCATAAATATTTGTATCGAATAGCGATGTAAATAATTGTCGATGTAACAAACTACCATTTGTCACGACAACCGAATGTAAGTACTGTTTACCAGCGGAGGTAGATATACAATACAAGTAGTATGCGCGAGAGCAATATTCAAGCAATAGCAATACAAGAGATAAGTACCTATACTCTTATAAACTCGTCTGTTACTCTTTCACGTCAAACTACTGTAGCAATTTTGTCAAAATTGCCCATAGAATAGAGATTAGATCATGGAGAAGTATATACGTATGAAAGTTTGTACGTATGGCCATTTTGTAGCCAAAAACCCCATTTAGAGCGCAAATATCCGACTTCCATTCGAACGATGTCACTCACATCTACTAGCTGTATTGTAGATTTTAAAAAAAGGCGTAAATGTTTCATACTATTCTATACTTACACGATTTATTATTGAGCATCTTCGTCGTGGTATTATGACAGATTAACAATAATACAGTAAAAAGCACTAATTTTAGGCGCCAATGTGTAGAGGCCGTTTTAGTCCTTGCTAGGGCTGCCACCAGCGCTGGACTGGCACAAAATGTTTACACGAACATTGCTATAGTAGTTATCTACTAGATCAAAGTAAGTCTGGCTTACAGATTATACTGGATCCGGCGATGCAGCACGCGACAGCATTAAAATCGATGAACTAGTTAGAAAAGAATGAATTTATTACAACTGATTGAGTGACCGTCTTTCTTTAGCACGTAAATCGTTTAAAATTACCATTTCAAGTCATAATTAGAATAGTTACTGAATAGACATACACTACTTACTATGATCACAAGGAAGCCCCTTGCCCCAACAGTGGGGACATTAAAATGTCGTAAAGCTGAAGAGTTTATTCGTACGCACTAATATTTTGATCTACCATTGGTATTGAAAGTCTTCTAGTCTATAAGTCTTCTTAGGCCAAAGGACAGGCAAGGTAATTTATGTCAAACTAGCTTCCGCCCGCGACTTCGTCCGCGTGGACATTCGAGAAAATACTTAGGGGACCAATAACCAGGATAAAAAGTATTGTGTTTTAATTTCATAAAAATCCGATCAGCCGTTTTTACGTGATTAGGCGGGTCCTCCCTCACCAAGCGAGCAGCCTCGCGCGAGGCAGAACGTTTGCCACGTGCGGCGGGCCTCGCACGAGGCTACTTACTTGGTGAGGGAGGACCCGCTTAATCACGTAAAAACGGCTGATCGGATTTTTATGAAATTAAAACATAGAATACTTTTTATCCTGGTTATTGGTCCCCTAAGTTTTGCTCGAATGTCCAAGCGGACGAAGTCGCGGGCGGAAGCTAGGAAGTAATAACTGTCTGTTTCACAATCAAAAAGTTAGTTCTGAGTAGCTTAGGTACCAATAACTTTTAGGGTACTTTAGATGATTTAGGTTTCTATTCCCTATTTACCCCCTGGGTTTGATTTTCTGAAAACTACGAAATGGGTTGCCTATTTGTTTAAAGAAGTAAGCCTACAAAGTTTCAAGTTGAAATGTCTATTTTACCCCCTGATTTTTCATTCAAAACTTCACCCCTATTTCAACCTTTTAGGGGTTGAATCATGTTCAGCGTGTTAAACATCAAAATAAATGCCATTTTTGCAATCGTCATCTCATAAAACCACAATAACGACATCCATATAGATTTTTAGGTTTATTTATCCTATTTAACCTCTAAGGGGTTGATCTTCGAAAAAATACGAAAAATGTGTTTGCTTATTTGTTTTACTTTCCGACCATAAGCCTAAATAATAAATTGAATGAAGGACTTTCAAGATACAGCATTTCATCCCCCTCTTCACCCCTTCGGGGGTGGAATTTTCAAAAACACTGACACAGGAAAATATTAATTTTCAATTGCCAGCCTAAATACAAAATTTGAAGATCCTAACTTCAAAACTGACGGACTTTTATACACATATTCATCCCCTATTTTACCCCGAGTTTGATTTTGGGAAAATTAGGAAATGGGTTGCCTATTTGTTTTAAGAAGTAAGCCTTCAAAGTTTCAAGTCAAAATGTCTATTTTACCCCTGATTTTTCATTCAAAATTTCACCCCTATTGCAACCTTTTAGGGGTTGAATCATGTTCAGCGTGTTAAACATCAAAATAAATGCCATTTTTGCAATCGTCATCTCATAAAACCATAATAACGACATCCATATAGATTTTTAGGTTTATTTATCCCATTTAACCTCTAAGGGGTTGATTTTCGAAAAAATATGAAACATGTTTTTGCTTATTTGTTTTACTTTCCGACCATAAGCCTAAATAATAAATTAAATGAAGGACTTTCCAGATACAACATTTCATCCCCCTTTTCACCCCTTCGGGGGTGGAATTGTCAAAAACGCTGACACAGGTATATATTAATTTTCAATTGCCAGCCTAAATACAATGTTTGAAGATCCTAACTTCAAAACTGACGGACTTTCATACAAACATTCATCCTCTATTTCACCCCCTTAGGGGTGGAATTTCCAAAAATCCTTTCTTAGTGGATGTCTACACTGTATAACGTATCTATGTGCAATATTTGAAGTCTCTAGGTTCAGCGGTTTGGGCTGTGCGTTGATATCTCAGTCAGTCAGTCAGGACTTTGAATTTTATATATAAGGTCCTTCTTAAATAGTGCACATAATTTTAAGGGGTCAATGTACTCATGCATACTAACAACTTTTACTATGGTACCAACATTGAAATCGCGAAAAAAAAATCAGCTGTTCCATACATTTTGATCTATTCGATTTAAAATTTTCTATGGAACAGCTGATTTTTTTTTCGCGATTTCAATGTTGGTACCATAGTAAAAATGGTTTGTATGCATGAGTACATTGACCCCTTAAAATTATGTGCACTATTTAAAAAGGACCTTATATATAGATAAATTATTGGCAGCATAAAATTACAATTACATCAAAACTATGAATAAAACCCTAATTTACAACTTTCTTCTACTTACTAAAATCGCGTTTGTCTCAATAAAATCGGCTCATTAAAAATATATATCTAAATAAATAGTTGGTTATTTCTGAGAAACATGTTTCTGCGTAATTATAAAAACTGGCTGAACCTACCAGTTAGTAGGTATTTCTGATGTTTAAACTCAATGACGCCAATATTAACCTGATCTAGTTGATTAAGATAATTATAACGAATAATAAGAGAACCTTATAATCTAGCAATTTAATTAATGAAACCAATCCTTTTATTACGACAGCTGATGTTTTTTATTTCCAAAAAGAACTCCTGGAACTTAGTCTTAATATTTGCATAGGGTGACCTAGATTTTTAACTATTAATTATAAATTAAGCATAGTGTATCCACAACACCTATTAAGTAGATAAGCAATGTCAACTGGATGTCCTCAAAACCACATAACAGTAAACAATGAAATCGTGAGCAGCAAAGGAGTTTCTAACTAAAATTAATTTAATACGCACATACAACCTGAATGCTTCCATTGTATGACTGTTTCATCTCCATATTATAAGCATTAGGACAACCAGATTGACGGTCCAATAAAGTCCGTAAACAGATGAACTACTGCCTCAGGTTAAGCTATAAATCCGCGCCATTGAAACGACCATCATCGGGAGAAATTACCGAACTAATATAATCGGACATTCCCACCCCCTCACTTCGACCAGCACCGCCAACAAATGAACCAGGCTCGCACTGACAAGAAGCTCTCTCTAAAATGGCCGCAATAACGCCGCAACCGACTCACGTAGCAAATATTATTCACGAAACGTCACAATATTTTAAACGAGAACATTAAGCTCTGACCCCTCGCTGATATTCGTGTCGGCAATAATATATGATTTAATGAAAGTGGAAAAATAAGACTTCACAACATTACTTTTAATGCGAAAACTAACTACAAAGAGCGGGCCATCCAAAAAGAATATCATACTGCTTATTTATGTATGCGAGTCCAGCGGATGTGGTATGAACGAATTTACGCGGCTATATATGGATTTCATCTTAATAGACGATTGGGCAACATATACATAATCATTAACTATGTTTATCAATCATTTATGTTAACTGAATACATTATTGCTAACTCATTATTCAACACTTCATTATTTAGTCTATCGATATATCAAACAAAACTATTGAACCGAAAGCCGGTTTCAATAACAAGAAAAAACTTTGCTAAAATAACTATTGATACCTGTACGTGAAGGACACACCTGAAAAGCACATTCAATACACACAGCACAAGTCAAAATGGTTAGTTGTTTAAATTTCAAACGAGTTAGATAAATAAAAAGGGCACGTACCTTTCCGAAGTCTTCTTTCAGGAATCTTGAATTCTTGAGTATTCACAACGCGGAGCGATTGGCCAATCTTATATTCTAGATACGCGGGTCATCGAAGTCAAAAGAAAGCTGGCCCCTCGAGACACGTGGAGGAGGATCATTGAGCAATTACACCATGTTTACGATTGTAATATTCGCGAAAGTAATTATGGGGACAGCGGCAGCTTTTGACATCGACGCATTTTAAAAACTATTAACTGACCGCATCGAGGATGCATCATTGCAAAGTGCACCGCGATGCCTCCCCGAACCATCGGTCTCGGTCATCGATAACAACCAAACACTATCGGACACACCTCGCGGAATCGTCGGTATTAATATCGTTAAGTAATTAAAAACGTCAAATTGGATGTTTTACGACAATATTGGTCATAAAATTAATATGATATCGCGGAGCCGGGAGAACGATCCTTGCGGTCCGGTCGGCGACGACCGAACTAATATACGACAGGATTCGATCGAATGCGAGCACATGGCTTCAGGCCTTAAAGTCATGTGCCGAATATCGAAAGAAAAGTGGCGAATATTAGCTAGGGCCCTTTGGTCGTCGCCCCTACTTACAATCATGGGAACGATGCCTCAGTTCAAGTTCCACTTGGTAAAAATAAAAGATATATTGAGGTACTTACATAAATTACATCAGTACACAGCCCAAGGAGCATTGGAACTTCAACCTTCGGCATAGGACAGCCTATAGGATCACTTTCCAGGAACTATCCGATAGTAGATGGCAGGGTAGGAGTATTTTGTATACAAAATACAATACAAAACCTTATCAAATTTTTTAACGTTTTATTTTTTTATAATTTTTTTAATGTCTTCTCCGAATTCAACTACGACATTGTACAAACACATAATATAAATTATTCGAAACGATAAAATAAGTCATTATTAAAAATAGAGTAGATTAAATCTTTCAAAAATATTTAAATAGAAAAAACTTGTACAACATTGCATCTAGTATTAAAATTATTATCGCTTACTTCGTTATTTTATTGTACATATTTACACAAAATGTAATTTACAGTAACAATGATCTAGCGTCTTTAGGTATTGTTTCTATCACATTGTCATTGAGTCACCTCTGGGGCTACGATTCAACAATGATCCCAAATAAGTGACGTTTGAATCAAACGTGTATACTCTATATTAACAAATTTGAAATCTTGTAAAAGTATTCAACATTCGGTTATGTCACAACCATTACAACAGTTTCCAAAAATAATTTCACAACAGCTCAGGAAGCAAATCTCTAGGAAGAATTTTGAGTTCCATTGCAAACTATCTTCAAACTTACTACCTACATACCACTAATTTTAAAGCGTGTGTACACACGAGCACCATCATGTTAAATGTTATGATACATTTTAATGGTCGCCATAAATTCGATGCGAATACAGCTACTACAAAATGTAGGTACTCGTGTGTGTACACGCCTTAACATGGACAAGCTTTTAAACGAGAATTGAATTATTGCACGTCGCACATTTATCAGCCGACCATGAATAATCGTTTCAAAAAGCAATGAAAGCCCGTCGAAAAACTTAATTTCGTATTTAAATATATGTTTTCGACTTTTTATGGTGTTCGGCTCAGACGTTTATGTGGACGGGCGCACAGAAGCGCCTGCGCCGACACTAATGACACCAACATTGTCATCACTACAAGCAACGGGTCAGGATTTGAATTCAAAATGATCCTAGTCATGTTGAATTTCATCATCATTGAATGTCATATGAGATCTTCGCAAATTGCGGAGACTAGTGACTGGTTAACTTAAGTACTTGAGAATTTAGCCTCCATTTCGTTAACAATTTCACTGAATAAATTAGCGTCGTGGTCTTTAAGAGGCTAAGATTTAATGGCTCGGTTCTAGTAAATACTTGGAGCATCATACAATACGGATCTTAATAAATAATACTGAATTAATACAGTCATTTTTGAATTTTTAAGTACAATCCTCGAAATCACACTCCAATGTTCATAAGGCACTAAAAAGACAATGTTTCACAAAATCTTCTTGCTGGTATCACCTTTTCGTGTTAGGATACATCATTCGTTACTTAACACCTAATATATTAATTTATTATTATGTTTAAACGTAAATCAAGAGATCCAATTTTACTAGTAATTCTAATAAAACTACCTTATTTCTAATAAGTTTCAATCATTTGGTTACTAGTAAAATTGAACAAAGGAATCGGCTGAAACTTCATTGACCACTATCGTGCTCATTACATTCTACTAAAGATTTATCAAAAATAGATAATACCTTTTTATTGTTACTTAAAATTTTGGGTTCAATAAAGTGTCAGTCAATAGCAAGTCACGTATCAATCGTCCAATAAACACACAACATCATGCCTTAACACTAGTATACTCATTAAGTTGGATGGATCACAAACATGTTATGGGCACTAAGCGCAAACTGGGAATGTTACGTTACTTCGATACAGGTATCAATATGTAGTCAGGACTTGGTCCCTTCGATTGTCACAACTACCATAACAACTATAGCATAAGAATATATATTAAGAATCTATATTATTAAGAACAAATTTAAAGAGATAGAGATCACCTAATAGCAATTGTCCACCGTCGCTGCAATAGCACCAACATTTTAGCACCAATTTGGGATTTTTCGATGATGTCTTTTGGGGCAGTAGGAATGAGAGAGGAAACCTAAAATCTAGTCGTTGCATCCAGATATAAACCTCGTTGTACTTATTAACTATACAGACGATGGCACTTGTTTAATGGCCTGAGAATCGATTGAGTAAAATGCATTAGAGTATAACCTTACAAGTAATAAAAAAATAACGCGACAATTATAAACAAAATTTACATAGTGAACGTAAAATTTTATTATTCTAAGCCTCGCGTCTTGTTTCATTTGGTAAATCGAGTCACGTCCTGTCGTACAATATTTGTTTCTATATTTTCACTGGTTCGCTACTCATCTACGTCTCCCTCCGGTATTAACTTTGTAAGATTGTTTTGTAATAGTGACTTTTATACATCCGATTCCTGAGGATTAACAATAACATAAAACAAGAGGAACATGTTTAAACATTAGAATATAATTTTAAAACAGATTTTCAAATTGGAGAAAGTTCACGATATTAAAAACAGTTACCTCCCGTTACAAAATACGGTACAAAGTGTATCGAATAAAAGCACAAAAGAAAGATGTCCAGAATTAAGTTATAAATTAAAGCGGATGGCCATTTCGAAAGCTTGAGCAACACCGAGTGTCCGCGAACACATTTTATCGCACGCGCCACCTACGGACTGATGTCATTCTTGTCACAGTTAACCTTAAAAAAGACCTAAATATAAATAATACCAAACAATCTCAGGAGTGGTCTACAGCGGTAACAACTTTTAAAGAAAAATAACAGTCGGAACAATTGCTGAGACAAGACCACCAGCTTGCGATTTTTAAGTGACCTCGCGTAGGAGGCGCCCGATTCCGTGGGCGGGCGGAAGTGAGAGCGTCAGCTTACAGCCTCTGTGTCTTTGTCTAACGTTCGTAAATAGGCATTAGCGCAAACGGAACAACCGATCGAACAATTCCGCATGTCACAAAACTTGATACAACATTACCAAGGCTCCTCAGTTTACGACCACTTTCGGATCTGAATGTGATGCAACCGTCGATTGGCAGTATCTTACGAGTTTATATTGCTCCACGTGCACCTTTCATTCAGAAAAATATGGTCATTACTTTGTGTAAGTTGTTATTGCAAAAATTACAATATTCGAGTCACGTTCCGCCGTCAATGCGCGTATAAAATATTATTATAAAATTCTCCTCGTATTACTTTTAAATTAATATGGTTTAAATGATTGGCGAGTTATCGATCGATCATGGGCTGGCAACTGTAGATTTTACTTCGAAACAGTTAGCAAGACATTGAAGATATAATTTTCAAGTAAAACCAGATCGGTAATAACGATTGACGCGTCATCGACGGGGTGTAGAAATAGTGGTCTGAATGACCATAAATAACTGCAGGCGAAATGTGTACAAGTGTAAGTATTATATTTTCAAATAAAAAATTTCAGGAATCGATGTTCTATGATATTTACGCGATGCATTTAAAATGCTAGGTGCAGAAAATAAAAGGCGTGACGGAACTGAACTCTGGCACGGCTGAGAAATCCCCGACTGCAGCAATAAAATTGGTTAGCGATGAAGTCCTCTCTTTTGTGTGCGGCGGACGGCGAAGCTAATATGATTTCATAGGTTTATATCGTTACGAAGAGCCGTGCGGTACGGGTATAGCATTTTGTTCTTGAAAGATTTTTTAGAAAGCGTATCATTCCATTCGTTGTTGAATCGTTGTTCTTGCTATTATATTATATCATACACTGAAAGTATTTGATTGAATCAGGCGTCACTTGGTGGAAGGCCCTACGCATTGTGTGG
Source organism: Crambus lathoniellus (assembly GCA_949710035.1). NCBI lineage: Eukaryota > Metazoa > Arthropoda > Insecta > Lepidoptera > Crambidae > Crambus > Crambus lathoniellus. The sequence continues at coordinate 24,213,841 of OX453310.1, forward strand.
CATTGTGAAAATTTTAAATATATTTAGCTTACCTACTTCCACAAAAAACACAACATGCAAGATGTACCACTCGCCCGCCCGCAAAAAAATTGCACATGCACACCACGAAACTATCAGTGCACAATACCTACAGCTGCAGATAGCAAGACAGCGACACACCTTGCACCTTCACCGATTAGACTACTCTGTGTTTCGCACCAACCCTGGATATCCTTAGGAGTTGTTAGATCTAACAACTCCTGAGGATGCCCCGGGCTAGATCTAACAACCCCTGAGGATGCCCCGGGTTGGGGTGAAAAACGTGTAGAGTAGTCTAATTTACGGAAGTAGGTAAGCTACGTGATAAATTTTTTCACAATCAAACATGAAATTATTGTAATTTCTGCAGATGACCAAGAAACTCATGATTACGTCGCCGCGTCGTCTAGGAACGATGAATATCATTTGACACCCAGCACTATACTGGCTATGGCTAGACCGTAACGCGCGGAAAGCGTGGCAACTTTACGAGCCCGCCGCCGACGAAGCGGCTGATCCAACGTGCCAGAATGCGCAGAATCCACCTCCGACTTCCTACCTCTTGTCCAAATCGTATTTATAACCGTGCACCACTCATTAAACTCTATACCGAATGAATTTATATTAACCGCAACTGTGGTCCTGTCAACAATGAAGACTTAGCGTATAATTGTCACGAACCGACCCTACCGACGATCACGTTATTTACCTGGAGCGACCAGTGCTAATTTGTGCCTTTCAAAGAAATTCCGACGAAAGCGATTCGATTATTTTGTAGAGAAAAGGGAAAACTGGTTTCGGTGATACAGTTTTTTTGCCAAATGAAAGGCGGTGATTGTTAATGAAGGCAATTTCGGTGACTGGACTGATTAAGTAGACGGTGACGTGACGGCGATTGAGAATTACGAAAACGAACGGCCGAGATATACGCAGATGAGGAGCGATGTATCATTACTGTCGGACTTTGGATTCTCGTCACGCTTCGGACCGTACGAGAGCTGTGTTGCGAACACAATAATTCCGGAATATATCTAGTTAAATGAACCGACAACACGAGGAATACCGGTCATACATAAATCATGCGCGGGAGTACGAGCGGCGAGGCTGCGCGCACGCGCTCGGATGTGTAACAAACGCACGCATTAGACGCTCGGCGCTCCGCGGGGAAGGACGCCGCCCACACTCCGATATGCAACCATGAGCTAACCGATCCGGCGATTATATCACCGTTTATGTAGGTGGCCTTATAAGGTTAATGTTCAAAAACAATCCACCGACTAACGCTCGTGTTTACTAAATTTCCCACGTAAAATTCGACCGCCTGCGGAACTAATCCTCAACACGTACTCCACATTTCCATTTGAAAGCTTTTTGTTTGTGTTAAGCTCGTTGATACTATTGGTCAATAGAAAAACTCGAATGATGGATTGGCACAGTCACAAAAGCTAAGGATTTGTTTTCAAAACTGAATAGCCGTCGAGTTAGTACCGGACGCGTGTAGCATACATTATAACGACGAAGTCCATTTCCACGCTTCTTGCTCATAGTATGTGTTGAGTAAACGATTTACACACGTACTATCTATAGGATACTAGAGACGTACCATTTCAACAAGACCATACTAGCAAATATAACTCTAGTTTGCAAGTGCACCGTTAGTCTTTAGAATTTTTGAAACGTTCTTATAATATAACAACTGCGCTGATTAAACAATGAGAAGACAAAACTTCTTTGTCGAAAGCACGAAGATGACAGTATCATCCAAATGACCGTGGTGTTTACACACAATCCCGCTCCGTTCCCACGTAGCTGTCACCGCGGGCGCAGCTCCACTATACACAGCCTATCGGCGCATCTACACCACTCCAGTGGACAATCGTCCTAACAAAGGCTCACCGACCAGCGCCGGCCCAATCATTTCCCACGCGGTAACGGTCGAGCTTCACCTAGGACGCTAGTTTGAATTTATGGACGCGGAACGTTCGGTATGGGCCGCAACCAATTCCCGTTGCCTAAGATAACTAGCCACCGCGAAGCCCAATGAACCAGACATGTACACCAAACTTTCGATACAATAGCACGCAGTCGTACATCCGAAACAGCGCAGAGATGGCGATACAAAAGCATGACCGATAACTTGTACTCTTTCAATAACAGAAGGAAACATTGTTTGAGTTTGCTGACAATAATGTTAAAAATTTCACGTCATGTTCTACAGATAACGTAAACTATGACCTGTTCTTTGCGATGTAATTGTATTCATTGTTGTTTTATACGAAAATAACAAAGAAACGTGATTGGGATTATGACTTCGGTCATTATATTAATACTAGGTATCTTCTCCCAAATGATTTAGACTTGGTGTTGTACGGAGAGCGGCAGTACATGCCTAATAGGTACAATGTAGCAGTCAGCAGCCTGATATGAAGTTAATTTAGTAGCGATGTACTGTAACACAATATCGAGGCGGGTCGGTGTGACGCGGACGCAGTTTACGCTATTCTCGGCGGACCTAATTTTAACCATGTGCGTCTCCCAGTCTAGTTTTAGGAAGTGGGCCGCTTGGATTCGCCGAATCAATAGCTCACTGCGCGATGGACGTACGATCTAGCGATTTATAGACAAATACTTCGTGAATGTTAAGATATTCTTCTTTTGGGAATATATTTGCGTACTAGATGAGTGACAATATTTTAGTGATACCATGTTCAACTAGAAACATTTTATTTTCTCTGTAGAAATATTTGCGCTTTACCAAAGAACGTTAAAAATATAAATCTTGAAATAAACTCACAAGACGTGTTATTGATAAAAACCCTATATTGTAACACGTCCTTTACTACGCAACATTGACAGCAAACAAAACGCTTAATTGGAACAAGATTAAATCATAATGACGCAAGTATCTGGCCGTCAATCAGCGGATCTATCGCAGATGTTTGTAAATTGCGCAACTGGATAATCGCAGGTCCAATTATCGAAATGACACAGACGTCGGCCATATCGAGCCGGACGATACACTCCCGGCTAAATCTATAATGGATGAGGCGCGTCCCGCGTCAATCCAGTAAACGAGATCGCATAAACGCAAGCGCATACATAACTAAACAACCCTGAACAATCGCAGTCCTATTCATTAATGTAATCGAATTAAAACCGGCATTGGGTAATCGGGCCGCGTCCCAGAGGAGCTCGAATAAATTTCAATTAGAGCAATCAGGACGGTCGGTCGCGGAAGCAGCAGACGATGGGCACGGGATAATGGCGTCGCACCTTGCATATAAACACTTCACGTCTAGTGCATACAAAAGGAGACCTCCGCTACAAATCATTAGGATTGCGGTAAGTGAGATGTGAGCGGAATTGCGACATTCAAGTTACAACGCTATCGATTCGAAAAGAACTCAAGCTACAAACTTGATTTTCTAGTCTGCTGTATTGTTTACTCGAAGCTGTAGCAAATAAACGAGAAAATATTGATTTAAACGTGCTTCGCCTAGGTGATATGGCCAGCAACAATGTCGGACGAGCGCCATAATTTCCGCGAATAGTCGCGATGTTCTGCTATGCATCTAGAAACGCCAATTTGTAAGCGCCGACATAAACAGGCGGTGTAACGAAGCTCCTAAACAACGAAATAAGCAGCCGCATCAAGTCGAGCCCGCGAAATATCTCAGCGGTTGACATGCCGACAACCCAAGAAGCTAACTCGGACTTTACATTCACCGACGTAACGAGGGGAGCCGCCGGCTCGCCCATTGTATTTATGCCTTAAACACAATTTATTTATTCGGCAAACATTACGGAGACACAAAATCTTGTCCATAAATACATGTGAAAGCACATATCAAGTATCGGAATGCAAACTGTGGGTCTCGCGTCTGAATTATGCAACAGAGCGGCGCGGGAGCAGGCCTGCCGTAATAGTGCACGGTGTGGCTGAACGTAACTCCTAAAATAATACGCGCATAAGCTTATCGTGCCATGCCATGGCACCACTGCCAAATATTCGAACGTGCTCTCTCACGGAAGTAGATCCATACATACAGCTCTCTAAAAAGCTGCCCGAGAGTAAAATTACCGTTCGTATTGCCTCACTTCACTAAAATTGAAACTACTTTTCCAGATAGACAGTGGACGAATCTCTTCATTTGTCCCCGGACTGAGGACACGGCAAAGGCGTTTTACAAATATTGCCCTTATATTGATTCGACGGTGGGTCCATCGATCTTGCGCCCGGGTGGTCGGTCGGAACGATGTTAATTACAGGGCAGAACCGATCATTTAATGTGAATTTCGCAAACATAAAATAATTTACAAAAAAATTGAACCGGCGGTGCGTTCACGCGCGGAATAATAAATTAATGATCGCACCAGCCGCAACACTCTACGCCGGCAACAATTTGAGGATACCTTTACAAGATGCGCCGCAAGCGAACAGTAAATGTCGACACACTAAACATAAAAATTCCTTTCCAACCAAAGACTAAGATTACACAACAAACGAAGAAACAACAATAACTAGAACAATAGTGTAGCGATCAATGCGACGTTCATTAAGAAGAGATCTTAGGAGCGGCGAAGAAAGTCGGCACAATAATCTTGTAATCCTTAAACCACACGCGGTGACGATTACAACGCACCTATTAGTCAAATTAGCTTTATTGTTGGGGCCCGTCAGGCTTGCACAAGTCGACCAATCGGCTTACAGGCAGACAATTATGTGGGCATATTAGCTAGTACAATACGATGAGTCAGCTGAAATTGCGTCTTGGGCGTTTATCAAAACAATAGTATTGATAAGTTAATAAAGCGAGGTGCAAGACTAACGAGCGATTACAGAGCCAACGTCGAGAATAGACGCACGCGTCTCATGCGAGTGGAATACGTTATGGAAGCGAGTGAGTCACCGGCATCGGGAAGAAGCACGGCCCTGATCGTCCACCTCTAAAAAGATCAGGAATTTACGACTCGTGTCGACAACTTTTATAGTGGCAACGATTCTTTTTTAAGCGACGAGATATTCCCCAGAGAGCGAACAGACGTGCCTTGCAACAGAACGCAAGAATCCACCGAGGAATCTGCAGAAGAAACACACGTGCACTGAAAGCGAAATCTCAAGAGTTTTGCGAGACGTTACGAAATACGAGAGCTCGATTAGGGATACGAGTGAGGGCACTGACCGACTTCCACATTTATACCGCTAAATCATGCACAAGACCATCTGCATCCTACGAAGTGGTGTTGCGCCAATTGCCCGCAGAACGGCTACAGTTTATATTCACTAAACAAACCAAATTACTCTACACGCGGCGAATACAAAAAGATTTTATTTTATGTAAACTACCTAACGTCTATGACAGGTGAAACTCTTCCTAGAAAAATAAGAGAACGCCGCTTTTGAAAGTTTAAATGCACGTCCAGACGTGAGTTTATGTGCGCAATGATAAAATTATATATTACTATGGAAATCAGTTATCATGGGACCGACTTATCGTTTCGAATCGTAATTACCGCGAGAATATTTCAATCGGATCGACTTATCGATGATGCGTGAACAATAATGATCGATATCGGCGTCGACGTATTATTTCCATGCGTCAAACGCTGTCAGGTACAGAAAGACCCACCTGAAGTATGGAGATTTTTATCGAAGTGAATGCAAAACGAGGGAAGCGATGCAATCGATTTCAACATATCACACAAAGCTGACAAGAGGCATTCGAGGTCGGGGGCGAAAGCACAGTGGGCGCCGGATGAGTTCAAAATTAAAACGATATGCAAATGAGAAGCGAGAATTAATCGTTCGGTGCAATCGATGCGACAGCAGCGAGAGCAGCTACTGGGTACAAATCGATGAATAAATAGTGTCCGATTAGCGAAGCCAGGTGTATTCAGAGCTTATTGGATGAATCGAATCGAATTTGAGCGGCTCAATGAATCGATACGTCGAACTTTCCTTATTTGGCAAGTTCAGTTTGTAAGTTTCATTGATTAACTGTTCGCGTGAGCGCCGGGTACAAACAAAAATAGCATAGTGTTCAAAATCGAATTCAAATGAATCACATCGCTCTATGAAGTCGTTAAGTGTTTATAAATTAAGATGTGAAAGCTTCTGCGTTACACTTATTAGTTTTACTTACAGCAAGACACCGGTTGTCGGAATTGACAGGAGAATTTATAATAGTCGGCCTCGTGTGTACCTCCTCCGAAAGTAATTTTCAATTAAGTTTCTTAATAATCCGGATCACGCAGAGCCGGCCGAGGACTTAGAACCGGAGGCAACGGCCCTCGCTCCCGTGATAATTGGAAATGGACTAGTAGGTATTAAAAAACGGCTGCAAGGAAAAAACATCGATTTTGCCATTATTTTACATGATGAAAATTATGTAGTATGTAGCAGTATAGGTACTTAAATTTAAATCCAAATATAAAATAGGCGAGCAGCACAAAAAAATTGAACGACTTCCTACAATTTACAGATAATCGCCATAATTAGAAGTTCGTTTGGTACGTGTAGGATCTCTTTACAAAAGCGGGATGAAAGGCCGATTCATTGATCATAATGAATCAGTGGCAAGCGCGGCCGCTCCCACTTCCGAGGCGTCACTCCAAACAGTCGCAACCGGTTCCTAGCGTTAATTATAAACCAATTTTACATCTGATTATTTTGCTACCGAATGTTCCTTCATCGGTTTAGACGTCGTCGGTACGCTGATCATCAATTTCATTGATAGAATTTTTAAGTTGGATGATTAATTAAAAGATCATGTTTAAATTGATTTTACGTTCTGTCTGAGCAAGCAAACGGGCTACTCTTAGTAATCTTTTTGTTTTTGTCTCACGGTGAACTGTTCCGATTATATGAATATTTCTCCTCTGTCGGTAGTGGCTTTCGTTTGTTAATTTTTCATCGGCGTAATTTTAATAGTCGTATGAACAAAAGTAACTTTTATAAGTTCTAAATAAACACGTTAATCCTCAAAAATCGGGACCTGACATACAAAAATTAATCTATTACTTGTAGTACTTATTTACAAATATATTAACAAAATAGTTTTTTGCTTGTATATTATCTCTTATTTAACTACTCATGTCATTATCTAAAATGTATTTGGGTTGTAAAATTTTAGCTAAATGTTTTCGTTGCATCAAACCACGTTTGCAGACAAGACAATACCCTAACCTAGAACGTGACTATCTCGATAATCCAGTCGAAATCACCGGAATAGGAGTGATCGATATCCGATATCATGGAATTTATTCTAGTGCCATCGGAACTACCGTTGGGGGTGATGGGACATGTGAGGATGGGATAAATGGGCGTGGGAGTACGGTTGCCCTAGAGAGCTTAGGGGTAGCGGCGAGGGGCACGGGGGATGTTGGTGGTACTGTTGCAACGGCGAGGGGGCTAGCCCCGGGTGATGAGGGTCTATAGGGTATTGCGCGGAGCTCGCGTACGCCAATTGCCTCACCTTCATGTCCTCGTCTACTACGTTATAGGTGAGCTCGGTTTCCTCGAAGCCGGTGGCCGCCATCCGCTGCTCGCTGGTGGTGGGTGGGTCCGGGGAGTTGAGGCACGTCTGTATGAGCCGTTTGCCCGCGTCTGACGTAATCATCGGCTGAAGTTTCCGCGTAGCGAATGTGTACACGTGGCCAGTCTCCGATGCGACTAGAAGCATCACTTGCGTGCCCGTCAACGTTGACAACTCGTATGCCTGTAAACAATAAATAATATTTAATATTTGAAACTAATTACACTTACATTACATCAAGATGAATTTAATTGAAAACAAAGTAAAAATACATTTGAAAGTGTTTGCATATTAGATGCTACATTTAGAAATGGAATCTTAGCATCAGCGGCGTCCCAAGAGGATGACCTTTCACCTCTCCCACGCCCATAATTTTAAAACCAACGTTTCGGGAGCAATATCACTCTCACGGCACTCTTTGTGTATGCAAGACGAATTATCACACCCACCGGCGCCCTACCACCTACACCTCGTTAAACCACGTAACATTTGCCGTCAAAACATTCCAACGTGGACCCAAGCTCACACGTATTAGAGCCACTTCGATAGCAGCCTCTAAGTGACAATTTGTCACGGTCGATTGACCAAACTCCAGAAGCCGCGTTTTTGCTGTTTGCATTTCTATTTGACATTAATGTCAATTTAAACCTAAGTGCGTAGGCCAGAAAATGTGTGTTTGCGCGGTTTTCGTTATCACATAGGTACATATATAAGCAGGATTTGTTTTTCTGTTACATAACAAGTTTGTTGAAGCAATTCGCCCACGTATCTGTTATATAGTTACGTGTTCTGAGCGAGCTTCAGCATGCCTACCCAAAAGTTTGTCGATTTCTACTTCGACTTTTAAACATATCTAGCAGCAATATTAAAAGGAAAATAGGACACGCTTATCTTCTAAGTACAATAGCAGAAGTTACGTAACCATATTAATTTTCCTCTTTTCCTTCTGACATCTATTTAACATCTATTAAACCCCCGACACAATTTTGTTTATTTTCCTGGTGTTAAGCTGTAACAGTGTTAAAGAATTGCAAAATTTAGAATGATCTTAGTGTTACATAACATTAATTTTCTCAATCAGGATGTTTCAATCAAAATTAAATGTTATCAACATTGATGTTGATATCGATATTCTCACACAACCAAAAACAATTGCGTAAAGTTACACTACTATTTAAAAACAATTTTTTCGACACGTACGGTCGCCAGCACGTCGGGTTACTACAAAATGTCAAAATTTATTAATTGAAACTCTATCTGTTGGCCATAAGGTTGAATTTTATTTAAGGAAATTTGACAGTTTGTAGTAACCTGATGTGCTAGCGACTGTACATAAGAACTTCGTATTTTATTCACATCTTAATAAAAACGTCCTTTTCTACACAACAGGTTACGTAACTTCTTTACTTTAGACATGTAGGACATTTAATTTCTTTAAACAGAAGTTTAAAATGATTGGCCTCTTCCAAAAAACTTGCAAGGGTCATAATATAACCAAACATCTGAAGCTTAATTGATTTATCCCAAGGGTCAACTTTGAGCTCACGCGACATACACATAAGAGTGTATTTAATCTGCAATCTCAGAAGTGGCGTCGTCATCTCTTTTGTGCTTGCACCCTTCCCATTCATCGAGATGATTGATGATAAGCCGGTAATTAGCAAGTCTACTGCATCTGTGACACCGACACCGCAAGTGGGACAGTGCAAAATGACCCTTACATCAAATTTAACAAGGTTATCATTGACAGCGCAATCAGCTACATGTCATGGGTAACACTGCCAAAATTGACAATTACAAATGTTGCCATAATGAGTTTCGTTGTTAAATGTGATTAATGAAGTGAAATTTCAGTGATCTTGGGATCCCAGGGCTAATTTACGAAAGAATGGGGTAACAGTTACTCGGAATTACGCGGGTCATTCTTCATCCTACTAATATTATAAATGTGAAAGTTTAGATGTTTGGATGTTTGGATGTTTGGATGTTTGGATGTTTGTTACTCAATCACGCCAAAACGGCTGAACGGATTTGGCTGAAATTTGGAACACAGATACTTTGTAGCCCGGAGAGGAACATAGGCTACTTTTTATCCCGGAAAAATATCACATTCCCGCGGGATAACGTCGTGCAGTCCACGCGGGGCGAAGCCGCGGGCGGAAAGCTAGTATTCTTTATAAATTGAAACTGCTGCACCCAAAATGCAGAGCGTATAACAAGATCTTTTCAGCCTGTGAAGATGATGAACCTCTGAAATTGAATGATTTGGACTGATAATGATACTAAGTAAGGTAAGTACTTCTAAAATTACAAATAAAAAATTATTTCTCGTGTTAACATCGGATCAAGAAGTTTTTATTCGAGCTTCGCTGAACTGACACTAAATGTAAAGTTCAAGACATTTTCTCAACACCTGTCACTATAGCTAGTTATGATGCAATTTAAATCGGGTATTATCTAATTAACTTGTATTGAAACGAGAGATCCATAAAGTGTATGGGTGATAATCATATCGCATTTCAAAATAAACGCCTTCACTTTGTCTTGTTTTTCAATGTATTTACGCAATATGTTACAGATCGAAACAACTAAAGGATTATTACAATATCACTTACCACTTTAATTATATGACCGATAACTTTCTCCATAATCCCTTTAAAACTTACCGACCATTAGACTAATTTAATCTGACGCAACCTAATCCGCTAAGTAAAAATATAATTATTTTGTATTAGGTAAGATTGACGGATCCGTTCCTTTGCATTGCTTTATGTTAAGCGTACATACATTGCGAAAAAACAGCGGATAAGTGCTCCACTTAAGTCACGTACGATTGTAGAATCAAGTAGAGCAAAATCGGACAAACGAGTTTCGGGGAACAATCCAGTTCTGCGCTGAAATCCGACGAAAGCCATCAAACAGGTGCCGCCTGCAAAATTTCCGAAATCGAAAGCCGATTTCGAACTCTCAAAATTGATGGTTACGAACGCAATTGTGAACTGACGATCTCTTTTACAAAATCAATTATCCAAGTGTTGAGCAACAGTGGCGAATGACAAGTCGTGTCAAAACATTGTATTGGAAACATTTGTAATCGTCCGCAATATGTACAAACAAATGTCTAAATGTTAAAAGGACACATTTCCTAACACATGATCTAGGTTTTATAAAGGGTTTACTTTTGCCCGCTAAAGGCTGAAGTGTTCTCGGATTATTATTAATATGACAGTCAACAAGGGGTAAGTTTAATTCCTAAATGCCAGTATTAAAAAAGAACTTATTTAAGTTATTCACTGACTTATAATAGAATAAAATCAAGGAAGAAATAATTTTCTTTTTTATTAGAATTATGAACAAAATAACTGAAAATGTAAAACGCAATAAATATATTAAAATCATTAGCTCCTAGCAAAATATCCGAGGCTCGTCTGCCAGGCGATGAAAACGGCACTCAGCCGAGATAGATACAGTATGAGATAGCACCAACTAATAGCTCTATAAACAAGATAATCGCCAAGTTAGCGCTGGGAACTGCCTTCGTAAACATGAAAAAATACTGGATTTCGGAGTTGTGATAAATAAAGCTAATCAAGTTGCGACATACTATGTGCAGTTACAAGAACTAGTTCAAGGTTTTATTACTGATATCAGAGAAATAAAAGTACTTGACGAAACTAATGAAAAATAACGAAGACACATTTTTAACGCTTAAGCGATACATAAATTACAAAATAAATTGGAAAGAAAGAAGATCCCGTAAATCGAAACAGTTATATGGCCGAAAGATAAGTAAGTTTATAAATTCCATAAATATCAGTAAAATTATCAAAACGATTACACTTCCATCTCGACGTCAAGTAAAAATGAACATTAAAGAGAAGACACAAAGAAATTTGAAAAAGGTCCGCCGACGATGAAAAATGCCCGTCAAGCCGCTCGCACGTGAATAACAACTTAATATTGCAAAAAAAAAACATTTGATCTTCACGAATCGTCCAAACAAAAAATGTCTCTGTAATAGCTTACGCAACAAAATAAGAGCCACTAACGGGAAAAAAGAAGTCGATGTTAAAATAAGCGGTTCGTAAGTCACAAATTAATGAAAAACATTTGGGACCGTGCATTACGAGATGGGACATTTCTCTTACAAGTGCGACTTGCGACATGGTCGTCGAAAAAACTGCTAATTGCCAGTACAATGGCGTACAAAGCGACCGCGATTCCCACGGCGCATCCGACCGGCCGCGTACCGATCATTTCAAGCGTGCTGCTCTTTTATTGCCAAAAATTAATGCCCGGTAAACAGACCTTAATTGCAACCCGGTCTTGTTTAACTCAGAGACGGCAGGAGCCACCAGCCCGCCCGTCACACCAACAAAACATTTCGAAGAAACCGGCACACAGAAAACACATAAAATTTGCAATAACTGACAAAATAATAATGTAATATTACGGATAACTGGTGATTCTCGAGTCGATTTTGGTGCATTATAGTCACTTTATGATATTTTAATTTTATTGGTTAATACTGTGTTTTCACCATTTTTTTGCATAATTTGTAATTTTGTACAGCAACTTTATAGCTTAAGGGCGGAAACGTCCATAAATTTTCTTCTGAAAACACGGTTACTAATTGACTATTGCATTCTGCATGATTACAAGGCAATGGTATGATCATATTCACAAATGGAATCAAAAGACACACAAGAAAACACTGATGTCGATTTATTGCATACTTGTTTTTGTCGCACCGTAACATGAGCTTTTTTAAATTACAAAGACTATTTGCAGTCTATTAGACATAAAACACGAACTAAATGGAAACGTCTAACTGAAAAGGCCCTTTAGTTAATAAATAATAAAGGCAGATGCACCGTTGATAATGAAATGAACGCACCCATTATACGCATTCCGTCATTACTGGGGCTCATGGGCTTACGTTGCAGCTTCCAGAACTATTATGCACGCTCGCCACACATTAGGATCGAGAAGTTGTTAACTGTAATTATTATGAGCTGCCGTGATATGAATATAAAGTCTTAATTAATTGGACTAGGCGTTACTCCACCACCATTAAAGAGAGCAAACATTTTTATGGCTGTTATTAAAGGTACTTTTAATAGACCCATTAAGTAATGGAAACAATATAAGTTTCACGGTCGTTTAATCAATATAACTTTAGATTTCTTGAAATAAAGTAAAAGCTTTTTCTTACTCATTCATGTTTCTTCTATAATATTCATTTGACTATGGTGGAAAATCAGTAAATATATTGTAATATTTTTATGAAAGTATATTACAATTTTGAAGTATAGCCAGTATGTTATTATTAGGATCCGTTCTATGATCAAGTGCATGTTTGAATCCACTTTCACTTAGCCACAAGGTGTTAGCCCATTATTGCAGAGCAGCGGCTAGACAGTATCAATTCCTATGGTAATGAAGCAATGTGCATCCAGCAGGGTTATGGTACAGGTTGCACTACCCAGAGCAAGGCTAAACACCAATCATTAACATTTATTAGTTTTCAGGAAACTCCGGTCCGATGAGAAAATAACGCGTGGCCAATTTGATGCGCTTAAGACAGCATATTCAGATTTAATTCGAGATACTGCTATCGCTGCTAGTCAATCTTACATCAAGAACTTTAATATAGCCTTCAAGTACGTTAACAAACATTGTAAAAGCGACACCATTTCTACTCATCAGATCATTATCTCTTTTATCTTAACTATGTTTAACTTGAAAATTGTCGCTACCATAAATTCGGTGAACTTGTTACCACGCGATAAATTACCAAGCTTTATTTGGTACAGTTGCTGACCTCAAGAATCATCCAAAAGTCGACCGCAGCGGCTTCTACCAAGCACGTGCGTTCCATATAAAAAAAAATGGCACGCGATATAGCAGGGGCTGAGGAAACCCCAAAAACAGGTTATGAGAAGCCGGGTTGCCATATTTGTGGGCAGCTCTGACTGGATTAGTCGTAAAAGGTTTAAACGGGCCAAGCTCGTCTTTTGCCTACCCGCGCGTGCGCCGTCATGCCACGTGGCTGTATTTGTTTGCCAGCTCTCGGAGCCACGTCATTACACCCTGTATGGCAAGGATGCTTTATCTTCCATTACGGTCGCCGAGTTGACTGACCTTATTGGAACCGTATGAATCGGAGCTACTAAAGGCAAAAGTATTTTGCATTTTATAAATGAAATAAGTAACTAACTAAACACAATCTTCTGAAGGTCAAGCAAATAATTTCGAGCGTTTGCTCGTTGTAGGGCAACTAAATTCACGCAAAGGATTAACAGTTAATAATGTTTCCGTTACATTAATTGCGCCAGCGGTAATGATCAAAAAAGTGAAAGCATATGAACATGTTTCATTATCACTTACTACCAAATCGGAAGCCACACGTTTAAAAACGATTAAATCTACTCAAAAAATATTACCAACTTAATTTTGCCGATACTCATCTCTAAAATGTATGGACTGAAGATGACAAACTCCGTGGCACGTAGTAGTGTTAATGATGTAAAAATAATATCTGTCGATTCGGCTTGTTTGTTTTGAGTGTCGGAACAGCGAAGCCGAAAACTTGATTACCAGGGAAAAAACATAATGATTCAGTAGAAACCAGTCGTTGGATGGTTCCCCGTATAGCGGTACCTTATGTAAATGACTATGGGGATGATACAGAAGTGAATTCAGAACTGACGTCCGTTGCATATGAAGAATATGTGATTAAATTCAACAAAGGTACCTGTAACTTTCCTGTCCACTCAGAATAAACTATGTAAATAAATTTTGTTTGATCGAAAGTAAACAATATTTTCAAAATAAAGATTTAAGTGTTCTCATTCCTAACACAAATAAAAGAGCCCTATCACTTTTGTTGTTCAGCATATATTGGGTAAAAGGACAATGCTTACCAACTCGATACTATGGATAATTAAATATTGCATCTGGGTAATACTCGTATCAAAGGTAAACACGACTATATTTCAGATGAAGCAGTTTCTTAGTTCTATGTACTACCTACTATTACTCAAAGCTCTGTGATAAATAATATTTAACTGTATGAATTAAATTCACATTATGTAGCACGAGTTGAGACGTAATAAACAGCTACATTGGTGGGCAAATTGGGCATACCTACATTTCGGATAATTCATTTCTTTATCTGTATCTGCACATAGAGTAGCAAAAACAATTAATTAAGCGGTATCTGTTAAGTGGCCTCATAATGATAAGGAATAAGTAAGGGCGAAGTGAATGTTGTCAGGCTTGTTCATTAAGCAAAAATCTGTATCAGGCACATTGAAATTGTCATTCAGCACATAGTCTGAGATTGCACAGTGCCCGCCACTACTGGCGTCAAACTGCCAATCGACGGGCAACAAGCGCCCGAAGTGATTAGTTTAAACGGCGCTTAAACAATAATTATCGATTACTGGAACCTGAGCAACTTCACCGGTAGCGCACTGGGTCGCTCAAGATTAATAGTTTCAACTTATAAAATATACGACACCACTTAATAAAAAGGCGCCAGTTGTGTAACATATCCGCAGTTAATGAATCCAAAGAATTATAAAATAATATAATTTTTTATACTCTACAAAACAGAAAACAACCAATATAATGACATCAGTTTAAAGTTTAGATCTGTATTATATTGTAATCTTACATTATAACTATTATGAATAACGGGATTTTTACCATGTTTCAATTTGTTTTAGAGTGCTCTACATTTCGGCGCAGTTGCACTAGCCATGATCACCAAACCAAGTAACAAACACATGACCATGTAAAATGAAAGTGTTATTTTTAATCCTACATGTTGACAGATCATAGTAAAAGTATAAAGAAAAGATTACCTAACATGTAAAAGAAGGAAATCATATTATAACGGAACTAAAGAAACAAGACATTTAGGAAAATTATGGACAATAATAATCAGGAAATCGGGTACCTATTACTTTTCTCTATTCATTAACAATATTCCTATTAGAGATTGAATTGAATTGAATTAGTATACTTTACCAAATTTAGGATTCAAAATATCAATATTAGAATTAGTAGTGTATAATATCTCGTAACATTCATAACCCCGAAAAAGGGTTATAGAAAGATGTCTTATTTTAATTTGTAACTTAACAGACAACAACCGGAAGACGAAATGTAACGACTGATGGGCAAGAATGAGAGGAATCTTAATTAGTTGATATTAGCACATATTTTTTTGAAATGGACAATTAAGTTTAAACTGCAAACTCAAAACGGCTTTAGACAATGAGACAACAATACCCAATTCCCTGAACAATGGGCTATCCCAAGTTTAATGGTATGAAGTTCTATGTAACGTGTTCTCTAGTTATTGAAGGCTTGGGACCCTATGCAAATGTAGATGGCGCTGTTATCAGTAGTAATGGTGACGATAATTATACGTTTATAGCGTCGGTGGTTTCATTCATAAACAAGCGAGATTGCTTTATGAATGGCGGCCGGCCGTGTCCTTAATATATTGTGTCGCCTGGCTTCCATAAGTTTCCTGTTCAGCTATTACCATTTATCGAATGTTGTCGACAAGTTATAATTTTGTGCTAAACCGACCTTGATTTATGAAGTTCATTCATAAATAGAACAAGCCCTAATTTGCATCAAACGCAGTCAATTGCGCAGAGTCTATTTTGCATGCTGCACACCCATAATAGCGGATATTAAAATTGAATTTATTATCACCTATAGTTATTAACCTTACGTTAATACGCAGCATAAATGAATGAAATTATCGGTAACTTGCAAAGTCCCGAGATGATTGGCAGCGTAAAAATTAGCGTGAATGAAACGAAAACGTTATACGTTTTTATTAGAGAGGGCTCGAACATTAATATATTCAATTCATTACTGGAACACGCGAAAAAAGAACATAAGTCAGCACGCTATTACCAGAGCTTATGAACGTAAACCTGTCCAACTGTTAATAATTCTTTAGTTAATGGCCTCTCATGGCTGTATAAATTTAAGCGCTAAATAAACAAGCTTTATCGGCGATCTCCACAATGCAACAGGTCCGAGGGTTACGGCGTCCGCTTGAAGCGCCGCCGGACGATACCATCACGCCGATAGCCATCAAGGAAGACCACTTGTCAATACATTTCACCTGCGACCAGAGCAGAACACGCTTGATGCCCTGTCACACACAGAACTGGTTCCCATGAATTGTACTCAAACATTTTATAGCGATAACTAAACAACTAGGTACTCCAACCGCCTTTTGAATCGTTAAACTCTTAGTCAACCATTTGTAGAGATAATCAATCGGATTTCTAATTCTCAATAATTGATGCCGTTTACAAACAATCGAGAATTTAGAGCAGAGAAAATCCCGTGTTAAATGCTAATTCACGTCCCAGTCGTATGCAAATTAACAACATTGCCGCTAAATAGCATTAAGACTGAGCAGGAAAATATTCCGCTAACCTTATTTACTGGACAATTCAGACGTCCAAATAAACACAGGTGGTCCCAATAAAAGGTTCGGTGGAAGCCGAAGCGCCTCTGAGTGGAGATGCCGCCCTCCCTAAAAGGATAATAATACGTCGTTCGCGAGCTGCGACCGAGGACCCCTAGGACTCCGGGAGAAATGTAAATTGTCTTGGCACCTGACAAATAGCTTAATTAACGACTAACACGCGACACAAGAGTTATTGCGATTCATCCATGTCGCTCATTCCGGGAGATTCCGAATGCTGTTTGCACAATTATGAGCGGCTGAGCTGATTTTAATGTGTTAATAGCTTGTCCTAGAATCCGTATGGGCCTTAATTATGCTTAATAGAGACCAGAGATAGCTGCAATAGTTATCGAGCCACGTCCGTGGAGCATGGTCAATACAGAGGCAGGGGACTTTTAATTCTGTAAAGCAATTCAATGGTGACTTTAATGCGTTCGAATACAATGAACAAAAGCGACCAAAGGAAACTTATGATCCGGACCTAAGAGCCCACATACAGTAATTTAACGAAGGCCTTAAATCTCAAGGTTAATATGGGAGTTACGTTAAGAGATTTAGTTTTTTCGCAATGTTATGCGCCGGTAGGCGTCAGGTGGGCGCGCACGTGACGAATATGTGATTAAGGTGTATCGATGAGCTCAGTGGCGCCGCCAATGGAAATAAATCGATTGCATTTTATTAAAGGCTTGGATTAAAAGTTTCGGTTATTTCGCGCAAATAGAAGAGCAAAATGCAATTTTTAATTGTTTTTTCATGGCCTCAAATATGAGCACCAAGTTATGGATCTCGATATTGCCGAATGTGGCCACTTTTGGTACTATTGAGATTCACGACTTATTGCGTAAGTTTGAGTTCTCAAAAGTATATTTATAAAATGCATTCCACTCTTTCACCTGCGCGAAATAACCGAAACTTTTAATCCAAGCCTTTAATAAAATGCAATTGATTTATTTCCATTGGCGGCGCCACTGAGCTCATCGATACACCTTAACGGCGTGCCACCGCACGACCGCTCGCGTGGGCGGCGGCCGCAACACTGACACAGATGGTTGCGCTCGATACAACCTGACGATTTTGTCTATGGTGTTTTGACAGCTCAACAAACTGTGAAGGTTGCACAGTGCACTCAACTTGTGCAGCTCCCATGATGAAGTGCAAAAAAGAAGAGACAGCATTCCTTACACCGCAATTTCGCACTTCAAAGAGAAAGAAGAAAAAGTTGAAACTCCGAATGTTCATTTAAAATAAGAAATCCATCGAAGCTCAAAAGCAATGAACGTAAAAACTTTAGTAATGTTCAATTGCACGCTAACAATGGCGAAACCGAAGCTTTCCCACAGAAATCTGGACGTTTCACGATTTTTTTAATTGATATCGTAAAAAAGGACAATTGTTGTGCGTTGTGCTCTCGAGCCGCAATCAAATAAAAACCTACTCGTTAATGTTTTATGTATGAAATTTCCCGTCTCCGATACATATGGATGGAGTCCCGCTGGCTAGCCCGTTCGGAAATTTCGGCAAACGACAGATATCGTCAATCTCTATAGTAGCTACGGATCTTCTCCGGTGTTTTTTCGCGACGTCCGACGAACGATAACATCTTCAGGCGAATAATAACCGTGGAGTGACTAAGGATATGTAACAAGTCGAGGGTTGCTAGTCCTATTTTTGTAGTAGCAAAGTGCAGTGTTTGCGAAGTGTGTTTAAAAAAAACTCTAGCATCATTCAATAGTTTGTCTTATAACAAGTTTTTACATTGCAAATATTTGGTCAATTACCCAAGTTACGTAATTTACCAGTGTAATTAGGTACTGTAGTTGTTAACTAGTTGTTAATTTCATTCTTATCATAGTAAATTACAATTAACAAAAATTAAAGGCTTATAAAAGCTCAGCATTAAAATTGCACAGCCCTAAAGAGAGTCCACGTAAAAGTATGCCACTTTAAAAAGCCAAAATTTACTTTACCCTCATAAACATCGAACACAATTTGGATTGCCAATTCCAAAGCGAGGAATCCAATCATTTTGCATTTAAAACAACTGAAGAGCACGAGAATCAAACGAATAACTCACTAATTCCATTAAGTTCATTTTCGTTTTGGCGCACGACGCATAATGATATGACCACTTGCATAAAGATTTCAAGTTAAAGAAAGCACGATTTCAACCGTAACGTTTCAAATAAGACAATGGATATTTATGAACAATGTAAAAAAATATTAAAATAGTACGTAAATGCTGCTTACTCGTACGCCAGAATTCCTGAGGTTGGCTCATTAGCTTTTTCTGATAAAATTTAATTGTATCCAAATCACACGATTGAGCAGAAAAATTATACAGTTTCGTTTTCTGTTTAGTGGAAATTAACTCAAAGGTAATTACTAAAATATGCTTTACTTAAAGTAGTTTACTTTTTTGCAACAGAAGTATTTTAAATAATGTCGTAAAA
Organism: Crambus lathoniellus; assembly: GCA_949710035.1. NCBI lineage: Eukaryota > Metazoa > Arthropoda > Insecta > Lepidoptera > Crambidae > Crambus > Crambus lathoniellus. Next base: position 24,233,355 of record OX453310.1, read on the forward strand.
ATTTACGTAGCTTTTCACCTATATAAGAATATCGTCATCTGATGAAAGATTTAACGATTTTTCAAAGATATTTCATACAAAAACTCAAGCGTGGAAAAAGCTTAATCCACAAACGATTTCTTAACACAATGTAGGGCAGCCAGCAGACATTCCGCCTTTTAATGATTATAAAGAAATACTAGATTCTTAACGATACGATTTCGCTTGCACACACTCATCATTAGAGACAGGTGCTAAGAAAGGGATAGGCGTCAACGTTTTTTTTTTTATCTTAACGCATAGTACCCAGACAGGCAGGAAATATTAAGCATAGCGGCACGTCCATAGAATGTTGTAAATACTAAGTAATTTTAATTCGTCCTCATTAGACGTATATTTAACTGCATTTTTTTATAGAACGCGAAGCACATGACATAAATAAGGTTTTATTTTTTATGAGAAAAAAGACTGCATGTGACAAGTTGCGAGAGAATACTTTTTATGTTTTGAAAAAAGAAAGAAGATAAAAGACAATCGTACTGCATACTAACCACCGTTATTCTAGCGTGGAGTGCACATATATCTCAAACATTTTCAGCTTAATTGATATCCAAGAAAGAATTCCTAGCAATCGCGCACTCCGTTATCGTGCTAGACGTATCCCACGGGATATATCCCTACAGAACCGGATCTACAACACCGAGTAACGTGTTAAGTGAATTCAAGTTGGGAGATGAAGCGAGTTTAATTGATTTATTTTATGTTCGAGAATCATCATTGAATAAACAATTGCTGCCGGAATTAAAAAGTGAAAAAACAATATATAATGACTGTCAACTCTTCTCCCAATTCAAAATAATTACTTATTTATTGTCACGGTACCCGAAAAAATATTTAATTTCTCCCAAAAACTGATTTTAAGTAACTTTAAAACATCGTAATGGGTGTTTTTCTTATTCATCTATAACGATGGCATGAGCCTCATCAGTGGGGAGATTAAATGGCTGATGTGATGATGATGATGAATGGGAGTGAAAAACGAAATCGCTGTCGTTAGTCGCTAGTCGCTACCGACTCGCACCAACCCATAGTTTGTTTGTCCACCGAGCGCTCATTACACGCGTAATGATAATGACGAGATCTATACGCAGATGCGTATGATACGCTTCTTATTGTATCGCTACTGGGTAAACGCATATTTGTTAAGTTAATATATCACTTAAAATTGTTTAGTTTCAATCAAATGGTGAACATTGGACTGAGTCTATTAGAAAGTAAGTTCAGAATAAACATCTTGAATGTGAGTATGTATAGAAGACAAGAGAGGACTTGTAATACTGTGACAAGAGTTTCTAATATATATCACTTATAAAATATCCATGTTTTTTTACTTGTTGGTAAGATATAGATTTTGGCAATGCTACGGACTACAGCATCGAGGACTTGAGGCTGCTAAAGTTATATAAATCGTTACTGCTTCTTGATGTTCGCAACTCTGATTTGTTTAATCAAGCGTTAAGTAATAAAGAGAAGTAATAATAAGTAATAATGAATAAATAAATTCATCCTATTGAGCGTAGAAACTGTTGAAGAACTTTTATGTTCAAAATTTGTAAGACGAAGAAATTGCTGGAATTTCATAATTATTGAGATTCTACGTGATATGAACGAACCGAGTATAGAATAATTAGATCATTTTGGAATATATATCACAGATCGGTTTGGATCTGTTTAATTTATAATCAAATTCAGTAGCTTAATGTTCAAGGAAACAAGCTATTCGTATTCTAATGAGATTCAAATAACGCCAAGAACAATCGGCTATTCACGTATCTCACCATCAAATATGACATCCCAACTACTTCATAATTCGTGCACATAACTTAGTTTTCTCGAAAACGCGCATCGTGAACGGTTCAGTCGTGAGCAGAGCTTCTTTGATATGAACCGACGACTAACGAACTGGTGTCCGACCGATAAATCCGGCGATTAGTCGCTCCGACAACGAGACAAACGTCTGTACTAATCACTCGTACTAGACTACTCAATGACAACTCGACCAATAATCGGAAATGTATTCAATACCGTTTTTAATCCAATCCGTCTTGCGAAACTCTATTCAAATTACGACCGAAAGATGTTCGATTTATTTCACTTTGCAGTGCTTCTTACTATAAATTATGTCGAGCGCAAAGAGTACTCGAAACAGTCAATCATTCAACTGGTGGCACCTCGTGGTTGGCATTTAATGGTACCCCGGTACTAGGCGCACATGACGGTGAGTCGTTCGCGCTAGGTGTCGCTGGGAGGCGGGCCGACAAGCCAGACATTCCCTTTCCACCGACCAATTAGATTTGACCTCCCTTGCCTCCCGCCAACGAAGATATTTAACTTCAACAGAAGGGAAATTTCCGGACAAGCTGAGACCATTGTATGACGGCGGCATTTCTCTTAACTCCTCTATCGTGCTGGCCTCCTGGTACACGATCGGTAAAGCGCATTAGTTGAGGGCGCTGACTATCTCCTATGTTGCAAATAATTTTGTATCTGTTGCAAAATACATATTTGCAAATATGGAATTTAAAGTCTACAGTGTCTTCACTGTAGCTTTATCGAATCCTTTACCAGCTAGGCAGCTAGGAACTTTAAACTTAAATTAATAAACTTAATTAATTAATTTTATAAAGCGTTCCTTTGCACTTATTGTGCATAAAATATTTTTTACTCTTACATATTTTTGGTTGGACTTCAATTATTCAACTCATTAACATCATAATCATAATTAATATATTTTCGGAAAATTTGTACGAATATAAGTATTTGAGGCTTCTACGAAAAGCTCCAATTAAAAATCAGAGTAGCATTAAGTTCCTTCGGTCGCCGCAAGATGGCTTCCCGAATGATATCCTGCTGTGACTGTGAACTACGTTGAACCCAGCTGAACTTGTAGGGCGTAACCTCTTCATAGAGCATGCTGCCCTGGTACTTTTGCAGCCATATTTGGCACTTTCCATTTTAAATGTGCGTTTGTAACAAAAACAACTAACTAACTGATATTTAGTTCGATTTCTCGCGATAATTTTATAAAATAAATTGAAGAGTTTGTTTGATTGAAAAATTAAAAATTACCTTTTAAATAATAGTTACAGTTACATAGTGGAAAATGTTATATTTAATTTTCGGCGTCAAAAGACGTGAGAACTCAGCTCCTCCCACAGAAAATATAAATGTATTTAACCTATTCCTACAAACACCATTGTGAATAGATGAAACTTGATATTTAAGCTCTTTTGATTAGGACCCATTTATTTGCAACAACTGAAATACTGGCTGTAAGGCAGTTTTTATAACGATCTAATTTTCAAATAAAGTTAAGGAGAAATAAAGAAAATAGAAAAAGAAATACATTGCTCAAATCCAAAGCCAACGAGGGGTATTATTAGCACATACGAAAAGTTGGATTCATTTCAACATTTACCCGTCAGGGAATCAAACCTAGGACCCCAGAGAAAGCGGCACCTTGAAAACCGGTGCGTACACCTATCGACCACGGAGGTGGTCAAAAATATAGGGTTTGTTTTATGATGAGAACCTACAAGGACGTACCCAGGGGGGGGGGGGGGGGGGGGTCCAGGGGGTCTGGACCCCCCCGAAATCCATTAATCCGCGGGATAGGCGTGAACTTCACGACGTTATCCCGCGGGAATGTGATATTTTTCCGGAATAAAAAGAAGCCTATGTTCCACTCCAGGCTAAAAAGTATCTGTGTCCCAAATTTCAGCCCAATCCGTTCAGCCGTTTTGGCATGATTCAGCAACAAACATCTAAACTACCCCCCCCCCCCCCCCAGCGGACCCCCCCCCGACAAAAAATCCTGGGAACGTGCTTGAGAACCTAGCTGTCCTTTGTTGGCATATGTTCTCATCTCAATCAATTAAATGTTACATTATATAATATTAACATAAATTACACACACATACATGTACATACAGGGTGTATAAATCATTAAAGTAAACATCATAAATACTTTGGAATAGATAGAGTAGGTATTTAATAGAATAGTCATAACAATATTTAAAAATTTCTATTTCATTTCTCTTTTCTTTAAATTATACATTTTATTTTTATCCCCTTAATTGATTTTATTATACAACGTGTTAATGCAATAACCGAAAAGCCCATACACCCACAACTAATTTATCTATACTAATATTATACAGAGCAAAGATTTGATTGTTTGTTTGTTTGCATCGAATAGGCTCCGAAACTACTGGACTGGAATTGGACTGGATTGGATTTGACGTAACACATAATCTTATCTAAACTGATGTAATGTTATTATATAAACAGTTGTATCTTATCTTTGTAAATATCGTTACTCCAAGTAAAGCTGATAGGTTTACTGCGCCTGTTCTTCTTATCAATTAAAAAAGTCTTGAATGGGTGGTAGGAGATGCTAAGCGCAAATATATCCACTCGCAAAATGAAGGCTTAGACATATTTGGGGTTTCCTAAGGTCATCAGGGGTGGGAAGGCTCGCGGAATCCAGTCCGAATGCGGTAGACCTCAACTGTCTTAATCAATATTTTTCAACCCCTCCCCTTACTTTAAACTTAGGCTCTCAGTCGGCTACTCTGTCTTCTCGATCAAGTCTTGACTCATCTCTTTACCCTTCTTTCAGTTTTAGCGCAGTTTCCGAAGCAGGCGTCACGACGACTATCAAATCCATTACCACGTAGGCTATTGGCAGCGATGGTCTTAGTATGGATATGATTCTTCCGGTGCTGGCGGAAATTGTGCCAGTTATCACTCACATTGTGAACTTTTCACTGCAACAGGTCCTACCCAAAACTTCTAATTCTACTTCTCCGTCACAATACCGCCCTATCTCTCTATCCTCCCCACCCTATCCAAAGTCCTTGAATCTATTGTCCACCACCTGTTATTATACTCCTTCTCGTCCAATGCCCTACTGTGTCCGTACCAATCTGGTTTCCGCCCTTCCCACAGCACAGCACAGTTAGTGCACTGCTAAACATAACTGAAGATATTCGCGGTGCGATGGATAACACCACGCTTACAGCACTGGTCCTGCTTGACTTTAGTAATGCATTCAACTGTGTTGACTTTGATCTCCTCCTCGGTACCCTTCGTTTCTTTAACGAACCCTCTGTCCCTGTGATTGAATGGTTTCAGTCCTATCTTTCTGAGCGCTTCCAGTGAATAATCCATAATGATTCTTTCTCCGATTGGTCACGTATATCAGTCGGTGTGCCACAAGGTGGTGTTCTCTCTCCTTTGCTGTTTTTTATATTAATTAATGGTACATGCAAAGTAATCTCTTCCCCTTTATGCTGATCACCTTCAAACTTGCAGACACTTCTCCGTTGTTGAGGTTTCGGAAGTTATTGAATCTTTAAATCAAGATCTGGCTTCCATTCGTGACTGGGCTTCTTCATTTGGGCTTATGGTTAACTCTGTTAAGAGTCAAGCCATGATTGTCGGTAGCAGCCGACAAAGGAGCAAACTCGCTTAGGAATCTGTTTCTCCACTTGTTCATAACAATTTTACCATCCCTTATACCGATAAGGTCAAAAACCTTGGACTCGTTGTCGACTGTACCTTGCCTTGGTCTCCGCATATTAATGGGGTCAGTAAACGCATTCACTATACTCTCACTCTCTCAAGCGTCTTCAGTAGGTACTTCCTTTCTTTCAAAACAATTTGCTGCTGGCGCCATCTCTTTTCCATCCGCTTCTCGACTACGCCGATGTTTGCTATCTGGACTTGACAGAAGAACAGCTGAACAAGTTGGAGCGCCTTCAATATCTGGCAATTCGATTTCTTTTTAGATTACGAAAATATGACCATGTGTCATCATTCGTCATCAACTCAAGTGGCTCCCAGTTCGACTTCGCCGTGATATGCACATCCTTTGCACCCTAAATAAAATCCTCAATGACTCGAACTCGCCCAAGTACCTTGTTTCCCGCTTCCAAATGCTTCCTCCTCCCACTCGCTTAAGGCGGCCTTGTATCACGAAGATGCTTGAGCTACCTAGAAGCAACACCAACTTCCTCCATAATTCCTATTCCGTTAGAGCTACACTGCTCTTAAACAAACTCCCGTCAAACATTCGGACTTCTCCGAGTACTAATTCTATAAATAGAAATTAAAAAAGCACTTTTAGAACAGTATTGTCACAACTCTAGAAATCATCAGATAATATTTAAAATCATAACATAGGTATGTTATTTTGTATTAAATATATATATAATATTATATTAGTATGTATGTATATTTTGTACTATTATGTATTATTTATGTAGGTAACTGGTAAGTTTATGAATTTAAGATTTTAGTATTTTAATTTAACTTTTTTTTTTATTTTTAATCTCGGGGCGTCGCTCGTCGCTCGCAACAGCCACCGAAATACAAACCATCGGCGCCGTATTAGCATTACAAAACCGCGGGCCGTGAGATATGGGTCGCAGATGCGCTCGCGCCGCGCGCCGCCTCGCAATTAGCCCCGCGCAACATATAATTGTTCCATTATGGAACAACCCGCACTGACTCACTGCAAATCGTCCGCAGATTAATGAGATTGAGGGATAATAATGAAAAATTACAAACTTGTTCTTAAATTTAAGTAACCGTTGCAGTTAAAGCTGCATTCACGGAAAGGTTAATGTTTGCAATCAAAAGTAAATGATATGCGGCCTTCGTAATAATCCTCTTTAGAGTTATTTTTCATTAGCGATCCCACAACAACGTTAAACTTGAGAGAAATTTAAGAAAAATGCGTCAAAATTTATTTTAAATATTAAGTTTTTTACAGCTTGGTATATTATTATAAGAATTAAAGCTCTCTTAAAAACCGGGTGATCTATTTATTACATAAAATACAATATAAATAGTATTTATATAAAAATCATAAATGACTATTTTTATAAATATAAAAAATATAAATAGTCATTACATAAAATATTGTAAAATATACAAAACCATCGAAAATAATCTATGTCACATCACAACGATTCCCTTATCTGACCTGCTATCTTCTGTTATTGTTGATCGAAGCCTGCTACTGTTAAAAGACAAGCAAAAAATAAAATTTAACGCCCACACACTATACTAAACCAACAGAAAACAATACAAAACAAAATCTTTAGATCTAAACCGTCGTCAGGCCGTGTGGGAAAATTATCAGAATGGCAATCTACATCCTACCTAGGTCCTAATTAATTTAGTAATCGCTCGTGACGACTTATTCCGGCCGTAGAACGAACCACGAACTTAACGAAAGCACGACTCTCCAAGACAACGATAATCGTTATTTTAAATTTATTAAAATGTCCTCTTTAAGGACTATATCGGAACCCCTATATCGGACTGTATAATTTATTCCCTTGCTTTGGAGAAATGCGCTAAACAATGAAGGCCATCATTATATAAGGCTGAGATAAAAAGGGCAGCTTTTAAAGGTACACGACTTGTGTTAAAGTACCTATATTATAATTTTGAATTTTTTAGAGTTTGTGAGTTCTCAAAGTTTTGTTTCAGTAAAAAATGTAGTACTTACATTATAGGGTTAAGTAACAAGTACACATACTCTTTAGACTATTATAGTTTATAATGTTTCGCAAATCCGAGAAATGTACCTAAGTAGTCTAAATAAGAATAAGTAATTAAGTATAATGTGTGTAGAAATATATTATATTCTTTTTTTTTTTTTTTAAATCCATTGACCTGTCTCAATTCAAAATTGTGAGACAGGTCGATTTTTCTAAATAGGTACTTACCTACTTCATTTTAAATTTTTCAATAATTTAATTGCATTGTGCATGCAAAAAAGTAAAAATGAAAAAAACGGTCTCAATTGTTTAAATTAGTTTATTCCTTACTTTTTTTACGTTATCAATTACTAATAGCGTTCAGAAACCTAAGGTAGGTCAGCAAGTCTTAGAATTTTGATGATAACTACATAGTTAACTTTTATGATAACATATACCTATTAGACATTGAGTTTGATCTGAAGTTATTGGAAATGAGCAAGATCATCAAAAATTTATAGAAATGTTACGGTTAAAAATTGCTTTATGATTGTTTGTTATTGTATTCCTCGTGTTAGATAAGTATTTATATTCCCTTTATTACATTTTAAATACTTACAAAATTATATTTCTAAAAATTAAATTTTTACAATGAATCATTTCATCATCATCATCATCATCATGTCAGCCGAACGACGCCCACTGCTGGGCATAGGTCTCCCCCAAGGATCTCCACAACGATCGGTAATTTAATAATTTATATTATTATTATTATAATTTATTTATTATTTATTTAAGTCTTAGAATTTTGACGGTGTTAGAGCGAAGTTCTAAAACAACTCGATTATAAGCTGTCGGTCCACAACAAAGCACTAAAGCTTTTGTATTAATTGCAATCAATCCAGTAAATATTGATCATTTAGTTCTTCCCGTACTTTTCCGCCAAAGGTCTAAGAACGGCCGCAGCTAACTTGATGGCTCTCTACTAGATCAAAGGGCGAGTCCACAATAAATGATTATCTTCTGCGGTGGTACTGAATACTGATGGCACTATAAGAAAATCGCAGCCGCAAACATTGTGTTTATGTCGCTGGTTCAATTTGTAGTTAGTTACCTAGTGTAACCCTAGCATGAAAAACTATCGTAATCGTTATCGTGATCGTATTATTTTGTATGAAAACCAGAGGGGCGCCCCTATCGGCCGTATCATCATCATCATAATCATGTCAGCCGGACGACGCCCACTGCTGGGCATAGGCCTCCCCAAAGGATCTCCACAACGATCGATCGGCGATCATATCGGCCGTGTGGAGAACTAAAATTCAATAACATTTGACACAGCAGCACTTTGACAGCTTTTGACGGATGGTATAGTTTACTAAACGATTACCATTAGGACAGTTTTTCAAGCTAGGGCTACTGGTGGGTTGCTCTTGAACGGAACCGCATTGGACAATCCTTTACGCTAACTAATATTAAAAAATCAAAAGCAATGACCTTCTTGCAAGACGATAAGGTTCACAGATTGTTTGACATTAAGGCAAGGATTGCCCAATGCAATTGCGTTAAATAATCTTGCTCGTTAATTTGTTTAGACTGAATTTCCGTTAAAGTTTGCCTCGTCACGCTCTGTCCTCCCAGATAGTTTGCTACTAGATCAAAAGGCGAATCTTCGGGTGATTAAAATATCCTTCGCGGGGTATCTACTGATGGAACTATGACAAAATCGCAGGCGCAAGCAGTGTTCTCTCTCACCGAAGGACGTGTTGATATTGTTTAGACTAGACTTCCACAGAATTTTGAAGTTTTCCTCGACAGCTTCCAATCCTATCAGATCAAAGGGCGAGCGAATACTGCAGGCTGTAAAATCATCAACTCTCGTACATAGTAATTATAGTTTACCAGTAGATACTGTTCTTACTTCCGCAAAAGGTCACAATGTTGCTCGATGGTTTCCTGCCAACATATTGTCGGCGGCACGGCACAGACAGTCACGTGGGCAAGTAGTGCTCTCATATCACCGGTTCAATTAACAGTAGCTAAGTAAATAGTCTATCTTGTTCCAGTTTAAGTTCCGCAAAAGGTCGCAGTTTTCCTCGACAGTTTCATTCTAGATCAAAGGGCGCATCATATTGTCTTGTCTGCAGTACTCGCGGCATCAAGACAAAGTCGCCGGCGCACGCTGGCAACAAATGCGCTCGTGTCCGCGGCGGCCCCCGGGGCGTCGTCATTAGGCCCCGGCGAGGTGATCAGTCCACCGGGGATCTGTTTGATGTCCCGTGCTCGCGGTAAAATATGGAAACGGTGCTTTATTGGAGAAGTTGGGATGGTGCCAATTTTGGTGGCGTTGAAAGAACAGCAAGAAGAAATAATCGCAATGTAATCGGTTTGATAGATACGCAGTTTACTAAATACTACAACGAAAACTCTTCTATAAAAGATGCTATCCCAACGCTTATATCAGTAAAATATTTTGGGTGAAAAACATAAGAAAAATTAGCACATTCTTAATAAGATAACTCAAAGATTACGAACAGGTATCGCCAAAATCGAATCGAGGCGAAAAAATAACGAGACCCGCAAAAACCTTAATTAAATTTCGGATTAACTGAAAATCGAGAAAGCCCAACGTTTAATTACGAAGTACACATACGAAGTAAAGAAAAAAGGTTCAGTTTAACGAGGACGGGTGCGCGGGCATCCAACTAACAAGTAACAACAGGGCCGCGTCGGCGACTTTGATTCCCGCTGCGCGACAGCGCTTGCGTGCGGACAAGATACGGTCCGAGATAAAAGCGATTATTAGGAACAAACGTGTTGCCCTAGAAATTTGCTTAACGTGCTCTTTAAGTCATTTATTTAGAATAGAAATTTAACGGCTTAGCTAGTAATCAACGCAACAGTTGAAGATGTTAATGCTGATGTAACTCGTATAACAAGGGCTGCCAACCCTTAAACTTTATAATTTTCGGGCACATTTCCTTTCAGTAATGCAATAAAGTTAATGAACCAAAAATCGCTTAAAGAAATCAACACTTATTAGAAGCCTTTCTGGTCTTCCTCCCTTCAGTAGAGTGAGCCACCACCGTGAATATTTTGTAGGTTTAACAAAAGGCAACTAACTAATTGATACCGTTTCAATTTATTTGCAGAAAAATCTTCTATTTAGCTTTGACAATAGCTAATAGATAACAATCAAGCTGAATTTCAATATTACTAAAGCCGAGCATGGTGGTAATGGTGGCCAGAGATATAAAAGCACGACTTTACTCTTCAGTAAGCTCGTTTTTTAGAATAACTCCAAAAACCGCAGTACACAAAAACCTTTCTGTCTTCATCATTCTTAATTTACGAAAAATATAGAGCAAACGAAAATAATTTATTAATATTTACTTTTAAAGCTAAGTTTTAACGTCTAAGTTTCATAAATGCTTCGCTAATGACATTAAAATAATACTGCAATGACAAATTTTCAGTTTTATCGTTAAAACTTAGCCGGATCGTTGAAAGTTAGTCCCGTGATTTGCGTAAACCTCCTTCGTTAGCCACTCATCATTCAGGTGGGGGTTGACAGAGATCCTGCATAGACGTCCCGTGCCGTCCCGTGCCCAGGACGTCTATACACGCCCAGATTGGACGTCTATACACGACATTGACAATGTCTGGTTAATGAAGCCACTGGTATGTTCGTATGGAAATAGGAAGCGATGTTTTGGTGCATTTGCTAATGGGGAAAATATGTCAATGGATTAGATGCGAGATCTAAGAGACTGTCGGTATTGATGAAAGGGTTTCGTGGGTAAATAAGAATTTATACTTATTCGAGTATTTAGAATCTTTAAAAGTAAAAAGTTATTAAGTGGAGGTAGTGCCCCAGGAGAATATGTATATGATGATTATGATTTAACATATTTTTGACATTGAGTTTAATCTGAAGTTATTGGATATAAACAAGATCATCAAAAATTAATAGAATATGTTACGGTTAAAAATTGCTTTATTATTGTTTGTTATTGTATTCCTCGTCTTAGATAAGTAGTTAAAAAGACCTTTACTTAATTTTTTTAATTAAAACTTGGACTTTTGATTGATTTAACTATAGAGGATACCTAGTTAGTTATTAATTCAAGATTTCAAGATAGATTTTATGATTATGATAATGTCGATATTCTCGAGGGCCGAGATATCAGTATGCCAAGATGTGCTATTCTAAACTAAAATTTATCTTCAGATTTCGTCCAGCTCGCGCCTTCTTCTTACTACTTTATGTAGGGCAGGAGACCCCTTTGTGGCCACTTGAAGGATTTTTTCACTTTGAAGCACTTAGTGCTAGATCAGTGTTTCTTAAAGTGGGGTCCACGGATCCCTTGGGGACCGTAGCATGTGTATCAGGGATCCGCAGTAGCACAGTAAAATCTTTACATGTTTATTAGGAAATTGTGCATGTGCAGTCAATTTAACATTTCTCGGTTAATCTACGAACTTTGGCAAACAACCACAGGACTGCTCGCATATGTCTAATCACAATTTAACGTAGTCATTGGAGTCAAACTACAAATAAAATAAGGCTGTTACTTTTCATAAAAATACTTTTTACGGAAGGGGGAGGGGGAGGGACATGACCACAGAATACTTTAAATTGAGAAAGTGGTCAGTGACTGCAAAAAGTTTAAGAAACCCTGTGCTATGTCTTAAAGTATTTAAGACAAAAATTTTATTTTAAATTATAGAAAATGTATATTTACCTCTTGAAATAGACAACAATGTAAAACAACCTAAGTGTACATCTTTCAAATAAAAAAAAGTTTTTTGTGTAAGTACCTACTAAGTACCTACCTAGGTATGACACAAAATGTGCGAAAGGTGCCAAATGCGCAGGTTTTGCAAATAACGAAAAATAACGAAAAATTTTAACCATATCCAGGTTATAAACATGAAGGTATTCTAATGTGCTAGAAACCAATGAATTGCAATACAATATTTTTAATGTAAATACACAAACCTAGGTTTAAAATTTTATTAAGTATTTACTTACTGACTTTCATCCTAACTAATTTCTTAGAATTTTCATATTAAAAATTATTAGAAAAGAAATCGTATTTTATTTTAAAAAAATCTGAAGTAGGTATCATTACGAAATTCTAAAGATTGATTTTTTTTCTTTAAAAACTTTCTTTTAATTACCATTGGCAAACATAACGAAAAGTTATAATAACTTTATAACAAAAAGTGACCCAAACCGGGGCCCTACTTATAATATTACATCTTAAGATATAGGTACGTTACATCTATTTTTTACGAAATACCTATTTTAATCTATGGGTAGGTTGTTCTTATGTTCCTAATAAAGTTTTTTTTATAAGTTTGATGGATAAACTCAAGAACAACTTAACCGATTTTTATAATTCTTGCATCAGTAGAAAGCTAGGTATGTACATTATGCTCGTGTGGCAGAGGCTATATTTTATCGCGATATTTCCACGTTAACGGGTAGGTTGGTACCTACCACGAGACTAATACCGCGGGAAGCAGCTAGTTTTGAACTTGACTTAGCGCTTATTCTGCCACCAAATTGACTGTCGATCCCAGCAGAAAATCGAACCTGGGACCCGAGTTAGATTAGATTGAAGAAAATTTTTGAATTATTCGCCTATCAAAATTTACCTACCTACCTTACCTATCTATGTTAATACCTACTTTTAGCTGCATAAGTAATCCAAACTTATTTTCTAATAGGACAGCACACGTAGATATATTAGGTATAGGTCCTACCTATCTATTTTAATTCCCGTAAATATAATGAAATACTATAAACGTCTAAATAGATATTTACGCACATTAACATTGCACATTTATAAATAATTTAGGAACTAAATGAAATAAGTAGCGAGCGGGAGCGACTATCGAAAACTTTCACAAACATCATTAAAGAGACTCATAGCGCCATCTGTTGGTGACGTATAGAACTAAAATATGACATTTGGGCATAGCATTAATTTTATGGAATTAGGCCGAATAAAAAGCAATTCTGTATTGATTTTAGGCTCCTGGGTGCTCTAATATTCTTATGAAAACACTTCCTCAAATGAAATACATTTCAACAAACAATAAAAATCTTACCACTGATCAGCTGACACCTGTCAAATTTTTCATCACAAATGCTCACAAAAACCCAAATATTAACTTTAAAACACACTTTTATGGCTTCCTGAGCGTAAAATAATGATAAATAATACTTAAAAATTTATTATAAGACACGTTTTGGGCAATATTCCATGTAATTTGTCAACAGTGAAACATAACCTCTACACCATAACATTTTGTGTAAAATTTTTGAAGCATTCTCTAATTCTCTTTCTTTAGAATATAAAACAATTTACTCCAACACACCATTGCTTTTATAAGTTACAGGAAATTTGTAAAATAATGAAATTTAGGATGAGAAAACATGTCAATTTCCAATTTTTTAGCTTTGTTTACATGTTCCATTCTGCACAAATTTCTAATTAAATCAGAATGAAAATGGATATTGTTGTTTATACTTATTGGCAAATCAATTATTAACTAAATCAAATAGTTACCAAATTGTATTTTTATCCAAAAGAAAAATAATGCAATTTTATTATTTGAACCAATGCGGTTAGAATCTTTAGATAAATTATTACAAGCTCATACAAAGAAATAGAATAGAGAATTTTAGCAAAACCAATTCAAAATTAACTAATGAGCTATGTAGAAACATTGATAAATAAATATTTGTAGAATGTTCATTGCAATGGTGATTCGCACAACTTAACTTCACTAAGCGCTCAAGTAACTTATTTTTTAAGTCACTCATTCTTAGTTTTCACTGGGAATTTAAGAAGTAACATGCACTTTCACACTTTTTGGAAGCCATTCTCAACCAGCATTCCCCGGCTGGCCCACATGGAATATTGCCAAAAGCAGTCTCCGCAACCCACCTTCTTCATTATCCCAGTCTTCCGCTTCGAAAATGTAGTGTACCGCCGTAGTTTGTTATCTATGTATTCCATTTTTATCTTGACTCGACCCTTGGTCTTTTTGCCGTTAGACGGTGGTGACTTCTTGGGCTGCAGGGAGGCATATCCATCATCTCCTATGTCAGGCATGCCGCAGTGCTCCAGGCCAACACTCTGGGAAGGCCGCTCATCGTAACACTGGTCTGAGGTCCTCTTCACTCCTGGACGGGGCATCGGACAGGGCTGCATGCCCGGCCTTAGGGCTCCTCCACCGAGGGAGCTCGGAGGCCGGCCTGCGCCATACATATCCGGCATCTCCCCAAGGAGTCCCATACCGTACGGCGACCCGAAGCGGGGCTCCCGCGCTCCGCCGGGCGCGTCCATTATAACCTCGCAGTACGCCACAGTAACCGGTGCGCACACGCGCTATACACACCTCACCGTCCGAACGTCGAACGGAGACTGACCGAAAACGCGAAAGGACCGAGGGCGGGACTGACGACTCGGCCGCTCGGACCGCAACTGACTTCGCGCGGATCCGTCCCGCGCGCCTCCACCTCTAACTGTCTCGCTCTAGCGCGAGGGAGAGAGTGCGATCGCGAGCGGGACGGGGCTAGCGAGGCTGCCGTAACCCGACACATCCGTTGGAAAAGCGAACATGAACCGGGAACCCGCGAAACGTTTCAGTGCCCGAAATCTGTATTAAAATAGAGCTTTTATTTTGGGTTAATTTCGTAAATAGAAATAATAGAGTCGGAAGTAGAGCGAGCGCGCGCGCGGCGGGGCGGTGGGCAGTGCCAAAGCCATATTTAGAGTCGAGCATACCAAATACGGCAATCGACGGTCAAATGGGGGCCACTGAAATCCCTCCTACTTGCACCTGGCGATTTTCACGTCTAATAATTAAAAACTTTGTCACGTTACTTCTTGGACGTGTATCTTATTGCACAGAATAAACCATTATAGGTACCTACCTACCTACTTATAGGTGGTATTGTCTTTAGTATGAAGTCACAATTAAAAGTTTTGCCGACACTTTTATTTTATGCGTCTTTATTTTTCTTTTATGCCTAACTTTATTGCCAAGCAATTTGTCACAACTATGTTTTAGTCTTTAAAAACCCAATACACTCGTAGTCTTTACAGTGAAAACCTGGTAAAAACACTCATTTTTTTCATGAAAGTAGTGCAGGAGGGAGACAAAATATTGTAAGTAATCTATCTCATTTCCCGAACTCCAGGCCTGACTTTCCGGCTGTGAGTAGAAGTTAAAGATAAATAGATTTTTTATACTTAGTAGGTACCTACCTACCTACCTAGCCCTAGGTGTAAAAATTTGTATACTAAGTAGGTAGATAATAATCCTTTACTTTCATGAAAATTTTGTCTTTACACAACTTGAAAAGTAGATAATGTTTTATTTAAGTAATACCTAACTTTTGGAAGTTTTTGCCAAGTTTTCTACCTATCGAAGAGTCGTAGTAGTTAGGTAATACCTAGGTAAGTTTTAGAGGTACTTAGTAATTTTTCTAAAGGTTATTATTTATAATTTATTATTATTACGTAAAGTAAAGAGAGCGATGGCGAGCGATTATTTATTCTGTGGCAAAGGGTTTAATAAGTAGGTAAGTAATTAAGATATCTTGAACAGCTAGTACCTAAGTAAGTATAGGAAAAATGTGATAGTAAAAAACCACGAGCCCTATAAGTAGCTTTCAGGCGGGATTCGAACCCGCGCCTCCGGGAATCCGGCCCGATGCTCTGACCAACTAAGCTACCGAAAGGCTTACACGACTCGTCGAATTTTGCTATCACTTGTTACGCTGTAGTCCAGCGTTGCTTCATCAATGTGAGGAAACCCTCGCATCCGAAAGAAACATTTTTACAAATGTTTAACAATCGATTAAGATGAAACAGCCATATTGAGATTTTATATTATTTTTATGCATTCACAATGCAATTTTTGTAAGTATAGGAAAAATGTGATAGTAAAAAACCACGAGCCCTATAAGAAGCTTTCAGGCGGGATTCGAACTCGCGCCTCCGGGAATCCGGCCCGATGCTCTGACCAACTAAGCTACCGAAAGGCTTACACGACTCGTCGAATTTTGCTATCACTTGTTACGCTGTAGGCCAGCGTTGCTTCATCAATGTGAGGAAACCCTCGCATCCGAAAGAAACATTTTTACAAATGTTTAACAATCGATTAAGATGAAACAGCCATATTGAGATTTTATATTATTTTTATGCACTCACAATGCAATTTTTGTAAGTAGGTATAGGAAAAATGTGATAATAAAAAAATCATTACTATCATGTGATAGTAAGGTCTTCATACCTTTATCTAGAATCGTATAGTTTCAAAAACAAAACTGCGAACAAAACTACAAACAAAAAACTCATTTTCCAAAAAACACGTAAAAGTGAAAAATAAATTGAATCATTCAATTCAAAGTACGAAAGTGCTTTTTCTAATTAATCTTGAACTTACTGATCTGATTGAAGTCGGTGTCAAGCCATATCATAATATGTATTTGATAGGTATCACTTCGAGCATGAGATATTGTGTATTATTGATTCACTATTTCTTGTTACTTTCGGCTTGACACCGACTTCAATCAGATCAGTAAGTTCAAGATTAATTAGAAAAAGCACTTTCGTACTTTGAATTGAATGATTCAATTTATTTTTCACTTTTACGTGTTTTTTGGAAAATGAGTTTTTTGTTTGTAGTTTTGTTCGCAGTTTTGTTTTGAAGGCGGTTTAATTTTTTTGAAAAAATTTGTTTATTTTTCCATTTTTAGTTTAAGAAATCTACCATAAGAAACCGCATAATGAGCAAGCGTAGCGCAATGTGCAACGACTGTAGCCCATATCTAAATTAGAATACTCAGACAAGCACCACCCTCCAACTCCCAACTGTTATGCAGTTTCCTTCCACCATCAGCTAACCTAAATTACTTGAAAGAATACAACCTAAATACACTTTTAAACTTTCGCGTTGCATTATATAGTATTGAGAAAACAGGTATTAAACGCGTTTTTAAACTAAATCGCAGGTGGAATCTTCACCGCAGAGGAGGAGGCGTAACACCGCAGCTCCAGTCAGCCCGTGACCACGGCCGATGCAACTCGGTCGAAACGTCGGGAAAAGGTAGGTGTTAAACACCTATGTTTAGTTTAAAAACGCGTTTAATACCTGTTTTCTCAATACTATATACAACCTAAAGTTCTATTCGCGCTTGTGGTACTTAAAAACATACTTTAACTCCTAAGCGTTCAGGAGTTTTACCTTCCATCATCAGCTTACCTAAATAACCTAAAAGATAACAACTATAAATATTTAC
The DNA here is from genome assembly GCA_949710035.1 of Crambus lathoniellus. Taxonomy (NCBI): domain Eukaryota; kingdom Metazoa; phylum Arthropoda; class Insecta; order Lepidoptera; family Crambidae; genus Crambus; species Crambus lathoniellus. Next base: position 24,251,214 of record OX453310.1, read on the forward strand.
GCATCAACAATATATAAAGAATTATTCTCCAACTCCCAACCGTTGAGGAGTTGTACCTTCCATCACCAGCTCATCATCGCGAGATGATGACTACCAGACGCAAATACTTGAAAATTGCTTATAAACCATATTAAAGAAATCGTATCGCGCCCGTAAAGTTTAGTATTTTATTAATATTTCCGATGACCATCTATGGTCCTCATCATCAGTTCCATTCCACTACACTAAATGGTGCTTACCGAAAGCAATTGCTCGAGTTATTTAAGAAAATACAATAATCGCTATAGGTTTGCCTATAAAATTTGAAGAGTTCCCTTGATTTCACCAAGATCCCATCATCAGATCCTGACCGTATGACAATGGGACCAATTTGTAACTATATGCTTTTGAATAAAAAAATAATTTCTAAAATCGGTTTACAATTGACAAAGTTATGAGGTAACAAACATTAAAAAAAAAAATAAAAAAAAAAAATTCAACCGAACTGAGAACCTCCTCCTTTTTTTGAAGTCGGTTAAAAACACGATTTTATGATTTTGCCTCGACACTTTTTCTTTTCGAAAAGACCTCTAAAAAATACGAAAAGTGAAGATTATTCTTAAATGGGGTTACTTACACTATTGGAAATTGGTTTAATTAGTGGACACCAATAATATTGTTGATCGTATAGAAGCATTTTTTTTTAAATCGCTGTAGTTTTTTAATACGAAGTGATTTTGTGTTTTTTTTGCCTAGTCTGCAAAATCGGTCTCGCTCCCGCGCGCGTCGTTTTCTCATTGCTATCTCGCTTCAGCACATTTTTTCCGAGTATCGCCTTAAACGCGACTAATACCAGTAAGTATTCTTAATGTTATAAAATAAATGAAGTCAGACAGAGTACCTACCTAAATATACTGTTGTTTAATAGCGTTTTTGGTTAAATTCGCGTTTTCTCTAACAGTAGTCGCCCACATTGCGATACCGACTCGCTTTACCCTTTTTTAGATTATTTTATTGTTGTTAGTCACAGTACGTTGACTCTGGCAAATAAATGCAAATGTATCCCATCATTCGTATGAGTTGTAAATATTTTATTGCATTCATAAAATAGAATCTTTATACGATTCTAAACACTTTTAGTTTGAATTATGTATGTACCTAACTACCTAGTTGTTATTAAGTATCACTACATAGTATAAAACAAAGTCGCTTTCTCTTTCCCTATGTCCCTTTGTATGCTTAAATCTTTGAAACTACGCAACGGATTTTGATGCATTTTTTTTTAATAGATAGAGTGATTCAAGAGGAAGGTTTATATGTACTTTTTATCCCGATATTCCCACGGGAACGGGAAACACGCGGGTGAAACCGCGGGCGGCCGCTAGTATTGTATAAAATAATTTATTTAACTATTTAGATATAGGTAAGCTAAGGTCGCTCCATCTTAGGCTTCTTCTCTACCCTAAGGTTTAGTGTGTAGCCAAGAGCAAGCCCATAAAATATAAAAAGGTACCTACATATAAGTATAAAACTCAATGATCTGTATTTGTATGTTTGTCTTCTATGCATTTCGAAAAAAATGTGATGATTGATTGAGATTGAGATGAAACTTTCGATAGGGTGTAGACAAAGTGGCTAAAAAACCGGGGCGTCTCTGCCCTACTTTACTTTACAATTGCAATGTCTGAGAAAGATTAAAATTTGAGCTTAGAGTCAATTGGACCTTTGCACACCAAGAATACGAAATATTTAGGTGAATTGCGGGCCAAACAATACTTAAGTAGGTACTTCTTTTTGCTTAGCGTGTCGATCGTTCGGCTTCGGTTCGGATCTTGTTAGGCCAAAATTGCGCTACACGTCAGTCGAAGAAGGCCTCGAATATATATTTTATATATTTTATTTATATTTTTTATTTTGCTCTAAATTAAAACTAGGTACTTTTTACCTACTACATAGGTATTTAGAAAAAATCGACGCGTCTCACAACCAGCTCCGATGGGACTCAAACCCTTGCCATAGTAATTTCTTCTTTAGCGATTGTCAAATATCTGGAAAGGTATAATTCTTTCACGTGTTTGGGTAGTAATATCTTCACATTGATGAAATTAACGCTGGCTATACAGCGCGTAAAAAGTATTTGATAAATTCGACGCTTCTCGTAACGACTCCGTAGCTCAGTGGTTAGAGCAGTCTCCCGGAAAGCGAAAGGTCGTGGGTTCGAGTCCCATCGGAGCTGGTTTTTTCTAAATACTTCATTTTCCGTTTTTCAATCATAAAAATTGCATTGTGAATGCAAAAAAGTAAAAATTTAAATAACTTACTACATAGGTACTTATTAATATATAATATGATTAAACGATAATACTAATAGCACCTGAAATTTATACATCTGACTATTTAAGTCTACCAGTAACCAATTTTTATAAGCTAAATTCAAGTAAGACGACGAAAATTACCATTTCCCTCCCTTCAATTTGCTCCGATCGAAACTATAGGTTCTCGGCCAAATAAGTTGAAATTAAGCATAAGCCTGCTGTACATGGGCAGAGTAAACGTTAGAGTGAACTAGCATAATACTCTACCAGTTCTCAGTACTCTACATTTTAGTAGAGTAACTGTATACACGGTAGAGTGAACTAGCATACTACTCTACCACTTCTCAGTACTCTACCAGTTTTAGTAGAGTAAATGTATACACGTAAATTTTCATTTTGTTAGTAGAGTATCGCATAAATGTCACTTAGCAAGAAACGCTAGAACAAAATGAACGCCACTCATCGAGAAATCGTAAGGAACGCTCTAATAAAGTCTGAACTAGTTATACTACTAACCGTTTACATGGGTCGAGTAGTCGGTAGAGTACCTAAATTAGACGCTGGGGTGGGGGAAGGAAAGTGGTAGAGTAGCTTGCCCGCAGTGCTAGCTACTCTACTCTAACAAATTTCAGTACTCTACTCTACCAATGATGTCTACATTTAGTACCTATAGTTAGTAGGATAGTTAGTACTCTACCGCTCTACTCTACCGTTTACTCTACCCTTTAGGTATGGTTTTCCATAGCTAAAAGACAGGTATAAACAACTGAAATTTGATTTGAATTAAAAGAAATAACACGACATATTAAAATTATATCTACAATTTGTTTATTAAATATATTTGTAAATGTACCTAAGCTATCTGGTTTCTTTCAGAACCCTCGCCATCTGCACGCGAATTTTACCTGGATTTGTCCGATTATTTTAAAGTCTGCGCGATTTCGTTTATGCTGTCAAACAAACACAGTACTACTACAGCGATAGCGCGTATGTGATGTAAGGCGACAAAAGGTTCTATGAAAACAAAATGCTTAGCAACATTTTATTGCAATTTTCTATAACCTCAGAGTCTTGAAAATGTTTACAAATACCTACTTACCTACACGCATTAACAAACTTGGAACATTTACCGAACAGTGTCGTCTCTCCAAGAATTTCCTGCTCATACCAAAACAGACGTCACAAGTATGGTCTCAACCGGTGATCAGCTGATCCAGAACATGATTTACTAAGGAAACCTCAGGTTCTGTATAAGTAAATGAGGCCCGACCGGCGCGCGCCTCGCCAAAACCAGCGAGGATTTCTGCTGACGCAACGCCATTCAGAACATCTGTAGGGGCCGCACGCTTACGAGCTAAGAAGGACATTTTGACAGGCTACTGACATTTATTGTCATTCTAGAATGCAATTTACAGCATTGCTATTTTTAGTTAGTTAAGACAAATTACAAGGTGGACCGACGATCTGGTCAAGATCGCGGGAAGCCGCTGGATGCGGGCAGCGCAGGACCGATCGTTGTGGAGATCCTTGGGGGAGGCCTATGCCCAGCAGTGGGCGTCGTTCGGCTGACATGATGAAGATAAATTATAATAACTCTGTGTTTTAAACTATGCTCTATGAAGATTAAGGACCGATGACCATTGCAGCTGATCCAGAATGTTGTTTTACTAAGGAAACCTTAGGTTCTGTATGAGTAAATAGGCCCTGCCGGCACGCGCCTCGCCAAAACGGATCTGCTGACGCAACGCCATTCAGAACACCCGTAGGGGCTGCACGCTGAAGAGGTAAGAGCTGAGAGGATATTATAACAGGTCGTTTCGTGTCTATTACAGTGCAGTCAATGATACAAAATTTAAAGGAAAATTGGTTTTCGTCGATAAAAGAGTGACAATTTGATAAATTAGACAATAGAAACATGTCAGTAGCAATAGAAATCAATAAAACAAATGAGCTTAATTACAAAAAAAATCTACCAATTTTATCTCCCGATGCAATTTCATTTTCCTCTTTAATTTTCCTACGAGAAGCCTAATGTTCAAATACCAATGACAAAATCTGAGACATTTCCTACAAACCTTTGCAACGTGGTGACCTGACTGCAGCTCATAGTTGGCAAAGTCGATGAACTCTCCATTTCTGTACCAATTGATTGGCAGGTTTGTTTACCGCCATATTTTGCGTCAGCGCATTATAATATCTTGATATCTATTGTTTTTATGCAACACTGATGTCTATCGAAATTGACAATGAGGCCTTTGCGGCGTTAATATTGATTAACGATGTGTTAATTTTTGAATTAGATAAATATCTATATATATGTAATGTTTAATATATGTAAGTATTATAAAAATAATGTTTTTTTTCAGCACTCATTCTTTTCACTTACTTATATGGTAGCCATGGTATGTAAGATATTTGTATAGAGAATTGGTAAGTTATATTTTTGTAAGTAGGCAATTAATGGCGTTACATGTTATGTGTGACGTCAAAATAAGCTGATACAACACCACAAGTACCACAAAAAAATAGCCCTTGGCGAGTTTCTTGCCGGTTCTTCTCGTTACAAGGCCTCCCGCCGTAGGATTTGCGGACCGATAGCGTAGCTTCATTGACGGTCACAATCACAAGTGCTGTATCAGCCTAAAATGAATAAATGATTTTGAATTTTGACGCGAGAAACAATAGGGATTTTTAATTTTTGTAAGGATATCACTAGGTACCTACTTACCTACTGAAAGATATACTTATTTAATAAACCTTATATTTTTTTTGTTAAATTAATTACAATTGTACAATAGGTTCTAATATAAAATTATAATTATTATAACTTTTTGTATTCGACCTATTAACTCTATTTATTTGCCCTTGATCATAAGGTTCAGCTGGTAGCTGGTACCTATGCTATGTGCCACATGAACCCGACTCCGCTTGAATGGAAATTTCACAATAGGTGCTAGAATAAAATTCAAATCTCGTTTGTCGCTAAGGAAAGGGACAATCGTCCGGACATAACCAGCGGAATACTCAGCATTGCACAGATGTCGTCATCTCGTAGCCAATTATTGAAGAACGCAGCAATAGGGAGTCTGAGCCCGCGGAATCCAGATACACACTTTATGTCTCTATTCATTAAAAGCCGACCGTACTAATTAAAATTGTTTCAGCTTTGTAACGCGTTAAATAAATCGCGGGGGCCGGGTGCCGATGTTCTGCGTTTCTGTTTTGTTTTTAGCTTGCTACATATTTGTGGGGCTGACATTAACACCTCCCGGTGGAGGTACAATGCGTGCGCTGTCGGGTTGCACAAAGGCACCCGTGAGTGTTGAAACGATTTGCGAGGAACAAGCTTTAAAATATATCGGGGTAGGCTACAATGTGATAGTACAGTCGTAAGTAAACTCGCCACCGATATATGGCCCCTTTGGAGCTTTGTTCGGCCGAGATTACATCTTTTCCTGCTAATAGAAGTTCGTTTGGGAGGTACGCAGTGCGTTCGTAGTTCCTAAGTTATTCCTTTAGCGTGCACATTGAGATTTACAGCTAGCGAATATAGAATGAACGAAATAACAACGATTTTAACAACGATATGCTGTATTTATTTTCCTCGATTTGCATCAGAGACATCAAAATGCTTTTTGGAGGTAGGTAAAGCCAGCTTTATTCGATTGTCATCACTTAATTTTAAATCATAAATCATTTATTGCTATCATCATGTAGTATACAAAGGTCATAAAATAAATTATACTAGTACCATACATGAATCCGGTTTGTTTTACTAATTTTATGATTTAATAAGGGCCAGTTTTTTTTTCAGTGTGTTTTTTAACTTGTCATCACCTAATTTGAGTATTTCCATCATTCACACATTGTCTAATAACCAAATAAAACAAACTCCAAAATTACTCTTAACTTTGTTTTTGTAAAAGCTACTTACTTATTATCAAAGTTGGGCAATCGGAATTTGCCTAAGAAAAGATTTCAACGCGCTACCTAAAGTATTTCTTTCTCAAATTCAAGATCACTTTTTTTAAGGCCCGTGGTATCGCCAACGACCTTGGGCACAGAAAAGTGGCCTAATTTTCCCGCCCGCTACCCGCACCTAAACAGCTAACACACGTTTCGTCAAAACTATGTATTATTTTAAAACGAAAAATGCTCAGTTTTAAGTTAAACAAGTTAGCAATCCTTTCCTGAAAGAAACGTGAAAATATCACTTGTAGTTTAGAAGCAGTAGCGTATTTCACGTTGAAAACAGCTTCATTTCATTGTTTTATTTTTAATAGTATCTTAAAGACTATGTTTTTTTTTAAATGCTCAGATTGAAGTTTATATATCAATATTTAATATATATGAATTCTGGATTCATCAGTAGGCTAATTTATGAGTTTTAGGGCCTCAAAAATGATCGTTTCACGACTACATGCACCTTAAATAAAAATAGTAGCTTATTATATGCAGGTAAAGCCTTGACAGTTAAATTATCAGGTTTATATTTCTTACATCGTGGAGGACAATAAATTAGGTGTTATAATATTTTATTACCTTCCCTTTTATAGATGGCGACATCAAAGTTACGTGCCAACCACTTTAGAAATTAGTGAGTGTTAACAACATTAAACCTACTGCTTACCGCTTCTTTTCATTTTCTTCAATATTTAAGAACCTTCTGAAATAGGTATGTACTTACGTCTTTCTTTGTATTTTATCCAGGATTTTTTGGCTCCTGTTAGCACATGCAAATAAAAATTATTTTTATAAAAAAATAAAACCGCCTTCAAAAAAAACCACATCAAATAAGTAAGAAATAATTCCTCACCAAATAAATAACGTAAGTACTTACTTTGAAGTCGGGCGTGAAACATGTTCAATTTTTTGTTGTTTTTGTTAAAACCCGCCCGACTTCAAAGTAAGTACTTACGTTATTTATTTGGTGAGGAATCATTTCTTACTTATTTGATGTGGTTATTTTTGAAGGCGGTTTTATTTTTTTATAAAAATAATTTTTATTTGCATGTGCTAACAGGAGCCAAAAAATCCTGGATAAAATACAAAGAAAGACGTAAGTACATACCTATTTCAGAAGGTTCTTAAATATTGAAGAAAATGAAAAGAAGCGGTAAGCAGTAGGTTTAATGTTGTTAATACTGACTAATTGCTAAAGTGGTTGGCACGTAATTTTTTTTAAGTATAAAAATAATTTTTATTTCACTCTTTTTAGTGCATCGTGCAGGCAATTTACGTGTTTTCTGGTAAATAGGTATGTGATCAAACTGAAAACCTCCTTTTTTGAAGTCGGTTAAAATACCTTGAGGTGTCCCCTTTTTAACAAAACAAGAATCATCTAAATCGGTTTATAAACAAAGGAGTTATGCCTAAAGATACGTATTGAATTCACATAAAGTGGTAACGAAAACGACAGTATTTTCAAGATTTCCTGAAAACTACTGAACCGATTTCAAAATTTCAAAAAATGGGACCAACTTGTAAACCAACCTGATGTAATAAGGTTTGAACCATTTCAATCGGTTCAGCCGTCTTCGAGTAATCGGTGGACATACACAAAAAAAAAACATACATACAGACGAATAGAGAACCTCCCCCTTTTTGATTTAGAAGTCGGTTAAAAAAGAGGCGATAATTTTACAAGTTGTAAGTACATAATTGGGTGCTGTAACCTAATCTAACCACTCTAGATCATCGTCAACTGACAATTTTTTAGTTAGTCTAACTAATTAAGGGAGGTGTTGGAACCTGCAGTCTCTTTTTTCTTTATTCATTCATCATTCGGTGTCGTTTCAAATCTAACCTAATAGACCGGGCGGACACGACAGTTAGAGGTGTACAATTTTTTACAGTATGCAAATTTGCGAGAACGTTTTAAGGTCATAGCCCACTTATACCACACCGCTCCGACCCAAACAAAGGATAAAACATCTAATTTTGATAGTGCTTACAAATGTCGCAAATTTGCATACAAACTTACTGTAAAAAATTGTACACCTCCAACTATGTCGTGTCCGCCCGGTCTATAACCTTACCACTCTAGGACGTGAATGGGGAGAAACAGACAAAGGTTGTTGTAGGTGGCGCTTTTGTGAACTGAGATTTATCTCAGTATACAGGGTAAATTTTTAATCAGTGCACTTTAAGATCGACTCAGAATCGGTAAGTGAACAACTTTCTCCTAGAAACATAGGTCGAAATATGACAAACAATTTTGTCATATTTCGACCTATGTTTCTAGGAGAAAGTTATTCACTTACCGATTCTGAGTTGATCCTAAAAATTTGTGCACTGGTCAATATTTTTTTATGTATTATACTTATAAGCATTATGAGGCATACAGGGTGGAATTATTTCATGATACCTGGACGGAAAGTACTCGAAATAAATAAATAAATAAATAATAAATAAATAAATATATATTTCCTTACAATCACACCAATTATCTAAGCCCGTAGTTAATTTCTTAAGAAACTGTGTCTACGTGAACTTGATAACGGATAAATATATACGTAAATACTTTTTGTTTGTAAATACATACTTAATATACATAGAAAACACCCAGACCAAGACAAATAGACATGTTCATGCACACAAATATTTGTCTTGTTCGGGAATCGAACCCGAGACCTCTGGCACAGAAGGCGGGTAGTTTACCCCTGCGCCAAATCGGTCGTCGGTGCAAATAATGAAGATAGCACACTCAAAGGAATCATTTCCTTTTGGAAAGCTTTTGAAAACTGCATTCAGAGACCTTATTAAAATAAGGCATAGAATAAATCATATTATTTTAGCAATCATAAGCTTCTTTTAAATAGCCTTCTGCAAACCATAATATAATTTTCACCGTAATCATCCCCAATTTATTTGATTTTATTATTATTTATTGTTTTTTATTTAATTTAATACTTTTTGTAGTTAGTATATTCATATTAAGAAAATGACGCAAACATTATTTGTAAAATCCCATACATTCTGACGTTCACTTCGAACATACGCCCTCTGTCGTTATAAAAAGTTAGTTTTCCTCATTAGTGAAGCGTTAACAAAATTATTACCTATAATCTCTTTCTCAATACTTCAATCCTAAAACAAGCCTTTGTAATTTTAACAAGTACCTACCTATTTTATTTAGGTACCTGTTAGCACATGCCATAAAGAGGAATAAATTAAAACAGTAGCATCATTCGGTGCCGTTTGAAATCAAATATGTTTAATTAAGCGACCGCCCCTTATCGGCGGCTATCTTGTGAAATTATTTGCGGGTATTTTATTGCAGATCGGTTGTGGAATTACATTACACAGGAGCATGCTTTTGGAGGTCGTAAACCACAATATTAAGGTTTGCTGAAGTTTTTAGCAATTGGACGATTTGTTGTTTTAATTTTCGATCAACAGTATTTTAATAGACAATTGATCCCTGTTTTCTCGTGGTCCCATGATTTTGTCCCATTAATGGGACCACGAGGGATAACTATTTCTCGTGGTCCCATTAAAATTGTGCTCCCAGGATTTTGACCCGGTAATGGGACCACGAGGGATTTACTATTTTTTGTAGTCCCATTCATTATTATTTAATGGGAGTGAATAATTATTATTCACAACAACAATAGTCTACCAAGAGATTTTTCGTAATGTAGGTAATGAAATGGAATTCATAGATATATTTGTTGATTCCCAGTTGCCACCACTACTATATTGCCAGAAGTGCTAAGCAGTTAACTAATATTTCTTTCTTTTTTAACAACTTCCGTCCTTATACAACTCATTTTGATTATGCCCCACGTCCACAAGTTTCTTTATTGTTACGCTAAATAAAATCATTATAATATCATAAAAAATAACTTTACATAAAAATAAATAACATAAAAATATCATTGTAAACATTAGGATTTTTGCTATAAGTCCACGTATGATTTAAAAATATCACGTCACGTTTATACCGCAAAATGTGCCTCAAATTGTATAGAGAAATGAGTCACTCTAATACGTTCGTGTGAGTCATATATGACTCATAGGACAGGGAAGTTGTTAAAGTACTTATATGTATAAGTATATACAGACTTCTTTACAGACTTAGATAGCATAGCACAATCCGACGTTCCACAACGTGATGAAAGAAGAGCTAAGAAAACAAAAAAGTGTTACTTCTATTAAATTTAGCAAAACCGGTAATTACAGCACTTTTATTTCGTCTATGTCAGGATTTACGCGAACTACCTACGCACTTTACTGTTGTAAAGTTACAGCTCGTTCACACGGCGACGTATGTATCTCTTTTCACGAATCGTGTTTTCTTTTGACGGCGGTAATGCTTTTTAAATGCCCATGTTGACATGATCACGAATCGTGAAAAATTACGAATACGTACGTCTCCATACCTACTTACTTTAGAATTTCGTCTTTGACTTTTATATTCTTAAATTTTTTTTTATACTTTCTTTATTTGAGTAAAAAAAACACAGTAGGTACAAGACAAGAACCATGTGTGCGGTAGGGAATGCAGAAGTTAAAACTGTGTCGCCGCTAACACCAACCTCCGAAAACATTAATAACGAATACTAAAATTAAGCTTAACGAAACACTAATCCTACTAATATTATAAATGCGAAAGTTTGTGAGTAGGTTAGACAAGAAATTATATGAAGATCTGGTAGAATGTTTCAGGGCCAGGTTTTCTTATAATTAGGTAGATAAAGAAATAAAAATACGACCATACAAACTGATATGTCTTCTTTTATTCACAGTATAATTAATGTACCTACTATTTACAATCTGTACATGATAGCAACAAATTACCCTATTAAGTACTTACACCTAACATCTATCTACATACAATACAAATTAAACATCAACATTTATTAAAAATAATAACTTAATACTATGAAGTACAGTCATGAATAAAAATGTATAGTGTTTAGCGCACAACCAATATAATACAAAACATAATAATGTATTTTAAAATGTGAAAATTTAACTACCGACTAAGAAATTTTAATCCAAGTTATTTATCTTGAAATACATTCAGGAAGAAAAAGGACAGCATCAAAATTGAATGTTACCCAGATTAAAAATACGGGGACGGCATTTGCTCTCGTTTCGAGAACGATTCGAAAAAGTTATTCGAAAGCGTTTTTAAAGAAATAAATAGTAAAAAGCTTACACATTGTTATGCAAGTACTGTACTCCAAACTCCTAAATTTTACCAACAAAATTACGCTTAACTAGAAAAATAACATTACACATAAATAAGCAGTACATAGTACTTTGTTCTTAGACAATCTGCAATTCTGATTTGGCATTATGTAGGATTAAAACCAATTATTAAAAATAAACATAGGATAAAAAATTGTAAATACTTGTACTTTTTGCAAATACAAGTTGAGAACAATTTTTGGCGTAAAATCAGTGTCAAATAATTACTGGGCACATAATTGACACTGTTTGTACCATAATAGTGATAAAAAGAAATAAAATCATGTAATCTAATTTGTAATGAATGATAAAATACAACCTTTTATAAACTAGATTGTGATTATAAATGATGATTTAGACTTTGTGACTGTGCATTCTTTTTTATAAGAAATTCAATGGTGTGTCTTCCTTTGATATTTATTTGTGTGTTATTTTTAGAGCGCAGGCCAACTGAGTATTATAACTAAATAACTAATTGAAGTCACAAAGCAAATCAAATATTCAGTATACATTTTAATATAGGGGTGAATCAACGATTTCTTTTACAGTCGAACCAATTTAATAATGACCCATTTTGCTAATAATTTGTTTGAAAGCGTCAAAACTATAAAGGTATTGTCAATAACAACTAGCTTAAATTTAGACCATATTGAATTTTAAAATCTGTTGGAAAATAAATTTATGTTGTCACGATTCAATTGGTTCGACTGTCCCTAATTATGTCCCTGCAACATATCGTTCATCGGTAACTTCACCACGGTTTCCTACAAAACGTAAGCCCCCTAAGTTACCAATAAAAGATATATAAATTTTATCGTTTTTGTAAAATTTAATTGACGGATGTATTCTAGGGATCTGTATAAATGAGGATCTGGATAAGTCATAAATTTTATAGCAAACTGATGGTTTGGAGATCTATTTTTTTTTGTTGCAGGGAATGCTAGTTGATTGACTAATAGACTTAATTATTACTCAATGTAAATCGGAATTTCATTTTTCACCTATCAAGCATATAATAAAAGTTAATAACTTTCGCAATGTTGCATTTCGAATAAGTAGATACAGAGTTAATTTTTAAATTATTGTTCATTAATTTTATAGTTAATATCTACAATAAAAATGCGGTTGCTCGATTTCAATAATTACCAAATCTGAAACTGGATAATCAAAGTTACCATTAATTAATAATTCGATTAAACATTTCACTTATAAATGCAATGCATCTTTATGATAAATATCTGGTAAAACTACATTTAGCATTTCTGAAGAGAGTATGTCTTCTGTCAAAAAATAATAACCCAATTTCGTATTTCTTACTACACTAACAACTAGCAATCAATACCTAACGATAAAATGAAATTATCCCTCAGTCTGATGTCAATATACAAACACTGGTAACCCCATCGCGCTTCTACATATTAAAATTTAAATAAATGCGTAAACCGTAAATTCCTACCATTTCGAGACTAGTCGACAAGATCTTTGGCTATGGTTAGAAGAACTGTCATAACATTTGCTCTATGCCATAAAATATCAACGTAAATAAAATTATTATTTAGGCAATAAAAGAATCCTTACACTTAAAATTACAAATAATATTAAAAAATAAACAATTATTTAATTATAAGTAATTAAAAACTGTACTTACTTATTTTTGCTGAAAGCATAAAATATAATATATAAAATAATTATAAAAAAACATTGGTTCTTTACAACACAAAATAAAATTAATGCAGGGAATATGATTATGTAAATATATTCTTTACAAAACAAAGCAAGGTACTGTATACAAAATGGTGGCTGAAATGTTTTTTTTTTGTATAAGTATTTTTAATAATGTACTTTTGAACACTGTTTCAGGCCCCATTTCATAATGCGTACAAAAAATATACATCGCGAAAATCATGTATAATATAACTATAAATTCTATATTACACATCTCACTACTTGTAAATCGTGCGCTTCGTATGACATACATACATACATATACCTTATATAACATCATCTACGTATTTTAAAATTATTAGGAATAATTTTTTAACCTTCACACAAGCACCGATATGTCAAGATGGACTAATAATGAACTATATTCGTCTACAGTTATAATTATTATTACAACTTTACTAAAATTTTTATTTTTTAGAATATCATTTCTTTACTCTCCTAAGGACAGATGGCAATCATTTTATATTAGGTACATATTTTTTTACCTTTAAATTCCATACTGATACTTTACCAAAATGTGAAAGACTTACATTAGGTTTTTTTATTATTGCAACACACTATGTAAATATCGGTCACACCTTGGTAAAAATCAGCTAATTGATATAGGTACATTAGTGATATAGAATTGACCTGAAATAAATTAGGGTTTTATCAACTAGAAACTTATTGTCGTATAAAAATTATCTTCTTATTTTAAATTAACGGCAATTATAAGTACATACTTTCTAATATTTTAGACGGGCATAGTGGATGAATGATGAATGTTGCGAATGAGAAAAATAAATCGAATATGCATTGTCATAATTATAACTTTGCTCGAAACCGAAATATTTCTTTAATAATAATTATGTTTTACGAACGAGAGATGTAATCGTTTAGCATGAGAACATTGTCCGATACAAAAACTCTTAATTATCATGATATCGAATAAAGAATAGTATATCTATAATCAATAGTACATTTAAAAACAATGCTTCATGACAACTACATAAATGAGTTATTTTACACTGTAAAATTTATGTTATTTAGCTGGCTAAAAAAGCAAAAAATATATTTTTCACTAATGCTTGTCTAACTCAATTGTTTTCAAACGATTTGTTCAATTTATTTAGTTCAAATTTCACAGTAATAAGGCGTAAATTTCTAATGAATTTAAAGGACGATATTCTGTGAATTTGTCTGACAAGTCAGTTCATTGAATTTTAACCAAAGTTCATGAAACAGGCCTTAAGTGCTGTGTATTATTAAAGGAAGATTGTATTGTTTGAATTTCATATTAATTGTAATAACAATTCCTTATAATTAAGTTCTGTTGACGTCATGTGAATCTCATTCATATTCATATTCATTTATTCCACAGTAATTTGCACATATATAACATGAAAATGTTCTAAATCTACAAATTCATTCTGTACTGGAGTAGTGACAAAACACTTTGTAACTATTACGTGAGTAGGTAAGTATATAAAATAAATGGTTTATAACATATTTGGACAATGAAAACTTCTAATATAAAAGTGCATATTAAAAAAGTATTGGATTTAAGTTATATATATTGCATATTAATTAATATGGATCTTAGATTTTTCGCATGACTCATACGAATTGGTGTAACTCGCTTAAAATGTTAAATAAAAAATCCGGTAAAGAATATTTCCGTTCGTATAAAATTGACATTGTAAATTGTCAAAATAAAATGTATATCCAAAGGCATACAATAAGCTCACAACACAAATTATTATCTTAAAAACAAGGATTAGGGGTTATAAGAATTAATAAAAAATAATATTATTATAAAATACACACCTGTGTATAATTTTAGGCGTATATTGTTGTATACTTTTACAATTTTAGCATGTACAGTGACGGTAAAAAGTATTTCTACATATAAAAAGATATATACAGGGTATAAGAATTCTATTTTGAAGTGGGATCAAATCCATGGCACAAAACTTTTAATAAGATTTTTCGTAGATATCTATTTACATTGGCTCGACCCTAAAAATACTGCACAGTAATTTTGAATCTCAGTAATTAAATATTATGAAAGACGGACTAGCAACTGCTAATACTTGCTTATAATGCATATTCGATCTAAAAGGTAAGTCTTTACTTTATTACGTTAAACATATAACGTTGGACTTTGCTTTATTGGAGTATCAACGGATAGTAATTATTATATTTTTTTTTAAGAAATCGAATTCTAATAATATTATTAAAATGCTTTGAAATTCGATACCTAGGTAACCAGTTATATGACGAGTTAATAGGTAAAGTGTAGTTTACAGAACTGGTAACACGCTGATTATAAGTTTGCTCTAAAAAGGATTAGCAATTATAATATGTGATTATTAGAATTAGACGAATGAATAAGATATATTTATGACACGAAAATAAGATATTTTATGACACGAATCCTCAAAAAATAGTGGAGGGTAAAAAATAAAATTTTACTTTTCACCGTGACTGTACCGCTAGCAAAACAAAAAACAAACTACAGTGGGAAATAATTTCAAAATGGCATTTTACATCTACATACCCTGGTATTGGGAACGAATGCCCAATTTTAAATCTCTTACAGCCTTCATTCTTTCTTATTGTCCGTACCTCCGACAGCAAATGACTCGCCCCGTACCCGTGCCTTCTTACATTTTAATTGACACACAATTATTTATAACCTATTACGTTGTAAACCCTATATCTAGCACGATAAGCTGTCTATGACATATATTTTGATTAGATAAAGAATACTATCGATACTGAAAGTTCATGGCAGATAAAGAAAGTTATATGGAACAGAGTTGACAGCAGGAAAAGTTTAAACCTTATACAGTTGTATTAAGGTTTATTTTTATACAGTTTTTACTTGCTGCTGTCAGCGTATTTCACGATCAGTCTTGTTGCAGTTAACACTCAAAATTAATTTGAATAATTATTTTAAAGTTATTAATATTCTCACTAAGTTTGAACAAATCTTAAGACTTTAATTAAACATAGCGGAGTTTCCGATCAGAAGGAATTTCGATTACCAACTGATACTAATATGAGCGATAAAGATGCGTCCACACAGACAGAATATAGTGTGTGTAAATGGCCCTTATTCCTCGTACATTACCAAGTTTGATAACTGGCTTTCTACAAGGAAAAATAATTCTTCCTAGCTTACCCGGTTTTCAAATGGGAATTATTTTTCCTGGTAGAAAACCGTAATTTTATTTAGTTTTCTACGAAGAATTTTTTTTTCTTCTTAGCTTACCCAGTTATCAAAGGAGAATTTTTTTTTCCTCGTAGAAAGCTGTGAATTCAATTACAGCTTTATACGTGTTGTTCTAAGAATAAGAATTTTTCCTACTTAGCCATTAGATCAGATAGACCGAATAATTACTTAGATTAATTATTATTTATTTTATTAAATCTATATCTATACAAATAAATAAAATTGGAGTGTCTGTTTGTAATATTAAAATAACTGCTTTTAACTACTTACATGCATATGATTAAGTATATTGTTATATACGGTACAAAATATAATTTTTTACAATTTTTGCCTGTCTGTCTGTTTGTTCCGGCTAATCTCTGAAACGGCTGGACCGATTTTGACAGGACTTTCACTGGCAGGTAGCTGATGTAATAATGAATAACTTAGGCTACTTTTTATCCCGATATTCCTAGGGAAACGAGAACCACGTGGGTGAAACCGCGGGCGGCCGCTAGTAATTAAATAAAATAAAACTGTTGTTCCCTCTAAAATTAAAATTAATCTAAGTAAATAGTAAAAATGAATAATTATTCGGTCTTTCTGATATTCTGATCTAATGGCTACGAAGGGAAAATTCTTCTTCGTAGAACGCACAACACGTACAAAGCTGTGATTGAATTCACAGCTTTCTACGAGGGAAAAAAAATTCTCCTCTGATAACTGGGTAAGCTAAGAAGAAAAAAAAATTCTTCGTAGAAAACTAAATAAAATGACGGTTTTCTACCAGGAAAAATAATTCCCATTTGAAAACCGGGTAAGCTAGGAAGAATTATTTTTCCTTGTAGAAAGCCAGTTATCAAACTTGGTAATGTACGAGGAATAAGGGGTAAATGGTTGGTAAATCTGAGCGATTAATAGCAGAAGGCTTTCATAAAAGCTCATACTAGACATTGGCTAATTTAAACTCCTTAAGTTATTTAGTTTAAAAGCCTATGTGGACGCATCCCTACACGAAACATTATGCTAACACTTTAAGTTAACAGCTTCACTTTAAGCTCAAGCTTAGGCTCACACAAACGTGATTTTCGTTAATAAGTTAGCATTAACTATCTCGCTAGCGTGTTTTACTAAGGAACCATTGCAAGAGACGTAATTCGTAGATGAGCTTGTTACCATAGAAACAAGGTTCAATTTCGCTTGTTGAACCCTAAAAAGACTCAAAGGTTTTACTCTTATAACTACGTGGATAATGGATTGCGTTTTACCCTTTATACCAAAAATCGTAACCACAGTTCGAAGTTTCTAGCTACTTAGACCTCTCCTATAACTGGCTGGGTAGACATATGGTATTCAAGAGCTGGTCTGCCCATATTCATATTCTTTATTGAACGTCACCTGCATATTGCAGTGGGTAAAGCCATATTGACCAACCAATCCCTTCTGAGTTTCCTTAGTTAGCTACATCCACAGTTCAAAGACTGCTACTTACAATGCTCCAATTTCTGGGTAGACGTGTGGTATACCTGCACTGGTCTCTCTATACTGAAGAGGGTCTGCTCTGAACTCCACAGCTTGTAAAGCCATATGCCCGTAGATTTTGGCGAACCTGTCCACACAGGCAGACCTCTGTGACATGTGCCGAGCGTCTGCTGATAGCATCTCTGTGTTGGTGCATTCGGGGCATTTGAACTTTTTGCGGGGTGCCACCTGAAATGGATAGTGGTTTTTATGAGTAAGATGTCATAGATGACGTTCATATCAGCGTACATAAAAAAGAAATGGAGTTTGAGTATATGATGAGATCTGCAGGAGAACTAAAACAACCGACATCGCTCGAAGGATTTCTCAGTTGAAGTGGCAGTGGGCAGGACACATAGCACGGAGAACCGACGGCCGTTGGGGCAGACAGGTTCTTGAATTGCGACTGCGTACCTGACGAGACGTTTCGTGTGCAGGCCCCCACAAGATGGACCGACGATCTGGTCAAGGTCGCGGGCAAGAAGCCGCTGGATGCGGGAAGCGCAGGACCGATTGTTGTGGAGATCTTTGGAGGAGGCCTATGCCCAGCAGTGGGCGTCGTTCGGCTGTCATGATGATGATGATTGAGTAAAAAACTTCCTTTCCATTTGTTAAAAGTTTGGTTTGAAATATCAAAAAATTTAAATTGAAATGCAGTCTGCGCACACAGCAGCCGAGTGCCGGAAGATACATAACTTTAGCGTCGCCACACACGAGCCACACGCGACATCCACAAACGCCGCCGCTTGAAGCTAGAAGCTGCTACAAAGGTAGCTGAAGCGCGCGACAGACACTTTTTCTTTATCCACAACGGGGTAGCACTTAGCCTTCATCACACATGATGTTAAGTGGTGATACGGCTGAAGGTGGAAGCGCATCTTATTTCTAACTGCCGGAACACAATAAAGCTAAAAACATGATTGTTATGGCGTCAGACTTAGATAAGATTGTCTTGACTTGTCGCCGGGATTAGATACTTGCGGTCGGTGGGCGCTAGTGTAAGCTTTAGTGGCCGGTGGCGGCGACAAAACGGGTGGCGATGGTTTGGAGCAACCGGCGTCACCGTGTGCGGCGAGTTTATATAAAATGTATGAAAACTACAGGAAAGCGGTCGTTGGCGGCGGCGTTTTGTGGTCATGGTCGATGGCCTTGCGACCAGGGTTAGATAAAACTCTAATATATCGCCGCGAAGCTATGTAGGTACCTATATGGTATCGGAAGAAGCATCAAAATAAGAATACAATATACACACACGTGATATATACATATCACATAGGTACGTGCATTGTTGCGGGTAAAAATATGTATGTATATGTTCCATTATGTCAGCCGAATGACGCCCACTGCTAGGCATAGGCCTCCCCCAAGGATCTCCACAACGATATAAGTATAATGTTTAGTATCTTAATAATATTATAAATGCGAAAGTTTGGATGTTTATTACGGAAAAACTGCTGAACTAATCTGGATGAAATTGGCACAGACATAGATAATGTTATAGAATAGCATACAGCCTACTTTGAATCCCGGAAAATATATCATTCCCACGGGAAAATATCTCATTTCCACGGGAGAACATCGTCAAAGCCACTAGCGGAAGCTATACTCCATTCGGCGAAGCAAAAGATTTTTAGTTAACAATCCTAATAAGTAATTACTTTATTTATTTAAGCATTAATGCATTGAAAAATAAAAAGATGTTTTTTTACATACTTACATTACTTATCCATTTTATAAAATGAAAACATGGAGTTACTTTGAATAAATAAGTTTTTTACGCGACTTAAAAAAAAGAGGTTTTCAATTTGACCTGCATGTTTTAATTATTGTTGCATTTTATATTAAAAGACACGTCAAGATTGTTAAGGTAAAATCTTTTGCTCCACTGAATACATCCTGACATAAATATTGCATAATACAATACAGTCTATAATGCAATATTTATGTCAGGATGTATTTGTACATACTCGTAAGTGAAAATTAGTGTCTGTGCGTTTATTCTTGCGAGTGCAAATAAAGATAAGGATATCCGACTAGCGTTCACGCAAAGTACGATAACCTGGGCTGGCGGCGCGTTATCAAGAGTAAGCGCCTTTTCACATGCACACGGTCACGGCACGGTCGCCGTGCCCGTATTAAGTAGTAATGCATGAGCTACATAGCTTTCACATGGCACGGCGACCGTGCCGTGACCGTGTGTTGCCCGTGTGCATGTGAAAAGGCACTAAAGCTGTCAAGGTTTTCGAATCGTCATGTCATTGCAATGACGAACTAATGCGTCTTTTTTATCCACGAGACGGGGTAGCACTTATCATAATCATATCATATTAGTTTTCATATCATATCATTTATTCATTGCAACTATAAATTAGCCTTCTTCACACCTAATGTTAAGTTATGATAAGGCTGAAGGCGGAAGCGTTCACTCCCGTCCCGGAATCCTCAATTACTGAGGAACTGGCTATCTTTAACTGCCAGAACACACAATGTTGAAAACATCGTTGTTATGGTGTCAGACTAAGATAAGATGGTAGTAGCCAGGCGGACTTTAAACAAACCAAACCGAATACAATTATGTACCCGCACAGGAAATCGAACTCGGGACCTCTGGGTCTGATACCGGTTGTGTGTACCACTAGATCACAGAGGCTATTAAAATAAATCGTAATGCGTCAAAGTAAATTACCATAATGGGAGGATTACGTTAATTGGAAATTGATTACCAATCAAGGTCAGATTGTGCGAAATGAGGTTCATGATTGGCAATAAATACTTGGATGTTCGGTTAAAATAAATTAAAAATATTTTATCTGACTTGAATCGAGAATTGGGTATTTGACTGAATTTTTTTTATTGACTTGAAATGTTCATTTAATTAGTAGCAACACAACATAGGTATTTATTTTCAAATATCTTGCATATTTTCAGCGATATAGAGCATCAAACTTTCTAATTAGACTAGGAGAGCGCTATAGAAACGTGACGTCACATTTCTATAGCGCCATACTCTCGCCATAGAAAATTTCGTTTTAGAAAGAGATAGCTAGAGTCACAATTAAGTAGCTCATAATTCGCTTTTTATAATACAGATTGAATTTCTTTTTTCACATTTGTTATTCAATCATGTTATATTTCTAAATGTCATAATTAAATATCTACATTTCAACAACAGTCAAATACCCAATTAATGGACCATATGCTACGGTGGGAGCTCATCTTGTTGTTGGTGAATGTTACATACATACTTCACACAAAAACTAATCCCAATTTATATGTGAGTACTAATTTTGGCCATCAGCAATGGAGAGAGCGATGCTTGGTATTTCCCTGCTCGATCGAATCAGAAATGATGAGATCCACAGGAGAACTACAACGACCGACATCGCTCGAAGGATTGCTCAGTTGAAGTGGCAGTGGGCGGCGGGACACATAGCGCAGAGAGCCGATAGCCGGTGGGGTGGAAAGGAAAGGTTCTCGAATAGCGACAGCGAACGAGACGACGTGGGCAGGCCCCCTACAAGGTGGACTGACGATCTGGTCAAGGTCGCGGGAAGCCACTGGATGCGGGCAGCGCAGGACCGATCGTTGTGGAGATCCTTGGGGGAGGCCTATACCCAGCAGTGGGCGTCGTACGGCTGAAATGATGATGATGATGATGAGGTTATTATTCCTTTTTGCAAGCGAGCGCTATAGCCGCTGCGATTAACCTGGTTAATCGAAATGGGCGTCGGGGCAACGTGACATCTGCCGTCTCTGTCATACTGTCTTACGGCTTGCGTCTGATTAGTGATTGGCTAATCGAAATCAGCGAGCGTAATTAACCGGTATATCGAGCAGAAATCGTTTTGTTTTGATCTTTAATTAGAACCGAAATAATAACGATTTTAAAAGAGCGAAACCGAAACGCAATGCATTTTTGATAATGTATGGAAGTTTCATGAGAACTGTTCGCGGGTTTTAACCAGGTTTCCGAGCCTTGCTGGATGGAACCTCCCATAACTATCCTTGTCGCTAACGTTACTATGATATATTTACTTTATACTAAGGCCACTCAAAGAATTCCGATTTTACGTTTAGTTATTTCGTTGGAGTAAAGTTCAATTTTGAATAAAACCGTATATTTTTTAATTTCTTAGTATAGTGACATTAGCGACAAGAAAGTTCATTGCGATATCTTCGCAGTTGAAATCGTCTCGTCCACCCAGCGCGGACATCGGCCGTGTGTAGTACCATGACCAGATTTGATGATGGAGCATACTTAGAGTGCGGGGGTTTCCTAGTGACGTTGGCTACGAGGAAATTCCAGTTGACAACACAGCGGCGGATCTTGGTATCTTGTGCATTTTGTACCACAACCATATATGATAGTAGAACTACCTTGATGGGCGATTTCCTAGTGACTTTGGCGACGAGTAAGTTCTTTACCGCCAGTAGAAGATTTCGTCCACCCAGCAGCACATCTCAGCCGGCATCTTGTGCCCATGTAATACCAGAACTAGATCTCGATGGTGGAACATACCTTGATGGGGGGTTTCCTAGTGACTTTAGCGACGAGTAAGTTCTTTATCGCCAGAAGAAGATTTCGTCCACCCAGCAGCACATCTCAGTCGGCATCTTGTGCCCATGTAATACCAGAACTAGATCTCGATGGTGGAACATACCTTGATGGGGGGTTTCCTAGTGACTTTAGCGACGAGTAAGTTCTTTATCGCCAGAAGAAGATTTCGTCCACCCAGCAGCACATCTCAGCCGGCATCTTGTGCCCATGTAATACCAGAACTAGATCTCGATGGTGGAACATACCTTGATGGGGGGTTTCCTAGTGACTTTGGCGACGAGTATGTTCTTTATCGCCAGTTGAAGTTTTCGTCCACCCAGCGGCACATCTCTGCCGGCATCTTGAGCCCATGTAATACCAGAACTAGATCTCGATGGTGGAACATACCTTGATGGGGGGTTTCCTGGTGACGTTGGCGACTAGGAAGTTCATAGCGAAATCTTCACAGTTGAAGTTGTCGTCCAACCAACGGCGGATTTCAGCCGACATCTTATGTAGTACCAAGACCAGATCTGATGGTGAAACGTACCTTGATGGGGGGTTTCCTGGTGACGTTGGCGACGAGGAAGTTCATAGCGATATCTTCACAGTTGAAGTTGTCGTCCACCCACCGGCGGATTTCAGCCGACATCTTGTGTAGTACTAAGACCAGATCTGATGGTGGAACGTACCTTGATCAGTGGCGGTACCTCCATACAAGCCCAAAAGCCGGGCTTGCCCTAACAAAATCTTATTTACACTACTAATGAATCTCAACTAATGACAACAACAAAATAATATTCTTGAACGTAAATTTTCAATCAAAAATTAAATTTTTCAAACAACTGTTTGATAGACATGTTATTAACTACATAATAATAGCGTATTAATCGAAAAATACAATTCATCTCTCTCGCACTCGTTGGCTTGCAACCGGGCTTTGCGAATTCATATATCCGCACTCTTCTAACATTAACGAAACTGGTACCCCACTACATACATACTGCTGTACCTATCTATAGATTCTATGAGAAATTTCAAAACTGAGCAAAAGCCGGCATGCAAAGGAAGTTAGCCGCAAGTGGGTGCGATGAACCCGCAGAAACAGCTCACGATCGGGCCAATCCCTGCACAGCAGCACACAATCAGGCCAATGGCTGCGTTGCGTAGCGCATACAAACGGGCCAATCAGGAGCAATGCGATCACCTGGGTGAATTAAGTAATAACAGGTTGTTTTGCAGTTTGATTGAGCCAATGTTTCTTTGATAAAGTTTTCTGTTTTGCATTAACTAGTGTTTTTCGTTGTACAAAAAGATGTCAGAATTCAGAACGACGAGTGATGTTGTTTTTTTGTGATTGTGAAAGATTAAAATGTGTTAAAAGTTTTGATCGGCGCCGCCCGGCCGGCGAGGCGAGGGAAAGGTAAATTTATTTCACTTTGCCGAAAAAAGCAGCGAGTATTTTCAGACAGACCTACTCCAGATTTGTGTATTTTGCAAACTAGTAAGACTCACAAAAGGCAATTCAATAGAAATGTGTACAAAACTCTTAGAAAACATCCCGTTCATTTAAGATGGTTACGCTTATATATTGCGCGGTCGCTTTTACGTGACATCTACAATTTGGGCGGCTTATTAAAGAATTGCTGTCTTAATCTTGTTTTTGATATATCTTTAATGATAGCTGGAATTGAAAGCTGAAATTAACAGGAACTAATGTTCATGAATTACTTAAA
This sequence comes from Crambus lathoniellus, assembly GCA_949710035.1. Taxonomy (NCBI): domain Eukaryota; kingdom Metazoa; phylum Arthropoda; class Insecta; order Lepidoptera; family Crambidae; genus Crambus; species Crambus lathoniellus. The sequence goes on from OX453310.1 coordinate 24,275,421, forward strand.
TTCATTTAATATATGTCATGTGTCTTAATGTTATGGAAACTGAGTATTCGATCTCTAAAGTACCTACGACCAGTCTAAAATTTATCAGATTTATTTTTATCTTTATATCGTGTAAAGTTACAAGATCTAAAATTCTTGACATAATAAGTGTCTAACACGGGTATTTTTTACAGCTGTTTGTTTGGTTGTAAATGTAATAGTTTATTTGCAAATCCGTTTTTTCTGATTTTCGAAACCATTTAATTACGTTGGTTTACGACAACCAAATCAAAAACTATTTTTTAATAAAGCCTTTTTTTTAGTTATTTTAGTATTTACTTTTTTGCATTCACAATGCAATTTTTATTATTGAAAAATGGAAAATGAAGTATTTTGAAAAAATCGACCCGTCTCACAACCAGCTCCGATGGGACACGAACCCACGACCTTTCGCTTTCCGGGCGACTGCTTTAGCCACTGAGCTACGGAGTCGTTATAAAAAATGGACGCTTTTTTTTTGGCTTTAGGTCTTCGGGCTTGCCCTGATCTCAGACCCTAGGCACGCCACTGACCTTGATGGGGGGTTTCCTGGTGACGTTGGCGACGAGGAAGTTCATAGCGATATCTTCGCAGTTGAAGTTATCGTCCACCCAACGGCGGATTTCAGCCGGCATCTTGTGCGTGTAGTACCACGACCATATCTTGTGATGGAAAGCGGCGCCCGTTAACACCTATAAAATAAGGGGAAAACTATGTTAACATCTGGAGTAACACAGTACGAAGTAATACAAGAAGGATAGACCAGCCCTTGACGAGTTTCTTGAAGGTTCTTCTCGTTACAAAGATTCCCGCATGCGAAGACCTTGTAACGACAGGAACCGGTAAGATGGCGTATGACATTCGCAAGCTAGTTACAACATAAATGGAAAAAAAAATGAAGTTTGAAGCCTAGAAGAGGTGAGGTTCATCCATTTGATACTAGAGTAGTAGAGAGAGTTTTCAACTATACATAGAACCATGGGTCAATTTAATATACTTGCTAAAGATTCTGTTTTGGATATTAATTCTAAATTTGTCACTTTTAAACATCTATTATTAGATATATTAAAAAAACGGTAAATTTCTTTTTTTACATGATTTGCATGCTTAAACTAATAAGTATTATATAACTTAAGCAAATAGTAATATTTAAATAAAAAAATTATTAGCGTTTGTGAATGTAACAAATTGCTTAGTTAAGTTTTCATGTATAATATTAACTTGTCGTGGCAGCTAATAATAAGACAACACTGTAGCTTGTAAGTTTCAAATGTATTTTTACCTTGTGTTTGGTGTATGTTCTTGCTAGCTGTCCTTAAATAAATAAAATAAATAAAATAAAATAAATAGAGCTTACTAGAGCTTACTACGCCTGTTGTTTCTTATGAATGAAATTCCGCTTTAGTCTTTCCTGCCCTAGTGGTAGGTAGAAAGTCAAGAAAGTGCAATTATATTTATTAAGTGTTAGTTTACGTTTTTACTTTCCCGACGCGACGTTTCGAGATCTTTTCAGGATTATTACGAGACGAATTGCTAGTTAGCTAGGAGTCAGCGCTTAGTACTATTTACTTTACAAAATCAACCCTCGTTATTTTACCTTCATTTATTTGGCAATTTTTTTTTCATACGAAATTTGTCGAATCGACTTGCCCGTCGTCAAGGATTTGGTATGTAACCTTAATTACGTGCTCCGATGCATCGTAGCCCGAGCCTAAACTAAATTGCCTACAAATGAACTCTACAAGTGGAGCCCTATTTCTATTCTTAAACACAAATGCGTCCACGCATACAATCTGCCTTAAATCAATCGAATCAAGGCCAATTCACTCAAATATGGGGCAAACGCAGAGTTGTTCCCGTTTTATAAACAACTACCTATTTTAGACGCCACTACGTCATATCGACAGTTCTACGCGGTGAGAATAATATCGCCAAATACTATTTGGAGAGTATGAATGCTCGCTTAGTTTGCAATGTATGTACCTGGTTAATACCAGATCTGGCCGCTTGCTTTTCAGGTTCAATGATTTTAAATATTTAGTGCGTGCGCCACTGCAAGGCCTGGGAAAAGAGTTACCAGAAAGTGCCTATGCTAATAAGAAAAGATATCAATACTTAAATATACTAAATAATAAAATTCAATTAGGATCATTTGGTAAAGTTTCACAAGGCTCATCGATACAAAAATAAAACTCTTAAAATTCGGTTATTTATTCTTATTTCTAAACTTAGGAAAGAGTAGGATGTATCTTACTACCGTTTCAGTTTTTATGAAGTATCTCTTTTCCTAAGAATCTTACTAAGTTCTTTCCTAAGTTTCAGTTTTATATCTTTCCTAAGTTACAGTTTTAATTTTTTTTATCAGTGCACAAATTTTTAAGATCGACTCAGAATCGGTAAGTGACCAATTTTCTCCTAAAAATTTGTGCACTTCACAATGTTGTTTGAGGAACTGACTATCTCATTTCCAACTACCGGACCCCAACAATGCTGAAAGCATCGTTGTTATGGTGTCAGACTTAGATAAGATGGTGTTAGCTAACCAAGCGGACAAGCCTAGAACAGCACAGAGCGATCGGCACAGAGAATATAATATATACTCTGTGCCTACCACCCACCAAACAAGCCCATATTATTGAACTTTTTGGATGGATTTGCTTTTATAGTCCTAAAGTTTCTCATATTCATATCTAGTAATTGCTTGAGGCACCTAAAAATATTCTCCGTTTGTCCTTCGTTATTGGAAAATGGACAAAGCCTCTCCTATTGTATCTTTGTGCAAACTACGATACAGGAACACGACTTGATTAATTGGATCGATGTTCTACGATAGAACATAGCCAGAAAAACTAGAAGCTAGCCGCGCCGGCTTTTCAGATACAGAGGAAATATTAAACGCTAAAGTCGTTTCGTTAGCAACTGAACATTTATCATTTCTTTTTCTCTGGTGCTTTCAAAAAGGCAAAAAAAGCTTTACTACTATATAACAACATGATAAAACGTATTTACCAGTTGTTAAAATACTTTGCAACCTATTGTTTCTGATTACCATGCAAGAAGTCATTAGTTATTTACCTTTTTCCATTTTAAGAAGAAGATATTTGTTAATCAATTAGTGTGTTGAAAACGTAGAGTGTTAAGGCGCCGATTCCCCAAAATAGGGTATTTTAGATTATGGATTACTCGCAAATCACAAGTACTAAAAACTTGGAAAAAATATATGTTATTTTACAGTTATTTATCTAGTGCTTCCGGCCGTTTTTTTCGATTGGTAATATTTTACTGTGTCAAATAAAATCCCAAACATCCGTCTAATAATAATTCAAATATCATATTACTTGCAGTATACTTGGGTTTTAGTTAATGAAAAACATATAAAAATTATTGTCTTTGAATAGCCGAGGGATTCCGGCCGTCATGTTTTTTTTTATTATTTAAATTTTAATTGAATTTTAAGTGATTTTCGATTCGCGGGGCGCTCGCGAGTTCACAGTTCACTGCCGGCTGCCGCTGCGTCCGCGTGAAGTGTATCGCGCGCGGCCGAGCAAGCGTTAGCATGCCTATTTCGGTCGGGATTCCTCGCCTTAAGATTTTAAATTATTTTTATGCATTCATAGTTTTTCCTTTTTTATCTATCTATTTTATTTATCCTATTTAATTCAAAAACTGTTTTTTTATAAGAAATAATTATCTCTGTTTTTCGTTTCATAAGATTTTGCTAACGTAGTTTTCTAATAGATACGATTACGTTAAGCTGCTATACAAAATGTATGAAAAATATCCTCCGAAGCTTGTGGTCGCGTTTAGTGGCGTCACTTAATGCAATTGATATTTGATTGGTCCACTCGCTGTGGTATCGCCAGGAACTGGTGACGTTATCCCACGCGTGCAACCTGGTCGGAAACCCCACTTTCCTAACCTAACCTTATACGAAGGCATTTTTCACTGGCCAAACAAATGCAAGTTTCTTACCTGATATCTGATTGGTCCACTCGCTGTGGTATCGCCAGGAACTGGTTACGTTGTCCCATAAGTGTAGCCTGGATGGAAACCCCATTATCCTAGTATGTATTTGAATGATATACGAAGGCATTCTTCATTGGCCAAAAATGCAAGTTTCTTACCATTGATATCTGATTGGTCCACCCGCTGTGGTATCGCCAGGAACTGGTGACGTCCCACATGTGCAGCCTGGTCGGAAACCCTACTGTCCTAGCATGCATTTGAATTATATACGAAGGCATTTTTCACTGGTCAAATAAATGCAAGTTTCTTACCATTGATATCTGATTGGTCCACTCGCTGTGGTATCGCCAGGAACTGGTTACGTTGTCCCATAAGTGTAGCCTGGACGGAAACCCCATTATCCTAGTATGTATTCGAATTATTTACGAAGGCATTTTTCACTGGACAAATAAATACAAGTTTCTTACCATTGATATCTGATTGGTCCATTCGCTGTGATATCGCCAGGAACTGGTGACGTTGTCCCACACGTGCAACCTGGACGCGTAGTATGACAAACCCCAAGAGTTTTCTCTACCTGACATCATGCTACCCGCGCTGGTCGGAAGCCCCACTATATCCTAGCATGCATTTGAATGATATACGAAGGCATTTTTTCACTGGCCAAATAAATGCAAGTTTCTTACCATTGATATCTGATTGGTCCACTCGCTATGATATCGCCAGGAACTGGTGACGTTGTCCCAAACGTGCAGCCTGGACGGAAACCCCACTATCCTGTCAGGGAACTCGCGCCACACGTCGAAACTGTAAACAAATATAACTTTTACAGATGCATCTTGCCGGTTCTTCTCGCTACAAGGTCTCCTGCCGTAGGATTTGCGAACCGATGGCGTAGCTTCATTGACGTTCATAAGTGTTGTTAAACAAACCTAAATTGAATAAACGATATTGAATTTTGAATTTTTTGAATTTTTTACCTACTTAAAAAATGTGTCAATTTTAGGTACAGATCGACAATCTTTTCTGTTCCGGTGAAACAGGCGCTATGTATTTTTTTCTTTTTTTTGTAGCAATTTAACCGGCCCTGACGACAACTACTTGACAGCAAAATGACATTTAAAAAACACATTAGTTCCAGTTTTGGCCACCGGAACATAAAACGTTGTCGCACTGTAGTCTGCACCTATACCAGAACTAGTTTTAGCGGATAGGACGGGCCTCTCATCGAGCTTTTCGGCTGGGTGGAGTTTGCAGCATGGGCTGGGCCTATGCCGAGGCTGTGCACTTTAGGCAAATCCCGTATTTCAAATCGCCCCTACAATACGCAGTAGTAGTACTACTAGGGGCCTACTACCAGCTGTGATCGCAATACTGAAGTGGTGATGATTAAATTAAAGGACGAAGCTATACACTGAGTAAAGCGCCATCTCGCTTGAAATATAACTGTTAAATTGTTTTCAGGTCGCAGTAAGACGTGCCGGCCACCTTACCTTACTCTGGAACGACAAACATCTAAATCTGTGAACCTAAGCATTGCTATTAAGTCCTTACATTTGTTGTATGACATTAACTCAAGAATGGTACAGTCAAAAAAAATTTATCGTGACCAACCATACCTAAGTACATTTTGTAACAGATATTAAAATTCAATCAGATCGAAATTCAAACTTGTTGCCATTGACACTTACTTTTATAGTTTTGACGCTTTTATACAAATTACTAGGAAAATGGGTCACGATTCAATTGGTTCGACTGTACAATGCAATTTCATTCCAGAATAAGCCGTCTGATGATGCGTACTGAGACAGGGATCGTGGGAATTGCAATCCCCACCCGCAGCAAACAATACATGTGTCGAAAGTGTATTTTTTGTGTCTGGGTGTCATTATGACGTATATCTCGAAGGATATTTTGATAATCCGTTTTTACGCGAAAGTCTAAGGGATTTTGTGAAAAATCGGTTAATTAGATAATGGTAATGACATTACTCAATCTTACTGAAAAAAAATATAGTTTCCGCGAAAATACGTGTTGTATTGGTAACATTGAATGTCTTTTACTCTGATTAGCTTGATTCTTGCTTGCTGGCCAACTCTTGTTATTTTATTTTATTTGGTTTTAGGTTCCTAGAATAGTTTTACATTTAAAACGTCAAGTCGCCAACCAATTAGAGAATATTTTGTAATGGGCGCTCCGACCGCCCAATCGGTGCTCTTATTTCATAAAAGCCGTCGATTATTTTCGCAATCTTACTGAGGGGAAAGGTATTTTCGCAAAAGTCCTGGCTTTTTGAGTAACATTAGGAAATGTCATCACCATTATAAATCTCTAGGATTTTCGCGAAAAAACGGTTTATCATTATTATCATCATTTAAGCCGTACGACGCCCACTGCTGGGCATAGGCCTTTATCATTATTATATTACGAATTAAATACGGAAGCGCAAACGCTTGTACGATAGAGCGCATTTTTAGGTATGGCCACTTAAGTAAATTACTCAAGTCCAATTCAAGGATTACAGGATCCAAGATGTACCCCTGAGCCATCAAGTCAAAGTAAGGACTCTTGTTCTTTTTGAGTAACATTGAGAAATGTCATCACCATTATCCAATTATGCGTGTTTGCAAATCTAACTTATCATTTATTCTTGTATTTTATCATTATTATTCTACGACATATTATATTTGTCACAGTACCATTGAAGCAACGTTAATAAAAGGACTTAACATACAGTGCTAGGCTAGTGTTATCTCGCTTACACGTTACTTTAAAATAACTCCTAAAGCTAATTAAGCCTCTGAAGGGGTAGCGACCATTTATAGCACGCTACCTTCAACATGTCACCATGTCATGCTGCAGCGCATTAAAATATTTTAAAACCAAGTTTCTTTCCCCAAAAACAAACGTACAAAACTTTTTCTGTAGTTAAATGTACGAAACCGGTAGGTATTTATTTCAAGACAAGACAAGTGGTCTAGACAGTTCATTGATTTTCATTTTAGTAGTTTGTTTAATCCCATAGAATGAGACGTATTTAAATTTTTTCCATGAGCGATCTTTGTGTTTACGCGGAATTAAAATATGAGGTTGTGTTTAAAATATACAGCAATGAAGACATTAGAGAATCCTAAAAAGTGGTCTAGAAAGTTTTAGTACTTTTATACAGAAATTCAAAGAAAAACTTAGTTAAAAAGGCTTTGTTTTAAACAAATATAAAGGAAAAAGTCTTCGGATTTTTAGCGCATACAACAGAGTTAAAAATTAAAAAGACACATATAGTGAAGATTGTTTCATGCATAAAAACTTGCAATAAACAAATAAGTAGTAAAAATTTTATAAATATGATAAGATAATTTTAAGTTCTCCGAAATTCCCAATTATACATTACAATTACAATTATACAAACGCTTGTACCGCAGAGAGCAATTTTAGGTATGACTGGGCTTAAATAAATTCCTCAAATCCAATTCAATCAAAAAGCCGAACTAGACAATGTTATGAAATAATACAGGATCCAAGATGCACCCCTGAGCCACTTAGTCGAAGTAAGGACTCTTGTTCTTGCGTCGGGCGGCGCCACACACAAAACCGTGCGTGTCTATGTTCTTAAGATGTGCCACGCTCGCTACGTTACGTCAAAAGAACCGTGCTCTCATCCATAATCATACCTCACGTTCATCGTATGCGAATGAATGGCTATAATGAATATGAAAATTTATCGTGAGTAATTCAACTTGGTTACCATGAAATCAGAAATTGAAGTTTTTGTTTTCTAAATAGTTTATGCAAACATTTATTTAACAAATACGACCAAAATAGTACTACATACTATGATACTATTGAAATTAGATTTCTCAATCACAATCTGTGTATGTAAAAAAACTGTAAGTATAAAATATAGGTCCTAGATTGCATCCTTGAGGAACGCCAGCGGTGCAAAGACGCGTGAATGAAACTGTGCCGCTCTCGAGACGGTCTGCAGCTTGTGAAAGATGCAATGTTAGCCCCGTTGTCTCACACACATAAAAGGGCTCGCAGGGAATATTAAACAGAAAACTGTTATTAACGTTATCATTACACACAATGGATGACTAATTAGATGCTAGAGAGGCTTTCAATGCCATTTTACTATGAAATGTATTACTTTAGTGTAATTGAAATTTATAAAATGTGATGTGGTGGATTTTAGCGCGCATTATGTCAACTATTTTTGTAAAAGCATCGTTTAGCAGCATTGTAGGTAATCATTTTGATTCTTCCTAAAATGGACTAAATATTTTAACGTGCGTGTCAGCTATGACAAAGTAAGCATGGCCAGAGGGTCATTCATCTAAATTGGTTCCGCAGCATAAGCTGTGACACAATGAATAAATATAGCAACATGAAACAATCAGTGAAATCGTTACGTGCGTGACAAAAGCATACGACAACAATGCACACGCTTGTTTTTCGTTCGAATGCGCGTATAGGCCAACTATTAACTTCAGCAGGTAAACCATTCTAGTTTGTACTATCGGACTATTTTCTACCATTATCAAATGAAAACAAATACGCCTTATAAGTAATTACGATATTTGCATGAATTGAAAACAATTTAAACATTGTCAAAATTGAGTTGTTCGCGAAACTCATTTGCGGTGAATTCAAAATTTTTGCGTGACAATGATATTGTTAAATTTGTTTGGGTTGGATTTAATTATAAAGTCTGGAGCAGAAACACATATAAGCAACAAAGCTAAGCAACAATTACATATTCAATGTTAAATTGGTTGATATACAAAAAGTCACTTTGTCGTGCGTATATTTGTTTGTATAGTAATAGACATTAAGTAGATATACCATATATTCACAAGTTTGTTGCATATATTCACTCTTAAACGAATTCAGTTTATAAAGTTAAGTTTATAATGGTCACGCTAAATACGTCTCAATTTGCAATAATTATCATTATTATATTATAATAACAAAATAAGTATATAAAGAACGCTAACACGTTCATATTTAGAAAGTATATGAATCTTAACCAGTAGCGTAATAAAAATAGCGTGTCTTTTAATCGGTATCAATGTATTTGTTAAAGAATCTCAATATTGCAGGCTACTTGACATTCTACAAAGGCTTCCTAGAGTTTGGAATTGGATGAGAATAATATCACGTGACTGTGCACATAAAATATTCTTATATTCAAAATATTCTAATATAATATTCTTCATATTCAAAGATACCGGAAATGTGAATAGTTTAAAATATATTGGTTTGTATGAGAGTGAATTGAAATCGGATACACATTTACACAAAGAAACAGAATTTAAATTGTGTGCTACCATTCTGCTAAGTAATTGCTAATTAAACACACTGCCTTGCCTTACCCTAATTTGTGTTATAATTTGTACACAGCCTTTACACAGATCTAACATACCAAAAAACTTAGCAAACAGATGAACCCTCAAAGTAGTTAATAGGTAATGACTAATGAGTGTAGCATCATTGAAATTGTATATTAGGTATATTACCTACTTACAAAGAGTTAAATAAATCCAGGAATTTTTCTGTCCATTATTTGCGAAAGTCCAGATTAGTTCCCAATAAAATTAATAGACTTAATCATCAAGTATGTGTCTGTAGCTCATCCTACTGGAGTTGCTTTCTGCTAGGTTCATTAGATAGAATGAAACAAAGGAAAATACCGGATAAAATGTCTAGAGAAATATCCAAGCCAAGTGTTAAAGCAGACGAGCGATACTTATTGCAGAGGATATTAAAACTGTCGCATTAATCGCACATACATAATATCGGGTCGAGAACTATTTTAAATTGTTTACCAATGAAACAATTAGAGAGTCGTGTTACCAACAGGGCTAGTGACGCCAGAGCTTAATTACACATAGCCCGCAACAAAACTTGCTCAAGTTCACAAAACTAGCGGACCCAATAGTTCGGTGGAAAAGTTATTGTTTTCTCCAAGCGGGCTGACGTCTGGATCTCGGGACTTAGAGGACTTAATTTCCGATAGGGGTTCGGGATTTCTCCGTCCAAGAGGATTACTCTTGGAAATGCTCTCGAATATTTTATTGTTTGCTCACAAAAGGTACGCCATATTTCTCGAGTAATAGAGGGCCTTCTAAATTAATTAGAAGGCATTTACCGACAAAAATTTCATTGAAAACGTGAAATGTTTTTGAGTGTAAGAGATCTTTTCTGCTTCTTTCAATAAGTGAGGGAAAAAATTGTTTTGGTCAATGCAAAAATGGTAAATTTAGTAGATATAGTGGCACATTATTAGTTCCGTAGTCCATTTGTTAAAGGTTCAGGTTCCAATTTTCTCATAAACATGTTGAACCTTTTGTTCTATAAGCTAGTATGTGAGTGTAATGTGACATGGAGTATGTTAATGGCTGCTATATATTTCTAGAACAGCCGGAGCAAACGGCTCGGGGAACGTTACAAGCACGGAGGAGATTCGTAATTGATATTGCCGACCCAAACAGTACCCGTGTAGCAGTATTAAGAACAATATAAAGTACCACATAAGCTGCCATATATTTTATAATAGTGCATTGCATGGCTTGGCATACCAAAGCCTTTACTACTAAAGGTGTGCTATTATGTTATATTCGTATATTATAGCATATCGTTATGCTACATTAAAATATTAGGTTATTTTTAATGCTATAATATATTAGTATTAAGTACCTAATATAATAAATAACCTATTATAACCTATGTTAAGCTAAAATTAGTTATTAATGTTTTTTACACTACTTAATGATCAATTTCTATTAATAAACCAATTCTTTATTCTTTTTCCACTTTTTCACAAATAACAACACGAATAAATTCATATTACGCTATTAAAAACAGAAATGTGAAGTACTTTTTAAGCACCGAGCGAGCGTGAGTACGCGATCAAGAATTCCACAGGACAGCATTAGTTAAATATTATAATAACAGTAATACATATTATAGCAGAAAAATAACATGTTCGTTCAAATCGCATGTCGTACGTGATTTATGATATTAGTCCTTATTGATAAGACATTAGAGTCTGTCTCAACTGTCTCAAATATAATGCGTTATTTGGTTTTGAATAGATGAATAGATGATAGAGTTGAATTTTGATAGATTTGATTACCAAGAAAAGAGACAGCAATACTTGCATCGCGTGCGGCTGGATCAAGAAGTAGAGAAGGAGAACACCGTTCATTCGTTTAGTTCTGTCATTTCATTTGTTCATTTCGAATACACTAGATGGCGTGCGGCGCCCTGCTTGATATAATTTAATATAGCAATAGCAGAATAAGTTATATTTTTATATTAGTTGCGATAGTTATATTTTTATAACGTTATGCTATATGCGTTATCGAATCGTTATCGCACACCTTTATTTACTACAGATACCATTTTAGTTATTACAGGGGAAAAGAAAATAAAATACGATTAGCACGATGACAAGACCAATACAATAAAACACCTTTCTTTAACCCGTTTTAACGATAACTTTAGTAGAGTAATTATTAGACTTGACTTGTTAAAGTTTACTCCAAAAGCGCTTCCAGTATTCAAAATAAGCGCGAGTAAACTTTCATTAAGCTAAGTATAAATCAAGACTTTTAGCTCTAAAAAAGAAGTCAACCGGAATCTAATCGAACAGATGCTGCGCGTCATTAACATTAGATACTTAAAACAATTTAATTTTATTTTTGCGTGGCCCAAATGTGTGCACGTCCCTTATCTTAGTTACTGGTTATACTTAAATTAAATTAATAATGGCAGCCATAAATGAAGTTTCACTAGGTCACGCTAACTTTTACTGTCATCATGTCAAGAACTTTGTTAACTAAACTTCGTAATTAATTTGTTAATAAGCGTTTTGCTTCTTTTATTCACAGAATGGAGTAAAAGCGTTGGTAAACACGAACTTATAATTAAATAAATCTGCCATGAGAAGGATGGATAATTTAATGTAATTAAATAGATTAGCATTTTAGAACATAATGCCATCAGTCAATATAATCTTTAGTTGGCGATTTTCTTTGCATTGTTCTACTATAACGTCTATAACCATGCAGTTTTTTTTTTGTTATTTAATGTATTGAGTAATCTGTATTATTTGTATAATGTGATTTTGTCAAGTAGGTCGAAGAGTAGGTATCTCTGAAAATCTCAACCACCAACCCTGCAAATAGATTTTACCGCTTAAAAATCTCAACCTATAATTAAGTAGAAGGTAACGGATCCAAATGCTACCACTGCACCAAATAATCAGTACTCCGAATAAATAAGTAAATTTATAAGGTTTTCACTAACTAATTGGAGCTACCACTTTGGAAAATAAATAAATTGATGTTTTGGGAATCCTACTCCCGGCAATACCATACTTTCCGACTTGAAAATGGCGAAAGAATTGTGATCAAACGTTTGTATCCTGTAATTTGTCCTGTTTTTGCCAGTTCCTTGTGATCGAAGGTAAGTTCATGTGTTTACATTTTATACTATATTATTTTTTTTAGATATTTTATACTGAAACTTTTGATTTCTCTGATTTATAAGATAGTTTATGAGGATAATCTGAAAAGAAAAAATAGCGGATATGGTGATATATTGGTAAAAATGTGGTGCTGATATATGGATCCATTATTTTGCGAATTTCCAATTATCAGCACTGGTGCTGAAAAATAGAAAATAGTACGTAAATACCCACTTATTTCATTATTTTTTTTGCATTACCGTGTCTACTTTATGTGTAGATTTTTTTGATAAAAGTAAATAATAATTTCGGAATCTAAATCTTAGCGTAATCTTAGTGTTGATAATTGGATCAAAAGCATGCTGAAAATTTGGTTATCCTAGTATTTCATCATCTTTCCTTTTTTCAGACCCCCTGCCTAGTTACCACGAAACCAAGGAAGTAAATTAAACAAATAAAAGGAAATAAATGCACAAAAGAAAATCAAGAAAAAGAAGAAGAAAAAAAATAGAAGGAAGAAGAAGAAAATAAAAGAATATAATTGATTGAAGATGTAGAGCAAGAACTTTTCTTTTTTATTAAAATTTTCTTCATCATTTCAGCCGTACGACGCCCACTGCTGATTTTCTTATTTCTGTGCAATTATAATATGATCCATAATAGTTGTACATACCTATCTGCTAGTAATACATACCTATTATTATTAAGTATGTCGCTTTCTAGTGAGATTTATCTAAATCTAAACAAATTATTTAAATACCTACATAACTATAAAAATGTTAAACTTTGTCAAGTTTATAAATACTGTTAAGACTATGTAAATTATATCTTTTTATGTTTATTTACAGAGTACCTACCTACACAGTGCTGATAATTGGCTCACTATATGCTAATAATTGGTGGTGATGGTGCTGATAAATGGTGACATGGTCATTTTTTGCTCTTGCCTATCTAAAAAAATAAATGGACAAAGATAAACTATTTTTTAAAATATATAATCTTACTGATTGAATATTGAAACTAGAAAACTCATCATAACGGGTGAAAACATATTTTTCAATGGGATAAACGGGCTTAAGTTATGACTTTACTCTTAAAGTGCTGATAACTGGGTCCTTCACCCTACTTAGTTATTTTTCCCAAAAAAATTTTTTCGTCATCATTCTTAATTTAAAGTAGTTTTAACAGCATTGTTATCGTTATATTTGTACTAATGAACGATATGAAAAGTTCAGATTTAAAATGTTAATGATGAGAATCAATCACTAACAAAATAAATCTCGCATTAACCGATATTTTTTAAAGTTCATAAAATAATGATGCCGTTAAAATATTAAATTGATAACTAAGGATTATTAAGGGAAAACGTTATCAAATAAACTGTAAACTTTGATGGGCGTAACTCTATTCTTCGTGCGAATAAATTTTAATTGCTCATTAAAATATTATAAGACCTACGCTTCGTTCACACTCCGGGATCAGTCATTCGTGATTCGTCAAAAACACGAATGTCAAATGTATAGAAAAGATGACACGTAATTTTTACGATTCGTTATCGTGAAAGCCCATTTAAAAGGCATCGCTTTCGTCAAAAAAGACGAATCGTGAAAAAGGATATGACACGTCTAACGTCATCGTGTGAACGAGCCGTAACTTAGCACATTTAGGCCCGTATTCTAGAACGAACGACACTCAAGTTACGTAGTAATATTATAGTATTCTTTGCTCAAGTGGAGATCTCTTCTCAAGTATAATAAGAAAAGGATGCAAATACATGCAACGAATACATTCATCCCTTGCTAACTATATTTGAGAAGAGATCTCTATTTGATTGTCGTTCTAGAAAACGGGCTTATGACTCATTAATTTACTCTCATACAAATAGGTATGCTTATTTTAAAGAGCAAAAAATAAAATAAGTGCAATAATGTAATGATTTATAAATATTCTACCCAAGATTCAGTATTATGTAAAGCAACAGCTTTATTACCATCAAAAATAATATTGTTCAATACAAATTATAAACACAAAATAATTCAAAATTATGCATTAAAACTTAGTAAGCGCAGATTCCAATATGGTTTCTAAGATTCGATTAGAGACCAAACTTGGTTGGGTTTTGTATTACTTTTGCTTTGCCCCTTTATTATGTAAAATATTTCCTACACTTAAATCCGGTGCTTAGAAACTTTGACCTGTTTTGCCTTTCTATGTATTGTTTAAGTAATCTATTTATAATAAGTTATACATCGTATCCGGAAATTTATACATAAATTATTCAGAATAATATTTAGCCGTATTTGTTGTACTTTGAAAAGGTAACAAGGTACTGTCGCGGAATTTGAATGTTAGAATGTTGAGACATTAGGTGTTGCAGTAAAAATTCCAGACGTTGTACGACTGATTACGTGACGAACGATATTATGAAGTTTCGCATAAGTCTCGTAACTCAAAAGTATAATTATCCTTCATATTGCATAAAGAAGAAATATATAAAAATCTGTCAATGTCAATGTGAATTTGCCTGTTTGGAATATTGCATGAATAATAATTGTCCGCGCCACATAACTTGGCATTTGTCAGAGGGTGCTGATCGTCAAAAATAAACCTTATTCCCATGACATAATTTAATTCCAGAAATAGACACGTGCTAAGTTATGTGGCGCGTACTCTATGTTCAAATAGGAATTCAAATCATTAATAAAACAAATTGAGAACATTTCGTTGTCACTGAAGTCATATACGGAATGATTTGGATTGAAATAGTGATCTCCTTTCCCTTCACGAACATAGGCATGTCATTATTTGTCAGCGCTCGTATGACGTTGAGAGTATAATTCTGCAAATTTACGAAACATATTAACCTGTTAAGCATTGAGATTCCGCGACCGTACATTAATAAGTAATTATTTGCATCAATCATGTTTTGCAAATTGCTGAGGAGGGGAGGAAATAAGGAGGGCTCAGAGTAAGGTGCAAGAAATATAATAAAGTACATACAAACCAATAGGGAAGACAGCTACAGAAAGAAGACAGCTATCAAAAAAAGTACTTTATAGGCATAGATAAAATACACCGGTCTGACGGCCTTCGTAACACGAATGTTCATACTTAAAATTAAAGGAGATCAGTCACGCTTCATGCATGTTTGGACCAAAAAAGTAAAAGTATCGGCCAACGAAAAAAAATTGCATATTACTATTGTAAACAATGTAGCGATCATTTTTTGTTATGGCGTCAACAGTGTACGATTAGCGGCCAAGCAGTTATTCAAGTTTGAAAATGACATTTTTTTTCTCTTTATTTTCAAACTTGAATACCGCTCGGCCAAAGTGCGGCCAACGAAAAAAAAATTGCACATTACTATTTTAAACAGTGTAACTATCATTTTTTGTTATAGCGACAAAAGTGTACGATTAGCGGCCAAGCAGTTATTCAAGTTTGAAAATGTAGTTTTTTTTTCTCTTTATTTTCAAACTTGAATACAGCTTGGCCAAAGTGCGGCCAACGAAAAAAAATTGCACATTACTATTGTAAAAAGTGTAACGATCATTTTTTGTTATGGCGTCAACAGTGTACGATTAGCGGCCAAGCAGTTATTCAAGTTTGAAAATGACATTTTTTTTCTCTTTATTTTCAAACATGAATACAGCTTGGCCAAAGTGCGGCCAACGAAAAAAAATTGCACATTACTCTTGTAAACAGTGTAACGATAATTTTTTGTTATGGCGACAACAGTGTACGATTAGCGGCCAAGCAGTTATTCGAGTTTGAAAATATATTTTTTTTTCTCTTTATTTTCAAACTTGAATACAGCTTGGCCAAAGTGCGGCCAACGAAAAAAAATTGCACATTACTATTGTAAATAGTGTAACGATCATTTTTTGTTATGGCGTCAACAGTGTACGATTAGCGGCCAAGCAGTTATTCAAGTTTGAAAATGACATTTTTTTTCTCTTTATTTTCAAACTTGAATACCGCTGGGCCAAAGTGCGGCCAACGAAAAAAAATTGCACATTACTATTTTAAACAGTGTAACGATCATTTTTTGTTATAGCGACAAAAGTGTACGATTAGCGGCCAAGCAGTTATTCAAGTTTGAAAATGTAGTTTTTTTTTCTCTTTATTTTCAAACTTAAATACAGCTTGGCCAAAGTGCGGCCAACGAAAAAAAATTGCACATTACTATTGTAAAAAGTGTAACGATCATTTTTTGTTATGGCGTCAACAGTGTACGATTAGCGGCCAAGCAGTTATTCAAGTTTGAAAATGTCATTTATTTTCTCTTTATTTTCAAACATGAATACAGCTTGGCCAAAGTGCGGCCAACGAAAAAAAATTGCACATTACTATTGTAAACAGTGTAACGATAATTTTTTGTTATGGCGACAACAGTGTACGATTAGCGGCCAAGCAGTTATTCGAGTTTGAAAATATATATTTTTTTTTCTCTTTATTTTCAAACTTGAATACAGCTTGGCCAAAGTGCGGCCAACGAAAAAAAATTGCACATTACTATTTTAAACAGTGTAACGATCATTTTTGGTTATGGCGTCAACAGTGTACGATTAGCGGCCAAGCAGTTATTCAAGTTTGAAAGTAACATTTTTTTTCTCTTTATTTTCAAACTTGAATACAGCTTGGCCAAAGTGCGGCCAACGAAAAAATATTGCAAATTACTATTGTAAAAGTACTGTTTTAGTGTAACTGTTTTAGTTCAAAAGATTATCACCGGAACAGAAAACGTTGTCGTACTCCCACAATCCTGTCTGTTCCGGTGACATCCGTGACAGAGGAGCCACTTGCAATACGAAATCAGCTGTCAAAATAAACTGTGGTATGAAAACTGTTTTAGTTCCAAAGATTATTACCGGAACAGAAAACGTTGTCGCACTGTAATATAAATATACGCTCAAGATGCTCAAGTGGCTCAGTGGGCGCATATTTTCTTAGCCGTGTTTGTCACTCCAACTATGTATCTAGGTGCTATTGCTGATCGAAGAAGCAGAAACCTGTTTTCAAGTATATTTTAGTGCGGCCAGTCCTTTTCTTATTAATATAATCCTTCAATCAACAATAACACTAGACGCCTATAACGCCTCATGAACTAAAATAAAACACAAATACGGCTCCTACGTACTATAAGTTTACAAATTTACGTACTTTCACGAGATAAAAGAACTATAATCGAGGCGTCTACTTTTAGGTGTCTCTTATCCAACAAAGGTTGTACAGGAAGAGATCTCTTAAGGCCTCTTAACCTTATCACTCTTGAGCGATCAGGTTAAAAAATGTCTGATCGAAAATTTATTCGTCGTCACAAAGTTTTTGTGAAATGAGTTTCAAGAAAATCAATCTGTACCAACAGACTGATGAATCCAAAACACCTTTTATAAAGGTAAAGTTAAGTTTCGTAAGGCGACCTAACTATTTAAGTATATATTTATCCGTTATCAAGTTTTCCATGATACAGTTTCTTAATGAAATTAACATGGGCTTAGATAATTGGTGTGATTGTAAGAAGTTATTTATTATTTATTATTATTATAACTATTAGGTTAGGTACTCGAGCTATGATAGAATAGATATATTTCGAGCTTGAAAATGAAGTATTAAAAAAAATCGACCCTTCTAGACTCACAATTAGCTCCGATGGGACTCGAACTCACAGCCTTTCACTGTCCGGGCAAATGCTCTAACCACTGAGCTCGTGAATCGTGAATGCAAAAAAGTAAAAATAATTCGACTTAACTTGTGTTCAATTTGTAAAATACGCATACATAATATAATTAGAAAACGGACATGTATATTTTTGTCTTGTAAAGAAATCAAACACGAAAACGCAGGTGTTCTAGATTCCTATCCCAACGATATCCGAAATAGCGACGGTATTTACAACTAAGCTAAGAAACTAATTGCAATTGAAATCACGAACAAATAATCAAATAAATTATAAAACTGTTATGAATTCTATTACAATAAAAAAACAAAATTCACGAGTATCACATTATTTTATTTAATAGCTTAACTTGAGCTTGCCGAAGGAAACGAAGCAGTATTAACATATGGAGCCTCTCTACCTCTGGTTTGCCCTTTTATCGCAAACCCTAGGGACACCACATGTTAATAATCTTCCATTTTTATAGGGTGGAAAATGTGAAAATGTTACTTATGTTGATTAGTATAATACATCTTGAGACCAGAAAATGGGCAATACCGCATCTATTTATTCCCAGTTGATTTATAGAGAGACATAGTGTACAGCCAGAGTGCCCGCTCTGGTTAAGCGTCGGGCGGGGCGGCGCGGGCAGCGTTCATCATTTGGTAGCCGACGCTCCGGCCGCTACTCATACTCAGGACACCACTATGCGTTAGCATTTGTTTAACATGAACGCTGCCCGCCCCGCCCCGCCCGACGCTCAACCAGAGCGGGCACTCTGGTCGTACACATACTGTCATAGTTAACTACCTCTCAAATTAAGAGTAGTATTTATTGATTGAGGATGAGGAACCCGTGGCGCAGTGGTTAGCGCGCTCGGACTGCGAACTTTAGCAATGGTCGGTCATGAGATGGGTGACCAAAAATTTATAATCTCGAGTTCCTCCGTGCTTCCGAAGGCACGTTAAGCCGTTGGTCCTGGCTGCATTTGCAGTCGTTAATACTGGCCAGCATGGTGGGTCATGGCCTATTCTCCTTAGCCATCCATAAGGAAAGCCTGTGCCTAGCAGTGAGGACATTAAATGGCTGCTGATGATTCATTGATTAAATCTCAATTCATATCGACGCATTTCATTATAAGGGAACGCATTCTCAATCAATTGGGTTGGGAGCCGCACAAAGGGTTACCTAATGAAACGCATAAAATGTTTCGCCATAAACATGAAACGCATCGTGTTCAAAGGCATAATCATCGAAATGCATAATTCTTAGAGGCATAATTTCATAACGCATACTTTGTTTGGCCGAAATTCGCAAGGCATAATGATTGAAAGGTATAATTTCAATAAGCATAACTATCTAAAGGCATAACTTTTAAATGTCATACCTAACACTTAAAAAGGCATAATATTCAAAATGCATAAAGTTAACGGGGTAATGCGTATATTTATTTTGAAGCTAGGTCAGTAAATATAAAATAAAATCATTTCTGGCGCTTCGCCGGCCGCTGCCGCCGACGCGGGACGCTCGCTTCGCTCGCTCGGCTCGCTCGGCGTTTTGATCAATGTTCTAACCTAACCTAACCTAAAACGACTGTGAGGATTTCTTGGGTGGATACCTGCCAAGGTAAACCTCTGCGGTAGACTGTAGCGTGAATCATTAGCTAATTAAAATTAGGGTACTTAATAGATTTGTTGTTTGTTTTTCTTACGAAATACCAATATCATTTAATGGTTACACCAGAAATTAATCTCATGGAAGTCGGAAGTTCCAAGAATTTACTGTTACACTTTAATTGTTTGTACGTTACCGAGAATTACCAATTACTTTTAGCGAGTTTCCGTATAATCCGGTCGGCCTCCAATCCCGGTGGCGACCCGGCAACGATCTTCACACAAACAAAAGAACCCCTTATCTATTCCTCGCGGTCTCGCGCCAAATAATCTAGTTGTAAACGATATGTTTTAAAATTTTTGTAAATGTCGTTACCTAATAAACGCAAAAGGCAAGTTTATTGCGCCTGTTCCTCTTGTCAGTTAAAAAAGTTTTGAATGAGAGCGGTAGGAAAATGTTGACGATTCATAAGTATTTACATAATTTATTATGTACTTATAGGTATGTCTAAGTGAATATTTTTTTTTTTTCAAACAAGCTCCTGCTGTTGATAAGGTAGAAGCCCAATAATATTGGGGTGTTTTGCGTTCTCATACAAACCTTGTTTAGTAGAGGGATTTGTATTGGAACGCCAAAAAACTAGTTTTCGGTCTATGTTCCTTGTACTTTATAATTTATTTTTGATGACAAAGTTATTGAATATCAAGAAGAAAACTTGCTTATTTGTCGTCGTAAATATCAATATCATATTGAGATTCCACTAAAGATAATTAGTCCCATTATCCTGTGAATAGTTAATATTTCTCAGTAATTACTCGTAAACTATAATTTGACATCAACAAGAATTACTAGTGGACCCCACAGACAACGGCTTGGCAGTAGGTCGCATCGGGCATGATATTCGATTTTTTGCTGCCAACTGACAGGCCGTTGCCTGCGGGCGGACTGATAGCTATCAGTCAGCCAGACTATAGTCTGTGGGGCCCTTTTGACCCTGTCTAGAACTACGCGTTTTGCCATAATATCATCCGCTAGGTGCTGGCGATCCGCATCTTATCTGCAACTTTGACGGAGATAATATAATAAAAAACATGTCATCTGAACAAGCACTGAGCCCTCGCTGGCGGCGACTTTTTGTAGCGTTGCATGCAGTAGCGATGATGTCGCGCGTTCGCATCGATACAGTCGCGATGCGGTCGCTAGCTGTGTGCCCTCGCCCACGTTACCACGATTCAGTCGCGATGCAAACGCGATACAGTATCGCTTCTGTCGTGATGCAAAAGCGATTCAGTAAGGCACAAAAATGCCAGCGATCGCTACAGTTGCAAGATGGACTCCGTTGACGCAACATTAGTCGCGCACGTTGTTGTTGCACTCTCGACCAGTCTGTGTTGCACTGATGCTCGTTTCTCCACTCACATGCATGCCACCTTCCCTCCGTTCTCTCCCCGATGTCGTCCGACATGGTCGCGCGTTTGCATCGATAGTCGTGGGCCACACTGGAGCGGCGCGTCTTGCGTCCGCGTTGAGCGGGAAAAACAAATATATTGAGACGGACGGGAGGGGCCACACTGGCGCGTCCGGCGGTTGCCGCGACCGGCGGAGGGAATAGTACGTGTTCGCGCGTCATGCGGATCCGCAGGTCGCCTCCGCGCTCCGCGGTCGCTCCGGTGTGGCCCACGACTATACAGTCGCTATACTGTCGCGCGTTTCGTAAACGCGCGACAGCATCACTACGAAAAGTAGCCGTGGGCGAGGGTCCTAATTAATTACTAACTTTTTGTTCCTCCGAGCGTTTACCCATCCCGGTTGTGTCCCCGGCAACTGGCTTCACTTCACACCAACAAACGAGCCCGTGTCCATTAGTAGAAGAACTCGCGCGTTCATATTTGAATAGCAATTAGCGACGAAATGGACTTTTTCAGTCTCACTGAATACGTTTAGGCGCGCGGAAAAATTCATAGAAACAGTAGCTATGGCAACGGCGCGGCGATGTTTGTATGTCATGCGAAGCTTAATAAAAGCTTTTTTGTTTAATTTTGTAAGAGGAAAATTTTGTCGATGCTAATGTTAAGTGACGAAAGTCGAAAATTGTATCACTGTGAAGTAGAAATTCATAATCATATCCTTTTCTCTACTTTGTACTTATAAAAAAAAACAAAGTCGCTGATCGCTGTCTGTCTATACGGTACGCTGAGATTTCAAAATACGCAATTCAAGAGTAAGGTTTAATATACTTATAACTAGCTTTCGCCCACGGTTTTGCCCGCGAGAACTACACGATGTTTTCCCGAGGGATTTTTTTCTGCGGTAAAAAGTAGCCTATGTGCTATTCTAATATCAATAATATTTCATGTCAGCCGAACGACGCCCACTCCTGGGCATAGGCCTTCCCCAAGGATCTCCACAACGATCGGTCCTGCGCTGCCCGCATCCAGCGGCTTCCCCCGACCTTGACTAGATCGTCGGTCCACCTTGTAGGGGGACTGCCCACGGAACATCATTCGGTTCGCGGTCGCCATTTGAGAACTAACCTTTTTGTCCCAACGGCCATCGGTTCTCCGCGCTAAGTGCCCGCCCACCGGCACTTCAGCGATGTAATTCTTCGATTTATAAAATTAGTAAGACACAGTGCGAAGTCAGGGTGAGCGCTAGTACCTAAACTTTATTTTGATAAACTATCGTTCTGTCGCATTAAATGTCAAAGATATGAAAGAGACGCCATGAAGTTTGGAGGCGCTCCCAAAGCCGAATCGCTTTCAAGTATTCGGGCGTAAGTATCATGTATCAACATAACACAAGATCTTAATGAATCTTACAATCTCTAGAACATGAAAACGCGTTGCGTATCTCCTCTTTCAGCCGCGTAAGGGTTCGTTTCCACTGAGCAGTGTATACATACATTTGACAGCTGTCAAATATATGAAAACAGCTCAGCTCCGCGCAGCTCAGCTAACACCGCCGCCATAACGGATAAGTAGATAATAAAACACACAACCTTAACACTCAACCGTATGTACGGTCTGACGTTGACGACGATACGCGATCACACGCGACGCATCATCCATTAGATGTGCAAGAACCTTATGAAAATATATGTCCACCATAAGCAAAATTTATGACAAGAGACAAGAATTCATATATCAGTTTCAACAGAAGTAGGTAGGTACGTAAATGTATTTTCGAATATCGATGTAAAATTGAATGAGTAGGTAGCTACTAGAAAAATACAGTATTACTGACGGATGTATTATTTTTTGATCGACCGACATCGACAATTACATTAAGTCGCGCATAATTACATTTTACTCTGATAATGAATAAAGTCGTAGTCGCTGAAATCTGTCGTCCTAACCGCAGTCTGTGACATCGCACGAAGAACTGACGGTAGCGACCGACGTATGCGTGTCAGCAAACTATATCCATCGCGATTATTTAAAACCGATTGATTTCTTTTCCATATACCTACTGTATCGCGTAATGTATTGTGCACAAGTACAAACAACAGCATAATAATATATGAAGCCTTACAATTACTTGGCTAAAACTGTTCTTATTATGTACCTACTTAGGTTATAATGGCGCGCTTAAGGTCAACACAGAACTTGTCAGAGTAGAGATGGAATCACTGATAAGAACCTTTTTACCTTCTGTAAGATGCTAAGAAAAAAAATATCACAATTACGGATTTCATAAAGAAAATTTTAATACTTATCTCTGTATTTTGTTCTATATACTAAATTACGTCGTATTTCGAATAAATACTTGTCTCGTTAAATCAAATTTCTCAAATTCCTCAGGTTTGTAATAACAAAAAATACCTAAACAATCTACTTCGATCATCAAAAGTAATAGTGAAGACTTACTAAGTAAATCAAAACTTTTATGGCTGAGAAAAAAGGTTAATAATGTACGATCTTATGTCATAAATGACAGGAACTAGTTATAAATATACGCTATGGGCGCATATTTTCTCAGCCGTGATTGTCACTCCAACTATGTACTACCTATCTTATCTAGACCTAGATGTTATTGTTGATCGAAGTCAATCTAGCAAATAATTAGTTAAGAGACAAATCGGTGAAATCAATGCTAGAGGCGAAGCAACAGTCACTGGTTGCGTGCTGTTAATTAATTATACTATTAACTAATTATATAATTAACTGAATTGAATAGCAATAACAAAGAAATTATATGACGACATATTTAAGTATCCGACAATGCAGTAAATCAGTCAATGCACCGCCTACAGTGTTGCAAGTGACTGCAGGCGTTGCATGACTAATCCGAGACTTTTTTTGTCGATCGATATTGTTAGATTTGACAGCCGAACAAAAAACTGTCTTCCTGATATGACATTCTTTTATTTTTATTAAACGTAAACCAGATCAATATTTAAAATAAGGAAACAACCATGCCCTCTTAAATTGTCTCAAGGGTAGTTTTAAAAAAATTGCCGCTTTCACCTGCCAGACTTTCAAACCTTGTTTTACTTTGATTTTTGGTTTTAAAGTAACGCAACTGCTAAAAATAGGTTAAAGTACATCAGTTGCATCGAGGCAAATCCTCTTAACCCATTTATATAATGATGGAGAACTGGAATTTAAGTTTGTAACTCCATTTTCTAATTAACCTGCGTGTCCAAAACACGAGTGTGTGAGAAATTTATACATGAAATATTGCACATAGGAGATAAACAAACTGCAACTGAAATACTTAATTGATGAAAGTCCAGCGATAGTCTCCTAAAAATTTGTGACTCGTAAATCGAGAAAGTAGGAGAGAAAAAAAAATATGTTTTGTAAGCAATAACTTCTACATCACCTGTACACCACTTTAACTTCAAATATTTTCCGTTGGTTCGCAAACTAGCTTAGCAATGAGTCTCTACTCCTCCATCCACGTTGCCTGACAATGCCTGCTAGCGGCGGACGCGGTGAGAAGTATGTGAGTGTACTATTGTGATCAAAAATAAATATCGAGTTTTCGCTAGGTAAATTTGTAACGATAAGTTCTATTTTTTCTGCCTACAATAATTTTAACAATTGACAAGTAGTGATTAAAGTTTCATCTCATGGTATAGTACATGGGGTCAGCTTTAGGGTGGAGTAGGTATGGCTTTGCTAAATTAAAGGTTTGCATATATCCTACGACATAACAGTCATTTTCTCATTAACCCGTTTCTAAATAACCTGCTCAATGCATGTCAGGTGGATGAGATGTGTTCAAGTGAATGAGATGAATAGTATTGATCGTCAAATTAGGTTCTTATTACGCCTTATTAAGGTTCATAATAATAGTCTAATTAACCTGCCAAGGCAGGTGAATTAGAATCTTACCTACTAGAAAACCAGACTATTCCTTATTCCCTTTTAGTGAAAAGTACTTGTTTTTATATAACAAATTTAATAAAATATCATAAAAATTACATTCACCAACTTTTTTACTTTTTGTCAAAAGCGGCAATTTTTTGAAAACTGCCCTCTAATATTTTTTCAATAACTCTTCAACAGTTTTCATCCTTTCTGTAAGTTTTAAAACTAAACTTTAGTTGTAAATCTAGTACAAAGAATGAAAAATATTAAAGAGTTATTAAAAAAATATTAAAGACAATTTAAGAGGGCATGGTTGTGTCCTTTTTTTATATTTACTTACTTGGTTTACGAGTAATAAAAATCACATCAAAAAAGTAAGAAATAATTCCTCACCAAATAAATAACCTAAGTACTTTGAAGTTTTTTGATGTGATTTTTTGAAGGCGGTTTTATTTTTTTATTAAAATAATTTTTATTTCACTCTTTTTGCACTGCACGATGCACTCATCGTGCAGGCAATTTACTTGTATTCTGGTAAATAGGTATGTGATCAAACAGAAAACCTCCTTTTTTGAAGTCGGTTAAAATACGTTGAGGTATCCCCTTTTTAACAAAACAAGAATCATCTAAATCAGTTTATAAACAAAGGAGTTTTGCCTAATGATACGTATTAAATTCACATAAAGTGGTAACGAAAACGACAGTATTTTCAAGATTTCCTGAAAACTACTGAACCGATTTCAAAATTTCAAAAAATGGGACCAACTTGGAAACCAACCTGATGTAATAACGATTCAATCATTTCAATCGGTCTTTCCGTCTTCGAGTAATCGGTGGACATACACAAAAAAAAACATACATACAGACGAATAGAGAGCCTCCTCCTTTTTGATTTAGCAGTCGGTTAAAAAATAAATGAATTGGCGGCGCTAGTGAACCAATTTAGCGCTTTAATATCAAACATTATATTATGTGTGAACTTGTCCTTACTTTTGACGTTAGATATGAACTCAGGAATTAACCACTGCAATTTCGTTCTAGAGTAAAGCGGCAGACTCGTTATATTATGCTACAGGGGTTAAAATGGTATTCTCCAACACACGGAGTCCAAGTCGTAAAAATCACGGAAGCAAATCACAAAGATCTCGCGGAGAGAATAAAACCTATGAAAATAAAGTCTCTTCATTTACCTTCAAAATTGAAATCATTCATCATTTGTTATTTGCTTTGGCTGTTTTACTGCTTGTAAAACAAAAACCATAGAGGTATTTATGCATACAGCAAGGTAGCCAAACCTAAAACTTGTCTTTCGATTAAAAAGAGCAATCCGCTCCCGCTATTCGCATATTATGTTGCCCTTCGATCTCCCTCTATTCCCGCCTGCCAGACAGAGACCAAACACAGAGACTTAAGACAGTTAAGATACCGCGATATTCTCTGTTTTTCTTACCGTCGTCGGTCATTTCCACTTACAGCCGTAGGATGTCATCCCTACTCCATTATTTCACATAATGACTCTGTGACAAATCCCGAGTTTAAGATAAATAAATGAAATCACTCACCCGAACTCCAATTCATCTGGCGTCAGCATAACTATGTCATCGTCAATAGTCAACTGACATTCAGTCTCAATTTCATCGTACGGGAAAAATCTATTCGATAGCTTGTTCTCTTTGGTGCGTATCACCTTCAATGGTTTGTTGATGACCGGCCACTCG
Organism: Crambus lathoniellus; assembly: GCA_949710035.1. Lineage (NCBI taxonomy): Eukaryota > Metazoa > Arthropoda > Insecta > Lepidoptera > Crambidae > Crambus > Crambus lathoniellus. The sequence goes on from OX453310.1 coordinate 24,302,181, forward strand.
GAAGCTGCAACAAAATAAAAACAAAAATTAAATTTATAAAATATACAGGGTGGGAAAAAATAAAAGAAGATGGATTCGTTGTCGAGTCGATGTTGTATTTTTCTAAAGAAAAGCTGTTTTCTTTTTAAATCTACTAATACTTACAGTTTTGTGATTTTTTTAGAAATGGAACGATTCTTTTCAGTAAAACGAGCTAACTAAAGGATATAAGGCAGGGTGGGAAAACAATAAAGGAGATTGATTCGATGACGAGTCTATGTTGTATTTTTCTATAGAAAAGCTGTTTTTTATCTATCATTGTAGTTTTGTGTCTTTTTAAGTAATAAATTGAAATACTGGTTTCTTTTTAAATCTATCAATGCAATTTTGTGTATTTTTAGGTAAAGGAATGTTTCTTTTCAGTAAAATAAGGTAACTAAAGTATTTAAGGCAGTTTCCCTCCAGGAACCGAATTTCTTTTCCATCCTGTATATACTTAAGTACTTAACAGAGAAAACAAGATAACCTGCGCAATTACCGATTCAATTAATATAAAACAAATAACCATCTGCTTATGTATAATTAATGAGACCCCTGATCAAATCAATTTCAACCTTACACGCTTGATTTCAGGTAACTTATGTAAAATGATCGCGTACACCGATACGATAATAGTATCACAAAGTTTCCAACAGCGCAAAATTGTTCGTAAACTGTTTGAAATAACGTCGATAATAAGTTTCAGGTTATCAGTTGCGTGCGTTAATCATGTGGAGTGTTTAACATCTGGCAGCGTGTTTTGTTCATAAATCGTTTAATGCATTGTTTATTAATAAAAAGTTGCCGGGCGTCTCACACTTTTACATTTATTTGCAAGTTCATGAAAAATATTGTAGGTACCTACATCAGTTAGACATACACAATGAGCTCCCAATAAATACGTTTTTACTTCATTTCTATCTTCCTGACGCCCAATGTACAAAAGGTTTGACAAATCCACTTTAAAGACTGCCACTCAAAAAACGGAAGAAGCAGAAATGCCTTTTTTTCATATGTGATTCAAGGATTGTTTGTATCACCGGTAAACAAGCAATCCCTTAGCAGTTAATAGCTTTAAAACTAATGCCCATTGTCCAATATAAATGACGAATAATATCACTTTTACTTATAAGACAAATGTCAAAGTCAAAGTCAATAAATTTTTATTCATTTAGATTAAATAAAATTAATACTTATGAATCGTACAACATTTTTTACCTACCTCCTGTTATGGATATACGTCATTTATATGGGAGGGTGGGCTATTTAAAAGAACAAAACTTTTTATGATTGGGCGTCAGGAGGCTAATAGGTACTATTATGCTATTCTTATGCGATTTTCTTTTTCCTTTTTACCACACTTTTATTAGCTTCACTTGTAACTAAGTCACAATGTAAGAAAATCTTGGAATTCAGTTTTAACCTACTTCTAATTGTCGTATTGATTTGAAACTTTCGAAGTCTATATGAATCCGATGACAATACAATAATTTGCTACCATCGAGCTGATCTGATGATGGAGTCAAGAGGTGGACAATAGAACTTTTAATGGCTGCTAGGAAACCCCTCGAGTTTAGGCTCATTTGTTTTGTTCTGATGAGACCTATTCGCTACACTTAATGGTGAGGGTCTGATGATGGAGCAGGGAGGAAGCCAGTGACACTTCTTAATGACGACTAGGAAACCTCTCGAGTTTAGGCTCCGTTGTTTCGTTCTGAAGAGACTTATGAGCTGCACTTGGTGGTGAGGGTCTGATGATGGAACAGGGAGGAAGCCAGTGGCACTCCTTAATGACCAATAGGAAACACCTCGAGTTCTGGCTCATTTGTTTCGTTCTGATAAGACCTATTCGCTACACTTGGTGGTGAGGGTCTGATGATGGAGCAGGAAAGAAGCCAGTGACACTTCTTAATGACAAATAGGAAACACCTCGAGTTTGTGCTCATTTGTTTCGTTTTGATAAGACCTACTCGTTACACTTGGTGGTGAGGGCCTGATGATGAAGCAGGGAGGAAGTCAGTGGCACTCCTTAATTACCACTAGAAAACCCCTCGAGTTTGGGCTCATTTGTTTCGTTCAGACGAGACTTATTCGCTACACTTGGTGGCGAGGGTCTGATGATGAAGCTGGGAGGAAGCCAGTGGCACTCCTAAATTGCCAATAGGAAACCCTTCGAGTTCTGGCTCATTTGTTTCGTTCTGGTGTGACCTATTCGCTACACTTGGTGGTGTGGGTCTGATGATGGACCAAGGAGGAAGTCAGTGGCACTCCTTAATGACCACTAGGAAACCCCTCGAGATGGGTTCACTTGCTTCGTTCTGATGAGACCTATTCTCTACACTTGGTGGTGAGAGTCTGATGATGGAGCAGGGAGGAAGTCAGTCGCACTCCTTAAGACCACTAGGAAACACCTCGAGTTTGGGCTCATTTGTTTTGTTCTGATGAGATCTATTCGCTACACTTGGTGGTGAGGGTCTGATGATGGAGCAGGGAGGAAATAAGAGTTCGGCTCGCGCATCTGGTAACTAATAGACTCCACTTGAATTTGTTAAAATAAATACATACAATCACGCCTTTGAGTTATAATATTTACGGGGTGGGCAGACACATGAGTGGACTGTGAAATCGATTGCCATCCCCATCCATAGCTTGCCATTTGTTAAACTAAAAAATAAAAAATTAATATGTAGTTTAAAAAACTATAAAAACACACTTTTATAGGAACCGACTAAAAAGTACAAAATAACCGTCTATTCAGTAACTGAAATTAAAAAGCGTGGTGCGCCCTTTGCAAAGCATGCATTCAAGTACTTACTTAATATTGACAACGCGCACCACGCTTTTTAATTTCAGTTACTGAATAGACGGTTATTTTGTACTTTTTAGTCTGTTCCTATAAAAGTGTGTTTTTATAGTTTTTTAAACTACGTATTTTTTTGTTTATCTTTATGTATTTTAAGCAAATTGCATATTCTTTTTAAAAGTTATATTAATCATCATCATTACGACAGACAGACGGACAGAGGAGTCTTAGTAATAGGGTCCCGTTTTTACCCTTTGGGTACGGAACCCTAAATACGCACGAAATAGTGACTAAACAACTTGGACGTGAAACAATAAAGTTTAACGTGGCCGCTTAGATTCTATTTCATTTCACGTCGATAAACTGTGATAGATAACGGATATGCTAGTCATGTGACAGCGAGGCTGACATAGTGGCAACTAAAAATATGGGCATTAAAAAGTAGGTCGGAAAATATACCTCATCACATCACCATCCCTTCCTTTTGGGTGGATAAGGAGAATGAGCCATAACATAACCCACCGCGCGGGCCCAATGCAATGCCGGGACGCAAAATGTAGCGAAATTTCGCAATTACAGCCATTTGGCAGTTGTCTCGCTCGCACAATGCATCATTTTCATAGATTTTCATAGATAAACCAAAATATCTCTAAAAACAACTAAAATTTAACCAAGTTGTTAAATAAATTGCGTTAAAAAATCCGTGAAAGTGTTTTATTTATATGTTTTAAACAATCTCTCAAAATGCTTATTGTGCGAGCGAGACAATTGCAAAGTGCGAAATGGCTCTTAACGTGCCTTCCGAAGCACGGGGAGCTCGAGGTGAAAAGTTTTTAGTCACCCATCCCGTGACCGACCATTCCGAAAGTTGCTTAACTTCAACGATCGCAAGCCACGCGCGTTAACTACTGCGCCACGAAAAAATACCTCCTGCAGCGAAATTCTAGGAAAATCTTTCTTTTTTTTTTTATCACAACGGTGTAGCACTTAGCCTTCATCACACCTGATGTTAAGTGGTGATAAGGCTGAAGGTGGAAGCGCACTACTCCCGGAATCCTCAATCACTGAGGAACTGGCTATCTTAACTCTAACTGCCGGAACACAATAACGCTGAAAGACTAAGATAAGACTTAGATAAGACGGTGGTAGCTAGCCAGGCGGACTAAGAACTAGTCCTACCACCAACCAAACCGAATACTATAAGTACCCCCACTGGGAATCGAACCCGGGACCTCTGGGTCTGAAATCGGTGGTGTGAACCACTAGACCACAGAGGCGGTTGAATCTACACTAATATACCTAATATTTCACATTATCCATTTTTCGCACGTGTGAAAGTATGTTTGTTTATTTGTTTGTCCGTGTTTCACGTCAAAACGGAGCAACGGATCGACGTGATTTTTGGTATAGGAATAGTTTGGGAGCTGGAGAGTGACGTAGGCTACTTTTTATCCCGGAAAAACATCACATTTCCGCGGGATAACGTCGAGTATACTAGATACTATAGTCCACGCGGGCGTAGTCCACGCGGGCGGACGGACATGTCTATGCAGTATCCATGGATTACCACGGGAACGGGTACCACACGGGTAAAACAAGGGGCAGCAAGTCATTCATCTAAGAACTTGAACTTCGAGATCAGAAGAAACAATATTATGGCAATTTGCAACCTTATTTATTAATAGGTATAGTAAGTTTTTACTTCGACTAGGTGATAATATTCTCTTAATCACTGAATAATATTCATATTATAATAGCAGGTATTATACCCGTTCGCAACGCAATTCAACGAAAATCATTTATTTAACAATAGAAGTTTTATCAGAAGAAACAGTGAAGGAATAATATGGGATAAGTACGTAGAATATGTACATACGTCTTATCATCCTATCCACTCACTAGGTTCCTATACAAAATTTAATACCGTTTTTTCCTGCTCTCAATAAATATTTCAGCGCAAAAATATTATATCACATTTGGTTATTGAGATAAACACAAGCCTAAATCAAAAAAATCACATCAAAAAAGTAAGAAATAATTCCTCACCAAATAAATAACGTAGGTAAGTACTTTGAAGTCGGGCGTGAAACATGTACAATTTTTTGTTGTTTTTTATTAAAACCCGCCCGACTTCAAAGTACTTACGTTATTTATTTGGTGAGGAATTATTTCTTACTTTTTTGATGTGATTTTTTTGATTTAGGCTTGTGTTTATCTCAATAACCAAATGTGATATAATATTTTTGCGCTGAAATATTTATTGAGAGCAGGAAAAAACGGTATTAAATTTTGTATAGGAACCTAGTGAGTGGATAGGATGATAAGACGTATGTACATATTCTACGTACTTATCCCATATTATTCCTTCACTGTTTCTTCTGATAAAACTTCTATTGTTAAATAAATGATTTTCGTTGAATTGCGTTGCGAACGGGTATAATACCTGCTATTATAATATGAATATTATTCAGTGATTAAGAGAATATTATCACCTAGTCGAAGTAAAAACTTACTATACCTATTAATAAATAAGGTTGCAAATTGCCATAATATTGTTTCTTCTGATCTCGAAGTTCAAGTTCTTAGATGAATGACTTGCTGCCCCTTGTTTTACCCGTGTGGTACCCGTTCCCGTGGTAATCCATGGATACTGCATAGACATGTCCGTCCGCCCGCGTGGACTACGCCCGCGTGGACTATAGTATCTAGTATACTCGACGTTATCCCGCGGAAATGTGATGTTTTTCCGGGATAAAAAGTAGCCTACGTCACTCTCCAGCTCCCAAACTATTCCTATACCAAAAATCACGTCGATCCGTTGCTCCGTTTTGACGTGAAACACGGACAAACAAATAAACAAACATACTTTCACACGTGCGAAAAATGGATAATGTGAAATATTAGGTATATTAGTGTAGATTCAACCGCCTCTGTGGTCTAGTGGTTCACACCACCGATTTCAGACCCAGAGGTCCCGGGTTCGATTCCCAGTGGGGGTACTTATAGTATTCGGTTTGGTTGGTGGTAGGACTAGTTCTTAGTCCGCCTGGCTAGCTACCACCGTCTTATCTAAGTCTTATCTTAGTCTTTCAGCGTTATTGTGTTCCGGCAGTTAGAGTTAAGATAGCCAGTTCCTCAGTGATTGAGGATTCCGGGAGTAGTGCGCTTCCACCTTCAGCCTTATCACCACTTAACATCAGGTGTGATGAAGGCTTAGTGCTACGCCGCACAGTGATTCACCCCGAACAAGCTAGCTTGACAAAATTATCTGTCGATGATTTCTTACTCTAATACCCTATTTAAGACTATTTATAATGACGAGGATAAATTTGAATGAAAATAAAGTATTTTAAAATTACAATTTATTAAAAAAATATTAAATATATACAAAACAGACACTTATCAGATAATATTTTATTTTGTTTTTTAATTTTTATAACTTTATTGCACATAATACTTTTAGTAAAGTACAAAAGGCGGACTTAACGCTTAAAGCATTCTCTGCCAGCCAACCTTTAGGAAAAAAGAAATCAGCGAATGCGTGTTAGACAAATAGTGTTACACAAATGACTATGACTACCTACTTAGACTAATTACTATGGCTAAAGTATTCATAATTATTACGCATTTATATTACAATAAAGCAGTTACATTGTGAAAACAAACAGATAATCTAATAAACTTTAACTCTAAACTCTCAATAAATATTTCAGCGCAAAAATATTATATCACATTTGGTTATTGAGATAAACACAAGCCTAAATCAAAAAAATCACATCAAAAAAGTAAGAAATAATTCCTCACCAAATAAATAACGTAGGTAAGTACTTTGAAGTCGGGCGTGAAACATGTACAATTTTTTGTTGTTTTTTATTAAAACCCGCCCGACTTCAAAGTACTTACGTTATTTATTTGGTGAGGAATTATTTCTTACTTTTTTGATGTGATTTTTTTGAAGGCGGTTTGCTTTTTTATAAAAATAATTTTTATTTCACCCTTTTTAGTGCATCGTGCAGGCAATTTACGTGTATTCTGGTAAATAGGTATGTGATCAAACTGAAAACCTCCTTTTTTGAAGTCGGTTAAAATACCTTGAGGTATCCCCTTTTTAACAAAACAAGAATCATCTAAATCGGTTTATAAACAAAGGAGTTATGCCTAAAGATACGTATTAAATTCACATAGAGTGGTAACGAAAACGACAGTATTTTCAAGATTTCCTGAAAACTACAGAACCGATTTCAAAATTTCAAAAAATGGGACCAACTTGGAAACCAACTTGATGTAATAACGTTTAAATCATTTCAATCGGTCCATCCGTCTTCTAGTAATCGGTGGACATACACAAAAAAAAAACATACATACAGACGAATAGAGAACCTCCTCCTTTTTGATTTAGAAGTCGGTTAAAAAACCGCATCAGAATCGGTGCGAACGGCGCGCCATGCTATTATCCTTATTCCCTGTCAAATACTTGATACGCATCGCATCGCAGTTTTGTGTGGGAGCCCTACGCCAGCCACCAATGTAATTTTAATGAATTTGGTAACTAGGTAATTTATTATATTTATACCACATGTAGGTACCACATTAATTATACATTGGACCTTGGATACAAACACAGATAATATTCCCCGAATTCCACAGCGAACGTAGTTTTTCCTGGAATCCTAGTAAACAAAATAATTTAGACGACGATAACTAACCAACTAATTACTATTTTAAACACAAAATGATATTTGTCGTGATACAATCAGCTGTCAAACTAACTAACATCACTGTATTTTTCACCTTTATTTAACCAGTGTCAGAGTTATTTGCCCACATTTACGACAGTGTTATAATTCTATCACGGATAACATCGGGCCGTCTACAAAGGCACCTTGAGGTGGCCGTCAAAAAAACAAAAGTACCGAAAAATCCGGTGAAACCTACATTGTGGTCTCCTTGTTTTTTAATGACACTTGGTCACGCTCAACTATTTAACATTGACCTTTAATTTGGGGCTAATTCTATTGGCGTTTGTGTCCTTTACTAGCTTAGTCGGCATCCTCCTACTATATCCCTTTGTAGTATCTAGGAAAGCTACATCCGTCCGTCCCAAGGGATCCGAATTCTTTTCTAGACAATTCGGAATATTTCGGACTAGCGGATCCTCGCGGTTTTACCCGCGTGCAGAGATGGGCAAATGCCCGGTTAAAACCCGGCATTTTGAAAATGCCCAGGTTAAAACCCATTTATGCCCATTTCTGCCCGAAAAGTTGGGCGGAAACTGTATAATAAATCAGTAATAAAAGTTAACCAATATTATGAAATTTTACATGATTTACAAACTCATTACTTAAATAATGCTAAGTAATATTAGAGTACGTACATATTTGTTAATTTTTAACCCCCGAGACGCAGCGCAAAGAGGGGTGTTATAAGTTTGAGGCCTATGTCTGTCTCTCTGTACTGTACGTACATTCGTAGTGCCTAAACGGATCAGGCGATTTTATTGCGGTTTTTTTTAATTGAAAGCTATATTAATCGAGATGGTTATTAGCCACGTTTGAAGAAAATCCATATGGCCATTTATGGAGATGGTCAACTGCCTGCCGAAACGGAAAAAGATACAGACATGGTGCTTTGACTTAAATAATGTACACCCTGGGCAAATTTTGGTGCAATAAAAAAAAACAAAATGGCCGCCAGAAATTAAGTTGCTCGATTTGGCTGAAATTACCGATTTCAATGTGGTTTTATTTTTATTTTATGTGTAATTTAAAAAGGATGATATATAAATAAAATTAAATAAATAAAACCCCCCGACACAAAAAAACCTCAAAGAAAGTCAGAAAATAAATTTTCTCTCGGTCGGGGCACAAAATGAGAGAGAGATTATAAACAACTAGCAGTTGTCCGCGGCTTCACTTGCGTGGTCAAAGAGAATTAATAATATCAATGCCTTAAAAAATACATGGCACATGTCTGGTGCAAGGATATAAAAGTAACAATTTAAAAATTTAAAAAAAATACCAAGTGGAACCCTCGCTAACGCTTGCCGTATACAAAGTGTACGTAGGTATACTGACATTATGTTTGGATTTTATATTTAGGTAAGTACAATAATTATTGAGTTCAAATCATGTTCAAACCACTGTGGGGAATTGCGCAACGGTTAAAGGAAGACTGATGTTGTCTTCCGGGATAGGTGTTGTTAGCCCGGGGACAACAGAACTGTCCGCTGGTTTTTATGACGGAGTTCGTATATAAGCGAACTTGGTGAATGAACTTCGTAAGCGCGATGTAGGTTCTTCACTTTGAAGCTCCGTGCCATGTTGATTATGTGCGCGTCGTCTAGATGTCGCCACAACACATAATTATGTATGAATTGATGCAAATCCGCATTTTAAGTAAGTAGTGTATCATAGTGGAAGGGGGTCTTTCCGAGGTAAAAAGAAACCTGGATCACTCTCCACCTTTCTAACACCTCAAAAAGTAGCGCAAAAATCCGAGGCACCGTTTCCATAGTAAAAGACCAGTCATTACTGGCAAGACACACTGGTCAAAGACTTTCGTCTTGAGACATTGAGGTATTTCGGACGCAAATATATGCCGGAGCTTCCCAAACGCTGCCCATCCAAGCTGGATTTGACGAGAGATCTCTTTCTCAAAGTTGGACTTAACTTACTGGACCTTCTGTCCCAGGTAAACATAGTGGTCAAAAACTTCGAGTGTAATGTTCCCAACATTAACTGGAGCAGGTGCAGGATAAGCCGGTATTAACCAATCCAAATGTAACCAGAACCATCGGCTTGATTTCCAAAGTACAATATATTTTTCAACAGCCATCCTGTGATAGAATAGACCATTGCGAAAGTTACATAACCTTAGCGATCGCACACCAAGCACGCTACCCTATTGCTTTACCAAATTTCGTGAAAGTCAGATCAGTGGTTTACGCATGAGAAGGTAACAATACCTAGACAAAAAGACACATTCTCCTAACTCTTGAACTACCAAAATGCAAAAACTCAAGTTAATACTTTGCCACTAGGTACGTTTGTGTGTGTGTTTTAATGTAGAATAGATCCTATGCCAGCTCAATCGTGCAAAGAAAAAGTTCTTAATAATAATGCTACATTGAACAAAGTAAACTGAAAAAAAAATATCCTACGGGAACCGTACTGCAGACCAGTATCCTACATATCAATTTCCATACTTCTTAGCCCAGAAATGAGGAAGTTTCCATATAAATTTTAACCTTCTTATCAATAGGCGGCCTTATTGCTATATAGCAATCTCTTCCAGGCAACCTTGGGTGAAAGAAAAAATAAATCAAAAGGACAGAAGGGGAAAGGGTGCATAAAAAGAATAGAATAAGTATACACTAACAAATATTGAAAGAGAGAAAGAAGATAATATTATAGAAATTAAGGAGTAAGAGAGAGAAAATGACTTCTAACTTGATCTCTAAAGGATTTAAGAGTCTGAGCCCTTCTGATACCTACTGGAAGCGCGTTTCACAAACGCACAGCATGGACAGAGAAAGAGTAGGAAAAAAAGTCGGAAGAATGACGTGGAATTTTAAGGGTGAGGTTAGAGGAAGAACGCAAAGTACAGGACGTAGATGAAGAGTGAAAGGAGAAGCAGTCTTTAAGATAAGGAGGGAAGTAGGCATGAAAAGGATAGAATAGAGAAGTTTAAGTGTGTGTAAGTCCCTGCGCCGGCGAATTGGGAGCCATTGGAGTTTGTTACGGAAGTGAGACACATGGTCGTATTTGCGAAGGTTAAATATAAATCTAATGGCAACGTTCTGCAGACGCTCTAACTTATCAAGTACCTAACTCTTCCGACAGGTCAGTAAAACAGACATCAGCGTAGTCAAGGATAGACAGCAGAAGCGATTGTGACAGAGTGATTTTGGTAATGGTCGGCAAAAAGTTACAAAGCCGGTTAAGTGAGCCATATGCTGCAAATATCTTTTTCCTGGTTACCTCAACATGAGGACTTCTTAGACCAGAAGTGAGGAAGTTTCCATATAAAGGGTGTCTCAAAAGTACGTATAGGATTTGAATTTCGTGCTATTTCCGAAATATTCAAGATGGCAGGTTGAAATTTGACATACGTCATCTTGACACATGTAAAATTAATCGTGAAGCGTTTCACAATAAAACAGCGCATAGAAGTTATAGAAATATTTCACGAAAATTCACGATCAATTACAAACACTCGTCGAAAGGTCGAAAAATATCGTAATTTCAAGAAGAGGTGATGTCAAATGGCCACCAAGATCTTGCCATCTGATGCCACTGGATTTCTTTCTTTAGGGCTACCTACGTCAAAGATAAAGTCTACACCAACGATCCCCAAAACATAGACAATAAAGACAAAATATTCGCTGAGTTATTGGTGAAATAAGTAGCGAAATGTGTGAAATTAGCAGCGAAATGTGTGAAAGTGTCATGAAAAACTTGCACACAGCAAAAATGCCCGTGGCGGCCATTTAGCAGATATTCTTTTCATATAAAATTGTACAAGTCTCTTCAAAATAAAATAAAACTACGAAGAAATTCCAATCCATTCGCGTTTTATTGAGACAAATCATCCTATACCTACTTTTGGGACACCCGTTAAATTTTAACACCCTTTCTACCCCATTAGGGGGAAGTATTTTAACTTTGCCTACGCAGATCATCTTTAATCCTGACCAGTATCCTACATACCAATATTTATATTTCTAATTCTAAAAATGAGAACTTAAAACCCTCCCTTTGTACCCCATTATGAGGTAGTTTTTTAACTTCGCCTACGTAGATTATTAATTTTAATTCGGTGATGTGTGTCACCTTTCGATTTTATATAGATAGATTATGTTAATCATAAATAAAATAAAATATTATACTTATAAGTGCATACTCCATTTTATTATTAAAACATTTTAATACTACCCTGTTAAAATAACAAAAATGTACAATTTTCTGGTATTTTAACAGACTAATATTATTTGTCTTTTGGTAATATTCATGTGCATTATAACCAAAATAATTAAAATACTTACACAGGTAAAAATACTTTAAAACATTGTTTACGCCCACAAAATGGGCAGTAATGGGCATTAACCCGGCGTTTTGGGTTTTAACCGAGTTAAAACCCGGGCGGGCTGAATGGGTTAAAACACAGTGCCCATCTCTACCCGCGTGGTACCCGTTCCCGTGGGAATATCGGGATAAAATATTGCCTATGTCACTCGGGAAGAATGTAGCTTTCACAGACATACATTAGGTCTGTGGTAGCTTTTTAGGTCGAAGAATTTTCTAAATCGATCCAGTACTTTCGGATCCAATTCGATGCAAACAAACAATCAAATCTTTCCTCTTTATAATATTAGTATAGATGACAGATCTCGGATTCTCGGATCTAGTGCCGCAACCTCATTGACAAAAGAAATACAGCTAGGTATAGCTTGGCCTTACAGTTCCCGGATTCGGATCGGACATCAGTGCGGAAACTCTCTTAAGGGTCCCACTAACTATCAGACAGACTGCAGGTAACGGCTTGTCAGTTAGCCGCAACCGCAACAGGCCACACACTCACACTTTTACATACAAGAACAGATCGACAGGCTGCGTGTTCGTTCGAGGACTGCAGGCGAACTGGAGGCGGACTGATAGTGTGTGGGACCCTTTATGAGACACCGTCGACTGTCTAAACGATCCATTTTGCTTACGAATGGTTTTGAAGACGACAGGTTAATTGTCATTCATTGTCAATATTACTTTAGCCACAAACTTATCTTATCTGACCCGGTGATCAAATATGGAAGTAAAAACCTATTATTGTATTACTGGATGTGCTCCATCGTGGGTCAGTTAAGTTTGTTGTCTCGACACTTTGCTGATAGATGTCAACCATCATGGTTACAAGACAACGGATCCGATATAAATCAAAACCTAGGGTATTAATACTATCAGTGTGATTCAAACTGACACAAGACTGGATTTTTATAGTTTCAACCAAAACGGTTGACTCATCTGCCATTTAAGGTGACTTAACTTAACGTGGCCGAAACACGAACATAACTTTTTATTTTTCTTGCATATTCGGCATATTTACGTCAGTATCTCTTATTAAATTTGACAACAATTAAATTTTACTAAAACGATAAAAAATATATAGTTTTATTGGTAAATAAGGCGACTTCATCACGATTCCATACTAAACGCAAGTCCCCTAAGTTACCAATAAAACGACCAACCCTTGCTAATATCTCTTATTATATAATGCAATAGTTTCAAATTAAACAGAATCACAACAGAGTCAGACCCTCGGAATAGGCCTACCGGGGAAACCACCCACGTTAAAAAAACGCGCTAAGTAGGTACACTACCTCATTAGGTGGCGTGGAAAAGTGTGCGATGTGTGTGTGATGATGATTACAACTTTTCTAACTTTTTGAATCGTTATATCTCAGAAACGGTGGCTCTTAGAAAAAAAAGTATTTTTTGTAGACAATTACATGATGTACAATTTTATAAGAGCTCATTTTATGATATACCTAACTTTTGCTGAAAATTGCGAGAAAAGGTTAGTCGTTTTACCTTTGACCTCGAGTATTTTTTTCCACGTAGGTACTTGCCAGATCGATGAGAACTAATCAATAAATTTTATTTATAATTATGTTTTGAACACTTTTACCAACTTTCAGCTTGTTGTGAATTTTTGTACATTCACTCTTATTTTTTTTTGAGTAATTTGACCGGACTTTATCGAATCTCTTTTGAATATGGTTTGTTTTCATAACAAACACGGAAAGTTACGGTTCATGGCGGTTGTTAATGCAGCTGTCGAATTTTAATTTGGTCACATGGATGGGCAGAAAGAAATTATCAAAGTGAGACCTTTGGCATTATGTAAGCGACCTACGTTAATTTCTTCTTATTTTTAAGGCGTTATTAAATCAAGTTATATTTTGTATGGTAAGACTACTGAAAAAAAATTAAACCTGCCTTATAAGGTTATAAAGGTTATATAAGTAGGTACTTTATGGCAAAGGCGTCTATAGCCATACAACGATACATTTCTGTAATCTAAATAATTATTATGATTACCTTGACAAGTAATCACATATTTTTTATTTGAGGTAACGACAATCTTCTTCTTAGCGAGTCGATCTTTTTGGACCATAAAATTACCGTGTAGGCATTTATTTTCCGAGCCGCTATAGATTATTCAGGTCACACATTTCCCACGAGAGTTCTCAAAATAATAATGTATTAAGATAGATCGCATATAGATACTAACCGTACATATACATTCGCGTGCAATAAAATCGACACACTGAACTTTTTTCATACAAACATGCTCACTTTAGCGTCTCATAGGTAGGAAACTATTTGCATCTGTGCAATGATTTTTACGTCGATGAGGAGACAAAACGCCCAATTGTCGAATCACACTTTCAAAAATCTTCATACTGTCTTCAATTTTGGGATAAAGAAAAAATAATAAACCGAACGCATCGCTCCATGTAACGTTATTTGGGAGATAACTTGTGGCCTGTTGTTTTTCTTTTTTTTTTTTTGAAAATTCAGAGCTTTATATATATTTTTTTAACTGTGATGCGACAACTGGGCGTTTTGTCTCTTTATCGACGTAAATATCATTGCACAGATGCTATATAGCTCATATAGTTTCCTAGCTATGAGACGCTAAAGTGAGCATGTTTGTATGAAAAAAGTCCAGTCCAGTGAGTCGATTTTATTGCACGCAATTGTAAATTGATGTTGATACCTATCAAAAGCAAACCTCAAAATAATAATAAAAAAAAATTTACTCACAAGGTGGAGGCTGCTTTTTCTGGTTATTCCACACCACGAGGATCTTGGCGAGGCTCGGTGTGCGCACGAGTTTGCGCACGAGCGCAAACAGGCTGTCGACGCGGTCGTACGTCAGTATGACTGCGGTGAAGCCTGGCGCCTTCGCTGCCGTCACTGGCAGGAACAGGGGATTCACGGGACCGTACTGGAAAGACCACTAGTATGAGTACTTGCCTTCATAAGCTATTCTTAGTCTGTTACTAAAGCCGTATCGCATCGGTACGCAATATGGCTCGGTAGGAGATATCGCTGCTGTACTGCAAAAACGTTCTAACATTTTACTGAAACATCTGTTAAATAAATTTAGTTTATTTTACTGGAAATAAACCGTGCTTTGAGCTATGTAAATGTTGGTAACTCTTTCCTGAGTCACGTTTTATGCATTTTTATTTATCTTTTGTTGATGAATAGTATACCCTACATTGTGAGGTTTAATACGTATTTCCTCAACATAACTTCTAAACTATCGTTCCGATCATATACCTAATCCATTTTACCAGACGAAAGCGCACAACATTTTTTAAATCAGGCATGTATTTAATACATTTTTCGATAAAATGTCATTTAGTACGTTTTAGCAGTATAGCGGCGATATCTCCCACCGAGAATGACAGCGATATCGCGTCTATGTTGGCGATATCGCGTCGGTATGCGTGCGATATCGCTACCGAGCGCGACAGCGAATTCGCTTATATTTGAACAAGGCTTTACACACGAAACGAACTCTAACTCACTTACAAACGCAAATGCAAAATCCCGATACTTTCACTCGATTCTGTCGTGACTGAATTTTTTTTGTGACAGAAACGGTAATTTTGTATGGAAAAAAAAGGTAAATTTGCTTCCAGACTGCATTACATTTCGTGGATGGCCAAATGCTATAGTACGCAGAAAAATAATAACTAGCCAAATCCACCTGCTGCCGCGAGCGGTAATCCTACGTAAGCTTCTAAATGCGCGATGTTCCGAAATTTCAAAAAGTTAAATTCAGTCCCATGGTGAGATAAAGTGCTGTAGGTAAGTAAGCAACTAAAGTTACTGCAAAATATTAAATACCTACGAAAAAATAATAACTGACTCAAGCCAGAACAGCTGAATGACGTGTGGCACATAGATACACAAGGATTAGGAACTAGAACCAGGCGGGTGAAACCGCGTGACACAGCTAATAGATACTATTTATTGAAGTTTTTATTTCTTGATAATTCAGTCGAACTTGATGGAAGTTTAATAAAAAAAACATCAGTCATTAATTTTGCCTCAGCAGTGAGGCTGTGGTAAAGCCTTCTTCTATAAATGGATAGGAAGAATGGGCCGTGAGCCACCACGCGGGCCCAATGCGGATTGCTGAGTAACGACTGCAAGCGCCGCGGCGCTGCCGTCGGGACCAACGGCTTAACGTAACTTCAAAAGCACGGAGAAATTTGAGATAAGAATTTTTGGTCACACATCCCGTGAACACCTATTGAAAAAGTTGCTTAGCCACAAAAACCATGGAAAATATCATATTTAACATTAGTTTTATAAAGAACTAGCGGATCCTCGCGGTTTCACTTGCGTGGCACCCGTTCCTGTGGGAATTTTGGGATAAAATATAGCCTATGTCACTCGGGAAGAATGTAGCTTTCTAATGGTGAAAGAATTTTCTAAAGCGGTACAGTAGTTTCGGAGCCTATTCGATGCAAACAAACAATCAAATCTTTCCTCTTTATAATATTAGTATAGAAATATACTTACCAAATACTCAGGCATATTCCAGTTTTCATACATTCTAGCTGCCAGCGGAAATAAATTCTCATTTATAATTTCTAAAGTTGCAAGTGTTATTTTCTCTATAGTAGCAAAATATCTATCGTACGCCCATCGCAGCTGCCAGTACAATTCTCCTCTCCTCTCATTACTCACAGAGTGAACTATTTTCAACAAGTTCTTCACATTATCTTCAGGCAACGATAGTGAAAGTCTGTTCCAATCAACATGAGAATTGAACGGCATTATTACAGAATCAGCAACAACTATAGGAATGCATTGTGATGCCAAAATGTCCATAAGGACAGCTTGAGTCAGTCTTGCACTACGAATCACCAAACAAAACATTCCCTCCTTCAATATCTCGGGATAATTAAATATTCTACTGGTTGTGTACTCACAACGCTTAGTGTAATCAATTCCGCCTGTTTCTGTTTTGCATTTGTCAAGTAGTAAAAGATCGTTTGATGATGAGGCAATGTTCTGTAGTTGCTCTAAATAATTCTGAGGTATATTCAGTTGAGTTGATATGATCATATAGTTTTTCTGTTTGGGTTGGGAGCTGTCAATTTTGTCTGCGATATGGCTGTAAACTGGTATTGATATGTCGAATCCATATCTAAATGACCAGGTATCAAAGCCTCCTCCTGCTATAATGGCTTTTCCGGTATTAAGATTGAGTACAGAGTCATAGTTGGGTGCCTTCCCTGGCAGCATATTGAATATAAGATGATTCTCACCATTATTCCAACTGCACATAATGATATTGAATTAGTATGTGTAAATTATGAATCATATAAATTGAATTGTTAATTTATGATAATAGGGATGTGTTTGAAAATAAACAATGATTATACAAATGAAGTGATACTAATAAAATTTAGTTACATAATTTAAATTGCTAATAAACATATTGAATTACTTTGATATTACTAAAAGTAAGAATAAAAATGAACTTTATTGTCGAATTTTAAAATACTAAGGAATACTTTTATTAGATAAGATTGTGAAAAACATACTCACTATTTCAATTCTTGCAAAGCTCTTCCGACATATTCACTAGAAAAACTATTTTGATTTAATGTATCTATACTAGGGACTAACAAACACGCTTCTTCGGGGTCTGGCGTGTAATATTTACTATGCCTTATAGTATCTAATATGATATAAAATTCTTTAGAAAACTGTGATATAGGTCTTCCGTTTTCAGTCTGATAATCTTTCAGTGGGTAAATATATATCGTAATCTTATCGTGCCCGCCTCTCCCGCACCTGTAGACGTTGAAACATTCCCAGTAAGTGCAGTTTGCGAGGCGGGCTTCCGATTTTGGCAAATCTCTATTAAGTTGCAGCACTGTAACACTTGATGGGTCTAAATTCACAGGTTCGTGGAAGTCTGTCCGAGGTGAACTACCCGAGAAAACATTAAACAACACTGTAAACACTAAAGATAGCACAATAAACAATAATAGGCCAACGAAAAACCTATGGTAAAGGATATTTCTATACGATGAATATTTTATCTGCTTGCTAGTTTTCAGAAGCGACTCCGCAGCCATTTGTGATTTGAATAGTTAATTTAATCTCCTTATTTTATATATGGCACCCATTATTAAGTAAAATCAATGATTTCTCATTCAGAATCCTGAAAAACGCGAGAACACTGGTGCCCCTTGGGAAACTGACGCAGCGTATTGACGTAAATGACTGACAATGACAAGAACTGTCAATTAGACATTTATAGTGACACAGTGTTGAGTGCAGTGCCGGGATTCAACAATTATTCATAAATTGAATACTTTTCGATTGATACAAAAAGACTAAAGTTAGAAACACATTTCGCTGGCGCAGCGCAGCGCAGCGCAGCGCAACGCGATCGGTTTCATATATTTAGTATGGCTAGAAACACATTTCTCTGGCGCAGCGCAGCCGCTCGGCTCCGATTGCGCCAGCCAGACCCCCTTCCACTTTCTAGCATTGTATCGTCAGATGGCTCGGTAGCGGACTGCGAACCGGAAGCGGAGCTCTGCATTTTGCTTTTTACTACTTATGTTCTCCGATTTCTCCGTCAATAATGGGCCAATTTAAAAAATATTTTTTTTGTTTAGAAGAGTTACCAATTCATTATCATGTAAGGTTGTTAATTATACTGTTAAAACAGTATTAAAGTGTGTTTAGTACACTATACTTTTTAGTTTTATAACAAAAATAATGTATAATTCTGATTTGAAAATAAATTACACTAAATATTTCTAAAATCGGTTCAGTATTTTTTGAGTTTATCTATTACTAGCGGCCGCCCGCGGTTTTACCCGCGTGGTTCCCGTTCCCGTGGGAATATCGGGATAAAAAGTACATATAAACCTTCCTCTTGAATCACTCTATCTATTAAAAAAAAACGCATCAAAATCCGTTGCGTAGTTTCAAAGATTTAAGCATACAAAGGGACATAGGGACAGAGAAAGCGACTTTGTTTTATACTATGTAGTGACAAACAAACAAAGTGTATTTATAGTATTAGTTAAATTGCATCTCGTATTCATTCATCATCATCTTATCATCGTAATCATCAACATGTTTTTTTTGGATTTAATATGTTCAAGTAAGAAAGAACAGAAATTGTTTTCAAAATTAGAAGAAAACATAATGCAGATGTTAGCTCGGCAACGACTCGATTGACACTGATCAAAAATTTCGTCAGAACGCGCTGCGCCACATTAGTAAAGTGTGCACACCCGGGTCGACGCTGCGCTGCGCTAGAGAAATGTGTTTCTAGCTTCACTCACACATTGCCTCGATTTCAACGTAAATAGGGCTGGACTCAACTGCCGATGCAGCAATATCGATAAATTTCAATTTCGGAAGAAGGACTAATAAAGGTAACAAACTGAAACATATTACTAATATTATTTTTATTTATCAGTTAAACAATTATTGCTTAACTAGTGGACCCTCGCGGTTTTACCCGTGTGGTACCCGTTCCCGTGGGAATGTCGGGATAAAATATAGTCTATAGCCTTTCTCTCTAAATGGACTATCCAACACTAAAACAATTTTTCAATTCGGTTCAGTAGTTTCTGAGATTAGCGCGTTCAAACAAACAAACTCTTCAGCTTTATAATATTAGTTTAGATTTCTTATAATTATTATTAGGTATTTATGTAGGATCTTACTAACAGCTTTTGATATTCTAATATATAAAAATCTCGTGTCATGGTGTTTGTTGTGGCGCTTCTCCAAAACGGTTCGTCCGATTTTGTTGTAAAGTTTTTTTTCTTGGTAGGTACGAGAATAGTAATGAGACTAAATTTTATACCGCTATTGCTAAGAGCTGATGATTTTATACAGCAATCGCTACTGATGAGTTGTTTTGTAAGAGTGCGACCACATACGCCGTGACACGAGATTTTAAAATATTAAAATTCAAAATTGCTATTTAGGTTGAGATTACAACACTTGTGAACGTCAAAAAAGCTATTGAATTCCATCACAATAGAATACCTAATTTAAGTAGTTACATTTGCTCTTAATATTAGGTATATAATGTAACAGTAAACAATTTTCAACTAAACAAGAAATCAAATATGTCAACATGTTAGGCATAGCTGAACTTGTAGATCCAGCAGTATTATAAAATGGTTCAATGGGTTATGAATGGCTCTGGAAAATAAGTATAACAGTGAGAAGCAATTTTGTGACTTTATTAAAACACCGAGAATACTTAGAAGACTTGCGGCACAAATGCAGTCTGTTATTAAATTTGGTACATATTGAATTCTCCGTTATTATTCTCCCTTTCTTTGGAAGGGCTTGAAAATTGGATGCCATGAAATGGGTCGAGCAAATTACACTGCTCCGCTTGAGATCCCAGGTTTGCTTATTATTGCAAAAAAGTTTCCATGAATTCCTTAATTCAGGATTTTTAGGGAAGCTGTAAACACAAAAAGTCCGATAAATAAACAATAAAATTAAAATGCTTTCAACATATTTTATCCAAAAAAAATAGGCCGCCGTGGTCGTAATCGATCGGACGGGCCTATTATTTTTATAACGTATATTCTACACCGCAGTGTCTTTAATACTTGATGTTACGGAACCCTCAGTGCGCGAGTCTGACATGCTCCTGATCGGTTTTTGTTTATTCTAATTACATGCTATTAGCCAATAATAATAACGTACTATAGTTCATATAAAACCATGATAACGGAATCGCCTTTTAAGCAGCGTTATCAAAAAAATTAAGCTAGTGTTAAGATTATGGGTCAGGTATTACAATAAATAACTCAATAATTAATATTCATTTTCATTTATTCAAGTTATTATTAAGCCTTTGTGATTGTCAAGGATGCTACGCTATTGGTTCAGAAAACCCTACGGCGGGAGACCTTGTAACGAGAAGAGCTAGCAAGAAACTCGCCAAGGGGTGCAATTCTCCCTTCATCAAACACTTTTATTTTCATAAAACACGTCAGACAAATTACATTTTTAAGTGTGAAATGCACAATGTGTATTCGAATTCGAATTCGAAACCATGCTGATAATAGTTTTAATACATTTACAACAATAGAATATTGTGACAAAGAATAACAAATTCCAACAGAAACTATTTGATGCTAGTTCAAGTTTGTTTCGTATTAGATATCTAACAATTTACAACACCAATAATCTCACATCGATGTAGGTAATAGAATACTTAGCTTTGCTTTGAATTCCCGATACAGAATGAGAGCCGCTCAGGGACCGTACTACCGTATTTATACATCACTTAAACCAAAATGGCGCGGTAACACAACCGCTTTCTGCCTATGTGTTTCCGCCCAGTTAGTAATAATTCTTATTTACCTAAACTAATTTAAATTATGAATACAAATGTTTAAATATGATTATAACTTTATAAAGAATGCATTTTAATTTTAATAACGACATTTGTTTAATTTTCAATAAAAAGTACGACTACAGATTGTGGACTTTGACTAACATAGACAATACACTGTTCTATTAAATTAAGATTCCTTTTATTACCTATTAGATAACTTTAATTCTCAATAATTATAACATTCGTCCATCCTGACAAAATTTGATACCACACAAATTTGCTATAAGGTAATGAAAATATGTTTGATTACTTACTTTTAATCAACTAACCAACTTATTATAACTTATCGTAACTAATATGATTGCAATTGCTTAAGAGTCAACAGCGACATTTCGACACAATCCCATGGTAACATCAAGTAATTTATACAAAACTAGCGGCCGCCCGCGGTTTTACCCGCGTGGTTCCCGTTCCCGTGGGAATATCGGGATAAAAAGTACATATAAACCTTCCTCTTGAATCACTCTATCTATTAAAAAAAAACGCATCAAAATCCGTTGCGTTGTTTCAAAGATTTAAGCATACAAAGGGACATAGGGACAGAGAAAGCGACTTTGTTTTATACTATGTAGTGACTATTATTATTGTATTAGCTCCATGGCCTACTGATACCAATTCTCGACTCCATCCCATGGTAACTGTAATAAAATGAATAATTAGCCATTGGTAGTAAGTTCATCAAATATATACAGAAGCCTTGTTATTTGCATGAAAAATTACATTATAATCGTCATCACCATCATCATCATCATCATCATCGTCATCACCACCAACATCATCAACATCATCATCATAACCAACATCATTAACATCATCATAACCTTTATATTCATCATTACCATTATTATGTACAAATTGAAGTTTATGAATAGTTTTTTTTTTATTACCTTTATCATTACCTTCATCAACATCTACCCGTATATTGGTCCATTACTCGAAGACATAACTTAATAATAAGTTGTATTTGATAATTATTTGCGTTAAACATGGTACGATCACATTCCGATAGCCCTCCTCAGTTGACAAGCTCATTCCTTCATTAAGTTTATTTATTTATTTTATTTTTCCTTATTAGCACAATAACAAAATTCAGACCAAAACAATTTTCACATAGTTTACTACGGCTAAACATTATTAATAGTAGTAAAATTATGTTCTCTTAGTACTTTTCGAAGCCTAACCACCTTTACTTCATCGTTAAAATTGTACACACTTGACCCCCGTCCAATTTGATATCAACATCGAAAATCTCTAATAGCTTACATTCATTACAAAGTTTGAACCAGTTATGTCCTAATTATTTGACTGTATTGCATTTAGCATATTCGTCAGCCACGTAAAAGCTGTTTCAAATCAGCCTTAGCATTTAGGGTCATTTTGTTTTATCCCAAATGCATCATTCTCAAGCTATGAACACCTTGTTTTTGTATATCCATCTACCTTAATTGTAACACTTTACCCTAAAAGTGACACCATGTATGCAAAGTACACTGTGATTGCCTTATTCCAAATGCGATGGTTCTTAAATTTATCGTCTAAGTGACGGCCATTGTTTCATCGTCTGAGTGACGGCCATTGTTTCATCGTCTAAGTGACGGCCATTGTTTCATCGTCTAAGTGACGGCCCTTATTTCATCGTCTAAGTGACGGCCGTTATTTCATCGTCTAAGTGACGGCCCTTATTTCGTCGTCTAGTCGACGGCTCTTGTAGCATAGATGCTATAGAGATAAGTAGACTTATTGCCTACCAGAAAGTCATTAATTTCGTTAATTTCTCCGTAATTTTTCACCTATTTATTGCCTTCCAGCAAGTCATTAATATCTCCGTGCTCTCTAATGGTATAAGAATTCTCGAAATTTGTTCAGCAGTTCCTAAGATTACTTCCTACAATGATACCTTACTTCTTTATGATATGATAATGACAAGTACCTATTGATATTATTATGATCTCCGTTAGATTTTGTCATCTATAAAATATCCTTATCTTTGTAAATTAATATAAAAGATCTAAAAACCTTTGGTGATCGAGTCAAAAGTAATCTCGTAGCTCTTTCTCCTAATTTATGATTTTATCTACTTTCTTTCTCCATAATTATTTAGTTGTAATTATATTCTTTTTCTAACTCTGTTTATAATGTACCCATTTATTACCCTATTTATTTATTTTCTCTGGCCCAAGGTTACTTGAAAGAAACTGTTGTCTAGCATAAAGCTACCTAGACTAGTGTGTGTTATTTTTGTTGTATTTCCCTGTATTTGTTGTTTAATTACCATGCGCAATCAAATTGATTTAATTTCAATTTCTAATTCCGTTTATAATGCGCCCATTCCCTACTACCCTAGTTTTTTTCTCCAGCCCAAAGTTGCCTGGAAGAAACTGCTATCTTGCATAAGGCTGCATATATTGGGTGTTATTCTTTGTTGTATTTCTCTGTATTTATTGTTATATTACCCTGTGCAATAAAATTATTTTAATTATAAAATAACCCAGGGTAGACACTATAAACACTTCAATAAAAATGTATCAAAATATTCATAAAAATAATGAAGCCATTATTCTGCACTAAAATTCTCAACCTTATAGAACAAAACTAAGTCTATTTTAATTAAAAATAACCCAGGACTTCAATAAAAATGTATCAAAATATTCATAAAAATAATGAACCCATTATTCATTCTGCCACTAAAATTCTCAACCTTTTAGTTCAAAACTAAGTCAATTAGAAGTTATTTCAATTACCAGTAATATGTCAATTGATGATCAAAACTTACCGAAATAAAAGTTGTTTTAAGTACCAGCGATATCGTCAGTTATTGCTTAATAGAAACTTTCCTCAAAATACAATGTTAATATTTCACAGATATCAGGTTATTCCTTAGCCTCACATCCCAATCACGGGTCAAGTCAAAGGGTGGAATATGTATGTAATTAGTAAAAACAATAACTTACAAAAAAAAAACTCGATTGTCTTAATTCCATGCCATAAATAATAGTTAAGACTTTATCATAAGTTCGGTCCAACAAATTATTCTATTGTGTTGTTTTAAGTTTTTTTTTAATAGGTCGTACTGAACTTTAGCGTTGTAGCTACAAGCTGCAACACGAGCTGAGCATGTTAATATCCATGATAGCATCCCTTCTAATTGCAAAACTTGACAACTAACCTCTTCAGAAAGGCTATTGAAGCTTCTACTGATAAAGCTATTACACAATTACTGTAGACTTCCTCACTGACTCTTCCTTAAATGAAATGGATATTTAAATAAACTCATTCATTGATATATTAGGGCACAACTTAATTTAAGTTTTTATTGACATGTTATGATGGCACAATTTAATTTTATCTTTTGTTTGACATATTTATGACACAATTTAGTTTTAGGTACCTATTCTTAATTTAGTTCCTGACATCGCTCTAATATGATAATTGTATTTTTATAATTATGTTGAATTGAATTTTTGATTATTGTATACCTTGTAAAAGGTGGAAGTGTAGTAAGACTTAAAACCTATTTAACAATCTTTGTACACTAACAATGTAACTAGCTACATTTCACAATAAAGACAATTCGTAATTGTATTTGTATGCAGGGTCAGTCCCTTTCAGTTGTTTCTCATCACCTCGGTTGAGGAAACCTCTTGTAATTTTCCATTTTTAATGCATAGAACATAATAATGATACTTTTACTTTGCTTTACTATACTTTATTATACTGTGTTATACCTTGTTAAACTTTGTTATACTTTGTTATACTTTGATATACTTTGCTAAACTTTGATATACTTTGATATACTTTGATATACTTTGCTACAATTTGCTATACTTTGCTATAATTTGCTATACTTTGCTATACAATACTATACTTTACTATACTTTACTATACTTTACTATACTTTACTATACTTTACTATACTTTACTATACTTTACTATACTTTACTATACTTTACTATACTTTACTATACTTTACTATATTTTACTATATTTTACTATACTTTACTATACTTTACTATAGGTAGGTACTACTTCTGTGAAAGACTTATAATGGACCATCAACAATATTTTTGTTAATGACACCGTAACTGATAACGCAAAAGCCACAACCAAACGATTTAACTAAGATTATGGAATAATAATGATATAACTCATCAACCAATTCCTTTTTAGATGGATAAGTTATGCCTCGAGTTTGTTTGTGTTCAATACTTTGTCTTGAGTTGTATGAAACAATGTTATTTTCTTTTGTTTAATATTTCTAGTGTACGTATTGTTTCTCATTTCTATGTGTGTAAATCTGTGATTGGCTTTCATGTTTCCATATTGTTACTTATTTTAGGATTAATAAGCTGTTGATTCACCGAAAAGTTAAAATAAAGACACAAATAATGCCAATAAAGAAACTATAAGGCAAGATGTCGTAAATTTTATTTCTGTCCTAATAACTTTATTTTATATGTTATCAAATTTTATTCAATATGTCCATATCCATCATTATTTTACTTCTGCTAAAATGTAGCAAAACTATCTGAAATTCTTATCATTACACTTTTTCTTGTTTTATTGGTTTTGAAAACTTTTATAAGAAAATCTAACTAATGATCTATCTGACAAAATATTTAATGGGCCCCCAGTAAATATCCCGATGATAACGTGTTACATATAAGTAGTTGAAAGTATTTCTAGAACTTGTAAAATAAAAATAGAACAATAAACCTCAAAACTGTCTTAAACTGTAGAAAATAGTATTTATTAAAAGCCCGCAGCTACAGACGAGTTGATAAAAAACTTGCAAAGTTAAAACCGAATAATAGCGGTGACTATGGTATGTAGATATCCCTAGCTGATCATTAAGAAATCCCTCAATTCAATATGTAAAATGTTGTAAGAATATCTCATAATCAGGAAATAAACATAGTTATTAGTTATAAAAATGATACGGACGGATCCAACTATAAACAGTAACATAAACAGTAAATATCACGAAAAAACGGGATTTTTACAATGTTTTGATTGGTTGTCGAGTCCCCAATATTTTAGCGCAGTTGCACACGCCATGATCACGGAGTAACTGAAGAAAGTTAATGCGGGTTGGATGTTAGGAGCGGACAAATCTGTCTACCCTCTTTCTTGTTCGTTTTCTATGCTCAATCGGGTAACATAAACACCAGAACAGTGGTTTGATAAAATGGTATTAAAGTGTAATATTATTTGCCCACTACTATCAAGCTTGATCAGTCAGTTGGTCAGTTATTTAGACTAACTATAAAATTAAATTGATTCTTAAACGTTAAATAAATTGTTGATACTAAATTTGTTCTGGATATGTGTAGCTCTAAACTTTTAAGTCGTAAATATGTAACCTTCATATTTCCACCTTTAGTCTGAATTGTAATTGAAATGGAATTGCCTCCTGACGCTGATATTTTTATATCAAGAAGGGACTCACAAAAAATATAAAACCATTATTGAAAACGGGGTTTTTACTATGTTTAAATTACAATAAAAGTTAGTGACGTTAAATTAGAAGTATTTAAATACATAATAGTTTTACTCATTATGACCATGTAAGCTTAAAATGTTATTAATGTTCTTTCTTTCCAACTTGCTTAACAGTTGTAAATGATACTGATTCTGTTCTGTCTGATGATCTGTCTTACATTTAAAACTGAGAGTTCGTCTTCTCAACTAGCCATTTACAGAACCCAACAGCTCCATTTTGTTGAGCAAAATGCAACAAAGGTGCAAGGGATTTTAAAGGTCAAAAATTAACTACACACTTCATCAGGCGAAGTAGTCACGTTTTAACATAATAAGGAACATTCCTACCTTGCAAGCCCCTACTCTCAAGGCTTTCATCTTCACTATCCATTGTAGAGTGACCAAAAGCAGAAACCTCGCATTTCCAAGGTCGCCCTCTTCTTTGATAGTTGTTCAGCTCTCCAACCAACTGGATCATTGTAGCTGTCGATCCCACTTCTGAAATTGTTAAGATTATGGGTCAGGTATTACAATAAATAACTCAATAATTAATATTTATTTTCATTTATTCAAGTTATTATTAAGCCTTTGTGATTGTCAAGGATGCTACGCTATTGGTTCAGAAAACCCTACGGCGGGAGACCTTGTAACGAGAAGAGCCAGCAAGAAACTCGCCAAGGGGTGCAATTCTCCCTTCATCAAACACTTTTATTTTCATAAAACACGTCAGACAAATTACACTTTTAAGTGTGAAATGCACAATGTGTATTCGAATTCGAATTCGAAACCATGCTGATAATAGTTTTAATACATTTACAACAATAGAATATTGTGACAAAGAATAACAAATTCCAACAGAAACTATTTGATGCTAGTTCAAGTTTGTTTCGTATTAGATATCTAACAATTTACAACACCAATAATCTCACATCGATGTAGGTAATAGAATACTTAGCTTTGCTTTGAATTCCCGATACAGAATGAGAGCCGCTCAGGGACCGTACTACCGTATTTATACATCACTTAAACCAAAATGGCGCGGTAACACAACCGCTTTCTGCCTATGTGTTTCCGCCCAGTTAGTAATAATTCTTATTTACCTAAACTAATTTAAATTATGAATACAAATGTTTAAATATGATTATAACTTTATAAAGAATGCATTTTAATTTTAATAACGACATTTGTTTAATTTTCAATAAAAAGTACGACTACAGATTGTGGACTTTGACTAACATAGACAATACACTGTTCTATTAAATTTAGATTCCTTTTATTACCTACTAGCTGACCCGGCAAACGTTGTTTTGCCATATAAATTTTATTGGACACGAACTTCGTATCAGCTGCCTGACACAATGTCGCATTTATTAAAAATAAAATCCTAAGCGGCAAAAATGTCAGTGATTAGATTACATACTCTTTGACATACTTTCTCTTTGGAAGCGGGAAGCGGCTAAGAAATGACAGTTGTGTGAAGTAGGTATGACAGTTTAACGGTTTTCTATACAAAATTACCATTTTTATTTTATAATTTTCCTGGATAAAAAGTAGCCTATGTTATTCCCCAGCTCTCAACTTATCTCCAAACCGAAAATCTCGTCGATCCGTTGCTCCGTTTTGACGTGAAAGACGGACAAACAAACAAACAAACAAACAAATAAACAAACAAACAAACACACTTTCACATTTATAATATTAGTATGGATTAGATAACTTTAATTCTCAATAATTATAACACTAGCGATGAAAAAAATATTACTGAGTTTCATTTGATTTAATATATTGAAGTCAGAGCGGAGGCTACCGCGTAACTTTATGGGTATGATCTTCATACGTTTTTGGGAACTTAAAGTCAAGTTTATAAAGAAAATAGCCGCTATCAGTTTCTTGTTGGGGGGCTGCCGGCTAAGAAATATGGATATGGGCATGGGCTTCAACTGTCATTTGAATTCCTTATTTTGATAGATTTTTGCTGCTTGTTTTGTTGAACGTTGCTAGCTAACTATCGTTATACCCAACGTCACAAAACAAGGAACTGATAGCGGCTATTTTTTTATAAAATTAACTTAAAGTTAAAAAAAACGTATGAAGTTTATATCCAGTTACTCAGTAGCCCCTCAGAGGCTGTACTGGCGCTATATTTTTTTTTTCTCTCTCTATTCTTATTTGCAATCAGTGCTTTGCACTATGAGCAAATATGTTTTGTGTTTGGTCCGGTATAGATTGTGCCTCTCAGCAGGAGCATCTCCTCCTTAATTTTCCTCTTAAAGGATGTCCTTTCTCTTGAGGCGCTTATTGTAGCTTTTAGTTATAAGCTAACTGTAGTCACTTCCAGGTGTTGATGTATTTCTGCATTGGTTACATACCAGGGGGGCTACCGGCTAAGAAATCTGGATATGGGTATGGGCTTCAACTGTCATTTGAATTCCTTATTCTGATAGATTTTTGCTGCTTTGTTCTGTTGAACGTTGCTAGCTAGTTATCGTTATACCCGACGTAACAAAACAAGGAACTGATAGCGGCTATTTTCTTTATAAAATTGACTTAAAGTTCCCAAAAACATATGAAGTTCATATCCATAAAGTTACGCGGTAGCCCCCCCAGGGTACGTCACCAAGGGTTCTGAGGATCATGTTTTGAGCTCTTTGGAGATATGAGATATTTGAATTGCTGGCACATCCCCAAAGTTGTATGCCATAGCTCCAATGTGGTCCAAGGACAGCCTTATAGATGAGGAGTTTATTATCTAAGGACAATTTGCTGTTCCGGCCGAGTAGCCACAAAAGTCGCTTATAGCGGATGTTCAGTTCCTCTCTTTCCTTCTTTATGTGTTCTCTCCAAGTTAAGCGTCTATCCAGGTGTAGCCCCAGGTATCTCACACAGTTTTGATGGGGAAGTGTAACGTTATCCAATCGTACCAGTTGATTTCGTCCAGCCCCCTTTGCAGGGTTTGAGATGCTTTATCTGGACTTTTGTCACTTGCAAGAATAGCAGTGTCATCAGCAAATGTGGCAGTTGTAATTCCATCCGCTGCAGGTAGGTCTGCCGTGAAAATGGTGTAAAGTAATGGGCCCAAGACTGAGCCTTGTGGAACTCCAGCGCGTATTTCAAAGAATTTTGAGGTTTCTCCTGATTCTTTTACTTGAAATAACCGACCTTCTATGTACGACTGGAAGATGGCTATAAAAATATGGATATGGACTTGGGCTTCATAGTGTTTAGCCGGTAGCCCCCCTGATTTCATTGTAAATGACCATAATACATGAATGACCTCCCTGATGTTATTATCATAAATATGTATTGTTTGCAGATTTCGTATCCGTGATCATCTTGATTATTATGAAAATGATATTAACAATACAAATTATCAAAGTGATAAAATTACTAAGTTTTAACAATCTGAGAGTGAATCTTCAAAATATTAATTTTATACAATCTGGTAGTAATAGACAAACGAAATTATATTTAAATATAATAATTTATTTTGAATTCAAATATAAAGGAATAATTTTCCGTCGCTTTTTGAACTTTAAGACCTATAAACACGGTGCCGAGGCTTACAAATCGCATTAATAATGGACCACAATAAGAATAATGTGCAATGTAACAGTTTTGTGTGTTTTAATTGTGAATCAGTGAAGAGGTCTGTCGAGGGAATCCGGCAATGAGAGATTTTTGAGGGACAGAAAAAAAATAGTTCTAATAAGGAAACGAGATGGCGCTGACAAATAGCGAAGTCGGTGTGACCTAAAATAAACTAAAATGACGAGTTGATAACATTTTGATTTGTTTTCAAATTCGTAGGTAGCAAGAAGGTAGCACTGTCTAATATTAAAACAGTAAAATAACAACGAAGTAACAAACATATTAACGTAAACCTACTAGTTGAAGCATAAGCAATCAACAAGTGTGTAAAATCCCCGCGCTCGACTGACATGACATGACAAGCATAGCCTGGAAACGTCGAGCGTGCGTGTTTTTGACCTAACTTCTAGTCGCTTCGATCGAGTGCACTCGAGCGCACTCCGGGGGGGCGCGCTCTAGCCGTTCCGTGGCTCGGTGAAATTTTACTCTGACAGCTGTCAGAGTGTAGTTTCACTATGGTTTCACCCGTTCTGTGGCTCAGAGTGCAGCAACCAAACAACCGGTTGTTTTTCAACCAAAACGACGGAACGCAGTCCTGGTGGCCTACCACAACCAGAGGCGTATTTACCTAAGGGCCAAGGGGGCCATGGCCCAGGGCGGCAGGCTGCTAGGGGCGGCGCAAGCCGCCCCGCTCAGCTTAGCGCGCCCACTTGTCTTCGGATGTCGGAAGAAAATGAAAAAGCTTAAGTACTAATAAATTATTGTCAACAACATCTTAAACTCAAAAATCCAGTAATAATCATTGTTATGATTTTTACCTATATTTTACTTCTTATTTGTCTGATGCTTTGTCTGATGAAGTTCAAAAGTTTACCAGTGCGGCTCGGGCCGCCCCGCTCAGCTCTGCACGGCCACCTGTTTTGATCTTTACTTATTTCTCGTTAATTTCGAAATTCAAAACGTTTACCTGGGCGGTTGGGTGCGCGCTTGCTATGATCTTTAATTATAACTTATTCCCAGTTGTCTAATTTAATTCAAAGAGTTTACTATGATGGCTCGGGCCGCCCCGCTTAGCTTTGCGTGCCCACCTGTTAAAATCTTTACTTAAATTTTATTTCTCATTTGTCTGATGAAATTCAAAAAGTTTACCAGGGTGGCTCGGGCCGTCCCGCTCAGCTTTGGGTGCCCGCCTATTATGATCTTTATTTTTATTTAATTTCTCATTTGTCGGACAAAATTCAAAAAGTTTACCAGGGCGCCTCAGGCCGCTCCGCTCAGCTTTGTGTGCTCGCCTGTTATGATCTTTACCTATATTTTATTTCTAATCTGTCTGATAAAATTCAAAAAGTTTACCAGGGCGGCTCATGCCGGCCACCCCGCTTAGCTTTTGTTGCCGATTGTTATGATTTTTACCTATATTTTATTTCTTATTTGTCTGATGAAATTAAAAAAGTTTACCAGTGCGGCTCGGGTCGCTTCGCTCAGCTTCTGGTGCCCGCTGTTATGATCTTTACCTTTATTTTATTTTTCATTTGTCTGATGAAATTAAAAAAGTTTTCCAGGGAGGGCGGCTCGGGCCGCCCCGCTCAGCTCCGGTTGCCCGCCTGTTATGATCTTTACCTTTATTTTATTTCTCATTTGACTAATGAAATTCAAAAAGTTTACCAGGGCGTCTCGGGCCGCCCCGCTCAGCTTCTGGTGACCGCCTATTATGATCTACACCTTTATTTTGTTTTTCATTTGACTGATGAAATTAAAAAAAGTTTTCCTGGGCGGGCGGCTCGGGCCGCCCCACTCAGCTCTGGGTGCCCACCTGCTTATGATATTTCCCTTATTTTTTATTTCTCATTTGTCTGATGAAATTCAAAAGTTTACCAGGGAGGCTACCGAAGGCGTGGCTCACTCCGCAATTCAGTTGACTTATTCACCTACGCGCGGGCGCGTTTGGCCCATTGAAAATTGGTAATATTAAAAGTTTATTGTGCGGCCTTCGGTTCTCTTAACAAAGACAGAAAGAGACCGGATTAAAAATTTCAAAATTTTATATTTCTTTTAAAAATAGCATATTTTTAAATTAACTTATAATTAAAAATTTCATTAATTTATATTACGTTCGAGTAGCACTTTTAAAATACTAAATTACAAAATATCCACTTTATATATTCAAAAATCATATGCGCTGATCATCTAGCATTGTATAGTATTGACACGGTGGTTATTCTTTTTAGTTACTCAAAACATTAATTTAAACACAGAATTTCGACGTTATATTGCAATCGAGTGACCCTAGTGAGGCAACAAAAAGTACCCAAAACCAATTTGGGTTATGCGTATCCGAGTAATAGAACTATTACGTATAGCTACGGTTCATTTTCGCTTGCAATGAACGGGTAGGCGTTTTAGACCTGATTTTCGCGTGGAAAAAGATTGATAATTTATAGTAACTGTTTCGGAAGTGAGCCTTCTGTACCTTTATATTATTCTGTGCTACCGGCTAAAAAATATAGATATGGACATGGGCGTCATTTGACACTTTAAGCCCAGCGAATATGCATGCCGGAGCTTCCCAAACGCTGCCCATCCGAGCTGGATTCGACGAGAGATCTCTTTCTCGAAGTTGGACTTACCTAATTGGATTGTTTGTCTGTTATGATCTTTACCTATATTTTATTTTTAATTTGTCTGATAAAATTTAAAAAGCTTACAAGGGTGGCTCGGGCCACCCCCTCAGCTTTGGGTTCCCGCCTGTTATGATCTTTACCTTTATTATATTTCTCATTTGTCTGATTAAATTCAAAAAGTTAACCAGTGCGGCTCGAGCCTCCCCACTCAGCATTAGGTGCCACCTGTTACGATCTTTAACTCTATTTTATTGTCTGAAGAAATTCAAAAAAAGTTTACCAGGGCGGTTGGGTGCGCGCTTGCTATGATCTTTAATTATAACTTATTCCCAGTTGTCTAATTAAATTCAAAGAGTTTACTATGGTGGCTCAAGCCGCCCCGCTTAGCTTTGCGTGCCCACCTGTTAAAATCTTTACTTAAATTTTATTTCTCATTTGTCTGATGAAATTCATGAAATTTACCAGCGTGGCTCGGGCCGCCCCGCTCAGCTTTAGGTGCCCGCCTATTATGATCTTTATTTTTATTTTATTTCTCATTTGTCGGACAAAATTCAAAAAGTTTACCAGGGCGCCTCAGGCCGCTCCGCTCAGCTTTGTGTGCTCGCCTGTTATGATCTTTACCTTTATTTTATTTCTCATTTGACTAATGAAATTCAAAAAGTTTACCAGGGCGGCTCGGGCCGCCCCGCTCAGCTTTGTGTGCCCGCTTGTTATGTTTTTTACTTTAATTGTATTTCTCATTTATCTGAAGAAGTTCAAAAACCTACCTAATTGTCAACAACACCTAAAACTCATATTATAAGTAAACAAAAAAAATCAACTAATATATAATATATAAGTTGATTTTTTTATTTTTTGTTTCATCTTAGAGCGCGTGCGATGTTTATTCTATTGAGTGTATTTTTTTAGTTATTAAAGTTTTTTTTTCTTGAATGTATGGGGCGGCCCACGTAACTGGCCCAGGGCGCCAAATATCAAAATACGCCCCTGACCACAACACAAGCTTTTATAGCAGTTATTTTTAAGTTGAGAGAGTGAGACGCCGCTATACGGCGTGTAGAGCGGCGTCTCACTCTCTCAACTTAAAAAGAACTTCTATAAGAGCTTGTGGTAGGCCACCTGGTCTTTTAAATTACTTTTGATCATTTCGTTATTTGCGAGCGCCAACTGTCGCCACTTTAAATCAACTTTTTTTCTTTATAGCTTTCAGAAAAATCCCCCATTGTGCTGATATAATGAGCGATTTTCTGAGAGGACATTTAAAAAAAAAAGCTTCCAATTGCTTCACTAGATGGCGTTGAATAAGTATGTACATGTCTATGGTCTATTTTGGTATGAAACATATTTAAATTAATTACTTTTTAAAAACCCAAAGGAAACTAATAATATATTAAATAAGCACTACTGTGAGGAACAGAAACGAAATAGGTAAATTTAAAGATTTAGGTAAATAAATAACATCTGTCTGACGTTCCGTTTTACGTAAAAAAGTCGCGTCAAAGTAAAATTTATAACGTTCCGTTCCTTCTAGCTGCATAGGTGGGACAGCGCCATCTAGTGACTGAGCTTTCAGAAAATCGCCCATTGCACTACAAGAAACGTGGCTTCTGCCGCACGACCTGTCTTATCTTGCGAGTGTTGACCATAACTTCGGGAGTACCGGGACGTCGACAGTTGATACTAAAGATGGAGTTTTGATGGGGCGACCCCATGGCGTAGTCGCGTTGCTATGGAGAAAAAGTGTGTTTCTCTGTGTATCCGTAATACCGTGTACGACACAATGTTTAGGTACCTTTACAAGGTCAGCCGTGTAAAGTATATAGAGTAGAGGGCCCAGAATAGAGCCCTGAGGTACACCATGCTCTGTCACTCTAGGACGCGACAAATGAGAAGCACAGCCATTGTTGTGCCCAGATAATTTAACTGATTGTAATCTGCCAGTGAGATAACTACAAAATCAACTCAATGACCTGTCATCAGGCCCATAGTACTTAAGTTTGGCTAAAAGTAAGGGTACATTTAAATTCTATGTCATCTAGTCATCTATGTTTTGTTGTAAAATCATTGAGGTATCACTGACCCTGAAAAAACAGTTCAACTAGTTTCATGGTCAAGATCTACTAATTTTTGACTCGATTTATGTAAAACCCTAGATTAAATTAAATTTGTGTCTTTATACTAATTATATGTAGGTACTGTCAGGTTTTTCAATAAAACTATATCTTCATGATACTGGGCTTGTATTTCTTTTTCTTCTATATCACTATCAGTATCAGTCTCGATAACTACAGACCTATCTCGGTATTGCCAACTCTCTCCAAAATACTGGAAAGAATCATGAACCAGAGCCTCATCAGTTTTCTTAAAAGCAACAAAACAATATCTGAGAACCAGTTCGGCTTTAGGAAGGGCAAGTCCACTGAAGACGCAATCAGCTCACTCGTCCAACACGTAGTGAAAAGCGTGGACGAAAAACAAAAATGCCTGGCAATATTTCTGAACCTGTCTAAGGCTTTTGACACTGTGTCCGTCCCACTCCTTTTTCGTAAGTTGGAAGCGGTGGGGGTGAGGGGAAATGTTTTAAGCCTGTTTAAAAGCTATCTAACTGATAGAAAGCAGTGTACAAAAATATGCTCTCAATTAAGTGCATATAACAGCACAGACTATGGTGTACCGCAAGGCAGCATAATTTCGCCCACGCTGTTCCAAATATACGTCAATGACTTATGCACCATGAACATCCCCCACTGCCGCCTATTTGCATACGCAGATGACACAGCGCTAGTCGTCTCTGGCTCAGACTGGGTCAAAGCGCTTTCAAACTCGGAGCAAGCATTGAATTTGGTCTTGTCTTGGCTCAGCAGAAACCTGCTAACACTGAACGCCCAGAAAACTAAATTTATTACGTTCTCTACAAAACCATCTTCACAACCACGTGATGAGCTTGTCCAGTTGAGGGCTCATCAGTGCAGCAGTGGGCATGCAGGCTGCTCTTGTCCCTTATTAAAAAGAACCAGTTCCATTAAATACCTTGGCGTCACCTTGGACCAGTGTCTCAACTGGCACGAACAACTGCGAGTTACTGCGGATCGCATAAGAAAACTTATCTTCATATTTAAAAAACTACGTGACTCTGCGGACCAACGCATCTTAAAAACAGTTTACTCGGCCCTCTGTGAATCAATCACAACGTATTGCATTCCGGTCTGGGGGGGTGCCGCTAAAACTAGGTTTCTAGCAGTGGAACGCGCCCAAAGGGCAGCGCTAAAGGTTCTGTATAGAAAGCCATTTAGACACCCAACTTTCGCTCTATATAATGAAGCTAGCGTCCTGACTGTCCGACAGTTCTATATATTAAAAACCATTCTCCGCCAACATTCTGTACCTCCAACTGAGTCAGTTGAAAATAAAAGACGCAAAGTCATTTATCCCGTACTTCCCTGCAGAACGACATTTGCGCAGAGACAACTGCCAGTCGCCAGTCACAGAATATATAACAAGGTCGACAGTAAACTTAAGATTGGTAGTTTAAATAGACATCATTGCAAAAAACAAAATTAAAGAGTGGTTGCTATCGTTAAATTACAGTGAAACCGAAGATTTGATTGTGTAGATTTACAATGATGTTGTCTCAAATACACACACACACACACTCACACACACACACACACACACATACACACTAAAACACACACAGAAACAGAGTTGCACCGGGAAATAAATATACTTGGGATGGGAGCTTGTATACAACGACCCCAAAACCGAGACCGGACCACTGTCTTCCAAAACACAGGGTAATCTAGTTTGGAAGTCAGCGGACTATTTTTATGTAACAGCCTCAAGAAGTGCTTACCTTTAAGATTATTTAGAAATAAGTTTTACTTTGATTTTAACTAAAATTAAGTTCCGTACCTAATGTAAAACAAGGTTAATTAATGAGAAATAAATTATTATTATTTATTATTTATTATTTATTATTTATTATTTATTATTTATTATTTATTATTTATTATTTATTATTTATTATTTATTATTTATTATTTATTATTTATTATTTATTATTTATTATTTATTATTTATTATTTATTATTTATTATTTATTATTTATTATTTATTATTTATTATTTATTATTTATTATTTATTATTTATTATTTATTATTTATTATTTATTATTTATTATTTATTATTTATTATTTATTATTTATTATTTATTATTTATTATTTATTATTTATTATTTATTATTTATTATTTATTATTTATTATTTATTATTTATTATTTATTATTTATTATTTATTATTTATTATTTATTATTTATTATTTATTATTTATTATTTATTATTTATTATTTATTATTTATTATTTATTATTTATTATTTATTATTTATTATTTATTATTTATTATTTATTATTTATTATTTATTATTTATTAATTATTTATTTATTATTACTATAATATACATTTTCTAGTTTGATAATTAAATCACCTTCTGTGGAACTCCTATTTTTTTCACGGCTTAGTATATGACTGCGTCAAATCTATCTTTCATTTTTAAACTAATATTTTTAAAGATTGATTTGAGAATATAATTGCAAAGCAGTTTCTATTCCTTTTTAAACAGCTAACTGCCCACAGCCTACAATTTCATCTACCAGCTGTGTCTACATACTCTACAGTACCTACCTATGTTATTGTTGGGTAATGAGTTAATGATTTATATTATTATTACTCCCTTTATTACATTTTAAATACTTACAAAATTATATTTCTAAACATTAAATTTTTACAATGTATAACACTAAAAAATATAACATTTAAAAATACAAAAATGCAGTTCCCCAACGGCAGCAAGATCAGGGTCCCGGCTACCGATGGTTAAGGATCCAGAGACAGGAACCTTCTCACTATACGGGCCGTGTCCAGAAATACTGCCTTCTGCATCTGACTCCCGATCCATCCACCTAACGCAAGCCTCTTAAGGTGTTTATCGAGGCTCTTGGCTATTAGACCATGGGCAGATATGACTATCGGAACAATAATTGCTGAATCAATGTCCCACATGTCAACAATCTCGTGAGCTAAATCAAGATATTTGTTTTCTTTATCTTTTTCAGCTTTCACAAGGTTGTCGTCATGGGGAACAGTGACATCAACAATTATTGCGCGGCGTTCGTGTCGATCTATCAATACAATATCAGGCTTATTAGCTACAATAGTCCTGTCTGTAATGATAGATCGATCCCAATACAATGTGGCATGGCTATTTTCAAGGACCTGTTCTGGTGCATACCTGTAGTACGGCACCTCGGATGCCACAAGACTATGTTTCAGAGCAAGTTGTTGGTGTATTATCCTGGCCACTTGGTTATGTCTATGCAAATACTCGCCGTTTGCGAGACTAGAACAACCGGAGATTATATGCCTAAGGGATTCACCCGGACGACGGCACGCTATTACTATTATTACTATTATTACTATTATTTTAATGAGCAGTTTGTAGTCGACAGTTCTGGGGGGCTACCGACTAGAAAATATGGATATGGGTATGGGCTTCAACTGTCATTTGAATTCCTTATCTTGATAGATTTTTGCTGCTTTGTTCTGTTGAACGTTGCTAGCTAGTTATCGTTATACCCGACGTCACAAAACAGGGAACTGATAGCGGCAATTTTCTTTATAAAATTGACTTAAAGTTCCCAAAAACGTATGAAGTTCATACCCATAAAGTTACGCGGTAGCCCCCCTGACAGGGACCGGAATACCGATATTTTTTTAGTATCGATATCGAAATATCGATATAAATACTGATATTTTGGTATCGAATTATCGATACTGGTACCAATATTTTATTTCAGTACTCGAATACTGATACCTTATGGAAAATTATCAGTATCGATACCGATACTAAAATACTGATATAATACCGATAAAATGCCTCTCGCGCTTTCATATTTTTTTTACTTTCGCCCGCCCCGCACTCCGCACGCGACACCCAACTAGGGTTGCCAAAACTACTATACAGTTTTAACGGACCAAATATGAGTCTAAATGCGGAAAAGTGTCAATACCAAATACCAAATACCATACTACTATACAGTAATAGTAGCCTACTATTTTTAACCGACTTCAAAAAAAGGAGGAGGTTCTCAAGTCGACTGTATTTTTTTTTTCATGTATGTTTTACCATAATTTCGCCAGTTGTTAACCGATTTTAATAATTCTTTTTTTTTATCTGAAATAAAATAGTTTATGTGTGGTCCCATGAAAAATTTAAAGTAGTCAGTTCAGTAGTTTTTTCACAATCCTGAAAAAACACATAATTTTCGGCTGGTAGTTCCTGCTTTACACGTCAATATCTTCGCGAACTATTGACCAATTTTAATGATTCTTTTTTTATTCAAAAGAGTAAACTCCTGACGTGGTTACATTGTTACCAAGTTAGGAGCTGATGGTGGAATCCAGGGGAAATCGAGGAAAACCCGCAAATTTTATAGGTAGTTTACCTGTTTTATAGATTTTCTCAAGTTTTTTAAGTATTTGCATCTGGTAGGCATCATCTCATGCTGCTATGAGCTGGTGATAGAAGTTACAACTTTTCAATGGTTAGGAGTTAGAGGATAATTCTTTAAATATCGTTGATACGTAAAGATTTTTAGTTGTATTTTTTCAGGTTACTTAGGTAAGCTGATGATGAAAGGTAAAACTCCTTAACGCTTATTATTATTATATGGGCTACAGTTTTAAACGTTGCACATTGTGCGACGCTTGTTCATTAGATTTTTTACACTAAAAATGGAAAGATAAACATTTTTTTTCAAAAAAATTAAACCGCCTTCAAACAAAAACTACCAACAAAAACTCACTTCCCAAAAAACGTAAAAATAAAAAATAAATTGAATCATTCAATTCAAAGGACGAAAGGGCGGGACTTTATCTAATTAATCTTGGAACTAACTGATCTGATTGAAGTCGGTGTCAAGCCGAAAGTAACAAGAACAAAATATTTAGTGAAACAATAATACACAATTTTAGTTAGGAACTGTTTTTGCTTATTATGTTTGTTTTTGTCTTTTTGGTGGCGTCTGGTGTTGCTCGCACAGGCCCTGCCAGAATACCAGCGTTGTTGTAGGGTGACATTTTTGACACCCAGCAACAACATTATGCTGAGGCAGGGTCCTGATTGGCGCATCGCATAGATATTATATTTTTTATTTTCTTTTATGTATTTAATTGTTTGTTAATTGTGTTCTTTGTTATCTGTATTCTTTTGTAGTGTGAACTTGTGATGTGATGTGCAAATAAATGTCTTTTCTTTCTTTCTTTCAATATATCATGCGCGGAGTGGTGTGAAATACATAACAATAGGTAGGTAATTTCAGTCGAGTCGATGTTGTACTATTGTATAGAACAGCCGATTTTTTTTCTCGAATCCGTGGTTGGCTCTATATTAAAAATTGTTCGTGTTGATCGTCACCATAATTTGACGACCGATTTGGCGCAGGGGTACGGATACCTGCCTTGTGCGCCAGAGGTCTTTCGAGAGAGGGGTTCGATCCCCGAACAAGATAAATATTTGTGTAAATGAACATGTCTATTTGTCTTGGTCTCGGTGTTTTCTATGTAAGTACATAAATATATTAAATGTGTATTTACAAACAAAAAGTATTTAAGTATATATTTATCTGTTATCAAGTTTTCCATGATACAGTTTCTTAATGAAATTTAAATGGGCTTAGATAATTGGTGTGATTGTAAAAAAAGTTATTTATTTATTTATTATTTAGCATCCCCTTAAATCTTTGTACTAGGTAATTAAAATTTTGTGGTGTAGGTATAGGTAAATAGGTGAAGCGCGTGCATCTCACGAAGCAACCAAATTTTAATTTCAGGTAAAAGAAGCGTATCGCCCATCATCTTTGATTCAGAAGGGTGGCCAAAAACCAAGAATCCCAAGCTGGTATCTATACATATAATAAAACAGAAACGGAAAAAAATTCTGTACATGAAATATTTTTTAAAAATAATTACCGCTATGTGATGTGTACA
This sequence comes from Crambus lathoniellus, assembly GCA_949710035.1. Lineage (NCBI taxonomy): Eukaryota > Metazoa > Arthropoda > Insecta > Lepidoptera > Crambidae > Crambus > Crambus lathoniellus. The sequence continues at coordinate 24,343,222 of OX453310.1, forward strand.
GGATATAGACCCCAAAACAATAGATATTAAAATTTTTGTCTGTTTGTCTGTTTATCTGTTTGTCTGTTTGTATGTTCGCATTTCACGCAAAAACTACTAGACGGATTTTTACCAAATTTTGTGTAGTAATAACTTATAACCCGGGTCAACATATACGGTACTTTTTATTGCGGGGAAATGTCATTATATTTAAAAAAACGTTGACGAACTTATATTTGTTGACGTCGGTATGTTTGCTTTTCACGCAAAAACTACTAGACGGATTTTTACCAAACTTTGTGTAGTAATAACTTATAACCCGGGTCAACATATAGGGTACCTTTTATTGCGGGAAAACTTCTTTATACTTAAAAAAACGTTGACAAACTTATATTTGCGGGCGTCTTTTTATATGTTTGCTTTTCACGCAAAAACTACTGGACGGATTTTTACCAAATTTTGAGTAGTAATAACTTATAACCTGGGTCAACATATAGGGTACCTTTTATTTCGGAAAGATTTCTTGACATCTTATAAAACGTAGAGAAACTTATATTTGAAGACCTATGTACACATCTTGTATGAAATTAACTACAAATATAAGTTGGAATTACTTTTTTAGTGATTAAACTATAAATTATCATTATTTTTTTAACCTTTATTTTTACTGTAAGATCTGCAGTTTTGTCAAATCGTATGATTCTAGGTCAAAAGTTTGTAAAAGTTTTTTCTGTGATATTACTTAGACATTTATCCAATTGCAGGATATTTTCCATTATTTGTTTAATTCAATAATGTACCTAATACCATGTTTAAGACACATAATGAATTAATCTTAATGATGATTTTTTTCTTAGTATGTTTTATACCGGTACCTTTTAGACTGCACACAGACCGGCCCCACGAACGCCAACGAACGACATCAGGCATTGCTCGCTTCACGTTTCTGGCCTTTGAAGTTCAATCTAAAGCTAGGTAAAGGATCACTGGGAGCGATTCCAGTTCACATTCGGAGTTTTTGATCATCCGATTGAGAGGGGAAAACAGAACCCCTTGGATGGCGTTCGTTGGCCTTCGTTTGTCCGGTGCGTATGCAGCATTAGGCAAGCGCGATTCATCGTAGATCGCATCAACGCTTAGGGGCATGATAGCAGGCAAGCGCTTGTCTATCAATCAATAAAAAATAAAATACTTTAAGTAGTTTGTATTCACTACAAAGCCACTAACATGATGGCTTCTTTACGTGCTTTTCTGTTCCGGTGATAATCTTTGGAACTAAAACAGTTTTCTTACGACAGTCCATTTTGACGGCTAATTTCGAATTGCAAGTGGCTCCTCTGCCACGACTGTCACAGGAACATACAGAAGTGTGGGACTATATTATTATATTGCTTACTATTGACGGCTGACATGACACCCAGAGAAAACTCAGTTATTGTGATTTTAATGAATTAAAAATACGATAAATAAAATATACTTGAATTAGATTTCGATTTATTGATTTGTAGTTCAATTTGAATTGTTGGAAAACGGACATTGATTATTGTGATTTGATTACGATTATTGTTATTTGAAATGCCTAGGAAAAAAAATAGTAATTTATCGCAAGGCTCTAGGTCAGCTAAGAGGATGAGGTTATTTCGTGCTCTTAAAACCGATGAGGACCGTGAAGCTCGGTTAAGGCCCGTGCTATCGCCAACGACCTTGGGCATAGAAAAGTGGCCTAAGTTTCCCGCCCGCTACCCGCACCAAAACAGCTTAAACACACGTTTCGTCAAAACTATGTATTATTTTAAAACGAAAAATGCTCAGTTTTAAGTTAAACAAGTTAGCAATCTTTTCCTGTAAGAAACGTGAAAATATCACTTGTAGTTTAGAAGCAGTAGCGTATTTCAAGTTGAAAACAGCTTCATTTCAATGTTTTTTTTAAATAGTATCTTAAACACTATGTTTTTTTTAAATGCTCCGATTGAAGTTTATATATCAATATTTAATATATAATAATTCTGGATTCATCAGTAGGCTAATTTATGAGTTTTAGGGCCTCAAAAATGATCGTTTCACGACTACGTGCACCTTAACAAGCAATCGCAAGCGCAAAACTGAATTCCGCGCTTCCGAGACCTACACCTATACAGACACATATACTTTGCGGTCACTGGAAGGATGTGTAGATTACACATAATTAAACAAATACAAAAGTCACTCTACCGTGCGTACGAAGTCGCGGGCAACAGCTAGTCGAAAATAAAAAATAATATGAAAAAAGAAAATAAGTTAAATAATGAATGCAATACTGTATGTCAAGAAAAAAACGAAATGGAAGAAAACATTGAGGCAAAGAAAGCAATTGTTAAAGGATGTTCAGAATGTGATGTACTGAATAATTCTATTGGTGGTTATGACAAAAGGCAAGATTTGTTTTCACAAGTAATAGGTGAAGAATTAAAATTAATTCAACTATGTATGCGTACACGAGCTTTTATTCGCATTATGATTTTTTTGGAAAGCACAAAAAAAGCCATAGCAGTGACGTACAATTAACGGAGTCTGAGAAAAGCAACTGGTATACTCAAACATCTATCTAAAATGGCACAAATTATTGTGATTAACCTGATTCATAATAAGTGATTAAAATTATAATCTCAATATCTAAATGGGTAAATAGTTTTTTCTTACTGACTTCCAGGATTGTGGAGGGTTAAATAAAACAAAAGCCTACATTCAAAGGCTAGGAAGGAATAGATAGGCTGATGCAAAAATGAAAGGCACTTTTAGTGGTTTTTTTTATATATTTATTTAATGATACCTAATTATTATGTAACTAAATATTATAATTATAACATAAACAATCATTTTCTTTAAGCTTAACTGATATTGCATTTTTTTAGATAGCAGTAGCATAGTAGAAACAAATTTTGCCGTCCCATTATTGATAAGAATGTTGTAATTTTTATAACAAACGAGAGTATTAATAACAAACGAAAGTAGGTAGTCACTCACGCGAGAATAATGAAACATCAAATAAACGCTCCAGTCCAGCTAAGTTGCTCGCTGCTTGCGTTGCGCGCTGTTGCCGTACCGTCTTTCCGCAAGTCGCACGCAACCCGCACTCGGCCCCCGCCCGCGTTACACGTGTCGTGCGAACTGGCAACGTCGCATCGCAGCGCAGCCTAGCATATCAGTACTGGGTATCGATAAAATTATCGATACTTTTATACTAGTACTTAAATTAGCGATACAAATATCGGTATTATATCTCAGTTATCGATTCCATTATCGATATTTTCCTTAAAATATCGATATTAGCAAATATCGGTATCCGGTCCCTGCCCCCTGATGGCATTACTATTTTCCACAAAACTCGATAGATGGAGTTACCAGAATTTGAGAAACAGTTGAATGTGGTATGCAATGCAATAACGCGTTGCTTTATTTTTGAGCAATTACGCATTTGAATTGAATTTATTTTTTCTCTCTTTTGCATAAGAAGAGGCATAAGAATATGATTAAAATAAGCGTTATTTTATTTCTTATGATAAATTTTGTTATTAAATTAGGTACTAATAATGTCTGGAGGCCTCAGTTCAGTACAGAAGCTATGACCGGTTAAATTTGTAAAAAAGAAACCTTAATACAAAGCAGCAATATAATAATACCTATTATATATAATATCAGTTACGTATATTACTTTCTTATATAGCTTTTATTTTAAATATGCTAGCGCTATCTCTTGAAATCAAAAGCTAAACCTGAAAACTGCCCATAGATTTGGATAAAGTCGTAAAAAAGTCTAATTCAATTCAAATCAGTTATATAAAATCCTCCATAAATATATTATGAAGTTATGATTAAGCCCAAAGTCACGGGTATCTGTTAGTTTCATGTATTACCTATAATAGTGTACATGAAAAGTTTTAAGTTTTCGTGATGTTCGAGTTCAATTAGTCGATTTACTATTCACTTAGGTAGTAGGTAGGTACTTGACAAAAAAATTACAATGTAGCACCGCACTATGATTTCATTGAGTTCATTCATATACTAGTTATGGATACTCAATCTTTTCAAAATAAAACCAATTATTCTACTTGTAATTCATTTTAAATTAATTTTTTAGTAGTAACTAGCCTCCACAAGGATAAATGCTTAAAATATTTAGGTTATAAAAATTATCAGCCGTGGTGTTACCATAAACCGTTAACGTAGGACGTAAAACAAACATGGTTTTTGAACGTTGCCTGTAAACAGAAAAAAGTGAAACGTTCTTGTTTTTCTGTCAGTTTTGTGTTGTGCGCACAAATTATATAGACTAGTACAGATAGGAATCAAGCCTTATAGCGGCCGTTTGTTAGTGAATGACGGACCCCGATTAGAGTTTGACAACATAGTGCTGCCAGAACTATCGACACCCTTGATTCGTTATCGATAGTTATGCAAATCATCGACGTTTACTAGGGTTGTGGTACAACCCTAGATATATATTTTTTTAAATTCTGCTCAAATAAAAAACACATTTGATGAGAGAAGGCATTTATTACTATAATTTTATCAAATACAAAGTACATAAGTATAAGTTGAGATTTATACAAGACAAAGAATGAGAGTAATGAAATTACTTACTAAATTGACTTTATAGATAAACTAAGAAATATAAAAACTTTATCAGCCACAAGAAAAATTAAACTGCTTGCAAATATTTATTACGCACAAATGCTAATGCTATTTTTCCTAGTAGTTTTATTTAGTTTCTGCCATTTCATTATTTACTGTTAATATCACTTTCAATGCAAGACGCAATAACCTAATTCTAATAGTTAAACATTTAATGCAGTAAGTAATCAATATAGCAACTAACAGCAGAAATTTGCACCATAATTCTGATTTGATAACTTATTACCGCAAGAATAGGCAGACACGGGCATCTTCGCAGCACTCCACGAACTTCGTTGAGACTCAAGTTATCTGAAAAGATTAGATTTGGTTAGTATAGATTCTACATATTGTTACTATAATCTGCCATAACATTTTATAAACAAATAAGTGATAGTTAAACTGAAAAGTTTGTAAATCAAGAAAGAGTAGTGTGTATAAAGCACATTTTGTTTGTTGTGCCGCTATGCACAAGTTATAGATAATCAATGTTTATAGTTAATAACTGTTATTAAGTAGATAAGCTTTGTACATAGACTGATGAGAGGTAATACATATAATTAAGTAAGATCCAGTAGCAGTAACAGTTATAACATAGTCATAAGACAATCACAATAAACCATCATTCGTACCGACAACAATCATATATTATCCCACCGGTACATTTGTTATAATTTTGTTCTGTTTGTCAGAATCAGAAATATGAATTTGATGATAAGGCATTTCAAATGTTTTGACAAAGTTATTGAATTACTTTCACTGTTATTTTCTCTTGACTAGGTATTAACAACTTCACTAAATTGAAACTTGTTAAATGTGACAACTGATTATTAAATTTAATCCCAAGTAATCTACTGTGCTTTATCATTATCACCATATGATATCACTTCTACATGTATATTGAAATAAGGTATTAGGAAGGTTTTTTTTAACAAAACTAATCAATAATTAATTACACATAACATACCTACTTACATTCATATAAAAAGAATAAACAAACATTACCTACCTTTCATTCATAACTTCTTCTTCAACATGTCAATGACAAGTACAAAATCATATGTTGTTGGCCCAAAACTGTGCCACTCTCAACGCGTTATCTGCAGCCAACATGAGGTCCTCACGCGTGCAGGTGTCCGGGCATGCAGAGCAATCAATGAGGTGGGCCATGGTCTGTGGAGTGTAACCACACCTGTACGCGAGATCCGTGTTACTGGTGAAGCCCCTTCTGGACAAGTTGTCTTTACTTCAACGAACTTGGGTACGGAGTCTATTTAAAGATCTCCATAATGATCTGGGAAGTTCAAGGCCAGAGGGAGCATTTCCTGGATGAGCACATATGGGTGTGGAAGGGTAGCAGAGTTTTCCCACAGTTTAACTTTGGTTAAAGAGGCCTCCGTGGTGCCAGGCATGACGCACTTATAAAAACTATTGCGACTCTTTTAGCCTTTGATAAATTTCATAACTTTCTGAGAAACCGAATCTTCTTTACTCCGGTTAAGTTGTGAACTGTATTTTCTTTTGTTTTGGTTAGTTAGTTGCCTCTTGGAATTACCTAAAACAACAAAACTCAAATTTAGGTTAATGTAATAAATAATTGATACATAAAACTACGTAAATAGATTTACTTACGTGTACCGAAGGCATCTTCGAATAATGTATCCATATTTCTGTAAAGAAATATCTGAGAAAAAGTGGAAAAACATCTAAAGAATACTAGAAAACCGAAATGAGTAAAAAACACAAACTAAATAAACGACATCTTGAAATTCTTGAAAAAAGTGACAGCCTTAATTTTAGCCAATGGGGGCACCCCAACAAAATGGCGGTCTTAATTATAGCCAATGAATGGGTATCGGGGCTACAGGCCACTAAGTTTTGACCTATTCTATGGGTGATTCCAACGCCTGGTTGTGCGTAGTTGTGGTTGAGTTTCTGATGGCTTAATTATTTTTTATTATTATTTTGTTTTCTCGACCGTTTAATATTTCAGCTTGAGCTTGACCGAAATGGCACTGTTACCTCCCGATCCAGTTTATACAATCAGAAACGTTGACAATGTGCCAGTTTATTCGCTGGCATTCAGCTTTTTACCTGGAGGTCTGGAGAGGTTACTAGCCGGCTCGAAGAACGGCTATGTTTATGCATACAACCTTCAGGTGAGATCTATAATCGATCGTCCTACTGATGTTACACATTCTAACGAAATTGCGCAGAAATTCGTGTGTGACGTAGTATGGCTTCTGGCTGTAATATCATTATTCTTTGTTTACTACCCACATTTTGTGACCTAGAAAAATACTGGGACATCGGCTAACAAAGAGATAACAAATAAAAATATCGATACATTGTTGTGATTAGGTATTTATTATTTATTGAATACTATTTAACAGTGATTATGTAGATAGTAAAAATAATAAATTCATATTCTTTGAATTTTTTTCTTGTGTCTACCCTTTATTTCTTACTTGAAAATTATTTCTTTTCAGACTAACCGTGTGCAGCAGAAGATTCAAGTTGGTCAAGCTCCCATTCTTCATCTCATCCATACCAATAGTCACCTTGTGACTCAGGAAAAGGGGGGGAAATTTAAAATATTTGCTTTAACTAACAGCGGTTACAAAGAAGAAGCACTTATCAACATTGACTATCCAGGCTTCTGCCGTTTTGAAGCCAACACAAAACTCGAGACAATCTATGTACCTGATAAAGAAGCGAAGATATACATATATAATTTTTCTGGAGAGAAGCTTGGCTCTTTGGTACCTGTTAGTACTGACAATACTACACCAAAACTAGGAGACCCAATGTGTTTGAAGTATGTTGAGTTTCCTGGTGATAGACCATGCTTATTGGCAGGTTACGAAGCTGGCTGGCTACTTCTGTGGGATCTCAATACTAGTCAGTGCATTGGCAAACTGTATACGAAAGAGTGTCCAATGTCAATAGATTACCACCTTGAGCAGCAGAGAGGAATAATTGGTAATGCTTCAAATGTGATACAGATATTTAGCATAGGAAAAAAAGACTTAGGCATGACCCTGAAAGTGGATATTCCAATTAAAAACTCTGGTACCAACAAAGTTCAGTCTCGCATTGATGGTAAAGTGTTTGCATCGGGTGGTTGGGATGGACACATCCGCATTTTTTCCTGGTTTTCCTTAAGACCTTTAGTTGTGCTCACAGAGCATAAGCAAACAGTACAAGATGTTGTGTATTCTACAGAAAAAGTCTCTCTATGGAAGGCCAATATAATGGCTGCGGGGGGACTAGATGGTGCTATTACCCTTTGGGATTTATACAATAACAAAAATTGAATTGCATTTAATAAATAACAACATGCTAGACAGTCAACTTGGGACAACCTACTTTAAATATCAAGTAGAACAAAAACCATTTATTTCATAAACACTTCATAGGAAAATAATATGAGAAATGTCTTTGGAATCATGCCAGTATTGCCTTTACTTAACTAGTAGATTAAACCAATCGTCAAATGATGCTTTAATTAATTTGAAGATATAATTTTATAGAATGCAATATAATGCCATTGTAAATTTGAATTGGATCTCAAGTAATGTACAAATGTTGGTAAATAGAGGCATATAATGTCCACGTAGTGTGGCATACTGTTAGATTATAAGTTAACATGTTGTAATTATAGTGATGAATATTTTTTCCATGATTGATTTTTAGTAATGTTTTTCTATGAGACAAGACATTATAGGCCTATGAAACATGAAATTTTGTTGTTATTTCATCATCGTTTTTACTCGGCTGAGCCAACATGACACCTGCAGGTTATACCCGTACCTCTCACATGACAGAATGGAGTAAAAGAGATGGCATGTATGACTGGCATATTTCATGTTAGCTCGGCTGAGTTATAGCATGTTTTTAGTGACACAGTTGTTGCATCTGGTTAAATACACAGAGACATGGCTATTGTATTGTTTTGTTCATGTGTATTAATAAAATGCTGTAATTTTCATTACCTATACTTACAGCCTATTATCATCCAACATAAGGCTTAGGGACATTAGGGATAAATTTTTCTATCTGATAAGGTGATAAGATAAGTCTATTATATTAGAGCAAAACATTTTTTTTTAAGTTTGCCTAGCGCCGACAGAAATATTTATTCCAATGCAATTTATTTTATGAAGCTACCTACTTACTTTTTTATTGAATAGGTACCTACTTTTGTTGAATGTTGGTAATGTTGTGTCGTATCAAGAAGTGAAGGCATTGACTGAGAGACGAGCAAAGTTCTTAAATCAACAAAGAAGAAGCTTTCTTCTTCTTCATACGATACGGGCGTTTTCCGCAACTCTACGTCTTATTGCGCCTATTTTGCGTGAGGAGGATATGCAGCTAGACTACTCCAGCCAGCACAGCTCTGCCAGGAAAGCACCCAGTCACCAGTGCCCTCACGTCGGAGACCGCTTCGCGGACGCTTCCCGGCGAGCCGAGGTACCTCGCCCGGTAGGGGGCCACTCCGTCACATTCAACTAGGACGTGAGCATCTGTCTCTTCGGCCCTCATGCAACCTCTGCATAGGGGGCTGTCAGTATGTATACTGACAGCCCCCTATGGTTATGGGTTATGGAGTAGTAGGCTATGGGCCCTCGCCCACGTCCGATAATCGGTAGCCGATTTTGTCTGATCTCCCTTTCGCACTCACATAATAGAAAGGGAGATCAGACAAAATCGGCCACCGATTATCGGACGTGGGCGAGGGCCCATAGCCTACTACAATTTTATTTATAAAGATTATAACTTAGGACGCAAAAATTACTTGCTCTCCAACATAAATTGGGTCAGTTTAGGGAAACGGGATGCCAATTTTAGTGTTCGGTGTTTTAGAAGTGTGCCACATGCTGAGATGGTTGTCAATTTATATTTGACCTTAAAATTAAAACAATAAAAAATAAAAACCTTTGTGTAATGCATTTGTGTAATGTTTAGAGCTAGGGTAGCCACTGTTTATTATTTGTCATTTTGTTTCGATTTCTTTTCACGTTGTGGATATTTTTAAGTTAATAAGTGAAATCTAAAAGGCAGTGAAATAATGTGAAGTATCAAAAGTAAACGTTATCTAATACATTAGTTTTGATTTATTTTTACATCGTGAATAGTTTTAAAGTTCAATGGTAGCATTTTTATATATTTATTAGTTTACAAGTTATGTATGTAGGTATAGATAGATATGTTTTCTTATTGGGTGCTGTTGGAAGGTTGCAATTCTGTTTTGATATTTTACATGTAGTAGTAAAAAATCAAGGTCTACAAGCAAAAATATGATAAGTAAGTACGGACGAATAGTTTAAGAGTCATGGACACTGTGTGCGCGGAGAGCTAAGAAATTAATGCTGAATATTGTAGAACCGTAATTTTTAGTGTCTAGCTAGACTAGATATTATTATCACATTTGTGTTATTATTAAGTAGGTAGGTAAGTATATTAAGTTACATTTTGCTGACGAAAAATGATAGTGGAATTTTGGCTATGTATAGTCGGTACCTACGTTAAGTGTAGTAGTCTGACGACCTCCGTGGCCGAGTGGTGTAGGCACCGGTTTCAAAGTGCAGGTGCCGCTATCTCCAGAGGACCCGGGTTCGAAAACGAACTTTTCAATATTTCCTCGGGTCTGGGTGTAGGTATGTATGTGGTAATACCCGTTGCTGTTTCCAATTTCCATGATACTAGTGCTTAAGCTACTATACGTTGTATTGGAACAATGTATGTGATGGTGTCCAATATTTATTATTATTTATTTATTATAAGTAGGTACGGAACCCTTCATGGGCGAGTCCAACTCGCACTTGGCCGATTTTTATATTTGGATGGCTGCAGATTACAGTAGCTACAGACGCGTGTGCAGACTGTGGCGATCAAATTGGGAATGAAATTGTGATCACGTCACGGCTGCTATGTTTGCTTTGCTATATGAGTAGAGTACACAGCCATGTAGGTACCGTGTACAGACTACAGTCATAGTAAAACAATATAAGTAAGCGGACTGGAGCCCTGAGCGAGCGATAATAGGCTAAACACGTAGGGCTGTCGCTTAGAGTTTATTCAATCGTCAAAAATGCATAGTCAATCTCTATACAAAACAGTTTTCCCCTGTTGCCCCCACCCTGGGCGTCAGGAATCTATAATACAAAGTTTTTTAATTATTTTTGTACATAGACCAGGGGCTGACTAAAATTTTTCATTACCTACGTCATGTTATCTGTTTAGTGGTTTGAAAAATTACGGTCGAAATAGTATAAATTAAAACGTGGCTTTACAACAACACCAAGACCAAGACAAATAGACATGTTCATGCACACAAATATTTGTCTTGTTCGGGAATCGAACCCGATACCACTGGCGCAGAAGATGGGTAGCCTACCTTGGCGCAGGGGCCTGTCAAAAACCGAATACAATATGTACCTACGCCCACTGCGAATCGAACCCGGGGCCTCTGGGTCTGAAATCGGTGGTGTGAATCACTAGACCGCAGAGGCGGTTAAAAATTTATATTATGCTCCCAGTTTATTAATCTAATCACATACCTACCTACACATAGGATTACAAGTTACAATAATTTGTTATTATAAATGTTTTTCTTTCTTCTTTCTTTCTATTTGAAAATTAAACTACAAATTGGTACCTATCTGGTCAACGAAATCGGAAGCAGAACTATTTAGGTAGGTAAGCAGCTATACAAAATATTATGTACCTACGTATCTACGTATGATAATTATAGTAGGTAGATTGTACTCACCGTTCTTGTTCGCTATGTAGGTAATGCGAAGAACGATAGTTCTGGATTAGACAACCCGCTACTGAGACATCCGTATACACTACAATATTTTTTACTTCTACTCGAATTTTTAGCCATCGTAGGTACACGCACGAATTATTACAAATACAAATACAAAATTATTAGAGGGAGGCAGCGCAGCGGCGCGGAGCGTGCGTGTGGTGGGCACGTGGTGGGCACGGACAGTTTTACCTTGATAATATTATGCGCGGTCGCGCCGGCGGCGCCGCGCGGGCGGCGGGCGGCGGGCGCTGCCACGCATGACTGTCGCCCCGTTATCACCGATAAATTTTGTCAGTGTGTGCGTGCGACGACGCATGACGACGCATATACGTACGGGCGCGCTCACATACAAACCGTTTGGGGTGCCTGTCCAGGCAGTCAACGTACTTATATTGTTTTACTATGCTACAGTCTATTCGCTTAGATAGTGTCGCTCTGCCACAATGCCGTGCGGGTGTACCGACACTATCTAACCATTCTAACCGAACGGACTATACAGCCGACTCCAGCAGATCGTATGTCAAATTGCTTGCACCGTCTGTGGCTACAGACGACGGTGGTGGTAGAAATTCTATTGATTGATTATTTCAAATTATATTGATTGATTATTTCAAATTATATTTACTTTTTTGCATTCACAATGCAATTTTTATTATTGAAAATGAAATATTAGAATAATAAAACGCTGGCTCACAGCGCGTAAGAAGTATTGGAAAAATTCGACGCTTCCTCTAACGACTCCGTAGCTCAGCGGTCCCGGTGAAAGGTCCCGGGTTCGATTCCCGGCAGAGCTACTTGGAGGATGGGTCGTTTTTTTTTAATATTTCATTTTCAATTCTATTGATTGTTAAAGTGGCTACTTAAACTAACAAATATAATTCTGTGCTTTAACTATCAATAGTAAGTAAGTAATTATATATTTTTTTCATTAGTAGTTAGTGGTGCAGTATCGGCACCACTACCAACAGAATAATATACCTAACCAGTCTAACCTGCCCCCTGATTCACAAACCATCGGAAACGCTCCCGACAGCAGAATGTATGCCCTGTCTCTGTCAGTCACTATAAAATAGACAAAGATAAAGCACAGAATTCGAATACGATTCCGCTTCCGACGGTTCGTGAATCAGGGGGCAGCACTACCTATTCTATGCCACTACATTGCGTTGCTACTATTTGAAAGTTGAAACAGATAAAATTACCTACCTACTTATAAAATGGAAATAAGAAAAATTAAATGCAACTGTGAATTAATATTTTAATTTACACATACATTAAGTTTAATAATAAATTACTAATATCACATTTACAGTGCGTACTCTCTATTTTTTTCAACAACCCCATCCACTTCTGAGTATCTTAGCAAAATCAGTACCTACCTAGGTATTCAATATTTATTTATGACCAAGATAAAAATATGGCTTCCTGTGAAAATTGATTACATTTTTTCTTAAGTAGGTAGTTAATCTTTGTGCTTAACTTAAGTAGGTTCTAAAGGTAGGTATTGGATACTCATAATATGGTTGATGGCTGGTTGGACTTCATTATATTAAATTAACTTAAAGTAAGGACTAGCAACTTTAAAAGATAGGTATTGAACTCTGTTCGGATTTAACATATTTGTGATATGTATTACCAATATTACTGAATATAAGTAAATTACCTTTACACATTATTTGAGAATGTTACAAATTTATTTTTATACTTGAACAATTTTCCTAGATTTTGGAATGAGAGCGTCATCGTCTGTTGCCACTTCTACGAGTCTTCGACGTTTCCTCAAAGGTCTGGAAGATTCTGATGTTTCTCGTGGCTTCGAGACGATTTTCGCCATTTTATTTCCTAATCGCGTTATTTTGAACTTTGGTAAAGTTTGCTCAGGATTAGCCGTTTCAGAGTTTTCACTTTCAACTTTGTCTTCATGTTCTATTCGCTCGTTAATTTCACTGCTCTGTTCACTAACGTTGTTACTTTCTGCAACAGCGTTATCTATTATCACTTCGCCGTTAGCACTATTAGTTTCTTCTCTATTTTTGTCATTATTCATAGTAAAGTCTAAAGGTCCTTCGTTGTCATCAGTCCTAGGTTCTGTTTTGACTTTGGTTGTGCAATGAGCTTGAAGGAAAGCCGATAAGGGCATAGGAATTGGTATGGGGAGAGGAATGGGAAGGACTACAGGATAAGGCACTAACACCGTCACGGGTGGCACTTGGCCCAATCCTGGAGGAAAGTTCATGGGAGGGGGAAGACGAGGTCTCTCTTGGTGTAAAGCAAATCCAGGTCGCGGCATGAAGTTTAGTCGCGGGGGAAACATGCTCGGGTGTCTGAGATCGTTAATGTGTCCGTTGTCCATGAACGTTGGAGGTGGCATACCAAATAAAGCATTAGGGAAAGGTGGGGCTTGAATAGGGTGATGGTTAACGGGGTGTGGTGGGGAAAGGATGGCACCATTAGTGACGGTGGAGGCTGGTGAAGACCCGTCTACTGACGGGCTGCACGTGCGTAAGTCCTGGGCTTTGGGAGTTGATGTCCTCTGCCTAGCAGTCTGAGAGGTCACCGTCGCTGAGCATTTAGACGTTCTACGCTTCCTCAAGTTCATTTTGTTGTTTCTAGTTTCCTTCTTACTCTCAGGCGATTTCTGCACAGTCGTCCTTTCTTCCGATGACCTTTTAGGTTTCATTAGTTTTGACGTCGGGGCTATAGTTATGAGGGGTAGTGGGGATTTTCTAGATGGCTTTTGGGTGTCTGCTTTTTCTGTATTTGCCTTGTTTGTGGTTTCTTGAGTGGGTGACCCAGATCGTTCGGAAGTGGGTGAGGTAGACCGGCTTTTACAATTCTTGAGCCAGAGCTCTGGAGTGATGAGGTTGGAGGCGGACGGGGCGTTCACGAGGTGAGGGTTGAGATCGAGGTGCGCCTGCGTCTCCCGGCAGAAGATGTGCATCTTGTATTGATTGAGGCATTTGTCCGAGCAGAACTGCAACTGCGTAGCACCGTCCTGTAACGATAAGTTATCAAATTAGGTTGTACGTTTAAGAATCGTGCTGATAAAATCACAATAAACTTTATCTAAAAACGATGTTTTCGGTAGGTAGGTAATGTGTATAATAATAAGATTAATTAAATGATCGCTTTAAATATACTTAGGTAGGTAGGTACTTATATCGTAAATAGTTTCAATACAACTAGGAAGGAGAGTAGCGTGTAGCTACTTAGGAAGGGAAAATGCTTTTAAAAATAAAGTAGAAGTTCAAAATTGGTAGCAATCATGTAGCAATAATTACCTGAAAATCGACGTAAGCGACCGTGTGTCGAACATGGCGGCACCAATCGCACGTTTTGGCGCGCTTGAAGTTGGCGCGCCGTGATTGGCTGAAGCAGAGTTCGGAACAGAATGTCGCGCCTGCCTGCTGGAGGGCGCCACTCTCGCTTGTAATGCTCTTGTTACACCACGAACATTCATCTGAAAAGAAAAAATAATATTGGTCATTGCAGGTTTACTTCCAAAAAGGGAAACCACAAACCGGCCTAGCTTGCGCACCACGAGAAAAAATATGTCTTCTCTCATCCACGAACGGCAGCAGCGCAGTCTCGCTTGGGTAGGTAGTTGGCTTTTCCTACCTATCTTATTAATATTATAATGATGATACAAAACGGGACTGGCAGATAAGCAGGTAAGTATAATAAAATAAACATATTTTGTCTGAAAAAGTGATTGAAAACCGTTCACATTAGTGTTTCCTCCAATTGCTCCGGAAAGGAATGTTCGCGGTTTTAAGTAGGTACCTACCAGAAAAAAATCTTTCCTTATTCTGTGGTTCCGACAAAAAATCTTGCTGTGCGTTGTTTAGCATAAAGGCCTGAAGACATGGTTAAAGTTTTTGCAACGGTCGGTGCCCCTAACACCCTGTACCTACGTAGGTAACCAGGTGAAACCTTGTGTGAAAAATCTGAAAATATTTGAGGAGCTGGCGAACAAAAACCGGTGCCCTAACACCCTGTATTACCTAACTCGTGTAAGCACTAAGCACCAAAAGAAATTCTAAAATTAAAAAAAATAACAAAACTATCTTCTCACTTGAAAATTCATAGTCAACTTATCTCACGTCACGTTGCAGCTCAACATTAAAATTCGTCGAATCGTTAGTTCCCATCCCAACGCTATTTTGTACGACGCAGAAATTAATAAGGTTTGTAACCTAACGAGCCATCACTGAGCGAAACTCGGTATCAGTATAATGAGTACGGGCTCGGTGTAGCGTTTCACTGTTTTTTTCTCATCCAATATCATTCGCAAATTAATTGGCGGTGGTTACTTGAGAAGTGACAACAATCCCCCGCCCGTTCTCGTACTGTTCTGTATTGTATAGCGAACAAATTACTTTCCATATTTTATTATCATTTGATACTTTGAAGTATCTTCTTACATATTTTACCTATTGATAATGTGTGCGTGCTTAACTTCAAATACCTACATACTTAAGTACTTTGGATTGTTTATGGGTTTAATTTTTGTTTTTTTATTGTGTCTACATAAGAGCAAACCTCTGCTTTATTCTATTTAAGATACTATGCGTGTAAAATTATGTTAAAAATGAAATTTTTTTTTGGTGTGTGGTGTGGTCCATCTTGTACATCTGCCTTATGTATTTGTATCTAAGTAAGTATCTATAATTTTTTGTAACTTTTAACGTTTATACGGTTACAGTTATTTGCCATTCGTTCTATATGGTTTGATTAAGTAACAAAACTAGAAGCTCTAAGGAATTTAAGAAAAATATCGCCATATTCTTAATGAAGCCATCATATTTCGCGATATAACTAACCTACTATCTAAATTAAACAGTTAAACCACCCTACCAGATATCCACACCAAAGAAAAGCAACGTCATGGTGCAAGGGGATATTGAAAAGTTCCTAGAAACTATCCCATCACAATATGTATCGCCATATTAATCTCACACGGACCCCTCAATTATTTAATATAGGCAGGATCCCACGGTTTTCACTGGAAACGGGGCGTAGTAACTCCATTAAACCACATTAAACCTCCGAATTCAAAGAATTACAGCTGCTACTAGGGGGTTTTCTATTTCTGAGAATAAACATTACGATTGTTTTAGTGATTATGTTATTACTAAATATTAAGTCATGATTTGTAGTTGTTTGTGAGATTGTAAGAACTTTGTGTTCAGCATTGGACATGGATTGGGGAAAACTTGGCGGAGCCGAAGCCGAAAATTTTCAGAAGACTTGAGAATCTTTTATTATTTTTATGCACTCACAAATGCAATGAGAAGTTTTCCAGTAGGTATTTATAGCATTCTATAATGCTTAATAGATGTCGATTCGACCACTTTTCTTAATTTTTTTCAATTTTCATGTATGGTATGGTTTTTTGCGTTCCCTAGTTTACGGAAAAGTTGACCGTATTTTTTCACGAATTGTGATGCGTTGCGTTATATTAATGCTATGTGATTTATCGTTTTTTCTTATTTTTACCTGATCTCGAATATATTTTAAATAACTGATAATGTCAGAAAGAAAAAATCATGTTTTACTTCACATTTGTTTATCAGGGGAGCTGCCAAAAAATATGAATAGGGACATTTGACTCTGGGCTACTGGATAGTGGACACATACCCTTGTTCTTCTGTTTGGCGGCCTGCTCGGGGCTCCCCTCGCGCGCCCTGGAGGCGGCCCACCGTCACAACTCCAGCTACTCGTAGCGTACCAGCTTAGCAGCTCGTTCATTGCCGTCTCTGGACTCCTGGACACATACCCTTGTTCTTCTGTTCAGCGGCCTGCTCGGGGCTCCTCTCGAACGCCCTGGAGGTGGCCCAGTGGCGCAGCTCCAGGCGCTCGTAGCGTACCAGCCTAGCAGTTCATTCATTGCTGTCTCTGGACTTCTGGACACATACCCTTGTTATTCTGTTCGGCGACGGGCTGCTCGGGGCTCCCCTCGCGCGCCCTGGAGGCAGCCCACCGGAACAACTCCAGCCACTCGTAGCGTACCAGCCTAGCAGCTCGTATATAAGTTGCTGTATCTGGACTACCGGACACATACCCTTGTTCTTCTGTTCGGCGGCCTGCTCGGGGCTCCCCTCGCGTGCCCTGGAGGCGGCCCACCGGCGCAGCTCCAGGCGCTCGTAGCCGTACCAGCCCAGCAACTCGTTCATTGCTGTTTCGGCGAACTCCTGGAATCAATAGCACTACATGTTAATTTTTATTGACAAAGTAAAGTAACGAGTTGAGTTTTCTCCTAGTGTTCTAAGAGAACTCTTGGAAATAACAACAGTCGACACCGCAAAAAGCCGGTAGCTAAGTAGTACTAAGTATATACTAACCTAACCTAACCTAACCTAACCTATACTAACACCCGTTTGCACTAAACTTAAGAATCGCCTAAGTCTTTTCCTAGCTAACTTAAGACATTCTTAACAAAAAATTGCTTTGCACTAACCTCGAGACATTCTTAAATGCACTTTAGGCTATTCTTAACTTACGGGCCCGATATCGAGCACCTAGACAGTCCATTCTGACAGCTAATTTCGTATTGCAAGTGACTCCTCTGTCACGGCTGTCACCGGAACAGAAAAGCTTGTGGCTTTTGTATTCTTGTTTGTTAGATAAAGACACAACACATGTGACATACGTCATTTATCATTTATTAAAAAAAACTGTATTTATGTTTTGCTTGACAGTTGAGCTCAGTTGACTTTTTCTTTTCTCGGTGAATTACCCCTACCAAATAAAATAGACAACGCCTTAGCTTTTGTCTCCGTTTAACTCACGAAGGAATCAATGAAAAGTTTCAACCAAAAAAATATCCAGTGACCTACTTTACCTCGCCAGTTTTAAAATCCATAAACAATTAATATTTGAATTTATTCATTCATTCTCTTAGCAAGGCAATGGGCGTTTTCACACTGGACGATAACGGTAACGACACGATATTACACCGATATCGTCCCGATATCGTCCGCCGATATCGGCACGAAATCGTCACGATATCGTCACGATATCGGAACGATATCGTCACGATATCGGAACGATATCGGTGTGTGAAACGATAACCAGCAGCTTGCTATGCGGTTAGTCGCATTACGCCAGCTAAAGTAACCGCGCGGCTCCAAGTTTTATATTAGTTATTATACTAGTATAGGTATTCGAGGTAATAATGGCAGCAGTAAACAAATTACGTTTGCTTTATCTTTTATATTTACGGCGAAAAAAACGATATCGTCAAAGAACATTTTGAGTTGATCCTATTCTTCAAGTGCGATATTTAGAGGGAACATATTACCTTCTCTTCGATAAACTGTGTGCGCGAAGTAAAATGTTTTATAAATTTTTTCGAATAAGCCAGGACACTTTCGAGGACATTTTATTTATTTGGTGGATCAACAGTTAAAATACCAATTATGAAACTATTAATAGCTACAGTAAACCAATTATAGATCCACACCAATAAGGCACATTATTTTTACATGCACATAATATTACTTACCTATATAAAAAAAAGCGCCTTTAAAAAAATGCCACCAAAAAGTAAGAAATAAATAATACCTCTATACTGGATTAACACCAAATAACGTAAGTAAGTACTTTCAAGACGTCGGGCACTTCAAAGTACTACTTAAGTTATTTGTTGTGAATACAGTATTAGAGTTAGAGGTATTATTTCTGACTTTTGGCGGCATTTTTTGAAGGCACTTTTATTTTTTATAAAAATATTTTTATGTCATTCTTTTTAGTGCATCATGCAGGCAATTTTCGTGTATAGTGCTCCAATCTTTTCTGTTCCGGTGATTATCTTTGGAACTTAACAGTTTTCATACGACAGTCCATTTTGACAGCTAATTTCGTATTGCAAGTGGCTCTTCTGTCACGACTGTCACCGGAACAGAAAAGCTTGTGGCACTGTACATACCTATTATCTTGGTAAATAGTACCTATAGTATAAACACATCTTAGATTTCTGCGCGAACTGTCCATATAAATAAAACACTTTCACGGATTTTTTCACGCAATTTATTTAACAACTTGGTTGTTGTTAAATAAATTGCGTGCAAAAATCCGTGAAAGTGTTTTATTTATACCTATAGTATGTTAGGATGTACACATAAACCGCATCAACCACAAATACTCATCTGATGTAAAACGTATCAAAATCGATTCAGCCAAACGTGAGATATTCACGGACAAACATACATAATGTACATAAAGGGTCAAACTGAGAACCTCTTTTTTCAAAGTCGGTTGTAATACCAAAACCTTCTCCTGAATGTAACAAATACTTTTCTGAAAACCGCATCTCGCGGACAAACCTTCATACATACATACGGGTCAAACTGAGAACCTCCTTTTTTGAAGTCGGTTAAAATACTAAAACCTTATCCTAAATGTAACAAATACTTTCCTGAAAACCGCATTAAAATCAGTTCAGCCAAAAGCGAGATAATCGCGGACAAACATACATACAAAAAAATACAGGTCAAACTGAGAAGCTTCTTTTTTTTGAAGTCACTTAAAAATTATTACTATCGTTCGGTCATTGTCGATATTACATACTCGAAATAGAAGGGAGAGGTGAGGCGGGAGGAGATCCACCTCCTCTCTCCTCTCCACCAATCAACAAGCAGGCATAATCGTCGCGGAACTCACACCTAGCAAATAAAGAAAAAAAGCGCTACCTAGCGGTGGCTTTTAGCGTAAAAACCCAAAAATGCAGTAAATAACAGATAAACTGTTAATTACCCTTGGTTACTTTCGTTAGTAACCGGCTTCGCATCTTCCGCACTTGTGTCGTCGTTGCAGTCGGGAATAATTCCGAATCTTTCCCGTGGAATACTTACGAAATATTCCGAAGTATTACGAAACATTCGGAATATTTCGATCGTCAAAAAATACGGGAGTAGGTAACGATAAAAAGGCAGCAATCGGTAAAAAGCACTAGAAAGCAGTTGACACTTATTTTGAAACACCTTCCTAGCTAGAAAAAAGTCAATCATAGTAAAAGTAAGTATGGATGGATAGATATCTTACTATCTAGGTAGGTACCTCTTAAATAAAATTTCTGTAGATGTTTTAAGTGTTGAAGAAAGTAGGTACCTCCCTACGTACGGTAGGTACGTATTGTTTTAGCAAATTTTTAATGTTCTTGAATTGCTTAAAACGGATGAAAACATATTTTTAATCTATGATATTAAGGTAAGCCGATGAGAATTGGCTTGTACCTATGTACCCTTCGCTACGCCACTGCTAGGTAGGTACAAACCTCGGCACCGAGAAGCCGTCTTATATTAGAGTAGCAAGTGCTGAGGCTTATCATCACTTCACTATCACTAGGTAGGTAGGTACATAGTATAAAATAAAGTCGCTCTATGCATCTGTGTGTTTCTAAGCTTTCTTCTTTTAAACCACGCAACGGATTTTGATGCAGCTTTCACTGTCATTTAGAAAATTTAATTCCAACGATTTATAAATACATACAAAACATTCTAATTACTTACGTACCTATTTATGTACTTTACAGAGAAAATTACATGTTTTTTGGTGAAGCCGTAAAAAAACGATTTTTCGAGCGCTTACATTGCGAACGCTGAACCTTATTGCCCGTTTGCACTAAACTCGGGTTGAGCTTGTCATACATAAGATACATCTTAGCTTAGAAACAGCCTAAAACAGCCGAGCTAAAATTTTTGTTTGCACTGACAGACTACGTCGTAAATTAGTCATCACCTTGCTAAAAGAATGAATGAATGAATTCAAATATTAATTCTTTATGGATTTTAAACCTGGCGAGGTAAAGTAGGTCACTGGATATTTTTTTGGTTGAAACTTCTCATTGATTCCTTCGTAAGTTAAAAGGAGACAAAAGCTAAGGCGTTGTCTATTTTATTTGGTAGGAGTAATTCACCGAGAAAAGAAAAAGTCAACTGAGCTCAACTGTCAGGAAAAACATAAATACAGTGCGCAACCTTTTCTGTTCCGGTGGCCAAAACTAGAACTAACGAGTTTTGTTTTTAATGTCATTTTGCTAATACTTTCATGTTTTGCTGCTAAACATAAGCGCCGCTGTCATGGGAACAGAAAAGATTGTCGATCTGTAATGTTTTTTTTAAATAAATGATGAATGACGTATGTCACATGTGTTGTGTCTCTATCTAGCAAACAAGAATACAAAAGCCACAAGCTTTTCTGTTCCGGTGACAGCCGTGACACAGGAGTCACTTGCAATACAAAATTAGCTGTCAAAATGGACTGTCGTATGAAAACTGTTTTAGTTCCAAAGATAATCACCGGAACAGAAAAGCTTGTCGCACTACTCTTTGCTCACAATGCCACAGACAATAATCACTGATATAGGTATTTCTTAAGCCATAGGCGCTCGATATTGGGCCCGTAAGTTAAGAATAGCCAAAAGTGCATTTAAGAATGTCCTAAGGTTAGTGCAAAGCAATTTTTTGTTAAGAATGTCTTAAGTTAGCTAGGAAAAGACTTAGGCGATTTTTAAGTTTAGTGCAAACGGGTGTATAAGAGATGCATCAAAATAATTTACTACGGAATTGTATATCATTCAAAGGCCAACAAAAAAGTCCGCAACAGCGTCATAAATGTCAATCTCCTAAGGTTGACTCACAGTAACCATTTTTCTTTATTTGCAAAGCTAATTTCTCCTATAATCGGTATTAATCCTTATCCAAATAAGTTACCTTGGCCATTTAATGTAGGTAAATCAAAATTGTCCTTTACCCTATATCATTTAAATGAATACTTTAGAAGTTATCACATTTAAAATGACTGTAACTGTCGAAACACCAACAAATTGTTCAAACGAAGCCGGGCCGGGTCGCTAGTGCCTAATAAAGTAATAACAAGAATAAAAATTAGTTTTAGTGCTATGCTAACAGTACTTACCTACTTTGGTTGTTAATTTCGTCTTACATAGGTAAGGAATAAAATAAACATTGATCTTATCTAAGTCTGACGCCATAACAATGATGTTTTCAGCATTTTGTGTTCCGGCAGTTAGAGATAAGATAGCCAGTTCCTCAGTGATTGAGGATTCCGGGAGTAGTGCGCTTCCATCTTCAGCCTTATCACCACTTAACATTAAGTGTGATGAAGGCTAAGTGCTACCCCGTTGTGAATAAAAAAAAATTTACTTACGCTAAATAACAACCAATTCAACATCAATCCATCACTGAGCAAATAAGTACTTCGTTTTTAAAGAAACAACGTTTACCTACTTTATAAATTTTAATCGTAAATCGAAATATTGCGAATTATTCCGAAACATTACGAATCTTTCTCGGCGGGGACGGGGCGCGGGCGAAAACTTCTCCGGGGGGCCCGCCCGCCACACCCCGCCCCGCCCGCCGAGCCGAGCGCCACTAGACTAGAATTTATTCTGGCTCACTCATCTGTCTGTGGCGCCCGCCGCGGCTTGTGTCCGCGGCGCGCACGAGTTGTTTGTTCGTTCGTCCGTTCGCCTCGGTCGGACGGGCGGGACTCGGGCATACGATATTTTCTAGCAAGATTGACCTAAGATAAAAAGAATTGTCAATATTTTTAATCAAATCTATTTTGAAAAATTCTGATGGAAAGAAACTTTCTGAGAAGTATTCCGTAATTATTCGGAATCTTTCAGAAGTTTTGCAACTGTATCGTCACCGATATCGGCACGACAGACGATATCGTTGACGGTAACGACACAGTGTGAAAGCATTTAGTAGTGATTGTATGAAACTGCCAGTCCGACGATATCGTGCCGATATCGTGTCGTTACCGTTATCGTCCAATGTGAAAACGCCCAATGACAGAGTTACGACGTAGTCTGTCAGTGCAAACAAAAATTTTAGCTCGGCTGTTTTAGGCTGTTCCTAAGCTAAGATGTATCGTATCTAGGACAAGCTCAACCCGAGATTAGTGCAAACGGGCATTACTGTTGAAGTTAAGGTAATACTTTAGTGGCCCTCAAAGTTTTGACCTTTTAGATTTGAGGAAGTAGGTATAATACCTATCTTAAATCTTAAAAGGATTTTTTTTGTAGGGTAAGTAGTAGGTGTAAAATTGTATACCTACTTGATAAGATCAGACAAATAAGGCTACGAGTTGTCTTAATAAATTATCATCATTTCTAATGATACATAGGTACTTCATTCTAAACTTTGAACGTGCCAATATCTCAAAACAAATAACTTAAGATTGTAATCATTAATATTTCCGACAGATAAAAACTAATGAGATACCTTACAAATAGTAACGCAGACCGGCAGACCTTTAGCGTCACGTGTTTACAATATTTAAAATATCTACAATCTACAATCGTGTGGATATTTATAACTCGTAGGCGGCTTCGAAATAAAACGCAAAATATAAATGGGCGTCGATTGACCCCGTTACTGCGACATTTTATTGCGGACCATTACGTTAATAAATTCTTAAGAATATACAAAAGTGTTGCATTTTAACATCGATACGTTAGCGTAATTCAAGAAAATCTGTGCCAGACAGAAAAAGATATGTGTTGGGTTGGGCGCCATTGGCATTTGGTAGTTCTGGTGAAAAAAAATATGCGAATTTATCCATACCTACCAACCTACCTAATTACCTACCAATATTATAAATGTGAAAGTGTCTTTGTTTGTCCGTCTTTCACGTCAAAACGGAGCAACGGATCGACGTGACTTTTGGTATGGGGATAGTTTGCGGCCTGGAGTGATATGGGTAGGTACCTAGGTACTTTTTATCCCGGAAAAACATCACATTCCCGCGGGCGGCACGGCATAACGTCGTGTATTCCACGCGAGCGAAGCCGCGGGAGGAAGGCTAGTTTTTTTTCACTACGGGGTAGCACTTAGCCTTCATCACACCGGATGTTAAGTGGTGATAAGGCTGAAGGTGGAAGCGCACTACTCCCAGAATCCTCAATCACTGAGGAACTGGCTATCTTATATGTAACTGCCGAAACACAATAACGCTGAAAACATCATTATTATTGTTATGTTACGATAAGATGGTGGTAGCTAGCCAGGCGGACTAAGAACAAGTCCCTACCACCAACCAAACCGAATACAATATGTACTCCACTGGGAATCGAACCCGGGACCCCTGGGTCTGAAATGGGTCGGTGGGAACCACTAGACCACAAAGGCGGTTAAAAGTCAGTTAGTTAGTAGGTAATAATGTTGAGGAAAAACTTTTCTACCACCTTTTTGCAAGAATTGTAGTTTTTCTTTGCAGAAAATGAGCACACGACAAGTAAAATAACTTCAATAATTTACCTCTTGTAATCAAATAACTCTTTTCGTCACAAACTTCTCAATTTACTTACATACTAGGTATATCGTAAGTATCATTAGTTACCACGCCAAAATACATAATCGAAGCTTACGTGCGAACAAAATCCTTAAGCAAAATTTTAATCCACATTCTCCATCAAAGTAGGTACCAACACATCGTTTGCGAAACGTAACGCGTAAAGTCAGACGAGTACACGTTGTCTAAAGATGCCTTCATTATGGCAGAAACCGTATATCTCTTTGACACACGAGCATCTAAATAACCCGATTTAATTAATCTGCCGCTCAAGGATCTACTGTGTCGGTCGCTGGTCGAGTTTCAGGAGGAAGATGACCAGACCATAGTACCATAGCCACGGTGTCTCCTTATAATTGGGCTCCCGTTACAGAAAGTGCTGTGTCAACTGAATAATATTTGCATCGATACGGTACTACTTTTTTTTATGAAGCACTAGCTAAATTTTATATTAGGTAAGTACTTACCAAATAAATGAAATAGGTTATAATAGCATTTAAAACAAATTAAAGCTACAATAATATTGAAGGTAGCTGTACAGACACGAAGAACTTTGCCACATTGAAGCGATTCGAAACAAAAGAATCTGTGCCACAGAAGTCATTTATTATTGTAATTATGACATAGCATAGTCAGTTTAGGTACATATAAATCGACCGATTGGCACATGGGTATAGGGATACGCCAGTGGTCTCGGGTTCGATTCCCGAACAAAACAAATATACACAGAAGGCAGGTATCCTACCCCTGCGTTAATTACAATTTACCTAATACAATACAATACTTATCATCATGTAGGCAAGGCACCCGTTCATATAGAGAACATAAAATAAACGTAGCGTTTGAGCACTAGATAGTAAGATCTTTCGATTCAATTTACCAACAGTGTTGCCAGTGTAGTGTTGCTTAATAATTATCACTGAAAATGCGATATGTCGAGCGAGAGTATATGCTGAAAGTGCCGTAGATGGTTGTAACGTAAAACGGGCGCCCATTATTCGGCTTTTGCTTGATCAAAACTTTCGCCAATATAATGCATTCAAAATACAGAATATCATGTTTATTAACGCTGCATATCAATTAGCAATGCCTCGTTGTGAGCGCGTTTGGTAATTAATATCACGCAAAATACTCGCAGTGATTTTGGAAATACACACCCGTACACGTACGAATACAAATTAATGTTGTAAATACACAGGGTTTTTGTATAAAAAAAGAAACTTATTTTAATAACGAGTTCACTGATAAAATGTTCGACGATTTATTTTTTCAGATGCGATATCGTATTAAAATATTTAACGAAACTTATTAAAATGTTTATTAATTCTGTATGATTGTGTTAGTAATAGCTTACCTACGATAGTTTTTATAGCTCATAGTTGTCTTTAAAGTGGAAATTCAATAAATGTGTAGTTTTTCTAGAGCCAAATTCTTATTGCTAATCGAATCGGTAGGTATTAGGATTGGACCTAAGTTTTTTTTACGTATTCTACGCTTGGAAAAATTAGAGGTTGTTAACCTGTTGTTAACTAACTAAAGAATATAAGTACTTAGTTATTTTAATTTTTAGTTTTTTGCATTCACAATGCAATTTCTATTACTGAAAAATGGAAAATGAAGTAGGGCAGGCGTACCGGTTTTGGCCACTGTACCGGTATTGGGGTAAGGCTCATAGTTTTTGCACATTTTGTGAAAATTTGCTGTCCCAAGGGTTTGAATATAAAAATAATTTTCAATTTTTTTTTAATTCCACTTTTAATAAAAACACACAAAAGGACGTATATTTCTTTATTATGTTTATTTTTTTTATAAATATATTCCTATTGTTTACATTTAATACATTAATGTCAAAAAAGGGCTACTTTTTTCTTCCATACAATTTGTTGATGTCCGCAAACGCTTACTCGACACAAATGATTGGTATTTACAGTTTTTTATGACTATAACTTTTTATTTTCGCATATAACTTGTTCTATTGGATCATAGCTACAAAATTAAAACTAAAATAGGCTACAATTTATCAGTTGTATTGTTTTTATTCACAAATTTATAGGTGTCCCAAATTCTGTTCAGTTGTAATACTTCAGGTGTGCGACGCGATATTTCTCAGACTTTATAATAATCTACCACAAAGATTCATTTACTTAAAGTGGCATCACTGGCCCATCATGCTTGACACATTTCTGAACGATTCCACCATCTTTTTTATCGTGTCATTTGGAAAAAAGTGCTGGAAACTGCTGAGTGTTATTCTGTGGTGTCGTCTACAAATATTATTCTGTGGTGTCGTTAAGAAAAGGTAAGGTTTATTCTTTTGTATTATCATTAATTGAATAGCTATCTTGATTTGGAGTTAAAAATCAAGTAAAACATTAATTTCTTTTATGAATTGTGACAAATTTCGAAGGATAAATTCATAAATGTATATGTTATGATTTTTTTTAGGTTAGGACGTGTTAAAAATTCTATCCGTTGTGCGACAAAGTGACACAAATTTGTGCGACGTGTCACAACGGAAATTATAAAGGGAAGTGTAAATTGTTAAATTTAAGATTAATTTCATTGATTATCACTAAGTACATATTTTTGCAACCTATAAGCACATATAACTAATACTTGGATGGATACCTGGATGATATTAAAGTATGAAAATGCAAAACTTTCTTACTTATATAATTAAAAAATCCAAATTTGCGTAAGTAGCGCCATCTTTTTGAGACTTGAGTTTTACCGAGCGATAGCAACAACCTTAAGCATCTTAATTGATTTGTGATATTTGCTAAGAGCTAAAAATAAGTTTATTAATATAGAAAAATAAAAAAATATGCACAGAAATTCATATTTTTTATTTAATAATAATATTTATTTTATCAATTTATTACACACAGAATAACGAAAACTGAATAAACAAAACACTAAAAAAGACAAACACAAACATAAACACAAGAACTAAATACCCCTTTCTAAAATGCAAAAACACAGTCTTTGTGTACAAAGGTTTACAAATTCCTTTGTAACACATAATTTCAGTAGTGACACATTCCGTTGTGATCTCCTTTGTGCGATTAGTGCAAAAAATATAAGCCTTACCCATTGGTCACTTTTCACTTAAAAGTTATATAAATAGGAATTAAATAATTATTGCTTATATTTATTAATGGCGAATAAAAGGTTGGACTTTTAGTTAATAATTACAGCACTTACCTTTTTTTATGTAATACGATATTTTAGAAATAAACACGTGCTATGTTTCAAAGTTAACATTTTGTAAAATTCTTAAGCAAAATGTTAAGGGTAAAGGTTAAGTAAAATCATTTTTTTTTCTACAATAAAATTATTTTATGGTTATTTAATATTTTATATCATATTGGAATATGTTTCTTCTAGATGGATTAAGTGTTGTTTTTTCACTGTTCTTACAAAAAGTTGGGAAACAATAAGTGGCCAAAAGTGGGGCTAGAAATTTTAGCATTGTGCCACCTTTGGCCACTTTGGCATTAGTAGAAAGTTTCCAACCTATCATAAAGTTCATTTATTTTAAAAGATTCACAACTCACTTTTGTTAGCTAACGTACTAGAAAATTTGAGGCTAGTGTAGGCACTAGCCTACACTAGCCTCAATCCGCTAATTTTCTTTTAATCAAGTGATAAAGGTATACTTATAAAATTGTAGTAAGGAGCTAGCTGTGATTGAAATACTATTTCATGTAGTGTTTTAGTCCAGAACTCTAATAAGACATCAATTAAGCATAAACTCAACTTATAAATATAGTAATTTTATGAAAGTGGCCAAAACCAATGCAAACGGTGTATTTGGCCCCCTCCGCAGAATTTGTTCTAAATAAAAAAACTATTGATTGTTTTTTACTTCGTAGATTGTACCCTTAAAGGTCGATAAATTAGCTATAACTCTACATTATAAACTTTCTCTAAAATACTTAAGATCATTAAGCACTAAGCGGTTAAAAGTGAAAAAATCCTTAAAGTGGCCAAAACCGGTACGCCTGCCCTATTTAGAAAAAGTCGTGGGTTCGAGTCCCATCGGAGCTGATTGTGAGACGGGTCGAGTATTTCTAAATACTACATTTTCCATTTTTCAGTAATAGAAATTGCATTGTGAATGCAAAAATCTAAAAATTAAAATAACTTGCAATAGTAATTTCATCTTTAGCGATTGCCAAATACTTACATGGAAAGGTATTTCTTTCGCGTGTGGGGGTAGTAATATCTCCACATTGATGAAATTAATGCTGACTATACAGCGAGTAAGAAGTATTGGATAAATTCGACGCTTCTCGTAACGACTCCGTAGCTCAGTGGTTAGAGCAGACGCCCGGAAAGCGAAAGGTCGTGTGTTCGAGTCCCATCGAAGCTGATTGTGAGACGGGCCGTTTTTCAGTAACTAAAGAATCTTAAGAAAAGTTGAAATTTGCAAGAATCCATGTTAAATCTTGCTGCATTTATGTAACGCTAACGCCTTTTGTACACTAAAGTCGAACAAAGAAATGTCCTGGTCAGACCGTGGTCGTAACGTAAGCCTGGCTTGTCGATAATATTGTGATATCCAATATAACATAAATGCTTTTAATGGCAGCCGGCAAGGTAAATTTAGGAGCGCTCGTAACCCGACACCGCGCGACCTACGCACGGCACGACACAGCGCCGCCGGTAAAACTTACTAAGTTAGAAAACCACCGTGATGGAAGATTTAAAATAAAATAAAGGTAAGATTTATGATTTATTTTATTGTTATAAGGTTAGTTTTCAAGGTGTTCTGGTAAGAAGTCGCGCTAATTAGATTTAGCGTGATGAATAGAACCTTTTCTTTCGTTTTCATAAACCTTGAAGTGCCAAAGAATTTTTTATACATAGTTATAATATCGTATTACAGGTTCATTTCATGTGTCTTTAATTGTTGTTATGATATGAATTTTCAATAAATTTAATGATATTTAATTACTTACTTAAAGAAAATTGTTAACTGTTTAAGTTACTTGGAATGGACACAAAAATACGACGATTAAACATTATATACATGGTTCAAGTATGTATATAAACAAGTTAGAAAAATTATAAACACTTCGAAACTAGCTAAGGAAGCGACAAAAAAGTTACCGTATGCAATTAACCGGTAGCAGAATCTCACGGCTTTTACCGTGTACTGGTAACACTATATGGGTTATAATTTAATGGCTGTTAAATGTGAGCTTGCTCAGCGTTTTGTAACGTTATAGTGTTTTGTGCAATCAAGGCGGACCTCTCCAAAACTTGCATGAGATAAAAAAATACTGCCATTTTAGGTATTCCGGTTAAGTTGAGGAGGTCTACCTTTAGAATTCTTGTTATATTATGTAATGCTTAAAATTCACTTTGATATTAAATTAAGCACATTTTTTTCATATCGGTTGATAAAAAAATAAAAATGTTGAGAATTGGTTAAGTAAATATTATTTCTATTACCTTTATTTCTAATGATCTTTGCAAGAGCCGATGTGGCATCTATCTAGCATTATATACCTACTATAATTTTTTCTGTAATTATATGCAGTCGCAATCTCGTCATTCATTAAAATAAAGTTGGGGTTGACGCATGGAGCAGATAGGTAACCCAGTATGCCGAATAAGTTTTTATAAGTACCTACTTACCTACTACGTACTAAAAAAAATATATAAGTAAGTAAATCAGTAAACCGTAAATGATAAAACTAATAAGTAAAATTTAACGTCTAATAAATAATAATGCAATAAGTATGGAATTTAATTCAAGATAGTGTTCGATCGAGTACAGTCAGGGTCAAGAGGATCTTCAATCAAACCTGCCAAAAATATCTGACATTTGACAAAAATCACTCTTAGCACATATTTGTTCCACCCAAACAACAAATGATGCACCTTTACGTCTTGATAATTTTATATGGTTGTTTTTTTTTCAAATGTTCAGATATTTTTGACGGGTTTGATTGAACGCTCAGACCATTTTGACGCCGACTGTACTGTACTTAATGGTGGAAGATTTAAAACAGTTTAAAAGCTCCTATCCTAATGCAAACTTAAAACTTTTATTAAAAGCTTTTTCAGTCATAACACGCTGAAGGTTTGAGATGAATATTGTTAATTATAGGAGTGGTGGTGATCTGGGTTTTATATGCTCTAGCTAAAGCAGTACCCAAACAGACAGTAGACTAAACAAACAGTGATTGTCGTTTTAGCTTCATTAGATCGTTCATTGTGTTACTCAGTCAATAAGAATGAAACAAATGAAATGACACATCAAGCAGGCAGACTAAACATTTTCTGCTGCTTCAGAAAGTCATTTAAAGATAATAATTTTGTGGCATTATGACTGTAATGACTACCTACTAATGACAAGATTCCTACACTAATAATAGGTACGTGGTCAAAAGTTCGCGTAATCCCGCGTGAAGCATGATGTTTAGCATCAGAAATATAGGAAAAGTAGAGGAAAATAAAATAATTAAAATAATGTTTTGTCAAAGGAGCATCCCAAATTCGTTACATAACACAAGTAACACAAAAACGAATTTGACTACATGCCAATGTACGCCAATGTTGAACATACTGTAGTTGTTAGTATGTGGCAGGGAAGCCGAGACGGCACCGACTGCAAACATATCAGGTTCCTACGGCTAGTGGAGCTTATAATTTACCTAATGCCGTGTAAACCGATATCCGTGCTAATGTACGCGGAAACAAATATGGACGGTTTCAAAACGGCAAGCCGTGAATGCCGTGAACGCCGTGATGTGATACTGTACCGCGAGTAATTACTGCTTTGATCATTATCGGTGGAAATGAGATTTGAGTAATTCCTTGGGTTAAGTTTACTTAGTTATACATATAGGTAAAGTTGATACATATATTATTATACTGCTAATGTAAGGTTTTCCTCGCTAAGATTTAACTCTCTGTGCCGCCTCTGTGGTCTTGGGGTTCACACCACCGGTTTTAGACCCAGAGGTCCCGGGTTCAATTCCCAGTGGGGGTACATATTGTATTCGGTTTGGTTGGTGGTAGGACTTGTTATTAGTCAGCCTGCCTAGCTACCACCATCTTATCTACGTCTGACGCCTTAACAATGATGCTTCCAGCAGTTATTGATAAGATACCTAGCCAGTTCCTCAGCGGTTGAGGATTCCGGGAGTAGTCCACCTTCAGTCTTACCACCACTTAAAATCAGGTGTGATGAGATGAAGGCTAACTGCCACCCAGTTGTAAAATAAAAATAAAAAAAACCAAAGAGCTACTATTGTATTTATTGTCAAAGGTCGGTACGGATGGACCCCTGGGGGCCCGAGGCTTTCTTGAGTTTTTTTAACTGAATCGTCGACTTGAATTTTGGAGCAATTTGTTTATTTGCGTACCTAGTTATCTTAAATAACATTTTGTTAGAAATATTAATAAAACTACGATTTAATACGCAAAACAAAAGAGTGCATTAAGTTGATGCACTATCTTTTGTCATCAACTGAAATCACTTCATCAAGATACATACAAATTATTTTGCTATGTGCATCATACATCAAAAAGATATCCATTTATGAATAAAAAAATACGTTTGGCCCAAATTAAATCTGAATCGGCAGTTTTTTTATTGGAAAAAATGATGAAGGAAATTTATAATTTTTATTTTTGTTATCTGCCATGAATTGGGTATTTGACTGTTGTTGAAATGTAGATATTTAATTAGGTATGACATACAGAAATATAACAATATTGAATAACAAATGTGAAAAAAGAAATGCAATCTGTATTATAACAAGCGAAATATGAGCTACTTAATTGTGACTCTAGCTATCTCTTTCAAAAACGAAACTTTCTATGGCGAGAGTATAGCGCTATAGAAATGTGACGTCACGTTTCTATAGCGCTCTCCTTGTCTAATTAGAAAGTTTGATGCTCTCTATCGCTGAAAATATGCAAGATATTTGAAAATAAATAACTATGTTGTGTAGCTACTAATTCAATGAGCATTTTAAGCCAATAAAAAAATTCAGTCGAATACCCTACTGTCCAATATTTTGTTGAGACGGTAATAAAGTAATTTTGTAAATATTGAAAGGGGTTCGATAAAGATCGTTATTATGAACATAAAAAACAAAATATAACTTACCGGTCTCATATTAATTTGTGTTGACAGTTGGTAACTAGTTGAACACATAATTGCAAGTTTCAAGAAAAAGTAGTTAAGTTTGAACGACTTAAATTAGGGACTGGCCCTGTATAAGCTGAAACGGTAACTGTAACCTGAGCAGCTTGTATCGCTACTAAATATCAGGTATTGTTCTCGTTTCGATGACATAACGAATTCCATTTTGCAACAAAAGTCGTTATTCGGAGCGCTGTCTCAGCACATTTAATTTGTGTCATTGAGATGAATGTAATGTTCGAAGTAGGTGAACGATTCACGTGTTAGGCCAGCACATTCGCGCAAAAATTGTTAAGTGGAATTAATTGGTACTAATTATTTATTTGACTAAAATATGCAATACTGTATTTTTTGTTTAGTACATTTTTACCGACTCACTCGAGCTATATATATATTAGTAGTTAGGTGCTGAAAACAAAACATGTCAATGCAAAACTATACTGTCCTCCAAATACTCATGTCATGTCATGCTGATATTAAAATATATTCTTAGGTTTTCATTATGCACCCAAAGGCGCGGTTCCCTTGTCTCAACTCAATTCGCACCGCTTCGGATCGGGTTCAACTATAAATACGGCAAAATCCGCATTCGTGTCGGTTTGCAACAATTTTATTATTAAAAGTATTGATGTTACTGCGCTTTCCTCGTGTAAACTAGACGGTGTATTATAATATACCTACCCCTAACATGATACAGTGATTTATCAATACTTTGGTGCCAAAATCCATCGAATTCGCTTATATGTTAGAAACTGGGGCTACTCTTACTCTTACATCAAGCAGTTTTAGCAATTTGTTCACGACGCATTACAACCACAGATCACCATGTAGCAAGCTAAATAGGTACAACAAACCGCTCTATTGTGTGTGACTACTTTTATATAGGTACCTACTCAAAAAAATCGCTCTATACACTGCTATTTTCTCGAATGTTTTGATCAACTTAATAAAACATTATAATAAGCATAATATGCTGTGAGAGACGTGACATGTCTGTAAGTTTTAATTTATTAGTTTCAATTAGTGTACCTAAGTACCTATAAGTAAAAATGTGGTAGCTGTTATGTTTGACAAATCCAATAATCAATAGTGTAAGACTCATTGCTTACTTTTTCATCTAATTTCAGCATTGTGAACCAAGTATTGGGGTTCGATTCAAGGGCAAATCCTACTATTTGCGGACCCCGGTGTCATGTTCTCCTTCTAAAAATACCGAACAAGCATTCGGTATTGCGTTACAGGGAACGCGACTAAACTATTTGTATTGAAATAAATGAGTCACCACAGGACGGACTGGAGGCAATAAATATCTCTACGGTGCGAGCAACGTCGAATTCTGCAGATGCATAGTGATAATTAAAATTGTTGAGCTTACCAAGTTAAGGAACATGAGAATATTTTGTTTTACTCATTAGATAATTTAATAGGAATTGGAAAGAGATGTTTAGTGCCTCACAAGAGTCTGATTCTCGAATTCTCATTCATATAATTTCAATTGAATGCGAGCAAGAGCTTACATTGCTTTAATGGTTAAGTTTTGGGTAATGTTCTATTTTAGCGTCATATTGCTTATTGAAATTATATGACTAGCCAAATGCATTTTTCAACCACTTCAATTTATGTAAAAGTTCAAAAATCAAAATGAGACATACTAAGCACAATTTTTTAAAGTAGTCATTATTATGATAACGCGAAAAAGTAATAAAAATGAATTAAAAACGAGTACTTACCATATTATGGTAGTGCATGGTGTGGTGTGTATAAACTTGATTTATCTTCCCAATAAAAAATAGGTGAGGTGATAGGTGAGGTTTGGAAATCCAACAATCTATCGTAAAAAAAAGCGTATCTCAAGGGTCAATTCTGAGACTTTTACTTTATTTCCTATAGGTAAATGAATTAATGCCATAATTTAAAGGTCGTACGTATAGAAAGAACTTAAATGACGAACCTATTGTATAAATTCAGTTTTAATAATGTTTCGCTCCAAAATGAATACCTATTACAAGTTACAATAAACAAGCTGCGCTTTTATCATGAAAGCTCCCTGGTCCAGACAAATGTTAAAAGTGTACCATCCGTACTTACTACTTATATGTAAGTATCGGTTTAACTTCTTTATTCAAATCATAGTATTAAAATTCGGTTTTTTATAATTGTTTCGTCAGCAGGTGCCGTAGTTGCACTGGTTTAGAAACAATATTATGAGCATATTTTAATCAGCATTTCTTTTATTGAATTTGCAACTATTTTTATATAGGTACCTAATTACAAACGGTAAAAATGAAATTATTTACACCACATTTAATTTAACACAGTATGAACTAGGGTCACTTTAAGTTGAAATGGTAATATAAATAAACCTTATGAAAATTTTAATGAAGTTAACTATTAAACATTTTATCAAGCTTTACGTGACAGTGGGATCTTGAGCTGTCGCAACAAATCTTAAGAATTATTCGCGTTGCGTAGGTTTCAAAGTTATAAGTATCAAGTTACGACCTGTACTCGGCTTACTAAGTAAACTTGCTTAACCGACGCTATAAACACCTCGAAGTGAAACGGAGACGGATTCCCACTTTAAGTACTAAATCTTTATATTTGATCATTATCATTTTAAGTAACGTAATCGTGCTAAATTAGAGAAGCTAACAGTTTGTCTTAAATTATAAACAAGACTAGTTTAGAAGCTTAGACAGCACAAGCAGAGTTCCTTCTTATTTCAATTGAATCTTTAAAAAAAAAGTCAACGGTTCTCAAAAGTTTGTACTTATTGTTTTATTTAAGTATTGCTAACCAGCCCCCTAATTCATAAATCGTCGGAATCGGAATCGGATCGAATTCTGTGCTTTGCCTTTGTCTATTCTATAGTGAGTGAGAGAGACAGTGCATACATTCCGCTATCGGGAGCGTTTACGACGATTTGTAAATCGGGGGGCTGAAGTATGTTTTATTTTTTATGTGTTGAATAGAACATGATTCTAATTTGGATGCCTATTGCCTATCTTAAATAATGAAAAATGCAAAATATTTAGTAGATCTTTAACAAACGTACAGCTAGCGACCGTTTCTTTAGAAAAAAATAACGTAGAGTGATAAACCCATCATCGAGTACCCCAGGTGGTACTTGGGAACTAGTGGGGTGGGGGCTTCTACTATATTTCTTTCATAAGAATAACACTGTAAATAAAATTAAAATCATAATTGAATTAATATAGGTATTTTATTAAAAGAAAAACACTGAGTTCCTTACGAATTTGTGATTGAATAGCAAATCATTTGGTAGACTATAAGTAAAAAATAAGTATCTTGAATTTCAAGAAACACTGGCGGGGCTAAGACCGTTTTATGACGACTGTAACTCAACCCTAACCCTCGAAAGTATCGTGGCGAGTGGCGCTTTCTCGGAAACGGTCTATTCTCATGAGCTCCCATTTCGGGGAGTCGCTCGCAGTCGCAACTCCACGCAGGGAACCCGAGCCGCTCTTTGTTTCGCAGACGCCGTAATGAGAAACATGTGCAACGCAATCGATTGACTGCCACGCGAGACGTAACGCAACGCCACGGGCTGAGCGCGCCTTTGTGAGCTTCAGAGATGAGGTGTGCTGCTTTGATTTAACGTTGGTTGGAATATTAAATTCTAGACGGCAAATACAGTGTTAATTTAAAGACATGCGACCTTATAGCCACTTAGTAAAAGAAGACGTTCATAGTCTCACTCCTACAGGTATATGTTTGCCAAATCTAAATGATGATGATTAATTAAATCAACTACCTCCTTTCTACCTATTGAAAGTAAGACCTTTTACCATGTCTCCCACAGGAGTGTGCAGACATTTTATTTAACTTTTTCAACTTGCTACGATAGTTACCTAGCTTTTTTTTCTCCACTGACATTCAAATATTTATACAAACCGTCAATTTCCGATACTCTTAACTGGCCTTAAACTTATAGTAGTTTGTAGGTATTTGCTATGTGTTATTTGCGCATACTTGGACAGCTGGCTTGCTGTGACTAGCGGTGTAAACCAAACAATATAATCTGATACCCGTGCGATACCGAAGGTGATCGTTAGCACTATTTTGGACTGTAAGCGATATCTCAATCATCCAACATGTGTTAATCCCAACAAGATGCGTCGGTATTTGTGAGATTATTACTCGGATTAGCATTCTGAGTCAGAACATTGAAATTGAAAACTTAAAAAGATTATAATGATAACTCTCATTAAAACGGCAGTATTACACAGCTACCTACAAAAACCCGGCACTTATACAGCGACAGACGCAAACATACTTGACGTTCGAAATAAAAATAAAGTCGGTGCTGCGGTGTCAGGTTTCAAGATTTCGGATATACGGGGTCGGGTGACCGCGCGACGCGTCAAGTTGCAGTCGACCGCGTGTGCGTACTCATTTTACGATTTTAAAGGGGTTACGAGTTTTTTTTACGACCGTGGCTTTAAGTAAATTTGGCCCATGTTCGTTTGTTTAGCTAACTAAAAAAAAAGTTTAAAAAGGATTTTTATTGTGACGTCTCATAGTCGTAAAATGGTGCCACTATTTCCATCGATTTCCATATGGAAAAAGAGGATATTAAGGCATTTTTAATTGATGGTTCTCAATCCCATGTACAAGAACAATGCAAATATGTTTCCCGTGAACATAGAATATAGATGGACGTTAAAACAGCAGACGGGTAGTGTTACGCTAAAATGAACGTCAGCACTGACGCAGGCGGGGCGTCGTGTGACGGCCGGTTGAGACGAGCGGTAATTACGCCGGATCGTATTCGACAACCGAGCCCAACCGGGCCTCCGTTTACAAAAGGCTCGAAATAATATGCATTTTGAGATACCTAGGTATTTTGAAATTAAACGCTTGGATCTGTCATTACGGTGGATACCGGGGGTGGCGAACCAAACATTTTTCAGAGGCCTCACCTCAGGTGCAGCCGCGACCTCGTATCGTAACTTTATGAACTTCATGATATTTGCATTCAGTATTTTTATTAATTTTGTATCTGACTGTATTGTCTTTCTTTACCAACACCAATATTTTTAATAGTAACTAACTACCTCCGTTGAACAGAATAAACAAGCAAAAAATTAACAAATAAGGACCCCAAAGTTAATATGGAAAGAAGCTTGAAGTTCATAAACATATAAAGTAAGCACGTTTATCTACTGCCGTTTTGGAATATTCAAAATATATGAAATATTAAATTTATAATAATGTCTAACTTGCGAAACGGAGTCGAATGTTAATTATTGGTACCCAGATCGTGTTCTGTAGCGCATCCTGTTACGAAAATAGAATTAAGTATTTTGAAACTGTATTTTTGTAAAATCTTGCTATACTTATCTATATATGTTTTACAAAAGCGTGATTTACTGCCTAATTGGTCAAGATTAATTATTATTACACATGATTATCAGTAAATCATTCATTAATAAGTTGTATTATTATAACCCTAACATTCAGTCAGCTATGATGATAAAATGTGAAAATAAACATAACGAACAATAGACTAGACCACTATTTAGGTAGGTAGACCATTAAATAATTTGGAAACTTTCCAATTTCTTGCGGTCATCCATAAATTATATCACTGTTAATTAGGAACATATTTACTCCTATATGTATGCCTTTATAGGCGGCAAACCAGAAACAAATAATATTGTCAGTTGATGCATGAATAATTTTGGTAGAGACAATTTGTCACACTAGGATAGACAATGGACAAATTGTCACACTAGGATTTTATGATGGCCTAATGAAAGAACCTCCACCCTCTAAATTGTCTCTACTAAAAGTATTCATGCATCAACTTATTTAAATCAATGTTCTCACTGACTGCAATGGTACAACAAATAAATACTTACATTTCATTATTTTCATATCTTTTAGTTGATTAAATATTATTAGAAAAGAGAAATAACAATTAACTTTACATAAAAAACGTTAGGCCCGCGTGTCGGCTTTCAGTAAAATTAACAGCGATACGGGCGTCGGGTGTCTGCGACTTAAAATAATTAAACCGTGATTGAAACCTTCGCCGATGCCCGTGCCCGCCGATCTTCTCAAATTCAACGCTAATTAAAATAATTTTAATTACTCACTGAGAAAAAATAGCACAATATTCTTCATCAAGAGCTTTTAGTTTCACGTTCAAAGTGAAGGTATTTTTTAGGTTTCGTATCATCAATTTTCAGTACCTACACTTGTATGTTTCATAGGATTTTAGTTTTTATTTTTATTAGGATATTTTTCACTTTATTTATAACGATTTTTCAAGAATTTACTTTATAAATTTTGCTTTATAAAATTTATTGAAATTTTAATAATTTCTGATTTTGTTTGTTCGTGTAACAAACAAAATCATAAGTACAAATTATAAAATCAAATGTTCGTTTTCTGCCATAGCTGTGAGCGTGTTTTTTAATATAGGTAATATTGTTTCTGTTGTGTGATTTAAATATTTATAATTGTTTTTTCTTTTTACCTTTGAACATGTCTGTTACCACTGTTTTTTTTATATCTATTCTAATTTCAAAGAAGATCCTTCAAGGGGTACGTATACGTATTACCTACAATCTAAATAAATATATTTCACAGAAGTTAAAAAAGACAACCTTTCCATTATCACTTTCCTAGCAAACTAGCTTTAGCGCTTATAAGTTAAAAAGGCCGCAGTAGTAAATATAGTCATAGATAATACGGATTCAAGTTTTGTCTGTCCGGACCGGTCAACTCGTAACCGGAGACGGCTGCGTAACCCGATGCCCAACTAAAAGCCAACCGTCCAAAATTTCTAGATACATACATCATTCTGTGTATATTGTGTTACTTGTTTTATGTAAAGGGTAAGCCGCTTTGTTGCTCGGTGTCATGATACAGTATTGCTAAGCGTAAGCTTTTTAGTCAGTTAAGGTTGAATTTCGAGTTCGGTCGTCATTTGAGAAATTTGCCTGATTTCTGGAAGTTTATAATGATGTGAAAAATAAATTACTTAGTGATTTTTTTCTTGTCTCAATTGAATATTTGCATCATATTTTTCCGTAGTAAAACATCCTCAATACTTCTCTCTCCTTCTTATTTCAGCAGGTTGTACACTGACGAATTTAATTAATTTAATTCAAACCATTAAATTAAAATACAGGGTTAAGAATCGTATTTAATATAAACATACTGACAACTCAAAGGTCACAATTAGTTGTTTGTACTTCAGTCCTACAATAGACCGTCACATAAAAGAAGAAGTACCTACTCCTACTTTATTAAAAGCTTAGGTAGATACTTTAATTTAGGGGGTCACACCAAAAAAGGTCGAGAACCGCTGACCCTATCAGTAATAACTAATATGTAAAGACATGAACACGCATATAACGCGGCGAACGCGGCGATTTCGGGTTAGCTAAAATAATAGGTTGGCGACTTAGTCGCCAATCTAACCTAAGGCTAACATAAACCAATTTTTTTCGCTGCCAACCTATTATTTTTGCTACCCCAACCTATTTTTTTTCTTTGTTTATTAAATAATTAGCAGCCGCCCGCGGTTTCACCCGCGTGGTTCCCGTTCCCGTGGGAATATCGGGATAAAAAGTACATATAAACCTTCCTCTTGAATCACTCTATCTATTAAAAAAAAAACGCATCAAAATCTGTTGCGTAGTTTCAAAGATTTAAGCATACAAAGGGACATAGGGACAGAGAAAGCGACTTTGTTTTATACTATGTAGTGATTGTCGCCCGGATTATTATATTCCGTAGGTAAACACATTATCCTACTATCCTACTTATCCTACTAATATTATTAATGTGAAAGTTTAGATGTTTGGATGTTTGGATGTTTAGATGTTTGGATGTTTGTATGTTTGTTACTCAATCACGCCAAAACGGCTGAACGGATTTGACTGAAATTTGGGACACAGATACTTTGTAGCCTGGAGAGGAACATAGGCTACTTTTTATCCCGGAAAAGTATAACATTCCCGCGGGATAACGTCGTGTAGTCCACGCGGGCGAAGCCGCGGGCGGAAAGCTAGTATCCTACTAATATTATAAATGTGAAAGTTTAGATGTTTGGATGTTTGGATGTTTGGATGTTTGGATGTTTGTTACTCAATCACGCCAAAACAGCTGAACGGATTTGGCTGAAATTTGGGACACAGATACTTTGTAGCCTGGAGAGGAACATAGGCTACTTTTTATCCCGGAAAAACATCACATTCCCGCGGGATAACGTCGTGTAGTTCACGCGGGCGAAGCCGCGAGCGGAAAGCTAGTAGGTATATCATAAAGTATCTTAAATCATACAAATTAATCAATTAATATTTTATTGCATTTCATTTGGATGACTGCTTAAAAAGTTCTCATGTAAAAAAAAAATATGACACCTGATTATCATTATTCTAAGAATATTACAGATTGGTATAACACTAAAATGGTTTTTAACACAATGCGATGAATCTAAAGAAAAGGCGAATATTTGAAAAATTTAATTAATTTAATTTGTGTGAAGTTGCTTCTTTTTAATTTTGTTTTTAAGCTTTGAAAAATATTGTTATTTGAAACAGGCTATTGCGGCGATCAAACTCAGAATTTTCAATGTTTTTAAATTAAATTTCCTGACAAAGTATCATTGCTAGGCCTTTCAAAATATTATATGTGATAGATCTTTTCTTTATGAAGGGAAGTTACTAAAATTTATTTGAATCAAATAAATACAATGTACTAAAAAAAATATTTTCAAGACCCCTTTTTTCCGTCTTAAACTCAATTATCTCAATAACTAGTTGAGTAATCAAGCAAATTTTTTTTGTGTAAGTAGTTCTTAGTCATATCTAGGGAAGTTACTAAAATTTTTTTTTGTTATATTTATAGTCAATAACTAGTATCCCAAAATGCATCGTGCACCGTTTCGCAGCATAATTGTTCAGTCTCCGCCTGGTATTGGCGGCGTTTGGACGTGGAGACTGTATCGCTCCGATTGCGCCAAAATTGAAAAAAAAAACTCACACTATGATCCTAATTTTTTTCAATGATGCTTATTTTGCTAGGAAATATTGAAATAGCGCTTCAGGATTGGGTATAGATGAGTGCTTTACCATTTATTGCATAACCATAGACCTATGTAACCTGGGACAAGTTATTTTACTCATTACCTAAAGCAAACATCAATAGTTTGAAATAAAAGTGACGGATAATATTGCCTAAGATACTTAAGAGCCCATAAAAGTTTTACCTATTTGAGTACCAATATTTTGTTGTGTTGTAGGTACATAATTAGTCTAAGTTTCTAACTTCTACTACTGTATATTAAATTTATGTTCGTTTTAGGTTCCTCAAAATTGAAAATGTGAGAAAGTTAAGATAGGTAGGTGTAAAAAATTGCATCAAGAAATAAGAAATTCGCTTGTTGAAAAAGTTTTTTACAGAGACATAATGTAAAAGCAATTCTTGAAATAAAACCGATGTAAGAATTTTATATACCTAGTTGATCTAATATCACCATTACACTTTTTTGAGACTGTGAGAAGTCCAGCTTCTTTCCTTTGAGTGAGGAACATAAACCGCACCATTTTGTGTAAATTTCAGGTTCAAAACATTTTTATTACTGATTCTCTTATCCATTATTAGTACAAATTATAGCATGCATACAATTTCTTGCAAGAAATGCTCTCGCGGTTTGGAAATTCGAAATTCGAAATCCCCACAACAATATCTAAAACCGATGGTTGAGGCGCCAGTAGCAATAAAAAAGAATGAAAAGTCTGTCAGCTGTATTGACAGTTTTAACTCTCAAATTTAACCACCGCGTCAGATAAGTTTGCGGAGTTCTGTAAGGAGACTTGCATAGTCGGAGTAAAATTTTTGATACTCTCATGAAATATTGCATAGGTACAAGTACTTCCGAAGGAGGAATATTTATTTAATTATTTAAATTTCATTTTCATTTTGCACAAAGTATAAACAAATGGCGGGCTAATACACTCTCTGCCACAAATGTCATTTATTAAAAGTAGGTGGCTAAAACGTCAGTGATTAGATTACATACCCTTTGGAAGCGGCCATGGAAGAAATGACAGTTTTGTATAAGTAGTACGAAACCAAATCGTTTCAGCTGCTCGACCCTGATGTTGTCAAAGCCAGCGGCTTTACCTTCTTTGAGCTTATCAAGGGCAAACTTGAGCTCTGTTTCTGTAAAAGCCTCGTCCAAGTGGTTAACCTCTTTACCAGGGTCTCGTGTAAATTTCTTCTGGAGACTTTTCGTGGAAGCTTTCCCATTTTGGAGTAAGTGGTGAGCGATCTGGTTTGTGGTTACATTGGAATGACGATCAGCGATTTTAGGATCATTATTTAGTTTCCTTATAAAACACCATGTCTTCTTGCTTTTATGCGTCATATCTACGCCTTCGTTAAGCTTGTTCCACTTTTCTCTCGTTGTTTCGGATATGGCTTCTAGCAATTCATTCCCAAAATCGATGATGTCCTGTGAGATAGGATCTAATTCATACTGGTCTTGGTATGTCATCCTATCATATTATATTTAAAAACGTATATTTGATGCTTGGGAGAGCAAGCGAGATGTAGTTGGTATTTATTGTGACCTCTCTAAAGCTTTCGATTGTTTTAATCACCAAACGCTTTTAAGGAAATTAAAACATTATGGTGTCTATGATAAATCGGTTAGCCTTATGCAATCATATCTATGTGAAAGAACACAGAAAGTAGTTATCAACAAAACTGAGTCTACTGGAGCCCCTATCAACATGGGCGTACCCCAGGGGTCAATACTGGTCCCTTTTGCTGTTTTTAATTTATATAAATGACCTTCCTTTTTAAGCAAAGAATTTATGCGAGACAGTGCTATTTGCTGATTACACTTCCTCTAGTCTTTAAAGTTGACAGAGGTAATAATTGTTCTGACGAAGTAAATAGTACTTTATCGAAAGTTGCGCATTGGTTTCATAGCAATAATCTATTCCTTTACCACAGTACCATTGATGGTACTGTGGCAATTTCTTTTTGCTGTGGTACCATCAATTAATCTATCATTAAACTCGAAAAAAACAAAATGTGAAAAAAAATCCCTGCCAAATGTAAGACAGGTTGATATTCACATAAAATTGGATGACAATGTAGTAGAATTAATTAACAGTACTAAATTTTTAGATATAACATTAGATTATCGACTTTAATGGGACCCTCATATTGAAGCCTTGGCCGGTAGACTCAGTTCTGCGGCATTTGCTGTTAAAGAAATAAGGCTCTTAACCGATATTGAAACGGAAAGG
Source organism: Crambus lathoniellus (assembly GCA_949710035.1). NCBI lineage: Eukaryota > Metazoa > Arthropoda > Insecta > Lepidoptera > Crambidae > Crambus > Crambus lathoniellus. The sequence goes on from OX453310.1 coordinate 24,387,458, forward strand.
TTAATCTATTTTAGCTATTTTCAGAGTGTATTGTCCTACGGCCTATTACTTTGGGGTTCAGCAGCTAACATCGAAATTATTTTTGTGCTTCAGAAAAGAGCTATTCGCGCCATATACAAACTTCGGCCAAGAGATTCTTTAAAAGAAATCAACATATTAACTGTTGCAGGACAATACATATATGAGAATATGGTATATGTGAAGAAGTATCTCAATACATTTGTAAAACGTAGCAATATACATCAATTCAAAACAAGAAATAAAAATAAGATTGCCGTTCCAAGGATTCGACTTGAAAAAACAAGAAGTTCGTTTTTGGGGAAAAGCGTAACTAGTTTTAATAAAGTTCCACAGAATTTAGTAGAGCTGCCTTTGCACAAATTCAAAAGTCATGGCAAAAAATCGCTCATGGGCAAAGGATATTATAAAGTAGACGACTATTTGAAAGACCGTAATGCATGGATTTGATGTAGGTAACACATAACCTTAGCTGAACTAATGTAATATTATAGTGAAAAAGTTGTAAAAGTTAACGATATAAATCTTTGGAAATATCGTTAAGTACTCCAATTATTAAAGCTGATAAGTTTATTGCGCCTATTCTTCTTATCAGTTAAAAAAGTCTTGAACGAAAATATTGACGATTCATAAGAGCTTATTTATTAAGTCAAGTTGAATAAAGATATTTTTTATTTTATTTTATTATTTTATCCTTCAGGTCGTAAGGCCTGGCACATAATTAGGTCCTCCGTATTCCACCACTTACTGTCTTCACGCACTGGTGATCTATGTGATCACTGGCAAAGATTAGATCAGGGTTTTAACCCCTTTTCCAGCGACCGCTGTTGAATGATGACGGAAGTTTTGGATCATGGATCAAAGATTAGTAGGTATGTGTCCATCAACCCATTCTTCAACCTTCACTCCGTTGTCATCACTGGTTCTGTATCCCCAGTTCTCGCTATGGCTATTAAAATTACCAAGAACGAATCTAACCGGATGGGCGTTAAAGTTCGGCGGACAGCTGAAGTAATACGGTGCATTGGGATGTTTGTAGACTGAAGTGACCGTACAGTTACTAAGTTCGGTAGTAAGGATCTCTATGTTACTGGTGTTAGTCTGATTCATGCGTACCTCTTTATCTGGCCTGGCGAATAAGCACTCCCATACTGTCGATGGGGGACTTCAGCTATGAGTTTCATCCCCTGAGTCACTTGTCAGGTATGCTTTAACGAGTGTGCATCTGAGTTGGTGTCCATCGTTCCAGCAGCGCCACGGTCTCCGATTTGCTTGAAAAAAATACACCATGCAGGCCAATTTTTTACCAGTCGGGAAAAAATACGATTGATTTTTTCCCCCCACTGGATCCGAGGATATACGGGGATTTCTGTGGCGCTGCTGGAACGACGTCGTCCTGGCAGCGCCCCGCTATTTCTCATTAATTACAAAAGCTATAATAAATCTAATAAGACACATATTTTTGGCTTTTTTTTCCATTTCACATAAGCTAATGTCCACCTGTAAATGTCGACAGATTCAGGAGTAATCGTAGGTCACTTGGGGCGCTGCTGGGACGACGTCGTCCCAGCAGCGCCACGGCCGAATCTCAGCAATTCGATTTTTTTACTGAAAACAGTGTGCCTGTATATTTACTTCCTTCATCATAGAGTACGGAAAAAATTGAATTTCTACATTTCATCATGGAATAATGATTTTATAGGCATCGAAAAATTATAACCTCAAAAAAATTTTTTTTTGCTCTAACGCCTTTAATTGATGTATTAAATAGCATTTGCGCATTCTTTTATCTTCCTATAAAGGGAAAAAAATAAACCACTCTCGCAGCATTAACTATTCCAGAGAAATCCTAGGTTTAGATTGTGTTCATACATTTAGGCATCGTTCCAGCAGCGCCACACCCAGTACAGCATGATCCAGGGCACCTGTCACCAAACTGAGCATGCCAATATTTACTACTACCATAGCGAACACGGGAAAAAATCTGATAACGAGTATAACACAGCGAATTTCCGAGAAATAAGCCTTTGATTCAATATGCCATACAATTGGTACATTCGAGTAGAAAAGTTTTTGTATTTAAAAATAATCCATCACAGATTAGTAGGTAATTATCATCTTGTGGCATTATTTGACACACGCTGGGACATGGTCCTTATTTGTGCATTATTTTATAAGTTAATAAATAATTTTCTTATTACATTTTATGTTTTTAACTTTGACTTTTTATTAGGGTTCCGTTGCCTAATGGGAAAAAACGGAAACCTTATAGATTCGTCATATATGTATGTCTGTCCATGTATGTCTCAGCCCTGTATTCCCGTTGAATTGAATAAATTTAATAAATTTTGGTCCCGATCCTTGTCCCCATTAAAAGTCATGGGGAAAACCGAACGTCATAATGAGGGATTTTCTGAAGCCCCCAGTACAGGATGGCCGATCATGTTGGTTGGCCGACCATGATGGGCCATCCTGTACTGGGGGCTTAACAGATGATTAAAAAAGAAAAAAGTTAGTTCCTAAAAACTCAACAGATGGCGTTCATCAGACATGGTTTTGCTTTTTTTTAACTTTCTGGCAAGGAGTCGTAACGTAACGTAAAGCCCCCAGTACAAGTTGGCCGACCATGGTCGGCGACCATGACCAATACATCGTACATTGACACTTTAGAACGAACAAGTTTAAAAAGGTACTGGGGGCTTAACAGTAAAACCCAGCATGGCCAAAATGACAGCTCATTCGTGCAAAGAAAAACGTTGCTTCTGCACAAGGAATAGAGTCTAATTTTCTAGCGTAAGCTACATTGTCATAAAAAATATCTGATGTGGTTTTTCTTGAGCTTTATTCCAATAGCATTAACATCTTTTTGCTTTGCACAAATGAGCCGCTATTCCAACCATGCCAAATTTTACAGACTGTAGTGTCATATAGTGACATGACAATGACAGTACAGTTACCTTTGAATTGTAGAGTTATTTGGGCGGTAATTTAGGGCTGCTTATTTATTTATCTGTCGTTGTTAAAAAGTAAATTTCGTATTTGGACGCATTTTGAGAAGAGAGGGGGAACTGGAGGCCACGTGCAAAACTTGTAAAAGAAAAATAAAACTTGTAAAAAGAAAATAAAGCTTTGTGGAAACATAGGTACCTAACAAATCTTCGAGATCATTTAAAGAGACTACACTGCATATCAGATAACACTGAGGAGCCTAGTATAAGTTTAGGATTCTGTGTTCTCATAAAATTAATACAATTTCATTTTCAAATAAATCTGTTAATTTAATTTTGTTAGTGATTGTTGCCGGATAATCGATCCGAATCGATTAATGAGCGATTTTCTGAGGCTATTTAAAAAAAAAGCTTCCAAATGCTTCACTAGATGGCGTTGAACGAAGTATGTACATGGTATAGTTTGGTATGAATCATATTTAATTTATTTACTTTAAAAAACCCAAAGGAAACTTAAAATAAATTAAATAAGTACTGATAGGTACTACTGTGAGGAACAGAAACGAAATAGGTAAATTTAAAGATTAAGGTAAATAAATAACATCTGTCTGACGTTCCGTTTTACGTAACAAAAGTCGCGTCAAAGTAAAATTTATAACGTTCCGTTCCTTCTAACTGCATAGAGGTGGGACAGCGCCATCTAGTGAGCGAGCTTCCAGAAAATCACCCATTGTATTGTAGATTATTTTTGTGGCTCAAATCAATGATATGTCATTGGCTCAAATAATCTAAGTATCGATTACCCAATCAAAAGTATCTGACGGGACCGAGTTAATGTTGTACCGAGCTCGGCCGAGTACTGTGTTTACATGTACCTAGTATTCGGCCGAGCCGAGAGCACTTGTCTCGCCACTCTACTCGGTAGGTGTAATCAGGCTATGATGGATGGTGTGGTTTTTTACCCACTTCTATCATGCTTCTATCCTACACTCCATAGGTTAACCTTTCTCTATGGCATGTGGAAACAAATGGCCAACGTTTTTTTTGGCTCGTACGGTCTTTATTACGTTAATATTACTTTGCTTGCATTGCATTATTTGCACCATAATAATGCTGAGCTGCGATCCGCATAGCGATACCGATGTTGTGCCCCAATGATGCAATGCAATGCTTGACAAGCCCGGTAAACATGAAGTATGAAGCCCCCAGTACAGGATGGCCGATCATGTTGGCCGACCATGATGGGCCATCGTGTACAGGGGCGGTTTGCGTTGCTCGCAGACGGCAATCACACGCAAACCGCCCCTGTACACGATGGCCCATCATAATGGTCGGCCAGCATGATCGGACAGCCTGTACTGGGGGCTTAAAGCCCCCAAGTTTGTGGCACTAAAAAGAATTTAAATAAAACTTTTCTACTCGAATGTACCAATTGTATGGCATATTGAATCAAAGGCTTATTTCTCGGAAATTCGCTGTGTTATACTCGTTATCAGATTTTTTCCCGTGTTCGCTATGGTAGTAGTAAATATTGGCATGCTCAGTTTGGTGACAGGTGCCCTGGATCATGCTGTACTGGGTGTGGCGCTGCTGGAACGATGCCTAAATGTATGAACACAATCTAAACCTAGGATTTCTCTGGAATAGTTAATGCTGCGAGAGTGGTTTATTTTTTTCCCTTTATAGGAAGATAAAAGAATGCGCAAATGCTATTTAATACATCAATTAAAGGCGTTAAAGCAAAAAAAAATTTTTTTGAGGTTATAATTTTTCGATGCCTATAAAATCATTATTCCATGATGAAATGTAGAAATTCAATTTTTTCCGTACTCTATGATGAAGGAAGTAAATATACAGGCACACTGTTTTCAGTAAAAAAATCGAATTGCTGAGATTCGGCCGTGGCGCTGCTGGGACGACGTCGTCCCAGCAGCGCCCCAAGTGACCTACGATTACTCCTGAATCTGTCGACATTTACAGGTGGACATTAGCTTATCATCATCATCATCATCATGTCAGCCGAACGACGCCCACTGCTGGGCATAGGCCTCCCCCAAGGATCTCCACAACGATCGGTCCTGCGCTGCCCGCATCCAGCGGCTTCCCGCGACCTTGACCAGATCGTCGGTCCACCTTGTAGGGGGCCTGCCCACGGAACGTCGTCCGGCACGCGGTCGCCATTCAAGAACCTTTCCGCCCCAACGGCCATCGGTTCTCCGCGCTATGTGTCCCGCCCACTGCCACTTCAATGATGCAATCCTTCGAGCGATGTCGGTTGTTTTAGTTCTCCTGCGGATTTCATCATTTCTGATTCGATCGAGCAGGGAAATACCAAGCATCGCTCTCTCCATTGCTCGCTGGGTGACTTTGAGCCTTCTTATGAGACCCATAGTAAAAGACCACGTCTCACTTCCATAGGTCATTACTGGCAACACACACTGGTCAAAGACTTTCGTCTTGAGACATTGAGGTATTTCGGACGCGAATATATGTCGGAGCTTCCCAAACGCTGCCCATCCGAGCTGGATTCGACGAGAGATCTCTTTCTCAAAGTTGGACTTACCTAACTGGACCGTCTGTCCTAGGTAAACATAGTGGTCAACAACTTCGAGTGTAATGTTCCCAACATTAACTGGAGCGGGTGCAACATGGGCATTGGACATGATTTTCGTCTTGTCCATGTTCATCTTAAGACCCACTCTTTGCGAAGCATTACCGAGATCTTCGAGCATTGTGTTCAGGTCTTCCAAGGTCTCAGCCATAAGAACTACATCATCGGCAAACCGTAGATGTGTTAGGTACTCGCCATTGATGTTGATGCCGCATCCTTTCCAGTCCAGCAGCTTAAAAATATCCTCCAACGCAGCTGTGAACAGTTTGGGAGAGATGACATCTCCCTGTCTCACACCTCGCTGTAGTTGGATAGGATTAGAGCTCTGGTTCTGTAATCGGACCGACATGGTGGCGTTTTGGTATAGGTACCTCAGCACCTCGATATACCTGTAGTCTATTTGGCACCTCTGGAGAGACTGCACCACGGCCCAGGTCTCGATCGAATCAAAGGCTTTCTCATAGTCCACGAACGCCAAGCAAAGTGGCAGGTTATACTCTTCGGTCTTCTGTATAACTTGCCGCAGCGTATGAATGTGGTCTATGGTACTGTAGCCTTTCCGGAACCCGGCTTGTTCGGGAGGTTGGAAGTCGTCGAACCTGCGAGCGAGACGATTCGTAATGACTCTCGAAAACAACTTATAGATATGGCTCAGAAGCGAGATGGGTCTATAATTCTTCAAGAGAGTTTTATCACCCTTCTTGAAAAACAGCATCACATCGCTTCTGCCCCATGCCTTTGGCGTTTTGCCCTCGAGGATGACAGAGTTGAAGAGCTTCTGGAGGACCTTAAGTATCGGCTTACCGCCCGCTCTTAGAAGTTCTGTTGTGATTCCGTCATCACCCGCCGCCTTGTTGTTTTTGAGCTGCTTGAGAGCCATTCTAATCTCGTACAGGCTGACGTCCGGGATATCTTCGGTATAGTGTCGGGTAAGCTTGGCTCTAGGGTCTTTAGCCTTGCTTTCAACAGGTGTTTGCGTGGAATATAGCTGTCCATAGAAACTCTCAATCTCCCTCAGGATTTCAGGTGTTGACGAAACGATGCTACCTTCCCCAGTTTTCAGCCTCGTCAATTGACTTTGCCCGATAGACAGATCTCTCGCGAACACTTTGGAGCCTTTGTTCCGCTCAATGGCTTCTTTAATACGCTCGGTATTAAATTGGCGAAGGTCGCGCGTCAAGGACTTAGATATCTGTCTATTGAGCTGCCGATAACGATGGGCATCCGCTGAGTTCTGCAGCTTCATTTCGTGTCTCTGATCCATGAGTAGGAGAGTCTGACTGGAGAGTTTCTTCAATTTGGGACGGTGGGTTTTATAGTACTTAGACCCTACCGTGCGGACAGTGTCCACCACCATGTTGTATAGATCGTCCACGTCTATGCTGTTCTCAAGGGCTTCGAAGCGGTTTTGAAGCTCGAGCTGAAAGCACTCGGGGTTTTGAATTTGAGCTGGTATTGGTCGGAGCGTGGATTTTATCAGTCGCGATCTTTCGAGCTTGACATCGATATTCAATGTGCCTCTTACCATACGGTGATCGCTTCCTGTCTTAACAGCGTTGATCACACTGACATCATTGAATATGTGCTTCTTCGTCGACATGATAAAATCGATCTCGTTTTTGACTTTACCGTCCGGACTGATCCAGGTCCATTTGCGGCTTACGGGCTTCCTAAAGAAGGAGTTCATCATATAGAGGTTCTCCCTCTCCATAAAGTCTGCCAGCATCTGGCCTCTATCGTTCCGTTGCCCAAATCCAAATTGCCCCACTCTCAGCTCATCACCGCAACGTTGCCCCAACTTTGCATTGAAATCCCCCATCACAACCGTGTAGTGGGTTTTATAGCTATGCATGGCTTTAGAGATCTCCTCATACATAGCCTCCACTTCGTCATCGTCGTGTGTCGAGGTCGGAGCGTAGACCTGGATAACATTCAGCGAATATCGTTTCGATAATCTGAGTATCAGGTACGCTACCCTGCTCGACACACTTCCGATGGTGATCACGTTGTTGACAAGGGATTTATGGACGATGAACCCGACACCACCAATGGACTGTTGGTCGCCCTCCCGGTGGTAAAGTAAGTTACCGGATTGCAGGGTTATCGAGTCCTCCCCCTCTCTTCGGACTTCAGATAACCCAATGATATCCCAATGTAACTTACTTATTGCCTCTTCCAACTCTACGAGCTTCGCGTCGAGCCTCAATGTGCGCGTGTTGTAGGTTGCCAGGTCGAGTCGTCGGTGTTGGTAGCCGGAGCCTACCCGGAGATTCTTAGCACCCCCTGCCCCGCCGTTACCATAGCCGCTACCGTAGCTAGGAATAGCGGGGCCGCCGGGGACTGGGGGCCGATTTGTTGGTTGTGTTGTCATTGGGGGGGTTGTGCCATAATCGCCACGCTTGGCAGGCGGGTTGGCGATCGCAGTATTGGCCTTTTGTAACTGGAGACGCTGCTGCCCATCTCCTGATGGCAGTTTTCCCTTAGTCGCCTCTTACGACACCCACGGGAAGAGAGGGGGTAGTGCTATTCTATTTATGTGCCGGCACTACACGGCACATTAGCTTATGTGAAATGGAAAAAAAAGCCAAAAATATGTGTCTTATTAGATTTATTATAGCTTTTGTAATTAATGAGAAATAGCGGGGCGCTGCCAGGACGACGTCGTTCCAGCAGCGCCACAGAAATCCCCGTATATCCTCGGATCCAGTGGGGGGAAAAAATCAATCGTATTTTTTCCCGACTGGTAAAAAATTGGCCTGCATGGTGTATTTTTTTCAAGCAAATCGGAGACCGTGGCGCTGCTGGAACGATGGACACTCTGAGTTGCATAACCTCATTCCGTCCTCTCCTTTAAACCCACGCTCAGAGAATTAAGTACTCCTTCATCATGCCTGGAATACCATGCCGGCTTCTGTTTGCCCGAGTACCTACAACCCAAACCTCTTAAAGTCGCAAGTGAATAGGCATCTTCTGAGTGAATCTATTCACACAAAATTTTATTCAAGTACTATAACCAACCACATTATAAAACTGGCAAGTTTACATTAGTAAACAAAGTATCAATTATTTCAGTTGCGCTACATTTTGTTTAAACAAATTCGACGATCTCCGTGGCCGATTGGTGTACGCACCGGTTTTCTAGGTGCCACTATCTCTGAGGTCCCGGGTTCGATTCTCGGACGGGTAAATGTCGAAAACTAACTTTTAGATATTTTCTTGTATCTGGGTGTATGTGATCGTTGCTTCCAATTTTCAATGACACAAGTTATTGTATTATTTGATATTATCATTTTTGGTATTGGAATAATATGTATTTTATTTTATTTTTTTGTACTTAAACAATATTTTTATTTAAGTGTTTTTTTTATATATTGATTTATATTATAGATTGATAGCGTGATTTTATATAAACGGTATACTTATTTAAATATTGATTAACTAAGTAGATTTATTTTGTAAAAAAGTATTGGATGATGGGTTAGTATGAGTTATTTATATTTTTTCATATTAAATTATAAGTTTTATTAATTTGATTGGAATAAATCTGAAAATGTACCAACTGGTTAAAGCAGTATACATTATTTTTTTTTTCAGTGTAATTTGTAGCAAATGTTGTAGTTTTGCCTGCGAAGATCATTTCGATAATGGATATATTATCGAAATGATCTAGAGATAGAAAATAAATATAAATAGCTGCTTCTGTGTTCTGCATTTTGAAGAATCGTTTGAAGTGACTATCTTTGTTAAAAAAAGCTTTTTTTACTACATAGGTACGAATAATATCTAAGATCTACTCTTCCTACAAACCGACGTTTACAATAAATATTCATAATAATTGTTCTTGTATTCTACATAATATAATTTCCTTAGTAAAAGCGCACATAGGTGATATTTTAGATGTAAATAGAATGCGCGCTGCATGCCGCGTCTACACGTATTTCTCAGTCTACGAGAGTGCCGCGGCCGGAGTCTTACCGATCCCAGCACCCCCTCGCTTGTGTAAGCAACGGCCATCGACGATATTTTTTTTACCTATGCTATATCCTTAAGACCGAAAAAAAATCAAAAAAATGCATTTTTTCTGGCAACTCTTAGGAATTTTGAAATACGCTTCAAACTAGCTTGTAGGTAATCATGTTACCTATCGAGAAATTCCCGTTGGACCATTATTTACGGGACACGCCTGTAGGTATAGGATATTCGTCATCGAGTTACTTATGACATAAGTATCTCGATGAAGAATACGTCACCGGTAGCAATTACTGAGCGACGAATCGTTGCATATAATAGAGGTAGTAAGTACAGTCGGGGACAAATTCGGTAAACCACATCTTCTCCTTTTCGTGTGGCTGGCGGGCGTCTCACCTCACCGTTCAGTTGCAGTCCCTATCCGTAATTGCTAATGCATTGTACTACCCTAGTTTTAATACTTACATAAAAAAATAGTAAAAGGGTCTGCGCGTGAATGGCGAGGCACCAGCCACGTGAAAAGAAGCAAGAGGTGGTTCATCGAATTTGTCCTCGAGTGTACCTAAGTAGCTCCACATTGGTAGATATACCCAGTACCTAACTTTAATTATGATCAAACTAACGCATAAACAACATAACAATTCTCAACATTTCATTTTACATTTTTAATACGTGAACGGCATAACAACAATTTAAGGGCAGGATCTTCCAAAAACTCTGTCTTTGTCTTTTTCCTCACGTGTGAAGAGTAATGAAAATAACCTCACCCCTTCATTTTTTCAATGTTTTTTTGTTGTTATTTTGAACATAAATTCATTTTTTGAAAAAGTAGCCTGAGAATAGTCAACAATATGTCATTACCTATTTTGCTATATATTATTACTTATTATAGTGAATTAGAGATTAATAATCTAAGTATAAAACCCTTACAACCAAAAAAATATAAAAATAATGAAAATTTTCTTTGTTTTTGAATTTTTTTATTGTCGCGTTACGATACGAATATCGTGTTTCTAGCCACAAAATAAACAAGATCGTTTATGAAACTTCAACTTACTATTTTTATCTGCTCATAATAAAGAATATTTGATTGTTTACTTTTCAATCAAAAATAGGTTGATCGATTATTTCGATCGTTATGTTTTACAAACAGGCATGGTATCGTATAGCATGATATTTGATATTCAGCAAAAGCTGGATGTTTTTTTAGACGTGATATTTCACATTTGCAGTGTTGAATATCATTTTACGTTGGAATAATGAATCTCAGTTTTATAGAAACTTGAATTATGGAAATATTCACAATTAAATACCTAACTAGCGTTTTCTTTTAATAATATGTATTACTAGTGGCCGCCCGCGACTTCATCCACGAGTAATTTCATTATATACCTAGCTTCAATTTTTTTTGTCAAAAGATAGAAAGGCTTTCTTCAAGGTTTCATCATCATCATCAATCTATATTATTTTCCCCGCTGCTGGGGCACAGGCACAGGGCTTCCTTATAAAGGAATATCGGGATTAAAAGTATCCTATGTGTTATTCCAGCCTATAATCTATCTCTGTTGCAAATTTCATCCAGATCCGTTCAGTTGTTTTTGCGTGAAAGAGTAACAAACATCCATGCCTACATTCATCAATGCTCACATCAAAATTTCGCATATTTATAATTATTATTTATATTTATAATTTAGATGTCTAAGGAGAACCGGCCATGACCCACCACGCGAAACCATTGCAGTTGAGGGGTATTAACCAATGAAATGCAGCCGATAAGCTTATCGGGTCTTCCGAAGCACGGACGCTCGAGATGAAAAGTTTTTGATCACCATTACTCAATGTGGTCACCCTACCCATGACCGCGCTAACCACTACGCCTGCGCCACGACACCTCCAAAAATATAATTTATCTCGAGCTTATAATACGTAGTTTTGTAGGCTCGAGATAAATTATATTTTTGGACAACAATCCAGTGCCCGGCCATTGCGAAAGTCATTTAACCTCAGTGATCGATCGCCGAGTACCTTCGAGTACCCACTGCTCTCAGGACAATCCCCTTGAACTTGAACTACCTACCATAATGCAAAAAATCATGTTGAAAAATTATAAAGCTCAATCAAAAAGAAAGGTTATGATATTGTCCAGTCCAGCCCCTAAAATAGTATATTTTATTTAGTGTAACTATTTGGTAAATATAATTCTTTTGAACAAAGTAGGTAATAATAAAAAGAAACAACAATGGTAGCAGTAGTGGGTTGACCATAAGTTTTTGATCGCTTGGGACTACCTATTGACAGTATGAATCCATACTTAATAATAATTATTAATTATTATAAATGTCAAAGTGTCAACAAAACTAAACTAGAATCACTTTACTAATTGCATTTGGTAAGAGCATCCTTATAACAAAGGTGGTAGAGTCGACATTATGAATTTATGACGACAGACTTGCTGGCCGGTGGATATCAGCTACTATGCAATGCACGCCTCCGAGCCCTGTGAAGCTGTTTGCGAACCACCCTTTGTCATAGAGTATATATGAGAAAGGTGATGGTGAGAGGAGAAACGGGCAAATTAATAAATAAAAAATAAGTAAGTATTCTCTACAGCTATACAGGATATTTTTTTTATCAGTGCACAAATTTTTAAGATCGACTCAGAATCGGTAAGTGAACAACTTTCTCTTAGAAACATAGGTCAAAATATGACAAAAATTTTAGACTCTTTATACAAATCGGACTGATCACGTGATCGACTTAGTATGGCAGTCCAATGATAAAAAAAAATTCCTGTATATATTTTAGAGTTGTGGATGATATTAGTTAGTAATGTTATTGTTATTGACTATTCGTCCTACGTTCTAATTTATCCAAGATAAAAAACTTAACAAGGTTTAAATGTAGGTACCTACTCTGAGTTTATTTTGCAGGTGTTTTTTTATTAGGTATTTCGAAATGCATTGTCTGCTCTTAACATATAAAAAATATGAAATTTTACGAAATTGGTACCAATAGGCTTAGGGGTGGGCTTGCCATCAATTTTTGTTTTTTTTATGACTAAGTACTTATTCCGTGACTCTTAAAATTTATAAATAGAATGTATTTACACTTTTTAAAGATTGTTATTTGTTGAAACATATTTATTTTTGCATAAGCAATGTACATTTTGCGGCAACAATCACACAACTACCTATATTTTTTGTTGAAAATAACTATGAGTATTAAAGTTTGAATTAAAATAATTTATTTAGTTGATCATTCATATCCAGCATATTCGTAAGAATGTCAAGAAACAACAAATTATGTAATCGAAAATGTTTTAATAAATTCTACAAGTACCGAGTTCCTGTTTTTGGCATAATCAGCATGGTGTGAAATATTGGTTTATTTTTGTGTTGAAAATCGTTCGCTGTACATTTTATGGATTTAAACTATCATCTGCCTTTCTAAGTAACTAACAACCGGTCTGCGAATCCGAACTCTTTGCAGAAAGACGTACAATGCGGCGCATCGCATGGCCGGTGTCGGTTACGGGCGGGGTATCGGGTTGCGCTCCCATCGCACCCCGTGTTGGTTGGTTATCGTGTTTGTGCTACATTATATTGTTGTCGTAATTATTGTAATAATGCACCGAGGGATTAATCAATCGGGTGTATTACAATGTGCTTTTACATGGCCGAGGAAAAATAAAAACAAAACATATATCGGATTTTATAGGTCGTGACTTTGTGTGTGAAAAACTTGAGTTGCATTGCATTGCATAGCGCTCCGCTCCGTGTTGGGTCATACTGCATTTCTTAGCGATAACTTTGATTTATTGCGACAAATGGAGCCTAGGCTCTTCTCTTGCTTCTCATTTTTCTATCTCTAAGCCAACATTAATAAATTTATCCCAATAAATGTTCAACGCCTTAGGGTTTTTATGGCTTAGGCATAGTTATACAATAACGTTCACATTTGCAACTGGTCAGTGGCCCGATTCTGCTAACGTTAAGTCGTAATCGTGTCTCACTCAATCGTGCTTCAATTGTTGTGCTTTTTTACACACTAGTTACAAGAATTATGACTGTATGATGTGATGTGAATGTAGTGTGGTGTGACCATCAGTAGTATTGTGAAAAAAGTTCACATTTCTTGTAACTAGTGTGTAAAAAAGCACAACAATTGAAACACGATTGAGACACGATTATGACTAAACGTTAGCAGAATTGGGCCACTGGTCATGTTAATTAACCGTACTATCGCTAAAAACCCTACGTTTAGATTTATTTGTAATATTTTGATTTCTGTAGGCGAACTTAATGATAATGCACTTTTTAAATTAATTACGATAATGCCTTCATAGTGCCGCATAATTAAAAGGATGCTTTATTACGAACTACTCATGAAAGAACATGTAATAACAATTTATTCTGTGCTAATAATGATTATATTGTACTAAAACCAAATATTCGTCGACAGTGCATCTCCTTGGCATTGGTTGTGTTTAGCGCAGGGTTTTAACGACACTACTAAGTACACAGCCGTAAATAAACCAGTGATCCGACACTGCAATGGACGCCAAAAACATATCACACGACGACGTCTCATTATAGTTCTTAATTGCATGAAACAAGACACAATTTGTGACCGCTATAAATTAAAGATTTTTCACCTTGGCCCGATAAAATAGTGGGTACAAGTGCAACGGTGATTCAAAAGGCTGTCCGGAAATATACAAGCCTGATCTGATTACTTGGTTTTAGTAGTTGTTTTTTTTATTCACAACGGTGTAGCACTTAGCCTTCATCACACCTGATGTTAAGTGGTGATAAGGCTGAAGGTGGAAGCGCACTACTCCCCGATATCCTCAATCACTGAGGAACTGGCTATCTTATCTCTAACTGCCGGAACACAATAACGCTGAAAACATCATTGTTATGGCGTCAGACTTAGATAAGACGGTGGTAGCTAGCCAGGCGGACTAAGAACAAGTCCTACCACCAACCAAACCGAATACTATAAGTACCCCCACTGGGAATCGAACCCGGGACCTCTGGGTCTGAAATCGGTGGTGTGAACCACTAGACCACAGAGGTGGTTGTTTTAGTTTAGAATTTAATACTATGGAATAGACATTTCTTTTTGTTGTGTGACTCAATATTGCATTTATAATTTCAATTTTTCATTTTCATGGTAATATGACTACCGATTTGGCGCAGGGGTAATCTACCTGCCTTCTGCGCCAGAGTTCTCGGGTTCGATTCCCGAACAAGACAAATATTTGTGTGCATGAACATGTCTATTTGTCTTGGTCTGGGTGTTTTCTACGTTTATTAAGTATGTATTTACAAACAAAAAGTATTTAAGTATATATTTATCCGTCCGTTATCAAGTTCACGTAGACACAGTTTCTTAAGAAATTAACTACGGGCTTAGATAATTGGTGTGATTGTAAGAAAATATTTATTTATTTATAAATATAAATCATATCATTGAAGTCAATGATATGAATTCGTCCCACTACTCAGTTTAACAAAAGTTTAAAATTGCAATAAATCCGTGTACCTTATATAATTTGTATTAATTTTAAAAAATAATAGTTGGCCTATGACTTACTTATTTATGGTGGGGGCGACAGAAAAACCAAAATAGTTTAAACTAGACCATTATAATTTTATTGACTCTTGCACGGTTTAAGATAAGATAAACGTTTATTTTCATCACAAATACTTACATATTTACCATTAATAAATAAATAAAATAATAAATATGTTCTTACATACACCAATTATCAAAGCCCATAGTAAATTTTCTAAGAAACTTAAATACTTTTTTGTTTGTAAATACATAATAATTAATATACATAGAAAACACCCAGACCAAGACAAATAGACATGTTCATGCACACAAATATTTGTCTTGTTTCGGAATCGAACCAGAGACCTCTGGCGCAGAAGGCAGGTAGTTTACCCCTGCGCCAAATCGGTCACCGATTAATATAAATTATATATTAACTATATGAATAGATTACTTAATAAATGAACATTGATAAAATACAAACTGTTAAAATAAAAAAAACATTAATTTACATTCGGCATAGCTTGTGTGTCACATCACAGCGATGTTAATAGGTAAGGCAGAAGCTCAGCAAAATACTTGCTCTGTGTGAGCAAAACACTGGTTTTCAGCATATGCCCGCTGCCCGCTCGAAAGGTTTCGGTGAACAGTATGCAATGCATTGTATCGCGTGTTGCGTTAATTGTGTTTCTTTCAAACAAAACGAGTAGATAATTTCCTGCCGTCATATTTCACCGTAGTTTGGGACAGACACGATAATACAACCATGCATTTCGATAACCTCACATTTGCATTTAGAACGATATCACAGATCATTTTGGAAATGTGCATGTTGCTATTGCCATGTACATTTTTTTGCGATTTGCAGTTTATTCGTTGTATCCAGTATTATTATCAGATAAACTGTTTTATGCAAAAAAAAACTATTATTATATTATTATATAAAATGCAGGTGTCAGTATAAATACCATAATAATGTAATTAACTCATGTCAGGACACAACTGGATACTAAGTTGCCTTTTTGTTAATTTATACAGCTTAGCTCGTAAGCGATAATGACAAGTGCAGATAAAAAGTGAATTTAAAATTATTTATAATTTTGTAATATCTAAAAAGCCCACTTGACATTGTTTTAGCTTATATATTTTATCTTTTAGATTTAATTCTTGATCACAATTTTGTAGAGTGGCCAACATTTTATATTATTTTTAAATTAAATTGTGACCCCCGCTCTGGGTCGTTTCTGGTGCAAAGGTTGTCCATTGCCATCCAACGCGGCAACGCGGCCAGCGTCATGGGCACATTTGCGCCGGGGACTGCTCGGGGCGGTCTATTAGACTAAGTAATATTGTTTAATATTGCTGTTATTTAATAAGGATTTATAATTTGATCTTTGTAATTGTAACAATAAATTCATTTTATATATAATTATAAAATTTCACAAACGTATGTAATTCTAAAAACCAACCTGCAGTTTAATTAAAAAACATTGATATTTAAAAAGTAGTTTAAAATAAATTATCAAGACAAGCAACTTAGTAAAAGTGGTGTTGCATTATGTACCTATTGTATAAATTTTCTAAGTATTTTTTGTGCTTACATATTGGAATCGGTCTGATACCGAATAAAGTTAAATAAGCTAAATATTATTATTAAGCATGATGTGGCCACCTTTAATGGAATTTTACATTTCGCATGCAATATTTTTAAGCTTTTATGTTAAGGTAATGTAATTTTCTCTGGTAGTCCTAAATAAATAAATATACTATAAATATAAGCTGATTATATAGTATATTTGCAGAATCAAAAATGTGAGATAAATGTACAATACACACAAACACGGGCAGATAATATTTAATGTTTGTGTTGATATTTTTGACATAGGTAACTACTTTAATCTTAAAATTACAAACTTATGTACTAGCTTTCTGTTTTGTTGTACAGTATCAAAATATGTGTGAAATGCTGTATTTATTCGCCAACTTCCGTATGAATTCGTAGCAAGAATGTGAAGTTATTTATATTTCAGAAACATATTGCTATTATTATTACCTGATACTAATATTAACTTATTTAAACATGTCATGCCATGCTTTATTAGGTTTCGGTGTTGTTTTATATGTAGTTAATGTTATGTATGATATGATAACGACAATAGCGACAGTGTAGGTAAGTATATAGGTAGTAACAAAATTCTCACAACTAAATGTACATAAGTGGATTTTAATTTTCAGGGAATAGTAGTTCATAGTAGCGGAAAACACATCTCAAATTTTGTTCGTCAAAATTCTTTTTAACTTTTTTTAGTGCCGCGTAAAAATATCCAAATTATACGCACTTAACTAAGTAGGTCGTCTACGTGGGTAATACAATAAATTAAATCGACCTCAAACTCTGGCGCACAAAGCGTCGTCGTCGCGTCGCGGGTGTCCCGTGACGTCACGACGCGTGGACACCGCCAATGGGGTTATTGACATGTCAAACTATTTCCGTGGTGCCAAAATAAAGCTCGCGAATCAGCACTCAATCGAAATAAAATAGTTACTTTTGCTAGCGCTACGTAGGTAGGTACAAACTACTAAGATAATCACATGAAAACAATAAATTGAAGCGTCGGCTTGTGGCCTGGGACGATCTCGAGTTACGTTTTGAGCAAAGGAACGTCTAAAATTACCCGCACGCACACATTGGGCGCGGCGTACGAACACACGCGCACAGCAGCGCCGCCTATATCTATTATCAAAACATCCAGCGACTCTGGTTACAGCGATCCGAGCGCGCTTCAGATATCGTATTACATACTTTAATGGCTGGAAAAGGCCTCGAAAACGTGATATTACACGCGTTTTATTGTGTATCGCGAAATGTAATTAATATCGTAACCGTATACGACTTAATAATTTATTCGGCGTAACCCCAGCTCTAGCTTTTTAGCGGCCTAGCACGGGTCGTCACGAATAAAATATCGAATTTAAAAATACGACTCCGGCATCTAATGTTACGAAGCGAGATGAAACAGGCCAGTTGCCAATAAGACGGAGTCGTAACACGATGATGGTGCTCAAACGGAAATTCACGTCAATGTCTAGGAAATGTTTGGAAATGTCTCACCTTGATTTCTTCTTCGTTCTCCTTTTTCACATGGGCCCTGATAGGCGGCGAGGATTCTGAAGGGGTTTTGCTGTCCATTTTTGTAACTTTAATGCGTCACTTTGTCCGTAAAACACACTAAGAAACGGTGAGTTTCGTTTCAAAACTTTATTGTTGCGCGGAGTAAGTTTGGTGATCGCGTAAACATTTTAGTCGCACGGACGACTGTCGGCTAATACGCGTGCTGTACGCGCGACGTCCGTAGCGCGACTGAAGTGAAGACTGAAGCTTCGCGCGCCATTGGCTGGAGGGCTGTGGGCGCCCAGTGAAAGCTTATTTTCCCGCGCTTCGCTGGGCGGAGCTTACGGGCAAGGTTGGGCGGATGCACTCCACGCTATGCAATTTATATTCGCTCGTAGTAGAATTCTATAACTAAACAAAAGTAAACTAACAAATAAATTTATGAAAAAATGGAAAATGAAGTACTTATTTTTGAAAAAATCGACCCGTCTCACAACCAGCTCCGATGGGACTCGAGCCCACGACGTTTCGTTATCCGGGCGACTGCTCTAACCACTGAGCTACGGAGTCGTTACGAGAAGCGTCGAATTTATCAAATACTTCTTTTCTTACGCGCTGTACCTATAGCCAGCGTATTTTTTTTTTGCCTTTTTTTTAATTTCATCAATGTGAAGATGTTACTACTCTCACACGTGAATGAAATACCTTTCCAGATATTTGACACTCGCTCAAGATGAAATTACTTATTGCAAGTTATTTAAATTTTTACTTTTTTGCATTTACAATGCAATTTTTATTATTGAAAATGGAAAATGAAGTATTTTTGAAAAAATCGACCCGTCTCACAACGTCTCACGTCTCACACCGTCGTGGGTGGGTGCGAGTCCCATCGGAGCTGGTTGTGAGACGGGTCGATATTTTCAAAAATACTTCATTTTCCATTTTTCAATAATAAAAATTGCATTGTGAATGCAAAAAAGTAAAAATTTAAATAACTTCTAATAGTAATTTAATCTTTAGCGATTGTCAAATATCTGGAAAGGTATTTAATTCGCGTGTGAGAGTAGTAATATCTTCACATTGATGAAATTAACGCTGGCTATACAGCGCGTAAGAAAAGAAGTAATAAAATAAAAATAAAGACTCTCACACGGCCCTTGTATCCGCGCTTGTATTGTATATAAACTAGTGTTTACTGTAGAATGGTAGAGTTTACAATATATTCAGAGCTAAATACTATAGTTAGATAGTTTTTTTCTTTAATTAAATATGTAATTTAACCCATAAGTGCATAGATTATCATTTTTGAGAAGCACATAATATTATGTACCGAATTTAAAATAAAATAAATGAAATATATATTGTCCATAAAAAGCATTTATTTATTTCTTCAAGTATAATTTTTTTTTTTAAATTAATAACATAGACATTGATGTTTTGGTTAAAACCGCTTTAATTTTGGGAACTCAACTGTTTTTTGTAAAATAGAAAAAAAAATTGTCGGCATTTTGTAATTTCAAAATATAAAACAGAATCGTAATTATATAAGGTCCTTCTTAAATAGTGCACATAATTTTAGGGGTCAATATACTCACGCATACAAACAACTTTTACTATGGTACCAACATTGAAAACCCGAAAAAAAAACAGATGTTCCCTAGAAAATTTTAAATCGAATAAATCAAAATGTATGGAACAGCTGATTTTTTTTTCGCGATTTCAATGTTGGTGCCATAGTAAAAGTTGTTTTATATGCATGAGTACATTGCCTCCTTAAAATTATGTGTACTATTTAAGAAGGACCTTATATAAACTATTATAAACTGAAAAAATATAATAAATTATTAAAATAAAAGGAAGTTATTAAAGCGGATAAGGGGGACAAAAAATGCTTTTTTTCTTATTTCCAAGAGACATTTTTACCAAATATTTTTTATTATATTTTTTCCGTTATATTGGAATTAAATTGAATTATTTGCACAACGTTTTTACAAAATTGAAAACTTCATGCATTTAAGGGTTAAAATAATAAATAAATATTCTCTTACAATCACACCAATTATCTAAGCCTATAGTGAATTTCTTAAGAAACTGTTTCTATGTGAACGGATAAATAAATACTTACTTAAATACTTTTTTGTTTGTAAATACATACTTAATATACATAGAAAACACCCAGACCAAGAGAAATAGACATGTTCATGCACACAAATATTTGTCTTGTTCGGGAATCGAACCCGAGACCTCTGGAGCAGAAGGAAGGTAGTTTACCCCTGTAAATCGGTCGTCAAATACTTACAAACAATTGTTATATTATTCAATCAAAATAAATCTAGTAATAAATGAGTTTTTTTTTGCCATAAATAAAGTAAGTAAATAATTTATATCTACGTATAAGTACCTAAATATTTTAATACGCATAGCACTGGATATGACGGTGTTTCTACTGTCATACGTATGCTAGCAAATTTTTTTTTAAATAATTAATCTTTGTTTTTTAAAACTAGGTATTAGATTTTAATTACAGTTTTTTGGAAAATTAATGTCTGTCCTTAATGAATTAATTAATATCTGTGGAAACTTTTAAATGGCCCTCAGTAGTATAGTTACATCTACACTGTTAACTAGCTGTAAGTTTTCCTTAACATAAATAAAATAAAATACTCAAAAAGTATCACCTTTGATTTCTGCAGTATTAAGTCACATTATAAACTTGTGTATCGCGAATGGTATTTATCCCCAGACAAGTTGAAATTAACTATTATTAAACCAGTATTTAAAAAAGATGATAAGGAAATTAGGATTGTTATAGACCCATAGCACTAATACTGATAATAGCCAAAATATTTGAGAAAGTTATTTACTTTATTATGTAGAGCTATTTTGAAAAGTATAATTTATTTTCTACTGAACAGATAGGCTTTAGGAAAAATAAAAATATAAATATGGCAATGCATAATCTTTTGGAATATGTGATTACTGCTGTAACGTTGTCAATTCGTACCAGTCATTACGGATGGTTAAAAACTCCATGATGGCTGGAAACTCCATCAAGTTCTACATACTGGCCATTAATTTTATCGAATCCTATCCTGTTCTTTCAATTCAAATTCAAAATCTTCGTTTCACGTGCCCTGTTCAGCATTTTTGATTCAGTTATACCAAAACCACCAAGCCGTACAGAGCTCGCGGAGCATTACCAGTTATTATATTGAAATTATTATACCAGTTATATCAGTTTATATTGGTTGATTATATTAATATTAAAGTGGAACCCTTGACCCTTGGAAAGGGGTAAGTTTTCATAATCATACCCACTACTATCTACCTACCTACCTACTTTTTGTTATTCATGTATTTTTTATCTTGTTGTTACAGTTCTTAATTCTACCCTTACAATAAAACAAATCAAGCCCCTATAAACATCTTTTTTATTCATATCTATCTAACTAAATACTGGGCGGCGACTTCTGACGTTCCGGCTAGTGTACCGCTGGCCGATGAGGACGTCCCGTCACACTGCCATGGACAAAAAATACCCGTCACTGCTTTATATATTATGGATCTAACAAAGGCATTTGATTTCGTTGACCATGATTTATTGTTGAAAAAAATGGAATCCTATGGAATACGAGGCGTTGCACTTACTCTTTTGAAATCCTACCTGAGTAACAGAAAACAAGCTACTGTTATAACTAAAGAATTGACCCAAATCGTGCAAGGAAACAAATTATCTATCTGAATTCAGAGAAGTAAAATACGGAGTACCTCGGGGAAGCATCTTAGGTCCATTAATGTTTATTATTTATATTAATGATCTTCCCAAGATAGTAAAACAACAAATGATATTATTTGCAGACGATATTACAGTAATATTTACTGGACCAGATATTGATACACTATCATTAGAAATAAGACGGACATTAGTAAACATAATTAATTGGCTTGATTCGAATAATCTTAAAATAAATCTTGAAAAAACTAAATTAATGACATTTAGAAATAGAGGTGAACATATAAAACTTGACGTAAATTATTTGAATAAAAAAAATTATACAGTTGATATTACAAAGTTTTTAGGTATTAATATTGACCATAATTTAAATTGGAAGGCTCAAGCGGAACATGTTCGTTGTAAGCTCTACCAATTCTTTTATGCACTTGTTACTTTAGGGAATTAGTCAAGTTATAATATTGACATTTTTGAGTGAATTGCCATATGATAATATTTTATTAGTTATCAAATACAAACTTTTATATTTTCGACAGATTTTTACAGCATTTGGCTGTGATAAAATCATTAAGATGGTAAATGCTTAACTAAACGTTCCTTCTTAAGAACAGGAAGTGGAATTAAAACTGATACTGTTAATAATTATTGTTATTTTTGAAGAATTTATCTTATCATTATTGTTTGTTATTAATAAAATAATATGTTAGCTATTTTGGAGTGGTTTTCAAATCATTTGGCTATGATAAATATTTAAAGGTTGATAAATGTTAAGAATATTTATGTCGGACTGTAACATTACTTGTTTCCAAACAAGATGAGAATTTAAAACTGATATTTCTTACAATTTACGATGTGTTTCTTGATAATAGATAGTGGTGAATCATTCTCATAAGTTTCAAAAGGTTTTAAAAATGGTTTAATAAAAGTATCATCCTTGTTAATGTTTTTTAAGGAATTGTCAATAAAGATATAAAAGCTAGCTTGGCGGTAAAACGAACAGTCTTGTGGTTCGTGTCGTCAGCACTGTTGAGTTAAGTATACCCTCCTGTAATTTTATATTTCTCTGTTACTGTTTTTCTTTGCTATCTAATGCTAATGTATTGTCTGGTAGATGTTGCTGAAGTTATTCTTTTGTTTAAGGGATATACTTGTCTATTACTTGGTAATATTAAATTAATGTTGTCCGTAGTGGTTTTGTATAAATGATGTGAGTACGGAAATAATATGAAGTAACAGTTTATAGCAAATGCTTGATGTTACTCCTAAATGTTGTTAAATCTTTTATCATGAAAAGTAATGTGGTTGTAAATGTTAATTACGATAAAATGTGTTGTTTGTCCAAAAACGACATAATTATTTTGTAAATGTCGTTGTTTCTGATAACGCTGGTGAGTTTTTTTCGCCCGTTTTTCTTATCAGCTAAAAGATGTCCTTAACGGGTGGTAGGTAAAAAATTGAGGACGAATCAAAATAATAAAATGCTTTTAAATTTTTATTTGTGTTTTACTTGATTCTGGCCTTATTGAAATATAAGCTTTATAGTTTTATTCCTAGTTAATTGAACAGTTTAAAGCTTTTATCAGAATAGTCATATTTCCATACTTTCTCCTTAAAATCTAACATCAGAAGTGCTAACTAAGCCCACGACCAATTCATAATATATTTTTTATGTTCTATGGATGGATGCTGCTGATCTGGCTAATCTACTACGCTTCGAACTACGGGACATCCATCGTGACAAGGTGGCGCTGCAATGCTGCCACCTCAAATTACGGGTCATCCATCGTGTCAAGGTGACGATGTCCTTCTTCTGTCCAACCCGGTGACTGGACTGGTTCCTGGTGCAAGATTATCGAAACTTGGCCAAGGAATTTGGAGCCGCATTTCGTTGGTCAGTAAAGCCAGTAAAGCCCTTTGGGGATCTGCATTTATTTAAAACTTCGGTACGAATTGAGGGTATCATTAGAAAAAAGTGTCATTCTTTGATTAACTACTAGCCTTAGTAGGTACTATAAACCTATAAATACTATGAAAGATTTCCACTGTGAAAGTCTAGAAAAGATTTAACCATGATTTAAGTCATTAACAATAATAAAGATAAATTCATCTTCATTAATAAAGATTTAACTGTTATTAAGTGACAGTAAGATTTTATTCTGACAAACTTGGCCGATAGAATAGTATGTAATGTACCAATAAAAAATTGAATATTATTATTATTTTTGCGTTTCTCACTTATAAAATACATAGTATGTTCCGCTTTTGTGGGACTCTGCGTTAAAGGTTTTTTAAATAATCAAAGTTTTATGGATTTACTTAATTCGTTAGTGGGTGAAAAATTTATTGTTTCTTCGGGGGCATCCATAAACATTTTTACAATTGTGGCGGTTTTTTGCAATTTTATGTACGTGGATGGTGCGAGACCATGTAGGAGGTAGTTTAATATTGACTGAATGTTTTGGTACGCCCGTTGTTGACAGTTTAGTAATTCGTCAGAGTAATTGAAACTATGGATACATTCTCCTGTCTCTGGGTCAGTGTATTTGTGGACCTTTTATGCGATAGTTTTTGTGATATTGTGTACCTATATTTGGAACTGCGATATCTATTAACTATGTGTTTTTTTTGGATTATCCTATAAAATAATGCCTGGTCTATTGTAATGTGAATGATACATATTATGTAGGTTAGGTACGTACATGTATGTAATGACACCTCACCTCAGCCATAGTAAAGTTTAAGTGTGTTGTTGTGTGTGATTGTTTTGATACTAAATCACGGTTAAACGGTTAAACAAATATGGATGAAATTGGACAGAGATATAAATTATGCTCTAGAATAGCATAAGACTTTTTACCTCTAGAAAATATACTTTTGCCACGGGAAAACATCGTCTAGCTCACACGGGCAGAGCTGCGAGCGAAAAGCTTGTACGAGATAGTTTTACCCGCTTTAGATTCAGAAAGGCTTAAGTTCGTTTAAGAAATAAAATTATCTTTGCAGTGCCTAGGTTGTATTCAGTTTTATAATCATCAATCTGTCGCTTAAAATCGTTAAAAAGCTAACTGAAATTTTGTTTTCTCATTCTATTTGTATCATAAATGTCATAAACATAATTCTTTCTTCAATAAGCTGTTTTTCAGAATCGATATTCTTTAATTACATAATATATCAATATCTTAAGCTACAAATTAAAGACTTCTTAGTATTTCAAATCACGTATTAACGAAAATTATTAGTACCTACAAAACCATGTGTATTGAATTAGATTTTGCTACAATTGAGTATCAAGAATCAATTTTTCATGATATTTATTGGATAAATGTATGGATTATATTTAATACAACTGGAGCTGAATTCCAAACCGGTAGCACAAGCTATGGAATATATTGCTATTCAAAAAAAAAAAACTGGCTAGGTACTGGCTACCTAATACCTTCAAGAAGATTTTGGAAAACTTATACAGATTTATCTCTTCGAATAAGTGTGTTGGTATACT
Source organism: Crambus lathoniellus (assembly GCA_949710035.1). Taxonomy (NCBI): domain Eukaryota; kingdom Metazoa; phylum Arthropoda; class Insecta; order Lepidoptera; family Crambidae; genus Crambus; species Crambus lathoniellus. The sequence continues at coordinate 24,412,907 of OX453310.1, forward strand.
TCTATATAACTTACTTACTTTTAAAATTTCGATTTTCCAAGTTTCTTTTGAGAAAATGATAGTCAATCTGTGTTACTAGGAGTAAATACCATTTTGATTAATTAATCGAAAGACGTTATCTACTCGGACTCCTCGTCCGAATGTTATCCATATTTTAGGTTTAAAAAAACAGTAGTTGAATTAGATTATGTTGCAATGGTTCTTTCAAGTTAGGTAGTAGTAGTAGGACCTAGTAGTCGCCAAAACTATTTTCAGTGTTGTCTTGACCCTTGATTGATAAATCGAGTGATGCGAGATATATTTTTTTTACCACTGCAATTTGAGAAACGTTTTGCTTCATTACTCTTTACTACTATCAGTCTAATGTTAGTCATAATCATAAATACTAAGGTCTTTTTATGATAAAAAAAAACAGCCACATGGGAAAGTAATAGGTATATTAGGTTCACAAACCCGGAAAATTTATTTTTCCTACACTTTTTATTTATCTAAGTAATGGCAAATTAGTTCAGTTTTATGAGTTTGAACCGCAGATGATATCGCACATTTCTTTAAGATGCTAAACACCACTTTATTTTAATGGACATTAAAATAAGAGTTATTTAGAATCGGATACATTTACTACCTGGTGGATTTAGGAAGGATTTATTGTTATTCTCATGTACTTGCAAATATGTAGGTAACTTCCCATCCTTTAATTTTGTCCCTTTCCTGGATGTGCACACTGAATATTGCTATGCTATCCTGCTCGCACCTACGCGAGAGAGTGAGTGACATCTCGTCTACCAGAATGAACTGTTGGACGACATATTGAATTTCCCCTTCGAATACCGCCGCGGCACGATCCACATGTGCTGATCAATGTAATCGATAATTTACATATCCGCACCGCTAGTTTATCTTCAAAATACGTGTTAGTGTGTTAAATAACGAATTGAGTACAATCAGTGAAAATCTAGGTGTTTTTCTCCCAATAAACTTTGTCGAGTAATTGTGCTAACCGCCCCGCCGCTGGCCGCCAACGAGTGTCGGGCTGAGCTGATCCAGAGATCTGAAGAGCCACCATCATCAAGCAATTCAAGTAAGTGTGCATGTCTTTTCCACCTGAACGAGCTGTGATTGTGTCCTTCGTCTCTCATCCTCTTACAGCTCTGTTATTCCGCCCTATGTTACGTCTACGTGTTTGCAAGTAAAAATATACTTTGTTTTCACTGTAGAAACCGCCCGTAAAACCGTACGACTTTGCCCAAATTTCTTGCAATTTTAGATCTTGCGTTGAATATTTAAAAAAATAATAATGTTTTTGATTCATGATTGTTCTAAACCATTGTTAAATTATCAGCTCTTTGTATAGAACATATCATGATACCAATAAAATGTATATTAATGTGATAAAAACATTAAATTAAAGAGCGGGCCAAATATTAATAATTTTTACAAGTTTGCCCACTGTGCAGAAACTTTTCTAAATTTGCTATTGTTAACCTTATGATTATAAGATTTAGGGGTTATTTTAGAGAAATAGTAAATGTAACATATGATTTTATTATTATAGTTTAATAGTTTATATTAACGGTCAAAATTGAGTGGGCAAAGTCACAAAAAGATTTTTGTAATATTTCGTACAAATAGAACTATGTGCAAGGGTTGTCACTTTTTATTGTAGTAACCAACGCGGTTTGAGGTATGAATACGCTCACTTTCTACTACACTATTTATGTAAAAAATAAAATACTAAAACAGTTGAAATGAGATGAGTTGAGATGAAACAGTATTTCTGAGATATACCTAGCTATAAATACAAACATTAAAATATTTAAAGATCAATAATTGGTAAGCAACTTTTACATAACTTAAAGAACCTTATATTTTAAAGATTCTTAAAAATTATATAAACGCTTTTCGCTCTAAAAACAAACAATATACTTAATGCTAGCGAGCAACTCTTATTATAGGTAATAGGAACATTTTCATTTTAAAGTCTCATAACAATTCAACGTATTCTCATTCCAACGTATTATGGTTAAAACAAAGTATACATTGCGTCAGGACTCAACTTGTTTGCTGCTGATTATACATATTTATCACTCTTTCAGTTTTTAACGCGGAAGAGACAACCCTAACGGTAATATTTTAGTGGGCAAAGTTGTAAATACTGGTTCAGAAAAAGTAATTTGACATTGCCCACCAAAATATTTTCGAATTTGAGAGAGATTTTGCGGTGTTTATTCGGTTGGACTTGTTCATTGGTTTCAAACAAACAGTAGTTAAGAAATAACTTACCTGCTGCAATACCAAATCAAGTTCTGGCAAAAGTTTTTCACACTGTTTTTGGCCCGCGAATCACACCTCCAACTTTGTCATAGACTGACACCCAACTGAAGTGACATTAGCAAAAGTTACATCCGTAGTGTTGCCAGAAATATATTGAAATTTCTACTATAGATTACGTAATACCACAGTTCTAAAAAAAATTGCCACATTTTTCAACATTTGTAATAAATGCCCTACAGGGCAAACTCAGATCGGTTGGGCAATCTTGTAAGGTTTTACGGTACAGTCCACTAAAATTTATAACATATAACCTCCTCATTTGCCAAACCATAAAGTGGTCCCTACGTTCCGGATTTACTAGTACTTATATAAAATCAAAATTTCACCTACCTAGGTACCTACCTACCCGCAAACTCGAATATTCATAATTTGTTATATTTTTCGCTTTTATATTTAACACACAATATACACGATTACCTACCGCTACTTATCTGCATTTTATATGTATTTCATACCGCTAACAGTTTATATTTAATTACCGCATTTAAGTATAGAAAAACATTTACCTACTTATAAGTCCTACCTAAAACCGCTGTATTATACTACTTACCGCTTATTTTATTTATCCGCACCTTTTATTAGTGTATTCGAATAAAATAATTCGATACCTATACTTACGCACCGCACCGATTGCAAAATTATACTTTGTCAATTTTTTATTATTTATCGCACCCCGCATTGGCAAATTATTTATCTTGTAATCATAGCCGCATTGTAGGTCATTTACAGAGTCATTAATGATTCGATCTTAAATCGCACCATCGCACCATACTATTTCCGCTTTTTATTACCATAAATAACGCATATTTATTGTAATTATTTCGCCCGCCATTCTGCTATCCATTCAGGTAGGTTCGCATCGCATTCCATTTCTTTCCGCCATATTTGTATTTTACCTCGCCGTGTTAGCAGCTTGCAAGGCGCGTGCGCATCGCCCGCTGACATTTGTCATTCAATCATTCAAATATTGTACCTATCTAGCAGTTCGCGCATCGTCGTGCAATCTCGTGAATCATCGCTAATAGGAGCTCACTTGCATTGAAAATCGACAAGTTGTTTACGTTCGAATCACCTAGTTTTTTTATACGAAGTTTTCTATTGCATTCAAACCGCACTTTATAATTTATTTCCATAAAATAGTTAACTTTAATACTAAATACTTTATCAGTAAATTATTTCTAAATAAAAAATGGCTGATAAAAAACAAAAGGAAGTTGAATCTACTTTTACAGACCCTAACTTAGCAGTGTTAAACTCTAAACGTGATATTCTTTTTGAACGTATGCAAGGTATTTATGATATCGCTAAGCGCGCAGAATTAAAAAAGGTTGAACCTAGCGCATTGTTGTGCAACGTCACTAATTTAGATAATTTTCGTGATGAATTTGTCAAGGCTTTAGATGCCTTTAATTTGGCTTTAGCTCAAAGTGACCCTTCCGCTAAAATTAATTACCAACCTTGGATCGCATTTGAAGAGATGTTTTGTTATGTAAAACGCGTTATTACATTATGTTCACAATCACAACCCTCAGTTTCTTCTAATATAGAATCGCAATCTCATTCTTCTAAACCTATAAAACCGCATTTACCTCCTATTGAATTGTTGTCGTTTAATGGTGATGTTCGCAATTGGCCCCTATTTTATCAACAATTTAAAAATGTCATTCATGACAATCAGTCCTTGTGTGATAGTGAAAAGGTGTTTTATTTAGTCGGAAAACTAACCGACAAGGCTACTTCTGTATGTGCAGGGCTACCACCTACCGCTGAGAACTATAATATTATTTGGAAAGCTCTTGTGTATAAATACGAAAACCCTCGTTCACTCGCTTCTTCTTACCTTAACCAAATATTAGAATTCAAACCATTAATTAAAAATAGTACCGCATCTCTAGACTCGTTTTTGTATAATTTTAACTCACCCGTTGAAGCGTTAAAACAGTTAAAAATTAATGATCTAACTGATTTTATTTTTCTTTATCTCGCATTGCAAAAATTGGACCCTGAAACTGTCAAATTGTTTGAAATTTATAGTCAACAGAGACAATTAGGTATACCGTCTTATGCCACCTTGATTGAGTTTATAAGGGAGCAATCAAGGGCGTTAGTCGAAACAACTCGCACCCCTACCGCTAATTTTAATAAACGTAACACTAATGATCATAGTTCCAAAAGGTTTACCGCTACAAAATCATTTGTTGCCGATTTGGGGCATGGCACAAGTTCTAATTCGAAATGTTCTTTGTGTAAAAATAATGTTCACTTACATTTATATCAATGTACCGCTTTTATGAAACTCAACGCACGTGAAAGATTTAATTTTGTAAAACAAAACTCTTCATGTATAAACTGCTTAAGTACTAAACATAAATCGTTTAATTGCACATCGCATGGTACTTGTTCGTATTGTTCGGCCAAGCATCACTCTTTATTGCATTTTGATTCGCAACATAATAAAAATCAATATATCTCTAATAGTAATTGTAACCGCACGCAAAATAATTTTAGTAAAGCGCCTCCCGCTATCGCACCCGCTGTCTCTCGGGACTCACGACCGCCTCGTGACGTCGTCGAGCCTCAGCCTCAGTGCGCTCGCGACCCTCAGTCGCAGCACTCGCAGCCACCGTCCGCTACTTATAACAATAATACGATTTGTAACCATTCTTGTGAATATAATAAGCGCACTGGAACTTCCGCACTATTAGGAACCGCAAAAATAAAATACATAGACTCGCACGGCCGCTCTCATTTCTTGAGATGTCTTATTGATCCAGGTTCGCAGAGCGATTATATAACCGCCGAATGTTGTAATCGTCTTTCGCTTCATATAAGCAATGAAACCCCATATACCGAAGTGCAAGGTATTGGTGGAACTTCGCAAAAAATTAACGGAATCACGTCTTTAAACATTACTTCGCGATTTAATTCTAATAGTTATTCTATTCAACCTATGGTCGTGGAACGCATCACGACAATATTACCTGATTCTTTTATAGATACCCAGGCGATCAAGCATATAGCAAATCTACCTTTAGCCGATGACGATTATTTTAAACCTGGACGTATTGACATATTGTTAGGCGTTAATTTATATTGTGAGATTTTACTTTTCAATAAAATTAAAGGCGATACGAATGAGTCTCCGCTCGCTTTAGAGACTACGTTAGGATATTTGTTGTTGGGCAACGCTCCTATTTTGCAACAGCAAAGAAGTTCGCACTCTTTTTGTTCTCTTGCGCAAGATCCTTTAAACTCTCTTTTAGAAAAATTTTGGTTAGTTGAGGAACCGCCAACGCGTAAATATTTAAGTCCTGATGATAACAACTGCGAAAATATTTTTACTACTACAACTGTTCGAAATCAAGATGGCAGTTACTCTGTTGATCTTCCATTCAAAGATGACCCTAATAAACTAGGTGACTCGTTTAGTACCGCACAAAAAAGATTATTGTCATTAGAAAATAAATTTAAAAAGTTTCCTGATTTACGCGATAAATACAATGAAATTATATTAGATTATTTAGATAAAGGTATTCTCCATGAAGTTCCGCAACAAGATATTAGTTCTACAGGATTTTTCCTACCGCATCATCCAGTTATTCGAAATGATAAAACAACTACTAAAGTTCGCATTGTATTAGATGGCAGCGCAGCCACTGATACTGGTCTTTCGCTCAACGATATTTTACATACCGGTTGTAATTTACAATCTGAAATTTTTAATATTTTAATTAATGTCCGCATGTTCCGCATTTCTTTTTTCGCTGATGTGAGACAGATGTACTTATGCATACATGTCAACGAACCTCACCGAAAATATCAACGCATTTTGTATCGTTTTTCCGCCGATAAACCAATTATGGTATTAGAATTTACTCGAGTCACATTTGGACTTCGGTCGTCTCCTTTTTTGGCTCTCCGCACTCTTCGCCAGCTTGCGTCTGATGAGAAAGAAAAGTATCCTCTCGCAGCATCCGTAGTTGAGAGAGATATTTACATGGATGATCTTGCCAGTTCGGCACCGTCTGTTGATGAAGCATCCACAAACGCTAATCAATTGATTGAATTGTTTAAATCAGGTGGTTTTGACCTTGTAAAATGGTCAAGTAACTCCCGCGAATTACTTGATACCATACCTGTAACGCATCGCCAATCAGAGTCAATTTCATTTGACGATGGTAATGGTTTTAAAATACTAGGGCTCCGCTGGCTTTCTAGTTCTGATGAATTTATTTTTATTGTTATTCAACCGCCTGCAACATGCACTAAACGTGCCATTTTATCTGCAACCGCTCGCCTTTATGATGTTTTAGGTTTAGTAGGTCCAGTAATTTTGTTTGCCAAACTGCTCATCAAAGAGCTTTGGTTACTCCACATTGATTGGGATGAAACTCCTCCGTCATACATAATAGAGGCTTGGAAAAAGTATATTTCAGAGTTACCGCTCCTTTCACAGCTACGTTTCCCTCGTTTTCTTAACGTGGAAAGAAATTCACCTCGCGTTTATTTAGTCGCATTCGCAGATGCCAGTGAAAAAGCATATGGTTGTGTTATTTATTTACATGTACATAACGACAATGCTTTACCTAAAAATTCATTGATTTGCTCAAAGTCACGCGTAGCTTCACCAAAGTCAACTACCACTATAGCAAGATTGGAATTAAACGCTTTAGTTCTTCTATCAAAAATGGTAAAAACTGTTTATGATCAGCTCTCTGAAAGACACAATATAAATAAAATATTCGCATTTTCCGATTCTGAAGTCGCTTTATGTTGGGTTCATTCTTCACCGCACAGGTTTCAAACTTATGTAGCTAACAGGATATCGCAAATTCAATCGCATCTTCCCGCTGAAGATTTTTATCATATTTCAGGATCGGAAAATCCCGCTGATTGTATATCTCGCTCTCTCTCACCCGCTCAACTTATTTCCCATAAACTTTGGTTTCATGGTCCCGCTTGGCTTTCACTACCGCATAGTGAATGGCCCGTTTATAAATTTGAACCTCATAAATCTGCCTTACCTGAAGAAAAAACTGTCGCTCATGTAGTTAATACTGATAATCATTTTAATGATAATCCTGTAATTCTGCTTGCTACCAAAGTTTCAAATTATAACATTTTACTCCGCTCCTTAGTTTACGTTTTCAGATTTGTTAAGAAATTTAAATCACGCGGCAACATTACGTCACAAGAATTAGAACAAGCTGAAAATTATCTCATCCGCACCATTCAAAATAAATATTTTAGTTCAGACATCGCTAACATAAAAAATAATAAATTACCCTCTTCGTCTCTGCGAAAACTCTCTCCATTTATAGATGGTGATAACATATTGAGAGTAGGTGGTCGTTTAGGCTACTCTTCTCTCAACTTTGAACAAAAACACCCCGCGTTATTGCCGAAAAAGGATAAAATTGTTGAACTTTTAATAGATTATTATCACCGCAAACATTGTCACGCAGGTCCGCAACTTTTGATTTCTATTCTTAGAACTAAATTTTGGATTTTGTCCGCCTGCCGTGTTATCAAACAACGCATTCATAAATGTATTAATTGCTTCCGCTTAAATCCAAAACCAACATTTCCGTTAATGTCTGATCTCCCGCAATTTCGCTTGGAACAAAGTAACGCATTTACGCACACTGGCGTAGACTATGCCGGACCCTTATATATTACTTTAACCCGTAAACGCGGTGTACGCAGCCAAAAGGCTTATCTATGTCTTTTTATATGTCTTGTAACAAAGGCAGTTCACGTTGAACTCGCCTCTGATTTAAGTTCCGCATCCTTTTTGGACGCATTTAAGCGTTTTCTTGCGAGACGTGGTCCATGTCAATACCTTTATAGTGATAATGGTACCAATTTTGTGTCTTCCAAAGGTTATTTAAAGGAGCTTTATAAATTCTTACTTGATGAAGAGTATTATAAAGATCTCCACGACGAACTTAATAAACACCGCATAGTATGGCGTACTAATCCCCCCACTGCGAGTCACTTCGGTGAAATTTGGGAATCCAATATAAAATCACTAAAATCGCTCTTGTTTCGTGTGATAGGCAAACAGTTGCTTACATACGAGGAAATGCTTACTGTTCTAACCCAAGTCGAAGCCGTATTAAATAGCCGACCTCTGTATGTTTTAAGTTCCGATCCTTCGGAACCCACCGCGTTAACTCCAGCTCATTTTATTAAAGCCGCACCTTTAAATTTTCTCCCCGCTATAGATTTAAGTAAGGAGAAGCCTAACCTTCTGTCTAGGTTCTCTTTAATGGACTCTCTCGTTCAATCATTTTGGAAACGTTTTAGATCCGAATATCTGCATAACCTTCAAAGCAGAGAGAAATGGAATACGGTTTCCAATCCTATTAAGGAAGGAACTATTGTTCTTATTAATACCGAAAATATTCCGCCACTGCAATGGCCAATGGGTATTATTACGCGTCTTTATCCAGGTAAAGATGGTGTGATTCGAGTCGCGCAAGTAAAAACCAAGTCAGGACTCTATGACCGACCTGTTGTACGGTTGTGCCCGTTGCCTATGTATAATTAAATTCGCATTAGTTTATATCCCGCATTTTTAGTTTTAATTTATTTAGTTATTAAGTATTATTAACCGCACCATATCTCTGATAGTTTTATATACTTATACTAACCCGCACCGCACTATTATTTTGTATTGAACCGCGACTCTCTCTCTCATGTTTCGAAGGAATGGATTCCTTCAAGGCCGGGGGAATGGTGGATTTAGGAAGGATTTATTGTTATTCTCATGTACTTGCAAATATGTAGGTAACTTCCCATCCTTTAATTTTGTCCCTTTCCTGGATGTGCACACTGAATATTGCTATGCTATCCTGCTCGCACCTACGCGAGAGAGTGAGTGACATCTCGTCTACCAGAATGAACTGTTGGACGACATATTGAATTTCCCCTTCGAATACCGCCGCGGCACGATCCACATGTGCTGATCAATGTAATCGATAATTTACATATCCGCACCGCTAGTTTATCTTCAAAATACGTGTTAGTGTGTTAAATAACGAATTGAGTACAATCAGTGAAAATCTAGGTGTTTTTCTCCCAATAAACTTTGTCGAGTAATTGTGCTAACCGCCCCGCCGCTGGCCGCCAACGAGTGTCGGGCTGAGCTGATCCAGAGATCTGAAGAGCCACCATCATCAAGCAATTCAAGTAAGTGTGCATGTCTTTTCCACCTGAACGAGCTGTGATTGTGTCCTTCGTCTCTCATCCTCTTACAGCTCTGTTATTCCGCCCTATGTTACGTCTACGTGTTTGCAAGTAAAAATATACTTTGTTTTCACTGTAGAAACCGCCCCATATACAGTCCACTAAAATTTATAACATATAACCTCCTCATTTGCCAAACCACTACCTTTTATATATTGAAATCTCTTACCGTTTTAACGACACAGAAAGTAATTTCAGTTAATGATTAAGATATTTATTCGTTTGGTTCTTCCTTGCTTGCCATTAGAGGAAAATTCGCATTTTTCATTTCAAATAAAATCGGTTTTTTATATTTACAGAAATATTGGTAATATATATGATTAAGTACCTAATATACGTATCAAAATATGTAGGAATCTTATAGTCGAATAGTGATATGTAGTTCCAGTGTCAAATGTAAGATATACAGCAATATCAGTATGGCCAAGCGGATTGTGAAAATATTGAAATTGGTAAACATAACCATACAAAAGTTTACTTGTTTTTTTCTCTCATACTATAATAGAATTCGAATAATTTCTCAGAATTGATAGATTTAATTCAAAACGTCGATTTACAGGCAGACGGGAACTACAATTATTTCAAGTTGTACAATTGTATTATTAAGAAAGTTTCGATAAAGTTGGAAGTAAATAGAATTCAGGGAAAATAATAGAAAAATAAAAAACAAATTGTTGCTTACGGCTGAAAGATTTAGACGAAATTTTGCATACAGAATACCAAAGAGTTATAGAATATAGGGTTTTTATCGCGATATTGGAACCACTTGAGTAATTAATCGTAAGCGCAGTGTAGTTTGACAGAAAACGTTTTATGGTGTTGCTAGCCAAGATCGTTTGTTTAATTGTTATGGAAAATTAAAACTAAAATCTTGTATGAAACTACGATATTTTTTCCCAAATGACCGTTTACCTTAGGGGAGTTTTTGAAAGCACTGCTGCCAAACATATTTGAGTCACACATAAGAAGAGGAAACAACTATGTATTTAATATTTGGTATTTGACATTAAATTTGATCGTAATTTAAAAAATGATGCTGGTGGGCCATTTGTCTAATTTGAGACACTTGACCATGACCACTGTCACGATGATTTTATTGAACAAGTGATTATTAAGTTGACTACCCAGGTGTGGCAGTTGACTTGTTGACTATATGTGATTATTGTGACAATTGCCCAGGGGTGGCAGTAGGTATGTTGTCTAAGATTGTATTTGATTTGTTGTTTTTGAGTGATGTTGAAATGAAATGACATGAGAAAAAACAAATTGAAATGAAATGATGATGAGATAAAACGCTGCTGGCCATGAGCGGTCGCTTACCTGGCTTCACGTGCAGCGGGTGATGGGGTTTGACGCCAACGAAGCTCTTGACCAGTGTAGTGAAAATCTTATTTATGTATTTATTACAACCAAATATCGCAGTTACCAAAAAAATACATGAACTATTATGTGTGTATATTTTATTTATTTATAACCTAACGCTTTATTATTACACCACAATAACACAAAACATCACATAGGTACTTAAAAAATAAATTTCAAAACTATTGTTACAAAGGCGGTCTTATCGCTCAGAGCGATCTCTTCCAGACAACTTACTGTATGAAGGAATTGCCAGAAAAAAAAGCGGGGTGTAAAGAGGAATGATCGATACGAAGATAATAAACATAAGTCATACAAAACATACAAGACATATACTTATAATACATACTTATTTAAATTTTTACCTTTTTGCTTTCACAATACATACTTACAACATACTTTCTTACCCAAAATACATAAATTATACATAAACAATATAAAATGATATCATTGGATTACTAAGAAAAAAATAAATACATATACTTACATATTACATAAATGATACCTACATACACAATATAAAATTATATACTTAAATGAAAAGTATAGTATAGTATACTACATGAATAACTTTGTATTTTATCACCAAATGACACGGAAACAGGGCACTCTATGACTTTTATATCGTTTTGAGTTCTATATCTTGCATACTTACAATGGGTAGCAGTAATTATTTCTTGAAAATATAACATATACAGATTTAGTTTGGTTACTGTTTTATTAGGTACCTATATGTATTTACAACCAAATGCAATATATATGTATTTATGAAACAGATCACTTATAAAATGTCTGGTGTAAAAAGTAAGTTAAAATTAATGGTATTGAGTGGGAACTTCGGGGACGAAGTTCGGTCAGTATGGCCGTGTTACTTTAGGGAATTAGTCAAGTTATAATATTGTCATTTTTGAGTGAATTGCCATATGATAATATTTTATTAGTTATCAAATACAAACTTTTATATTTTCGACAGATTTTTACAGCATTTGGCTGTGATAAAATCATTAAGATGGTAAATGCTTAACTAAACGTTCCTTCTTAAGAACAGGAAGTGGAATTAAAACTGATACTGTTAATAATTATTGTTATTTTTGAAGAATTTATCTTATCATTATTGTTTGTTATTAATAAAATAATATGTTAGCTATTTTGGAGTGGTTTTCAAATCATTTGGCTATGATAAATATTTAAAGGTTGATAAATGTTAAGAATATTTATGTCGGACTGTAACATTACTTGTTTCCAAACAAGATGAGAATTTAAAACTGATATTTCTTACAATTTACGATGTGTTTCTTGATAATAGATAGTGGTGAATCATTCTCATAAGTTTCAAAAGGTTTTAAAAATGGTTTAATAAAAGTATCATCCTTGTTAATGTTTTTTAAGGAATTGTCAATAAAGATATAAAAGCTAGCTTGGCGGTAAAACGAACAGTCTTGTGGTTCGTGTCGTCAGCACTGTTGAGTTAAGTATACCCTCCTGTAATTTTATATTTCTCTGTTACTGTTTTTCTTTGCTATCTAATGCTAATGTATTGTCTGGTAGATGTTGCTGAAGTTATTCTTTTGTTTAAGGGATATACTTGTCTATTACTTGGTAATATTAAATTAATGTTGTCCGTAGTGGTTTTGTATAAATGATGTGAGTACGGAAATAATATGAAGTAACAGTTTATAGCAAATGCTTGATGTTACTCCTAAATGTTGTTAAATCTTTTATCATGAAAAGTAATGTGGTTGTAAATGTTAATTACGATAAAATGTGTTGTTTGTCCAAAAACGACATAATTATTTTGTAAATGTCGTTGTTTCTGATAACGCTGGTGAGTTTTTTTCGCCCGTTTTTCTTATCAGCTAAAAGATGTCCTTAACGGGTGGTAGGTAAAAAATTGAGGACGAATCAAAATAATAAAATGCTTTTAAATTTTTATTTGTGTTTTACTTGATTCTGGCCTTATTGAAATATAAGCTTTATAGTTTTATTCCTAGTTAATTGAACAGTTTAAAGCTTTTATCAGAATAGTCATATTTCCATACTTTCTCCTTAAAATCTAACACACTCTATAAGCTCGCCAAAGTATCTGATATCGGAACAGTGATCACTGCGTATCATGCCTACGTTGGCTCAATTCTTAAGTACGGTATCATTTTCTGGGGGAATTCTTGCCTAAAAGAAGATGTTTTCAAGGCTCAAAAAAAGTACATTAGATCAATGTGGAAACTCCAACAAACAGACAGTTGTAAGCACTACTTTGTGAAATTTAAAATTCTGACGTTACCTTGCTTGTTTATTCTTGAGGTTGCAATTTATGTGAAGTCCAATTTGCACCACTTTAAAACATTCAGATCAACAAGGAGGAATAAGAACTTGGTGCAGATACCAAGTAAGATCGAACTTTATAGAAAAAGTGTATTTTGTATGGCTCCTACTATTTATAATCGTTTGCCAGAGGCCATAAGACATATTGAACGTCTTTCTGTTTTTAAAAACAAAGTAAAAAAGCTTTTATTGGAAAAAGCCTATTATACAGTCAATGAATACCTGAAATACAAATCATTGTAATTTATAAAGTTTTGATTATCAAGGACATATAAGTATTTATTATTATTTCTTTTTTTATTTTATTTTGACATATAATGTATATTGTAATAATATTTTGAAATTGTAATATTTAGATTTTTGTTTTAAGTATATAATTTTGTGTTTTTTTTCTACGGTATTATTATTATTTTCACTATTGCATGTCGACGAGGCAGAATACGGCTGAACTACTCTATTTTAATCATCCACATGCACTTGTACCTACCACCTGTATTCGCAATAAAGTAATTATGAATTATGAATTTAATTTAAAAAATACTCAAACGATAAAAAAACAATGTCCTGCCTAAACTAAACGCTTGGTTACCTTAATCATAAAAAATAGTAGGGATGTTGACTGTAGGTAAATAATTATATAATTTTGCCACAAAACGCTAGTTTTAGTTTCCATAATAGAAATCCAAATAAAATTTATTATGTCAAGAAATTAAATTTTTATTTTAATTTTTAGTTTTTTGCATTCACAATGCAATTTTTATTACTGAAAAATGGAAAATGAAGTATTTAGAAAAAATTGCATTGTGAATGCAAAAAACTAAAAATTAAAATAAGTTGCAATAGTAACCGTTACACTGTATTCCATATTTTTTCATACTTTTGTCACCAACTATGTGAAGGCCTAAATACCCCTATGAGCCAGCTAGTTGATTCATGTTGTTTTGAACGTAGCTGCTGAAGCTGATTTATATAAAATGTCAATTAAAAATATTTGTCTGATTCCGATATTACGATATTGGATGACTTAATATCGGAATTGAAATATCGGATCTCACGTTCCGAGATTCCGATATTACGATATCACGAGATTCCGAGATCCATGCCCTAGCCGCGGTCCACGACTCGCCTATGACGTCACAGTCCATGGGTAATCCCGCGGCCGCGCCGATATTATGCTCTCGTGTTGTTTCTGCTCATTTACGAACATTTAATACCGTAAACTGCTGCAACTTTGCCCCTTAGCTTCAACTTTGCCTAATCTATTAAAACTAACATAACTTCACCACCGCCATCTATTTTTTACTTTTGATAATGGGAGAAAAACCTTCGTTTTAATGGCAACCCATTTCATTATTATTCGTTGTGGCAACACCGTCACTTTTTTGTCTGGCACCTTTCAACGGTCACAAGAAGTGTGCACGTTTTTTAAGTCAGTGCAAAACTTTTTGTTTTTCATTGGAAAAATCGAGAATTTCAGCTTTCTTAGTGTTTACGGGGTAAGCAAATGTGCTCTTTCTCATGTTTATAATGGTTATTCTTGTAAATGTGATCATTTACGACTAGAACGATGGTAGGCAATGTTGTGAAGGCTTCTCGGTCACTTAGTGACTCAAGTTTGCCTAGTCCTAGGGTTGTCACTAGTTACTCAACTACAGTGAAGCGTTTGGAGGGTTTTGATTTTAGCAGTACATATAGGTATGTTTTGTTTAGTTATTTAAAAAAAAGATATATTTACATCTATTACTATGGATCGCCAACTGCTACGATCCTTGCACAATTCTTTCGCTTCATTCACATCCATCAATCTTTTCATTTCATACATGTCCGGCGATTTTTGTCACTGCGTACACCAGTCTTTTTTATTAAACCTCCTACTTGCTCTGTGTAGGTTTTGTTATACTTACCATTTTATTTCACTTTTTGCAAAAGTAATTTATATTATATAGAATTATACATCTTTTGTTGGTGTCCATAGTGGCATATAAGGTATATTAATATACTATTATTTGTTACTTTTGTTTTGTGATTTTAATTTGACTTATTAAAACTTAAATAAAGAAAACTAGTTTATTCCTGTCAGATTTGTTTGATTGACCCTATTATAACGTTTGTTTTGGTTAAAAGAGTATTCCACATGATGGTACAAAAAAACTTTAATTGTTTTTATTGAATATACCTACTTAGTCTTTTACATTTTGTGTTTTTCTATTTGGAGCAACCCTAACCATGCTTAAAACTTACTATGAAAATATTTACTGATACTGCTCAAACTGTGCCTGCTTGTGGCCAACTTTGCCTGCTTGCCAGAAAACTAAATTGATGGTTCTATGTGGTAACCCATGCACATCTTTATGGTAACACATTCTTTATGGCTCTATAATTAAGATCAGTTTTTAAATGCGGCTCGTATTTTTGCTAATAATCTTCTAGGCAAAGTTGAGGCTTTTCATCACAATTTTGCCTACAACTTTGACGGTTTCTGGTGATCAATTTAACAGCAGTTTCGGCGTTATGAACCTTAAGATTTATGGCATAGATCTCCAATTAGACCGCTAATGTAAACATGGACACAGATAATAAATACTTGAAGAGATATTTTCAAAAAACCATAAATTTCGTGCAAAGTTGCAGCAGTTTACGGTACTTACTCTTTTTTTATTTTTTACTGTTTAGTAAGTTAGTTTGTATTGTAGTTTAGTGTTAAATTTAAAAAATGATGAATGCAAAATTTTTTTTGTTAAAATTGTGTGCCATTGCCCCCGCCCCCCCCTTTGTACCCGCGCCTGGCTCCATCGTTTAAATAACAAAACGCGACTTCCCAAAATATTTTCATTTAGTGTTTATTTATTGGAAAATTTAAGTTGTTTTTTCAGTTTTGTTTTATTTTGCTTATTCTTTTAAGTTAAACAATAAAAAAAAATTGGTAAACTTCCTCATTATACCTACTACCTACCTATTGTACCTTCCTCCGATCGTTGTGGAGATCCTTGGGGGAGGCCTATGCCTAGCAGTGGGCGTCGTACGGCTGAAATGATGATGATATGATATCTACTAAAGGATCTTGCGATTGCACAAAAAAACTCCTTAAAAATTGCAGGTATTGTTAGTTGTTACCTATTTATTTTGGTGAATCAAAGCGAAAATAATAATTAATTAATTAATATATAAAATAGTTTTTTGTGTATAACACAAAATATGCGCAAGGTACCAACTACCAAATGCCCTTATATAGTCCGGTCAAATTAGACCAAAAAATAAGAGTGAAGGTACATTAATTCGCAAGAAGCTGAAATTTGGTGAAATTGTTCAAAACATAATTATAAATGAAATTTAAAAAGTCCTCATCATTTCGGTACCTCGAAAAAAAAATACTCCTCCGTGATCATGGCGTGTGCAACTGCGCCGAAATATCGGGAACTCGAAAAACGAAATAAACATGGTAAAAATCCCGTCTTTCATAATAGTTTAGTCTGTCTGTTTGTTTCGGCTAATCTCTGGAAAGGCTAGACCGATTTTGACGGGACTTTCACTGACAGGTAGCGGATGTAATAAGGAGTAACTTAGGATGCTTTTTATCCCGATATTCCCACGGGAACAGGAACCACGCGGGTGAAACCGCGGGCGGCCGCTAGTAAGTAAGAAGGTAACATAATTTTTGTTATTAGGTACAACCTGATAATATGATGATGATAAAATATAAAATATTAATACCTATTATAAATGTGAAAGTTTAGATGTTTGCATGTTTAGATGCTTGGATGTTTGTAACTCAATCACGTCAAAACGGCTTAACAGATTTAGCTGAAATTTGGGACACAGGCATTTTATAGCCAGGCTACTTTTTATTCCGGAAAAACATCACATTCGCGCGGGATAACGTCGTGTAGTCCACGCGGGCGAAGCCGCGGGCGGAAAGCTAGTAATAAAATAAAAAAATGTTTCAGTGTTGTAATAATATCCTACTATATATAATTTCTGTGGTTAAAGTGTCCATTCTTAATTTTAGTGGGTGGAAAATGTTAACGGGCCCTGGAGGAAAACTGTCATATAAGCCGCGGGCGGAAAGCTAGTTCATTATAAAATAAAAATTGCACCCAAGTCCTTGCGTTTTATAAAATAAAAACCTAAGTCCATAAAGAAATAACTAAGTCCAATGAAAAAAACAGTAAGTCCAAACATTTAAAACCAGTTAAAAAATGATTTTTTGAGTTTATTGTTTTTGATAGGAAAACAGAATTTTTTTGGTAGGTAGTTACTTTTTTCGGAAACAACATTTCTCAATACATTTGCATAGCTTGGCATCTATGTGAATGTCAGTTTTTGGAATTTCATGAATTCTTGAACTGGGCGACCCAATTAGCAGTATTGGCTAAATATCTTCGCCTGTCCTATGTACAAAAAGACTATTTTTTTTTCGAGGAACGAGCGAAGACCAGTCGCTGTCAGTGTCAGGTTGACACCGTTGACATTGACAATCAGCTGTTTCAGCTTTGTGGCTCAGCGTGGGCTCAGCCAGCTGTGCTGTGTATTCTAATTTAGATTTCGAGGATAAATAACTTAATTTATTTGTATGACACTTTCCTATAATATGTTATGAATAATAATAATGTCTAAAATACCAAAAACTGCGTTATCTCTAAAGCAGGTAAAAGAATAAAATTATTCTCCTCTGTCATCAATTTGAAGTGCTAAGAAAGGCTAAGAACATTAAATTACAATGTTTTCATTTGATTTTAGTTTCTGCTACGCCAAGAAGTTCTTAAGCTTTACCGAGAAATATTTCGTACCATAAGGCAAGTACCTGACAAAGAAACCCAGAAGGAACTCAAGCAATGGACTCGTACAGACTTCAGGAATAATGTGCATCACCAAGACGAAGCTACAATAAAAACAATGTTGTATTACGGGAAAAAATCGTTGAAGGACTTACAAAACTCTGTTGCACTGAGCAAGGGATGAGTACTGATATAAAAAACAACTAAGTCTATTTGATACATTGTGTATTTGTCTAAAATATGTACATACATTGTAAGTAGATAGGTAGTCATATAAATGTAAATAAAAGTTAAAATAACATAAGTTAATAGTTATTAAATCTTGTTCTACATTCAAGCTCCCTGACCTGATAAAAAGGATGGCCTGCATCAATTAATTAAAGAGTCTAGAATCTAGTTCTACATGAATCTCTTAACACCTAGGCAAATTGTCACAGTGGAGTATGAAATACTCAAACAAATAAATAACAGTTACATACATAACTTAAAACATTGATTTCTATTAGTCTTGTTAACTAATTACACAGGCGGATCTGTAAATATAGGTATATGGAGTTTGATTCTATCAATTTTCCACAATTGCTTGGTAAAACAGATAAACTAACATAGGCACTGTAACGCCTGTACCCACTACTACTGTAAAAACAGTGAAAAATGTCACAAAATCCCCATTCTTATTTAAATATTTTGCTAACATTTGAATCAAGTTTCTTGCTATGTGGTGCCCATCAGTTCCATAACAAGGCACTATATTCAGAAATCCTATTCCCATTGAAAAAATGAAAATATACCTAAGAAGCTTTTCAAATTGTGATGGAGAGAAAAAAGAAAATAGAGAAATCCTAGGAAAATACTGGTCTACAAATACTGTTTTATGCAAATCATATGGCAACCCTAAATACAATACAGGATTATTTTTCTGTCTTTCAATAATCAATAAATAAGAATGATTATTCATTGATGGCTTGAGGCAATGATAATTTCTAGGACAAGAGTAGCCATCTACTTCAGTACACTTGACAAGCTTATTTTTTATCATATCTCTAGGTCTCAGACAAGAATACTGGCCTGGCAACACTGAGTCTCCAGCAACTTTTGGTTCCATATATTCAAAACAAAAGCTATACAAGTCATCTTTTCTACAACACTCGACAACATCATTTTCTTTCACAGTCTCCATCATGATTTCATCATTTTGAGCAATGAATTCAGCACTTGTGCATATTCCAAAACGATTGTGTGCCATATGCAGACAGTATGCCCAGTCATTATTATTTTTTATTTCACATCCATTGATAGATGTTACAACATCATCCAACTCGAATCCTCTAACATCCTTCAAAGGCGAGTCATCAGTGAAATCAGTTACTCTTACACCTATACCAGTCTCATAGGCAATATTGAACAAGATTGGTGCAGAGAAAAATAATAGCAAGGCAACTAAAGCTGTTGCTAAATTATGCCACACCCCTGCACAGTAGATTCTCAGTCTTTTAGTTACTGCTAGGCTATTTAAATGTTCTGTATTCAATTGCACGAAAGCCATTGGTATTATTGTGAATACATACACTCCTACAGAGATTAATTGAACATCCTCTTGGGCGGCAGCCATTGCATGGCCAAGCTCATGAATGGTGCTACATAGCCCTATTGACAAGAAATATACCCAAAAGTCCGACAGTGGAATATTCACCCCTGGAAGCATTGCTTTCACCTCAGGAACTGTATTCAACTGAATAGTTTCGTAGAAATGCTCAAATATAAAAGCCATCAATGTCCATATGGCAAATGGTAGAAATATAAATATGGTAAATAAATAACCACAAGTAAACCATTTCTTTAGAATACGTGCTAGGTTTTTGCTCCATCGATAGATGAATCTATTGAATGCTGTTGTTGTCCATGAAAAGTTCAGTATTCCCACTTTCAATCCTGTTCCTTCTAAAAATGCATAGTATGGGTAATGCATACAACTCTGAAAGAGAAGATAAAAACAATTGATAATAGGTGACGATATAGGCGCTTTTGTCCAAAAATAATTGGAATAGTTTGCAGTAGGTACCTTGAAAAACGAATCGAAAAACCATATCACAACATAAAATGCTAGAGCAAACGAACAGAGTACTGTAAATGACATGT
Organism: Crambus lathoniellus; assembly: GCA_949710035.1. Taxonomy (NCBI): domain Eukaryota; kingdom Metazoa; phylum Arthropoda; class Insecta; order Lepidoptera; family Crambidae; genus Crambus; species Crambus lathoniellus. The sequence goes on from OX453310.1 coordinate 24,433,090, forward strand.
TAGTTTTGCTAATTAAAATCGATTAATTACTAATTTATATTAATTGCAAAGCCGGCGGTGGCCGGCGGCGGGCTCTCTTCACACCACAAATTATCAGGGCTGCCAGTTGAATTTTTTTTATTATACGGCCAGATTTCTGAAAATATACAAAATCACGCCTCATTATACATGAACTTAAAAATAAAGATCCAATAACTGTTAGTGAAATAAGATATTTGTTTTTCACCTTTTAAGTATTTGATTTTCACAATGATGATTGCATACATCGATTGATTATTATGCTGGGGCCACATTACTAGTCTATATAATTTGTGGCCACATTAGCGGACGATAATAAAATTCTTATCGCGTTGGCGCGCCGCGCTAAAATTATCGTTGTCGGGCAAAGGGCGTTTGTGCACTACAGTCTACACTGAATTTTACCGATCCGGAAAAAAACGGATGCTTGTATTTTACTAATTAATCATTTATAATAGTAAAAATTTATTTATTTCGTGTAGTTTAGGGTTTGAAACATTGAAACTACACGAAATAAATAATTCTTTACTATTATAAATGATTAATTATTTAAATACAAGCATCCGTTTTTTTCCGGATCGGTAAAATTCAGTGTAGTGCACAAACGCCCATACGCAATGTTTTTAGGCGAGCGAAGATTCGTGTCGCGTCAGTGCGCTAAATCTACGGGAAGTGAATATACAACTAAATATTCTGTGAATATTTCAAGCGTCTACCTGTTGCTGTTATTAATATCGAGCAAAAAGCGGCAAACAGATCGCCTTTGTTGTAATGGCGCCCCACTTTAATAAATATTTTATTCTGTTTTTTTATTTGTTGTTAAAGCGGCAACAGAAATACATCATCTGTGCAAAATTTAACTGTGTAGCTATCACAGTTCATGACTTGAGATACCTACAGTCTGGTGACAGACAGACGGACAGTGGAGTCTTAGTAATAGGGTCCCGTTTTTACCCTAACCACACGAACGAAACCCTAATAAGATTCATCATAAGTCACACCTACTACTTTGCTACTACTACTACTACCTACGCTTTATGAAACTGCGTTTTATTTCAAAGTTTTCACAAAACCTTCGTGCCCAGAAAAATTATATTATGTAAGTAAGTATAAAATTATACATGGAGACTGATTATACATAGAAGATACATAAGACCTTCAAATTATACAAGAAATGTATAAAAATATACAATCTGGCAGCCCTGCAAATTATATATCTCACAAATTATATATATATCTTCACACAATTTCTGAAAGCTCAGTTACTAGATGGCGCTGTCCCACCTAAAGGAACGGAACCACAGTAAATACTTTGACGCGACTTTTTTACGTAAAACGGAACGTCAGACAGATGTTATCTATTTACCTTAAATCTTTAAATTCCTATTTCGTTTCTGTTCCTCACTCTGTGGTAGTACTTATTTAATATATTATTAGTTTCGTTCGTTCAACGCCATCTAGTGAAGCTTTTGGAAGCTTTTTTTAAAATGGCCTCAGAAAATCCCTCATTGTCTATGATTATATCCGCTACACACGCTCCTATCCGACCGCCGATTTGCAACTTCACTGCAGATCTCTGATCCGCGCCTACACACGTTCAAACCAAATCTGCCAGACCAAATCGGTCGGCGCTACACACGTTCCGATTTGGGCCGTGTTCCGTTTTGAGTCAATAGTACTGTTGGCGCTGTGAGCGCTAAAAGCTGTTCCGATTTGATTATCGCGCTGACAGCACTGTTGACGCGATTTCAATTCGGAACGGCTATTTGCAAGCATCGCGAGCGAGCGTTGTTTTGATTTGAATTTGTAAGTAAATAATCACCGGTTTAGTATGGATATTCGTCAATTAGTAAACGTTTTATTGGACAGCGATGATGATAGTGATCCGTGCTTAAATTTAGAGTAATGTCTCTACCCGTCGTCTCATCTTTAATAAGCACTATCATTTTTCTGGCTTTCTGCTTCGGGATAAACAAATAAAATACCTAAATAAAACCTAAAACGCAGAGATTACTCAAACAAAACCACAACAAACAATGACGTTTGACAACAATACGTCAAATATGACAGCCCGCTCACAGTGCTAACGCTCGAGAACGATATCACCGTGATCGCAAAATGGCGGCGGTAGTGACGTCATCCGTGACGTAATTACTGCTTTCGTTGTCGCGCTCACAACAAATCGGAACGATGTGTGAGCGCGATATCAGTGATATTATCGCTGTTGACGCAAAACGGAACGTAGCCTTGATCTGGCCGACCTCTAGCCGTTGTTGCAGTGTTGCCAGCCACTGCTAATCTCCCAATATTATTATTATTTATAAATACTGAAAACATCAATTTGCTTGCAATAAATAAATTAAAAAGAAAAATATTATCGGTTTTTAATGTTTTGTTACTATAAAAAAACAATTTCATAATTTTTTTATTTTCTGTTATTTTCATTAAAATACTAAACATGCTAAATATTTACTAAAAGCAGCACTTATTGATAAGGTGTTATGCCTTATCAATAAATAGAATCTTTTCATAAATGGCCATATTTAAACCTTTCGTTCGTTCAGTCCTACGTAAAACTCATGAACGAGCATTAAATTGAGTCCTCTGAAAATCCCTTAAACGTAATTTACCTGCTTTAAATATGTCCGCTTTTACATATTTTCTCCCTAAATCTAGGGGAAACCTCCAAAATTGTCAACACTGCCAAGTTGGTCCGGTCGGAAGCCTACACACGTTCCGATTTGGTAGGAAGTGAAGATCGTGCGAACCAAATCCGGCCGACCGCGTCAAACACGAATAATAATAATTATGGTCGGACGACTACGCTACACACGTCCAGATTTGGTCTGGAGCAGACCAAATCGGCGGTCGGATAGGAGCGTGTGTAGCGGCTATTAGATCCACAGTCCACAGTTTTTGAATAAGCGATTTTCTGAGAGGCCATTTAAAAAAAAAGCTTCCAAAATCTTCACTAGATGGCGTTGAACGAAGTATGTACATGTCTATGGTATGTTTTGGTATGAATCATATTTAAATTATTTACTTTTAAAAACCCAAAGGTAACTTAAAATAAATTAAATAAGTACTGATAGGTAGGTACTACTGTGAGGAACAGAAACGAAATAGGTAAATTTAAAGATGAAGGTAAATAAATAACATCTGTCTGACGTTCCGTTTTACGTAACAAAAGTCAAGTCAAAGTAAAATTTATAACGTTAAGCCTCCAGTACAGGATGGCCGATCATGGTCGGCGACCATGTTGGGCCATCGTGTACAGGGCCGGTTTGCGTGTGATTGCTGACTGTGAGCAATGATCGCCGGCCGGCGATCCGTCCCGTGTCGGTGTTTCGTGCACGATTCAAAGGGAGTTTGTCGCAGGCCACAAAGAGCGTTCACACGTTGGCCGATCATTCAGTTCATCTGAATATTTCTGCGTTGACTGACGTGTAGGATATTTTAGATTTATTGTTTTTTTTCGCAATCAGGCCATTTTGTGGAGCATATTACATTGTCAAAAATATCCTTGATGTTGTATATCTTTGATAAAATATGTTTTTTATTCAAATGATAATAAAATACACTTAAGTTCACAAGATGTATAGGAGTATTCTGTTTTGTTATCTAAAATTAAGTAAATAAAAATAAAATGAATAAAACGTTATTAATACATTATTACTATTATACTGGGTTCAATCCCCGCCCAAGAAATATTGATATGATGTAAGTATTTGTTTTTTCTGTGTCTGGGTGTTATGATAAATATGTCTATTATTACTTTAATGCATAATTACATTTATCTAGACATATTTTACAAGATCTAGACTCTATTAATATAGAATAATTCTCGTAATAAATTAAAAGCGCTGTAAATGTAAATTGCATAAGCCGTCATTGCATACACATCCAACCTCACGGCCAGTCCAACGCAGAATGAAACCGGCGATCGTGTGAACACTGTCACTAAATGATCGCCGGTCATGGTCGCCGACCATGGTCGGCCAACCTGTACTGGGGCCTTTACGTTCCTTCTAACTGCATAGGTGGGACAGCGCCATCTAGTGAGCGAGCTTTCAGAAAATCTCCCATTGCAACGCGACTGCTACTAGTTGCGATTGGTTTGCAATCGGTACAGTATGGTCCCTTTCATGCAACTTCAGTTCACAGATCGCTCGCTTGTGGCGCTATCGTAGTGATCTACGTTCCGTAATACGAATATGTGTTTTGGGAGCGATTAATTGTTAATGAGCGATTATCAGAGAGGCCATTTAAAAAAAAAAGCTTCCAAAAGCTTCTATGGCGTTGAACGAAGTATGTACATGTCTATGGTATATTTTGGTATGAATCATATTTAAATTAATTACGTTTTAAAAACCCAAAGGAAACTAATAATAAATTAAATAAGTACTGATAGGTACTACTGTGAGGAACAGAAACGAAATAACTAGGTAAATTTAAAGATAAAGGTATATAAATTAAGCTAGAAACACATTTCTCTGGCGCAGCGCGGCGCAGCACAGCGTCGACCCGGGTGCGCACACTTTACTAGTGTGGCGCAGCGCGTTCTGACGAAATTTTTGATCAGTGTCAATCGAGTCGTTGCCGAGCTAACATCTGCATTATGTTTTCTTCTAATATTGAAAACAATTTCTGTTCTTACTTGAACATATTAAATCCAAAAAAAAATATGTTGATGATTACGATGATAAGATGATGATGAATGAATACGAGATGCAATTTATATCTATACTAATACTATAAATACACTTTGTTTGTTTGTAATAGATAAACTCAAAAAATACTGAACCGATTTTAGAAATATTTAGTGTAATTTATTTTCAAATCAGAATTATACATTATTTTTGTTATAAAATTAAAAAGTATAGTGTTTTAAAAACACTTTAATACTGTTTTAACAGTATAATTAACAACCCTACATGATGACATAATGGATGATTCAAACAATCGGTTCACCTTATTTGCTGACGATATTTCAGTACTAGTCTCTACTAATAAGGATAGCACTATAGAACAACATAAAGATGACATTATAAATACTCTGACATATATAATAAATTGGCTTAATAATAACAATCTTATAATTAATGTAAATAAAACAAATGTAATAAATTTTAATAATTTCAAAAATAATATATCGACTAATATTGACATAATGGGAGAGCAGATAAAATGGAATACAGAAACCAAGTTTTTGGGCCTAAATATAGACACTAAACTAACCTGGAAAGGTCAAATAGAGAAAGTAGCCGGAAAAATTAATAGATTTGTATATGCTTTATATAACCTTAGAAATATATCAAATAAAAAGACGGCAATATTAGCCTACTTTGCATATATAGAATCAACACTTAGGTATGGGCTGATAATCTGGGGAAATAGCACAGATATACAGAAAGCATTCGTCGCTCAAAAGAGATGCATTCGAGCCATTTGCAACATTGCACCAGATGTTTCTTGTAGGCCTTTTTTCAAGACGCTAAATATATTACCACTGCCTTGTTTATATATTTTAGAAATGGGAAAATTTGTAAAACAAAATGCTCACATCTATCAGCAAACAAAAGACAAAACCAATAAAAATTTAAGAAACGTAAACAAACTTATTTTAAATACTGTTCCCAAGACATCCCGCTTCCTTAACAATGGTTATGCGATGGCAATTAAAATATATAACAAAATACCTAATGATATTAAGCAATTGCCATATAATAGGTTTATAATAGTATTAAGAAAATGGCTAGTTGACCAGAGTTTTTATTCTATGAAAGATTTCTTTGATTATAAAACATAAATGTCAATGTACTACTTAGTTGGATTATATATTAAATTTTGCATGCTATGTAAAATTGTAGCTAAATAGGTATAAGAACTTTAATTAAAATAACACCCACATTACTGTGATATGTAACCCTATTTAATGCAAATAAATGATTTGATTTGATTTGATTTGATAATGAATTGGTGACTCTTCTACACAAAAAAAATATTTTTTAAATTGGCCCATTATTGACGGAGAAATCGGAGAAATTTACTGTTTAAAGTGGAGTAGTTTTATCACAATTTGTGTTTTTTGGTAACATTTCGGAAAATTTCAAAAAAATCAAAGAATCGTCACAACTCGGTAACCATCCAGTTTTGACCCCTGGTTCACTGGACTTAATTTGTTGCTAATGACCTCTAGTATAACCTCTTTCAAGGAATAGGTCGAGTTTCACTGTCACCCTGTATAACAAATAATGTTTATAAACATGTAACGTTAATTCATAACATTATAAGGGCTGGTAACGTTATTATTATTAATAATGGTAACAAAGTAACAATAAGACGAGTATCGTTATTTTATAGGTATCGTTACCTTTGAAGAACAAAAGTAACGGTATTAATTTTTAACGGTATTCCAAGCCCTGGGGGGCTACCGGCTAAAAAATCTGGATATGGGTATGGGCTTCAAGTGTCATTTGAATTGCTTTATTTTGATAGATTTTTGATGCTTTGTTCTGTTAAACGTTGTTAGCGTTATACCCGACGTCATAAAATTAAAAACTGATAGTGGCTATTTTTTCTATAAAATGAGCGATTTTCTGAGAGGCCATTTAAAAAAAAAAGCTTCCACTAAGCGATTTTCTGAGAGGCCATAAAAAAAAAAGCTTCCAATTGCTTCACTAGATGGCGTTGAATAAGTATGTACATGTCTATGGTATATTTTGGTATGAAACATATTTAAATTAATTACTTTTTAACAACCCAAAGGAAACTAATAATATTTTAAATAAGTACTACTGTGAGGAACAGAAACGAAATAGGTAAATTTAAAGATTTAGGCAAATAAATAACATCTGTCTGACGTTCCGTTTTACGTAAAAAAGTCGCGTCAAAGTAAAATTTATAACGTTCCGTTCCTTCTAACTGCATAGGTGGGACAGCGCCATCTAGTGACTGAGCTTCCAGAAAATCGCCCATTGCTTCACTAGATGGCGTTGACTAAGTATGTATATGTCTATGGTATATTTTGGTATGAAACATATTTAAATTAATTACTTTTTAAAAACCCAAAGGAAACTAATAATATATTAAATAAGTACTACTGTGAGGAACAGAAACGAAACAGGTAAATTTAAAGATTTAGGTAAAAAAATAGCTAGCTATCGTTATACCCGCCGTCACAAAACAAGGAACTGATAGCGGCTATTTTCATTATAAAATTGGCTTAAAGTTTCCAAAAACGTATGAAGTTCATACCCATAAAGTTACGCGGCAGCCCCCCAGGGGGGCTACCGGCTAAGAAATCTGGATATGGGTATGGGCTTCAACTGTCATTTGAATTCCTTATTCTGATAGATTTTTGCTGCTTTGTTCTGTTGAACGTTGCTAGCTAGTTATCGTTATACCCAACGTCACAAAACAAGGAACTGATAGCGGCTATTTTCATTATAAAATTGACTTAAAGTTCCCAAAAATGTATGAAGTTCATACCCATAAAGTTACGCGGTAGCCCCCCAGGTCTAAGTGAATAAATACTTTTTTTATTTTCATTTTAACCCCCGCGAGAAGCCCATTTTACCCCCGAGGGGGTAATTACCCCCAGGTAAGAAACCACTGGTCTATATATTTCCCGTCCCTAGTAAGGCGCTCCGTAAGATTCAGATTGCTATATATATTGTAAAACTCCCATGAGCATTGAAGACTTTTTACCAATGACATGGACTTTGGATGAAAACTACTACTGACGAGGCGGTACGGTCTCCTCAGACCCTAGCCTGTTCCTTTAGGAACGAATTAAAAAAAAACACCCTGACATTGACAGACATGACTGACAGTGACAGTGACAGTTAGTTGACAGCCGATGCGTTGTTGTTCTCTATTTCCTATATATACAAGTTACTCTAACTCTATCTATGGTGGTGTTGGTTGGTGTTGGTGTATCTCAATCTCAATTCGTGTACTTTATTTTATCAATATCGTAATAAATACTTACGTTTCTAAACAATTTAACATGTGAGTGATGAGTTGTACGGAAAATGAAAGTAGCCCTTTTGTCGTGTTCTTCTTACCGGCAGTCGTGGGCTGTCTGACAATACTCCTGGCGAGACGCTGGGCAAATTCTCAAGTTAGCAGCACTTCCTCAACGGCCGTCTCAAGGCGGCGTAAAATCATCAAGGACCCCCTTATAAAGCGACCTTTGCCGCCAATCGCTTGTAAAATGGTGGCCCCTGGTTCAAAGAAGTCTGCTGGCTCATCTAAAAAGGTACCTAAAATAAAATATATTTTCTTTACTTTTTCCCACCATAAAAACTTTGGTAAATCTGTTCAAGGATGTCGATTTATTATATTGGTGATAAAAAAGATTTTTTTTAGGGGAATTATGCTACTGAAGAAGATAGCAATGGTGCTGGCAATGGCAAGAAGGTGAACAGGCCAACCCGCGCCGCGCCGCCAGCCCCAGCAGTCAGTCTAACAGAAGTGAAGTTAGCAGAAGGACCCATGCCCCCCAAACACATTCCCTTTCCATACATCCCTCAGGATGGAACTCTGCTGTTTGAAACTATGACATTTGTGTTCCTGCTGGTAGCTGCTGGATTGCAGTTTCTGAATCTGTATAGAACAGCTTGGTGGCTTCCTCATTCATATATAAATCAAGCGATGGTAAGATCAAGTTAAAATAACTCCAGTTCCACATACATATTTTACCTGCTGGCCTAGCTTGAGCGGCTTTTATCGACTATTGACACAGTCATGATAAGAGCCTATTTGCTTACACCTTAGTGGGGTAAGCAAGACAGCATGACATGCTATATCATATTGCATGATATAATGATGGTCATGCTAGGCAGGCTGGTGGAGGAGGCTGTAAGTACTAGCAAAACAAAATTACTGAAATGGTTGTCAGTTGTAAAAGAGTTTTCTAGACCACTGAGGCTGCATTCAACCAAACTTTTATTCCGAGAATATCGCTTACTGTTGGATACTAATGTCAAACTAGTATGGGGTTTTGTATTATTTAAATTACTATCCGAAAGTAAGCATTATTCTTGGAATAAAAGTTTGGTCAAATGCAGCCTGAGTCAGATAAGTTTGTGGGACAGTATTAAATTGTTAAGTTGTTTGATTTGACATTCGACTTATGTGTTATTTTTGCATTAACAATCCAATTTTTTATTCTTTCAAATTTTATACAAACTTTAACTATGTTACTTTCTTTTCAGCACTTTTACTTGATAGATCCACATTTGGTAGCATTTATAGTGACTATAATATCTAGAAGATTTTTGCTGGCGGCTTCACTTGCTGCCCTGAAATCATTCCTGGTTCCAAAAGTGTTACCACATGCCACCATAGCTGCTAGGTAAATCAGTTTGATCTTTTTATTCATACATCATCATACATTCTGTTAAAAGTGTGCCACTCCAGAAAATTGCTACTTATTATTGGCAAAAGAGAATCTAAATAAAACAGTAATGAATGAATAAACTGTTGTAGTTGCTTCCTCTCTTATAAAAGAAATTAAAACCCTACCCTTTGAAGAAGGTTTATAATAAGCACATCTTAGATTTCTGCATGAACTGTTCATTTAAATAAAACACTCTTTTACGGAATCCATCACTCGTTTATTATACACATATTAGTAATAATTTTTTAGTTGTGTTTTTAAGGGATTTTGATTTTTTTCCGACGTTTCGGCACCTTCATTCCTCACAAACATTTTTGTTATAGAATGTTCATATTGGGAGTTGTGCTTGGTGCTCTCACATGGTGTGCATATTTCATTGTGCTCAAGTATCCACTTGTCAAGATATTCTACCTCTGTTATCCGTAAGTATAACAACAACTACTTATATCCAGCCAGCCACTTGTTTGTGTAATTCGAATAAAAGTCAAAAACTTTTTATTCAAATAGATTTACAAAATGTTATACTTTTGAATGGTCCTAATTTTTTTTCATACCACACGTTAAGGATATTTTTTAGCTGACAAGACAATCGGGCAATAACCTCATCAGCTTCAACAGCAGCAACAACGAAGCAATGTCAAATGTTTTTAGTTTGAAAGATGTTGTACAGTCACAAGCAATAATTGTATACAACAGAGAACTATGTCATATTACAATACTAGTTTTCCGCCCGCGGCTTCGCCCGCGTGGACTACACGAGACGTTATCCCGCGGGAGTGTGATGTTTTTCCTGGATAAAAAGTAGCCTATGTTCCTCTCCAAGCTACAAAGTATCTGTGTCCCAAATTTCAGCCAAATCCGTTCAGCCGTTTTGGCGTGATTGAGTAACAAACATCCAAACATCCAAACTTTCACATTTATAATATTAGTAGGATAGTAGGATAAAATAAATTTTGTGGCACAGATTTGCTTGTGACTGTACAACTATTGCTGCAGTAATACAAATATTGACTTGTTATTCTTTCTTTTTCTTACAGTGTAGTGATATATTTCATATTATTTGGCCTTCAATCGAGTCCGTTCCTTGAGTTAAATAACTCTGAGACTCCACCCCTGCACTGCTGTTCTCATGACCCTCAACAAGTGAGGTCCGAGGTGGATGTTCTCAGACTAGACTTCAACTTGAGAGTCAAGAAAATCATTTTCAATTCTGTCATGGGAGCATACTATACCAGTTTCATACCATGCTGTTTTGCACAGGTAAATTCTTAATAAATAAAATTCTTTTTTAATCTTTTCATAATTGCATTCAACAGTACACATATAGTGTTGTTGAAGGTAATATTAACATTTTTTTTACTCTAAAATTAATGCTGTTGACAGTAATTATATTATAACAAATGGTCTGGTTTATTATTATTACTAGCGGCCGCCCGCGGTTTCACCCGCGTGGTTCCCGTTCCCGTGGGAATATCGGGATAAAAAGTACATATAAACCTTCCTCTTGAATCACTCTATCTATAAAAAAAAACGCATCAAAATCCGTTGCGTAGTTTCAAAGATTTAAGCATACAAAGGGACATAGGGACAGAGAAAGCGACTTTGTTTTATACTATGTAGTGATAAGTAATAAATAGCAAGTTTGCAACAAATTAACCACAGTTAAATTAAGTTATCCTTGTGTTATTGTTACTCATAATTCATAATATAGAATGAATAAACGGTAGGTTAGATACTTCAACCAGGAAAAGAAGCTCCATGTGGTTACCTAAAATTAGACATTGTAATCATGTTATCAATTGTCATACAGTCGCAAGCTGAGCTACAACGGCTAAAGGGCTCCACAGACGATCAGTCTGCCTGTTGACCGAATATTATGGCTGAATAGTGTGGATTTCGGTCAACTGACTGACCGTTGCTTGCTGGCGGACTGATCTTTTGTGGGGCCCTTTAGTCATTTACTAAAGAGCGAACAGTTGACGCTTTGGGTGGATTTTAGCTATACTTTGTTTTTTTTGTTGAGCTAGTCTTCGTCCCGCGGCTTCGCCCGCGTGGACTACATGAGACGCTATTCTGAGGGAATTTGATATTTGCCCAGGATAAAAAGTAGCCTAAGTCACTCTCCAGCTCCCAAACTAACCCATACCAAAAAAAAAACACGTCGATCCTTTGCTCCGTTTTGTCGTGAAATACAGACAACAAACAAACAAACAGACCTTCATACATTTAGTTGTAGGACTAGTATGGATATGTATGTTATCTCTTTCATTTAAAATGTATGTTATCTCTTGGTTGGCTTTGCATTCAATAACATTCGGGCCCTTGTCTTTTATAGTGGAACGATAAGAATGCGCCATTTCCGGTCTTGTTTCGGATTTTAACTCCCGTTTTTGTATCTATCGTTACGTTAGTACTATTTCCAGAACAAAAACTAAGGATGTCTTAGACTTGCGGCACAGTCTATTATAAAGCATCTGTAACCTAATAAACCTTACCTATAAAAACCAAATAGTCAATCAATATATTTTCTTTTCGAACTAAAACTCCTCAAACCTAGGCCAGAGACGTTAATCATCGTTTAATATGAAAATGGTGTAGAGATTTTCTTATGAGATTGTGAGCTAAACAATGATTTGCTATATTAACGTTTCAGTCATATCTAAACTACGACGTGTACGCGGCATCGCAGCAAGTAGCGTTCGTGTGGGCGGGCCTGTTCGGGCGGTACGCGGGCCAGCTGCTGTCCGCCGCGTACTGCGACGTGTCGCACCGCGCCGCGCTGCATCTCGGCCGGTGGCGGCTGGATGCGACTACGGCGGGTGAGTGGTTACTGTTGCTATGGCCACGGCGGCTTGTAGCGGCTACGGTGGCTTATAGGGACTACGGCGCCTTGTAGTTGCTACTGCGGCGGCGGAATGCGACTTCAGCGGCGCCGGCGCGGGGCGGCGCGATGTGACTATATGTTTTTAGGTGGTGGTATATAGGCCAGCTGTTATCCACTGCGTACTGCGTACTGCGACGTGTCGCACCGCGCCGCGCTGCATCTCGGCCGGTGGCGGCTAGATGCGACTACGGCGGGTGAGTGGTTACTGTTGCTATGGCCACGGCGGCTTGTAGCGGCTACGGTGGCTTATAGGGACTACGGCGCCTTGTAGTTGCTACTGCGGCGGCGGAATGCGACTTCAGCGGCGCCGGCGCGGGGCGGCGCGATGTGACTATATGTTTTTAGGTGGTGGTATATAGGCCAGCTGTTATCCACTGCGTACTGCGTACTGCGACGTGTCGCACCGCGCCGCGCTGCATCTCGGCCGGTGGCGGCTGGATGCTACTACGGCGGGTGAGTGGCGACGGCTTATAGTGGCTACGGCAGCTTGTAGTGGCTACGGTGGCTTATAGTGACTACAGGGCCTTGCAGTGGCTACGATTGCGGCGGCGGCGGCGGAATGCGACTGCGGCGGCGGCGGAATGCCACTTCGGCGGCGGCGGAATGCCACTTCGGCGGCGGCGGAATGCGACTACGACTAAGCCGTCTTTCGTAGTTTATGTTATGTTGTTAGGTGGTGATTATAGGCCAGCTGCTATCCACCGCGTACTGCGATGTGTCGCACCGCGCCGCGCTGCATCTCGGCACTATCTCATCTGCATCTGGCGGCTAGACCACGGCGGGTGAGTGGTTACTGTTGCAATGGTTACGGGCGGTTTGTTGTTACTACGGGGGTTTGTAGTGGCTACGGCGGTAGTTACTACGGGGGTTTGTAGTGGCTACGGCGGTAGCTACTACTGGGGTTTGTAGTGATTCGCATTCGTCATCGCAGCAAGTAGCGATCGTGTGGGCGGGCCTGTTCGGGCGGTACGCGGGCCAGCTGCTGTCCGCCGCGTACTGCGACGTGTCGCACCGCGCCGCGCTGCATCTCGGCCGGTGGCGGCTGGATGCGACTACGGCGGGTGAGTGGCGACGGCTTATAGTGTCTACTGCGCCTTGTAGTGGCTACGACGGCGGCGGAATGTGGACTACGGCGGCGGCGTAAAGGTCATCGCACATTTCATCGACTCAGCGTCGACTCCACTCCAACTCAACTCGCAGTCTGCCATTGAAATGTAAGTAAATAGGTGAACAACGCGTGGACCACGCGTCGTCAACTTTAAACTTATGTTGGTGAAAATTTACTCGTATGTAACACGAAATAAAGCTTACATTTCAATGCCTAACTGTGAGTTGAGTTGGAGTGGTGTCGACGTTGAGTTGGTGTAATGTGCTATAACCATATGGCGGAGTTCGTTACTGTGCCATAGGTTTTTAACACTGCGACTCACACGCGGCTCGTGATGACCAACGCGAGTGTGTGTATGTGCGTCGGGGCTAAGGAAGGCATGTGCCCCAGCATGTACGATGATGATGAGTTGGTACGTTTGTTGCAGAGCCCGGATGCGAGCTCCCGCAGTGGTGCGGGTCGCGAGTGTGGGCGCGCGGAGCGGGCACGCGGTGGCGCGGGGCCACATTCACAGCCACTGCCTGCGCCGCCGCGGAACCAGGCGACCCGAAGCACACGCGGTTCTACGTGAGTACACATACCTACAGATGCATCGTGCGAGCCCCGCAGTGGCGCGGGTCGCGCGTGTGGGCGCGCGGTGGCTTAATTATTCATATTTTTAATTTTTCAAATACACGTAATGTACAGTCAGCGTCATAGATACGGTGCCATCCAAAGTGGTCAAATAGTTCGGTACACCATACAATTAGTATTAGTATGTAGTAATTAGTATTAGTAGTATTAGTATGGTGTACCGAACTATTTGACCACTTTGGATGGCACCGTATCTATGATGCTGACTGTACCTATGTCCAGGACTATTCTAAGAATACTTTTTCTGTCCACAGGCGGTGTTCACAAACCCATCAACAATGCTGTGTCTTCTCCTGTGTATGCAGCTCTCTCTAATAGTCCTGGAGCTGTGCCTACTCTTCAGCTCGATAGCGTGGCACAACTTCATCTCTGTAGTCATACTCCTATTCATCAACTACTACACGCTATTTAAGATAATGAGAGACTATCTCATTGCATGGAAGGTTTATAAAGCAGAAAACATGATACAAGACAAAAATAATATTCCACAGACAGTAAATTAACTTAATTTAAAATTAAAAAAAAAACGGAAGTGATTCTCTCGCACAAAATCGTTAAGCTTTTGTTTTAATTGCGACGTTTTCAATGAAAATTTGACTTTATCTTCATCAACATACGGGTGAAAGAGGTTTGCACTTGCACATGACTTAAGAACAACCTGACGCGACGAGCGAACCAATTTCGACTGCATGTTAAAGTAGCTGAAGTCGAATTTCTATTTGTAAAGATGACAGTCTTTTGCCGCCTCACTAACGGCCAAAATTAATAACCTATCCACAGATAGGGATAGGTGCGATCTAGATTAGTTGCTATGCAACGCTTGATATTAACATAGAATTAACGACAGTTGCCAGGGTGTTGCTAGGTGTTGCCTAACAACTAATCTGGATTCCACCTATCCCTATCTGTGGATAGGTTATTAATTCTGGCCGTAAGTGTACGACCGGAGTGCCCGCTCTGGTTGAGCGTCGGGCGGGGCGGGGCGGGCAGCGTTCATGTTAACGCATAGTGGTGTCCTAAGTAGCGGCCGGAGCGTCGGCTACCAAATGATGAACGCTGCCCGCGCCGCCCCGCCCGTCGCTCAACCAGAGCGGGCACTCTGGCGTACACTTAACGGTAGGCCTGATTAAGTAACTTATTGGTCATAATCAGTGATCGGATAATCGGATGCATAATTACCTAAAGTTGAGGTGTAAGCTGTTATGGAAGGCACTTTTGTATCGATTTTTTTTTAATAATATACCTGATGCTAAAGACGTCTTTTCCACACCATGATACTGACTAATAAAATTTTGCATTCGCGAATTTTCTGGATCCCGGGGTTTTTTATTTAAAAAATATGTTTTAAGAAGCCGCTTCCATAATTTCCTAGCCAAATATTAACTTTAGTGCAAATATGCATCCGATTATCCGATCCATGGTCATAATCTATCTAAGCTGATAAAATTGTTTATTTAGGTATATTTTTGTTTGATAAGTTTGGGTCAGTGTGTCGCAAAGGGTGCGCAGCAGCGCATACTAAGAAGTCGATAATAATTTTGCCGAAAGTTGCAATCAAATGGTTTTCTGACGCTTCGCCGGCCGCTGCCGCGGCAAGCTCGCTTCGCTCGCTCGGCTAGCGCTCTATTTTCACAGTTCTAACCTAACCTAATATTACATTCACTTGTAAATTACTGAAAAGTCCTTGCGCACCCTTTCGGTCTCCAACCTAAGATTGTGTTATCTGTCAATTTATGAGAGGATGGTGTTGTAATGTCGGTTCCTGGTTAATAAAAAGTCTAGTCGAAGTCCCAATAATTCATTGGACATTCTATAGGATGTTTTAAAAGCAAGAGTTCGATTTGTACTTAATGTGTTAAATATACACCCTGTATTTTGATCCCTGAACAAATGTTGAATGAATAATGAAATTAAATAAGACTGAAAATAAATAAGGCGAGTTGTATTAAACTGTCCTGTTTTTGAACCTGAGTTTCTCTGGATAGCAATTCATTTTCTTTTTTCCACCTGTTTTGAAAATATGAACAATGTACCAACAACAATGAGTAATAAAACTTGCCATAAACCATTAAAAAGTTTTTCTTTTAAATATTTACCTGCCCTGCCGTATTCTCAACTAGCTTTCGGCTCGCGGTTTCGACCGCGTGGACTACACGACGGACGTTATACCGCGGGAATGTGATATTTTCCCGGATATAAAGTAGCCTATGTTCCTCTCCAAGCTACAAAGTATCTGTGTCCCAAATTTCAGCCAAATCCGTTCAGCCGTTTTGGCGTGATTGAGTAACAAACATCTGAACTTCCACATTTATAATATTATTACTAGCTTTCCGCCCGCGGCTTCGCCCGCGTGAACTACATGACGTTATCCCGCGGGAATGTGATTTTTCCGGGATAAAAAGTAGCCTATGTTCCTCTCCAGGCTACAAAGTATCTGTGTTCCAAATTTCAGCCAAATCCGTTCAGCTGTTATGGCGTGATTGAGTAACAAACATCCAAACATCTAAACATCCAAACATCTAAACTTTCGCATTTATAATATTAGTAGGATAAAATTAATATAGTAGGATGGTTTCAATTTTTACAACTACTTAGAGAAAAATAAACAATAATAAAATAAATAAAAATAATTATATGTAAGAGATTTCCAAATATTTATTTATTAGAAATCTGGCACCATTGGATAACTAATTGTACATGAAATTATATTTTACACTTTATACACATAAATTAATGGTATACACCTAAATTAAAGGTTAAACAAACAGATATTTTTTATTTAGTAAATACCCAAGAAGCTGCTTTATTACTGTCATTGATTTGAACTTTGATCAGTTTCATTTTGTCCCGAACTGTGTCACAAGCTATTAGTACCTCCTTGTCCTTTCTTGTTAAGGCATTTAACCTTACTGTATGTCGGAAATCTACTAAAGTATCTATAAGCGAGTTGGAAACATTATCTTGACTACCTTCTTTCAAAATAACACCAAATTTATTCAAAACAGTGGTTATGTAATCTGCTATTAAAATCATTGGTACTGGGTAGTATTCTCCACTGTCAGATTTTATAATTTTATTTGTACTAGATATCAGTGACAATAGATTGTTGATGCAAGATGCGGTATCAAAATCTGACTTTAGGTGCTTAAGATTTTGATGTTCCACCTTCTGTAGATCATTCAACAACTTGTCTTTGTAGTCTCCATTCTGTATAGCACTATTGTTAACATAAAGGCAAACATCATTGAAGAAGAATTTGAACTTTTTTAATGTTTCTTCAGCAGTTGTCATCATCTGGTCGCTGTATTCCATGGGATATCTATAGTTTGACATGAGGCATGCCATTCTAAAGGTGTCTGCACTATGTTTTTCTAAAAGTTGTGGTATAGAAATTGTGTTGTTTAGGGATTTGGACATTTTTGTGTCTCCCTTGACATGTAAATGTCCAACATGTATCCAGTAATTTGCCCACTGCAAGGTGTTGTGGAAGGCGCAAGACTGAGCTTCTTCATTCTCATGATGAGGAAACTGTAGGTCCACTCCTCCAGCATGGAAGTCAAGCTGCGATCCAAACAATTTGCTAACCATAGCTGAGCACTCAATATGCCACCCAGGCCTGCCTTCACCCCAAGCAGCAGCCCAACAAGGCTCTCCAGGTTTGTGTGCCTTCCAGAGAGCAAAGTCCATTATATTTTTCTTGAACTCATCAGTAGGTTCTCCAGACTCTTGACATTTCTGAAGCTTCCCATATGATGGAAATTTACTAGTATCAAAATAAACTGATCCATCAGCTGTGACATATGCCATATCTGAGTCTATAATCTTTTTTACAAATTGCTCTATAGACCCAATGTGCTCTGACACTCTGGTGATGATTGAGGGTTTTTCCACATTAAGGTTGGCCATATCAAGCCAAAATTCGTGTTCATATTGTTTAGCAATATTTACAAAATGTGTATTAGTTTCTTTAGCTTTTTTGATAATCTTATCATCAATGTCAGTCACCCCCATTGCTGTAACAAGTTTTATGTTGAAGAAGGACTTCAAGATACGTTGTATGATGTCTAATTTCACATAGCAACTTGCATGGCCGATGTGCGCCGAGTCGTACACCGTGGGACCACAAGAGTACCATGTGGCAATGTGAGGATCACTCAAAATCACTGGAACCTTTTGATCAGCGACGCAGTTGTACACAAACACTCCAGTTGGATTACCATTGGGCATTAGCCACTTTGTTTCCTTGAATGGTTTCAAACTACAGACGTGTGAAAGTTTTCTGTTAAAAGATGCGAGAGTTCCTAACATCGTTATTTTTCAAACTTTCAGATGCGGTATTTGCTTACATTTATGAATCTAGAGAATAATTCAAGCGCATCCTAATTCTATTCAGTAACGAAAAACGAAACTCAACGACACTCAACTTTTCCTCAACACAACAATCAGCTGATCACAAAACATCAAATTGACAGTGACAGACAGGTATGTGTGAATTTTTTTCTTGCGTGGCGAAGGTCGTATGACTTGAGACCTTGAGACCAACTTGAGACTGATTTACAAAATGTGTTACTACTGTTTAAATAGTTTTATGCTAGCGCATGTTAAACATAAGTACATAAATATTAAAATTAAAATATTTCTTCAGCATAGTAAAGTAGCCCTATCCTCTTTCTTTATTTTAGTCAAACAGTGAAACCTGTTAAAGCGTAGAATGAAATTATTTATAGATGTTCCTTGTTGTCTGTCATGTCAATGTCACTGTCACTTCACTCGTATCGTATTCGTATCGCGTTCAATGTTTTATTTGAGATCAGTGTTTGTTGTTTATTTCATCTAAAAATAATAATAGGTACCTATTTGATTGATAAAAATGGTTACTTTTGCACCAGATGAAATTGGTTTAGTAGATAAATCTCCATGTGCGGGCATCAGAGCAGATCTCAAGATTTGTTTACTAAATAGTGATTGCTGTAAAAAGGTTAGTTTAATTTCTTCTTCAATAGAAACCGGGTAAAAATGAAATAAAAACAAGGTGACGCCTTTAGAAAGTGATATATTTTAAAGTAGAAGGCTTTAATGAAGTATATTAGCAGCCGGTTTAAGCCAGCAAGATAATACAAACTAGGTTTTTTGCCGGCATTTCTTGTGTATTGGACTCGCATTTTGATGTGATGAAAATCACACAGTACAGTTATCAGGATAAGATATCTGTAATCTTTTACTATAAGGTTTTTGATCCTGGCTGTAGGAAATCTCTTATTTATACATCAAAAAGAAAAAGCACTTAAATAACTTGTTTTTCACATCAAGTTAAATATGGGTTTTCAGAACAAAATGACTCCACGAGATTGTCTGCGTGATGGAAATGTGCCTGACGAATGCATTCAACTACGACAGTCATTTTTTGAATGTAAAAGATCCTTAGTGAGTATTCTCTCATCAATATTAATATTATAAAGAGAAAGGGTTTGTATTTTTGTTTGTAATCCTGATATTCCCACGGGAACGGGTACCACAGATACCACACGGGTAAAACCGCAGCAAGCCAGTAGTTCAATTATATCTCTAATAGCTGTGCCATGTAGTTTACCTGCATGGCTTTTCTGTGTGAATATGGGACCATGTGCTATTATCTATCTCTGTACCAAATTTTAGCTATATCAATTCATTCAGCTCTGATTGAGTAACAAATATTCATCTATTCAGATTTTAACTTATTTTTATACATTCACAATACAATTAATTCTGTTCCTATCTTCCTTTACTTCCTTTAAATATTCATCTATCCAATTTTATACAATTATAACATTTAGTAGATTGTATATTATTATTTAGTGCTTTTTGGTACATTTTGTTTTATTTATCAATTAATTTCAATTCTAAGTCATCTGCATAAGTACTTGGAATTACTGTTATGGCAGCTTTTCATTTATTTACTTGCAACTGATGTAATTTCCTATATAAATAAAATAAGAATGGTTTTTACTTGTTTTGTGGCTAAACCTATCATTTGTTAGCAAAATGGATTGTTTTCCAAAAATAGAAACTGGGCATTAATCAATTGTTTCAAATGAGCTGTAAAAGTCTATCTCTCGTGTTTTTATAATAAAATGTTGTATAATTTTATAAAATCTTTTATGTTTTTCATTTTCAGCTTGACAATAGAAGAAGATTCCGTGGTCACAAAGGTTATTAATGTGAGACAGAAGTGAGTGTTTAGTTAAAATATGGGATTGTTCTTTTGATTAGTTATAAATATTTATAATGAAAAGTAAATAGTAAGGAGTTATTTGAATAAATAATTTACTGCTAACAGTTTTGTTGTTTAATATTAATTTGGTACTAAGTATATTTTGTTGAGCTTATGTTATTTGAATTTGAATTATTAACAAATATTTTCGAAAGATAATGGGATTCGTGTTTGTAGTTGTCTGTAGTTTTAACTACAGTTCCAATTTTGATATATTTTTTTTAAATATTATTAATAAATTATTTATCCCTGAGGTTGAGTTCAAGTATTTGAATGTGCTCTTGGTTGCCTGTGAATAATGCTCTTCATCAAACTAATAACTTGCCTTTAGTTGGAGCTACCAATTTTATTATGATATTATTTGTTATTTAGTATAGAAATGATGTGAGAGAAATAAAACATTTATAAGTTTTAAGTTTTATTATAAAAATAATTGAAATTCAATTGAACTTTCTATGACCTATGAGCTCAGCTTGTATTGCAAACTAGCTTTATAAGCTAACAATGAAATCACCTAAATATTATAGCTCTTTAACAAAACTTAATATCAACTCTCGTATTGCTACATCTTTGTGTTCTCAGTTGTCAAAGTCTTAAACAATAATTTAACTTAAACTTTTCATTAGAATACAAATATTAAACAACATGTCTGAAGATTTATGTCTTATTAATTAAAATAATTGTATATTATTATGTTCTTTCTGTTAGGGTATTTATTTATTGTTTAATATTTGTATTCAGAGACTCAATTGGATATAAAACCTGATTGGCAATTTTTACAAAATTTATTCCAAAAGTCCATTTTGCAAAACCTTGAAAATCTGTTAGTACATCTTTACTTTCCTAGTACATAAATAATTATTGTTTTAGAGGAATATTAACTAAATTATTACTTAATAGCGTTTTCATTCTTTAATTTATATAAGTACTTAATAAAATATTATAGGAAAAGGTGAAATGTCAAAATTATCTACCTATGTACTAGTAAATATCAAAATGTGTTCATTAAAGAAAGCGAAATTGGTTTCCTAATGAAAACATATTATGTTCTACAAGCTTATTTTGCCAACCATAAATTTTAACTAAGTAGGATTAGCACCATAGCAAAATAACTACGTACTAACTTTTTAAAAGAGAGACTGTAACATGAGTATTTTTATCTTAGAACAACATTTATAGTGCCGGAATTCGAACGCAGACCTTGTAAGACCACAGCACTGCACTGTTGTGGTTTCGGAAAATACAACCATGACTTTAAAAGTAATTGCGCCGTCGGGATGGAATTGGGTGTATTTATTCTATACAAACACTTGTAAAATATTCTTAGACCACAATAACAACTCAGTTGAGATATTTAGTTTGGTTTCGCCTGCTTATGTCAACATATTATTACTTATCTTTATCTATCGTTGTCTTATCGGGCTATTGCAATTTTTTTACGCTTTATTTAGAACGTGTTAGCCTTTATTTTCTCATAAAACAACTGACAATATACCTAAATCAATAAATAAATTGGTATGTTACAGTCACTTTTTGTCTTATGTCTATTCTATACATATAACAAAATAAGTAGTAAATCTAAAATAGAACAAACTATTTATACTCTTGTACTACCTACTTATTAGGTACTTAAAAACAGCGAACCATAGGCGTAGCCAGTATTTGATATAAGTAGCGGCGTTAATACAAATAAAAGGACAGTAGTGTACCAACAAGTTTTAATAGTTGGTTCGGTAAGCAGAACCTCACCATACCATCTTCAGCTCATGGTAGAATCCCAGGCAACACTAATACAAAAAACGGACCTAAGTTATATGTCTTTTCGCTTCCCTCACAACGCGAACTTAAGACAACCTGTAGCTTGCGGTGTATGAACCTTCTGAACAGATGGAGAATTACGCAGAACGAAAATTTAATTATCTCAACGTTTCGCTCGCTCTCAACGCATTTTATTATTACGTATCTCGTTTTTATTGTAGGCAGTAGTTTTCCTTTCCACAATAGCCAAAATGGATTCAGTGACTGGCGCCAAAATCGATGACAATCTAGCACTGGCTTCGTGTAAACGTTTTCACATGACAATTCAGCTCCCTGGTGTGGTATGGAGTAAAACAACTTTACTGAGTCAAATTCAGGCGACTAAATCGGTGCCAGCTATTTGGCTTCATGTTAACCTGCCATAATACAAGACTTATTTAGACCATATTGAAATCAGCATATTTATTGACACAAATAAGTACTTGCTTAACGGTAAACTCTGTCCCAAACACTTGGCTACACCCATGTAGCGAACTAACTATAGCGACAATATTACTGTGGCACTTGCAATTAGTAAGAATATCTCGATTTAAATTTAATATCAATTTTATTTATAAGCCAACTCGATTTATGTGCGTCGATCCTTAATTAACATTTTATAAGTACCTTTGGTCTCATACATATTTGAAAATTAAAAGTTAGCATTTTACAATGTTTTATGATTCTATGCAATATGTAAGTGTATGTAAGTATATTATACATAGGTATTATGTAAGTTGTATTTAATAGATATATTTTATCAGAAATAGATTTATTGTAAATCAATTTTATTATTAGATAGTAGTTTACTGTCGTTTCTCAGTTACAAAACAATATGTAGGTGTAACCTAGGTATAACATAAACCTATTATATTCTCGAAGTATGTTAAGAGTTAAAGTCGGCTCGCAAGCTGAATGCATAGTTACGTATACTTGTGAAAGGTAATTTTAAGAAGAGATTCTAGCATGATATGTATCACAAGATATGTAAGAATCTACGAAGTTGACAATCATGAAAATGAAAATATCAATAAAAAAAAACGTGTCTCCCTACTGTCCAACAGTGGAAGACTCGTCGGCACTAAAATGTTATACGACTATGTCATATTATAACTTTCATAAATAAACTACACATTCGTAACCATAGTACGACCACCACAATTTGATATGATACTGCATTAAAATCCATTGTATTTTTATCACGTTGTAGTGATCATACTTGGGGGAAGGCCTTGCTACTAGGAAATAGACAATTTGTTTGTTAAACATAAACCAGAAAGCTGAGTGTTAGTTAGAAAATACCTTCGAGCAACGCGGGCCTTCCGTCTCGGAAGGGAGTAGGCATACGAAGCATTTCCCCTCTGTCAAAGTACTAGCCCAAGTGGGCATAGGCGTTTATAAAAACTAGTTGCACTCAGATTTTTTACTATACCGAGTCCAGTCGCGCAAGTGAACGCCGCAGTATTAAAAATGCCGAATTGCTCAGTTTTTTGCTGTAGAAAAAAGGTCTGGAACATCAAGTTAACAAAAAGATGGTGTAACATTTCACATGCAAGTAAATTCTGATCATATTATTGCTATTTAATTACATTTAAATACCAAATTCGCATATTTTATTCTTAAATTGTTGACGGATTTGTTCAGCAACATCAAGTCCGCTCGCCCATATAACTCTGTCGAGCAAACATGACGCCTGCAGTTTATACTCTTCTCTTTCACTCGATTCCGCATGCCCGGAGAGTGAGAAGGACGGGTATAACCTGCAGCTGTCATGTTAGCTCGACCGGTTTATACAAATTTCAGATCGGTCGCGCGATAAATCCGACTTCTCGCCGACGATGGGCAACACAGTGATGTTACCGTTACATGTCATAATGTTTGTCGATAAATTTGAGTGGCAGTTAGCGACGCGACGAGACGTTATTTATTCATATGTACAAATGATTGTTATCATGGTTTTATATGAACTATAGTACGTTATTATTATTGGGTTACCTAGCATGTAATTACAATAAACAAAAACCGATCAAGAGCAAGTCAGACTCGCGCACTGAGGGTTCCGTAACATCAAGTATGAATGAAGACACGGCGGTGTAGAATATACGTTATAAAAATAATAGGCCTGTCCGATCGATTATCCACGGCGGCCTATTTTTTTTTTTGGATAAAATATGATGAAAGCATTATGATTTCATTGTTTATTTATCGCACTTTTTGTGTTTACAGCTTCCATAAAAATCCTGAATTAAAGAATTCATGGAAAAGTTTTTGCAATAATAAGCAAACCTGGGATCTCAAGCGGAGCAGTGTAATTTGCTCGACCCATTTCATGTCATCCGATTTTCAAGCCCTTCCAAAGAAAAAGAGAATAATAACGGAGAATTCAATATGTACCAAATTTAATAACAGACTGCATTTTTGCCGCAAGTCTTCTAAGTATTCTCGGTGTTTTAATAAAGTCACAAAATTGCATCTCACTGTTATACTTATTTTCCAGAGCCATTCATAACCCATTGAACCATCTTACAATACTGCTGGATCTACAAGTTCAGCTATGCCTAACATGTTGACATATTTGATTTCTTGTTTAGTTGAAAATGGTTTACTGTTACATTATATAATATTAAGAGCAAATGTTACTACTTAAATTAAGTATTCTATTGTGATGGAATTCAATTTCAATTTGACGACTCTGTATAAAATATAACAGGGAGAAAAAGATTGCCCTTTAAAGGTTTTCTTGCCGGTTCTTCTTGCAAGGTCTCCCGCCGTAGGATTTGCGAACTGATGGCGTAGCTGCTTTGACGTTCACAAGTGTTGTAATCTCAACCTAAATAGCAATTTTGAATTTTAATATCTCGTGTCACAGCGCGTATGTGGTCGCACTCTTACAAAACAGATCATCAGTAGCGATTGCGGTATAAAATCATCAGCTCTTAGAAATAGCGGTATAATATTAAGTCTTATTACTATTCTCGTACCTACCAAGAAAAAAAACATTACTACAAAATCGTTCGAACCGTTTTGGAGAAGCGCAACCACAAAAACCGTGACACGAGATTTTTATATAATAGAATATCAAAAACTGTTAGTAAGATCCTACATAAATACCTAATAATAATTATAAGAAATCTTAACTAATATTATAAAGCTGAAGAGTTTGTTTGTTTAAACGCGCTAATCTCAGAAACTACTGAACCGAATTGAAAAATTATTTTATTGTTGGATAGTCCATTTAGAAAGGAAGGCTATAGACTATATTTTATCCCGACATTCCCACGGGAACGGGTACCACACGGGTAAAACCGCGAGGATCCACTAGTTAAGCAATAATTGTTTAACCGATAAATAAAAATAATATTTGTAATATGTTTCAGTTTGTTACCGTAAATGCATACAACATGAGACAGTTTTCAGCAGTAATTGATTATATCTTTTTTGATATTTGATACAATGCTATCAAAGTATAACATAAATTTGAGTCTATGGTTCAGGATGAAGAATCACATCACACGCGTGGACAAAATAGTATGCTAGAGTTTTTTTTTATTTTTTTTGTCGTTGTCTCAATTTACCTTCAATTGTTGCAATCATGAGACAGTATAACAAACTCATAGTATCTCATGTAACATTTCACTGCTTTTAACATGAGACACTAAAAATAACGAAATATTGAATTTCCACTAATAATTTTGTAAATATGTTGAATACAACTTGAGAAATTATAAAAAACAAATTTTCATCTGCAAAACCTGGTTTATATTTTTAAATGGTTAGAATATGTCAAATATAAACAAAATAAAATAAAACCAAAAATAAAATCGTCCAAAAATTGTCAAAAAACAAAAAGCTATTTTACATAAAATAGAGAATGCGGGTAACTTGAGACATGTCTCAAATTAACCACATGTTTTTGTGCTCTCATTCTCAGTTTTCTTAACAACTTAGTTTTTTTTTTGAGATAATTATTTAAGATTTTTTCGATATATTATTTTGTGTTTGGCACTTAGCTGAACAATTGACTAGGTATATTCAACTCATATATTTCTATAAAAACACGGGTAATTTCTATAAGGTTTCGCTCCAGGAGCTCTCCGTCTACCCGGACGCGTTGCCATATACTGTTAACCTTGAACAAAAAACAAACCTTGCTAAAATAATTATTACCTACACCCAGTAAAATAAGTATTTGAAGGTAATTTGAGACTTGCTGTTTATTTGAGACTATGCACCTAATTTGAGACTCAGTCTCAATTTACCTTCCAATAAAAAAAATACTTCTATCTGTGAGAAAATTTAATTTAAATATGCTAAAACTATGCCATAAATGTCAAACATGCTCTCAAATTATCCTTGGTAAAGTGTCTCACAAGATGAGATTATTAAATCGATATGAATCATTGCAGTTTTTTACCAATAACCAGAATTTGAGGCATATGTAATTCAGAAATATATTGGAATAAAAATTCAGCGGCAATTTCTCAATGAATGCCACTTGCTGTGTCCAAGTTTCTTCTTGACAGCAAAATGACGTTCACACTTAACAACTTTGGAAAGAAACTGTCAGTATTGCTCTAGTAGTAATGATATCACATGCAATAATATATGCCGCGGAAGTTTTGTCTCAAATTAAATTCAAGTCTCATGTTGTATGCATTGACGGTACCTTTATTAGTCCTTCTTCCGAAATTGAAATTTATCGATATTGCTGCATCGACAGTTGAGTCCAGCCCTATTTACGTTGAAATCGAGGCAATGTGTGAGTGAGTTGTGACTCATCCGTACACGAATTGTCGCTGTATTGTTTGATTTTCTATGTGTTAGTGTCGTCTTTACAGTATTGTTTTTGTATGTAAGTATACGGAATTGCACTTGTGCGCACATTTCCCCCCCCAAAAAACGACAGAACTATTTGAATAGAGTAAACTCGCTAAGGCTACTCCCTTCCGGGACGGAAGACCCGCGTTGCTCGAAGGAAAATACCTATGTGCAATCGCTACTACTGTGTTTGAAAAAAATAAAACATTCCAAAATTCTTAAAGCAAAAACGATAGCCACTGTCAATTTTGACAGATTAATTGTAAAAGTAAAGAACAAAAATTCTTAAAGCAAAAACGATAGTCACGTTTGCACAATGGCAAACTTATGCTAGGGATAGGATACTGAACAAAATTGCAACGTTGTCATAACAACTACAGTACTATTATTATTATTCATAAGCATCTTCCCGAAGACAACACAATACCTAAAATATGACTTGCGTGTAATTAAATTATTGCCTTCGAGATACGAGATGCATATTGAACTTTTAGTCTGGTTAAAAATCTTAGTTTGGTCGTAAGTATGTGATTTTGAAACACATATTGGCAGTAGGTATTTAATTAAAGTTACTGAAAGGCTCTTTTAATACTGTAAGTATGTGCCTAAGTGTTAAATAAACGTAAGTGCATTATTAGAAGGGTATATAGATATCAGTGGCGTAACTATTCCGTTGTTTTCGGGCCCGTGGTAAATTTAATACGTTTTACCCACGGATTCGTATTCTTTTTCTTTTGTTTGCTGTATTTGGGGGCCCCTGCAGGCTGGGGGCCCATGGCATTTTGCCGGCTTGCCACCCTGTACAAGTTACGCCACTGATAGATATATACATAAAATGTGACTAGCTACTTTCAGATTAGTCAAGTTACTTCCCTTACCGAGGTATGAAGTAAGACTATCATAAACTTTATCTCATTAAATCTTAAATTAGAGTTTATCAAGAGAAAGCAACTAGGTACCGCACCGAGTGAAAATTACTGATAATGAACACGTGATCATACATATTATCAGATGACTTATTAACTTGGAGAACACTTCGAAAACACTCTCGCGTCCAATCAGACATTTTACGCTCTTACCATTAAATATATTAGTTTGGTCCATTTTGTTCACAACTTGTGCTGTTCTTTGAACATAGCCTGACCTCGTAGTTACCACAAAGCATCTTCACAATGAACACAATTTAGAAGTAATTAACATTCTTTGATAATATACTATCATTACTTACTCTGAAAATAGACTTGCATCGATATGAGAATCCAAATTGTTTCCGAATAACAAACGATAGGTATATGTATAAGATAAAACAAACTGGCCCTAAGTTAGATCCTTGTGGAACTCCTCTTACAAAACAACACAAAGGCCTGGTCGGGCCGCGTCCCTCTACTAGAAAGTCTGTATGGGCCGGTAGAGGGCGGTGTACCCGCACAGGCGCGCCCTCAGTGCCGTGATGAGCATCGCGGCGCCCGACAAGTCATCCAGCAAGTTAGCACATTCGCAGACCAACAGATACATTTTGTCGCCGTGCGAAGCCACGGATTTGTGCAGGGCGATCTTCCTCATGCCCACGGAATGCGGGAGATGCCTGTAAAGCATGCGGGCTCCAGTCCAGTATAGCCAGTTTCTTTCGAACCGCTCTCCGTCGTCGCCTTCGAATACCTGGAATGGAAACACAGTAAGATGCTTATTATAAATCTTTCAGGGCGACACATCTTTTCGGGAATATTATTTTTTTGGAGCAGACGCATAGTATAAACGCGACTTGTTAATTATTGTTATGCGCATTATTTTGTCCTGACTTGACATTTCAAAACAACACAAAAACTTAGTTTTTAGCCAATATTCAGATCGTCTTTCATTTAGCTAATGGTCGCCATAGAATCAAATTGTCATGAATATCTGTGGTATTTTATCAAATTAGTACCTACTTAAATGACTTGAAAAAAATATGAATTTTCGTATTATTATTGATCAGCCTGTTTGATCAAATGACTTGAACGTCTATGGCGGCCATAATGTTCAAACTTTAACAAAACATTGTTTACTTTTTGAAAGATATATTTATGAGTATAGTTTGATACCGTCTCTCTTACCTTATAAACACTAATAATGAAGCCTGTAGTAGGCGTAAGAGACTTCTTAGGCCCGCCAGCCAAATCGGTGAATGGCGGCCTACAAATCATCGCTACTTCACTGTACAAATCCAAAGTGTGTGCGGCAGAGTATCTAATGGTCTTCGGGTCGAATTTGGACAGGGAAGCACTTCGCATGTTGTTGTAGAAGAGTAAAGGATCCGTTTGGGCTGTATTTATCACATAGTACGATATGAATGGGAATTCTGCATTCTTTTCCATGTTTGCCAGCAACATACCGCCCACCGCTGTATTCGCTTGTGCTACATCGTTTAACAGCTCTCCGGCCGCCATCTTCTGCCTGATGAGAGGTTTGGCAAGAGGTGATTCTAATATAGGTTCTATAGGCTCCAACGGACTCATGAGATGAGCCAAAATACAAAGCTTAGGATCAGCGACTTCGAGTACACTCAAGGAATTGTGCACCATTTTTGTCATTCCTCCTTTTTCTGGTGTTGGTGGTAGCACTGGGAGCTGGAAACAGAAAGGAAAAAGGTGTTAAACATCATGTAGGTAGATTATACAATAAGTAGATAGGTATCGACAACAATTATGAACATCATTTACTTTGTTCTCAATTACATTGAGTTTGAATTAAACACAGACAGTAACAGCCCGACCAAAGCTAGTTCTAGGGCATTAAACACAGACAGTGACAGCCCGACCAAAGCTAGTTCTAGGGCATTATCGAGATGGATGATTCTGCTAAGCCGCAAGTTTTAAATAGCGTTCAAGCGTGAGTGTAGGGTGGCTTGGCAAAGCGGGTTTCGAGTGGCGGTGGCATTGCTGGTGAGCGTATACCAGCGCAAAAGCGACCCGTCTCGCTTTGCTCTTCCTCAAATTTGATACTTACTGGTACGCCATCGGGCAAGAAGCGGTCGAGCGCGTGGGCCGGTATCACGAAGCAGTCGCGCTCGAGGGTGGCTAGCGAGACGGGCTCGGTGCGGCGGCGGTCGGCGGTGGCGTGGCTGGTGGGCCGGTCCCAGCGCATGAGCGACACGGACGGGTCGCGCGTGACCAGCGGCTGCGGCGGCTCCGGCTCCGGCCCGGTCCCGCCGCCCAGCACGGGGCCACATCGTTCTGGAAATGTAGCAAATTTTATTTGGGTTAGTAACTTCGATAGATGTTTCAGGAACATACAAGTTGGTTATTTACATAAAATCATATCAAATTCAACACGTTTTAATATAGACACGTTTTTTATAGATATACTAAAGTCCGTAGCTCTCGTTTTTTTTACTAAGTATATTCAACATATCAAAGAAGACAAAATCCTATAAGTAATGAAGTTACTAAAAGAGGAGAGAATTTCAAGTTAGCACATAGGATTTTTACTTGTAGAAAAGACGAAAAGAACATCGAAACACAGGTGGCAGAGTCCTGTTTAAAGCCAAAAGTAATTTTTCCACGAATGTTGTAGCGAGGAAAAGATTTTAGAAAATTGTAAAATCCAAATTGATTAATTTATACTATCCCTGAAATGTTACATCGCTGGTCGGCAGATTTTCATATAATGTTCAAACAGCGACGAGAAAAGTTGATAGCACTATCGAAAATAATGAACTCCAATCAAAAACATATTTACGTTGATTCGATCGTGTTGTGTTTACGTTTCCTTTCGGCTTCACTGAAATAGAAGTATTTGACAGTTTAGCGCCAAATATTTGATGGCAGTTTGATCCGGTTTGCACTAGTTTGTAACGTGTACATTTTATTGCACATATCTATAGATTTTGCATTACTGAAACTAAATGTGTTGCCAACGTTAATTAATGTTGGGCTTACACAAGGTGTCAGTTGACTGGCATGTTATGTATTTATAACTTTTGACGGGGTCGCACCTGTTAGTTACACTGAATTAACGAGTGAAGGTTAAACGGAAACATGTTTCTAACATCAAAACTGACGCGTTACTTTGAAGAAATTTATTGAAACTGTTCAAATAACATTGCGGGAAAGAAACTTAGAATCGCAACGTCAGCGTAGTTGGACAACAAACAAATTTAGTGCGGGATTCGGCCGCTACGTCACTTCACTGTCACTTTACCTGTGCCATCGTTGTACTGTGCGCTCGAGCGCGGAGCCGCTGATAGAAACAGGTGGGTTTTCAGTGTCTTGTAGTGGTTATCCTCCATGAAGGAGTACCGGTCGCGTTCGCGGCGTTTGGCATTCCTCCCTGCACCGAGTGCCCCGCGCGCCTTCCCCCCACCGCCCCCGCTGCTGCTGATGCTTTTCTCCCCGCTGAAGTTCTTCCGAAACATCAAATTCATCTTGGAAGATTGCCACACACTCTTCTGTCTCACTTGCACTCCTACAGCTGATATAGGTCAGCTCCGCTCTAATGTTATGTCTAACACAGTAATTAGTTCAGTCGCCCGCCAAGAAATTAAGACCGGTTATATTCAGAGATGTTCCATCTCTGTCCTTCTAATAAGCCGGTCTAAACAGTTGTTTTAGTGCTGTTTCGCGCTCTTTGGCTCCAACTGGTGTATTTAAGTACAGTTTAACAGATGCGAGGAGATACCGACAGACGATATGAGAACAAGTTGCTAATGGCACATACTTAGAGCTGTCGTTTTTGACCAGAAAATTCTATTTAGGTACGAAAGTTTAAATAAAATAGGCACATTGTCTCAAATAGACACCTTATTTACATATCATAGTCTAGTTTCAGAAGTCTTTTTATACAAACACAATAAAGCTATTATCTAAGATATCTATGTCAAGTTTTCGTAGTTTTGTCTTGGTCCTGATAAAATTGAGATTGGTTCCTATCCTGAAAGGCCTAACGTAAGTCACATTTAAAAACGCGACGAATAGATAACCTCCTCCTTTTCAATTTTTGAAGTCGGTTAAAAAAGAAGACAAAGACAAGAGATCAACACCGAATATAATTATAACAGTAGGTAGATACTATCATCAATCAAGAATTTTTACTCTTGCTTTCTATAAGTCGCAAACTTAATGTCTCAAAATACGGACTAATGTAATATTCAGTACCTACGGTATGATCGATTCCTTGTTCCTTACTACTAGACTACTGCGTCTACTAGACTATCCGTAAGAATAACATGTTGTAGTCATGACATGATAATGAATACACATAGACGCTTATAACTTTATAAGCTGGATACCAAGAATTAAGTTAGGAAAAACAAAGCTCGATATGATGTTTTATCATTATCAAAAAGACGTTAGGACAGTTTTGATGTAATAAGCGTTTCATACATGAAAAATAAAAAACTATTTGATACCTGATAATTTTAATGTCGTCCTATTAATGAGAATTATTAAGACACCTCTAAAATATTTTTTGTAAGCACCCAAAAGAAACTCGCTTATCATTAACTAAAAGCTCCGCGCGGTTTCAACCGCGTGGTACCTGCTCCCGTAGGAGTATCGGGGTACAATATAGGCCACTGGCTTAGTCTAGAATAATAATCCGCAGGAGAACTAAAACGACCGACATCGCTCGAATGATTGCTCAGTTGATGTGGCAGTGGGAGGGACACATTATTGCGGAGAACCGATGGCCGTTAGGGCGAAAAGGTTCTCGAATGGCGACCGCGAACCGGACGAACGTCCGTGGGCAGGCCCCCTACAAGGTGGATCAACGACATTATACTATGCCGATGATCTGCCCCCTGATTCACGAACCGTCGGAAACGGAATCGGATTCGAATTCTGTGCTTTGTCTTTGTCTATTCTATAGTGAGTGACAGAGACAGGGCATACATTCCGCTGTCGGGAGCGTTTCCGACGCTTCGTGAATCAGGGGCCTGGTCAAGGTCGCGGGAAGCCGCTGGATGCGGGCAGCGCAGGACCGATCGTTGTGGAGATCCTTGGCCCCTTGGGCGAGGCCTATGCCCAGCAGCTGTGGGCGTCGTACGGCTTTTAAATGTTATAGAAGTTAAACTTTACATAATATACCTAATTGTCTCAATAGACAGGTATTTATGCATTAAACGACACATTCTATAGTGAACTGGTCTGCGTAAATGAGCAAATATTTTTCCGTAGTAATTACTATGAATCCATCAGTCTTGCCCCTGTCCAGCGTCCGTAATGCTAGGGCCACATTAGCGGGCGATAATTCGTGTCGCGTTGGGGCGCCCTAAATAAACGAGCTATCGCGATAAACCATTCAAGTGCGAGCGATACTATTTTATTTTAATTTAATTATTTACTTTTAAAGTGAATAAACACACAACACCTACAACTAAATATTCTGTTGTTGGATCCACATTAGCAGTCGTTAATTCATGTCGCGTTGGCGCGCAAAAATCATAGTTGTTCATCAAAAATCACGCGATATTCTTGTCTACACAGACGGGCGAAGATTCGTGCCTAAATGGGGCTCCCACGTGTTTTTTTTTGCCGTTTTTTGCTCGATATTAATACCGGCAACAGGTAGGTGAAAAATTCACAGAATATTTAGTTGTATATTCACTTTAAAAATAAATTTAAATTAAATAAATTAAATAAATATCGCTCTAGCCCTCTAATGTGGCCCCAGCATAAGATATATGTTCTAATAATAATATGCCATGCTCGAGTGAGTTTACGAGATTCGCGGAGACTACGAAAATATATCCGGCTATCATGTTTGGCCGGCCTAACGAAATGACTCAATAAAAATTTACCACAACCGGCAATCATGGACGGTTGGCTAGAAGGGAAGGACACGACTTGGCATTTGCTAGCTTACCTTATATAGGTAGGTACTGGGGTACCGAGGGGGTACCATAATGACATTATTAAATTGTATGCTCTTTGCACTTGGTTGAACTGACTTGAATTAGCTCGATGAACAATGACTTATTTAATGGATTCAGTTGGATAAGTGCCTTATTTGATTTCGATTTGTAGAAATATCGCTTTGTAATTACGAAAACTTTCGAGTTAGGCGGTTTCCTGAGCGGTCGGTCAACCACGTCGAACCTTATCTTATCTAATGACTATATCTCGGCTGGTATGGATAACTCGGCGCAAGTAGACGTAATCTATACCGATTATCGGAAGTGCTTCGATCGTATTACCTAATCATTGCATTCTTTTGACTAAGCTTTCTGCTGCGGGTATCCACGGGGACTTATACCGCTGGTTCTGTTCCTACATTGATAATAGAAGTCAGGCTGTAGTGATACAAGGTTATATGTCTAAGTGGAATAAAGTCCCTTCTGGTGTTCCGCAAGGCTCGCTTTTGGGGCCCCTTTTATTTATAATTTTCATCAATGACGTTGGTGATTGTTTTTTAAATTCTAAAGTTCTTCTTTTTGCCGACGATTTAAAGATTTTAAAAACTATATCTTGCATTTCCGATGTAACTGATTTACAGAATGACCTGGATAGGTTTGACTCATACTGTACCGCTAATAAATTGGAACTCAATGTTACAAAATGTTTTCATGTTACTTATACTCGCAAGACTAACGTCATTGAATCTAAATATACTCTCAAAAACTGTCCAATTTCTACTGTTCATGAGATAAAAGATTTAGGTGTGATCCATGACAGTAAGCTATTGTTTGATAAACACGTCGATTACATAGTTGGTAAAGCCTATAAAATGCTTGGTTTTATTTTAAGGACATCTTCCGATTTCTATAATTTGAAAACAATCAAAGTCCTGTACTGCGCTTATGTAAGGAGTCATTTAGAATACGCTAGTCAAATATGGAATCCCCGTTATGAACAGTACAAATCTCGTATCGAATCAATTCAGAGAAGATTT
Source organism: Crambus lathoniellus (assembly GCA_949710035.1). Classification (NCBI taxonomy): domain Eukaryota; kingdom Metazoa; phylum Arthropoda; class Insecta; order Lepidoptera; family Crambidae; genus Crambus; species Crambus lathoniellus. The sequence goes on from OX453310.1 coordinate 24,467,870, forward strand.
TTAAAATATTTAGACTACAAATCGCATCGTCGTTCTATCGACTATGATAACCGATGTAAACATTTTCACTTTTTGCCGTTAACACTTAGACGTGACATAAGTGATATTCTGTATATTGTTAAAATTGCGAATGGCTCTATTGACTGTCCTGAGCTCTTGTCGAAACTATCATTGCGAACAAATTTATCATTAAGACAAAGACCTATTTTATGTGCTCCTATTGCTCGAACGAACTTTCGCCAAAATACTTTTATTATCAGGGCTACTTACAGCTTTAATGAGTTTGCTAATGATTTAGACCTCTTTTTCAATAGTACTGCTAAAGTAAAGACGATATTAATTGATCGTTACCAACATTAATTAATAATAACATTGCAAAGTTAGTCCATTCTTATAGCTGTAGTATACTGCCGTAATGCATTATATAATATATTTCTATGTGTGGAAATTTTTTGTTAGACTTAGACTGTTCAGTACACCCCTGCCTATACCGCGGAATCAGCTAGCGCAGTGGAAGATTTATCATGAGTAGACTCCGGACAAGAACTAGGTTTCAGCGGGGATGTAAACTGAACAATTGGACTGCGATACACAGCGGAGAGGATGTTAAGTAAGGTGAGGTTACATACGGGTCTGTGTGTCGAACGTCTCCAAGGCAGAAGTGGTGTAAGGGAGCGCGCGCGCCCCTGGGGTCCTTTCTTCGTCTTCTTCTGCAGACCTTACCAATTAGTCACCTTACTCACAACACAAATAACAGCGTTCCCAAGGCACTGGGCGCTTCAGCAATAGATACACAATGACACACACGGGGGAGCCTCTTTTATTACGATTTACAGTCCCGACAAAAAGCGCGTGGTGGACAATTATCTTTCTTTCAAAACTCCGCGACCAGCCCGATGGATGGCGTCAAAACCTTGGTCGTACAAAACGGGATCACATAGATAATTTAAGATTTTATTCAAACTCGATATGCCAGGCACATTCAACGCGAGCGATTTTTAACAAATTCCGCAAAATTAATCCGACATTTTGTTACAAGAATTTCAATCAAGTGTCACTGTCAACTTCAAGTGACAGCCAAATGTCAATTTGACGTGACATTAGAGACGCGTTCAGAAACGTCGATCTTTTCCGAACATCCCCCCGCCCCGGACCGTTAAGAACGGTACGTCAATCTACGGGTAATCGGGAGAGCCCACTAACTGCTCTCTTCAAAACCGAATCTCGAACCAAAACCTCAGCAAAACGAGGAACTCCGTCAGTTCCGGGGTAGAGTTTAACAATGCGCCCCCTTCGCCAACATAGGGGCGGCAGGTTAGCATCCTTAATCAACACGAGGTCGCCAGTCTGGGGTGGGGTGGTTTTATCCGTCCACTTCACGCGCTGTTGTAGGATATGCAAATACTCCATCGACCAACGTGCCCAGAAGTTTTGGGACATCTGTTTCAAAAGTTGGTATCGCGACAAACGATGGGATCCTACATCCTGAATCGGATATTCAGGCAACGCCAAAAGGGGCTGTCCGATCAAGAAATGACCTGGGGTCAACGCTTCCAGGTCATTCGGGTCCGAAGACAACGGGCACAAGGGTCGCGAGTTGAGGACGGCCTCAATTTTACAAAATACCGTATCGAGTTCCTCAAACGTGAGAATAGTTTCTCCAATCACGCGACGCAAGTGTGTCTTGGCAGCCTTTACACAAGCTTCAAAAATTCCTCCCCAGGTCGGACAAGCCGGAGGGCTAAACTTCCAGATTATCCCACGCCGGGAGAGGGTGGTTCCAATGTCTATTTTATTATCAACAAAAAACTTAACTACTTCCTTAAGATAATTACACGTTCCCTTATAATTAGTACCACAATCGGAACGTATCAATGTCGGCAGTCCTCTACGGGAAACAAATCTGCTCAAGGCGGCGACAAAGGCTTCGGTAGACAATTCCGAGACAATTTCCAAATGGACAGCCTTGGTGGACAAACACACAAACACGCACAAGTACGCCTTATAGGTTTTAGCATTACGCAGTCTCGAAGCCTTTACAGTAAAGGGACCGGCGAAGTCGGTGGCGACTCCGGCAAAAGCTCTACATTCCGTGACGCGATCAGCAGGCAAATCACCCATCTGGGGCTGCATGGTCGCGGCCTTCAATCGGTAACAAGGCAGGCAACGGAAAACCACAGTGCGAATGGCTCGACGAGCAGACAAAATCCAAAATTCACGCTGCAAAATGGCCAACAAAGCATTACAGCCAGCATGTTGTGCATTCACATGGCGATCTGTTATTATCAGTTGAGTCAAATGTCCGGCTTTAGGTAACAAAAGGGGGTGACGAGCTCCATACGGCAGGTTCGCATTTCGAAGTCTTCCGCCGACTCGCAAAAGCCCACTCTCGTCCAGGAAGGGATTTAATCGCGATACCGCGCCCTTCAACTTGCGACGGCCTAAACGCAAAATTTCAATCTCGGACTCAAAACTATCAGCTTGTACTCTCCGGACCCAAAACAAGAGCGCATCCCTACGCTCGTCCGGAGTGAGAACCGACGAATCACGCCTCGCGCGTGGGTTTCTGCAATTGTACACAAAACGTCTGATCCAAGCGGTAACACCAAGCAGCTTCTGTAAGGAGCTGTACCGATCCAACAACAAATCCTTTTCCCCGGCGGGGTTAGTCTCCAGGACGCATGCCCGCATATCAGGAACGGCTACGTTCGACAACGCTGGAGAGGGCGGCCACTCCGACTCAGGCCGCATCAACCACTGTGGGCCCCACCAGAGGGGGTGGTTAATTAGGGTTGGGGCTACACAACCCCGAGACGCACAATCCGCGGGATTCATGGTTCCCGGCACGTGTCTCCAAATCAACTCGATGTCGGAATTACAAATCTGCGACACTCGATTGGCCACAAACACGTCCAAGGTGTGCGCCGGAGCCTTCAACCAACAAAGGACGACCTGACTGTCCATCCAAGCATAAACCTCTTGTATCTTAATAGATCGACCTAATGTGAGCCATACGTGGTTCAACAAACGCATTAGGAGGGCAGCTCCACACAATTCCAACCTCGGGATCGTATGACGAGTCCGAAGGGGAGCGACTTTGCTTTTCGCTATCACCAGATGCACAGCAACAACTCCGTCAACAGTAACGGTGCACGGCCGCAGCAAATCCACGTTCGGAGGCATCGGAAAAGCCGTGAAGAGTAACTTTACAATTTTCAGAAGGGAGGAATAGCCTCGGCAAATGCACTTCATTAATCTCGGGGAGGGATGAAACGAAGCTCGACCAATCTCGGAGTAACTCGTCCGAGAGGGGTTCATCCCACGACACACCCGAAGCCCATAACCGTTGCAAGAAACACTTGGCCATAAACAGCACGGGGCAAATCCACCCATTGGGGTCAAAGGTACGTGCGACAGTAGACAATACTAAACGCTTGGTCCAGACTTTCGGTGGTCGTAAATCCACACAATACGTGAAAGTGTCAGAGACCGGTTTGTACTGTACGCCAAGGACGGTCACCACATGGGGATTATCAACATTTTCGAATAGGTGGGGGTCCTGCTGGTGCTCTTCGGGCAAACCTACCAGTACATCAGGCGAGTTGGATATCCATTTCCTCAACTCGTAACCTCCCGACTTCAAAAGGGCGGTGAGTTCGTCTCTCAGGACAATCGCCTCTGAGACAGATGAGGCGCCCGTGCAAATGTCATCCACATAGACGTCACTGGCCAAAATGGCGGAGGCGCGAGGGTATCTCAAGCGCTCCTTCTCGGCCAACTCCAACAAAGAACGAATCGCAACAAACGGGCTCGAAGCCAAACCGTACGTATTCGTATTCAATTCATAAATCAACAAGGGGTCCCTAGGACTCTCTCTCCACAAAATCAATTGGTACCTCCTATCCTCGGGATGGATGACCGTTTGTCTGAACATCATCCGGATGTCAGTCATAAATACAATTTGGTGCCGCCGGAAGTTGGTCAAGATGTCTGAGATCTCCGTGTGCAGCTTGGGACCTACATGCAGACACTGGTTCAAGGACGCTCCAGTAGAGGTGGGAGCCGAACCGTCAAAGACCACCCGAATCTTTCCGGATTTCAAAACGGCGTGGTGCGGCAAAAAGAAGTGCTCAACGGAGCGCCAATCCAAATCGCTCACGGACATGTGCCCTAACTCCTCATACTCCCGCATGAATTCAACATACTTCTGGCGGAAGACCGGATCCTTGCTCATGCGACGCTCCATCGCCACTAGCCTACGTTCCGCTAGCGGTCGGGATTCGCCCAGAGGAGGTCGGCCGGCACGAAAGGGGAGACGGGTGATCAAACGACCAGAGCGGAGGCGACCAGTGTTATTCTGGTAATACAACTCGCATTCATCCGCTACTGGGTCAACCCGCGGGGCTGGTGGAGGTTCCTCAACCTCCCAAAACTTCTGCACCACTTCGGAGAGAGACACATTAAAAACAAGACCGCGATCCTCATCAAGGGAATCCAAAACGCGGCGAGCAGGGCCCATCACAACTGTACCGAGTGTCGTCTGCAGAGCTACCAAGCCATCTGGCTGCAAAACTCGCTTCCCCGTCAACAAAACTCGCCCCAGGACATCGGCTCCAAGGAGAGCATCAATCGGGCCTGGGCGGAAGAAATTTGGATCGGCGAGTGGGGAATCAGACACCAAAGACAACATACTCGGTCCCAAGTCAACTGAAGGTTGACGGCCAACAACTGTGTCCAACACAATCGCCGAGGTCTTAATGCCTGGCGTGGACTTATTACGTGATGTAAATGTGAAGTCAACATGCCCTAACAACCCGGGGACTTTCACATCGCCAACACCTCTCACGCCTTCCGTGTGGGGGTGCACCTTGAGGCCCAACCGCCTAACTAACCAAGATGACACAACACACCCCTGAGCACCGGAATCCAACAAGGCGCGAACTTCCACAAGGTCGCCATTCAATCCCCTGACAAGCACAGAGGCCGTGGGCAACAAAACGGTCTCTGGAGGGGTGGCTACAATCGACCGTAAACACGTTGATTGCTAGTATGTGGGGTCCCCAGACGTCCCCCCATGGTAAGGGGGTCGCTCATAGCGATCCAGTGGGTCCCAGTCTCCCACATACTGCCTACGTCCAAATCGCCCGGTATCAGGCGGGTTATATCTCCCGGCCCCTTGAAAACGGGGCGGGCGCCGCTCCAAACGCGGGTATTCGGCGAGCGGCGGCGAGAATCGGTGCCTATCATCCACCGTGTACGTCGCCCCATAGTCGCGGGGGCACGGTGACCGATTTTCAGAGGGGGGGTCCCGGGGACCCCCGGCTGTGCGAGGCTCAACACGTTGCGGGGGGCTTCTACGACCTCCCGCAACGCTCGCAAAATCGAACCCCCTAGTTGGGGACCGATTTCCCATGGGGGGGTCCGTGGGACCCCCGCCCGTGCGAGGTTCAAAACGTCGCGGGGGGCCTCTACGACCTCCGGCAACGCCCGCATAACTCATCCCCATCCTTGGGGATCGGTTTCCCATGGGGGGGTCCCTGGGACCCCCGCCCGTTTGAGGCTCCAAACGTGGCGGAGAGCGTCTGGGGCCACTCTGGTGGCCACTAGAACTGCTGCGGGATGCAAACACCGCGGGGGGTCCGAGCCCCCCACCCATACGAGGTGATCCTGCAGCGACGCGCTGCGGCGCTCCGCCGCCCTCTGGGCTGTTCATGCAGAGGAGGGGATGGTGGTTGCCCTTACAAAATCGGCATGGGTGCGCTTGGGTACATTCGCGCTGCATGTGCAGGCCCAAGCACGAGTAGCACCATGTCCGTTGTCGCGCGATCGCTCGACGGCCTTGGACGCGCTGGTCGAGGAACTTATCACAACGGGTCGTGCTGTGACCCGGTTCCCGACAGTACAAGCAGCGGGCGGTCTCCTGGACGGCGGCATAGCGGCCGGGCGCGCGAGGGGCCATACGCCCCCTACGGGGGGGTCCGGTGGGGGATCTACTCTGTGGCACAGGTCGTTCGGGTCCCATAGGACCGGCCAGAGAGGAATTATCTGCCAGTCTACTTTCTCCTTCCAGGAACGTCAAGAGGTCCGAGAAGGGTGGCAGATAAGTCGCACTATCCCCACCATACTGCTGCTCAAAACGGACCTTAACAGAGTCCGGCAACTTTCCCAGGACAATGTGCAGTAACAAAAACGACCACTGCTCCACTGGGAGTTTTAAGTTTTTTAATGCGTTGTATGCCACCAACAGCGGATTCAACAAAGCCACTCTCAAGTGCATCACGCTGGCAACGCGGGGTAAATTCAAAATGGCGGCAACATGGTTGTCCGCCAGACGTCGTACGTTCTGGTACCGACGGGCAATCAAATCCCTAGCAATAGGGTAGTTTTCATCCGAGGGGGCCAAATGTTGAACCGATTCAAGGGCCTCCCCTTCCAACACGGATAATAAATAAGCTAACTTCTGGCCCTGGGTCAAATCATCCCGGGCATGTACCAGACTATCAAAAATATTAATAAAGCCCTCCCAGTCCTCTAGACGACCAGCAAAACGCCTTAAGTCTAAGGGGGCCAATCTAGCAAAGAGAGGGGGCATACTCTTAGATGTGACCGGGGACGGGCTCGGATCATTCTCTCTTGCCACTTGCAAAGGTCGAGCCACCTGAGTAATTCTGTCCGCAAAATCATAACACTGGTCCACATCCAAACCGACTTCTTGTCGCATTTCCACCTCGGCCTCAACAGTCCTTTCCAAAAATAAGGCATACTGCTCATCAACAACAGCCAAACGTATGGGCAGATCTACGTATCTGTTCAACAAGGCCTCCGTTCTATCCGGTCGATCCAACAACGCAACCGCAGAAGCTAACCACCGTAACTCAGAACGTATTTTGGCTTTAGCAGAGGAGGCCGTCATTGTAACGTCACAAATTTATCAACAAAAACAACAAATTCAAAATATTCACTATAACACAAAATCTCCAATATTTGGAGGTTATTACTAACCACAAAATTCCAATATTACAACAACAAAGTATTTATAATGACACAAACTCTTAAATATTTGGAGGTTATCAGAAAACAACAAAACTCACTGACTATTGAAATTCACTCAAAATTACTGACTATTGAAATTCACTTGGATATCAACACAACAACAAGTTAATTTTAATTATTTCAAAGCACAAGTTTCAATGAGTTTCAATGTGTAAACAATGTCCCAAATCATTTAAGTTTCACTAAGTATTGAGTGCAAACTTATTAGCTAACCTTTTATTAGCTATTATTTTAGCAACAAACTTGTCAATATTCACAACTCAAATTTGCTAACAAACTAAATAATAATTATTATGAGCAAAGAAAGGCATCTGTTTACACTTTGGAACTTCAATACATGACAATTAATTACAAGACATGGAACCAATAACAAAGGAATGCCCTTTACTTTTCAAATGCAAGCCAATTACCATTTACAAGTACAAATTAATCTAGTCCGGACCAGACTGGGTCATCAAAACGGCACTGATTAATACAAAGTTTTGGCGTGGGCCTCTCAGGCCTTCAAACTACGCTCTGCTACCAAGAAATGTTCAGTACACCCCTGCCTATACCGCGGAATCAGCTAGCGCAGTGGAAGATTTATCATGAGTAGACTCCGGACAAGAACTAGGTTTCAGCGGGGATGTAAACTGAACAATTGGACTGCGATACACAGCGGAGAGGATGTTAAGTAAGGTGAGGTTACATACGGGTCTGTGTGTCGAACGTCTCCAAGGCAGAAGTGGTGTAAGGGAGCGCGCGCGCCCCTGGGGTCCTTTCTTCGTCTTCTTCTGCAGACCTTACCAATTAGTCACCTTACTCACAACACAAATAACAGCGTTCCCAAGGCACTGGGCGCTTCAGCAATAGATACACAATGACACACACGGGGGAGCCTCTTTTATTACGATTTACAGTCCCGACAAAAAGCGCGTGGTGGACAATTATCTTTCTTTCAAAACTCCGCGACCAGCCCGATGGATGGCGTCAAAACCTTGGTTGTACAAAACGGGATCACATAGATAATTTAAGATTTTATTCAAACTCGATATGCCAGGCACATTCAACGCGAGCGATTTTTAACAAATTCCGCAAAATTAATCCGACATTTTGTTACAAGAATTTCAATCAAGTGTCACTGTCAACTTCAAGTGACAGCCAAATGTCAATTTGACGTGACATTAGAGACGCGTTCAGAAACGTCGATCTTTTCCGAACATAGACTATTCATAGTACTGCATATCTATTTAAAATATGTCTGTAAATTTCCCAAACAAATAAAATAAAATAAAATAAAATAAAATATTTATTATTCTTCCCAATAGCTTGATAAAATGTATATACCTAGGTACCTAATAGTTATTTAAATTTTTACTTTTTTGCATTCACAATGCATTTTTTATTATTGAAAAATCGAAAATGAAGGATTTAGACAAAATCGACCCATCTCACAACCAGCTCCGATGGGACTCGAACCTACGACCTTTCGCTATCCGGGCGACTGCTCTAACCACTAAAATTAACAAAACAATTTTCAATTACTTAAATCAATGCAACCCTTTGCTTATCATCAATTCATTTATTAAATGATATCCGACTGCAGTATTTAGAACCTTCATGTGGTGCGAAAAACGAGCTGCTTTAAAATGCAACTGTTAAAACAAAAAAGTTGCACTTCGGGTGTGCCGGCAGAAGTAAAAAGGGCTTCCTAGACTTTTTCACAAAAAAAAAGGAATTTGACAAAAAAAATACGGACTGGACTTGAACCGAGGTCTTCTGGTCGTCAATGCCGCCTGTTTTCAAAACTGAGCTAATTACAACTTTGGAAACGGTGGCGAAATTTTCCTTCGTATTTGTTAACAGTTTTTGATCTTACGAATTTTCGGTCTGAGTCACGTGTCCTGTCCTGACGCGAGTTTAACATTTTTTACCCATCACAAAAAGTTCACAACGCCCGCCGCTAAAGAAGTTTTCACTTCAAAAATACGCCGGCAGTTGTACAACATGATGATAATGCACTTTCAACTACTTACTTAACTTTTCTACAAATAATTTGCCGACCAGCCGGCCTAGCATGAGCGGCTTATAGCACGCGATATGATATGGTACGGCATTCCGTCTTGCTTACACCTTAGTGGGGTGAGCAAGACAACTTGCCGTACCATATCATATCGCGCGTTATAAGCCGCTCATGCTAGGCCGGCAGCAGTGGGTCGTTAAGCCAGACATACAGAGTGGATGCATTAAATCGTCAAAGCTTAATGCTCGTCATGGTGAAGTGTATAAAAGTTCCAGAAGTTCAGGGGCCCGATTCTCAGGCATTCGAACTTTTTCAGTGTGGTAATTCGTATGTGGAACATTTTGTTTGTGGTTTCTATTGAAAAGTTAGAACGTTTCAAACATACTAAGCTGTCTCACATGTCAACAAATTCATTTTGACAGCTAAGTTCGTATACGAACATCTATTGGTTTTTACCATTCGTAGCGTTCGACTGGTTTTCGATCGAACTTTTTCGATTGTGAATTTCTGACAATACAAAAACTGTGTTATATTTGAATTTCGAGCTATAAATGTGAACTTTTCTCGATTGCCTGAGAATCGGCCCCCAGAATGCAAATGTGTAACTGACTTTGAAGTGAACTCTGGCAGCGGTCAATAAACTCCAGTGCATGCCGGAGCAACATGTGAAAATATTTCTACGAATTTGTGACCTGAGAATATGAGAACAGTAGCCTACTTTACCTGCTATCAAAGTTAAGAAATATAGATTACAGTATCTACAATTTCTACAATCATTACATTTATTGAAATATCATAATAATACATATTTGATTTGATATACGCATATTGCGGGGCATTTTAAGGTCATGTAAATATCTCAGTCAAGAAAAACGGTCAGTGGAAAAAATATTATTTTGTTTTAAGACTAAATATGAAACAAGTCTTGGTAAAAATTTATTGAAATTAGGTAAGTATATAGATTTTTGGGACAGAAATGATCGCGGGCGTCCTCATAACACCCTACCAAAATTTCACAGAGGACAAACATACATACGTAGATTTTTGTTAATATTGATAAATAATAATAGGTGGATACTTTACTTATAGTACCTACAAGTTTAAAAATATTTGAGCCAGACCATTGCAAGCCGGGTAGACGACTCGTAAAGTATCTGATTTAGGAGCGTCGTCGCCGCCGTCTCGCCCTGGAGGCTCGTAGGTGTTGTAATATAGACCTCATATGTCCGACAAAAGCCTTATTTTATGGGAGTCCGTAATAATTTGTGAGTCTCATGGGACTTTTCCATTTTGTAATTGAAGCGCAGGTCTTTAGAAATAGAGATCGAGAGCGTCTTTTTACTATAGGTACCTAATTACTTTGTCTATCGTGATATCATTATCATTTACGTTACGTTTCCTAATTTAACATTAAACTGTTTAATTTAAACTCGACATTTAACTTGACCTTTATAATAAAATCTGCTGATCAAGTTCATGTTAGTGCCAAATAACTTACTTTCTTTTTAATTGCTCAAAATTTCCGTTAAAGTAGCGCATTTGATCATAAAACAGACACGATAAAACGGTTGTAATCGTAGCCTTGGACTTGCCCTTGAATAAGTTTTTAAAGCATTTTAAAACAACCATCTTACCTTACCTAGAACACTCATACAATATGACTTCTTCAAATTATTTTCTACTTTTTTGCATTCACAATGCAATTTTTATTATTGAAAACGAATGAGCATTCGCCTGGACAGTGAAGGTCGTGGGTTCAAGTCCCAACGGAGCTAGTTGTGAGACGATTCGATTTTTTCTAATACTTCATTTTCAATAATATGGCTTTTTTACGTTAAAAGAGATATAAGTATAAAAATCTGAAGAAATGAAACAAACAGTTTAGTAAATTGGCACATATTTCAGTATTGTTTCAGTGTGCGTCGAAGTAGAGACATCCAAATTTAAATACTAAAAACATTTATTTACAGAAATAGCAAATTAATTGCGTACAGGAAAGCGTAATACGGAATACGTACGTACCCACTGGCACAGTGCCAGGAGCATTCACGTGCGGAGACAAGTTCAAGTTTATCGGTTTTTTTTTACAGGTGCTATTTGTGTACAACGATTACTTTTATATATCAGAAAAACATGCGTTTAACCGTATTTTAAACTGAATTTTATTTACGATCATGAAACAATTCCTACACAAATTACTTACTAAATATTATTAATGTGAAAATTTAGATGTTTGTTACTCAGTCACACCAAAATGGCTGAACGGATTTGGCTGAAATTTAGGACACAGATACTTTGTAGCCTGGAGCAGAACATAGGTTACTTTTTATCCCGGAAAAGTATCACATTCCCACGGGAAAACGTCGTGTAGTCCACGCGGGCGAAGCCGCTAATGAATGACAATAACGTTATTTTTTCATTTTTACTATTTAGGTAAAATAATTTGCCTCACATAAAATCTTAAATCTTTTTAGTAGTCAGTAAATAAATTAGCGCAGTCAGTGTTCTGTGCATAGATAACGAGATCTAGATGATCAGTATCCTAAGCAAGGAAAACGCTCGTTCCCATATTGGTTATTGTGTGATCATATTATTTTGTATGAAACCAGGAGCAGCTCCTCTTTCGGTCTTTTAAAGAACTAACATTCAATAGATATTTGACAGCATTTTGGCGATTACCATAAAGTGTGCTACATACAGGTGATCTCTGTCTTAGAGAGAGGATTTCGTACTTAGGTTCTGAAAGCAGAAGTTTAGAAGTCTTCGCATATTCCTATCCTACTTAGATTATACCTATTGTTAGAATATAAATATGGGAGTAGTGATATTTAGTTTGCGACATGTAAATTTCGTGTCGCATGGCATGTGTGTGAGCAATTAACGTCGCAGAATTTTCGTGGCTACTTCAAAATGGACGTGAATTTACTACCGGTTATTAATATCACGGCCATCTTGCATATAACCTAGGTTTAGTGTCCTCATTATCTTGTATTTCCTAGAGTTTATATTGTGTCATTAATTAAGATATTAGGCTTGTTCGAAGCATATTCGCAGAGCATAAATCAGATGTTGAAAATATCTGTGGTGGCTGGTTAGCCCTGGAAATAGATGTATTTGTTTTAGTTGGAATTTGGAAATTAGTGGTAAATTGGAATTTAGTTGGAATAATACGGGGTAACTGTGGAATTTTTTCCACAGTTACCCCGTATTATATTATTTTATTACCAAGACAAAAAAACCCAAAAGCTTTCACTTAGAAATAACAAAAAACATACTTTGGCATTGTGCTACGAATGTCTACGCCGTAGCAACAGCGTGTAGCCTGTGCGCTACGAGCAATACATTATAGTAATTTAGGTACGAGTTACTTTTTTTTAAACTTTGAATTGAAGCAAGTAGATTTTAAACCGCCTCTGTGGTCTAGTGGTTCACACCACCGATTGCAGACCAAGAGTTCCCGGGTTCGATTCCCATTGGGGGTACATTGTATTCGGTTTGGTTGGTGGTAGGACTTGTTCTTAGTCCGCCTGGCTAGCTACCACCATCGTCTTACCTAAGTCTGACGCCATAACAATGATGTTTTCAGCATTATTGTGTTCCGGCAGTTAGAGATAAGATAGCCAGTTCCTCAGTGATTGAGGATTTCGGGAGTAGTGCGCTTCCACCTTCAGCCTTATCACCACTTAAGGGCAGGATCTTCCAAAAACTCTGTCTTGTCTTTTTCCTTACGTGTGAAGAGTAATGAAAATAACCTCACTTTTTCATTTTTTCAATGTTTTTGTTGTTATTTTGAGCATAAATTCACATTTTGAAAAAGTAGCCTAAGAATAGTCTACAATATGTCATTACCTATTTTTCTATATATTAATCTAAGTATAAAACCAAAAAAATATAAAAATAATGAAAATTTTCTTTATTTTTGAAATTTTTTATTGTCGATTTACGATACGAATATCGTGTTTCTAGACACAAATTAATCAAGATCGTTTATAAAACTTCAACATTATATTTTTCACTGCTCAAAATAAAGAATATTTGCGTGTTTACTTTTGAATCAAAAATAGGTTGAATTCGATAATTTGAAAGTACGTGCCCTTAACATCAGGTGTGATGAAGGCTAAGTGCTACCCCGTTGTGAATTAAAAAAAATATTAATGATAAAAATTCCCAACAAATGTCTTTCTAGTAGGAACAGTTCTCATAGAATCAAAATTGTAAATAATAAAAACAGTCCTACTTGAAACAAATCTACACATAAGTGAGTGAAATGAACAAAACATTAGATTACGTCCCTACGCGTCACGTTGTGATTGATTGCCGAGTATTTATTGGGGAAAGTGAAGTGCCAAAATGTATTGGAGGGATCCTTCTATGACAAGATTGTAAAAAAAAAAACCGCCTTCAAAAATTCACATAAAAAAAGTTAGAAATAATTCCTCACCAAATAAATAACGTAAGTACTTTGAAGTCGGGCGTGAAACATGTACGATTTTTTGTTGTTTTTGTTAAAACCCAAAGTACTTACGTTATTTATTTGGTGAGGAATTATTTCTTACTTTTTTGATGTGAATTTTTGAAGGCGGTTTTATTTTTTTATAAAAATAATTTTTATTTCACTCTTTTTAGTGCATCGTGCAGGCAATATTTACTTGTATTCTGGTAAATAGGTATGTGATCAAACTGAAAACCTCCTTTTTTGAAGTCGGTTAAAATACCTTGAGGTATCCCCTTTTAAACAAAACAAGATTCTTCTAAATCGGTTTATAAACAAAGGAGTTATGCCTAAAGATACGTATTAAATTCACATAAAGTGGTAACGAAAACGACAGTATTTTCAAGATTTCCTGAAAACTACTGAACCGATTTCAAAATTTCAACCAACCTGATGTAATAACGTTTCAATCATTTCAATCGGTCCATCCGTCTTCGAGTAATCGGTGGACAAACACAAAAAAAAAACATACATACAGACGAATAGAGAACCTCCTCCTTTTTGATTTAGAAGTCGGTTAAATATAGGCACACTTATATTATAATCTAACTAGTGGACCCGGTCAACTTTGTATCACCTACATCTAAGGAACTCCTTGCCTGACGAAGAAGACGTGCGCAGACCCTCGACTCCTCGTATCCCACCGCAGGATGGGGCAGCCCGGTAAGATCGTGCTTTGTTTGATTTTCGGTTTCTGCTACTACACTTTCTTTGATCTTGCCGTATAGTAGGTATACGTATTATATCATAAGTATATTTATGTACCTATTTTATTTTACATTTATGTACCTATGTTCTAGCTTTCCGCCCGCAGCCTTGCCCGCGTGGACTTCCCTAAGTTATCCCACGGGAATGTGATTTTTTTCCGGGATAGAAAGTAGCCTATATTTCTCTCCAGGCTACAAAGTATTTGTGGCTCCAAATCCGTTCAGTCGTTTTGTCGTGATGGAGTAACAAACATCCAAACATCTATTTAGAACTTAACTAAATAAACTTTCACATTTATAATATTATTAGTAGGATTAGTATGGATAATACTATTTAGACTAGTGACCCGCCCCGACTTCACACGTGTGCAATGTAGAGACTTACATTATATGCATACGTATATTATGCATATAAACCTTCCTCAAAGCACTGTTTGTGTTGTAAGTATTTAAAGCTCTACTGTGTATAATTAATCTATACTAATATTATAAAGAGGAAAGATTTGATTGTTTGTTTGTTTTCATCGAATAGGCTCCAAAACTACTGGACCAATTTAATAAATTCTTTCACCATTAGAGAGCTACATAATAGCTTTATGTAGGTGCTGGGGTGTTAAAATAAAGTGTGAAATAAATAACTAAGTAACACTACAAAATCTTTCCTGCTTTCTTCCCGAGTGACATAGGCTATATTTTACCCCGATATTCCCACGGGAACGGGTACCACGCGGGTGAAGTGAAACCGCGAGGATCCGCTAGTAATAAATAAGTTGATTTAAATTTTAAGAGATATCTTTTTAGCGTGAGACTTCAAGGTACATTTACGAAAAAAATTATCATAAGTGTAGAGTAATAACCTTATAATCATACGAGTCAAGTAGTAATAGTACCTATAATAAAATTATTGTAAGTATAGATGTTGAGGTCTGTCTAAACTTGACATTTAACTATCTATGATATGACACAGCTATGCAACGTTTATCAGTAAACGTCTTTATATTCTAGCTAGAGAGAACATGAGATCTTACTGATTTACTGATTATTCTAAGAAACATATTTACATGTAATCATCAAACCTTGGCCAAGGCTAGGCAGATATACTTTTTTCCACTTGTTACTCTGTACTCTCATCTCATTCCCCATAAAAAACGACTGAACATTTTGTAAATGAGTACAAAATATTTACGTACGATTAATTACTGAACTGATTTTGAAAAAATTTTCACCAGTAGCAAGTTACATTATTCCCGAAAGACATAGGCTATATTTTACCCAGATAATTCCACGGGACGGGGACCACGAGGGTAAAACCGCTGGGAGCAGCGAGTGTTCACTTAATTTTATGCATTTACAAGCAAAAGTAGTTAAATATCGCGGTAACCTTGGTAGGGCGGGCGCGCTGGGCGGGCGCCCTTCAGCCCTACTAACCTGAAACCGCTCTGGCTTGTCACGCTGATCGCCATTCACCGCTTGCCGAATACCTGGAGCATCCACTATGTAAACATCCTGTGTGTGAAATGTCAGGGATAAAATTAGACAATCTATTTTTGCCTAAATTTCGCCTTAATTGACCAAATTAACATGTTTCATGTTCTTGGGTTACGTATTAGATTTCAATTTAAAATTGTAAATTTTTCCGTATGTTAGTCGATTTTCATACAAAAACTTAAAATACTACCCGGGTGTTTTTATATTGCGGCCTATCTTTTATAACCAAAAAAATAAGTCTCCCTTACGGCTGCTAGTTTAAAATAAGCTTCAAAATAATTTCTACTTCTTTTTCCTTATAATGTGTACTTACGATTCTATAAAACAGTATGTTTTCATTCATCGTGTAACAGTTGATTACAATAATTTTTCATTTAATTTTACGAAACTAAATATCTAAGTATATACAGTACCTCTAAACTGAAGCATAGTCAACATGATAAAGAAAGTTACAAAAAGCTTTGCACCATGTTTCGACCATTATTTTTATGTGTTTTGTTGCCGATTCGGCGGTATCTTGTGAAAAAGTTGTGGTAATAATTTTGGAATAAGAGGCAATGCATCGAACACTTAGGAAGTAATATTTTACGAGAGAACGTTTGGGGTTACTGGTGACCCGTATATTTTTACGCACTGTATTGGGATCCGCAAAAATACGTGTCTGATACAACACATAATATGTTCTTTAACCTTGGCACTGGAATTCAATTTTAAATACGGAGACCAAACTCCATACATGAATGAAGACATTGAGAACCTATAAAAATAGTTGTTTTTGTTTTCGTCAGAGATGGATGTAAGACAATCGTTATGTTTTAAAGAAATAACAATTTATGAATTTATGAACGGTAATGTTCATCATAATATCTTTGAAGTATTCCTTTTCAACATTTATTTTAATCTACAGTCATTATAATTCATTATTGTATCAAAACTAAAAAATATGCGCCTTTACAGTTACCTAAATTTAAGTAACTGTAAAGGCATTTCTTTTCTTTTAGTTTTTTGATTTGTATTGTAGGTATTTTGTGTTATCATAATGTGTCTAATATGTGTGATATGTGCGAAGCTTTTGCAATGAAATAAAATAAATCATAAGAATCTTTAAAAAGGTAGTTGCCGAAATGAAAGAAAACCTTTACCCAAAGATAATGACTGTACAATGCACGTACATGCGATTTATTTTATTAATAGATGAAATTCTGCTTAAAATGTATATTAGTAAACTGTAACAGACGCGGCGCAGCCGTGACCTGCTTTTACTCTCCAACTACTGGGTTTACTATGCACTTTAAGACAAAATGTATTTTTATTAATTACTTAGTGTTCGATTACATTCCGTGACAACAACTCATGCGTTTCTTTTCTTAACACTCGCCTGCATCTGCATATAACCATGCATTGCATCTGACACCCTGCATCACTGCATATAATATACATTTTGCATCAACCAATGACATCTTTTTTATAGAAACATGTCTCTCTCTCCTTTTAAAATATCATGTATGACTTCTGGAAGTAAAATGATAGCCTCGTCATCTTAAAAACATGGTTACAGGCAACTGATATTGGTATTTAAGGATTTTCTTCCCTTTCTAGATCAATATGGAAACTCAATCCATCATATTCAGAGTTCAGATATATTGGGCGTTAAAAAATTGGGGCGACATTTTTGCCAAATCAGCAAATGCTTATATGCCAAACGTATACCTAGTATGCTATCAAAGATTAATACTAAAAGTTTATATATTCCATTCACTAAAAATAGTTTAATTAACTAAGTCCGGTATAGAATAACACATAGAAATGCATTACATGTGTTTGTGTGTATGTATAGTAGTATGAAAATCATGTGAACATTTTTTTATTATTATAATGCGTACAAAGTAATAAGTGCTATAATTAAAATCAAGTCAAGTCAATCAACATTAAAATAAAAAATAACTAAATCAACCAATCAATCAAGAGATATACTCTAAGGGTCCTCGCCCCATGGCGACTTTTTGTAGCGATGCTGTCGCGCGTTTGCGAGACGCGCGACAGCATCGCTACTAACGCGCGTTAGTCGCATTTGCAACAACGCGCTACTAACGCATCGCAACGACAGCATCGCTACTAATGCTAATATTACACGGTTCAACCAAATTGAATACCGTTGCCTTCAGGCAGACTGATAGTGAGCCATTTCGCACTTTGCAATTGTCTCGCTCGCACAATAAATATTTTTAAAGATTGTGGAAAACACATTGTGTTTTTTAGAAAATTGTTTCATTATGACCCTACAACGAAATTAGTTATACATTATTAAACATATTTCAACATTGTCGACACTGCAATAATACTAGATCTACGAGCTTAAAGTTTTTGAAAAAAAAAAGCTAGTAGTTGTGATGTGCTTACGTCGTATGCGATGTGGCCGCCCGCTAGTTCGCAAGGTCTCATCGCTGGTGCTTTGGTTGCGTTGCTCTATGGAAAGCGGCCCTACAGTTGCGATTAAAAATACATTTTCGAAATGCTTCATTTCGCTTTTTTTTGTTTAATTCTATTCTAGGAAAGTCGAACTCTTATCACCACTTCCATTTCTATAGGGTTACTGTACATAAACAAAACACGTAGAATGTGACGTTATAAGGCCACCAACACCATTGAAAAATACTGTAAAATTTTTACTTATCGTTCTGAATTTTCAAAGTTAATATTTCAATATTCCAAGCAAAAGAAATAAATGTTTTAGTTTATTTACAGCAGGTACATGTCCCTTCACTTCTCATGCTCGTGAAGTTCGTGTTTATGTTGGGTATAGGCTGCATAAAATCGCTTTTTATGCTCTAGTGCATAAAGTAAAATCTTCGTCTAAGTCTCACACTCTAAGACAAAGGTCGTCAGGTAAACAGTCACACACGCAATTAAACTTCGTTAAATAAACGTTATTAATACCTAACGTATTTCATTATGTTTCTTAAATTTTGTACATAATCCATGTTAAATTACTAAATTAATAAAACTAGGCAAAATTAATAAGTTTTCTAAGAAGTAAGTATTTCAATAGCATTATGGACTACGATCTATGCTAAAGTCACTGTGCTGCCAATGCCACGTATAAAAAAAGAAAAAGAAAGTCTTCCCGCCAATATGGCGAAGTCTTTATTTTTTCTTTTTTGCAATATTGTTATTTATTTTTCTCACACTCGAAGTGAAAAGCAGAGTGTATAACTCGTACATAAAACCCATTTTACCCTCGAATTGACTATCCACCCTCGCCTGCGGCTCGCGGGTGGATATATACGTCTTGGGTTAAATGGTACGTTTTATGCACTTGTTGTACAATCTACTATTAAGATAAAGAATCAGTTATTGAGATAAGCCTTGGAGGTAAAATAATAATAAAAGTATTTTTTTAATATCAATACCTACAAAAACTGTTCTTTTCCAACTTCTATGAGAGTTTTGACAGTTAGCTAAGCTTGCCTAAGTTAAGTTGTAAATTTTACTTGATGTAGTGCACAAACTATTAATCTATTACTTAAGTAAAAATCAGCTGCGATTATTTGCGAACTTGGAATTTATATGTTATCTTGTTGTAAGAGGTCAAAAAAGTAAACGAACTAATATCGGATCCTTAACCTGAATGAGTTCAATACTACCATTTATTTTTATTTTTGATATTAGAGTAATACTTATTTAAGCTTGTATATACTTAATTGTATATGCAGGCAGCGCAGGACCGATCGTTGTGGAGATCCTTGGGGGAGGCCTATGCCCAGCAGTGGGCGTCGTTCGGCTGACATGATGATGATGATGATACTTAATAATTGTCGTAAGGACACTCTACCCTCATAATTATATTTAATCTTAAAATAAGATTCACAAAATAAATAAACAAATCATCAATAAATATATTTTTATATCTTAAAATTTTCGTTTTAACTTTTTGTATATACCCATGTTCGTAACGTAAAACAAGTTATTTAATTCTAGCTATTACTTATACTTAGCAAAAATTAAATACTTTTTATAGGTTTTAGACGAAATCATCAATTCAATCGCAAGTAAAACCGCGCACAACCACTATATTTGTTGAATGATAAGGTTGACAAATGCTTATATTATATACTATATGTATGCAAAGTTTCATTTATATATCTCAAGAAATAAAGAAAATATAGATTTTTAATCAGCAACAGACCTGAATTTCCCATAGTGCGTTGGTTGCGTTGTGGTTGGTATCACTCACGCAGTCGATAATGACGGCAAAATGAGTTACGTTTGAATTTGTACTATTCATTTCAATTACAAAATGCGCCCCGCCCAGATGTTGTGGTTATGGTTCGTGTAGGTAGACCCTAAGGATGTATAGCGCCCAACATTACATTAATATTGCTGTGTAAATTACAGAGTATATTAAATTAAACACGCACCGCAGTATTTTATCATAGGCGTAAAATTCGACCTTGCTATTCATATAGTTAATTAGTCTTTAAACCCCACTGAGTTTTATTTCATTTAGAATGTGAATAAAATTACTTTTGTGGCCGTCTGACATTTGTATCGGGGTATTAGGAGTAGAATTAACCATACCAAATTACCTAATTAAATTGTTTTAAATACCTTTATAGTCGATTTAGTTAGTCATAATCTGATCAGATTGAAAACCAATGACAAGAAGCATACCTACATCATCAAAACATAACTTGAACAAATATTTTCTACAGTCGCTGTTCTTCTGTAATATTTGTATTTTGTGAAAGATCTATAGACAAAAATATTCTGTATATGTATCACACTAGAAATAATATTTTCCAGTTTTGATAAATTACTAAGTAGGGCAGAGGTACCCTTTCTGGCCACTTTAAGAATTTTTTGACTTTTAAGCACTAAGTACTAAATGGTCTTAGGAATTTAAGACACAAATTATATCTTAAATTATAGATAATTTATCTACCTTTAAAGGTACATTTTTCAAATTTATAAAAGTAAAATAGTTTTTTTTATATTACACACAATGTGTGAGAGGTGCCAAATGTACCGGTTTTGGCCACTTACTGATAGATAAACTTTTGTAAGTATTGCGAAAAATCAAAACCAAACCCAGTTAAAATCTATATATTCTAATGCGCTAGAAACCAGTCAATTGCAAAACAACAATTTATTTGTAAACAACAAAGGTTTATAAAGTATTTCATCCAAAACAAATTTCTTAAAATTTTCATACAAAACATTTTTTCAAACAGAAAATGGAATTTATTGAAAAAAAATTGTATGACAAAAAATTCTAACGGTTGTTATTATTACCTTAAAATACCTTATTTTAATTGCCTTTATCAAAAATGCCTAAAAGTTGTTAAGAAAACTTTTAGAGCAAAAAGTGGCCAAAACCGGTACAGTGGCCAAAACCGGTACGCCTGCCCTACCTACCTACCTACATTAAATACATCATTATTTTATCAAGTAAAGAAACATTAAAATAATATCAAAGTGTGTACACTTGAAAGCAAAATGCCATTATGGATAATTTTGATTTATATGATAAACTTTTAATGACTTTACTGCTTAAAATTTGATCGCATTATGCTCGAAGTACCTAGATCATAAATATATCAAGTAGCGTGAGTTCTGAAACTTTATTACTTTACAATTTTTTTTACATTACATGAATAATGGCAATTCAGGTCAATAAAATTGCAATTTCCTCTAGACCTAAAGTTTTTGTTAAATTAGCCTTTTTAAATTAGTTTCGTTTAAGCCATGCCATATTGCGATTTTAAAGCAGTTACGAGTATGTATAAGTTGGTGTATTATGGAATGATCTAATCACATTTTATAGTACCTAGGTACTTTAATTTTTAAGACCAATTTATAGAACATGAATAATTTATTATGAACATAACTAAACTTCAGTAAGAAATCAAGCTCTAATAAATAGCTTCTAGCTAGATAGATAAGTAAAAGTGTAGTAACGTGAATATATTTTAGATTTTATCGAGTCTACGTTAAACATTGAAACAAATTATTATTCTTCGAAAAGTAGCTGTCCAAAGTGACAACTTAATATCGAAGTATTTGTAAAAGATTTGTGATAAGGACCTAAAATTATGATGGTAATGTAATTAAGTACCTGGCATTATTTACATGCCACATTTTCTAGTCATTTTGTCTCTATAATAAAATAGGAGTCATTTTTAAAGTAGATCATTCGATTCTGATTGTAGCTGACGTGATTTATTTTGTAATAATTTATGAAGGTTATATTTTCGGAAAATTACATTTTGTAAGCATAGATAA
This sequence comes from Crambus lathoniellus, assembly GCA_949710035.1. Lineage (NCBI taxonomy): Eukaryota > Metazoa > Arthropoda > Insecta > Lepidoptera > Crambidae > Crambus > Crambus lathoniellus. The sequence goes on from OX453310.1 coordinate 24,489,894, forward strand.
AGATAAACATTTGAGAGAATATCGGGTTTTAAATGTTGTAAGTCCTGATGGTGATCATAGCTAGAGTCGTTATTTCGCCTGTAGGTACACTCGACATCACGACAACAATTGAACTGCTAAAACAGCTTTTATTACGTAGGGTAATAAAAAAAGGCGGTCTCAAGGTCAACATGTATAGTCTGATGTGCCGCCGTGTGTACTAAGGAATAAATATTCCTAATGATCTAGTCTATGAACACAAACTCAATGTAACATTCTAACAACAATACCCAGCATCAGTTCCAACGTCAATCGTAATCTACATCATATCTCGCAAAGTTCCTGAAACTACCTACGTTACCGCCAAATTGATGCATGCAGGAAGGTCTGAATTGTTATGTCTGTTTGTTTACGAGTTTCGCGCTTGGATGGAATCCAATACGTCGCCATATGACGCCCTTGTGCTGATGATATCTCGCGAATGTGTCTGCACCGAGTGTACTGGAGTCGAGTTGAATCTATTGACGGTATTTCTTTCTCGGTTTACATCTCGTTACTGTTTTGTTTCTTTTTGATGACGCCTTTATGGGTCTTATTTACTTTAATGTTTTACGTAAATTGTACTGCTCTTAGAGAATCGTCTATTTCCAGCATTCCAAACATAGGTACGTTGTTGTGGTACGCATAAAAAATACGCCCAATAAAAGTGTGCGATATTTCTAAATCACTTTCTGTATAATATAGTCATTTTAATTCTTTTTCACACTTATGCTCTGAAATGTTAATATTATATTTGAGAAAAGAATGCAGTACGTGGCACTTTTCCGAGGTAAACATTCTAAATTTGAAAATCACTGCAGTAATGAATTTCAGTACTTACTTACTGCACTGATTTTAGTGCAGTAAGTAAGTACTGAAATTCATTACTGCAGTGATTTTTCTATGGTACTACCAACTTTTTTCTTTATTTTTTCTTTAGTTATTCCTGTGTATAAAAACAGAAAAAGCAAAGGGACATTTGCACCATACAGCCACATTATTATTATATCATAATTAGGTTAACTTTTTTTAAATACGGTGCGCACAGAGTATATTACTTCGTATTGTACCACAAGCGCTATGTACCCTTAGCACCATGAAGCTCGACTTAATACTGAGGTATTAAGTAAGCTTAGCACGAACATCAATCGAAAAAACAAAATGAGATTTATCATAGACAAAATATCCTTTACGAGTAATTTTGTATGGGAAATATATACAGCGCCATCTACCGCCCAGAAGCGGGTATTGAAGTTGCGCATTTTAGTAGCAAGTAGTAAGTATCACTAGGCTGTATGACCGTTCGACATGGCCTAACAAACCAATATTAAAAAAACGGCGGGAATGATTTTCAGCGGTTGATTAAATATCAATACAGTTTATATTGTGTAATAAATTATCAAAATGAGTTCTGCCAATGAAACATATACAGACATTGTATGTACCTACTCCACCAAAGAGAGCAGAAGCAAAATTAATACTTAACAGAAAACTTACTGCCAGCAAAATCAAAAGAAAGATACTTATATGAAAACCTACGATCTGATTTGGAAAAGTGAAAAAAGGCGCATACGTTTTCGGAATCTGTGTTGTTGGCGTATTTTAATGATACATCATTAAAATAATATTATTATGGGAGATTTATACATAAGTGTGCCCGGGAAAACAATAACATTTACATTTAATAATTGCTCGAACATGTGTGATATAAATTTTAATAAATATTATTTAGTTAAACAGTTTTCTTTTATTTCCTCGCATTTCTTGAGAAAAGCACTATACAAGCCTTGTACGGTACGCAAATTACCTTGCCTCGAATGATTAAAGCCCTCGCCTGCGGCTCGTGCTTCAAACCATCCTCGACAATGTAATTTCTTACTTACCTGTCCTCGGCTGTAATGTACTATTACAAATTTACACATCACTATCATGGAAATAATCGGAGTGCTAGCAATTAACCCTATTATCTTCCACACGTCACATATTATGTAAATAATTTAATGCATTGATCGCGTAGTATTGCTGGTGTGGCCCCACGGTGGGCGCCAAGCGTAGTGTACCTAACTTTTTATTGTATTCGAACAATATTACATTGCTCTTTAATAGGTAGGAGGTTACTTTGATTCGAGGGGTGACTTTGTTATCAACGCTTCTTTGAATAAATTATTAATTTTTCCATTTTTTTTTCAATTGACCTATGGTAGCCTGAATATATCAATACATAGTATGCCCATTTATTACTCAATTACGAATAATACTGTTTTATACTACATATCTTATCTGCTTATCTGCTTGCTTTAAAATGTGTTTTCTTTTGTTTTTATTCATTTTATTAAGAATTACATTTGAAACATGTATGGCGCAACTTGCAGTATATAGTAGAATTGTCTTTTGTTTTTAACTAATATTAAAGCTTTATGTAGAGTTCCTAAGTACTTAATTGAAAATTGTTCACCGCTATGATCATTAGTTCGCCTATACTTAACTGTATTTATCATAACCCATTGTGTAATTGTGATGGAAACTGACCTTAGTCATACCATGTTAAGGTCATTTTTCAATTTGACGACTCTGTATGAAATAAAACAGGGAGAAAAAAACAACCCTTGGAGTTTCTTGCCGGTTCTTCTCCAAGGCCTCCCGCTGTAGGGTTTGCGAACCGATGGCGTAGCTTCTATGACGTTCACAAGTATTGTAAATAACAATCTAAATTGAATAAACATATTTGAATCTTTGAATCTTTGAATAATAAATTATCAAAGTACTTAGCCCCATTTTTTCATAGTCTACGTACTGTTGTTATGTATTGTCTGCTGCCTTATATTGTCTGTCACCGGCTACTATTCAGATATTTTGAGTATATTGATACAGAGTATTTTTATATTAATAACGTAACATATGCTATTGTAGGTACTACTTGTAAGTTTTTTTTTTTTATAATTGAAACAGTTGAAGTCGAAAAGCTACGTCATCGGATTTCGGCAAGAGACAAATGGGTGTTTCCTAATTGGCCTACACGACACGACACCTACAAACGACATCGGTGAACGTACTTTTCCATGAAATCGTATGGTATGGTACGCTCTCTCATTGGCACGACATGCCAGCGCCGACAAATTTCATACAATTGATGTCGGTGACAAGTGTCGTGTTGTATCGGCTAATGAGGAAACGCCGATTGTGACGAGCAGAAACGGTAAGGATCTCATCGGGGGCTGTCTGTCTTTACTTCAAATGTCGTCGTATAGAAAACTGACTCGACATCGTTTAAGCGAGGTCACTTGTCAATATTACATGCCATGTCATGCGACGAATGTCACAGTTTCCCTGAAACAAAGCGGTGTTTAAATAAATCGTAGATTATGTTTATTGAGCTGGTTGTATCGTGACCCACATGGTAAGGACGTCATCGTTTTGGCAGCATTGAATCGAAATCACCTACGTCATCATTCCGAAGTAGAAGTTAACAAAGTACTGCTTAGAAGATATCGATAAAATCAATGTATAAATTAAGGTAACTTATCTGAATCCTGAAGTTTATTCTGTGATAGCAGTGAAGTTTACGAATGAACTCTATTAATATAATTATACTTAGTAAGAACTTAGTAAAGTGTGTGCGTAAGATGATGATTGAAATTTTGCACGGGCTCGATGTAAATATATATTTTACATAAGTATACTTATATACCTATCTCGTAAAATCTAAAATAAATTATTGGCAATGAACGCTTTGCAAAATTCCTCAACAACGTTATGTATTCCGAGTAAAATAAACGAAATCTCCGTGTTCTCATTTTGTGAACGAAATATCAAACGATTTATTAAGTGTTACAATATTAGCCCGGCTCAGGTGCAGTCGATTTAAGCGGTTTGTCGACACATATGACGTGCACACAGCTGAATATCCCTCAAATAATCCCTCTCTACTTGAACATATGAAAGTGAGAGAGATGAAAACAATATCCCGTTCGCTAAAAAGTCGAGAGTGACGTGGTGACATGCCGTATTGGAAGTCGGCCAAAATCAGGGAATAGTAGAAAAACCTAGTGTTTCATATATCAAGAAACGGCAAGAATTAATGCAAATCTCAGTATTTACATGTTCTACTTAACCGAAATGGATTAAAACAATGGTCGCTAGTCGGAAGGTTTTGGCAACGGATCTTGTTTTCGCAAAAGTCTAGCTTGAATTTCCTTCGGTGTCTTATTCTAAGGAGATTATAAACAACATTTGTCAACAGGATAAATGTTTACCGATGTGAAATATGGTTAGTTTGGTAAACCAGTATTTTTGGAGGACCTATAAATATTCATAATTAATGAAACATTAATCTTAACGTTTTAGAATATTACTTCGCATTAAAATTATACGAAAAAGAATGGCTATCAAAAAGGTTCTTTTTATAAAATATGGTTCTGTAGTAGACGTAGAACGGATATCCGTGCTTCTGGCATTCAATTTCGCGCCTTTCGGTCCGCCATCTTGTCACGCTATTTGTAACGGTTATTTTGTCCGTAACCAAGTTTACAATAATACAGTAAGTAATAAACACCATTAATCAAGTTTTATTCAGCAATGATTTTCGTTTTCCCTGTTAAGAGCTGGGAATAGTCACCCTGTTGTTTGCAGTGATGTGGTGATACACTTAGAATGAACTTAATTTGTAGAAGTTTAATAATAAAAAAGATGTATTTGCCTAACTACTTTGTTTGCTTTTCTCAACCGCTACGCGATAATAGAAGTGAAGCTAACCTTTATATTTAGTGGTGTATCTGTCGCAGGGATTTTGTCAAAGTCGTGATATTATAATTCCACTAGTGAAATTATAATTTCGCGTGATATTATAATTCCACTAGTTAAATTATGAATAGACAATGAAACAATCCATAAGTTGTATTTAATGCATTATGAATATTTATAGGTCCTCCAAAAAATCTTACCAAACTAACCATATTTCACATCGGTAAACATTCATCCCGTTGACAAACGTTGTTTATAATCTCCTTAGAATAAGACACCAGAGGAAATTCAAGCCGCCTTCAAGGCAAGGCCTTCATTCAAGAAGCCTTTAAGGCTAGGAATCCCGAAAATAGGGTAGGTATTTTAAACTATGGATATTATTCGCAAATCACTAGTAGGTACTCATTTGGAAATAATGTTATTTTACATTCAATTAATTCTCTTTTAGTGATACTTTACTGAATCGAATAAAATTTCAAACATCCGTCTAATCGTAATATTCAATATCCTCTAACTTGCATTTTACTTGGTTTTAGTTGAAAAATATACGAAAGTAATTGTCTTTGAATAGGCGAGGCATTCTGGCTGTCATAAGTTTAATTTTTTTAAAGGCATTCTTCATTTTCAAAATCACCTATTTTGCCAAGTATACTGAGACGCGCGGCTGATCCCACCGTTACGCGATGTTCTTTATTATTATGTTATGTTTAGAATCCTAGCAAGGCGTTCATTTTGTAGAAATCAGAAAACAATAAGCTAAAGCGTGTGTGTTTTTAATGGCCGTATTTTTTGTTCTAACCATTTTTCAGAACGTTTTTCAACTGCCAAGAAAAAATAGATGAATTAAAAGGAAGCACAAAAAGCTTCCTTTCATGCAATTGGAAGCATCACCGAAGCTCCCCGCAGTTTGAGCAGATCTATATAGTTGGTCACTATGTTTGTAAATGCTTCCCCAAAAGCTCAAAAGACATGTAAAGTTCGTGTGATAAATCGATTGGCATCAACTTTGGTATAAATAAGTTCTTTATTTCTGGGGTAGTAAGGTTTCAATTTATATGACGCACTATTTCGGCCACAAGGCTGTCCATTAGGGAGGGTCAAGGGCACCATGGTGGCGAAAGTAAAGTTGCCATCATTTCTTAATTAATATTATACCTTATTAAACGAGATACTACTACTTTATGAACAATGTTCTCCTTGTTTCTTGAAGCACCTTGAAGTCTGTGCAAGAATAGTCTTTTTTAACTGCAAATATAGTGCGAAAAGTATTACTGTTCCGGTGATAGTCTTTGGAGCTAAAACATTTTTCATGGACTGTAACTATTCCTTAATTTTATATACCTACCTAAGTATAAAAAATGTGGTAAAACGCAAAAAGATACTACCAACTTATATCTAAATCGTCAAATCTCGTAGCGACGACACCTAACTTTTAGCTGCAAATCTTGTATCCAAGATTCATACAACAACACCCAAGTACACTTATGTATATTATACAAGTACCTACAGCTTTGTTTTCGACCATTTACTTTTATGTATGGGATGCTTCTCCATACATAGAAGTAGGTGTGGCCACTTTTTTTTTTACAAAATGACTCTTTTATTATTCTTTTTGTCTGGTAATGAGTAAATCGCGTTTTACCCCTAAGAATATTTTATTTTATTTAATTGCCTACCTGTGTTGGTACTTACGTACTTATTCACGCGTGAAAATCTTAAACATTGTTACTTCTATGTAGTTTAAAATAAAATAAATACCAAAAAACAATGCAATAAATATCCTTTTGGAACTTTTATCAATACTAAAAGCTTCGTCCCTTGTTTTGTAACATGTAATATCATAAAGGACAGGGCTTACGACTGTTCTCGCAATACGTTCAAGTGAAACTAGACATGATAAGTTTGGCTTTATGCCACATACTGAGAATTAGCTTTTCATGCGCTTTTATTGTGGGCTCATCTTGTTTTGACCAAGGGTTGCTATGCCTACTGCTTGTTATGAGAACTTATGATTCATTCATTTCGGTATTGAAATTTCTTGTGAAAGAATTATTTTATCAAGAGCTTTTTGATTTACACTAGTCTAGTATTCTGTAGATCGTGTAGGTACTTCTCAACAATTATTCTAAATTTGTTGAGAAGTATGGTGGCGTTTTTATCCTTTGAAAGTTTAAAGTAGTTTAAAAACACTTTACTTACTAACTTCAAACAAAGCCAGAAGTGTTCTATTTATTTCCATGTTTATTTATTTGTTTAAAAGAGACGTGACGAAACCTTTACATAATCAAGTGCGAGTCCGACACGCGCACAAAGGGTACCGTACCTACCATCAAACAAATCACGTTTGTTGTATGGGAACCCCCCTTAATATAAATATTTATTTTATTTTAATTTAATCACTTATTTATTTTTGGAGTGAATATAAAACTAAATATTCTGTAAATATTTCAAGCGTCTACCTGTTGCCGTTTTTAATATCGAGCAAAAAACGGCTAAATAAACACGTTTGTTGTATCGGAACCCCCCGTAGATATTTTTATTTTATTATTTTTTCAGTATTTGAGGTTATAGCGGCCTCAGAAATACATAATCTGTGAAAATTTCAACTGTCTTGCTATCATGTTTCATGAGATACAGCCTGGTAACAGACAGACAGACGGACAGTGGAATTTTAGTAGTAGTGTCTCATTTACCCCGAAACAGAACCTTAAAAAATACGTTAATTTATACACCACTAAATTTAAATTAGTACAAAGATTTTAGTGTCCATCAATACAAACAATTTTAACTATGGGACGAACCACAGAATCGCGAAAAAAAAATCAGCTGTTCCATACAAAAGGACAACATCGACTCGACTGTGAAATGTATAGAACAGCCGATTTTTTTTATCGCGATTCCGTGGTTGGTCTCATAGTAAAAATTGTTCGTATTGATGGACACTATCATCCCTTAAAATCTTTGTACTATTAAAATTTAGAGGTTATTTATGTCTGAGTTCACCAACATTTGGTTCCAGGTCACCAGCACCAAGCACGTGCGTTAACCAACAAACTGGCCAAGCAACGGTTAACGTAACCGAGTAACCGACTGTTGGTGAACTTGGGCCTTAAGGCCTAGGATTCCCTAAAATTATGGATTACTCGCAAATCACAAGTTTACACAATAATCACAATTTTAAAATTTGGAGAAAATACATGTTATTTTACAGACTATAACTAGTGCGTCCGGCCGTTATATTTTCTACTAGCTTCCGCCCGCGACTTCGTCCGCGTTGACATTCGAGAAAATACTTAGGGGACCAATTACCAGGATAAAAAGTATTCTATGTTTTAATTTCATAAAAATCCTATCAGCCGTTTTTACGTGATTAGGCGGGTCCTTCCTCACCAAGCGAGCAGCCTCGCGCGAGGCAGAACGTTTACCACGTGCGGCGGGCCTCGCACGAGGCTGCTCACTTGGTGAGGGAGGATCCGCCTAATCACGTAAAAACGGCTGATCGGATTTTTATAAAATTAAAACATAGAATACTTTTTATCCTGGTTATTGGTCCCCAAGTATTTTCTCGAATGTCAACGCGAACGAAGTCGCGGGCGGAAGCTAGTAAATAATAAATGTCTGTTTCACAATCAAAAAGTTAGTTCTGAGTAGCTTAGGTACCAAGAACTTGTTAGGTACCAAGAACTTTTAGGGTACTTAAGATGGTTTAGGTTTCTATACCCTATTTACCCCCTGGGTTTGATTTTCGGAAAACTACGAAGTGGGTTGCCTATTTGTTTTAAGAAGTAAGCCTACAAAGTTTCAAGTTGAAATGTCTATTTTACCCCCTGATTTTTCATTCAAAATTTCACCCCTATTTCAACCTTTTAGGGGTTGAATCATGTTTAGCGTGTTAAACATCAAAATAAATGCCATTTTTGCAATCTTCATCCCATAAAACCTCAATAACGATATCCATATCGATTTTTTTGGTTTTTTATCCCATTTAACCTCTAAGGGGTTGGTTTCGAAAAAATACGATATATGTGTTTGCTTATTTGTTTTACTTTCCGACCATAAGCCTAAATAATAAATTTAATAAAGGACTTTCCAGATACAACATTTCATCCCCCTTTTCACCCCTACGGGGGTGGAATTGTCAAAAACGCTGACACAGGAAAATATTAATTTTCAATTGCCAGCCTAAATACAAAATTTGAAGATCCTAACTTCAAAACTGACGGACTTTCATACACATATTCATCCCCTATTTACCCCCCTGGGTTTGATTTTCAGAAAACTACGAAGTGGGTTGTCTATTTGTTTTAAGAAGTAAGCCTACAAAGTTTCACGTTGAAATGTCTATTTTACCCCAGATTTTTCATTCAAAATTCCACCCCTATTTCAACCTTTTAGGGGTTGAATCATGTTCAGCGTGTTGAACATCAAAATAAATGCCATTTTTGCAATAGTCATCCCATAAACCCTCAATAACGACATCCATATCGATTTTTAGGTTTATTTATCCCATTTAACCTCTAAGGGGTTGATTTTCGAAAAAATACGTAATACTTATGTGTTTGCTTATTTGTTTTACTTTCCGACCATTAGCCTTAATAATAAATTTAATAAAGGACTTTCCAGATACAACATTTCATCCCCCTTTTCACCCCTACGGGGGTGGAATTGTCAAAAACGCTGACACAGGTAAATATTAATTTTCAATTGCCAGCCTAAATACAAAATTTGAAGATCCTAACTTCAAAACTGACGGACTTTCATACAAACAACCATCCCCTATTTCACCCCCTTAGGGGTAGGATTTCCAAAAATCCTTTCTTAGTGGATGCCTACACTGTATAACGTATCTATGTGCAAAATTTGAAGTCTCTAGGTTCAGCGGTTTGGGCTGTGCGTTGATATCTCAGTCAGTCAGTCAGTCAGTCAGTCAGTCAGTCAGTCAGTCAGTCAGTCAGGACTTTGAATTTTATATATATAGATTAGTGATACTTTACTGTATCAAATAAAATTCCAAACATCCGTCTAATCGTAATTCAAATATCCTAATACTTGCAAAAATATACGAAAATAATTGTCTTTGAATAGCCGATGGATTCCGGCCGTGTCGTAAGTTACATTTTTTAAGTACCTATACCGAGACGCGCAGGGATCCCACCGATTTGTATGATATTATTCAATTGTTTCTGCGGTCGGGAATATTTAAATCGTTAGTATAGCTGTCATGAATAGCGATGAGATAACGCCACACAATGGGCACTGGGCACTCAACCAACTGATAATAATGTTTTGTGGGCCTATTAATAACGAGTTGATATTAATCATCTTTTCAGTGAAACAGGAAGTAAGTGAAAATGATAACGCATTTTCGCGTTCATGACGAGAAAACTGTTGGTAAATTTAAAAAGAGTAAGTCTACACAATAATAATTTTCAATATTAGTATATTGTTTCTACGAATGAATTAGACTAAAGAAAATAGCAGTTTTGACAAGATCATCGTCAGTTTTGATCGTAATTATATATCAATATGCGATAGCCTCAATATGAGAAACTTAAAATAAAGCTTTTAAAACCTCAGATTCAATACATGAGTTGTATTAAATAATATAAATTATGTCAGATCATTATACAGGTAACTAACACCAATACGTAATATCAAACAATCAGTTAATATCGTTAATTAGTTATATTAAATGAAAAAACAGGCAATAAAAATAAATTTCGTCATATCCGCGCTGTTCCATTTTTCTCCAATTCCTGCTCATTACTTCTATTCGTAGATAAGCAGGAAGATATTCATGAACCAACCTCTTATGTAGATGTTGTTTTCTTGTCGCAGCAAGTTCAGTCGTTACCTTTTGGCCTAACGAACCGGAATAATAACGATGACAGTAATAGTTTATTATTCTGGTACTGGTTTACCTCAACCCTCAAGAGCGCTTTAATTGTCATGTCCAATCTGGACCCATAATGTTCACACCACAGAAGAAAAAAATATTTCCGTGTTCTGTGGTTCACACCTATTTTTATGATCTTTTATACTTATGGAGTGCAATAAACTGATTTGATTTGATTTGATTAATACGGTGTATATAAAATTAAACCCTTCACTTTTTCTCTGATATAATAATAAAATAGTAATAATATTTTTTCTCTTTGTGTGCTTACGTGTACTCCTGTCCTTTTGAGAATCTGTCCTTATAAGAATCTGTCCTTATGATAAAAGGAAAAGTACCACATAACAATCACGTTTTACTGAATTAAGAAAGTAATGTGCACTACTAATAAACTACCTAAGTTTTTGTTGTTACGGTTGATGTCTTTCTATGAATAAAATCTACGTTTAATCCTATTTTCAAAAGCAGTAGTCTTTAACCATACTTTGGTTTTAGATTATTGTAAAAAAAATTATAACAATATTACAAGATATTACGAGACCGACAAATTAATTGCTAATTATTTACAGTTCTTAAGTAACACACATTCAAATACTTGTGTAACTATATAACAGCGCTCCTCATTTTAGAATAACGTAGAGCTTTCAAAATAATTCTTCAATACGCCTCCGACATAACACAATAGTATGATTACAATACCGCAAACAGTCTTCAGGAATACTCCACTATTCTCTGTATTATGTGCTTCACAGTAAGATAGTCAGGAATTCTAAACATTTACCAACAATGAGCAAGAAAACACCCGTGTATCTATTTGTTATGATGAAAACCGCTGATGTAATGATATAAGTAATGGCTTGGCTTTCATTTATTATATTGCTATCGGAATGTTAGCTTAAAAAAATTTAATATTTATGTGAACCTTCGATCTCTATCCTAAGTTAATTTCAGATACTTATAATCCGACAAAAATTACCAATCACTCCGCCTCTGTGATCTAGTGGTACGCACTACAGGTATCACATCCAGAGGTCCCGGGTTCGATACCCAGTGTACAGTCACGAGCAATAATATGTATACAACATAGAACTATGTCATATTACAATATCAAATGACTTCTGTGACACTGGTCGTTTTCCTTCGGAACGCTTCAATGTGACAAAGTTCTATGTTGTATACATATTATTGCTCGTGACTGTACATAGGTATTGTATTCAGTTTGGTTGGTGGTAGGACTTGTTCTATATCCGCCTGGCTAGCTACCACCACTTTATCTACGTCTGACGCCATAACAGTCAATGTTTTTAGCATTTTTGTGTTCCAGCAGTTGGAGATAAAATAGCTACTTTCTCAGTGGTTGTGGGGTTCCGTTCCGACTTCCGGCAGTAGGGCGCTTCCACCTTCGGCTTTATTTTCACTTAGTTAATATCATGTGTGATTACCCTGTTGTGGATTAAAAAATCTCACGCATTTCTTTTGTTTGTTTTCAGATTGAAAAGTTAAATAGAGAAGTATATCGTTGCTTATGTTAGTGTATAGTTGCTTTTGCTCATCAGGCCATTAAATTATAAAATACAACGAAAAACGATATCGTATGTGACCAAAAATTTTAAAAAGAAATTAACTTAAAACTGCTGCCTTAAAAATAGCTGCAAAAAAATTCCCAACAACACGTAAAATTTAAAAAGAAATTGGATCATTAAATCTATGTACCTATAGGACGAAAATGTGCGACTTTTTATAACTAGGTAATCTTGGAACTTACCGATCTGTCTGAAGTCGGTGCTAAGCTAAATACTTGTGTATTCGTTAGCTACTACTTATACTATTATTTATTCTGTGATTTAACCTGCCACCATCAGCCTACTCACTTAAATAAAGTTTAGCATTGCGCTTAGCAACGTTCGTAAGTATCAACAATATTTAAAAAAATATCGTCATACTCCTTAACGTTGAGGAGTTGTATCTTCCATCACAAGTTCATCATCATGTATTGTGATGATGACCACCAGATGCAAATACTTGAAAATTTTTAGAAAACCGTAATATTCCAGTCAAATTTGCGGAGTTTCCTCGATTTCCCTTGGATTCCACCATCAGCTCCTGACTTGGTATCCTGACGGTATTTTAAAAAAAAAATTCATCACAAATCGAAAACTATGCGGTCTAAAAAGAAAAGAAATGTGCAAGCAGCGCTTGAAAGAGCGCTGCTTGATAGATGATACCCCGTATACCCTAGTAGCCATAAAGGTTTCTTTTTACCATTTTGTTACGGAATCCTAAAAATCAGACGACTTGAGAATCTCCTCCGTTTCTTGAAGTTGGTTAAAAACTATAAATAGATTTATTGATTTTAACAGGTATCTACTGTTGGACAATTTGATAAGTTAGCCGTCCGGTCTATATTGGTGTGTAAGCCAGTAATAGGGAGCGACAGATTTATCCCAATTAAGGCTCGTGGGCTGTTCTGGACGTGTCTTTAGGTAAGTGAAGGGAATTAACAACGACATTGTGTTAGGAGGTATCCGAATGATTAGTAATATATTCAATTCGAGGGTACAATATGATATAAATTAAATTAGGTAAGGGTTATCTATCTCTTTCCTCTGTACCTATACCTAGTTAACTAGGGGTTCTGCGCAGTTTTAGGGACCCTTGGGTAGCCTATGTCACTCAGGGAGAATGTAGGTTTCTAAGGCGAAAGCATTTTTAAAATCAGTCCAGTTGGTTTTTTAATTTATGTATTACAATCAAATAAAATCTCAAAGCTTTCCTATTTATACTCTCCTCTCTTTATACTTTATTAGTATTCTTAGAAAAACAAAGTCATTTCTCTTCACACCGTCTTGGTATCTGTACGCAAGTGTATACAGGGCGTCCCAAAACTATGCCACATGGAGGGAATGTACCTTAAATACTGAACATATACCATTTTACTGAAAGGAGACTTCATTTTTATTTTAAAAAGAAAATGAACTGCATTCAAAGAATTTTGAATAATCACCTGTCTGAACTAGCAATCGAACCCGCTAAATGTAAAAAAAAATATTTCCTTAATTTTATTATACCGATCGAAAGGCTCGATTATACCTAAGCATTTCTTCTAAGTAACATAGCGTCTTAAATAAAAGGAAGACTACAAAATTTAAAATTTAATGTTGAATAACAAGTTTGTGCAGCGTTATGGGTAGCCTTTTCTGTGACCGCCGTGCTCAATACTTTAACATTTCAATGTATTACTAATGAGTGAAGATTGGAGCAATGATACCTAATTTCCCTACCATAAGTCTTTGATAATGTGATAAGTATCACCATCTCGATTGGCTTAAAACAGTTTGAATAATTTAGTGCGGGTTCGATTCTAAGTTTGAACATGCTATTATTAAAAAAAAAAACTTTGAATGCAGTTCGTAATTTTATTTAAATAAAAATAGGTAGATAGTCTTTTTTTAATAAAATTTTCTATCTACAGTATTTGGTGCGGTCTATACCACCATGTGGCATAGTCATTGGACGCGACGCATTGGACGAACGACGGACCGCACCAAAATATTCAAACATTTTTAACCAATCGAGCTGGTGTTATTTAATACATTATAACTTTATCAAACACTTATGATAAGGAAATTATGTATAATTGCTCCAATCTTCGCTCACTAGTACCTAATACATTGAAATGTTAAAATATTGAGCACGACAGTCACGGAAAAGGCTATGCAAAACGCTGCACAAACTTGTTATTCAACATTAAATGTTAAAATTCGTAGTCTTCCTTTTATTTAAGATGCTATGTTACTTATAAGAAATGCTTAGGTATAATCGAGCCTTTCGATCGGTACAATAAAATTAGAAAAATATTTTTTTTAAAATTCTGCGAGTTCGATTCCCAGTTCAGACAGGCGATTATTTAAAATTCCTTGAATGCAGTTCGTTTTCTTCACAAAATAAAAATGAAGTCTCCTTTGAGTAAAATTTTATATCTTCAGTATTTAAGCTACTTTCCCTCCATGTGACATAGTTTTGGGACGCCCTGTATATCCTGAAAAAAAAACGCAACGGATTTAAATGCAACTTTTGCTATTAGGCAGAATGTTTCAAGGAGAAGATAATTAATTATACATACCTGGGTGAAGCCGGGGCGGGTCACTAGTTAATATTAATTTCATTTTAGGCAATCACATACTGTAACTGTAGCTACTACATTGTTGCCGAAAGATGTACACTCGAGGACAAATTCGGTGAACCACCTTTTACTTCTTTTCACGTGGCTGGTGCCTCGCCATTCACGCGCAGACCCTTTTACTATTTTTTTATGTATTAAACTAGGGTAGTATAATACATATACATATGCATAAGCAATTACGGATAGGGACTGCAACTGAACGGTGAGACGCCAGTCATACGAAAAGAAGTAAGATGTGGTTTACCGAATTTGTCCCCGAATGTATCTAAATAATGGAAAGAAAGAAAAGGATATTTTCTAACGATAGTTATGTTTAAATCTATGTTTACATGCAGTACGCACGCAATATAGGTACTAAATTATCTGCCATAAAACCTGATTACATATTGATTTGGAAATTTATAATACTACGCGTGCCGATTAGTCCAATTTTGTTTATCTAATTTAAGATTAGGCCCTACTATCTTCTGCTAGAAATGTTGTGGTAATTAGGTATTTCCTCAATTTTAATAATGTATCTGCACAGACAGAACACGGAAAGATTTTTTTCTCTTTTTCCATGTTCTGTGTGTATCTGTTACACAACAGCATAGCGATGTCAACTAGGTATAAATAATTAGTTTCATCATGTCCCAGGCCGTCACAGCGATCACGTCTCAGCCATTTGTTTGATCAATTCAACAGCCCTGTTTAACATTACAGTTTATTAATGGGAATCTCTGGAAGCTTGCTCTACGGTCTCAGAACACAGCGGGAATATTTAATCAACATTATTGCCAGGAAAAAAAATCACAAAATATTTTACATAGCTGTGATGTCAGTAAAATACAAAAGTGTTGCATCAATTGTTCAATTTGTTTGTTACTAAGTACGGTTTCTTTCGTCACTGAAACTTAATTGTTAGCGAATTTATTAGTTTTCGTGTCATACCTACAAGTTCAATTTAAATTATTTGTACGTCTCAACTCTCACATGAACAAACTGATCACCACGAAATACTAATGTTTGATAATGAATTTAGTCTGAATAATTCTGTAAATAGAACTTATTATTTCTGTAAAGTGGAGATACATTTTAAGGTACCTATCCATAACATGTTCTACAGTCGGAGTCTTATCTATGAGAGGATTCCCCTCTGGGATAAACTATTCTAGCCAACAATCATCTTAGCTTTAAAGGAATAAGGAGAACCGATTTGATTTGATTTCCCGAACTCCTCAAGAAATTAATATAACAATCTTTGATACAATAACTTTTCGGCGAAAGGAAAGTTGTAATTTTAATTTTTACTGAAGAAGGTTGAAAGCTCTCTCTAATCTAAATTGAAACTTTTTAATGATTCTTCTAACTTTTCGTAGACAAAGATAAGAATAAATATATACCTAACCGATTTTTATTGCGTCCACAAGTAAGTAAATCAAAACTGTTGGTTGTTGGTCATTGGGGACTATTGATAATTACGCTTGTAGAGGTTTTATTTTTATAGAAAGTTTTTATACCTAGTTGTATCAATTGGAAGTTGCTCATGTTAGGTATATCAACATAATAAAGCTGTTTACTTAAATATAGGTATCGATGTAAAGAAAGTAATTTATAGTCATGTATTAGTAGCGCATAACAGAATTTACTTTTCTCGAAATACCTTTTCACACGCAAAAGATGATTTTGGTTATGATTTTAAATTAATTGTTATACATTCACGATGCAACTCTGCAATAGTAGAAACTATTATGATAGAAAAAAACACATAACCCCCTAGTAGATTCCGTTCGCAAATCTACTGACAGGACGTTCCTGTCCAGAAAGAAAGTCGTTTCTAACTAAATATTCCGTACTGCATTAGTAAACCTTACTTGAACTGCATTCGGTATCAGCTCCTGCATCGTTGACGATCGCCAAGGTCAGGCCGGTCAATCAATGGCGACCTTCATTTAGTGACACGAACCCGAATCGATATAATCGTTCCTTATTATATTTATCATTTGACTACTCGTGCTACTGTGGAAATGTTTGTTTGACTATTTGACACGGTTTCTGTAACGATCCCATGCAAACACTCGGACTTAGGTTTTCAAGAAAAGAATACCTAATACCCAATACTTATGAAGTAACTAGTTCGACGTCTGTCAGGCAGGTCAGTTAGGTCAGTATGTCAGATTAGATTTTTAATAGGAATAATGAAGGTCACTTTCGTGTTTTGGGAATAGGAATTTGTGTAGTAAAGGCTAGGTGTTATTGTTGATCGAATAGTAAAGGACTAAAGATAATGGACTGTAAAGAGTTGACAATCAGGCAGTAGTGAAAATTTCATGATAATTTAACGGCTAAGTCCGTTCCTCCACTGAAAGTATATTTCAGACAATTCCACTAGCATATCAATTTTATTATTCTGATTTTGTAAATTATGTAAGAACACGTCTCACGTAACATCTTAAAGTCTACCTTAACTATTAAAATTTTTGAGAAAGTTTTTCAAGATCTTTTCCGTTTTTTCTGAAGCTGTAAACAAATATAGAACAACATTATCTTAGCTAATTTAAATTCTGACGAGTTGCGTATGGTCTCAAGGGGAAACTTCGGAAGTGAAAATGTTCAGCAGTTATTTTAGTAAGCTACACCTTGTTCCATTGAAACAGTGAAACTGTACAATCAGCTACCTTCCCCTAATGAAAGCTACCCTATGAGGAGGGCGTTTCTTCAATGGCCGACACGACCCGACCCGACACGACACCAGACAGCGACATCATCATCATTTCAGACGTACGACGCCCACTGCTGGGCATATGCCTCCCCCAAGGATCTCCATAACGATCGTTCTGCGCCGCCCGCATCCAGCGGCTTCCCGCAACTTATAGGGGGGGCCTACCCACGGAACGTCGTCCGGTTCGCGGTCGCCATTCGAGAACCTTTCCGCCCTAACGGCCATCGGTTCTCCACGCTATGTGTCCCGCCCACTGCCACTTCAACGAGGCAGCCTTCGAGCGATCTAGGTTGTTTTAGATCTCCTGCGGATTTCATCATTTCTGATTAGATCGAGCAGGGAAATACCAAGAATCGCTCTCTCCATAGAGCAGGGACATACCAAGCATCGCTCTCTCCATAGAGCAGGGAAATACCAAGCATCCTCTCTCCATCGGCAAACTCCCCCAAAAGACAGCGACATTAAATTGTATGAAATTGTCGGCGCGCTGGCATGTCGTGCTAATGAGATAGCTAACCATAAAAAAAATGTGTCCACCGGTGTCTTTTTTGGGCGTTGTTTTTAGGCGTCGTGTACTGTACGAGTATGTATACATATAGTTCCGTTCTTTAATTTCGATGACACTTTATTACATAACATTAAATATCGATGAAAGTTGATTTTAGGGGCCCTAGTAGCTGCTTTTTGACGATATGAGGGCAGTGTTTTGGCGCATATTTCTACGGTTTAGGAACATGTGTTACCGTATAAAGTTTGAAAAACTTATTTTTCTTACGTTTTGTTAAAAGACGTATTACTAAGAGCAGCACATCTCTTCTAGCTAAAATAAAACTTAGTAACAGTAATATCAAAATTATACAAATCGTTAGCAATGTTACAACTGTAAATTAACAAATACAGGCCGGCTTTATTAACCTAAATAACCCAAAACTAAAAGAGTCATTGCTCTTTTGATGACGTAATCGTTTGACGCTCACACCTTTATAGTAAGCATAAATCATGGTCAGCGTTTACTTTGAACTACCGAAATAATTTTCTTGGCTAAGGAAACGTCGCGATATTTTAAGATTTCATTTGTGGAGCAGCAATACTTGTATTACCGATCGTTCAGATGTTAGGAGAAATATACTGGTTGATAAAAGATAAAATTTTGTAATAACTACGAAACATACGAAAAATATTACTTACAGTTTTTTCAGCGAACAGTTAACTTATGATTTCGCGTCAATATTATTTTGATATAGAGCCGGACTTAGTCATGTAGCGTATACATTAAATAAAATATGTAGCGTATAATAAAATAATGAACTAAAAGTTAGTGTAGATTGTATCATAAGATTACTCATATCATATCTCAAAAACTATACTGAACTGATTTTAATGAAACTTGGACTTTTCCTAGGTTGGAATTCACGTGCTTTACATCAAAAAGAATCATCTCGGTATGACTTTTTGTTTTGAAAAATTTAAGGATAATCATACAAACATATACATACATATACCTACACATACTTACCTATGAAATTTAGCACACGTGCTTGGAAGTCTAAATGGAACGCCATACTCTAATATTATCCAATACCAACAATATCATATACATACCGGTCAAACTGATAACCTCCTGTTTTGAAGTCGGTTCAAAATACGGGATAAACACTGTAAGCACCTATCTGGCAAATTTCACGAGGTAGGGAGTGTTATGATTACCTAAGTGTGAAACATTAACGGATTTTTGAAATAATGTTTTTAACGTCTGTTCATTATAGAAATCAAAGTTAACAGTGTGGGTTCATGTATGGTTATATAAACGTCATGTTAATGATTTCCGTCGATTTATGAACACAAAATCCTAAATTAACTAGCTATGTTGATTACTCTAGATTGTTACAGACTAAACCATTAGTTTTCTAATTTAGGAAGTTAATTAGTTTGATATTGGTCATGTTTACTTTAATTAATCTATTCGTATTTATAGGGAAGAATAAAACATACCCATAATGTGAACGATAGTTGAATAAACGCGATTTATTAGGTTTATAGAATTTATTCTGATAAAAACACAAAGTTTACTTAAAATGAGAAAACAAGTATTACTTGTACTACAAATAGCCACTAAGAAAATAATCTATTTTCTTAGTGGCTATTTGTAAACATCGGATACTCGGCACACATACTAATAACAAACTTGAAGACATTTATGAAATTAAGACACAAAAAATATTATGTTAGGAAAAAATACAAGTTATAATTACTTACCTATATCAAAGAATACTATAATATTACTAACGTACCTATATGATATACCTATCATTATGAAATTATGAAATTAATAGGTACTACCGTACCTATTAATTTCATAATTATATTGTTGTCTAATCAAAAATAATTAAGTTGAACCTGCGACTGCTTTAAGGCTACAGATTAAATACAAAATTCTAATAGTTTATTCTTGAACATATTTTTACTATTGCATTCCTTTATGTCGTTCGGCAGGTTATTATACAGCTGTACTCCCTCAAAAAGTACTGTCTTTTTCCCGTAGTTGTGCGCACGTTAGTGAGTTGACGTTTGTTCGCGTTTCTTAAATTGTGTTAATTACTTTTTTGTATGTATTAATATGTTGGATTGTATGGAACCTGTACATAAATCCCTAACAAGAATGCATGTGTAGTATGTATATAGTTGTTATTAAAAAATTTTATCCCCTTCAGGCATACGACAGTATTTCAGGGTTTTAAAAACATCGTATACCATTTATAAAACTCTTACCGAGCTTACGAAACTCAAAAAATCATTTTATAGGTCTATGTTGAAAATTTTTACTGTTATTTATTAGTAAAAATGTCTACTCACCATAGACCTAAAGTAAGTTAGTCTTTTTCGAACTTCTTTCCCATAAAAGTTAACTCCGATAATTACTGCTATGGAACAGTAAAAGCTGAGTGTACATAATTTCTTTCTTATCTCAAACTTCTTGGGCAGGTAGTGTCTAAGGAAGTTGAGTGTTTGTAAGTCACGCACCGGCCGATAGTATCGCCACTTTATTTTGATATATATATTTATTACGGCGTTGTCGTAACCGTCTGGGTGAAATAGGGTTCAAAAAGAAGTAAATTAAAGTTTCTGTACATATAATAAAGTAGTAATAATAGTCTAATCTGCACATAACATATACATAAAAAAATGCAACGTGTTGTAACCATACTCTGTAAATAAATAAGTATATTATGAATGCGCCTATAGCAGTAGCTACATCGCATTGTTAATAACATTTTAACTGCAACATATTTTCATTCTGATGAATTTCGTATTAAAGTTCTTGGATCAATAACAGATCTAATAAAGATAAAGGGGAACGGAAAGACATCGGCTCGTGTTTTTCCCGGATTGTTACGGAAACTAAATTCTACGCAAATATAGTCCCGAAAAAAACTTCTAGAATATGTAGTTACACTGGGAGACTAACTTATCACATAAAAGTTTCAAGGTAAGTACAATTCTGTATAGCGGAAATACACGGTTCACTTTTGCCTTTCAATTTGGATGAAGCCACCAAATTCAACAATGTATACGTAAAAGTGAATCATTCAATGTCAATGTGCGCCTGTATTTCTGCGCCTTTCAACCAAAGTGAACCAATTTGGTTGAACCGTGTACTAGTAGCATTACTTTGGCCTGCTTTGGCGTTACAAAGTCACATTGGCTACGGTGCTACGGATTATTTTTACTACGGAAGCTAACTACGAGTGTTTTCCGTAGAAGGTTGAAATTAATGGTAAAAATATTCCTACAAATTACTCCTGCCCTTGAATTAAACGTTTTCAGTTACAATAACAACAGGATGTATTTAATTAAATTTTATTTTTTTTTAAGCTTTTTTTAAGTTTCTTTGATAATTAAAGATATAATATAAGTAATTAGGGATTAAACACATCTTAGATTTCTGCGCGAACTGTTCATTTAAATAAAACACTTTCACGGATTTTGCACGCATTTATTGAACAACTTGGTTATATTTTAGTTGTTTTTAAAAGGATTTTATGTTTTTATCAGACGTTTCGGCACCTTGCCAGGGGCTGTGGTCACGGAAAACTAAAATTTAACCAAGTTCTTCAATAAATGCGTGCAAAATCCGTGAAAGTGTTTTATTTAATTAGGGATTATGTTAATGAAACTGTAAATATAAATAGTGTTTCTATATTTTTGCTTGTACTAGATACATATCAATCTTTCTGGTCATATACACACGACTGATATCAATCAAAATAAATATACCTATCATAAGTATTCATATGGTGGACCTATATAGATAACGTTTTATTCAATAAGAAGATTGCCTTTTCTTGTTACACCCACCCACAGTCAATTAGACACAGTCTGTTTTAGCCATTGAATAGAACTGATGACAAAAGACATTTAAGTCGGAGCTTTGATTGAGACGTCCTTTAAAAGTATTGAGTATTTCTTTTGATCAGCATTTCTTGTTAGCAATTGGATTAGTAATTATGAAACGAAAGATAAATTACAAATAAAAGTAAAATAAGAGAATATTGTTTAAGTAGTTTGGAAACGCAAGTTTGTTTAAACTATGGTTTACAAACTACGATTTTTATTATTCTCTTAAAATGTAATTATTTTTAGGTATATACTTTTAGTTATCCTCATTATATAGTTATGTATATAACGTATTTCGGGTTAGGGGTTAGGGTTTAAAAGGGGATAAAAGTTTGTACTGAGATCTGAAAAATTTTCAACTCCTTAAAACCCACGTTGGTAGGTAATAATATTATTAAAAAATATATTTTATCTACACTCATGTTATAATATTCGAATTATGAACTCATGCCTGAACGTATATTGATACACTTTAAGCCATAGTCAACTTAAAAAAATAAAACTGCTGTATCCGGGTGTTGCATAATGACCATTATGAAACACCCGGATAGAGCTGTCTCTCATTATAAAACACTTATATTTCTTAATTTTACAGTCTCCATGGCAACCGTAGGATTTATCGGCCCTGACTTCCAACTCTTTCAAGCCCTTCTTTAGCCGGCAACAATCAGAAACTTTTTTAAAATTAGAATTTTGAATTTAGAAGGAATAGACCGTATAGACTCCAATGAGTGGGGTTTGGCACCAATTCACATTTTATAATTAATATAGATTTGCTTTATTTTTGAAATATATAATAAATGTAATGAGTGTAGATAAAGTCGTGTATGAGACTGCACATAACTCGGTATTAAAACACTCGTGGAATACTATTAAAAAACTCGCCAAGGCTCGTTTTTTAAACTCCCACTCGTGTTTTAATACCCCTCCTTATGCGACAGTCACATAAACTTCTATTAACCTACATTTCTATTTCCTTTTTACGAATAATGTTTAGAGTTTCGATCACTAAACAAAGACAAAATATAGGAATTAAGAAAGGAAAAATATAGGAAAGCAAAACAAAGACCATAACATTTACAACGAAGTAATTGTATAGCCAATTGCTGTTATTATTGTTGTATGTTATTCATGAATTTCATGATATAATCACACAGTTATTGTCATTAAAGTATTATTAGTATTACTCATGGTTTTCAGGAAAACACCAAATTAGGTACCTAAAAGCTCACAATATAAATTTGCTTTCTATAAATAACGCTAAAAAGTTTTCGTGTGGTTTTCGTTTTAGGCAATGAATAATTTATCACAATTAATTTAGTGGGAAAAATAGAGAATTTATATGTGTAACTGAAATGGGCTGAGCTTTCAGTCAATTTAAAAGTTAACTATAGATGCTGAACTATTTTTGAAAGGGTTGTATTAATTGAACTAACTTTTAAACATCAAAAAATATTTTTAACTTGTTTTATATATTTTGTAAATAGTTTAGGTTACCTATTATAATTTACCTTCTCTCTATCGTAAGCCGTATCTCTCGCATTGTTAAAATCTTACCGTAACTTCTTGCTAGTTAAACACTATTTACAAAACTTACACTAATACGTAACAACAACAGGCTATATTTATAACTTCAACCTAAATTTAATTTTCACTACTTTATTTATTATGTACAATTTATTGTCATTATTATAGTTTCAAATTCGCGTATCGCGCGCTCGTCCGAGCGCATCGCGTTTCGGGCGGGAACTCAAATTTAGAATTCTAAAACTGTCACTGTCAAATTTCTTTGTTTCTATCCAGCCAGTGTTTTGTGCATTATTCGTCCGTGGAGTTTTTAGCAAGGAGACGCGACGCTGCCCGCACGCGTACGTATCGCCGACCGACTGAGCGTCTCGCAACCACAAATGCTGTTGGTCACTATACACTATCGATGATTTCAATCTTGATAATAGTCCCTAACAAAACGGGTCATGGCTCAACTTGAATCTGTTCGGCCAACCCTTAGCAGGCAACAACGGTGAAAGAAATGACTTGCTTTTTCAATGAATAGTATTTTTGTGAGTAAAAGTTACAATAGAAGCCTATATTATGAAGAGTCATATTAATACTTTGTTTCCTTTTCTTGCTCGAATTAAGGTCAGTACAAATCAGAGGGCCGACCGGAGCAATTTTATAATTCAACGGATTAGTTATATGTAGTCTTCTGTACATAAATCCGCGCATATAGTTAGTAGTAATAGTTACACTCGTTTGTAGGAAAATCGAAGTTAAAGTGTGCTGTTTTCGATACAAGCATTATACAGGATTATTTCATGATACCTGGAGGGAAATTACTCAAAATAATGGAGATAGCAAATTTCACTCCAAGGAAACATTTATTTTTGAAATAAGACAAAACTGCATTTTCAGATTAAAAAAAAACTCATCTTTTGCATTACAAAATTACACATCGAATCGACTCAACATTGAATCGATTTGTCTTAAAATATGTAAATTTAGTTTATCATGTATGTATTAGAGAAAGATTTAATACATAATATGAGTTACCCTATCGGTTGATGTCATAAAGTACAGGGAGTTGTTTTTTCGAATTTTAGCAAGCTCGATTTCGGGGTGTGGCAAGCTTATTCCTAAAACCTTTGAAGACAGTTTTGTTAGGTTTCAATAATAAAGGAATGTTTCCATTGAGTGAAATATGCTGTCTTCATTATTTCAAGTTCGAGTACCTACTTTCCCTCCAGTATCAAAATGAGGTGAAACTATTCCACTGTATAATTAAAGTTTTAACATTGACAGTAAAAAATACTAAGTACGATATACTTTTTACAAAATACATACTTATGTACTTAATTAAATAACGACAAATTAAATAATAAAAAATTAAAGTGCTACTTGTTTTCAAAATAATAATAATATAATAATAATGATAAACTTATCAGAATAAGTGCCTAAATAAAAACATATTGGCAGTATTTGGTAATGTCTCATGTAGTCTTGTCTAGTTTGTTATTTGTGTTTACGTCAAAAATATAAAGATACTTATATACGTAGGATTTGGATGCCTGATTAGATTGCCTACAGTACCTTCAGCAGTAGATTTTAATGCAGTTTATTACTAAACTTCGAAATTAGAATTTATTTCTATAGTATCTTTTATGATTAAAGTAATGAATTTCTTAAGGGACAATGAACACATTTTTAATGCCATCCAAATTTTATACTTATCTAATTTTATATTTCCGTATTCAGCTAATTTAAATAATCTCTAAGATTTACACAGTAAGGAATTTTAAGTCCACAGACTGGAAATATTTAGGCCGTACGTGATAGGACGTCAGAAATAGTGTTGCCGATCGATAGTCCACTATCGATAGCATTTCGATAGTCTATCGATAGTTTAAGCAAAAACAATAGTATCGATAGTTTTCGATAGTATCGATACTATCGATCCCTCTTTTAGTGCAATACTATCGCTAAAAAACAATACTATCGATAGTATCGATCCCTGACGGCGAATAAACTATCGGTAGTATCGATAGTATTGCTTTTCAATATTAATAAACTATCGATACTATCGATAGTTAGTTTATTTCAATAGTTTTGATTGCATTTACGCTGGCAGATGGGTAGAACCGTTACTATTGAATTAAAGGTCATTATCGATTGTACACAACTATTATAGTATCGATAGTTTATTAATATTGAAAAGCAATACTATCGATACTATCGATACTATCGATACTATCGATAGTTTGTTCGCCGTCAGGGATCGATACTATCGATAGTATTGCTGCTTACCGATAGTATTGTACTAACTAAGAGATCGATACTATCGATACTATCGATAGGCCTATCGATAGTTTGGCATTTTTCGATTAAAACTATCAATAGTACTATCTATGGTTCGGCAACACTAGTCAGAATAGCTCGTCATTTAGTGAAGATTTGAGGAGGACGTTATATGAAGACGCAGGTATGTCATCTACCGGATCCCAGTCACGCATGAGGAAATAAGTAGGTAGGTATGTAAGTACTTTGAATTGCTATTTTTGCGTGTAAAGAAGTGAATTTAAGATATTTTTTGGTTTTTAACATGAAAAAGAAACGTTTTGTGTTATATAAAAAAAAAAAAAAAATCTTGTTCTTATATAATTGAAATTTGTTGTATTTTGCAATAACTTCTGCAATTAACATCGTGCCCACTTTTAATTTGATAAAAATTACTTATAGTAAATTGTTAACCACACCAATATTACAGTCGGCTCTACAGAGGTAACAACTACTGTGCTGTCCACTATTGCTATAGTTTCAGTGATTTTAATTATCCTTTAGATTTGGCTCCGCTCCAACTAATATTTATTTATTACATTCTTATTAATAATTTGAATTTGCGAACTCACGCGCTACTCAAAACTTCAATTATTAAATCCTTGAAATGAAATTATTTTTACAAAATCGCGCCTAGAACTTTTTTGTTTCCCAAATATTTCTTTTCCCCCATGATCAACCACTATCCCTTGGGGTCATAGTAAATTCCGGAGGAAGTTTCTGTAATTAGATTAAAGGGTGTGACTTATTAGAGTAATTTCTTAGATGCCTAATAAAGTTAGCCTGTTTCGAACTAAGCGGTGCCCACATATTTCTGCCTGAGAGGTAGGTGCTCAGTTGCGTGTTTCAGGAATACTAATGATATTATCTGTAAGGATTAGGATAAAAGTTTAACGTGAGAATTTGTACATCGAGAAATAATATTTAAGGTCGAGTATTTGTAGGTCGATGTTTATTCATTGAAATAAAACAAAGAAAAATAGTTGTATTGTAGGTAGGTACTATAGATAGCTAAATTTTATTTTATATCGAAGGCGGTAGCTAGGTCCGCCTTGTATCATCTTCATCTTCATCTCTAACAGCGGTATTTTAGCCCCTGTTTTAACTAAAAATTAGTAGGTGCTGTTGTAAGTAATTCATGTAGTTTGTGGCTTCACCGCAGTTGTATACAGGGTATTAGTTTAAACAAGGGACATACTTCAGGGGGTGAAACTACCCATCAATACAAACAACTTTTACTATGGGACCAAGTGCGATATCGCGAAAAAAATATCGTCTGTTTCATACAAAAGTACCGAAAATACCGAATGGGCCAAAATGTATGGAACAGCTGTTTTTTTTGCGATATCGCACTTTGTCCCATAGTAAAAGTTGTTTGTATTGATGGGTACTTTCACCCCCTGGAGTATGTCACATGTTTAAACTAACACCCTGTATATTCTTTGCCGCATAGGCGACGCGTCGTGAGCACTGAAGACAACATCGCGCGGTTGCTCATCAACTAGATGGACAGATCAAGTAAAAGACTCGTCGTTCTCTAAACTTTTCTAAATTCTCGCAGTGGTAAAGGGCCCCACAGACCATCAGTCCGCCTGCAGGCAACGGCCTGTCAGTTAGCCACACACTCTCAGTTTTACATACAAAAACCGAATTTCAGGCGGCATGTTCAATCAAGGAATGAAGGTGGCCTGCCTGCCGGGTATAGTCTGTGGGTCCCTTATTAAGAGACGCGCTGGCCCGGAACGGTGTTGGAGGCAGATGTTCAGTTGCTACTCTGATGCTGGCCACGATCCTCAGATATAAGGGACTGACCCCAGAGAGAGAGAGAATAAGTTTCACATATCCTATTAATATCCTACTTATCTATATATATAAAATTCAAAGTCCTGACTGACTGACTGACTGACTGACTGACTGACTGACTGACTGACTGACTGACTGACTGACTGACTGACTGAGATATCAACGCACAGCCCAAACCGCTGAACCTAGAGACTTCAAATTTTGCATATAGATAGGTTATACAGAGTAGGCATTCACTAAGAAAGGAATTTTTGAAATTCCACCCCTAAGGGGGTGAAATAGAGGATGAATGTTTGTATGAAAGTCCGTCAGTTTTGAAGCTAGGATCTTCAAACATTGTATTTAGGCTGGCAATTGAAAATTAATATTTTCCTGTGTCAGCGTTTTTCACGATTCCACCCTCGAAGGGGTGAAGAGGGGGATGAAATGTTGTATCTGGAAAGTCCTTCATTTAATTTATTATTTAGGCTTATGGTCGGAAAGTAAAACAAATAAGCAAAAACATGTTTCGTATTTTTTCGAAAATCAACCCCTTAGAGGTTAAATGGGATAAATAAACCTAGAAATCGATATGGATGTCGTTATTGAGGTTTTATGGGATGACGATTGCAAAAATGGCATTTATTTTGATGTTTAACGCGCTGAACATGATTCAACCCCTAAAAGGTTGCAATAGGGGTGAAATTTTGAATGAAAAATTAGGGGTAAAATAGATATTTCAACTTGAAACTTTGTAGGCTTACTTCTTAAAACAAATAGGCAACCCATTTCGTAATTTTCCCAAAATCAAACCCAGGGGGTAAAATAGGGGATGAATATGTGTATAAAAGTCCGTCAGTTTTGAAGTTAGGATCTTCAAATTTTGTATTTAGGCTGGCAATTGAAAATTAATATTTTCCTGTGTCAGCGTTTTTCACAGTTCCACCCTCGAAGGGGTGAAGAGGGGGATGAAATGTTGTATCTGAAAAGTCCTTCATTAGTTTTATTATTTAGGCTTATGGTCAGAAAGTAAAACAAATAAGCAAACACGTATTTCGTATTTTTTCGAAAATCATCCCCCTAGAGGTTAAATGGGAGAAATAAACCTAAAAATCGATATGGATGTCGTTATTGAGGTTTTATGGTATGACGATTGCAAAAATGGCATTTATTTTGATGTTTAACACGCTGAACATGATTCAACCCCTCAAAGGTTGAAATAGGGGTGAAGTTTTGAATGAAAAATCAGGGAGTAAAATAGACATTTCAACTTGAAACTTTGTAGGCTTACTTCTTAAAACAAATAGGCAACCCATTTCATAGTTTTCCGAAAATCAAACCCAGGGGGTAAATAGGGTATAGAAACCTAAATCATCTTAAGTTCCCTAAAAGTTCGTGGTACCTAAGCTACTCAGAACTAACTTTTTGATTGTGAAACAGACACTTATTATTTACTAGCTTCCGCCCGCGACTTCGTCCGCGTGGACATTCGAGAAAATACTTAGGGGACCAATAACCAGGATAAAAAGTATTCTATGTTTCAATTTCATAAAAATCCGATCAGCCGTTTTTACGTGATTAGGCGGTTCCCCCCTTACCAAGTGAGCAGCCTCATGCGCGGCCCGCCGCACGTGGCAAACGTTCTGCCTCACGCGAGGCTGCTCGCTTGGTGAGGATCGCTTGGGAGTGATACTTTTTATCCTGGTTATTGGTCCCCTAAGTATTTTCTCGAATGTCCACGCGGACGAAGTCGCGGGCGGAAGCTAGTGATATTATAAATGTGAAAGTTTAGATGTTTGTAATATTTGGTACTCAATCACGCCGAAACGGCTAAATGGATTTGGCTGAAATTTGGGACACAGATACTTTGTAGCCTGGAGAAGAACATATGTTACTTTTTGTCCCGGAAAAATATCACATTTCCGCAGGATAACGTCATATAATCCACGCGGGCGAAGCCGCGGGCGGAAAGCTAGTGATGTTAGTTGAATAACTCTAAGGACCCACCTATTTTTAAATGATAAAAATACCCATAGGAACCGAAATTTCAGCCTCAAGTTGGAAGCTGGTTCAGGGATGGAATGCTGAAGGGACGGCATGCGGACGCGGAGTTTTTCACGTCGTTTATTAAACGACAGTCTTAGTCGAAGGAGAATTACCTACCTGCGTATCATTGCAATGTCATCTGACCACGTGTTTAGGCTATATTATTGTCCTTCGGGTTGGACAAAGCGATTCATATAGAAATTAGAAAAACTACTGCTAAAATATACCGACGATGATACGACTGTAATCAATCACAAACCTTTTATACTTACTGGTGATACATTAGAGTTATTAACTTTACCAAAATCACACTGTTTTGACATTCATTTTAGTAAATGCCTCATCTGACTCATGAATACGAAAATGAAAAACAATACCTACTAGATAATTTAGGTGTTAAGTGATGTCCGGCCTCAGGTCAGATTCATCTGTCGCTTGTATTCTGCTGAGTCCAGTTGTGACATCACGGAAAAAAATACAATTCTTGAGTAAAACTAAATACATTGTAACCAATATATATACATACATACATAATCGTTAGTTATAACTATACAACTAATAATTATACAACTAAAATAAACCACACCAAAATGAACCAAAAAAGCAAATTACAGATTTAAAACTTTAAAAAACATTTAAAACTTCATCTAAGATTTTGAATTTTTCATCAGGATTGCTATAGCTTTAGCGTCTACTTTACTATAGTAGAAAGTACCCTTAAAATTAAAATATTATTATTTTGGGGTAGTTTTGCGAGGAATAAACAAAATTTTCAACTGTTATTTTTGTGGTGTTGTCTTTATATATAAATATGCTGACTACAACACAACAGCAAGCTATTACTTCACATAATATTTCAGTCAGGCAGGACCTACAGATTTACCATAGTTAGGTACCTACTATTTTATTAAGTAAGAATATTAGTATTCCCGAAATCGGGAAAAGTTCTGATTGCTTCTATTGTGGCGGTAACAGCATTAGCAATTTAATTGAGAAAGTTCTCCACAAAGAAAATCCTCAGTGACGTAACAAAAGAACCTTTAAAAATATATGAACTGAAATATTTATGACTATATCAGTTCAATTATTAGTGACATGACATAGTAACCCTATCCGAGCCACAAGTTAGTTCGTGATGAGAATAATGTCGTGATACTAATGGCCGGCCACGACTTCGTCCGTGTGAAATTCCATTTTTTTCACCTACAACAGGGTAGTACTCATCACACCTGATGTCAAATGATGATAAGGCTAAAGTTGGAAGCGCAATACTACTCCCAGAATCCTCAATAGGGTATTTTACTGTTGTTGAAATGTAGATATTTAATGATGACGTTAAAATATATTGCAATTACGAATACCAAATGTGAAAAAATAATTTGAATCTGTTTTATAATAAAAGAATTATAGTCTGTTTGATTTTGACTATAGCTGTCTCTTTCTAAAACGAAATCTTCTATGGCGTGACTATGACGCTACTAACCCACTGACGTCACTAAGATAGCGTCCTGTCCTTGTCTAATTATAAAGTTTGAAGTCCTATATCTTTGAAAATATTCAAGATAATTCAAAATGAAAACTTGTTTTGTGTAGCTAATATTTCGAAAAACATTTTAAAGAAATAAAAAAAAAATCAGTAAAATACCGTATTACCGAGTATCATCTCTCATCTCTAACTGCCAGGAACACAACAATGCTGAAAACATCGTTGTTATGGCGTCAGACTTAGACAAGATGGTGGTTGCTAGCCAGGCGGACTTTTAACAAGCCCTACCACCAACCAAACCGAATATATTATTATGTTGTTATTGAATAAATGAAGTATAAACTATGTACCCTCACTGGGATTCAAACCCGAGACCTCTGCGTCTGATACCGGGTGGTGTGTACTGTAAGGTTTGTATACTGTGCGCAGCCGAGAGATAACATTGTAGGCTGTGGCACTTTTTAGGTAGATCCATGAAGCTCGACTTAATACAGTTACCTCAATATTAAGTCGAGCTTCATGGGTAGATCGTATCACTTTGGTGTAATGTAATTTTCAAATCAGTCATTGAAAAGTTTATTTATAAAAAAAATCTGATTTGACGTATTCGATGCTGGCAAGTGTATTAAATAGTAAAGTTCTATAAATAAAGTGTTATAACGTATCCATACCTTATTTAAGCTCCTATAAAGAAGAATAGAGAATAGGCGATCATTATAGTACTTACCTACCACTAGACCACAGAGGCGGTTAAAATATTGCATTTGTAATGGACACTTAGGGGTTCTATCTCATTAGGACTCCATGGTTTCGGTAACCGCCTATGGTTCACACCACCCCGGCTTCAGACCTAGAGTTCCCGGGGTTCGATTCCTAGTGGGAGTACATACTGCATTCGGTTTGGTTGGTGGTAGGGTTACTTCTTAGTCCCGCCTGGCTAGCTACCATTATCTTAACTAAGTCTGACGGCATAACAATGATGTTCTCAGCATTATTGTGTTCCGGCAGCTAGAGATAAGATAGCCAGTTCCTCAGTTCAGTGATTGAGGATTCCGGGAGTATTGCGCTTCCAGTTTCAGCCTTATCACTACTTAACGTCAGCTATTGAATTGCGTAAAGTCAATCGTATTCATTTGACAGTTAATATGATACCATAATAAATTCATTCCATACAAATTGCAGCCGATTGAATACGATATGAACTATCAAATTAATACGATTACCTTACGCAATTGCACCCCAGGTGTGGTGAAGGTTAAGTGCTACCCCGTTGTGGATAAAAAAACAATTCTTAAACTAGATTATGAAATCATCCCGCTCGCTGTGTTGGCGCAACCATGGTCACCTAGTGAGATAGTGTGGTTAAGATTATGTAGCCTTCACTATAATTGGCGACGCCTATGGCGGCGAAAAACCTATTCCTTCTCGAATTTCAATCTATTCTATCTCTACGCTGAATTTCATAAAAATCTGTAGTATCTGTATCTGTAGACTTTAGTAAAAGGGCAACAAACAGAGTCACTTTTGCATTTTGTTTTTTCGATTCTGTGAGAGAGTTATTAATTAGATTGATGAACTTTCTACGATATTTCAGGTCCAAGGTTTTGTATAATCTTTTAGAAGAGATTTTATGTAAGGAAAATGAGCTCTAACTTTCGTTATTGCGACGATAAAGGAGAACCTGTATTGAATAATAAGATCGAGTCCCACATTTATTTATTTGGTTAGGTATTTATCTATATATATAAAATTCAAAGTCCTGACTGACTGACTGACTGACTGACTGACTGACTGACTGACTGACTGACTGAGATATCAACGCACAGCCCAAACCGCTGAACCTAGAGACTTCAAATTTTGCACATAGATACGTTATACAGTGTAGGCATCCACTAAGAAAGGATTTTTGGAAATTCCACCCCTAAGGGGGTTAAATAGAGGATGAATGTTTGTATGAAAGTCCGTCAGTTTTGAAGTTAGGATCTTCAAATTTTGTATATAGGCTGGCAATTGAAAATTAATATTTTCCTGTGACAGCGTTTTTGACAATTCCACCCCCGAAGGGGTGAAGAGGGCGATGAAATGTTGTATCTGGAAAGTCCTTCATTAAATTTATTATTTAGGCTTATGTTCGGAAATTAAAACAAATAAGCAAACACATATTTCGTATTTTTTCGAAAATCTACCCCTTAGAGGTTAAATGGGATAAATAAACCTAAAAATCGATATGGATGTCGTTATTGAGGTTTTATGGTATGACGATTGCAAAAATGGCATTTATTTTGATGTTTAACACGCTGAACATGATTCAACCCCTAAAAGGTTGAAATAGGGGTGAAATTTTGAATGAAAAATCAGGGGGTAAAATAGACATTTCAACTTGAAACTTTGTAGGCTTACTTCTTAAAACAAAGAGGCACCCATTTCGTAAATTTCCCAAAATCAAACCCAGGGGGTAAAATAGGGGATGAATATGTGTATAAAAGCCCGTCAGTTTTGAAGTTAGGATCTTAAAATTTTGTATTTAGGCTGGCAATTGAAAATTAATATTTTCCTGTGTCAGCGTTTTTGACAATTCCACCCCCGAAGGGGTGAAGAGGGGGATGAAATGTTGTATCTGGAAAGTCCTTCATTAAATTTATTATTTAGACTTATGGTCGGAAATTAAAACAAATAAGCAAACACATATTTCGTATTTTTTCGAAAATCTACCCCTTAGAGGTTAAATGGGATAAATAAACCTAAAAATCGATATGGATGTCGTTATTGAGGTTTTATGGTATGACGATTGCAAAAATGGCATTTATTTTGATGTTTAACACGCTGAACATGATTCAACCCCTAAAAGTTTGAAATAGGGGTGAAATTTTGAATGAAAAATCAGGGGGTAAAATAGACATTTCAACTTGAAACTTTGTAGGCTTACTTCTTAAAACAAATAGGCAACCCATTTCGTAGTTTTCCGAAAATCAAACCCAGGGGGTAAATAGGGTAAGTATAGAAACCTAAATCATCTTAAGTACCCTAAAAGTTCTTGGTAGGTACCTAAGCTACTCAGAACTAACTTTTTGATTGTGAAACAGACACTTATTATTTACTAGCTTCCGCCCGCGACTTCGTCCGCGTGGACATTAAATTAAAACATAGAATACTTTTTATCCTGGTTATTGGTCCCCTAAGTATTTTCTCGAATGTCCACGCGGACGAAGTCGCGGGCGGAAGCTAGTTACATAGATAAATATATAATTAGTAACATTATTTCTTTTACTACAAATAATAAAACATTTAAAGGGTTTGACAATAATATTACTTACATCTGAAAAAATTCTCTATATAAGTATAACCTAGGTACTAGCTTCAAAAGATAGAGAGATAATAAGATAAATCAAAACATGTGTAGAGTTACACGTAATTGAGATGTTATATAAATTAAAATTTACAGCTTTCACTCATTATAAAACACTTATTTTTCTTAATTTTACAATCTCCATGGCAACCGTAGGATTTACCGGCCCTGACTTCCATCCAACTCTTTCAAGCCCTTCTTTAGCCGGCAACGATAAGAAACTTTTTAAAATTAGAATTTTGAATTTAGAAGGTATAGACCGTTTCTAGACTCCTATCAGTGGGGTTTGGCGCCAATCCACATTTTATAATTAATATTTTTTTGCTTAATTTTTGAAATATATGATAAATGTAATGAGTGTAGATAAAGTAGTGTATGAGACTGCACATAACTCGGTATTAAAACACTCGTGGACTATTAAAAAACTCGCCAAGGCTTGTTTTTTAAACTACCACTCGTGTTTTAATACCCCTCCTTATGCGACAGTCACATAAACTACTATTACTATTCAGAAACAAAAGAAACCTGCAATTTCACGCCATCTACAGCAACGTTGACAAAAACTAACTGGACTTCCCCGACCAAAGCGCCAGTTCCCAACCCCATCTAACGGAAGTTTGTGGAAACTTAACAAAACCGTCTGAAAAAGCGGGAAAAGAGGCTTTTCATAGAGTTTCCTTCAGAGGCGTTACTGGAGATGGCTCTCTTCTACATAATACATCTGAGCATTGCAGATAAGATAATACACAAGTAGGTAATATGAAATTCATGAGTTTCTGTTGTGCGTGAAGGTTACAGTATAAAAATACCAAACCCAACGTTTGCAAAATTGATTGAACTGTGGAATTTTAAGAGTTGATTTTCCGATACGTAGGTGAAAAGTATCTAATAAGTAAATGATTTCCCAAAAATATCTTGTCCGTGAAAAAGTCGCAAATTAATCATACGACAGGACCTACCTACCCTATAATTTATAAATTTCTCATGTAGGCAGGTATGTTCTTTAGGGAGTGTAGGGAGGGTAGTAGGTCACTAAGAGAGGATTTTTGGAAATTGGGTCCACGCAGACGAAGTCGCGGGGGGAGCACTAGTTACACATAAAAGTAATACACATTTTTATCATGTAAATTATGAATATAAATAACGATTAATAATATAAAGATATGTATTGGAACAGTTTGTCAAAATTCAGAACGAGATGATTTCAATGAAAAATTTTATTAACGGAAAAATACTTAGGGCCTGTTTCACAATGTCTAGTAATACATTAGCTGTTACTTGACAGATAGTCCATACAAAGCATCTCCTAATAATCGGACATTGTGAAACAGGCACTTAATATCCTTTCTATGGAGATTTATCTGTATATGTCGCTCGCAGGCGGATGGTTGAATCCGCCGTATGGTTAAGTCTGGCAGCATGTACCTACCCCTTGGAAATCCTGTAGAACACGTGATAGGTTAGAAATTTAAGGCGATCGCGAAGCGCAGCGAAGCGCAGCGAAGCGATCATCTTAAATTTCGTGGTTATTTATTTTGTGACTCCGTCAACTTATGGGAAGAAAAAATGATCGGCCTAGGCGTTTAATTGAATGGCGGATTTAACCAGTTGGCTGCGTGCGACATATCCTGCGACACGGCACGGGCCACTTAACACCGCCACCGACCACTTTCCTGTAGTACTCAGTTGTTTTTTATTCTAGCTTCTAGTGGCGGCGTTTGTGGCCCGTGTGCGGCGACGGTAAACTAGATAGGTACCTATAAAATAGTAGATTGTATTACAAGGGAGCAAAATAACATATTTACGGCGAGGGCGCTATTTTGAATCCAGAGCGCAGTGAAGGATTCTAAAGTAGAATCCTGAACGCAGCGAGGGATTCAATATACGTCGCCCGAGATGAAAATAATTTTGCGGCCGAGTAATACACTCTACTTTTCATTTCGAATATAAGGAAAGTAAATACACTCTGCTTTTCATCCCCCTCTATAAGAAAAGCAATAAAGACAACTAAAACTATCTAGAAAAATAAAAGAAAGGTGGCGGGGGGCTTTGCTTTCTCTGTTTTTCTAGGTATAATAGGTATATAAAAAATTGAAGTTTTGAAATACCAAAAAAAAAACGAGGAAAAAATTTTTTATATATTTTTTTATATAATTTTTTATCGCTTGCCTCTTAACTATCTCCGGAGTACCATAGGGGGTTGAAAATTTTGTTAAATTTTAGCTACGCTACGAGACGCACCGTTTTTGAGATATTCTCGTTTTTATAAAATTATTATTTTTTTATTTTGCAAGTCCCGTCCCCATACAAAATTAGTTGAAAACTTTTTCATTGCCGATGAGGTAACTCTATGGTTGACTGTAACCAAATTCAGTACCCCTAGTGTAAGTTTTTATGTCAAGCAAACGCAAACTAATTCGATTCCGTATTTATGTCAATTTGTATGAAAACTGTATAAGCGCGCTACTCGCCGCTAGAGGCGCTGCTACAGTTTTTATACAAATTGACATAAATACGAAATCGCGATAGTTTGCGTTTGCTTGACATAAAAACTTACACTAGGGGTACAGTTCTATTCTTAAAATTCATTTCCACCCTAGCAAAGAATATATATATACTAGGGTGAAACGGATAGTTTTGGACCCGCTGCTCAGTTACATACATCACTTTCCGAATCTGAGAGATGAAAAAACATTATAAAGATCAGTCAGAGTTCTTGGCAACCACAATTTTGCATTATTTTATATTCATAAAGCTCAAAAACCCGGAGGCGAATCTCTTTTAACTTCGCGACGTGAACTGACGTCGACAGTCCTAGATTAAATCTCACGTACCTATTATAAAATGGCAAACCGCATGAAACTAACCACTGTATTATTTTAAAAAGAAAAAAGATTACTTTTACTACCTATTTACATTAATATTTTAGTTAGGTACTTATACAAAAATTAATAAAACAATTTTTGCTACATTCATGTTGTCACTTGACTTGACCATCCGCCCCTTTAATTTCTTTGAATATAAATCAAGTCACCTTATATATTATAAAAACATAATATTAATTTACTATGGCTGTTTTCATACCTACTTCTTGGGAAACCTAAGTCTCAAATAAAACTAATTTAATGCTTTATTAAAAAAAGTACATAAGTAATATGTTTTTGATTTAAGATACATATTATTTTAACTAAGAATGCTTTAATAGGCAAAAATATGTTTTCAGGGACATGAAATTAGGGGTAAAAAGTATGCGCATAAAAGTATGCGTATCCGCTACTTTTGCGGAATGCGCTTGAAAACTCTAATTATTGAAAAAAAACGCAAACTTATTTCTATTTAAATACTAACAGATGACGGTCGCGTGCAACATTTAGGCTTGGAAAGTTGGACACGGCATGTAGAGAAAAACTAAGCTAATTTATTTGACTGCAGCTTTTAATTTATTTCACTTTGAGCTTACTTTAAATATTTTTTGTGTAGACACAGAGAGAACTTTTCTGTATTCATAGCTACACTACAAATATGTAAATTAGTGATAATGAATTAAAATATTTTGCAAAGTACATATACTTAATGTATTAATTTCAATATGGGTGAGTGAGTATTAATAATTTTACACATTAGTACCTACTTAGGTACTTACCTATTGTAACATTTGTAACTAATTATTAGATTTTAGTTTTTCAACACTTTAACTTTAATGATACTTGATTTATGATGATTAGGTGAGAAAAGGAGAATTATTTTAATCCATACTCTCCATACTAATATTATAAATGTGAAAGTGCGTTTGTTTGTCCGTCTTTCACGTCAAAACAGAGCAACGGATCGACGTGATTTTTGGTATGGGGATAGTTTGGGAGCTGGAGAGTGACCTAGGCTACTTTTAATTCCGGAAAATTATAAAATTAATGGTAATTAAAATCGATTAACTGTCGTAAAATACAAAACTGTATTTTATAGATTTACATTTATTATGGCTGCTTCCAAAGAGTATTTGTAATCACTGTCGTTTTATTAGCCGGTTTGGATTAGTTAGTGGCAAGCAGAGTACTTACATTTAAAACTTTTTTTCGATTAATTTTATTTTTAGCTGTCTATTTTTAATAGATGTTGATGATACGAAGATCACTGGGTCCTCTAGTATAATAATAATAATTATGATTATTTTAGTATAATTAATTTAGCATTTCTACATAACACTGATCATGAGGTATTTCTAAAAAAACACAATTCAGATAGATCTTCTTAGCACTGTCAACGGAGCAGCTATTTCGACATCAGCTGATATGTCAGGATGGCCGAGCGGTCTAAGGCGCTGCGTTCAGGTCGCAGTCCACTTCTGTGGGCGTGGGTTCGAATCCCACTTCTGACAAGAGTTTTTTTGCTACTTTTCAGTTTATTTAAACAACAACTAGGTACATTATAGGTACAACATATTATGATCGAATGGAAAAGCAGGTAATCTCAATAATGTTTATATTTTTAATTTTGTCTTATATTGTATATTCTTTTAGTGCTTTGGATGACTCATCTGTTAGCTTATAAAATGTTTCAATAAAATAAAATAAACATAAATAAATAATTAAACTAAGTAGTAAAACAAGTTAGTTTTAATCCTATATTGCTTCTATCTTTATTGATTGCATGTATGAGTAAAAAAGTCATAATTTTATATTATTATTATTACTACCCTACCCAGTCATGTGTTACTAAGGAATGTAACTATTAGGTAATCTGTAACCTCTGACCTATAACTTCAACAATCTGTCCATTGATTGACAAACAAACGAAAATAATGATAATGCGTTATCTAATGGTTATCTAGGTATATACTGTGTGTGTGGTTGTAGATCAGCTAGTCTGCGAGTATCTAGAACTATTTTGTTTAATAATTATGTATCTAGCACGTTTATATTGTGTAAAGATTATTATATTTTGTAACTTTAAAGATTAATTACAATATCATTTTGATTGTTTTTAGCTTTTGATTTAAATATCATCAACGCTTTAAAATAGTCAAAATATAAGTATTTACATAACTCAACAGCCAAATAAGCCAAATAATAATGTAAAAAAGCAATTAAACTAATTTCCCAAAAGATTAATGAATCGTTGTTGATTAGTCAATATGATTTTTTTTAACAATATAACACGAAAGGCATAGGTAATTTAATTCTATTTTGTTTTAATATTGTATGATGGAACTGCAAGTGAACTGTTGTAGTTCGATTATAGTGTTTTGTTTTTTGAAAGTTTGTATTTTTCATAAGTACATCGATCTGTCTGCCCCATGATTCACAAACCGACGGAAACGGAATCGGATCGAATTCAGTGGTTTGTCTTTGTCTATTCTATAGTGAGTGACAGAGACAGTGCATACATTTCGATGTCGAGATCCTTTCCGACGGTTTGTGAATCAGGTGGCAGATTTATTACATCAGCATAACCATTTTTGTTAACTTCAATTCGAATAATTACAATAGTTAACAAGATGCATAAACCTAACTAACTTCAACCTAAACATTATGATATTTATTGTTAAGGCGCTATACGACTGAAGCGAGATAGCAATGAGAAGACGACGCACGCGGGAGCGAGACCGATTTTGCAGATTAGGCAATAAAACCACGAAATCACTTCGTAGTAAAAACTATAGCGATAAAAAAATAGTAGATTGTATTACAAGGGAGCAAAATAATATATTTACGGCGAGGGCGCTATTTTGAATCCAGAGCGCAGTGAAGGATTCTAGAGTAGAATCTCGAGCCTAAAATTCCGTTTTTGAAAATATCTCGGTCCCGAAAAAAGTCCCGGCCCCATACAAAATTAGTTGAATTTTTTTTTAAGTACTGCACACCCTTTGCTACACTCCAACCAATGCTTCTTTAATTATGTCCTAAATTCAAATGTCATTGTTTTGAACCCTGTTATGAAGCTGTTCAAAATTCAAATCTCATTTTCATCCCATCGATTCGAAAAGCGATGATTGTTTATCTAATAACAGGGTCCAAAACGATTCATTTTTTACCGTTATGACAAGAGGGTATAAATGAGATTTGAATTTTGAACAGCTTCATAACAGGGTCCAAAACAATGAGATTTGAATTTAGAACATAATTAAAGAAGCATTGGTTGGAGTGTAGCAAAGGGTGTGCAGTACTTAAAAAAAAAATCAACTGATTTTGTATGGGGCCGGGACTTTTTTCGGGACCGAGAAATTTTCAAAAACGGAATTTTATAAAATTGAGAATATCTCGTAAACGGTGAGTCGTAGCTAAAATCTAACAAAATTTTCAACGGAGATACTTATAAGAAATGTGATGGACATATTTTTTTTTATTTTTTTTATTTCAAAACTCATTTTTTTTTCTTGCCCGACTAGCGCTATGATGTATCCGAACGACAAAGAAAGGTAGTTAGTTTGAGTTGTCTTTACTGCTTTTCTTATAGAGGGGGATGAAAAGCAGAGTGTATTACTCGGCCGCAAAACTATTTTCACCTCGGGTGGCGTATATTGAATCCCTCCCTGCGCTCTGGATTCAAAATAGCGCCCTCGCCGTAAATATATTATTTTGCTTCCTTGTAATACAATCTAATATTATACCCTCTTGTCATAACAGGTAAAAAATGAATCGTTTTGGACCCTGTTATTAGATAAACAATCATCGCTTTTCGAATCGATGGGATGAAAAAAATATACCTAAATATTATTAATGTCCACTAATTAAATCAATTTCCAATAGTACCTAGTTATACCTATGTAACCCCATGCATTTTTGAGAATAATCTTGAATTGTCGTATTTTTAGGGGTATTTTCGAAAAGAGAAAAGAAAATTTTGTCGAGGCAAAATCATAAAATCGTGTTTCTGAAAATTTACCAATCTAGATATCTAACCTTCCTATATAATAGTTTAATATCAAAAAGTCCATACTTTTTCCGAGTAAGTTTCGCCTTAATAGATAAACGTTCTTACAATATAAAAACAAAGTGATTTACAAGTTAGCAGTAGAATATATCTGATCTTTATTGTGATCAGCGGTGTACAGCTATTGTATATTTGAACGAAGTGATAACTCGGAATTAACTTTAAATTAAAATGATTTTTAAACGCTTGCCTCGGATTTCCGTGGTTTTGTTGTTTGTCGGTTTGTCTGTGTGTGCCAATAAAATAACTGTGGACTATGAAAATGTTCCGCTGTGACTAACCTTAGAAACTATCTCAGGATACGGACAGTTCATCCCAACATAAACTATGGTGAGTATGTAATATTTATTTCCTAAGCAAAAGTTAAGATATATTTATTAAGCAAAAGTTAGTAAGGAGCTTGAAGGATTTAACTAAAATATAAACTGTTAGATTGCATAATAGAAAAAAAAACTCATTTTTCTTTACGTAGAGCGCAGTTGAAATCTAAAGGTATGGTAAAAAAATCGTCTTGCAAATGTTATTCAATTCCTTATACTTAACGGGCTGTGGGTTTAAGTTGTGCCAGCAATTGTATAACTATAACTGCAATAACTCCGTCTATTGATGCTTTATTGAACGGATATTCGAACCTTAGATCATATTTTTTAGATTACCGAACAAATTTCATTTTTTGAAGTCGGTTTAATAATTATCTAAATGAAATAAATCTGAAAATAATCTAAGATGTAATTAATATAATATAATTAAGATAGCAAGAGAAATGTTGGTTATAATAATACGAAATTATCGTTTAGTAAATTAGCTGTTAAAAAGAATGACCATGACATTTTAATGATTTATCATTAGGTACCTACTCAATTCATTTCATACAATAATCTTACTAATATTATAAACGCGTAGGTAAGTTTGAAAGGATTTTGTTATTTAATTCTCCTAAATTGAACAGATAATTATGGTATAAGTAGCACATACGTCGTCTATAAATATTTCTATGGGAACGGGTCCATGAGGGCAAACCGCGGGGCGCAGGCAGTCAGATAGCTTAAATAAGATTGAGGCAGGTTATTACATACTATTGTTGTACATTGCTATGTGAGTTTGAGCATTGCTATGTTACTTTAAGGCGATGAATCCCGACCGAAATAGGCACGCTAACGCTTGCTCGGCCGCGCTCGATACACTTCACGCGGACGCAGCGGCAGCCGGCAGTGAACTGTGAACTCGCGAGCGCCCCGCGAATCGAAAATCACTTAAAATTCAATTAAAAATTAAATAAAAAAAAAATTACATTTATGACGGCCGGAATCCCTCGGCTAATCAAAGACAATTATTTTCGTATATTTTTCACTAACTAAAACCAAGTATACTGCAAGTAATACGATATTTGGATTACGATTAGATGGATGTTTGGGATTTTATTTGACACAGTAAAATATGACCAATCGAAAAAATACGGCCGGAAGCACTAGATAAATAACTGTAAAATAACATATATTTTTTCCAAGTTTTAAGTACTTGTGATTTGCGAGTAATCCATAATTTAAAATACCCTATTTTGGGGAATGCCCGCCTTAAACTAACAGTGTACTGCGAATTGTATGCAATAACATGCCTCCTGTAATTCAGCCTTTATGTTCCTAGTTTCATGATGTCTTGCTTTTCATTAAGGTATAAATGCTAGAACAAAACAGTTTTTCTTAGAAAACCCAAAATATTCTCCTTATTATTCACATCACATCAGATGATCCGATTTCAACGCCTACGCCTACCCAAAACAAAAGACAGTTTTGTTTAGTCACGGTAAGGTAATGTTATTTATCTATAATACCGTGATTTAGTTACAATGGAAGATGTACGAAAATAATATTTCGTTCAAAATTAGTAACAAAACCATGAGGAATATGAGTAGAGTCTCCGATAAGTTTGTAGAACTCTGCTCTACCGTTTACTCTACCCGGTGTACACCGGGCTCAAATGGCTTTTTTTTGTATGAAACACAAATATGTTAAAAAAGTGAATAGGTACCTAACAGATTTGATTTGACGACCTCCGTGGCCGAGTGGTGTATGTACCGGTTTTCATGGTGCCACTATCTCTATAGGTCCCGGGTTCGATCCCCGGTCGGATAAATAATGGAATTGAACTTTATAACTTTTTAATATTTCCTCGGGTCTGGGTGTATGTAGTAATACCCGTCGTTGTTTCCAATTTCCGTAATACTAGTGATAAAGCTACTATAATTTGGTATTGGAACAATGTATGTGATGGTGTCTAATGTCCAATATTTATTATTTACAAGCTGACCCGGCAAACGTTGTTTTGCCATATAATAGTGGACCCGGTCACCAACATCTTGTGTGTGTGTTTACTGTTTATACACCAAAAGTTGCCTACACCAGACAACAGATAGCGCTAGTTACACACTAACCAAGCGGCCCAAGCTTGGTCTCTATTTCCTACATACAAAAAATTACTCTGTGAAGCAGAGTGAGTGTCAGATAACTCTGCGCGCATGCGCGACTGGGGCATTTTTGGCGCTAGTTATAGTAGTTTTTTTTTATTCTAAGCTTATGCAAAATATTAGTATTCGATTTTGACCGTGCAGACGTCAGTGATTACTACTCTTTGGCAACGGCAATGGAAGAAATGACAGTTTTGTTTATACGACAGTTTGTAATGTAGGCGGTTCGGGACGACTAAATAATAACACCTGACTGCGATTAATGGCATTTATTAATAAGGAACAATTACTTATATACTTAGTAGAGAGAGATGAGTGTGTGCATATAAGTAGCTAGTACACACACTACACCTCCCCCCTAAAATGAAAAAAAAAATAAACACAAATACAATTTTTTTTACCTATTTGTTGACAAAATAAACATTAGGTAAGTAAGTAGCTAATATTCAAAATTAAGTGAAAAACATTTTTTTTAAACAGATCTAAATATACCTACAATATATGACGAAGCTAAAGTCAATACAATCAGCATTGTACAAATACAAATTATAACAAAAATATAATATTTTGTTAAGTTATTTAAACTAAGTCTTACTTACTTAAGTACTTATTTGAAACACAAATAGATATAAATTTCAATAACAAAATACTTTAAGTAATTATAATCTTGTTAGCTACTTAAATCATTACTATCATTATTATTATTAAT
This sequence comes from Crambus lathoniellus, assembly GCA_949710035.1. Lineage (NCBI taxonomy): Eukaryota > Metazoa > Arthropoda > Insecta > Lepidoptera > Crambidae > Crambus > Crambus lathoniellus. The sequence goes on from OX453310.1 coordinate 24,534,421, forward strand.
CCAAAATCAATAATTGCTTTTTAAATTTTCACAAGTACCTATTCGTAATTTCTCATTTCCTTTGATTGAGGACATTTTAAATCAAACTTAGTGAGTATTTACCTTTATAGTAGGTAATATATTTTATAATATTCTGATTTATAGGTACGTAAGTATAGATTGCACAGACCTACGTCACGACAAATAATAGATTTATAAAATTATTAATTATATTAAGAAAAAAAATTACCATCACAAAACTCTGTAAAACTAACTAAAGTACCTCGTTATGAGTTTTAATCTGCACTTTAATAGTTTACTTTATTTAAATTCAAAATTCACGTTCACGTTTTCAAAAGAGCTTTATTTTTAACAACTGTAATAATTACCAAATGCAAACCTACTTTTCTCTTTTCTAACATTATTTCTAATTATTCCATTCATTACTAAGTTATTACCTTTGAACGATACTTTCGTTAAATAAATCTCTCATCAAAATTATAGTTACACTCAAATACTATACCTACTACTCATGTTCATATTAAATTCAAAATAGTAAAATTGTAAAATACCAACTCTCTCTTTCTCTCTCAACTCTTTAAATTCTCTAATAAAGGTATCTCATTATCAAATATTATCTCTCAATATTCATATTTGACTACACTGTATATCCTACTCTGCTCGTTATAATTAATCACTTTATTTCATATAGGTATCGGTACACTTATTTACTCATACACATCGTCTAGGTACTTTACATATATTCAATCGCCCGGCGCCGGCGTACTTTTATTTTTATTTAATTATTTATATTGGTACATAAATTCATATTTATTTATAGTCGACTTCATAATTCATTATTATAAATGGACAACTTAGTGCCATTTGGGTTGTGCGCACAACCTATATTTGGGGGTCATAGTTTAAGCCTCTTTGGACTCCAAAATTTCACACTGAGGAAGCTCGTTCACACTATGTTCGAAATAAAGGATCTGACCTCCCATGTACCATTTCATTATATAGGGTCACGATTTAAGACATCTTATTTGGTCTCCAACAGTATCCAAAGGGGAATCTCGTTCGCACCTTGGTATAACTGAAGGACCTGATCCCTATAGTACCTCTCATTTAATGTGTACCGTACTATCGAGCATATTTACATTATCATTTCAAACCAAAACCTACTAAAAAAAAACCTATCATACCTAAATGAATATAGGGTAAATAATGATTTCATCGCTCTTGGGTGATCAGTCCAATCGCATGTGAAACATTATAAACCATATAATTCCCTATCTTCAATAAATAAAAAAAACACATTTCAACAATCTAAAACCTACATAATAAAAACAAACCTATACCTTTTAACCTATGCTGTACCTAATCATAATCTAAAAGTTACGAAAAGATTTTTCATACAGCTACGTATATCTTCTTTACCTACTTATACCTACTTCATAACAATTCCTAATCTTTTCCAAACTAATTCTAACCATTTCCCAACATTTCTTTTACTCTACTTTATTTTTCTCTTTATCATATTCCAATAATTCAAACCATTTTAAAATAATTATTTACTTTTATCTTTACAACAAAAAATTCCAACTCTCAAAGTTATTAATACCTAGATCCGGTAAAATATTTCTTTGCAATTAAAGTGACACTATTCTTATAAGGTTCCAATTTTCCGCTTAACCAGCAAACTCGTGTGGGATTGTTTATAACCGACTTATGTTTCTACTGCACTAAATTAACAGCTTGCATAAATGGATGTGGAATATATTCCACGTAATGCCGATCGAAATACAATACTTTGTCTTTCTATATCAGGCATGTTTGTATTAACTAAAACATCGGATTGCATCACTAATAAATAATATGTAAAATTTGTTTCTATCACCAGTATGAATTTATTGAACTTACGTTAATTTCTGAACACAAACTAATGAATTTGTTGATTTGTAAGTATATCCGTATGTATTTTAAATGTACTTTTGTGCCAATAAAATATGATATAGATAAAATATAAACCGGCATCATAACAAATTAATTATTGACCTAATCATAACAAAAAAAAAAAAAACAAATGCTTATAGAATATTAATTCCGACCGACTGAACAATATGTTTCTACTTTTAATATACTTACGAACAGTTTTTTTACCTCTTTATACCTAAACAATAAGATCTCGTAAAATCAAATAAATTTTAAGTGTCGATCTAATTAAAATATTGATTCTTTGTAAGTTATTCATAATGAAATTAGTTATTTTTTTTTTTTAACTTTAATAAAAAAATGTGTAAGAAACATGTTTAAGTAATTAAAGATTTTCGAAAATACCAAAAAGAATAAATTTTTTTCATCAAATACTTAAATACATAACGAATGAATAAATGTTTACCTAATAGTGCAAGGGACAAAATATTTCAGAATACAAATAAAAACGTAAAGAATGCAATGCAACTCCTGCAACATATGTATAATTTTATATGATAAAACATTTTTTTTTATTATAAAGTTAAAATCTTATGTAAGTATGGATACCTACCTATTACGTAAAGCCAAATAGACGTTTCTTTAAATATTGTAATTTTATTTTAAATTAAAATTACGAGTTGCTTTTCAATGAAGAAGAAGGCTATATGTGAATTTATGATGTAAGAAAGAATATCATAATAATTTCTTTAAAAAAAATTAAAACGGACACGAAATATAACTGACAATCGAAATTTAAAATTAAGCTTATTTAGTCTCTATAATTTGCTTTTAAAAATTAAAATACTTTTACTATGAACTACAGAATCACAAGCTCAAAATAAAGGAAAAATAAACTGCATACTTTGAAATTATTCGGGTCCATTAATTAAACTACTTATTAAATGAAAAGAAAAACATTTCCATAAAAATAGAAAAATATCGTACTTTTTTTATTCACCAAATTCGTAAGAAAATGTAGATACACATATAATAATTCAATACTATTTTTCACATCGTTTACTTAGATTTAATAAGTTAACCCAAATTAGAAAATTCACGCGAACATCATTGGAACATGCAATAAATTTTCGATACAAATACCACACGTGTTGCTTGGTCAGCAATGTTTACTTGTGCTCAATTACGAAATTTATGCCACAAGGTTCAATAATTTAAGTTGATTTATAACTGATTGACTTCAAAAAGAAAAAGAAAATAAAAATATCTAAAGGAACCATACGAATTTAAGAAAAAAAAAAACAAAAACTGTTAATTTCACTTAACTACTTACAATCGTAGTAGGTAACTTCCTATCACGAAAAACAAAAAAATAATTATCAGTGTTAAATTTACCTTAAAACCAATAATCAATCATCGATAAATCAGGGTATCGGGAATCCAAAACTGTGAACATAAAAAAACAACATTTACAACATTATTAAACCCTCAAAATTAATCCTGCCAAAGTAAAATTCTTATTCGTAATTGCGAAATATTACGCTGTTTCTAACTTCTGTGCAATCATTACTATAAATCAGATTTGTTTTTTTCATATTCCAAAAACATATTGAAACACTTCAAAATAATGTCAATTAATAATTAATTACTTAACACATTATGTACTTATGGTTAAAATAAAAAAAGACATAATAAGAGATATAAAAATATCTAGCAAAAAAACACATTATTATAAAATTATAAGTTTTGGTTATGTTAAGAAACATAACTTATGTATACATTACATTACACACAAAAAATTCTTTTAAAACATGTCCTTTAAACGTCAATTAAGTACCTAATTACTTTCAAACAGTTTTTTTTTCAAATGAACAGAAATTATATCAATAATAATTTAAAATTCTATCAATTAAATCGTATTTTTTTTTTTACATAAAAGCAGTTTGTCTCAAACAAATAACAATTAAGTAATAAAAGAAAAAAACATAAATGGTCGAAATCAAACCTCACTTGTCTTGGCTACCGCACTTGTCTATAATACCGATTAGAATTTTGTCGTTTTTGAATCCCTGTTGTCCTTAAATATGTTCCTTGACCGGATCAGCTCCCTGCTGCATCCACTTCCGACCCCAACATCTCCCGGCACCCTGTAGGGGTCATCACCTCAGCAGCAGCATCACAGTAAACAGCAACGAACACTTCTTGACATTTTAATTTTGATTGTCCATTTGTTTTTTATTGAAGAATAAATTTTTAATTTTGATACCTATATTTTAAATTAATTAACAGCTATATTGTCCACATTATTAGTTACGTATTAGAATGTATTTTTAGTCCTGTCTTTTATTTAAAACACCACTGTCACCTTTATTATTTATCAGTTTGTAATTTATTTATCACTCATAGTCCTTTTTTTGGGTTCCGTATTTTTTTTAACTTATTTCCACTATTAAAACCATCTGCGCAGCGCCGCCGACAGGCAGCACTGGCAGGGTCGCCATGTAATGTAGGCGGTTCGGGACGACTAAATAATAACACCTGACTGCGATTAATGGCATTTATTAATAAGGAACAATTACTTATATACTTAGTAGAGAGAGATGAGTGTGTGCATATAAGTAGCTAGTACACACACTACAAGTTAAATGACATAGTTTGGCATCACACGACTGTACAGTACCACAAACTTTGCTGTGCCGGTGGCCAAAATGTGAAACTAACGTGTTTTTTTAAATGTCATTTTGCTGTCAAGTTGATGTCCAACCATAGCGCTGCTGGCGGCTGAAATTCTCAGAACTCAGGGCCAGTTAAATTGCTACAAAAAAAAGAAAAACGTACGTAGCGCCGCTGTCACCGGAACAGAAAAGGTTGTGGCACTGTACTCAATGTTAATATTAATATACATATATTGTGTTTATTTTTGTGGCTTGTATAGTGTGATGTTGTTTACTCGTTGTGTGGGCCAAATAAAATAATTTTCTTTCTTTCTTTCTTTAAACGATTTTTCATAGAAAATTACAATTGTTACTCAATTTTTCGGAATAATAAGTAGCCTATGTTACTCTCGAGCTCCCAAACTATCCCCATACCAAATATCGAGTCGATCCTTTGCTCCGTTTTGACGTGAAAGAAGGACAAACAAACAAACAAACAAACAAATAAACAAACAAACAAGCAAACAAACACACTTTCACAATTATAATATTAGTATGGATATGGATTATTATTCATGTCAAACTCGTCAGGAACTTTTAGGGGCTACTTTTTTTCTCCCTGTTTGTAGGTATTTCATACAGAGTCGTCAAATTGAAGAATGAACTTTACACGTAAAATCACAATAGAAAAAGCTTATCCTCCATAGAAAGTGTAACCAATTCCTGTTAATACGCTGAATTTCATTAAGTCAAATATTAGTTCCTCACGTACCTGTAGAAGCAAGTGGAGGGGTTTGGCTTGCCCGTACAGGTGTTTGAGTCGGTCGCTGCCTACAAAGCCGGTACCTACTTGTGATCAACAGGATAAATAAGTAATTTAACTACTTACTTCAGATGAATGCCTCGCTTACCTGCGGAAGCAAGCGGAGGGCCTTGGCCTGCCCGTGCAGGTGTTTGAGCCGGTGCCCAGAAAGCCTGTGCTGGTGATGACCTGGGAGGGCACGCAGCCCAACCTCACCTCCATCCTGCTCAATTCGCATATGGACGTCGTCCCTGTGTTCGAGGTAAGACTCAATAGCATAAAGAATCGGGGATTTTGAAAAGTTTAAAGTCCCGTTTTCATAGATAGTCCCAATGGTAATGGAAATTGTGAAGATAATAATATATTATACACCTTGTGGAGATCCTTGAGGAAGGCCTATGCCCAGCAGTGGGCGTCGTTCGGCTGACATGATGATGATGATGATACACCTAATAATTGAAAATTTGTCAGCTACCAGACCCACATTTTACAAATTAATGTTTGATTCTTTAAAATGGGCTAATATTATGAAGAATTCTACAGTCCGCAGCACAGGTGGTGCACGTATATATTTTTTTAGGAAGTCTCATACTTTTTAGTGATCGCTACATATTTATTTAACAGAAAAGCTGGCACTACCCTCCGTTCGAAGCCCGTTTGGTTGACGGCGTGGTGTACGGGCGCGGCGTGCAGGACATGAAGTCTGTCGGCATCCAGTACATTGAGGCCATCAGGAGGCTCAAGGAAAGCGGCATCCGGCTCAAAAGGACCATACATCTTAGTTTCGTCCCGGGTAATTCCAATTTACTCATACACAGAGAGCGTTTTCGCACTTTGAAACTGTACAACCGAAACTAAATGGTTACTGTTTCGTTTGTAAATACAAATTAAATTGATTTATATTTTGCAAATATTGTTGAAAGTGAGTCCCAAGCTTTTGTTCACATCCGCGGTCAGTTGGTGGCGATGTTGATCTACTTATTTTTGATATAAGAGCAGGTATAAATCACATGCTCTTTACACCATTCTTTTGTGCCAGCAGATCATTCGATTTTTTTATGAAATAAGGAAACTAAAGAAAATGGTGTACCGTCTACATTTTAGCAGAATCCATGTTTTATGGTGTTTACAGATGAGGAGGTTGGTGGTCATAAGGGAATGGGAGAGTTTGTGAAGACGGAAGATTTCAAGAAGCTTAACGTAGGCTTCGCTTTGGACGAAGGCATCGCTAGCGCGACTCCCAACTACCTCGTGTTTAACGGCGAAAGGAGCATTTGGCGTAAGTACCTTGATAGGTGTACTACGAAAGCCGCTCCTAATAAGTCCTATTAAGTCCATACCACATCCAAACTGCGCGGCTAGAGCGGGCGCGGGCGCGGTTGCGCTATTTCAGTTGGTTCGTCACATATACTTATTTTATTAGACGTCTGTGACAAGCGTGCAATGAATGCAGAAATACTTAGTGAAAATTTATTATGTCAAGCAACTATGGGAAAGTATTCCTCATCCAATCTGTCGCTATCATAAATTGTTGTTTCAGTTTTCCATTTGCTTATATATTTTCAATATACAAATGCCAATAAAGTTCATTTCACTTTAAACGTTGCCTACAGATCTGAAAATAATCTGCAATGGTAGATCCGGTCATGGGTCTCTCCTGCTTCCTGACAACAATGGCGAAAAGGTAACGACACTTTGTCTTGTTCTCTATATCCACTGGATTTTTAAGATAACTTTATAGTTAAGGCGCTACTCGGAAAAAGTATGGACTTTTTGATTTAAAACTATAGGACGGTTACAGTTGTTACAAATCTGGATTTATCTATTAAATCCTTTATCTAGATTCGTATAGTTTCAAAAACACGATTTTATGATTTTTTCTTTTCGAAAAGACCTCTAAAAAAATACGAAAATTCAAGATTATTCTTAAATGGGGTTACTTACAATATTGGAAATTGGTTTAATTAGTGGACACCAATAATATTTAGGATCGTATAGAAGCATTTTTTTAAAAATCGCTGTAGTGTTTTAATACCAACTGATTTTATGGTTTTTTGCCTAATCTGCAAAATCGGTCTCGCTTCCGCGCGCGTCGTTTTCTCATTGCTATCTCGCTTCAGCATATTTTTTTCGAGTACCGCCTTAAGACAGTAGTGCCACTTATCATATCACTATTTTCAATCACGCGATTCAATCGGTTTTGTGTCGCCTATTTGCAGCCATTTGTCAGTGGGCCATTATTACGGCTAAAGATTTGTAAAGCGATCCTACACTAATTAGTACTTAGCGTGTCAATGTCTGTCTCGACTGCAGTATGTAAGTATTCTGCAAAAACACTGCCTGTGTCAGGGGGATGTCACTCCGCAGTTTAGGTACGTTCGGCCGGCGCGCCTGCCGGGCAGGCGTATGGCAGAAGGATGCCGCTCGGCTCGTACGCTCCACGTTCGCGCGTAGAACGATCGATCATTTCTGTGATTTTTGTGCACCGAACAATGACTACTAAACGTTTTTATAATCCGTATATAAGATACTGTTGTGTTTACGGGTGTCTTAATAAAAGAAATAACAAAAGAAACAACAAAACCGAACTCGCAAGTCGCTCGCAACCCTAACCAGCGAGCGAGCTGTTTGAGACATTCATAGAAATAGAAACGCTCGCGCGTAGATATTGAGTACAGTTTTGCTTGCATGCGCGAACTCTAGGTTATTATAACAGTAGGCAAGCGATGACAAAGCAACCGGAATTGGACTTTATTTCCACGCAGAAAGATTTATTTTTATTTGAATGAGCTTGCAGAGTGAGTCTTCTGTGCCTTAGCACTATTATTTATTCTGTGCCTGTGTTGCATGGGAAATGATATTATGGCGTTACAAATTTTAGACTGTAAAGAAATGCCATTTATATATAGTTACTTATATAAAATAAAATAAAATAATAAGTCATTCATTTTCCTTGACGTCATCATCAGGAAAATGACTGAGATCAGATAATAGATTGTAATGTGTGCTTAAATTGATGGACGAACTTGTGGGAAAATTACACTAATATTTTTTTTAGTACTTACTTAGTATTTTTTTATTAGTAAAACAAAAGTAGGTAAGTAGGTAGTCCAGTTATATAAGCTAAAGATATAAAACAAAAAAGTTTATTAGTATATATTTATCCATTATCTAGTTTCCATAACACAGTTTCTTAGTGAAAACTAATTTATGAGCTAGGTAATTGATGAGTTTTTAAGAAATTTATTATTACTTATATTATTTTATTAGTTTCTAATACTGTGTTACTCAATAAAGTTATTAGTAGCATTGTAAGAAATTCCAAGCTCTATTTACGTACAGACCTACCTATAGAATTAGGATAGGGATATCTTTAGTTATGCTAATACTCGTATGACATGACATCCTGCGGAAGTTTGAACTCCAGTATTGGTACGAAAACATCACATTATCATAAAACGCTTCACAGAAAGCTCACAGCTCCAGAACCTGCATAAGATTATACTTACTAAAATGAGCTTTATGAAATGCAAATAAGAGCTAATTTACTGCCTACTATTACACTGAGATTCAGCACGATTACTCTAATGCGTTGAGAGTGCGAAGCTGCCTTAATTGCCATTAGTAAGGATTCCTTTATTTATGTAATTAATTACTGAGGGTCGTTTGAGCAAATTGAATGGAGGTTCACCGTAGTTGGTACGATAATTATTGGAATGTGTGCTTTAAGGAATTGGAACAAACAAACTGTTTCTCAGTTACCTTTGGTTATGCTTTTGGCCTTACCGTGAGTTGTCAGAGCAATATCAAAGTAATATTGTAAATAAGGTGCAGCTATACCACAGAATAATATTTGTATATGCAGTGTAGAGCTTCTTCTTTAATCAGCATTATGTAATATTACCCGCGCGGTACTCGTTCCCGTGGGAATATCAGAATAAAATATAGCCTGTCTCACTCGGGAAGAAAATAGCTTTCTAATGGTCAAGGATTTTAAAATTCGGTTCAGTAGTTTTTGAGTTTATTCGACAAGAAACAAAAATATAAATCTCTTCTGACTCAAAACTAGCTCCGATGGAACTCGAACCTACGACATTTCACTATCCGGTCGAATACTCTAACCACTGAGCTTCGGTCGTTCAATATTTTCAATAATGCCTCTCCAAATATATCTCGATCTCGATTTCCAAATACAACTACTTACTTAAATCTTATTTGACGTCGTCCTCCACAGGTATACTCTGTTATTTTTGCAAGTTTCTAATAAGAGCCCTATGCTCGCCATTAAAAATACCTACATCTCTTCTATCCATACCTTCAAAATAACGTGTCTTTTGAAATAAGCTGTGGTTACATAGTGCAAGCAGCTCTAATTAAGCCGGACATTCCATTACTGACATTCCATGGATTCATATTAGATAGGCAGAAACGAATGTGCCTAATCAGAGGCCGTGTGAGCGCTGGCCGCGGGCCAACTCGGCGGGAAATGAAATCGTCCATAATTGGACATCGTTGGACATGCTCACGAATAACGTGGCAACTGATGGGTTTATGAAAGTCGTTGACGATGTTACCTTTAACTAGCTAGGGCTGGTCAGGATATACTACTTGCCGAATGAACCTACTCCAGAGGAAATGAAATCGTCAATAATTGGACATGGTTGGACATGCCCACGAATAACGTGGCAACTGATGTGTTTGTGAAAGTCGTTGACGATGTTACCTTAAACTAGCTAGAGCTGCGCTGGTCAGGATATACTACTTGTCGATTTGTCGAATGAACCTACTCCAGTGGAAATGAAATCGTCCATAATTGGACACGGTTGGACATGCCCAACTGATGGGTTTATGAACGTCGTTGACCATGTTACCTTAATCAGCAAGGGCTGGTCAAGTTTAATATTTGCAAAATGTAGCTACTCCAGGGAAAATGAAATAGCCCATAATGGGACAAACCTGGCCATAACTAGGCTGAATAACAATACATCTGATGGGTTGATGATCAACGTAACTTTACGATAGTTGGTAATTAGCTAGTTGGCTGATCGTAGTTGAAAAATTCAGGACTAATACCTATGGCATTTCAATAGAACTTATTTAGCTCTAAATACAAAGGTGCTCCCTCATACTCGTAATAATACTCGCAATATGGCGAGGCGAGGATTTTCTGCACAAGCCACATGAGAGAACATAGTAGCCGAAATTGTCCGAGCAGCGTCATCATCCTATAAAGTGCTAAACACAGTAACTTATGGCGAGTTACCCAATAACTCAAATGTAGTACCTATTTTTCCAGCATAAAAAGTCACTCTCCAGCCAGCCTATGTCACTGTCCAAATCTCCAGCCTAGCTTATGTCACTCTCCAGCTTCCAAGCTATCCAATATCCATACCTAAAATTAAGTCGAACCCTCGCTCCGTTTTGCACTTTCACATTATAATATTAGTAAGGATTACGGAAGTCAATGAGATGAGCATAATATGATACAAATAAACAAGTGACTACTGTTGAGTCGTCGCGGTGCCCGCACATTGCCGCAGCTTGATAAATGAAGTGCTGCCGCTTTTCTGGCCTTCTGCCAGCTAACTGCTTCTACTACTGAATTAATCGCGCGTTAATCGAATTAAACTATATACTTAACTGCACTGCAACACATAATTAGTGATATCTGCATTGCATTTAAGATACCGGACGTGTATATGTGCAAGTGCTCGGTTCACTTATTTGATTAAACTTCATGTAGGTATAGGAGTTCGATACATACAGATACAGTAGCAAAAAATATCTTATGTCTGCATGAATTTATAAACAAGTTCCTACTTTTAAACAAGAGACATCGCTCTTACCACAAAGTAACTAAGTATAGCTAAAATCAAGTGCAACGACAGTACCAATAACATTCAGAATTTCATAAAACCGTTTTGGAAGATTTCCACCACGGAAGTTAAAAACCTTTAGGTACAGCAACTGTTAGGAAGTCTACTAGCAACTCCTTTGAATAAATTTTACAACCTTCTTTTCAGTAGTACCACAGTCTATATATTTCCCTTCCCGTAGTACCATGGCCCGCTATTAATTCTCGGCTGAAGCCATCTTCTATCTCGCTCGTGTCACCGCAAGCAGCCGAGAAATAATAGCGGGCCATGGTATCCCGTAGTACCATGGGCCGCTATTATTTCTCGGCTGCTTGCGGTGAAACGAGCGAGATAGAAGATGGTTTGGTAGTACCGGTTAATTAAGACATTTTCAGCATAGAGCGGTAGTTGGAAACCTAATGACGGCTGCCGAAACTGAATACTAATTACGTTATCAACAGGATCAGAACGAAGTCGGGAAATCACCATTAACATTAACCACTGTCTACAAACCATTAGTTACGCTTGGTGTGTTCTTCTTGATAATATTTGAAAGAAGATCGATCGTTTAATTTTTTTTATTTTTAATACAATGTGGAGTTGACAATGCGACAATAAATGAAGACATTGATGACACAAATTCATAGAAGTATTTCAAAATTACCAAATTATAGAAATTCATTTTTTTTTCAAACGAACTAAATACTACCAAAACAGCTTCGATTTACAATAACACCTAGTTCAAAACAGATACGAAACCATATTTTGTAATACCCAAGGAAGTTGTACGTAGTAAATTACAACGCCAGATCAATAGGTAGGTATGTCAACGAGACGCGAAACTTTTTGCGTCATTCGTATTCTGTAACATTCATAGAAACGAAGTTTTTACAAAAGAACTGTGACTAAACTATTGGATATTTTTTCTAATGCAGACTGTGACCGTTATCTATCAGATACCTATACGATATTTTATTGTCGCATTCTCGTCTCCACATTGTATAAAGTTCTATAATCGTAGCACATTAAACAATACAGTTATTTGAGTTTCAGAAAAATACCCATGCTGTGATAAAATGCTATTAAATACAAGCGCAAATAAAATGTTTGCAATAATATCCGTATGACATTGATAAATTAGTGCGAGTAGATGTAACCAGTATATCTCTCTGGTTATCTAATAGAGGTTGATAATATAAATTGTACTCACGACGTTTTTCCAAATGTGGATATAGGGTGAATACGCTAAACGTCGGCCCCCTTACGGATTTTCTCACTTTGGATCGCTCTGGCTCCATCGGTTTGGAACTAAAGATAAATTGTGATGCGTTTTGAGATAAGTTGATAAATCTATTTTATGTTTCTAGGCATAAGGTTGACTTCTCTACTATAAGAAAAAAGTATTAAGGTACTAAAGCGTCGAGAACGAAAAAACCCTAAAGTCGGCCGTTTACTGCCTATAGTCGGTCGCGTTTTTCCCAAATGTCGGCCGGGTATAGGGTGTTTCAAATTAAAACAATGAAAAATATTAACATGATTAATTTTTTTAAGTAAGTATACTTACATATTTTGTTTTTGTTGTTTTTTACACTTTAACAATGTTAGTATAATTAAATTAGGTACCTATAGTTAAATAACAAAGTTAAACATCACAATAAAATTAAATAAAAGTAAATAACTAAGTAAGTACTTATGTCATAAAAATTTGAATTTAAAACAGAATTTAATAATCAAAGAGGTTGAAAAAATACTAAGGTATATCAACAGTGGTTGTTAGTTAAACTTTCACGTCACCGTTATAGTATTTAAGAATGATAAAATAATATGACGTCTTCCTAATAGTACTTGAGAATGATAAAATAAGTCAGATAAAATAAAAATAAAGGTTTATAAGTAGTTTTTTTTATGCTGTGGTAAACACAAAAGTAATCCTCCTGTATAGTGGCGGTCGAATTTGAGGATGGCCGACATTATGACCTTTAATATCTCTAAAGTCGGCCCCAGTTTAGTGTACCTTATATCTCGTGATTAAACTAATATCACCCCGGCCGGTATTTGGCTATTAAACGTAAAATGGATTTATTTACCTTAAGGCTTTGCGAATTCTCCTATTCAGCCAATGTGATTAGTAGAATTTTAATTTATAAAACAGACTGCATTTACTTTAAGTCGGCCCCGGCCGAGTAATCATAATCATAATCATAATCATAAAGCTTTATTTGCTAAAAAACATGGTAATATGGTCTTAGTACACTTTAAAGGGCTCATGTTTTGCTATTAGTAATACAGCATGCAAATACAATATTGTTCAATATTTAGAATTAATTAGGTATCCTGATCAAGATTGGAATACTAGGTAGGTACAGTTTTTTTTAAAAATTCATAATAAAATTATTCATTAATTTAGCAAAATGTCAAAATAATAATATAAACATTCGATTTAATTACTTAGGTCAATATCGTCAAAAATGTCGAATTATGTGTTTTCGTCAAAAAACTCTTTTATGTCATAAAAAGATTTTTCAATCAACCATTGCATTAATTTCTTTCTAAATAAATGTGCGTTCAGTTCTTTAATATATTTAGGTATTTTATTATATATTCGTATACACATCATTAGAACACTCTTCCAATACTTGGCTGAATGCGGTATTTCTTTTAGCACAAGTTTATGAGGGTCTCTGTGAAGTCTATAATTTTGTTGCGATGCATTTTTAAATAGCTCCTTGTGTTTTTTGACAAAAATACACACCTCAAAAATATAAAGGGACGGCAGCGGCAACAAACCCATACATTTAAAATGAGGTTTACAAGATACATCGGGCGGTATCCCACATATGGCTCGTATGCACTTCTTTTGGGCAACAAACGCTTGATTTTTTAATGTACTATTTCCCCAAAATATAAGTCCATAGCGCAAGACCGATGCTATGTGAGCATGCAATCGCAGTCGCTTTATTCGTCGCATTTTTAACTTGGCCAAGAGCATAAGCAAAGGAGTTGACTTTTTTGCAAACATTGTCGACATGTACTTTCCAATTTATATCTTGGTCGATAGTAAGTCCCAAAAACTTAGTGTCAGAAACTCCTATTTTCGGTATGTTTAAATTAAAATTCAAGCCTTTGTGTTTAGACTGATTGAAATTTATATATTTAGACTTATTTAAATTTATTTGTAAGTTATTCATATTTAGCCATATTAATATTTTGTCAATTGTACTGTTAATTTCAGATTCGTGATCATTTATAGAATTATTTTTTTTGTCAGATGTCACAATTATCGATATGTCATCAGCGAATAATATTATTTTATGGTCTATTACTGTTGCTAGGTCATTAATATATACTAAAAACAAAAGAGGGCCCAAAACACTAGCTTGTGGGACACCGTATTTATTATATTTGTATTGCGATTTATGTGGCAATGATTCATTATTCAGTACCCTATTTATAACTACAGATTGCTTTCTATTACTTAGGTAAGACGATAACCATTTTAGTGCAGGTCCTCGAATACCAACTGATTCTAATTTTAGCAATAAAAGATTTTGTGAAACGTAGTCAAAGGCTTTAGTTAAATCAAAAAATAGTCCCGTAGTCAAATTATTATTATTTAATTTTGTCAAAATTGAACTTATTAAATCAAAAATAGCTAGAGCAATGCCTTTATTTTTCTGAAAGCCGTATTGTTGGCTTTCAATAATTTTATATTTATTGAAAAATTCCATCAAAATCTTATGCATGCATTTTTCAAACACTTTGGAAAATATCGACACAAGACTGATTGGGCGATAGTTTTTAATGTTACATCTATCACCTTTTTTAAATATTGGCTTTACAATCGATAGTTTCAGAGCTTCTGGGAACGTCCCTTCCGAAAAAGACATATTGATTAAGTGTGTTAAAATTGGTGATAATTCTTTTACACAAGCTTTAATAATTTTTGTATTTATAGCATCAAAGCCTTCTGCGTTAGTTTGATTTAATGATAATATTTCTTTCTCTAATTCAACCTCAGATATCGGTCTAAGAAATATTGAATTCGGTTTCATTGGTAATTTGTATTGACCCGGTTCAGTTCCACTACTAGAGTTATTTATTGAATCTATAAAATAATTATTAAAAGCATTTGCTATGTCAGCTGGATCCATCAATTTGATATTATTTATTTCGATTTCATTTATATCGTCATAGTGTTGTTTTTTTGTCACCAATTTGATTGTTTATAACAGACCAGGTAGCTTTACATTTATTTGTACTTTTACAGATCATTTTAATGTTTGAATTCTTTTTAGATGTCAATATGCATTTTTTTAAGATGTTAGAGTAAGTATGATATTTATTTCTGTTAATCATTGTTTTATTTTTGTAATAGCAATAACGTAAGTTGCGTTTCTTTTTACAACATTTTTTTAATCCTTTGCTTATCCAAGACTGGTTGAATTTATTTAGATTCAATTTAATTTTAATTTGTGGGAAACAAAGTTTATAAAATAAAGAAAACAATTCATGAAATTTTGAAAAAGCCGCATTCAGATCAGTCATTTCCAGTACACCGGACCAAGATAATGCGCTTAAATATTCTCGGAATTTGCAAATATTATCATGGCTGTAGTCTGTTTTGTAAATAAAATATGACTTAGGCTTAATTTTAACTTGTCCTACTGGAAAGCTAATTAGTTGTGCAGTATCATGGTCAGATAAATAGAGAGGAAGTACCATTGCCGATACTCCATTTATATTGCTTAGAATGTGATCAATACATGATTCTTTTCTAGTTGGAGCATCAATGTGAATCTGTAAGTTGTAATTTCGACACAAGTCTTGGAGATACTTTGTTATGTTACTAGGTTTAAGTGTGTTAATATTAAAATCTCCTGCAACAACTATATTAAATTTTTTTTTTTTAGATGCTATTTCATACAAAGTCTTGTCTAATTTCGTTAAGAATATTTTTGGATCTGAAGTGGGGGTTCTATAAACACATAAAACAATCAATTTAATACTAGGAATTTCAATACCACAGATTTCAAAAGATTTCGCTAAAGTATGTTGTTTTAAAAATGTCAAATTTTTATACTCTATACCTCTCTTTGTCAAGATACATGTGCCTCCTCTTTGCTTCTCGCGACTATAATTAGCTGCTAGTTCAAAATTGTTAAATTGTAAATAACTACTGTGTCCAGCCTTTAGGAAAGTTTCTGATAGGCATATTATATCAGGATAACATTTTTTCTCGCCCAACTCAAGTAAAGTTAACTCTAATATCTCCTTTTTTGACATAATACTAGCAATATTCTGATGAAGTATTTTTAGACGTTTAGGCTGATTGCAGATCTCACTATCGAAAAAAAGTTTTATTCTTATGATTATTTATTTTAAAATAATACGGGATGGTACCTTTTTTGGGCACATCTAACTCGTTAGTACTAAACGTGTTTTGGGAATTTGTTACAGTTGCCTTATCCTGCATGCGACCAAAATAATATGGAATAGTGCCCTTTACATATTTTTTGTTAATTTTATTTTTATCGACTTCCTGTATAGTCTTATCCACCGCTAACCGTTTCCTTATTGCACTGAAGTTAAGGTAACTTTTATCATAGTCAATACAGTCGATTTTAAAATTTATGCATTTACACATGTCATGTAAATTATTGAATGTACAATTTACAAAATGACAATTTTTATAATCATTACTTAGCTTTTGAAGGCAATTATTCAGATCATTTACGTTAATATATTTACTTTTGAAAACGTTAAGCAATATGATATCAATATGTTTAAATTCATTGAGAAGTTTATGCAATTGTGTGGAAAGTATTTTTATATCGTAATCATTTTCTCCTACACATATTATAAGTTTGTCAGTGTCCTTTAAACTAATTTCTTCATAATTTTTCAATATTTCTGTACATAATGCATACGGCTTCATTACTCCTTCTACTGCATATTTCTCGTATTTACTATTATGTCTTGAATGTGATAGTAGCGATGATAAGTCAACGCATTGTTGTGTCCCCAATATTAAAATCTTGGAACATGTAGTTTGTACCTTACTTTCAATATTTTTCTTATTTTCTAAATCCTTAAGGTCATTATTTTGGTCTTGGCTTAGGATACTTATTTGTTTTGTAAGGTATAAAATTTCGCCTTCTGATATCTTTAATTTTTCCTCCAATTCTAATATTCTCATGTGCAAGGCCGACAAATTATTTATCTTATCTATTTTAGCATTAGATGAGTCATTATGTGGCAATTTTTTAGGTGTGGATACCGTGTTATTTAATTGCGAGTGGCTTCCTTTCTTCTTTTTAGTACAGGATTTTAATGGGGACTCGGGAACGGTGACCGACATAGTAATTTCAATGTTTTATTTTCATTTAGAACATTATTTAACTGTCTCTTAAGATCATTATTTTCCATAATTGTATTTTCTAGCTCATTTTGAGTCACACTTAATTCTGTAGTTAATAACGTAAGTGATTCCTTCATTTCTGAAACTGATATTAAGTCTGATATTGTGTAGTCCATGCTTTTAGATAATTTGCTAGGCGACACTTGAGACTCATCATCAGATGTTATACAATTGTCAGAGAGTACATGAGAGTCTTGTATTTGAGATTCAGAGCCTGTTAGTGAAGACTGTGAGCGGCAAAGTTCAGGTGTTGTTTTTGGAGAAGTTTGCTTCTTTCTCATAGTTACATTAGAACAACCAGCATTCGGTGTCATAGACTTTGAGCATGCATTACATTTCCATTTATTCTTGGATTCAGGCTTCATAATATAATATAACTTTTCTGATAAACCTGCACAATCAAAGTCGAATTTTTTCATACATTTGGTGCATAATATTAATCTCTTTATTTCAAATACGTTTTTACATTTGTGACATCTATCTTGTGTTAACATCTTCCGGCTATTGATATCCTTGATAGTCTTCGGAGTCATTTCTTCGTACCTTTTATTGTAGTATATATTTTTATTATTTTCCGAACTTCATTTATAAAGGTTCGAAGATCAAACAGAAGGAATAAAAAAGGTAGAAAAAAAAAATACGAATTAAAACAATTTTTCTAGTATGGTCAGGTTCCGATATCGCGACCCGGCGACTATGATGTTCTACTTCCAACGTTTAACCAACTCGGCCACACGAGCATTAGTTGCAGCGACGAAACTTGCGTATTGGTATTACTGATAACTTAGACAGAAGCGAGACGTGGTTTGAGTCCAAAGTCCAGTTTTTATACGAATGCGTAGACCGTATATTATTTCCTAAAAGATTGATGAATATTTATCAAATACCACTTTTCACTGCTTCACTGTTCACAATTTAACATTTTTTTAACATTTTAGATGTTTTATTGTCCTGCTTATATCAATTTGTTGTTATTTTGTCACTTAATTTGTCACTGTTCTTTTATTTCTAATTACTGAGTTTTGGCTACTTTGTTTAAAGAAATAACAATACTGCCGCTTATTTATCTTGCACTACACCGGTAAATATAATATAATCTTCAAGATAGGCACTTTTGTAATTTTAAATAATTTTTAAACACAGAGACGATATTGACCGTGTTGAGTTCGTAGGGTCTTACAAGATTCTTATTTTCTCGAACTTTGTAACATTTAAATTATTTATTTTAGATATTGTCTAAGTATAGGGTTTTAAGTCAAAACTGATATTCTAATGGCGGCCCCCTATTTTTCTCATAATCCAATTATACAAAACGTTAAAAAACTATCTTAAAATATAGTAAAATTTACTTATTAGTGATATCAAAGCTTAAAGCAAAAAAAAATAAACGCCTTATAGGTGTAATATCAATCCCCGATGCGTGGGTATTCACAGCAAGTTAGCTACTTTCACAATGAACCTAGCGCTTCAACGACGGGATCGCTTCTGACGCTCAGTGTGCGAAGAGCGAGAGACGTAATCGGATAGTAACCGTTTGTACGTATAGAGTATGAACTAAGGTTGCAATTCGAGTGGAAAAATTTCCATTTAAGTACCTTTTGAATGAACGCAATTTGAAAATGTGCAGACGGCCGAGGTTTGGGGGGGGGCCGACGTTTGGCGTAATCACCCTAGTTAATAATATGATTGGTTGGAGATAGCAATTTTTTCGCTACACAATATGTCAGGATGGCCGAGCGGTCTAAGGCGCTGCGTTCAGGTCGCAGTCCACTTCTGTGGGCGTGGGTTCGAATCCCACTTCTGACAAAGACTTTTTGTTGTGTTCTTGTGGAAATCACATCAAAAAGCTACAAAAGCAACAACCACTTCGATCGTCAATTGATTTTCTATCTTCTTCAAATTATTAATCACTTTAGATTAATAACTCTTCCACTAGTTAACCGGTTGGAGTGTCAAAAACGGCCGAGTGAATAAGAGCGCTCTTCTAAGGTGCGCTCTTATTGCCTGTCATTGTTTACGTAAGTTACCTTTTTCTCCGTTTAAAAAAATGACATTCAGTGCCATATATTCGTGATGTGTTCGTGAGGTGTCAACTAGTGGTATTGTTGGTCGAACAACAACCAACTCTGATATTTCAGTCAACGATAATATAACTTATGTTCAACATAATTCTATTAACACTTACTAATTTTATTACTTTTTTTTTATTTATTAAAAACCGGGCAAGCATTTGACCGCCATCTTGTTTGGCTAACAGGATGCAGTCTAAGATGTTACTTACCATTTTGCCTTTTGGAGAGCCGTCTTGTCTAGCAACGGCATAATTATTTTGTAAATGCGTTGCGTCTGCTAAAGCGGTTGAGTTTTATTCGCCCGTTTTTGTGGTGAAAAAATGTTGAACTATTCGTAAGTATAAATTTTATATTTAATCTATGTGTATAAACAGTTTTTGATTTTTGAACTTTGACAGACGGAAAGTTATCAAGCTTTGTTCCAGAACGATTCGATACCACTCGATACACTGACACAACCTCTATTATTAACCGACTTCAAAAAAGGAGGAGGTTCTCAAATCGTGTGAATGGTTTTTTTTATGTATGTTCCACGATAGCTCCGCCAAATTGTGAACCGATTCTGATAATTTTTTTTTATTAGGCAAACCAAAGTTTCAATTTGGTCCCATGAAAAAGTACCCCGCAGCACTATGTATGAAATTATTTTTATAAAAAAATAAAACCGCCTTCTAAAAAAACCACATCAAAAAAGTAAGAAATAATTCCTCACCAAATAAATAACGTAAGTACTTTGAAGTCGGGCGTGAAACATGTACAATTTTTTGTTGTTTTTGTTAAAACCCGCCCGACTTCAAAGTACTTACGTTATTTATTTGGTGAGGAATTATTTCTTACTTTTTTGATGTGTTTTTTTTAGAAGGCGGTTTTATTTTTTTATAAAAATAATTTTTATTTCACTCTTTTTAGTGCATCGTGCAGGCAATTTGCGTGTTTTCTGGTAAATAGGTATGTGATCAAACTCAAAACCTCCTTTTTCGAAGTCGGTTAAAATACCTTGAGGTATCCCCTTGTTAACAAAACAAGAATCATCTAAATCGGTTTATAAACAAAGGAATTATGCCTAAAGATACGTATTAAATTCACATAAAGTGGTAACGAAAACGACAGTATTTTCAAGATTTCCTGAAAACTACTGAACCGATTTCAAAATTTCAAAAAATGGGACCAACTTGGAATCCAACCTGATGTAATAACGTTTGAACCATTTCAATCGGTTCAGCCGTCTTCGAGTAATCGGTGGACATACAAAAAAAAAAAAAAAGAGAAAAAACATACATACAGACGAATAGAGAACCTCCTCCTTTTTGATTTAGAAGTCGGTTAAAAATGGTTTCAGTTAAATAACATGAAATTTAAATATGATTTAGATTCAACTTACCTGATCATATTTGTAAAAGGATACTTTCATCAGACTTATACTTTCCGAAATAATTAAGTTAACAATATGTATTTATCTGGTAATTATTCATATGTTTTCTGTTAAACATACCTACCTATTCTTACTTTTTGTTATGCACATCATTCTTTAACGTAACCTATGACATGATTAGTGTCAATGTGAAATGCGTCATATTCAAAGGTAGGTTAACTATATCTGTTAGGATCTAATCATTATTGAAAGGAGGTAAATAGTACCTAAGTATTGAAAGTAAGTAGTACATAAGATCAAATATATGTTAGGATGACTCTGACTGACCGAGCAAATCATCATTCTTCTTCACAAAGGCTCACACACCTCTATTCCACTAAGAAAACAGATCATGTAATGCTGAAAATCAACTCAATTATTTCGGAAAGTACAGGGTGCCTACCATCAACTTTAAGACAGCGATTCAAAAATAGCGCGATGCAGAATAGGTTCCTAAAATGAATTGCTTTCTTTCGTACTCTGACCTTCTAAAAACTGGATCGCAAATGAATTGCTAAATGTTAATGACCGAACGATTTGTGTCCTTTTTCTTCTACCCGTCTCTTTCACTCGATTCTGTCATGCCCGGAGAGTGAGAGGGACGGGTATAACCTGCAGGAGACATGTTAAATCGACCGGGTTATAAGTCAAATAAGAGTTCCTGACAGCTTAGCGGCTGTAAAATGTCATTGATCGATCACTGAATCGCTGTCATTGATATTAAGCTGTCGTGGTACGAATAAGCGAAGCAATTCAGTTTAGGTCCTAAACAAAACCGCAATAAGAGTTGATGGTAAGCACCCAGGTCTGATGAAAGTATGCTTTCACAAAGATGATTAGGTAAGTTGAATCTAAATCATATTAAAATTTCGTGATATTTGACTGAAACCATTTTTTCATACATTGTGCTGCGGGGTACTTTACAGTACTTACTGGGTTCAGAAGTTTCTTCAGAATCCTGAAAAAATACATTGTTGTCGTCTGGTAGTTCTTGCCTTACGCTTCAATATCTTCGGGAGCTATTAACCAATTTCGATAATTCTTTTTTATTCGAAAGAGTATACTCCTGAGGTGGTTCCATTATAACCAAGTTAGGAGCTGATGGTGGAACCCTGGGAAAATTGAGGAAAACTCGCAAATGTTATAGGTATTTTACCTTTTTTATATATTTTTGAAGTTTTTCAAGTATTTACATCTGCTAATCATCATCTCATGATAGTGAGCTGGTGATGGAAGTTACAACTCCTTAATAGTTAGAAGCTGGAGGGTAATTTTTTAAATATAGTTAATACGTAAAGATTTGTAGTTGTAATATTTCAGGTTATTTAGGTGAACTGATGAAGGAAGGTAAAACTCCTTAACGCTTAGAAGTAAGAGCATGTTTTTTAAGTACCTACCACACTGCATGATTAGACCTTTAGTTGTATTCTTTCAAGTAACTTAGGTAAACTGATGGTGGAAGCCAGTGGAAGGTTAAACTGCATAACAGCTAAGAGTTGGAAGGCGGAGCTTGTCTTGGTATTCTAGTTTAAATATGGACCACCACTGGACAACAGTTTTATCGTTGCACTTTGCGGTACACTTGCTATTATGAGGTTTCTTAAGGTAGATTTCTCACCTACACTACTAGTATAGTATTATATTATCTGTGATTTCCCATACAAAATTACTCGTAATGGATATTTTGTCTATGATAAATCTCATTTTGTTTTTTCGATTGATGTTCGTGCTAAGCATGAAGCTCGACTTAATACTGAGGTAGGTAACTGGAGTTCTCAACCTGAATAAAAAAGTGAACACCAGCAAATTTGACATTTAGTATGTAGTGGTTGTCAGTTGTCTCATATGACCATATGTATTTTTTTAAAGTGTAGGTGAGACGGAAGACAGCCACTGTGTAATTTGTGGTCACAAAAAATTGTTCGTACTGCACTCTCCAGTTACCTCAGTATTAAGTCGAGCTTCATGGTGCTAAGGGTACATAGCGCTTGTGGTACAATACGAAGTAAAATATTCTGTGCGCACCGTATTTAAAAAAAAGTTAACCTTATTATGATATAATAATAATGTGGCTGTATAGTGCAAATGTCCCTTTGCTTTTAGTACCATAGAAAATCACTGCAGTAATGAATTTCAGTACTTACTTACTGCACTAAAATCAGTGCAGTAAGTAAGTACTGAAATTCATTACTGCAGTGATTTTCAAATTTAGAATGTTTACCTCGGAAAAGTGCCACGTACTGCATTCTTTTCTCAAATATAATATTAACATTTCAGAGCATAAGTGTGAAAAGGAGTTTTACCTTCCATCATCAGCTCACCTAAATAACCTGAAAGAATCCTACTAATATTATAAATGTGAAAGTTTAGATGTTTGGATGTTTAGATGTTTGGATGTTTGTTACTCAATCACGCCAAAACGGCTGAACGGATTTGGCTGAAATGTGGGACAAAGATACTTTGTAGCCTGGAGAGGAATATAGGCTACTTTTTATCCCGGAAAAGTATCACATTCCCGCGGGATAACGTCGTGTAGTCCACGCGGGCGAAGCCGCGGGCGGAAAGCTAGTACAACTATAAATCTTTACGTATTAACGATATTCAAAGAATTATCCTCTAACTCCTAACCATTGAGGAGCTGTACCTTCCTTCACCAGTTCATCAGCATGAAATGATGTCTACCAGATGCAAATAAATACTTAAAAAACTTTAGAAAATCTATAAAACACGTAAACTACCTATAAAATTTGCGGGTTTTTCTCGATTTACCCTGGATTCCACCATCAGATCCTAACTTGGTAACAATATGACCACTTCAGAAGTTTACTCTTTTAGTGTAGGCAATGAACAGAATCTTTGTATGGAGACCCATACACTAATTCCTCAGTCGATGAAACTTTGCTGGGTTATAAAATAGCATGAGCCATAAACTTTTAAACGATTATCCAAAAAAAAACACACACGGAAGTTAGGTATTTATACCTAAATATACAAATCTGTTTATATATTGAACCGAGGAATTTCTCAGTCCAAATTTATTTTACCAAATTAGTTACTAGTATGTGATACTTGATAAAAATCCAAAACTTTTTCAAGCATGAGTATGCTTGGCAAAATGGTATAATTCCGTTAAAAAGTTCGACAGACACATTTTTCAGTTCAAGTCACCCCAATTGTTTTATTAAAATTTGGTGTTTCTGCTGGGATATTTTTTTGGATATTTCATATTATTGTTTTTATACGTTATATGAATATGTCCGGTGAAGAAAGTTTAGACGGAGCATTTTTCCTAAAAAAGATATCAATGAAATAAGACTTTCATTAAAAAATACCCAACCTTCTATTATTATTATTTTTTGGAAATTTATACAATACTATTAATTTATTGATACTTTATCATGCTGTAAAGTTTATTGTGACTGAGGAATTACTGTGGGGGTCAACTAGCTTCATTGACTACACTATTTCGAATAAAAAAAGAATCATTGAAATTAGTCAATAGTTCGCGAAGATATTGACGTGTAAAGCAGGAACTACCAGTCGAAAACTTTGTGTTTTTTCAAGATTGTGAAAAAACTACTGAAATTTTTCTACTACTGAAAATTCATGGGATCACACATTAACTATTTTCTTTCTAATAAAAAAAGAATTATTAAAATCGGTTAACAACTGGCGAAGTTATGGTAAAACATACATAAAAAAAATACAGTCGACTTGAGTATCTCCTTTTTTTGAAGTCACCTTTTTTTGAAGTCTGTTAAAAATGATCTATCATTGCTTGAAAAACAAAATGTACAGACCCACAAACCAAACATTATTTTACCGCATGGTCAGTTTTTTACCCTGCGGCATGGTAGAGGCACTAGCAATACAAAAATACCGAAATGGCTGTCAGCTGTAAGGAAAGTTTTTGAGATGATTGACCACCGGTTCAGATACCTACGCTTCAGGGGGTGCTTCTCACCACGACCCCTCCACAGTCGGTGTGCCTAAAACTGACGGCGGAGAGCAAGTAGTGAGGGGTTTAGTTGGTAGTGGTGCCTGCTCTCGATCGCCCCATCTGGTCAGCCCACCTTGAGTGCAACCTTATGGGGAGATTGTGAGAGGGCTCCTTCCCTCTGTCCGGCCCCCTCTCAAGCTTTCGAGCTCATTAGGGGGCCGAAGCAGGGGTTAGAACCGCCCAACCCTGACGTGCAGCCTATTAGGCTTGGTGGAAGGGCTGGGCGCGGCGAGGGACAGGCCCTTTGTCGACTGAGTTCAACATGCCGTGTGGTATTCGTAAAGACTGTATTTGCCCTCACTATAAAAAAAAAGATGCCTAAGCTTGTACTGTAGTTTTTTCAAAATAAATTTGAGTCAATTGTTTCAGCTTCGTTACATCATTGACAAGTTCATGGACTTGCGCGACGCGGCCAAGAGGAAATTAGAAGAAGACTCTTCTCTGACCATTGGTGACGTCACCACCATCAATCTCACCATGCTCAGTGTGAGTATTTAAATACCACAAACCCCGTTATTTATATTATGCTAGTGGCAATCGATCGATAGCAATATTAAAATTCGATATTAAAGAGCTATCGATCGTATCATGCTCCCTACAAATTTTCGCCTGCAATATGGCGATATATTTCACACGCCACGTCAGCATGGTATCGTATATGTGTCGCAGGCGGATAGTTGAATCCGCCGCCGGCCGGATTGTTATGTATGGCAGCATGTACCCCTCGGAAGTCCTGTTCCTGTAGTACTAGTTGAAGTTGTTTGTTTTCATGAGTAGAATAATCCCTAAAATTATTCGGGGTGATAAAAAAATTACCGTGTAGGTATATCTTTCTAAAGACTAATGCCCGAATACTCGTACGCTACTTATCTTTGGGAGCGTCTCAAACATCGCCCTGTCACTTTAAATGTCAAACGTATGAAAGAGATGCCATGATGTTTGAGACGCTCCCAAATTCGAGAATTCGGGCGTAAGACGTATAGATGTAGGTTTGTAGGTATAATTAGATTCTATACCTACATCTACTATGATAGCTTAACGTCGTAAACTTTCCATGCGATTAGGCTGTATGGTGTAGGTACAGTCGAACCAATTTACCTAATCGTGGCCCATTTGTTTGAAAGCGTCAAATCTATAAATGTAGGTAGGTACCATCTTCCGATTGCCCCAGATATCTAATAATCTTTTTTAGGAAATTGATTTAGTTACTCACAGCAAAACATTAGCAAAAGCGATTCAAATACTGAATGATACTGTTTAATTTTTATTTAATTAGGCATAAATTATTTTGAATTATTATTTTTGTAGTTGTAGTAAAACACCTTCATTATACGTCCAATATTAATGGTTATTTTTAGGGAAACCTGTATTTAGCCTTACCATATTATGTTAATACAAGCTGCATATTAATAACAATTACGCTGTTGGTTTTCTAAATAAATGAAAAAACTTCAGTGTCAATGTCAACCAGCTTGAATTTTGACCTTATTGAAGTTTAATATCAGTTGGAAAATAAACTTATACCTAGTGGGTCACGCTTCAATTGGTTCGACTGTACTTTATTTACATCTCGTGACTATACTGTCTTATATGTCGATTACACACAAACATGAAATCCAAACTTTCGTCTGACAGACAGAAATTAATGCGCCGTGTGTGAAATAAATCAAGACTTCAATCAAATGTAGAGTCGCGCAACTCTACATTCGTTCAATAATAAGGCTCAAACAAATTGAGCTTATGTGATGCCACGTTTGTGATGTTACGTCCATCAGAAGACATCGGTTTTCATAGTAACTGTCGCTTTCGTATAACTATCTTACGGTACATAATTATATACCTAGGGATATAACTATATAACGGCTTTATCTATCTTACTACGACATATGCACTAGAAGTACACTTATAACACGACACACACATAAGTGTGCATCTAGGGTATACATTTACTATGAAAACCGATGTCTTCTGACGGACGTAACATCACATACGTGGCATCACATAAGCTCAGTCTGTTTGAGCCTTTAAATAACCTTTGCCAATCGGTTAACAAGGTACCTAATTCACTCAGATTGGAATCGTAAAAGAGTAGAAATCATGATCGAATTTGTAAGAGCATTTTTATCACAAGAGTTATGATCGGATCCACTGTGTAGCTTCGTTTGCCTTTCATGAGTTATCGTAAAACGAAAATTATGACAATTGAGTCGCTGGTAGTATGATTTCAGGTATTATTTAAAGGCAACTAATTAAAAGGCGAATTTTCTTTGACTGTGAAAAAATGAATAAGCATTGTACCTACTTTAACTGTTTTTGTTGTGTGTGTTGCATCATTTGTTGATAGAATACATTAAACAAACGTGGCAACTAAACGTACAGCCCTAGTTCTTATGCATTTCAACAACCTACCGAAAATTCATTGCTGTATGTTAAGGTTTATTTTATTTTATTTTTATTTTATTTTATTGTTAGGGAATACCAACTAAGTACAATTCGGAACTTAATTTAAAAACATATTGAAAGACACTTTCTTAATAGAAATTGTACCTAAATTACAGGTAAACACAACTTTCACATAAAGGATAAAAAAAACAGTTAGTTTACAATTAATTTGGGAAAATAAATTTACATGCAAGATTATATTATTATGTTTAAGGCATACAAGTACTTATACTAAGGCTAAGGTTTTTACAATTTTTTTTTTAAATGTCAGGTACCCATTACTATTAATATCAATATCGGCGTTAAGGTTGAAAACATCGTTGTATGAAATTAACAGGGTATTTATTGGCGAATTCCGCCCATAATTGTTTCTACAATGTTTCAATCGAAAAAGTTTAAAGTTTGGAGGGTGGAAAACGTTTTCGCCGTTCGTATGGAGACCGCTTGGTACACAGTCCTGTTAAGTGGATCTTCACATAGTCAGCCAGCCACAAAGCAGCATAAATCAGGGGATTTTGACAGCCTTAGCTCTAACGGCCAGAATTGGGTATTTGACTGAATTATTTTTATTGACTAAAAATGTTTATTTAATTAGTAGCAACACAACATAGGTATTTATTTTCAAATATCTTGCATATTTTCAGCGATATAAAGCATCAAACTTTCTAATTAGACAAGGAGAGCGCTATAGAAACGTGACGTCACATTTCTATAGCGCCATACTGTCGCCATAGAAAATTTCGTTTTAGAAAGAGATAGCTAGAGTTACAATTAAGTAGCTCGCATAATTCGCTTGTTCTAATACAGATTGAATTTCTTTTTTCACATGTGTTATTCAAAAATGTTATACTACTAATTGTCATAATTAAATATCTACATTTCAACAACAGTCAAATACCCAATTAATAACCTATCCACAGACAGGCCTGTCTCACTTCCATACAAGCGGCGCAAAATCCCCAAGATATTTACCTACTATTCTGGAAAACAACCTATTTTCAACCTTTTGCATTGCGTATATAGCGCTCATAGTACAATACCTGTCTGCCGTCTCGCTTTAATCTGCTAGGGCTGTCAGAGGTACTACTTTATCTGTGAAAGTAATACACGCGAAGCGAGACAGATGGCGACACATGCGGATGCGTGCGCTGCGTGTGCGACAAGTCGAGCGAGTGCCAGCCTATTGAGACTAGTCCGGTGACCGGACGCTCGCGTTTATCATACCTAAACTCGGGAGTGAAATTTCTGTACCGTAAGGTACTAATATATATTCTGTGCCACAGATAGGGATAGATGCGATCCAGATTAGTTGCTAGGCATCGCTTGATATTAACATAGAATTAACGACAGTTGCCAGGGTGTTGCTAGGTGTTGCCTAGCAACTAATCTGGATCGCACCTATCCCTATCTGTGGATAGGTTATTAATTCTGGCCGTAAGTGAATAAGGCCTGCCCTTGTGTTTCAGGGGGGTATCCAAAACAACGTGGTTCCGGAACAGCTGACCGTCAGCTTCGATATTCGCATAGCATTGACGGATAGCCCAGTGGAACTGGAGGAAAAGGTAAGACTGTAAAGCCCGCTGTACACATTGGGCCAGTATATTGGGCCAATGTGTAGAGGCCTACTTGGCGGTATGTTATGACGTCCAACGACCAACATAAGGCCAAGTAGTACTCTACACGTTGGCCCAATTCTTTGGCCCAATGGTTGGTCCAATGCGTACAGCGGTCTTAAGATGAAAAATAAAATAGTCACTACTGAAATAAGTAACTGCTAAAAAGTTTATTTTTTTCTTTTTGAATTAATTATTGAAGTCAGTAATTTTTTTGTACAAATGAAATTCAATGTTTTTGTACACGCTCTGATAGGCAATGTCAATTTAACACCTTTCATTGGAATTGGAACTGAAAATCTGGTGCGACCGTTTGTTAGCAATGAGTGAGTCCATAGGTAGTAGGTATGTTTGTACATACGTCTTAAATTAATATAAGTACCTAATTATTTAAATTTTTACTTTTTTGCATTAACAATGCAATTTTTATAATTGAAATATGGATAATGAAGTATTTTTTAGAAAATATCGACCCGTCTCACAACTAGCTCCGATGGGGACTCGAACCCACGACCTTTCGCTTTCCGGGCGACTGCTCTAACCACTGAGCTACGGAGTCGTTACGAGAAGCGTCGAATTTATCCAATACTTCTTACGCGCTATTTAGCCAGCGCTAATTTCATCAATGTGAAGGTATTACTACCCTCACACACGAAAGAAATACCTTTCCAGGTATTTGACAATCGCTAAAGATAAAATTACTATTGCAAGTAATTGAAATTTTTACTTTTTTACATTCACAGTGCAATTTTTATAATTGACAAATGGAAAATGAAGTATTTTTAGAAAAAATCGACCCGTCTCACAACTAGCTCCGATGGGACTCGAACCCACGACCTTTGGCTTTCCGGGCTACTGCTCTAACTAAAAACATATTAGTGTGGATCTGCAAAAATTAAATTTTGCTTTTTCTATGTCTATTAAATAATTTTAATAAAGCTTAAGATATTGGAAGTGCCGTTTTCAACCCACTAGACAATATTTTAGATTTTAGCAGTGACCGCGAAGCAGAAGCTTAGCTTCTAGTGACCAAATAGCCTATATATTACGAGATGACCTATTTTTCAGACAATATTCTAAGGCTATTTCGCCGAGACTTTGATTTATGAAAACAATTTCAAATATAAATTGTTATAAGTTTAAAATTACTGCAAAGTTCAGACAAAAATTGTTTTAGTTAACTTTAGAACGTAATAAAATCACTTATGCTTGTTACAGGCGTTATATTATGTTTCATATAATATTTTCTCATCGAAAGTAGCATCATAATTTCGGGAAAAGTTTCTCGTTCGTTGGAAACATGAACAAAACCAATAACACGTCCGGAAGATATATTATAAGAGTATTGAGCAGAAGTTATTTCGTACTATGTGCGTTGAATAACGGACAGTGAATGGCAATTAATCAATTCAAAATATTGTTTTGAAATGTAATTGTGTTTTTGACGGACAATCTCCTAACGGCAACGCCCGTTTTCAATTTTGACTTACTTTGTGATATTTTAATATTATCATTCTTCTTGTTTTGTGGCGTTGGTTACAAACTTTTATTTTCCACGAGACCTTGATTCTGCTAGTTCTGCTGCTACTGTTCTCAATGTTTTAGGGGCTCTGTTTTAACTCAGATAGCCTAGCACTTAAGAAAAACGGAATTCCTATAAGATTTTTCTTATAGGAAGTCTGTTCTCATTGAGTTATATGCATAACCACAGTCTAGAGAGCCATCCTGCCCTATCCACACGTTCCAAAACATCACTTGGTTTAAGAAAACAGACTTGAAATCCGAGCTCGATGAGCGGTCATAATATGACCACTCAGCAAACGTCGACTTGCAATTTGCGGTCATATTATGACCGGTGAGCAGGTTATTGGTTATGCAAGACACATTTAGCATAGTAGCTTCTGTTGATAAAATCATTTTATTTTCATCATTGTCCAGTCCTCACATCACGTCAACCTGTACATGTTGGCATTGAGTCCGCTTTTATCGCGTACCTAGAACGTCAAAAGTTCCAGTTCTCGAAATGCAGCTGTCAATCTTGATCTTTTGTCGACGGTACATCAAGTAATGTGTACATTCTACTTCTCGATATTGCAGGTGAAGCAATGGTGCAAGGAGGCAGGCACCGGAGTGACGTATGAGTTCGAGCAGAAGGACACTCAAGTGCCTGCCACCGCGGTCGACGCCTCCAACCCTTACTGGGTGGCCTTCAAGCAGGCTGTGGATAAACTGTGAGTGTAGAGCATAGAATAAGTATATAGGAACTTAATAAATTATGTGGCGCATCCGAAGAAGTGATCATGTGAAGCAATGGTGTAAGTGCAATGAGGCAGGCACCGACGTGATGTACATCCGTCGGTGCCTGCACTTGAGAGTCCTACTGCTCAAATTCGTACGAATTTGAGCAGAAGGACTCTCAAGTGCTCGCCACCGCGTCCGACGCCTCCAGCCCTTACTGGGTGGCCTTCAAGCAGGCTGTGGATAAACTGTGAGTGTAGAACATAGGATAAGTATATACAAAATAAATTATGTAAGGCATTCGAAGAAGTCATCAGGTGAAGCAATGGTGCTAGGAGGCAGGCACCGGAGTAACGTATGAGTTCGAGCAGAAGGACTCCTTATTGCCCGCCACCGCGGTCGACGCCTCCAACCCTTACGCGTGGGCCACACTGGAGCGAGATCGAACACGTACTATTCCCTCTGCCGGTCGCGCCAACCGCCGGACGCGCCAATGTGGCCCCTCCCGTCCGCCTCAATATATTTGTTTTTCCCGCTCAACGCGGACGCAAGACGCGCCGCTCCAGTGTGGCCCACGACTTACTGGGTGGCCTTCAAGCAGGCTGTGGATAAACTGTGAGTGTAGAACATAGAATAAGTATAAAGGTACTTAATAAATATTATGTGGCGCATTCGAAGAAGAGATCAGGTGAAGAAGTGCAAGTGCAAGGAGGCAGGGCACCGAAGTGACGTACGAATTTGAGCAGGACTCTCAAGTGCCCGGTACCGTGGTCGAAGCCTGCATGCAACCCGTACTGGGTGGAGAGGGTGGCAAGCAATTTTGGCTTAAATTAAGGTAAACATACTTGAGCATTTCTGCAAGTGCGAACAACCCCATTTTAACTAAACTTTAAAAGTGTTACTTTAAAAGTCTGAAAATGTATTGGATTTGGCAGCTTGGAGAACCATAAATATGTTAAAGTTATAGCTATACAGTCTTAATTTATTAAAGTGTAGCTCAAACTTCGTATCTAGAGCACACTCAAGTTAGCTCGAGCATGTAAGGAGATTACACAAGGACAAAGACGAACGGCGACTGCTAAATGTACTAGGTACTAAATAAAAATATTTATATAATCTTCGTTATCGCCTATCTGTTGTTGCTTTTAGGAGGACTTTTTCGTTTTCATGTCTGTACTGCCGGGCTATGTTATGTTATTATCTGTGCCTTACAGGTGTTATCAATAATAATAGATAAGGATAACGTATACTTATAGCTCACAACGCAGGCCCGGTGGATGTTGACAACTGCATGCAGATGCAGCCGGCACCAACGGCTTTACGTGGATCCGAAGCACGATAGAGTTCCGGTTCCTAGCTTTTTTGTCACTCATTCCGTGACCAAACACGTGCACGGGTTTTCGTTTGCTATAAACAATAGCAAACGAATCCCACTAACCCCTACACCACCTCTGTCAGCTGACTAAAATGATACTCATTATTTTTCAGCCAAATCCCCATTGAGATCCGCACTTTCCCAGGGGGTACGGACAGTCGTTACATCCGCGAAGTTGGCATCCCAGCGTTGGGTTTCTCTCCCATGGTGGACATCACTCCAGGTCTTCACGAGCACAACGAGCACCTGCCCGCCGCCACCTTCTTGAGAGGCATCCAGCTCTTCGAGGAGATTATACCAGCTGTCGCCAACGTAGTTTAATTAACCTAGCTTACTGAATAAACTCTACGTTATTTTCTTACCAACACTGTTTTTTTGCTGATACCCTTCTATATTATACAATCACGCCTTTTTCCCACAGAGGTACACAAAACAAAGATCCTTTTTCCACTTGCTACGGTCTTTACGGCTCATTCACGCGGCCGTAATTGAAGATTTGTCATAAAATACGAAACTCACGCCCGAATTCTCGAACGCTAATCATCTTTGGGAGCGTCTCAAACATCATGGCATCTCTTTCATACGTTTGACATTTAAAGTGACAGGGCGATGTGTGAGACGCTCCCAAAGATAAGTAGCGTACGAGTATTCGGGCATCAAGTAGTTATAGGTACTTACCGACTTGTGATGCATGTAAAGCATTACCGCCGTCAAAATATAACGATTCGTCAAATTTCGTCGTGTGAACAAGCACTTACATAACCCTCTTGCTTTCTCTATTCTGATTAGGTACATTCCTCATATTATATGCCCCTGATTCTGGTGCTTTTATAAGTACTTATATCTTCGTTATTAACCGTAGCTACTCTTAGGATAAAGAAATGCTAATTTTCCAGCTTATACGGTCTTTCACAGACAAGTCCCCATACAAGTCCGCACAATTCCTGGCGGTACCGACGCCCGGTACATTCGTGAGGTCGGCATCCCAGCGCTGGGCTTCTCTCCCATAGTGGATATCACTCCATGTCTTCACGAGCACAACGAGCACCTGCCCGCCGCCACCTTCTTGAGAGGCATCCAGCTCTTTGAGGAGATTATACCAGCTGTTGCCAACGCAGTTTAACCTAGTTTACCGAATAAACTCTACGTCATTATATTAAAAACATTTTTTTTGCTGATACCCTTCTACAATTAATACAATCATGACTTTTTCCCGCGGCGGGGGTACACAAAACAAAGAATATGTTTTCCACTTGCTACGGTCTGTATGGCATGAGCCACATGAATGAATCACGCGTGAATGATCACGCGGCCTTATTGAAGATCCGTAATTAAAAATTTGTCATAAAAAACGAAACTCGAGTAGTTATACTTACCGACTTGTGATGCATGTAATGCATTACCACCGTCAGTAAATGACGAATCGTGATTAAGATGACGTTAAATAAAAGCTTGTAAAAAGAAATAGTTTTCTAGGATTTATCACATAAGTTTTATTCGCAAAAGGTACGGGGCAACTAGAATAGCGCTAGTGCTCTTCTAATGGCATTATGAGCTCATAAATCACAGAGGTCGCAGGATATTCACACACTAAAACATATTTCAAGATACCTCGTGAATAGCCCTCGAATTTGATTGAACGACCGTAAGTAGGTAACAAGTAATTTTGGTAAAAATATATCTTTTGCCTGATATTATCAATGGAATATTATTTTACTTTTAATCATCTACTAACCATTATTGTAATCCAAATTTCCGTTAAGTATATAAATATTTATGTAATATATACATTATTACTTAAGTATACCTAGATATTTGTATTGTATCTCATTTTTCATTTCTCTTCAAAGCATTTTTCTTATTTATTCTATTCTATGCCTTAGCTGTCGCAGCAAGACTTATTTAAATTAGTAACCTCATTATTGTCATATGGTTTTCAATCAACAGCAAAATAAGCCATTAGAGGCAAGTTGCTTTCTGAATTATGTACTTACTTAGTTATAGAAAAAATGTGATAGTAAAAAACCACGAGTCCTACAAGTAGCTTTCAGGCGGGATTCGAACCCGCGCCTCCGGGAATCCGGCTCGATGCTCTGACCAACTAAGCTGCCGAAAGGCTTACACGACTCGCCGAATTTTGCTATCACTTGTTAGGCCGTTTGTGCACTACCACTGAATTTTACCGATCCGGAAAAAAACGGATGCTTGTATTTTAATAATTAATCATTTATATTAGTAATTAATTAAATACAAGCATCCGTTTTTTTCCGGATCGGTAAAATTCAGTGGTAGTGCACAAACGGCCTTACGCTGTAGGCCAGCGTTGTTTCATCAATGTGAGGAAACTCTCGCATCCGAAAGAAACATTTTTACAAATGTTTAACAGTCGATTAAGATGAAACAGCCATTAAATAAGATTTTAAATTATTTTTATGCATTCACAATGCAATTTTTGGAAGTATAGGAAAATGTTTCTTTCGGATGCGAGAGTTTCCTCACATTGATGAAACAACGCTGGCCTACAGCGTAACAAGTGATAGCAAAATTCGACGAGTCGTGTAAGCCTTTCGGTAGCTTAGTTGGTCAGAGCATCGGGCCGGATTCCCGGAGGCGCGGGTTCGAATCCCGCCTGAAAGCTACTTATAGGAAAATATAATAAATATAATAAAGTAGGAAAATATTGACGATTCATGAGTACATGCTTATTATGTCTATGTAAATAAATAAATATTTTGATTTTGATTCTGATAGGGCTCGTGGTTTTTTACTATCACATTTTTCCTATACTTCCAAAAATTGCATTGTGAATGCATAAAAATAATTTAAAATCTTACTTACTTAGTTGAAAAATAAAAGTCAGACAATTGACTTTCACGAATCATTATTCAAGAAAGAAACGAATTTTGGTAAAAATCTTTAATTAACCGATACTGACGCTGTCTTTTGTTTTTGTTTTTTTGAAGCGCAAACATCTTGCGATACAGTGGCACAAGCTGAGATGGGGCAAAATATGTATTTGTGTCTTTATTGCTTTTTATTTTCTTTGTATGGTTGTTTGGTTTTTGCCGAATAAAAAATTTTCTCTTTAAATTATATTTTTCTCTTTAAAACTCTCTCTTTTTTTTAAAAGCTTAAAATTTTCTAAGCTTATTAATTAGATAAAATAGTACCGCAAATCTTTCAAACCAAACATTTGAGCATTAAAAGACGCCTAAATTGTAAACTCAATTTAGACTATGCCCCTGCAACAGACACATTAAGCAGTCACCGTTCTCTTTGAGCTACAAACCTTGCATTCAAATGCCAAGAGCATCTCACTCCGATCAATAGCTAATTAAGAATCGATTAAATTTTAATATTGAACTTCTGAATAATTTAATGTTCTTTAATACCTGATTTGGCAGCGTCTCAAAAATCTTTTTATGAAAAATTTTGTTTAACGTTGTGCAAATTGCCATTCCTCGTCCGCTATTCTCAAACTTGGCACATTGAGCAATCTTTTAGTAATCCATTCTCAAACATAATAATTCAATAGTATATTAATGCTGGGTAAACCTACTATAGGTACCTTATGGTTTTATTCTTTTATACATTCCCAATGCAATTCTGTAAGTATAGGAAAAACTCAAAACCGCCTCTGTGGTCTAGTGGTTCACACCACCGATTTCAGACCAAGAGGTCCCGGGTTCGATTCCCAGTGGGGACATATTGTATTCGGTTTGGTTGGTGGTAGAACTTGTTCTTTGTTCGTCTGGCTAGCTACCACCATCTTATCTAAGTCTGTCGCCATAACAATGATGTTTTCAGCACTATTGTCTTGGAGATAAAATAGCCAGCTCCTCAGTGATTGAGGATTCCGGGAGTAGTGCGCTTCCACCTTCAGCCTTATCACCACTTAACATCAGGTGTGATGAAGGTTAAGTGCTACCCCGTTGTGCTGCTGCCTTTCGGTAGCTTAAATTGGTAACAACGTTGGACTGGAATCCCCCCTGGGTTCGAATCCCGCTCGAAAATCTACAATGGGGCTATTTGTTTTTTTTTCTTTTATAATTTGTCCTATATTTATCTCATTACCTTTTTAATATAATGAGATAATATTGTAGTTCTTAGACACTTTTATTTTTCGTATTTTATTACAAAACAGATCTTTTATATCTTGTTTGTTTTATGATAATAAAGTTACTCTTGTAAGTTATGCAGCATGACTGACATTAATGCAAACAGAGACGTTGTTGGGCCATTAGAATAATGGAAACTGAAAAACATATCTTGACTGTATTTGCAAAAAAAACCTTTAAATAAAAATTACTTTTACTTTTTTGGATTCACAATTCCATTTTTATTATTGAAAATATTGAAAATGAAATACTTATTAGAAAAATCGACCCATCTCACAACTGGCTCCGATGGGAATCGAACCCACGACCGTTCAATATTCAGGCGCATGCTATTACTCTGATTTGGATAATTCAATTAAAAAGTCCCTTGAAATAGCGGCAGGAATGATGGAAAAACAGTAAAGGACTTAATTTCAAAGATTACTTATTTTAATACTGACATTTAAGACTTAACTTTCCCTTAATTAACAAGAATAACTTTAAAGTTATTTTATCATTTTACATGAACAAGATAAGCAACTATTGAAACTTCATTGTCAATCGATTGATTAGTAACAGGACATGCTTTTCCACTAGGGAACCTCTGCAGCCCATATACGAGTAATAATACTTTCTTTGTAGATATAAAATCACTAACCCTTAGTGGAAAAGTGGAAACTTTTCGCTGATGAACGAATTCAAATTTATTATATGAGAAACATAGCGCGTAGAACCGATGGCCGTAGGGGCGGAAAGGTTCTCGAATGGCGACCGCGTACCGGACGACGTTCCGTGGGCAGGCCCCCTACAAGGTGGACCGACGATCTGGTAAAAGGTCGCGGGAAGCTGCTGGATGCTGGATTTGTTTTGCACACCCATTATGGGTAAAATATGACGGACGCAATATTGTACCTCTTACGACCTTTTATGTACTCATATTTATGCAAATAAATTAATTGAATGGAATTGCATCGCATTGCATCGCAGGACCGATCGTTATGGAGATCCTTGGGGGAGGCCTATGCCCAGCAGTGGCCAGGTTCGGCTGACATGATGATGATATGAGAAATAAAGTAGTACAATTCAACATGTTTTTTTTATGAGTTTTCCTTAAGGAAAAACAGATTCACGCCAGAAAACTTTACTATAGGTGAATCGCTAAGAAATCTGATTTTGTGTTGGTCAGCTCTCGTCCCAGTGGCCGACTTACAAAACAACTTAGGTGCAAACTCTTTTTGAACTTTGCAGTGTAGGAATGGTTTTAGTTTTCAGAACTCTCAAGTTTAATGTTTAATAAATTTCCAGTCTTTATTCGTTACAACGAAGGTATTCTTTTCGATAGCATAAATTGGAGTCGTCTGGACTAAAACAAACTAAGTACTCGCGTTGACAATGCATTCGATATTTTGAATACTATTTAAACATAAATCAACCATAGACAACGCAAGGAGGTATCATATTCATACAATATAATACCACAGTAGTCACAGTACTGAGGTAGCTATCTACAGCAGCTATATTACCTATAGCTACCTACAACTATAGCCCTAATCTATGTCTTATTAATTTGCTACATCTTTTTCTATGATTTTTTTAAATCCAAAACGGATGAGCACTTAGCCTTCATCACACCTGATGTTAACTGGTGATAAGGCTGAAGGTGGAAGCGCACTACTCCCGGAACCCTCAGTCAATGAGGAACTGGCTTTCTTATCTGTAACTGCCGGAACACAATAATGCTAAAAAAACATCATTGTTATGGCGTCAGACTTATATAAGATGGTGGTAGCTAGCCAGGCGGACTTACAACAAGTCCTACCACCAACCGAACCGAATACAATATGTACCCCCACTGGGAATCGAACCCGGGATCTCTGGGTCTGAAATCGGTGGTGTGAACCACTAGACCAAGGAGGCGGTTAAAACTTGATTAAGCTTTACCGCATCTTTCTAAAAGTTAGGTACATAATAATACATAATTATTATGCTCCTTGAATAAATGCTTGTGCTGTAAATTACGAGCATTTTTTGCTGCTGTGACAATTTTATGTATTTGTTATTGTTGTAAGTTGTAATTTGTAATATTTCTTAATGTCCAACATAATAAGTATAATCATCCCTGATTATTTCGTGTGCATACAATTAAATGGTATTTTTTTACATTTATTTTCTATATCTGCATTCTGTATTAATCACACAATCGTATTTATTATGAATTACACCAAATGGCTCACTGATTTAGTCGGTATAGATTCGTGTACAATAGATTTGATCGATATCTATTACATTATTTTTTCTATAGCTTTTGTACCGTTTCACTATCTGATCGGAGTGTTTGACTTTGTTACGTTTTAAATTATAAACGTTTAACGCATTACGTACGTGCCGATAACTTGATGTATTTTTTGTAAAGCTTTTATGTGTTTAAATTAGTATTTGACGTAAGCTTTAACAATATTGAATACGTTGTGTTGTTGATTAAATGATGTTATTCTACTTTTTGCTGCCGCCTCCACCAACAAGTTTCAAATCTTTAGAAAGGGTGCTTTAAGTGTTAAGTAGGTATTCTAACTAAATCTCATCTCATCAGGTGTCATCAGCAAGACACGGATTTCCTCTCCAACCATAAATCTTCTTGTAACACAAAAATAAGGGCATTTAAAATTCAAAACTATATAAATGAAAACTCGCTAATACGCCTGGCTGAGCGCCAACGGAAAACTTAAAACTTTGCGGTGCGAGTATTCGATCATTTATAACGTTCAAAAATATTTCATTGAATGGACGTATCATTTCAAATACATTTATCAACCGGCGCTCAATAAATAAAAGCAGCAGTTTAGAAAGTAGCACCGAGAAACTACTGTGATCAATACATCATGTGACGGTAGTATTGAAAGCAAACAATACAATCGGCTAAAATACACATAGAGATAGAAGAGTTTTGAGACTTTTGAGGGATACGTGGTATCGTGGTGGAAGGAAAAGTCTACCGGTAGGTACTGTAAGCTTTTTCTATTAGCTACTGGTGTTGATTTAAACACAGGGATTCATAATTTCTTTTTATTTCACTAGTTTCAATATTATTTTAGTACATATGCTATTTTTATAGCATCTTTTATCTTTTTTGGAACTTCTCTCCTTATTACCGTCTAGTATATGACTGCGTCAAATCCATCTTTTATTTTTAAACTCATATTTTTTAAAGATTGATTTGAGAATATAATCGTAAAGCAGTTTCTATTCCTTTTTAAAAAGCTAACTGCCCACAGCCTACAATTTCATCTAATGGCTGTGGTTATACACACTACAATCATTCCCCCCTCCACTCAAAAAAAAAAATTTTTCATCGGAGAAAAAAATTTTTTTTCAACAGGTGACAACCCTAAGAAAAAAATTTCGATCATACATAAGGCATGACCCTCAAAATACATACCTAACTACACTTAAGGTGTAGATCCTAACCCCAAACTCCTATCCACACTTAAGGCGTAGACCCTACTTAACCAATAACC
Source organism: Crambus lathoniellus (assembly GCA_949710035.1). Taxonomy (NCBI): domain Eukaryota; kingdom Metazoa; phylum Arthropoda; class Insecta; order Lepidoptera; family Crambidae; genus Crambus; species Crambus lathoniellus. Next base: position 24,574,827 of record OX453310.1, read on the forward strand.
TATCCACACTTAAGGTGCAGACCCTACTTAAATAATCATTATAAGTTCCAGTACATTTTGTATCGCGACTTAAAATCTAAACTAGCTAAGACCAGAAACGGAATTATAAACCATAGAACCATGGAAACATGACCCAGCTAGGATCTAGCTTCTCGAACGATCATCATTCGATAAACTATCTGGCAAAAAAAACTGGTCTAAAAATTTACCAGAGGTTCCCACGACCCCGTTATTTATTAACCCTAAACTTTACTCCTTGCCAACTATTATAATTATATCACCAACTCGTGATCTATTTCCACCGAATAGAAATAATCCAAAATTAACGCAGGCAAAGACAGAAGAAAAAAAATATCTTTTTCAAATGCAGAAAATAACACATATGTAATCAAGACGATAAAAATACAACCAGATACAAAAGCTTCTTAAAGAATAAACAAATTCAAGATGCTTAAGAATGAGGCCATAGATATTGTCCCAACCACACAGCGAAATCCACTACTTTTAAAGCCGATACCATAATATACAATCATCTCACATAATCTATCGAAGTTCACGAAATTATCTGTTACCATTCAAAGTTTCAAGATGACTATCGTGAGTTCAAACGATTACCCAAGGTAAAATACTACAAAGGAATTCCGAACATGCATAGAATACCCGATTTATTCCACGTCAGAAATTACTTTCTTTGAGAAACATTCGTTATCAACCTTGGGAACAATCCCTTACTCTTACCTTACCAACTCGTCTCAATCTCATTCTTAAGGGCGTGGGACCAAAACCAGGACCCCATGACAAATAGCTTATTGCCTTATCATGTTGCTCCCAAAAATAAAATCAAGCGATCGGTCCAACAAACTATGTCAACCAACAAATATTTCTCATACAAAGGTAGACTACCACGGAAATTCCTAGTATGCTACAAGATATATCCTTGGGTCCTCGCAACGCACGACCTAGTACGCTCATAATGTGGCCTCATTCTCCAGCTCATCAGTCATCAAAGCTCAGGATCAACATGAAAAAGAAACACCGGTTAATATCATATTTACAACCATACAATACATCTTTCCTAAAACACAAATATACAACATGGATAAAATTACAGGTTAAAGATGTAACCACAAATAACTTTCTTATTTACGAATAATAACTATCATCTAACATTCTATCAGACAGATACATCAGCGTGGCACGAAACGATTCGAATGTACAACCACCCCACGCGATCGCGAATTTATACGACGTATCAACAAATCAGACCGTCCCACATTCTGTACAACCCTATAAGGACCACGGTACAGCCGCTCCAACTTCATACATCTACCCGTAACTCGCCTTGGCACATACAATAAGACCTGGTCATTGACCCGAAACGATCTAGATCGCGCCCTTTTATAACAATACCGTTTTTGAATAACTTGCGCCCTCGCAATATTATTCAACACCTTAGCAATTAATCCGCCTATACGACTAACCTTTTCTGTTACCGTCTCATCTAAACCTATCACCTTTAACCCTAACGAACGATCTGCTGCTGAACTCTTTTCCCTACCTAATAGACTACTAACTGGCGATACCTTTGTTAACGCCTGTACATTACTATTATTCGCGTGAACCTTTGCTGGTACGTTGATGCTAAACAAATCCATACCATTATCAGGTTCAATATGTAAAGAAGATTGCTTCTTTCCTACCTCTCGCCCTCTCTCCTCATTTAACGGCTTCCTACTTACAAAATCTGCCACTACGTTGGCTTTACCTATAACGTCCCGTTGCACCGGAGACTCATCCCCACTCATCTCTATATTATTATTAACCGGCATTATCCCTGGCTTATCTAACTGCACGCTCGAAAACTCGTCTACTTTCCCCTCTGATAAATCTAACAAATCCCGCTTATTAATCCTACCTAAATCCTTCTCTACCTTAACACGTTTCTCTTCTACCCCACACGCAACTTTGCGCGAATCCGAACAATCAACATAATCTTTCCTATTCAAACCCTGAAAACCCATCGAACCTACTACGTCACAACCCTTATTGTCAGCTGTTCTACTGAACTTCATTTGTTCGTTCACGATCGAACTCGAACTGTCAAGAAAAACTGACTCTATCATTTGTTCTGAAAGAACCCTATCACGAATCGTGTTTTGTTTCTGACTGTCATCACAAAACAATATTTTATTCTGGAAAAAATACACACATGAATTAACAATATCGATATTCATTCTATTCTTTATTAAAAAATCTACTCCTAAAATAACACTACGGTTCAAATCAGCTACTACCAAAAATTCATGGCAAAAATTAAAATTATTAAGAGAAAAATCTATATTACATTTTCCTACTATCTGTAATAAGCTCCCATTTACTGCTTTCGCACACCTTTCATCATCAGCCACACGCCTTGCATTCATTTGTACCGCAGCGGTCTGGCTGATACATGAAATTGTAGCACCTGTATCGATCAGGGCCACATCTGCAAAATTATGCGCATAAAAAGGAACAACTGGTCTGACCTGCTGATTCGACGACGCTCCGTCCGCAACAACATTCGCATGTCCCAATCGTCCTACTTCCTCCGTGCCATGCTGCTGCATCCGCCAGGAGAGATGTTCTCCTCGTCGTACGTCATTGCGACGTGTTACATATTCCGCTTTCCTAGAATATACATTGAAACCATTAACATTCTGACTAATATCAGCTTCTTGAGCACGCGGCGACGACGAATATCTTGCTCGGTTCTGTACCGGCGTATTAAAATTAAATGGCCTGCACGGCCTACTATCTCCCCCCCCCCCTATTAGTTGTGGCCATATTCGGACCAAAACTCGCCGAGTTTCTATAAACATTTATATTTTCTTCCTTTCTATCAGGGCTAATTTTTTCCATTTGGATCAATACTGCTTTCAATGCCTTTTTATCCGTGAAATGGGTTAGCATCAATCTACTCCGTAAATATGGTTGTAGATTCCTCAGGAATTGTGTTATGAATATATTATCTTCTACAATGCCAGCCTTCCCTGCTAGATTGGCTAAATAATAAAAATAATCCAGGGGACTCCTTTTCTCCTGTCTCGCATTGTAGAATTTTTCACCATAATCCAACTCCACAAACTCTTCCTTGAATTTTTCCACCAATTCATCAAATGTCTTAACAGAGCTCTTAACTTCCCTAAAGAAATATAATGCCCCGTTCTTCAAATATGATGGTATTAACATCAGGAGTTCATTCGATGAAATGAATTTTTGTTTGGCAGCCGCTTCCTTGAACTCTTCTAAGAATGATGAAAAGGATTCATGTGGACTGCCTGAGAAACAGGTTGATATCGACTCCATTGTGAAATTTTTTCTCACAAAATGTCCGCCGATCAGAAAAATGATATATTTTTTATTTATTTATTTTTTATATCAAAATATTAGGGCCACTCGCTTAGCTGCTTTTTCCTAGGTACACGGGGAAAAAGAAAATTATGTATCTATAATTAAATATACAATACTTCCATTGGTTTCCAACTCTGTCTTCGACCCGGCGTCTTCACCACTGTAAGCTTTTTCTATTAGCTACTGGTGTTGATTTAAACACAGGGATTCATAATTTCTTTTTATTTCACTAGTTTCAATATTATTTTAGTACATATGCTATTTTTATAGCATCTTTTATCTTTTTTGGAACTTCTCTCCTTATTACCGTCTAGTATATGACTGCGTCAAATCCATCTTTTATTTTTAAACTCATATTTTTTAAAGATTGATTTGAGAATATAATCGTAAAGCAGTTTCTATTCCTTTTTAAAAAGCTAACTGCCCACAGCCTACAATTTCATCTAATGGCTGTGGTTATACACACTACAGTACCTACTCGTAGTTTAGTCTATGGTTTTCTCAACGATAATGTTTATGTTTACCACCTAGTTTCGTTATACAAAATCTGCGGTCCGACTCCGTTTCTGTTTTTTTGTTTGCAGTTTGGGTGTGCAATGTTAAAAAAAATCCAGTTTCATCGAAATCGGGGCCCACAAACAAAAAATTGGCCGGCCATCTTTTATCTTAGATTTTCTTATATTTTTAACATTGTGCTCTTGTTTTCTTGTCAAAATAGTTCCAACAATCGAGTTTCATCGAAGTCGGCCCACAAACAAAAAGTTGGCCTCCATCTTGGATTTTTTAAGTTTGCGTTGATTTTGATGAAACTCGGTTTTTGGTACTATTTTGACAAGAAAACATGTCAAAATAGTACCAAAAACCGAGTTTCATCAAAATCGGTCCACAAACAAAAATTGCTCAAATTTTAAGTAGGTAGCGCAATCTTTCGAGAATTAATGCAAAGGCGTAGCCTGAAAACTGCTCATACGTGCTTCGCGTTGACCCTGAGCCTGTCCACTTGCTGAGCTAACGTAAACCGGTTTTTTCCAGTCGCGCCGCGTACGTGATAAGCGGCCAGTGGACATGCACATAAATGCCCAGCATGCTTGTAGTAGTGTAATCATTTCGCACCGTTTTCTATGAAGTTGTTTCTCTGTAATTCGTAGTAGTTTTTTTTACCCTGTGGTTTAGGTTCGTTTTGAAAATAAGAAAAGGTTGACTGTTGTGCACCGACATTCAAATATTTTTTCTTCTGTTTTAATTCTGTTATATTTAATAGGGATAGGTACCATAATTTTTTATTTTTATGTCCATTCTAGCCTTCCGCCCGCGGCTTCGCCCGCGTGTACTACACGACGTAATCCCGCGGGAAGGTGATATTTTTCAGGAATAAAAAGTAGCCTATGTCCTTTCTCAGGCTCTACACTATCTCTGTACCAAAATTCATTTAAATCGGTTCAGTAGTTTAGGTGTGATTGTGTAACACACAGACAGACAAAGACGCATTTATAATTTAAAAGTAAGGATAAGGATAAAGATCTGCCATCTACCGATTCCTTCTTAGCTTAATACAATTCAGTTAAGGTAATTATAATAAAATTCTCGGCAATAACGGACACATTTAACTGGCGTCATAGGACCCTTGGGAACTACAAATTGGTCGGATTTGGATTCATTAAGAGCTTACTTAATTATATTATTATTTTACCAATAAATTCTTATTATGAAGAGGATTACTTGTATTCAAAGTTATTCCAGTGGGATTCTGAATAGAAAGATTAAAGCGATATTTAATAAGAAAACTATAAAATCACATTGATCTTTGTTTTGAATGAGGTGTATCAAGATAGTGGGTAGCTTTAACTGGCATCTATTGGGCAAAATATATTTAAATAGCCATGGTTCAAAACGCTTTCATAGCTCTACCACAGATTACTAAATAGTTACGCTCTACTAATGCAACATTTACACAGAGGTTAAACTTGAGACAAATCCACTGTCCAATATTGGCATCGTGCAAATAGAAACAGTCCACTATATTGTATTGTCCTCAAGCCAAGGATCTATAGTAATAACTATTGTCTTGGTAGAATGCCTTAGTGGTTTGTCTCAAGTATTGGATCCCTGTAAATGTTGCATTACATCAGATTATCTAACTTTGTATTAAAACAAGATTACTGTGTTATAAACAAAGGACGGAGCTATATACTGCGTATTATATTGTACCATTTATTTTATTTATACCATTTCCCTTTTAATATTACCTATTTTAACATTGATTTGCAGCTCGTGGTTCCTAATTTTCTATGATCATCATAACAGTAACTACATGACGATCCCCTTTCCGCAAAAAAGCAAGCGTGACATGTAGGTATTCATCAAATCTGTAAAGTCATCAACTCGTTCGAACACAGGCAACTACAAAAGACTATCCAGCGACCCGACGAGATAACAGCTGACATAACAAGTTGTTGGAGCCCTAAGAGCCAAGGGCTTAACGAAGCTGTCACTCTCGCAGAATGTAGGACGCAATACTTACTTTCAATTTATTTACACAATAGCCAGCTTAGAGCAGCAGATTTTTTCGCGGTTTCAGGATTGCGTTATGTAAAAAAAACATTTTTTTCTAAAATTTTTCGATAAGTAAGTACTACAAACAACGTTACAAAGTATTGAAGAATTTTAGAAGAAAATTTGTTGATTTTTTCTGTGAAATCATTCCTGAAACCGCGAAACAAATCAGCTGTTTCAAAATTTGTAGGTACAGTTCAAATTCACAGTCGATTGTAAGATTTGTTCGAATTGACGGGCCCGCTAGGTGGTATTAGTAGGTACCTATATTGTTTGTTACTGAACCTTGGGTCGTTGGGTCGGTGAATACGATTTACGTGTATTTGCACGTAAAAATCATTTCTGTTTCTCTTGTACTTGGGGAAGTTATATAGAATCTATATAAATATAAGTTTATTCCAAAAACACTACTGCTCAATATTAAACTCAGGATATGTAATCTGATGTTGTCCAATAACTTATTTACTTGTAATATTTGTCTTTCTTGTAGGTGTATTCACAAAAATCTTGTCATACATACCCCACCAAGTGTTAACTCGTCATATTTCAGTTGCATACAAAAACCAATCCGACTTCGTTTGCATATTCCGTTCCGTTTCTACGTTTAACGGACAGTAACGTTTTCATTAAGGGCCGTGTTCGCTCCACAAACAACTTTGGTATGCCGGTTTAGTACCTACTGCGAGTCCACTGACGTAAATTTTTACTGGTGACTAAATGCTTTTGTAAAGTTGCTTAGCTTTGGATATATGATAATTGAGTGTATGCAGTGCCCCTTTGGGACAAGACAAACTTAGTCCCAATGACAAGTTTAGTACTCTGAGGAACAAACTTTGATTCTTTGATTCTGAAACTTTGAATTTGTCTCAACAAAAATATGTACCGATTCGTTGCTAATTGCACGACAGGCGTGTCATAATGTTTTTTAACTTGTGGCTGATGAGTCTAGAGGCGTGTTATTTTTTAATCGATTATAAGTCCCTCAAATAAAGTTTTAGAAGGCTCTGCCTAGAACAAAACTATCATAGTTTTCCACGTAGATCTAGCTTGTTGTGTTAGCTTCTGGATATTGTGTGAATTTAAAAGTTGCAGAGGTTGACAACCTTTATAAGTTGCAATGAATTATTTTTAACGTGTGGCGCATGCCACGATAGGCGTGTTATTTTTTAATCGATTGAAACTAACAAATAAGGTACCTAGAACAAAACAAACATGATTTCGAAAGTAATTTTTCGCGTTTTAGATACCTAACTAATACAATGTGTGTGTAAGAGTGCGTTCTTTTATTTCATCGATGCTTTTGAGGTGCGATGTAACGTTAGTTTTGACAAACACTACTGACATTTTTTGTTACATAAAGTTGTGGAAAAACAGTTATCTCGTTTCAAATAAAACGAAATAAATATATTGCAATTTCTCCAAAAGTTACATTGACATCTGAAAAAAAAGATATATAAGTCGATAGGATTTAATATGGGACATCTCTAGAACTGTCAAACTTGAAACGTCACAGGAGTCATTCTAGTTGAAAAAGACTTAAATAATAATGGAATAATTAAATTATTACTATATTTATACTTACTTGGATTGATGAAAATAAAATAAGCAATAAACTAATGAAGTGAATTATTTTTTACCTATAAAAAAACTTAAAACGACATAAAAAAGCTAATGACGAGGCAGTATGGTGTACCTTAACCTGTTCCTTCGGAACGAAATATATAAAACAATATAAAGAAGAATAGAAAAAATAATAATTGGACGTGCTATTATAACCAGTATCACCAGATGTAGTATTTTCAATACTACAGTAGTATTTTTTGGTAAAATATTGAGGTTGGTGGTATATTTTTATGTAAGGAGTATTGTTTGGTAAGGCTTTCTCTTTTTGAGGGGAGTTCGATGAATACCGTCCTCAGTGTCTACATCTTACAAGAGCACGTCAAGCACAAAATATAATGTAGGTAACCAGAACCACTGATTGTAAACTATTCTCGTTCTCTCCTTAGTTTCGCCGCCATTTTTGATTCGTTTCCTTAATGGTATGCATGGCTTATACATCTTTTGATGTCAACTAAACTTCAATCAAGTTTAAACCAGAGAAAAAGAAAAAAAACCATGTGTTTTTATATACATGGCTGATGGCACAATAGGCGTGCGATCAATTTCTATGGCGCTTCACACGCCAGTCGTGACATAGAAAATTTGTTCACAGCCATGGCGAAAAGTTTTCCAAAATGGGTGCCGCAACGAATCGGTTAACTAGCTTAATTAAGTGATTTTGAAAGGATCATAGGCGAGAGAACTTACTTATATCAAAGCTTTAAAGCTTAAAAGTTTATTTACAATCAATTCAAAGTCTTACTTTAAATTTGTTACTGCAGTTAAAATGTTTTCAGGCATTGCAGTTTATCTGCAGCCTAAATTATTCATTGAGATAGTTTCGCTGTAGGTACAGGCAAAAACATATAACATTAACATAAATGTTGAAGTTAACATATATCACTCTCGATTCTGTCGCCTCTGGCATTACTAACAAGTATCACGATTGAAACGATAAAAATTTAAATAAATATCAGGCTTACAGAAGTATGTATAGGTATAGGGCTGCATCTGCGAAATTGATTTACTTTTGCATACGATTTCAGTTTTCCTATCGAGATGGTAGTTACTGAAACACTGTACTACAAAATGATGCATTATTTTCTGTTAACCCTCTAGTCTAGAGGCTATAAATGTTTCTTTTTAAAGGAACACTCGATATTATATATTTTATGACAAAAATTCATGTTTTTTTTTTTTTTTTTTTTTTTATCCACAACGGGGTAGCACTTAGCCTTCATCACACTTGATGTTAAGTGGTGATAAGGCTGAAGGTGGAAGCGCACTACTCCCGGAATCCTCAATCACTGAGGAAGTAGTGCGCTTCCACCTTCAGCCTTATCGTCACTTAACATCAGGTGCGATGAAGCCTAAGTGCTACCCCGTTGTGTATAAAAAAAATATCAAATTGTTTCTTGACCCAGCTAGTATTTCAGTTCTAAAGCAGATTACGAGTCTTCAGATATTTTGGAATCATCCACCTTGGGATCGTCCAAAATTTGTTACAGGAAATTAACTTAAATAAGTTTTACTAGACTTCCGCTCGCAGCTTCGCCCGCGTGCACTACACGAAGTTATCCCCCGGGAACGTAATTTAGGTATTTTTCCGAAATAAAAAGTAGCCTATATCCAGCTCCTAAACTATCCCATACCAAAAATCACGTCGATCTGATTTGCTCCGTTTTGACGTGGAAGACGGACAAACAAATAAACACGACGCTTTCACATAATATATAATATTAAAGTTTGGATTTATTGGTTTTGAAATAAATGAGACGAAAGATTAAGAACCTTTTCTCAATATTCTAAAACCTTATTCAGCCCTAAATGTTACAGTGTAGGAAGTAAGCTATAAAAATAAAGTGCCTATTTAAAATTCTGTTAATTTGTAAACACCAGGAGTTCCATATTTATCTCCTTTTTACAGAACCGCTAAAACGTATTTTTACGTTCCTTCATTTAGGAGCTTAGTACGCATTTAAAATACGGCTCATTACGACTCGTCCAATAAAAGTTTTTGTTTCACTTTATCTTTTATCGTCACAGCAATAAGAGCAATTTTATGAATGCAGTTCGTTTGCGAGATAAGGCAGAATTCAGGCTGTATGTGGCTGGCTGGGATACATTTTTGAATGTTAATTGCAAAAAAGATAGCGCATGAAACTTTTTTATACATTTTTAGTATAGTTAGTTCCTGTGTGGAATGTTAAGATTATCTAAAGTGAATTTTATAGAGTCGCACAGAATGATTAGAATCTTTTAGAATTTTATACGATGTCAGAAAACACTTACACACTTTCACGTGCTTCTGCTTTGTTATGTACCTACAGGTATATTCCTAGTTAAAATGTACAGTACAGGCGTCAAATATTATTATTTTTAATTTATATTTCCCCAATATCTATTAAAATAATATTTTGAGTACGCTCAGTTTAAGACAGATCTTAGATTTCATTTTAGATCAATATGGGGTTAATAAACCACATTATATTAACCTAATTCAATCGAATTCTTTTCCAAAAAAGTCGTAAAACCTATAGGACAGTAAGTAATTACAAAATCATCACATCGAGCTTATGATCCACTGATACTAAGATCTGTGTCTATTCCTAGTCTTAATGCCTAGCAGGAGCCTCAAAACGAAGGACATAGACCATTATGACGTGAAATGAACTTCTTACCAAAAAATTAAATTTCATCAAAGTCGTAGGTCAGTAATTACAAAACCATTACGCGAGCTTATGATCTACCTACACAGTGAATTCTGAGTCTATTCTTAGTATTGATACCTAACAGGAGCTTTAGAACGAAGGACGAGCGATTGTAATAAGCCCAATCGATAGAACTATGTTTCAGTGCTTTTATTCATTAGGGAGCTTCGCCGATAAATATTTTCATGAATTTGGGTAATTTAAAAGTTCAACTTATAGGCTGTCTTACTTTCGAACTAACTATTGGTTAACGATTATTTTTTAATATACTCTACTAAACATTGGAAAGAGAGTTGTGAGATTGTTTTGTTTTTAGGGTTTCCGTACCAAAATGGTAAAAAGAAACCCTTATGGTGAGACTCAGTCTGTCTGTCACAACTGGACATCTCGAGAACTACTAATGCTATCAACTTGAAATTTGGAATAGTTTAAGATGACGTTTGCCCAACTATTTTGCAAAAAAGTGAGTTATAATTTTTTTTTTTCAACAGAGACTGAAAGGGGTCTTAAAAATTCTAACTATGGCATATGGGGTAAGGTTGCGCATTGCGCATAGTTTGCATAGAGAAAAAATTGAAATTATTTTATGTGATAGAAGTTTATGTAAAGATTACAGGAAAAATAAAACTATGTCTCAAAATAGTAAACTTTTTCAGAAATCACTAACATAATTATATTAGTTCCACGGTCAAAAGCTGGCGTTGACCTAAAACTGCAATATTCTACAACGCAAATGCTCTGACGAATCTAGCCTCGCCGATGAAAACATTTTCACGTTACCCTCGGAGCGCGAGTCCGACTCGCTCTTGACCGGTTTTTATGAAGAGAAAATTTCTTTAGCGGCGTTGTGCACTTTTTGTGATGGGTAGAAAATGTTAAACTCGCGTCAGGATCACGTCAGGATCATTACAATGTCATAAGAATACGAAGGCCCGCCACCGTTTCCAAAGTTGTGATAGCTCAGTTAGAAAACGGGCGGCATTGAAGCCAGAAGACCTCGTTTCAAATCTAGTCCGTATTTTTTCTAGTTTTTGTTAAATTCCTTTTTTTGTAAAAAAGTCTAGGGAGCCCTTTTCACTTCTGCCGGCACTCCCCGAGTGCAACCCGTTGTTTTTTTTATTTTTTCATTAACGACCTTCGTGGTCGAGTTTTCAAGGTGCCGTTAAATCTGAGGTCCCGGGTTCCATTTCCAGCCGGATAAATGTCGAAAACTAAATTTTCTATGTTTGGGTGCGTGTCTGGGTCTATGTGGTATAATACCCGTCGTTGTACCCGATTTTTTTTTTTATTTAGGGTTTGGAACAATGTGATGTAGTTAGTCTAATATTTACGAGTATTTATTCAACGCGAAGTTATTTCACCTTTTCTACTCCTTCAATACTTATCTCTGGACTCGGTTCGGCTAAGAAATGCGCAATAAAGATGCTAAGGGTCCTTGAGCTGAGATCTTTTTTCTGATGTGTCACTGATGGCAATAAGTATACCTAACTATACACCTGTACTGTATTTACCAAGATTTGCAACCCATAAATCAAATATTGAATGATAGCTGTTGTTGTAATGCTTACCTAATACCTACTCCTAGGAGTACCTACTATTAGAATGTGAGGTAACTGGCAATACATACCTTTACAAAAATTACGATTTAAGTAGATAGGTAGTATAGGAAAAATGTGATAGTAAAAACAGATAGGTAGTAGTTTTGCCAGAGTTTACGACTACGATTAAGGCGATACTCGAAAAAATTATGCTGAAGCATGATATCAATGAGAAAACGACGCGCGCGGGAGTGAGACCGATTTTGCAGTTTAGGCAAAAAAAACCACAAAAACTCTTCGTTTTAATAAACTATAGCGAATTTAAAAAAAATGCTTCTACACGATCCTAAATATTATAAGTGTCCACTAATTAAACCAATTTCCAATAGTAGGTATATGTAATCCCATTTAAGAATAATCTTGTATTTTTTATTTTTTAGATGTCTTTTCGTAAAGAAAAAGTGTCGAGGCAAAATCAGAAAGTCGTGTTTCTGAAACTATACAAATCTAGAATCAGATAAAGGTATGAAGAAATATATAGGTACTTATCTTATTACCAGATTTGTAACAACTCTAACCGTCCTATAGGTTTATATCAAAAAGTCCATACTTTTTCCGAGTAGCGCCTTAATTAAGAACGTATAAAAAAAAATAAAAATTTTAATTTATAGATATCGAATCGGACCTCTTTAAGCACACAATGTTTTATGTAGACCTAATAAACCGTCTCTGGCTCTTCGACCCTGTTATCTATACAAATCAGAACTTTGATCAGTCTTATATATCAAAAATCAAACTCAACCCTAAGGTTCAGTGTAAAGCCAAGAGCAAGCCCAGAAAATATTTAAAAAAAAAATACTGCCTCTGTGATCTAGTGGTACACACCACCAGTATCAGACCCGGAGGTCCCGGGTTTGATTACCAGCGGGGATACCATGTTGTAATTGGTTTGGTTTGTGCTAGGACGTGTTCGTCCGCCTGGCTAGCTACCACCATCTTATCTAAGTCTGACGCCATACAACGATGTTTTCAGCATTGTTGTGTTCCGGTAGTTAGAGATAAGACAGCAGATCCTCTGGATCCTAGCCAGTGTGTTTCCATCTTCAGCCTTATCTTGACCTAACATCAAGTGTAATGAAGACTACAGTGCTACTACCCCGTTGTAATAAAAAAGACAGAGCCTACATAACATCTCGTAATTGGCTTTCTGTAGTTAATATGTGTCTAACCTACTCTTGTAATATGAGTTACAAGTTGCTGTTGGTCTTTCGAAAAATAATAAATAAATCTCTGCAGTTTCTATAGTTATTATGAATTTGACTTTGTTTATTGCCTTGCTTATGGAATACAAATATCCAGCATCTGTAAGGTATTGCTTGAACAACCATACTGCAACCACACATCACACGCATTCATTAACAACGTCAAACACCAAGTTTACCTTTAATACTTTTTGGAAGTAAATGCGAACAGTTAAAGTGAATCGGCATAATACATGAATTACGCACAGAGCATTACGTATCGACTTTTCAGAATAGCTCATGAAAATTGAATAAATGAGTTTATCGACCGTCCAAATATTCCCATTCATTTCGATACAGTTTTCGTGACTCCATCAGTCAAGAAGTAGGCAGGTACTTCATTCGACCAAATTCAATGTTTACGTACGCTTACCAACTTTATATAATTACGCCAAATTTACGTAAGTATTGGAAATTCTTGACGTTCAAACCAATAGAATTACTATGCTATTTTTGCTAAAGGTTTGCTATTTATTGCCGTTTAAAATAGTTCAGTTAAAATTAAAATATCTCCATTATGTGAAGTAGTACTTATTTGACTCTGTAGATGTCAAAACTGCTGAGAGCGAGTTCTTTAAGCAATTTCTCAATATCTACCTAAGTAAATTATACCATTTAGCCTGTGTGGCCATCATATTAATTAGTTTTTGAATTCATTGCTTTTTACCAAAAATTGTTTTTAAAGTTTTGATCTCTATAATCAGCCCCCTGATTCGGAAACGGAATCGGATTTGAATTTTGTGCCTTGTTGTCTATTCAATAGTGAGTGACAGAGAAGATGCCTCCATTTCGCGGTCGGGAATGTTTCCGAAAGTTTGTGAATCATGGAGCAGGTCCAGTGGTCATTCACTAAATACACTATACACTCTCACTCAAATGGCTCAAACAGGGTGAAAAATCCTAAATTTATACCGAACCATACCACTGTAACAGTGAAAAATTTAAAATGAAGTAGGTATTTAGAAATTATTGAAAAATAGATTTTCAATAATAAAAATTTCATTGTGAATGCAAAAATTCTTTTTTTTTTAAATCTCACTTTGGAAGTGTTGAAAATATGCCGTTGATTTGATCGTTTACATATTTTCTAATTAATATGAACAAGAATCTCATTATTGAATTTATCTAACTTCGTAACCAAATACAAGGAAGAACAAGTGAATAGACATGCAAAATAAATATTAGAAAAACAAATAAGAACTTTTTATGAGAGTGAACAGTTAGAACTGGCCAAATGTAATATTTGTGCTTTCAGAGGTGTCCTGGCGCAATGCGGCGGTGTCTCTCAATATGAGTGAGGGAGGACATTTTTTAATAATATTAGGGCAAACGTCTATTTAACGGTAATGGAGTCTGCTGATGAAACCCGCGGGTGATATGAACGCTCGACAAGCATCATCGTCAGATTTTCATTTTAACCGCCTCTGTGGTACACACCGTCGGTATTAGACTCAGAGGTGCTGGGTTCAATTCCTATTGTGGGTACTTATTGTATTCAGTTTACTTAGGAACTTGGTTCCAAGTCCGCCTGGCTAGCTTAGCTTTCACCATCTCATATAAGTCTGCATAACACCGATGTTTTTAGCATTGTTGTGTTCCGGCAGTTAGAGATAGGACTCAATGGTGGAGGACTCCAGGAGTAGTGCAGTTCAAACTTTAGCGTTATCTCAACTTGATATCAGGGGGCCAAGTCTGCTAACGTTAAGTCACAATCGTGTTTCGATTGTAGTTCAGTTGTAGTGTTTTTTTTCACACTAGTTACAAGAAATATGTACTTTTTTCACAATACTATAGCTGGTGCACACCACACACTACATTCACATCACATCATACTGTCATAATTCTTGTTACTAGTGTTTAAAAAAGCACTACAACTGAACTACAATTGAAACACGATTGAGACACGATTGTTACTTAACGTTAGCAGACTTGGCCCCCTGATGTGATGGAGGTAGCGCTATATGAGGCTACCCGTTGTGGATAAAAATGTATGGCTCATTGCCGTTTTAATTTTTTTCAGGTCCGCGATTATTACATTTAAGAAGAAGATATCATCAAAAATGATAGTTAGGAGGTACTGCCACTTCATCGACGATATGTAGTATGGCTATTACCTAAATGGGTAATTAGGGTATTCCAGATTTGGTGGCAAATTAATGCTGAACCTGAATTAAGTACTTGACCCACTTATTTGGTTACTACCTAAATGGGTAAATTTGAAACTTAGGTGACAGAAAATATAGGCCAGATTATTACAATTAGAGATTACCAGATTTTAACACTTTATTAAGTAAGTACACGGACAAGAAATGGACAAAAGAATAGATAGAAGTTGTTAATGCTCTGTAGGTATTTTTCCCACCACTTTTAAATACGGAATTATAGAGCAACATCCATTCCATTTTTCATAATGATAATGCAGTTAAAATAGTCGCTAGTCAGTTAATGTATTACAATAACATTGACATGCTATGGTGCATGCATGTACCTAGTACAAACCACGTTACCTAAACCATTAGTAGAATATAATAGGGTATTTGACTGTTGTTGAAATGTAGATATTTAATTATGAAATTCAGTAATATAACATTTTTGAATAACAAATATGAAAAAAGAAATTCAATCTTTACTAGAACGAGCGAATTATGAGCTTCTTAATTGTACCTCTAGCTATCTCTATCTAAAACTAAATTTTCTAGGGCGACTGTATGGCGCTATAGAAATGTGCCTACACGTTTCTATAGCGCTCTCCTTGTCTAATTAGAAAGTTTGATGCTCTATATAGCTGAAAATATGCAAGATATTTGAAAATAAATACCTATGTTGTGTTGCTATGCTACTAATTAAATGAACATTTTAAGTCAATAAAAAAAATTCAGTCAAATACCCAATTCAAAACTCTTATAAATATGATAAACAACAAAATTGTATGATTAAAAATGAAGCGTAAGAAAAAATCGACCTGTCTCGCAACTAGCTCCGATGGGACTCGTCTCCTAGCGAATACGTAGCTCAGTGGCTATAGCATTCGCAATAACAGCGAAAGGTCGTGGGTTGGAGCTAATAGTTGTGAGACGGGTCGATTAATGTCTCAAACTTCATTTTCAATCATAAAAATTGCATTGTGAATGCAAAAAGTAAAAATAACATAAGATTTTACGAATGCATGACATTTTAACTTTTCGACTACCTACTTTAACTGTAGTTCCCTCTGGGCAGTAAAAATCGTTGCGGATAAAACTATTTTCAGACGGAACGTGGTCCATACAAAATTTTGAAGGCTTACACAAAAAAAAAGGTGTTATTGTTGATCGAAGAGGCTTACAAAGTAAAAATTAAGCTAATGTATTTTGTTTCCGCCTTTGACCTATTTCAAAAACAGATTTAATTTTTTAGATAAGTAGGTAGGTAGGTCCTCACCTAAATAATATTTCCGTGATATGATTTTCGTATAAGTACATTTATTTTCTTTCGTGAACTCTTTAGCAGACATGAAGCAGTAATTCAAAATTCACGTACACTTAAAACTGTGTATATTTAACCTTTGTCCAACATACCGTGGCAATAAAGCTGAAAGCTTTTAAGTAGTCCACTTGACTACATTTAAAAAAAAAGGGTCTCAGTCCCAGTCGCAATGAAAAGGCAAAACTCTCGCATCAGCCTCTGTAGGTTTTCTTTTTAATCTGTGTTAAGTTGCGCCGTATCCCGCCTCCCGGCAACTATGGAGGTAGAGGTTACCTCCATTGTGCCTCCATACCGGCAACAAAGCGGGTCCCCGGGCGCTCGCGGGCGCGGCGCATTGCGGATGCTCGCACGCGCGTCAATCTTCGCACTATTGCACTTTAAAAATGTTGGCAATACAAACTTTTTTGAAGGTATTCTTTTTTAATTTAAATTTAAAAATATAGTTAACAAGAAATGAGGAAGACGGGTTAGTTTTATATAGTTTCGAAGAGTTTCGGTTGATTTGAAATTGCTATGGTTTGCACCTTTTTTTGTTTTAAAAAGAGAACGTAAACACTTAACTTGTTATTTATTTTTGTAATAAATAATTTACGATACTAACCGAAACTTTTTCAAAATTAAGCTCTTTCTCACTGTTTATTGCCGACATTGAATTATCGACTTCTTTAAATCGAAGGTCCCTATGTACAAGAAGACATGTCAAAGATATCTACCAGTTTTTACAGGTAAATATAAAAAATAAAAAGTTCAATACAAATATTAGACATTACAGAAAAAATAAATTTACAGTTGTACATATAATGATTTATAGACCCGTTCGAACTTTAATTAAGAATTATCTACTGTAAACCTACGTACGTTTTCTACCTACATGTCGCTTTATACGTAGGGACCGTCGAAATAACTTTTCTTTAAATTAAACAACATTCTAGATACGTTTTGGAAGGTATTGGAGATAAATATTTTAAACACAAAATAGTAAATGTAAATACATATTTTATCTAAAAATACATGTTAAGTCATGTGGATTATAACTCATGTCGCTAATTTTGTGGGCGGTCAGGTCGGAACAGAAATTGATGTTTGTTATAGAGTCACTAAATAGATCAGTGAAGTACGCGCCAAAACATGCATGTCTTGTGTCAGACTAATTTTAACTAACCTCGTACGCAAACCCATTCAACATTACGAAATCAAAACTGCAACTATGGAACTTCACCCTTAGGGGCGCAAGGGTAAAAAATTGTTTGAAGAAACTCTACAATTTCATAAAACACACCATCATAACTCAATGAAACACACAGACATTTATAACAAATTCTTCCTTGTGTTTACGAAGCAAAATCCGTCTCGACAGCTTTTCATAACAATTTTTTGTGTCACCAAACAGCTGTTCCATGATTTTCAAAATTAGAACTGATATTTACACAAAAACAAAACTATTTGCAAGAAAAAAGTTTCCAATACACGCACCGAATAAACTTTTTGTCCCTGCGAAAAAAAGCAAACTTCTCCGAACTTTTCGCGCGTATTTTTGACAGCTAAGATTAAAACTCACCGGTTGGCGTTTTCCTTGGTGTTTCTGGTTCATAGTGGTGTGTTTTGAGTTGAAGCGCGAGGTTGGTGCCGACCTCCTCGGAGCGCGGGCACGGGGTGTACGCGTATTGTTTTTTGGTCGGCGCCGGGGCGGGCACGACGCGATGTTTGCCGCGCTCGGCCATGCGGCGTCTGGCGGCCGCGCGCGCGTGCCGCCTTATCGATAAAGCTGTGTGCCACTCGGTTACGCACCCCGGTGCTAGTCAATTAAACTTTCCCGCGCTCGTGGTCGCGGAAGACGTTCAGCAAACAACTTAATTTGGTCTCATTAAAATTAATAGACAATTTGCGGCTTGCCAGTTTGCAACTTTGTGCTGTAATTCAGTAGGCGCACTCTTCACACACATGGCGTGCATGAACTTGCAAGTTAACTGCTGAAATTTCTCCCTTTTTAATTCATTTCAAATGTAAAATTAGAAGCTCTAGCCATGCCACAGAAAAATCATAAATTATTACGAACGTTTGGTACAGACATACCCATAATATTTATATCCATAACGCTTATTTTTCATATGCTTGCCAATTACAAAAATAAGCATAAAATTCAAACGTAGAAATAAATCTTTATTCTAAAAATACCTACTGAAAACAAAAGAACTTGTTAACAAACAACATAACAAGTTACTAACTTAATTTTGTCTTATACAGGATAATTTTTTTATCAGTGCACAAATTTATAAGATCAACTCAGAATCGGTAACTGAACAACTTTCCCTAAGAAACATAGGTCGAAATATGACAAAAATTTTTGGACTCTTCATACAAATCGAACTGATCACGTGATCGATTTAGTATGGGAAGTCCAAAAATTTTTGTCGTATTTCGACCCATGTTTCTAAGAGAAAGTTGTTCACTTACCGATTCTGAGTTGATCTTAAAAATTTGTGCACTGATAAAAAATTTATCCTGTATGTGGAACTATTAATCTCCCAAAATATTGGCATAGCTACCGGTCTAAATTTAGCCATGGCTTGCCCCTGGTTGCACTATCAACCTACATACTTGCTCCATGGGCTCAATGTCAAGGCCAACGTCTGGCAGAGATCGGGCGCATCTCTAGTAGAGGAAAATACAATGCAGAACCTCAACTTCCTTAGGTACATCAATATGCGCACATATTGGCCCAGCAACCAGTCTAAGTCTATAGCCATTTCTTGCTCCTGCACTGGTAGCATGACGAACTCGAGAAAGGTTTTGTCTATATCGAAACGTCAAAAATGACATTTCATCGTAGACAAACCTATTGTTCAGCTGTCAATTATAGACTTTCGAGGTAGACAAAACTCTTCTCGGGTTCGTCATGCTACGCGTGCTGGTTGCACTGTCAACCCACTTGCTCCATGGGCCCAATGTAAAGGCCGCCGTCTGGCAGAGATCGGGCATTTGTGCACTACACTGAATTTTACCGATCCGGCGATCCGGTTTTTTCCGGACCGATATGGCAGCAATGGGCGTTTGTGCACTACACTGAATTTTACCGATCCGGCGATCCGGTTTTTTCCGGACCGATATGGCAGCAATGAAAAACATATGGGCGCTTGTGCACCACACTGAATTTTACCGTCCGTCATTTTACTTTTCCCCATTCCGGACCGTTTTTTTCCGTTCCGAGATGACGGCAATGAAAAACATATGTACGCTTGTGCACTACACTGAATTTTACCGTCCGGAAAAAAACGGATGGTTGTATTTTAATCATAAATCACTTCATAGTATAAAACAAAGTCGCTTCCCGTCTGTCTGTCCCTATATATGCTTAAATCTTTAAAACTACGAAAAAGATTTTCATGCGGTTTTCACTAATAGGTAGCGTGGTTCTTCAGGAAGGTTTTAATATATAATTTATGAAAGTTTTGTGTAAATTGGTAGAAATATAACGATCATTGTCGAAAGTGCCGGCAAACGGCAAGCCGCCCGGGAGCTTTCAGCAAAAACGCTGCCTAATCCTTTCGAGGTTTAAAAAAATAATGCATATTGGGATATTTCTCTTCTATAGATCTACAAAAAAGTCCGCGATAGCATATGTCTATCTTTTAAGGATAGCATATTATAGCCATATTATCTCTTAAAAAATGGTTACGAACAATGCGGTAATTTGGAAAGCTATTTAAACGGATACAGTATTAACCCTTATCAATCTAAATACGTTAGTTGCTTTAAGCATTTTATGCACATTATTTTACTCTTTTACACCATATAATTTAAATGAATATCTTAGGAGTTATCGCAAATAAATTAACGCACGCCAAAATGAATTTAAGCGCCTTTCTCACCAATAACACGTAATATATCTAGCACCAAAAATATGGTTTTTGAAATTTTTGTTTGTCTGTATGTCTGTCTGTTGTCCGTGTTTCACGCAAAAACTACTAAGCGGATTCTGATGAAACTTTTTTTGTTATACAGGGTAAATTTTTAATCAGTGCACAAATTTTTAAGATCGGCTCAGAATCGGTAAATGAACAACTTTCTCCTAGAAACATAAATCGAAATATGACAAAAATTTTTTGACTCTTCATACAAATCGGACTGATCACGTGATCGATTTAGTATGGGGAGTCCAAAAATTTTTGTCGTATTTCGACCCATGTTTCTAGGAGAAAGTTGTTCACTTACCGATTCTGAATTGATCCTAAAAATTTGTGCACTGGTCAAAAAATTTTCCTGTATAGCTAGCCGTAGACATTCGATAGTAGTTAAAAAATAATTTTTCATCCTGCCTCAATTTATTGTGATTTCGGTAAAATAACCCCGCAGGTACCTTTCACTGATAAGAGAATGAACCCAAAATTCTTTCTGTCTTCTACGTCTTCGTACATAAAGCAATAAAGCAAGTAATTGCCGAGACGTTCCAAGGAACTCATTATTCCTCTCGTTTAAAACGCGTCCGTAGAGTGTAGTTTCAAAGAGATCACTGCGCTGCCCCGGCCAGTAAAAAACCGGACAAGTGCACAAGCTAACCATCCGTGTTTTTCATGCCACGCCGGTCCGTAAAAACACGGACCGCCGGATCGGTAAAATTCAGTGTAGTGCACAAACGCCCAATGAAAAACATATGGGCGCTTGTGCACCACACTGAATTTTACCGTCCGTCATTTTACTTTTCCCCATTCCGGACCGTTTTTTTCCGTTCCGAGATGACGGCAATGAAAAACATATGTACGCTTGTGCACTACACTGAATTTTACCGTCCGGAAAAAACCGGATGGTTGTATTTTAATCATAAATCACTACATAGTATAAAACAAAGTCGCTTCCCGTCTGTCTGTCCCTATATATGCTTAAATCTTTAAAACTACGAAACTGATTTTTATGCGGTTTTCACTAACAGGTAGCGTGGTTCTTCAGAAAGATTTTAATATATAATTTATGAAAGTTTTGTGTAAATTGGTAGAAATATAACGATAATTGTCGAAAGTGCCGGCAAACGGCAAGCCGCCCGGGAGTTTTCTGCAAAAACGCTGCCTAATCCTTTCGAGGTTTAAAAAAATAATGCATGTTGGGATATTCCTCTTCTATAGATCTACAAAAAAGTCCGCGATAGCATATGTCTATCTTTTAAGGATAGCATATTATAGCCATATTATCTCTTAAAAAATGGTTACGAACAATGCGGTAATTTGGAAAGCTATTTAAACGGATACAGTATTAACCCTTATCAATCTAAATACGTTAGTTGCTTTAAGCATTTCATGCACATTATTTTACTCTTTTACACCATATAATTGAAATGAATATCTTAAGAGTTATCGCAAATAAATTAACGCACGCCAAAATAAATTCAAGCGCCTTTCTCGATTGACGACCGATTTGGCGCAGGAGTAGGCTACCCACCTTCTGCGCCAGTGGTCTCGGGTTCGATTCCCGAACAAGACAAATATTTGTGTGCATGAACATGTCTATTTGTCTTGGTCTGGGTGTTAACTATGTATAATATGTATGTATTTACAAACAAAAAGTATTTAAGTATATATTTATCCGTTATCAAGTTTTCCATGATACAGTTTCTTAATGAAATTAAAATGAGCTTAGATAATTGGTGTGAATGTAAGAATTTATTTATTTATTATTATTCCCTTTATTACATTTTAAATACTTACAAAATTATATTTCTAAACATTAAATTTTTACAATGTATAACACTAAAAAATATAACATTTAAAAATACAAAAATGTAGTTCCCTAACGGTAGCAAGATCAGGGTCCCGGCTACCGATGGTTAAGGATCCAGAGACAGGAACCTTCTCACTATACGGGCCGTGTCCAGAAGTACTGCCTTCTGCATCTGACTCCCGATCCATCCACCTAACGCAAGCCTCTTAAGGTGTTTATCGAGGCTCTTGGCTATCAGACCATGGGCAGATATGACTATCGGAACAATAATTGCTGAATCAATGTCCCACATGTCAACAATCTCGTGAGCTAAATCAAGATATTTGTTTTCTTTATCTTTTTCAGCTTTCACAAGGTTGTCGTCATGGGGAACAGTGACATCAACAATTATTGCGCGGCGTTCGTGTCGATCTATCAATACAATATCAGGCTTATTAGCTACAATAGTCCTGTCTGTAATGATAGATCGATCCCAATACAATGTGGCATGGCTATTTTCAAGGACCTGTTCTGGTGCATACCTGTAGTACGGCACCTCGGATGCCACGAGACTATGTTTCAGAGCAAGTTGTTGGTGTATTATCCTGGCCACTTGGTTATGTCTATGCAAATACTCGCCGTTTGCGAGACGAGAACAACCGGAGATTATATGCCTAAGGGATTCACCCGGACGATGGCACGC
Source organism: Crambus lathoniellus (assembly GCA_949710035.1). Taxonomy (NCBI): domain Eukaryota; kingdom Metazoa; phylum Arthropoda; class Insecta; order Lepidoptera; family Crambidae; genus Crambus; species Crambus lathoniellus. Next base: position 24,597,778 of record OX453310.1, read on the forward strand.
TCGACAAATATCCACTGTGCCATCCCTTAGGATATACTTTCGGTAGTTATTCGTCATCACAACCTCATCCATAATTGCACAGACAAAACCTTCGGTTTCGCCAAAAAGATCACCGAAACGGAGCCAGGATACTGAGGTTAATTAATTATTATTATTATTATTATTTTTCACCAATAACACGTAATATATCTAGCACCAAAAATATGGATTTTGAAATTTTTGTTTGTCTGTCTGTCTGTCTGTTGTCCGTGTTTCACGCAAAAACTACTAAGCGGATTTTGATGAAACTTGTTTTGTTATATAGCTAGCTGTAGACATTCGATAGTAGTTAAAAAATAATTTTTCATCAAGCCTCAATTAATTGTGATTTCGGTAAAATGACCCTGTCAGGTACCTTTCACTGATAAGAGGATGAACCCAAAATTCTTTCTGTCTTCTACGTCTTCGTACATAAAGCAATAAAGCAAGTAATTACTGACGTTCCAAGGAACTCATTATTCCTCTCGTTTAAAAAGCGTCCGTAGAGTGTAGTTTCAAAGAGATCACTGCGCTGCCCCGGCAGTAAAAAACCGGACAAGTGCACAAGCCTATCATCCGTGTTTTTCATGCCACGCCGGTCCGTAAAAACACGGACCGCCGGATCGGTAAAATTCAGTTGTAGTGCACAAACGCCCATCGGCGCATCTCTTAGCTGAGGAAAAACAAGTAAGAAACTCAACGTTCTTAAAAAATTGTGTCCCTTATATTGTTGGTATTTTGCAGTTTGTAATTTGGGAGAAGTTGAAGTTAGTGAATGGTTGGTGAAGTTATATTGTTGCATTTATTTTGCAAACGAAGAATAAATCGTCGTACAACTTCAAGTTGGTCAAAATCAGCTGTTCCGTCCACTAAATTTATTAACCTGTTAAAATGTATTACGCTTATTTTAGATTTGTGTAGTATTCGGTTTACTGCCGAACAATTAAATATTGCAAATACCTAAGTTGTCGCCCGCGCGGCACCTGACAGTAATATCGGCCGCCGCCGTGCACTATTATGACACGTCTTCAGTGCAATTTCTTTCTCGTTCGCGATCGGTTGTAACATTAAGATAAACATTTCATTCATTCAGTTTTAACATTAACATTTTCTACATTTTTAACATTTAATTATAGTCAGAACATTTGTCGTTATAAGAGAACATTTGTGACTTTAAGTTCCAAGTGAAATAAAGTGTTGGACTTTTATCCCGTTTATTTCTCCGTTACAAACCCCACGCAGACTGCATTCCCAATTGAAACATGAAAAGAACATGTAGAGTAGAATGATGATTGTGCATAATACCCTGCTTTGAACAGTCATCAGCATATTTCCTTAAAAATGTATAAGCTATTTTTGTATTAAATCTGCTGTTAAGGGCCCCACACATTTGCGTATTATTGGAGATATGCTCGCCCATGACTATAGTATTGACCTATTTGCTGATCACTTTGGAATATTATGTTCAAAAGCCCTATTGTATATAAGCATGCTAATAAATAACAAATTAATCTAATATTATTATGACATCACTTTATGAATAGCTGCTGTAAAATTAGTGCTGACATCTTGTATTGCCTTTTGTAATTTATAATGAGACTTTATTTTAATTTTATATTCTGTATTTTTTTTGACATCTTATTTTTTATCTCTTATTAATGATTTTTTATTTAATTGTAATTGCTTGACATTCATACAGTTTATTAATTTATTGACAAATTTTAAGCTTCTGACATAAGTATATTTGTATTTTTGACATACTGGCGCTTTGGGACTACTGTAAGTCAGTATGTACACAATTGAATTGAATAAATTGAATTGAATTGAAATTGAATTATAAGTCCGCCTGCAGGCAACGGCCTGTCAGTTAGCCACAATCAGCCACATACTCACAGTTTTACATACAAAAACTGAATTTCAAGCGGCATGTTTGATCGGGGTCTGCATGCGAACTGCCTTTGGACTGATATTGTGTGGCGCCCTTTAAGCTTGATGGGATGGCTTGTCAACGGTGTTATATTATACGGGACCTTGATTATTTTCTGCTGGCGTGTTTTTTTTCGTCAGGAAATTATCATTTGTTATGAATTGGCAAATTTTTATCCCATGAGTTAGACGATATGAATTCTGACTGTAAGGTATACACAAAGTTAACCTTCTGTTTATGATTTAGCGGAGCAGTTGTGGTATTGCGCGCGCACTCGGTGTCTGCACTACGCTACGGTCGATAGTACGGACCTCCGGCATCCGGATTTGAGTCCCGGTGCAAGTGCTGCACACACAGGTCTACTAACATCCAGACACCAAGATCTTATAAAGAATTACAGTAACTTCCACAAACCGAAAAGTTATTTTTAAGGGACCTATTTTTAAAACAATATCTTTTCAACATTTAGTTAGGTATGCTTTGCATTTAGATAATTTAGATAACTTAATTATCGAGTAGGTGTACTTTGAAACAATTAGAGTTTTAGTATCCTGATAACTTTAGCTGAATGCCAAGTTACTAGGTATTCGATAAGTCTTTTTTTTTTCAAAAATACTTCCATTTCTAGGCACCAGACCAAAAAAAACTTTTAAAATAATCTAAACCGAGGAATAATCTTTTTCACTCTCTCTGACAACCAACTCCACCGTTGCCGCGTTGTCCTAACGTAGGTAGTAACTATTTAGTAAAGTCCGTTCGGTTAGATAGTGTCGGTACACCCGCTCGGCATTGTGGCTCTTGCTATAAAATGCAGATATAAAATAATACACTCAAGTTGAGTACCAAAGTCAATTTTAATGAAAATTTGGATATTTTTATATAAAAGGAAGTTAATAAGTGATTTACAAATAATAATAATTTTTATAAATTTTTTATATGATTATTATGATTACTTATCATCGCTCGAATTGTCACGAGTCATAACCGTCGTTACCACCTGTATTTATAATAAACATAGATTATTTAAGAAAATATAATTTAATAAATGCCGAGTCCCAAAATCCAATTCCATTTTCGGGTGTACGCCGCACGCGGCTTCTTTTGTTTATGCGGCGGCATCCTTTAAAAAGCAGCGGCACGTGCCAAGGCGGCGCGTCAAAGGGCGACACTATCTAAGCGAATGGACTTTAATCTGTGATGTGACGCTTCAATGAAGCTTTCGTTAGAACTAAGGACCGAAATTGCACCTGAATTATTTTAGACTAAACAGGAATACCTATATATATAAATAATATAAATAAACTCTCTATATATAAATAAACTCTTGTCGGTAAATTCTTCACACACCCACAGATTTTACTTATTAATTTGACGCAGAATTGCCTATTGTAAGTAATATCGTATCAATAAATCTAAAACTAAGTCAATAAGATTTTAAACTTTCATGTTCACTTCCACTGTAAATATTATGGAAAACATGATTTATACCATGTTTAAATATTCCGTGATCATGGGCATCATGGCGCACGCAACTGTCTGTACCGAATTACCAGGGACTCTTCAACTTTATCGTAAACATGGTTAAAATCCCGTTTTTAGCTAATATAACTACTCACTTATTTAAAAGTTATTTGGCGAAAGAACTTTTTTGCCCAAATAAAAACTTCAGTAGTAGGTATACCAAAACTACAAATTTAGCCCTCCTACAGGACAGTGAAAACACCGTTCCTAATTTGTTCTAAACTTTAATTTGTGCTTAGAACATAACGGAAGTAGCCTTGGAAAACCATCTGAATAATTCATAATCGGCATTCGAAGCCGGCCGATTTGTTCATTAAACCCACCTCGAGCGAAAACCAACTAAATTTTTAAGACAGTTTCAGTACTATCGATGGTTAGCCAATAGAGACAGCAGCTGGGATTTCCGCCTTTAAAATAAGGAGGTAAGGTTGGTAGTCCTATGTTGTAACTTTTCTGCAAAAGTGTTTGAAAAAGTAATAGCGCCTTTTCTCTTTTTACTATGTTTCACAATTTTAGTGCAGTGCTATGCATGGATAGTGCGAAGAATGAGTTAGGTTATCTTCGAAAAGTTAATTTATAGGTACTGTGGTATCATATTGTTAGGATATGATACCTCCTTGCATTGTCTATGGTTGATTTATGTTTAAATCAGTATTCAAAATATCGAATGGATTGTCATTACCTACGCGAGTAGTTTGTTTTAGTCTAGACGATTCCGCGGTCGCGTGTAGTATATAGAATATATCGGCCATGGTGCCGCAGTAAAGATTTATATCGCTAATACATTTATTATTTAATAGAATCCCAGTGTAGGGCTTCATATGTTCGATATTTTTGAATACTGATTTAAACATAAATCAACCATAGACAATGCAAGGAGGTATCATATCTTAACAATATGATACCACATGCCGCCGCCGCAACAAAAAAACCTTTCTTACTAAAGAAATGTTTTTTTCTACATGGATTACCCTAAAGCGAAGGCCCTTCCTACCTTGGAACAATATCACATCAATAAGACTGGTCCTCACTAACGGACAGCCAGGACAATGGTCGATATAATTATTAATTTCTTGTAATCAAAACAAACCAACCATTGCATTGGCTTGACATACCAAAACCAAGGGAAAAGGTCTGCCCAGCCTTAAACCTAACCTTAATACATCATATGTAGTTACAATCAAAGCTAACCCTAGCTCATTTAAGCATTAACTAAGTCGAAATTCCAAGATCAAACATGTCGGACAAGCACCAATAATATATTGACTACGAAATTACCCAAAAATAACCCTCATCTCAAAAGGTGCCCGACAACAAGCTTGGAACTTCATAAACCTGTGGTAACCTCAAGCAGACTGTCTACTAGGGGCTACCACAGTTTATGTAGCGTGGTGTCGACAACATTGCCAGTCAGGGTTAGAGGGATCCTGCAACAAACAGGATATGACCCTGGTCCTTATTGGACCATCAGGGTTTCCTCCCCCCTCACCAACAAATGTTGACGTCACCTCGTTCCTTAAGTGACATCGAAACAACTTACAAACTAACTAAAACGGAAATAAAATGAAACACAGAAGTGTTACTTTTGTGGTCCAGATCATTAACGAAACGTGATGTCAATATCAACATAAGTTAAGGTCAGGGGATTCTCACTCCTAATTAGATAATAGGTCATCCTCCTGCCTTATCCCATGAAATTAAAGAGACACGACACGATGTCTACTAATTAGTAAAAATGCAAAAAAATAATTGTTTTATTAAATTAAACATTTAAAAAAAATTAAATAAGTACATCATAAATGGACCACAGGACACTTCGTGGGCTTCAGGTGCAGTATTTCCGTACATGAAAAAGAAACACATATTAATACAAATCACACAATTATACATTTCAACTATCTAACAATCATTATTATAAAACATCCTAAAATCCTATCCTATTTCTATCCCTATTATAAAATGAATCTATAAAAGAAAATTTATTTTTACATTTAATTTTATATGTTACAAATTTCAATCGTTTCTTATTTCGTAACGAACTAATATTACATAACGAACTTATATTGGATTTCGAAATCCTATTCATATTCGACTTTTCAAACTTTTTCGCGCCTTTCTTCATTTTACTGTCATTCCTATTTTTATTCATAAAAAAACTTTTTAATCTAGGAATGACATGCGAACTTTTTTCTGACATATTACTTTTTCGAAAATTACTTTGACATCCGTCATTCGAGACATCTATCACTTGTGACTGTTGTGACTCATTGTCATCAATGTCAATCGATGTCAACATAAAATTCATGTCAACATTAAATTCAAAATTATTTTTTTTGTAAATTATACAAAAATTTTCAAAATTAAAAAATTATGCTATTCCTCCTAATAAAATCACAACCCAACACTATGTTTGGTACAATGTCCCTTACAACAACGAATCGCTGTGTAAACAACACGTTATCTATCAAGAAACATACATTAGTTTTCCCTACTATTGAAAGTTTTCCACCACTCACATTTCGTAGTTCAGCGTTCACCATGTCCACACTGAGACCTAGACTGTCTACTACCGTCTGTGACACTACCGACACACTCGCACCGGTGTCCACCAAGGCGTCTATTTTCTGACCACGACACTCAATAGGTAAAAACGGCGTACGCTTACTTGTGTTGTGATTGTCCTGCACCAACGTCAGCTGCATACAATCCTCTTCTCTACTTACAACAATATTATTATTAGATTGTGGGGACGTCTCAGTCGTCCTCCAAGATGATGTCGTGATGGGCATCATCGGGGCTTGAGCTCTAAAATCATTCAATTCACTTGCATCATACAAATCATGGGGTTTTTCGTTTGGCGTGCGAGAGGCACATTGATTGGGAGTTGGCACATTCTCTAACTCCGGCACAAAATAAACACATTGAGGGGGAGGAAACCCTGATAGTCCAATAAGGACCAGGGTCATATCCTGTTTGTTGCAGGATCCCTCTAACCCTGACTGGCAATGTTGTCGACACCACGCTACATAAACTGTGGTAGCCCCTAGTAGACAGTCTGCTTGAGGTTACCACAGGTTTATGAAGTTCCAAGCTTGTTGTCGGGCACCTTTTGAGATGAGGGGTTATTTTTGGGTAATTTCGTAGTATATATATATTTGGTGCTTGTCTGACATGTTTGATCTTGGAATTTCGACTTAGTTAATGCTTAAATGAGCTAGGGTTAGCTTTGATTGTAACTACATAATGATGTCTTAATGTTAGGTTGAAGGCTGGGCAGACCTTTTCCCTTGGTTTTGGTATGTCAAGCCAATGCAATGGTTGGTTTGTGTTGATTACAGGAAATTAATAATTATATCAACCATTGTCCTGGCTGTCCGTTAGTGAGGACCAGTCTTATTGATGTGATATCGTTCCAAGGTAGGCAGGGCCTTCGCTTTAGGGTAATCCATGTAGGAAAAAACATTTCTTTAGTAAGAAAGGTTTTTTTGTTGCGGCGGCGGCATGTGGTATCATATTGTTAGGATATGATACCTCCTTGCATTGTCTATGGTTGATTTATGTTTAAATCAGTATTCAAAATATCGAATGGATTGTCATTACCTACGCGAGTAGTTTGTTTTAGTCTAGACGATTCCGCGGTCGCGTGTAGTATATAGAATATATCGGCCATGGTGCCGCAGTAAAGATTTATATCGCTAATACATTTATTATTTAATAGAATCCCAGTGTAGGGCTTCATAGTACCTATATATTTTTAAGGCGAGGAATCCCGACCGAAATAGGCACGCTAACGCTTGCTCGGCCGCGCTCTATACACTTCGCGTGGACCCAGCGGCAGCCGGCAGTGAACTGTGAACTCGCGAGCGCCCCGCGAATCGAAAATCACTTAAAATTCAATTAAAAATTAAATAATAAGAAAATTTGATTTATGACGGCTGGAATCCCTCGGCTATTCAAAGACAATTATTTTCATATGTTTTTCATTAACTAAAACCAAAGTAATATGATATTTGAATTATTATTAGACGGATGTTTGGGATTTTATTTGACACAGTAAAATATCACCAATCGAAAAAACACGGCCGGAAACACTAGATAAATAACTGTAAAATAACATATATTTTTTCCAAATTTTAAGTACTTGTGATTTGCGAGTAATCCATAATTTAAAATACCCTATTTTGGGGAATCGGCGCCTTAAATAACAATTATTCACAGCGCCTTTCTTCACACTGCAATACTTGCCTCTTTCTGTTCCATCCATCTGGAAGTATTAGAAAAAAAAATAGTTTTTTGTTGACTCTAACTCTACTTTTACAAATATTACAAATAATCATTATTTTTCGATAGCTCCAAAATTTCATTTAAAAAAATTAAGGGTATTCAACCAAATGCCTGAAAAAGGTGTAGTAGGACACAGATGGAAAGCTGTAATCCCAAAACGTGAGGAGATTATGAAAAACGGGGAAAACTTGGAATAAGAACACTGACAAAATTTACAAACTTTTGCTGCGTGTCCGTAGCTGATTTCATTTTAGTCATTTATCTTATTTATTTATTTATTATTTATTAAGGAAACAAACGGTCATGCATAATACACTGTACAATGTTAAATGAATCTAAAAAAGACCTATAGTTCCATTAAAGTATACAAAAAAAGTAGTACTTAACAAAAATTTTTTTTTTGCAATCTAAAAGATATTTCAGAGCAAACAAAAGAAATAGTACTTAAGTGCTATATGTTAGAAGTGTTATTGATAAACACAAATGGAGGTTTATAAAGTGTTTTGTTTCTTTTACTCTCTTGACAAATGTTAAAGATAAATAATAAACATTATTTCAACGGTCTTATAGCTAAAACAGAATTAAAATTATAATTAGGCTTTTATGGATTAAGCAGATTTCAACAATAAGCAATCCATGGAGATGCAAATCACACTTAAGGTGTGTTATAAATATAAAACAACATATAATAAATGTGTTAATATTAGGTAGGAAATTAACACGTTAACAACATTATAGGCATGTTATAATGTTTGTTTAAAAACAAAACTTCCGAAGAAATAGTGTTAATGGTACGGACAACGGCACGCTAAGCCACCACAACAGGGTAATTAGTTTCAGACAATAATCAACTATAATATAAACAAAATAGGGTTCAAAAAAAACAATTTTCAAATTTCTTTTTTTTTTAGTTCTGTGCTACTAGCCACACATAACGTAATAATAAAAAATAAAGTAACAAAGAAATTACGTAATGAAATATGACTGGTAACAACAAATGCCAAATAAATGGTTCATTCTAAGTTCTATTTACCTAAATGTTTTTTTCAGAGATCTAACTGTACAACAAAATATATCCACGTCCTTTAATAGTTCACATTTGTTATAAAGTTTACAGGCACGTTTTGTAAACATATTAGCAACATAGTTAGTTCTACTTGGTGTAATGTGAAATAAGTCTTTATTACGACAATTGCGCATACGCGCGCGCGGCACCCTGAAGTTAATCCTACCAAGCAGTGAGGGGACATCGAACAAACTGTGTATAATTTTATACAACAAAACCGAATCAATGCAGTCGCGTCTATTCTGAAGATGTTGCATTTGATTGCGCTTCAACAAATCGTCATAATTGTCAGAATTAAATCTGGGACCACTCCCGGTACGGTAATTTAGTGCCTTAACAAATTTTTTTTGAACCTTTTCAATCCTATTAATATGTACATCGTAAAGTGGTTTCCAGACCGCAGAGGCAAATTCAAGGCGGCTTCTTACAAAGCTATTATATAGTATTTTATATGTCAGAGCGTTCTTAAAAGGTTTACCAATGCGTAATAAGAAGCCAAGCTGTCTGTATGACTTGCTAATAATGGAATCAATGTGGGGTATGAAGGTCAATTCAGAGTCCATAATAACTCCGAGGTCCCGAATTTGGGTCACTCTATTAAGAACAGTATCACTAATTTTGTAATCGTAAAATATAGTTTGCTTTTTTTTTGTGAAACTTATAACATGGCATTTGTCCAAATTTAAAAATAATTTATTTTCATTACAAAAGGTTTCAAAATTTCTTAAATCAGCCTGTAACAAATTACAGTCGCCAATATGACGAATTATCCGGAAAATTTTGGTGTCATCGGCATAGAGAAGAATTTTTGAATTAACAATCGATTTAGACATATTATTTATGTAAATATTAAAGAGTAATGGACCCAAATGTGATCCCTGCGGGACTCCTGAAGTAACAGGTTTATAATTTGATATAAATCCAGCAAGTACAACGGCCTGACTCCTATTCTCGACATATGACTTTATCCAGCGAAACAGATCACCGTGTATACCGAAATGCCACAGCTTTTGTAATAGTGTATAATGACAAATTTTGTCAAACGCCTTGGCAAAATCGGCATAAACGGCGTCTACCTGACACGAATCGCCCATGGCATCAATAATGTTTTCAGTAAAAGTCAGTAAATTAGTATCAACGCAGCGCCCTCGAAAGAAACCATGTTGTTCATCAATTATATGATTACGAACTACCTCAAATAGTTGATCAGTGACAATTTTCTCGAGAATTTTGGGGAACTGACTTAACTTGGATATAGGCCGGTATTTCTCAACATCCTGACTTACTTGGCCCTTTGGAATGGGAGTGATCCACGCTTGTTTCCACTTATCAGGAACACAGCCCTCTGCGAGTGATTTGATAAATAGCAAAGTGATAGGTGTAGCCAGAGCGGCTGAACATTTTTTTATAAGAATAGGATGTATGTCGTCAGGCCCTGAACTCTTATTAACGTCAATAGAATTTAAATATTTCAGAACTATTTTCTCATTAATTTCAATTGAATGAATATCAATTACAGGATTACTAGGGGGTTTCAATGAGTCAACGTTAAATGAACCCAGCTCCGACCTTTCAAAGACAGAATGGAAATGATCGTTAAATAAATTACATATCTCATTACCCTCAGAAGAGACAGAGTCTTTATACTTCATAGTTTGTGGAAGGCCCTTATTTGATTTTAATGATTTTATGTAAGTCCAGAAATGTTTAGCGTTAGATTTAATCTTTTGTTCAGAATAACTTACAAAATTTTGATAACAGTCTCTCTCTATTTTTTCAGCTCTTTTACGTAAAGTTTTGAAACTATCATAGTCAAGGGGGTTGTTATAGCGCTTCCACAAACCATGATATTTACATTTTTCTTTGAGTATTTTTTTTAAAGGAGTACTATACCATGGCGGATATTTATTAGATGAATTATTCCTAACTCGCGGCACATACTTAATTATAAGAGATTTAAGCAATTCATAAAATTTTAACAAACTGTCTTCCATACATAAGTTTTTAAAAAAGTTGGACCACTGGATTTCTGAAAGTTCAAAGTTAATTTTGTCAAAGTCAGAAGCATTATAATTAAAATGATATGAGTGAGCAGGCTTAAGGTTAGGAGTATAGCGTAAATTAAAGCTTATGTTTAAGGATTTATGGTGAGAGTCCTCATTAGTTAATGGATGAAGACAGTGTGTTACAACACAATCAACACTGCTAAATATTAAATCTAAATATCGATTATTTGAGTTTGGAATACAGTTATACTGATTTAAACCACTAAAATGTATAAATTCATGTACAAATTGTGTTAAAATATTACCGCTTGGTATTAATTTCATTACCAATGAGGAGGTATGAGGTACCCAACCTGCTTCAGTTATATTAAAATCACCAGTTATAATGAAGAAGTCGTTTGGGTGATCATTAATTAACTGACTTGCAATGTCAAAAAATGCACTAAGTGTATCCCTTTGACATGACCCGTGGGGGATATAAATGCAACAAATGTTTAGATAACGCGATCGCTTACGTTGCACTGATATTGACGAGGAAATATCACTATCACTTACATCCAATGGAACAGAAACCCATACACAATCAGAGGAAGCGCGCGGGGGCACGGGCCAGTCTCGGCGCAACGGCAATAGCTCGCTGCGCACGGCTATGGCCGCCCCCCCGCCACGTTCGAAGCCACTATCATCCTGAGATCTGTCACAACGAAAAACATTTAAACGCGTATCAAAATACTCACGGTCATTGAAATCATCTGTAAGCCAGGTCTCAGTTATGCAAATTATGTCATAATTAGACATAGCAACTTGAGAGAAAAACTCATGCGACTTAGTTCGAAGGCCCCTCACGTTTTGGTAATAAAGGTTAATATTTTTTATAGTCATAACTTAAACAACATTTGATGTTATTATGTTTTAAAGCTTCAGGAGACGCACGCAAGCGCAAGCATAATAAAAAGATTGTATATTGTATTTTATTATAATATAATTGTAGAACTATTTTGTAATTTTCATTTGTTTTAAAAGTACCTAATTTTAAAATGTAAATAAGCAATAAAGTAAGTATAACGGGGACGTGGATATAAATAATTATAATTATACACTTATTTGAAATGATATGACGAGCCATATAATTACATAAATACATAAGATTAAGTGAGAAATGAATACAACACACAGAGATCAACATACCCAATCGTAAATAGTGTAAGTTCTTAGAATAACCAATATTTAGATAAACAATATTCAAAAGTCATTTAAGTTTCTGTAAATCGGAGTCACAACTAATGCACACAGCCTCACTTTTATCATGCTTCCTCATAAAAATTTTACAGTCGCGTATCCACAAATAACTATAATTTAGCTCCTTTTTGATAGCACGGGCGCGACCCAGGAGTTGCTTATTTGCAGGTGTGAGATGATCCCCAATGAAAATGGGCAATGCAGGTCCTGGCAGATGGATGTCAGAGGTAGTTAGGCCTTTACGAGCTCTGACCGCAGAAAGGAATTCATTTTTACGGCAACGCCTAGTGAAACGTATTATTATGGCAGGTGGACGAACATTTTTCTGCGTCTGGTCCTTAGACTGGTATCGACGAACCCGGTGGATAACATCCACATCGCTATCTAACATGGAGAAACCAACCAGGACGCAGATATCACGATAGATAGTTAATAGATTTTCTCCTTTTGTAGGCGGCACGCCAGACAGTTCGATGTTGTTGAGCATAGAAAACTGCTTACAATAGTTATTCTCAGCGATAAGACTGTTAACTGTCTCGCGAGTTTCATCCAAGGATTTTTTCGTATCTTTTTGTTGCTGTTCCAATAATGTTACTCGGGTTTTGGCATTAGATAAATCAGATTTGAATGCAATTTGTTCTTCACAAATTTTTTCGGTTATGGAGGTAATTTCACGTATCTGTTCTTTTATTTCCGAGGCTATTTCTTCACGTAGCTTGCATAAATTTTCATTTTGTGTATTCATACAGCTGGTTAAAACACTCATTATATCCTTACGAAAATCCGCAAAATCCTGCTTCATATCGAAATCCATGTTTGGTAGCTTGCGTTTCCTCATGGTTATGGTAGCTGGATTGTCATCATGGAGAGAAGTGAGGTTGGGTTGCGACCCACTCTTATGGAACGATTCTTCGGGTGGCAAGCCTTGCATTGTTGAACCAGATCGCAATTCTATTGTTTTTAGAGTGAAAATTAAAATAATGCTATAAAATAAAATAACTGACACGACACGAGTGATCCATAACCATACTAATATTATAATGTGAAAGTATGTTTGTTTGTGTGTTTATTCGTCTTTCACGTGAAAACGAAGCAACAGATCGACTTGATTTCTGATATGGGTGTAGATTGGAATCTGGAGAGTGACATGCATAGGCTACCTTTTATCCCGGAAAGTTCAAATTCACGCGGGATAACGTCGTGTAGTCCACGCGGGCAAAACTGCTGGCGGATGGCTAGTGAATTATACTTTTACAAGCAGCAAGTTGTCCTTAAACGGTGTATGTCCTCGAACGTGCAATGGATCGCGAACTCGGTTAAGTTAGCAGTTGGTTGGTTAAGGATTCCCGAAAATAGGGTATTTTAAATTATGGATTACTCGCAAACCACAAGTACTCACCATTTATTTGAAAAAACATATGTTATTTTACAGTTATTTATCTAGTGCTTTCGGTTGTTTTTTTCGATTGGTAGCATTTTACTGTGCCAAATAAAATCCCAAACATCCGTCTAGTCGTAATCCAAATAGCTTGCAGTATACTTGGTTTTAGTTAATGAAAAATATACGAAAATAATTGTCTTTGAATAGCCGAGGGATAGCGACCATCATAAGTTTTTTTTTTTAATTTTTAATTGCATTTTAAGCGTGCGCCCGCGTAAAGTGTATCGCGCGCGGCCGAGCAAGCGTTAGGGCGTTTGTGCACTACCACTGAATTTTACCGATCCGGAAAAAAACGGATGCTTGTATTTAATTAATTACTAATATAAATGATTAATTATTAAAATACAAGCATCCGATTTTTTCCGGATCGGTAAAATTCAGTGGTAGTGCACAAACGCCCTTAGCGTGCCTATTTCGACCGGGCGCACATTATGCCGGGGCGCAGCGGAGCGGGCCGCAGCGCATCGCATTGACGGATTTGAGTATAGCACATAGTGACGGGCCGGGCCGCAGCGTATTGACGGATTTTGAGTACAACCAAATTCAAACATCTAATATCTTCTACTACTGCCGGTTATACCCGTCCCTCTCACTCTCCGGGCATGACAGAATCGAGTGAAAGAGACGGGTATAATTTGTAGGTGTCATGTTATCTGACCGAGTAGTACGAGAAAAATCCGCTTGCTATAGCACACTGTGTCGGGGCGGGGCGGGCCGCATCGCATCGCACGCACGCAACAAAATCCGCGGCGGATTATGCGGCCCGCTGCGCCCCGGCATAGTGTGCGATAGTTCATATAAAATAATTTGGACGGATTTTTGCGCTGCGGCCCGGCCCGCTGCGCCCCGACATAATGTGCGCGAACCTTAAGGCGATACTCGGAAAAAATATGCTGAAGCGAGATAGCAATGAGAAAACGACGCGCGCGGGAGTGAGACCGATTTTGCAGATTAAGAAAAAAAACACAAAATCACTTCGTATTCAAAAACTACAGCGATTTTTAAAAAATGCTTCATACGATCCTAAATATGATTCGTGTCCACTAATTAAACCAATTTCCAATAGTGTAAGTAACCCCATTTAAGAAAAATCTTGAATCTTCGAATTTTTTAGAGGTCTTTTCGAAAAGAAAAAGTGTCGAGGCAAAATCATAAAATCGTGTTTTTGAAACTATACGATTCTAGATAAAGGTATGAAGAAATATATATATCTTATTACCAGATTTGTAACAACTGTAACCGTCCTATAGTTTTAAATCAAAAAGTCCATACTTTTTCCGAGTAGCGCCTTAACGCGCGTGATTGGTGTTCCGTAACCGACTGTTCGTGAACTCATAGGCATTAGCTTCATGAAAACGATTGTCATACACATGTAGTTACCTAATTAGCCAGATATTGATGTCACATAGGTAATAGGTAAGTACTGTTGGTTGGAAGAACAACGGCAGATCGACGAATATTTTGATACATTATATTAAAGATTAACTTAGGATTATATTCTAATTATTATTAGGTTCTAATTGCATTTTGATAGTATCACAATGGGATTCAGCAGAGCTGCTGATCATACAAGTTACCGGAGTGAATTTGCAGAGGAGCATTTGCGCCATACTAAGCTTTATAAAACCCGCAAGTGCGACAGAGCCTATAGAGATGCTTGCTACCTACATACAGGTGATCGTGGCCTAGATTAGATGCAGGCGAAACAGGCTGGTCACGTAAAGAGAAGACAACGTGACTACAGTGATAATTTAACATTTCAGCTATCACGACCTTGTTGGGAATCCAGGGGAAGATCTAAATCAAGGAGAAAAGATAAAGTACCTACGTACTGGTCATGGAGTTCAGTGACAAAAGATAATAAGAATAATAAAAACTAACAATAATTACACCACCACAACGTTTCAAGTATTAATCGTAAGAAAGAAAAGAAGGGAATGAAAGGTTTATGTTTTTCTACACTCCAACACTACTTACTTAAATTAAATTCATTTTCGTAGTTAAAGAAACATCAGTATTAAATTTTAACTGTACCTACTGCTAATCTGTACTACGCGACAGCAGACACTGTAAGCTGAAATAAAAAATGCAGGTGTTAAGAAAAATACGAAGGAATTCAAATTCAGAAATGTTAATCCTTTTGTTTTTATAGTGATTAAGAAGCAGTCTGAATATCTTACTTTACTCGTGTAAAGAAAACGAGCAAAACTTTTTCACTGAAAAGTGTTGAGGAAATATTTTATATTTATCCCTCCCTGTGAAGAAATACGGTTTACCTATTCTCACAAGCTTAGACTCTGGAATGATTTACCTAGAGACGAGGAAAATACAAAAGGGAAATAATTTTGTTTCTTCATTTACATTTATGTATTAAAATTAAATTTCTACTACTCTCGGGCTTGAAGTACTTTACTTACTTTAATACTTCTCTCTATCTTTATATTTTGTTGTTACACTTTCACTACAACACGGTCGGGTTATGTTAAACTCGCCCACCCCGCTTAGACTAGTACGAGGCATATTATAGGTACAGTCACGAGCAAAAATATGTAAACAACACAGAACTTAGTCAGTTGCATTGAGGCGTTCCGAACCAAACTATCTGCGCACATTCAATATTGTAATATGGACATTCAACATAGTCCTATGTTGAGATTTTTAAATATATTTATTGCATTCTGTAAGTAAGCTAAAGGAAAAATTGTGATAGTAAAAAACCAAGAGCCCTGCAAGTAGCATAAAAATATTTTAAAAATCTCAATTTAATGGCTGTTTCATCTTAATCGATTGTTAAACATTAGTAAAAATGTTTCTTTGCGAGCCTTCCTTCTGATGCGAGGGTTTCCTCACATTGATGAAGCAACGCTGGCCCACAGCCTTCGATCAACAATAGTACTAGATGAAGGCTCACGAACTAAATGAAAACTTTATATGGACAGACTGACTTTTTTTTAAGTAGTAGTATTATTGACACTGTCAAAATAATCTTCTTTTCTGTTCCGGTGATTATCTTTCGAACTAAAACAGTTTTCATACGACAGTCCATTTTGACAGCTAATTTGGTATTGCAAGCAAAGATATTGCAAGTGGCTTCTCTGTCACGGCTGTCACCGGAACAGGAAAGCTTGTGGCACTGTAAGTGGGCTTATGAGGCTTGGACATATCTGTCACTCCAAGTATGTATCTAGAACTAGTTCACAGTATATATATATTTACTGTGACTAGGTGTTATTGTTATATATTTACTGTGACTAGGTGTTATTGTTGATCGAAGCCCACAGCGTAAAAAAAGTGATTACAAAATTCGGCGAGTCGTGTAAAGCGCGTCACAAACGGTGAAGATGCTATAATATTTTATCTTAAGATATCGTAAGATAAAATATTATAGCATCTTAAGGTATCACACACGGTTAAGATACGATATATTTTGGAATCTTTTCACTCTCTCGATATCACGTATTAAAGGTTTGAGGGCCATAGCTAGAAACAGCTTGAGACCTATCAGAGGATTTAGTTAAAAATAGTTGATTCCTAAGCAAAACTCCATGTAATTTCTAATAGTCAATTAAAACTGCTATGACCAAATGAGTCAGGCCCTCAGTTCATCAATTGTCAAAAATTTACTGTCACCTGTCAAAGTAATTAAGCATCGATTGTTAATAATTGTTGAACCCGAATATAGTAAAGAATTCGTGAAATCTTTTCAGAAGTTTTCAATTGTCTAGAAAATACCGATACAGATTTATAAAGGTTTAGCTTGGGCTCTCAGTTCATCAATTTGTACAATAATGAATCTTCCAAATTTGCAATTAAACTAAAGAAATACATAAAAATACTTTGAATTTCTGATTCTTTAACACTTTTGGGAATTTCTAACGTAGAAACAATGGTGCAAACGTTAATAGTTTAGTAATAATTGGAATGTTTTATTTTAACAATTGATGAACTGAGGGCCTGACGTTTTCTGTTCTACTGACTAGGCTTCGCCACATAGATTAATGAAAGTAAGCTTACGTTTGTTAACGAAATCTTTACTAGAAGTTGACCTAGCATCCGTTTCTCTAAGTACCATACTTTCAGAGATTGAATTTTTAATTTTTGTGAGAACAAAATTGACAGATGGTGAACATCGATTTTGACTTTTTTTAAGGACGGTATTATTATAACAAAGTGTAAAAAAGGCGTTAACTATTTCGACAGTAGATGCCAGAATAATAAACAGTCTAAATAATCGCGGTGAACGTCGCGAGTGCGCATTTTTGCACTATGTTATAATAATACCGTCCTTAAAAAAAGTAAAAAATGATGGTCACCATCTGTCAATTTTGTTCTCACAAAAATTAAAAATTCAATCTCTGAAGGTATGGTACTTAGAGAAACGGATGCTAGGTCAACTTCTAGTTAAGATTTCGTAAAAAAACGTAAGCTTACTTTCATTAATCTATGTGGCGAGGCCTAGTCAGTAGAACCGAAAACGTCAGGCCCTCAGTTCATCAATTGTCAAAATAAAAACATTCCAATTATTACTAAACTATTAACGTTTGCACCATTGTTTCTACGTTAGAAATTCCCAGAAGTGTTAAAGAATCAGAAATTCAAAGTATTTTTATGTATTTCTTTAGTTTACTTGGAAATTTGGAAGATTCATTATTGTACAAATTGATGAACTGAGAGCCCAAGCTAAACCTTTATAAATCTGTAACGGTATATTCTAGACAATTGAAAACTTCTGAAAAGATTTCACGAATTCCTTACTATATTCGGATTCAAAAATTATAAACATTCAATGCTTAATTACTTTGACAGGTGACAGCAAATTTTTGACAATTGATGAACTGAGGGCCTGACTCATTTGGTCATAGCAGTTTTAATTGACTATTAGAAATTACATGGAGTTTTGCTTAGGAATCAACTATTTTTTAACTAAATCCTCTGATAGGTCTCAAGCTGTTTCTAGCTATGGCCCTCCATCCTTTGGTTAATCTCGATATCTGCCCTAGGTAGCAGACGAATATTCTGTAAAACATCTTATACAGGGTGATCAAAAATGAGCAATTCGGATTTGCTATTAGACTTATTGGACAGCTCATCAGACGATGATTCTAACCTGGCATTTGATACATTGAGTTATAATGAATGATTTGATATAAAAATTGCTATAGCTAATTCGAAGTCTAGATCAGTTTGGATAGAAAATCGTATTAAGTTTAGAAAAGAACGCGGGGAATTTAATCTTTACGAAGATCTCTCAACGAAAAAGTTTCAAATGTATTTTAGGAAATCAAAGGAAACATTTTTGCAATTCACAATCTGATTAAGGAAGATATTATGAAAAAAAAATACAAACATGCGAGAAAGTATTACGACTGAAGAACGACTTGCAGTATACATAAGGTGAGTAATAAGACAAACTACTTTTGTTTATTTTTTTATTTTTACTCATAAGTTGATACCTAGAAAATGCAAACAATTTAAATAAAACAGGTACTTAACCCATAGTGTGTGTACTACACAATGGTATTGGATTGGAACGAAATAACACTGAAAAAACTTAAAACAGTACTAGTCCAGTGAATAGAGGGTTTTCAGCTTACAAGTGGTCCGGTAGTTTTTAATTTTTGATATGTTGTCTAGGATGGTTTGTGAGTATTTAAAATGCAAAATGCACAATTCCTCGCCCTCCGCCCCCGCCGCCATATTGAAAAAATCGGCATTTTTTTCAGATTTTCGCTTAAATCTTCGTTTAGGTGCATTTGAGCCAGAGAAGAGTCTTCACAATGTTGTAGAAAATTAAATTTTCTATAATTAACACTTTAAATTTTGTTACTAGGACAGATAGTTATATGCACTTTTAATTAAATGGTTTTCCAGGAATTTGTCAAACTTTTAAAGAACAAGGTGCAAAATGGGCCTAGAGTCGTAGCACTTTGAAACCTTATTTAATATATACTAGTAAATAATTACAACATTTTATTATATGACGACGAAGTTCAGTTGTGAAAAATTAAAATGTTAGAGTAGTTCAAAAGTCTTGAAATAAGCTAAAAACTTTCGCTAATATCTTCGTTTAGGTGCATTTTAGCCAGAAAAGATTCTTCACAATGTTGCATGCTGCATTTTGCATTTTTAATACTCACTAACCATCCTAGACAACATATCAAAAACGGGACAACCTGTATACACATCTTTTCGTATCCAAAATATATATTTCGTATGTTAAGATAGTATCTTAACATGCAAAATATATATTTCCGTATCTTAACATACGAAATATATATTTTCCGTATCGCTTAGCATCTTAAGATACTTAATATGAAAATATATGTTATCTTCGTCGTGTGTGATGGTCCATTGAGTTGTATGGCGAGCGATATTCTATGTTAAGATAAAATATTATAGTATCTTCACCGTCTGTGACGACCTTAAGCCTTTCGGTAGCGGTAGTTGGTCAGAGCATCGGGTTAGGGCCGGATTCCCGGAGGCGCGGGTTCGAATCCCGCATGATAGCTAGCTACTTGCAGGGCTCGTGGTTTTTTACTACTTACCACAATTTTTCCTCTCGTAAATGTACTCACTGAAATCCTCGGTATGCTTCTCAAGTCAAGTCAAGCATATTTGACTAACTAAGATTGCTCGTTTAAAACATGAGCGCGATACGATTTAACACACTATAAAAACTGGTACCTATTTTAAGTGATTGAACGTCTGGAGATCGGAACAAAATGGTATGTACTTTATTTTGCTGTACCAAACGCATACAAAAAATTTATGGCTGTACAAATCAATCCTCAAGTTCAGTACTGTAATATGATTAAGCAAAGTCTAGTCAGAGCAAACCTAATAATCAGAATAGTAGCTCACATAAATTCAACGATCTAAGTTGGCCCGCCCGCGCGCAACGACATTCAATATCCAATATTTTTCTTAGATGCAAAGCACTGGGTGGGATACCTTACTTTCTTTGTATAGTTTCTGGCTGTGACCACACTTCGAGTTAAACGCTGTTCAATTATATCTTAACTAAAATAAGCATTTTTTTTTACTTATTTCAATTGCCGTCTTTCTACAAGAAAATATTTATTTAAAGTGCTTTATACTAAAGTGCGCGTCCAGCAAGTAGTAGTCCACCAATCGGATTTCTATTACACATTAGAATCAAACATATTTTTTATTGCTGCCATAACCTCTTATCCTTTCCGGTTGACTGTTTGAGAATGCCTAAGGGCATTAAGTCCGCCATTTGTAGGTAACCACTGACATAGATTTTTTTGAACCAATTTGTCAGTATAAAGTCTTTTAGATTATAGCTTTCTTTTTTTTTTCTTATAAGTGCGTTTTTCACTGTTATGTTACTTACCATCACCGACATCATAATCGCAAATACTTTAAAAAGATATCGATTGACTTAAGGTTGAGGAGGATATCAAATTTAGGGATGCAAACCCAGCCCAATAAACCCACTCCTACCTACATGAAAACATTCAGTTTTAGATAAACTAGTAGAAATAATAATAAATGAAACTGAAAGTGAATGGAACCAGCGAAACAGTAAAACTTAACGCCTGTCTTATCAATATTTCATCAGGTCTTATACGAGCACCAGATGTATTCAAAACTATGAATTTCGTATTAACAGACATCCTACTCCTACTGAACCGACCAAAACACCTCCAGGGGCTGCCTTTGGAAATGTTATTTTACTCGCAATCCTAGACATAAAGTCAGCTATGCTTTATTAATATTACATTCAGTAGAAAGAACGCAAAGTTTTCTACCTGTGAAGGGTAAGACCTTACTTTCTTACTTTTGCATTACTGGGCTGTCTGAGGGTTAACGATTCGCAAACCGAGAGTGAATACTTCTATAAACCTGTAAAATTCAGCCTACACAACATTTAGATACCTACCTAGTCGTAGATCTAGAAAAGTATATTTTTCTGTATTTCATGTACCTACCTAGCTTTGTTTGGTTTTGTTTTGTTTAAAATACTGAATGAATCAAACATTGCTTGATTCGGAAACAGGCCCTGTTTCATCACTTGGGGGTCTACTTACCGGCTAAAAAATATCCTACTAATATTATAAAAGTGAAAGTTTAGATGTTTGGATGTTTGTATGTTTGTTACTCAATCACGCCAAAACGGCTGAATGGATTTTGCTGAAATTTGTGACATAGATACTTTGTAGCCTGGAGAGGAACATAAGCTACTTTTTATCCCGGAAAAATATCACATTCCCGCGGGATAACGTCGTGTAGTCCTCGCGGGCGAAGCCGCGGGCGGAAAGCTAGTATATTATATAAGCATGGGCTTCATTTGACATTATAAGTACATAATATGGGCTTCATTTGACATTTGTAGTCCATAATATGGTCTTTAAATAAATGTAAAATGAAGCCCATGTTCATATCCATATTTTTTTAGCCGGTCGCCCACCTGGGGATTAAGCTATACACGGCGTACTAGGTAGAGCGCCATCTCTACATTATGTTCCATAACAGCAGCATTTGTATAGCATGAGTTTGGTGTCTAAATACTCTGGATAATAGGTTAGATAAATAACGTACAGGGTGCAAAAACGTGCAAAAACTTTAACCATGGCTTCATACCATCATGCTGAACAACGCACAGCAAGAATTTTTGTCGGAAATAAAAAATATTTCGACTCTCCATACAAAATGTTCCGATTAGTTGCTAAAGTATGGAGAGTCGAAATATTTTTTTCATTTCCGACAAAAAATCTTGCTGTACGTTGTTCAGGGGTGTGTAATATATGATATAACAACATTTCGTATAATACTCACAAAATATAACAACACATTACATAAAATCATTTCATATAACGTTCATTTTGTATAATCAACGAATGATATAAATTCAAAATATATAATTTTAAACCGTATAATAAACATTTGATATAAAAACGTTTCATATAATAAACATTTACTATAACACTTACATTGTATAATATTTAAAACACATAATGGTTATATAACATAACATCATTTCATATAACGTTCATTTAGTATAATCAACGAATAACTATTTCTGGCGCTTCGCCGGCCGCTGCCGCGGCACGCTCGCTTCGCTCGCTCGGCTCGCGCTTTGTTTTGTTCACAGTTCTAACCTAACCTAACCTATTATTAATTGTTTTGTCACAGTTGAGGCTTTTTATGGCGGGGGGCTTCGCCACCCGAGCCCCCTTTCGAGCGCACTGTACCCCCCGTGCCCCCTGCTCCTTTGCCTACACTATACATTTAATTGACTTAATTGATGATTATATAAAACAAAATTATATCAAATGAAATTATTACATATGATGATTATATGAAATAAAATTATATCAAATGACCGTTATAGCAAATGAGTTTTATATAAAATATGTTTATATAAAATGAGCGTTATGTTAAATGATATTATATAAAATGATGATTATATGAAATATACATTATGCAAAATGAAATTAGTTGAAGTGTTGTTATGATTATGACATACGTTTATTATGTCATATAAACGTTATTGAAATGAAATTATACCAAATTAAATTATATCATTCATTACGCACCCGTTGTTCAGCATGATGGTCTGAAGCCATGGTTAAAGTTTTTGCAACGTTGCCCCTAACACCCTGTATAGATTAGTTACCGACTCAATAAATTAACTATCTTTTATTTTACGATCACGTATAACGTTGATCCATTAAGATAATAATACCTATAGTACCACCACTTGATATAAAATTAAGGTGCCATAGTTAAAGTAAGTACTTACTTACTTATAAAATTTCTGAATTTTATTCGCTTAAACACTTAAGTACATACTTCACCATTTTTTACAGCCTTTTATTCAACCGCGCCTCAGTAAAAGGACTCAAACCCTCATCTGCGAGGCCCACTTAATTCTTGTAAGTTCACAGAAATCCCAGGTCAAACAGAAATACTGAAGGCCTGGTAAGTCCTTCTTCAAGAGTGCCTGAGGCCTAATGAATGATTCATTCATGACACAAGAACTCCGCGACGACGACGTCTCTGATAAAAGGCCGGGGTGGGTAAACTTGAAATACCATGTTTGTAACCATATCTTGCTACACTAGTATCTAGTTTTATTAAATTGTAACAAATATACAGCTTTGTTCGTCTGAAAACGTGAATTTCTTATTTGTTATTCTGTTTATTTTTAATTCATAATAATATATTAATAAAGGTTTACTACAAAATTAAATTAAGTTCTTCAACTTACTCATATAAGTATATTGAAATCCTTTTCTTATCGTTCATTTTCAATATTTATCGAAAATATTGAAAATTTAGTAGTTATTATAATAATTTTTTTACCCAAACCAAAAACTTTTTTGTTTGAATTTGAATTCGTCGAATTTCAAAACAGACGCGCTGGACATTTTGATATTAATTCAGTTCTAGCTGGTATTATATATATAGACCGGACGGACACGACAGTTGGGGGTGTAAATTTTTTTACAGTATGCAAATTTGCGAGAACGTCTTAGACGACGACATTAGTAAGCACTATCAAAATTAGATTCTTATCCCTGTGCATCACACTTGAAATTTAATTTAAAAAATATGCAAACGCATATTTGTCACATATACTAGAAACGTTATCGATAAGTAGGTACATCAATTTGCATACTGAGAAAAATGATTGCTTTAAAGCCAAATATATAACAATTTCAAAAACTTATTCTCGAAATTTGCACTCGCCCGCATAATTTTTTTCAGTAAGTATGCAAATTGTTGTATCGATAACGTTTCTAGTATAAGTAAGTGATAAATATGCGTTTGCATACTTTTCACACGCGTACCTTTTTTGTTACATTTTAAAATTAAATTTCAAGTGTGATGCACAGGGATAAAAATTCTAATTTTGATGGTGCTTACATATTGTCGTCGTCTAAAACGTTCTCGCAAATTTGCAGACTGTAAAAAATTGTACACCTCTAACTGTCGTGTCCGCCCGGTCTAATATTTTAATTCCAAATGACTGACGGAATATATGTCAAGCTCGACAATTGTTTCATTTCCTTTATTTTTTTTCTCCTTTTTGTATTTGTCAAAGATATTTTGTACAAGGTAATGTATTTCTTATTAGACTCTCTATATTTAAATACTTTAGTACGTCTGTTAGTTCACATTATGTTAACCAATAATGTTTCTTTTGTTACTGTTTTCGGTCTTTCGCATTGTAAATAGCATTTTTTCCCCACAAGACAGGCTTAGCCTAGTAAATCTTAATTGTTGTACTGAAACTGAAATAAATATTTTTATCTTTTTTATCTTATATTTTTTTAACGTAAATCCATGCCTGCTAGGAATACATTCTGGTAAGATTTATTTTAGTCTCAGATTTGGCCTATCATTTTATCCAAGTAGTTTTCTGAATTCTGTAACTATTCTATTGGAAACGCATTTTATTTGTTACTAGGGATCATAACAAAACTACAGGCATGGATGGGATGAATTTTAATGTTACATGAGATACAAAGCATGTTGGGAAAGAACCCTAAACCTGATATACGAAGACATGAGAGAGACACCATACGTCACAAACAACAATTTATTTGGTCTCACAATTTTATATCTAGATACAACTAATAGGGTGAAACTAACTCTAAAAGATGCAAATTATATTTATGATGGGATACCTACATAACAATATTTATGTGATTTGCCGAATTTTTACAATATAATTACAAAATAATTTATACATTGCACCATGTGAATATAAACAAAAATTATAAGATTCTTGAAATCAATACGAAATTGCATTGACTCCAATCAATAGATTCTTTGGACAAGATTAGTGATGGATTTTGGATGAAAGTTTCTAAACAATAGTGCCTAATGTCTGTGACGATGATTGGCGAAGAAGCGATGAGATGATTCCGGCACAGCATGGGTGTTCAGCAGAAGTGCATGTCGGTGAAATTTTTCTTGTCCTTGAACACGGGGCCCCAGGCACCGTAGTCCTTCTTCTGCTCGGGCTTCTTGACCTCCTTGGAGCTGGTTTGGGTTGCCAGTGTTTTCCTGGAATGAGAAAAATTCAAATCAAATGAGGTCAATCAGAGTTCAATGCTCAGAGCTGCAGTAGGTCTTGTACTTGAAAATGAAATAGAAGAAATAGTTGTTTTTATCCACAACGGTGTAGCACTTAGCCTTCAGAACACCTGATGTTAAGTGGTGATAAGGCTGAAGGTGGAAGCGGAAACCTCAACCACTGAGGAACTGGCTGTCTTCTCTCTAACTACCGGACCATAATAATGCTGAAAACATCATTGATATGGCGCCAGACTTAGATAAGATCTCAGATCATATAATACTAAATAGTATTATATGATCTGAGGATAAGATGGTGGTAGCTAGCCAGGCGGACTAAGAACAAGTCCTACCACTAACCAAACCGAATACAATATGTACCCCCCACTGGGAATCGAACCCGGGACCTTTGGGTTAGAAACCGATGGTGTGAACCTCTAGACCACAGAGGCAATTGAACGTTTCTGAAAATTATAATGCTCTTTCTAGTTCTGGTTAGGAACTCTTTGGTTAATTTCCTTGTAATAAGATGCTAAGGTTCTTTTGTTTTTCGACTGACAATGGTTGTTGCAAAGAGAGATCGTTTTCAGCTTAGGTAACTGCAATACTTACTTCATGGGAGCCGTAACTTCCAAGTTCTTGCACGCATAGTTAGCCTTATTGGCGGTCTTGCATTCGTCGCCGCGAGCCATGTTGTCTCTTTCTATCTGCTGTTGCCGATACCGGTGTGAGCGAGATGGATGACGGTGGGGAGGGGGGTTGGCAGTGGATCTACGGTACGTGTTGAATGTGGGTAAGCACCGCGTGTTCTAGACGGTTGCCAGTGTTAGCCCTGCGACTGCCCTTTCTAGTGCACAAATTTTTTGCGAGCCTGAAATGAGAAAAAAGAGCAAATTAGAAATGATTGAGTCTGGAAGTTTAAGAGCACTGGTCCCTGGACTCAGATGTCCCGATACTCCCGATAGGTTACTCTAGAACGAAATTGCATTAGACAGTCATACGACTTTATTGCTAAGCTATTCATCATTGTCTATGACAACTTCATTCAAGAGTAGGTAACCCACTCGAACTTGAATTTAGTCCGAGCTCAAGACTTCGGAGTCAGGTTAGACCCTGGATATTATAAAGGATCATTGTGGAAGACAAAGTGCTATACACAGTCTACAGGTCCGTCTTTTAATTATCCTACTAATATTATAAATGTGAAAGTTTGGATGTTTGGATGTTTGGATGTTTAGATGTTTGGATGTTTGTTACTCAATCACGCCAAAACGGCTGAACGGATTTGGCTGAAATTTAGGACACAGATACTTTGTAGCCTGGAGAGGAACATAGGCTACTTTTTATCCCGAAAAAAGATCACATTCCCGCGGGATAACGTCGTGTAGTCCACGCGGGCGAAGCCGCGGGCGGAAAGCTAGTCA
Organism: Crambus lathoniellus; assembly: GCA_949710035.1. Taxonomy (NCBI): domain Eukaryota; kingdom Metazoa; phylum Arthropoda; class Insecta; order Lepidoptera; family Crambidae; genus Crambus; species Crambus lathoniellus. The sequence goes on from OX453310.1 coordinate 24,624,755, forward strand.
TTAATATTGCGATAACCGGTAGATACCCTCCTGCCCGGCCGTTTTTCTAGAGGGACAGACCTGACATGATGATCATGGACTTACGCTAGAATTGGTGACGCTCATTATTTTAATCTTAAAAAAAAATACTTTTTAATGGCATAGTCACAGAATAATATTTGTGCATAGTTTTAATTCTAACGTGATTTAAGTTTGGTTTGCAATTCGATAAAAGCATATTGGGTAGGTGAATATCTTTGAATATTCCGTGTGTAATGCAAGTATGCAGTGTATTTAGTAATAGCTTGAAGAAATCAATTCAGTTCATTTCTTTTTTATAGTAAGTATATAAAATAGATGATCAAACGAACTACTGTGAAGTTCGATCGCTATTATATGAGTCGTTTCATTCGAAGATATAATATTTACAGAGTAGTCCCTTTAACCTACAGGCAACTTCGCACGTCTTTAGAGATTAAAAAAAAAATAAAGTTCACTAATCTGTCATTTACTGTTCTGTGGTCAGTTTGACGCCATTTTTCTCATTTCGTTTAGAGCAAGTTCAGAGTAATAGCGGTGTTCTAGAACAAAGCTTAACTAGTGGGTTTGTAAACCTCCGCCTGCAGCTGAGATTTACTGGGCTGGGCGGGTTGCTATATCTTCGAATGAAACGACTCATATAATAGCGATCGAACTTCACAGTAGTTCGTTTGATCATCTATTATATTTCGTCGTTTCATTCTTTGATATAATATTTACAGAGTAGATGTTTAGAGATTTAAGTTTTGTTCTAGAAGAAGTGTTGATGGGTTGTTTTTATAAGAATAAATAACCATCTCAATTAAACATATTATGTATTTGTTCATAAGCAGAATGTAAACAATCAACCCTTAAATAATATTAAGTTTTCTCCGTACAAATTAAATACCTAATCATAAATCAGATACAAAAAAAAAAGTAACTAATCATTAGTAGGGAACGTTACGGTTCTCGCGAAGACATCTTCGCTTTCAATAGGCCGGTTATAGAACCGAGCAAAGGCTGTGTAGATGTAGGTACTTGTCCAACCAGCTGTTTTTCTTATCTCGTCTACAAACACTGAGTCGTGAGCAAGCACGGTCGAGATGGAGGCGTATCGTGTGCTATCGCCACTCTCTCCCAAGCTCCCAACAGCTTATTTAACCCAGCGGCTTAAAGACTGCGAGCTGGTGCGCTTGTGGAGTTTTTTGTATTTTAACAACAGTTTGTCTGCGTTCGAAGTCCTCATATTTTTTGAAAAATATATATGATCGACGAGGACTCTCGTGAAAGAATGGCAAGTACAGCATGGGTTGTTCGCGGCCCGGGACCGAAGTTTTAATAATGTCGGTTATGGCTATCTTAACACCGTCTTGAGAAATGAATACATTTTCTAGTTTTATAAGCGTGAAAGTTTGTACCCTGTGCATTGTACAAATGTGCGTCAAGTTAGCAGCCTCACAACAGAATTAGATGGTTTTGATTATGTCAAAAAATACTGTATAAATAGTGTTAAATAGTGATGTATATTAAATAAATAGTGTAACTTTGATTCAAAAGATATTTGAGTATCTTAGTGAGGCTGCTAACTTAACGTCAAGTTAGCAGTCACCCCAAGAAATACAGTTCGTATCAATGTGATTTATATGTCAAAAAATACTGTATAAATAGTGTATCGTAAACGCAAAATTTCAAAAGTAGTGCTTTAATTCAAGCCGAGATATTAGGGTCTCTAAGTGGGCTGCTAACTTGACGTTTCTTGCGATGGAGATTCCAGGGAAACAGGTACAAGTTTTAAATAAATAAATACTTGAAAAAATACTGTGTGAAATAGTGAATCTTAAGATATAAATAAAAAAAGAATTCTTCTTTGCTATTTTCAAAAAATCTAATGTAAACTTCTACATAATAATCTGAATATATGCTGACGATCAATGTTGAACTTTGCTCCTTAGTAATAAGGTTCAAACTTTATTTCAATCGTGAAGTGCGTACTATCGAGCAAAAAAGTGAAATATATATTTTTGATTGTGTCAATACATACGTATAATCGGTTTAATGCTATTGATTAGGTATTTAAACAAATATATTTCTACCCACTTTTTAACCGACTTCAAAAAAAGAGGAGGTTCTCAAGTCGACAGTATTTTTTTATGTATGTTTTACCATAACTTCGCCAGTTGTTAACCGATTTTAATAATTCTTTTTTTATCTGAAAGAAAATAGGTAGGTAGTTTATGTGTGGTATCATGAAAAAGTTAAAGTAGTCAGTTCAGTAGTTTTTTCACAATCCTGAAAAAACACATAGTTTTTGACTGGTAGTTCCTGCTTTACACGTCAATATCTTCGCGAACTATTGACCAATTTCAATGATTATTTTTTTATTCGAAAGAGTAAACTCCTGAGGTAGTCACATTGTTACCAAGTTAGGATCTGATGGTGGAATCCAGGGGAAATCGAGGAAAACCCGTAAATTTTATGGTAATTTACGTATTTTAAAGATTTTCTAAAGTTTTTAAGTATCTGGTAGTCATCATCACATGCTGATGAGCTGGTGATGGAAGGTACAACTCCTCAAATGTCGTTGATATGTAAAGATCTTTAGTTGTATTCTTTCAGGTTATTTAGATTAGATCGTTCTTTCATAAATAATAAATAATAAATAATAAATAATAAATAATAAATAATAAATAATAAATAATAAATAATAAATAATAAATAATAAATAATAAATAATAAATAATAAATAATAAATAATAAATAATAAATAATAAATAATAAATAATAAATAATAAATAATAAATAATAAATAATAAATAATAAATAATAAATAATAAATAATAAATAATAAATAATAAATAATAAATAATAAATAATAAATAATAAATAATAAATAATAAATAATAAATAATAAATAATAAATAATAAATAATAAATAATAAATAATAAATAATAAATAATAAATAATAAATAATAAATAATAAATAATAAATAATAAATAATAAATAATAAATAATAAATAATAAATAATAAATAATAAATAATAAATAATAAATAATAAATAATAAATAATAAATAACAAATAATAAATAATAAATAATAAACAATAAATAATAAATAATAAATAATAAATAATAAATTTAATAAGAATTTTCTAAATCGGTCCAGTAGTTTCGGAGCCTATTCGATAAAAAACAATTTAACAAACAAACAATCAAATCTTACCTCTTTATAATATTAGTACTTACTTATGATAATTATATAATTTGTACCGCTTTAATTGGTTTTCTGTTTCCAACGGTTGACTGGCAAAAAATACTTTTAGTATTAAGTCCGCCTTGTATATTACATTACCTATGTATTATGTACAAAAGTTTATTAAATAAAATAAAAAGAAATAATAACAAATATGCTAGCCCCAAGCTTATTTTTCACATACAAAAGTTCCAGCTAATTGAACTTTTGTCCAACGACACTTGGATCGCTTATTTGACGTTTAGTCGTTGAAATCCGATCGAAACAAAGGTCATCTAAATAGTAGAATACCTTCGAGTTATCGTTTTGAAACGATTGAAGGACGATTAATGTACCAGAATACACTTCGACGACACTTCGATAGAATCGCTGCCGCTCAAGTTCTATCGACAGTTGTGAATACGAATATGGTTTCAACGACTAAATCGCTACGATATCGTCACGGTTTATATTACGAGAATCGGGCTACTGGTCAAGGTCGCGGGAAGCCGCTGGATGCGGGCAGCGCAGGACCGATCGTTGTGGAGATCCTTGGGGGAGGCCTATGCCCAGCAGTGGGCGTCGTAACGGCTGAAATGATGATGATACGATAGATTATGTATCATTTAAAAATGACTGGAATAAAAAATTTGACAATATCAGTACGTCTAAAGAAAACTGTACACGACTGTACCTAAATTCGAATGTATGGTAGAAGTTAACATTAGATTTTTTGAAAATAGCAAAGAAGAATTCTTTTTTTATTTATATCATAAGATTCACTATGTCACACAGTAATTTTTCAAGTATTTATTTATTTAAAACTTGTACCTGTTTCCCTGGAATCTCCATCGCAAGAAACGTCAAGTTAGCAGCCCACTTAGAGACCCTAACATTTCGGCTTGTATTAAAGCACTACTTTTGAATTTTTGCGTTTACGATACACTATTTATACAGTATTTTTTGCCATATAAATCACATTGATACGAACTGTATTTCTTGAGGTGACTGCTAACTTGACGTTAAGTTAGCAGCCTCACTAAGATACTCAAATATCTTTTGAATCAAAGTTACACTATTTATTTAATATACATCACTATTTAACACTATTTATACAGTATTTTTTGACATAATCAAAACCATCTAATTCTGTTGTGAGGCTGCTAACTTGACGCACATTTGTACAAAGTGTTCTTGTCTATGCTCAGTACTAAATTTGGGTATCAATTAGGTATGTGGTTGAGAACAAGTTGTGGGTCCCAAGTAGAGGTAATATTTAGGGCGACTTGGTTTGAGTTTGTAAGCGCCTTTTAGAACTCGTTAAATACACTCATGTAAGCCGATGTTACTGTTTAATGGTTTAAGAACAGTGAAACGGTACGGCGCGGGACGGTGATTTAATATACTTAAGCGTAAGCTTCGTCAGATAGCTCCCATTCAGCATCGGGGTTGCTTTTACTTGGCTCGATATCTGAGCCGTTATTTTTTGTGTTTACTTATGACGCGTGTAGCCAAATGGTGATGAATCTACCTACATCGTGTCAACTTCTTTAAGCGTGGAAATTTTATTCCATCTACCTTGACGGTTAATGTAGCATACTACTGTAGTATTATCCATGCGCAGTAATATTGCACAATATCGTCTTCCTTTGTAAAAGCTTTCATAGGACAGAATGTTGTAAAAAAGTTATTGCGCCACCAGTTTTGGTCTTCTTAAAATTAAATTTTTGCTTTGCATTTACCGTTATGGCGCTGCAATGCCAAAAACTTCTGGCGTTCTTAAAGTTAAATCCGTATTTAGCTGCTAGACAGACCGAAATTAGAACACCAATAAAATTAGCAAAGATTCTTATTGTACGTTTCGGTAATTTTAAATAATTTCTGATAATTTGTGCAATGTTTCTGCGTTTTACAGCGAGAAATGTTGCGTATCATAATTATAAAAAGCCTTGGGAAGTACAGAATTGAGAAGGCGTTAACACACTTTTTTCGCGGTTTACAACAAAACCTAAACATTGTAACAATTTAGGAGTCGTACCGTACGTAGTCGTACGGAAGTGTCCCCGATGCCTTATGTTAAGATTATTTTTACTAACCTTCTATGGGCCACAGTATTGTCTGATAAATAAAGAATTTATTTATTAAGCATCGTCGAAATAAATTGACTGATTTATGACCTTGGCTTCTAAGATAGGACATTTAACCTCTCTCATAATTTTGGTAAAAACCCTGGATGCTGATGTTACGGATAGGCCGTAAGGCAAGTCAGTAAATTCGTCGATAGCTAAGTTTGAATTTGGAGCTTGAAAATGAAATCTTAAATATTATTCGGTCTTCCTTACATATTGGAAGTCATAAATACGCCTCTTTGAGGTCAATCGGTGCTACGAAACTACCTTGTGGTATAAGTTAAGGAGATGTTCTATAGTCTTCCATTCTAAAATAGTTTTTCTTCTCAATAAATTTATTTAATGATTTAAGATTTAAGACAAAGCGTTTACCACCATTAGACTTGGGTGCAAGGAAAGTTCTTGATATGAACTGGTCAATTACCGGGGAACAATGTGAAATTGCTCCAATTCAATTAATTTATTTATAGCTTGGACCATCTCGTGACTTTCTTCGGGGGTAAATTTAGATTAAAGCACGACAGACTGTCACTTCCGTACAAAAGGGTATAGAATATCCGTTTTGGATCCATGATAGTACAGTTTTGTTGTATGTTATATGAAACCAACAATCATAAAAGTATTGAATTCTGCCAGCGTGTACCTTTGTTATTGTGGCAGTGCACGGGGCCTGGGTTGATTGTAGTTCTTCGCAGAAGACGAAGCAGGCTGAGGGTAGGTTCGTCGCGGTGGCGGCGCTAGCCTCTGTCCTGTCCTGTGGTTTGACCTCCCCGCCGCCCCCCTGTTTCACGGGTACTGAGGAGGTCCTGACCGGTTTCCCTGATGGGCAGGACGAATGACTGTGGACTGGACTGCAGAAGGTTTCTGAATTGTGAATGTTTTCCAAATCTGTGAACCTTGTCGTTCGATTGCCTTACTGGCTTTTATATTTTCGGATGATGTATTACCCAATAAAGAGTCATATCTATCGGAGTCTTGTAGGACGTGCAGGAAATTATTTTCTAAACTAGATGTAATAAGTATAATCCTATCTTTCGTTAGGAAATGGAGTAAATCAATACCAAAATGCGACAGTCGTCGCTTAGATACTAAAGAGATTGTATCTTATCGTCTGAGGAGAGCAGTGTGTCCATTGCTCTATTTACCTATTGCCGAGGTACCCATATCAAGTTGTTGAAAACCAAGAAACATTTTGTAGCGTCCCCTCACGACGACGACGTCAGAAACTGCGGCAGCAATCGCTGCGTTTAATTTAGGTGCGTGCAACATTCAACAATTATTTGGTATCAAGTACCCTTGTCAAGTTCTCTTTCTGATCTTTTGGTAGACCTATTTTTCATAAAGGTGTCTATAAATTAGCTAAGCTGAATGGCATCTCCAAAATCAGGCGTATCGGACGTAGAAGCCCTCAACGCTGACAATATTATTGTAGATCGAAAGTTATCGATGTAATTTCTTGAGTGAGCCGTTTGCGATACTGCGGCATCCAAGGTTTGTTGGATGGATATTTCCAAAGATTGTTCGATAAAGTCCCGCATCGTTTTGTATGATATTTATTGTATCCAAAACAAACACTCTTTTTTGCCAAAAAAAAACAACATGAGGGTAGAATGTAAAAAATAAAATTCAAAGAATAATTTAATAAGTTATTATGGCCTAATAATTTATATTGTCCCGCAGACAATTATTATATTGATAACGTGCATCTATCCTAGAATGCAGGTAGATTCTACTTTATGTCATAATATGTGACCCATAATTAGCCCGCAGCTAATTACGATATCGCGGTTGACCCCCAGTCAATTGCGACTTAGTTTGATTTTATGTAACTTAATGAACTGTAGATAACGTGCGCCTATCCTAGAACGCAGGTAGATTCTACTTCATGTCATAATAAATGTCCCATAATTAGCCCGCAGCTAATTACGATATCGCGATTGACCCGCAGTCAATATCGATTTAGTTTGATTTTGACTAACTACCTAAATAAACTGAAGATAACGTGCGTCTATCCTAGGACGCAGGTAGATTCTACTTCATGTCATAATATATGACCTATAATTAGCACGCAGCTAATTACGATATATCGTGATTGACTCGCAGTCAATCTCGATTAAGTTTGATTTTATGTAACTAAATAAAGTGTAGATAACATGCGTCTATCCTAGAACGCGGGTAGATTCTACTTCATGTCATAATATATGACCCATAATTAGCTCGCAGCTATTTACGATATCGCGATTGGCTCGCAGTCAATCTCGATTTAGTTTGATTTTATGTAACTAAATAAAGTGTAGATAACATGCGTCTATCCTAGAACGCGGGTAGATTCTACTTCATGTCATAAATATGACCCATAATTAGCTCGCAGCTAATTACGACATCGCGATTGACTCGCAGTCAATCTCGATTTAGTTTGATTTTATGTACCTAACTAAACTCATCTAGTGAAATCACTTGTTCATGTTCACCAGTGAACAACAAGAAACAAATAAGTATACATTGTATCTTAATATCTGATAAATTTAGTTAACTATTGTGTAGCTTGTTAATAACTTGTATGCACAAATATTCGAATAGGAATTGATAAAGCACTATAAACGTACCTGTGGCATTATCTTCATTCTCTGAAGAATATAAACGTTGGACTCGTTCAACATTTTCCTATGCGCTGCGTTTCGGCATTTAAAATAGACGCGTGCGCTCGTTGCCTCGCACGAAAAAGGAATGAGAAAAATGGCGTCAAACTGACCACAGAACAGTAAATGACAGATTAGTGAACTTTATTTTTTTTTTAATCTCTAAAGACGTGCGAAGTTGCCTGTAGGTTAAAGGGACTACTCTGTAAATATTATATCAAAGAATGAAACGACGAAATATAATTCTTCATAAAACCATAATTATATTGAATATTTTCACAAAGTAAATCCTTAACAGACTTTCAAATTGCAAAAACCACCGCACCTAAATGAAATTTTCAATTATACCTAACTAGCTTTCCGCCCGCGGCTTCGCCCGCGTGGACTACACGACGTTGTCCCGCGGGAATGTGATATTTTTCCGGGATAGAAGTAGCCTATATTCCTCTCCAGGCTTCAAAGTATCTGTGTCCCAAATTTTAGCCAAATCCGTTCAGCCGTTTTGGCGTGATTGAGTAACAAACATACAAACATCGAAACATCTAAACTTTCATATTTATAATATTACTAGCTGACCCGGCAAACGTTGTTTTGCCATTTAGATTATAGTTTTATACACCAAAAGTTGCCTAGACCAGACAACAGATAGCGCTAGTTACACACTACCAATAAAGGGGCCCAAGATTGGTCTCTATTTCCCACATATAAAAAAATACTCTGTGAAGTAGAGCGAGTGTCAGATAACTCTGCGCGCATGCGCGACTGGCGCATTTTTGGCGCTAGTTACAGTTCATTTTTTATTCTAAGCTTATGGAAAAGATTAGTATTCGATTTTGAACGCGCTGACGTCAGTGATTACATACTCTTTGGAAACGGTAATGGAAGAAATGACAGTTTTGTATCGAAGGTACGACATTTAAACGATTTTTCATAGAAAATTACAATTTTTACTCAATTTTCCGGAATAATAAGTAGCCTATGTTATTCTCCAGGTCCCAAACTACCCCCTTACCAAATATCACGTCGATCCATTGCTCCGTTTTGACGTGAAAGAAGGACAAACAAACAAAGAAATAAATAAACAAACAAACACACTTTCACATTTATAATATTAGTATGGATAGTATGGACTAGCTGACCCGGCAAACGTTGTTTTGCCATATAAATTTTATTGGACACGAACTTCGTATCAACTGCCTGACACAATGTCACTTATTAAAAAAAAAGATATCCTAAGCGGCAAAAATGTCAGTGCTTACATATTCTTTGACATACCTTCTCTTTGGAAGCTGCTAAGAAATGAGAGTTGTGTGAAGTATGACAGCTCAACGGTTTTCTATACAAAATTACCATTATTATTTTATAATTTTCCTGGATAAAAAGTAGCCTATGTTACTCTCCAGCTCTCAAATTATCTCCTTACCGAAAATCTCGTCGATCCGTTGCTCCGTTTTGACGTGAAAGACGGACAAACAAACAAATAAACAAACAAACAAACACACTTTCACATTTATAATATTAGTATGGATATAGTAGGATGGGATAAAACATATAAAACATTTGAAAAACAAAGGTTTACTGGAAACCCTTGTTATTTTTCCTGACATCTCTTACTAATTTACGTAAACTTAGTTGTTTCCATTTAATAATTTTCCAACGTTTTGAAATATTTCTGACCACCCAATTATTGACAGTGAACTTAATGAAATTAAGGCGAACTTCACGTGGCGTTAAAATTAGCCCATTTGTCTAACAAATTAATTTTACTTATTTACGAGCTAAAAAAAATATAATAGAATAGAAGAAAGAAGTTTCTCACATGGTGAAAATTCGGAAAATTGCGTCTTTTTTTTCTATTTAATATAATAAATAGACAAAAAGATGCAATTTTCCGTGAAAGGTGAATTTACGGCTAAGCAGATGCTTCTGGCAAAAAAAACCCAGTCAAACGTTTTAAAAAGTTCTAAGGCTTGAAAAAAAATAACTCCATTTACCTACTTGTTAGTTTTCTTGCCCTTGAAAGCCATCGTATGAGCATTACTATGAAAATTAGTTATTCATGTAAGCAAGAATTCATTACGATTGTACTTTACAATTCCCCTTTATGTTTATCACATAATTTAAATAAATGAATAGCCTGGAAACACGACTAACCTGCATATGTATTGCAATTGATCAGAAAACTGGACAAACTGGATGATGTAATAATTTTAATCCTTGTAACATCTTTTTACTTAACCTTCAGATAAATTTATTTTGTTAAACATTTAACCTCTAAAGGATATACTGATAAACCAAGGTCTATTATTATTGTTGTCGCAAACGACAATTCGCATGTCATTCGAAAAGGCGAAAACCGTTTTGAATAGACTACTCGACAATACTTTATTGTTAGAATATCAAGCTTACCTTAGTATATATTTTTATTAACATTATTCAATATTCCAAAAAAAATATCGGTAGGTACTTTATTTTTCTCGCAATGCTGCTTTCATTTTACCTAGGAAATTGTTGGTAGCATAAACACTGAGGAAACACTTAAAAAATAAGCAACTTGGCTTGTAACGGAAACTTCATGTCAAGTGACTTGACGAAGAAACTAAGACCTCGACTTTTTTTAACATTAACTGACGATGCTTATCTATTCTGTTCGCGTATACAAAGTTAGTAAAAAGTTACTCAAAACCTACAAAACAAGAGTAGCTTGTGTAAAAAAAAATATGTACCTATCTTACTTTCGCAAAAAACACAACATGCAAGATCCACCGCCCGCCTTAACTAACTCCTGAAGATGCCCCGGGTATTTTGCGGTGCATCTTGCATGTTGTGTTTTTTGCGGAAGTAAGCTACATAATATATTTCTTTGATTTTGACTTGAATTAAATCAATTTGCGTGATGCGTCGATCTACGAAATAATAATTTCTCTGGGTTCTGGGTTCATATTGTTATTCCGTATTTGAGGAGTGTCTTTTCAAGATTTTTCAGAATCGGAATAAAAAGCTTTAGTTATAAGCCTGTTTGATGCAGAAGGCACTTTTTGAAAGCGATTTTATATAAGAAATAAACTGTTTAGAAACAAACCGATCGTCAAAATAGAAAAGCGATCGAAAACAGAGCTTTAGAACCGAACTGCATCAAATCATTTTTTTTTTAAGTGAAATAATCCCTTTTGAAAAGACACTCCTCATTTAGCGTCGGAACCAAGTTAGAAGTCGTTTGTGTGTGTCATATAGTGTCGTTCGTGATCGTGAATACGACTGACACAATGTCATCGTCTTCTTGCTTTAACCTAAGTAAGAATAATAGAGGGATTGTATAAGCAACCTAAGTCGCTGCGCAAACATGTGTCTTGTGTCCCCACACAAGAGACCCAAAAGTGTCAACGTTTGTATGAAATCAGTGGAAGTAACTGGACACAACAAGTGTCTACGTCTGCGCAGGGAAGACTGATTTCATCAGTGGCTGGTATCCCACACAACACACAAAAACTGTCTACGTTTGCGCAGCGCCTAATTGTCTACTTACGACGGCGACGGCTTCATTCACTTTTTTTGTAACTGTTACTATTTAGGTTTCTTTATTTTAGATTGCGTATCAGGGGTTGGAGTCGTAAAGTAGAAAGTAGAAAAAGAAGAAGTTTGTATTATAATACGTAATTTTTTGGAAGTTTTAAACTTAGCTCATAAAAACTGTAAAGGCTGCTGTACACGGGTAGAGTAGAGCGGTAGAGTAGCTTGCCCGCGGTTCTATAAAACTCCACTCTACCAAATTTCAGCTACCTACTCTACTCTCCCAATGATGTCTACATTAGCACATAGTATAGTTAGTAGGATAGTTCTGTTAGTACTCTACCACTCTACTCTACCGTTTACTCTACCCGTGTACAACAGCCTTAAGTAACAAAACAGTGATGTCGGTAGACAGGACAGACAGTAGGTATACTAGAAGTACATTTTTGTTGGCATTATGTTTGTAACAGTGATCAAATTCTAAAGAAAACTATAGTATACGACAAGACATTTTCGAAATGGTGTCCACCCGTGGCCGTGGATGTGGTCGGACCGGTTACGGTTGGTGTTTACCACGCGGTGCCGCATTTGCATACACACTCGGCGCGCGCACGCGGCCGGCGAGTGATCTGATACTATCTCACTCATGCACTCAACCCAGATCAAATCAAAAATTATAGTGTTTGAAGAGAGAATCGGTGAGGTTTATACAAGGTATAAATTTCGTTGACAAATCACAAAGTTTGAAACATCAAAACGAAACTTATGTAGGTACCTACATCTACTTTTTTTCTAAATACATCAATAAGTAGGTATTTCACGATAGACAAGCTCTTATTTTTCATTTTGACTATTAAATTGATCTAATGCCACTGAATCAAGGAATCAAGGAAAAAATATCCCAGGAATAAAAAGCCAAAAAGCAATCGACACCTACATATTCTACTGACAAAATTTATCTCCAACTCAGTAACGTAGGTATATAAATTTATAGGTAAGCAATAACATAATCTCAAGATAAGTACTGCCCGCTTAAACACTAACATATGTTGCAGTTAATAAAATGCAACAACTTTCTTGAAGTTGGAGACAGACTATCACTATTATGCACTCAACCCAGATCAAATCAAAAATTATAGTGTTTGAAGAGAGAATCGGTGAGGTTTATACAAGGTATAAATTTCGTTGACAAATCACAAAGTTTGAAACATCAAAACGAAACTTATGTAGGTACCTACATCTACTTTTTTTCTAAATACATCAATAAGTAGGTATTTCACGATAGACAAGCTCTTATTTTTCATTTTGACTATTAAATTGATCTAATGCCACTGAATCAAGGAATCAAGGAAAAAATATCCCAGGAATAAAAAGCCAAAAAGCAATCGACACCTACATATTCTACTGACAAAATTTATCTCCAACTCAGTAACGTAGGTATATAAATTTATAGGTAAGCAATAACATAATCTCAAGATAAGTACTGCCCGCTTAAACACTAACATATGTTGCAGTTAATAAAATGCAACAACTTTCTTGAAGTTGGAGACAGACACTTGGCAACTTTCTCAAGTTCGGAGGAGATAAGGATGTCTGGTAAGACCATGGGAGATTTAAATAACCCCGTACCAGAATAAAAAAGACGTTCATCGATAAAGAGAGTAAAATAAATCAGTAAATTAGCAATGTCTGTATTGCTATGATTAATCAATGCTGTAACGACAAAAACATTCCTTTATATTTTCATTAGGTCCCCCGTCTTTATGCCATTGAAATCAAATTAACAGCTACCGTTTCTTTTATACTATTTTTGATATTTTATTCAAAAAGAAGTCAAGTATGGCAAAATACTATATAAAATCTGTAGAACACGTATGGATCTCTACTTAAACAATTCTACCGAACACGTTTTTGGATAGATTTATCGAAAATGAGCTGATTTGCGTCATTTATGACTATTTTATTCTTCAATGTTTCGAGCTAAAGTTGGGGAATACAACTTTAATAAGAATTATGGTTAAACTAGATAAGAGTAAGTATTAAAATAGTACTAACCTTGGTAGAAATTTGTCGGTGATCGCGAACTTTCTCTTCGATTTTGTCATTGACACATACAATTTCTTTAAAAAAATTAAAAATGATACTCCGAAAAATACAATTTAGCGTCCAATTGAATGAAGGAGCCGAGAACTACTGTGGCCGGTTTTCTTGTAATCACCATTTATGTAGTTGTCCTACAACTTTGAGACGAAGAGACTTGACTTGGATTATGAGCCCTATTCCCTTAGTCATAAGGACACGAGAAATCACTTCAACACCGGTTTTGAGTGGATCACGAAGTGTTTGAATGTAAAGCTGATCTTATTATCTATTCAATTAGATACATTGTCTAATCGTCCTGCTGGTGTTTTTCCAAACAGCGATTTTTCTCACAACTACAGACCTACTTAATGTATTTTTGAGTCAACGAACTGCCGACAAACTCCAAAAACTTTTATTAGTCTAGAAGAAATGAAGAGATTTTAAGGTTCTCATTCATTCTCCATCATGTCCAATCTTCCTAAATGAAGTGGAAATCCTATACCTAAGGTGCTTATAAATTCTAAATTGAACCTTACTATTAAAACAGCCTATCGCACCTCCGTGAGGATTTCGTTTCCTACAATGTAACATTTCAAAAAGTCTTTATTTTGAAGTTTTCTCCTTATCACCAACTTTTTTTGTTTTTTTAGGCCAATTGAAACTGATGCATAACACAATATAACTTACTGAATGTCACAGATCATCGATCTTTTCAGTGGTTTCAGCTGCTTAAGCAACAATGACCCAGTCATGAGTTCACGGCGCTTATTTGGAAGTATTTAAAACAGCAATGTATACTCTGAAAGCTTACGAAACTGTTTGCAACTGAAATACAAAAACTTGTCTAATACATTATAAGGAAAAATATCCCACAATATTTTTAGAGTATCCTTTTCTTTGATGTCCCACACCATTGCTCTAGATTAGTAGGTAGTTACCGCGCCAAAGCGTTGCCACTGGACATATGGGCACATATGGCCACAGCCATATGGGTAGCTGATCTATGAGAAGCCAACCGAGTGACGAGCGGAAAAAAAATCACGAAAATAGGTAAATGCGTCGTGAAAAAGGGCGATCCAAGATCTCTAAAACATAATGAAGCAACCGGAATTACTTATCACACGTATTTTTTTTTTGTCTTTGTGTTGATATCAACGTAAAAACTGATTGTAATCAATCAATCGATCAATCAATACTTATAATATAAAAGAAAGTGTACAATGTGCGTGCAGTTAAAACCCAGAAATGAGTCCTGGTACGATCAACGGAGTTATATGGTGTGGTGTAGGGTGTGGTAGCCCTCTATCTCCCGTCCCGTCCGAAAAAGGTTCCCGTTTTTACCTGAAGGGGGTGCTTTTGAAGATAAAAGGGCTGGAAGTTTCGCCCTCTAAAAATTTCTAGAACAGTCCGACGTATTTCCGTTCGAACGTTCCACATCATTCTGGAATGTTGTGGAATGTTCGGGAATAGTCTGGATGTTCAGGAGTATCCCAGATCATTGTGGAACATTCCAGAACACTCTCGAATGTTGTGGATTATTCTGAAACATTGTGGACCATTCGAAGCATTTTTTTCTATGGGTGAAGCTACCTATTGGTAGGGGTATATAAAGATGATGATGATGCGTCGTCGTCATGATGCGTCGTGGGTTTAAACGACAGTTTCTCACCGGTGAAGTACAGCGAATGAAGAAAAACAAACAGTGAAGTGTGAGTAGTCAAAGTGATACATTGACTGAATATGTGGCGACATCTAGACGACGACGCACATAACTCACATCCTTACGGCAAGAAGACTCCGCCGATAGACAACAGATGGTGCTACCCACCGATGGCACAACTCGACAACTATGAGCGCCACCGACGTTGTATGGAGAAACTAGATCGTGCTCACGTAGTTCATCAAGCAACTTGAATATTTAAGGAACTTCCGATGAACATCCGCCGGACAGTTGTCCCCGGGCTAGCAACACCTAGCCCGGAAGGAAGATACTCCATCAGTCTTCTTTTACCAGTTGCGCATCATCACTGTAATATAAATCGAAAATAAAATGTGAAAAGTGTATTTTTTTATAAAAAAAGTCGATTTATATTTTATACAATGCCTAAACGTAAAAGAGGAGATCTTGCAAGTTCTGAAGCAAAACAGCGAAAACAAAAGAACAGCGAAAAAATTAAACAGTCGAAGAGCGCGAAGCACGTTTACCTTCCCAACGAACGAGATTGTGCACTGTAGACTGTAGCCACAGGAGTAAATAAAAACTACTACGTATTATGGTATTACGTTACGTTATATTTTACTCCTGTGCTGTAGCAGAGAAACCGAATACAACGAAATAAACGAATTGAAAAATCAAGAATTTTGAGTGAAAGGAGAGTGGTTTCAAATACTTCATGTAAACTCCAGATAACAAAATGAAAAATGTTGTATGGGTATTTTTATAACATAGTAAGGTTTGCTTCTCTCGGCATATTTAACTCATGTCCCATACAATAAACAACAATATTTTTTAAATCCAACTGTCAATTAGTACGTGATTCTCAGCACGCGTTCGTCGTGACTCAGCCTTGCTTGGATTAAATAAAGCTGGTTTTCTCAGAACTATGAAGCAGGTTACTATGCGAAACTTAATTTTGTTAGACAAGGAGTAGCCATACGAATTGATAAGGTAAGGCTTTTGATACTATACGCCCTGAATATAGTCGACTCGATATTGCATCTGCTTTTCTGTGGAACAGCTGATTTTTATTCGCAATTTTGTGACCTTAAAGTAAAAAATATTCGTATTGTAGAATAATTTTAGTCCTTCAAAGGATGGTATTCATTAAAAATTAAGGGTAGAGAATTTAAGTATGTATCCTGACTTATGTTTAGAAATTTATTTAGCATCACATGATTAATATAGAGGTGTAATATGTTTGCTATGCCCGACACGACACGACCCATATTATTCAACATACAAGTACTACGAAATATGGTATCAAGGAGTAGCAATAATGTATTCAGTATTGAAAGATATGATATAGGATATTATGAGATATCTATGGAATTATGTTGTTATGTTTATTCCTATGTCTGTCAACACATTGACACGCTCCGGCTAGAAGAGCCGGAGAGCGAGGACAGGTAGACAAAATAAAAGATGGTGATTACCAAGAAATTATGTATTTAGAATCACAACATAGGGGGGTAGGCTCGCTCGCTTTTAGCGATCGGGGTCTAACTCAGCAAGGGGACTTATTTTTAGGACTTCCTAAAGATATTGGAAGCCGATGTGCGGTAAATGATGAAGCAGGGTCTGTGCCGGGCTGGAGCAGCGCAGGCTGGAGCAGCGCAGGTTACTGGTGGTTAGGCGCGCAGGAACAGGTGGAGAACGGCAGGGAGCAGGGTGCCTACCATCAACTTTAAGAAAGCGATTCAAAACTGGTGCGTTAAAGAATAGGTTCCTAAAATGAATTGCTTTATTTCGTACGATGACCTTCTAACTGAATCGCAAATGAATTGCTGAATGTCAATGAACAAACGATTTGTGTCCTTATTTCTTCCACCCGTCTCTTTCACTCAATTCTGTCATGCCCGGAGAGTGAGGGGGACGGGTATAACCTGCAGCCGGCCTAGCATGAGCGGCTTATAACGCGCGATATGATATGGTACGGCAAGTTGTCTTGCTTACTCCACTAAAGTGTAGGCATCACGGCATGCCGTACCATATCATATCGCGCGTTATAAGCCGCTTATGCTAGGCCGGCAGGTGTCATGTTAGCTCAACCGAGTTATAAGTCAAACTAGCCTTCCGCCCGCGGCTTCGCCCGCGTGTACTACACGACGTTATCCCGTGGGAAGGTGATATTTTTCAGGAATAAAAATTAGCCTATGTCCTTTCTCAGGCTCTAGACTATCTCTGTACCAAAATTCATTCAAATCGGTTCAGTAGTTTTGGTGTGATTGTGTAACACACAGACAGACAGAGACGCATTTACAATATAAGTAAGGATGATAAAATTAATAGTAGCAACACAAAAAATCCCTTAAAACCTCGTCTCGCCTGAAACGAGTTTGATGAGAAAATATAAGTATAATTTTCCCTTGACAAGATGCAACATGGTTACATATTAGTTGTAAAATTTACATGCGGTAGATCACGTTTTTATATTTTACTAGCCTTCCGCCCGCGGCTTCGCCCGCGTGTTAGTACACGACGTTATCCCGCGGGAAGGTGATATTTTTCAGGAATAAAAAGTAGCCTATGTCCTTTCTCAGGCTCTAGACTATCTCTGTGCCAAAATTCATTCAAATCGGTTCAGTAGTTTAGATGTGATTGTGTAACACACAGACAGACAGAGACGCATTTATAATATACTAGCGGCCGCCCGCGGTTTCACCCGCGTGGTTCCCGTTCCCGTGGTAATATCGGGATAAAAAGTACATATAAACATTCCTCTTGAATTACTCTATCTATTAAAAAAAAACGCATCAAAATCCGTTGCGTAGTTTCAAAGATTTAAGCATACAAAGGGACATAGGGACAGAGAAAGCGACTTTGTTTTATACTATGTAGTGATGATGTGAAAGTTTAGATGTTTGGATGTTTGGATGTTTGTATGTTTGTTACTTAATCACGCTAAAACGGCTGAACGGATTTGGCTGAAATTTGGGACACAGATACTTTGAAGCCTGGAGAGGAACATAGGATACTTTTTATCCCGGAAAAATATCACACTCCCGCGGGATAAGGTCGTGTAGACCACGCGGGCGAAGCCGCGGGCGGATAGCTAGTTGTCCATAAACAAATAAACAAATAATAAACATTCTATAATTAAAATTGAAATATTATAAACTAGCGGCCGCCCGCGGTTTCACCCGCGTGGTTCCCGTTCCCGTGGGAATATCGGGATAAAAAGTACATATAAACCTTCCTCTTGAATCACTCTATCTATTAAAAAAAACGCATCAAAATCCGTTGCGTAGTTTCAAAGATTTAAGCATACAAAGGGACATAGGGACAGAGAAAGCGACTTTGTTTTATACTATGTAGTGATACGAGTTCATGACAGCTAAAGCGGCTGTGAAATATCGCTGAATCGCTTGTCATTGACACAATAGAATCTCGATCGCAATTAGCTGTCATGGTAGGTACGAATAAGCGAAGCAGTTAGGTCCTAATCAAAACGAAGATGGAAGCACTCTCCCGGCATCCCCAAACACTAAGGAAATGGCTATCTCTTACTGCCGGAACACAACAATGCTAATAACATCTTTGTTATGGCGGCGTGAGAGTTAGATAGACTAAAAGATGGTGCTAGCTAGCCAGGCGGACTTAGAACAAGTTCTACCTCCAACCAAACCGAATTAAATAAGCGCCCCCACTGGGAATCGAATTCGGGACCCTGGGTCTGATGTGTACCACTCGACCACAGAGGTGGTAAAATATGAACACATAACATAGGTTTTTTTATTTTTATCTACTACGGGGCAGCACTACGCTTTCATCACACCTGATGTTAAGTGGTGATAAGGCTGAAAGTGGAAGCGCACTACTCTCGGAATCCTCAATCACTGTGAAAAGTTAATCAAAGATTTTCTGATAAACAAAGATAAGTAACGGAAAATCATCTAATAATTTTCCTATAAGTTATTTCCTTAGTTTGTATTTATAAACAACCGGCCGAAAAGTTTTGATTAACTACGTCATTGGCATAATATACATAATGGTCTTTACATGTGTTTATTTTTAGTTCCAATGCGTATCTGGTTTGAACCGAATTGCATTTATTGTATTAAATATTTTGTGCATAAAAACAAGTCATCAATGAACTTCTTTTTTAGGGTTCCGTACCGTCCGTCTGTCCGTCTGTCTGTCTGTCACCAAGGCTGTATCTCATGAGCCGTGATATCAAGACAGTTGAAATTTCCACAGATGATTCCACTTCTACTCTCGCGCCACGGTAAATTGAATAAGTCTTATTCCTTTGTCATATTTTAAATGACACGTGGTTTTAAGTCGCAATGAGCGTTTTTCTGACAGGTAGGGATTTGAGTACGTTTTTTCATCAATAGATGTCGCATTTTAAACTCAGCTGTCAAAAATTGAATACAAGGTAATGTCATAATGTTAAAGGCCATAAACAAAATCTTTTACTTTTCTCACTCGCTCAAACAAAAATAATCGATGCTTTCTGTCTGTCATTTTGTCTTTGTTTGTCTCGTCCTCTGAGTACTCAGAGGTCTCGTCAGTGTCACAGGGTAAAAAAACTATAGTCAGTGTGTTTTGTTCGCTTCTGTTTGTGGTTCGTTGTTTTCGTTTGTATTTTCCGTGGATTATTATAACCGACGACTTTGGCTTTTCCTACTGGTGCCTGTCCTGACGACTCTTCTATGCATGACAAGATAAGGGCTAGCACGCACGGGTGACTTAGTTACCCGGCAATTTAATTGTCACTGTCGCCGGCCGTCTCTTCGCCGCGAAAAGATGCGCACACAAGAGCGACAGCGACACAACTTTTTTGCAATTTTTGCTCGCAGTCATCAACATGGATTTCGAAGAGGCGGTTGTGGTCTGTGCACTTGTCTAAAGAAGCCGAAGACGACAACGAAATAAAAAGCAATAAGGGGGCACCGTGCATCCATTATGGAGTGATAGGAGTGATAGGCTGACACTTGGAAAAACCTGGAAACCTAGAATAGCTGCTGGCAAACTTCTCTCCAAGCTTAATAAGATTTAGCATGAACATCTGAATATTCTTTTAAATTTTTATTGTATAACAGTTATCAATATCTTCTTCTACTACTGGCATTTTAAAAAGTATTTTAATAATAATAGGTCTTTACATATGAAATTGCCGTTTTTTTCTTTTGTACATATAACTTAACAACTTTTATAATATTAGAAATATATAATTTCTTTAATATTGCGTTACATTAAGACCGTATCGAGCAACTTTTGATAATTTAATAACCACGATATTTGATTATTTACATAGAAAAAACTTATTCCGAAAGTTACGACTATTTTTGTTTCCAGAATTTCGTACTTTATTAGTTGTAACTTAGTGAAAAAAAAATTTTTTCTCTTAACGAATGTGTCATTTAGTAGTTAAAATGTCCATAAATACGTGTGTAAAATTTTGTAAATTTACATAATATTAGTCGTTAAATAATAACAAAAACGTTAGTATGGAAAAAAAATAATTACAGAAATCTCCATACAAAACGGCAATTTCATAGGTAAAGACCTATTATTAAGGATATTAACTATATTTTAGATCGATAGTAGGAAGCGTATGTGGATTTTCGTTACTAGGTACACACTATCACCGCTATCACCCCGGGCGACGGTAGAGTTGCTACTGGCCGATTGGCAACTTATTTGTCGCCGTGCGCGCACTTGCATTGAAACCAATAGAGAAGGAGACAGTTGCGTCGCGGGCTTGTCTTCGAACCCAAGGACAAGAAAGTCTCCCGGGTGTCGCGTCGCTACGTGCGCGCACTTTCATACTAACCCGTAGACTTGATGCGTGCGAGTGACAAAATAGTTGCGGAGACAAAAGTCACCCGTGCGCGCCCGCACTTAGAGCAGGCGCGCGCCTGCTCGTAGGGTTAGTATGAAAGTGCGCGCATGAGCGACGCGACTTTTTCATACTATTGGTGTGAGAGACAAAACAGTCACGGTGACAGAAGTCACCCGTGCGCTCTATCTCTAACCCTTGGCGTATTCTACGAACTTTGAGTTTGCCTTTACGATTTGGACAAGACGTTTGAACGGGATTGGCCGTGCCGTGCAAAAGAAAGCAGAGCTGAAGAAAAGAAATGCGAAGCTTACGGGGAAGAAAGCTATTCTTGTGTTTATGTTAAACTGCAATCTCAATCTTTATTAAATAAGTAATAAAATTTATTTGTCTTATTGATAGAACCACAGACTACTTCTATACTACCAACACAGTAAATTTATATATATTCTAATATAAACTGTGCTACCAACAACCATAAAATATTGTAGAATGCTAGAATGGTTTGAGGTTTGACAGCTGACTGTAAATAGTGACATCTATTAAAAGATTTGGAACTAATTTTGACGTATTATCTGTCAAAGGAGAACCGCTAACTCACCGCTAATAATATTTACTGTTGTCATTGTTGACGTGTGTGGTTGTTTTGACATTTGAAATTTTAACCCAGAGTTAGAGTGCGCGCCAGATAAGTCTGCGCGTGGTCAAAATCGAATACTAATCTTTTACATAAGCTTAGGTCCGGTTGCTCGTACATTTAACTTTTGTTAAAATTGACAAAAGTTAAAATTTAACTGATGTCAATTTTGACATCGGTAAAAGAAAAATACATTGGTTATTTTAGGGTTAAAAGTGTTGTCTGTACTATTTTATTAACCTTCCCTTAATTACTAATGGCAAAATTTAAACCACCCCCACCCTGTCGGTTATTTTGACCGCCGTTAAATCTGTAATTTGACTGCTCGTTAAAGTAACCGCTGCTTCAACAACGCTTTTTAAATTTGACCGCCGGTTAATTTTACTTTAACCATAATTTAACCCTAACCAAGCTTCGAGCAACCGGACCTTAGAACAAAAAAGTGTACTGTAACTAGTAGCCAAAAACGCCCCAGTCACGTGCAGAGTTATCTGGAACTCACTCTAGTTTATCTAACTCTCCCACATAAGTGAATAAATTTTTTTATTCGAGGCTAACTTCTAGCTCTTGGTGGTGCAAGACATTATTAGATTTTAACTCCAAGCTAGCATCTAACTCTGAGTTAAATATTTTAACTTTGCAATGCGCTAGTGGCCCTAGAGTCCTGAAGCGTAAGATTTTGACTAAGACCACTTGCACTGATGCACTCAAGTATAACATTTGCAAGCAGTGACAGAGTCCTACGTCCTACACTAGTATAGTATTATATTATCTGTGGTCCTACGGAACCTTTGGTGCGGAAGCACTTGGTTTCGTAATAATCTCTGCTCCCGCGGTCTTACCCATGTCAGTCAATGCAGAAAGTGGCAACTAGCACAACTTAATAGTATAGAGAAGAAATTGTTTATATTTAATTCGGCGGATATTCGGCTTAGCTATTTCTGGTTTTTTTTAATCTTGCACTGAATTTGGAACAGTCGAGATAATCAAAATGGGTGCATTCACCAAGAATACCACCTTTGGTAGGAACGTGTTTTCGAGCCGGTTCCCGTCTCATGTCGCCCGTGCCACGCCGGTGCCACGTGAAACCTCGGAAAGCACGCGTGATCGTTACGTGATTATTACGCTATTGCGTATCGATACCTATTAGTTTATTTTTATACATAGATACTTTATGAGGTTGGATGGCATGGCACCATCTCATTTTTGGAGATACTATTTGTTGACAGTAAAGATATACCCAATAATGATTAGTCGACATTGGGTCGACCGCTATAGAGATCCTTGGGATCCCCCAAGGGTCGGATTTAGGCCTTTGTCCAGCAGTGGGCGTCGTATGGCTGATGATGATGATGAATCAAACAACAAATCATTGGTTTTTTTATGTAGGTACTGAAAACTAGAAGACTACCTATTAAAAGTAATAGCCAAAGGACTACCCTTTATATTTTGACCTTAAGGTCGATTGCGATTAATCGCAATTTTATCGAGTACGAATGTTTTTCTTGCTTTAACCCTTTCTGTGTTCTGTGTTTAAACCTGTGAAGTCAACTTTAGTGCCTTCATCAGTACCCCTAGGACAAAAATTGTCTGAGCGATGGGACTCCTCTATGCTGGAGAGATGGATGGGGCTGCATGCTAGTTCAGCACCATTTATAAAATAATAGTTTTAAATTAATGTACCTAATTTAATTTTTGAATGTAATTTAATTTTTCAATTTGACTTTATTTATTTTTTAATTTTATGATATAATTTAAATCCAATTATTTTAATTTTATTTTATTAATTTCTGTTTTACTTATTTTGATTTATTAATGTAATGAATATGATTTATTTTGATATGGATATTATGTCTGAAATAAATGAATTTTAATTTAATTTAATAAACTATCGTATCGTGTTCGTGATCGAACTACTATCACAGATTACTAAATACTATTTCGTACTATTTTGTATGAAAACCAGAACAGCGCCTCTTTCGGTCATATAAAGACCGGAAGAGGCCCTCCTCTGCCCCCTGATTCACAAACCATCGGAAACGGATTCGAATTCTGTGCTTCGTCTTCGTCTATTCTGTAGTGAGTGACAGAGGCAGTGCTTACATTCCGCTGTTTTGGAATCATCGGTTTGGGGATCAGGGGGCTGGTTTCCATTACAAAATAATACGTTTACGTTTGCCATAACGATAGTTTTTTTTGGTAGGGGTAGAGAAGTGACTAGTGAATAAGTAAACGTAGAAAAATGGAAAATGAAGTATTTAGAAAAAATCGACCCGTCTCACAACTAGCTCCGATGGGACGGGTCCTCCTTGTGAGACGGGTCGATTTTTTCTAAATACTTCATTTTCCATTTTTCTATTACAAAAATTGCATTGTGAATGCAAAAAACTAAAAATTAAAATAACAAGTAAACGTAGACTTAAATAAAACGGTTTTTTATTCAATATAAGGTTTTATAATAATGTTTTCGCTTCTTTTCTTCCGCCTGTTGTAGAACCACTCGATCAGAAGAACGCTCGAAGCGGAGAAGAATCCTGGAATGAAAGCATATTTTTAAACAAACAGTTTCTTTAATAAAATAAAATTAACTTGAGAGCGAAGGTTAAATTTAAAAATACCAAAACCGAGTTGTCTTCTTCTAAATCATTTGGTTAGCTAGCTCCAAAAAGAATTCTTGCATGAAACAAGCTACAAAAAAAGCGGTTGGTCGCCAGTTTTCTATACTACATTAAAATAGTGTTACGAAATACTACTAACTTCTATCAAATAATATATTAGGGCATATTTTAAGAGGCCAGTGAACTTCGAAAATTATAGTAAATAAAAATTTCATTCAGTGCCCGTGGTCCTACTGCGTGGTCCTATTAGTAGTACCACAGGCAAATTTGTGTGTTCCTGGTTCTATCAGTAGGACTATGGGCACCTAGCATTACCCGTAGTCCTATTAGTAGTACCACGGGCATTTTTACTTGTACATGGTTCTATCGATAGGACTATGGACAAGTAACAGTGCCCGTAGTTCAACTAGGAGTAGGAGTAGTAGGAACTCCTTTTTTCTGGTTGTACTGTATTTTACCTTAAAAGAGTATTTTTATTTTTATTTTGAATCCTTGTGTCACGTTGACATTGATTATTTTCCGTGTAATTCTTGATGCTAAATCAAGAGAAAAGGGAAGTCCCGCAATGGATTTTATTAAGCCGAAGGGCGGTACTGTGCTGCTATATGGTAGACACCAGTATTATAAGTTGAGGCCTTATAAAAAAGAATTGGCAGTTTGGAGGTGCTCTAATTATAAAAAAGAAAAATGTACGGGTACAGTCACGATAAAGGTAACTCATGTTCATATTGGCTTCTCTACGGGATTATGCAAACAATGACTTCTGAACTTTAGACCATGACCAGAAAATACTAGACCTTGGGCCCTAAAAATTCCCCGTAAAGTTTTATAAAAATCCTTTTCTATTAGCAACTTATTAAATAAAAACCTCTGAGGGCGCCACTTTCGGTCAGGGTACCGCCTTAAGTTATAGGACCTCAGAACCAGTAACATTTCATAATATTGACGTTGATTTGATGAGTAGGACTATTGCCCATAAAAAATATTTATGTTTTTATTAGAGTCCTACTGATAGTACTACGAACAAAAAAATTGCCTGTGGTACTACCAGTAGGACCATTGC
Organism: Crambus lathoniellus; assembly: GCA_949710035.1. NCBI lineage: Eukaryota > Metazoa > Arthropoda > Insecta > Lepidoptera > Crambidae > Crambus > Crambus lathoniellus. Next base: position 24,650,169 of record OX453310.1, read on the forward strand.
CCATACAAAATAATCATGTTTTTGTTATAGTCCTACTGATAGAACTACGGGCAAAAAAAATTGCCCGTGGTACTACTAATAGGACCACGCAGTAGGACCACGGGCTATGAATGAAAAATTTATCTCTTGTATCATAGACTTCATACACTTGGAACCATAATAGAGGATATATTACTTTTATCTGATTTTAGTTTAGTTGCATCTGGGCGTCAGATCAGAATATAAAGGTTGCCATTAAAAAAAACTCGATTAAATATGCCTATACGATTTTTTCTCTACACAAAGTACGTAAAAATCTGTTCAGTATGTAAGTAAGTATCTAGTTTTAGCGTGAAAAACGAAAAGATAAATACCTATGTAAAACTATTTCAACCATTTGTCGCTTGAGAATGGTAGTGTGGTGATTGCTGAAGCAGGTCTTTAAACAGTGATCCCGTTTCAGCTGTAGCTAATTATAATGAGAGCTAATTATAGCTCTAGCTAAATATATACCGATGAACATCACGAAGAATGAAGCTGAAAGTCGCTGAGGTTGTCGGTGTGGTTGTTGACCTCCTGCGACATGATGGAGGTCTTGGAGCTTCGAATGATCGAAGTCTTCGAGCAACGATCCTGCTTCAGCTACTTATACCTAATTAGTTAGTAAGAGTACTCTTAACGCCATGACCAGTAATAGACGATGAATGACTACGGCTTGTCGCTAAGGTTGACAGTGTGGTTGTTGACCTCGCAAGATGGAGGAGGTCTTCGAGCAACAAATTCCGTTTCAGCTATATCTCATCACATAGTAAGAGAACTCTCAATGTGATTACCTAGGAATAGCACGTCGAATGACCTTTGCATATGGCTAAGGTTGACGGTGTGGTAATTGACCTTCTGAGAGATGGGAGTAGGTCTTCGAGCAACGATCCCGCTTTAGCTTTTTATAATCTCATAGTAAGAGTACTCTTAACGTGATCACCAGGAATAGTACGATGAATGACTCTGGCATCGACATGTCGCTGAAGTTGACAGTGTGGTTGTTGACTTCCTGAGACTAGAGATCGAGTAAGTTTTGTAGGTTTTCCAGCAAAAATCTCGCTTAAAGTATATAAAATTATTAATAAGTTTACTTTTAACGTGGTTACCTAGAAACAGCACGAAGAATGACCCCTGCATGTCCCTGAGGTTGACGGTGTGGTTGTTGACCTCCTGAGAGATGGAGGACGTCTTCCAGCAGCGATCTCTCTTTGGCATGTACGCACTTAGCCACTTCGTGATCAGCCCTGCCTTCTGCATGCGGTTTATCCTGGACAGTTGAACAAAGGAATTAGATAGTTTAGCAGTTTTGGAAAGACCTTCATTTTAGGTGGGCACTTGTAGAAAACATTTTTAGAACAAAAGAATAATTTAAAACAGTCGTCAAAAGTTAAAGAGGTTAAAAAATATGTCCGAAGATAGGTATGTATCTCTCAATTCCATTCCTTTTGAGCTACTTGTAGGTAGGTAGTCTTTTGTTTTTTTTTATTTTTAACATTCTTTGTATATTGATCTCCATAATGTATTATGATTCACAATAAAATTTCAATTTCAGTTATGTCTTGCCAGGTGAGACAGGACCAACCGTTCGCTATTTCATACGGCGGGTTAGCCAAAAAGATTAATTGTTATACAGTTAAAAGTGTTTCAAACAATATAATACAGTTGTTCCAGAATTTATACGGTTATCTACAAGAAAGGAATATAAAATGATTTAACAGATTGATAGTGATGAAAATGATGGAATGGGTTGGTCGCCGTCCGTGCCATAATCAATTCAGGTAGGTAGGTTAGGTTACATCTGTTAAGTTTTTTTTATATTATGAACTCACTCCTTATTTATGACAGCTAAATACGGGCTCCCAGCAGGAACAACCATTGCCAGCCTCTCTTCCATGAACTCGTCCTTACCTGCAAAGTTTTCCAGGTCCAGATATAAAACCACTACACATTAGTAAGTCTCGACTCGACTGGTCTACTACGTAATAACGTTAATGAAAAATAAACTTCCAAATAAGGTCTGAATTTGATACTATATCAGTTAGATGCTACAGCCATCGCTTATTTATACTATTACCCAAAAGAAATGAGGATGTGACATGATGAGAATAAAATTCTCCAGTTAGGCACTTCGACTGCAGATTCGAACGTCAGGAGTAAAGTTAGTATTTCTTGTGCATTGTTAGGTCATTTACACATTGTGCCCTACGTTTCACATGCTGTGGTAAATCAACACCTTTAACACAGCTAAAGTAATGGTATTACTTTCCGAGTGTAGTGACTCACTAAACAAGTGCGAGTTGACTTAAAGAGTGGGAAGTCACTTACTCAGCGCGAAGTCACAGCTGTCGGTGGCCACGTGGTCAGCGCTCATCAGGTAGTTGAGGCGCAACTTCCATTCGAACATGGCATGCCGTTGCTCGCGGACACGGTTCATTTGCTTCTTCACTATACAATGTGTAACAGAATTAATGACTGAACCAGAATATGGTAGGTAGATAGGGACCATCAAACTGAACAACTTTTACTATGGGACCAACTCTGAAATCGCAAAAAAAAATCTGCTGTTTCATACATTTTCACATTTTTTGTATGAAACAGCTGATTTCTTTTCGCGATTTCAGAGTTTGTTGTTCAGTTTGATGGTCCTTAGGTGCCATATTCTGGTTTGTATAGTCCCCACAAAAAAACATTATTAAGTTCTGGTTTTATACATTGTCTAAATAATCTCAAAATCGTTTCCAAATCTCACAAACTAGTTGGCTTGAGATAGAGTTCGATTTTGTAAGGATATTCCGGCGTCACTTTACTTTCACTTCACATTCGAACACGAATCTTTGTGAAATTCATAACAAAAAAGTCAAAGTGAAGCGAAAAACAACAGTGAAGTCATATGCGAGTTGGTAATAAAATTTTAGAGAATCAACCTACCTATTATACTTAATTGATGACAAAATTTTATTGTTTCTTTATTAGAAAATATCGTCGTTATACTGCGAAAACCAATTAACTCGATTTTTTTTGACAAAATGACTTAAATATAGGGAAACGTGTAATTTTTTGCGCTCTTTCGTCTGCGAAAACGTAAACATAAATTTTATACATATACATCTGGGAATAAAGATTACATTTAAATACATTGTTTTCTTTGATGAATTAATCAAAATTTGCCCTTGATTCCCTACATCGAAAACCAAGTAACTCATGTTAATCCTGCGTTTCGCAAGGTGGGCCCTGTCTTTGGGCTCAGTCTGCGCGCGCGTATAGTGACTGCTGTTCGGAATTGAAATAAGTTATGTTTTTGAGTGAATGTTCAATTAGTTAACGATAACACATCATCAAAATGTGTTAGAAGGATACGGGTCATCATTTATTTATTTATTTATTTATTTATTTAGGTAACAAACAGTCATTTACAAATTTTGAGTAAAAAAAAAAAGACATAAAAAGACCTTATAGTACCATAACTTAATACAATCAATACTAATCATGCAAGATCGTGTCGGATGCTAACATCTTTAGAAAAGTACCGAACAAAAGAAAATAAAAACAAATGATAAATATAACTAGACATAACAAAAATAAACATTTAAAATATTAAATACAATGTGAAACCTAAAGCTACCCACTACATAATACAGATAACTTATGCAAAAGAAATAAATAAAAAGGAAAATGCTAAACAGCCTGCATCAGTTCACCTACTTTTCTTCTAAATGAGTGCAATGAGTTTCCAAAAATATCAACTTCATTCAGAACATTATTATATAAATTACAAGATCGTCTGAAAAAGGTATTTTTAGCATAGTTTGTATGACAAAATGGTATATGGAAAGAATGCTTTGAACGTGAAGAGATACGAGGTACATTAAATGTTACTTTTTCTAAGAGATTTGATGAATCTATGTGGCTATTAATAATTTTATATAAAAAAATGATATCCAGACATTGACGTCTTGAAGACAGTGACTGTAGATTATGTTTTTTCGCGCTTTCATCGTAATTATTGAAACGAGAACCGGAGCGATAATCTAAGGATTTTAAAAATTTCTTTTGAACCCGCTCTACTCTATCTTTGTGCACTATGTACTGGGGACTCCACACAACACTTCCGAATTCCAAAATACTACGCACAAACGCGTTGTATAATATTTTAAGAGTACGAGCCTTTCTAAAAGGTTTTCCTAAACGGAGGATAAGACCCAACTGTTTAAAAGCTTTAGATACTATATTATCAACGTGCAAGTTAAAACTTAATTTGTGATCAATTGTCACACCCAAATCACAAACAGCATGCACACGACCAACTATACGGTTCGATAGACTGTAATCAAATGTGAGAGGATTGTTTTTACGATTAAAACTGATAACGTAACACTTATCTAAATTTAGAGGTAGGCAATTGAGTCTGCAGTAACGTTCAAATCTATGCAAATCTTGTTGTAACAGCGCGCAGTCATCATTAGTTCGAACAATTCGATAAATTTTTGTGTCATCTGCATATAGCAGATGGTGAGAGTTGATGAAACATGCACTGACATCGTTAATATATAACGAAAAGAGAAAAGGACCCAAGTGGGACCCCTGCGGGACCCCCGATGGAATATTCAAAAATCTAGATCGGTATCCCTTGAGTGCGACTGCTTGACAGCGGTTGCTGATGTAAGATGCAACCCATCTAAGAAGATCGCCATGCATACCGACTCTCGAAAGCTTATCAATGAGTTGTAAATGATTAATTTTGTCAAATGCCTTCGAAAAGTCGGTATACACAGCATCCACCTGACATCCCCCATCCAACGCGTTCAATAAAAAGTCTGTATAAGTGACCAAATTAGTGTTTACACTGCGACCCTTGAAGAACCCATGCTGTTCAGTAATTATCACATGACGAAACTGACATGTCAGCCAAACGACGCCCACTGCTGGGCATAGAACTTCCCCAAGGATCTCCACAACAACGATCCTTGACTAGATCGTCGGTCCACCTTGTAGGGGGCCTGCCCACGGAACGTCGTCCGGTACGCGATCGCCATTCAAGAACCTTTCTGCCCCAACGGCCGTCGGTTCTACGTGCTATGTGTCCTGCTCGCTGTCACTTCAACTGAGCAATCCTTCGTGCGATGTCGGTTGTTTTAGTTCTGCGGATCTCATCATTTCACGCAGGGAAATACCAAGCATCGCTCTCTCCATTGCTTGCTGTGTGACCTTGAGCCTTCTTATGAGACCCATAGTAAGCAACCACGTCTCGCTCCCATAGTTAATGGTCCCTTCTTATGAGACCTATAGTAAAGAGCCTCGTCTCGCTACCATATGACATAACTGGCAACACACACTGGTCAAAGACTTGCTTGAGACATTGAGGTATTTCGGACGCGAATATATGCCAAAAATGCCCGAACGCTGCCCATCCGAGTTGGATTCGACGAGAGATCTCTTTCTCGAAGTTGGACTTACCTAACTGAACCGTCTGTCCCAGGTAAACATAGTGGTCAACAACTTCGAGTGTAACGTTCCTAACATTAACTGGGTGCCTACCATCAACTCTTATTGCGGTTTTGTTTAGGAACCTAAACTGATCTGCTTCGCTTATTCGTACCCATAGATGTAGAATTTTTTCGCTACGCAAAAAGATATACGAAGCGTGGGAGCGAGAAATCCTAATCAAGTTATAAATGTCCAAGAGAGAAAAAGACAGCAAATAAGTACCGCTATGTCATTATTTTCACGAGTAAGAGGCTATAGCGTCCCAGCTGTTCAACGTCTCGTTACAATTTGAGCATATTTGTAGTAAGCCTTCGATTACAAGTGAAAAGTGCAATTATGGTGACATGTTCGGTACGTGAATGTACGTGAATGTGGAGTTACAAGACGCAATAATCCGGATAAATACACTTTTCACAGGTAAAAACGATTTTATGATTGGAAGTTTTCGAACCTTAATTTATCAAATTTCTGACAGAAATCGGCTCAGAAAAAGATGTTTACAGTAGAATACTAAATTGTAATGTTCTGTTTGAGTGTAAATCGTGATTTAAAACAATATTTGCGAAGAAATTATGTATAAATAGTAAATTGATGGTTACGCTAGTGCTTGACAAAGCGGTGACGTCACGAGTATCGATAAAAACAATAAAATTGTTTTTTATTGACATCGTGACATGAATACAAAGTAATTTAGCCAAGATTATGTTGAAATCGTAGATAAATAGTAGGAAAGAAAGATTGCCGACGTCATACATTATTATTATTTATCTTTTCTTGAAATAGAGGTAAAATTGAATCATTATATTATTCTTTTTACTTTTATTGGGTTTGATCTTGATCCCAATCAAGCCCATGGTGGGCTAAGACAGGATCCACGATGGAGCGAGCTAACCCAGAAGCTCACAAATTTTGTTCAAGCTCATTAAGCACTCTTACGCTATTACTGCATCCATATATACTCTCGTCTTCCTGGAAAGAGCTGTACCTGTACTGGAACTACAAAGCTTTCTTACGCGACGCTTACGCTACTGCATCCACCTATACTCTCGTTCTCCTGGAAAGAGCTGTACCTGTACTGGAACTACAAAGCTTTCTTACGCGACGCTTACGCTACTGCATCCACCTATACTCTCGTCCTCCTGGAAAGAGCTATACCGAAACAGTTGCTTTGCTTGCATTACATTATATTAGGCACGCATCTGACGCCTTCGTCCTAAATTGGAAAAGGTTGTTGGAACATTCCCTTCCCCGCTTACTGCACTGTAATTATCGGCTTGCTTTGTAATAAACGTCTTGCTACCCGTATCATACCATCTTTTACTGCTTCAACTACGTTATCCTGCACTTCCGAAGACTTCTAAGAAGAAACCCCCTCACAAAGTGTTTTAATTTCGTGTACTTGTATTATTAAACGTCTCACTACATTGAGAGAGCATTAAATGTCGCAGTCAAATTGGTGAATTCTATTTCTCGCTTCCTCTTCGATTTTTAAGCGTTCCAGTGGATCGTCACTCACACAAGCGCCGCAAGAAGAAATAAATCATTTACTCAGTCAAGGACTTAAATCAAAATAATTATTTTAACTTTTGCGGAAAATAATCAATGAAAGATTTTCTACCAGCAAATTAAAAAAAAAAGTTTATTTATTAGCTCGATAGATGTCGCTGACCAGACATGAATCCACTCACCTCTATTGTTTATTACCACACAGAGATGGGCCTACTTCTCGAAAGATACAAGTTTACAAGTTCACAAGCTTCGAAATGTAACATGGACTTGTAAATTCTGTTTCACGAAGTAAATAACAAGTGTTTTTTACGGTAACAAAAAAGAGTGTCATTGGAATACCTAATGACATATAAATGCATTGGCTGATAAATATTTTTCATTTCTCATATTCGAAAAGTGATGTATATTTAAGGCCTAATCAGACGAAGGACTGTTGTCCCCGTGGGACAAAAAGTCCCTGTACGTCCAAAATATTTCCTCCGGGTACTTGTCGCGGACTCAACGCATATAGTGTGCGGTCATTTGTTGCAAGAAGACGTACTTCACTATCGGGCGCTCAATGCAGACTAAAGTTCGTTGTGTGCGTTGTTACGCCTATTTACGTTTGTTCTATTTTTTTCGGGGACTACCGCGAACTTTTGTCCAGTCCAGTCTCTCGGTGTCCGCCGTACTTTCGGGGACTTTTTGTCCGCGGTACTTTTAGTTCCTTGTGTGCGTTATTCGATACAATTTATAAGAGATCTATATCGATGGACAAAAAAGTACTCGGCGGACAGTCCCTCGTCTGATCAGGCCTTTAAACTGAGCAGCTGGTTCAAAACCTAGGGTGTAAAAGTATTTTTAAAAATAGAACTGAATTTGGTTACAGTCAACCATAGAGTTATCTCATCGCCGATGAGATGACTTGGTTGACTGTAACCCATCGGCAATGAAAAAGTTTTCTACTGATGTTGTAAGGGGTGGGGGGGCCGGAACTGTTTCAAAAATGAATTTTATAAAAATGAGAATATCTCAAAAACGGTGCGTCGAAGCTAAAAACCCCGGAGATACATAGGAGGCATCCGATGGACATATAATTTTTTTATTTTTTGTTTACTTGAACTTCAATTTTTTTAAATATAATAAAAAAAATAGAGAAGGCTATGCCCCCCGCCACCATTCTTTTATTTTTCTAGGTAGTTTTAGTAGTTTTTGTTGCTTTTCTTATTATGAAAAGCAAAGTGTATTTACTTTCAATAAATTCGAAATAAAAGTAGAGTGTATTACTCGGCCGCAAAATTATTTTCACCTCTGGCGACGTATATTGAATCCCTCGCTGCGTTCAGGATTCTACTTTAGAATCCTTCACTCCGCTCTGGATTAAAAATAGCGCCCTCGCCGTAAATATGCTATTTTGCTCCCTTGTAATACAATCTACTATTATCTTAATGTCAATGTCACTGACATTACACTCGTAATAATAGTGAATGATTTCTTTTAAAATGGCCGCCAACTTGTGATTCTGATGTTCTACTAGAGTAAAAATACAAGTACTTCACTAGCTTTGTTACATAATTGTAGACTTGTAAAAATGGTTAAACAGGGCCCTTGCCAGCAAATTTAAAAAAAGCAAACCCATGTCTGATGAACGCCATCTGTTGAGTTTTTTGGAACTAACTTTTTTCTTTTTTAATCATCTGTCAGAAAATCCCTCATTGAGTATTTTCCGCAAAAGTTTATTTGCATGCATCAAAATGGTCTCCGCTCAGCATTTACCAGGATAAATTATATCCTGGTAATAAACAAGCCGCTGCTGATCTTCCGCGGATGCCATCTCTTATGTAATAAAACTAATTAAAATTAATAATAAACATAAAAAAATATATATTAAAAAGAACAACAAAACCGGCTTTAAAACGTATTTGTTAAGTGTTAATTTACTAATTCTTTACCACTAAACGACTTCTGACCATTTACTAAAGGTGTGCGTTATATTCGATAACGCATATAGCATAACGTTATAAAAATATAACTATCGCACCTAATATAAAAATATAACTTATTCTGCTATTGCTATATTAAATTATATCAAGCAGGGCGCCCGCCGCACGCCATCTAGTGTATTCGAAATGCACAAATGAAATGACAGAACTGAACGAATGAACTGTGTTCTTCTCTATCCAGCCGTTATTCCAGCCGCACGCGATGCAAGTATTGCTCTCTCTTTTCTTGGTAATCAAATCTATCAAAATTCAACTCTATCAAATAGAAATAGAGTTGAACTTTGAAAGTTGGAAAACCAAATAACGCGTTATATTTGAAACAGTTGAGACAGACTCTAATGTCTTATCAATAAGGACTAATATCATAAATCACGTGCGATTTGAACGAACATGTTATTTTTCTGCTTTAACATTTAATACTGTTATTAGAATATTTAACTAATGCTGTCCTGTGGAATTCTTGATCGCGAACTCACGCTCGCTCGGGGCTTAAAAAGTACTTAAGAATTCTGTTTTTAATAGCGTAATATGAATTTATTCGTGTTGATATTTGTAAAATAGTGGAAAAATGAATAAAGAATAGTACATTATAACTCAATGTAAAGAATTGGTTTATTAATAGTAAGTAATTGATCATTAAGTAGTGTAAAAAACATTAATAACTACTTTGAGTTTAACATAGGTTATAATAGGTTATTTATTATATTAGGTACTTAATACTAATATATTATAGCATTAAAAATAACCTAATATTTTAATGTAGCATAACGATATGCTATAATATACGAATATAACATAATAGCACATCTTTACCATTTACACAAACATAATTTATTGTCTATACTTTCGGCTAAAATATTTAAAAAGCAGATTAGACTATATATTTAGATATTTGCGCCAAACACTCAATAATTTCGATCCAAGTCCTTGAGATTAAGTACCTACTTATTCTTAATGGTATGTGTAAGTAGAGTACCTAAATGATTTATTTCTATTGGGGGCGCTAGTAACGTGTGACGTAGGTACCAACTTAAAATTTCCTGACGAACGATGTATAACAAGGCCTACCTACTGAAACAATCGATAATGTAAAAGTATATCCTGGACAACACTATTTTTAACTCACACATAGACATTCATGAACACATGTACATAATTTTTTTAGTCACATCTTCGAGCCGTCATTGTGTATCTTGTACATTCTAAATCTATGTTCGTACCACGACAGCTTAATATCAATGACAGCGATTCAGTGATCATTCAATGACATTTCACAGCCGCTGAGCTGTCATCAACTCTTATTTGACTTATAACTCGGCAAAGTTAACATGACACCTGCAGGTTATACCCGTCCCTTTCACTCTCCGGGCATGACAGAATCGAGTGAAAGAGACGGGTAGAAGAAATAAGGACACAAATCGTTCGGTCATTCACATTTAGCAATTCATTTGCGATCCAGTTTTTAGAAGGTCAGAGTACGAAAGAAAGCAATTCATTTTAGGAACCTATTCTGCATCGCGCTAATTTTGAATCGCTGTCTTAAAGTTGATGGTAGGCACCCTGGTCACTGGTGTGAGTGCAACATGGGCATTGGACATGGTTTTCGTCTAATCCATGTTCATTTTAAGACCCACTCTTTGGGAAGCATTACTGAGATCTTCAAGCATTGTGTTCAGGTCTTCCAAGGTCTCAACCATGAGAGCTACATCATCGGCAAACCGCAGGTGTGTGGGGTACTCGCCATTGATGTTAATGTCGCATCCTTTCTAGTCCAGAACCTTGAAAATATCCTCCGACGCAGCTGTGAACAGTTTCGGAGAAATGACTGTCTCACACCTCGGTGTAGTTGGATAGGATTAGAGCTCTGGTTCTGTAATCGGACCGACATGGTGGCGTTTTGGTATTAGTACCTCAGCACCTCGATGTACCTATAGTCTATTTGGCACCTCTGGAGAGACTGCAGCACTGCCCAGGCCTCGATTGAATCAAAGGCTTTCTCATAGTCCACGAACGCCTAGCAAATTGGCAAGTTGCACTCTTCGGTCTTCTGTATAACTTGCCACAGCGTATGAATGTGGTCTACGGTACTATAATCTTATCGGAACCCGGCTTGTTCGGGAGATTGGAAGTTGTCGAACCTGCGAGCGAGATGATTCGTAATAACTCTCGAGAACACCTTATAGATGTGGCTCAAAAGCGAGATGGGTCTGTGTTGTCTGTGGTTGTTTTATCACCCTTCTTGAAAAACAGCATCACATCGATTCTGCCCCATGCCTTTGATGTTTTGCCCTCGAGGATGACAGAGTTGAAAAGCTTCTGACGGACCTTAAGTATCGGCTTACAGCCTGCTCTGTGAAGCTCTGTTGTGATTTCGTCATCACCCGCTGCCTTATTGTTTTTAAGCTGTTTGAGAGCCCTTCTAATCTCGTACAGGCTGACGTCCGGGATATCTTCTGTATAGTTTCGGGTAAGCTTGGCTCTAGGGTCTTTAGCCTTGCTTTCAACAGGTGTTTGCGTGGAGTATAGCTGTCCATAGAAACTTTCAATCTCCCTCAGGATTTCAGGTGTTGACGAAATGATGCTACCTCCCTCAGTTGTCAGCCTCGTCAATTGATTTTGCCCGACAGACAGATCTCTCGCGAACACTTTGAAGTCTTTGTTTTGGTCCTTGGCCTCTTAAATACGCTCGGCATTAAATTGGCGAAGGTAGCTTGTCAAAGACTTAGATATCTGTCTATTGAGCTGCCGATAACGATGGGCATCCGCGGAGTTCTGCAGCTTCATTTCGTGTCTCTGATCCATGAGTAGGAGAGTCTGGCTGCAATTTGGGACGGCTGGTTTTAAAGTACTTGGACACTATGTACCGTGCGGACAGTATCCACCACTATGTTGTTTAAATCGTCCACATCTATGCTGTTTTCAAGGGCTTCGAAGTGGTTTTGGAGCTCGAGCTGAATACACTCGGGGTTTTGAATTTGAGCCGGCATTGGTCGGAGCCTCGGAGCGTGGATTTTATCAGTCGATACGGGTCAATATAGTTTTTATTCAAAAAATCAGGAACAACAGAAAGGTAAACAGAAAAGCTTAGTTTCTTGGTAAAAATAAAATATTAGAGAGTTAACGTTTTGTTCTAGGTGAAAATAAGAAGTATTACAGAGTCTACGGAGTTAACGTTTTCAGGGAAAACCAATTAAATAGGTTACCCCTTTGACTTGAAGCGAGATTTGTGTGGAAGTCCGTTGTATGAACTGCAAATATTGACATAGTTCCGATAAAAGATTAAATTTTAAATAATCTGCTACAAACTTACGCGGATACTTATAGTATAAATTTGCTAAAAATATTTGACCTTGAAACTTTAATTGCATTTATCTCGAAACCAACTTTGGTTGAGTTAATTGGTTTTAGCAGTATAACGGCGATATCACTTCTTTGTTATCTAAACAAAGGTTTACCTAGTCTTCATTCAGTTTAGTTCTTCGATCAACTAGGTGTTTTTGTTGATCGAAGGTTTAGTTGCACGAAGGTCTAATCTAACCGTATTTCATTGTTACAATACCGCCAGTGTACCCGTAGGACGTAGCTAGGTCCATTAACATCCAATCATACTAACGTGTCGATGGGTTCCCGTCGGCGCCACCTGAGCCAATTAGTTCAGCTCCTTTTAGCAGCGCCACGTATTTAGCGTCGTCAGTGTTCTGAAAAAATAGGGTGCCTGATAAACTTGAATTTTAAAACTATTTGTTAATTCTTGCACTATGGATTTGCATTTGTTTTCTTCATTATCACTCGTAGTTATAGCTATACTAAAAGCCTTCCTTCTATGTAAGAAGGTTCAAATAAAAAGTAAATGGATTGAGAGAAGGATGACATGTGCAAGAAAGATATCTCCAAATAAATGGAAAAAGGCAAAGTAATGATGAGTTGTAGCTTGGTTATAGCTAATTATATGAATATGAATAGTACTACTCGTATAAAAACTCTTTTATTAACACCTCATTTTTCACACACAAACTCAATACAACCCCAGAACAAATAAAACGGATATAGTATTGTCTATAAACAACCAAATAAATACTCAATAAAAAATTATTTATCACATCACAATCCCATGCAGCAACTAATTCCATGATCCCTTGCTCAGAAGACAAGATCAGTCACACTGCACCATCCTGACTGGACACAACCACCTGCTGCGGCCGGCTATCCCGACGACGCTGGTGTACGTGTCCCGCCTGCATTACTCCACAAAGGCTGAAGGCATTGTGGAGTACATGAGAGTAAAAACCAAATTTACTCTGAGGGTCGAGCGGTTGGAATCCCGCCACAATGTGAACTTCAACTCATTTGTGGTGAGGATGCCGACTGATCATCTGTCGACCTTCATGAAAGAAGATTTTTGGCCGAAGGGTGTGCTGTTCCGCCGGTTTCGAGGCCGGCTACCGGACACTACCTTACCTACGTTGCGCAACACGTCGCCGCCGACAATACGTGTGAATAAATAGTGTTTTTTAAGTACCTGTGTAGTTAGTATAGTATAATATTTTATATGTGTGTTAGTCTGTAAGGTATTTATATGGGCCAAATATTGTAACAATTTGTAGTTGCCTGAAATAAATGGATAAAAAAAATAAAAAAAACACTTTTGAAACCACCTAAGTTTACCTTCAACTCCAATTCCAGATAAGATCCCTTTTGTATCGACCAAGTGTAAGTGAAACCAGTCTCCACAAGTTCAGCTATGGTAGTGACAGGTATCTCCTGTTTCGGGAAGGTCAGGAACGCCACCAAATTGCCGGAGTAGGTGGTCACGACCACCAAGACGACTAGCCACCAGGTCCCGACTACTAGACGACCGCTGTCGGCTCGCGGTAGGTACATGCCCCCTGGACATTAACATAAAAAAGCTTACAGAAATCTAACTGACATGGACAGAGGGATGGAAATTCATGGTTGGTACCTATAAATACTTCAGTTGTATTCAATTAATTAAATATACAGGTAAATACTTAAGAATAAATAAAGTAACAGGCAGTGGCGCATGCGCATCGCCTACAACCAACTCGCGCTTTTTTAATTTGTGCCGTAACCATAATATCACAAATTATTGTTGACAAACAGTCAAACAATCTTATTAATATTTTCTTATTTTTGCTTGTAAAAAATTTCGACTACACTGAAACAGATTCAGTCACTCACTCACCTTGCTGAAGCAACGCCCCGTAAACATACCACAGGCAATTATGTATAGTAGCAAGCCCGCCCTGACGCGTGATCTCCATCGCCTCGTAGTACGGGCTGAACCGGTGCACCAGGTACAGCGTGGGGCCCATGAGGATCACGCCGAAGCCGAGGCAGAGCCATGTCTGTGACATCAAATTACTATTATTGAACAACAAACAAAAAACAGAAACGCCCAAAAATGGAAATATTGGGTAGATAGTGCGTTTTAAGTTGTTCTTGCATCAGTACCTAACCTATCGAAAAATAGTGCTTGAGTGAGTTCTTCAAAAGGGACAATTTCTGTCGCATATTTGTGTTTTTTTGACTCTATATTAAAGTCCGAACTTAAGAGCACTTACGTCAGTAGTAAACGGCAGTAGGAAAAGCAGCGCCCTGCTGAGTTCCCGCGGGCGCGCGATCATGAAGCAGTAGGGCTGAGAGCTCACCGGTATCGTGTAGTTGATGCCTGCATATAAAGTTAGATAAAGCTCTGGATTCCCAGAATTCCGGTGCTTACATCTAGCAGCGAATGACGTTATTAGAACGTCGTCGTCTCTGTCTAAAATACTGTACTTTAGGGAACCGCACAGCAAAAGCATTTTAGAGACATCATAGCGCAATAAGTATGGTAATGGTAACCGCATACGACACTGTTTTTTTTTTCAAAAGCAATGTTCATCGAATTGTTTAGTTAACCACGACTGCACAAAATAGATACCTATTTAAAACTTCGCCTGTTATTGTAAGACACAATTTTAGCTACTAGTACAATAAAAGTAAAATTGCTACCTGCTTGCTGATCTTTATACTAACCCGGTAGTGAATCGGATAAGACAGTAAAAGCAGCCACAGCTATAGCAGCTTGGCCCCTGGAGACCGCTGAGAGCGTCACCATCGCATCTCGACTGTGGGAGAGCTGCAATTAGTTCAAATGTTTTAGTTATTATTTTCTCGAATGACATTATGAATAGCGGTGAGGTGAAATTACCGCGGTAACTTAAAAGCTCATTTAATTCAATTGAATGTCAATTATCGGCAGTTCCTGAGGACTCAAGACGAGAACAATCAAACAATATTGCACTACTTACGTCTTCAGATGACTCATTTGATAAAACACGTTTGACATTGCTGGGCAGCAAAACTTTAATTCTGAAATTGTAAATAGAAACAAATTACAAATAAAAAAGCAATAAATAACTCATTTACAAAGTGCTGTTTAAGAGAATTGCTAAAGACTAACATACTATTGGAATAAAAACTCCCAAGTTGAACTCACGTGAAATTCTTGTTTTTCGCCATTTGTTTGATAATGTCAAATATGAGCCCACCATAGCTCACTATAGACCCAGATTCGTTGACTTGCAATATCGTCCATGGTGGATTCTGCAACATCAGCAATGGTATGATTAAAATATACACACAGGACAGGTTTAACACGCCAACCACTTCCTCCATTTATACCTTCTTCACACTAGACGAGTTTGAAATAGGTAAGTATTTAGCAGAAGTTCATTGCACAATTGAAAATATAATATTTGAAACAATAATAGGAGTCCTACTAATATTATAAATGTGAAAGTTTGGATGTTTGGATGTTTAGATGTTTGGATGTTTGGATGTTTGTTACTAAATCACGCCAAAACGGCTGAACGGATTTGGCTGAAATTTGGGACTTAGATACTTTGTAGTCTGGAAAGGAACATAGGCTACCTTTTATCCCGGAATAGTATCACATTCCCGCGGAATAACGTTGCGTAGTTCACGCGGGCGAAGCCGCGGGCGGAAAGCTAGTTGTTAAATAAATAGGCCTATGCTCAGCAGTGGGCGTCATTCGGCCGACATGATGATGATAATGAAATAAAATAGACTGATAAATTATTTTCAACACACTTGCCCATAAAGTGAGCCTTATTACATCGATCTTAGGGCCATAAACCGAACTATAACACACGCGTGCATAATAATATTACAGTACTAGTTGCGTAATAGAATTATCACTACAAATTTGTTGCGAAAGCGATTTTAAAATATCTAAAATTTAATATAAAATACCAATAGAAATATAAAATGATCAAATAAGTAAATAAAATAAATTTATACTGCCGTTACAATCAAACGTCAAAGTAGTTAGCTATAGTCTGGGGGGAACAAGATGGCGGACGGCCAGTTCTCTGACAGCTCGCAGCAGAGCCAGTCGAAGTGTGGATGCCGGGTAAAACGTGCGAGACTTCGGAGCTCTTGTAAGTAAATCTTACCATAATATAGTTTTATGATAAATATGTGGTTATCGATGCAAAGGTGATATGAAATGGTTCTGGTGGTAAGGGACGGTTGTAAGGGGAAGATGAGGAGACCGTTGCAAGGGCAGTGGCCCATTTTTTACATTTCAAATCAGCTTGGCATGGATATGTGTATGATGTATATTCCTCCCATAATAATAGTGTAGCGAAGCAGAATATTTAAATTCATATATTTGCCCTTTGGCAACATGGTGGAGAATGCTGGGATTTGTATTCTGGCGAGATAACGATTTCTCGAAAAGAAATCGTGTGTTAGTTTTCATAGAAGAAAGTCACGTGTTAGTTTTCTTAAAAGAATGTCACGTTTTTTCTTAAAAAAGAAGTCACGCTATTGTTTTTCCAAGGAGGAAATGTATTGTGTTTGGATTTCTAAAAGAATTCTTGATTTAAAAACAAGCTGAGTGTAAAAATAACAGTAAGAATAACGTATCTAAATAGTAGTTTGAAATATGAAAGTCATTTGTTAAGATTTCAAGTAAAGAAATCAGTAAGTATTTGTTTTCAGCGAAAGGAAACTATGATCAAAGTTAGTATTTGATTTCAAGTAAAGAAATCAGCATTTGTTTTCAGCGAAAGAAAACTATGATTAAAGTTAGTATTTGATTTCAAGTAAAGAAATCGGCATCTGTTTTCAACGAAAGAAAACTATGATGTAAGTTTATTATTCGATTTCAAGTAAAGAAATCGGAATTTGGTTTTTAGCGAAAGAAAACCATAACAAAAGGTAGTATTCGATTTCAAGTAAAGAGATCGGAATTATAATCAGTTTTTCAAAAAAGAAAAACGTTGATATAGATAGTATGCATGCAATAAATATTAATCAAGCCCTATCGATCGAAAAAATTTAAAATTGCCGCTAAAAATTTATTTAAATTTACCGCCCTTTTTAAACGGTACCGTATTGGCGCAAGATTGCAAAGTTTACGAGTTGTTGTGTTGGTATGTCAACCGGAAGTTGTTCAAAGACTCTGATGTATGCATGTAATAAAGTGGTAATAAACGAGGGGTACGAAAAAGATGAGCTATCGACTTCGTATTTTTTTTTAGCATTTTACTCAGGATTAACGTGAATCGAAACGTCGCGTGTCGGTTTCATCAGATTGTCTGTGTTGTTACTTCCTGTCATTCATGGCTTGGTTTGGTGAATATTTTTGGTGGTTCTTGTTCTTTCTTGTTCGTTGCGTGCGCCCGTGGTGCGTCTATATTGTGTCCGTTGTTGATCGAAAGTTCCAACAAGTGCAATTAAATCGTGAGTAAAGTGGCAAAACGAACACAATAAAAACCGACTGTGAGCTGAAGGACTGCTATCGGTGAGTAATTTCTGCAAAATACGAGAATAAGACGAATGTAATGGAGGTGACGCCTCGCCGGCCGGCATTTGTAGTTGTGTTTTTTGATAAAATAGAACCTCATATTCATTGTTTTTGTTCAATAGAACACTTGTTTTACTCGATTTAGCTGCTTTTATGATGAAAGTTCATATTTTTATTAGTACCTGCAAAGGAAAACTCATGCTTGATATAGCACGCGCACGCGGCACGCGCTATGGCGTCATGGCGTGGTTTCGTATGTAACTGGAATGCGGGATCACTTTAATGAGAACTTGAATGCTTTTACATGGAAAGTATGATAGGTGTTTTGTAAATAAATACATTCCTTACATACTTACTTAACTTTTAACGCCGGCGAGAGCTTACCTTACCTGACATTTTCGTACAGAACATTGGTTTTTTTTCTATGACACGACTTGGTTTGTACGACCAAATTTCGTTTTTACAGTGAGATGGAGAACACTAAGAATCCAGCTTCAGTGTTTAGGGTGAATCTGATTAGGGACCAATTAGAAACATTAGCAAAACAATGCCGAACATTTACTCAGGATAATTACTGTCCAATCAAGATTAACATATTTAAGAAAAAGTTACAAACTTATATAAACGAAATTACAAATTTCTTTACGAATTGTGATTCTGAAGAAATCGTTAGCTATTTAACCCAATTCCAATTAGAATGTGAAGACTTGTTAGCGGCACTAGAACTATTTTCGTCTCGGGGCTCTCGTGGGCCGGAGCAGAAAGCCAGCAAACTTCCTACCCTCGAACTCACTAAATTCGACGGGGACATACTACGATGGCAAGAATTTCACGATACCTTTTGCTCGAATATTGATAGTAGGGACTTGAGCGATGTAGACAAAATGTTATATTTAAAATCAGTTCTTGAAGGGAAAGCTAAAGAAGTTATAGAAGGCATTCAAGCGACAAACCTTAATTATCAGATAGCACTTAAAGCTCTGCGAGACCGCTATGGTAATAAATCTATTCTGATTGATTCACACTACAACGCATTATACAGTTTGAAGACATGTAGTCAAGACATAAACGAATGCAGAAAGACTTACAACGAGATAGAACGGCACCTTAGAGTACTTCAGGCGCTAGGCGAGGACACATTGGGCAACCACCTGCGATCCATTATTATAAGCAAATTTCCAGAAAATTTTAAGTATGAACTCAACCTTCGTCTCAAAGAAGATGAGAGGACAGTAGTAAATATACGATCTCATTTGGAGTTACTCATCCGTGCTAACGAAATGTCTCATCGTTCGACACCTGTTGAGCAGTTCACTACTGAGGTTCTAGTATCTACTGCTACAGCTTCAAAGCCTGCTGGTGCTAATCACTACGTACCTAAGAAACAACATATAAATAGGAAAAGGAAAACTGAGCTGAATCGCGAGCCTCCAAAGAAGAAAAGAAGCCTCATGCCTTGCATATTCTGTCAAGAACTACACTATAATGAAGAATGTCCTCTCTCCCTAAGCAGTAGAAAAGATAAACTTAGGGAAAAAAGAAAATGTTATATTTGTTTTAAAGAAGGACATTTTTCAAAGGTCTGCAAAACCAAAAGGCGATGCTTCCACTGTAAGAAAAATGATCACAATAGAGCACTTTGTGACAAGCTGAAGGATAATAAAAGGAACCCTACTACTACACTGGTTAGCTATAGTACTAGTTTACAAACCGCAATTGTTTCAGTTCAAGGTTATGAAAAGGATACTTTTGTGAAGTGTCGTGCACTTCTTGACTCCGGTAGTCAGAGGTCATATATAACTTGCAACAAAGCTAAACAATTGAAACTTAAAAGCATAGAAGAAAATTGTCTAATGGTTTACACTTTTGGTTCTAATAAACCAAAAGAAATTATTAGTCCTTTGGTTAACGTAAATTTGCTTACGAAGTCTGGTATCTGTAAAACTATTGAAGCTAATATCATACCTTTAATTACAGATCGAGTAGGCGACAATCATTCTTCAAAGTCATTAGTAAAATTAATTCAAAGAAAATTCAAAAGTAAGGTAGTTTTGGCAGATGATTACTCGATAGGTACACAGGTTGATCTTTTGATTGGTAATGATTTTTACTTTCAATTTGTACATAGCGAAAGGGTGCAAGTTGATGAACACCTTTTCTTAATTAAATCTGATTTTGGGTGGTTAACCACAGGAAGGTACCGACCTGACAAATCAAGTACACTGACAATGAATATAGTTACTTACTCTCAAGAAGCCGTACATGCCTTAAGCAATAATTTTGTCATACCTGACTTACCACTTAAAGAAAGTATTATTAATCAGATATGGGAACTTGAAACACTCGGAATCACAGATTCACCAAAATCAAAGCGAGATGAGGAAGCTATAGAAAACTTCAACCACACCATTCAGATTAGAGGTAGTAGATACTATGTCACGTGGCCTTGGATTGATTACCCACCAGATTTACCTACAAACTATAGTCTATCATTTGGAAGACTTAAGAGTCTAATAAAAAGATTAGATCAAAAATCAATACGAGAGTATGACAGTATCCTAGATGAACAAATAAAGAATAACGTTGTTGAAGTAGTACCAACACCAGAACCAGTTCACCAAAATTGCTCACCTATCCATTATATTCCACATCACATAGTACATCAAGCCGGCAAGAAAGGTCGTATCGTATATGGTGCTTCTGCTAAAATAAAAGGACATCACAGCTTGAACGAGTGCCTTTATAAAGGACCGTTGATGCTTGAAGATCTTACTGCGTTGTTGATAAATTTCAGAATACACAAAGTAGGCATTACTGCGGATATCGAAAAAGCTTTCTTGCAGATCGGGCTTCAGGAAAACGACAGAGATGTGACACGTTTTCTTTGGCTTAAAGACACTAAAGGTGAGGTCACACCAGACAATATTATTCATATGAGGTTTTGTAGAGTTCCGTTTGGGATAATTTCTAGTCCGTTCTTGCTGACTGCCACTGTTAGGTATCATATAAATAAAAAGGACCCCGAGTTACTGCCACTCATAGCTGACAAATGCTATGCAGACAACTTGGTGTCTGGAGCAAAGTGTACAGAAGAAGCTTATGAGCTCTTTGTGAAGACCAGAGCTGTATTCGATGATCTTTCGATGAACATAAGGGATTGGTTATCTAATGATACTGACCTTATGGAAAAAATACCAACTGAGGTGAAGTCAAAAGATATTGATCAGTGTAAAGTCCTCGGTATGCTGTGGAATACTGTGCATGACACACTGCAGCTTAAATATAACTCAAATGGAGCAGCAAATATTACCATAAGTACCAAAAGAGATGTACTTAGGATACTCGGTTCGGTCTATGACCCCTGTGGATTGGTTTCTCCTTTGTTAATGCCACTCAAGCTCTTCCTGCAGAATTTGTGGAGACAGAAAGTAAAATGGGATACATTATTATCTGAAGATTCCATACAACTTTGGAAAATTGCTTCAGAAGGATTGAAAGAGATTCCCAAGATTAAGATTCCACGTTATATTTATCTCGTAGGATGCATGTATGAACTGCACTGTTTTGCTGATGCTGCGGAAAAGGCATATGTAGCTGTTGTTTACCTACGAGACGCTCAAACAAAGAAAGTGTACCTCATCATGTCAAAGAGTAGGATAGCACCACTAAAAGAGAAGGAGCATCTCAAGATCCCCAAACTAGAACTTCTTGGTGTTTTAATTGGTTCCCGCTTAGTGAAATATATAAACAAATCACTGCAACTGTCAATTAGTAGGCAGGTGCTATGGACTGACAGTCAAATTGTATTAAGCTGGATAAAAAGTAATAAGCTGCTCTCTCCTTTCGTTGCTCGAAGAATTAATGAGATAAAACAAAATAATAAAATTGAATTTCGATATGTACCCTCTAAAAATAACCCAGCCGATGTAGGAACACGCCCTCTTACAACTCCTTTATCACAAACCATATGGCTAAGTGGACCACCATTTCTGGAGAAAAGTGAATCGGAATGGCCAGCACAAACTACCACAGAAAGCACTCTTCTTGCTGGGGAGGTCCCTACTCGCGTAGGTGAACAGGATGCGTGTCACGGCGAGGGAAACAGTTGTCAAGAAGAGGACGTACAAGAAGTGGAACCCGTTTGTGATGAGGAGTCTGGGAGGATAAGGGATATTCAGAAACATTACTTCTACCGGGAATACAGCGGAAAGACAACCGACATCTCCAGATCTCTACAGCTATATAAAGATGAGAAAGGCCTGTTAAGATGTAAAGGAAGATTCCAAAACGCGGAGTGGTCCCAAGAACAAAAGTTTCCAATATTGTTACCAAGAGAAGCGGAATTCACTCATTTAGCAATAAGGAATATTCACGAAACTAATTATCATGTAGGAGTGTCTCATACATTGGCACTTCTGAGGAAAAGATTTTGGATTCCCAAAGGCAGATCTACAGTACAGAAGGTCATCAGAAAGTGTATACAATGTCATAAGTATGCGGGTGGACCTTTCAAGCTACCACCGATGCCACCCTTACCTGGTGAAAGGGTGACATGTTGTCCAGCATTTTCATATACAGGTACAGACTACATGGGTCCTTTAAAAATATCTTCGGGAGACAAACGTTGGATTTGTGTACTAACATGCTTGTCAACACGAGCTATACATATGGAAGTAGTGCACAACCTTACAGCTGAGGAATTTAACCTAGCCATTAGAAGATTCATTGCTGCGAGAGGACTACCTTTATTAATAACATCTGATAATGCTACACAGATGAAGTTGATGGCTGACGTGCTGACTGGCAATCAATGTATTGAAAACCAGGTTAAGTGGCGTTTCATACCAGAATTGGCCCCCTGGTTTGGTGGTTTCTACGAACGGTTAATGAGTCTGATAAAAAACTGTATGAAGAGGACGTTGGAGAAACACCTTCTTAATGATCAGCAGCTGTTAACGACAGTCAAGGAAATAGAGGCGGTTCTAAATACACGACCACTTACATATGTAGCGGATGAAATGGAACATGTACTCTCACCAATTGACTTCCTACGTGTTGGTGGTCCAGTAGTTACTAAAAGTTCTGAAGAACAGAGCTTAATACCATTATATTCTTTATTGCACTTAAAAAAAAAAAACACAGTTTAATTAACAATAACATAAAATTGGTATGCAAAGGTGGGCTTATCTCTAAAAGAGATCTCTTCCAGCCAACCAGGATGTGTGAGAGATTAATGTAAGGAAAGTAGGAGAGACAAAGTGCATAAATAAATGAGGAAAAACAAGACAAATACTTACTAAAATCTAAATTCATAAACATACCTACATAAATAATACATATTATTATAAAATATACATACTTACATAATATTATTATATATACATAATAACAAACGTGATGATTTTAAATGTAACCTATCTGATGATTTCTAGGGATGTGACAACTGTTCTAAAAAGTGCTTTTTTAATTTCCATTTAAATGAATTAGTACTCGGAGAAGTCTGAGTCCATGTACTAGTACAAAGGAAAACTTGATCCAGGGATGGAAAAGGGGTCAAAAAATTATGCAAGAGTTCTCAAAGATGTTTATTGGACAATACCTGCCATATCTGAGACAAAGGAGTTCTGTTCATAAAGAGCCTCGTGTAGTATGCAGTAGAGAGCCAAAGGTAGGTGAGATAGTACAGATTAAAGGTGATAGTGGTAACCGCGCAAACTGGAAGGTAGGAAAGATTGTTGAACTGAATAGGAGTGGAGATGGTAATATTAGAGTAGCAAAAGTCCGTACTGATAATGGACATATACTTAAGCGGTCAATAGCTCACTTGTACCCTCTCGAACTTGATAATGAGTCCATAGAAAATGACGATACATCCAAGTCTCCGGTAGTTGACAAAACTTCCGAGCCCATAGCAGACGACAAAACGTCTAAGTCCCCGGTAATCGACAGAACCTCTGAGCCCATAGCAGACGACAAAACGTCTAAGTCTCCAGTAAAGGAGATGCAATCTAGACCACGAAGAGTAGCAGCTATCAAAGCTAGAGCGTTACTAAAAAGGTTAACAAAGCAACTTTTGGCAAGACAATAATATGTTTCGCCGGCGGGTGTGTCGCGAAAGCGATTTTAAAATATCTAAAATTTAATATAAAATACCAATAGAAATATAAAATGATCAAATAAGTAAATAAAATAAATTTATACTGCCGTTACAAATCAAACGTCAAAGTAGGTAGTTAGCTATAGTCTGGGGGGAACAAGATGGCGGACGGCCAGTTCTCTGACAGCTCGCAGCAGAGCCAGTCGAAGTGTGGATGCCGGGTAAAACGTGCGAGACTTCGGAGCTCTTGTAAGTAAATCTTACCATAATATAGTTTTATGATAAATATGTGGTTATCGATGCAAAGGTGATATGAAATGGTTCTGGTGGTAAGGGACGGTTGTAAGGGGAAGATGAGGAGACCGTTGCAAGGGCAGTGGCCCATTTTTTACATTTCAAATCAGCTTGGCATGGATATGTGTATGATGTATATTCCTCCCATAATAATAGTGTAGCGAAGCAGAATATTTAAATTCATATATTTGCCCTTTGGCAACAAAAGTTAAGTAAGTACCTAACTGCAAATTATATGCGAGTAAACAGAGACTTTTCAATTTAACCGGGTAATACAGTATCCCTTCAAAGTTAAGTTAGTACCTAACTGCAAGTTATATGCGAGTCAACAGAGCATTTTCGATAATAGATACAGTTCTTTTTTCGTAACAACAAAGAGGTTTTATACGGCTGAAAATCCATTTACGTTTTTAGAATAAACTAGCTGACCCGGCGCGACTACCCCTACCCCTACCCCTACCCCTACCCCTACCCCTACCCCTACCCCTACCCCTACCCCTACCCCTACCCCTACCCCTACCCCTACCCCTACCCCTACCCCTACCCCTACCCTACCCCTACCCCTACCCCTACCCCTACCCCTACCCCTACCCCTACCCTACCCCTACCCCTACCCCTACCCCTACCCCTACCCCTACCCCTACCCCTACCCCTACCCCTACCCCTACCCCTACCCCTACCCCTACCCCTACCCCTACCCCTACCCCTACCCCTACCCCTACCCCTACCCCTACCCCTACCCCTACCCTACCCCTACCCCTACCCCTACCCCTACCCCTACCCCTACCCCTACCCCTACCCCTACCCCTACCCCTACCCCTACCCCTACCCCTACCCCTACCCCTACCCCTACCCCTACCCCTACCCCTACCCCTACCTCTACCCCTACCCCTACCCTTACCCCTACCCCTGCCCCTACCCCTACCCCTACCCCTACCCCTACCCCTATCCCTACCCCTATTAGGGGGATGAAAAATAGATGTTGGCCGATTCTCATAGATACCGGATAAGCACAAAAAATTTCATCAAAATCGGTCAAGCCGTTTCGGAGGAGTATGGCAACGAAAACTGTGACACGAGAATTTTATATATTAGACTAGCTTTCCGCCCGCGGCTTCGCCCGCGTGTACTACACGACATTATCCTTAGGGAATTTGATATTTTCCGGGATAAACTACCTCACTTTCCAGCTCCCAATCTATCCCCGTACCAAAAATCACATTGATCCGTTGCTCCGTTTTGACGTGAAAGACGGACAAACAAATAATACCTACCTACTGGTTTTCCCGTGGGAATATGATACTTTTCTGTAGTAAAAAGTAAAAGTAGCCTATTATAATCCCTCCCAGGGTCTCAAATTATTAAACCAATTTCTGGCCGCAAATTAGCCCGCGCTTAAAATGATTTTCGTATGGGAATGAGATTTTTCCCGCGGTAAAAAGTGTTATGTCTTTTCCAGGGCCTTAAACTGTCTCTATTCTAAATATAATCCTTTCCATTATCTTAAACTATCACCTTAAATACCAATTCCATTCCACAAAGCCCGTGCTAAAACTTATTTTACCATGGGAATGATCCTTATTCCTGCAGTAAGAAGTCCTTGCTAAGGTCACGAAATATCTCCATTCCAAATTTCATCTGAATCGGTTCAGCCGTTTTGACGTAAAAACAGAACATACAGACAGACAGACAGACAAATAAACAAACAAACATAAATTTTCGAATTTATAATAATATTAGGGATAGTAGAAATATGAACATGATTGGCCAGCCGCGACTACGTCTCCGTCCGTGAGTAATTTATTTGGGTAACTACATCACAAAATTTCATGTCAAAAAGTAGGTAGATAGGCGTTCTCTCAGGTCTCATCAGCAGTATCAGCACTATCATCAATCAATTTTAATGTCCCCGCTGCTGGGGTTCATATTGATGGATAAGGAGGATGAACCATGACCTTCCACACGGGCCCATTGCAGTTATGGGGTATTAACCAATCCAAATACAGCCAGAACCATCGGCTTATCGAGTCTACCGAAGCACCATATATTTTTGAACAGCCATCCCGTGAAAGACCACTGCGAAAGTCACATAACCTCAGCGATCGCAGGCCGAGCACGCTACCTATACTTATTTTATACCAAACATGAAAGTCAGATCAGTGGTTTAGGCATAGGAAGTTACGATACCTAGACGAACAGTAGCTACTTTCATATGAATAATATTCGGACATTCTCCTACTCTTGAACTACCAAAATGCAAAAAATAAAGTCAATATACCTACTACAGCTCATTCGTGCAAAGCGAAGCTTTTTTCTCTCCTTAATTTATAGTGGCAATACGCTAGTTGATACATACAGTGCCACAAGCTTTTCTGTTCCGGTGACAGCCGTGACAGGAAGAGCCACTTGCAATACGAAATTAGCTGGCAAAATGGACTGTCGTATGAAAACTATTTTAGTTCCAAAGATAATCACCGGAACAGAAAAGCTTGGCGCACTATAACTACTCTTTGGTGGCAATGAGGTACGTCCATGAAGCTCGACTTAATACTGTCGTGTGCTACATCACGGCGCGGCCCACTCTGAAAACCGCAATTCTGACTACATGGTCATTTTGTCCTATTTCGTCCTATTTCTGTCCCAAATTTTCAGAATTCGTCGTAAAGGGGACGAAAAGATATAAGCGATTTAAATGGTCCATGCCAAAGCAAACCTTCATTATGGCACGGACAGGCTATATTTATTGAACCATAACACCTAGCCAGGATCTGATTAGTATAACATTTTGTCCCTTTTTTATAGAACCCGCAATGCCTGGAATCAAAACGAAATGAAGCGCTGTTCAAAAGATATAAAGGAATGATTTGGTCCATGCCATAATTAACCTACATTATGGCGCGGACTTTTTAACCAGGTCACCTAGAGAAAATCTGCTTATTGGAAACGATTCGTGTACATTCGTCCCAATTCGTCGTAAAAGCCACAGAATTCGTCGTCCTTTGGTTTAGGAGATATTCAGTTTTTTTATATAAGTACGGTCACGTACAAAAGCGTACAGTAAAAATTAATTAAAACTATTCCGTTCCGTAAATACGCAGTGTTCCGATTGTAAAACAGTAAGCGAGTTATTTAAATTTTTATTGTTTTGCATTTACAATGCAATTTTTATTATTGAAAAATTGAAAATGAAGTACCTATTTAGAAAAAATCGACCCGAACCATCGGAGCTGGTTGTGAGACGGGTAGATTTTTTTCTAAATACTTCCTTTTAATTTTTCAAACATTAAGCGTCCTATCTTGCGGCTCTTTGCGAAAGCTACATCCTTTTGCACGAACTTTTCGTAGATTGAGGAATGCACGAACAGTCTCTGTGAACATTAAGATTTACAATCGGAACATGAACAGAATGCGCATTACGGAACGGAATAAAGTTGAGGGCTTGTAAGGGCGTTTACACACGAAC
Source organism: Crambus lathoniellus (assembly GCA_949710035.1). NCBI lineage: Eukaryota > Metazoa > Arthropoda > Insecta > Lepidoptera > Crambidae > Crambus > Crambus lathoniellus. Next base: position 24,677,855 of record OX453310.1, read on the forward strand.
AACGACACGAGACGATTTACTAACAGTGTTGCCAGAACGTACCAAAAAGTACAGTTTTCTGTACCATTTATCATCAAACCGTAAACTGTAGGTGCTATTTTGTTGCATGGCAACTGCAGTTCACAGTTTGCCGTATCTGTCAGCAACTCGCTGTTAAGTTGGTCGTACTGTCTTTATGTATGCTCAATGCTGTGAACTGAACCGTCTTTTATTGGAAAATAGTGCTGACAACACTGTCGCGCAATTTGTAAATCGTGTCGTGTCGTTGTTCGTGGGAAAAACCCTAAAGCCGCGTTTAAACCGACACAAAACATGAAGCAAAATGGACAAGACAGGTAGATGTTGCGAAACATGTGTTTGAAACATGTTGTCTGGTCTAAACGGCTCTTAAGTTAAGAGCCATTTAGACCAGTCTTAACTAAGCCATAAACACCCAACCAAAAAAAGAGTGTTCTTGTCATACGTGCAGTGTTGCCGTTCTAGCGGATTTTTAAATAATTTGCAACTTTTTGTAGCCCATTCGATAAAAAGAATATTATTATAGTAATATACTGGGTAGCGCAAAAGTAGGTACTTACTGCCACTATAAAAATTACATGTTTTATATATGACATCTATTAATCTGATATTGAAAACTGTGTAGTAAACAAATGTAAAATTCACTCAAAATGTACAGGGTACCCCTTACTTAACCCCTGACAGAATCGAGTTGAGAACAAAATTGAATCAAGATAAAAAAATCACCATTCTAGTAACGACTGTATAGCGCCAATGGAGTAAGTAGTGATTGAATACCGAACTAAATGAAATCGTTATAGGTCTACTGTTTTATAGATTTAAGGTCTAAAATCACACCTTCGATCACAACCAGTTCCGGTTTTGTTGTTTCTTTTGTTATTTCTTTTATTTAGACACCCGTAATCACAACAGTATCTTATATACGGATTATAGGAACATTTATAAGTCATTGTTCGGTGCACAAAAATCACAGAAATGATCGATCGTTCTACGCGCGAACGTGGAGCGTACGAGCCGAGCGGCATCCTTCTGCCATACGCCTGCCCGGCAGGCGCGCCGGCCGAACGTACCTAAACTGCGGAGTGACACCCCCCTGGTACAGGGCCGGTTTGTGTGTGATTGCCGTCTGCGAGCAACGCAAACTCGCCCTGTACACGATGGACCATCATGGTCGGCCAACATAATCGGCCATCCTGTACTGTTAAAGTTTTCCGTTCCGTGGTTTACCATAAATTTATTTACCCTGTTTTTCTTTCTAATAACTCTCGCTTGCGCTTCGCTTCTCGCCACCCAGTGACTTTGAAATAGTTAATTGTTTGTACATTAAAATTCGGTTTTGGTAAAATAAAACCGTACCTTGAAGTTAAAAACCGTACCTTTTCAGAAGCCAACCGTCCTTTTTTGGGAAATCATACTGGCAACACTGGTGAGGTTTGCCGCAATATATTGTGTGCCGCAATTCATCAACTATATTTCCCAAAATAAAACATTTTTTCAAAGTGATTTTACTGTGATTTTGCAATAAATAAATGTGATTTGGTGACAAGGAGGTATCTACCTATGAATGTACAATCATTATAAAAAAACGTTATCTTATAAAAAAAGTGTCATGTAACCTACCTAATAATATTTTTCTAATTATAATGATAAAATTTATACGGGCTGAATTTTTATTGGTTTTAAAGCCGAAACCCTGGTGTTCTACCCATCATTCTGAACAACTTTCACTATGGGACTAACTCTACGGTGAAAAAAAATCAGCTGTTCCAATCTAATATCTGTCTCATAATGAAAGTTGTTCAGTTTGATGGTCTGATTAACCCCACGAGATGTTTTAAATGAATAACAAATAACCCTGTATATGTACACACGGCGGGACATCAGACTATACATGTTGAACTTGAGACCGCCTTTATGCCCTACGTAATAAAAGCTGTTATAGCAGTTCAACTGTTTAACCTGATATGCTGTCGAGTGTACAATGTTTCAAGTACCTAGCTATTCCATTGAAGGAAGAAAAGTTTCATACAAACAAACCCTTTTTTCCCCCCAATCCCCACTCCACTATTCACTTCACTCCCACGGTGGGAGCCCCACCTCCAAATATTAATAATTTCGAAAGAAGAGCAATATAACATTGAAATGCAACTTGTACATGTTTTTGATATAGTCTAGGAGCCCAGGATCAAAATATCTCTTAAGAAAATATTTTTGTTTATGACTTAAAAATTAAGGTTTTGAGTTTCGAAAATGCATAAAAGTTACGTATTACTTTACGTTATACTTTTGTGTTACTAATACACTTAATTATTCTAACACAAACACGCAAAACAAGAACAAGTTACAAACATCGTCACTAAATAGGAAGTCAGCTCCTGTACTATAATAACAAAATTTTAATTCCGATTATCTCCTAAACCAAAGGACGACGAATTCTGTGGCTTTTACGACGAATTGGGACGAATGTACATGAATCGTTTCCAATAAGCAGATTTTCTCTAGGTGACATGGTTAAAAAGTCCGCGCCATAATGTAGGTTAATTATGGCATGGACCAAATCATTCCTTTATATCTTTTGAACGGCGCTTCATTTCGTTTTGATTCCAGGCATTGCGGGTTCTATAAAAAAGGGACAAAATGTTATACTAATCAGATCCTGGCTAGGTGTTATGGTTCAATAAATATAGCCTGTCCGTGCCATAATGAAGGTTTGCTTTGGCATGGACCATTCAAATCGCTTATATCTTTTCGTCCCCTTTACGACGAATTCTGAAAATTTGGGACAGAAATAGGACGAAATAGGACAAAATGACCATGTAGTCAGAATTGCGGTTTTCAGAGTGGGCCGCGCCGTGATGTAGCACACAATACTGTCAGAGTATTAAGTCAAACTTCATGGGTACGTCGCTTGTTGTAATACGGATTGAGTTTTCAAACATGTGTCAAAACAAAATGAAATTAAAAATCATAAGCACTAAGGAGTATTGATATCAACTTCGATGCAAATTACCCCCAAAATAACTTTCTATCCTTTTTTAACCCTGTTAGGCGATGAGTTTTAATGAAATATGAAACACATCTTCGATTAATTCTGTTAAAGAACGTTTATGCAAAATTTGAAGAAGATTGGACAAAGGAATCACGTTGTCCCATACAAACTTTACCCCCGTTTTTCACCCCCTTAGGGGTAGAATTTCTAAAAATCCGTTCTTATCGGATGCCTACATCATACAAGGAACACACCCTCCAAGTTTCAGGTCTCTACGTTCAGCGGCTTAGGCTGTGCGTTTATCCGTCAGTGATTCAGGACAAAGGATTTTAATATAGAAAAGAACACACCCTCCAAGTTTCAGGTCTCTACAATGAGCGGCTTAGGCTGTGCGTTTATCCGTCAGTGATTCAGGACAAAGGATTTTATATATATAGATAAATGTGTCCCTAATTAAGACAAAAAACATAATTAATTATATTATTATCAAATTATTTATAATTCACAATAATTTGTTATAAAACATTTGCATTTTATCACTATTATTATAATTATTTTGAAGTAGGCTGTATGGCTGTATGTAATCAACCACCTTACATTTGGCGCGTGCAAAAAAAAACTTGCTCGCTTTTTCCCTTAACTAATATTAGGTTATCGTATGCAATAAATGTTTGTTTTTCCTCGCAATTGTGTTGAAAAAGTGCGTATGAAACTCGTGAGCAACTTACTCACTAGACACTCGGCTGATTTACGCCCTCGCCTGCGGCTCGGGCTGCAACCCACAGCCTCGTGTATAATGAGCAACCTAGCTCACTTGTAGCATAATATACTATTATCCGTCTCCCAAGTAGCTTCGGAAGGATTCGAACCTGCAAAATTTCACTGTCCGGCTGACTGCTCTGACCGCTAAGCTACGGAGTCGTCAAAAGACGCATCGAATTTCTCAAATACTCTGTGAGCAGCGGCTTCGAATTCCGCATAAAATTAAAAATAATTAGAGTTCATTGTTACTGTTTACAATAGCTCAAATTTTTTTTTACAAAAAAACTAAACTAGCAGCGCGGAAATGGACTATTTACTCCGACTATGCAGAGTTAGACTAGACTAGATAGAGTTACTCGTACGTAGATGAAACAAAGCTATGTTTTTTAATAATATTTCATGAGGCGATGAAAATATTTTTAGAATAGGTACTTTAGAAGTATCATAATATCATGATACTTCTTACTTACGTGATAAGTTATGACTGGTAAATCCTTTCCACGAAAGCCATGTTCAACGTGAGGAAACAAGACGTCATCGTATCTTATCGCGTCGATTGGTCTCCAGAACCCCACCTAAAGAAATCCATATTACAACTTTAACCCTATTTAATTTCTACTGAAAAATTGTTTCAATTTTCGTTGCTCATTGTCTAACATGGCAAGAGAAAGGCTCATGCTTGCCCAATATCTTATTCGTAACAAGCATCTCATAAAGGCGACCTTTGTAAGGTGATTCTAGTATCTGGAACAAGACTTGCCTGGAGCAGCTCCACATGTTCAATGATGTCCGTAGTAAAGTGACGTTAGTAGCGCCAGTCTCCTTGATCATGTGCTCGGCCTCCGAGTAGCTGCGGTAGGTGGTGCCCCATGTGTCTGCTACGAATGCTCATACAGACGACAGATTATTCGGAACGACTGACTGTCAGCAGGTGTCTTAGTATCTGAAAGACGACTTGCCTGGAGCAGCTCCACATGTTCAATGATGCCTGTACTGACGTTAGTAGCGGCAGTCTCCTTGATCATGTGCTCGGCCTCCAAGTAGCTGCGGTAGGTGGTGCCCCATGTGTCTGCTACGAATGCTCATACAGACGACAGATTATTCGGAACGACTGACTGTCAGCAGGTGTCTTAGTATCTGAAAGACGACTTGCCTGGAGCAGCTCCACATGTTCAATGATGCCTGTACTGACGTTAGTAGCCGCAGTCTCCTTGATCACGTGATCGGCCTCTGAGTAGCTGCGCTAGGTGGCGCCCCATGTGTCTGCTAGTAATGCTCATACAGACGACAGATTATTCGGAACGACCGACTTTCAGCAGGTGTTTAGACTAGTATCTGAAACACGACTTGCCTGGAGCAGCTCCACATGTTCAATGATGCCTGTACTGACGTTAGTAGCCGCAGTCTCCTTGATCACGTGATCGGCCTCTGAGTAGCTGCGCTAGGTGGCGCCCCATGTGTCTGCTAGTAATGCTCATACAGACGACAGATTATTCGGAACGACCGACTTTCAGCAGGTGTTTAGACTAGTATCTGAAACACGACTTGCCTGGAGCAGCTCCACATTTTCAATGATGCCTGTACTGACGTTTGTAGCCGCAGTCTCCTTGATCACGTGCTCGGCCTCCGAGTAGCTGCGGTAGGTGGCACCCCACGTGTCAGCTGATAGTGCCTTCCAGGTACTGCAGTTACCACACACGCTTCTCGCCGCGATGTATTGCTAGAAATTGAGCGAAGAATACTTATTTCTGTTTATAGTATTTACGATTGTTTAATAATAAAGTTTAATAAAAAGAGAAAATCCATCAAACTATGAAGAAATCTACCCACAACTTTGTCGCCGTATTAAATTTTGGGAATTGTCTAAACATCCTTAAAACTGATCTGCTTTCATCCGCTAAAACCATTAAGGATGTCATTAAGTAATGTACTTTACATCTTTACCAGTCGGTAGGTAGTCTACATATATTTGGCACCCATAAGGAGCTTCGTCAAATGTTGTTACTGAGGTTACACTTACGCAATACCAAGCGCCGAGCGAATGAAAGCTCCTTACACCGCAGAATTTATGATTACTAACACTCCCTACGCTTGTTTGTGTGATGTTACCTTGACGAGTGATGTAGAGTTGATCTAAATTGTTGTAGTAAGTACCTGCATAATGCTCTAGTTTTAGCATTAGGTAGTGCACCATGCAATACCAAACACCGAAAGCGTGGAAACATCCTACTACCGCCACATTTATAAGTCCTACTCATACATACTCTGTACTCATACTCGCGTCATAGTGGATGGCTATTATAACGTGCGTTTAACAACAGGAAGCATGCTGTTGGTTTGAATACGTTTTAGCACCTGCATATGCTTCAGAAGCATCGTCCTCCTCTGCACCTTCGAGGGCCTGATGGCTTCCCACTCCTCGTCAGAGACCTGTGCGGCGACATCGAACTCATCTTGCACCGCCGCGTCCAGCGCGGAGATAAACGCACTCATCATCTCTTGGCAGTAACACAAGATGCCGTTCTGTGAAGTGGACATTATCTATTTTATAGAAGTAATTTTTTTACCTATATTTCGTAATGATGTTTTTTCCGTCTGATAAAAAGCTTAAGGCGATACTCGGAAAAATTATGCGGAAGCAAGATAGCAATGAGAAAACGACGCGCGCGGGAGCGCGACCGATTTTGCAGATTAGGCAAAAAAAACACGAAATCAAAACTATAACGATTTTAAAAAAATGCTTCTATACGATCCTAAATATTATTGGTGTCCACTAATTAAACCAATTTCCAATAGTATATGTAACCCCATTTAAGAATAATCTTTAAATTTCGTATTTTTAGAGGTCTTTTAAAAAAATAAAAAGTGTCGAGCCAAAATCATAAAATCGTGTTTCTGAAACTATACGATTCTAGATAAAGGTATAAAGAAATACATATCTTATTACCAGATTTGTAACAACTTTAACCATTCTATAGTTTTATATCAAAAAGTCCATACTTTTTCCGAGTAGCGCCTTAAACTTATATCTGTAGTAGGGTGATTTGCTAAATGCGAATTTTCGTGAAATTCTATGGATTTGGCGAAAACTCGGATAATTAGACAATAGCGATAAGATTTCCTCCACCATGTGAACATTGCACTAACATTCGGAAGCACGAAAACCGGGTAAGCTAAGAAGAATTATTTTTCCTTGTCAGTTATCAAACTTGGTAATTTACGAGGAATAATGGACAATGGCAGGATGGCAGGAAGGCAAAAAGGATCTTTTTCTGTGTATTTATTACTACTATATATTCTTTACCTTACAATCAGAATTAAGATTATCAGTGATGTTGAACATGTAGGCAATGTTCTCTCCCTCGTAAAGGGCGTTGATCACACTCGAAAGGTTCCCATGTTCCAGGTTTGTGTCCGAGATGACGTACAACCACTGAGCCAGGGTGTGCGACATCAACAGGTCACGAGCTATCTCAGACATCGTCGTCATCACCTCTGTTGTGACTATCGCCAGGAAATTTTCGCCTGGAAGAAATTGTAGGTAGGTACTTAATGTTTTCAAACAATATTATGATTGTGACATTGAGATGCAGGTACAGTTTTTGAAACAATACCTATACCGTATAGGTGTTGTTTTAAAAACAAGGAGAGGAGTGGAAGAGGACGGAAATACAAGAAGTAGCTATCGAAAAGTAATTTTTGAAAAACTATTTTATTGCAGGTTCTTCTGGTCAGAAAATAGTTTCGTCAATTGGCAAGTTCCTGACTGTCACTTGCTCGGCAAACAAAACTTCTATAATACAAACAACTTTTCCCAACTTTAATAACTTTTAGGTAAGTACTTACCTATGTACTTCACAGGTAATTTGGATAGCACCCTATGTATCTCTTTCCGTCTCAAATATTCGTTGATCTCGTGTTTCATCTTATAAACGGACACGGAAACCGGTGACGTAGCGACTCCCTCATCGACTCGTATAGTCAGAGCTTGAACCACACGGGACACCAAATCTCGACCTGATGGTGGAATACTTGTAAGGTGTTATGGGAATAGTTTGACGACCTTCGTGGTCGAGTGGTCTACGCATCGGTTTTCAAGGTGCTGCTATCTCTGAGGTGGGTGCCGGATCCGATTCCCAATCGGGAAAATGTTGATAACTTACTTTGATACATTTTCTCGTGTCTGAGTGTATTAGGTAATATCCGACGTCACCATAACACAAGTAAAGCTACTTATTTATTTGGAATTGGACAAATGCAATAGGTATGTATGTAATGGTCTCCACTATTTATTTATTAAGAACTGAAATAATGCCAATGTATGTCCAGTCATTGAAAGTAGTGACTTTCACTCCCCTCATGTCCAAAATGATCTGTGGTAGTAAGTACTGTCATATTAAGGGTGCCAAAAAAGCGACAGAAAAAGCAACGAATCGCACGTACTGAGTGTATCGTCATGTAAAATAATAGAAGACTTCCACTTGAATGCCTGCGAAGTCCTCATGTCCAAAATGATCTGTGGTAGCTCTTCCCCTGGCTCCACATAAGTGGCGGTGATGGCCGCGTCCGTCGGCAAGCGAGGGCAGTCCACCTCCGTCACCGCGAATAGTAGGAGCTCCTCCTCTTCAGTACGGGAGTACAGGGACCAGGTGTCCTCGCATGATGCAACGCTGAATACTGCTAGAAAACCTACGAAGTAATTTTCGAATGAATATTCATATTCATTTATTGCTATTCCACAATGTATAAAAGATCTTAATAATAGTACAGTTCGTTGTGGACCCTGTAACTCTAAGGGCAAATCAAAATAGAAAAGAGGAGAAAATCTTCTATTTTTAACCGACTTCAAAAAAAGGAGGAGGTTCTCAAGTCGACTGTATATTTTTTTTTATGTATGTTTTACCATAACTTCGCCAGTTGTTAACAGATTTTAATATTTGTTTCTTTATTTGAAAGAAAATTGTTCATGTGTGGTCCAATGAAAATTTTAAAGTAGCCAGTTCAGTAGTTTTTTCAGAATCCTGAAAAACACATTGTTTTCATCTGGTAGTTCCTGCTTTACACGTCAATATCTTCAGGAACTATTGATTAATTTCAATGATTATTTTTTTATTCGAAAGAGTAAAGTAAACTCTTGACGTGGTTGACATTGTTACCAAGTTAGGATCAGATGGTGGAATCCAGGGGAAATCGAGGAAAACCCACAAATTTTATAGGTAGTTTAAGTGTTTTATAGATTTTCTAAAGTTTTTTAAGTATTTTCATCTGGTAGTCATCATCTCATGCTGATGAGCTGGTGATGGAAGGTACAACTCCTCAATGGTTAGAAGTTAATGGATAATTCTTTAAATATCGTTGATACGTAAAGACACAGAACACGGAAAGATTTTTTTCTCTTGTAAAGATTTTTAATTGTATTCTCTCAGGTTAGTTAGGTGAGCTGATGATGGAAGGTAAAACTCCTTAACGCTTAGGAGTTAGAGCATGTTTTTTAAGTACCATAAGCACGAATATACCTTTAGTTGTATTCTTTTAAGGTATTTAGGTTAGCTGATGGTGGAAGGTTAAAAAACTGCATAAGAGTTAAAAGTTGGAGGTTGGTGCTTGTCTGAGTATTCTAATTTAGATATGGGCTACAGTTTCAAACGTTGCACATTGCGCAACGCTTGCTCATTAGATTTTTTACACTAAAAATGGAAAAAAAACTTTTTTTTTTCAAAAAAATTAAACCGCCTTCAAACAAAAACTGCCGACATAAACTCACTTCCCAAAAAAACGTAAAAATAAAAAATAATTGTAATTAATCTAGGAACTTACTGATATGCCCCCTGATTCACGAACCGTCGGAAACGGAATCGGATTCGAATTCTGTGCTTTGTCTTTGTCTATTCTATAATGAGTGATAGAGACAGGGCATACATTCCGGTGTCGGTAGCGTTTCCGTCGGTTCGTGAATCAGGGGGCTGATTGAAGTCGGTGTCAAGCCGAAAGTAACAAGAACAAAATATTTAGTGAAACAATAATACACAATATCTCTTGCGCGGAGTGGTGTGAAATACATAACAATAGGTCAGTAATAGCTTGGCTTCCGACGGCCGTTGGATGGAATAACGTGGTGGGGAGAAAGAAGAGGAGAAACGATGCAAGGTCGGAGAAGGTCGCGGCTGCGCTGCCTGCAATGGAGGAGGTGGTTTCGGCGAGGGAGGGCCCTGTAGCTAACCCAAAACCAGCCCAGAAGAGAAGGCCTAGGGTGATCTCACCCAAGACCTCGGCAGTGACTATAGACCTCCTGCCAGAGGCTAAGAAGAAGGGGGTAACATACCCGGAAGTAATTGGACGGGCAAAGAGGGCGATCTCCCTTGAGGAGTTTGGAGCACAGGAGACCGGGGTCCAGGTTAGAATGACCCGGACCGGTGGCCGGATCATAGAGGTCTCCGATTCAAGTGGGGCGATGGCCGATTTGCTGGCCGAGAAATTGAAGTTGGCGCTTGCTGATGTGGCGAGGGTGGGACGACCCTGCAAGAAGGCGGACCTCCTGCTCACCGGCCTAGATGAGACCGTGGGCAGAGTGGACGTGGTGGATGCGGTGGTCAAGCTAGCTGGGTGTGACCCTGAGGAGATTAGGGCCCAGGAGGTAAAGCGGGGACCCGGAGGTGCGGGCAAGCTGTTACTAAGGTGTTCCGCTGTAGTAGCAGTTAAGGTGGTGTCGCAGGGACTGAGGGTTGGCTGGAGCACTGTTGGGGTGAGGGCTTTGCCCCCCCTGCCTATGAGGTGCTTCCGATGTTTTGAGATGGGGCACACGAGACCGATGTGCCCCTCTAAAGTAGATACTCAATACTCAATACTCAATATCTTTATTGCATTCCATAATAGTGTGTAAGGTGTTACATAAAATTGTAAGTACAATTATGGGCCCTGCTAGGCACAACAATTGAGAGAGGGAAGACCTTTATTTAGGAAGATAGGAGCACCATGTGCTATAAGTGTGGGAAGCCGGGACATGTAGCGTCGTCCTGCGAGGACGAGCCCAAGTGCTCCGTCTGCGCCGCCAGTGGGCGTCCAGAGGGGCACATAATGGGCACCATTAGGTGTGCACCTCCAAGCACGAGGGGCACTTTGGATTGTAGCGGGGCAAATGCCAGAGCAGCAGAGGTGAGGGTCACGCAGGGCGCGACGTCGCCTGATGTAGAGGGGATGTCAGACTAGGTCTGGCATTCCCCTATGAAGGTCCGCCACTCTGCGCGCCTCTCAAAGGAGAGGCGTTGTCGTGATGTGGTGAAGCAGGCGAGGTAGGGGGGTCGGGCGGCGGAACGGGGAATTTCGACGTCCATCCAGGGCCCCCGTGGTGGAAAGGCGTGCCAGGTGCCACCGGCACGCTACACCGGAGGAGACGAGGAGAGAGCGTCGAGAGGACGCAGGCACGGGGTGGAGACGCGGTGACTATCACCCAGAACCTGTAAACTCCGCCCCATGTGCTGAGGAGGCACCCCGGGGGTTTTAGTGGGTTCAAGCCCCATTCGTCTTTTGAATGGAATGATTCAATTTATTTTTTATTTTTACGTTTTTTTGGGAAGTGAGTTTTTGTCGGCAGTTTTGTTTGTTATCATATACTAGCCTGCCGTCCGCGGATTCACCCGCGTGAACTACACGACGTTATCCCGCGGGAATGTGATGTTTTTCTGGTACTCAAACTGATACCTAACACCCAATCAGTTTGAGTACCAATTTGCACATTTGGATTTATCATGTTTATGTACAAGAAGACATATGACATACCAAATTTGAGAAATAAGGCTTTTCTCAGCTTAACATAGTCGAGCTTTATTAGTAGGTATGGTATATACCTTTTTTAAGACTAATAGCAGTCCACGAATAGTAATGGACAACAACTCCTCCGTGCTTCAGCTCAACCCTCGCCAACTCCTTGATGAAGTCTTTCAACTCGTCCAAAACAGTTTGGTACCTGTCGCCAAGGAACTGCCGGTCTAGCACAACAGCTGAAAGAATATTACTTTATACAGTGTGACTGGCCTTTCTAGCATTATTCTATCTCTAAAATGAGAGTGATAAGAGAAGACTGGAATAAGCATGTTGTCTATTTTTTTATTTTATGTAATATATAATGACCTCTCAAAAATAGAAACATTGGTAAAAGAATTATTTCGCTAGTATCAAAACTGCCTGAGTTATCACAGTTTGAAATGCACACCAATTGGATCCGCCCAAAACGCTCCGTAGTGCAGATTGGAATTTTTTGTCCTATCTGCACTACTGTATTACCAGCTGTCAAACCGGTAGTGTCGTTAGGAATTATTTCTTCCCTTTTGCACTACTGTGTAGTAGTGCACAAATTGAAATGATAGTTTTAAAGTAAAATAAATTAATAAACATATTAATTAATGATAACTAAATACAATTTTATTTCATTAATTCTTGATGACATTTCATAAATAATGTAAAACCGTAGAAGCTAAGAGTTCGCATACACAATTGTTTGGTAGTGCGGTTGGGAATGAAAAAGTAATGCTCTTTATAATTCCATTGTGCACTACTACACAGTAGTGCAAATGGGAAGAAATAATTCCTAACGACACTACCGGTTTGGCAACTGGTAGTACAGTAGTGCAGATAGGACAAAAAATTCCAATCTGCACTACCGGTAGTGCAGATTGGTAGTGCAGAGTGGAAGGAATGTCCATACCTACTAACGGCTACCACTCCGTGACGTCACGCAGTGCTAGCTTGTATGCAATGTGTAAGAATTTTATTCGGCAGCTATTTTAAATGTTGTGTTAATCAAAGTGGTTTCAAAGTCAAATTGTCTATACATTAAATGAACTAGTCAAAGGTATTATTTATTTTAATAAATTTTATACCTACTTTTTAAATGGACTTGCCCACTCAACTTAAAACGGTCATAAAACTAATAAAACGCAATATATTATACCAAAAGGTCTACAAGTGAGTTTAAACGCCTAATATGTTCATGTTTTAAATTAGTATTTCGTTATTTTATTCCTCAGTCAACAACCCAATTCTGTGTAAGGAATTATTTTCTTAAAAATACCGAGATTTCTAGCCAGTAGCAAAACCCCCGTGTAAGGGAAGACCTAGCTATCCTACGGCTAAGAATGGTGATTGGTGATATATTCGATGATAAAAGTTTTGTGCGTTTGTAGAACTTTTTCGTTTGATGGTTGCTACTAGTGATGTGTCGGATATCCGTATCCGCGGATATCCGAGGGAGAAGAAAGAACCGTGACTTTTTGGCGGTTCTTTTACCTTATTAATTTTTCAATACTTACATAGATGAAATTCTATACACCGTAATTTTCTTATCACCCCGGATAATTTTTGATAAAAAAATTACCGTGTATAGGGTTCTTTTATATTCACTTACAACCCCCTTAAAAACCCTTAGGTCCGTGTTAAAAACACTATAAACAGCATTTTTGTTCTGGCCAAAACGTCGAAATAAAAAAAAAACAGTTCAAAATTGTAAAGAGAAACGACCTGTTTCTTTCGTTTTCGGTATTTATTCAGAACAAAAGCTGTTGTTTATAGTGTTTATAAGTATAGTAAGTTAAGTATTTCGCCGGTACTCTTTTCAGCGGAGTCTTTTTCGAGAATAAATCATATTGTTAAAGCTCAACTCACACTGGTAGAGTCGAAGCGTCGCGTCATGTTCTTTGTCTTAGCATATTTATCTCTATTTTCTAATTACAAATTTGTACAAATTTGTTTTACGGAAACCAACCAGCGTCGAAGAGCGTCGACACGCGAATTCGCACGACTCCATATTGGCAATAAAGAGATGACGACGCGACGCTTCGACTCTGCGCCAGTGTGAGTTGAGCCTAATCACTGTAAATATTTTTTAAATGGGTAAAGTCGTGCCTTTACCTACCCTTGACACCGATTGAGTAATAAACTTAACATCGCGGATCTTGACATCAAATATCCGTATTCGGATCCGTATCCACGGATATACTTTGTTAACGATCCGGCACATCACTAGAACTTGCCTTCTGGTGCCAAAAAAATCGATCCTATACTTTATTATAACATAAACTTATTTAAACATGCATTCACTTTCTTCTAATCTTAATTCTACAACTTTTTTTACTCACCTATAGAAGCGTTTGCGGTTATTAACGACGGAAAGTCCTCCCCCGTCACACCCACAGTAAAACAAAAAACAAGCAACAGCCATATCTGCATTTTTTGACCAGACGAACAAACCACTGTCTGTATCAACGTAAAATAAAGACCCAGTCATAATTTGTAAAAATATGAGCTCGTTTTCCAATCAGAACCGCTTTAATATTTAAGGATTTAATTAATTAATCCTAGCTAATAAATCGGCGCGCTAAGTCGGGACATGTTAACATTTGATGTTGGCTCGATTGGAACAAGCTGAAAGCAGAAGGCAGGCGCAGGTGAATGAAGCGCTTTCGTGTTGTGCTTCAGTTAGAGGGTGTAGCAAAGACACTAAAAGCTAAAGATTGAAACCATTTTGGGTGCTGCAAACTTGATTTACTCGTATTTAACCTCGTCAGGCCCAATGTATATTACAATATACATTATGCGTGGGCCGCAACTACGTCAGAAGAAAATGTATATTGTGTTATACATTGAGTGTTCAGTAGATCTTTTATAATTAAACTTGGGCGTTACGAGGTTAATCATGTTCGAGATAGCTATTGCATTTTTTAAATTAGAATGTTTTGGGTATCAAAGAAGAGGAATTTTATCTAACGGTGAAATCTATAATTTAGTAAAGCTATTTCCCAATTTCAGAAGAATTAAAAAAGTATCTAAGTACCTGCTTGCTTGCTTAATTGCACATTAGATTTTGTTCCCACTTTGAAACGATTTGTGATCACATGAGTCTGTAACCCATTTTTAATTAATATTGCTTGCTTACAAGTGCTTATAGCCAAGTCAAGTATTCTGAAAGTCTTATACCAGGGGGACGTGTCCATATATATGGGGATAATACGGTAATCATCAAATGTCAAATGAAGTCCATGATCATATCCATATTCTTTAGCAGGTAGAAAAGGTAGAATAAATAATAATTAAATAAAAATATAAATAATTTGGCGTGTCATGATACTCATGATACCGATTGTTGTGCGTAATGTAAAAGTGTACATTAGGCACAACAATTATTGTTCTACGATTTATCTATACTAATATTATAAAGAGGAAAGATATGATTGTTTGTTTGTTTGTTTGCATCGAATAGGCGCCGAAACTACTGGACCGATTTAGAAAATTCTTTCACCATTAGTAAGCTACATTCTTCCCGGGTGACATAGGCTATATTTTATCCCGATATTCCCACGGGAACGGGTACCACGCGGGTGAAACCGCGAGGATCCGCTAGTTATAAAATATACCTATTTAACTTTTTCAACGTTCTTAGAATCCTACCTTTATATAGGCAGACGCTTTAACTAGGACACCCTGATTGGCAAGTAAAAGGTCAGAAGCTTCTTAATAATTCACTTTAATTACGTCTAGCGGTAATGTTATTACCTACACGTAAATCGCGCAACATACACGTCAGAGTTCGAAATCGGATCTTAAATTAGGCCACGGGGTGATAATTTAGGGCAGTAATGAATTTTATTACAAAAAGGCACAAAAAAGCATATGAAATTCCATCAGTATGACTTTTCAGCTTATTTACTGATGGAGTATATTGGAATCAAAATTAAGTATGTAGGGTAAGTACTAATTTCCGCACTGTCATTATTTTCCGCAAGCTATTCAAGTCATAGTAAAACAATATAAGTAAGCGGACTGGAGCCCTGAGCGAGCGATAATAGGCTAAACACGTAGGGCTGTCGCTTAGAGTTTATTCAATCGTCAAAAATGCATAGTCAATCTCTATACAAAACAGTTTTCCCCTGTAGGGTGGGCGTCAGGAATCTATACTTAATACAAAGTTTTTTAATTATTTTTGTACATAGACCAGGGGCTGACTAAAATTTTTCATTACTACGTCATGTTATCTGTTTAGTGGTTTGAAAAATTACGGTCGAAATAGGATAAATTCAAAAGGTGGCTTTACAACAACACCAAGACCAAGACAAATAGACATGTTCATGCACACAAATATTTGTCTTGTTCGGGAATCGAACCCGAGACCACTGGCGCAGAAGATGGGTAGCCTACCCCTGCGCCAAATCGGTTGTCAAAAACCGAGTACGTATGTACCTACGCCCACTGCGAATCGAACCCGGGGCCTCTGGGTCTGAAATCGGTGGTGTGAATCACTAGACCGCAGAGGCGGTTAAAAATTTATATTATGCTCCCAGTTTATTAATCTAATCACATACCTACCTACACATAGGATTACAAGTTACAATAATTTGTTATTATAAATGTTTTTCTTTCTTCTTTCTTTCTATTTAAAAATTAAACTACAAATTGGTATCTGGTCAACGAAATCGGAAGCAGAATTATTTAGGTAGGTAAGCAGCTATCTATACAAAATATTATGTACGTATCTACGTATGATAATTATAGTAGGTAGATTGTACTCACCGTTCTTGTTCGCTAGGTAATGCGAAGAAAGATAGTTCTGGATTAGACAACCCGCTACTGAGACATCCGTATACACTACAATATTTTTTACTTCTACTCGAATTTTTAGTCATCGTAGGTACACGCACGAATTATTACAAATACAAATACAAAATTATTAGAGGGAGGCAGCAGCGCAGCGGCGCGGAGCGTGCGTGTGGTGGGCACGGACAGTTTTACCTTAATAATATTATGCGCGGTCGCGGGCGACCGGCCGCGGCGGCGGCGGGCGGCGGGCGTTGCCACGCATGACAGTCGCCCCGTTATCACCGATAAGTTTTGTCAGTGTGTGCGTGCGACCACGCATACGTACGGGATGGTACGGGCGCGCTCACATACAAACCGTTTGGGGTGCCTGTCCAGGCAGTCAACGTACTTATATTGTTTTACTATGTTCAAGTGGAGGAACCCGTGGCACAGTGGTTAGAGCGATCGGCCTGCGATCGGTAAAGTAAATATAGAGATAAAGCAACTTTCGCAGTGGTCGGCCACCCACGGAATAGACGACCAAAAAGTGGTTATATCGAGTTCCTTCGTGGTTCGGAGGCAGCGTGGCGCGTGACCGACCACATCAGTGTTGGCAAAATGTAGTCTGACTAACGATTGAATGAAACTAATTAGTCGTAATCATAGTTTTGATTACGACTTACGACTAACGATTACGATTGATAATCGTAATCGTAAGTCGTTAATCATAATTACGATTAATATTGACTAGCTGCTTCGCGCGGTTTTACCCGTTTCCGTAGGAATACGGGGATCTAATATAGCCTATGTCACTCAAGAATTATGCTTTCTTATGAATTACTAGCCTTCCGCCCGCGGCTTCGCCCGCGTGTACTACACGACGTTATCCCGCGGGAAGGTGATATTTTTCAGGAATAAAAAGTAGCCTATGTCCTTTCTCAGGCTCTAGACTATCTCTGTACCAAAATTCATTCATATTGGTTCAGTAGTTTAGGTGTGATTGTGTGTTGTTGTGACAGACAGAGACGCATTTATAATCACTACATAGTATAAAACAAAGTCGCTTTGTTAGTGTACTTATAACAAATAAAGTAAAACAAAAATCTTACTTATATTATAAACTAGCGGCCGCCCGCGGTTTCACCCGCGTGGTTCCCGTTCTCGTGGGAATATCGGGATAAGAAGTACATATAAACCTTCCTCTTGAATTACTCTATCTATTTAAAAAAAACGCATCAAAATCCGTTGCGTAGTTTCAAAGATTTAAGCATACAAAGGGACATAGGGACAGAGAAAGCGACTTTGTTTTATACTATGTAGTGATATGTATAAGTATATTTCCTTATTTCCCTACTTGTCTATTTTTATGCGAATATCCGTATATACTTATGTACTTACTTACTTATATGCATATATATTTTTACTCTTGTAGACTTATACATATACTTACTTATGTAACTTGTAGCACACAAGTAGGTATATAAGTAAGTATGTAATAAGAATTTTTGGTGGTATAGAGAAATTGGGGTACCCGTCAGAGAATTTGGGGGACGTCACGGCATCACGGCCGTGGACACATAGATCTCCCTGCTTCAGGCATGGTATAAGAGCCCTACAACAATCAAAAAACATTTTATTAAGACTAGCCGCCATTTTGTAATGAGACAGTCACGAACATGTGAAACGGTCTTGTCATGAACTTACCTAAACGGGCATATAATTACATGAAGAAAATGCTCTGTCGCAGTCCAATCACTTGGTTCCCATCCGGTCCATCACCTGAAAATCGAACAAAGTCACTCTTGACAATTCAACTCATAGAAAAACCCTTCTCACAAACACGACATTCCATATCAACTTTACATGTCGCTCACCTGAAAAACTTCCAAGGGACCTTACGCAGCATCACGATAAAATTAATTAAAAGATCTCCGATCGCATAGCCATCTCGGAAGACCAAGAAAAATGTCCCATCTGCGGTGACGAATCACTTTCGCCAGCACGTTCCGTGTCACACGACACAAGTCCGTTCCCACTCAAAAGACGAACATCTCTTTGGCAGAACGCAACAAAGATAAAACATTAAAACGAAATTGGCTATTTACTTTATAAATAGTCAATGCCTTTCCAAAACAATGGCACGGGAGAAAAACAAAAATAAAATCACTAGAAAATTACCGGCCACGGACAGGCATTCGTCCGCGGTCACGGAACGCTTCTCCACAGAGCACAAAGCAGGGTGCCAGCAAACCGGCCATGATCAAGCTAATACAAAGATAAAAAAATAATTAAGACCATGAATTTATAGGCTGCGAATTTATTGAAATGTCCTATAATAATAAAAGAAAATTAATAGTTCAACCAGGCCTCTTCGTCCTCGCCAGCCAAACGCATCATGAATGCATCTGCCAACCGCCCGCCAAACGTCAACTGTCATTGTCACACATCGGACAGCTGTCAAGCGCTGTGGCAAAACAAACTCATCTCGCCAACACAATCTTATCTTGAAGCCGACCGAAAGGGAGATTGAAATCAACCAATATTGAAAGGATTTTGTGAATAACCCCTGTGACAATTAGTGCTTATACATAAGAATCGCTAGGCGGACCTAGGCGAAAAGGTAAAACTTTCATTTATAAAAATACGGTGTTACAGTACCGTCTTCGCTGGGAGAAAGAAGCTGGAAGAAAAATTTTAATCAAAATGAACATTTTGAATAATTTTTTTTGTCGAGAGAAACGACAAAATTTAACACTACCACATGCCCTAAACTAAACAAACCTTACTTCTATTTGTTGCCAGGCACTAGCCACCTCGGGACTCCAAAACTTGAATAACAAAGTTTGAGTCTATCCAGGGGACATTAAATAACTCGCACGAGTTCATGCGAACAAAGGGAGCACCATCTCTGCAACTACAATCCCATGAAGGAGAACCCTAAACCAGTACCAAACACCTAGTTGGCCAAACAATACCAAAAAAAAATTACTATTACGAAAGAAATCAATTCAATTCCCTGTTTACATATATTTCAGTCTCATGAAACAATTACAGGTTTATTATAACAAAATATATATGCATTTAGCGTTGGCTAATTGCTTTTTTTTTTTAATAAATTATATTCATCTTTTTAATGGGATACTTAATTTGATACACCTTGTTAACATATTACAGTTTTCAGAAATAGTAACAGGTTTAAATGAATTATTCAATGCAATTCTTCATAAAAATAATCGATCGTATTGGTAAATTGTATTTAATTCAAATATGCGTAATTCACCTAAACAACTAAAGGTGGTGCACTACTAAGCGAGTAAGCAATTACTAAGGCGAGGAGTGGAACATCCATCAATCCTTTCAACACCTAAAAACAATCGACAGCACGCCATTACGACAAACGATATTCCACCATCTTAAGACTACCGTAAAAATGTTACCATCCTTGGCATCCTTTGGGGTCTACCCAAATGCAGCATGGCCTACGGATGTAACACAAAAACATTAAAACTAACAAGAGAAATGTTACCATCCTTGGCATCCTTTGGGGTCTACCCAAATGCAGCATGGCCTACGGATGTAACACAAAACAAAAAAAATTAAAACTAACAGGCAGCTACTTAATAACCTAGCCATGCTTCTGACCTAAAAACACTGTGCACAAGGTAACACAATGGCAGACTCGAAATCCAAAAATAATCTGAAGATAATTCAAGCGCCTTCATTGTGACCCCGCACAACAACACCTCGTACGTCAAACGAACCAAGAGGCTCCCCATCCCTACTCTCCAAAGAAGTCACCACGTTACCCGATCGCATATTCCTCACACAATTTACAAATTTGGGAGGTAATTTAGCGGAAAAACATTCGGGTAAACCGAAGGCGTGATTATCAGGATGGACAGTAACAGCCTGGCCGTCAAAATGTCGATCCGAGTTAAAAGACAAATCCAGTACTGTATCCGAGACACTATCAATTTCACAAGCCCTAACAGAATCAACAGAGGGAACACTCGCTAAAACATCAGGGGCGAGGTTAAAAGACCTCCAAAAGTTGATTCTAAAATGGACCGGAAGAGTAATCTTCGGTTGAACATAAAACTTTATTATTTTAGTTCCATTTTTATAATCAATGGGAACATCCATATAATGTCGACAAAAATACTCGGAGCCATTAGCAACTTTAATATAACGAGGTTTATTAAAAGCTCTCAATGGTATTCCAAGTTTAACGAAACGTTCATGGGCATTATTACCGAGCAAAGAGCTACCCGCACCACTATCAAGTAATCCACTGACGGAAACACCATAGACCTTAACAATAACAAATGGTCTATCGTCTCCCAAACTAGGCTCAAAAGGGGTCTCTCTGCTAATATTATTCAGAGAAACTAAACCACCTAGTTTATTTTGCCGTTTACAATCCGGACAATCAGTGGATTTAAAATCAGGTTTACCGCATTTATAACATAATAGCGGCCGAGGAGCCTTACAAAATAAGTGGGGTGGCTCATTGTTTTTGCATATAAAACAGTATGAAAAGCCCTTAGAACTGGAGTTCTTAATAGACGAAACCGGAAGCTCTTTATCAAAGTTATTATTATTATTCACTTCCGTATTATATAGATTAGTCGTCCGTTTATAAACGAAATCCGGAGCAACAACAGGTTTAGTAAAAAAAGGTTCTGAAAACCCATCTCTCTGAATATTACCCAATTCAATCCGTTTCCCTACTTCCTTCAGGTGGTCCATAGATCTGACGTCGACCAGCAACAATTCGCGGTTGTACTCGGGTCAGGACGTATATTACGCAACACAATCTTTAGTTTCTCCGCGTCGGATAATTCGAAACTCAAACGCGACATCATTCCCAAAATGGTTGATAAGAACACTATTAAAGACTCGTGCTTAGCCTGAGTGCGAGACCTAATCTCCTCCAGAAGCCGATCATCAAAATCAGGAAGATCAAAATTTTAACGTCGAAACCAACTCATCATAACATTGGAACTTGCACTTACTTGCTCGATACCAGTAAAGAGCAGGGCCCTCGATCAAATCAGGAAACCCGGTGAACACATCCTCCTTAGGTATACTCCTAGCAACGCACAGCTCCTCCAATCTAGACAAGAAAGCACGAACACACGTAAAACCGTTAAATTTTAATTTGAGGGAACACAAATTATAAGATTTCTCCGGTTTATAAACCAACGTTCGACCATAAGAGCGGGGAGGGCTATCTTCAGTTTCAGATTCCGAAGAATCGTCATTTAATGTGATGTAATTAATAAGCTTCCCCTGTAACACAAAAAGTTCCTCCGGAGGATTAGCAATTCTAGAGATCCTCGAAAGAATATAATGAGCGCGTCCAATAAGACGTGAACATGTAGCATCCGTAATATCATTATCACTAAAGGAATGAATAAGCAAATGAGCCTTAAACTTGAGAATAGAAACCTCCGAATCTTCACCATCAAGCAGAGGCGGCGTAAAGGGGGGGCGGTGGGGGCGGTCCGCCCCGGGTGCCAGGCACCAAGGGGTGACAACGTGCGTGGTGGATGACTACTCATTCGCGGTCTGACGCTAGAGATACCGCGAGTGAGTTGTCACCCCTTGTTGCTTGGCACCCGTTATAAAACGTAAATAGTTTCAATAATTATGTATTGGAGCAATAAAGGAGATAACTCCGTTATTCAGTTTCACAATAACTATGGATTGTATCGGTGCGGTACGGCCACCAACGGACGCACGCAACGCAACGGGGGCGGCGGCGCGGCGCGACTACCGACAACGTGCCGAGCCTTGTCAACAGAATTCGAACTCAACAAGTTTTCTAATTAACTTTTCGTCATTTTTCCCACAGCCAATATATTGACGCCTAACTGGCCGAATAGGTCCTGAGAACAATGGAAAATCTATTGTGTCTCATTTCTGGGGCGTTGAAGGATGTAAAATGATGTATGATATGGTAATATCATGCTCATGAACGGGTGCTGCCAGTGGGGTGGGTCTGCTCATGTCTACTTGTGTTAAAGGTGTTCGGGATATGGTTTATAATAGTATTATATAGTTTTATGAGCGAGCTGGTGTGTCTCATGGTAATTTTGGTACCCGTGTCTTACAGTTACAGCAATTTTTCTAATAATTGTATTATTTATTCAAAAATTCCTTTTATTTGTTAATACTTATAGATTTGAATATGCGGCGCAGCTTGCCGTTTCCTTTTTATTAATCCTATAATGTAATGTGAATAAGATTAAGATTAGTGTGTTCATTAAACTATTTGATTGCTTGTTTGGTTGAAAATTGTTTACTGTTTTAGGTAATAAGCAAAATTGTACTTAATTTAAGCGGTATTCTGTATTGTGTTGGAAAGTAACCTTACTATTATGTGAAGGTCATTTTTCAAATTTGACGACTCTGTATAAGTTAAAACAGGGAGAAAAAAATAGCCCTTGGCGAGTTTCTTGCCGGTTCTTCTCGCTACAAGGTCTCCTGCCGTAGGATTTGCGAACCGATGGCGTAGCTTCATTGACGTTCATAAGTGTTTTTAAACAAACCTAAATTTAATAAACGATTTTGAATTTTGAATGAATCTTGAATTTTGAATAATAACAATCGTTAATATTCCTTATACCTTACGATTATTTTTTTAATAAACGCCATTTTCTGATTATTTTTTAACCCCCTACTTCATGTGCGCCGAAACAGAGCGCAAAGAGGGGTGTTATAAGTTTGAAGCCTATGTCTGTCTGTCTGTCGTACTTACGGATATTCGTAGTAGTTAAACGGATCAAGCGATTTTAATGCGGTTTTTTTAATTGAAAGCTAAATTAATCGAGATGGTTTGATGAAAATCCATCCGGCCATTAATTGAGATGGTCAACTGCCTGCCAAAACGGTAAAAGATACAGAGTGCTTTGACTAAAATAATGTTCACCCTGGGCAAATTTGGGTGCAATAAAAAAAACAAAATGTCAACAAAAAGAAATGTCTGTCTGTCTGTAGGTACTTATATTCGTAGTGCCTAAACGGATCAAGCGATTTCAATGCGGTTTTTTTTTTATTTTGCGTGTGTGCGTACTTTAAAAAGAATAAAAAAAATATTTAAAAATTTTGAAACCACAAAAAACCTCAAAAAAATTAAAAAAAAAACTCTCTCGGTCGGGGGACCACAAAAAGAGAAGTACTAAAAGGGTAAGAAGTATATATACGTTGGGGGTCACTCGACCGAGAGAGAAATATGTGCTTAAAAGTAAAAAATCCTTAAAGTGGCTACATAGGGGTCTCCTGCCCTACTCAAAAAATAAATTTGAATAAAAACGATCTACTCAAATAACTAAAACCATGAATTCAATTTTACCTAAGTACGGTTACAAACAACGCGCAAAACCGCTCCTGCCCTCTGATTTACAAACCGTGGGAAACGGAATCGGATTCGAATTCTGTGCTTTGACTTGATTTGTCTATTCCACAGTGAGTGAGAGAGACAGTGCATACATTCTGCTGTCGAGAGCGTTTCCGACGGTTTGTGAATCAGGGGCTGGTACCTATCGCCAATGCATAGTTATTCAGTGGCTTCTTGTGAATGAAGCTTTTCAAAATTAAAGTTGATAAAATGTTACATAAGATCTAAAATGAGCCAAGGGCGACTTACCAATCTTTCCATATTGTCCATTGAGAAGGACAGAAAAGTAAATCTTGACAAATTGATTGAATATTTTAGCTAAATAAAGTCATAAGCACGTCTAGTAGGTATTCGTTGTTTTATTTTAGGGGTGCTCAATAGAAAACCGCCCCGGGTGTCAACCCATGCTACGCCGCCTCTGCCATCAAAAGAAACCGCCGTAGAAGGAATTCTCAAAGTACCCCTACGAACTAATTTCCAGGTATTTCTCAAAAGTTTCCGCAAATGATCCACACTGCTATTCTCATCAAAAGAGACTCTAAATATTGACAACTCGTGTTCAAGTTCATCCTTTAGCAAGAAATTAACGTTAAAATTAAGTTCAGCCATATTGGCTACAAATTAATTAATTAACATAATTTAAAAATTGTTAAAATACTCAAAATACCTAAATGGACCTTAAGTATAGATAACTCATGATAAAGTTTCTCTTTAATCAAAAAATTACCGTTACAATAATATTCAGCCATTATTGCTGAAAATTAATTAATTAAAATAATTCAAAAATAATCAAAATAAATGCACCGAGCATTGAATTCACTTTTCTGAGCCCCACGTTGGGCGCCACTGTAATAAGAATTTTTGGTGGTATAGAGAAATTGGGGTACCCGTCAGAGAATTTGGGGGACCCGTGGGGATCCCACTGGAATCAACCCCAGAAAGTTGTTTTCGACTCGGCTAGCTCAAATTGCACTTAGGGTCGTAGGTAGGCGTAGCTCAGACATCTGGGACTATATAATTAACCTTGGGCGCCGTTGATATTAATCACAAATGTAAGTTACTTAAAGTATTAAACTTGTAAACAGAAGTCTATCTATTTTTAGAATATCTAAAAATGTATTTAAAAAACCCCAGATCGAAACAAAGTGAATTCAATGAAAACCACATATTTGATGCATTGGTAAACATTTAATGCTGATGCAATTTAACACAAAACCAGTATAATAGTATTAATAATAATAAGATAAATTATAATGACTTAACCATGATATGACACATAATTGTCGTTTTACTTAGGACGTTATACGGGTAACATAATTCTTAACAAAGGAATAATACCTCTTTCCAACAGATAAACAAGTAGTGCCGACTTAAGACACTAAATAAAACATGCTCACTACTTATATTCATAAATATCTCTAAGTTGAGTTGAAATATACTAATGGTTAATACATAATGATCCATATGTAGGTAAACACTGCCACAACGAACATGAACAGGTTATCAATGGCAATTACAGTAAAAACAACGAACGGCGGCATGATTTAACATCACTTTATAGATCCGCGGGTTACCTCGAAGAAGCCAGGAGTTGCGAATAGGCAGGGCAGGTCAACAAACTTGAAACACCATTAACCATCACATCCCCAACAAGTAGAAGTGTCGGACCGGCAACCTCACACGTGGCACATGGGATCCAACATCACGGCCGTGGACACATAGATCTCCCTGCTTCAGGCATGGTATAGGAATAGGAGCCCTACAACAATCAAAAAACATTTTATTAAGACTAGCCGCCATTTTGTAATGAGACAGTCATGAACATGTGAAACGGTCTTGTCATGAACTTACCTAAACGGGCATATAATTACATGAAGAAAAGGTCTGTCGCAGTCCAATCACTTGGTTCCCATCCGGTCAATCACCTGACAATCGAACAAAGTCACTCTTGACAATTCAACTCATAGAAAAACCCTTCTCACAAACACGACATTCCATCTCAACTTTACATGTCGCTCACCTGAAAAACTTCCAAGGGACCTTACGCAGCATCGCGATAATAGTAGATTGTACAACAAGTGCATAAAACGTACCATTTTACCCGAGACCTATATGTATAGACCTATATGGATAGTCAATTCGAGGGTAAAATGGGATTTATGTTCGAGTTATACACTCTGCTTTTCACTTCGAGTGTGAGAAAAATAAATAACAATATTGCAAAAAAGAAAAAGAAAGTATTCCCGCCAATATGGCGATTGGCGGGAATACTTTCTTTTTCTTTTTTTTATACGTGGCATTGGCAGCACAGTGATTTTAGCATAGATCGTAGTCCATAATGCTCTTGAAATACTTATTTCTTAGAAAACTCATTAATTTTGCCTAGTTTTATTAATTTAGTAATTTAACATGGATTGTAGGGTGCTTGCTTAGTTGACCACGAACACCATACACGTAGATGTTATAGTTTCAGTTGATTGACAGTCACTTAGTTTATAGTGGCTGGCACGAAGTTAAGTTAGATGTTGTGAGATAAACGAAAGACCCTTTTTCACTGAGTTTAATAGTTATAAAAGTAGTATAAGTAGATATAAGTTAAAAGTAGATGGGTCTTTCCTCGACCGTTGCCGATTATGATCTCTTAAAGCTAAATTATCGTAAATAACAAGTAATGTTTAAATGCTGACGCGCAACCTAATTTAGTAGCAACGCGCCGCGGTAAGAATGTGCGGTGTAAGACCGTACATGCTCCCAACGCCAAAGATGAACTAATCGAGAAAAATCCCATCGTCACATAAGTAAAGTTAACAAAATATTGCAAAAGTATAATAAGTGTACAGTAACAAAACATAGTAATTAGTTAAATTAATCGAATTTGAAGTCGATGTTCTCTTGAGCTTGCGTTGTGGTTGCAGCCCTGGCAGCTGCAGCGGGCCGCATATCCTGCATCTCGATGTCCTCAGTCCGTTGATCGGTTGACGGAGGGTGTTTCATGAAAGGGCAGCAGCGACGCTTCCTCACCACCCACACGATGACGATGACAAGCGCCGACAGCACCAAAATATATGAAATGGTGTAATGATGGATGTCGTGCATGTTCATGTCGATATCTATGTTTTCTCGGCTTTTTTGTCGGGCTAGCCTTTTATCTAGTTCCTCAAAGTCAGCGTAGTTCGAGTTGTATATTTGCGGCATCCTTTCTATGGCTAAGTGGGCAACCCTATTGATGGTCGAGTTGATAGTCGGTATGTTTAAGTCCGTATCCATTTTGATTCTACTGTTGAATTGATTATGAGAGTAGATCATCAGTTCCTCAGTTTGCAGCACGCAACTTTGAGACATGGTGACGATGCTTGACGTAGTTATGGTGTTGATTGTGATGTCATTGTCACAAATCATACGTATGACACATTTATCGCAACATATGATTAGCCACATATTCTGAGTATGTAACTTAACCCAGTTGTCGCGGCATCGAGCGCTTCTTATTTCACAGACACGAAGTACGTTACTTCGTTGATCGAGCAGTTTTGCTTCGCACGGCGCCTTTTTGTTATGTAAATTATATATAGGTAACTTTTAATTTTAATTTAATTTTATTTATTGTGACAACAACAGCCATACTTAAACTAGAAAGACAAACTTAACTAAAACAGTTACATCTTCGGCCAAAAAGTTGCCCACAGTGAAAAATAATAATACGCCTTTATGACAGTTTAAAGTAAGTACCTATCTTTAAAAATATGTAAAATTACAAGAGAACTTTGCGTTACAAATATAATTATCGGTACTTCTCTGAGTGCAATGTTTGATATCGTCTTGTGACAACGTTGTGTATGTGTTTTTTCTCAGGTTGACGGCGATGAAATCAGTTGATATGCGAACCCAGTTTGCAGTTTCATTATTTATCGATATTGGCAGCGGTATTGGTTGGTACAAGGTGAAGTCTTCGTCGCAAACTAGCGGAATATGGATTTCGAAGAGAAAGTAGCTTTCGGTTATTCTTCCTTTGATATATAAAAGGCGGTAAACGTCTTTTATCTCTTCTCTAATGTTATCAACTGGTAGAAACAGAGTTCTTGGTAAATGCCCAGATATTTCAGTCAGCTGTTGGATCAAGGTGACTGGAGTAAACATATGTATGTCAACGTGACCTTGATAGATGTCTGTCAAAGTGTCCAGGAAAGTTTCTTGCATTCTTCGTAGGTTTGCGAGCAGGAGAGAAGCTGTTATTGATGTTGACATGAGGTAGTTTGTAAACATTATAGCTTCCATGCCGTTTTCGATTTTCTTGAAGGTGACGTTTACTTGTTTCAAAAATAAGTTGATGTTGTCAAATTGTTGTTTAATGTTGGCTTCGTTTTTCTTGAGCGCTTTGTTTTGTAATTCGACGATGGAAGTTTGATTCTTGACTAAGTTCAAAAGGTATTTTTCGTTGTTTTTAATTTCTTTAATATCTTTGTGATATTTTTCGGCGAATCTCTCATCCAAAAGGCCGAATAAGTCACTTGCTAAGTAGCCGACGCCGTTGATTATTCCGCGTTTTCTTCTCGTTGATAAGTGCTGATGAGGCGATAGTAGCATAGTGTTGTAGTGATTTAGTAAGTTCATTTCGTGAAAAAGTTGATCTACTGTATTTTTACAATACTGTGGTTTGATTTTTTCGCATCCAGTCTTCAAGTGATCGAGATAAATTTCCATACTTCGAATGCCTTCCCAGTAAACAGTTAAGTTGTAATACATTAACAAAATCCACTCGTCGTGAATGAGTTGAATCTTTCCGTTCGAATCGTAAAATATAGGTCGTTTTTCAAGGCTTGTAATCTGAGTGTTTGATTCCAGGGCGTTGACTTGTGAACTAATTATTGTAAATAATGTCAGTATAGTTGTAAAAAAGGTTAATAATGATATTTTTCCTTTCTTGACAGATTTGATGCTGCGGTCGTCTTGGACTTGGGTTTGACCTTCCTTTTGTGATGTTGCAAATTGCAGATGCAGGGATTTTTGATCATCATTTTGAACAGGTAGTGGTGACAGCTTCACAACTGGCCGTTTTATCAATCCATTTTTTGTTTTCAGAGTGGTGACGCGGACACGGTTGTCAGGTCCTGGATGAAGTTCTACAACTCGTCCAAGGGCCCACTTCCCGGGCGGCAAGTTCTCGTCTTTAATAAGTACTATGTCATCTTTTTTGATACTGGCAGAGGATGTTTGCCATTTGCTTCTGACTTGAAGTTGATGTAAATAATCATTTGACCATGTTTTCCAAAACCGGTGAGTCATATGAGTAGTTAGTTGCCAACGTTTTCTTACGTCGATGCTTGTGACGTCACTGCGGTCGGCTTGCGGCAGAGATAAAATGGGACCTCCTGTAAGGAAATGTCCCGGCGTTAGAGTGTTGTAAAACTCCTCTGGATCTTCGGTGAGAGGGCACAGCGGTCGTGAATTTAAACAGGCTTCAATTTCAGTTAAGATGGTTAGCAGTTCTTCGTAAGTCAGTTTTTGTTCTCCGATTGTGCGCCGTAAGTGTATTTTCATAGACTTGATTGCACTCTCCCACAAACCCCCAGCGTTGGGCCATGCAGGGGCATTAAAGTGCCATTGCACTTCTAGCTCGCTGATTTTTTTGAAAAATTCTGCTGTCAATAATTGCTTGAAATATTCAAATTCCTTTTTTAGACCCTTCGCAGCGCCGACAAAGTTTGTCCCGTTATCGGAATAAACGTGTGCTGGTGTTCCACGTCTCGCACACATCCTTTTGAAGGCAGCAATGAACGTTTCCGTGCTCAAATCTGACGTTAATTCGATATGTACGGCCTTTGTGGCCATACATACAAATATGACGATGTAGCCCTTTGATGTTTTCACGCCTCTCCCTTTGTTAATTTTTACATCGATAGACCCAGTAAAATCCATCCCAGTGTGCGTGAAAGGCCGCGATGGTGTGACACGAGGCTTAGGCAGGTCACTCATTTTTTGGTGGTTATGACTTGATCTGTGACGGCAGCACGTAACGCATTTGCGAAGGTGTTGTTTCACAGCGCTGTTGCCACCGATGATCCAAAATCGTTGCCTGATCTGCGCCAACGTAAGGCGTGCCCCTCCATGCAAAGTCAGGGCGTGAGCTTGATCGATCACCATCCTCGTAAATTTTCCACTATGAGGTAAAATCACCGGGTTCTTCATGTTAGTTTCAAGTTCAGAGTGTTTCAATCTTCCTCCAACTCGAATAATCCCGTTGTTATCCAGATAAGGGTTTAGTTTGAAAATTTTGCTATTTTTTGGCACGGTCTTGTCGCTTTTTAACTTCTTGATTTCTTCGCTAAATTCCATGTTTTGTATAAATCTGATAACGTGCTCAGCTGATGTATTTAATTCGATCGAAGTAAGGTAGTCGAGTGAGGTTTCAGGTTGCTTCCGACGGCGCATTGTTGTTATGATACGTGACACCCATGCAATCACGCGATAAACGTAAGTTAATGAACTGTGTTTGTTAAGTAATGTGTTTATAAAATTGTCGTTTATATCTGTCTTGAAAGTTGCATATGTTTCCATATGATTTTCTCTTCCAATATCTGTAGTAAATAGACAGTTCTTAGTTTCCTGGTTTTGTTCGTTGAAAGTTAGTAAAAACGACGGTCCTTGCCACCATAACTTGTAGTTCATAAGTTTTAAAGGTGATAGTCCTCTTGACGCGCAATCCGCAGGGTTGACACTAGTGTGAACATAATTCCACTTGTCGGCAGGAATAATTTTCGTTATTTTTTCCACTCTGTTCGTTACATATCTTTCCCACTTTTGTTTGTTTCCTTGTATCCATGCTAATACGACTTTAGAATCACACCAAGCGTAAATAGTCAAAGTGTTATCTTGCAAGGCGTCAATTATTTTTTCCATGAGTTGTGATAGCAATAGTGCGCCGTTTAACTCGAGTTTCGGGAGCGTTATACTTTGGGATAGGGGTGCCACTTTAGTTTTCGCTGCGAGTAAAGTTACGATCGGGTGGTCACCCTCGTCAATTATTCGACAGTAAACAACACAAGCGTACGCCTTTTCGCTTGCGTCGCAAAAGCCGTGAAGTTCAATGTTTTGATGTTTACTGCCAATCCATCTGTTAATATGTATGTTTTTTATGTTTACAATTTCCATTCTTAGTTTTAGCCATTTCTTGCTTATTTCTTCAGGTAAGATTTCATCCCAGCCAATTTTACACATCCAAACTTCTTGAAATAATAGTTTCGCAGCAATTGTAATCGGTGCCAGCCAGCCCAAAGGATCATAGAGTGTTGAAATTTCGGATAACAGTTTTCGTTTTGTTTCTTGTTTTGCAGACTCGTTAGTTTTCCAATCAAACGTAAATGTGTCAGTTTGAGGATTCCACGCCAAGCCAAGTGTTTTTTGTGTGACTTCATCCTTAAAATCGAATGTCGCCGAACTTGCAATTTGATCTGCGTTCAAAGTTTCTAGTAGTTCAGGTTTATTGCTTGTCCATTTGCGTAAGTTCATTTTTCCTCCCTTTAGTAAGTTGATGAGTGCTGATTGGAGTTCTTTTGCTTTTTCTAATGAATGGCCACTTATGACGTCATCGACGTAACATTCGTTGAGCAAGATCTTGGCAGCTTCCGGGTACTTGTGACCGTCATCCAAAGCTAGCTGTTTTAGCGTTCTTATTGCAAGCCACGGCGCCGATTTTACACCGTAGGTAATAGTACATAGTTCCATTTCTTGAAGTTTTTCGTTAGGGCTGTCTCTCCATAGTATTTTTTGTAAAGGTCGTTGGGTGGGGTCCAAATTGATGCAGCGATACATTTTCTCGATGTCCGCCGTAAATACAAATTCGTAGCTTCGCCATTTTAAAATAAGTTTTTGGATATCGATCTGTAGATTGGGCCCCTTTTCCAAAAGATCGTTTAAGCTGTAACCCGAGCTTGTTTTCTGTGATGCATTGAATACTACGCGTAGTTTAGTTGTTGTAGAGTTTTCGCGTAGCACTCCATGATGCGGAAGATAGTTTTGGATGTCGTTTTGCGAAGTTGACGGTTTCATGTGACCCAGCTTGATGTATTCGTGGATGAAATCTGTATACAATCGGTCCAGCTCAGGGTTGCGCAATAATCGTTTTTCTAACTGTAAATACTGAGCGGCGGCGATGGCTTTAGAGTTTCCAATCTTTTCTTCAAAATTTTTGCATAATGGCATTTTTACGGCGTATCTTCCCTCATTGTCGCGGGTGGTTGTTTCTTGATAATATTTTTCGCAGAAGTCATCGATTGGAATGTCGTTGTTGGTTTCTAAAATGTCTTCTGTTTCCCAAAACTTAGTTATTTCGTCTAAGTTCGTAAGCGTGACGTAGCAATTTAGCGTTGTTATGCTGCCACAAAGAATCCAACCCAGGTGAGTTTGTTGTGCGGTTGGCGATTGAAGGTCAGGTTTCAGGACACCGTCCATCAGGATCATGGAATAAATAGCAGCACCAAGGAGGATGTCCACGCGACGAGATACGTTGAACTCTGGGTCAGCGAGTTTCAGATTCTGTATGTGCTCCCAGTTTGACGTTTGAAAAGTTTTGTTGGGTAAGTTGTTTATAAGTTTCTTCATAATTAAAGTTTTTGCTCTGAAGTTGAAGTTGGAATGAATAGACATGCAGTCGAGATTGACGTAACCCGTGCAGTCACCGGACACCGAGCCTACTCCTGATACGGACGCATTCATGTTTTTCCTTGGTAAGTTCAATAGTTGCGCGGCGTTTTCGCTTATTAGGTTGACTTGTGAGCCTTGGTCAAGAAGAGCTCGTAGAGTTATGTAGCTGCCGTTGGATGCTTTCACCTTCAGTAACGTTGTTGTAAGAAGAATCTCGGTGTTTTCATTCGATAAGTGGTTCGTTTGCTGGCTTGAAGTGGATGAGCGGGGTTCAGTATTATTTTTTCCGTGATAAGTTGTGAAATTTTTCATGTTATTATTGTGCAATAAAGTATGGTGCGGCAAATTGCATTCTTTGCAAGTTTTTGTTGACTTGCAGCGTTCATTGCCGTGGCTGTACAAGCAATTTTTACATACTTGTAATTTTGTTACAGTCGCATTTTTCTGTTCCGTACCCATGTCGTTGAACTTTGCACATTGCATCAAAACGTGCATTCCATTACAAAGTGGGCATTTTATCGAACTTGTATGATATATTTTCGATAATTCTTTTTTAAATGGGTAACTTGGTTTCTTAGCTGGCTGGTACTTATTTGTATTAAAATACTTTTGCGTGTTGGAAGCATCTCTTGGTTGATGTTGATTTCGCATGGTTTCAAACGCCATGAATTTGTTTTCCAGGAACGTAGTAAATTCACTCAGAGTAGGTATATCCCGGGGATCTTGTAGTTCCTTTGTATACTCGTTATAAGTTGTAGTGTCAAGTTTCTGTGACATAATATGCACGATCATCGGATCCCACGTTAACGTATTTATTCCCATGTTGGCGAGCCCGTTCAAAGTTTCAATAATAATGTCGTGAATTTTCTTTAAGTTAAATGCGTTAGGTTGTTGTATAATAGGTAAGTTGAGAAGGTTGTTCATGTAGGAAGTAAACAGCAAACGACGATTATCATATCTCTGATTGAGAATTTCCCAACAGGATTCGTAATTTTCAGCGCTTATGTGTAGGTGTTGAACGAGTCTTTCTGGTTCACCTTTTAATTTCGACTTCAGATGCTGCATCTTCTGTGCGTTGGATATCGTTGGGTTTTTATGCACCGATTCCATAAACAAATCCTTGAAGGTGATCCATTGGCTGTAGCTTCCGGTAAAATCGGGAATGTTTATGGACGGTGCTGTTTGATGGAAATGAGCGTTAGACCAGATTTTCGCGTTCAATTTTTTTCTCATATGATCGTATTGTTGTTCAACTTCGTTAAATATAGTGACGTAGTTTCGTTCAGACGTTTGGTTCAGCGTTTCAAGCTCCCAGTGTAGTTTATCAACTGCTTCCCATTTTGATCTTAAAATGTTGAGATGATCTTCAGCATCCCACTTGTTAGTTATCTCTTCCATGTTGATCTTCACCATAGCTCGTTTGATCGCCTTAAAGTTGCATTCTTGACGTTGTAGCAGTTCCTTAGTTTTTTCATTCAAGTTTTGCTCAGCATCAGGTTGCAGCAGGGATGGCATTTTAGTTTCTGAAGAAGTGGTGGCCCCGGCAAGCATTTTGTTCAGTATATCAGTTTTTGTTGTCTCGTAGATTTCTTTAGTTTTTTCGTAAACGTTTTCGTTGAAATACTCTATATTTTTATCTTCCACTTTTAAGAGTACTTGATGACGCTGATGAAAGTCTTCCCATTGGTTGGACAAAGAAATGAGCCTCTTTGTGAGATATTCTTGAGTTTTCCTCGCAGCACTGTCTTTCTTGTAGTTAGCGCACAAGGTTCTTATATTTTCAAATATTTCCGCTTGAAGTTTCAGCTCCGACATGATGTTAGTTTTCAGAAGTTGTAGCTCAGACGTTGATGAAGTAGGTAGTTCTCCACAGGCTTCCAAGACTTGTTACACTCGTCGCAGTAGATGACGCAGTAGACAATATCTTGGATGGTCGTTCCTAGGTACACAAGCTTTCTCTTCCCTCACACGATATGTGCGCCCTTGTCTCAATTCACCTGGGGATTCCCGCTTCTGGGAGGCCAAATGAACCGATTCGCTACCGTGCAAAGAAAAAGGAAACCCACGTACCTGTTGTTTTCCTCGAAGGACCAAAATGTAGGGTGCTTGCTTAGTTGACCACGAACACCATACACGTAGATGTTATAGTTTCAGTTGATTGACAGTCACTTAGTTTATAGTGGCTGGCACGAAGTTAAGTTAGATGTTGTGAGATAAACGAAAGACCCTTTTTCACTGAGTTTAATAGTTATAAAAGTAGTATAAGTAGATATAAGTTAAAAGTAGATGGGTCTTTCCTCGACCGTTGCCGATTATGATCTCTTAAAGCTAAATTATCGTAAATAACAAGTAATGTTTAAATGCTGACGCGCAACCTAATTTAGTAGCAACGCGCCGCGGTAAGAATGTGCGGTGTAAGACCGTACATGGATTATGTACAAAATTTAAGAAACAGAATGAAATACGTTAGGTATAAATAAAATTTATTTAACGTAGTTTAATTGCGTGTGTGACTGTTTACCTGACGACCTTTGTCTTAGAGTCTGAGACTGACGAAGATTTTACTTTATGCACTAGAGCATAAAAAGCGATTTTATGCAGCCTATACCCAACATAAACACCAACTTTACGAGCATGAGAAGTGAAAAATTAATTAAAAGATCTCCGATCGCATAGCCATCTCGGAAGACCAAGAAAAATGTCCCATCTGCGGTGACGAATCACTTTCGCCAGCACGTTCCGTGTCACACGACACAAGTCCGTTCCCACTCAAAAGACGAACATCTCTTTGGCAGAACGCAACAAAGATAAAACATTAAAACGAAATTGGCTATTTACTTTATAAATAGTCAATGCCTTTCCAAAACAATGGCACGGGAGAAAAACAAAAATAAAATCACTAGAAAATTACCGGCCACGGACAGGCATTCGTCCGCGGTCACGGAACGCTTCTCCACAGAGCACAAAGCAGGGTGCCAGCAAACCGGCCATGATCAAGCTAATACAAAGATAAAAAAATAATTAAGACCATGAATTTATAGGCTGCGAATTTATTGAAATGTCCTATAATAATAAAAGAAAATTAATAGTTCAACCAGGCCTCTTCGTCCTCGCCAGCCAAACGCATCATGAATGCATCTGTCAACCTTAAGATGATAATTAGGTTTCTATAACCTATTTACCCCTCTGAGTACTTAATCCTATGGAGATGGCATATTGTTCTATATGAACTATCGGTTATACAAATATGAGCTAAATCGACATTGTACTCATAAACCTGTAGCCATCTTGTTCTATCTTACCTCCAATACTTCATGTAAAAAGAGACAGCAATATATTTATTCGACCTATTTTTTGGCAACATTGAAACGTGACGTCATCGTAATGCATGATTGAAGCCGGTCGCCATTTAGGTTTCTCGGTATGTGAGCTGTCAACGCGAGTTGTATTTGCAGTGTTTTGTGATAAAAGTCTTTTAATTTGAGACTTTCATGTGAATAAAAGGTATTAATAAGTGAGAGAAAGCAACAAGGAACATGTCTAATTGCAGTGTGGCAGTTTGTGGCATGAAAATCGACCAAACATTACATTACACCGGTACGTACTATTTATTTTGCAAAAACACCAAAACAATACAATAAATGCCTTGTGTTTTGGTTTTCCTGTGAATAGTTTACTTAGAATTCATACCAAATGTAGCTTACTACTTATTTTGGTGAGTTTTGTTGGTGTATTTCAAGAAAATATAAATCTGTTTGTTTTGCGCTAGAGTTGCCCTTATAGCATTTTTCTTATCGAATTATCGATGTTTTCAAATTTCAAGTGTAAATTGAGTGTATTAATTTTAAACTGTTTTTATTGTTTTAGGTTGCCTAAAAATAACAAAAAAAGAAAAATATGGCTGGATACAATGCGAATCGAAAATTTAAAGACTCGTTCGAAAACTATTTTTATGTGCTACTTTCATTTTGAAGAACAGTTTTTGTTTTATTTCATTACCTTTTTTTACTTAAACAGGTTCTCGCGACCTTTGATCTGGAATTCTATGGAGGTCTCGCATGTGTATAGACGCGTGACCCGGAAAACATAATTTTTTTTATCATAAAATTGCAGTTTCTAAGTAAAGGCGAGTAGAGCCGACAAGTGGGGCGCCCTCAATCAAATTTATTGCTCGCTAAGTATTAATGTATCTACAATCATACAGATTGAAGCTAAGGTCGTGTAGTTGATTTACAAACTATAACCTCAGTAAAATATAGTAGGTTGGTGTTTTATCTACTACTACTGCAACATGAACTATATTTTACTAAGGTTAGTTTGTAAATAAACTACAGGACCTATCAAAAATTTCAACGCATCACACGCAAACTCCCACACCGGGGGCTTTAAGCTCCCAGTACAGGATGGCCGATCAAGTTGGCCAACCATGTTGGCCATCGTGTACAGGGCCAGTTTGCGTTACTCGCAGACGGCAATTACACGCAAACCGCCCCTGTACACGATGACCCATCATGGTCGGCCAACATGATCGGCCATCCTGTACTGGGGGCTCTACAGTTGTTGCGTCTTACGCGCGCGGTCGGGCCAATGATTGTGTGCATACATGCACAAACACATACACATTGTGTCATTGTCAAAAAGAACTTAATTATGTGCAAATGTAGGTATAATTTAAGCACATTATTAAGTTTTATTATTCTATGATACACTATAATTCCGTTTTAAATTATCGAGGTGATTACGAAACTGCTTTTATAAAATATAGGGTGATATAGGTAGGTAGTCACAAAAATACTTGTATCTATAACTTCATCAATAAATATATCGATGTACAAATAGGGCAGCACTACGGAAAGGCGCCATTATGGTTTCTCGGTATGTGTGCTTGTGTGTGTGTGTATGCTTCAAATTTTCGTAGGTATGCCATCTCCATAGGATTCAGTACTCAGAGATTTACCCCCTGGGTTTGATTTTCGGAAAACTACAAAATGGGTTGCCTATTTGTTTTTAGTATATTATGATACAAGTGAGCTAAGGTTGCTCATTATACACGAGGCTGTGGGTTGCAGACCGAGCCGCAGGCGAGGGCGTAAATCAGCCGAGTGTCTAGTGAGTAAGTTGCTCACGAGTTTCATACGCACTTTTTCAACACACTTGCGAGGAAAAACAAACATTTATTGCATACATATAGTATTATCCTAATATTAGCTACGGGAAAAAGCGCGCAAGTTATTTTTTTGCACGCGCCAAATGTAAGGTGATTGATTACATTCAGCCATACAGCCTACTTCAAAATAATTATAATAATAGTGATAAAATGCAAATGTTTTATAAAAAAATATTGTGATTTATAAATAATTTGATAATAATAGGTCTTTACATATGAAATTGCCGTTTTTTTCTTTTGTACATATAACTTAATAACTTTTATAATATTAGAAATATATAATTTCTTTAATATTGCGTTACATTAAGACCGTATCAAGCAAATTTTGATAATTTAATAACCACGATATTTGATTATTTACATAGAAAAAACTTATTCCGAAAGTTACGACTATTTTTGTTTCCAGAATTTCGTACTTTATTAGTTGTAACTTAGAGAAAAAAAAATTTTTTCTCTTAACGAATGTGTCATTTAGTAGTTAAAATGTCCATAAATACGTGTGTAAAATTTTGTAAATTTACATAATATTAGTCGTTAAATA
This sequence comes from Crambus lathoniellus, assembly GCA_949710035.1. Classification (NCBI taxonomy): domain Eukaryota; kingdom Metazoa; phylum Arthropoda; class Insecta; order Lepidoptera; family Crambidae; genus Crambus; species Crambus lathoniellus. The sequence goes on from OX453310.1 coordinate 24,715,938, forward strand.
ATAACAAAAACGTTAGTATGGAAAAAAAATAATTACAGAAATCTCCATACAAAACGGCAATTTCATAGGTAAAGACCTATTAATATACTTATTATGTTTTTTTGTCTTAATTAGGGACACATTTATTTATTCTAAAAACATAAATGGATATTCAGCCGTATAAAACCTCTTTGTTGTTACAAAAAAAGAACTGTAAATATTACCCGGTGAAATTGAAAATGCTCTGTTTACTAGCATAATACTTGCAGTTAGGTACTAACTTAACTTTGTAGGGATACTGTATTACCCGGTTAAATTGAAAAGTCTCTGTTTACTCGCATATAATTTGCAGTTAGGTACTTACTTAACTTTGTAGGGATAATTATATTAGGTACGCAACTAGTACTATAATATTATTATGCACGCGTGTGTTATAGTTCGGTTTATGGCCCTAAAATCGATGTGATAAGGCTCACTTTATGAGCAAGTGTGTTGAAAAAGAAGTAAGCCTACAAAGTTTCTAGTTGAAATGTCTATTTTACCCCCTGATTTTTCATTCAAAATTTCACCCCTATTTCAACCTTTTAGGGGTTGAATCATGTTCAGCGTGTTAAACATCAAAATAAATGCCATTTTTGCAATCTTTATCCCATAAAACCTCAATAACGACAGCCATATAGATTTTTAGGTTTATTTAACCCATTTTACCTCTAAGCGGTTGATTTTCGAATAAATACGAAATATGTGTTTGCTTATTTGTTTTACTTTCCGACCATAAGCCTAAATAATAAAATTAATTTAGGACATTCCAGATACAACATTTCATCCCCCTTTTCACCCCTTCGGGGGTGGAATTGTCAAGAACGCTGACACAGGAAAATATTAATTTTCAATTGCCAGCCTAAATACAAAATTTGAAGATCCTAACTTCAAAACTGACGGACTTTCATACACATAATCATCCCCTATTTTACCCCCTGGGTTTGATTTTGGGAAAATTACGAAATGGGTTGCCTATTTCTTTTAAGAAGTAAGCCTATAAAGTTTCAAGTTGAAATGTCTATTTTACCCCTGATTTTTCATTCAAAATTTCACCCCTATTTCAATCTTTTAGGGGTTGAATCATGTTCAGCGTGTTAAACATCAAAATAAATGCCATTTTTGCAATCGTGATCCCATAAAACCTCAATAACGACATCCATATCGGTTTTAGGTTTATTTATCCCATTTAACCTCTAAGGGGTTGATTTTCGAAAAAATACGAAATATGTATTTGCTTATTTGTTTTACTTTCCGACCATAAGCCTTAATAATAAATTAAATGAAGGACTTTCCAGATACAACATTTCATCCCCCTTTTCACTTCTTCGGGGGTGGAATTGTCAAAAACGCTGACACAGGTAAATATTAATTTTCAATTGCCAGCATAAATAAAAATTTGAGGATCCTAACTTCAAAACTGACGGACTTTCCTACAAACATTCATCCCCTATTTCACCCCCTTAGAGGTGGAATTTCCAAAAATCCTTTCTTAGTGGATGCCTACACTGTATAACGTATCTATGTGCAAAATTTGAAGTCTCTAGGTTCACCGGTTTGGGCTGTGCGTTGATATCTCAGTCAGTCAGTCAGTCAGTCAGGACTTTGAATTTTATATATATAGATTACAAAATCGACTGTCGGCCGGCTGCGAGTGCTGCGTCTAAACATACCTTGTTTCGTGCAGTTTCGTGTTATCCATGGAGCAGGACATACTGAGGTAACTGGAGAGTGCAATACTAACACTTTTTTGTGACCACAAATTACACTGTGGCTGTCTTCCGCCTCACCTACACTTTGAAAAAATAAGTATGGTCATATGAGACAACTGACAGCCACTACATACTAAATGTCAAAGCTGGACACACTTTTTTATTCAGTTATTATTATCTCGGTAACGTGATGCCGAGTGTTTTATTGTAGTGGTGACTACCTCAGCAAGAATTACCGAGAAGACCGACTTGACATATTTGACGCCAAATACTCCAAGAAGCATTGGAATGTAACACATCAACATTCTTATGAAAACATATAATAACATACATTTGGCAGTATGGCTTGATGTCTTCGCCTGTCCAAAAGGACGAACTTTTTTACTACTACCAGCTGTTCTGTTGTTGACAGAACAGAAAAACGAAACTCAACTCAACGACACTCAACTTTTCCTCAACACAACAATCAGCTGATCACAAAACGTGCTTCCTGCTTCTTCCACAACAACAGGTCTACAATTTGAATTTAGGAAATGACCAATGAATACCGAAGATTCTTTATCACAGTGGGTACCACAAGATTCGATCAACTTGTCGATACTATAATGACTCCTGCTGTACTGAAAACACTAAAGAAAATGGGATGTAAAGTGATAACCTTTCAAATCGGTAACAGCGATTTCCAGCCAGGTATTTATGATAAAGAAGGGATACAAATCAATGTGTATAGATTTAAAGACTCCATTCTAGACGATATAAGCAGTGCAGACTTTGTAATAAGTCATGCAGGTGCTGGAAGTTGTTTAGAGACCTTGGAAGCTGGCAAACCCCTTCTGGTAGTTGTAAATGAAGAATTAATGGATAACCACCAATTAGAGTTGGCAGAACAGCTGCAGGTTGACGGACATTTGTATTACTGCACATGTGACACGATAGAAACTACTTTGGAAATGCTGGACTTCAGTATGCTAAGGCCTTTCCCCAAACCAGATCCAACCATGTTTATAAAATACTTGGATGATGTACTTAGAGTGAAGCCAAAGAGTAACTAAGACACCTAAAATGGTGTATAAAAAGATAACCTTTAATGCAAAAAGGGTCTAAATGCTTTACTAAAGAATATTTTCTTTCCTATAATAATAATAACTAAGTAATCACTTACTATTAGATCATCAAGGTGGTGCTATGAACCATTTAAATGTATATAAAATAATCTTAACTTATCGTTTACTCATTAAGTATTTAATTTAAGGTTAAGGGAATTTGTAAAAATTAAAAACCCAATATTCCAAAATAATTATATTTAATGATCATGTGTGATAAAAATTAAAAGACCTATCTTATAATTTACCTTGAATTTAATACATTCCTATATACCCTTGATTGTCATAGTATAAATTATTCCATTTGAATAAGGGCGTCCGCTCCGTCAGGTGTGTTCACGGCGCGTAATGGCGCGCCCGTAGTAAAATACGGGAGCACGCGCCGCGTGCTAGCTAGCGGTGCTCTTGTATTATGCTGAATTTACTACGCGTCGTTATCACGCCTGACGCAGCGGCCTCCCTAAGTGTTTGATGAAGTAAATTAGAAAAGCAACATACTATTTCGATTTATTAAATACTAGCGGATTCTTGCGGTTTTACCTGTGTGGTACCTGTTCCCATGGGAATATCGAGATGAAATATAGCCTATCACTCAGAAAAAATGTAACTTTCTAATGGTCAAAGAATTATCTAAATTGGTGCAGTGGTTTCAGAGCCTATTCAATTCAAACAAACAAACAAACAAACAATCGAACCTCTCCTCTTTATAATATTAGTATAGACAGATCTTTAAAAAAAAAACAACAAACAGCAAAGACAATTTGTATGAATTACAAAACATTTAGTTACTGTGAACAGAATAAATCATATAATGATAAAGTACTTATGTTCTATTATTATATTTAAACTAGTTTCTTTGCCTCAAAGAAGCTCTTGAGATGCCTCATCTGCCAATAGCCGATGCCGATGAGGACCGCAGTCTGGAGGAGACTCCACCAGAGCACTCTCTGGTTCGTGCTCTCTGATGTCTGTCTGAAACGCTCTTCACGATGCTGTGAAATTTAATAAATAAGTATTTAGTATAAGACTTTATAACACCTTGATAATACTAGCATAGTTGTGAACTATGAGGGAATTTTCAAAATACAATGGACCAAACGACAGAAGGGCAGACTTACAAAGGAAGCAGCTGCAAAGTTATAAAAACACTGTAATTTACTATATGTACTTAAATTTTGTTTTTCTTTGAAGTAAATAAAAGCTTATAAAATAAACAATTAGCAGCACAAATCTCTAGCACTGACTGTTATTGTGCAGAAGTAAAAAATAAGGTATTTTGGGCCTTGCGCCATACCATAAACATGCGCAGCTATCCCCTCCACATCACGATCAGCGCTAAACTTATGTGCCGCTACTTATATAGCTAGATACTTTAATTTAGAATTTATCAAAAACTTAATTACCCTCTGATAACTCTGTTCTTTGGTTATTTGATGAACTTGGTCCAACAGCTGGCGTATTCTGAGTTGGAGTTCAGTCAATTTATCTTTCTGGGCTACATTAGCATAGTCAACTGCATGCTCACCAACTTGGATGTCTAAATGAACCTAAAAGAAGTGAGTTTCAACACTTAAAATTTGTTATAAATAAAAACTATTTGAAAAATCTAGTTTGAACTGTTTACACAGATGTTTGTGCTACCATTCAATTACAAAAAGAAATAATTTTATCGTACTTTGAAAAAAACCCAATTATTTATTTCATAGGGGCTCTATAAATCATCATCATGTCAATGACGCCCACTGCTGGGCATAGGCCTCCCCCAAGGATCCCCACAACAATCGGTCCTGCGCTGCATATGCATAAGATAAGCCAATTAATAAAGAAAAATAATAGAACTCACTCTTAACTGTGATCCACTGAACCAAGATGTGCTATTAGAGTACATGCAGATAACATGTTCGCCAGGCACATGTGAGGTGAATGATATCATGCCCTCTGAGGAGTAGACGCGGGACAACACCACACGATCATTGCTGTCGCGGACTTCCACATGCATGCCAATGCCTGGCGTTGATGGCATGAATCCGCCAGACCGAGGATCGTAGAGTTCCACTTTGTAGTTTACTAGAAACAAGTATGAAACAATGTATATTGAAACCTTATGCTTTAAGCCGATCGAAATATGTGTTAAAATAACAATATAGAGTAAATTTTTAAAAGCTCTTTACGAATTATCCGTACAATAATCCGATCACAAAAAACTTACTTACCAATGACTGTAGTGTCATCAGGTATTTCTTCGATAAAACATTTTCGTTCGCCTTCAGCAATGTGGAAATATAAAGCTGAAGAAAGGTCTAGTAAGAGGAATAATGATAAAATTGATGATATTCTGAATAGTTCCATATTTTCAGCTCTAAACTTCGGCGAAAATCGAAGAAAAATGACATGACACACGTCACGTCACCCAAACAAATTTTTGTTTAATTCGTTTCTAGAGGAACAGGCTAGGGTCTAAGACCATACTGCCTCGTCATTAGTCTTATTTATTGACTTTCGTTTTTTTTCCTATTTTTCCTTCTTTTTTACTAACCTAACATAACTCATTAGAATGCGTGGGTGGTACATTTGTACACACATTTCAACGCTCATGGGCACAGCCGTCTCTATCGTCTTCTACAAGCCATGCTATGATACGGAACGGCAACATTGCTGTGAACCGGTTTACTCCTCTGAGTACTAAATCCTATGGAGGTGGCATACCTACGAAAAAGTTAAGTGTATGTAACTAAGTCACAATGTAAGAAAATCTTGGAATCCAATTTTAAACTTCTTCTAATTGTCGTATTAATCGGTCCAGCCGTTTCAGAGATTAGCCGGAACAAACAGACAGACAGACAAAATTTGTAAAACATGTCATTTTGGTATATGTACCGTATATTTTATCATATGCACGTAGTAAAAATCGGTTATTTAATGTTACAAACAGACACTCCAATTTTATTTATTTGTATAGATATGCCATCTCCATAGGATTCAGTACTCGAGGTTTTGTCGCTGTTTACCTGTCAAACGGTGCAAACGATGTCAAATCGGTTCCCTTAAAACTACGTTGCCAACTTTATGCTATTCTGTGTTTATGCATAGAGGCACAGCCGTCTCTATCGTCTTCTACAAGCCATGCTATGATACGGAACGGCAACAAGCTGCGAACCGGTTTACTCCTCTGAGTACTAAATCCTATGGAGGTGGCATACTTACGAAAAAGTGAGGCATACTACACCATAAACTTATTTATACTAGGGGTAATAGACGGACAATGGTGCGAGTGAGAAACAAATCCATACATCATAACCTATGTGCGAGAAAGAGTTGGAAGAAAATGACAGCAGAACCCGATTTGATTCATTTAGCGTCTTTTATCACGTAGATGAAAAGCGTCCACTCGATTATTTTGTGATTTTTATCGCGATCGGGTCGATTTGGCTGTTATAACTATATAAATCAATAATGGGGTAGTGTTCTGTGTTGAATTGTAATGTTACTTACGACAATAAACCAAATAAACTAATTTCGCAGGTAAATAGGATTGTAAGTACAATTACCATTTTTTTTTTTTTTTTTTCTATTTATTGAAGGGGTTTGTTCGACAGCGAACATGTCACCCCACAATTACCATTTTTATGGTTCATATTTTAGTTGAATATATTCCCAAATACACTAAGTGACACACTAATATCATAATATTTACTGCCTTTTTTCTAAATAAAGGTGATTTTTAAATATTATGTGTTAGATAAAAAGATATTAAATCCGTGAACTTACAACGATAATTTTAGCGCGACAACTCGCACGAATTATCGGCCGCTAATGTAGCCGCAGCATTATGAATACAAGTTTCACTATATTTTTCTGTCACTAGATGTCTGTCGCTAAGCTATGTTATAAAAATATCAAAAATAAATTCGACGCGGACGTCTGAACAATAAAACAGGGGGCCAAGTCTGCTAACGTTAAGTCACAATCGTGTATCAATAGTGTTTCAATTGTAGTTCAGTTGTAGTGCTTTTTACCACACTTTTATTGGCGTCACCTGTAACTAAGTCACAATGTAAGAAAATCTTAGAATTCAATTTTAAACTACTTCTAATTGTCGTATTAATCGGTTCGTCAAAATCGGTCCAGCCGTTTCAGAGATTAGCCGGAACAAACAGACAGACAGACAAAAATTGAAAAACATGTCATTTTGGTATATGTATCGTATATTTAGTCATATGCACGTGGTAAAAAGCATGTGTGGGTCATCAGCTTCCTCATAAGACATAGAGAAATTCTAAGCATGCTCTATTTTGATGCAAAGTTGATGCAATCAAACGTGTCAGTAATAATTTTAGTGCAACCACAAGTTCGTTACTATGAGTTGTTTTTTGTGTGTTAGCTGGAGAAATGTGTCACCAGCTTACACATGCCGTTAAGGCAAACCAGTCAGGTTAGGGTTTAAGACTACAGTCCAAAAGTTAATGCACAATTGGTGCAATGAGAACCAGAAAAACTAACCGTCACACTCTAATACTGTTGAAACTACGATCATAAAAGTGTGTGCGAGCTGGAGTACCGTGTCTCTGGCTTGCACATCTGTATCTTCGTAATTATATAAGGTACGATGATGTGTTATACCTCAAAAGTTGCTGCAAAAATGATGCAATAAGAACCAAATTTATTAAATCTTTAGGTAAAATAGTTTTGGAGCTACGAACCGATAAGTATGTGTAAGCTGGTGACACGTAACACGGGCTGACACATGGTGAATCACTGTAACTGTATAAGTAAGAGTTTCGTATTATATATAAAAAAAAAACCTTATAGTTGGTGCAAACACGAGGCATGATTTCAAATCTCTGGGCCTCTTAATGCTCTTAGTTTCAAAATTATAGGCAAAAAACTGTTTTCCCGCCAAAAAATTCAAAATAATGGTCTTGGACGCAGCTAAGTGCGGCGTTGCCGTTCCGTGCGCTACACTGTTGCAAACGAGTTTGAACTTAAGAGCTGGTGTTATTAAGAGTCACTTTAATTGCGCTTTCGATCGTTTTCATTTCTGTTCTAAGAATTTTAGGCCAGGAGCCGTCTGATATAAGTACGCTGATTCCTAACCTTTTTATGAGAAACAGATGGTTTAAATAACAAGTAATTTTTAAATTTTGGCATTAGAAACTTCACACTCATTTGTTGACAAAGCAAAGAAATAATTAGATTTGGCACAATAATAAACATAGAGGAATCCAGAAAGGTAAAATTTATGTAGGTACTGAGAAGCCCTACACTGGGATTCTATTAAATAATAAATGTAATATCGATATAAATCTTTACTGCGGCACCATGGCCGATATATTCTATATCTACTACAACACGCGCCCGCGGAATCGTCTAGACTAAAAACAAACTACTCGCGTTATGACAACGCATTCTATATTTTTGAATACTGATTTAAACATAAATCAATCATAGACAATGCAAGGAGGTATCATATCTTAACAATATGATACCACATGCCGCCGCCGCAACAAAAAAAACCTTTCTTACTAAAGAAATGTTTTTTTTCTATATGGATTACCCTAAAGCGAAGGCCCTTCCTACCTTGGAACAATATCACATCAATAAGACTGGTCCTCACTAACGGACAGCCAGGACAATGGTCGATATAATTATTAATTTCCTGTAATCAACACAAACCAACCATTGCATTGGCTTGACATACCAAAACCAAGGGAAAAGGTCTGCCCAGCCTTAAACCTAACCTTAATACATCATATGTAGTTACAATCAAAGCTAACCCTAGCTCATTTAAGCATTAACTAAGTCGAAATTCCAAGATCAAACATGTCGGACAAGCACCAATAATATATTGACTACGAAATTACCCAAAAATAACCCTCAACTCAAAAGGTACCCGACAACAAGCTTGGAACTTCATAAACCTGTGGTAACCTCAAGCAGACTGTCTACTAGGGGCCACCACAGTTTATGTAGCGTGGTGTCGACAACATTGCCAGTCAGGGTTAGAGGGATCCTGCAACAACGAGGATATGACCCTGGTCCTTATTGGACCATCAGGGTTTCCTCCCCCCTCACCAACAAATGTTGACGTCACCTCGTTCCTTAAGTGACATCGAAAAAACTTACAAACTAACTAAAACGGAAATAAAATGAAACACAGAAGTGTTACTTTTGTGGTCCAGGAGGCTTACCACAAGCTCTTAGCAAACAGAACAAATGCAGGGCAGTTTTATTGCAAGGTTTAAAATAAACTTCTTGCTAATCGTACCATAAGCCAAAATTAGCAGTCTTTTAGCAGGCCTGCTGCACTGCTGTTGCTATTGAATGATTGTCTCTGGCCTGTCGAGCCAAAATGTTGTTCGCGTGGTTCGCGTTCGAAAACTAAATATGATTTTTACCGGTAAATACCGTTTCGTAACATTTTATAAATAAAATACAATAACAATGCAAAGGAAAACTTAAAACAAGATGTTTTTATGGAAATAAAATTGAACGGCAGTGTGAAAAAATGGTTTTAAATATTATTCTTGACAGAGTTTTATAAACAAGCGTCATGGGGGCTTACCACAAGCTCTTAAAGCAGTTATTTTTAAGCCTTAAAAAAAACTGCCCTGCTTATCGGTACCATGAACCATAAAAATAGCAGCGCTGTTCGGGCTAGACGTTCATCGGTCAAACAGCGTTGCTATTGTTGATAAACGTACCATGAGCTCACTATAACGGTGCTATAACGCGCCCGCAGGCTTGCCGAACTGTCATTATTAGCAGTTTTTAAAAAGTTGGTCTCGAACAGATTTAAAAAGCCTGCTAAGATAATCATAGAGTAAGCAATAACTAAAGTGAACTAAAGATAACTTTATTGGTTTTGCATTGAGAAAAAGTTATAAAATATTACTTGTTGGTCAATGTGGTTGTTTATCAAGTATAATTAAGATTACCAATCTTTAATCCCTCGAGTGTATTATAGGACTTAGTCAGGAGCACAAATTATATAGTGTAGTTAAGTTAAGTAAATTATATAGTAGTATCAAATTATCATCGGCCTTCACCTTGTTGTAGACTACATGAAAAATGAGTGATCAAGAAATTCTTTGGTTTGTTGAGGACGATTATGCTTTCCGCAATAGAGAGAAGAAAGCGTTTCGTAAGATAATACGAGAGCAAAGTAATCCATTCGAAGTTTTCGACGAAATGGATTTTATTAGAAGGTATCGGCTTTCCAAAGAATTAACACTAAATTTGTGTGAAGATCTTAGACCTCTGATGCCGGCGCCAACGAAATCTACAGATTTATCCGTTCAGGAAAAAGTGAGTTCTATCCATTCAAAAATTAAAAAAAGTTTGTAGGTAGGTAGGTACCTATTAGAAAAAAACTACCCATCTCACAATAGCTCCGATGGGACTATTATTCTGTGCTCGAACCCACTTTCACTGTCTGGGTGACTGCTCTATTCTACTTACTTCATTACATACTTCATTTTTAATAATAAATATTGCATTGTGAAAGCAAAAAAGTTAAAGTAATTTAATAAAGATTTTAATATTCTTATTGGCTGGCTTGTAATGTAAGTAACATTATAAAATATTTATTTTAGGTATTGACTGCTTTGTCCTTTTTTGGCACCGGCTCTTATCAAAAACCTGTGGGGGACATTCACGGGCATTCCATGGCACAACAAACCGTGTCAAGTGTTGTAGCACAAGTCACTGCTGCAATGAATGCACCACAGATGCGTAGAAAATATATTAAATTTCCTACGACTGCACCTGAACGACAAGAAAACATACTAAGGTAGGTATATTTGCTAAAATAGACATACTTACATACAAAGAAGCAATACAAAGACTTATTTGCAGATGATGAGAACCAGCACATGTGACAGTTGGGAAGCCATTTCCCGCAACCTGCTGCTGTTCCTCTCATGTTGTAAATCTGTTTTAATCTTTAAGAATTTGCTTTTCACAACATCCACCAGAATGGGAGTGATACCACAGAATAATATAAAGGTGTGGTATGTACCTACTATTCTTTTCTGGTGCACAGGCAGTAGGTACCGGCACGGACACAGTTTGTATTTTGTATTTGTTTATTTGGGATAAAAAACAGCATTCACAATATATCTTTAAATAATTATGATAGTTGATTGCATAAATAAAAGAAGAAAATAATTTAGTCATCAAAACCATTTTTTTTTGTAAGAGTAAAATGTTACCTAAACACATGTATCGCAAATATTTACAAGACTCCTTAAGTGATAGCTGAGCTGAGAGCAGAGTTGGCAAAATGTTTATCTGATTGACAATTAAAAACTAATAATTAAAAAATTTGTTGTGAGTGTTGTGACTAACAATTAAAACTAATTAGTTAGTAATCATAGTTTTGATGATTACAATTTTATCAATCGTAATCATGTCGTTAATCATGATTACGGTTAAAATTGACTAGCAGCTTCGCGCGGTTTTACCCGTTCCCATAGGAATATGGGTATCTAATATAGGTAGCTTATGTCACACATGTACTTATGTTAAGGTCGTTTTTCAATTTGACGACTCTGTATGTAATAAAACAGGGAGAAAAAAACAACCCTTGGAGTTTCTTGCCGGTTCTTCTCCAAGGTCTCCCGCCGTAGGGTTTGCGAACCGAAGGCGTAGCTTCTATGACGTTCACAAGTATTGTAAATAACAATCTAAATTGAATAAACAAGTTTGACTTGGACTCAAGAATTATGCTTTCTAGTGGATTATTTTTGTTTTACTTTATTTAAGTTTATTTCTCATGTAAGTACTAGCTTTCTGCACGACGACGTTATCCCGCGGGAATGTGATATTTTTCTGGGTTAAAAAGTATGTTTGTCTCCAGGCTACAAAGTATCTATGTCCCAAATTTCAGCCATATCCGTTCAGCCATTTTGGCGTGATTGAGTAACAAACATACAAACATCTAAACTTTCACATCAATATTTATAATATTACTAGCTGACCCGGCGCGACTACATTCCCGTGGCCCTACCCCTTACTGCACCCTACCCCTACCCTGTCACTACTCTATCCCAACCCTACCCATACTCTACTCTACCCCTACCCTACTTTCAATATGACAGCAATATCCCCATTAACAAAATGATCCGCCATTTATTGAATTCATTGGTTACAAGAAATGTGATGAATCAAGAACTGCTCAACCAATTTAGTGCAAACTTCACATAAACCATCTACTAAATAGTCCGAACAAAGCCTTAACATTTGATTTGGATAGGTGAGCCCGTTCTTCAGTTATAAAATTACAACGAAAAGTGGCATTGATTTTTATATATTTAGATAGTAGGATATTAGCAGGATGTATTTCCTTATTTCCCTACTTGTCTATTTTTATGCGAATATACATATACTTACTTATGTACTTGTATGCTTATACTTATACTTATTTTTTATATATTAATGTCCCTCTACACTTTTGTACTTATACATGTACTTACTTATTCTAAATCTTTTATATACTTTTTTTTTTATTATTATTTTGGCTCGCACGGTTTGTGCATTTGCCATGACAAGTATTAAAGGTTTTTAATAAAAAACAAATTTAGGGAGCGGAATTTGGAAAAAAGGATAATAGGATCAGGGTTTGGTGGATAAAATGTACTAAATATATAAATGAAAGTATAGACAATATAATGTTATTATAGTAGGAGTTAGAGAATCAATTTACACTTTGATATTGTTAACAATTAAAAAAGTCGATAACAAATTAAATAGAACTTAATAAAGTAGGTATAGATGTAGGAAGGACACGGAGGACTATGAGGGAGTTTATGAAAGAGGAACAGTCACGGAAAAAATATGATTTAAATCTTCCTCACAAGCACCACACGCACATAAATTGCTATTAATGATTCCAAGTCGTGCAAGATGAGAAGCTGTGCAGACATGACCCAAGCGCATTCTTATTAAACTAGAGGTTGCAAGCTTAGAGAGTTTTAACTTTGACAACCAAACTTTAAGAGGTATTCTTTGTTGAATGCGTTTATAATATAGACCTTTATGGCAACTTGAAATATTCCAAAGGTTTTCCCAAGAATCATACAAATGATTTTTAGGAATGGAGAAAAGGTCGGGTACTACATTTTTATAAGGAAACTGGTCACCGGTCTCTACTGCGTCTTTTGCAAATGAGTCAGCTATTACATTGCCGTGAATGTTATGATGGCCAGGAATCCACACCAAAAGAACATCTAGATTTTTTTATTTACAATTCACTAGGAGTTGCCTTGACTCTGTTACATAGGGACTATTTGGACCTGACCAAGGGAATTTCTGCAGAGCTTGTAAAGCGCTCTTCGAGTCGGTGAAAATTATGGATTTACTGAGTTTAGCAAGAAGGATGTATATTTATTAATTAAATTAAATTTAAACTCCGGCAATAGCGATCCATAGTCTCTGCCTCCACCCCCCTCCCCCCCCACCCCGTGGGAAATAGGCGTGAGTATATGTATGTTCGTAAACTCCTGAACCAGGAACGGCCGAGAGTTAGGCCCTTCACGAAAGCTAGGAGACCAGCCCCCCCCAGAGACCCTGAGAAGGCCCCTGAACCCCCCCCCCCCTCACACGCCTCCCCGCAAAACGCCCCTAGCCCTCCCTCCAGCCCCCCATAACACCACCCCCACGAAACACTCCTCCAGCCTACCCCCCCTCCCTTCCGATTGGTACCACACCCGCCCGGAGCCTAACTTCGCCAATATTGGCCGTTGAGACCCGAGACAGGGCTCAAACGAATCGGCGCCAAAAATCCAGTCGATTGGCTCTGAGGAATTCCACGACGAACCCACGAAAGGAGTTATTAACAAGAATACAAATCATTTAATTTTTTTTATTCCCATTGAACATCAGTTGTAGAGGTCAATCAACCAAACTAACTAATCAATTGAAAAAGTAATCGATTAATGCTAACACTGGCTGATAGATAGGTGTGTGCGTGTGTGTTTGGGTCTGTATGTGGGTGTGTGAGTGAGAGAGATAGAGCATAAATTATTTTACGTATTATTGTACTTGCTCGTAATAGTGGTGTTTCATCATCATCATCATGTCAGCTGAACGACGCCCACAGCTGGGCATAGGCCTCCCCCAAGGATCTCCACAACGATCGGTCCTGCGCTGTGGTGTGTTTACCTATAATTAAAGGCCTAATCAGAAGACGGACTGTCCTCCGGGTACTTTTTTGTCCATCGATATAGATCTCTTATAAATTGTATCGAACCTATAATTAAAGGCCTAATCAGAAGACGGACTGTCCTCCGGGTACTTTTTTGTCCATCGATATAGATCTCTTATTAATTGTATCGAATAACGCACACGAGGAACTAAAAGTACCGCGGACAAAAAGTCCGCGAAATTACCGCGGACACCGAGAGACTGGACTGGACAAAAGTTCGGTAGCCCGCGAAAAAAATAGAACGAACGTAACTAGGCGCAACAACGCACACAACGAACTTTAGTCTGCATTGAGCGCTCGATAGTGAAGTACGTTTCCGGGCAACAAATGACCGCACACCGTATGCGTTGAGTCCGCGACAAGTCCTCGGAGGACATATTTTGGACGTACAGGCACTTTTTGTCCGCCGGGCACAAAAGTCCCTCGTCTGATTATGCCTTAATTGTACACTTGCCTTATTACAAAAAAATGATCTTAATTTGATTTCAGGTTTTACAATCAATTTGGAGTACCCGGAGTGCTGGGGTGCATAGATGGTACTCATGTGGCTATTGTAAGGCCAGTGGAACACGAGGATCGCTATTATTGTCGGAAGCATTATCATTCATTGAATGTACAAATAGTGAGTACCTACCTAGTACCTTTCTCTAATTAATTAGCAAATTCGATATTTTGTGAGTGTCAGAACCGCGGGACGATGTCAAAAGTCTAATTCCCTTTACATACCTAGTTTTATGTACTATGTTTATGTATGATCATCTCGGCACCCAACTCTCTGGTTGACTGGTTGAGAAAGCCTTATGGCATTAAGTCCGCCATTTCTACATTGCGCAATGAAGTTTAAATAAAATAAAATAAATAAATAAAAGTTTGCATGTTAAAAAGTATATCTAATTAATCCTATCGTACTTCTTGGTACCTTTTTATTTAGAAGGGGGGACGCCAGCGAAGTTGGACGGGTGATCAGATCAGTCACCTTGATAGGAACCATTTCACCCATTTTGTACCTTTGTTTACAGTGTTAGTACCTTTGTATATTTTGTCTCATGCTAGAAAAATACAAAGGTACCAAGAAGTACGAATATAGGATTAACTATAGAGATACTTTTCTAAATGCAAGACTTTTGAGATGGTCCCGCGGTACTGACACTCACGATATTTTAACATTGAAAGAATAAAAGAAATGCCATCAGGGTAAATCTTTAATCAATTTAGAAAATGAGAAAAGAGAAAAAATACAATTGTTAAACATACACTATACCAGGGCTGGGCAAAATACATGCTTTGCTTTAATTCAAATACAAATTACAAAATGCTATCTCGCAAGTGTTTAAAATACAAAATACCTTTAAGTAATGCATTTGAAATATAAAATACAAAATACAGTATTTTAGCTATTTTTAGTTGAATAACAAAATACAAATTACAAAATACTATTAAGAATGAAAGGGCAAACTGCCATCAGGAGATAGGCAGCAGCGTCTCCATGTAACAGTAAACCATAATCGCCACGCCAACCCGCCCGCCAAGCGCGGCGATTATGGTAAACCTCCCAAAATGGCTACACAACCAATAGAATCAGCCCATTCCCTGGCTGCCCCGCTATTCCTAGCTACGGTAGCGGCTATGGTAACGGCGGGGCAGGACAGGGGGTGCTGAGAATCCCTGGGTAAGACCCGGCTACCAACAACGACGACTCGACCTGGCAACCGCAACTGCGGCAACTCCAAAACCGCTTCGAAGCCCCCCTTAAGAACAGCATAGATGTGGACGATCTATAAAACATGATGGTGGATACTGTCCGCACGGTAGGGTCTAAGTACTATAAAACCAGCCGTCCCAAATTGAAGAAACTCTCCAGAAAGACTCTCCTACTCATGGATCAGAGACGCGAAATGAAGCTACAGAACTCAGTGGATGCCCATCCGATTTAATACCGAGCGTATTAAAGAGGCTATTGAGCAGAAAAAACAAAAGCTCCGAAGTGTTCGCGAGAGATCTGTCTATCGGGCAAAATCAATTGACGAGGCTGAAAACTGAGGAAGGTAGCATCATTTCGTCAACACCTGAAATCCTAAGGGAGATTGAGAAGTTCTATGGACAGCTATATTCTACGTTGAAATCAAGGCTAAAAACCCTAGAGCCAAGCTTACCCGACACTATACAGAAGATATCCCGGACGGCAGAGTGTACGAGATTAGTATGGCTCTCAAGCAGCTAAAAACAACAAGGCGGCGGGCGATGACGGAATCACAACAGAGCTTCTGAGGGCGGACGGAAAGCAGATAGTTAAGGTTCTCCAGAAGCTTTTAAATTCAGTCGTCCTCGAGGGCAAAACGCCAAAGGCTTAGGGCAGAAGAGATGTGATGCTGTTTTTCAAGAAAGGCGATAAAATTCTCTTGAAGAACTACAGACCCATTTCGCTTCGGAGCCATATCTATAAGTTGTTTTCGAGAGTCATTAAGAATCGTCTCGCTCGAAGGTTTGACGACTTTCAACCTCCCGAACAAGCCGGGTTCCGGAAAGGCTATAGTACCATTCATACGCTGCGGCAAGTTATACAGAAGACCGAAGAGTACAACTTGCCACTTTGCTTGGCGTCCGTGGACTATGAGAAAGCCTTTGATACGATTGAGACCTGGGTGGTGCTGCAGTCTCCCAGAGGTGCTAAATAGACTTCAAATACATCGAGGTGCTGGGGTATTTATACCAAAATGCTACTATGTCAGTCCGATTACAGGACAGAGCTCTAATCCTTTTCAACTACAGCGAGGTGTGAGACAGGGAGAGGTCATCTCTCACTCACAGAGTTATAAGATCGCTAAATGTATTTATGTTAATATGTATTTTGAAGCCATAAGTATTTGAAATACTGACTACAAAATACTTCGGCGTCAGGTAACTCAGGTATTTGAAATATAAATTACAAATCACATTTTAACCAAGTAATTGAAATACAAATACAAAATACATATTTGTATTTCAATTACGTATTTTAATTACAAGTAATTCAAATACTGCCCAACCCTGCACAATACACACATGAATTTACACAATATCAATTAAGTAACCACTCTGGCATAGAATAAATAAGGATTAGTCGACAAATGTCAGATTCTGGAAATGTCAGACGAGTTTAGAACGCCAGATTCTATGAATGCCATATTCGATTAACGGCAGATTCTACAAATTACAGATTCTAATAATGCCAAATTCTATAAATGTCAGATTTTATAGAGAGCTAGTTTGCCTCGGAAGTCCTGTAAATTGCCTTTAAGACCTGTAGAACACGTGATAATATATGTTAGAAATAATAAGCTGCAAAGCGCAGCGAAGCAATCGTCATAAATATCGTGTTTTTTTTGTGAAACAAAATTTATGGATTTTTTCACAATGAAAAAAATAACCACGAAATTTAAGGCGATCGCTTCGCTGAGCTTCGCGATTGCCTTAAATTTCTAACCTATCACGTGTTCTACAGGACTTACAAGGCAAACTACATGAAATGACATTAATAGAATCTGGCATTTATAGAATTTAGCATTATCAGAATCTGGCGTTTCTAGAATCTGTCATTTGTAGAATCTGCCGTTAAAGAATATGGCATTTATAGAATCTGGCATTTTATACTCGTCTGACATTTCCAGAATCTGACATTTGTCGACTAAACCATAAATAATAGTACAAGTACAGAAGCTGCACTCCGTCTTCTCGGGTTGTCGAGAAATTTACATTTACGTACGGTTTTGCATATTTTTTGGTTTCCAATAATGTGATTAATCAACAAATCTAGTGGTTTTCCTCTTAAATAAAAGTATCAAAATAATTTTGACAGTCTTCAACAAACTTATCTTTTTCTTAAAGAAAACAAAAAAATAATATTCTGTATGATGACTTATAATTACAATCACAGCACCATTTTTGGCTGGTTAAATAGAATAAAAATCTACTTAAAACTTAACAAAATTAGCTTCTATTAAACAAAACAAAAAATAAACAAAAATTACAACATGAAAACGTTAACATTATCTTAACTTATAATTAAATAACAATCACAGCACCATTTTTTGGCATGTTAATTAGAAAACAAAATCAAATGAAAACTTTGCAAGGCCAATAAACATCTCAAGCTGAACATACAGAACAGAACATACAGGAACATAAAGAGAACAAATTATTGTTAAACATATACACAATACACACATTAATTTACACAATATAAATTAAGTAACCACTCTGACACAGAATAAATAATAGTACAAGTACAGAAGCTGCACTCCGCTAAACCATTTAAATAAATAGCAACTTTAACTACAACGCAATAAAGTAGAATTCAGCTTGTACGGCGCTAATTACGAACGGCTAGCCAGACGTTGCATCTCTTTGTATTGCATATACTTATCCTAGCATATCCTAGCTTTTGCGGATCTAACTTCTATGGATTTCGCACCGCCGAGACGGTGCGGGCGTGAGTAGCGCTATAATAGGATAATTTTATTACACATTTGATTCATTTTTATAAGTAGGTAGTATAGTCAGGCGTCAACGACAGACCTACTACCTACTTATAAAAATGAATAAAATGTGTAATAAAATTAATCCTATTATAGGTATTAATGTCATCAGAGAAAATCTTAATCAATTTATAGAAAGAGAAAATATACACACATGAATTTACACAACGTCAATTAAGTAACCAATCTGGTTATACTACCTACTTAAAAAAATGAATAAAATGTGTAATAAAATTAATCCTATTATAGGTATGTTCCTACCTATAAACTTTTAATTATAGATACTTAATGAAAATTAAAACTATTATCTGTTGCTAAACAATTTTACATTATGAAAAAATTAAACTAATTTAGACACAAATTACTTGTTGGTGAGTACAATACACTTTATAACAAATAATCTTTTATGTACAAAATGTTTTAGATATGCAATGCTGATATGGAAGTAATAAGTGTGGATGCTAGC
This sequence comes from Crambus lathoniellus, assembly GCA_949710035.1. NCBI lineage: Eukaryota > Metazoa > Arthropoda > Insecta > Lepidoptera > Crambidae > Crambus > Crambus lathoniellus. Next base: position 24,734,954 of record OX453310.1, read on the forward strand.
CACGGTGGAGCCAACCATGATAGCTTCATATGGAACCATCACCCAATAAAACTTTACATGGAGAATCTCAGATCTCAAGCAATATGGCTGTTAGGTAATAATAGTACATTTTAATGTTATTATTATTTTACATAAATATTACTATTCTTTAGGTTTATTTATGGTATACCTATTCAATGATAATAATTTGACTAATTTTAATTTTACAGGTGACTCAGGGTACCCTCAACGGAGGACAATGATGACACCAATGGTTGATGCTCCAGATGGAACCCCAGAGGCCTACTACACGAGCAAACATGTTCACACCCGGAACATTGTAGAACGGACCATTGGTGTACTTAAGGCGCGTTTTCGATGCCTATTAGTACACAGAGTGCTACACTATGACCCATGGGTAGCTGGCTCAATAGTAAATGCTTGCGTTATATTGCATAATATTTGCAACAAAGCTAATTTACCAGTGCCAGATTTAACAAACCATGAGGCTCTTCAAGAAGCTACGATGCAGGTCAACTCTAGGCCAAATATAAATCCAGGGCAGAATGAAGAGCTGCGGCAGGGTGTAGCTTTGCGTCAGACTCTGATTAATCGTCTCTGGCAGCTGCGGGCAATCTAAAAAAAATTATTCAATTAGGTATTTTTTACGTTATAACTTTAAGTATTTGATAATTTATTTTCTTGACTTCTACTATTGTTCTCTAAATCCCGAATAAGTTTTTTAATTGCCCTTTTAGAAAATTTAAATATGTTACGGAAACACTTTTAAAAAGTGCTATTACAATGTAAATTATTGATTATGTTAATGATGACACTGGATAAGGAAGCACCAATTTTATAGTTTTGTAGTTTAAGTATTGATACTAGATATGAGCGCCCGCCGCCGGCCGTCTCGCAGTGACTTAGCGTCAGCGCGCCGAGACGCCGAGCAAAACACGCGTCGCGCCGTCGGCGTCGTCGCGTCGGCGTTACATACAATAAAGTTTACTCAATCATAAGCAAATAAGATAATTCTATCCTTGGGAACAAAAACATACTCATACAAAAACCAATACTTACTGAAAATAAAAAGAATAATGCAGTTAGAGCCAGAACAAAAATAGCAATTGAAAATGATGAATTCATGCCCGATACATTAGTGGAATTAATTACTGGCAAAATATCAGTTGGATACGCATCAGACATGTTAAGATAGTTTATCCATACTAATATTATAAATGTAAAAGTGTGTTTGTTTGTTTGTCCATCTTTCACGTCAAAACGGAGCAACTGATCAACTTGATTTTGGTATGGGGATAGTTTGGAATCTGGAGAGTAACAAGGCTGCTTTTTATTCCGTAAAATTATAAAATAAAAATGGCAATTTTGTATGGAAAATAGTTTAGACTGTCGTACGATACAAAACTGTCATTTCTTCCATGGCCGCTTCCGCGTCTGCGCGCAGTTAAAATCGGATACCTACTAATCTTTTTGACGACCGATTTGGCGCAGCGGTAGGCTACCCGCCTTCTGCGCCAGTGGTCTCGGGTTCGATTCCCGAACGAGACAAATATTTGTGTGCATGAACATGTCTATTTGTCTTGGTCTGGGTGTTTACTATGTATATTAAGTATAGCTGACCCGGCAAACGTTGTTTTGCCATATTAATTATAGTGGACCCGGTAAACTTCGTAAAACCAACATCTATTATAGATAGACAGATGAAAATAAATAATCGCGAAGAAGTTTTACCCTCCGTAATTTATACACTGTTTTTTATACAGTAGGTAATCCAAAGAGGCTAAAACGAAACGTCAGTGATTACAATACTCTTTGACATACCTCTTTGGAAGCGGCTATGGAAGAATGACAGTTTTGTATAGTACGACAGTTTATCGATTTTCTATACAAAATAATCATTTTTATTTTATAATTTTCCAGAGTAAAAAGTAGCCTATGTTACTCTCCAGCTCCCAAACTATCCCCATACCAAAAATCGAGTTACTCCGTTGCTCCGTTTTGACGTGAAAGACGGACAAACAAACAAACAAACAAACAAACAAACAAACAAACAAACACACTTTCACATTTATAATATTAGTATATTAGTATGGATGTATTTACAAAAAAAAAGTATTTAAGTATATATTTATCCGTTATCAAGTTTTCCATGATACAGTTTCTTAATGAAATTAAAATGGACTTAGATAATTGGTGTGAATGTAAAAAAAAAAAAAAAAATCTTTCCAGAAGATTAGAACATAAAATGTACTGTAACTAGCGCCATAAATGCCCCAGTCGCGCATGCGCGCAAACTTATCTGTCACGTACCTTCGTACCTTAACTTCTTCGTGCTTATCTATTTTCATCTGTCTAATATTGGTGATACGCAGTACCTACTATATTAAAGTCTAATACAATTTTATTTATATGGCAAAACAACGTTTGCCGGGTCAGCTAAGTGAGTCATAAGACTCATAAGTCATAAGTGTATGTATATCGGTTATAAATTAATAATTTTCAGTATTGCTTTTCGTATGAGTATGTTTTTGTTCCCAAGGATGGAATTATTTTATTTGCTTATGAATGAGTAAACTTTATTGTATGTAACTGATGGTTTTCCTTACTGGTTTCCATTACTAGTATTAATTCACAGAATGTTGCCTTAGGTCCCGTTGCTCGAAGCTTGGTTACGTTAAGTTTAGGACATTAGTACTATTATATATTCTGTGGTTTAGGGTTAAATTATGGTTCAAGTAAAATTAACCGGCGCGGCGGTCAAATTCAAAAAGCGTTGTTGAAGCAGCGGTTACTTTAGCGAGCAGTCAAATTACAGATTTAACGGCGGTTAAAATAACCGACAGGGTGGGGGTGGTTTATTTTGACATTAGAAATTAAGGGAAGGTTAATGAAATTGTACAGATAACACTTTTGATAAGATAACCAACGTATTTTACTTTTACCGATGTCAATATTGACAACAGTTAAATTTTAACTTTTGCTTTACTGTAATGTACGAGCAACCGGACCTTAAACCATTCGGCTATTCAGAGTTCCGTCCGAATGATCTAGATTTGGTTATTGTTTCCAGAGCAGTTTATTCAAGACTTTATATAGGTAAAAATGATTTCTCTACTCAGATCCCTAGAAAGCATAAAAGTACTTATTAGTAGTAACTTGTAAAAGCAAAGCGATAGCAAAAATCTCGCAATTATTGCTCTAAAAGCGGAAATCGCAGCAAGCTTTTGCTGCTATGCTATATAGTACGAATTTGCGATTTTAGAGCAATAATTGCGAGATTTTAGCTATCGCTTGGCTTTTGCAAGTTACGTGATAAGCCTTCAATCTCAGATCGCAAGCAGCACGGCCTGAGAGAGAAAAAAGCAATATCATGCGCATTGCTCTGTTGTTTGTTTTTGAAAGGGTTTTCATAAAAGCGGCTGGGGGCCCTGTATATCCTCGGGGCCCTGGGCTTAAGCCCATCAAGCCCTTAGGTAGATCCGCCCCTGTCGGGGCTCATATCTAATTGATAGGTACATAGTGCCCAAGTACGGCTGTACAATCATTAAGCTTAAGATGCATCATTTGTAATACTGGGCTTTTGAAGTTTATAAGTAAACTAGCTGACCCGGCAAACGTTGTTTTGCCATATAAATTTTATTGGACACGAACTTCGTATCAACTGCCTGACACAATGTCACTTATTAAAAAAAAGAAATCCTAACCGGCAAAAATGTCAGTGATTACATACTCTTTGACATACCTTCTCTTTGGAAGCTGCTAAGAAATGAGAGTTGTGTGAAGTATGACAGCTTAACGGTTTTCTATACAAAATTACCACTATTATTTTATAATTTTCCTGGATAAAAAGTAGCCTATGTTACTCTCCAGCTCTCAAATTATCTCCTTACCGGAAATCTCGTCGATCCGTTGCTCCGTTTTGACGTGAAAGACGGACAAACAAACAAACAAACAAACAAATAAACAAACAAACAAACACACTTTCACATTTATAATATTAGTATGGATTAGTATGGATGTATTGTAATATTGTATGGTTTGGGAACAACTTTCTTTTTCTGAATGTCCTTACTTCTGTACAAACTAATTTCTTGCGCCCATTCGTTTAATTTATTTAAATAAAAAAAAATACTTTCCGACTTTGATTTTTTTTATTTAAACTACCTAGTAGTCTGGCAGAATTAGACCAAAAATAAGAGTGAAGGTACGTTAATTCGCGAATTAATGTATCTTCGAATGTCTAAATTGACCAGACTATAATGTGACATTAGCCTGCTCTACTGCAGGATGTTAATCTGACACCTATTTCCAACTGTAATCTTGTTCCTAATAAATAAATTTATTATTATTATTTATATGAATTGTAATGATTAAGATTTTTTTAGATTCTATCTATTCATTCATGTGCCCTTTTAATATTGTATAGGCTAGTTAATTGAAATAAATATATTTGAATTCATTATTATTATGTTTATCATCAGAGGAAAGAGAAAACTGCTGCCAAAAAATTAAATAAGGGAGAAAGTTATCTTAATCTTTATTGATATTTTGGCACTTAAGTAAGCAGTTTTCCATTGCCACCGACGACAATATGATTCAAAGATTTTTTTTAGTAGGAATTAACATTAAAATTTATATTTGCAGTCCAAATTTATATAAGTAGATATTTTTCTTACCTTGCCTCGATTCTGGTCAAGGTTGCATCAATTGAAGTCATTGACCGAGCTATTTCTTGCAAGACTGCCAAAATACCTGTGGCAGCCTCGGCCCGAATCCTAGAGGACTCGGCAACAGCCTGTCTTGCCGCTTCCTGTGTCAGAGCATTGGTACGTCGTCGAAGCCTCCTACGACGCACAGCACCAGCAGTGCGCTGTGCATCAGGAGCTGAAGCAGGCTGTTGCACATCCACCTCAATAGGTTGGGGCTCTACCACTTCAACTGAACCAGGCTCTTGTACATCAATCTCAATGTGTTGGGGCTCAACCACTTCAAATGAACCAGCAACTGGAGCATCAACATAATTAAAATAATCGTGATGTGCTAATGCATCATCAAGTTGTTGGACTTGTTGGCTCTCTAGTGGCTCTTCGTTGGCGTTCTCTGGCGTTGGTAAAATTGACTGAAATTTAAATATGATTCAAATTAGTGCTACCTACCTAAGTACAAAAAATATTTTACAATGCACTTGCTCGAAAAGAGCGTTTTCCAAGCAGCAAAATTGTGCGCAAAGTGCCACTTTTCCGTTGTAGTTTTAGTGCTTTTTACTTTTCAGTTTTTTTTTAATTTTTAACTCCTGTCGTCAGTCCGACCAAAGAGTTTTTAAGTTTTCGAAAGTCAAAAGTTTTAGGCAATTAATGATTTTCTTTAATCTAATAGGTACATGAAACCGGATACTTTACGAAATGTGTTATTAATTATTTTAGATTTATCATGATGATGATGAAGGCAGCAATTACTATATCATTCGCCTAGACCATTTCGGCTACTCCGGCGTTCAAAAGTTAAAGCATGTATTTTTTATTTCCTCGCACAATGCATAGTAAAACATTGTATGATACACATGCGTAAATATGATTTCAGATTCGTGTCGATTAATACAGAATCTAGCTCGTGAATAAAAATGACACTCGTCGGAAATCACCGACTTTCCACACTTGTATCATAAATAGCTATAGCAGCATGTTGTTTCATATACAAGTTTATCAATGTGTGCTTTAAAAAAATTTACTTACATCATCAAAAAGTTCAACTTGTATACCGGACATTCCCTGACCATAATCTTCACCAGTAATCAGTAAAAACTTCCTTTCTATTTCAGTAAGTGGTGGTACCTCAGAGCGACCACCACCAGTTTGGTTCTGGGATGTCCGAACATCTGCGGCTCTTCTTTTTAATTTGGCCTTGTAGTCCACCCAGTACTAGAACAAAAAAGAAAATTATAAAATTCTTGGAACATTACACTGCATATTTTGCTGACTAACCCCTCGGTACATACCTTTGACCATGCCTTCCAGTCTTTGACTGCACCGTCTCCTTGAGCATTCAAATTTGTTGCTGCATCTGTCCACTTCCTACGGGCGTACTCCCGTGCCTGGGCAGCCTTGTTGTGGCCTAAAGCCACATCTCGATTAGTATTTAGAAACTCCCACAGGATATCTATTTGGGTTGCTGACACCCTGCGTCGAGATGCAGGCTCAGAGTTGTTTGTTGACCTAAAACAAACGACGGAATATCAGTTACAATAGTCAATTTTATTTTATTGCAAGTACCTAGTTAACTCGATAACGTAAGTAGGTAAGTAATTATTTATTCAGTGCTGCATGTATTTATAATAAACGAGTAACTTACGGCGGCGGCCGTGCCATTATGATGAGTGAAGGAAGCGTTTGATATAATAATTGAAATAAACGTTCGTGGAGAACTAACTATAATGTAAACTCACGCAACTTAACTAACTAACGCAACTTAAACTAACTAACTAAAACTAACGTAATAACTCTAAAACTCTTGAGCGCGGCGCCACCAAAAAGTTAAAATCACAAGTTAAAAATGTATGGCGCCACCACTGTTGCGGGGTTGCCCGAGCGAGCGTTTTTTTTTATTTTCTTTCGGCTTATAATATTGGTAGCTAGCAACATTAACTTAAACTATTTATCGTTCGGAAACTATAGGTACTAATTTTGAAGTGACGCTTGCTTACAACTTTGACAAGAAGAATAATAACCAATTTTTTACACTGCCGTTTAATTTTATTTCCAAAAAACATCTTGTTTTAGGTTTCCCTTTGTATTGTTATGGTATTTTATTTATAAAATGTTACTTTATTACGAAACGGTATCTACCGGTAAAAAATCGTATTTGGTTTCCAAACGCACACAACATTTTAGCTTGACAGGCCAGAGACAACGGTCAATGCTTAGCAGGTTAATCTCAGGCCTGCTACTTTTGGCTCATGGTACGATTAGCAAGAAGTTTATTTTAAACCTTGCAACAAAACTGCCCTGCATTTGTTTTTGGTTTCCGAACGTTACTCGCAACTAATGTTTTTTTTTACAAATGTGTTTGAAGCTTTGGTTTCAAGTTGGAAAAGTGACTAATTTCAACAAACAAAGTTAACACAGTTACTTAGACCCGTTTCTAGAACGATACTCAAGTGGAGATCTCTTCTTAAGCTTAGTTAGAAAGGGATGCGAAAACATGCACCGAATACATTCATCCCTTGCTTGCTAACTATACTTGAGAAGAGATCTCCACTTGAGTGAGTGTCGTTCTTTAATACGGACGGACTTCTCCACGAACGAAGAAAAAAGCGCTCGGAGAACGCTTCACAATAATGCAGCAGTAACCTACTTGACACGGTTTGTTGTGCCATGGAATGCCCCCAATGTCCCCCACAGCCACAGGTTTTTCAGAGAAGCCGGTGGCAAAAAAGGATAAAGCAGACAATACCTAAAATAAATTATTTAAATGTTACAAAGTTCGAGAAAATAAGAATCTTGTAAGACTCTTGTTTTAATTTTTGAATGGGTAGAACTCAACTCACTCACTCTTGCCTGAACGGATTAATCTATAGATTTCGTTGCTGCTGCAGTATCAGCCCCCGGATTCACAAACCGTTGGAAACGCTCCCGACAGCGGAATGTATGCACTGTCTCTGTCACTCACTATAGAATAGGCAAAAACAAAGCACAGAATTCAAATCAGATTCTGTTTCCGGTGGTTCGTGAATCAGGGGGCATCAGAGGTCTAACCTCTCAAGTCCGCGACCAGATTCGGGACGCGTCAAATAAGGTGCGTCTGGCAGCCGACCCGAATCGGGATTGTCAAGTGGTCAAATTTTTTGCGCCAATTTAAGCGGCTCTACCACTAGTTATCCTTGTTGCACTTAAAGAATACTCATAGAATCATAAAAAGAATAGAGTAGGCTAGCATTCAAGCGATAATACGCACAAGTTTCGATGTTGAAGTTCATTCAGTCTTCGCCCGAGTAAACTGATGGCAGTTCGGGCGTGTGTTTTGTGTGTGTTTTTTTGTGGTTTTTGCAGTGACTTAATTGTTCTTTCATAGAAAACTTATTTAACCACGATATCTGAGTAAGTAATCTACCTCTTCTGCCTCTCAATACTTTTTGTTTGTTGTGATAAGTGTGCGTTTTTCACTAATTCAACTTCACTTGTTTTTTTTACTTTACTTTCCTCTAAATTTACGCTAGAACTTTTTTTAAATTATGAATGAGTTTAAATGCTTATCTATGGGAAATTTTATGTTAAATCCAAATATATATAGAAGTCAGTAGATATTCTAACAAATTATCGAGTAATCTTCAAAAGAAATTGTAGAGTTTGATACTTGGAGTGGGAAGCCGAATTAGTAATAATACAACCATTCAAAGATGCAATCATCGTAGCCGCCATTATGAGAGAGAGCATCCTAGACTTCCTGTCAAATCCAGTGTTGCCATAGATTCAACCACAGATTAAGCTAACACTACATCCCTTCTCTCAAGATGTTGCCACTGATGAACTTTATTTAAATTAAAATACAACATGATTAATAGTACAAAAACAATTAGTGAACATAATCATTTAACCATACAGGTTTCTTTCTTTGTCTGATAGGACGAGAAACTATATTAGTATCATCACCAGAAGTAGAGTCATCATTAGCATGATTACTTACAATAGTTTCATCATATAAATTATCATTATTTGCATTTACACTTTGATTATTACTTCTATTACAATTACTGTTGTTTATATCTAAGGCAGAATAACTGTTATCTCTATTAAAATTGGAATCTTGATGTACATATGGAGCAGGAATTAAATACCACCGATTCCTTCTATAATTGCCTTTTATAGTTTCAATTATATATGATCTATAAGCCAGTTGCTTTATAATTTTTCCATAAATCCTTAAATCAACTATCCATACCCTATCCCCCACATTAAGATCAGACAACTGTTTTGTTCTATGGCGTTTGTTATAATAGTAAGCTTGTTTTTGTTTAATTTGAGTATTTTTTACAATAACATTCTTTGACTCTTTAGTTTCCAATTGAGACGCAATAATTGGTAAATGAGATCTTAACTTTCTCCCCATCAAAAGTTCGGCTGGAGAAAATCCATTTTCTAATGGAGTAATTCTATATGCAAGTAATGCTTTATCTATTTGATTAGTGTTTTTTTTTATTAAAGTCTTTGCTATTTTCACTGCATTTTCAACAAAACCATTAGACTGACTATGATATGGCGAACTAGTAATATGATTAAAATTATAGTCTTGGGAGAACTTCTTGAAACCTTCTCGAAATTGAGGGCCATTGTCTGATCTAAATGTTTCACAAATACCATATCTTGAAAATAATTCCTTAATCTTACTAATTATCACTTTTTCTGTCGAAGAGCTAAGTTCAAAAATTTCAAAAAATTTTGAATAATAATCTGTCACAATAAGAAACCATTTTCCATAGAAAAATAGGTCTGCAGCAATAATTTGCCATGGCCTTGTAGGTGGTGATTGTTCTTTACAAAAAGTATTTACAGGATTAGACCTATGCTCTACACATTCAGGACAATTACGAATCAAGTTTTCAACTTGTGTACTAAGGCCTAACCACCAGACTGCCATCTGAGCTCTACGTCTACATTTAACTATTCCTTGATGACCCAAATGGATACATTCCAAAACCTCTTTATGCATCATAGCTGGTATGACAATCCTAGATCCTTTTAATAGGATATCATTATTCAAACTCAAATCAAACCTATATTGAAAATAAGGAAGTAACTCAACAGATATTTTATTCTTTTCTGGCCAACCCTCCAGACAATATTTTTTTAATAAAGTGCAAATATGGTCCATTTCCTGTTCCTTCCTTATTTTTTTTAAATACACATCAGATATGGGTAAATTTTTTACAATAAAATTAACATATAAATCACAATCATTATGATTATTTCCTTTAGTCTCATTGTCAAGCAAGGGTGCTCTTGATAATGAATCAGGCAAAATCAAATCTTTTCCAGGAATGTAATTTATTTCATAGTTGAATCTCATTAACCTTATTCTAAACCTTTGTAATCGTGGAGTTAAATCATCTAGATTTTTAGTTTGCAGTATTTGTAATAAAGGTTTGTGGTCCGTTTCAAAAATTATTTTTAAGCCCGTTATATATTCATAAAATTTCTCAGCTGCCCATGTCAGAGCCAAAGCTTCTTTCTCGATTTGCGAGTACCTTTTTTCTGTATCATTCATAGTTCTAGAAATGTATGCAACAATTTCCTTTTGATTTTCTTTCCCTACTTGCATAAGACAGCCTCCTAAGCCATATGAACTAGCATCTGCACTTACTATAACTTGCTTATTGGGATCAAAATATGCTAAAATTGGAGTGTCACATAAAATTTGTTTTATTTTAACAAATGCTTGTTCTTGATCTAATCCCCACAAAAAATCTACATCTTTCTTAAGTAAGTTATTTAAAGGCTCTAAATTATTCGATTTATCTTTTAAATGCCTTGAAGCAAAATTTACCATACCTAAAAATCTCTGAAGTTCAGTTTTATTTTCTGGTTTGGGAAAATTTTGTATAGCTTTAACTCTATCGGAATCAACAGCAATCCCATTAGCAGACAAATTAAATCCAAGAAATTTTATTGTGTTCACCCCAATCACACATTTGTCTAAATTAACCGTTAAACCTTCATCAGACAAACGTTTCAAAACTTCTCGTAAACAATCATCATGACCTTGAACAGTACTATGATATATTAAAATATCATCAACATGAAATATTACATTGAGGCCTTCCAATATTTTTGAGAATTTAGCAACAAAAAACTCGGTAGAACAATTTAATCCAAAAGGTAGTCTTTTATATTTAAATCTACCAAAAGGGCAAATAAATGTTGTTAGTAACTGACTCTCTTCATCTAAAATTAATTGATGAAAACTTTTAGTAATGTCAATTTTTGAAAAATATTTAGCACCCTTAACTTTCGCTAGAGTGTATTCTACTTTTGGGACAGGAAAATAAGGGCGCATCACACTTTTGTTGAGTTGCGTATAGTCACAACATAATCTGATTTCTTTTTCATTCTTTTGTACAACTACTATAGGAGAAACCCATTCAGTTACCTGTTCCACTGGCTCTATAATGTTTAATTGTTGTAACCTTTTTAGTTCATTTTCTAATTTTGGCAGCAAAGCAATAGGGACCACTCTAGGAGTAGATTGAACAAAAGGTTTAGCATCAGGCCTCAACTTGATAGAAATCACATCCTTAAACTGACCCAAATCCTGTAACAGTAAAGGAAATTCTTTATTTATATTTACAGTACTAATAGACTGCTCCTCATTAATCTCTTTTAAGTTAACCGTTAAAATATTCAGTTTCTTACTTGCTATTCTACTCAAAATTGGCTTTTTTATTGATTTTAATACATAAATTTTTGTAGAATATGAATATTTATTATGAGTTAATGTTACTGGTAGGTAACCTAATATTTCAAGACTTCTACCATCAGCTGCTTTTATATATAAATCTGGAGACTTCAGTTTGCAAACAAACTGCTCTGGAATAAATGATAATGGGACACATGCAATATCTGCACCTGAATCAATTAAAAATGAACCTACTTTATTAAATTCTTTTATATAAATGTTGCAAAACCAGGCACAATCCTCTTCATAATTACCGCTACCTATAGTCCATAAAAACTTACTTTCAGTATTACCTTTGTCTTGTGTTTCTTCACTTTCTTCTAAAGACCTCACTTTCACAGCTTTTTTGCATAATTTTGCATAATGTCCCTTTATATTACATTTGAAACACTCAATGTTTCTAGCAGGACATTTAAATCTGGGATGAGAGTCGTAGCCACAATAAGAGCAAGTATCTTGAAACTTCTTATTGTTTTTTATCACATTTATTTCTTCTTCTTTATAGAGTTCTCTCGTTTGTGTTCTTTGTATATCCCATTCTCTCAATATTTTTATTGTTTCCTCTAAATCAAGATCACTCTTCATTTGTAGTTTCTCCGATAGTTTTTTATCTAAAATGCCTGCTACTAATTTATCCCTTATAATTTCTTGTTTTGTAATTTTTTCAAATTCACAGTTCAATGCTAATTGGTATACATTCTTTATAAAATCATCGGTAGACTCACCTACCATTTGCATTCTTCTGTTAAATATCGTTCTCAGAAAAACAAGGTTTCTTCTAGGATTAAAATATTCATCAAATTTCGAAATTAATTCTTCAAATTTATCAGTCTTTCCAACTTGATTGACAATCTCCAAGCTTTCCTCACCCATGCAATACAACAACAGATTGCACTTTTCTTTGTCACTTCTTACGCCAGTTAGTAATAAGTATTGTTCAAATCTTTGTAGCCATCTCGGCCACGAACTTATATCTCGAAAATCAAATTCCTTAGGAGGATTTACATTAACATTTTGGTGAGTCGCTAAATGTGCAACCGGCAATGGTGCCAATGGTTGACTTCTTGTCGGATTCACAGGTTCATCCATGACTTATCTCTTTTTCACTGAGTTGGTACTTACTATTGATTATTGCCACCGCTGTCACCATGTAGAGTTTGATACTTGGAGTGGGAAGCCGAATTAGTAATAATACAACCATTCAAAGATGCAATCATCGTAGCCGCCATTATGAGAGAGAGCATCCTAGACTTCCTGTCAAATCCAGTGTTGCCATAGATTCAACCACAGATTAAGCTAACACTACAGAAATCACCTGTTCCCACCTGTGAGAGGCCCCGTCAGAGGCCCCGCGGGGAGGTGAGCCAGACGGGTGAAACGGCACGCGCGCACCGAGCCAGTAGAGAGGCTATAGGGTCCCGAAACCAAAACCAAAACCTCCGAATAAAATCCATTTTGTCGTAAACTTCCAATGGATTGCTTTGTTCTCGTATTAGTTTACGCCACGATTTTTTCTTTCTATTGCGGAAAGCTTTCGTCCTCCAAAATCACAGAATTGCTTGATCATTAATTTAATAACGAACAAAATTATCAGGGGTATTCCACTTATCAAAGATCTTTAATCGTCCTCGTCCAATTTCTTTGATCAAATATTTGAGATAAGTGGAATACCACCCTTAGCAGGCTTTATAAAGCTGCTTGAGACCAACTTTTTAAAAACTGCTAATTATGACAGTTTGGCAGGCCTGCTGGCGTGCGAAAGTGAGCTCATGGTACGTTTAGCAACGCTGTTTGACCGGTGAACGTCTAGGACTAACAGCGCTGCTATTGTTATGGTTCATGGTACCGATAAGCAGGGCAGTTTTTTTTAAGGCTTAAAAATAACTGCTATAAGAGCTTGTGGTAAGCCCCCAGATCATTAACGAAACGTGATGTCAATATCAACATAAGTTAAGGTCAGAGGATTCTCACACCTAATTAGATAATAGGTCATCCTCCTGCCCTATCCCATGAAGGTAAAGAGACACGACACGATGTCTACTAATTAGTAAAAATGCAAAAAAATAATTGTTTTATTAAATTAAACATTAAAAAAAAATTAAATAAGTACATCATAAATGGACCACAGGACACTTCGTGGGCTTCAGGCACAGCGGTGACACTCCGTGTCCGTGAGAGTGCGAGCGCCGGTGACGTTTAGCCGACGCTAGGGTTGATACGAAATGGAATATAGACTAATGCCAAAGAAGGTTACGTGTAGGATGTTATATAATTTGTGTAAGAATATTTAGGTAATGAAAGACACGTTCAATTTTCAATAAACTAACTAGCGATAATTTACGAATGACTTATTTCGAGTCGAAAATACTTTATTAGAATATGTTCAGGAATACGTAGGTATATCTCGGTAAACAAGTATTATTCTGGTGAAACCGAAGGTTTTGTCTGTGCAGTTATGGGTAAGGTTGTGATAACGAATAACTACCGAAAGTATATCCTAAGGGATGGCACAGTGGATGTATAGCCTAGCGTGCCATCGTCCGGGTGAATCCCTTAGACATATAATCTCCGGTTGTTCTCGTCTTGCAAACGGCGAGTATTTGCATAGACATAACCAAGGATAATACAGCAACAACTTGTTCTGAAACATAATCTTGTGGCATCCGAGGTGCCGAACTACAATATGCACCAGAACAGGTTCTTGAAAATAGCCATGCCACATTGTATTGGGATCGATCTATCATTAGTATCATTACAGACAGGCAGAACTATTGTAGCATTAGCTACAATACAACAATATCAGGCTTATTAAAGCCTGATATTGTATTGATAGATCGACATGAACGCTACGCAATAATTGTTTATATATGTCGCTGTTCCCCATGACATGACAAGTTGACGACAACCTTGGGAAAGCTGAAAAAGATAAAGAAAACAAATATCTTGATTTAGCTCACGAGATTGTTGACATGTGGGACATTGATTCAGCAATTGTTGTTCCGATAGTCATATCTGCCCATGGTCTGATAGCCAAGAGCCACGATAAACACCTTAAGAGGCTTGCGTTAGGTGGAAGGATCGGGAGTCAGATGCAGAAGGCAGTACCTACTTCTGTACACGGCCCGTGTCTGTCTCTGGATCCTTAACCATCGGTAGCCGGGACCCTGATCTTGCTACCGTTGGGGAACTGCATTTTTGTATTTTTAAATGTTATATTTTTTAATGTTTTATATTGTAAAAGTAAAGTAAGTAAGTAAAAGTAAATTTAGAAATATAATTCTGTAAGTATTTTAAATGTAATAAAGGGAATAATAATAATAATTTATGTACGTAAAATAAGCTACTAACAGTGCGACACAGTTAATGTGTCCGAATAAAATACTAAATCGTCCAAAGAAAATACTAAGTTAGCGACAAAAATACTGAGTGAGTGAATCAATAATCGCCCAAATAAAAATTAGTCCTCTCAATAATTATTTATTATCGACTGAATTTTAACAACTTTCGCATTTTTTGGCTTCCTAGTAGTTTCCATTTGAATGTATGAAGATTGCGCCAGCCCTAGGCCAAGGCATTCACCGACTGCCCGTTCCCCGCCCCGCGCGCCTCTCACGACCCCCGCTCACATCCAGACACCCACACATAGCCGCAAGCGATTTTACGTGCACACATGCTTAAGTGTCGTTTCTTTTCGCGTAAGTGTATATATTCTTTGCTTCAGGTGCAGTATTTCCGTACATGAAAAAGAAACACATATTAATACAAATCACACAATTATACATTTCAACTATCTAACAATCACTATTATAAAACATCCTAAAATCCTATCCTATTTCTATCCCTATTATAAAATGAATCTATAAAAGAAAATTTGTTTTTACATTTAATTTTATATGTAACAAATTTAATTCGTTTCTTATTTCGTAAAGAACTAATATTACATAACGAACTTATATTGGATTTCGAAATCCTATTCATATTCGACTTTTCAAACTTTTTCGCGCCTTTCTTCATTTTACTGTCATTCCTATTTTTATTCATAAAAAAACTTTTTAATTTAGGAATGACATGCGAACTTTTTTCTGACATATTACTTTTTCGAAAATTACTTTGACATCCGTCATTCGAGACATCTATCACTTGTGACTGTTGTGACTCATTGTCATCAATGTCAATCGATGTCAACATAAAATTCATGTCAACATTAAATTCAAAATTAAATTTTTTGTAAATTATACAAAATTTTTCAAAATTCAAAATTATGCTATTCCTGCTAAGAAAATCACAACCCAACACTATGTTTGGTACAATGTCCCTTACAACAACGAATCGCTGTGTAAACAACACGTTATCTATCAAGAAACATACATTAGTTTTCCCTACTATTGAAAGTTTTCCACCACTCACATTTCGTAGTTCAGCGTTCACCATGTCCACACTGAGACCTAGACTGTCTACTACCGTCTGTGATATTACCGACACACTCGCACCGGTGTCCACCAAGGCGTCTATTTTCTGACCACGACACTCAATAGATAAAAACGGCGTACGCTTACTTGTGTTGTGATTGTCCTGCACCAACGTCAGCTGCATACAATCCTCTTCTCTACTTACAATAATATTATTATTAGATTGTGGGGACGTCTCAGTCGTCCTCCAAGATGATGTCGTGATGGGCATCATCGGGGCTTGAGCTCTAAAATCATTCAATTCACTTGCATCATACAAATCATGGGGTTTTTCGTTTGGCATGCGAGAGGCACATTGATTGGGAGTTGGCACATTCTCTAACTCCGGCACAAAATAAACACATTGATTAGATTTATCACCACTGCTAGAATCACACATATTAGGGGCACATTCCTCGAAGCACTCAAGGTTATACAACTGTCTCACTACTTTTTTTAAATGCGTTTTGTCGACGTATATTTGCGACATCAATTTGCTGCGTGTGACAACGTCGGTTGTCCGCAGGAATTGTTGTATGAACAACTGTTCTGTAATTGCGTTCCCAGCACGAGCGGCTAATATCTCCAACGCATACAGATATTCCAACGAATTTTCGTTGAAATACTGCTTTCTCGCAAAAAATTCAGCAAGTGGGTCCGATACAAGACCAAACTCCCTGATAAACTCCTTCTTCATTTCGTCGTAGTCTTTCACCATATCGACGATCTTATCGTAGAAATAGCGGGCTGCGCCCGTGCAGAAAGCTCCGACGACGATTTTCTTGGCCTCGCCTTCGTAGCCTTGCAGAGCCGTCATTATTTCGTAGCTCCGAAAAAAAACTTCGACATCTCCGTGGATGCCGTCGAACAATAAGACCTCCATGGCCTTCCTAGCCTATCTTGGGAATCTGCAACACATAAACACCGTATAATTGCGTTCTACGTAATTCGTTCGCGCCTAACACCATGAGAAGCCCTACACTGGGATTCTATTAAATAATAAATGTAATATCGATATAAATCTTTACTGCGGCACCATGGCCGATATATTCTATATCTACTACAACACGCGCCCGCGGAATCGTCTAGACTAAAAACAAACTACTCGCGTTATGACAACGCATTCTATATTTTTGAATACTGATTTAAACATAAATCAATCATAGACAATGCAAGGAGGTATCATATCTTAACAATATGATACCACAGTACCTATAAAACCTACTACGTATTTATTACAGAGAGAAGGCTTCATTCATAGAACCAGCCCAACAAGCAAAGTAATCCTATAAGGATTGATTATAAGTCTGCCTCTACTAATAACATTCTTGTAAAGGATTTGTTGTAGACACTTTTACTTATAATATCATTTGACAAGTCGTAATATACTCAAAAGCATCAGTTTTTATATATCTATCTTATAGCTTGCTACAAGACTAAAGTTTAAAGCATTTATAGGATACTTTTACTAGTAATAGCATTTCACAAGCATAGACATTCTTAAGAGCTTTTGCTTTTATATCTCAGTCTTGTAGTTAGCTGCAAGAGTATCTTATAGGACACTTTAAAGAATAAGTCTCCTATAATTATTTTTGGTAAGACTATATAGTCCTGATTAATATTTTGATCTAATAGTAGCATGTTGTGAGTAGAACAAGATTTATAACACACTTCTCTGAGATTACTATAAGTTTGCACTGCTATAGTTTTGTTTGAGACTTTTTTAAATCTTATTATACTCATCAAGAACGTTATGAGATCAAAAAAGCTTACGAGCCACTAGATCAAGCACTTAACTAGTAAACATCTGCCACTTTCTTGATTTCTCCATCCTCTTGAGGAAATAAGTTTAAATATAAATTTAAACTATTGGAAACGATTCAAAAGGAGCGGTGGTTACAAAAGAAAAGTGACAAAAACGTATGATGAGTTAGTGAAGACGGTGGGGTTGGGTGGCCATTTGGAGAATAAATCCGACAAGATCAGAAAGCAAACAAAGCTCTTCTAGTGTGAATTCAGGTGAACTGACAGAGGGTTCTGCATATTATTCTATCAGCAATATTTTTTCTTCCTCATCTCACCACTCAGAAGGTGAAGAAGTTCAACATTGGAAAGAAGAACACCATTTTAAATGAATGAATGAATTCTAAAAAATTAGTCCTAAAAAGTGAATAAAAACATTAGTGTAAATAGATTTCAGGGAACCCTAATTTGTTTCAAAATGGAGAAGAGTTATCTGGACCAAAACTACTACAAGCACTAATTTACCTATAATGGTTCTACAAAGTACTTAATGCAGTTTAATTTTAAAACATGGCGAATTTACATAAGAATTTGATTAAATAAAATTTTTACAATATTGTCCTACGTGCTTATTTTCGAGGGGCATTGGTGAAACTAACCAAATTACTGTACATATTTACAGTAAAAATTAATTCCCCATCCTCCCATTCACATACATTACAAATACTTACTACAATGTATTGTTATTTCTATAATAAAAGCAAGTGTATTTACTTACACAATTTAACTTTAATCACAAAATAACAAGGAACAATATTAACTTATAAAATTTACTTCTAAATACATTAGCTAATTACACTATAAAGTAGATTGCATTAGTAACATACTTGTGTAATATAATAATAAGAGCGTTTGTGCTTATAACTGTTTAGTCTTAGATTATTATAGAAGCAATTGCTTTTCGCGAACGCTTCCTCAAGTATGCTATAGGGCTTAGTGACAGTCTTTAAGCTGGTTATAAGATAATTACAGAAATAATAGCTCCTATAACTGCGCCCAAATCCAGGTTTGTAGCATACTACAAGTTTCTTATAAGGGAGGTTAGAAGTAGTCTTGAAGATAGCTATAAGAACTGATTTTGCTAGTTGGGAGTCTACTTACTACATACAGTCAGTCATCGCGTTTGACATTGGCGAAAATGCCGCCGATGTCCAGACAGTTGTAATACTGTAAGGGTTGTCACGCGTGAGACTTCGCCGAAAAAAAGAAGTTACATTTTATACATCTTGCTTGACTAACTTACTAAAATGGTATAAAGATATGGCGAAGTTCACAGGTTTATATTGTGACTAGCCTTCCGCCCGCGGTTTCGACCGCGTGGACTGCACGAGAACGAGACGTTATCCTATGGGAATAATATGATGGCGGCCAACTTTTTTGTTTGTGGCCGATTTTGATGAAACTTGGTTTTTATTTTAGTACTATTTTGACAAGAAAACTGCAACGCAATGATAAAATTTTTGAAAAATCCAAGATGGCGGCCAACTTTTTTATTTATCGGGCGATTTTGATGAAACTCAGTTTTTGGTACTATTTTGACAAGAAAACAGCAACACAATGTTAAAATAATTAAAAATCCAAGATGGCGGCCAACTTTTTTGTTTCTTGGCCGTTTTCGATGAAACTCGGTTTCTGGTACTATTTTGACAAGAAAACAGCAAAGCAATGATAAAAATATTAGAAATCCAAGATGGCGGCCAACTTTTTTGTTTGTTGGCCGATTTTGATGAAACTCAGTTTTTGGTACTATTTTGACAAGAAAACAGCAACACAATGTTAAAATAATTAAAAATCCAACATGGCGGCCAACTTTTTTGTTAGTAGGCTGATTCTGATGAAACTCTGTTTCTGGTACTATTTTGTCAAGAGAACAGCAACGCAATGTTAAAAATATTAAAAATCCAAAATGGCGGCCCACTTTTAAGTTTTTGGACCAATTTTGATGAAACTCGGTTTCTGGTACTATTTTAACAAAAAAAGAGCAACGCAATGTAAAACATATTAAAAATCCAAGATAGCGGCCAACTTTGTTGTTTGTGGGCCGATTCTGATGAAACTCGGTTTCTGGTACTATTTTGTCAAGAGAACAGCAACGCAATGTTAAAAATATTAAAAATCCAAAATGGCGGCCAACTTTTAAGTTTTTGGACCAATTTTGATGAAACTCGGTTCCTGGTACTATTTTGACAAAAAAACAGCAACGCAATGTAAAACATATTAAAAATCCAAGAAAGCGGCCAACTTTGTTGTTTGTGGGCCGATTTTAATGAAACTCGGATTTTGGTTTTATTTTGACAAGGAAATAGCAACGCAATGTCAAAAATGTAAAAAAAAATAAAGATGGCGCCCAAATTTTTGTTTATCGGCCGATTTTGATGAAACTCAGTTTTTGGTACTATTTTGACAAGAAAACAGCAACACAATGTTAAAATAATTAAAAATCCAAGATGGCGGCCAACTTTTTTTTTTCTTGGCCGTTTTCGATGAAACTCGGTTTCTGGTACTATTTTGACAAGAAAACAGCAACGCAATGATAAAAATATTAGAAATCCAAAATGGCAGCCAACTTTTTTGTTTGATGGCCGATTTTGATGAAACTCAGTTTTTGGTACTATTTTGACAAAAAAACTGCAATGCCATGATAAAATTTTTGAAAATTCCAAGATGGCCTTCAACTTTTTTGTTAGTGGGCTGATTCTGATGAAACTCGGTTTCTGGTACTATTTTGTCAAGAGAACAGCAACGCAATGTTAAAAATATTAAAAATCCAAAATGGCGGCCAACTTTGTTGTTTGTGGGCCGATTTTGATGAAACTCGGTTTTTAGTTTTATTTTGACAAGAAAATAGCAACGCAATGTCAAAAATGTAAAAAAATTAAAGATGGCGCCCAAATTTTTGTTTGTTATCCGATTTTGATGAAACTCGGTTTCTGGTACTATTTTGACAAGAAAACAGCAAAGCAATTTTAAAAATGTAAGAAATCCAAGATGGCGGCCAACTTTTTTGTTTGTGGGCCGATTTTGATGAAATTCGGTTTTTGGTACTATTTGGATAAGAAAATAGCAACGCAATGTCAAAAATGTAAAAAATTAAAGATGGCGCCCAAATTTTTGTTTATTGGCCGATTTTGATGAAACTCGGTTTTTGGTACAATTTTGACCAGAAAACAGCAACGCAATGTTAAAATTATAAAAAATCCAATATATTTATTTATTTATTTTTTTATTTTATTTATTTATTTCCAAAAACAACATTTAACCCAAATACATAAAATTCTTATAAGCTAATATTAACTATAGATGTTAATTAATTTTTACGTATAGGGAACCAGAAATTTTTAACAGCGGCCACTGCACAAGACTCTAGGCCTGAATCGCAGGAACCATTACAATTATAAAGTTACAGTTACCGGCTGGTTCGAGACAAGATAAAACAATATGGTACATTACAATTCTATTCTATTCTCAAATTAAATTATTATTATAATTAAATGTATTTATACGAGGGCGTGTGTGTGTATGTGTGTGTGTGTGTGTGTGTGAGTGTGACGCGTTAATAGCAGGCAGTCAACAAATTTTCTACTTCATCATAGTCAAGGGTCTTTAACCACTCCTGTATGGAACGCTTAAATTGTTTTGCAGTAAGCTTTTTTACGTTTTTTACCTCTCTGACTGTTTGGTTATATACAAAAATGTGTGAATATGGAGGAAAACGTCTGGCAAAACTAGTAAGAGTAGTGGGTAAATTAATCCTAAAGGTTCTTCTTGCAAGGAGATTAGGGTATTCCGAAGAATTAATTATTCTACTATGTGTAGTGACAGCCACCTTGGTGATATAAAGTTGACGCACTCGGAGAATATCACTCTGCCTGTACAGCTCATCGGTAGAAATTCTGAAAGGTTTACGTAACATTACATTAACAGAGTGCAGTGCGATGCGCGCTCGGAAACGGACGCGCACAATTGCATAGGTGTCAAATTACTTATTTCGTAATTTACGTTTAGCGCGGCTTAGGCCGCTGCGCGTTTTCCTATCACTATGGGTTCCCAACAACTCGTAGTGAATGAAGTTTTGGCGTTCATCCAGAACGCGATCGATACCATGGACGAAGTCAGCATCGTGCAGATCTGCAAGTCGAACTTCAATGAAGCTGAGGTTTGCAGTGGCAAGGCGCTGCTTTTCCAGAGCATCGGGAAAGCCGATGTGATGCCATCTCGACGGAGAGATGGAGGTGTGAAGAGTCTCCAGGACATCATTACCGTGCTGAAGGAGACCGACCCTGACGACGTGCCGACATTCGTGGCGAAGGAGTTGCACAAGCTGCCCCCTGTCACATTCGACCACGTCGACGTCACCAGACTGTTGAAGGATATCACCTCCCTGAAAGCTAGTCTGGCTGAAGTTCAGTGTAAATTAGAGGCATCTGATAACACCATAAGTGAGTTACGTGCCCAGGTTGTGTTGTTAAGCAACACCGCTTCGGTAAGTAGGTCACCAGAGGCCACTAATGTGAACACTCGTCGCGGAGCGCAAAATGTATCCGTCAGCAGTTTCGTGTCGGCGCATATGGATACGTCACCCGCCGCCGCTGCAGTTAGTGATGCGCCGCACCCCGCCCCCCGCTCCGCCGCTTCGGCGGAGACGTCACGCGTGAGCACGTCGACCCCTCAACGTGCGTACGCTGCTGTCACCGCCGCCAACAAGCCTGCCAAACAACAACCAGAGCGGGCTACAACGGAGGGAAACAAACAACGGTCGGTCTCCAAAGGTATGCAACCAGCGCCTCGGAAACAGGATGCAGGATACGATGATGGCTTCACGACGGTGGAAAAGAAGAAGAAGGCCTCTCGTCGTAACCTGTGCGGCACTGCTCCGACTGGACACAACCACCTGCTGCGGCCGGCTATTCCGACAACGCTGGTGTATGTGTCCCGGCTTCATTACTCCACCAAACCTGAAGACATAGTGGAGTACATGAGAGTAAAGACCAAATTTACTCTGAGGGTCGAGCGGTTGGAGTCTCGCCACAATGTGAATTTCAACTCATTTGTGGTGAGGGTGCCGACCGACCATCTGTCGACCTTCATGAAAGAAGATTTCTGGCCGAAGGGTGTCTTGTTCCGCCGGTTTCGAGGTCGGTTGCCGGACACTGCATTGCGCTACACGTCGCCGTCGACACTACGTGTTAATAAATAGTTTTTTTTTAAGGAATATAATATTATATGTATGTTAGTCTGTAAGGTATTTATTATATGGGCCATATATTGTTATACTAATATTGTTGCCTGAAATAAATGGATTATGATTATGATTACTTTAAGTACTGCTCGTTGGGCTCTTTCTAATTCAATGAGCGTGGATTTAGCTACGCCGCCCCAAGCTGATATGCAGTAAAGCAAAGATGATTGACAGACAGCTTTGTAAACCATAGTGAGAGTCTCTCTACATGCAGAGTTCCGCAGCGACTTCATAATATAAATAGTTTTTCTAATTTTATTGGCTAGTGTTGATATATGTTGCTTGAAAGAAAAATTTTCATCCAGAATAATACCTAGATATTTGAGTGATTGTACTCTGTCTAAGGACGGGCAGGGGCAAAGATTTCCAGTCCCACTGCACAAGTGTAAGGTAAGTTCTGGTGTTTCTGTAGGTTTGGATGCACTAGTTTTATGGAAGGTCATGTATTTGGATTTATTTATATTTAAAGTTAAAAGATTACTTTTAAGCCAGTCAGAAATAATCGGAATGCCTTTATTCGCTGTCTCAAAAACGGTTTTCCAGGATGAATCATGAAATAAAACTACCGTGTCGTCCGCGTAGCATATCAACTCAGCATTCTGTAGATGTAGATTTAACATATCATTTATGTAAGCCAGGAATAGAATTGGGCCGAGGATGCTACCCTGGGGTACGCCGTATCTGACAAGAAGAGGGTCGCTCACAAGCGGCCCAATCTTCAAGCACTGATAGCGGCTAGTGAGATATGAGCTGAACCAGTCGTACGCCAGACCACGAATACCCATACAGTTTAGCTTTTGCAGAAGGATTGGGATCGAAACCGTGTCGAATGCCTTGGCTAAATCGAGGAATACACCAAGGCAGCAAGTGTTTTCATCCAATAAGGACGTTACTGTAGTGGCTAACAAAACGACGGCATCTTCGGTTGACTTGTTACGCCTAAAGCCAAACTGCTTCTCCGAGATAAGAGAGTATTTTTCTAAAAAAGCAACTAGTCTTTTGCTAACAATCTTTTCCAGTAAATTAGAGAAAACACTCAACAGGGTTATCGGTCTGTAGTTGCTAGGTGTTGTTTTGCAGCCATCTTTGTGAATCGGGGTTACAACACCTAATTTCCACCTTTCAGGGAATGTGCCTGTGGACATGCTTAAGTTAAATATATGGGTAAGTGGTTCCAGTATCAATGGACATATTTGTTTAATTAATCGGGGGGTACACCTATCCATGCCAGGAGCACTGTCGATTTTGAGTTCCTTAATGTACTGAGCAACTTCCTCCTCATCAGTGGGTGTTAAGTAAAAGGAGTTCACCGGGGGATTAACAAGCTTAAAATTTGCGGCCAAATTGCTTTCGGATATGTTTATTTTACTTAATGTGTCATCTGCTAAAACTTTCCCAATATCAGTGTTCGGAAAAGATCGACATTTCTGAACGCATCTCTAATGTCACGTCAAATTGACATTAGCTGTCACTTGAAGTTGACAGTTCTCACTTGATTGGAATTCTTGTAAAAAAAATGTCGGATTAAAATTTTGCTGAATTGTTAAAAAACCGCTCGCGTTGAATATGCCTGGCATATCGAGCTTGAATTGAATCTTAAATTATCGATTTGATCCCGTTTTGTACGACCAAGATTTTGACGCCATCGTGACGATCGGGCCGGTCGCGGTGCTTTGAAAGATACCTTTCCACCACGCGCTCGTTGTCGGGACGAGAAATCGTAATAAAACAAGCTCCCCCGTGTGTGTTGGTGTGTATTGTTGAAGCGCCCAGTGTCTTGGGACCGCTGTGTGGTGTTTGTTTTGTGAGTAAGGTGACGAATTGGTAAGGTCGGCAGACGAAGAAAGGACACATCAGAGGGGGGCGCCCCCTTATACCACTTCTGCCCCGGAGACCTTCGACACCACAGACCCGTATGTGAAATTCACCTTAATTTAAATTAAGTCGCTGTGTATCGCAGTTTCATATTGTTCAGTTACATCCCGGCTGAAACCAAGTTTTGTCCGGAGTCTCTCCTAGCGATACGCTTCCACTGCGCCATGCCGGTTCCGCGGGTCTAGGCAGGGGTGTAATGAACATTGCTTGGCAGCAGAGCGTAGTTTGAAGGCCTGAGAGGCCCACGCCAAAACTTTGTCTATTAATCAGTGCCGTTTTGATGACCATCTGGTCCGGACTGGATTAATTTGTACTTGTAAATGGTAATTAACTTGCATTTGAAAAGTAAAGGGCATTCCTTCTGTTATTGGTTCCATGTCTTGTAATTAATTGTCATGTATTGAAGTTCCAAAATGTAAACAGATGCCTTTCTTTGTTCATAATAATTATTATTTAGTTTTGTTAGCAAATTTGAGTTGTGAATATTGACAAGTTGTTGCTAAATAATAGCTAATAAAAAGTTGTCCTAAAAAGGCTTGGGTACTTAATAAGTTTGCACTCAATACTTAGTGAAACTTAAATGATTTAAGACATTATTTACACATTGAAACTTATTGAAACTTGTGCTTTGAAATAATTAAAATCAACTTGTTGTATGTTGATATCCAAGTGAATTTCAATAGTCAGTGATTTGTTTGAATTGAATAACTTTTGACTTATAAAGTCAAAGTTAGTTTGTGTCTAAGTTATAACCTCTTGAGAGTTAGAGTTATAATCATATACTTGAGTTTTGTTGTTTTCTGATAACCTCCAAATATTTAAGAGTTTGTGTCATTATAAATACTTTGTTGTTGTAATATTGGAATTTTGTGGTTATCAATAACCTCCAAATATTGGAGATTTTGTGTTATAGTGAATATTTTGAATTTGTTGTTTTTGTTGATAAATTTGTGACGTTACAATGACGGCCTCCTCTGCTAAAGCCAAAATACGTTCTGAGTTACGGTGGTTAGCTTCTGCGGTTGCATTGTTGGATCGACCGGATAGGACGGAGGCCTTGTTGAACAGATACGTAGATCTGCCCATACGTTTGGCTGTTGTTGATGAACAGTATGCCTTATTTTTGGAAAAGACTGTTGAGGCCGATGTGGAAATGCGACAAGAAGTCGGTTTGGATGTGGACCAGTGTTATGATTTTGCGGACAGAATTACCCAGGTGGCTCGACCTTTGCAAGTGGCAAGAGAGAATGAACCGAGCCCGTCCCCGGTCACATCTAAGAGTATGCCCCCTCTATTTGCTAGATTGGCCCCCTTAGATTTAAGGCGTTTTGCTGGTCGTCTAGAGGACTGGGAGGGCTTTATTAATATTTTTGATAGTCTCGTACATGCCCGGGATGATTTGACCCAGGGCCAGAAGTTGCCTTACTTGTTATCCGTGTTGGAAGGGGAGGCCCTTGAATCGGTTCAACATTTGGCCCCCTCGGATGAAAACTACCCTATTGCTAGGGATTTGATTGCCCGTCGGTACCAGAACGTACGACGTCTGGCGGACAACCATGTTGCCGCCATTTTGAATTTACCCCGCGTTGCCAGCGTGATGCACTTGAGAGTGGCTTTGTTGAATCCGCTGTTGGTTGCCTACCACGCATTAAAAAACTTAAAACTCCCAGTGGAGCAGTGGTCGTTTTTGTTACTGCACATTGTCCTGGGAAAGTTGCCGGACTCTGTTAAGGTCCGTTTTGAGCAGCAGTATGGTGGGGATAGTGCGACTTATCTGCCACCCTTCTCGGACCTCTTGACGTTCCTGGAAGGAGAGAGTAGACTGGCAGATAATTCCTCTCTGGCCGGTCCTATGGGACCCGAACGACCTGTGCCACAGAGTAGGTCCCCCACCGGACCCCCCCGTAGGGGGCGTATGGCCCCTCGCGCGCCCGGCCGCTATGCCGCCGTCCAGGAGACCGCCCGCTGCTTGTACTGTCGGGAACCGGGTCACAGCACGACCCGTTGTGATAAGTTCCTCGACCAGCGCGTCCAAGGCCGTCGAGCGATCGCGCGACAACGGACATGGTGCTACTCGTGCTTGGGCCTGCACATGCAGCGCGAATGTACCCAAGCGCACCCATGCCGCTTTTGTAAGGGCAACCACCATCCCCTCCTCTGCATGAACAGCCCAGAGGGCGGCGGAGCGCCGCAGCGCGTCGCTGCAGGATCACCTCGTATGGGTGGGGGTCTCGGACCCCCCGCGGTGTTTGCATCCCGCAGCAGTTCTAGTGGCCACCAGAGTGGCCCCAGACGCTCTCCGCCACGTTTGGAGCCTCTAACGGGCGGGGGTCCCAGGGACCCCCCCATGGGAAACCGATCCCCAAGGATGGGGATGAGTTATGCGAGCGTTGCCGGAGGTCGTAGAGGCCCCCCGCGACGTTTTGAGCCTCGCACGGGCGGGGGTCCCACGGACCCCCCCATGGGAAATCGGTCCCCAACTAGGGGGTTCGATTTTGCGAGCGTTGCTGGAGGTCGTAGAAGCCCCCCGCAACGTGTTGAGCCTCGCACAGCCGGGGGTCCCCGGGACCCCCCTTCTGAAAATCGGTCACCGTGCCCCCGCGACTATGGGGCGACGTACACGGTGGGTGCTAGGCACCGATTCTCGCCGCCGCTCGCCGAATACCCGCGTTTGGAGCGGCGCCCGCCCCGTCTTCAAGGGGCCGGGAGATATAACCCGCCTGATACCGGGCGAATTGGACGTAGGCAGTATGTGGGAGAATGGGACCCACTGGATCGCTATGAGCGACCCCCTTACCATGGGGGGACGTCTGGGGACCCGACATACTAGCAATCAACGTGTTTACGGTCGATTGTAGCCACCCCTCCAGAGACCGTTTTGTTGCCCACGGCCTCTGTGCTTGTCAGGGGATTGAATGGCGACCTTGTGGAAGTTCGCGCCTTGTTGGATTCCGGTGCTCAGGGGTGTGTTGTGTCATCTTGGTTAGTTAGGCGGTTGGGCCTCAAGGTGCACCCCCACACGGAAGGCGTGAGAGGTGTTGGCGATGTGAAAGTCCCCGGGTTGTTAGGGCATGTTGACTTCACATTTACATCACGTAATAAGTCCACGCCAGGCATTAAGACCTCGGCGATTGTGTTGGACACAGTTGTTAGCCGTCAACCTTCAGTTGACTTGGGACCGAGTATGTTGTCTTTGGTGTCTGATTCCCCACTCGCCGATCCAAATTTCTTCCGCCCAGGCCCGATTGATGCTCTCCTTGGAGCCGATGTCCTGGGGCGAGTTTTGTTGACGGGGAAGCGAGTTTTGCAGCCAGATGGTTTGGTAGCTCTGCAGACGACACTCGGTACAGTTGTGATGGGCCCTGCTCGCCGCGTTTTGGATTCCCTTGATGAGGATCGCGGTCTTGTTTTTAATGTGTCTCTCTCCGAAGTGGTGCAGAAGTTTTGGGAGGTTGAGGAACCTCCACCAGCCCCGCGGGTCGACCCAGTAGCGGATGAATGCGAGTTGTATTACCAGAATAACACTGGTCGCCTCCGCTCTGGTCGTTTGATCACCCGTCTCCCCTTTCGTGCCGGCCGACCTCCTCTGGGCGAATCCCGACCGCTAGCGGAACGTAGGCTAGTGGCGATGGAGCGTCGCATGAGCAAGGATCCGGTCTTCCGCCAGAAGTATGTTGAATTCATGCGGGAGTATGAGGAGTTAGGGCACATGTCCGTGAGCGATTTGGATTGGCGCTCCGTTGAGCACTTCTTTCTGCCGCACCACGCCGTTTTGAAATCCGGAAAGATTCGGGTGGTCTTTGACGGTTCGGCTCCCACCTCTACTGGAGCGTCCTTGAACCAGTGTCTGCATGTAGGTCCCAAGCTGCACACGGAGATCTCAGACATTTTGACCAACTTCCGGCGGCACCAAATTGTATTCATGACTGACATCCGGATGATGTTCAGACAAACGGTCATCCATCCAGAGGATAGGAGGTACCAATTGATTTTGTGGAGAGAGAGTCCTAGGGACCCCTTGTTGATTTATGAATTGAATACGAATACGTACGGTTTGGCTTCGAGCCCGTTTGTTGCGATTCGTTCTTTGTTGGAGTTGGCCGAGAAGGAGCGCTTGAGATACCCTCGCGCCTCCGCCATTTTGGCCAGTGACGTCTATGTGGATGACATTTGCACGGGCGCCTCATCTGTCTCAGAGGCGATTGTCCTGAGAGACGAACTCACCGCCCTTTTGAAGTCGGGAGGTTACGAGTTGAGGAAATGGATATCCAACTCGCCTGATGTACTGGTAGGTTTGCCCGAAGAGCACCAGCAGGACCCCCACCTATTCGAAAATGTGGATAATCCCCATGTGGTGACCGTCCTTGGCGTACAGTACAAACCGGTCTCTGACACTTTCACTTATTGTGTGGATTTACGACCACCGAAAGTCTGGACCAAGCGTTTAGTATTGTCTACTGTCGCACGTACCTTTGACCCCAATGGGTGGATTTGCCCCGTGCTGTTTATGGCCAAGTGTTTCTTGCAACGGTTATGGGCTTCGGGTGTGTCGTGGGATGAACCCCTCTCGGACGAGTTACTCCGAGATTGGTCGAGCTTCGTTTCATCCCTCCCCGAGATTAATGAAGTGCATTTGCCGAGGCTATTCCTCCCTTCTGAAAATTGTAAAGTTACTCTTCACGGCTTTTCCGATGCCTCCGAACGTGGATTTGCTGCGGCCGTGTACCTCCGCACCGTTACTGTTGACGGAGTTGTTGCTGTGCATCTGGTGATAGCGAAAAGCAAAGTCGCTCCCCTTCGGACTCGTCATACGATCCCGAGGTTGGAATTGTGTGGAGCTGCCCTCCTAATGCGTTTGTTGAACCACGTATGGCTCACATTAGGTCGATCTATTAAGATACAAGAGGTTTATGCTTGGACGGACAGTCAGGTCGTCCTTTGTTGGTTGAAGGCTCCGGCGCACACCTTGGACGTGTTTGTGGCCAATCGAGTGTCGCAGATTTGTAATTCCGACATCGAGTTGATTTGGAGACACGTGCCGGGAACCATGAATCCCGCGGATTGTGCGTCTCGGGGTTGTGTAGCCCCAACCCTAATTAACCACCCCCTCTGGTGGGGCCCACAGTGGTTGATGCGGCCTGAGTCGGAGTGGCCGCCCTCTCCAGCGTTGTCGAACGTAGCCGTTCCTGATATGCGGGCATGCGTCCTGGAGACTAACCCCGCCGGGGAAAAGGATTTGTTGTTGGATCGGTACAGCTCCTTACAGAAGCTGCTTGGTGTTACCGCTTGGATCAGACGTTTTGCGTACAATTGCAGAAACCCACGCGCGAGGCGTGATTCGTCGGTTCTCACTCCGGACGAGCGTAGGGACGCGCTCTTGTTTTGGGTCCGGAGAGTACAAGCTGATAGTTTTGAGTCCGAGATTGAAATTTTGCGTTTAGGCCGTCGCAAGTTGAAGGGCGCGGTATCGCGATTAAATCCCTTCCTGGACGAGAGTGGGCTTTTGCGAGTCGGCGGAAGACTTCGAAATGCGAACCTGCCGTATGGAGCTCGTCACCCCCTTTTGTTACCTAAAGCCGGACATTTGACTCAACTGATAATAACAGATCGCCATGTGAATGCACAACATGCTGGCTGTAATGCTTTGTTGGCCATTTTGCAGCGTGAATTTTGGATTTTGTCTGCTCGTCGAGCCATTCGCACTGTGGTTTTCCGTTGCCTGCCTTGTTATCGATTGAAGGCCGCGACCATGCAGCCCCAGATGGGTGATTTGCCTGCTGATCGCGTCACGGAATGTAGAGCTTTTGCCGGAGTCGCCACCGACTTCGCCGGTCCCTTTACTGTAAAGGCTTCGAGACTGCGTAATGCTAAAACCTTTAAGGCGTACTTGTGCGTGTTTGTGTGTTTGTCCACCAAGGCTGTCCATTTGGAAATTGTCTCGGAATTGTCTACCGAAGCCTTTGTCGCCGCCTTGAGCAGATTTGTATCCCGTAGAGGACTGCCGACATTGATACGTTCCGATTGTGGTACTAATTATAAGGGAACGTGTAATTATCTTAAGGAAGTAGTTAAGTTTTTTGTTGATAATAAAATAGACATTGGAACCACCCTCTCCCGGCGTGGGATAATCTGGAAGTTTAGCCCTCCAGCTTGTCCGACCTGGGGAGGAATTTTTGAAGCTTGTGTAAAGGCTGCCAAGACACACTTGCGTCGCGTGATTGGAGAAACTATTCTCACGTTTGAGGAACTTGATACGGTATTTTGTAAAATTGAGGCCGTCCTCAACTCGCGACCCTTGTGCCCGTTGTCTTCGGACCCGAATGACCTGGAAGCGTTGACCCCAGGTCATTTCTTGATCGGACAGCCCCTTTTGGCTTTGCCTGAATATCCGATTCAGGATGTAGGATCCCATCGTTTGTCGCGATACCAACTTTTGAGACAGATGTCCCAAAACTTCTGGGCACGTTGGTCGATGGAGTATTTGCATATCCTACAACAGCGCGTGAAGTGGACAGATAAAACCTCCCCACCCCAGACTGGCGACCTCGTGTTGATTAAGGATGCTAACCTGCCGCCCCTAGGTTGGCGAAGGGGGCGCATTGTTAAACTCTACCCCGGAACTGACGGAGTTCCTCGTTTTGCTGACGTTTTGGTTCGAGATTCGGTTTTGAAGAGAGCAGTTAGTGGGCTCTCCCGATTACCCGTAGATTGACGTACCGTTCTTAACGGTCCGGGGCGGGGGAATGTTCGGAAAAGATCGACATTTCTGAACGCATCTCTAATGTCACGTCAAATTGACATTAGCTGTCACTTGAAGTTGACAGTTCTCACTTGATTGGAATTCTTGTAAAAAAAATGTCGGATTAAAATTTTGCTGAATTGTTAAAAAACCGCTCGCGTTGAATATGCCTGGCATATCGAGCTTGAATTGAATCTTAAATTATCGATTTGATCCCGTTTTGTACGACCAAGATTTTGACGCCATCGTGACGATCGGGCCGGTCGCGGTGCTTTGAAAGATACCTTTCCACCACGCGCTCGTTGTCGGGACGAGAAATCGTAATAAAACAAGCTCCCCCGTGTGTGTTGGTGTGTATTGTTGAAGCGCCCAGTGTCTTGGGACCGCTGTTTGGTGTTTGTTTTGTGAGTAAGGTGACGAATTGGTAAGGTCGGCAGACGAAGAAAGGACACATCAGAGGGGGGCGCCCCCTTATACCACTTCTGCCCCGGAGACCTTCGACACCACAGACCCGTATGTGAAATTCACCTTAATTTAAATTAAGTCGCTGTGTATCGCAGTTTCATATTGTTCAGTTACATCCCGGCTGAAACCAAGTTTTGTCCGGAGTCTCTCCTAGCGATACGCTTCCACTGCGCCATGCCGGTTCCGCGGGTCTAGGCAGGGGTGTAATGAACAATCAGCAAAGTACTGGTTACAATTATTTAACGATTGAGCAGCGTCCGCAGTTTTTATTAATTCCTCAGCTCAGCATCATTGTGAGTGTTAGTGAAATTACAAATTTGTTTAATGGTTTTCCAAAGTTTCTTTGGATCATTTTGATTATCTTTAAGTTGCTGATTTTCGTATGAAGTTTTTAATTTGTGCAACAAGTTGTTAAGAAAGTTTCGATATCTCTTGTATGTAATCTGAGCGATTTCGTTATTAGAATTGTTCCTCGCTTGGAGATGAAGATAGTCTCGGTTTCTCTGACATTTCATTAGTCCAGGGGTCACCCAGGGCTTGATATTAAACTTGGAACGTGAGACTTTAATGGTTTTAGAATTATCTGAGATCGCGGTATTAAGAATGTCAGTAAAGGAAGCTACAGCTTTGTCAACATTATCAGCACCGACCACCGTAGACCAGTCAGATGACTGCAAGGTGGAAATTACTGCTGGATAGTCGAGTACCAGTTTTGTACGCTTGCTACGCTCTTGTAATGGTAGTGTATTGGAAGGTAGTCCTAAAATGCATAAGTCATGGTCTGTCAAATCCGAACGTGTCACCAAGCCTATTGCAGAAGTACAGTTTTTTATGAAAATGTGGTCAAGGCAGGTGTTTTGTCTAGTTGGATGAGTAATAGCAGGTAACAACTGGTGAGCAGCTAAAAGACACATATATTCGGTACATTGTTCAGTTGGTGGGTTACTTAGTAGGTCAATATTCATATCTCCGGCCAGAACTATGCATTTTATGTTATTAGAATTTTTCAAAATTTTGTCCAAGGAACATAGAAAGTTGTCTACTGATTTAAAGGATGGGGAACGGTAGATTCCGAAAATTGCAATATCCGAGCGTAGTTTTATCTCCAAGCAGTTACAGTCATCTATTGCAGGTTCCGATACTGTTGAGTACCATAGGTTATTAATATATGCGATTACTCCGCCACTCTTATTAATATGTTTGTGTGTGCGATAAGAGTTATAACCAGCTATCGATGGTATATGGGAGTCTTCACCCAACCAACATTCAGTAAGTATAATGACGTCAAATTCTATGTTAAGCCGTCCCAATAGTATATGAAACATGTCAAAATTGTTCGATATACTACGAATATTAAAAGTCAAAATCCTTATTTTATATTTAGATGCTGGTACAAAGTCAACGCACTGTTCCAGGCTCTCCAGTGTTTGGCAGTTTATTTTTAAAATATTATCTGTGTTATCTATAACTTCTTGAGTGAACATCGATATAGTAAGTATTTAATGATGCGTAAAGCCAAGAACACTGGAGAGAGAACAGATACACGACCACATTCCACTTTTACGTACATAAAATTAACAGCCCGACTATGAACTATGTGTAATTGTGTGATTTTAGTGTGAGGTAATATGTAAATGAGTGATGTGACTTTCACAGTAAACTGTAGGAAAGATGTGTGTTGGTGAGTATGCATCCGAATAAATACATTTTGAATAAGAAAATAAATTGCCAAACTAATCCAATGAGACAAAAATGATAATAGCAAAACTAAGTTATACCGAAACAATGGTGGGGTGCATTGTGCCAATTTTCTGATCGAGGTCTTCTGCTGAATAAATGCGTATTGCAGGTTTGCTATCGGATTCGCGCACGTATATAACTCCGTTTTTTGTCCAACAGTAGCGAAACTTGTACGACGACGCCCTAGTACGTGCCTCACGAAATAACATCCTGTTATTTTTGGTAAGTCTTTCATTGACAAACAACTTGCCGGACGTGCCGCTGACGATGTTCTCAGAAGAAAGATTCTTTTTAGCCTTAGCAGCCTTGACCAGTTCTTCTTTTTTCTGCCGTTGGATTAATCTAACCACAATGGGCGATTTTCTGAAAGCTCAGTCACTAGATGGCGCTGTCCCACCTATGCAGTTAGAAGGAACGGAACGTTATAAATTTTACTTTGACGCGACTTTTTTACGTAAAACGGAACGTCAGACAGATGTTATTTATTTACCCAAATCTTTAAATTTACCTATTTCGTTTCTGTTCCTCACAGTAGTACTTATTTAATATATTATTAGTTTCCTTTGAGTTTTTAAAAAGTAATTAATTTAAATATGTTTCATACCAAAATATACCATAGACATGTACATACTTATTCAACGCCATCTAGTGAAGCAAATGGAAGCTTTTTTTTTTTAAATGGCCTCCCAGAAAATCGCTCATTGGACGAGGTTTTTGGCCTGATTTGGCCAGATGGCGGCCAACTTTTTTGTTTATCGGCCGATTTTGATGAAACTCAGTTTTTGGTACTATTTTGACAAGAAAACAGCAACACAATGTTAAAATAATTAAAAATCCAAGATGGCGGCCAACTTTTTTTTTCTTGGCCGTTTTCGATGAAACTCGGTTTCTGGTACTATTTTGACAAGAAAACAGCAACGCAATGATAAAAATATTAGAAATCCAAAATGGCAGCCAACTTTTTGTTTGATGGCCGTTTTCGATGAAACTCGTTTTCTGGTACTATTTTGACAAGAAAACAGCAACGCAATGATAAAAATATTAGAAATCCAAAATGGCAGCCAACTTTTTTGTTGTTTTTTTGCAATGCCTTGATAAAATTTTTGAAAATTCCAAGTTGGAATCCAATTTTTTTGTTAGTGGGCTGATTCTGATGAAACTCGGTTTCTGGTACTATTTTGTCAAGAGAACAGCAACGCAATGTTAAAAATATTAAAAATCCAAAATGGCGGCCAACTTTGTTGTTTGTGGGCCGATTTTGATGAAACTAGGTTTTTGGTTTTATTTTGACAAGAAAATAGCAACGCAATGTCAAAAAAAATTAAAGATGGCGGCCAAATTTTTATTTGTTATCTGATTTTGATGAAACTTGGTTTCTGGTACTATTTTGACAAGAAAACAGCAAAGCAATTTAAAAAATGTAAGAAATCCAAGATGGCGGCCAACTTTTTTGTTTGTGGGCCGATTTTGATGAAATTCGTTTTTTGGTACTATTTGGATAAGAAAATAGCAACGCAATGTCAAAAATGTAAAAAAAATTAAAGATGGCGCCCAAATTTTTGTTTGTTGGCCGATTTTGATGAAACTCGGTTTTTGGTACAATTTTGACCAGAAAACAGCAACGCAATGTTAAAATTATAAAAAATCCAAGATGGCGGCCAATTTTTTTGTTTGTGGGACGATTTTGATGAAACTCGGTTTATGGTACTATTTTGACAAGAATTAAGAAACGCAATGTTAAAATTGACGAATTAAAATTAAATATAAGCATGTAAAATAATAAATTTTGAGACTTCCTGCCCCGACTTTTTTTTCCACAATACCTTCGTGGTCCTTAAACATCTACCTTCACATTTTAAGACAACCCTTCCGTACTAACGTTAATACCTATACAGGTGTCGATATCGCTCAACTTCAAGGGCCTACTGTAGGGAAAAGTTGCTGTTTTCTTGTCAAAATACTACCAAATACCGAGTTTCATCAAAATCGTGCATATTTATTTATTCAATCTTTATTGCAAAATATATAACAAATGGCGGACTCAATGCTGATATGCATTCTCTTCCAGTCAACTGGAAAGGGTGTCAGGAAGAAAATGAACAGCAGCAATAAAAAAAAATGTCAGTTAAACTAAAACAGAAGGAACTAATTAAATACAAGAAAAAAATACTAAAATTAAATAACAAATAAAAATTTGTAAATGCTTATAAATATATGAGTATTAAAAGGTATACATACTAAAGTAGCAATAACATGATATATAATTTATACATACACATATTATACATACAACTATAAATAAATAACACATAAAGTCAGAACAGATATATCATGATAAGTGTAATCAGCTCGAGTAATGTTCGCGGACCATTTTCTTGAACATGCACTTACTTGGGGCACTGCGGATATTTTAAGGGCAAATCGTTCCAAAGTTGTACAGGCGAAAAAGAAAATGATTGGGAGACGAAGCCAGAAGAGTGGGATGGTGTTTTCAGGAGAAAGTTGTCACTAGAGCGAAGGCTACGTTCATTAGAGTCGCCCAGAAACTGAAATCTGGATTTCAATTAATCTGGGGTAAGTGGATCTAATAGAATATTGAAGAGCATGCAGACAACTCTAACGTTCCTACGCTCGCGAATAGGGAGCCAATTGAGCTACTGACGGTGTTGAGAGATATCGTATTTACGTAATCGATATATGAAACGAATACAGTTTTTAAGGAAACGATCCAACTTACTGAGAAGGTTTTTTTCTTTTGAGGTTGGTACTACAGACATCAGCGTAGACAATTATAGGTAAGACAACCGTCTGTATTGGAGCAATCTTGATACTGGTAGGCAGAAAGAACTTAAACCTATAGAGAGATCTAAGTGCATTGTGGCTCTGAGACATGCTTGTTCGATATGATCTTTCCAAGAGAGGCAGGCATCGATATAGTCAAACCCAAGTCCTTCACTTGTTGTGAGTAGGATATTATCACGCCGTTAAATACCAAATTGTAGAAACTATTCCAGTTTACGCATGACAGCTGTCGAGAACTACCCTACCAGCAATTAAAGATTGACATTTATCCGCGTTAACTGATATGCCATAATTAGTTGACCACACTGAAATCTTCATCAAATCACAGTTGATTAGCGCGACAACATTATTTAAACTGTGGATATTATGTTGCGCATAAAGTTGTAGATCGTCGGCATAGAGATGAAAAGAAGAGGAGAAATGAGAGGTCAGAGAGTTGATAAACAAGGAAAAGAGAAGAGGGGAGAGTACACCGCCTTGTGGAACGCCAGCATCCAAGTCGAGCCAGTCAGATAGCGTCCGATCTACTCGCACGGCTTGCTGGCAATCGCCAAGATAGGAAGAGAACCAAGTAGGTGCCATAGAAGAAATACCTAACCGACCGAGCATAGCTAGGAGAATTTCGTGACTAATGGCATTAAAAGCGCTGGAAAAATCTATTAAAACTAGGACAGTTAATAATTGCTTAGCAGACCCAAAAACCCATTACATGACACCAATACCACAAAATTTAAAAAAAAGCGCGGCCGCCATCTTGTATTCCGAAACGCACATCAAAATCGAGCTAAGCATCCCTAAAAACCACTTACATGACACCAATATCACAAAATTCCTATTCCTTACCCGGTTACCAACTGATCCGTAATGATCGTGTAAGTTCCTCACATGGCGGAGTGGCTATATATCTCTGTTCTCATATCTCTTATTCTGTTCTTAGTCGTTCCCCTCAGCCACCTCCTGCCAACAGCGCCGAGCATCTCTTTATTGAAATATCCCTATCCCATTCCAAGCTTCTCTTGGGAGTTTTCTATAGCCCTTCGCTCCGAGTTGACTATTTTGAGTCTTTCGAGCATCTCCTAGAAAATTTCACTCCTTCATACACCCATAATATAATTATGGGTGATTTCAACACCTGTCTCATTAAAAACGACACACGTTCCCAAAAATTATTATCTCTAGTTAATTCCTCCAATTTACATATCCTAACCTCTAATGCAACCCATTACTTTCCCAATTGTACCCCCTCTCTTCTCGATCTTATGATCATCTCCTCCCCTACCTCTGTAGTTAAGCATGGTCAACATTCTGCAGATGCGTTTTTTTACCATGACTTGGTATACTTGTCTTACAGGATTCGTCTCCCCAAACAAAAACCAACTGTGCAGCTTCAGCGTAGTTTTAATAATATCGATCATGATCGTCTACTCCATGACGCCGCGAACATAGACTGGTCGCCTATTTTTAATACAGATTGTGTGGATGAACAAATAGATTTCTTTAACAATG
The DNA here is from genome assembly GCA_949710035.1 of Crambus lathoniellus. NCBI lineage: Eukaryota > Metazoa > Arthropoda > Insecta > Lepidoptera > Crambidae > Crambus > Crambus lathoniellus. The sequence goes on from OX453310.1 coordinate 24,773,016, forward strand.
CTATAGTGGCACTTTACGATGTTCATGCACCTGTGCGTCCTGTCAAAATTAAACACCTTCCGGCGCCTTGGCTAACAGATGCGATTCGGGCATTGATGGCGAAAAAGAACAGTACCAAGGCAAGGTTCAAGCTCGATCCTACGAAACGTAATGAGGAAAAATATCACCGAGCCAGAAACCGGTGCAATACGGTAGTTAGGGACGCTCAAAGGCGCCACATACATAACTCTGTTGAAAATGAAGACCCAGCGAGAGTATGGAAATTCTTAAGAACTCTTGGGATTGGCAAAGCTCATACAGATAATTTCCTTAACAATGTAGATTTCAACCAACTTAACAGTCACTTCACTTCTTCGACTCCTATCTATGGCAATGTCAAAGCCAATACCTTGCAAAATCTTTCAAATTTGCCAATCCAAGACTGTGATCCTTTTATTCTTCAACAATTTGCGGACTGTGATGTTAAGAGAACAATTATGTCAATTAAATCTTCTGCTGTAGGTGCTGATTGTATTAGCCGAAAAATGATCCTTCCCATCCTTGATGTACTAGTTCCTATAATTTCCCATATCCTTAATACGTCCATTACAACCGGTGTTTTTCCTGCCTCCTGGAAGGACTCCAATGTTATCCCTCTTCCCAAAAAATCCAAACCAATGCTCCTTACCGATTTCCGGCCTATTTCCATATTACCTTTTCTCTCCAAAGTCCTAGAAAAGCTGATTCACCACCAGTTTACTGGTTATCTCCATTTCAACCATCTCCTTAATCCCTATCAGTCTGGTTTCCGGAAAGGCTATAGCACTTCCACAGCCCTAACTAAGATCTCAGATGACATTCGCCGGGGGATGGAAAATCGACAACTCACTGTATTGACTTTATTGGACTTTAGTAACGCTTTCAACTCCGTCGATTTTGACATTCTTCTTGGTGTTTTACGTTCTCTTAACATATCTCCTACTGCAATTGACTGGTTTCAAAGTTACCTGTTAGGACGAAGGCAGCGCGTGCGCACTGGAGATTCGTTCTCGGAGTGGAGTGACATCAATGCCGGTGTTCCCCAGGGTGGTGTCTTATCTCCACTCCTTTTTTCAATATTTATTAATACCATCACTGATTCTTTTTCCAGTTCCTACCACTTATATGCGGATGACTTGCAAATATACAATCAAGCACCTTTATCTGAACTATCACGTGCAATTGCAGTCGTCAACTCAGATTTAGCGCTGATCGGTAGTTGGAGTAAATCCTTTGGTCTTGCTGTAAACCCAGCTAAAAGTCAGTGCATAATTATTGGTAATTCTTATTACGTTTCGAGGATCGACTTTGAACAGCTTCCCTCAGTTTCTTTAGATGGCACTGTTATTCCGTACTCGGAAACTGTAAAAAACCTTGGCGTTACTTTTGACCAGCATTTTTCTTGGAGGCCACAGGTTCATGAACTTAGGAAAAAGATTTTCGCTGCATACGGATCTCTTAGCCGCCTCCGTAATTTTTTGCCTATTACCACCAAAACCACTTTGGCGCAATCTCTCCTGCTATCTATTATTGACTACGCTGATGTCTGTTACACTGATCTATCGGAGGAGTTACTTGGTAAACTTGAGCGACTGCAGAATGTCTGTATCAGATTTATTTTTAACCTCCGCAAATATGACCATGTGTCTCACTTCCGGTCCAAACTTAATTGGCTCCCAATTCGCCGGCGCAGGGACTTACACACTCTTAAGCTCCTCTACTCTGTTCTTTTTCTACCAACGTCCCCACCTTACCTTAAAAGCTGTTTCTCCTTTCATTCCTCGTCTTCGCAGTGTACTTTGCGTTCTACAACTAATCTCACTCTAGAAATTCCACGGCACTCTGGCGACTTCTTTTCCTACTCCTTTTCCGTACACGCTGTTTGTCTGTGGAACTCATTACCTGAAGGTATCAGGAAAGCCCAAACTCTGGGATCCTTTCGCAATGGAGTTCGTCGTTATTTCCTTTCTTCTGGTCCTCAGTGTTAACTATCATTTATATGTTGTATTTATCCCTTTCATTGCTTATAAATTATATTTTACTAAGTAGTTTATCATAATTTATTTATATTTCCTTCTTAAAATTCTTTCCATAGCGCACCGACTCCCCTATACTCCACTTTTATTTATTTCTTTCTTTCCACCTAAGGTTGTCTGGAAGAGATTGCTGTTAAGCAATAAGGCCGCCTTTTGTATACTTTTTTCTGTTGTAACTGTTTTTCTTCTATAGATATTTATTTTTGTGTGCAATAAAGCGTATTTTATTTATTATTATTAAAATTGAAAAAAAAACGCGACCGCCATCTTGAATTCCAAAACATACATCAAAATCGAGCTTAGCATCCCTAAAAACCCTTTATTTGACACCAATATCACAAAACTAAAAAAAAGTGCGGCCGCTATCTTGGATTGCAAAACTCACATCAAAATCGAGCTTAGCACCCCTATAAACCCCTTACATGACACCAATATCACAAAACGAAAAAAAAGCGCGGCCGCCATCTTGGATTCCAAAACATACATCAAAATCGAGCTTAGCATCCCTAAAAACCCCTTACATATCACCAATATCACAAAATTGAAAAAATAACGCGGCCGCCATCTTGAATTCCAAAAATCGTAATAAACACACTTAAAAACCCCCTACATAAAACCAATATAAAAGAAACTAAATATTATTTTTCCAATTCAATATTTGAAATCAATTGCGAAAGCCCTGTCGCAAAGCTCCCATCTAGCTAACAAAATTTTGTATGGTAGATGGGAAGGACCCTCTCCCCTCCAGCCCCGCGTACCCCGCACGATTGCTATGTCTAGACGCCTCCGATGAACGACTGTATGTAGTAAGTAGACTGTGCTACTACTGTCCACTGGCCGCTTGTCACTGGCTTTTCACGTACGCGACAAGACTGGAAAAAACTGGTTTACGACAGCTCAGCCAGTAGACAAGCTCGGTCAACGCGAAGCACGTATGAGCAGTTTTCAGGCTACGCTTTTGCATTAACTCTCGAGAGATGGCGCTAGTTAAAATATAAGAAATGTATTTTATAAGACTTTAACCGCCCATGGCTTCTAAGTAGTGTTCCCGAATACTATATATAGGCTTTTAACCCTAAATTTTATTATATTATTTACTCAATGGTTCCTTGCCTCCCAGAGGCAAGTATTTTTACCCGCTCCAATGGTTTCTTGCCTCCTGGAGGCAAGCTGACATCTAATTAAAATACTTTAATTAAATGTGTCAAAACACTCTCTGTTCCTATCCAAATTATACCAATCTTAATCTAGACACCTTATTTTAATCGTAGAATAAGAAATAATGTCCAATCGCGCTTTTTTTTCAGTTTTGTGATATTGGTGTCGTGTAAGTGGTTTTTAGGGATGCTTAGCTCGATTTTGATGTGCGTTTCGGAATCCAAGATGGCGGCCGCGCTTTTTTTTAAATTTTGTGGTATTGGTGTCATGTAAGGGGTTTTTGGGTCTGCTAAGCAATGATTAACTGTCCTAGTTTTAATAGATTTTTCCAGCGCATTTAATGCCATTAGTCACGAAATTCTCCTAGCTATGCTCGGTCGGTTAGGTAATTCTTCTATGGCACCTACTTGGTTCTCTTCCTATCTTGGCGATTGCCAGCAAGCCGTGCGAGTAGATCGGACGCTGTCTGACTGGCTAGATTTGGAGGCTGGCGTTCCACAAGGCGGTGTACTCTCCCCTCTTCTCTTTTCCTTGTTTATCAACTCTCTGACCTCTCATTTCTCCTCTTCTTTCCATCTCTATGCCGACGATCTACAACTTTATGCGCAACATAATATCCACAGTTTAAATAATGTTGTCGCGCTAATCAACTGTGATTTGATGAAGATTTCTGTGTGGTCGACTAATTATGGCATATCAGTTAACGCGCCTAAATGTCAATCTTTAATTGCTGGTAGGGTAGTTCTCGACAGCTGTCATGCGTAAACTGGAATAGTTTCTACAATTTGGTATTTAACGGCGTGATAATATCCTACTCACAACAAGTGAAGGACTTGGGTTTGACTATATCGATGCCTGCCTCTCTTGGAAAGATCATATCGAACAAGCATGTCTCAGAGCCACAATGCACTTAGATCTCTCTATAGGTTTAAGTTCTTTCTGCCTACCAGTATCAAGATTGCTCCAATACAGACGGTTGTCTTACCTATAATTGTCTACGCTGATGTCTGTAGTACCAACCTCAAAAGAAAAAAACCTTCTCAGTAAGTTGGATCGTTTCCTTAAAAACTGTATTCGTTTCATATATCGATTACGTAAATACGATATCTCTCAACACCGTCAGTAGCTCAATTGGCTCCCTATTCGCGAGCGTAGGAACGTTAGAGTTGTCTGCATGCTCTTCAATATTCTATTAGATCCACTTACCCCAGATTAATTGAAATCCAGATTTCAGTTTCTGGGCGACTCTAATGAACGTAGCCTTCGCTCTAGTGACAACTTTCTCCTGAAAACGCCATCCCACTCTTCTGGCTTCGTCTCCCAATCATTTTCTTTTTCGCCTGTACAACTTTGGAACGATTTGCCCTTAAAATATCCGCAGTGCCCCAAGTAAGTGCGTGTTCAAGAAAATGGTCCGCGAACATTCCTCGAGCTGATTACACTTATCATGATAGATCTGTTCTGACTTTCTGTGTTATTTATTTATAGTTGTATGTGTAATATGTGTATGTATAAATTATATATCATGTTATTGCTACTTTAGTATGTATACCTTTTAATACTCATATATTTATAAGCATTTACAAATTTTTATTTGTTATTTAATTTTAGTATTTTTTTCTTGTATTTAATTAGTTCCTTCTGTTTTCTTTTAACTGACATTTTTTATTATTGCTGCTGTTCATTTTCTTCCTGACACCCTTTCCAGTTGACTGGAAGAGAATGCATATCAGCATTGAGTCCGCCATTTGTTATATATTTTGCAATAAAGATTGAATAAATAAATATGGACGATTTTGATGAAACTCGGTGTTTGGTAGTATTTTGACAAGAAAACAGCAACTTTTCCCTACAGTAGGCCCTTGAAGTTGAGCGATACCGACACCTGTATAGGTATTAACGTTAGTACGGAAGGGTTGTCTTAAAATGTGAAGGTAGATGTTTAAGGACCCCGAATGTATTGTGGAAAAAAAAATCGGGGCAGGAAGTCTCAAAATTTATTATTTTACATGCTTATATTTAATTTTAATTCGTCAATTTTAACATTGCGTTTCTTAATTCTTGTCAAAATAGTACCATAAACCGAGTTTCATCAAAATCGTCCTACAAACAAAAAAATTGGCCGCCATCTTGGATTTTTTATAATTTTAACATTGCGTTGCTGTTTTCTGGTCAAAATTGTACCAAAAACAGAGTTTCATCAAAATCGGCCAACAAACAAAAATTTAGGCGCCATCTTTAATTTTTTTTACATTTTTGACATTGCGTTGCTATTTTATTATTCAAATAGTACCAAAAACCGAATTTCATCAAAATCGGCCTACAAACTAAAAAGTTGGCCGCCATCTTGGATTTCTTACATTTTTAAAATTGCTTTGCTGTTTTCTTGTCAAAATAATACCAGAAACCGAGTTTCATCAAAATCGGATAACAAACAAAAATTTGGGCGCCATCTTTAATTTTTTTACATTTTTGACATTGCGTTGCTATTTTCTTGTCAAAATAAAACCAAAAACCGAGTTTCATCAAACACGGCCCACAAACAACAAAGTTGGCCGCTATCTTGGATTTTTAATATGTTTTACATTGCGTTGCTGTTTTTTTGTCAAAATAGTACCAGAAACCGAGTTTCATCAAAATTGGTCCAAAAACTTAAAAGTTGGCCGCCATTTTGGATTTTTAATATTTTTAACATTGCGTTGCTGTTCTCTTGACAAAATAGTACCAGAAACAGAGTTTCATCAGAATCAGCCCACTAACAAAAAAGTTGGCCGCCATCTTGGAATTTTCAAAAATTGTATCATTGCGTTGCAGTTTTCTTGTCAAAATAGTACCAAAAACTGAGTTTCATCAAAATCAGCCAACAAACAAAAAAGTTGGCTGCCATCTTGGATTTCTAATATTTTTATCATTGCGTTGCTGTTTTCTTGTCAAAATAGTACCAGAAACCGAGTTTCATCGAAAACGGCCAAGAAACAAAAAAGTTGGCCGCCATCTTGTATTTTTAATTATTTTAACATTGTGTTGCTGTTTTCTTGTCAAAATAGTACCAAAAACTGAGTTCCATCAAAATCGGCCGATAAACAAAAAAGTTGGCCGCCATCTTGGATTTTTCAAAAAATTTAATCATTGCGTTGCAGTTTTCTTGTCAAAATAGTACTAAAAACCAAGTTTCATCAAAATCAAACAGACAAAAAAGTTGGCCGCCATCATATTATTCCCATAGGATAACGTCTCGTTCTCGTGCAGTCCACGCGGTCGAAACCGCGGGCGGAAGGCTAGTCACAATATAAACCTGTGAACTTCACCATATCTTTATACCATTTTAGTAAGTTAGTCAAGCAAGATGTATAAAATGTAACTCCTTTTTTTCGGCGAAGTCTTAGGCCACGTTCGCACGGGCGTGCAGAAAGGCGTTGCGTTAGCGGGGCGATATCGCAACGTCAACGCCTAGGAACCAGAGGTGTTCGCATAGACGTAAAAAAATCGCTTGGCGTTTTGTGCTCACACGGTGCGGACTGCAGGCGTACCTATCATGAATTCGGACGAATTCTTGGCAATCGCCGTTTGGTATATTAAGAAACGATAAGCAAATAGAAGGCAGTACTGGTTTCATCCTCTTCATTCAGAGAGAGTTATCTTACTGGTAAATTTTACACTCGGTACAGCAAGCTTCAACGATTTCCTCAAAAATTCTTCGATTAATATGAGAATGTCAATCAGCTCATTTGATGAACTACTGCTTATTTGTTGGCCCTAATAAAATACAGCGACAAGATTCCCAAATGAGTCCTTGGGTTATTTAGGTAGGTATCACCTAAATGAAAATAAACCTAATGACGTAAAAATAGTTACCCACTGACAGTAGGTAGCGTTAAAAAAACGCTTGTATGAACGCCAATAGGGCTGCCCGTATGTTGTATTTCCATCGCGTCCATCGCGTCGCGCCGTCAATCGGGCAATGTGCGATAAAATAACGCCGCGTAAAAAAATCGCTCGCGTGTGAACGGATTAGGGAAAGTCCATAAGTTCTGTTTCAAGGCGTCAAAAAATCGCTTCAACGCGCGATAATATTACGTCCGTGCGAACGTGGCCTAAGCTAACAACTATACGCGTGACAACCCTTACAGTATTGCAACTGAGGGCCTACTCTGAAACGCAAAACCCGAAACTTCGGTATTCCCGTCCCTCTCACTCTCTAGCCGCGACAGGATCGAGTGAAAGGGGCGGGGCTAACCGAAGTTTCGGATTAGCGTTTCAGGGTACGGTCCCTGTCTGGACATCGGCGGCATTTTCGCCAATGTCAAACGCGATGACTGACTGTATGTAGTAAGTAGACTGGTTCCATGAATGAAGCCTTCTCTCTGTAATAAATACGTAGTAGGTTTTATAGGTACCTACATAAATTTTACCTTTCTGCATTCCTCTATGTTTATTATTGTGCCAAATCTAATTATTTCTTTGCTTTATCAACAAATGAGTGTGAAGTTTCTAACGCCAAAATTTAAAAATTACTTGTAATTTAAACCATCTGTTTCTCATAAAAAGGTTAGGAATCAGCGTACTTATATCAGACGGCTCCTGGCCTAAAATTCTTAGAACAGAAATGAAAACGATCGAAAGCGCAATTAAAGTGACTCTTAATAACACCAGCTCTTAAGTTCAAACTCGTTTGCAACAGTGTAGCGCACGGAACGGCAACGCCGCACTTAGCTGCGTCCAAGACCATTATTTTGAATTTTTTGGCGGGAAAACAGTTTTTTGCCTATAATTTTGAAACTAAGAGGCCCAGAGATTTGAAATCATGCCTCGTGTTTGCACCAACTATAAGGTTTTTTTTTATATATAATACGAAACTCTTACTTATACAGTTACAGTGATTCACCATGTGTCAGCCCGTGTTACGTGTCACCAGCTTACACATACTTATCGGTTCGTAGCTCCAAAACTATTTTACCTAAACATTTAATAAACTTGGTTCTTATTGCATCAATTTTGCAGCAACTTTTGAGGTATAACACATCATCGTACCTTATATAATTACGAAGATACAGATGTGCAAGCCAGAGACACGGTACTCCAGCTCGCACACACTTTTATGATCGTAGTTTCAACAGTATTAGAGTGTGACGGTTAGTTTTTCTGGTTCTCATTGCACCAATTGTGCATTAACTTTTGGACTGTAGTCTTAAACCCTAACCTGACTGGTTTGCCTTAACGGCATGTGTAAGCTGGTGACACATTTCTCCAGCTAACACACAAAAAACAACTCATAGTAACGAACTTGTGGTTGCACTAAAATTATTACTGACACGTTTGATTGCATCAACTTTGCATCAAAATAGAGCATGCTTAGAATTTCTCTATGTCTTATGAGGAAGCTGATGACCCACACATGTAAAAAGCGGTTATTTAATGTTACAAACATATGTTACATTTTATTTCTTTGTATAGATGTATAGAAGATATGCCATCTCCATAGGATTCATTACTCGAGGTTTACTCGCTGTTTACCTGTCAAATGGTGCAAACGGTGTCAAATCGGTTCACTTAAAAAGACGTTGCCAACTTTATGCGCATGGCTTGTAGAAGACGATAGAGATGGCTGTGATAGAGGTCAGTGGTTTATGCGCATGGCTTGTAGAAGACGATAGAGATGGCTGTGTCATGGGCATAGCGAGGGCATAGCCATCTTCTATCTCACTCGTTGCACTTTGAATAATAGCGGGCCATGTCATGGGAGTTTTACGCGAGGATAGCAAATAGATACAGTGCCACAAACTTTGCTGTGCCGGTGGCCAAAATGTGAAACTAACGTGTTTTTTTTAAATTTAATTTTGATGTCAAGTTGATGTCCAACCACAGAACAGAAAAAATTTCTGTTCTGTGTGTCCAACCATAGCGCTGCTGGCGGCTGAAATTCTTAGAACTCAGGGCCGGTTAAATTGCTACAAAAAAAAGAAAAACGTACGTAGCGCCGCTGTCACCGGAACAGAAAAGGTTGTGGCACTGTAGGTTTTGAATGTCGTGTTCTTGATGACCACTGACCTCTATTTATTGCACTGACCTCTATTATACCTACCACTGGACTGGCTGACGTAAAATATTTTTGTGATCATTTGAGTATCGCCATTTTGGCGCTGTAGGCAGATACGAGAGTACTTGGAACTAACATTAGTGATGTTCTTAGGTCGACTGTGGTAATGATAATATATCGATGATAATAAACATAATAAATATATATTTTTTAACAATCTAAGCCCATAGTAAATTTCTTAAGAAACTGTCTACATGAACTTGATAACGGATAATATATACTTAAATACTTTTTTGTTTGTAAATACGTGTGTTACGTTCTGGCCCGGCCACGGCGCCGGCGGCGGCGTCAATTAAGGCTGTAAACGGTACGGATACGTACCTCGTAGTACCTCGATGGAAAAAAAGAGTACCATAGCATTTCATCAGTGAAACACATTTTTGGTGCTTCTATCGAAATAAGTACTAAGTTTATGATGCAAATTTGGTACAGGCTGATGGTACCTATTCTGTACCAACGGAAAGGTGTCCGTTTTTCCTTTAAAATCGTAATTAAATAAATGTTTTGGGCATCGAAATTTCTGACAAAAAACGCCTGACATTCATGATTGAGCAATATACGTAACTTGACGTCTTGTGTCGATCAATCAATAATGTCAGGCGTTTTTTGTCAGAAATTTCGATGCCCTAAAAATTTATTTTATTGCAAATTTAACGGGAAAACGGACACATTAACGTTGGTACAGGATAGGTACCATCATAAACTTACTATTTATTTCGATAGAAGCGTGGCCGGGTTGGGTCCTATGCGTTGCAGCTCGGCCACCAAAAATGTGATAAAACTGTTGAAATACTGTGGTACTTTTTTTTCCATCGAGGTACTACAAGGTACGTATCCGTACCGTTTACTGACACACACAACTACAGCCTTAATTGACGTTATATTACTTAATTCATGTTATAAAGGGGTAGCTTATACAAAATAAAAAACAGAAATAAGTACTGCTCAAGTAACAAGTTTATTTAAAAAAAAAGGTGTTATGTGTGAAGAAACACTAGGTGTCAAAATGTTTTGAAGAAAGTGAATCTGTTTCCTTCGGGGTCCAGTTTAGGGCTTTCATATTTTCTAACCACCTGTTTCTTAGACTCAATTCGGAAGGAAATCTGCAAAAATAATTGATCAATTTTAATTAAGATCTACGAGTGTAATTTAAAACAAAAAAAGATTTATTACTAAAACCACGACTATTTTCTGCATACGTATTATAAGACTCGAATTTCAATTGTCGAATAAATCGACCTCGTATAGCATGTGGGGTCGACCCAGGTTTTATTTTTTTTATGCTACCCATATTTTTTTAAAGAAGTAGTTTAGTTTTAGGATTAATAATTAATTAGTTTAGTTTTAGGATTAAAACTAATCCTAAAACTAAACTACTTCTTTAAAAAAAATATGGGTAGCATAAAAAAAATAAAACCTGGGTCGACCCCACATGCTATGCGAGGTCGATTTATTATAAAAGTAGGAAGTATGTGTTACTCAATCACGCCATAACGGCTGAACAGATTTGGCTGAAATTTAAGACAGATATTTTGTTGCCTGGAGAGGAACATAGGCTACTTATTACTTTTTATTCCGCAAAAATATCACATTCCCACAGGATAACGTAGTGTAGTTCACACGGGCGAAGCCGCGAGCGGAGAGCTAGGTACTACCATAATGTCGAAAGACGGGTGTACAACAGCTACTGAATCAGCCTGAGCTCTATCAACTTTTGGTATGGAATATCGACATTTTATCGATAAGAATTTGTCAATCACTAGTGAATTATAAACAAAACATTTTTTTCATAATTCTCTCAAAATTCATCATTATAATGCCTAGATATAGATAAGATATCATTGCAAACAATTTTCACATAGTAATCAAATGCTTTACACACAGTTTTAGGTCAATTTTGACTAAAAACAACAATTTAATACACTCACCTGTGAAATGACCTTTTTCTACCTTTTTTCGAACCGAATTTTACAAACACACATTTCCTCATGTTTATGAGCTTAACTTTCACAATAACTTTCAGAATTAAATATGAAATCACACCAAAATAACACAAAATAAAATAAATACTTTTAAAAATCTGGCGGCTGTCACAATGTCAGTTGACGTTGACGACGGAGGAGAGAGGAGACGTTGATGATGTGATGACGTTTCTTGTCTTGTCCACAAAATTGTCTTTTGTATGCTTTTGTCAATTTTGTCTTGTCCGCTGCTAAACAGAAGACTTTTTATTTATTTAATTTTCTAAACTCACTCATTACAAAAGAAAGTGATTTCTAGAGATTTTATGGAAGATAGTTTTAAGTGCATTAATATTGATAAATATAGTCTAAGATATCTTGAAGCGATCAATTTATAAACATGGATCCTTTCATCATTGCTGCTATTATTAGTGCAATAGTCATAGTTATTCTATCTATTGCATTTTTAAAAGTTTCTCAAGTAAAACCTCAAGGTAAGTGTCCCCTGTACTCAATTCAGCATTTGTTTGCATCACACTTCTCTCCCGAGTCCTGATAATGATTAGAAATACTTACAAATGTTTATTGCAAGTGGGTTGTATTTTTTGTTTCACTTTAGCTGGAGCTAAACCTCGAGCTGTTGCACCAAGAGATGGAGGCCCAGGAAGAGTACAAGCAGTCAGAAATCAAAGAGCACGGATGAGAGCAAATGGTCTGTATAATAGATTACTATTTTAATTAATAACTAGCGGATCCTCGCGGTTTTGCCCGCGTGGTACCCATTCCCGTGGGAATATCGGAATAAAATATAGCCTATGTCACTCGGGAAGAATGTAGCTTTCTATTGGTCAAATAACTTTTCAAATCGGTCCAGTAGTTTCGGAGCCTATTCGATGCAAACAAACAAACAAACAATCAAATCTTTCCTCTTTATAATTACAACCTTTTTATTAACTTGCCATGATAGTTAGTTTGTTAGTTAGTGGGGGACAAATCTTGCAAGCTTAATTTGACCCACTTTCCTGTGTTCGATGGAGCTGAAATTTTGAATACAGGTTTGGTTTAGATGACAATGCAATATTAAAGTACAGTCAGCAAAAAAGTTTGCCATGAAAATGAAATTTTATTAGTTTTGATAGAATAAAAAATAAAAAATCTGATTAACCCATATGCTTGCAATTCCTAGAAAAAAATTATAGTTTTGCACAAGCCACAAATGTGTGGACATCCTGAGCTTATGGGTTTAATATACTCAAAACATATTGTTATAGTATTTGCCTCCCCACATCTATAATTGTTTGCTTGCAGCTGCCCGTCATCAAGCTGCTTTAGAGGAAGAGCCTGAGATAGACAATGAAGCTGAAGAGGAGAGAGCTCCCGAATCAGCTTCTAAGGTGGAATTTGATGACAAGATGGGAGCTAAGGTGAATATCCATTTCATACTTAGACATATACATTAGAGGGCATGCCCCAACTAGCAAATTTTGGTTCTGAAAAAGTCACCAATGCGTTTTCGAAAAAGCTTAACGCATAATGAAGAATTCTTAGAAAAGCCATGTAGAGTACTACAATACCGCGTTTGAGCACAAAATTCAGGGCTACTGGTCTTGATTTAGCTTTGTATAAGTCATTGAATATGCTAAACTGCTCTCAATTTAATCTCCAAAACGCAAAACATGGTGCTAAGGATCTTGTATTCTGCTAAACTAGAATTATTATGAGACTGTGGCCATTTGTAAAATAAAACTAAGTGTAATGTAATGCGTTAGCGAAATAATAAATATTATTGATTATATTATATTAAAACAAGCGGCCATTGAAGACGAAGTGTTTTGTTGTTCCTGTGTGTGACCAATTTTAAGTGCGAAGGTAAGTTTTTCGTGGATTTATATGTGTATATGTGGTGAATTTTTAATGCCCCCTTGTGTTTTTCAATTTAAAGTCTTATTAATTAAATAATTTTAGTGCGCAGATTTATCTGAAGCTATTACAAGATATGATGTCTGAGATTTTGCTTTCTTAAGACTTATGCTCCGATTTAGATTGTCACAGTTCGTTTGGTTTGGTTTACATTGGGGTTCCGCTGTACAGATAATTTAAGATAAAAAACCCGTCTATGATTTAAAACATCTTAACCTTAACTTATTTATTTTTCATATTCTATGCAGGGAATCAAGGACCCACCAAGGACCAATCAACCAAGGACTAATGTCTGCGAATTTAAGATTTAATATTTTATTATAGTGAAATAAAACTCCAAAAATATACAATTATTATTTTATTTATTTCATCCCTAACATCTTCTAAAAAAGTTTTTATTTGTAGGTCACCAGAATCTGAAAATGAATTGATTTCTTGTCTACAATCAGTTTCAGTAACAGCAACTCTGTTTTCAACAAAATGTACAGAACCACTATCTTCATAGTCAGTGTCGCGCTTTTCTTGGGGTATTATCTTTATACTAGTTTTTGCAATTTTTGATATTTAGCAATAACTTTTCTCCTGAACCCACCACTTCGCTTTATTTGTGTTCATTTTTTCAAATCCATTATCGGTTGGATCACAGAAATACGTAAAAATTCTTTAACCTCGACTCAACCTTGTTTAGTACCCAAGTTCTTTAAATACAAAATACAGGACTGATTCAAGATTTCTTATCATTTTTGAGAGCAAAAAAGTATCAATTAAATGCTTTGACTTTTCTCAGAGTCAGCGTACTTGCTTACACAAGATTTCTAGCACAGCGTGCCCAGTAATGGCGTTCGCAAGACTACGAGTCTTGTACAAATCCTAACCACGCATTTTGTTGGTCTTGGACAATTCATTTTTCAGACTAGAAAACTTATCGTAAAGCTAAGATCTTACAGGATGCTACCCTATATAGGACTGGTTCTGAGAATGTCATATTTTTTAATCTCTGATGCGCTTCTGACACTGAGTTTTGTAGATGATTGCTCTTGGCATTTATTAAGCACTAAGCAACGCAAAACTAAGCCGGTAAACATTTACCAAAATTAATCTGTGACTTTTTAAAGACTTCTTGCTTTATAACCCGCTTTTCTCAAGAGCACTTTGCTAGTTGGGCACTGCACAGTTGCTCAACTTGAGCAACTGTGTAGTTTTGCTAAAGTATTGAGTAAGAAATAAAGTTGATTGGTCCTATTATACCTTATTTGCTTTCATCAAATTAGAGTGGTAAGAAAAAATCCCATATTTGATGGGTGGCATATGTCCCCCGCGCAAGCTTTCTAGGAAAATTTTGGATGCTAGCCCTCTAGTGTTAAGTTAGCTTATTTATTAATTAAGTATTTATAAGTTAAATAATTATTTAAGTAAAGCTTATATTAAATAATTAATATAAGCTTTAGCCTCATCAATGTGAATAAAGTAAAATTTTGACTTGATAATATTTAAAAATACAGTTTTATTGAAATGCCACAAAAATTTAATACTTAATTGACTTATCCTATAACATAAAAGCAATTTGGATAGTAATAGATATCTTTAAAATCAAACTATTTTTATTGTTTAACCAAGTTAGATAATATCCATATAAAAATTAATATTTTTTCACTTTAAGAAAAGAGCCAAGCTAGAAGCCAAGTTGGAAAAGCAAAAAGCAAGAGAAGCAGAATTACAAATGCGTGAAATGAAAAAGAAAAGAGATGAAGAACTTGAAGAAGAAAGAAGAAAAGCTGATGAGAAACAACAGGTTATTACTACTATATTACAATTATTAAATCTTTTTCAATTTAAGCTTTAGGCGTTGTCCTAATAGAACGCAACTATGGAATCATCACGTGAGTGAGCAATGCAACCATAGGGTTTTAGTAAAAAACATTATAATTAGCGCGCCCGCATCGCGCTAATGTTGATTTGGACACTTATGCGACGCGACATCAGTATGTTTGATCGCGGGTTCGTATGATTAAAATTCGCGGACCTGCGATGCTAGCGTAGTCGCGTTTTAGGCCTGACTGAGTTAACCGTTGGTAAGTAGGTTGTCTAGCCAATCACGTGCGTGCAACCAACCAGCCAACTGTTAACGTAATCGAAAGCTGGTGAAGCCTTATTAGGACTACCAACGCCTTATATGCTACATTGATTAGAATAAACATACATATATTTACTTTACTTAGTTCCTGTAACATTAGGTTACATGTGCTTCCACCTTCAGCCTTATCACAACTTAACATGAGCCGGCCTAGCATGACCATCATTATATCACGCGATATGATAAATATAATAATAAATAAATAACTTCTTACATTCACACCAATTATCTAAGCCCATGGTATCATGGAAAACTAGATCACGGATAAATATATACTTAAATACTTTTTGTTTGTAAATACATACTTAATATACATAGAAAACACCCAGACCAAGACAAATAGACATGTTCATGCACACAAATATTTGTCTTGTTCGGGAATCGAACCCGATACCTCTGGCGCAGAAGGCAGGTAGCCTACCCCTGCGCCAAATCGGTCGTCAAATATAGCACGTCATGCTGTCTTGCTTACCTCACTAAGGTGTAAGCAAGATATAGGCTCTTATCATGCGTCAATAGTCGATAAAAGCTGCTCATGCTAGGCCGGCAAGTGTGATGAAGTGCTAAGTGCTACCCCGTTGTGGATAAAAAAAGGCTTCATTTGAAGTCCATATTATGTCCATATATGGGCATAATCACAGCCGTCTCTATCGTCTTCTACAAGCCATGCTATGATACGGAACGGCAACATTGCTGTGAACCGGTTTACTCCTCTGAGTACTAAATCCTATGGAGGTGGCATACCTACGAAAAAGTGAGGTGTAACTAAGTCACAATGTAAGAAAATCTTGGAATTCAATTTTAAACTTCTTCTAATTGTCGTATTAATCGGTCCAGCCGTTTCAGAGATTAGCCGGAACAAACAGACAGACAGACAAAAATTGTAAAACATGTCATTTTGGTATATGTACCGTATATTTAATCATATGCACGTAGTAAAAAGCGGTTATTTAATGTTACAAACAGACACTCCAATTTTATTTATTTGTATAGATGTATAGAAGATATGCCATCTCCATAGGATTCAGTACTCGAGGTTTACTCTCTGTTTACCTGTCAAACGGTGCAAACGATGTCAAATCGGTTCACTTAAAACTACGTTGCCAACTTTATGCGCATGACTTGTAGAAGAAGATAGAGATGGCTGTGGCATAATATACAGAAGATATCCCGGACGTAAGCCTGTACGAGATTAGAATGGCTCTCAAGCAGCTAAAAACAACAAGGCGGCGGGCGAGGACGGAACCACATCAGAGCTTCTGAGAGCGGGCGGTAAGCCGATACTTAAGGTGCCCCAGAAGCCTCGAGGGCAAAACGCCAAAGGCATGGAGCAGAAGCGATGTGATGCTGTTTTTTCAAGAAGGGTAATAAGTATGACTCTTGAAGAACTATCAGACCCATCTCGCTTCTGAGCCATATCATATGCTGTTTTCGAGTGTCATTACGAATCGTCTCGCTCGCAGGTTTGACGACTTTCCAACCTCCCGAACAAGCCGGGTTCCGGAAAGGCTATAGTACCATAGACCACATACATACGCTGCGGCCAGTTATACCTACAGAAGACCGAAGAGTACAATTTGCCACTTTGCTTGGCGTTCGTGGACTATGAGAAAGCCTTTGATTCGATTGAGACCTGGGCGGTGCGGCCAAATACACTAAAGATACATCGAGGTGCTGAGGTACTTATACCAAAACGCCACCATGTCAGTCCGATTACAGAACCAGAGCTCTATCTATACCTATCCAACTACAGCGAGGTGTGAGACAAGGAGACGTTATTTCTCCGAAACTGTTCACAGCTGCGTTGGAGGATATTTTTAAGCTTTTGGACTGGAAAGGACGCGGCATCAACATCAATGGCGAGTACCTAACACACCTGCGGTTTGCCGATGATGTAGTTCCCATGGCTGAGACCTTGGAAGACCTGAACACAATACTCGAAGATCTCAGTACCTAATGCTTCTCAAAGAGTGGGTCTAAAGATGAACAATGAACGTTGCGGCAGAAAGGTTCTCGAATTGCGACCGCGTAGGTACCGGACGACGTTCCTTGGGCAGGCCCCCTACAAGGTGGACCGACGATCTGGTCAAGGTCGCGGGAAGCCGCTGGTTGCGGGCAGCGCAGAACCGATCGTTGTGGAGATCCTTGGAGAGGCCTATGACCAGTAGTGGGCGTCGTTCGGCTGACATGATGATGATGAACATGGGCATATCTAATACTGCTACAAATAATATTTGCCATATTCTACCATCCTTACAGACGGCCTAGCATGAGCGGCTTTTATCACGCGATATGATATAGCACGTCATGCTGTCATGTTCACCCCACTTAAGTGTAAGCAAGACAGCATGACGTGCTATATCATATCGCGTGATATAATGATGGTCATGCTAGGCAGGCAGGATTAGTTTGTTAAAGTATGTTTCTAATATAGGAAGAAGAAAGGCAGCGAGAGGAAGCAGAACGGAAATCTGAGGAAGAACGCAAACGTCGCGAACAAGAAGAATATGAGGCAATGAAAGCTGCATTCTCAGTAGAAAGTGAAGGTTTTGAAGAGAATGATGACCAAGACAAAGACAGCCTTCTGCGTGACTTTATTGAATATATTAAAGTAATTTCATTTTCTAATATTACAAATGTTCACTCATGCCACAGAGTTTGTTATCGAACTTCTCCGAAACAGCTTGACTGACTTTTATGCCATTTTATGTGTATATTTGGTAATTCTGAATAGGTTGTAGGCTAATTTTTTATCCCGAAATTCCACGGGAGCAGAGCCCCGAGGCGCAGCTAGTATTCTATATAAGGAATTAAATTGTGATTTTTCAACATCTATACAAATAAATAAAATTGGGAGTGTATGTTTGTAATATTAAAATAACCGCTTTTTACTACATACATATATATTATTATGTATACGGTACATATAACAAAATATTTTTTTTTACAATTTTTGTCTGTCTGTTTGTTCCGGCTAATCTCTGAAACGGCTGAACCGATTTTGACGGGACTTTCACTGACAGTGGCAGGTAGCTGATGTAATGAGTAATTTAGGCTACTTTTTATCCCGATATTCCCGGTGAAACCGCGGGCGGCCGCTAGTTAGACATAATTTCCATTGTTTAAATTGATGTATAACTTATAAGTTGAACATTAAACTAAATAACAATTCTGAATCTTTTCAGGCTCAAAAAGTTGTGGTGCTTGAAGACTTAGCAGCCCACTTTAAGTTGAAAACACAGGCTGCCATAGACAGGATTACTGATCTGCAAGCATCTGGCGAACTTACTGGCGTCATTGATGACAGAGGAAAATTTATTTATATATCACAAAAGGAACTCGAAGATGTCGCCAAATTCATCAAACAGAGGGGCCGTGTATCTATAACAGACTTGGCTGAAAGCAGCAACAAATTGATCAATTTAAATCCGGTTACTGTGAAATAGTTCAAACAAAAAGTTAAAGAAACTCTTTATTGTTGTTACAAAAATTAAATGTTTATTTAAATAAAAATTAAAACTTAATCATCACTTATTTCATAACCAAACATATCCTTTCCCTTTTCCAATAGCAAGAGAGAGGATTCTTTCAATCTCTCCAATACTTCCAGAAGTTTGGATTTTGCGAAAACTTTATAGAGACTCCTGTTCTCTCCAGCAATCAAATCGCT
Source organism: Crambus lathoniellus (assembly GCA_949710035.1). NCBI lineage: Eukaryota > Metazoa > Arthropoda > Insecta > Lepidoptera > Crambidae > Crambus > Crambus lathoniellus. Next base: position 24,792,010 of record OX453310.1, read on the forward strand.
CAATTTGAGAGCCTCTTTGTGACTTTCTACATCATCACCACTTTGCAAAATTTTCAGTATTAGTATTACCACTTCTGGAATACAAAGACGTCTTAGTGTTTCTAACTGCTTGGTTCTATCTTGCATTTCTTCCGGAGTAAAATTATTTGACGAAATACAATCATTCTCATCTTGGAGCCATCCACCTGGGAACAGCAATACGTTGTAAAGCAAATTCTTAGTGTGTCGCGATTGATGTTGCACTGCATTCTGCCAACGAGCTTTCTGCTCTTCTACTTTAGCACACTGTTGTTCATGGTGAACTTTATCTGAAAATGTTGCATCTGGTGGTAGTGGCTCAGGATCCTTGGGTTGTCCACTAATGAAATGCCTGTACCATGTAGCAAAGCTCTCAATTGATTCTAAATAAGCTTTTAGACATAAATGTTCTCTTAGTTCAGAGGAATTAGTTGGTATTTTATTTACAAAATCGGGGAACATTTGATTAAGATTAACGATGCAAGCTAAGGCAGCATCGGTGTTCCCTATAAATATAAATGTGCGAATCATAGCATTGCACAACCACATAGCTTCCACCAATTGATTTGCAATAAGAGATAACCATTCTAGGGATGAAATCACCTTTGTAATCAATGTTTTGTCTTTTTCAACTGCAGTAGTTTGGGTAAATGTTAAATCCAAATTGCCATAACCTTGTTGAATGTCAGTAATTGCTTTCTTGATGGCAACTCTTGCAGATGCAGCTATGTCTATTCCAGCACTGACTCCTGCTTTAACTACACCTTCTCTATATAGACTTTTATGAATATGATTCATCAGTTCAGCATACAGAACAATTTGACGATCAATTGGCACAGTAGATGTATAATATGCAATGAGTTCTGGACATTCAATGGATCCATCAATTTGTCTCTCAATGAGCTGTGTTACATACTTTTCCAAAACAGTATCACCAACATCATGTTGGGGATCTTTTCCCATGTGCCTCAAAATCAGAATCAAATGAGCCAAAAATCTTATAAATCTTTCTTCAGAAGTATCTAGCCACTGTAGTGACTCCTGCATAATAGCTCGTATGTTGCCAAGCATAAGATGTCTTTGACATGTTTGATAATAAGATTCCTTTTTGCCATCCATCAATGATTTAACAGCACTGAACACTTGCTGGAGAGAGAGTTCTTCAATATGAAGTTCAGATTGCAACATATCCAAGACATCTGGAGGTGTTGTATTGGCTTCCACTGTAGCATGGTGCTCATGCAAGAATTTATCAACTCTTGTTTCTATTTGAACTTTTAAATGAGCCCACAGTAAATCCTCCCAATTACCTTGGCAAGCAGGTAAAGCACTAGCAAGGTGGCCACATAAAATTCCAACAGTGGCTCTGTAATGAGTGTTTTCAGCTGCATTGCTTGATATTCCTAAAGCACACCATTTCCATAAATCCCGTGAAGGGTTTCCAGATATTTCCAAAGGAGCACTAACATCTTCCCTAGGCAAGTAATGAAGTAATACCCAACCCTGTAACACGGCTCCTCGCCAGGCTTGGCCAGCATTGATACATAATGAAACAGCTTCTTTAAATTTCCCACACCTCACCTCTGTGAATATTCGTTTACACAAGTCAGTATCATCTTTATGATCATCTGAATGTATAGACTTTTTTTGACGTCTTGGCGCATCTGGGTCCATACATGTAATCATTGCTTTATTCTTATCTTTATTGAATAAACTGGAACCAATCAGTAATTGATGGAGTGTGTTACCCCAGTGTATATTGTTACCAATAACTGGTGCAGATGTCTTAGTAGCTTCTTCTTGATAGGCAGCAGTTGCTTCCAACCAATCCACTAAGAGTTGTAAAAGGCGTAATTCAGAATCACTTTGGAACAAAGCTCCAACCAAAGTTTGTTGTGATAATGTGTTTTCAGTTATCAAAGAATTGAATGATTCTGGGTGCTCTAGGAGCGAGTCTGCATACAAACAGTGGAGCAATTTCCAAGTATTAGCCTCTTCTGCCAACCAATAATTTTGGCCATTGTACCTATTCCAAGGTTCTACTAATTCAAGAGAATCGCAACATACTTGACCTAACCTCGACAATGTGTCGAGAATATCACTGGACCGGCTTGTTTGGATTATTTCAAAAAATGCTTCATTCAAGCCTTCACCGGCATTCCCTGAATTCACTAATATCGAAGATTCATCTAAAACTTGGCGTAAACTCGTGTCGTTCAAAGTTTTGAAAATAGACGTTTCGTTGAGTATCGGCGACAGGTTCAGCGCGTCTTCCCTTTGTAACAATTGCTTGTTCCTCTTGTTTCTCAGTGGAGTATGCTGTGTTGAATGTAGCAGTAAACTTCTGTCGTAATTCATCGTTTCGTATAATAATAAAATGGAAAAAGTGAAAATATCAACAATCAAGCAACAAAGCGGTAGCAGAAATCACAGATTACAGATTCAGATTTCAGATTCAGACCACAAATTATATAGACTAGTTTCAGACAGCCAGCACAGTTTTGACAGTAGGTAGGTATAAAAATTTTTTTTTTTTCCTAATGTTTTTGGCTTGGATGCGAGTCCTTTAAGCCATGTCTGGATTTATATTCCTTCAAAGTTCAAAAAGTCTTTTATAACTTTTCAATTGTAGATTTCATATAGTTAAATATCGGCATATAATTCTTGCTATTTTTTAGATATACTATTAAACCAATAAACGCAGCAAGAATTCCTAAATAATTTATTGTCTGCTACTTCTTTTACACTCCATAAACCACTAGCTCTGTCGTCTCCACATGCAATTCCCCACCCCGTAGTTGAGGCACCTGAAAAAACTCCAGGTCATACTTGTCTAATTTATTTTGGTGCGGCTCCAGCTCCACCAACAGAAATCCTGTTCCGAATAACAAGGTATATCCATGTACTTATTATATATATTTCAAATCACTACATTGTATAAAACAAAGTCGCTTTCTCTTTCCCTATGTCCCTTTGTATGCTTAAATCTTTGAAACTACGCAACGGATTTTGATGCGTTTTTTTTAATAGATAGAGTGATTCAAGAGGAAGGTTTATATGTACTTTTTATCCCGATATTCCCACGGGAACGGGAACCACGCGGGTGAAACCGCGTTCGGCCGCTAGTAATCTATATATATAAAAATGAATCCCTATTTCCCTTGGTCACGGCATCACGCGTGAACGGCTGGACCGATTTGGCTAATTTTGGTCTTGAATTGTTCGTGGAAGTCCAAGGAAGGTTTTAGCTGTGAGAAAATAGGGGAAGGAGGGGTAAGTAGGGGTAGAGTAGAAGTAGGGTAGGGGTAGAGTAGGGGTAGGGTAAGGTAGGGGTAGGGTAGGGGTAGGGGCAGGATAGGGGTAGAGTAGGGGTGGGGTAGGGTAGGGGTAGGGGTAGGGTAGGGTAGGGGTAGGGTAGGGGTAGGGGTAGGGTAGGGAAGGGGTAGGTAGGGGTAGGGTAGGGTAGGGTGGAGTAGGGGGTAGGGCCACGGGAACGAAGTCGCGCTGGGTGAGCTAGTTTAGTATACAACCAGCTGCATTTCACGGCGGGACAGGCGGATATTAACAGTACACCTTTTTAAGTTAGAAAACTTTTGTATTGCAAATTCAATTTTGGCAAACTGACCTAGAATTTCTAAACTACATCCTAAGAACTTACAAGACTGAGAAGGTATAAAATTACTTTTATCGGTATTTATAATGAAACCTAAGCTTGTAAGCAACTTTACGGTATCTTGTAAGTTTTAAGACCCTTATATTAGACAGAGGTGATCCAAATATATTGTTAACAGGTAACCAGTACCTGGTGGCCTACCACAAGCTCTTATAGCAGTTATTTTTAAGTTGAGAGAGTGAGACGCCGCTCTACACGCCGTATAGCGGCGTCTCACTCTCAACTTAAAAATAACTGCTATAAGAGCTTGTGGTAGGCCACCTGACCGGACTGAAATAACTAGTGTTAAATTATTTAATACAAAATTGTACCGATGGCTAATAGAATATGAATTTTATTGTTTGAATGAATTTTTTGACATACTCATTAGATATTTTTTGACATAATGAATAATTTTTTTATTTTCTTTGACATTACGAATTAGATTAAGTATCTTTTTTTTAACATTTATGTGTCAGATAATGTTAAACTTAATTAAAATGAATATTTGCATGCCTATTTAATTAATGGTTTGACATGTTGCACGTAAAAATAAATGTTATCACCTTTTATACCATGTTTATCACTACATAGTATAAAACAAAGTCGCTTTCTCTGTCCCTATGTCCCTTTGTATGCTTAAATCTTTGAAACTACGCAACGGATTTTGATGCGTTTTTTTTAATAGATAGAGTGATTCAAGAGGAAGGTTTATATGTACTTTTTATCCCGATATTCCCACGGGAACGGAAACCACGCGGGTGAAACCGCGGGCGGCCGCTAGTAAGCAAATAAATGATGATTATGATTATTATGATTATTATTGCTCAGTCAGCAATCACACGCAAACCGGCCCTGGGGGGCTACCGCGTAACTTTATGGATATGAACTTCATACGTTTTTTGGAACTTTTAGTCATTTTATAGAAAAATATAGCCACTATCAGTCTTTTATTATGAACGTCATTTCGTGTGTACCTTACTCCTTCTGGCTTATGAGCTGTAAAATCCTTCAGTGACGGATAAACCATTTCTTATTTTAGTATTCAGAACAAACGTAACGCAAGAGTTTATGAATTATTGACGTTTGAACAAGGGCCACACGACCTGACGCTTCAGATTATGGATGCTGAAAATAACAAAAACTAGCTAACGAAAGTCCAGTTTCACTCCCTGGCTGCTCAGTGACGCAAAAATAAATAAGATTTAACACACAAACATCATTCAAAACAGAATAGATCTCTTATAATCGTTGTTCAAACAAGGGCCACACGAAACTGTGTGTACCAGATTTAATTTGTCAAAATATCGATAACCATACCATTTGGAGCCAAATAAAGTAGTCTAGCAGCGTCACGTTTGATATGTGACAGCATACAACACTTCAAATCCGTTCGCATTACAACACATCAATAGAAAAAGCAAAAACAATATTTCGGCCCGTCAGACTGTGTGGCCCTTATTTAAAACCGTCACATTACGTAAATTTGGCGTTACGAATGTTGTAAAGCACTAAATAGTCAAAAGAATTTCCGTCACTGAGGATCTAGCTTTACCTGGAACCAATCACTGCAGTAGTTACGATGCAATCCTTGATAAAATTTGTATGAGATTTTTAAAACAGGGTGACAAAAATGTACGTACATTAATGGACAAAAAGCCTATAATTGTCCTGTTATTTAGTTTCACAGCTTTGCCTTCTAGCGACTAAAGTTACCTAGATATAAATAAATAAATATTGGACACCATCACATACATTGTTCCAATACCAAGGTATAGTAGCTTGAGCACTAGTATTATGGAAATTGGAAACAACGACGGGTATTACCACATACACCCAGACCCGTGGAAATATTGAAAAGTTCGTTTTCAACATTTACCCGACCGGGGATCGAACCCGGGACCTGGCCGGATTGTATATGGCGCGAACAGCTCTCTTTTGGAGTATAAAGATATTTCCAGCATTAGCTGCCGAACCCCACAACAAAAGGAATCACCTACGATGTCCGACGCTACTAGGGAAGTTCAATTTTCGGGTCCCAACACGAATGCCTCGCAAACCAATCGAAACTCTATGTCGTCCATTTCGCAGAACTGTCCTGGGTGCTAACTCACCTATATCTAGAATTAGCGCACTCTATAACAAATTTAGCGGACAGATTGACGTACATTCGATGTCAATAGCCCTCTTTAGAAAGACTATTATAAACAGTTTGTAATCATCGTTAAATCATACTTATCTTTAGTTCTCGCCTCATTATTAATTAAATCATATTCATCAATAAGTAGTGTTAGTTGTATATGTATACGGTAGAGCATGTGGTGTTATACCTATAATTGATTGTACAATTAGATTTAAATGAACTACTAGCTTAAGTGTCCTTACTGTTGTAACAATCGTTAGTATACCTAATAAATAATAATAATAATAATAAAAAAAAGGCCATAGGACATTACTCTATGAAAATAGCTAAAGTATACTAGTTTTGCCGTTTCAATATCAGTTAATTGCCTTTTTTTTACTGCAAAAGCTGCAGAACTGAGTCTACTCAACAAGGCTTTAATATGTAGATCCCATTAAAGTCGTGAGTCTAATGTAACACCAAGAAATTTAGTGCTTTCAATTAACTCGACTACGTCTGCGTTTAACATAATATCCAAATCAACCTCCCTTACATTAGGTAAGGAAAATTTAACACATTTAGTTTTCTAGAATTTAAGGCCATATTATTAATGTTGAATGAGCAACTTTAGAAAGAGCACTATTTACGTCGTCAGAACAATTATTACCTATATCAACTTTGAAAATTAATGAGGTATCATCGGAAAATAGCACTGTCACTGTCTTACACAAATTATTCGCGTAGCAAGGTGGCTCATTTACGTAAATCAAAAATAATAAAGGGCCCAATATTGAACCTTGGGGACGCCCATATTAATGGCGTGATAAATATGTATATTCATGCCAAATTACAGCTTTCTAGTACTAAGAGTCTATGAGCTAGACTGGGGTCAGACGGACGGACAGACGGACTGACGGACATGGCGAAACTATAAGGGTTCCTTGTTGACTACGGAACCCTAAAAATGGAAAATGAAGTATTTATAAAAAATCTACCCGTCTCACAACCAGCTCCAATGGGACTCGAACCCACGACCTTTCGTTTTCCGGGCGACTGCTCTAACCACTGAGCTACGGACTCGTTCTTTATTCTATAAAATATTTCAATCATTATTTATCAATACAAATACTTCATTTTCCATTTTTCAATAATAAAAATTTCATTGTGAATGCAAAAAACTAAAAATTAAAATAACAACATAACTTTTTTTAATGTGTCACACTTTAGCGTTAATACTTACCTAAATCATAAATTGTTGAACCATTTACTGTAGTTTTATTTGCTTAAAATCCTAATGCTACAAGGTAAGCTACATACATTCTCAGTAAACTTCAATACGATGTCCTCTAAAAATTACTTCGTGGTCACCCTAGCTTATTTTCATACTAATTTTAAACTTGAATTGCATGGTAAGTACTGCAGTGATTAGTCCCAGGTAAAGCTAGATCCTCAGTGACGGAAATTCCCTTGACTATTATGTGCTTTACAACATTCGTAACGCTAAATTCACGTAATGTGACGGTTTTAAATAAGGGCCACACAGTCTGACGGGTCAAAATATTGTTTTTGCTTTTTCTATGGATGTATTGTTATGCGAACGGATTTGAAGTGTTGTATGCTGTCACATATCAAACGTGACGCTGCTAGACTGCTTTATTTGGCTCCAAATGGTATGACTATCGATATTTTGACAAATTAAATCTGGTACACACAGTTTCGTGTGGCCCTTGTTTGAACAACGATTATAAGAGATCTATTCTGTTTTGAATGATGTTTGTGTGTTAAATCTTATTTATTTTTGCGTCACTGAGCAGCCAGGGAGTGAAACTGGACTTTCGTTAGCTAGTTTTTGTTATTTTCAGCATCCATAATCTGAAGCGTCAGGTCGTGTGGCCCTTGTTCAAACGTCAATAATTCATAAAGTCTTGCGTTACGTTTGTTCTGAATACTAAAATATGAAATGGTTTATCCGTCACTGAAGGATTTTACAGCTCATAAGCCAGAAGGAGTAAGGTACACACGAAATGACGTTCATCTTTTATTTTATGGCGTCGGGTATAACGATAGCTAGCTAACAACGTTTAACAAAAGAAAGCATCAAAAATCTATCAAATTAAGGAATTCAAATGACACTTGAAGCCCATACCCATATCCAGATTTTTTAGCCGGCAGACCGGTAGCTGGAATACCACAATTTAGGTGGAATACCACGTGTTCGCGCCGCGCTCCGAGCGGTGCGTTGTCATTGTCAAGGTCACGGGCGACACGCAATGCGCTCGGGCCGCGTGCAGACCAGTTGGCCGTAAGCAGCCGTGAGACAAGTTCGTGTGTTTCGGTAGCGACGTGCCGCGCTAGTTACCTACCCATATTGGGACCGAGATTTCGTTGCACCTATTAGGGCTCCGGTCGGGGTACGAACTTGAGACCCGTGTGTGTTCGCTTTGAAAAGCGCCGGGAAAGTTTTAGCTGTCTATTAGGGCACTGTGTAGTTTTAAGAGTGTTAGCTATAAGAGTTTCCCCTCGGGGTTGGGTGAAGACCTACTTGGCCAGGCGCGCGCGCGCCGGCAAGACAGCGACCAGCCCCCTGGATTACGGACAGTATCCCTTACCATAAGGTAGGACTAGTTTTAATTTACTTAATTTTGCATGAGAAACCTTCGATTCAATAAACTGTGGAACACAGTAGATGTGGTCATCACAATTGTGCGTGATCATATTTTTGGTAGCAGAGCTTAGTTGATATAATTAATTTTCATATTAAAATTAACTACATAAAATTTCATAGTAAAAATAAAAAGCGTACCTAAAAAGAGTACCTAAAAATTATTTTTTTTTGTTGAAATCTCGAGGGTATTTGAAGATCCCGAGACGATTTGAAGTACTAAGAAATTGTTCTAGTAAATTCTCGAAGCGAATGTTTCTCACTTGGTGGATCCGATAATAGATAGACACTTATATAATTGTTGTCACATACTAGTGTTTTGATACGAGTTTACTCGCCTAGATGTGTATATTTTTTTTTGTGTGTCCGGATTTATTTGACGAATAGTTCGTTCGAAAGTGTGTTTATTAGTATCACATACTAGTGATTTGATACGAGTTTACTCGCCTAGATGTGTATATTTTTTTTTGTTTGTCGGGATTTATTTGACGAATAGTTTCGTTCGAAAGTGTTGTTTATTAGTACCACATACTAGTGTTTGTTCCGAGTCCGCTTGCCTAGTTAAAAAAGTGGAACTAGTTTTAATTATTAGTAGTATTAAATTACGAGTATTATTATTAAAAATAGTTTTGTTTTCGTTTGTTGATAACGGTTTAGTAGTTGATTTGCGAGGTATGCCATACCGTTAATCCTATACGTTTTGTTTATACCGTTATATTGTTAGCCCTTGAAATTGGTAAGTTGCTAATAATTTATGAAACTAGTAGGGTCCGTGTATGCCGTCCGAATTTTAATTGTGTTTTATATTATCGTGACGCGACCTATTTCTATTGTTTTTTTTGTTGATGTTTACCACTTTTATATTTCTTTGTTTGCTTTGTTTATAAAACGGATTATAAATGGCTCCTACGAATCCGCTCGCCGTATCCAGGGCTGGCATCCAAGGAGCTTTGCGTTGGCTTGCTTGTGCGGTCACATTAATAGACCGAGCCGACCGGGTAGGCGCGTTGCTAGCTCGGTATGGCGGGCTGGCAGCTCGGCTGCAAGACCTGGAGCGCCACGCCATGGAGTGTCGCGCGTATTATTTGCAGAACCCCCCAGCTGATGATGCCGTGTCGGAACAGCTGGAGCAGGATGTAGCCCAGGCCTATGAGCTGGCTGACCAGTTCACGGAGGCGGCTGAGAGGGCCCTGGCTGTTCGGAAGGGGGAGCCGGTTTTGAGCGGGGAGGTCAAACCTACCCCGACGGCGTTGCTAGGCCGATTGCCTACATTGGAGATTCCCACTTTTAATGGGGATCTGTCAGCCTGGATGGGCTTCATTAACCTGTTTGACAGCCTAGTGGATTCACGACGGGACTTATCCCCTAGTGAGAAGTTGGCCTATTTGCGCTCCTCCCTGCGAGGAGAGGCCAGCGCGGTGATCCAGCACCTGCTCATCAGTGACGACAACTACCAGGTGGCTCGCCAGCTTCTGGTTAGCAGGTACCAGAATGTCCGGTTACTGGCGGACACCCACGTGGCCACGATTTTGGCCCTCCCGCGAATCACGCGGGTACACCTGTTACGGAGGGAGTTGCTGAACCCGCTACTGTCAGCGGTCAACTCCCTAAGGCGATTGGACCTGCCGGTGGATCAGTGGTCCTTTGTACTGCTGCACATAGTCCTCGCCAAATTGCCCGCTGAAATGAAGGGGCGTTTCGAGCAGAGGTACGGAGGCGACAGCGCCTCGTATCTCCCGCCCTTCGCGGACCTCCTTCGTTTTTTGGAGGACGAATGTAGGGTGACGGACCACCTGGAGCCCGCCCCGGTTCCAGGTGTTGGTCGTATGGTGGCGGCGAGGGAACAGCCCCGTCGCCCGACCAATCGATATGCTGCCTTCCAGCAGTCCCCTCCCCCCGCACCGAGTGAGCGGTGCAGGTATTGCAGGGGAGATAGGCATGTGGTGCACGAATGTGCCAAATTTAGAGGCCTCCGCCCAGAGGGACGGAGGGCCGTTGCGAGACAGCGCCAATGGTGCTATAGGTGTTTGGGGGGACACATGCAGTCGGCGTGTCCCCAGACCGAGGATTGTCGTCTTTGCGGAGGGAGGCATCACCCCCTCCTTTGTTTGGACCGCAAGGACGCCGGGAGCGACCGGGGTTCGAATTCCTCGCGCACGGGCGGGGGCCCGGCAGCCCGGAACCGGTCCCCTAGAGATTCGGCGGGGCTTAGCCCCCTCGTTCAGTCCCCCCGGAGAGGGGGAACTATAGGAGAGACGCCCCCGCCACGGGCGGGGGTAGGGGGGTACCACAAGAGTACGCCACGGTGGCGATGGGCACGGGCCCTATTTGCTACTCCCCCCCCCTAATGGAGAGGCCTCGATTGGGGTACTATGCACCGAGGCACGCCCCACACGGGTATTACCCTGCACCTAGGAGTGCTGTTGGTCGGGGCCAGTATGTACCCGATTGGGACCCGCTCGCCCGGTACGAGCGTCCCACATTTGGCGCGCCGACTCAGGCGCGAGGGGGACAAGTACCCCCCCAAAATTTTTAATGGCGCCCCTGTCGGACCCAACCACCCCTCCGGAGCTTGTGCTGTTGCCAACAGCCTCCGTGAATGTTTGGGGACCTAAGGGCAATGTTGTCACGGTGCGTGCCCTTTTGGACTCAGGTGCCCAGGGGTGCATAATGTCCAGGTGGCTTGTCCGACAGCTGGGTCTTTTGCTTGTGCCGCATCACGAAGCGGTACGGGGGGTGGGAGACTCGCGGATCCCTGATCCGATTGGTCGAGTTGAGTTCTCCTTCTCCCCCCACTTTACGCCAAGGCCGAAGATCGGTGCTTCGGCGATAGTTTTTGATAAGGTGGTTGGACCACTCCCGCAAGTGCGAGTGCCGCCATCCACGATTGAGCTGACGTCTGGACTGGCTTTGGCTGATCCTTCCTTCCACCGACCGGGCCCAATACACTTGTTGATTGGTGCGGATGTCCTCGGTCGTGTACTGTGTGGAAGCAAGCGAGTTTTGCAGACAGCCGATCTTGTCGCCTTGTCCTCGTCGCTGGGTCATGTGGTGATGGGAAAGGTACCACAGACACCAGAGACCCCGTCGGTAGACCGCCAGACCATTGTCGGTTCTACTTTGTCCGACGTTCTCCAAAAGTTTTGGGAGGTGGAGGAACCTCCCACTGCCAAGCGGTTGGATCCGTTAGCGGAGGAGTGCGAATTGTTCTACCAGAACAACACTGGGCGCCTCCTCTCGGGTCGCTTGATTACCCGCTTGCCCTTCTTGGCGGCTCGCCCTCCTTTAGGGAGCTCCCGACCGATGGCCGAGAAGAGATTGTTGTCCATGGAGCGTAGGATGGCCAGGGATCCCGCATTCAAGGAGAAGTATATAGACTTCATGCGGGAGTATTTGGACCTTGGGCACATGTCCATCTCGCAGTTGGACTGGCGTAATGTGGAACATTACTTCCTGCCACACCACGCTGTTTTGAAGACTTCCAATGGGAAGATCCGCGTGGTCTTTGATGGTTCAGCGCCCACGTCAACCGGAGTGTCGTTGAATCAGTGTCTGCATGCGGGGCCGAAGTTGCATCACGATGTCTGTGATGTTTTGACCAACTTCCGCCGGCACGCTGTCGTCTTTGTGGCCGATATCCGCATGATGTTCAGACAGACCGTGATTCACCCGGAGGATAGACGATACCAGCTCATCCTTTGGCGTGAGGATCCCCAGGATCCGATGTTGGCTTACGAGCTGAACACCAACACTTATGGTTTGCGGTCGAGCCCCTTTGTGGCGATCCGTTCGCTTTTGGAGCTCGCAGAGCGCGAACGGCTACGCTATCCCCGGGCATCTGCTCTTATTGAGGGGGGGGCCTTATTTGTCGACGATATCTGCACGGGGGCCTCGAGCTTAGATGAGGCTCTCGTCTTACGTGATGAGCTGATTGCGCTCTTGAGGGCTGGTGGCTATGAGTTGCGGAAGTGGCTGTCTAACTCACCGGACCTATTGGCAGATTTGCCTAAGGACCACCAGCAAGAGCCGCTCCTCTTTGAAAATCCGGAGACTCCAGACATGCTGTCTGTTTTGGGAGTCCAGTATCGACCAGTCCCGGATTTGTTCACATATAGATTGGAACTGCCAGACCCAAAGGTCTGGACTAAACGCACGGTGCTGTCTACTGTAGCCCGTACCTTTGATCCGAACGGTTGGCTCAGCCCTGTAGTGTTTTCGATGAAGTGCTTCCTACAGGAGCTCTGGGCTGCGGAATTGTCATGGGATGAGCCCCTCTCTGGTAGCCTTCTACGAGAGTGGGTGAGGTTCGTGTCATCCCTACCCGACGTCAATCGGGTTTGTATACCGAGGCAAATGCTGCCTTCGGGAAAGTTTAAAGCCTCCCTGCACGGCTTTTGTGACGCGTCCGAAAGCGGATACGCGGCAGCCGTTTACATCCGAACGGTGGATGCAGCAGGCGTTGTCGCCGTACACTTAGTTACGGCCAAGAGTAAGGTCGCCCCCCTTCGGACTAGGCTAACCATTCCGAAGTTGGAGTTGTCCGGCGCCACTCTCTTAGTACGGCTACTCAATCATGTTGCCGACACCTTGGGAAACGGTGTCGACTTGGAGTCGATATTTGCGTGGTCTGACAGCCAGGTCGTCCTTTGTTGGCTGAAGAGTTCAGTCCACACCCTTGAGGTTTTTGTGGCCAACCGGGTCTCACAAATTCAGACTTCAAAGGCCCCGTTGATTTGGCGCCACGTACCGGGCGAACTGAACCCCGCAGATTGTGCCTCCCGCGGCTGCGAGGCGCCTGAGTTAGTGGACCACCACCTATGGTGGAGTCCATCATGGTTGTTACGGCCTGAGCGCTCATGGCCTGCCACCCCGGCTGTGGCCAGAGTCCCAGACCTAGGCATGCGTGTTCACGCCGTGCAGACGGTGGCGGCTCCGCAGATGGAGTTTTTGTTAGACCGCTACAGTTCTCTTGATAAGTTGCTCGGCGTGACTGCTTGGATGAGGCGCTTTGTGCGAAATTGTCGCCAGCCTCAGGAGAAATCGTTGTCTCCGGTCCTCGCCCCACAAGAGCGGCAAGACGCCCTGTTGCATTGGTTGCGAGTGACGCAACAGCGAGAGTTTGAACCGGAGCTGAAAGCCCTGCGCTCAAGTAAGTCCAAGTTGAAGGGACCCTTGGTGCGGTTGAATCCCTTCTTGGACAGTACCGGATTGCTGCGTGTCGGAGGTAGGCTCAGACATGCCAACCTGCCGTACGGATCACGCCACCCTTTGTTGCTCCCCAAGGATGGACCGTTAGTTAGACTGTTGATTACAGACCGACATGTAAAGAATGCTCATGCCGGTTGTAATGCTTTGACCGCGCTCCTCCAACGAGAGTTCTGGATTTTGTCAGCGCGGAGAATAATCCGATCCGTTATTTTTCGTTGTCTCCCGTGTTATCGTTTGCGCGCCGATACGATGCAGCCCCAGATGGGTGATTTGCCTGCCGATCGAGTGAACGAATCGATGCCCTTCTCAGGAGTTGGAACGGATTTTGCGGGGCCATTTACCGTTAAGACATCGCGGCTTCGTAATGCTAGAACGGAAAAGGCTTACTTGTGTGTATTTGTTTGTTTGGCCACTAAAGCGGTCCACCTGGAGGTGGTTAGTGCCCTCACCACAGAAGCCTTTGTAGCCACGTTGAATCGTTTTGTGTCTCGCCGCGGAATGCCGTCGTTAATCAGGTCCGATTGTGGAACCAATTTCAAGGGCACCGATAGGTATTTAAAGGAAGTTTGTGAATTTTTGGATAGGAATAATTTTGAGATCGGATCCACACTCTCTCGCAGAGGGGTACGATGGCAGTACTCCCCGCCATCCTGCCCCCACTGGGGAGGGATTTTTGAAGCAACTGTAAAGGCCGCTAAAACTCACCTTCGTCGCGTTATTGGGGAGACGGTCCTCACGTTTGAGGAACTCGCGACCGTATTTTGTAAGGTTGAGGCGGTCCTCAACTCGCGTCCGTTGTGTCCGTTGTCTTCGGACGCGAATGATTTAGAGGCCCTTACGCCGGGCCATTTTTTGATTGGCAGACCGCTTAACGCCTTGCCGGAATATCCTTATTCCGAAGTGGCCTCCGGACGGCTCTCGCGATTTGAATTGCTCCAGCAGCTTACGCAGAGTTTTTGGCGCCGTTGGCATCTGGAGTATTTGCACATTTTGCAGCAACGCGTTAAGTGGTCGGATAGGACGACCCCACCCAAGACAGGAGACCTCGTGTTGGTAAAGGATCCAAACCTGCCGCCCCTCCGCTGGCGTTTAGGACGCATTGTTCAGCTTCATCCGGGGTCGGATGGTGTGCCCAGGTTTGCCGAGGTCCTGGTGGGGGACTCTGTTTTGAAGCGAGCGATCGCTACCCTCTCTCGCCTGCCCTTAGATTGAGTTGGCGGACAGTTTGCTACTGTCCGGGACGGGGGGATGTTCGCGCCGCGCTCCGAGCGGTGCGTTGTCATTGTCAAGGTCACGGGCGACACGCAATGCGCTCGGGCCGCGTGCAGACCAGTTGGCCGTAAGCAGCCGTGAGACAAGTTCGTGTGTTTCGGTAGCGACGTGCCGCGCTAGTTACCTACCCATATTGGGACCGAGATTTCGTTGCACCTATTAGGGCTCCGGTCGGGGTACGAACTTGAGACCCGTGTGTGTTCGCTTTGAAAAGCGCCGGGAAAGTTTTAGCTGTCTATTAGGGCACTGTGTAGTTTTAAGAGTGTTAGCTATAAGAGTTTCCCCTCGGGGTTGGGTGAAGACCTACTTGGCCAGGCGCGCGCGCGCCGGCAAGACAGCGACCAGCCCCCTGGATTACGGACAGTATCCCTTACCATAAGGTAGGACTAGTTTTAATTTACTTAATTTTGCATGAGAAACCTTCGATTCAATAAACTGTGGAACACAGTAGATGTGGTCATCACAATTGTGCGTGATCACCACGTTTGGAACATAAAAGGCCAAGTCTTTGTGTGGTCAATATTATAATTGTAGAAAAGGTTTTTACATTTTATTTAAGTAGGTAACTGGATATGTATAGCTATATTGACGATGCGTGCGCGTCGGAGATTGGTATGGGTAGGCCAGAGACAGAGTTTGTTCGGTCGGCGTCGCTGCGTGTGCGGCGGCGGCGGCGGGGCGCGGCGGGAGCGCGGGCGGTGGCACCTCGCCTCTCGTCCCTCGCCCCGAGCGGTGGAGCACCTCGGCGCGAACACCATGAAAACAATCCTTATTTACCATAGATGTATTATTCCTGTAGATGGAGCATAAAAATATGAACGATTCCTTCTATAATCGACTCTCGTCTCTCAAATGGCGACATTTCGTGTGTTAAAAAGAGATAACAATAGCCCAACGTGTGCGTCCTAATGAGTCGCGCGCCACTTAAAAGTGAACGTCATATTTGTTTGTTAACCAGCTGGTTACAAATGCTTCAGAAAGAAAATCTTTTTTTGTAGTAAAATATAGAAAGATTTGATGGTGTGGTGCGGTAAATCTGTTATTTGTTAAGAATGGCCTGTACTGTTCCCGGTTATTCAAGCAGAGTGAGTGTTTTGAAAGAGAATAATGAACACATATCATTTCAGAGGTAAGTCACACTCATTGTTTTGTGTTTTTGCGAACACATTTTTATAACTTACTGGTCCGTATTTGCAAAAACTAAATCGCTGTACGTGTATACACAGTTTAACATTGACTTGGTTGAAGAAAATCGGGTGTTTTTAGGCTAAAAATATATAATTTAAAGCCAATTGGGATTTTTTGACATTTGACCAACCTGATAGTGTTGTAGTCCGATTTTATTATGTAATATCGATAAAAAATTGTAATGTTAACAATTTTGTATTTAAACTTAATTTTTCTCAATTTTAAACAGATTTCCCACCGCGCGCCGCGCCGCCGTCGATGTAAAGGAAACGTGAATAAGAAACGTAAGAAAAGGCGACGATTGGAGACCTTCGCAACAAACAAGAATATGCTCGATGCACTTATTAAAGCAAATTGTGGATTTATACTTAAAAAAAATTATACATTAAGAGTATAAAAATTAGCGTGAAATCTGTATTTTTTTTTAGTTGATATCATTCAGCAGATTATTTAATTTAATAAATTGATTAGAAATCTCGTTCAGTTTTACGACTATACCTCCTAGTATAAATAGTATAATTATCATCATTATCATATTAATGTCCTCACTGCTGGGCTATAGCCCAATTAGCCCATATAGCCTTCCCTGTGCATGAAAACACCATAGGTAGAACGGGCCATAAGTGCCATAACCCACCACGCGAAGCCAATGCGGATTGGTGGGTGAGGGTGCCAACGACTGCTAATGCAACCAGGACCAACGGCTTAACGTGCCTTCCGAAGCACAGAGGAGACCGAGATAATAAAGTTTTGGGTCACCATTCAGGGGGGCAATTGCGTAAGATAATCGTATTAATTTGACAGTTCATATCGAATTCAATCGGCTGCAATTTGTATGGAATGACATTTAATTTGATACAATATGAATTGCAAATGAATACGATTGACTTTAGGCAATTCCATAGCAGATGTCCAACCGCAACGAATGTTGCTTAACATCAACCACCGGATGCAGAATGCGCGTATCAATGAGCCATCGATCTCCTCAAGTATAATTATAGTATCTACTTCATATATGGCACTGATTTAAAATTAAAGGGCTTGCTTTTAGACCATGAAACTGAACAACTTTCTCTTTGGAGCATAGCATACGTCGAAATATAAAAAAAAAACTGTCACACTAGATCGATCAGCTGAGCGTGCGCTTTTGTCTGGAGGGAAGAAATTTTTGCCATATTTCGACCTATGCCGAAGTTTCATAGCATAAACAAAATTCTAAGGCCGTGGGCACTTTGGACACGATTAGTAATAAAAACTGACAGAAAAGCGGATTATGAACCGCCCAATTACATTAAGTCTCTAGCCGCATTGAAAAGCGCGAAGAGCTCTATTCAATGCGGCGTAGTTTCGATCAGCCGTATTGAATACGGCGTATCTTGAATCCGCCGCATTACAATGCGGTGCTGTTTTCCAATACAGCTAGTTGCTATGTAATTGGTGAAATATACAATACGCCTGCGATATATACATATGCATTGTAATTTTATGTATCGCATTGCATTTAACTTATTTTTAAATGTTTTATCGATAACTTGTAATATAAAAAAACCACAGCACTATCATTGCATCATCATCATCTAATGTCATCTAGCATTGCATAGTCAAAATGGAGACATTCACTAATTACGACGCAACAGATTAACATGTATGTCTCTTTCTATCTTATGACAATTTGAAAGTGTTAGAAGGGGTAAAGGATGGGTGAGTTATAGCTTATTTTTGTGATCCATCTACAGGAATAATACATCTATGTTATTTACTATCTAAACTATCCTATATAATTATTGTGCGGCGGCTTCCGACGCTGGCCTGCGACAATGGGCGATTTTCTGATGGCCCCAGTACAGGTTGGCCGACCATGGTCGGCGACCACGACCGGCGATCATTTAGTGATAGTGTTCACACGATCGCCGGTTTCATTCTGCATTGGACTGGCCGTGAGGATGGATGTGTATACAATGACGGCTTATGCAATTTACATTTACAGCGCTTTTAATTTATTACGAGAATGATTCTATATTAATAGAGTCTGGATCTTGTATAATATGTCTAGATAAATGTAATTATGCATTAAAGTAATAATAGACATATTTATCATAACACCCAGACACAGAAAAAACAAATACTTACATCATATCAATACTTCTTGGGCGGGGATTGAACCCAGTATAATAATAATAATGTATTAATAACGTTTTATTCATTTTATTTTTATTTACTTAATTTTAGCTATCAAAACAGAATACTCCTATACATCTTGTGAATTTAAGTGTATTTTATTATCATTTGAATAAAAAATATATTATAACAAATATATACCTACAACATCAAGGATGATTTTGACAATGTAATATGCTCCACAAAATGGCCTGATTGCGAAAAAAAACAATAAATCTAAAATATCCTACACGTCAGTCAACGCAGAAATATTCAGATGAACTGAATGATCGGCCAACGTGTGAACGCTGTTTGTGGCCTGCGACAAACTCCCTTTGAATCGTGCACGAAAAACCGACACGGGACGGATCGCCGGCGATCATTGCTCACATTCACCAATCACACGCAAACCGGCCCTTTACATGATGGCCCAACATGGTCGCCGACCATGATCGGCCATCGTGTACTGGGGGCATGAAAGCTCAGTCACTAGATGGCGCTGTCCCACCTATGCAGTTAGAAGGAACGGAACGTTATGAATTTTACTTTGACGCGACTTTTTTACGTAAAATGGAACGTCAGACAGATGTTATTTATTTACCTTAATCTTTAAAGGACATTATTAATATTGGTATATTATTCCTATCATCATTAACCACGGGTATTTAAATGTAAATAGAAAGAGCATATTTTAATCCTTAATAAAATAATATGAATTATTTTATTTATCCCTTCAAATTTTTATATGGATTAAAGAGTTTTTCAATATCACCAAGGTATCTTTGACAGCCGATGGCGGCCATGTTGCGAGTTTTTGACAGATCAATTAATAATAGTTTATGTGACTGTCGCATAATGAGGGGTATTAAAACACGAGTGGGAGTTTAAAAAACGAGCCTTGGCGACGAGTTTTTAATACCATACTCATACCGAGTTTGGCAAACTCCATACGACAGGCGACCAGCCGGCCTAGCATGAGCGGCTTATAACGCGCGATATGATATGGTACGGCATGCCGTCTTGCTTACACCTTAGTGGGGTAAGCAAGACAACTTGCCGTACCATATCATATCGCGCGTTATAAGCCGCTCATGCTAGGCCGGCTGACTCGTTAAAGGAGCCCACAGACGGCCAGGTCGCCTGTTGGTCAAGACCGGGGGGGCTACCGGCTAAGAAATCTGGATATGGGTATGGGCTTCAACTGTCATTTGAATTCCTTATTCTGATAGATTTTTGCTGCTTTGTTCTGTTGAACGTTGCTAGCTAGTTATCGTTATACCAGATGTCACAAAACAAGGAACTGATAGCGGCTATTTTCTTTATAAAATTGACTTAAAGTTCCCAAAAACGTATGAAGTTCATATCCATAAAGTTACGCGGTAGCCCCCCTGATCGGGGCCGTCTGACGTACGATACGAGACCTCCATCGACCACACACTAGACCGGTCATTGGCTGTCGGCAATAATCGGAAACTAACTTTGAGGCCACACACTAGCAGTTGATAGCCGTCAGTTTTAGTACTAATCGGTAGTTTCTGTCCGGCCGATAAGTGTCAAGATTGGCCCCGACCCCCAGCGGCCACAAACTATACCTGCGCATAAAGCCCCCAGTACAAGATGGCCGATCATGTTGGCCGACCATGATGGGCCATCGTGTACAGGGGCAGTTTGCGTTGCTCGCAGACGGCAATCACACGCAAACCGGCCCTGTACACGATGGCCCATCATGGTCGGCCAACATGATCGGCCATCCTGTACTGGGGGCTTTAGCCGTCAGTTCTAAACCTTTTAAGCCCCCAGTACAGGATGGCCGATCATGTTGGCCGACCGTGATGGGTAATCATTGCGGCAAACTGACAGGCCGTTGCCGACAGGCGAACTGACCATCTGTGGGGCGCTTAACAGTCGAACAGATTGACAGATAGTGCGTTCCGTATCACGCTTCTTTGTATTTGTCGCTATATTTTACATTTTTAAGAAAAGTCTCGCGTTTAGTAACAAAAATCAAGATATATTTTACATACAATATTAATTTAAATAGAATGTATTTCAAATCATATAATTAATGTGAAGGGATAAATAGAATAACTGATTTCATTTTAACGAAGTATTTTTTTTTTCTCTTTCAATTGATATATCACATATGTATGGTTAAAGGTAATTTTAATAATATACCACGCTTCATAGTATTTCAATTATTTCCTTTACCTATTTCGTTTCTGTTCCTCACAGTAGTACTTATTTAATACCTATATTATTAGTTTCCTTTGGGTTTTTAAAAAGTAATTAATTTAAATATGTTTCATACCAAAATATACCATAGACATGTACATACTTCGTTACACGCCATCTAGTGAAGCAATTGGAAGCTTTTATTTTAAATGGCCTCTCAGAAAATCGCTCATTCCAAAAGGAAATAATTTTTCAAACTGTTATTATACATTTGGAATGTTATTATGAATATTATGATCAGTTGAAAAATTATTTGAGCAGTTATTTAATTTTCGGGTGGTTGTAAATTTATTACAGCAGTAAAACATGAATAAGTAGTAATAAAAATAAAATTTTGCGGCAATTCCCCCTACAATAAGGCTCAAAAATTATTCAATCAGTGTAATGATGGAATGCCAGTGCCCCAGCAGTGGGGACATTTAATGGCTGATGATGATGATGATGATGATGAATGATGGAATGGGCAATCAGATAAATAGTTCGGCAGTTCATGGTGAGCATATTATTATAAGGTACACATAGGTCACAGATTTTACCATTTTGAAGTGTCTATCTTTCAAAAGAACTATTTTGAGAAAAAAAAATTTTTTAAAGGGAAGTGGCTTCGCCGGTAGTGCGCTAGTTTGCCTCGGAAGTCCTGTAGAACACGTGATAGGTAAAGCTAGAAACACATTTCGCTGGCGCAGCGCGATCGGTTTCATACATTTAGTATGTAGTGTAGGAAATGAAGCTAGTTGACCCCCACAGTAATTCGTCAGTCAGAAAAAACTTTACAACGTGATAAAGTATCAATAAATTAAAAGTATTGTATAAAATTCCAAAGAATAATAATAATAGAAGTTAGGTTTTTTTAATGAAAGTCATATTTCATAGATATCTTTTTGAGGAAAAATGCTCCGTTGAAACTTTCTTCACCATACATATTCATGTAACGTATTAAAATGATTTATGAAATATCCAAAAAAATATCCCAGCAGAAACACTAAATTTTACTAAAATATGTGTTTTTGGTGTGACTCGAACCGTAAAATTTCTCCGTCGAACTTTTTTACGGAAATGCTATTTTATTGAAGTTTTATAACCACAAAATGAAAATCTGAAAAATAAACCATGTAATTAAACTATTTTAAAAATTGCCGTTTTACTCGCAGTGGAAAATTTCTCTATCTGTTTTATTTATTGATTTAAGTACACAGTTCACTTTATTTTCAACTACAACAATATCCAAAAAAAAACCAAAACCTAAAAGCATTTTACATAGAAAAACTTATTTCAGCAATCGGGAGCTGTGAGTACGAAGCGAGGCGTAGGAGCGGGGCGCGGGAGCCGTACAGGACGGGTTCCCCGCCGCCCCGCCACCCCGCCGCCGCGCTTGCCGTCCGCTCGCGCGATCTATTCTATTTTCACGTATCAATCGTCGAGGCAAAATAATTATGTTGACATTGTCTTTACCAAATAGTTGTATAAATGGTAGACCGAGAGGCAACCGTCGGTAATTCTACCTACTATAGAGTACCACAATGACATACTTATTGTTAGAAGGCAAAAAGTTACGTTAAAAAAGTTGAGTTGTTGGTGCTGGGGGGCTACCGCGTAACTTTATGGATATGAACTTCATACCGTCATACGTTTTTGGGAACTTTAAGTCAATTTTATAAAGAAAATAGATGCTATCAGTTACTTGTTTTGTGACGTCGGGTATAACGATAACTAGCTAGCAACGTTCAACAGAACAAAGCAGCAAAAATCTATCAGAGAATAAGAAATTCAAATGACAGTTGAAGCCCATACCCATATCCAGATTTCTTAGCCGGTAGCCCCCCAGGTTAGGTTGGCGGCTAGGCAAGCCGCAACCTGGGCCTCTTAGTATATTCATGAAAAAAGTGCGGCTAAAATGATGAGAAAATATGTCATCAGGTACCAGCATGATACGCTGTTCATACGATCAGGCTTGATAGATAGACTAGAAAAATGTGGTCTGCCACGCGCCGTCTTGGCCACTTTGTCAGTTCGAGCGATTTTAGCGGCGGCTTGCGGGGTGGTTTTCATGTCATGATGGAGTACCAGTATCAAACTAACGTCTGTAACTTAGGCCAACCTACTACAAAAAATACTGGTCTGCCGACCCACAGCCTGGCCGTCTTTTGTGCCCGAGCAATTTTATGTTTGTATTGTTACTTACATCAATAATATGAATGTACAGGGTAACAGGGAAATTCGACCTTAATATTAAACGACACTACTATTTAGGTTATTAATAATGTACTATATCCAAAAGTTTACCATTTCAGAAATATTTACCTTTTAGTTTTTTTTATCGAAACACTACACTACCTTTTGAGTTTTGCTCTTATTTAATTTATTTTTATTTCTTTTTCGCTCCGTTAAGTTACAGTTTTTGCGATTTTTTGAGGAGGGGTGTACCACTATTTCAGAAATATTTTACTTTTAGTTTTTTATCGAAACACTACACTACCTTTTGAGTTTTGCTCTTATTTAATTTATTTTTATTTCTTTTTAGCTCCGTTAAGTTACAGTTTTTGCTTTTTTTTGAGGAGGGGTGTACCAGTTAACAAAAATAAATTATGAAACTCGAAATAAGTGCTATCATACAATAACTATTAAAATTATGTTTTTTTCATAGCAATCGCAACTTAAAAAAAATGTTAGAAAGTTAATCTGCAGATTAATGAAAACACTTCAACATCTTTTTGGCAATACCGCCTTTTTTAACCGCCTCTGTGGTCTAGTGGTTCATACCACGGATTTCAGACCAAGAGGTCCCGGGTTCGATTCCCAGTGGGGGTACATATTATATTCGGTTTGGTTGGTGGTAGGACTTGTTCTTAGTCCGCCTGGCTAGCTACCACCATCTTATCTAAGTCTGACGCCATAACAATGATGTTTTCAGCATTATTGTGTTCCGGCAGTTAAAGATAAGATAGCCAGTTCCTCAGTGATTGAGGATTCCGGGAGTAGTGCGCTTCCACCTTCAGCCTTATCACCACTTATGATCAGGTGTGATGAAGGCGAAGTACTACCCCGTTGTGGATAAAAAAAAATACAAATAGGTATAACACTCTAGGTAAAGTAGCTAAACAAAGACGTATTGACAGAGAAAGCAGTGACATATAGAAAATATAAATATGTTACGAAATAAATTTGTAAAAAGAAGAGGATAAATTGTGTAAGACTGTTATTAAAACAAAGTTAAAAGATTACCCTTTTATAGAAATTAGCCTCAGAATGTTAAATTTGCCTTTAATTGTTTTTATTGTATTAATATATTATTATGTCAGGCTATGTATATGTTATAATAAGTATTGTGATTCTTTTGTTGCTTCTACAATAATAAAATTGTTATACCCATAATGTAGACGTACGTGTAGCAAACACAATAATAATGGATATTAGTGCTTTTCTTCGCCAACAAACTGCCATGCAGTTTGGTGATTGAAATTGAAATTGAAAGACAATTAACGATTGTGTGTATAGTTTTCAGTTTTACTGTGTAAAATCTGAAGTTCAAATAAAATAAAAAAATATGGTTTGATGTAAAGGAAAAAAATATACATTACATTCAAAGAATAATAAAAATTACATTCATTCATTCATGATCATTAAATGGCTTAATTTTTGAAGTATGATAGAGGCACAAAATAAATAGGTACAGAAGACAATCTACATACAAAGTTCGCTCGAGCAACGCACACATAGATACCGCTCACGGACATGAATACATGATATCTCGGTCTGTCGCGGTCGTGTACGAGCGCAAATGCTATCCGCTTGAGACACGTGTCTGTGAACTTGTGCAAAAATGGAACAACAACAAATAAGTTATAATAACTGTTCAGTGGACGGTTGTTTTAATTAAACATTGAACAGTGAATTCTCCCTGATCCATGAGTCAGAGCGTGTGGCCGGAGAGTTTCTTTGATTTGTTACGGCGAGTTTTATAATAACTGGACATTTCCGTGCGGGCAGTATCCACCACCATGTTGTATATAGATTGTCCACATCGATGCTTGGATGGAAGGGCTTAGAAGCGGTTTTGAATCTCGAGCGGAAAGCACTCGCGTGTTTTAATTTGAGCTGGTTTTGGTCGGAGCGTAGATTTTTTTAGTCGAGATCTTTCCAGCTTGACGTTGTTGCTCAACTCAATGTGCTCTAACTGTGCGGTGATCGCTTCCTGTCTTTACGAGGTTGAATACAATGACATCATTAAATATTTGCTTCCTCGTCGACATATAAAATCTATCTTGTTTTTAACTTTACCCTCCGGCTTAATCCAGGTCCATTTGCGGCTTACGGGCTTTTTAAAGGAGTTCATCAGTAGGAAGAGGTTTTCCCCCGCTCCATAAAGTCTGCCAGGATCAGGCCTCTTTAATTTCGTTGCCAAAATCCAAATTGCCCCACTCTTAACTCATCACCGTAACGATGCCCCAATTTTGCATTGAAATCCCCTGTCACAAACGTGTAGTGGGTTTTGTATAGCTTTGAATGGCTTTAGAGATCTCCCCATACATAGCCTCCACTTCAACATCATTGTGTTTCGAGGTCGGAGCGAAGACCTGTATGATATGCACCATATACCGTTTCTATATTTTGAGTAGGTGGGTAGCGTATCTAACTACCTTGCTCGACACACTCCCTATGGTGACGACGTTGTTAACGAGGGATTTGTGGACGATGAACGCAACACCACCAATGGACTGCTGGTTACCCACCCGGTGGTATAGCAAGGTATAAGCTGAATAGTAGGATAATCAAGTCCTCTTCCTCTCTTCGGACCTCAGTTATGTCAATGACATCCCGTTGTAACTTGCTAATCGCCTCTTCCAACTTGAAAGCTTCGCGTCGGCCCTTAATGTGCGCGTGCTTTAGGTTACCAGGTCAGCAATTTAATAGGAAAGCTTATAAATTGAAAATAATATAATTTTTTTCGAGTTATTTTTTCATTATCTTGCCATAATCCCTATCCGCTAAAGCGCACGGATGCACTCAGTTATTGTTCGCTTGATTCGATATCATCAGGGTATTTCGACTTTTTATTTCCAGCTATTAAACATCTTTTGGACTTCACTTTTCTTCAATGTGGGTGATAATGCAGATGAAATTAGGTAAAGGTTATTCTAACTAGGCCTACTATCGAGTACTACAAATTAAAAGGATGTAATTTCTGTTAGTTGTACTGTACTTGCCTATTATCCTTTGTGTTAGTTATAGGCTTATAGGTATGGGTGAGCACGTAAAACATGTGTTGTGATTGATAAAAATACTGCAACATGTCATTTTTAACTGTGTTTAACGTAATGCTTATTTTTTCCTTTCATCAAACAATATTTTTTTTATTACTCGTCATCGCTCTCTGACCTTAAGTGACCTTAATTGGTATAAAATAAATAATAAAAATATCTGAATTCAACTTGACTTAATAAATAAGCTCTTTTGAATCGTCTATATTTTTCTACCACCCGTTCAACACTTTTTTAACTGATAAGAAGAACAGGCGCAATAAACTTATCAGCTTTAACCATTTGGAGTAACTATATTTACAAAGATTTATATCGTTACTTTTACAACTTTTTAATAATAATATAACACTAGTTCAGCTAAGGTTATGTGTTACATCAAATCCATGCATTACGGTCTATCAAATAGTCGTCTACTTTATAATATGCTTCGCCCATGAGCGATTTTTTGACATGAAATTTGAATTTGTTCAAAGGCAGCTCTACTAAATTCTGTGGAACTTTATTAAATATAGCTACACTTTTCCCCAAAAACGAACTTCTTTCTTATACCTTTTTGAATTGCCAAAAAGATGTTGAAGTGTTTGCATTTCATCTGCAGATTAACTTTCTACGATTTTATCCAACCAACGTGCTTGAAAGTTGCGGTTACTATGTAAAAACTGAGAGCAGTTATTTCGAGTTTCATTATTTATTTTTGTTAACTGATACACCCCTTCTCAAAAATAGCAAATACTCAATAGTGCGAAAAAGAAATAAAAATAAATTAACTAAGAGCAGTAAAGGTTTAGGTTTTGTTTCGCAAAAAACAAATTTAAGGTGAAATATTTCTGAAATGGTTAATTACTATTAACATAAAATATTAGTCTCCTTTAATATTATGGTCGAATTTCCCTGCAACCCTCTACATTAATATATGTGGTCGTCCAAATCAAAAGGGACCTTATTGCGGCCGGCACATACGTCTTTATTTTTGTTGTTTTGTATTCGAACAACAGCAATAAAGGCGTAAGTGCCGAGAGCCACAAGGTCCCTTTTGATTTAGACGACCACATATAATAGATGTCAGTAACATTACAAACATAAAATTGCTCGGACACAAAAGACAGCCAGGCTGCGGGTCAGCAGACCAGTATTTTTGGTAGTAGGTTGGCCTAAGTTACAGTAAGACGTTAGTTTGATACTGGTACCCCATGACATGAAAACCACCCCGCAAGCCGCCGCTAAAATCGCTCGAACTGACAAAATGGCTAAGACGGAGCGTGGCAGACCACATTTTTCTAGTCTATCTATCAAGCCTAATCTTATGAACAGTGTTTCATGCTGGTACCTGATGATATATTTTCTCATCATTTTAGCTGCACTTTTTTCATGACTGTACTAAGAGGGTCAGGTTGCGACTAGACAATCTAATCTATTTTTAACGTAACTTTTTGTCTTACTACTAACAATGAGCATGTCATGATTGATGATGACGACCGATTTGGCGCAGGGGTAAGCTACCCTACCCACCTTCTGCGCCAGTGGTCTCGGGTTCGATTCCCGAACAAGACAAATATTTGTGTGCATGAACATGTCTATTTGTCTTGGTCTGGGTGTTAACTATGTATATTAAGTATGTATTTACAAACAAAAAAGTATTTAAGTATATATTTATCCGTTATCAAGTTTTCCATAATAAAGTTTCTTAATGAAATTAACATGGGCTTAGATAATTGGTGTAAATGTAAGAAGTTATTTATTATTTTATTTATTATTATTTATGATGGTACTCGAGCAGGTAGGGTTACCGACGGTCGCCTCCCGGTCGATGATTGTTTTGCGTTTATAATACACGTTACGGTTATTGTTGCTCGCTATGGAACGTTGTATTTTTGTGTGCACGTACAACCAGTAAAACTTGGAATGAGTTTGGCAAACTGTATTCGTAATCGAAAACAATCGCTCTATCTCATTCATGTCGTTTAACTACTTTACCGACATGAGCAGTTCATCCAATAATTTTCGTAAACGTAGACAGTTAAAATCAACTCGCCTAACTCTCCCTAATCGCTTATGTATTGTTCTAGGTATCCTAGTTTAATAAATAACTAAATAGTAAAAAAAATATTTTATAAAAAAGTAAAAGCGCTTTAAAAAAATGCCACAATTAAATTAGAAATAATACTTCTAATAACTGTATTCAAACCAAATAATTTATGTACGAGTATTTTGAAGTCGGGTGTGAAACATGTTCACACGGCGGCACATCAGGCTATACATGTTGACCTTGAGAACGCCTTTATGCCCTACGTAATAAAAGCTGTTATCGCAGTTCAACTGTTTAACCTGATGTGCTGTCGAGTGTACCTACATGTTTTGGTGTTTTTGTTTAATCCCGCCCGACTTCAAAGTACTTACGTTATTTGGTGTGAATACAGTACCTATTAGAGCTATTATTTCTAACTTTTTCGTGGCATTATTTTAAATAGCTATGTTAGTAGGATGTACACATAAACCGCATCAATCAAAAATACTAGCCTGTTGAAAAAAGCATCAAAAACGGTTCAGAAAACATGACATAATCGCGGACAAACTGAAAACCTTTTTTTTAAGTCGGTTATAATACCAAAACCTTCTCCTAAATGTAAAGAAATAATTTTATGTAAACCGCATCTCAACTCAAAGACAAACATATATACATACGGGTCAAATTGAGCACCTCCTTTTTTAAAGTAAGTTAAAATGCCAAAACCTTCTAAATGTAATAAATACTTTTCTGAAAACCGCATCTCAAGGACAAACATACGGGTCAAAATGAGAACCTCCTTTTTTGAAGTCGGCCAAAATTCCAAAATATTCTCCTAAATGTAACAAATACTTTTCTGAAAACTGCAACTCAAAGTCAAACATACATACATGCGGGTTAAACTGAGCACCTCCTTTTTTGAAGTCGGTTAAAATGCCTAAACCTTCTATATGTAACAAATACTTTTCTGAAAACCGCATCTTAGAGACAAACACAAACGAACGGGTCAAACTAAGAACCTCCTTTTTTAAAGTCGGCTAAAATTCCAAAATATTTTCCTAAACGTAACAAATACTTTTCTGAAAACCGCATCTCAAAGTCAAACATACATACATACGGGTCAAACTGAGTACCTCCTTTTTTGAAGTCGGTTAAAATGCCAAAACCTTCTAAATGTAACAAATACTTGTCTGGGAACCGCATCTCAAAGACAAACATACGGGTCAAACTGAGAACCTCTTTTTTTGAAGTCGGCTAAAATTCGAAAATATTCTCCTAAATGTAACAAATACTTTTCTGAAAACCGCATCTCAAAGTCAAACATACATACATACGAGTCAAACAGAGCACCTCCTTATTTGAAGTCGGTTAAAATGCAAAACCTTCTAAATGTAACAAATACTTTTCTGATAACCGCATCTCAAAAACAAACATACGAGTCATATTGAGAACCTCCTTTTTTGAAGTCGATTTTAGTACCAAAACCTTCTCCTAAATGAAACAAATACTTTTCAGAAACCGCATCTCAAAGTCAAACATACATACATACGGGTCAAACTGATCACCTCTTTTTTTGAAATCGGTTAAAATGACCAAACCTTCTATATGTAACAAATACTTTTCTGAAAACCGCATCTCAGAGACAAACACAAACAAACGGCTCAAACTAAGAATCTCCTTTTTTAAGGTCGGCTAAAATTCCAAAATATTTTTCTAAATGTAACAAATACTTTTCTGAAAACCGCATCTCAAAGTCAAACATACATACATACGGGTCAAACTGAGTACCTCCTTTTTTGAAGTCGGTTAAAATGCAAAAACCTTCTAAATGTAACAAATACTTTTCTGAAAACCGCATCTCAAAGACAAACATACGGGTCAAACAGGAGAACCTCTTTTTTTAAAGTCTGCTAAAATTCGAAAATATTCTCCTAAATGTAACAAATACTTTTCTGAAAACCGCATCTCAAAGTCAAACAAACATACATACGGGTCAAACTGAACACCTCCTTTTTTGAAGTCGGTTAAAATGCCAAAACCTTCTAAATGTAACAAATAGTTTTCTGAAAACCGCATCTCGGAGACAAACATACAAACATACGAGTCAAACTAAGAACCTTCTTCTTCGAAGGCAGTTAAAATACCAAAACTTTCTCCTAAATGTAAAAAATACTTTTCTTAAAACCGCATAAAAATCGGTTTAGTTAAACGCGAGATAATCGGCCAAACATACATACAAACATAGTCAAACCAAACCAAATAATACTATAATATGGTCAAACTGAGAAGCTACTTTTTTTTAAGTCACACTAGCCACACAAAAATAAGCAGGAAGTGGTTCACCGAATTTGTCCCTGATTGTACAAAGAAAACAAAAAAGAAAGAATCACACAGCGACCGACGACACGAACGCGGCCCCCCAGTTGTGCCCCCAGTCACAGGGTCACGCGTTCAAGGTCGTACTATTAGCACGAGGACGCTAATCTGCACCCAACTGGTAACGAAAGACGGTACATTATTGCGTAACAGGGGATAGATTTATCTTCGCTTTCAAAATGTTGGTGTTCCGGATGATATTTCTTTTGGATATTTTAGATTTGTGTGTATATGTGACTTTTTAACATAATTTTAAAGATAAATAGTGCTGAGCAATTTTCCATATTGAATTATTCATAGTTTAAAATAAATCAATATTGGTAATAATTTTTTTTTGGATGTTCTTACTCGTAACGTCAAATTACATTCTAAGGTCATATAAGTAAAAAAAAACGACGGAGCAATTTTTCAATGAAAATGAGACTCAAAAAAGGAATTATCATTCAAAAGCAGTACTCATGTTTGAAAAAAGGTTTGGATTTTTATCAAGTATCACATACTAGTATAAATAACTCATTTGGTAAAATAAATTTGGGTTGAGAAATTACTCGGTTCAATATATAAACATATTTGTATATTTAGGTATAAATACCTAACTTCCGTTTGAGTATTTTTTTGGATAAGCATTTAAAAGTTTATGGCTCATGCTATTTTATAACCCAGCAAAGTTTCATCGACTGAGGAATTAATGTATGGGTCTCCATACAAAGAATCTGTTCATTGCCTACACTAATGGCTAGAAACACATTTCCCTGGCGCAGCGCAGCGTATTCGCTCGGCTCCGATTGCGCCAGACCCCCCACCACTTTCTAGCATTGTATCGTCAGATGGCTCGGTCACAAATTATATAGACTAGTAGGCTCGGTAGCGGACTGCGCAGCGGAGCTCTGCATTTTGCTTTTTACTACTTATGTTCTCCGATTTCTCCGTCAATAATGGGCCAATTTAAAAATTATTTTTTTTGTTTAGAAGAGTCACCAATTCATTATCATGTAGGGTTGTTAATTATACTGTTAAAACAGTATTACAGTGTTTTAGTACACTATACTTTTTAATTTTATAACAAAAATAATGTATAATTCTGATTTGAAAATAAATTACACTAAATATTTCTAAAATCGGTTCAGTATTTTTTGAGTTTATCTATTACAAACAAACAAAGTGTATTTATAGTATTAGCACAGTTTAACCAATCTTTGTATACAGTTGGTCGACGCCCTTGAAGTTGGACGATACCGACGCCCGTATAGATATTTACGCAAGTACGTAAGGGATGTCACTTTAAAATGTGACAGTGGACCTTTTACGACCCCGGGTGGGTACATTGGTATTGCGATATTAAATTAATAAAATAATTTAATAATGCAATGCAATGTCAAAAAGATTAAAAAATTCAAGATGGCGGCCGACTTTTTTGTTTGTAAGCCGATTTGTTTCTGGTACTATTCTGACAAGAAAACAGCAACGCAGTGTTAAAAATGTTAAAAAGTCGAAGATGGCGGCAATAGTTTCTGGTACCTATTTTGACAAGAAAACAGCAACGCAATGTTAAAAGTATTAAAAAATCCAAGATAGCGGCCAACTTTTTTGTTAGCAGGCCGATTTCAATGAAACTCAGTTTCTGGTTCTATTTTGACAAGAAAACAGCAACGCAATGTTAAAAATATAAAAATTCAAGATGGCGGCCAAATTTTTTGTTTGCTGGCCGATTTCGATGA
This sequence comes from Crambus lathoniellus, assembly GCA_949710035.1. Lineage (NCBI taxonomy): Eukaryota > Metazoa > Arthropoda > Insecta > Lepidoptera > Crambidae > Crambus > Crambus lathoniellus. The sequence continues at coordinate 24,823,878 of OX453310.1, forward strand.
AATTTAGTTTCTGGTAATATTTTGACAAAAAAAACAGCAACAACATGTTAAACATATTAAAAATCCAAGATGGCGGCCGACTTTGTTGTTTGTGGGCCGATTTTGATAAAACTCAGTTTCTGGTTCTATTTTGCCAAGAAAACAGAAACGCAATGTTAAAAATATAAAAATCAAGATGGCGGCCAACTTTTTTGTTTGCAGGCCGATTTCAATGAAACTCAGTTTGTGGTTCTACTTTGACTAGAAAACAGCAACGCAATGTTGAAAATATAAAAATCGAAGATGGCGGCCAAATTTTTTGTTTGCTGGCGGATTTCGAATAAATTCAGTTTCTGGTACTATTTTGACAAGAAAACAACAACGCAATGTTAAAAGTATTAAAAAATCCAAGATGGCGGCCAACTTTTTTGTTTGAAGGCTGATTTCGATGAAACTCAGTTTCTGGTACTATTTTGACAAGAAAACAGCAACGCAATGTTAAAAATATTAAAAATCCAAGATGGCCGCCAATTTTTTTGTTTGTAAGCCGATTTTGATGAAACTTGGTCTTTAGTACAATTTTGACAAGAAAACAACAACACAATGTCAAAAATAAAAAAAATAAGATGGCGGCCAACTTTTTTTAATATTTTTAACATTGCGTTGTTGTTTTCTTGTCAAAATAGTACCAGAAACTAAGTTTCATCAAAATCGGCTTGCAAATAAAAAGTTGGCCGCCATCTTGGTTTATTTTTATTTTTGACATTGCGTTGTTGTTTTCTTGTCAAAATTGTACTAAAAACCAAGTTTTATCAAAATCGGCTCACAAACAAAAAAGTTGACCGCCATCTTGGATTTTTAATATTTTTAACATTGCGTTGCTGTTTTCTTGTCAAAATAGTACCAGAAACTGAGTTTCATCGAAATCGGCCTGCAAACAAAAAAGTTGGCCGCCATCTTGGATTTTTTATACGTTTAACATTGCGTTGTTGTTTTCGTGTCAAAATATTACCAGAAACTAAATTTCATCAAAATCGGCTTACAAAAAAAAAGTTGGCCACCATCTTGTTTTTTTTTATTTTTGATTTTTTATTTTTGACATTGTGTTGTTGTTTTCTTGTCAAAATTGTACCAAAAACCAAGTTTCATCAAAATCGGCCCGCAAATAAAAAAGTTGGCCGCCATCTTGGATTTCGGAAATTGTCTTTTTTTTTATAAGCGAGATGAAGATTTGCACGCACTCATAGTACAAATCCTATGCACCATAAAATATGATACTATTAATCTAATAATAAATTAAAACGTTAAAGACGTGATGTGATAGCCCTGGAAGACGTGTCCCGAGTTACTATGAACGGCGTTGTATGTAACTCGGGACAACCACTCCCCCATCTCACCCCGCAAGCCCCGCACGATTGACCTGTCTAGAGGTCTCCGTCGGCCTACTGTATGAAAAGTTGCTTATTCTGTGGTATTAGTATAGATATAAATTGCATCTCGTATTCATTCATCATCAGCTTATCATCGTAATCATCAACATTTTTTTTTGGATTTAATATGTTCAAGTAAGAACAAAAATTGTTTTCAAAATTAGAAGAAAACATAAGATACATGCAGATGTTAGCTCGGCAACGACTCGATTGACACTGATCAAAAATTTCGTCAGGACGCGCTGCGCCACACTAGTAAAGTGTGCACACCCGGGTCGACGAGACGCTGCGCTGCGCTGCGCCAGAGAAATGTGTTTCTAGCTTAAGAAATTTAAGACGACCGCGAAGCACAGCAAAGCGATTGCCTTAAATTTAGTGGTTTTTTTTTGTGATGCTGGCTTCACTAGCTGCACCTGCGTCTAATGCCATTAATTAGCGCACTATTTAATATAGTAAGCAGGTGTAACAAAGTCCTAGCGCATCAAAAATAAAAGAATTATAATAAAAAAAATCGTAATGCGGTTTACAGAATCCATCTATCCATCAAGTTTCAACAGTGTAGTCTTAAAAGATTCGGAATAAAGTAGCTGTGACATACGGACGGACTGATGGAAGGACAGACAAATAAACAAGGTGTACATTTTACTGCCTTATTTATTAAGAACTGTTTAGAATGCGATTTCTTATCGACCAATTCCGATTTGTTAATTGCCTACTAATAACTGCCCATTTAGTCATATTACTGCCCAATATTTATTTAACTGCACATTTCAATATTACTTACTAATCATTTTTATTTAGTTTACTGCTCAGTTTTTACTGCTGAACTTGTTATTAGGGTGGTATTCCATTCCATTTATCAAAGATCTTTGTCCAATATTGCATTTGATCAAAGAAATACCACTCTTATTACAATAGTACTAAGAGTGAATCAAGGGTGAATCCATATAAAATATTTGGTAAGTTGAATACCACCCTTAACAGTATGGTAATAAGGGTTGTATTCATGGAGCTAGACTACATACTGAGGTAACTGGAGAGTCTATCACTTTTTTGTGACCACTAATTACACTGTGGCTGTCTTCCGTCTCATCTACACTTTGAAAAAATATGTATGGTCATATGAGACAACTGACAGCCACTACATACTAAATGTCAAATTTGCAGGGTACACTTTTTATTCAGGGTGAAAACTCCAGTTACCTCAGTGGTTGTATTCCTTTGATCAAATGCAATATTGGACAAAGATCTTTGATAAATGGAATACCACCCTTAGACATGTATTTTGTAATTTTAAACTTAACAATTCTACAATATACAACTGCCGCTTTAAATCAATGCCAATTCCAAATTGCTGGCCCGAGACGGAGTCCACAACACTACCTATGTTATGTTTTACCAATGATGATGATAGGAAAATACATACCTTCATTCTGATAAGACATGGACATTGGCCCTTCCCAGTATCGGGCGACAGCAACTGCATTACCAGTCGCCAAGTTGAGCTCCTCCCTGCTGCATACGGTGGGCGACAGAGGGCGTTCTAATAAGTGCGCCATAGTTGACAATGGAGTTGGAAATGGACATTGACGGAATGAGTTAATGAGTGATAACTCATTCCGTCAATGCCCATTTCTGACTCCACAGATTCTATCTTCACTCGAACCTTATGTTCGGCTGAAGTTGTGGTGGTCCTTTCAATGTCAGATATTCCCAGGGTTCAAGATATGCCAGTTTGGTCTATTACTAACATATCCAGGGAACTATTTGACGGCTGAAAAATTTATACAATATAGTTTTTGTAACACTTATTATATTAGTTAATACTTGTTTGTCCAACTGAACTGATCATAACGCAAGCCAGAGAACCCAGAAAGTTTTTCATGTTCTGTGACGCAGACTAATAAGCTACTGATTTTCGAATCAAATGAATATGGTATTATGCTGCAAGTAAACCAGCCGGCCTAGCATGAGCAACTTTTATCACGCTATATGATATGGTATGGCATGCCGTCTTGCTTACACCTTAGTGGGGTAAGCAAGACAATTTGCCGTACCATATCATATCGCGCGATAAAAGCCGCTCATGCTAGGCCGGCTGGTATACTGGTTTGTCTGAACAAATACATGCGACATGTTGGCTATGCATTAATAAATTCTATTAATATTTAACAACTCTTATGCCGGTAACACACCCCACAAATCCACTCCACCACAGCCACTTCCAAAAAGTATGTACTAAATCAATGAAGTTTTAGCCGCTTTGGATTACCTACTTTAAATAAGTGACATTTATGGCAGAGTATGAAACTTCATGCACTATAATTTATATGGCAAACAAAACAATGTTTGACGGGTCAGCTACTAATATATAAGGATACCTCCAAGCCAGAGCTTATCATCTGTTGCTGTGTCCTGGTTTGCTTTCTGCGACCTGTCTCTAAACTGTAGCATTTTCTTCATCAAAGAGTAACATATGTAGCAGACTGACGTGGGCAACATGCCTTCTGTATCCAGCTAAAAATGAATGTAACAAAATATGATAAAACAACAATGTCAGTTAAAAATTATCCTGAACAGTTGGAAAGAAGTTTGTTAGTTAATTAATTAAAAAGTTAACTCATTTCTAAATTATAACAGTGAAGTGAATATTATTATCTCAAGATAGTGGAAAATGATGGAAATGGAGGTATGTATGTCGCAGAGAATTTGACAAAGTCGTGATATTATAATTCCACTAGTGAAATTATAATTTCGCGTGATATTATTATTCCACTAGTTAAATTATGAATAGACAATGAAACAATCCATAAGTTCTATTGATACAAAAAAAAACCACGAAATTTAAGGCGTAAGGCGGCCTTCAATTTCTAACCTATCACATGTTCTATATGACTTCCGAGGCTCGCAGCCGTGTGCATACTGTCTATTCATAATATCAAGCGAAATTATAATTTCACTAGTGGAATTATAATATCACGACTTTGTCAAAATCCCTGCGACATGTATAACAATTTTATTATAATAGGTACTTAATTGCAACAGGTTTTTTTATGTAAATAGTTTAGTTAGATAATAAGAAAACTAATTATTAAGAAAAAGGTTTAGAAAGTACATAGTTTTATAATAAAAAATAATACAATAAAACAACAAACTAAGCTTCACAGTTCAGTCTGAATTCAAGGACAGAGAAACCAATCAAGAACAGGCTCAAGCTTATAGCTTGGTTCAAAAAGAAGACAGAATAGGTATAATGAGATGATACTTATAAATTCAAGGTTAGCTTAGCTTAGCACACTTACCGATGCTTCAAACAATGGACAACTTCGGGAAATTTACGAGAAATTGGTTATAATTATAACAACCAATTTCTCGTAAATTTCCCGAAGTTGGCCATCCATCCATTAACACAAGCGGGTATCGTATGCCACGCACCACGCATACTCTAATGCCAGTAGGTAGACGTATATTAATTAGCTTTTTTATAAACATAAAGGAGGAAAACTGTAAAACAAAACTATGCACTAGTTGAATAAAGCATTTCATATTGAATGAAAGACACTTGAGAACAGTATTCTTGATAGCAGTTTTAATATTCTAGGCAAATCTATTCTGTGATTCTATGCACGTTTGCGTTATAGCACAAAATTATATAGCGTTATAGTAGGGAGGGAGGAAGGAAGGAAAGGAAGGATCCGCAAAAAGAATCGATACTAGTGATGGTACGACTTGAGTCAGATTCGATTCCGACTCGTCTACTCGAGAATCAATTTTATGTCGATTCGAGTACGCTGGACTTGACTCCGATAATCGAGTCAGGAAGAATCGCCCATCACGGCAGTATAACTGTCCCGTCTGCACCACACCGTCACCGCGGGGGACGCCAGACAGGCAGGAGTACAATACAAATAAATAAATGATAATAATAAAAAGAAAAAAAATAGGTATTTGAATGAAAATAATTTTAATACTTATATTTTTAAATTAACTAATATTTATATAAAAATGATATACATTTTTTTTTATGTTTGTGGTGTCATCTGCAATCAGCTGTTCAAGCCATAATCCTGATGGTTTGTAAAATAAATGACTTTTTTAGAGGTATTCCATCGAATACACCCCCTGCTTCAAGAACTGAATCAGTTAGTTTCTCTCATCCAGTTGCAATATTTGCCAACGTTTTAACCGTGCTGTATTGCCGTCAGTTTTGAGTAGATTTCTTGCAAGTTCATTAGTATGGCTCTCAAGTCTGGTCTTATATTGTTTGCTGTACTCCTTAACTTCATCTCCAATAGTTGGTATATTTAAATACTCATGTATCTCAACATTTCTTGAGAACCATGGGGCGTTACATAATATTCTAAGTGCTTTATTTTGGAACCTCTGCAAGATCTTGAAAGGCCCCAGTACAGGTTGGCCGACCATGGTCGGCGACCATGACCAATACATCGTACATTGACACCTTTGAACGAACAAGTTTAAAATGGTTCTTTCAAAAGTGTCAATGTACGATGTATTGGTCATGGTCGCCGACCATGATCGGCCATCGTGTACTGGGGGCTTTAGCCGCTTTGAAGGTGGATGCAACTATTAAAGGAAGACTGATGTCATGTTTCCTTTCCGGGCTAGGGTGGTGTTAGCCCGGGGACCACTGTCCTGGGGGATGATGGATGAAAGTTGTATATATACAAACTTGATGGATTTATTGTGCTTGCGTGATGTAGTAATTTCATATATATTTGTAGGCGCGCGTAGAAGTTGTTGCGGTAGCGTTAGGTAGCGCCATCTGTCGGCATTTAGCAGAGTCTTGTTGCCGTAAGTGTGCTGTGGTTGCCGTCTTGTGGTTGCCGTCTTTGTTGTGTGGCGTCGTCGTCCAGATGTCGCTACAATCTCTAAGTTTGATTTGCTGGCTGATCCCCAGAGCTGGGGGGCTACCGCGTAACTTTATGGGTATGAACTTCATACGTTTTTGGGAACTTTAAGTCAATTTTGTGTTCTGTTCTGTACTGTTCCCCTGCCAACACTTGGAAGTTCCTTCGCTCTCTGGGCCTTGGTAGATCTCCTCTCAATCCCAGCTCCTATCCCTTTTCTTTAAATGAATTTAATGATCACTTTTCTTCGTCTAATTCTATTGACCCTTCTATTAAGTCCAACACTATCTCTTCTATCATTTCCAATGGCATTCAGCATACGGAGTCATTTTCCTTCACCCCAGTCACCATCGATGATGTCGTCTCTTAAATCTAAAGCAGTTGGGTGTGATGACATCAGCAGGAAAATGATTCTCTGTGTCCTTGAACAATTCCTTCCGATAATAGTCCACATCATAAATTTCTCCTTCCAGTCCGGTCAGTTTCCGCACCTTTGGCGCAAGGCCTACGTCACTCCTTTACCTAAAACTTCCTCTCCTCAACTATTAAATAACTTCAGGCCCATCTCCATCCTTCCTTTCCTATCTAAAATCCTCGAAGCTGCTGCTCAAAAACAGCTATCCTCTTTTGTCTATTCCAACTGCCTCGTCTCTCCCTTCCAATCTGGCTTCCGCCCTGGTCACAGCACCACAACAGCACTTCTTAAAGTTACTGAGGATATAAGGCTGGGGATGGAGAGTCGGCTGGTGACGATCATAGTTCTTATTGATTTCTCTAACGCCTTTAACATGGTCGATCACGACATCTTGCTCGCTATCCTCGAGTCTCACAATTTTTCCTTATCTTTGCTGGACTGGTTTTCTCACTATGTGCGCGGTCGCCAACAGGCAGTGCGCGTGGGACCAGAAGTATCACGTTGGAATAGCCTCTGTGCTGGTGTCCCTCAGGGTGGTACCCTATCCTCTCTCCTGTTTTCCCTTTTTATTGACTCCCTCTCCACCTTGCTGAGCTGCTCTTACCATTTCTACGCCGATGATCTGCAGATTTATGTGCAAGCGCCAGCCGAGGATGTCGACACGCTAGTCACGAAATTAAACAGTGTTCTGCATACAATAAGCACCTGGTCGACAGAGTTCGGCATAGCAGTGAATCCATTAAAATGCCAGGCGATAATTGTTGGCGGGACCAAACAACTTGCTAAAATTAACTACAACTTGATTCCGCCTATCGTGCTGGATAACACTGCCATTCCCTTTTGCTCCAGCGTCAAGAATCTCGGCCTGCATATTGACTCCTTGCTTAGCTGAACAACGCAAGTCACCGAGGTGAGTCGAGTCGTCACATGTTCCCTCCGCTTCTTAAATCGAAATCGTTTTAGAAATTTTCTCCCCATCAAAACTAAGGTCACTCTTGTCACTTCTCTCATTTTCCCACTCATTGATTATGCTGATGTCTGTTACTCTAATTTAAATGAGGATCTTCTCAACAAGCTCGACCGGCTTATTAATTATGCCATCCGTTTTATTTTCTGCCTTCGCAAATTCGATCACGTCTCGGCATACCGGTCGCAGCTTAAATGGCTTCCCATCCGTCAGCGCAAACAACTAAGGTTGCTTTGTAGGCTATTCTCTATTTTAAATAATCCTTTTTCACCTGAATACTTGAAATGCAAGTTCTCATACCTCTGCGATTCTCATGACCGTCAACTCCGCTCTTCCGATTGTTTAGCTCTCTCTACCCCTCTCTTCCACTCCGGCTATATGTCGGATTCCTTCTCACAGCAAGCTATCCGTCTTTGGAATGGTCTCCCAGACTCTATTAGGAGATCTCTAAGCAAGTTCTCCTTCAAAAAGAATGCTCGCGCTGTTCTTCTCGCAGGATTACGCACATGAAGTGGAATATCATATCAGTCATCATTCCTTTCTGTGTTCACTGTATATTATTTATGTATATATTATAATTATTTGTATGTATGTAAAATATATTTTCATGTATATATGTATGTATGTATATAAGTATTATATGTTATAGTATTTTAAACGTATATTAGGTAATTGTATTCATTTTTAAATCAGAATTTTTTATTATTTTATTTGTACCGCCTTCGCTTGTCTCGTTTTTCCCAAACGTTGGCTGGTAGAGAATGCTTTTAGCGTTAAGCCCGCCTTTTGTAGTCTACTTGTTGTAACTGTACAATAAAGTTTAATAAATAAAAATAAAAAAAAATATATATAAAAAACATAGCCGCTATCAGTTCCTTGTTTTGTGACGTCGGGTATAACGATAGTCGTCACAAATTAAGATGCCCGTTTTGACACATAGTAATGACCCTAGAACGTAACTTGTTACGAAAACCAAAAAATCAAATATATGCTGATTACTTATCAAAGGTGTATGAAAATAATATGTTACATTTTTTAACGCATCATAAAATAAGGCAAAGTAAATTCCGCGTATTATTTTTGCGTTTATTCTATAGTAAACGCAGATTCGATTAACTACAAAACGTCTCGAAAAACAGTTACGTTCTCAGTCTTTATTTTTTTAAATACTAGTGCTGTAACCGTTCTGTGCAGGATTTCTCCAGTTTCATTCAATGGGCGATTTTCTGAAAGCTCAGTCACTAGATGGCGCTGTCCCACCTATGCAGTTAGAAGGAACGGAACGTTATAAATTTTACTTTGATGCGAACGGTAAAACGGAACGTCAGACAGATGTTATTTATTTACCTAAATCTTTAAATTTACCTATTTCGTTTCTGTTCCTCACAGTAGTACTTATTTAATATATTATTAGTTTCCTTTGGGTTGTTAAAAAGTAATTAATTTAAATATGTTTCATACCAAAATATACCATAGACATGTACATACTTATTCAACGCCATCTAGTGAAGCAATTGGAAGCTTTTTTTTTTAAATGGCCTCTCAGAAAATCGCTCATTATATCAAAATAATCGTTATAACCACTTTAATAGATTAATTTGTAAAATTGATCTTCTTTGTGTGAAAACTAGATTGGCGTTTAAAGCATTAGTGAAATTATGAATTGTCAACAATGATTTTGCTAAAACGGTTTCTAGGCAAACGCACACTTATCCAAGGAGAACGTTTCGAATGAACCGAATGAAAAAAAATTAAAATTCTTTAAATAAAACCTAGACAAACTTGCACACCTCATCATGTCGAATCGTCACATTCACCTTTCCAGAGATTTCTTAAAACACGTTTCGTTCGGCTTGTTCGAAGCGTTCGCATCGGACAAGCGTGCGTTTACCATAAGCGGCCTGTACACGTTGGTCCAACCACTGGCCAATACATCGTAGATTAACACTTTTGAACGAACAAGACGTTTAAAAAGGTTCTTTCAAAAGTGTTAATATACGACGTATTGGCCAATGATTGGGCCAACGTGTACAGGCCGCTATAATAAGTAATGTAGCTACTCTATGACCATGTCTATGCTGTGAGCTGTAGTTAAAATACTTGCACTTTTAGAGCCAACGCGCACTTGTGATTTTTAGTCGACCGATAGTTTAGTCGGAATGCACAGGCCGATAGTTGTATAACTGTAACTATAACTATAGTTGTAGTAACTATTGGCCAGTCATTTTCGATAGTTCGATACTGAATGCGCAGTCTACCGATAGTTGGGCGATAGTTTAAATGAATGCAGTGCGCGCGCTCACATAGTCCTTCATGCACATTACCGCCCGGCCGATAGTTGTGCGATAGTTTGATCGTACAACTATCGGCCAATAATTTTCGATAGTTTGATCGGTCCATAGTTTAAGCGCACTGACGATTGCCACTGCCATATAACTATATACTGAATCCGAGAACGACCAAACTATCGCCCGATTAAAAATCACAAGTGCGCGTTCGCTCTTATATAAATTATGCAATATAAGTGGATTCGATTCAAGTTTATATAACATAAAAGGTCAATTTATACAATAATATGTTTATTAAAAGTATAAGTACCAATATAGTAAGTTTAACATTTTATAATAATAACTTTAGTCTTAATCCACATAAGTTGCAAACCTACTATAATCGATTAGTTACTCAGAACCTTAATCGATTAATCGCGAGAATCGATCACAGACTCGTATGGTTACATGCCTAATTATGTCACTTTAGCATGTGTCAAAACGGGCATCTTATTTTGTGACGACCATGAAGTTTGACTTAATACTCTGAGGTAACTGGAGCTCTCACCCTGAATAAAAAAGTGTCGCCAGCAAATTTGACATTTATGTATGTAGTGGCTGTCAGCTGTCTCATATGACCATACGTATTTTTTTAAAGTGTAGGTGAGACGGAAGACAGCCACTGTGTAATTTGTGGTGGCCCCCTCCTTATGCCGCGTACACACCGCGCCAACGAATGGGTTTCGATGCCCTTTGTTGGTCCTGTTTGGACGGTTTGGGGCCAACGATAGGAGTATATTTTTCTATGCCAACGATCGTTCGTTGGCGTGTGCCGGCGATCCGGAGCGTGGCGGTAACATCAAAGGAATTGAGCCATTAGATCGAACTCGGTGTGGACCGGCGGCCGAAGGCCAACGAACGAACGCTCAGTGGAAGCATACTTTTTACCAAAAGCGAGAGCGTTGAGTTTTATCTGTGCGTAATCTCTACCGAAACACCAATCACCTCCTTGTGAGTAATATTATTCTATGCCAATCACAGCGCGTGAGCGTGACGTTTCCTATATATACAAGTTACTCTATGGCGTGACGTGAGGTGATTATTTGTGAATCATTTTTCTGTTCTTCTAGATTTCTAATTGTTTTTCTAGCTTTTGTTTGCAAAACACTGTAAAAGTTTGTGATAATAGCTAAACAAACCGTTTCAAGAGTCATCGAAAGTGCCCATTGAATAATACCTACCATGGAACCAGGCACAGCCTTCTCTATTGTGAACCGCTTCACGAAAGCCGATAATCGCAATGTCCGGCCCCAGGCCCAGGCAGGAGTAGACATAATAATGGTCGGCAATTTATTTGCCTCTAATTCAGATTACTGTGCTGCTGAATTTAGGAATGTGAAGAAAACATCCGTGTAAGTTTGTCAACCACTACATTATTTATAATCAAATACCTACAAGTTTAAAATCATTGCGAAAATAAAATAGGTAACCTCAAAAGTGTAACTCATCATATTTTTAACAACTTATTATTTTTGTTATGTTCAACATAAAATATTAACGTTCCCGGTCTTTTCAGGTCGGCAAGATAATCTTACGGTGATGCTGCCGTTGGATATACTTCGGCGCGATTTGAATGAATGGATTTGAAGGTGTGTACTGGTGTACAGAACATAAATTCCGCTCGAAATCGTATGCAGCGATAGTGGATGAAAAAGAAGGAAAAGTCATCAGCGTCCAAACATGCTGTTGCTCTCCAGATGTGAATACACAGGCGCAGTGAAAAACTATCCAGTACTGACACACAGTGCTACTGGAAGAAATCCAAATTAGCTCATGTTGGAAATAATAAATAATTTGAAATATATCACGGCTGAAATGATGATGATGATGAAGGAAATATCAGCCGGTATAAGACCATGTTCTTAGCAGACTGCTTCCACAACATGCTGACACAATTTCTACAATCTGCGGCAAACTAAAATGTATCCAACTGTGAATTACTTAAAATACAGCTAAGATTAGGAGAAAAGTGAAAAGTGCAAATGTTATTGTGTGAATAATTGGAAACAAAAATTTACCATAGTATGAAAGTACAAAATAAAACAAAATGTAATAAAATAATATTTTTTTTATTCAATTCAATGTAAGCCCTAAAATTTAAATAAGACATAAAAACACGAATAAAAGTTTTGTGTTTATGTTAGAAACACTTTGGTCTTGATAGTTTCGTATGTTCTTCTTTGAAAGCAATTTGAAAGGAGATGTTGATATGGTAGACTAGACCGATTAACATTTCAATAAGTACAGTAGCGAGTTTTATGCAAATAAACAATCAATCCATCTATTGATGATTCTTTTGATTGCTGCGATTTTGTGTGTGCACCCAATATTGATTTTTACAAGCGTCATCAAACATATCATTAAATTTATAATATTATAGCAGGCTGAGTAAAATATAAATTGGTATTTATAATGAGTGCATAATTTATTTAAATTCAATATTTATTAGTATACTTAAATATTGTTTATACCCAAGTAATATATTTAAGTATTACTACTAATTATAAATGCGAAATTACCTCTGTCTGTCAGTCTGCTTCGCTTTCATGCCTAAACTACTAAACTGATTTTGATGAAATTTGGTACCTACAAAGATAGAGTTGACCTTGCGAAAGGACATAGGCTAATTTTTATTCCGGAAAAGCTTGTACTCTGTAATCCATGCGGGCGAAGCCGCGGGCGGAAGGCTAGTATTAAAATTAAAATAAAGCCAAGCTCACCAAAAGCTCACTGACCTCTATTATTATTATTACACACTGGACAGGCTGTCTCCATACAAATGAAAGCTAATTTTGTGTGGCAATTTGAAGCGCCACTACGAGTGTCCCGAGAACTAATTTTGACATAATCATTACCACAACTGACTGAACATCACTAGTTTTAGTTACATAGACACTCGTACCTATATGCCTACAGCGCCAAAATAGCGATACTCAAATAGGCACTTTTATGACAGCCAGTCCAGTCCAGACTCCAGCATGACTCCAGTGTGTAAATAATAATTTAATAATAGAGGTCAGTTGCCAAGCTGGACAGTGTTGCCAGCGAGGTCTTGTCAAAAGATACACCTAAACCCTGAAATGTACAAAAAAGTAACCTTCTGGCAACACTGGGCATTGGAGCCGGAATCGAGTGCCAACGATCGTTTGCTCAACGTTTGTTGTTTGTGCTGTGTCCATCGTTCCAGCAGCGCCACGGTCTCCGATTTGCTTGAAAAAAATACACCATGCAGGCCAATTTTTTACCAGTCGGGAAAAAATACGATTGATTTTTTCCCCCCACTGGATCCGAGGATATACGGGGATTTCTGTGGCGCTGCTGGAACGACGTCGTCCTGGCAGCGCCCCGCTATTTCTCATTAATTACAAAAGCTATAATAAATCTAATAAGACACATATTTTTTCCTTTTTTTTCCATTTCACATAAGCTAATGTCCACCTGTAAATGTCGACAGATTCAGGAGTAATCGTAGGTCACTTGGGGCGCTGCTGGGACGACGTCGTCCCAGCAGCGCCACGGCCGAATCTCAGCAATTCGATTTTTTTACTGAAAACAGTGTGCCTGTATATTTAGTTCCTTCATCATAGGGTACGGAAAAAATTGAATTTCTACATTTCATCATGGAATAATGATTTTATAGGCATCGAAAAATTATAACCTCAAAAAAAATTTTTTTTGCTCTAACGCCTTTAATTGATGTATTAAATAGCATTTGCGCATTCTTTTATCTTCCTATAAAGGGAAAAAAATAAACCACTCTCGCAGCATTAACTATTCCAGAGAAATCCTAGGTTTAGATTGTGTTCATACATTTAGGCATCGTTCCAGCAGCGCCACACCCAGTACAGCATGATCCAGGGCACCTGTCACCAAACTGAGCATGCCAATATTTACTACTACCATAGCGAACACGGGAAAAAATCTGATAACGAGTATAACACAGCGAATTTCCGAGAAATAAGCCTTTGATTCAATATGCCATACAATTGGTACATTCGAGTAGAAAAGTTTTATCTAAATTCTTTTTAGTGCCACAAACTTGGGGGCTTTAAGCCCCCAGTACAGGCTGTCCGATCATGTTGGCCGACCATGATGGGCCATCGTGTACAGGGGCGGTTTGCGTGTGATTGCCGTCTGCGAGCAACGCAAACCGCCCCTGTACACGATGGCCCATCATGGTCGGCCAACATGATCGGCCATCCTGTACTGGGGGCTTCATACTTCATGTTTACCGGGCTTGTCAAGCATTGCATTGCATCATTGGGGCACAATATCGGTATCGCTATGCGGATCGCAGCTCAGCATTATTATGGTGCAAATAATGCAATGCAAGCAAAGTAATATCACAGTTTAAGCAATCTTTCTATACAGTTGGACGACGCCCTTGAAGTTGGGCGATGCCGACGCCTGTATAGGTATTTACGTAAGTACGTAAGGGTTGTCACTTTAAAATGTGACGGTGGACCTTTAACGACCCCGGGTAGGTACGGTCGCCAGCACGTCGGGTTACTACAAAATGTCAAAATTTATTAATTGGAACTGAACTCTATCTGTTGGACATAAAGGTTGAATTTTATTTAAAGAAATTTGACAGTTTGTAGTAACCGACGTGCTGGCGACTGTACATTGGTATTGCGATATTAAATTAATAAAATAATTTAATAATGCAAATGCAATGTCAAAAATATTAAAAAATTCAAGATGGCGGCCGACTTTTTTGTTTGTAGGCTGATTTCGATGAAACTCGGTTTTTGGTACTATTCTGACAAGAAAACAGCAACGCAATGTCAAAAAAATTAAAATCCAAGATGGCGGTCAACTTTTTAGTTTGTGGGCCGATTTCGATAAAACTCGATTTCTGCGCCCCTAGCATGACCAACAAAATGGGATATGATATGATAGGTTATCCGTTTTAACTGTCAAAAGACTATGGGTTTTGACGTTTGAATGTCGATAAGTCGCTTTATCATTCGATACATATCGCGTTTTGGGTGGTCATGCTAGGCTTAATGGTACTATTTTGACAAGAAAACAGCAACGCAATGTTAAAAATATAAAGAAATCCAAGATGGCGGCCAACTTTTTTGTTTGTAAGCCGATTTGTTTCTGGTTTTATTTTGACAAGAAAACAGCAACGCAGTGTTAAAAATATTAAAAAATCGAAGATGGCGGCCAACTTTTTTGTTTGCAGGGCGATTTCGATGAAACTCAGTTTCTGTTTCTATTTTGACAAGAAAACAGACACGCAATGTTAAAAATAGAAAGAAATCCAAGATGGTGGCCAACTTTTTTGTTTGTAAGCCGATTTTGATGAAACTTAGTTTCTGGTACCTATTTTGACAAGAAAACAGCAACGCAATGTTAAAAATATAAAAATTCAAGATGGCGGCCAAATTTTTTATTTGCTGGCCGATTTCGATGAAATTCAGTTTCTGGTACTATTTTGACAAGAAAACAGCAACGAAATGTTAAACATATTAAAAATCCAAGATGGCGTCCGACTTTTTTGTTTGTGGGCCGATTTTGATAAAACTCAGTTTCTGGTTCTATTTTGACAAGAAAACAGCAACGCAATGTTAAAAGTATTAAAAAATCCAAGATGGCGGCCAACTTTTTTGTTTGTGGGCCGTTTTTGATAAAACTCGGTTATTTATACTATTTTGACAAGAAAACCGTTCCTAACACAATGTTAAAAAAATACAAATGGTCAAGATGGTGGCCGTTTTTTGTTTTTGTTTCTCTCTTTTCGCTTATTAAAATGTAACAGGTTTTTATTTGAAAGCTTGAGACAGAGTCAAGTATCATCATCATCATGTCAAGTAAAAGATTTAACTAATTATTAATTTGCTTTAACACAAGCACAGTAAATTACGACGTAACATCCTTCGTAATTTACTGTGTTTTTGACAGCTGTAAACCCTATTAAAAAAAATAAAAAATAAGTACTTAAATAAAATAATAATTTATATTAAGTTACAGAGTTTAAAAAAAATAATGATTGTGACATGGGATGATTTTGATATACAGGATAATTTTTATATCAGTGCACAAATTTTTAGGATCGACTCAGAATCGGTAAGTGAACAACTTTCTCCTACAAACATGGGTCGAAATACGACAAAAATGTTTGGACTTCCCATACTAATTCGATCACGTGATCAGTCCGATTTGTATGAAAGGTCAAAAAAATTTTGTCATATTTCGACCTATGTTTCTAAGAGAAAGTTGTTCACTTACCGATTCTGAGTCGATCCTAAAAATTTGTGCACTGATATAAAAATTATCCTGTATAGACGAAGGCGCTTCAAAGGTTAAGAAATATGAATCGGCTTATTTCCAATCTGAATATTTTTTTTAACAAAACTTCAACCCATTCAAACGTCAGGAGTAGATCAAATTTACCTTGCAAAATTTCATGGCAGACAGACAGACAGATACAATTATAGGTGAAACTAAATAAAACATATAATATATTTTATTTTGATACTTCTAAAATGCTTACCATAATTATTTATTCTATTTTATTTCGCAATACACCAAAATGTACCTGCCGCATTTTAATTTTGTTACAACCCTTCCGTAGTTACGGAAATACCTATACAGACGTCGGTATCGCCTAACTTCAAGGGCGTTGGCCTAAACAAAACATTGGTTATACTGTGGTAATTGTAACATTTATGTATATATAATTTAGCGTTGCTGTTGCCTTGTCAAAATAGTACCAAAAATCGAGTTTGATCTAAATCGGCTTACAAATTAAAAAGTTGGCTGCCACTTTGATTTTTTTTATTTTTTTGACATTGCGTTGCTGTTTTCTTGTCAAAATAGAACCAGAAACTAAGTTTGATCAAAATCGGCTTACAAACAAAAAAGTTGGCCGCCATCTTGGATTTCTAATATTGCGTTGCTGTTTTCTTGTCAAAATAGAACCAGAAACTGAGTTTCATCGAAATCAGCCTGCAAACAAAAAAGTTGGCCGCCATCTTGGATTTTTTATACTTTTAACATTGCGTTGCTGTTTTCTTGTCAAAATAGTACCAGAAACTAAGTTTCATCAAAATCGGCTTACAAAAAAAAAGTTGGCCGCCATCTTGGTTTATTTTTATTTTTGACATTGATTTGTTATTTTCTTGTCAAAATTGTACTAAAAACCAAGTTTCATCAAAATCGGCTCACAAACAAAAAAGTTGGCCGCCATCTTGGATTTCTAATATTGCGTTGCTGTTTTCTTGTCAAAATAGAACCAGAAACTGAGTTTCATCGAAATCAGCCTGCAAACAAAAAAGTTGGCCGCCATCTTGGATTTTTTATACTTTTAACATTGCGTTGTTGTTTTCTTGTCAAAATAGTACCAGAAACTAAGTTTCATCAAAATCGGCTTACAAAAAAAAGTTGGCCGCCATCTTGGTTTATTTTTATTTTTGACATTGCTTTGTTATTTTCTTGTCAAAATTGTACTAAAAACCAAGTTTCATCAAAATCGGCTCACAAACAAAAAAGTTGGCCGCCATCTTGGATTTTTAATATTTTTAACATTGCGTTGCTGTTTTCTTGTCAAAATAGTACCAGAAACTGAGTTTCATCGAAATCGGCCTGCTAACAAAAAAGTTGGCCGCCATTTTGGATTTTTAATATTTTTAACATTGCGTTGTTGTTTTCGTTTCAAAATAGTACTAGAAACTAAATTTCATCAAAATCGGCCTACCATAAAAAAGTTTGCCGCCATCTTGTTTTTTTTTTATTTTTGACATTGTGTTGTTGATTTCTTGTCAAAATTGTACTAAAAACCAAGTTTTATCAAAGTCCGCAAACAAAAATGTTGGCCGCCATCTTGGATTTTGGAAATTGCCTTTTTTTAATAAGCGAGATGAAGATTTGCACGCACTCACACTACATGTCGTATGCACCATAATAATAATTTAAAAAAAATTATAACGATAAAGACGTGATAGCCCTGGAAGACTTGTCCCGAGTTACTATGAACGGCGTTGTATGTAATTCGGGACAACCACTCCCCCGTCTCACCCCGCAAGCCCCGCACGATTGACCTGTCTAGACGTCTCCGTCGGCCTACTGTATGAAAAGTTAACTGTGGTAATATTAACGTAATAAAGACCGTACGAGCCAAAAAAAACGTTGGCCATTTGTTTCCACATGCCATAGAGAAAGGTTAACCTATGGAGTGTAGGATAGAAGCATGATAGAAGTGGATAAACCACATCATCCATCATAGCCTGATTACACCTACCGAGTAGAGTGGGGAGACAAGTACTCTCGGCTCGGCCGAATACTAGGTACATGTAAACACAGTACTCGGCCGAGCTCGGTACAACATTAACTCGGTCCCGTCAGATACTTTTGATTGGGTAATCGATACTTAGATTATTTGAGCCCCAAAAATAATCTACAATACAATGGGTGATTTTCTGAAAGCTCGCTCACTAGATGGCGCTGTCCCACCTATGCAGTTAGAAGGAACGGAACGTTATAAATTTTACTTTGACGCGACTTTTGTTACGTAAAACGGAACGTCAGACAGATGTTATTTATTTACCTTAATCTTTAAATTTACCTATTTCGTTTCTGTTCCTCACAGTAGTACCTATCAGTACTTATTTAATTTATTTTAAGTTTCCTTTGGGTTTTTTAAAGTAAATAAATTAAATATGATTCATACCAAAGTATACCATGTACATACTTCGTTCAACGCCATCTAGTGAAGCATTTGGAAGCTTTTTTTTTAAATAGCCTCAGAAAATTGCTCATTAATCGATTCGGAATCGATTATCCGGCAACAATCACTATATACCTACGTCGAATAATAAGAGCGATAAAAATTTAATTAACGGATTTATTTGAAAATGAAATTGTCTTAATTTTATGAGAACACAGAATCCTAAACTTATACTAGGCTCCTCAGAGTTATCTGATATGCAGTGTAGTCTCTTTGAATGATCTCGAAGATTTGTTAGGTACCTATGTTTCCACAAAGCTTTATTTTCTTTTTACAAGTTTTATTTTTCTTTTACAAGTTTTGCACGTGGCCCCCAGTTCCCCCTCTCTTCTCAAAATGCGTCCAAATACGAAATTTACTTTTTAACAACGACAGATAAATAAATAAACGGCCCTAAATTACCGCCCAAATAACTCTACAATTCAAAGGTAACTGTACTGTCATTGTCATGTCACTATATGACACACAGAACAAGAAAAAAGGTTTCCTTTTTTCTTGTTCTGTGATATGACACTACATTCTGTAAAATTTGCCATGGTTGGAATAGCAGCTCATTTGTGCAAAGCAAAAAGATGTTTATGCTATTGAAATAAAGCTCAAGAAAAACCGCATCAGATATTTTTTATGACAATGTAGCTTACGCTAGAAAATTAGACTCTATTCCTTGTCAGGCTATGATGGATGATGTGGTTTACCCACTTCTATCATGCTTCTATCCTACACTCCATAGGTTAACCTTTCTCTATGGCATGTGGAAACAAATGGCCAACGTTTTTTTTGGCTCGTACGTTCTATATTACGTTAATATTACTTTGCTTGCATTGCATTATTTGCACCATAATAATGCTGAGCTGCGATCCGCATAGCGATACCGATATTGTGCTCCAATGATGCAATGCAATGCTTGAAAAGCCCGGTAAACATGAAGTATGAAGCCCCCAGTACAGGATGGCCGATCATGTTGGCCGACCATGATGGGCCATCGTGTACAGGGGCGGTTTGCGTTGCTCGCAGACGGCAATCACACGCAAACCGCCCCTGTACACGATGGCCCATCATGGTCGGCCAACATGATCGGACAGCCTGTACTGGGGGCTTAAAGCCCCCAAGTTTGTGGCACTAAAAAGAATTTAAATAAAACTTTTCTACTCGAATGTACCAATTGTATGGCATATTGAATCAAAGGCTTATTTCTCGGAAATTCGCTGTGTTATACTCGTTATCAGATTTTTTCCCGTGTTCGCTATGGTAGTAGTAAATATTGGCATGCTCAGTTTGGTGACAGGTGCCCTGGATCATGCTGTACTGGGTGTGGCGCTGCTGGAACGATGCCTAAATGTATGAACACAATCTAAACCTAGGATTTCTCTGGAATAGTTAATGCTGCGAGAGTGGTTTATTTTTTTCCCTTTATAGGAAGATAAAAGAATGCGCAAATGCTATTTAATACATCAATTAAAGGCGTTAGAGCAAAAAAAATTTTTTTTGAGGTTATAATTTTTCGATGCCTATAAAATCATTATTCCATGATGAAATGTAGAAATTCAATTTTTTCCGTACCCTATGATGAAGGAACTAAATATACAGGCACACTGTTTTCAGTAAAAAAATCGAATTGCTGAGATTCGGCCGTGGCGCTGCTGGGACGACGTCGTCCCAGCAGCGCCCCAAGTGACCTACGATTACTCCTGAATCTGTCGACATTTACAGGTGGACATTAGCTTATGTGAAATGAAAAAAAAAGGAAAAAATATGTGTCTTATTAGATTTATTATAGCTTTTGTAATTAATGAGAAATAGCGGGGCGCTGCCAGGACGACGTCGTTCCAGCAGCGCCACAGAAATCCCCGTATATCCTCGGATCCAGTGGGGGGAAAAAATCAATCGTATTTTTTCCCGACTGGTAAAAAATTGGCCTGCATGGTGTATTTTTTTCAAGCAAATCGGAGACCGTGGCGCTGCTGGAACGATGGACACGTTTGTGCTATAACCTTCGATAGCCAACGAACGTGCGGCAGCCAACGCTGAATATCAGCAAATGTAACTTTGTCCTTCATACAAACACTATGAGAAACAAAGTTAAGTTCTAGCTAGTCTCACTCGGTTCGGCTCGAGTTTACAGGTATACTTTCTTTGCAAATATTATCTGTAATGCTGCCAATAAATTATATTTTAATGTTTAATCGATGGCCACAAGAAAAAAGAAACGACAGCTACCATGTATACAAAAATGTTCATTGTCCTTTATTTAATAACCCAGGATGACGTCGTGTAGTCCACGCGGGCGAAGCCGCGGGCGGCCGCTGGTTCGGAATAAAATAACATAACATTTTTTGTTTTAAAAACTGACAAGGTTCGATTCCCGAGGCATGCATAAGTTTTTTGAAAATCTTTGAATGCAGTTATTCTTAACTCTAAAATCAACGACATGGTTCCTTAGAACAAATATCTCTATCTCTTATAGTTTAAAATTTTCCCATACTGATCCGTCCCGCCCGATGGATCATCCTGTATATGAAACCGCACTTAAGCTTGTCCAAGGTTATAAAACTTCACGCGGTTGGTTGACAGTGTTGACACAAGCGACATCTCACGTGAGACATTGGGTATTATTAATTTATAAATGAAATGTATTTCAAGATATATCTACCTAACTACCTTTTAGAACTTTAAATACCTACCTACTATCAATATAGACTCGACAGCACATCAGGTTAAACAGTTGAACTGCGATAACAGCTTTTATTACGTAGGGCATAAAGGCGGTCTCAAGGTCAACATGTAGTCTGATGTGTGTAGTAGTGTACGTGTGTAGCTAACACACGGCGGCACATCAGACTGTACATAACATAACCGAATTCTTATGCGATGGCTACGTCTAGGCAGAAGCTATGCCTTCTGAACTAAATATAGAAGTATAATAAATACATAATGTGTCCTAAAGTTGAACACGAAATGGTCACCCGAATCGGAGCTTCATAGAAAAAATAATTTTAAATTTTCTTTAAAACTAATGAACAAGTCACCGAATCAGATTCATGAGCTATTAAGGTGACTAAAACGGTTTATAATTTTTGTTTTAGTTGTAATAAAATGCGTATTTCACGAATATTTTCGATTTTGATTAGTGGACCCGAGCTGGACCTAAAAAAGCATGCTTTTAAATAAACTTAAGCTTATTTCTCTATTCCAAACCCATAACAAGAGTATTTAATGCATCTGTAGCTGTCACAAAACATTTGTGACACCTTTGAGACATACAGTGCCACAAACTTTGCTGTGCCGGTGGCCAAAATGTGAAACTAGCGTGTTTTTTTTAATGTCATTTTGCTGTCAAGTTGATGTCCAACCATAGCGCTGCTAGCGGCTGAAGTTCTTAGAAGTCAGGGCCGGTTAAATTGTTACAAAAAAAAGAAAACCGTACGTAGCGCCGCTGTCACCGGCACAGAAAAGGTTGTGGCACTGTACATTTCGTCGGTACATTCTGAGATGCTCTTGGAATTGGACTATTTGTCTCAAAAGTAACGTCAACAGCATGTTTTCCTCTGGCCCACCAATTTTTGTCAATAATTCTGCCGGGAAGCCGGTACATTAAAAATGATTACTGAAATAAGAAATCACATCCTCGTCACATTCCTTTCAGGTGGTTTTGGTAAAGAAATGGCGAGTGGAACCGAGCTGGACATGTACACCATTATCGAAATGATCTTCGCAGGCAAAACTACAACATTTGCTACAAATTACACTGAAAAAAAAATATGTATACTGCTCTAACCAGTAGGTACATTTTCAGATTTATTCCAATCAAATAAATGAAACTTATAATTTAATATGAAAAAATATAAATAACTCATACTAGCCCATCATCTAATACTTTTTTACAAAATAAATCTACTTAGTTAATCAATATTTAAAAAGTATACCGTTTATATAAAATCACGCTATCAATCTATAATATAAATCAATATATTAAAAAACACTTAAATAAAAATATTGTTTAAGTACAAAAAAATAAAATAAAATACATATTATTCCAATACCAAAAATGATAATATTAAATAATACAATAACTTGTGTCATTGAAAATTGGAAGCAACGATCACATACACCCAGATACAAGAAAATATCTAAAAGTTATTGTGAAAAACGAAATATATGTAGCTTACTTCCGCAAAAAACACAATATGCAAGATGCACCGCCCGCCCGCCCGCAAAAAATTGCACATGCACACCACGAAAACACCAGTGCACAATACCTGCATCTAGCAAGACAGCAATACACCTTGCACCGTCACCGATTAGACTACTCTACACGTGTTTCGCCCCAACCCGGGGCATCCTCAGGAGATAGTTCGTGCTAGTTCGTGCGAAAAACCAACACCAAAAACCACCTTTTTGTAGTAGTCTAATCGGTGACGGTGCAAGGTGTATTGCTGTCTTGCTAGATGCAGGTATTGTGCACTGGTGTTTTCGTGGTGTGCATGTGCAATTTTTTGCGGGCGGGCGGGCGGTGCATCTTGCATATTGTGTTTTTTGCGGAAGTGAGCTACATATATTTCGTTTTTCACAATGGTTAGGGACTTCCGCCAAGTGACGCCTGATTCAATCAAAATCTAAAAGTTAGTTTTCGACATTTACCCGTCTGAGAATCGAACCCGGGACCTCAGAGATAGTGACACCTAGAAAACCGGTGCGTACACCAATCGGCCACGGAAATTGTCGAATTTGTTTAAACAAAATGTAGCGCAACTGAAATAGTTGATACTTTGTTTACTAATGTAAACTTGCCACGTAAGGTTATAAATCAGCCACTTTAAAAAAAACCTTTTATACCATACCTACTCTAAAAAGCTTATTTTATTCACGCAAAACAGTGAATAAAAGGCCTTTTATTCACTGTTTTGTTTTTATTCACTATTTTGGTGTTTGAATTTGGAACACAAAAATATATCCGGTCTCTATTTCAATGCTTACACAAACTCCTTGCGCTAAGATTCGAAATTCAAAACTCTTTGGTGCAAATAAATTCTCGAGATTTGATTAATCGATATTTGCGACAAGGAGTTTGGCATTAGATTAAAAATTGTTTTGTGTTTTTTGCTGCCTTTACAGGAAAAAATATAGTGAATTGGCGCCATTTCAAATACTTACTGTGAATTGTACGGACACAAAGTATAGTGTTACTTTATCCTACTAATATTTTAAATGTGAAAGTTTAGATGTTTGGATGTTTAGATGTTTGGATGTTTGTTACTCAATCACGCCAAAACGGCTGAACGGATTTGGCTGAAATTTGGGACACAGATACTATGTAGCCTGGAGAGGAACATAGGCTACTTTTTATCCCGGAAATATATCACATTCCTGCGGGATAACGTCGTGTAGTCCACGCGGGCGAAGCCGCGGGTGGAAAGCTAGTAATAAATAAATATTGTTTCACAAGTTGACAACTCTAATGATAATAATAAGAAAATTACGCTTAATTTCAGTCATTGCTCTAATTTTAATGTCCATTTCAATTAATGTAACAATTCTTATTTCTTGATTAAATTTCTATTTTCGCTTAAATTATGTATTTTCTCGTAGTCATGGTATAAAGTATAGTATGCAACTCCTGAATAAAGTAGGAAATTATATCGAGGGCCATGAATCACTCGCGTCGTTCAGGATTCTAACAGTCACAATCATTAGAATCCTTCACTTGCTCGTGACTCATCTACGGCCTTCGCTTTAAATCCGTCCTTTATTCACTAGTTGCATAATATACTATTTTCATTACTCATTTTAAAATATCTTTATTTTTCACTGTCACTATTTTTCGCCATGTACGCATCATATCCCCTGTGCTCTAAAAATGGGTATAAAACGTAAAAACTTGCCTAACGTCAGGTTCTTTTTTCTGTTTAAATATTATGCGATATGCTGAAATATTTGTACTAATTAAAAATTAATACCGAAGCGACAGCAACATAACTATATGTTAAACGAGTGACTAAAAAATATACTTTAAACATATATATTATTTCTACTTAGGTCAGTTTACAGGTAGATTTTATTTACGTCTATAGTCATATTAGTCATACGACCTTTAGGGATTCATAGGAATTTTACATTATTGTTTACCTCAAGTTATTGATGTCTCAAAGGGATTCTTGAGAACATTATTGTCTTTGGTTTTCAGATCAGGTACAATCGACGACGAATACAGTAGTAGCCCATTTTTTTTTACATATTAAAAAAGGGGGAAACGAGCAGACGAGCCACGTGATGGGAAGTAGTCATCGTCGCCCATGGACTACAACACCAGAAGGCTTGCAAATGCGTTGCCAGCCTTTGTGTTTTAGGGTCCTATTTACTATAATGGGAAAAATAAGGATTGCACGAAAACTGACGCTATCGTCGTTATAGTAAACTATAGCGTCCGTCAAAAGCTGTCAAAGATTTATTGAATTTTTGATCCTTATACGACCGAAAGATGCAATGCTCTGGTTTTCATATAAAATAATACGGTCACAATAACGATTACGAAAACATTTGTTACCTAAAATACGCTGGCAAGTTTATTGCGCCTGTTCTTCTTGTCAGTTTAAAAAGTCTTGAATGGGCGGTAGGAAAATGTTAACGACTCATAAGTAAATATTCGGTCCTGCGAATGACCGATCGACCTGCGCAGGACCGATCGTTGTGGAGATCCTTGGGGGAGGCCTATGCCCAGCAGTGGGCGTCGTTCGGCTGACATGATGATGATGATGATGAAGTAAATATTAATTATGTCTTAGTGAGTAAATTTTTTTTACTAGTTTATCATTTTTTGTTCGAGTTACTGCTATACGATTGTAAGTGGGAAATATAATTTGATGCTTTTAATATAATTTGCGATTTTAAATTATTTTTATGCATTCACAATGCAATTTTTGTACGTACAAAAAAGAGACAATAATGGGTGCATCCATTGCATTGTAAAGTGATTGACTGATATTCGGAAAATTCTAAACAGTTAAACAATGTTTATTAAATTAGTCGCGTGAATTGAGTGAACTCACAAAGGTAGTTTTATAATGTGGTTGGTTATAGTGCTTGAATAAAATTTTGTGTGAATAGATTCACCCAGAAGACGCCTATTTACTTGCGACTTTAAGAGGTTTGGGTTGTAGGTACTCGGGCAAACAGAAGCCGGCAGGGTATTCCAGGCATGATGAAGGAGTACTTAATTCTCTGAGTGTGAGTTTAAAGGAGAGGGCGGAATGAGGTTATGCAACTCAGATGCACACTCGTTAAAGCATATCTGACAAGTGACTCAGGGGGTAAAACTCATAGCTGAAGTCCCCCATCGACAGTATGGGAGTGCTTATACGCCAGGCCAGATAAAGAGGTACGCACTGTGTATCAGACTAACACCAGTAACATAGAGATCCTTACTACCGAACTTAGTAACTGTACGGTCACTTCAATCTACAAACCTCCCAATGCACCGTATTACTTCAGCTGTCCGCCGAACTCGAACGCCCATCCGGTTAGATTCGTCCTTGGTAATTTTAATAGCCATAGCGAAAACTGGGGATACAGAACCAGTGATGGCAACGGAGTGAAGGTTGAAGAATGGGTTGATGGACACATTACCTACTATCTTTGATCCATGATCCAAAACTTCCGTCATCATTCAACAGCGGTCGCTGGAAAAGGGGTTAAAACCCTGATCTAATCTTTGCCAGTGATCACATAGATCACCAGTGCGTGAAGACAGTAAGTGGTGCAATACGGAGGACCCAATTATGTGCCAGGCCTTACGACCTGAAGGATAAAATAATAAAATAAAATAAAAAACATCTTTATTCAACTTGACTTAATAAATAAGCTCTTTTGAATCGTCAATATTTTCGTTCAAGACTTTTTAACTGATAAGAAGAATAGGCGCAATAAACTTATCAGCTTTAATAATTGGAGTAACGATATTTCCAAAGATTTATATCGTTAACTTTTACAACTTTTTCATTATAATATTACATTAGTTCAGCTAAGGTTATGTGTTACATCAAATCCATGCATTACGGTCTTTCAAATAGTCGTCTACTTTATAATTTCCTTTGCCCATGAGCGATTTTTTGCCATGACTTTTGAATTTGTGCAAAGGCAGCTCTACTAAATTCTGTGGAACTTTATTAAAACTAGCTACGCTTTTCCCCAAAAACGAACTTCTTGTTTTGTCAAGTCGAAAAAAAAAATTGCCGCAGTACCATCAATGGTACTGTCTAATGGTACCATGGTAAAGGAATGGATTATTGCTATGAAACCAATGCGCAACTTTCGATAAAGTACTATTTACTTCGTCAGAACAATTATTACCTCTGTCAACTTTAAAGACTAGAGGAAGTCTCATCAGCAAATAGCACTGTCTCGCATAAATTCTTTGCTTAAAAAGGAAGGTCATTTATATAAATTAAAAACAGCAAAAGGGACCAGTATTGACCCCTGGGGTACGCGTATGTTGATAGGGGCTCCAGTAGACTCAGTTTTGTTGATAACTACTTTCTGTGTTCTTTCACATAGATATGATTGCATAAGGCTAACCGATTTATCATAGATACCATAATGTTTTAATTTCCTTAAAAGCGTTTGGTGATTAACACAATCGAAAGCTTTGGAGAGGTCTCAATAAATACCAACTACATCTCGCTTGCTCTCCCAAGCATCAAATATATGTTTTTAAATATAATATGATAGGATGACATACCAAGACCAGTATGAATTAGATCCCATCTCACAGGACACCATCGATTTTGGGAATGAATTGCTAGAAGCCATATCCGAAACAACGAGAGAAAAGTGTAACAAGCTAATCGAAGGCGTAGATATGACGCATAAAAGCAAGAAGGCATGGTGTTTTATAAGGAAACTAAATAATGATCCTAAAATCGCTGATCGTCATTTCAATGTGACCACAAACCAGATCGCTCACCACTTCCTCCAAAATGGGAAAGCTTCCACGAAAAGTCTCCAGAAGAAATTTACACGAGACCCTGGTAAAGAGGTTAACCACTTGGACGAGGCTTTTACAGAAACATAGCTCAAGTTTGCCCTTGATAAGCTCAAAGAAGGTAAAGCCGCTGGCTTTGACAACGTCAGGGTCGAGCAGCTGAAACGGTTTGGTTTCGTACTACTTATACAAAACTGTCATTTCTTCCATGGCCGCTTCCAAAGGGTAAGTAATCTAATCACCGACGTTTTAGCCACCTACTTTTAATAAATGACATTTGTGGCAGAGAGTGTATATAAAACTTCTTCGAGGTTATTTATTTTTATGAGTTTACTAGCTTTCCGCCCGCGGCTTCGCCCGCGTGGACTACACGACGTTATCCCGCCGGAATTTGATACTTTTACGGGATAAAAAGTAGCCTATGTTCCTCTCCAGGCTACAAAGTATCTATGTCTCAAATTTCAGCCAAATCCGTTCAGCCGTTTTGGCGTAATTGAGTAACAAACATCCAAACATCCAAACATCTAAACTTTCACATTTATAATATTAGTAGGATTATCTTTGATATAATATGTTAGTCAGTTTAAAGTTAGCCCGCCGTTTGTTTATACTTTGTGCAATGAAAAATTAATGAAATAAATATTCCTCCTATGGAAGTACTTGTACCTATGCAATATTTCATTAGAGTATCAAAAATTTTACTCCGACTATGCAAGTCTCCTTACAGAACTCCGCAAACTTATCTGACGCGGTGGTTAAAGGAGATCAGTCAAATTGGACCAAAAAAGTAAAAGTGTCGGCCAACGAAAATAAATTGCACATCGCTATTGTAAACAGTGTAACGATCATTTTTTGTTATGACGTCAATAGTGTATGATTAGCGGCCAAGCAGTAATTCAAGTTTGAAAATGAATTTTTTTCTTCATTTTCAAAATTGAATACAGCTTGGTCAAAGTGCGGCCTTGGTCAAAGCTGTATTCAAGTTTGAAAATAAAGAGAAAAAAAAAACATTTTCAAACTTGAATAACTGCTTGGCCACTAATCGTACACTGTTGACGTTATAACAAAAAATTATCGTTACAATATTTACAATAGTAATCTGCAATTTTTTTTTGTTGGCCGCACTTTGGCCAAGCTGTATTCAAGTTTGAAAATGAAGAAAAAAATGTCATTTTCAAACTTCAGTAACTGCTTGGCCGCTAATCGTACACTGGTGACGTCATATCAAAAAAGTGATCGTTACACTATTTACAATAGTAATCTGCAATTTTTTTTTGTTGGCCGCACTTTGGCCAAGCTGTATTCAAGTTTGAAAATAAAGAAAAAAATGTCATTTTCAAACTTCAATAACTGCTTGGCCGCTAATTGTACACTGTTGACGTCATAACGAAAAATGATCGTTACACTGTTTACAATAGTAATATGCAATTTTTTTTCGTTGGCCGCACTTTGGCCAAGGTGTATTCAAGTTTAAAAATGAAGAAAAAAATGTCATTTTCAAACTTGAGTAACTGCTTGGCCGCTAATCGTACACTGTTGACGCCATAACAAAAAAATATCGTTACACTGTTTACAATAGTATTGGGCAATTTTTTTTCGTTGGCCGCACTTTGGCCAAGCTGTATTCAAGTTTGAAAATAAAGAGAAAAAAATGTCATTTTAAAACTTGAATAACTGCTTGGCCACTAATCGTACACTGTTGACGTCATAACAAAAAATGATCGTTACACTATTTACAATAGTAATCTGCAATTTTTTTTGTTGGCTGCACTTTGGCCAAGCTATATTCAAGTTTGAAAATGAAGAAAAAATGTCATTTTCAAACTTGAATAACTGCTTGGCCGCTAATCGTACACTGTTGACGTCATAACAAAAAATGATCGTTACACTGTTTACAATAGTAATTTGCAATTTATTTTCGTTGGCCGGCACTTTTACTTTTTGGTCCAATTTGACTGATCTCCTTTACACAAAATGGTGCAGTTTATGTTCCTCACTCAAAGGAAAGAAGCTGGACTTCTCACAGTCTCATAAAATTGGTCTAATGGTGATCTTAGATCAACTAGGTATTTAAAATTCTTACGTCGGTTTTATTTCAAGAATTGCTTTTACATTATGTCTGTGTAAAAAACTTTTTCAACAAGCGAATTTCTAATTTCTTGATGCAATTTTTTACACCTACCTATCTTAACTTTCTCACATTTTCAATTTTAAGGAACTTAAAACGAACATAAATTTAATATACAGTAGTAGAAGTTAGAAACTTAGACTAATTATGTACCTAGGTACAGCACAACAAAATATTGGTACTCAAATAGGTATACAACTTTTATGTAGGCAATATTATCCGTCACTTTTATTTCAAACTATTGATGTTTGCTTTAGGTAATGAGTAAAATAACTTGTCCTAGGTTACATAGGTCTATGGTTATGCAATAAATGGCAAAGCACTCATCTATACCCAATCCTGAAGCGCTATTTCAATATTTCCGAGCAAAATAAGCATAATTGAAAAAAATTAGGATCCTAGTGTGAGTTTTTTTTTTTCAACTTTGGTGCAAACGGAGCGATACAGTCTCCACGTCCAAACGCCGCCAATGCCAGGCGGAGACTGAATAATTATGCTGCGAAACGGTGCACGATGCATTTTGGGATACTAGTTATTGACTATAAATATAACAAATAAAATTTTTTGTAACTTCCCTAGATATGACTAAGAACTACTTACACAAAAAAAATTTAGCTTGATTACTCAAATAGTTATTGAGATAATTGAGTTTAAGACGGAAAAAAGGGGTCTTGAAAATATTTTTTTTAGTACATTGTATTTATTTGATTCAAATAAATTTTAGTAACTTCCCTTCATAAAGAAAAGATCTATCACATATAATATTTTGGAAGGCCTAGCAATGATACTTTGTCAGGAAATTTAATTTAAATACATTGAAAATTCTGAGTTTGATCGCCGCAATAGCCTTAAAAATAACTGCTTGTGGTAGGCCACCAGGGGCGGTTTGCGTGTGATTGCTGACTGTGAGCACAAAGTAACTACGCGGGCGGGCGGTCGCCCTGTGAGCAATGATCGCTGGCGACCCGTCCCGTGTCGGTTTTTCGCATGAAGCTCGACTTAATACTGAGGTAACTGGAGAGTGCAGTACGAATATTTTTTTGTGACCACAAATTACACAGTGGCTGTCTTCCGTCTCACCTACACTTTAAAAAAATACGTATGGTCATATGAGACAACTGACAGCCACTACATATTTTTTATTCAGGGTGAGAACTCCAGTTACCTCAGTATCTCAGTATTAAGTCGAGCTTCATGGTTTTTCGTGCACGAGGCTTGATCTATCACTTGTAGTCATGCTTGTAGTCTATATAATTTGTGATAGTGATCTGTGGTCTCCTTGTGAGTTAGACCGGAGGCAGTGTGGGATCCGCCTTAGGGCGTCCAACACACTGCCTCCGGTTTCCGCACTACCGGACGGAGATGCGGCGTGATTTATCATACACTGCGGGTTTTGTATGCACATCAAAATTCTACAGCCATAGTTAAGAAGCGCACTACCACAAACCGGAGCGTCGTGCGGTGCAGTGTGGGATCCGCCTAAAACATTGGGAAAAAAAAAAAAAATTCTATGTCTGTGGCAGCGTTGCCAGAATGTTACAAAAGTAACATTTTACGTTACTTTTGACCCTCTCATGTTACCTCCATGTTACACGACTCCTTATGTTACTTTTGTGTTACTTTTTAGATTTTCCAGCAAAAACAAAAAAATACTGAACGTAGAGCGTGTGTCAGATAACTCTGCGCGGGACTAGAGCGTTTTTGGCGCTAGTTACAGTACATTTTTCTGTTCTAAGGAAAGGAAAGATTAGTTTTCGATTTTGACTTATCTGGCGCGCACTCGCGGTCTCGCACTAGGAGGACATTTGTGAGGAGGACACTCGCCTCTTTCTTCCAATAGTTGTTTGCTTTGTTGGTGTTGTGATTTCATTTCAATTTGTGATTCAAACAACTTTGGCTGGGTTGTTTGGCAATTTTCTTTTTCAGCATCGCCAGTCGATTATTCGATCAACAATTATTGCGATTTTTTCGAAGATTAATGCCTCATTTACATGTTGTCTTGGCTCAGCGAGCCTACACGAGCCGAGAACAATGTCAGAATAAAGGCTGAGCCAAGGCGAGTCATCACAAACAGCCGCCGGCGCCGCCGCCCCCGTTTACTTGCTGCTGGCCGCTCGTGATGGCTTTCCTAGGCTCGCCCAACATGTAAAAGCACCATAACAATGGAACAGGAAACTTTTTTTAGTTTTTGTGTAATAAAGTGCCACAATAAAAAAGGTAATGTTACTTTTCTTGTGAAAATGTTGCTTTTTGAGCTGCCTCATGTTATATTTAACTATCTGCCACTGGCAACACTGGTCTGTGGTCGAACGAACGAAACTTCTAACTTTTTTTATTATTTATTTTGTATCACAACCATATCCAGGCACAAATAAAATAATCACAGATCACTATAATACTGTCTACGACAAATAATTATTATATAGTTAAGGCTTCTTTAATTTAATAAAACTATAATTTATGCGATTATATTTTTTATATTAATTAGTATTTTGTTTAAAAGTCTGTCTAACTCTTTGGAACAAGTCCAGTAAGTTCACTAAAATTAATGATTATCCAAGCTTAAAAAAATCGGGACATCGCTAGAACAGACAGACGGTTCATTTTAAAGGTAAATATTACAAATGTCGATATGTAGCTAGTAATGTACTAATGTGTATTTAGACTACGAATCTATCAATAATATTCCTTTTAGATAGATAAGTAAATTAAAATGGTTTCTCACGTTTATTAATTTACTCTTAAAATACCTACATTAAAAGTAGGTATAACGTCAAAGGTAAAAATATTTAATCTTAGGTTCTACAGTATTATTGTACCTATTATTGTACCTATTTTAATCTAATGCTTAATAACTAATACTTACCTAAGTTTATTCTTAATAATGAATTCCAATCATGAAATAGTTTCACCATTTAAGTAAGAATTCTATATTAACTAATTTTTTTTTAACTTTATCTTGAGTGTTAGGTTAGCATAAACGAAGATTGTACAAAGAATATTTCATATAGGTACTTACTTAGGTATTAAATTAAAGTAAGAAAGTAATGTATTAGGTATATAAGTTATCCTATTTCACTAATAATGTCAATATTATGAAGTAAGTAAGTATCACATCACATTTCAAATTATTAATGGTGATAGTTTTATTTCATATTTTATTGAGACAACTATTTCAGTCTTACTAAGTATTGTATTATACTTTTAGCAGGCAGATCCCTTAAAATAATATTCCAATTTGCTCCTAATAGGAAGAGGTAACTATTAACTTACATTACATTACAAGGTACCTAATTAAAAGATTAGGAAGAAGTAAGACTTGGATAGAGTTAGGTGACAAATGGCTAAAAATATTGTAAGTAGGTACCTTTTCCATATTCACACAACTCTAGTAATTTTTTATATTTTATTTTATGTAGGTTGCATCCTATTATATTATATCCTATATCCTATTATCCTTCCTATATCTAATATTATAAATGTGAAAGTGTAGATGTTTGGATGTTTGTATGTTTGTTACTCAATCATGCCAATACTGCTGATCGGATTTGATTTGGCTGAAATTTGGGACACAGACACTTTGAAGCCTGGAGAGGAACATAGGCTACTTTTTACCCCGGAAAAATGTCACATACCTGCGGGACAACGTGTAGACCACGCGGGCGAAGCCGCGGGCGGAAAGCTAGTTTGTAATAAGTAATTTTTATGTAAAAATATTGAATTG
This sequence comes from Crambus lathoniellus, assembly GCA_949710035.1. Classification (NCBI taxonomy): domain Eukaryota; kingdom Metazoa; phylum Arthropoda; class Insecta; order Lepidoptera; family Crambidae; genus Crambus; species Crambus lathoniellus. The sequence goes on from OX453310.1 coordinate 24,857,427, forward strand.
AATTTTAAAACGAGCTTATTATGTAAGTTCTTATACCTACTTACAGAAATTATAAATGCAAAAAAAATCAAATTTATAACTAGCTAGCCTAACCATTGTAATTTGTGTTGAACCACCACTGTAATTTAGTGTGAATATGGGTAAATTTATTAATATTGATAGATGATAGATAATATTGTCATTCCTTATCTATATTATTGATTGTGATCCTACTATCATAGACTTTCATCTATTTAATCAGACTCTGTGTAGTTTAATTTTTTATAAATTAATAAGACCATGTGTAGTATTTTTATCTACTGTTATTGATCTCCTATATTTTAGCGTACCTATAGGTATGTAATGTACCTAACTAACAAGAGACAAAATGTCTGAAAATTTAATAATATAACTGGTTTAGAACTAGGTAAGTAGGTAGGTATTTGATTTGTTTTTTAGCTAGCTAATTTAACAGTCATTGTTTTATTGAAATATTTTGCTATAATCGATTAGGTATGTAAGTACCTATATTATGAATCTTACTTACAAGTACCTACACAAAGTTTTGACTCAAATACTCAATACAATAAAAAAACCTCAGAACAATAACTAAGTAACTAAGCTTTAGTTATTGTTCTGAGAAAAAAACAGTAGTCACATTTTTGACATTCAATTTGGTGTCAGTATTTTTACAACTTGTGTCAAGCAACTGTCATTTGACTTGGTTGCAAATCAGAATCAGTAGCAAAGAAACAGTGGAATTAAATTATTACACTTTATTAGGTTTAACAAATTATTTAAGTATCATTTTGTCTTTTCTTTAAGTACATAGAAATGGAGTACTTCTCAGGACATGAAAGAAGCCGGATTCAAGCAGAGTCAAAGAATATCAAGAGTAATGTTGGAAGAAAACAATGTTTTAGAAAAGGTAAGTTTTAGTGGTAGTTAGCTTTTATAAGTTATTAAAGGGTTAAATTTGATTTAGTTATTGTCTAAAAAAGTAAGTAACTTCTTTAACAATAGGTAAGTAATTTGAAGTTTTGCACTGTTGATTTTTATTAGGTACCACTGTTGAGTAGGTAGGTACTTACTCTACAAAATTGTAGGTAAGTACCTATTTCGAGTAAGTATACTAGATCAAAATATTACAAAACCCTAGTGCTGACTGCTGAGACTGGGAGAAAAATGCAACCCTATCTATACTGCTGAGTGCTAATTAAACACTAAATTGTGTAGGTACTGTTATAAATGTACCTATCTGGTTTTTTTGTTTTAATCTTGTCTCTACACATAGCTCTAACTAATGATCATCTAATTTTTTACTTAAATGTATTTATGTATGGTTAGATTAGGTATTAGTGTCATTATATAGGTATAGTAAGTACTTAATAGGTAAGTACCTACTTAGGTATTGTATTTATGTAACATACCTATAGGTACCTAGGTACGGTTTCATTCGATATTTATTTGAAATTTAAAGGCAATAAATTACATAAAATAAGTACCTAGGTAGTTACTTAAATCATAATTATTTTTCTTAGGCTGCAGATCATAAAAAGTAGGTAGGTATACCAATACACAAATTATATTTTTACGACTTTGGCTACCAATGGCTACCAATGAAGACATGTAGTTCCAGGGACATAATAGTAGTTTTTAGGTAGGTACGTAATTGCTAAAAACAACCTGCCAATTGTAAATAAAACAATGACACGTAAATAAATAAACGACTCGAGTACATAGTCGAGTAAATTTTCTAAAATAAGTAATTATTTTATTCTATCTATTTAATAAAATCACCAAAATGTGAAATGGAACGCAAAAATGCAAGCCAAACTCATTAGTATAAAAAGTAGATAGCGGTATGTTGTACGAGTATGATACTATTAATTTGTAATCAGTTTTTTACTAGTTCTTTGATTGTGATGTTTATTATAAAATATTATACACGTCGGACTTGCGACAAACCGTCTTTGTAAACGCACCTTGTTCATTTCATAGATAACCATAACCTATAAAAGCGGATGTACTACGTGAAATGCTTACTTTCTTATTATACCTAGAAATTGATTTTAAGTTCGTAAAAACTACAACACTGAACATTTGAATAATATAAAAATATTGGGTATAATTTATATTATTTGAGCCCCTAAAATAACCCATATAAAGTACTTGGAAGTTTTTATCCGTGCGCTTCACGACGACGCACAATCAAGTCATAAAGCTACGTTTTCCTACTTTTACTATTTCATATTTTTAGATGAACAAATATCATAAGGTTTAAATATCTGTAATAGTATTATTTCATAGAATAATTCTGGTGGAGTTACGCTTAATATTTTGCTTTGGTTTTAAAAATAATTGATATTATTTTGACTTTACCGCGCAAGTACCTAATTCAAGGACGATAAAACCTGTCTCTTTCTTTCGTATGTTATTAGACAAAGAGTCATATACTATAGGCGACTACGAGTTCCATTTCATTTCATTTCATCAGTTTGTCGCTGAATGCGAGAGTCTTTTACCTACTCAGTGAATTGTGTTATTTTAGTGATTTTCCGCCATTATCCTTTTATAATTCTTTGTTTTTGGTTTCTGTAGTGTTCCCATTAGCTCATTACGTATAGTTATTAGAGCCGCTCCCTCACGCATATAGTAACGTTAATAAAATTAAAGTGTCTTCAAATAGTGTATCATTTCCTGTTCCTTTACATACTAGAGAAACAAGCAACTGCGTTCGCTAGCGTACTCCTTTCGTTATCACGTGGGTCAAATTTCGAATTGTGAGCTAATTTATTAGGAATTTATATTGTTTGATTGTCCTTAGTGAATTAGTAACAATAATGTATTAAATAAAACCTTAAAGACTGATGTAACATGGTGTAAACGTTGTTTTTCAGAAGCGTGCCGACCTGTAATCGGCCTGTCAGTGGTGGCTTACGCGTTATGGAGCCGGCAGGCGATTAATTTTACAAACAATGTCGTTTATGGATTGCGTGCTGCAGTGCAGAATTGTGTTAGTGTTGTGAACAAACCCAAAGTTGGAAGTGTTACATAAGGGTGTGATGTGTTTACTTGAAAGCCCGCCCTGAGGCGTCGGGCGCCGGCGTCCGAGGCGGGCTACAAGCGTGTCATGGCTCCGGCGCTTTCAGTCGCACCCGGAGAACCCCACACCTTCGATAATACCGAGGAAATAGATAAGTTTATCCCGCTCAGAAGACGGGCGCTTGCGTCCGTCGATAATCTTGCAATACACATGGAGGAGGATGACATGGGACTCCAAAACCAACCCAGTCTTGCCAAGGATTCTCAAGAAATGGAACAGATCTTAGTTGACTTGGGTAGCAGTGATTTAGCCCAAGCTGACTTACTCCAAGCTATCAAAACCTTTGATAGTGGGGCAGATGGATTGTCAACAGGTGACCCAGATGGTATTTTTCCACTAAGTGCATTTGATTTACCTGAAGCAGCTGATTCTGAAGGTGATGCTGCTGAAGACAAGATCAGATTGTTACAAGCACGCCTCGAGCGTCGATGCGCCTTCTTACAAAGACGATTACGTATATTACAAGCCAGGAGTATTGGAAAAAGAATATCAGAGGAGGCAGCGCAAACTTTTGACAAATGCATTAAAGGAGCACGTAAAGATGGAGGAGGCAGACCGGTTGGTTTGAAAGCTTTCCTGAAAAGAATTGAGACAACTGCTGTGCTGCAAGCTAGTGCTGCTTCAAGATCTGTTGCAGGACCAACTTATTACCATGCTAGTACTGCACAGGTAGATCCAACAAAGTCTGCATCAGTTGGTGTGGCCTCTGGTACTTTGACAGGCCTAGAAGATACAGCCGGTGCATTGAGGTCACACCTGTCTGTGGTTAAACATGAGCTGGACTCAGATGCAACAGCTTCATCTTCAGGAGCTGAGAGTAATGATGAAGCAGTCACATACAACAATCCAAACCAACAACCTATGCCAATGTGAGTTCTTAAAAGTACTTATCTTTTGACTTAACCTTATCTTATCAGAGGTCTTTACCCTAGTAAACATTAGTGAACCCGCATAACCATAAGCACACCAATGTGTACCTTGATTTTGAGGGTTTAATTCTTTGATATATCAAATAAATATGGCTTAGTATTTTTTATTGTACTGAAGGGTTATTGTAAGCCGTGTTACACATGATTGCATCATCTCATTTTCTATGCATAGTTAAGTACAAGAACATCATTTGGATCCCCAATTTAAGAACTTTAGACTAAAATAGGGTGTCCTGTTGTGCAATATTGCGACATATTTAGCTGTGGCATGAGTACTGAAGAAATCAATATAGACCACCATCACTTTTGATATGAAGATTTGTTTAGGTTATAACTGGTTTAAGCTGAAGTAATAGGTGTACAGTTACAAGCTAGTAGTGCAGGGTAGTATAACAAACTTGGGAAATGTTTTGTATACATCTATCAGATGTATCACTTTGACAGTTGAAGTTTTTTTGATGATGCAATTTAATTGTATAACTAGGTGAGGGGTGAGGGAAATAGATGGAGTTAGATGCTGAATATATATAATCTAAGATCAATCCATGAATTGTTAGAGCCATATCAAATTACTATTGTAAGTGAGATGATAGCTCAGTCTTTAATTCAACATTGCTTAAATATTGTGATAACAGTTGATGGTTGTTTTACAACTCCATTAACTGCAATATGTCCATACCCTTCTCTGAAAATTTTGCAGAAACTAGGCCATATTTTATAAATATTGAGGACCTTTGACTATTATGTTTATACTACTAATGCATATAACTAATAGTTAAATTTTATATATTATTGCATTCTTTTATTTGGAAGATATACCCATATTTTAGCACTTAAACCTATTACATTTTTAATGCACTAACTTAAATCAAATCAATAAATTTATTTTGTTGTTTAACCAGATATATCTTACGAGCCAACCGGCCTAGCATGTGCGGCTTTTATCACCAATATGATATAGCTTGTCATGCTGTCTTGCTTACCCCACTACGGTGTGACGTGATATATCATATCATGTGCTATAATGATGGTCATGCTAGGCAGGCAGGGGTAGTAGGGGTAATAGTAGCATCCTAACCCAGGAAAAATATTTATGTAATACTAACTTTTTGCCTGATCATGCCCATGGCTATTCTAGACCATTATCTATCTTTGTGTCAAACTTCATTTAGATCTGTGCAGCCTTTTATTTGTATGTGATTAACCCTTAACCACTGACGTAAGTGCGCAATTAAAGCAGTCATATCTTTTTACACCAAACGCGTACGGACTTGTCGTTTCCTGTACCTTCCTAAGACCCAAGGACGGGTGCGCAGTGGGTGTGAGCAGTTGTGCGGTGCGTCTTGATTAGGTAAGTATAGCCGTCCTAACGTCTGTGGGACGTAGCGTCAGAGTAAATGTTAGTTTGATTATTTTAATTATTTTTGTTTTAGTGTTAAAATAGCTTCGATAAAACGTCATTTGGATACTCAATGCCTGACTTTAGCCTCGAATCAACGTGACTGATCAACAGTTTGAGAGTTTGGTTATGGAAACCCTTGCCTTTTTGGAGTCTGATGATTCTTCAGGGTTAGGGTTAAGGGTTAAGTAACATACATCCAAACTTTCGTATTAATAATAAGTAGTAGTTATTAATATTTATATTTGTTGTGTTTCATATCTTTTTATGTACATATCTATATTTGTGAACATATTATTGCAGGTTTTATTATCTGTAACGTAAATGCTAGTAGCTATGATAGAATCAGGTTCATCCAATATTTATTTTGTTCCAATGTTTTCAGTGAGAAACGCGCTCTTTGGTCGTGGCAGAAGACACGTGCTTCAATTGCGTCCCGATGGTGCTGGCTGCAGGCCCAAGTTCAGGAGCTGGAGTATAAGATTCGACAACATAATGACCTGCATAAACAGGTAATTTAATTGTAAATTTGTTACTGGGTAGGGTTGCCAGTCATAAAGGTCCGGATAAAGCCGGATGGGAAGGTCAGGCTTTTTGGATGTTTGTCTAGCCAAATTAGACGGTGCTGTCCTGTCAGGATTTTACCTTTTTGGCCTACTCGCGAAATTATTGAATAAAGAAGGTAAATTATCAAAAACTGCCATGAAATCCTTGGTTTTTAGGGGGTCCGACCTTGATACCCAAAAATTTGGATAACCTAGGTATCTAGTCCGGCTTTTCTCTTTTAAGACTTGGCAATCATATTTCTGGGTTATGTATGCTTTACTGAAATTATGGTGATTTTCAGTTCCTCATACATATAATTTTTCTTATTTTGATTAGTGTTGCAATTTATGATCATTTTGATTTTGAATTTTAACCTTCGAATACTCGCTACTGGGTAAAAAATACCACAGAGGGTATATTTTCGACGATTACTTTTTTCCTGAGCGCCGCAGCGACTCAGGAGTCTAGGTAGCTTCCGATCAATAAACTACAGATACTTCCTAAGAAAAACATATATTTTCATTGACTTTTGTAGAAGTAATTAGATTTTTTTTTCATTTTTGTTCCATTTACGTTGCGTGAATTTCATGTTAATTTTTCAAAATTTTCACGTTATATAAAAAAGTTTGATTTATGTTGGTAATTTGTAAGTGTAAGAAGTCTAATTTTGGTAATTGGTCTCAATTTTGATTGTTTTTAAAAAGAAAGTACTTAAGTAGGTTGTTTTTTAAATATTTGTTACTTTTTTAAGATTTGGTCTTATCCATAATATACCACTGTTACAGCCACAATTTGGCATTCCATTTGTGAGAAACATCCTATTTAACACTATGTCATCATAAAAAAGTAAAAAACATCGTTATTTAAGTACATAATATGATGAATTATAAAATGAATCCTTGATACATATAATTCCTACCAATCCTATGTTTTGTTGTTTCCTACCAATCCTATGTTTTGTTGTTTGTGTGATAGTCAAATAGTAAATTGTTCTGTATACTATGAGACAATTAGTGACTAAAAATGGTTACAAAGTGTAGTGGCTGTGACGCCGTTATATTTAATATCTTGTTTATGGAGTGTTCAAATTCGCCATGCAAGAAAATTTATGATTTGAAGTGCCTCGGGATTGCACCAGAGAAATTTGAGTCTTTATCACAAGAAGAAAAAGACAATTGGATCTGTCCGGAGTGCCTATGTTCAAACCCGAAAACAGGTAACTCTGAAACGCCAGTACGAACTAATCCATTGGTTTTTAATAAAACTTTTACGCCTTCTAAGAACATTACAATGTTACGTGGAGGTAATAATAACAATATAAGTTTGGATATTACTACTGATAACGATTCAGATGATAAGTTACTGTTGTCTGAATTTCGTGAGTTCCGCAAGGAAATGTTTAATCGTTTCGAGAAACAAGCTGAACAGCAATAAAATGGAGCAGTTATTATTTCGCAACGAATCTGAGTTATGTGTTTTACGAGAAACCCTGAATGTGGTACAAGAAAAGGCAAAGAAAGCAGATGTACTTGAACAACAACTAAAAACATTACTAAATAGAAATGTCCAAAGTAATGACCGTCTTTCTGAGATCAATATGTCGCAATATAATATATGTGAAACCGACGTTCATGCACAAAACGAAACAATACAAAAGCCAACATTTGCTAATATCGTTCAACATAAAAACGATGTGGGTAGCATGGACATGAGCGTTCGAGCAACTAAATGTGTGGCCATGAAACGCGCGACACTACCGCGTAATGAATTGGCGATTGAAACAAATAAACTGATTAGTAAGTCAAACGAACATATTGAGACACAGACCATAGATCCAAACAAGTGGGAAACGGTCGAAAGAAAGAAAACTAAACTTGCTTCTAAAAATATAAGGAAAGGAGAAAACACTAGTATTATAAATATTCAAGCAACCGAGAAGAAAAAGCATTTACATGTGTGGCGTCTAAAAAAAGATACGTCAGTGGAGTGTCTAGAGAATTACGTCAGGAATATATGAGGGTCTGAGCTATCCGTTAAGGTTGAACAAGTTAGACACAGAACTGAGCGTGATTACTCTTCATTTATAATCGGTGTACCAGAGAGTTCTTTTGAGAAACTATGTCAACCAGAGATTTGGCCCCTAAACGCTGAGTTTAATGAGTGGGTGTGGTTTCGGAGGACATCTGGAAAACCAAGAACGCAAGCACAAAGTAATTGAAATCTTCTACCAAAATACGAGGGGATTACGGACAAAGTTACAAGATTTTTACACAAGCATTTTAGGATGGAATGCTGACCTGTTCGCTATAACTGAGACTGGTTGTAATTCATCTATTAAAGATGCCGAGCTGGTACCCGTTGGTTACCAAATTGTACGTTGTGACAGAACCGACGGCCGCAAACAAGGCGGCGCGCTTCTCGTGGCCACACCATCATACGAGTTACGGCGAGTACCATTGCCGGAGGAAGTAAATATCGATCTTAGTAGTTTCGAATTAGTTTGTGCAAAAGTTTACTTAAAAATAGGTTTCTTTTTTTATGTTGTGTCGTTTATATTCCTCCAAAAAGTAAGGAAAGTGAATATATGTTAATGTTTCATGCAATTGAGCAGTTAAGTCTTAAAAATAACAGTCTAGTAGTAATTGGTGATTTTAACTTGCATTCTTGTCCTGCTAGTAGGTATTTGTAATTATTATGAATATTTTAGGTCGTTTTGTCAATTCACTCAGAGTAATCACATTGCTAATCATAAAGGCCGATGTTTAGATCTGGTTTTAAGTTCGTTTTGCGATTTTAGCGGCGAGGTCAGTGTGCGTGTGCGCGCCGCGGCGGAGGGCCTTGTCGCGCCGGATGCGCATCACCCACCACTCGACATTGCCATCACACTGCGGCTGGGCTCGCGGCCGGCGTCCGCTGCTGACACCTCCCACCGCCGCCGCCCCTGCGTCCCTTCTACCGCAGCCGCGGATAATCAACAAGCAGCTGACTATTATTCTATACCACAATGGAACTTTAATAAGGCCGATTTCCCATCCTTATATTATTATTTAGATATTATAGATTGGACTGAACTTTATAAATTAGATGATTTAAATTGCGCTGTAGATTTGTTTAATAATATTTTAACTAACGTCTTTGACAGTACTATTCCGAGAAAAAAACAAAAATCTGATCGTAATCTAAATGTATATCCGGAATGGTATACATCTGATTTAATTCGGGAAATAAATTATAGAGATAGGCTTCATAAACAGTATAAATCAAGTAAAAATGAAATAGATTACAAACATTATTCGGAATGCAGAGCGAAAGTCAAAAGATTAATTAAACTTACGTATCATCAATACCAAGTTCGGATTCAACATAATCTGTCAGAGGATCCAAAGTCTTTTTGGAACTATGTAAAAACTAAAAAAGATCATGGTAATGTGAAAAAAATTATTAAAGACGGGATAATACTAACAAAAAACGAATGCGCGGCGGAATTTGCTAATTATTTTCTTTCGGTTTATGGGGAGACCGCGGCGCAGCTCGACGTGGACGCGGCGGTAAGCGCAGCTGGCGACACCAACTGTGCAGCACGTATTCATTTGGATGAACTTGAGATCTCTGATGTAATGGATGCCATAGCCAAGGTCAAACCAAAAAAATCTGCGGGACCGGATGGCATACCAGCTTTTGTATTTAAGGACTGTCGAATGGTATTAAGTCGGCCACTTCTTCATATATTTAATTTGTGTGTGCGAACGCATTCTGTTCCGGACTGTTGGAAGATGACCAGGGTCATACCTGTTCCGAAGGGTAAAGCGGGCACGGATGTAACGGGTTATAGGCCGGTGGCAGTGCTCTCAATTCCAGCTAAGATATTTGAATCTGCAATTTATAATATTTTAATATCACAGCTAAAGTATCAATTATCTGATCAGCAGCATGGTTTCATAGGGAAGCGCAGTACAACCAGTAACTTGCTTTGTTTTATGTCACACATAACACCGGTGGTTGACCAGGGCGGCCAGGTGGATGCTGCTTATTTTGACTTCCAAAAAGCCTTCGACTTGGTTGACAATGACATCTTGCTTTGCAAGCTAGCATCAGTCGGTTGTACTCCACAATTACTGAAATTGATCGCGAGCTATTTAAAAAATAGACGTCAAAAATATGTAGTTTAAAAAACTAAAACCACACTTTTATAGGAACAGACTAAAAAGTACATAATAACCGTCTATTCAGTAACTGAAATTAAAAAGCGTGGTGCGCGTTGTCAATATTTAAGTACTTGAATGCATGCTTTGCAAAGGGCGCACCACGCTTTTTAATTTCAGTTACTGAATAGACGGTTATTATGTACTTTTTAGTCTGTTCCTATAAAAGTGTGTGTTTTTAGTTTTTTAAACTACATATTTATTTTTTACTTTTTAGTTTAATAAATGGCAAGCTATGGATGGATGGTAATCGATTTCACAGTCCATTCATGTGTCTGCCCACCCCGTAAACATTATAACTCCAAGGCGTGATTGTATTTATTTAGTTTTACAAATTCAAGTAGAGTCTATTAGTTACCAGATGCGCGAGCCGAACCCTTACTTCCTCCCTGCTCCATCATCAGACCCTCACCACCAAGTGTAGCGAATAGGTCTCATCAGAACGAAACAAATGAGCCCAAACTCGAGGGGTTCCCTAGTGGTCATTAAGGAGTGCCACTGACTTCCTCCCTGCTCCATCATCAAGTCCTCACCACGAAGTGTAGCAAATAGGTCTCATCAGAACGAAACAAATGAGCACAAACTCGAGGGGTTTCCTAGTGGACATTAAGGAGTGCCACTGACTTCCTCCCTGCTCCATCATCAGACTCTCACCACCAAGTGTAGCGATTAGGTCTCATTAGAACGAAACAAATGAGCCCAGCTCGAGGGGTTTCCTAGTGGTCATTAAGGAGTGCCACTGACTTCCTCCCTGCTCCATCATCAGACCCTCACCACCAAGTGTAGCGAATGGTCACATCAGAACGAAACAAATGAGCCAGAACTCGAAGGGTTTCCTATAGGCCATTAAGGAGTGCCACTGGCTTTCTCCCTGCTCCATCATCAGACCCTCACCACCGAATGTAGCGGATAGGTCTCATCAGAACAAAACAAATGAGCCCAAACTCAAAAGGTTTCGTAGTGGTCATTAAGGAGTGCCACTGGCTTCTTCCCAGCTCCATCATTAGAATCTTGCCACCAAGTGTAGCGAATAGGTCTCGTCTGAACGAAACAAATGAGCCCAAACTCGAGGGGTTTCCTAGTGGTCATTAAGAAGTGCCAGTGGCTTCCTCTCTGCTCCATCATCAGACCCTCACCACCAAGTGTAGCGAATAGGTCTCATCAAAACGAAACAAATGAGCTAGAACTCGAGGTGTTTCTTATTGGTCATTAAGGAGTGGCACTGGCTTCCTCCCTGCTCCATCATTAGACCCTCACCACCAAGTGCAGCTAATAAGTCTCATTAGAACGGAACAACGGAGCCCAAACTCGACGGGTTTCCTAGTGGTAATTAAGAAGTGCCACTGGCTTCCTCCCTGCTCCATCATCAGACCCTCTCCATCAAGTGTAGCGAATAGGTCTCATCAGAACAAAACAAATGAGCCTAAGCTCGAGGGGTTTCCTAGCAGCCATTGAAGAGTTCTATTGCTCACCTCTTGACTCCATCATCAGATCAGCTCGATGGTAGCAAATTATTGTATTGTCATCGGATTCATATAGACTTGCAAAGTTTCAAATCAATACGACAATTAGAAGTAGGTTAAAATTGAATTCCAAGATTTTCTTACATTGTGACTTAGTTACAAGTGAAGCTAATAAAAGTGTGGTAATATGTGGACTGCAATGGTTATAGGTCTGATCCTTATTTTACTAAAACAGGAGTCAGTCAAGGCAGCAACCTCGGCCCATTGCAATTTCTCATCATGATTAATGACCTCCCGCTTGTAGTTAAACATGCTAAGTGTCTGCTTTTTGCGGATGATTTAAAATTATATTTGCCTATAAATAATATAACGGACGCTAAACTTCTACAAGCAGATATTGAGCAGATATTAGAGAAAATCTGGAGCCAGGAAGAACTGCCAGATGACTGGAACAAGGGACTTCTAATAACTGTTCCAAAAAAAGGAGACCTGAGCCAATGTGGTAACTGGAGAGGCATAACTCTGCTCTCGACTCCTTCCAAGATCTTTTGCAAGGTTATCTTGGAAAGACTGTCTAGGGCCGTTGAACCCCTCCTGCGCAAGGAGCAGGCTGGTTTTCGCCCGAACCGCTCGTGCACCGACCAGATCAACACTCTCCGTATCATACTCGAACAGGTATCAGAATGGCAGAGGGAGGTTTACCTCACCTTCGTGGACTTCGAAAAAGCCTTTGATACGGTGAGCTGGCCCAGCATATGGTCCCGTCTTCTTGATATTGGGGTACCGCCAAAAATCGTCCACCTGCTGCAAGCCGTCTACAGAAAATATTCTGTCCAAGTTACCATCGACGGCCTTGTATCCGAGGTTATTGCGGTTCATGCTGGAGTTCGCCAAGGTTGTTTACTCTCGCCTCTTCTCTTCCTGGTTGTACTAGACGGAATTTTGCTTAGCATACATCAGAACAAGCGTCGCGGGATAGAGTGGGGACTGTTCAATGTTTTAGAGGACTTGGACTATGCCGACGACTTATGCCTGCTGAGTCATACACACGCCGACATGCAAGCAAAGTTAGACGATCTTGTGGGGGAGGCAGCCAGAGTGGGTCTAAAAATTAACACCAGAAAGACTCAAGAGATGCGATCTGGAGTGAAGAATAGTACACCGTTGCTGTTAGGCACAGAGGTTGTGGAGCGCGTCCACAAATTCACTTACCTCGGGAGCGTCGTTTCAGAATCCGGAGGAACTGAAGAGGACATCACTTCGAGGATCGCCAAAGCCAGAGCCACCTTCGCACGCCTGGGACCTATATGGAAGTCACGGAAGCTGACCCGGAGGATCAAACTCAAAATCTTCGGGTCCAATGTTAAATCGGTACTCCTGTATGGGTGCGAGACGTGGAAGGTCACAAAAGACATCTCGCGCCAGATTCAGGTCTTCGTCAACCGTTGCCTTCGTCGTATTCTCGGTATCTTCTGGCCCGAGACCATCTCTAACGACCAGCTGTTAGAGCTCTGCCAAGAATCTCCGATCGTCCAGCAGATCAAGCGCCGGAAGTGGCGATGGATCGGCCACACGCTCCGGAGAGATTCCGACCATATACCTAAGCAGGCGCTCGATTGGAATCCCCAAGGAAAAAGAAGACGTGGCCGTCCTCGTCAAACCTGGCGTCGCACCGTACTGGCAGAAGCGAAAAGCATTAGGAAGACGTGGAGCGAATTGAAACGCGATGCTCAAGACCGACTGCGTTGGAGATCTACTGTGGACGCCCTTTGCCCCATCCAGGGGACATAGGACATTAAGTCAAGTAAGTCAAGTGGCATGGGGTAAAGTTAACAAGTTACGTTTTAACACATCTAAGTGTACAATTATTTCGTTCACGCGTGTACATTTCCCCATTCATTACGAATATAAAGTTGATGACGTCCCCATGAGACGTGTCTCAGAAGTCTGCGATCTTGGCGTTCAATTGACGAGTACACTGTCATTCCGGGAGTATATTACCGATGTTTGTAAAAAGGCATTTCGCAAGCTTGGTTTTATACTGCGCACCGCTAGTGGGTTTAATAACGTTAAAGCAGTGATAGCTTTATACAACGCGTTGGTCAGGAGCCAGTTAGAGACTAACGCTGTATTATGTATGGAGTACCCCAGGGCTCTCATCTCGGACCCCTCTTATTTAATATTTTTGTAAATGGCGTTGCTTCAGTCTTTCATCACTCATCTGTACTGTTATATGCAGATGATATGAAAATTCTCAATGTAATTAATTCTCCTTCAGATTGTTATTTGCTGCAAAATGACATTGATGCGCTTACAACTTATTGTAAAAATAATGGTTTACATGTGAATGTTCAGAAGTGTAGTGTTATTTCCTTTTCTCGAAGCCGTAATCCCATCAAACATAATTACAGACTGGATGATAATATCTTGAAGAGGGTTTCGGAGGTTAGGGACTTGGGTGTCTGTATGGACGATAAGTTAACTTTTGTGTCACACATCAATAATATTACTTCTAAGGCCTACCAAATGCTTGGTTTTATAATGCGAGTCGGTAAAGATTTTAAAAGATGTTCTACTTTGGAGCTCTTGTATAATGCCTTCGTACGGTCAATTCTGGAGTATGGATCTACTGTGTGGAACCCTCATTATAAAATTCATATAAACAGTCTTGATCGTATACATAATAAATTTTTGAAGCATCTTTCATATAGATGCGCGTGTTCCGCGGACCATTCTCATCAACTTAACTTGTCTCAACGGCGTACTCAACGTGACATTTTATTATTGTATAAAATCGTTAACAATTATGTTGATTCCCCTTTCCTTTTAAATTGTTTAAAGTTTAGGTGCCCCCGAACAGGCTCACGCAAGAAAGATTTGTTTTTTATACCTTTTACTAGGACTAAGCATTTGTCCAACACGTTCATTTACCGAGCGTGTCAATCCTATAATAAGCTTCCTTTAGAAATAGATATGTTTAATTGCACGATCGCTACTGTGAAGCGAAACGTTAGGGAGTATGTCTCACAGTAAATGTTTTTTTTTTGTAACTTACCTACTATGTTTTTACCTTTTTTTTTTTTTTTGTTAGACTATAGAATAGGTACCTTATGTTTGTCTTTTCTTGTAAATTCAGATAAGTAATATTTGTTCTCTCATTTTTTAAGATATGATTTTAGTTTATTGCTCAAACATATTATGTCATAGTAATAAGTGGAAACTTTACTGATTAATGGTATACCTAGTTAAAATTTTAGTTTTAAGAAATATTGTATTGTTTGTTTCCCAAATAAATATAAATATAAATAAATAAATATAAATATATGGACCCCACACGAAAAGAAATATGTCCTAATGATAGAAAAAATTGTAGTGTGTGCACCTCGCCTCATATAATATGTTATGATACATGCATTATTTAGCCAGTAATAAACGCAACATTGACCTATCAAGTCGTTTCAATTATTGTCTCCCGGGTCCCACATTGCATGGCGACCCTGCCAGTGCTGCCTTGTGGCAGCGCTGCGCTGAGATGGTTTTTTATATAGAAATAATTTACAAAAGTTCGTGTGACTATAAATATTATTATGACTCAATATAACTATATAAAGTGAAGTGAAGTGACACTTGCAAACTAATTTTGATTTATCGAACAATTTTAGTGCCAAAGTTTTTTTATTAGTCTTAAAATAAGACTCTCATCGTTCATTAAATATATATATATAAATTTTAAATTAATAAAACGTGTTCCACACAATTATCGGGCATTCTACGGCTGTACCTATCGAGATGGAAATGATGACCAAGTGACTAAAGAGGTGATGAGCTGGGCGCCGGGAGACGATGGAGTCGGATGAGGAGGCAGCCGCGAGATGTCCAGACCAGGAAATTAGGCAAACTTGATTGTGTCGTGATCGATCGTCGTATAATCGTAAAGTTCAGTGCTAAATTAATTACTAACTAGTTCCGTATTTTTTATTTGATTTTGTTACAGAAACGTAAATTTTATTAAGCTTTGCAAATTGATAACGCGTATTTTTGAAGCTCTTAGTGTATTTAAAAAAAATATATAATAAAGGGTAAAAGTGTAGACTTTATAATTTTTTAAGAATAAAATTTGTGTAATTCTTCTATTGAAAATGGAAAAGTGTAATTTCTAAAACAAATATTTCTGTATTTTTTTTATAAGTAAGTACTTACTGTTCTATTTTTACTATAGTGATATTTTTTTAAAGCGTATATTAAATTTAAAATGATACATATACTTTTTACTGAAATTAAAAAGGTAATAACTTTTATCAGAGAAGCGGAAGTAATTTAGCTCTTTTATTTTAATTTCTTAAAACTACACAATGTAGGTAACTGTTTAGCATTATTATTTTATAATCGGTTTATTGTATTGTTTTTTAATTGTAATTTCTACAAAAATAAGAACAGTTGGTGACGACTAGTTTTGATATACCTATTTATCTTGTTGATAAATAATAACTTCACTCTAAAACGTTTCAAGTATTTTGTTGTGCGAACATTGATTATATGATATACTTATAACGAAAGCTTATTTATCTTATTTTAGTCTTTTTAATTAATTTTTTTAAGGATATTTTACACTGTTGGCAACTATTTTTTTTATGAACCTTTAAAATGAATTTAATAGTTAAATAGAAGTTTGTTGATTTTGATTTTACGTAATGTACTAACCCGGATTGGTTATGTGTCTTATCTTTTATCATTTATTTTATATGCAGAAATGTACCTATTACTTATTTTATTATAAGGTTATTTTCCTTAATTTTACTTAGTACTTTGAGTAAAGTAATATGAATCAGTTTATCATGCCATTATGGATTGCTTAGTATTATCACAGATAATATAATACTATACTAGGTATTATTAATACTTAGTATTTTCTTTAATTTTTTTTTTTGCTATAGTCAAAAACGTAATATTTATAAATTATAATTACTTACTTAAACATAAATAACAAACAAACTTTTAACATTAAAATCGTTTTTTGTCACATTAATAACTACGTCTTTATTTCAGTTACTTAGGTATTTCTTTTGCTGACCTAACAACACGTGCCGAGTAACTGTGGCGTGCCGTAAATAGGTAAGTACCTATACGTATAACTTTAAGACAAAGTCAATTTACCGAATATGTTTTCCATAATTAATTGAGACAGTTTTATGTAGGTATATAAATAAATAACGACTATTGCTTCTGGTACGAAATTATTTGAAAGTTACTATTGTTCTTTAGTATTGATTGATTTTTATTTCACATTTTAGTGCCTTTATTTTGAATTTGTATGCAAATCTTTTCATATAGGTACTTACATACATAAGTACCAAAAATAAAATATAAGTATTGTAGTACATATTACATCTTTCTATTCCTTATACAGCAATTTACTTATAATAGAAAATTTTCATTTTATATCTTTGTTTTTTTTTTTAAAGATTTTAGTTTAATTACATGACATTCATTTTTGTTTGATTTTATAGACTGACATTTACAGTTTGGTAAAATAAAGATATCGAAAATTCAAGGCATATTATAGACAGAATTCTTAATTGCTGTTGCAGTACTTTACTACTACATCAGTAGCTTTGTTTTAATTAAAGCAAAAACAATGGGTTTTTTTTTCAGGAATTACTAATTTGAATTTCGGTTTTATCTAATGAGAACATGATCGGATTTATATGTTTATGATTGCTTTTCTTATTTACGTATTAAAGTAAGAAGTATAGCTTGTGTTATTTGGTATTTTACGGACTTTTTTAATATGAAATAAAACAGTACTAGTAAGTATAAAAAACATTTCCAGTTAAATTCTATTTTGTCGCAATTTATTTTAATAGTTCATTTCATTACTGTCAGTGACTCTAAAATTAAAGTTTAATCTAAAAAGAAAACAGTAAATTATGCATTTTAAAAGTTAACATTTATTTATATTAATTTGAAGTTTGTCTGAGTGTAGGTACTTATTCAATGTAGGTTGTATGTATAATATTCACGCATCTTGAGTTTGTTGGAACTAACAAGTAAATAGGATTACTTACTTACAATTTTATGAAAATACTATTTGTCAATATTTTATTATTTTAGTTTATCCGTATAGGTTTTATTTATTTAGTAAATTCATATTCTATCTATAAAAACATCTAAAAACAAGTTAGAATCAAAGTAAAGACTAATGTAAAAGAGTAATGTTTTGTTTAAATTTATTTAAAGATAGATTAAAGTTTCAATAATTGTTTGTTGTAATTTCAGTTGGAATGTCTAACGTATTAGGTATGGTCATCGTATTTCTTTATCGTTCCCATTTCCAGATGATAATGCTTAGCTTGCGTTAGTGGATCCGAAGTAGTAACTTAATGCTTCTGTAAATAATGTTGCACAAGTCGTCGTTCTAGAAATGATGACTTTGCTTGTTTAAATAATATTACAAAATTATAATGTTATCTTAATAATGGGTATGATTTTTTTTTTGTTCGAGAATAATATATGTTTTCTGGGGAAAAAGATCATCATCATGCTACCATGATTTTTTTAAATATTTTTTTTTTGTAATGTAGTCAAAAAGTTTTGATAGAGTTATATGGTTTTAAATGGATTGATTAGGATTAAGTTAGTTAGCTGTATTAAAAATCTTTTTGTAACGAGTAGTGTGCAATTAGGTACAGCATGAAAAGAAGTTAGGTATTGGGGTAGTTTAAGTTAGCTGTATTAAAAATCTTTTTGTAACGAATTGTTTGCAATTAGGTACAGCGCAAATGGAAGTTATGAATTGGAAATGTAGTTATATTTATGAATGGCTTGGGACCGATGTGTTTGTGTTTATTTAAGGTTGTAGGCGAATAATACAGTTTATAAGGTATCCTTCGCAATCGGACTGATCACCCGAGACCTTGGAATACTCTTGTAAACTCTAATATTCATATTTTGGTATTGTGTTTATTATGATTGGTTTGGTATGAAAGTTATGTGTTATATGCTCCAAATAAGGTACACGTGATGTTGTAATGGTACACGGAGGGTCATATCCTTCCATTCGATCATGGTGCGAACGAGCTTTCCTCCGTGAGATAAGTTGGAGTCCAAAAGAGGCTTAAAACTTGACCCCCAATGTTAGGTTATGCGCATAACCCAAAATGGCACAAAGTTGTCCATTTTATATATAAATGTATAATAATAAATAAGAGTCGCGACTATAAATAAATAAATAAGTGTACCAAATAAAATAAATAAAAGGCCGGCGCCGAGCCATTTATGTTATGATAGGCAAAGTACCTAAGTTATATTGTTGTGATAAGTGTACCAATGATGTATGAAGATATTATGAAGTAATTATGAGCATGAGTATGGAATAAGTGTGGTTCAAAAGAAGTACCTACGTAATAAGTGGAGAATAATGAATTATTGATATGAATTTATTGAAAAGAAGAAAAGTTATTTAAAGCTAGATTTTGGTTAACTGAATAGAGAATTATTTAAAGAGTTGATTTTAAAGTTGAGAATATAAGTTAAAAGCGAAGTTGATGATGACATTAAGTACTTAAGTAATTATGTATAGAAAAACAAAAGGTTTAATAAGTAGCTTTAACCAAGCAGTACTTAATAGAAGTTTTACGGAGAGAGGTGAATATATTTCAACGTTTGTTTTGCTATTTTAAGAGCATGAAGTTAATTTTATATATTATTATTATTAAAATCGATGATCAACCTCACTACCCAATAAAGTTTTTTAAATGTTAGCAAAGTTAAATATGTGTCCATTATTATTTTTAAATAAATTTTCTTTTAATCAAAAAGTTTTCGTAACTATTAGTGCACAAACGTAGTAGGGTTGCCAACAGTGATACAACAGTGTTAGATAAGTCGATTTGTTTAGTAAAACTTTCTTGTGCCTAAGCAAGAATTTCATTTTTGTTAATTAAGATGATAGATTAGCATTGTAAGTTTTTTTTGTCCCTGTTGTTTCAAAATTTTTAGTAAGTAAGTAAGAAAGAACCTATTATCTGATGATTTGGTTCTGTGCTCTGCAGTGCTAATTAATTAAGTTTATAAGATTGGTTTTACCGATATGATATTGATAAGATTTTTATTGTTTTATTCTGTTTTGCGAAAAATTTGAAAGTTATTGTTTTGTTTCTGTGCTTTCATAAAAGTAAATATTTAGAAAAACAATATGTACTAATTAAGCAAAAAACTAATAATATTTTTTTGTTCTGTCCGAACTTTGAGTATAATATTATTACTTAATTTAAGTTCTATTTTTTTTTTTCAAATAGTTTTACTATTTTCAAAATAAACTTGAGATTGATGATAACAATAATAAAATAACTGTTGTGTACTTACTTTAAAATCAATAATTGAATTAGTATAAAATATGTGTATGAGAAATTGGTTTTCGAACATACTTAAACTCCTTTAAGTAATATTTTTTTTAAATAAAAGGGTTTTTAGTGTACCTATCTAAAAAATATCAGACAGCTTTCAAAATGTATATTAAAAAAAACTCTAAAGTTTTTATTGTAATAACAAAAACAAATGTATTTATTTTTCTTTTTCAAAAAAACGGGGGAGGTGTAGTGTGTGCACCTCGCCTCATATAATATGTTATGATACATGCATTATTTAGCCAGTAATAAACGCAACATTGACCTATCAAGTCGTTTCAATTATTGTCTCCCGGGTCCCACATTGCAAAATACAAAAGAAGTTTCTACGATTTTTATATTTCAAACAATATGGAGTGTATCCTTTTTACCCACTTATGTATCCCACTCTGTTCATTTTGGGCATGGTGGGCTATAATGAGCTAAGTGTGAGGAGAGAACTCGCACTAGTTAAATACGTCTTTGGTTTAATTAATGGTAAATTTTATAATCCGGAGTTTCTTGCCACGATTTATTTGTGTGTTCCAAATAATTATGTCGGTAGACGTCGAAAGCCTCGGTTGCTGGCGGTGCCGTCTGGCAGAACAGATTTACTGAACAAGTCGCCTTTGTCGCGAGCACTGCGCACGCTGAATCTACTTGCAGAAATTATCGACCTTTTTTCATGTAATTTGAGTGAATTCACAAGATCGGCCTTATATATTATATGTTATAAACAAAATAATTAATAATATGTTGTGTTGCTACTTTGCCGTAGGGAAAACATCCTGTAATGGTTATTGTATGTGTGAAATTTAAATAAATAAATAAATAAAAAAAAAAAAACGCATTTATATTGTGTGGTATTTTTTACCCGGTAGCGAGTTTTTGTGACTAAAAATACCTAGCGAGTGCCGCCGAGTTAAATAATACATATTTTAATCATGCATTATGGTTATTCAGAAATCAATACATTAGGATGCAAAAGTAGCCTAGTTTGTGAATACATTTTGGTCTAAACTGGAAATTAAAACCTGGTTGTGGTATCATGGGGCATTGCGTAAAAGCAAACAGTCATACCTGGCATTATGGTACCTGTATTATCTTTACTAATTATATGTATAATTTGTTTTTTTTTATTTAATATAATTTAATTAAATTGAAAATACTATTTTTCTAATAATATATATAATTATTTGAATTACTTGAATTTTGACTTATTTTGTAATTGATATGTAAGTAATTTATTTTTTATGACCGGACCTGACTTTGTCTGAATGATATGATTCTAGATCTAGACGTATATTCCTATTATGTGTCTACTGCATGCAATACAAAGATCGAAGGGATTTAAACATGTTCAGACTTGTTGCGTCATATTAAAGCGAGTCGCCATGTTCGAGGTCACATGTGTTTTGGCTACATATTTGGTTGTATTTTATTTTATGTTTGAGTCTAACCAGTAAATCTGACTTCTGTTGAACCCTAATGATTTATGTTTGAGTCTAATAGTCCATGGAAATCGTACATTTTGCCTTGCGTTAAATGAGGTACCTACTTCTGATTTTTTTGTATGTTAGTAGTGATGAGATATTAATGACAAATCCAAGTTTTCCACCGCGAAAGCACTTCGGATCATTGTTAAATATTTAAAAATCCAATAAATTTTCAGTTTTTGTCAATTTTTACCACCAAGGACCTGTGTTACCTACGGCAAAAGTTACT
This sequence comes from Crambus lathoniellus, assembly GCA_949710035.1. NCBI lineage: Eukaryota > Metazoa > Arthropoda > Insecta > Lepidoptera > Crambidae > Crambus > Crambus lathoniellus. The sequence goes on from OX453310.1 coordinate 24,879,160, forward strand.
ATGCACGCTTTAACCCATTTAGACCCAAATACAAACTAGAAGCAGAATTTTGAAAAAAACTTTATACTTAAACATAATTATTAGGGGCTAGTAAGACATTAAGTATAGAAGAAAAAAATAAAAATATTATTTTTTCTTATATATATAAAAACACCGTCCTCAATTGGGGCCATTGGGTTTAAGTGTGGTATTTTTTTTTAAATAACCTTCAATAGGTACACAAAGTTTTGACACTTTTTTTACATTGCCAGCGTGCTTTATTATGGTACTTGAAGCATCGCAGCTGGCTCTGCAGCTTTTGGGGAAAGTGTCCAACACCATCTAAGCTCATACTTGGCACCGCTGAAGATGGTTTTCGACGTCTGTCATGGGGTCTTGTAGGTTTTGCATTCCTCAAATACAGTCCGGCGATACTTCGCCGAAACTGCAGCTGGACTTGTTTGTCTTCAGCAGTGAGGGTACTGCACATAACTCGGTATTAAAACACTCGTGGAATACTATTAAAAAACTCGCCAAGGCTCGTTTTTTAAACTCCCACTCGTGTTTTAATACCCCTCCTTATGCGACAGTCACATAAACTACTATTATCTACACTCATGTTATAATATTCGAATTATGAACTCATACCTGAACGTAGAATGATACACTTTATGCCATAGTCAACTTTAAAAAATAAAACTGCTGTATCCGGGTGTTTCATAATGAACATTATGAAACACCTGGATACAGCAGCTTTATTTTTTTAAGTTGACTTTGGCATAAAGTGTATCAGTATATGTTCAGGCATGAGTTCATAATTCGAAAATTATAACATGAGTGTAGATAAAACAGTTTATGTATGTAATAAGGGTGTAGTTAACGTCTTATTAAGCTTATTATAGAATGTACTTATATTATATAACCATACTAGCTGCTATCCGCCCGCGGCTTCGCCCGCGTGGACTACACGACGTTATCCCGCGGGAGTGTGATATTTTTCCGGGATAAAAAGTAGCCTTTGTTCCTCTCCAGGCTTCAAAGTATCTGTGTTCCAAATTTTAGCGAAATCCGCCCAGCCGTTGTAGCATGATTGAGTAACAAACATACAAACATCCAAACATCTATAAACTTTCACATTTAGGCGCAGCGCAGACGACACACTTTTTGTGTGATCGAGTCTGCGGCGCACAAAAAGTCTGCATGGCGCGCAAAAAGTCGGTCGCGGATTTTTCACAGACTCAACGCACATCTTCGATCATTTTGTCGGCTGAACTGTAGGGACGTAGACGCTATGGAAATACGCTATGGACAGACTAAAGTGTGCGCCGTCTGCGTTAGCACGCGTTGAAGCAACGTTCTATTTTTTTCGCACACTTTTGTGCGGCGCGGCGCGGCGCGGTCAGCCCGAATTACACGGATTTTTTGTGCGCCGGACTTTTTGCGTGTCGTGTGCGTTACTGCATATAATTGCATAGGTTCTATTTTCACAGACTAAAAAGTGCGTCACGGATAGTCTGTCGTCTGCGCTGCGCCTTATAATATTAGTAGGATTTATAATATTAGTAGGATGTCGACCGATTTGGCGCAGGGGTAGGATGCCTGCCTTTTGCGCTTGAGGTCTAGGTTCGATGTACATGAACATGTCTATTTGTCTTGGTCTGGGTGTTGTCTACGTATATTAAGTACTAGCTTTCCGCCCGCGGCTTCGCCCGCGTGGACTTCACGACGTTATACCGCGAGAATGTGATATTTTTCCGGGATAAAAAGTAGCCTATGTTCCTCTCCAGGCTAAAGTATATGTGTCCCACATTTCAGCCAAATCCGTTCAGCCGTTTTGGCGTGATTGAGTAACAAACATCCAAACATCTAAACTTATAATATTAGTAGGATGTATTTACAAAAAAAAGTATATAAGTATATATTTATCCGTTATCTAGTTTCCGTAACACAGTTTCTTAATAGAAACTACTTAGGTGTGATATAAGAAATTTATTTATTTATGTCTCAACAGGTTCGGGAAGCAAAAGGCCAAGTGGAGTTCGAGGGTGAACCAGTGGCCTACGAGGGCAGCCTGCCTGGGGACGACATTCCCCACGACCCCGCCACGTACACCTGCGCGCGGGTGCGCCCGCTCAAGCGGGAGACCTTCAAGAAGAGGAAGCTTCTTCAGATGCACAACTTGCACATTGCTACCACCAAGGCTGCTAAACCATCGGACATAAGGTTCGTGATTAATTATAAAAGTTATCAAGTTATTATATCTCGCGTCTTAATTGTTTATTTATGCTATTGATTGTTTTGGGAATAATTTCACAAATTGATTCCTAAAAAATGAAAAGCTAAGCTTAAAGAAAGGGGACTTAAATTACAAAATAAGTTTTCCTTTTAACTGTTTAATTTCACTTAGACAAAACTTAAAACTTATTGTTTGTTAAACATTTTTCGCAGCTATTTTAGTCAATTTCTTTGCATCGCATCATGACTTTAATGATAACAATTTTTTTTATATGATTTGTGTTTTTAAAAACTACTGTGGTATCTTGTTAGTTAAGCTGAACTGAGAGTTTCGTAGCACTATAACTTTACTGCTAGTCACTCTGTTGAGTAGCATTCATACTAGACACTTCAATGAATTTGCATTTTCGTTAGTTAATTTCCAAAATTAACTTTTGGTCTACCCAATAATTTTGATATAGTGCCTATTCATCCATTGGCTTACAGTATGCGTCACGCACGTGTTATCGTGTTCCTGCTGTTTTAACTAACACTGATAAGGTTTCAATATTACATCGTCGAGAGTCATCCACGGTACACGTGATAAACCTTTATTTTCATTCATTAAATTAAGGAAAATATGTTTTTGTTTATTTTCAATTTGATTGTAAGTACACTATTGTATAGTATAATGTGCCGATAATATGCGATAGCGAGCCCGCTATGAAAATAAAACATTTCGTATTATGACTAACAACATTGATGAAAGTTCCTTCCTATGTTCAAAGGTTTTGATCAAAATACATTGAACATTTTATCATGTGATTCTTAACAGGTTTTACCAGATGGTTTTGTTTCTGGGAATTTTATGCATATCTTGGAGGCTTATGCTTTAAAGTGCTCTGTCAATTAATCAGTATAATATGAAGAAAACGCAGACTCCAGATAACACTCATATAATTATTGATCCAACTTACAGGTACAGGCATAGTACAGGTATAACAATATAGATACAGTCGACGTCTTAGTAAACTTATCCCCTCGAGGCTAGTTTGAAGAATGAATGCTCTTTGCTCGTTAATCGGGCTCAAGTCTAGCTATCCCCACCTATTTTACCACAGATTAGCCTATTAAACTTAACAAAATGGCGGCAAGAGACGGCGTTACCAGTGTTGCTATTAAAAATTATGAAAAACCTTCAAGAATCATGACAATAAATAAGGTGAAATTTTCGACTGCGTTGTTTGGATAACGCAGTAGACAGCCATAAATATCCAGCAGTGCTCTCCAGTAGGGAGCAGAGAGAACACACCTCGTAGTAACATATTTTATTGTAACACCTTTTAACCCCTATGTGGTCTAGTGGTACACACCGTACCGCCACCGCACCGGTATCAGTCCCAGAGGTCCCGGGTTCGCTTCCCAGTGGGGGTGCATATTTGGTTTGGTTGGTGGTAGGGCTTGCTGTCCGCCTGGCTAGCTACCACCGTCTTATCTAAGTCTGACGCCATAATTTCAGCACTGTTGTGTTCCGGCAGTTAAGAGATAAGTAAGCCTGTTCCTCACTAATTAAGGACCCCGGGAGTAGTGCGCTTTCACCTCCAGCCTTATTATCACTTAGAATCAGGTGTGAAGAAGGCCAAGTGTTACCCTGTTGTTGATAAAAAAAAACAATTTATTTCATAACAGTTTTTATCTACACTCATGTTATTCGAATTATGAACTTATACCTTTATGTAATAGTCAACTTTAATGAAATAAAAAAAAAAATAACTGTATCGTATGCATGGAAGTATTACATAAACAGGAATGCGTTCTCTTCAAAGTATTTACTGTTAGATTTATCAAAACTAGTCTTTATTACAATGACATAAGAACTATCCTATATGCAAAACCCGAAACGAGCCGAGCGAGAGGGCTGTAACTGTACAGTTTATCCTTGTCTAATTCAAATGCCTAGAACATTGTAGGTTAGGGTGACCATAAACATGGGTTTTTCTGTTCCTCATATTATTTAACAGCTTGTAAAATCAAGGTGGCCCTCTGGCCTACCACCTAACTCAAATTGCTTTCAAATTGCTATAGTTTATGACGTTAATTAATAATAGACGTTAAATATGGACGCCTCCTAATGAATGAAAATGAGAATAATAATAATAGCTCAGCTAGACGGAATCCGCCCGTGGCCAATTCCTTCGGCCGACCAGCGAGACGGATAGGAAGCTTTTTCTGAATTATAATTGCCCTTTTGAGGGCCCTTGCCCACGTCCGATAATCGGCGGCCGATTTTGTCTGATCTTCCTTTCTATTATGTGAGTGCAAAAGGGACAGACAGACAAAATCTGCCACCGATTATCGGACGTGGGCGAGGGCCCAAAGTTTGTGGTTGACATTTAATAAAATAAAACAATGTTTTGTAAGTTATTATCGTTTTGGAGTAGAAAGTTGAAAAGAAAACCGTTGTGGGAATGGAGGGCGCTGGTGTGCTTAATTTACCTCTTCTGTTTATCGAACAACACTATATCACATCTGTAGCGTTGATAAGCTTTTGACCATTATTTTTAGTTTACGGCTCAACTTTCTCCCCACCAGTAACCGATAGTCCCAATTCAAGTAATGTTCTCAGGTCTGAGGGAATATCCGTAAATAGGCGACAGTATGGTCACTCATCGTAGTCATCGTTGAAAGTGACAAAATGAACACTGAGTAATCTTTCACTTGGCACACTTTTTTCACAACAGCGCATTCCTGTTTAGGTAATACTTCCATGATCGTATGTGCCACAATCTTTTCTGTTCCGGTGACAGCGGCGCTACGTACGTTTTTCTTTTTTTGTAGCAATTTAACCGGCACTGACTTCTAAAAACTTCAGCCGCCAACAGCTTGACAGCAAAATGACATTAAAAAAACACGTCAGTTTCACATTTTGGCCACCGGAACAGAAAAGATTGTGGCACTGTACTGTAATGGTGTTTGTTTACGATACAGCTGTCATTTATTATAGCACACTTATGTTTTTAATTTTACAATCTCCGTGGCGACTGCAGGATTTACCGGCCCTGACTTCCAACTTTCCAAGCCCTTCTTTAGCCAGCAACAGTAAGAAACTTTAAAATTACAATTTTGACTGCCGATTGGGCAGTGGAGAATAGAGACCTTATTTCTTTAGAAAATTCTATAGAAATAAGGTCTCATCGCTGGGGGCCTCGAGGCCCCCGCCGATGCTCTACAGGTTTAAGAAGGTGTAGACCGTATTAACTCCTATGAATAGGGTTTGGCGCCAATCCACATTTTGCGATTAATATTTTTTGCTTTATTTTTTAAATCTGTATATATAAAAATGAATTCCTATTTCCCTTGGTCACGACATCACGCGTGAACGGCTGGACCGATTTGGCTGATTTTGGTCTTGAAATGTTCGTGGAAGTCCAAGGAAGGTTTTAACGGTGAGAAAATAGGGGAAGGAGGGGTAAGTAGGGGTAGAGTAGAAGTAGGGTATGGTAAAGGTAGGGTAGGGTAAAGGTAAGGTAGGGGTAGGGTAAAGGTAAGGTAGGGGTAGGTGTAGGGTAGTGGTAGGGTAGGGGTTGGGGTAGGGTAGGGCAGGGTAGGGTAGGGCCAGGGGGGTGTCACTCCGCAGTTTAGGTACGTTCGGCCGGCGCGCCTGCCGGGCAGGCGTATGGCAGTAGGATGCCGCTCGGCTCGTACGCTCCACGTTCGCGCGTAAAACTATCGATCATTTCTGTGATTTTTGTGCACCGAACAATGACTACTAAACGTTCTTATAATCCGTATATAAGATACTGTTGTGTTTACGAGTGTCTAAATAAAAGAAAGAACAAAAGAAACAACAAAACCGAACTCGCAAGTCGCTCGCAACCCTAACCAGCGAGCAAGCTGTTTGAGACATTGATAGAAATAGAAACGCTCGCGCGTAGCTATTGGGTACAGTTTTGCTTGCATGCGCGAACTCTAGGTTATTATAACAGTAGGCAAGCGATGACAAAGCAACCGGAATTGGACTTTATTTCCACGCAGAAAGTTTTATTTTTATTTGAATGAGCTTGCAGAGTGAGTCTTCTGTGCCTTAGCACTATTATTTATTCTGTGGTAGGGCAGGGTAGGGGTAGGGATAGGGTAGGGGTAGAGTACGGGTAGGGTAGGGTGGAGTAGGGGGTAGGGCCACGGGAACGAAGTCGCGCTGGGTCAGCTAGTAAATGATAAATGTACATGAGTGTAGATAAAGTAGTGTATGAGACTACATATAACATGGTATTAAAACACTCTTAGGCTAGTTTTTTAAACTCCCACCTTCGATTAACAAGGTGTTATTGTTGATCGAAGACTTCCACTCGTGTTTTAATACCCCTCATTATGCGACATACATATACTCACGTCAGTTTCCCATAGGGGGTAGGTAGAGACTATGGATCGCCACCTGCTCCGATCCTTGCACACGGGTTTGACGCATACCGTCCCATTCGCATTTCGTAACGGTACATAATTATTTAAATCTATGTTTTTATTTTGAAGCCTACCGTTTTTTAAACAATAGTTCAACTTGTAGGTTGAAAATGTTAAAAACAACTTTTATCTGAGTTTGACCATTTTGCGATTGGGACCTAATGCGAATAGGACCATTTTTGAATTCGTGACGAAATGCGGATGGGACGGTATGCGTCAAACCCTTGCACACTTATTTTGTGACATTCACATAAACTACTCTTTTGTTGTTCAGTTGTAGCTGCGAGTACCCTACGGAGAGCTGCGGCGTTTGCACAGGACGCGCGGAGGCGACGATGCCAGCGGCCGCTCCCAGCACTCTACCGCCCGCGCTGCGGCTGGCCCGCCCCGACCCCGCCTACCACCCCGTGTTGAGCGACGTCAAGGGTGAGTGGCTCACAATGATTGTGTTGAGGCGACGATGGCCAGCACTCTACCGCCCGCGCTGCGGCTGGCCCGCCCCGACCCCGCCTACCACCCCGTGCTGAGCGACGTCAAGGGTGAGTGGCTCACAATGATTGTGTTGAGGCGACGATGGCCAGCACTCTACCGCCCGCGCTGCGGCTGGCCCGCCCCGACCCCGCCTACCACCCCGTGCTGAGCGACGTCAAGGGTGAGTGGCTCACAATGATTGTGTTGAGGCGACGATGGCCAGCACTCTACCGCCCGCGCTGCGGCTGGCCCGCCCCGACCCCGCCTACCACCCCGTGCTGAGCGACGTCAAGGGTGAGTGGCTCACAATGATTGTGTTGAGGCGACGATGGCCAGCACTCTACCGCCCGCGCTGCGGCTGGCCCGCCCCGACCCCGCCTACCACCCCGTGCTGAGCGACGTCAAGGGTGAGTGGCTCACAATGATTGTGTTGAGGCGACGATGGCCAGCACTCTACCGCCCGCGCTGCGGCTGGCCCGCCCCGACCCCGCCTACCACCCCGTGCTGAGCGACGTCAAGGGTGAGTGGCTCACAATGATTGTGTTGAGGCGACGATGGCCAGCACTCTACCGCCCGCGCTGCGGCTGGCCCGCCCCGACCCCGCCTACCACCCCGTGCTGAGCGACGTCAAGGGTGAGTGGCTCACAATGATTGTGTTGAGGCGACGATGGCCAGCACTCTACCGCCCGCGCTGCGGCTGGCCCGCCCCGACCCCGCCTACCACCCCGTGCTGAGCGACGTCAAGGGTGAGTGGCTCACAATGATTGTGTTGAGGCGACGATGGCCAGCACTCTACCGCCCGCGCTGCGGCTGGCCCGCCCCGACCCCGCCTACCACCCCGTGCTGAGCGACGTCAAGGGTGAGTGGCTCACAATGATTGTGTTGAGGCGACGATGGCCAGCACTCTACCGCCCGCGCTGCGGCTGGCCCGCCCCGACCCCGCCTACCACCCCGTGCTGAGCGACGTCAAGGGTGAGTGGCTCACAATGATTGTGTTGAGGCGACGATGGCCAGCACTCTACCGCCTGCGCTGCGGCTGACTGAAGATTGACTCTGAAGGAGCCCCAAATACAGCAACAAATTTCGAAAAAGAATGAATACGAATCCTTGGGTGTAATACGCCACAGATGCCAAATAAAAAGTACTCCATAGCCGAGTAACTCGATACTTTTGATGCGAGTACGATACCTTTATCGATTACCATTGTTGCGATACTACTAAGCCCCCCCTAACATGACCAACAAAACGCGATATGATATAGAGCTTTATTAATCCCGTTTAACTGTCAAAAGACAATGGGTTTTGACGTTTGAGTGTCGATAAATCGCTTTATTATGCGATTTAAATCACGTTTTGGGCGGGCCATGCTAGGCTTACTTGAGTATAATTATAAACAACAGTAACGAGACTCAACGTGACATTTATTATGTAGTACAAATTATACTGTCTTCTACATAATAAATGTCGCGTTGAGTCCCGTTACTCTTGTTTATAATTAAAATGGAACGCGAAAGTTAAAAATCTTATACAGGGTTAATTTTTGAACACCGTCCATATTTTTATGCTCGTCTCAGAATCGATAAGTGAAAAACTTCTCCTAGAAACATGGGTCGAAATACGACAAAAATTTTGGACTTCCCATACTAAATCGATCGCGTAATCAGTCTGATTTGTATGAAAAGTCAAAAAATTTATGTCATATTTCGACCCATGTTTCTAGGAGAAAGTTGTTCACTTACTGATTCTGAGACGATCTTTAAAATTTGGATGGTGTTCAAAAATTAACCCTGTATTACTTGAGTATAGTATTGATACCATATCCCTATTTATAATGTGTATTTGGCGCGCAGACATCCAGCCGTCGGTGCACCTGGCGGCGCAGGCGGCCCGCGCCTGGCTGCGCTCGCGCCGCCCGCGGCCCGCGCCCGCGCCGCGCACGCCCGCGCCCGCCCCAGCGCCGCGCCACAAGCGTCCGCCAACACGTAAGTTATAGTATTATAGGAGATCAGACATGTACTATGGCGCAGACATCCAGCCGTCGGTGCACCTGGCGGCGCAGGCGGCCCGCGCCTGGCTGCGCTCGCGCCGCCCGCGGCCCGCGCCCGCGCCGCGCACGCCCGCGCCCGCCCCAGCGCCGCGCCACAAGCGTCCGCCAACACGTAAGTTATAGTATTATAGGAGATCAGACATGTACTATGGCGCAGACATCCAGCCGTCGGTGCACCTGGCGGCGCAGGCGGCCCGCGCCTGGCTGCGCTCGCGCCGCCCGCGGCCCGCGCCCGCGCCGCGCACGCCCGCGCCCGCCCCAGCGCCGCGCCACAAGCGTCCGCCAACACGTAAGTTATAATATTATAGGAGATATGTCAAATGTACTATGGCGCAGACATCCAGCCGTCGGTGCACCTGGTGGCGCAGGAGGCCCGCGCCTGGCTGCGCTCGCGCCCAAGGACGTATCCAGGGGGCCCCCCCGAAAGTTGCCATTGATCCGCGGGATGGGCGTAACTACACGACGTTATCCCGCGGGAATGTGATATTTTTCCGGAATAAAAAGAAGCCTATGTGCCACTCCAGGCTACAAAGTATGTGTGTTCCAAATTTCAGCCAAATCCGTTCAGCCGTTTTGGCATGATTGAGCAACAAACATCCAAACATCTAAACTTCCCCCCCCCCCCCCCCACCGAACGGACCCCTCCCGACAAAAAATCCTGGGTACGTGCTTGTCGCGCCGCCCGCGCCCGCCCCAGCGCCGCGCCACAAGCGTCCGCAAACACGTAAGTTATAGTTTGACCGTTTAGGCCTAATCAGACGATGGGCTGTCCTCCGGGTACTTTTTTGTCCATCGATATAGATCTCTTATAAATTGTATCGAATAACGCACACGAGGAACTAAAAGTACCGCGGACAAAAAGTCCGCGAAATTACCACGGACACCGAGAGTGGACTGGACTGGACAAAAGTTCACGGTAGTCCGCGAAAAAAATTGAACAAACGTAACTAGGCGCAACAACGCACACAACGAACTTTAGTCTGCAAAGTTCCTAGCATTGGCCAAAAGTACTTAGATAATCTCACTTCCCTAATTATAGTCTATGACTTAATTTGTGAACATAATATTATTTTCATAAGAACTCTTTAATGACAAAATAAAATAATTTGTTGCTATAATATTCTGTTATGTTGACTTAAAGCAGATCAAAGTAACAACGGTGGCTAGGAAACGAAACTTGGTTGATTTTACAGTCGCGCGTGTGGTAAGCGTCGCTTCGCGGGCTATGAGCATTGAGTCGCTCAACTTTACAATGTAACATTAATGTGCGTTGCATAGTCTCGCTGGTTGGACGTGCACATGTGTGGTTTTGCCATTTATAGCATTACAAATTTATTTTATTTAAATCAGACGAATTTAAACTCATCACGCACAAATATATTTCTTGTATAAGAAATACTTAGAACTTCTAATTCATTTTCAGGCTTGAAAAGAGGACGACCGCCTCTATCGAGGAAATTAAGAGAGAGAGACAGCAGAGGCGAAAGGGATGAAGAAACCTCAACCCCAGGAAATGAGAGGTAATAACATTGTTATTTAAATTTTTACTTATTTGCATTCACAATGCAATTTTCCCATCGGAGCTGGTGTGAGACGGGTTGATTTTTTCTAAATAATTCATTTTCCATTATTCAATAACATTGTTATCATAATAAAGTAATATTGATAATTCATAAAGCTTTCTTTTTATACACAGCAATACATAGTATGAGCGTACACATAAGAATTTCAGGTTGTCAGTCAAAATCAAAACTACAACATTAAATGTAATTTTATTTGTAATATTTAATTGGTGTAACTCTTATGAAAACCGACATTTTTACCATTTTAAAATTTGTTGTTGATATACATGTCTAAAATACAAATCTAAAAAAATCCCGCGTTTTATAAAAGTTATAGTGAAAGTGACCATGAAATCTTTTAATTAATTGGTGTACAAAATTTGTTTTCTACAGTTATGTAATTTTAGCAAGGGTAAGGCAACCTGTCCACTGACACGGAGCGAGGCGGCGGCGCGGAGAAACGAGGAAATATTAACCAATAGGATTTCATAAAGTCTCATTGAGATTTTATGTTATTAGTGGTATATTTACTATTAAATAAAATATTTTGACGACCGATTTGGCGCAGGGGTAATCTACCTGCCTTCAGCGCCAGAGGTCTCGGGTTCGATTCCCGAACAAGACAAATATTTGTGTGCATGAACATATGTCTATTTGTCTTGGTCTGGGTGTTTTCTATGTATATTAAGTATGTATTTACAAACGTATTTAGGTATACAGGGTGCATTTTTAACCACTCTCCAAATTTTTTCCAGGCTTTAGGTATCATTAATAGATCACATTTATGAAAAAAAATAGGTAGGTAAAATTTGCACTTTAAAATGATAACGATTAAATAATTACCACGATCGCATAGTCACCTATTCACGTTAGGTCAAACGCCTCCCGCGCGCAATACAATGAATGAAACAGCCGGTAAGGCGCGGGTGCAGTGCAGGGGGGGACGTGCGGAACCGCGCCCGCACCCGCGCCGCGCCAGTGGCCCACCCCGCCACCCCCCTACCCGCCCGCGGCCGCGCGCCTCCCCTGGTGCCCCCGGCAACCGGCAGGCAACATCAGTCGGCCGCGCAACTCCTTTGCGTTACATACATTTCCGTGTTTACTTCCGTGTTGCGCGCGCGCCGCCCCGGCCGCCGCCGCCCCAGACGCCGGCTGTAGTGCCACCCGCTATGTATGTTTCGCGATGTATTCAATTCGGTTCGGTCGTGAGTGAAAAGGTAGTATGAAATGGTGCGTTGTTGTTATAATTTACATGTGGAGTGAAATAAAAGTCGTGTTTATGTCGAGGAAGCAGAAAACCTAGCAGCATTTGAAAAAGTGAAAAGTGACACTGTAGGTACCTACTGTAGTGCGCGAAAAGTTAAAGGAAAATGTAAAAAAAACGTGCAAGTCTGCTTGGCGAGAAACGGTATGCACTTTGAACAATTCTTAAAGCTATTCGTAGTAAGCAGGTGTTAAAGGTTAGGTATGGTAAATTACGCTGTTTGATAAATGATTTTTCTTAGAATTCCTAACGAAAAATGCATATGAAATTGACCAGCCGCAACGAACTTCAAATGTTCACAAACCCGTAGGTACCTACCTACCTACATTCGCGCGGCAGCGAGCGCAGCACAAGTACACATGATCAGCTGTTCCAGTCAACCACCGCTCAGTTTAAATAGGCACCGTTAAATTTACGAGTAATTCAAGATATTGTATTGTGGTACTAACATTAGATCCTAATGGATTAAATTAGGAATGCGTTTTTTTTAATGATTTCGTTTCTTTAATTTATGTAATTGCTAGTATTGCTACATACCTAGTTACTTCGTATTATTTTTTACTAGGTGATCAATACAAAACAATTGCATATCCTTTTAATCAATTTGATACTAATTAACATTCCATCTAAGCAGGAATCCCAAAAAATCTAAGTTTTCTTATTACGTTTACTTTTCACATTCACAATGCAATTTTTATGATTCGTCTCACAATCACAACTAGCTCCGATGTGACTCGAACCTACGACCTTTCAATATCCGGGCGAATGCTCTTACCACTGAGCAACTGAGTAACGACTCCGTATCTTTTACCTAATCCTTAGAACAAAGAAATGTACTGTAACTGGCGCCAAAATCACCCCAATGTTATCTGACACGGACTTTGTATCCGAGAACATCGGCGTAGCACTTAGCCTTCATCATCATCACACCTGATGTTAAGTGGTGATAAGGCTGAAGTGAAGGTGGAAGCAATACTCCCGAAATCTTCAATCACTGAGGAACTGGCTATCTTATCTCTAACTGCCTGAACACAATCATGCTAAAAACATCATTGTTAGTGCATCAGACTTAGATGGTGGCAGCTAACTAGCTAGCCAGGCGGACTTTGAACAAGCCCTACCTACCACCAACCAAATCGAATACAATGTACTACCACTAGGAAGTGAATCCGAGACCTCTGGGTCTGATGCCGGTGGTGTGTACCACCACTACACCACAGAGGTGGTTAAAGCGAACTCTTGTGACCTTTTATGACCCGTCTCGGCCACCAGGGCGCGGGGTGGGCGCGGGGAGGGTATGCGGTCTGTCGCTCGAGCGCGCTCGGCCGTCGTCGTCGGCGGGTTGGTCGGTCGGGTGCGTGCGGGGCGCGGGGAATATACCAGGCCAGGCTATCAATGAACTTACTGCGGGTGTATGTTTACTTAGCGCAAGCGGGTGGGGCGTTGCGTAGTGACCAAAAACGTAGGTCTTTTAGGGATAACTTTGTGATGACTCAACTTAAAATTTTAGTACTAGGCGACACTAAAAGAAAATATACGTATTTCATCATTTTGCCTAAAGATTACCATATTCAAATTTGGAGAGTGATTTTAAATACTTCCTGTATATTTATCCGTTATCAAGTTCACGTAGACACAGTTTCTTAAGAAATTAACTATGGGCTTAGATAATTGGTGTGATTGTAAGAAAATATTTATTTATTTATTATTTATTTATTTACTCGTTTCTTGCTCCGCTTCCATGGACAGGCAGCCTAAGGTCAGCAGCTAACATTAGCACACGTTAGTTACAGATCGCGCGGTCGGCCGAGCACCGAGAGCCGTCTGCGGCGGCAGTCGTACGACATCGACAACATCGTCATCCCGCAGAGCGTGGCCGCCAACACGCGCCCGCAGATACTCACCTACAAGGAGATCCTGACGCCCAAGTACGTTACTATGGCTATTTTTCATAAAACACCCAGACACAAGCAAAATCTATACAAATAAATAAAATTGGAGTGTCTGTTTGTAATATTGAAATAACCGCTTTTTACTACATGCATATGATTATATATACGGTACATATACCAAAATATCATATTTTTTTCAATTTTTGTATCTCTGTCTGTCTGTCTGTTTATTCCGGCTAATCTCTGAAACGGCTGGACCGATTTTGACGGGACTTTCACTGGCAGGTAGCTGATGTAATAAGGAGTAACTACTTTTTACCACGATATTCCCACGGGAACGAAAACCACGCGGGTGAAACCGCGGGCGGCCGCTAGTAAAAAATAAAAAGAACATGAAAATCAATAAAAACTTGTATGCAGTCTAGCTAGGCTGATCAAAAAATCTACGCCATCAGTTTGCAAACCCTACGGCGGGAGACCTTGTTACAAAAAGAATCGGCAAGAAACTCAAAGTAGATTCTTTTTTCTTCCTGTTTAATTTCATGCAGGGCTGTCAAATTACGAAGTGACATAGTATAACTCTATCGAGTCAAGCAGCTTTTCATATCTAACCTGAAGCATACATCCTCACCTATAAGAAAAGAACATCATCATCCCAAAGTAAATATACTATAGCCACGGTATCATAAACACCCAGAATCATCAAACATTTCTAAACTAACTCACTTGAACCGGAGCTGCATTTCGTATGGAGCTTGCGGCATCATATCTAAAAATAATATTTAAGTATAATATAATATGTATGTTAGTCTGTAAGGTATATATTATATGGGCCTGATTTTGTAAAATTTCATTGTGTTGCCTGAAATAAATGGTTTATTTATATTATTATATATCTATTTGATTTTCAATTTATATTATCTTCGTGTTTCTTTCTTTGTTAATAATGGAAGTAATATTAAACTAATATCTTATTATTAGCTTAATTATTCACAACAATACTTTACGTTTCAGATGGCGAGTGCTAGAAATTCCGGAAGTTCCACTCAACAATGGTATTTCGAAGTCATTCGATCTGATGTCGATGGAAAGCGAGGTTTGTAAATTTTATTTATATATATCTGATATTGTATCAAGTAAGCACTTGGATCGTGCTTGTCGCGCACGCGGTTTCAGATACGTTACGCGATACACCTGTAATGGTTATCCGACTAATCAATCCTTAGTAAGCAAAGCTTATCTTAAATACGTTACTTAAAAATTATTGTTGTCATTTTGATTAAGAAAAATATCTAGGCAATAAATCTCTAGTATGGCGGTTCTCACATTGATGACGCGTCCTGTCGCGGAGCGCAGACTGCGGCCCTTCCCGGTCCGTCTATCCGATAGACGGACGGATATCGTCAACGCGAGCATGGTTGAAAAGCTTGTTGTTTCATCCAGCGCAATGTTAGAAAAAGAGTGAGCAAGTGAGAACGCGATAACATTTAACGAAAAATTGTGTGCGGAAATTTCATAAAACTTGTTTCCGGAAATAAGTGTTTTTCAGTAAACCAAACAAGTTTGTGAAATAAATGTTTGTCATTTAGAATCTCCATTACATTTGCATCGGTTTTGATAAAAAATATTTACTTTACTTTTAAAATTTATGAGTTATTATGAATCAGGTAGAATTTGTGCAAAAAGTAGATTTTTTGAGGCTTATACTGAATTTGTTCTCCAAATTTAGGTTTTTTTTGTTTTGATAGAAACCTAGATAAAGTGCACAAGATACCTATTAGTTCAAAAGTTTCAAAGAAAGATCTGTTCCAACGCCATTATCACGTACGAGCGTTTGTATGAAAAGTAAGATGGGTTGGCCGCTCTGCGGCGGGATGCTGAGCTCCCACGCCGCGTCGCCTGGTCGGTTCGTTGGCCAAGGCTTGTCTTGTATACTAATAGGCTACTTGACTCATACTTAATTTCATACATCGAGTGAATATTTTTTTTCGTACTTGGTTTAGGAAACCGTAATAAAGCGATATCATAAAATAAAAGTACATGATGGATAGGTAAAATTAATTTGAAAAATATACCCAATATTCAATCCTTATCAGCTAAAAATATATTTATCCGTGATTTTGAGTAAATATCAGATAAAAATGGATAAAAACGAGTATTTATCCATTTTCGATAAATATCCGAGTATTTACTCTTTGAGTATTTATCCACTGCCCATTACTAATCCTTATATAGTAATAAATAGGCCTATCTTTGGATACTTTACTTGGCTTCTGTTATTATTTTCAATGTTATTATATTAAAGGTAGCTCGCGCAAACACTCCCACTCGCGACAGTCACATACACTACTATTTTCACTACGAATCCAAAAAAAGTTCATTAAATCTTTGGATTTTCGTGAGAATCATGAGAATATGTCCTATCTAGATTCACTTAACCGTCACTCTATGACTACTCTTGAAGACCGGCGAATAATATTTGATCAAATATTTCTATTCAAAATTATAAATAATCTGGTCGACTCGCCTCACATTTTAGAAACAATAACCTTTAGAGTACCCAGACCTAGCTCTCGCTCCCAAAAACTGTTTGTTGTTCCTTTGTATAAGACAGTATATACCAACAATAATTTCTTTCGACGTAGTGTTGAAACATAATTATAATAATAATTTTAATGATATAGATTTGTTTTGTAATAGCCTAGCTGGCTACAGAAATTTACTATATAAAAAATAGTTAGCACTATCTATAGTATATTGTTATTATCATTTGCCTTCTTTATTAATAGGTTTATTGTAGTTCCTATTTAATCTTTTAAAATGTGTCTGCTAAAAATACATGAACTGTGTGTAATTATAAATTTTATGGGACTGTAGGTCTCTAAGATTTTTGTCATAATGTTTAGATTAATATTAATGTAAAAGACTGTTTGTTTCCTGAATAAAGTAAAATAAATATAAAAATAAATAAATTTTAGCCCGCGCAAATAAAACCAGGAAAGGATGAATGAAACCACGTGTTAGTGCTCCTGCACACGATGCCGTCACCTCGCCGTCGCGTCGCCGACCGCCGTACCGCCCGCTGCGTTTTTTAACCTAAGTATGTTGCGATGGCGGCACTGTGGCGGACTTTGGAGGCGCGTATCTATAGTGATAGCGCGGCGGCGGCGACGTATGCTGGGGCGCTTACGCAGCCGCCTCAACGTAGCATAACGCAGCGGCAAGTCGCAGTGTCTTCCCTCCTGCGCCCCGCGCGCGGTCGCTCTTAACGTACTTCCAAATTATCGAAATCAACCTATTTTTGATTCAATAGTAAACAATCAAATATTCTTTATTATGAGCAGATAAAAATATAATGTTGAAGTTTCATAAACGATCTTGATTATTTTGTGGCTAGAAACATGATATTCGTATCGTAACTCGACTATAAAATTTTAAAATACAAAGAGAATTTTCATTATTTTAATTTAATTATTTTCATTTTTTTGGTTTTATACTTAGATTATTAATCTATATATATATATAGAAAAATAGGTAATGACATATTGTAGACTATTCTCAGGCTACTTTTTCAAAAATTGAATTTTTGCTCAAAATAACAACAAAAACATTGAAAAAATGAAAAAGTGAGGTTATTTTCATTACTCTTCACACGTAAGGAAAAAGACAAAGACAGAGTTTTTGGAAGATCCTGCCCTTAAGGTGCGTACGGATTAGAGGCAGCTCGCGGTTGAGGCACACACTGCTCGCCTGTGCTCGCAAATGCGTACGTGCCTCAGCCCGAGCCATGCCTCAGCCCGAGGCTGCGCGGCACGAGCCATCGGCTGTCGGTTTTTTGATTGTGCTCAAAGGCATCTCGACGTGCGCGGCTCGCATAGTTTAGACGTGAACCGACGAGAGCCGTCTCGTTTGCCTCGGTGTCGAGCCAGAACAAAGAGTAAAAAAATATATGTTTTGTTTAATTTGAGGTTAGTTTTTCTTGGCGGAAACGTGAATTTGTTTTATTTGTGTAGTAAACTTGTATCGTCGCGTCGTGGTTTGAATTGGATTACAAATGTGAAAATGGTCAAAAGCACAAACAGCTGTTGTCACGGACGCCATTTTGCTGTATGCAAAATGGCGACGGGCGCGGCAGGCGGATCGCCCGCGAGAGCGTTGCCTCGCCCTCGAGCCGTTTCCTAGCGGTTGAGCAGCGCGTGGCGAGGCTGCGCGGCCGCGAGCTGCCTCTAATCCGTACGCACCTTTAGCGTGGCCGGCCAACGACTAATAGAAGCAGTTCCCTTACCCCCAGGAGGAGGACATATCGGAGTCAGCTGTGCACGCCCGCCACGTGCGCGCCGAGCAGCGCGAGCGCGGCCGCTACGCGCGCAAGCCGCGCCCGCGCCGCCCCAACGCCGACGCCAACCATGACGCGCCGCCGCCCGCGCCCGCGCCCGCGCCACCCCCACACCCAGTGCAACCAGTGGAGCCGCGAGAGGTAACGACACCGGTCACTATAAGGTGCGCGCCGAGCAGCGCGAGCGCGGCCGCTACGCGCGCAAGCCGCGCCCGCGCCGCCCCAACGCCGACGCCAACCATGACGCGCCGCCGCCCGCGCCCGCGCCACCCCCACACCCACACCCAGTGCAACCAGTGGAGCCGCGAGAGGTAACGACACCGGTCACTATAAGGTGCGCGCCGAGCAGCGCGAGCGCGGCCGCTACGCGCGCAAGCCGCGCCCGCGCCGCCCCAACGCCGACGCCAACCATGACGCGCCGCCGCCCGCGCCCGCGCCACCCCCACACCCACACCCAGTGCAACCAGTGGAGCCGCGAGAGGTAACGACACCGGTCACTATAAGGTGCGCGCCGAGCAGCGCGAGCGCGGCCGCTACGCGCGCAAGCCGCGCCCGCGCCGCCCCAACGCCGACGCCAACCATGACGCGCCGCCGCCCGCGCCCGCGCCACCCCCACACCCACACCCAGTGCAACCAGTGGAGCCGCGAGAGGTAACGACACCGGTCACTATAAGGTGCGCGCCGAGCAGCGCGAGCGCGGCCGCTACGCGCGCAAGCCGCGCCCGCGCCGCCCCAACGCCGACGCCAACCATGACGCGCCGCCGCCCGCGCCCGCGCCACCCCCACACCCACACCCAGTGCAACCAGTGGAGCCGCGAGAGGTAACGACACCGGTCACTATAAGGTGCGCGCCGAGCAGCGCGAGCGCGGCCGCTACGCGCGCAAGCCGCGCCCGCGCCGCCCCAACGCCGACGCCAACCATGACGCGCCGCCGCCCGCGCCCGCGCCACCCCCACACCCACACCCAGTGCAACCAGTGGAGCCGCGAGAGGTAACGACACCGGTCACTATAAGGTGCGCGCCGAGCAGCGCGAGCGCGGCCGCTACGCGCGCAAGCCGCGCCCGCGCCGCCCCAACGCCGACGCCAACCATGACGCGCCGCCGCCCGCGCCCGCGCCCGCGCCACCCCCACACCCAGTGCAACCAGTGGAGCCGCGAGAGGTAACGACACCGGTCACTATAAGGTGCGCGCCGAGCAGCGCGAGCGCGGCCGCTACGCGCGCAAGCCGCGCCCGCGCCGCCCCAACGCCAACGCCAACCATGACGCGCCGCCGCCCGCGCCCGCGCCACCCCCACAACCAGTGCAACCAGTGGAGCCGCGAGAGTATCCTACTCATTGCACATTGATGATTTCAAACCAGTTATAAGGGACTTAAAGTCTCTCCCAAACAGGCCCGTTATTGTGAAATTGCGTCCTGATTCCTTGCACACAACTGCGTTATTATCGTCCGATAATTTCCCTACCGGCTCCCGCCGCGCGTTACTACTACTACGCTAGCTTCTGTTAGTATACTGTGAAAATTCTTCGTCTGATGGTAAATCAATATCCATATTTTTTATATTATTTATTTAGAACACAATCAACAACCAGATTTCGTCCTAGACGTACTACTTATAATAAACGTTCACATTTTCCAGTGGGTGCGCCCCTACTCGCCGCGGCAGTTCCCCCTCGGCGAGGCCACGTACCACGGCATGGTGGCCGACATGCCGCTCGGGCACACGGCGCCCAGCGAGCCCGCGCGCAGCCGCAGCGCCAGCCCCAGCCCCGCCAGCCCCGCCAGCCGCGCCAGCCCCGCCAGCCCCGCGCCAGACTCCGACTACAGCGCGCTGTCGCCGCTCTCCAACCCCGCCTACGACGGCGACGACCCCGACGACGCCGAGTGGGACCCCAGCGCCGAGAAGTTGGACAGGAAGAAGTATTTCAGATGAATATGCGGAAAAACATAAAATGTGATTTCCAAAAAAAGTGATTTCAAAAAGAAAGTGTTTAATGTTTCGGGAAAATATGCTTCTAGAATTTGAATATGTGATATCGACAAAGAAGAAAGTGTTTTGAGTTGCTGTGATGTGTGATTGTGTCAGAAAATGCGAAGAAATCTCAACGAATGGAGATGAAACATTAACATTTATCAAATATTGGAAAGTGTATCGAAGCAACAGAGTACTGCTTGTTGTGTTATTGTAAAACTACCAACTTTTGGCCACTTGTATGATCTAATATTGTACGAGCTCAAATGTATGCTACATGATGGAGACCAAATTACCACTAAAAGAGTTAGACCACTCTTGCTGCATAAAGAAAAGCATTAATTAATTTACTACTAAAATGAACTTCTTGAATGAAAAATCTAATATGTAGTAAAACACCTTTACAATATATACAATAATAAATAACAAAATATAATAATATAAACAAAATTACAAGTTGTATAAGAAAACCTTGTATACAGACTCGCTAAATGCGTTATTATAAAATTTAAATTGGTATTGTAAACTATTGATCTTCAGTCAAGGATCATTAGTAATATTCAAATTGGGAGCTGCAATATTGAATCTGCTGCATTCAAATACTGTCTCACGATTTGATTAAAAAAAAACTATTTTGACTTGTACAGTATACTGTCTTGACTTGTAAATTAATATGATTGTAGATATTGCCTTTATTAAAATTTTAGGTTTGCCTTTTTTAAATAATAAGGCACTGTAAGAGATAACACTAATAATTTGAAGCTACAAATTGAATTTATTAAGAATTCTGTGCTCCCAATATGATAAAATAAATTCTTCAGTGAAGCATTCTCTTTCATGAAAAAATATAAACAGCTAGGTACATTCGACAATTAACATTAAAAAGCAGTAACTTTACCACAAATGATTAATTTGATTTTAGTCAAAAGAACTTTAATTTTTAATAATTTTTAAAGTAACAAAATTGGAATACTAGTTGTTATGTAAAAGTATGGTGTTGACATTTTAGACGAAATTATATCCAGAGTACACTTAACTATGCTTTATTCAATTGATTTTGATTAGAAATACAGTTTTGTAATATACATTAATATTGTATTCATGCACTAAATTCATATAAGAATTAATGGATAACAAACCATTATTCAAATACTTTCAATATGTTACTATAACTGACATGCTCTAAGATCTCTTGTAAATAAATTGCATGTCTTGAAAACTGATACAAACATATAATATAAGAAGCTTCCAATGCCAATTCATTCTGGTGTTTATTTTAATGTCGAAAAAATTATTTTGAGTAAATGGAACAGTCATATCAAAGCTTGTATTAAATCTTGGGTTATGTTAACATTATTATGAACCCTTATCGCTTTCATTACAAAACAATGGATTGAAAATTATTATTTTTGGTCTATTTTGAATTAATTGTTCTTTTGGTGTCCAAAAGTTCGAAGCTTTAGTGGTTATGAATAAGTTTAGTGACAACTTTAGCAAATAAGTTTTGTATAAAACTGTAAGCAATTAATGCATATTGTTTAATATTAATATTAAAGCGTCTTATAGTAAACGCTTGCTGTCGCACTCGGTGTTGAAGCTCGAATCCCGCACCCGCAAGTGCCATTCACATTCCTTGCTAGTCCCATGTATTGCGTATGTCAAACTAGAAACAAAACTATGACGTCATTGATACTGTCTATTTTAATACCGCACTCGGTTATCTAATTTAGCTAATTTTACAGTATAACAAACTTATCCAAGTTGATGGTTAATATTCGAACTTTAATAGTAAAGTCGCAAACTTACAGTCTACTACTACTTACTCGGCGAATGCAGCTCGGATGGGCAGCATTCGGGAAGCTTCCGCATAAATTCGCGTCCTAAATTCCTCAATGTCTCAAGACTAAGGTCTTTAACCAGGGGGCCGATTCTCAGGCAATCGAGAAAAGTTCACATTTATAGTTCGAAATTCAAATATAACACAGTTTTTGTATTGTCAGAAATTCACAATCGAAAAAGTTCGATCGAAAACCAGTCGAACGCTACGAATGGTAAAAACCAATAGATGTTCGTATACAAACTTAGCTGTCAAAATGAATTTGTTGACATTTGAGACAGCTTAGTTTGTTTGAAACGTTCTAACTTTTCAATAGAAACCACAAACAAAATGTTCGACATACGAATTACCACACTGAAAAAGTTCGAATGCCTGAGAATCGGGCCCCAGTGTGTTGCCAGTTATTATGACATATGGAAGTGAGACGAGGTCTTTTACTATGGGTCTCATAAGTAGGCTCAGGGTCACCCAGAGAGCAATGCTTGGTACTTCCCTGCGCGATCGAATCGGAAATGATGCGATCCGCATGAGAACTAAAACAACCGAAATCGCTCGAAGGCTTGCTCAGCTGAAGTGGCAGTG
Source organism: Crambus lathoniellus (assembly GCA_949710035.1). Lineage (NCBI taxonomy): Eukaryota > Metazoa > Arthropoda > Insecta > Lepidoptera > Crambidae > Crambus > Crambus lathoniellus. The sequence goes on from OX453310.1 coordinate 24,901,776, forward strand.
GGCTGGGACACATAGCGCAGAGAACCGATGGCTATTGCGGCGGAAAGGTTTTCGAATGGAGTCCGCATATCGTACGACATTCTGTTAGCAGGCCAAAGTCAGTCATCAGTGGGTGTCGTATGGCTGATGATGAAACTTACATTTCAAAAAAATTAGTTTCATATTAATATTAACAAATTTTAATCATCAATTCATACTGAGTTTGAATTGTGCGCGATGCCTTTATCATTATTAAATTTAATACTAAATTAGATTGTCTCATAATGCCAACTTCGCAAAATACCAACTTTTGAACGAAAGACTGGCAGGCATAAAAAATTACTAGAATCTTAAAATCGCACACTTTATGTACCCTTAGACAGTATATTTATATACTAGCGGCCGCCCGCGGTTTCACCCGCGTGGTTCCCGTTCCCGTGGGAATATCGGGATAAAAAGTACATATAAACCTTCCTCTTGAATCACTCTATCTATTAAAAAAAATCGCATCAAAATCCGTTGCGTAGTTTCAAAGATTTAAGCATACAAAGGGACATAGGGACAGAGAAAGCGACTTTGTTTTATACTATGTAGTGATATATAAGGTCCTTCTTAAATAGCAAAAAAATATCAGCTGTTCCATACATTTTGATCTATTCGATTTAAAGTTTTCTATGTAACAGCTGATTTTTTTTCGCTTTTTCAATGTTGGTAACATAGTAAAAGTTGTTTTCACTTCTCATGCTCGTAAAGTTCGTGTTTATGTTGGGTATAGGCTGCATAAAATCGCTTTTTATGCTCTAGTGCATAAAGTAAAATCTTCGTCTAAGTCTCAGACTCTAAGACAAACTTCGTTAAATAAACTTGTTATTTCATTCTGTTTCTTTAATTTTGTACACAATCCATTTTAAATTACTTACTAAATTAATAAAACTAGGCAAAATCAATGAGTTTTGTAAGAAATAAGTATTTCAAGAGCATTATGGACTACGATCTATGCTAAAGTCACTGTGCTGCCACTGCCACGTTTAAAAAAAAAGAAAGTCTTCCCGCCAATATGGCGAAGTATTTATTTTTTTCTTTTTTGTAATATTGTTATTTATTTTCCTCACACTCGAAGTGAAAAGCAGAGTGTATAACTCGTAGATAAAACCCATTTTACCCTCGAATTGACTATCCACCCTCGCATACGGCTCGGATGGATATATACCTCTCAGGTAAAATGGTACGTTTTATGCACTTGTTGTACAATCTACTGTTGTATGCGTGAGTCTATTGACCCCTTATTATTTATAGAGGGGACGCCAGCGAAGCCGGACGGGTGATCAGTCACCTAGGTCGGGACCATTTCACCCAAAAAAAAAAAAAAAAATTGACCCCTTAAAATTATGTGCACTATTGAATGACTTTATATAATAAACTAGCGGCCGCCCGCGACTTCGCACGCGTGGATTACACGACCTGATCGCGGGGAATTAAATATATTTTTAAGATAAGAAACACTTCATAGGAACAATTAAGAAGAAAAAACAACAATTCTTAAGAAAATCTTGTATTTGAAAGCTCCAGATATTATAAGAAGTTTGTAAAAAGTTGTGATATCAAGCTGTGTTGTGTGGTTAGCATGGTTCTAATTATCTTTCTCAATATCTGGAATACGTAAACAGATAGTGCTCATTTGCTGAACAACCTTCCTTAAGGCACTATATTCGTATAGATCTTAAGTTTTATCTGGGATCTTGTGGGATATCAGATGTACCAAACTTTAGATTATTGTATGCAATAGAAAATACTTATCACGTTGAGCAACTTCTCTAAAGATGCTATATTTGTATCTCTTATAGTTTAGCTGGGCTGCTAGGGTTCCATATCAGGTGTACCAGACCTTCGAAATTTTTACCTCAATAGAAAATGTTATTATACTGTCTAGGGGTACATAAAGTGTATTATTTTTTAGATTCTAGTAAATTTTTATGCCTGCCAGTCTGCCCCTTAAAAAGTTGGCATTATGCAAAGTTGGCATTGTGAGAAATTGGCATTCTGAGAAGTTGGCATTATGAGATGAGACGAATTATATAACAGATCCTTCATCACATCACCATCACAGATAAGTTTGTTACAAAATATTGTGTTTCCGATAAAATTGCCGAAAGCACATTAAATGTAAATAATTATAAGACCATCAAATTAATTTTAAGCTAATGATTGGTTATGTAATCAAATTTCTAGGAATGTTATGTTTGCTGTGCTATCAGTTGAAGTGTTTGGAGTGCGTCTTAAATTATCACTGGTCCGTTGTGGTACGATTCGACCTACCAGCACGGACGACATTTTAAAATGCGGTAACGCAAATTGGAATGAATAAACAGGAATTACAGTCGGCTTCCGCGGCACTCGTACGGCTCCGTTCCGGCCCGGCCCGATGCGAGCCGGTTGGTCTGAATCGTACCTAATGCTAGTTTTGCGTATTACCGCTCAGTCATAATTGACGCTAATTATAAAATAAAAATCGATTAACTTACTTCAGCGTATTATATAAATGAGAGACGTTATTATTGCCCTCAGTATCGCATAGCGTTGTGTAAATAATATTGAAAAAATACTTTTAGGGCACTGAATAGTAACATAGAGACTGGCTATATTAAATTGTTCGATATGAATCTCTATAAGAGTAAATTTCGAAGGCCTCCTGTACACGAAAAAGATGAGAAAATTTTTCGTAACAAGTAACAACCAAAGAAAATTGTATTGAAAAACTTCTCATTCGCTGGTACAAGTGTACTTTAAATATAATAATCGACTTTTGAATGTAAATATGTAGCATTTTGTTTTGCGATTACTTATATTTTAGTAGTGGTATGGAGCAAAGGCATAACAGAAAGGTTTTTTATTTCCTGGGCAAATGCCATTAAAATTTTGCAGTAATATTTATGTATTCTAATGTATATAATTTAATCATCAATTCAGTTATGTACTGCTAACAGCATACGGGTTTCTCGATTTAAAACACAACATTATTGACAAGCAAGACTTGTAAGTCAAAATGCCTTTGTATTTCTATATTACCCTTAGTTGTACTGAGCCTGTAAGTTTGTTTTATTTAGCATTACCACTAATTCTGGATTAATTTGTAACATTACAATACAACAGGAACAATGTTTTTATCTCTAATCTAAAAAAAATGAACTAAGAGGCAGTAAAAGAGCTATTTATGCAGTGTTTTAAGAAGAAAATAATACATGATTGTCAATAGAAATGTGTAATCTAATAACAATATTCTAAGAGCTCCCACAGGAAACTGCGAATTCGCATCGCATCGCGAGTATTTCTAAGGCAATAACGTTACTATTAGCATGTCTCATCGCGGATTCTTACTATTCAATTCAATTCATTTTTTGAGTCCCATGGCTGCGTCACTTTATGTGACGATTCTGCCAACGTCCAAGGTAAAAGAAACAATGTTCATTTGTTAAGTCGTTCGGTTTTAGTTAGAGCTGTGCGGTAATTTTAATTTAACTTTCCATGACATCTGAAACAAAGCGAGACAAGGGACGATACACATTTACACAGGACAATCTCAACATTGATACAATGCGATGGGAAATCGCAGTTTTGTGTGGAAGCCATAACTCATTTGCTTGTCATAATTTTGAGGGATGGTTGGGTATGTAATAATTAAAAACAAGTATTTTGTTTTTTTGCTATTTTACAGAGAAGCCAAAGTCTTCTTGTTTGTATTGTATAAGTAAAGTGTAAGGTTTTTAAGGTGACGACTTAAGTCCGAATAAGATGTGCTTGAGAAAATGTCTGTATAAAAAGTTACATTGGATGAGTTATATTTGGTTTTATTTCAAAATTCATTACGATCCCTGTAAATTTCCACTACAAGTTAATTATACTCAAGCATGCAGTGTCAAATTGATGTATATTTCTTGTGAGAAAGAACTGAAGAGCGAGTACTTATAACTTTTCTGCCATATAAAATTTTCTTTAAATGATAAGTTTCAACATGTTAGTAAATTAGATTCAAAGTGACTGAAGTGAAGAACTCTGTAGATAAAAAAAAGGGATTCTCAGATTCCGGCGTTCAGGGTCCACCCACCCCTGCATGCTACACAACAGCCCAGCTGTTCACATCATGAACTACAAAGGAACAGGAATAACACACATCAAATTAGGTAGATAGGTACTTTATTAGCACAGAACTTGCATACAATAATAAGTACACCTACGATACGGGACAACATCTATGGCTTTATTTACATGACTACGCCGCCGCGCGCCGGGGCGCCGCGCCGCGCTGCCGAAATACGCATTTGTTATCCTAAATTGTATTTCAACGTTACATAATTATACAAAGTATGTTGCATATTCATTAAATAATAATTTGGGTATGCGCGACTTAGAACTAGGGGGCTACCGCGTAACTTTATGGGTATGAACTTTCATACGTTTTTAGGAACTTCAAGTCAATTTTATAAAGAAAATAGCCGCTATCAGTTCCTTGTTTTGTGACGTCGGGTATAACGATAACTAGCTAGCAACGTTCAAAAGAACAAAGCAGCAAAAATCTATCAAGATAAGGAATTCAAATGACAGTTGAAGCCCATACTTATATCCATATTTCTTAGCCGGTAGCCCCCTTGGTTGGTGTTTAAATTAGGCCTTAATTCCAATTTACAGGCATATTGACCGCCCCCACATACTGTCATTTTTTATTCATGTATTTCCTATCACGGGCCGCACGCAGCACGATCAGAAACATTCTGTCGCACGCACGCGGGCGGAGATTTTTATGAAAAGAAAAGGGGCCCTTTAGCATTGAAGTTTGCCGTGACTACCTACACTCCACATAACATAACACACAGAAGTATTTTAGTGTTGAATACGTGTCCGTTACGCTGGCAAGAAAGTAGCTTCTAGAGGGAAGCGAGTTTGATGAATAGTTAGTGCGTAATTTGCTGTAAATGTGCGCCAAATAAAAAATTTGTGGGCCTAATACTTTTGGAATAAAACGGGAAAAACGAATTCTGCTGGAGTAACGGTGCTCCAGCAGGAAGATTCTAAACTAATGATCGGAGAGAAATAAAAATTATGTGGGCGGGTAGCTTAGATTCTAGCAGGAATGTGCGCCAAATATGAAATTTGTGGGCCTTACAGTTTTGGAGATATTTGATTTTCTGCTGGCGTAACGTTTTGCCGAGTCCCAGATCTCGGGAACTACTGGATGTGCGATCTTACAGTAAAGGCATATGAGTAGCGCCTAATTTGTGCTGTATGCACATACAGAAAACATTTCAAAAATATTCACGGATTTGAAGTAAACAGACATTTTCAGAAATAAAAAAAATAATTCTAGCGCCTAAACTACCACACAAATATAGAAACCAAAAACGGTGTTCTATTCTTCTTGCTATTTCTAATTACCATAAAAAGTTTGAGAATCCCACAGTTACGCGTTTTTGAATAATACCCACATGAAGGTGAGACAGACAATGTCATGACTTTGACGATCAGCAGGATAAAGATATCAGAGATTATTTAGATCCTAGCCCAATAAATAATTAGTGCTGCTACTAAAGTACATGTTGTGAAAATTTCAGCATCAAATTTTTCGTAATAAAGTAAATATTCAATAAAATCCAAAACAACTGCCAGTATTCTGATTAACCGACCAAATTCGATAGACCACGAAAAAGCGACGCGCTCATACATATTGATGACCTTCTTTAATGTGTCGTATTATGCAGAAAAATTTAATGTACAGTCGCGTTCATAACTTTTTTTTGGTAAATGTAGGTGAATAGTGCTCTATCATTCAAAAGGATAGTTTGAGCCTTTATTCATACCAGCACAGTATAAGAAGGAACCATTTTTCCATACAGTAGTCCGACGGAGACGTCAAGAGAGACAGGTCAATCGTGCGGGGCGTGACAAATAAACAAATAAACAAACTTCTTATTTAATTAATATTATAGTGCATACGATTTGCATACGTGCAAATCTTGATCTCGCATATTTTATAGAACTACTGTCTGGGACGTATTAATTTCTAAAATCCAAGATGGCGGCCAACTTTTTTGTTTGTTTGCCAATTTCGATGAAACTCGGTTTTTGGTACTATTTGGACAAGAAAACAGCAACGCTATGTTAAAAAATTTAAAAATCCAAGATGGCCGCCCACTTTTTTATTTGTGGGCTGATTTTGGCGAAGCTCGGTTTTTAGTACTATGACAAGAAAACAGCAACGCTATGTTAAAAATATTAAAAATCCAAGATGGCGGCCAACTTTTTTCTTTGTTGGCCTATTTTTTTTTTTTTTTATAAACTACGGTGTAGCACTTTGCCTTTATCACACCTGATGATAAGTGGTGATAAGGCTGAAGGTGGAAGCGCACTACTCCCGGAATCCTAAATCATTGAGGAGCTGGCTATCTTATCTTAACTTATTTTTATTAAATTCGGTTTTTGGTACTATTTTGACAACAAAACAGCAACGCGGTGTTAAAAATATTTAAAATCTAAGATGGCGGCCAACTTTTTTGTTTGTGGGCCGATTTTGATGAAACTCGGTTTTTAGTACTATTTTGACAAGAAAACAGCAACGCGGTGTTAAAAATATTAAAAATCCAAGATGGCCGCCATTTTTTTATTAGTGGACCGATTTCGATGAAACTCTGTTTCGAGTACTATTTTGACAAGAAAACAGCAACGCAATGTTAAAAATATTTAAAATCAAAGATGGCGGCCAACTTTTTTGTTTGTGGGCCGATTTCTATGAAACTCGGTTTTTTATACTATATTGACAAGAAAACAGCAACGCAATGTTAAAAATATAAAATATTCAAGGTGTCGGCCAACTTTTTTGTTTGTGGGCTGATTTTGATGAAACTTGGTTTCTATTACTATTTTGACAAGAAAACAGCAACGCATTGTTAAAATATTAAAAATCCGTAAGTTGATAAATTGGTATGGATAAGCTGCGTTCGGAATGATTCCGTTTCGGAATTCCGTATAAAAATTCCCTCTCTATGTGCCCAGTCTAGGTGTTATTGTTGATCGAAGTGCCCAGTCTAAGATCAATGAGAAGATATGTAGCATAGAAAGTTATTGCACACTGTTTGTTGTGTTGAGCACGAATCTGTTCTGTGGCGTTGCGCTTGCGCGAGCTGTTACTAGGGTTGCCTGCCACTGCCATTCTATTTCATTACAAAATAAGGAGATTTAATATGCGTATTCAACTGGTTCACAAAATAAATTATTTTTCTTTCTTTCTCTCTGTAATCTACAATATTAACTCAAAATTGGCAAGATAAAAGGCCTAAAAAAATACAAAATAAAATCTTGCTTTTTCAGTTTTCGAGAAAAACCTACTTCGAGAATGACGTTACCAGCTTCGGTTGTGGTTTGGTTGAAATTATTTAGCGCGATCGCCCCCCAGGAATGCAACAAAACACATTTGTTAATGAAATCTCAAATAATATATAAACATGAAACATGAATGGTTTAAACACTTTGTTAATAATTATTTTTTGTAAATTCAAGTAGTTAGGTACTTAATGAATTATTTGTTGCTTTCTCCCACTAAAAAAAGGCTCTATAGCGCAAAGAAACTTTCTTCAAGATGAAGATTTGCCCAAGCTTTACAGCTTTTGCTAACACATATTTTTTTGCGATTAAATCTAATGATTGGCGAATGGGCGATTTTCTGAAAGCTCGTTTTGATTAGCTCAATAGATGGCGCTGTCCCACCTATGCAGTCACAAACAACGGAATGTAATAAAGTTTACTTCGACGCGACTTTTGTTTCATAAAACGGAACGCTTTGTTTATATTTTGATTGATTTTTGCTGCTTTGTTCTGTTGAACGTTGCTAGCTAGCTATCGTTATACCCGACGACCGACGTCACAAAACAATTGTAGTAGGTATTTTTTTTATAAAATTAGTAATTAAAGTTCCAAAAAGCGTATAAAGTTCATATCCATAAAGTTACGCGGTAGCGACCATGTATGTATGTGATTTAGTTGGAATTGGATTATATTTTAGTATAGCGTTATTAAATAGAATGCTTCCAAGCATCTGTGCTAATTTTCGTAAGTGTATGTATGTTTGTCCACGGTCCACGAATTTCTAGAAAACTAAGGCTACGTACGCACTGGCAGGTGGCTATCTTGGC